>JASKUP010000088.1:11409949-14181174 GCA_030448955.1 Trichopoda pennipes
AATGATTGTTAAGAAGTTAATAAAATTTCTATAAAGAATAATATTTTAGCTAAAACATTGGTGACAAATTACATGAAAACTAACTTCCGAAACAAGTTAAACTTAAAGACTATAAGTAATTGACAGGAAATAATTTGTTCTTTGATTTGACAAAATTTTTTTTCATTTTAATAAAAGATTTTATTTGTCAAAATGCATATAGACTTGAAAAAAAATTGTATAACTCGAATATTTTATTTAAAAAGTATATAAGGACAAGTCTGTAAATTTAAAGAAATTTGCTTAAGTTATTTCAAAAGAATAATTTAAAAAGACAGAAAGAAACTTTATTTCTTTCTTTAACATTATTTCAAACATATTATAATTTAAGGTTTTAGAATTTGCAAAAATTAATTAAATATTTTTGCGATTATTGGTGCAGTTTTTCATTTTAGTTTTTCAACTTTTAGCTTCGTTTCAACTTGATAATAAAAAAAGCAATTAAAATGAAAACTTAGTTGTTTAATCAAATTGTTAAAATTTTCATTTTTATCTTTACAGCCGAAAACAATTATCAGTTAAAAAATTAACTGTGCATTTTCCAAATTGGGTAGTTTTCTAAGAAATATTATACATTCAAGACAACACCAATATGCTGATAAGAACTTCTATCAAAAAAGTAAACAACAGAAAACAAAACCAACTCACACAGAACAAAACAAACAGACAGCTAAGCAGGCGCCTGAACTGAATAAAAATAACATCAATATTATGGATTGATGTTAATGTAAAATATTCCTGTCTATGCGAGAATCGCTTAAACCAACTACCTAAGCACCACTGGCAAATTATTAATTCAAATTGAGTCATGAGTAAGTAAAGACAACAAAGTTAGCATAGTGTTTTTTTTTGTGTGTATAGAAAGTAAGTTATTTAATGTAATTCAACAAGTACTGTGTCATTATGTTGCAATAAAAGAACTCAAAATAATAATAATTTATAAATATGAAATAAACGTAACAATATTCACGCCTTTAAAATATAATGAATTTTCTAAAGAAATTTTTCACGAAAACCATTCAAAGACAATAAGAGTTTCACCAATCGAAAGATATATTGTTATATTTTTAACTCAGTATATAAGCCTATAAAGAAATATATACCTGAGGTAAACAAATTTATTGCCTACAAGTATTTTCTTCAAATTTGTCTTAAATGCCCCACCTAATAAAATATACTTTCAATAAATTTATCATGTCACTTAAATAACTTTCTATGTTTTTCTTTATATTATACACTTTCTAATACCTCTACTAAATAATTCTAAAAAAAAAAAGAAAAAATTTCGCTTAAGGCTATTTAATATACAACAGAGCATAAGAGCAAAAATAACAAATGAATTGTTAGATAAATATAATTATGGCAAACAGATTTTATTGCAGATATTTTGCACATTTGTTTGATTTAAAATTATTTATTTAATCTTTTATGTTTTTATTTTTCAAGCAAATTGTTCAGTTTATAAACAGAACTTTATTTTGACAACAGGTATTAAAAGACAGGTGTATGAAAATTTTAATATTTAGTCTTAAATAAATATGTGCACAAATCATATAATGATTTATGATTGTAATAGCTACATTTTTACATAAATACATTTATAAATAATTTTATATAAACAAATTGTTAGGTGTTTAATAGGGCTTTTACTTTTATTGGAATTTTAAGAATGTAAAACCTACAAAATTTTTAGTATAATCAGGATTGGTAATTGGATACGATAACAGTTTTTATGATCAAGTTATTGAAAAGCAAATAAGACGTATAAATAGTTTATGCTTGGTGTATTTCATTTCGAATAAATGACCTTAATTATGCCCAAGATAGAGAAGAGATAAATCATGTTTAATAATACAAAAGAATGCTTAAATTTATTCAGAAGTAAGCGTTGTGCGGAGTTTCTTAAATAATAAACTTATTTTTTTTAGTGTAAATTTGTTGGTTTTTAATTTATTTAATACTACAATGAGAGCAAAAAAAACAGAGAATGCATATGCTTGCAGAATTGTCGGAAGAAATAATTTGTCAGTAAGTTCTTGCTTTAATATTGAAATCTATATAAATAATAGAGTGCGAATTAAAGGATTTTTTAACCAGCAGTTTGTTTTCTGAAACAAAACAAAACCAAAAATTTAGATTAAGACGATTCAAATTTTTCGTTTTATTGTTGTACGAAGAGAAAAGTTTGGAAATTATGAATGAATAATGATATCTTGCAAATGTCGACCACAACCAAGACCACGCTGACATATATTTATTCTTTCATCAAAGTTTTTAATCAATTTTTGGCAAAATAGCGGTACTGTTTTGTTAATCACATGAGTTTTAATGCTGAAATCGATTCTATTGATTCAACATAGACTCTGTCCTTAACATAGCTCCAAAAAATAATCCAGCGGTGCTAAATCCTACGATCTGGCTCATCATCGTCATGAAATTATGAGATCGGGAAGTTTAGTTTGCAATGAATTGTTCGTTTTATTGACTGTGTGACATGTGACACCGTCCAGTAGAAACCACATGCCAGTGATATCTACATCGTCAATAATTGGCAAATACTGAATTCTTAGCATCTCGCGATTCAATGACCGTTACCGCATTTCCATCCTCATATTTGAGAAAAGACGGCACCAGAACATACACAGTGATACGTTCAGCATGCAAAGGCCTCTCAATAATCGCTCTAGGATTTTAAGAAGCCTAAATGCGGCTATTTTGCTTCTTGACATACCCTAACAAGTGAAAATGGGCTTCGTCTGAAAAAATTATTTTTTTAATTAAATTGAGCGAATTTACGGCGATGTGAATGATCTCTCGGCTTCAATTCCTGCAGCCGTTGAACCTTAAAAGGCTTCAAAATCAAATTCTTACGCATTGATGGAAGAACTAGCTGTTGCTGGTTGTCAATAAAATGTATTATTATTTTCCTAGAATCACTGATTTTTATTTTACTTGGTAAAGATGGGACCTTATATTTTAAAGCTCCTAAGTTTTTACTGGGGTATGGATAGAATGAAACTCAATTTATCGTTTAAGAACAACGCCAAATTTTTTTTAAATTTTCTATTTTCAGTAATAGTACGTTTATATCAATAGCTGGTGATAACGCTGCAAATAATTTAAAAAATTTTCCTAATAAGAAAAATTCTAGATTCCTAAAATTGAAAATTATAATCTATTAAAATTGAGAGAATGAAATGGTAATCTATTAAAATTAATATAATAAACTAATTAAGCACGAAATTTTAAAGTTCGGCTTTAATTAAACTTTCTAGGTAAATTCAAGCACTGAATTTTGTAAAACAAACACATTTCTGCCTACTTTACTAACGCTTGAGAATGAATGGCGCTTATATCTTAGTATGATGTCGGTAAAAAGAAAAGTAAAATTCTCAATTTTAAAATGAATAATTACATTCTTTGAGTTCTTACTTTTAGAAAACTTAATTTAAAATTACACATCTTCAAAACATGTATGGTCTATTTATTAACAACACTATATCAGTAAGGAAAGGATGGATGCTTATCTATACATCTAATAAAA
The DNA here is from genome assembly GCA_030448955.1 of Trichopoda pennipes. NCBI lineage: Eukaryota > Metazoa > Arthropoda > Insecta > Diptera > Tachinidae > Trichopoda > Trichopoda pennipes. The sequence goes on from JASKUP010000088.1 coordinate 11,413,533, forward strand.
CTATTTCGGTATTGTAATAGATATTTATGAATGTACAAATACAGCCACATATACAAATGAAAAATGTTATGAATTATTTTAAACATTTCACAGGTAATTTCTTTGTATATAAATCTTATGCAAATATTTTGAATATGATTATTTACTTTAATTGCTTTGTAATTTATTCGAATTATGTTTAAAATCTCTTTATGTTGCTGGTGTAAAATTATTGTAATTTATATTATTTAGGATATAAATTCGAAATACATACATATGCATGCATGTGTGTATGTAAGCATTTATTTATATTTTTTGTTTTATATTAAATGTCAACTGCATAGTAGTTTTATATTGCAATTGAACTAAGTGTTGCGTATGAGTGATATGCAATTGTATTAAATATCCGGCATACGTCTTAAGGGATCAAATAAATTTATGGTGGAATTAAATTTGTTTGTTAAAGAAACTAATAACAACAAATTTACTCGTTGTCTACGGTGTAGTGACTTTTTGTCATATTCTGGTTAATAAAAGTGGCAAAAAATAATATCCGAACAGTGAAAATACTGCTCGATATAGCAGATACATCAGAAAAATTTAGCTAGACATAAAGCTCTTTTTTGACATTAATACATTTGAAAGTACACTAGTAGATATAAGTTGGAAATTGATACTTTGTACGAATATACTTGTTAAAATCGCAGATATGCCCTAACTTAATTAACAACTTGCTTAAATTTAAGAACGTTCTTCTGATATATATTACGATATGTATTATATTATATATATTATATTGTTACGTTTATAGCTTTTATAAACCTTTTTGTTGCGAGTTCTTTATTGCACAATAATTAACACCAGTTTTCAGAGTTTTTAAATAATAATAACAATTTTATTATTTACTTTTAACTACACAAAGTTGACACAGAACAATTTACTTAAAATACACGTCTTCACTGTAGAGGTTTAATTTACTGATTGATTGTCCACTCAGACGCTTCCCCTATTTATACTTGTCCAATTAGATTCTAGAAGATGTAAGAATTTTCTACTCTCTTTGCGTGTATTTTGTTGTTGTAGGTTGTTTATTCATTTTATATGCGCCTGCTTGCCTGTGTGTATAGTTGTTTTTGTTTTTATGCTGATAAGGTTTCTGCTTGGGATTTATTTCAATACATTTGTTGTTGCTTTTGTAAAAAAAGGGTTTCTTAGAAAACTACGCAGATGATAAACAACTGTATATTTGTTGTTATAAAATTAGTTTTTGTCTTGCGCGTTTAAATGATAAGCAGCATGCCAGGCATATCAAATTGTAGTTGTGTGTGTGTGTGTCTATAAACTTCTACGCAGTTTGTAACCAGTAGTTTTCCATATTGCTTAATTGTTTTATTTTGAACTTAAGCAAGACATATTCGTAACAATATGTTTTGTTATATAAACATCTTGAGAAATATTCGAATGTAACACATACAAAGCAATGGCATTAACTTGTTCACTTTATAATAATTGGGAAATATGAGCTAATGTTTTTACCCAATATTTTCAATGTGTCAGTGTTTCAATATTTAAAGCAATACAGAGTTTGTTTGCATTAATTATCAAGAGGTGTCGTTAATTCAAAATGGAGCTATCAAATTAGGTGCAATAGTTAATAGCAAATATTAGAAAAATTTTGAGATGACAAAAGCAACAAAGAAACGAAACATTATTAAAAATTAATTTAAAAAGATTAGTAAAAATTCATATTCTTTAAATATTAACTTTACGTAAATCAACGATAAAATCACCTCGAAGTCAACGAAAGTTTTAAAAATAAACACTTAAAAAAAGCGGAGGTTATTGATGTAGCAACTGGTGCATTCAATTATTTGCATTTATATATGTAATTCTGCGGATTTGTAACATAAAGTGCTATATTGAACATAACACTTTAATTGAAAACTAACATTATTTCACCATTTTTTTTGTCAGGCTTTTAATTGAGATAATTGAAAGTTATTTTTATAATTTTATTATATACTGTTATACAAGTAGTTATAACTTTAAAAAGTTACTATAATAAAGATGACGGACATTAAAGAACAGAGTATTCGATTTAATAATTTTCTTTTTCACAGAAGATCAAAGAAAAAACTTTACTAACTAAAGTTTATTATCGACTAATTTTAACTTACGTAATATAAAATTTTATTAATTTAATACATCATTTTGATAAATTTAAAATATTTAACTTAAAATATTATATTAATTTGTTTTTTGTTTTGAGTAACTTACTCCAAACTTGATTTTTATACACTCTTGTTTACTATAAATATTTGCTTTAGCTTTTGCCACATTATGTGTTTCCAACGACATCCTGGCTACTCATTATATTGTTTACTAAACATTCACTATTAACCAGAGCAGTTGTCCACAATATTCTATTGTTCCGGTGAGATATGTGCACGTGACTTTTGGTCTCGTCAACCAGAACATTTACCGCTGTTGTGAATACTTTTCTTCACAATTAACTAATTGTCCATTATAGCTTATACCACAACTTGCTATCGATACAATGTAGGCGTTTTTCAAAATGCATCTACCGCTGCTATATAATAATAATTTTCACTCCCAAGTACATGTTTTTTTCAACGTAGCATCGATATCTTCTTAATTTTGTTAGATAGTTTTCATTTTATCCTGTTTGCACGCCACATATTTTGATGGTGAAGCTGAAGAAGCTGTTTTTAATTCACAGGGACTTTGTCGAAAAATGGTTTCAACATTAGTTCTGCAGTTGGGAGTTAAACATTTAAATTTCCTAATGAGATGATATTTTTTAATATGAACTCGGACCCTAAAGTAGATTATGACACAAAAATATGTCAGTTAGTGCTACAGAGAACCATACCATACAGTTCGTCTTCAAGTTAAGCATAAAATCAAATTTTTGAAGCTCCAGATAATAATATATGAATATTCATTTGTGTATATAATTTCGATAAAGTAAATTTTAATGATAATAAATTGATTTCTTATCACTTCGAAAATGCCTGTTTGTGAGTTACAATTCAACTGAAAAGCTGAACACTACAAAATATGATTAAATTTTGGCATAAATTTTATATTTACGCAAATTAAATTTCACATTACAATTAACATGATGGTGTGAAATCATATCGACATTTATATATATTTTATTTTATTATATTATATTATATAAATCGTTTATCTTAAAATTTAACTAGTTTTAGTTTTAATTAAAAATCATAATGTCAAACACATTTTGGGATTAATCTTTAATACAATTACTTAATGATAATATCATATTGAAAAGAGGTGGGAAACATTTGTAAAATATAAAAAAAATAACTTATTTTTGGCATAATTACTTTTGCACAAAATCAAAAACCAAAAAAAGTCGATATAGTTTAAATAAAAAGAAAAGAAAATAAAATACGCAAAATTTGTCATATAGTGATTCTGGGTAACCCCAATTATTGTTAAAGTCGAGAATTTGACAAATTTCGATCTGATACAACACTGTGGCTCATGGCTGCAATGTTTTCAATTGAGCAACCCGATCAAACACGCACTTTTTATATCGAGCCTGTCGTGTAAAATTTAATGAACAAATTCTTAATAGCGTTTTCAAAAGGATTATTATATTGTCTGAAAATATTACGAATTTTATGAAATGTAACTTTACCAGAACCACCGTTTTCGTTGTGGATTTTAATTATTTTCCTCAAATTGTATATAATATCCTCGCCAAAATAGTTGTCAGTCGTCTAGAGTGTAATTTAATATGTAGGTTCAGCTATAAACCTTTCCGCTTCGTTTGCAAAAACAAAAGAAAACAGTGCAGGTGTCATACATGTTACCATTATAACATTTTTATTAAATGATGTTGATATTGTAAGTAAAACTTTAATATTTCGTTGGATTGTTCAAAGTTCAAGCATAGATTAATTGGCTAACATACATGTGCGATTAATTTTTAAATTATTTTAGCATTACGTTTTTGCAAAGTTTGGACAAGGCTTGAATCAAATCGGGTTTATTTATGTATTTTATTTTTAGAAAGCTTTCTCAAGATAACTGAAAACCCTTGTAGATTGTATATTCTTTTGAAGAATAGATAATAAAAAATGGAGTCAAACTAAGTCATGTCTAAGAACATGAAAATTTATATTAAAAGACAAAAGAAGAAAATGGTATATTGTAAAGGTTCTTAAGCACACTGAACAATACTGGTCAGCTGTATCTAAAATGCGTTGGTATCAGCATATGTGTTAAATGTTTTGGACCTGAATTAAAACTTTTTTTAGTGTAGTGCTCAATGTAGTCTTATATAAGCCGCACAAATCAAAGAAATGTATTATCATGACCAAGCTTAAGTGTAACTCTTGTGATTGATATCACGTCTGTTGCCAATTTCGGAACTTATATTTTAGTAATATATTTAAGATTTCTCATAATAGTATCCAACTGATGAAAGTTATTTCCTTTGTTATTATGTCAGTACTAAATCGCTGATGAAACAAAAATAAAAAGAGCAGTTCTAAAACAAATCTTAATTAGCAACTTCCTGGATGTGAAAAATGTAAAATTCTGTCTTCTACTAATATTCATGCTCTATTACTTTACGCAGACGGATTTTCAATTTGTTAGGTAGGCATTTATGTCTAAAAGCTACTTCTCCTTGCTAGTGTAAAGTCGAATCTGTTATTGGTTTTCCTGTGGTGGCAATAACAGAAGATTGTTACGCTATCAAATCTGTTTGATTTTTAAATCTAAAATATATACACATTTTTTTTTCTCATTTTAAAAATAATTTCAAGAAATAATTTTTAATAGTTCTATATCTGATATATAAAGTAATTATAACATAACAATCATTTTTGAAGTAAAAAGAATACCATGCAATGAAGCTAATTTATTATGTTGACTAAAGTTATTTTTACATCTAAATAATTATAAGCAGCAATTTTATTCGTGCTTGATTCCTTTTCAAATAAATATTAAGTGATATTCTCACAAAATATTTATTACAAAACAATTTTCATTAAAAAAGAACATTTTATGATATTCTCATAAAACATTCTTTCAAATAAAAATATTTGAAATGCTTTGTAATGGGGGAGAGCACATTCATATTGCAATTTCACTTTCGCTCACAAAGCTCATCAGCGAATTTTAACACAATATTGTATAGAAAAACCTAAGTGTCTTATATCCAAAGCCAAATTGATGTTATAAGAATTTTTTCCATAAAATCAACATAGCCTAGACATCAAGACTCAAAACCACTTCTATACAAACATTACAAAAGAAAGAATGTTTTATGAGAATATCATAAAATGTTCTTTTTTAATGAAAATTGTTTTGTAATAAATATTTTGTGAGAATATCACTTAATATTTATTTGAAAAGGAATCAAGCACGAATAAAATTGCTGCTTATATTGATAATGATTCCGAATAATTATAGATTACTCATTTAAATAATTTTTATATCTAAACAATATCACTATATCAAAAGCAATGCTTATAAAAAAATAGATTAATTGGATTTAATAAGAAGACATCGGGTTTAACGTGGATAGATTGGTCAGACTTTACATAGCAAAATCAAAAATATAGAGTAGCTGAAAGAGACATTAAGTTGTGTACCTTAAATTTCCCCAGATATACATTCTTAAAATTTTTTTAACATTAGAGAAAGCTTATTGTAAAGACAGCAGCGATAAGTTCTTTAAGGCTAATATAAGCCACAAGTTGATATGAGACACGAAATTTGCCATTACAAGAGTAGAGATTTAATATTAAAAATTTCGAATAAAACAATTCTTTATTGCAACCAAAAGTATAAAACCTACTTTATGATTTTAATTTAGTAGTCTAAAACTTAATAAATAATTTAAAAACTATTAAAAAAAAGTATAGAAATAGAAAAAGTTGTGATGGGCATTACTTAAAATCTGTAATACAAATATAGAATTTTCTCTTGTAGTGGGCCCTAATTTTAAATTCACAATAGAAAAAGAAGAGGACGGGAGAATAATTATCTAGACCCAACGGTCAGGAGGAACACAATCCGGAACACAGTCGAATATGAAATATACAGGAAACCAACAGCAACGGACACAATATAACACAACTCATCAAATCATCCGTAGCGATACAAAAACGCAGCAATCAGGCAATTAATAACAAGACTCGAAATAACACCACTAACACAGAAAATGTATATGAAGGAAATGCGAACAATATACACCATAGCGAAAAACAGCGGATATAAAAAGTGCCTGGCAGATAACATCAAGAAACAAATTAGAACGAAAAAAGAACAGGAGAATGAAAAGAAAAACTGGGCTATATTGATATATATGTGAAAATCAACGTACAAACCAAAATTCTTTAGAAAACACAACGTCAATACGGCATTCAGAAAAAGAAACAATCTTGGCAGAATACTACAGAATAAAACAACCGAGACAGATATACTAGACAAACAAGGAGTGTACCAATTAACTTGTACATGCCATTATAGTTATATCGGGCAAACAGGTAGAAAAATTAAGACCAGATTTAGGAAACACATTAGAGACTATAACAAAAAACTGCGAGAACCAAAATCAACCCCAGAATCAAATTTTGCGAATCATATATTCAACAATAAATTTACACCAGAACATATAAAAACAATGGTTAAACTGCTTCATACACAGAACAAAGGAAGAAGACTAAATGTATTAGAAAACATGGAAATATACAAACAGAAAACATTTGACGGACGAATAATTAATGAACAAATAAACACTGCTTCAGACACAATATTTGAACCATTCAAACATTTTTACAAAAAAAAACAAACATTACACCAACACAAACACGTTACGCAGGTGCACAAGACCAGAGCAATAAAGAACCTCATTAATGTACAATTACAGATTATTATTTCCAATAACAAACATGGTCGTAAAAGGATTTAGGTATGAAGAGAGACAATTGAAAAGGGAGAGACAAATTAGGTAAAAACAAACAAACGAAAAAGGAGAGGAGTTACAGACAAAAAAGAGAGAAAGTGACGAATGCAATAACATGAAAAGAAACACGAACAAGACGAACTATATAAACACAGCTGACAATAGAATGCAACTAGTATAAAGAAAACACTGAACAAGGCAAATAGCCGAAACTAATTTTATGCCTTTTTCAGCTAAGTCAAACCAGTGCGAGATCATAAGAAGTAATGAGTTTGTTGATTTCTTAAAAAATTTATAATAATTGTTACTCATACGTGCAACATATTATCTCCTGTCAAGTTTGGTAATGACCGGATTCTGTGGTACATTTTAATATTAATAATATTCCATAGTGTACTTTTTTCTTTGTGAGCAAAAAAAAAGTAAAAATTAAATAAATTTCATTTTATTTTGCAACACTTTTATAAGAGCCTATTATTTGGTATTTTACTTATTTAAAAATGTATTTTAATAAAAAAAAACTACTACGCTTTTTTATAACAATAAAACTCTTTATTTAAATTAAATTACATTTACTTTGCATAGCGGCACTCATATAATCGAAGACTTCTACACTACAGGTTTAATGTGATTGAGTTTAAATAATTATTTGTTAAGCATTTTATGTTGCTGTAGTAGTTTTTTTGTTTGTTTGTTTTTGTAGTACCTGCTACAATATTACGATTTATATTATGTAAGAGCACAACTGTGTCGAATAGAATACAGAAGGTTGAGTGAAAAATCTAAGGGCAAATTAAAAAGGTATTATTTTGTTACCGCGATGCTTAAATTAAATTATATAAAAAAAAAAATTATCACTAAAAAAGTAAATGTATCTGTTAACAAATTAAGAAATTATTAAAACACAAGACAACAAAATTTTTCATTAAATTCTACGAAACAAAACAAACAGAAAACAAAAACTGCCGACACAGCCACACAGCGGCAGTTTGGCTATGTGCCTAAATAATGATAACAAGAATTATATGTGATGATGTTGAAATAAAAGTTTCTTGTATATGCGAGTACTACTCAAAACAGAATATAAATAAGCTCCATCTACTGGATAATAAGGCAGTTTAGAGGTAAACGTTATCGAGTAAAGGCATAAAAATAATAAAGCAGATTTTTGGAATTAAAGTAGTAAAGTTACCATCTCATCTAGATAATTTGTGTAGTTTAATTTAAAACTCTTAAGTGTTGTGTATAATTATTTGTCAATAAAAGAATTTTAAAAACAAAACTTTTATTAAAGGAAAAAACGTATTAATATATACCGACAATTTTTATTTATTTTAAGTGAGCTGAAATTATATATAATTAAACGCTGCATGGTGGCTCAGAATCAATTTTCATTGGCCAAAACCTGTATTATTTTTAACATAGATTCTTAACATTTTTATGTCATCAGAAAGGAAAGAGATCAAAGCTTCGGTAGCCGAAAAATGTTGTGAAAATATGCACATTAGTAGGCGCGGCATGCTGCTAAAAGCAAAGAATTGCAGTTAATTTAAAAATAAAAGAAATGTAATATATTAATTACGATTTCTTGAAAACTATTATTTATAATGGACGGCGGTTTTTCTTGTTATGTTGCGTGAACTGTTATTTTTTACAAATGGTATTTGGGCACCCTGTATATTTTGTAGTTAGGATGTTATGTATTAAATTTGAAACCACCATATATTCGTAAAATTTGAAGTTTAATAGTGTATAACTTTTAAAGGACAAAAAAGGACAAAGAAAGGCAAAAATGTTTTCTTTAAGCCTATATATACTTTTGCACCCGCCCGGACCCGCCCGTTGAAACCTTTTTTATTTTAATGAAAATACTCAAAATTTTTACAAACAAAATTCTATCAATATTGCTAGTAAATTTATTTTTGAAGCCATTCACTGCCATAGATACAAATTACAGAGAGAGGAAAGAGACGAAAGTTATTGGTGGTATAAATGCTTGACTTCCTTTTAAAAAACTTACTAAAATTCACTATGCATTTTTGCACAGATGTTTCAATTACATGCTAAAGAATAAAGGAAAAAAATGTTTAAAATTTATTTCAGTTAAGTACAGATATATAAAGTACAAATTATACCTATCATATCATCACATAACTGCAGCTAAAAAGGAGTGTTATCCTCCAAGGGAATCTGTCAAAATCACATCAATTTCGGCACAGTTACAACTGCAAGCTCTACTTGATCATACAGCAGAAAGGTTGCTACAATCACTTAAAGTAAGTGAGTAGAAAAAACATCTAAACTGCAATTTAACTCTTTTTTGTAAATGGGGATGCGATAAATCTTTTGGCGAAAAAAATATAAACAATTTTTATGTGAAGATATTTCTGACACAGACAGAAGTAAGACAGAGGATAATATTTACAGGAAATATTCTAGCCAAATGAATAATAATTATAATTTACATTTAATATTTGAAAGAAATAAAGTATACATATATTAATATTAAATGTTATTTTATGTATCTACAATCTATTTATGACTATAAGTAAATATATAATTAAAGAAAAATTAAGTTACACTGTTTTATTTTAAAATTGACCAAAAACTTGGAAATATGTTAAGCATAAAGTTAAGTGCAGCGCACTGTACAGATCTAAGTAAAACTTAACTCGATAAGAGCTTCAGATGTTACCTATTGACTAAAAAACAAATTTCCAAAAAAAAATCTTTGTTAGTTAAAAAGTTACAGAGTTTTGGCCAATGAAATACGATTCTGAGCCACTGTGCGCTGTAGAAAATACATAATATTTGTCGGTAAATGTATAAACGTAATGTAATAGTGACAGGTTCTAATATTATTATATGTTTGTAGTAAAATAATATTTTTATTATTTTTACTTATTATTTTATTGGTTTATTAACGTATTTTCATTGACATATTGACCATAATATGAAAAAATTTATTTTCTAATAAATTTTGGTTTTTGTTTGTTTTTTTTTAATATTTTTTCTTAATTTTATTAATTTTAGTTTTACTTTTTATTTATTTATCTAAATTTTTTAAACTCGAAATTATTCACTGACATCCCTACGAGAGCTAGGGTCTCAAAATGTAAAGCATTCAACTAAGATCAAAACTGTTATATTAATGAAACATTATTAAGTTCATCATTTGTATATATTAAATTAAACTTGTTCACATAAGTCAGTTTGCACTTTGCGAGCTTCCTAACCGATAAATGGAAAAAATATGTTTATCGGGAATAAAGTATTATTTTCCAAAATTATAAATTTTTCAATACAACTAAATTTAAATTCTTTAAATTATATGTCGTTTATGTTCACCTTGAAAAGTATTCTCTTTTCTTTAGCCTTTTTATAATCTTTAAGAAGCAATTGAAGATTACTTCATTCATACAAAAGGCTAAAACGCCATCTAATTGGAACAGTTGGGATATTTAACCCACTCTTTTTTTTAATTTTTTTAACTGTTAAAATATCCTTATTTTAGATAAGTCATGAACATAAGTCTTTGTTTTTATGAAGAATAACTGAAGTACGAAAAGAACACTGAAGATGGCAAACGGCCGAAACCAGTTTGTACACAAACGAAATTTGACGAGGGTCGACGGAAAACCGTACCCAATTAAAAGTAAAACTAGCCTCGTCGGAAAATCTAAGCATATATACAGTTTTCATCATTATAAATATATAAATTTTCAAGTGAGAAGCAGGTGGGAACTGAACTTGTTTGAGTTAATGAGCTTAATTGAAAAATTAAAATTAATAACATTTTCTCATAAAGTTTAAGACATTTAAATGCGCCTTGCAGCTGGGGATGGGTATAAAAAGAACCATGAGTCATTGAAATAAATGTTCATTTTAACAGATATTGTTGCTTCTGTATGATCTTATCAGCAAATTTAATTTATGTTAAAAAAAAATAATTAACATGTTGCAGGAATAGGTGGGGAATAATTAAAAAGCTAATAAAAATTTTTGTACATAATTTCTTGATTTACATCGTACACAAAACTGCAAAGATTAACTAAAAATCAAAAACTATTAAGTCTTTAAGTTTTTAATTCATTTTTTTACAGCTATGGTGACGATTCAATTGGAATAACTCAGAGATGTATACCGTCATACCAACCTCAGTCAGCACTTTCATCTTCCTTTCACTTTACGTGGAAGTGCAAAAGAAATATACAGAAAAATCAAATGTTAAATTATAGAAGTTAAATACTCAAAAATGCATTTAAGATTAATTTATGAGCTGAGATATGCTATGAAATCTATTTCAATTATTATGTCTAATTATTGTCTCCATCATCAGGATTCTGTTCTTTTATTTTTTTTATTTTATTCTCTCTTTTGTTTTCATAAAAAACAAAAAAAAATCTTCTAATGTAGATCATGTTTAGCAACATAAATAACTATAATATTTGAATTTGTTGAATTATCATTGTGAATTAATTGTAGAGTAGTAATTCTAAATTAATTGGAGAGTAGGAAATGTGAATTGAAAAATGAGATATCCGTTTTATTATTGAATTGTATTAACGCTGTGACTAGCACTGCATTTGTTTTATACCAATAAATTAAAGTGAAAATAATATCTTAATCCATACTGCCTAGGATTTCAATTCATATATATTATTTTATTATATAAATATAATATATATATTTAAATATAATAAGCAATAAATAATAAGAATAAAAACCAAGAAATAATTACAATATAGCAGCTTAGTGGAAAGAAAATTAATATAGTTATGTTTAGAGTTTTGGAATATTTCAATTCGGATGAGCAGGGGATGCAATTTAATGGAGATCACACGTTTAGACATACGTATTTGTATTTTTACACAAAAATATATATTATTTCAATTTAAAGGAAAATAGGTATTTTCATAATGTTATACATTTTCTTTTTTTTTTGTTCTCTTTTAGGACCAGACTCAGGGGATGACACCTACCTATGCAATGCATTGTGCCAGACCTAGGAAATTAGTTTACGGGAAGGAGGAAAGAGGGAGTAGTGTCTGTGGACATTCGATTTGAACTTTCTCAGATTGAAAGTGACAGGAAAGACCTCCGGAGGGATTTTATTCCACATACGGACTGTTCTGCTGAAAAACGAATTTTCACTGGCCAATCAATCACAAAAGGATGTGCTCTCATCGAAAATCAAGTTAAACGTGGAAACGTGCGAGTGTCAGGAACAAGTTATCTAATTTCATTAGAGCACTTACCATTGTAGTAGCGATAGAACAGTGGAATGCACCAAACATTGCATCGATGCTCTATACCACTATAACAGCCAACACAAATTATTACTTATATAAATATATTTTTAATTTTGAAAATATATTTTCACACGCATTTATTTATCAAACCTTCCACGCATTTAAGCAGTTAAATATCCATACATATTTCTCAATACTCTTTTTTATTTTTCTGTTAGTTGGTATTGGTGTTTAAATTTGAGGTAGAATGCAATGAGTAAATTTTGTTAACCAATATTTTTGCTACATATTTGACACATGCTGTAATGACAAATTGGTTTACAATTTATTGTTAATTGTCACAAACATAATTTGTGGAAAATCGTCATCATGTGCATTTAACATTTTGTTTTATTTAAATAGTTTGACCATGCAACCTTCTGACTGACTTCAATGATGAATATACTTTAATATAATTATTGCTTTATTAAATGCCAGCTGCATTAAACGTTTGCTGCATTTAACTATTCAATACCAATAATAGTGAATATTTAACACATGTATACAAAACATACTTATGCATAACGAAAAACTCTTTGCTACGTATGTAAATATATGTGTAATTACATTTGCATTGATGTAAATATATATATAATTGTTTGTTGTGAATTTATTTTCTTATGAAAGTGTGAGGTATTTGGCAAAACTTTTGGGGTTTCAAACAATAAAATGAGTTAATTGTCATTATTATTATTATTATTAAGTAACAATAGATAAATAGTCAGCAGTGGCTTGGCAGTACAGAAAAGTATATAGAAATGAAATAAGTCTGAAACATGGTCTGATACTGTTTGAAACAATAAATAGTTTAAATCAATTTGTTCAGTTTCTTCACACAATGGAAATTTTTATATCAATAAATTTCTTTACCTACGTGCACATATGTACATGCACTCAGTCACACACAATCACACACATTTGCTCATATGTACAATTTGTCTTAAAATGCCTTGCTTGATATTTACCAGCAACATGTGCATTTAACAAATTAGGTATAAAGTCTTTTCATTAAATTAAGTTCTTCTCCTTAGACTATCCGTCGTTTTATAATTAATTATTTGAAATTCAAACAATTAAATCTTCAATTTGTTAAATTTATTTCATTCATGTAAATTTATTTCATTAATAAATTTAACTTGCAGTTAATTTGTTTGGCATTTATCGCGTGATGCTAAGAGCTGACAAATATCTTGAATATTTTGTAAATATTATAGTGATGCTTTTGTTATTTTTATATTAAGAACACTAATATTAAATTATATTGTTTGTATGAAAATTTGTGTACTTAAGTAGTTGGTATAAAAATCAATAGCTGCAATTTTATTTATCAAGTAATTGTGCAACTTTGGATATCACTGAAACTGATGAAAGAATAACATCAGTTATGGATAATTCAGTCACAATGCCTATATACTAAATTTTGTTACTGGAGTACAAAACTTTAGAATTTATTGCCGTTTATATTAGTGAGGAATGTTGCGTTCATAAAACTGCTTAGCAATTTATTCATTTATATTTAATTCGTTATAAATTTTTTCGTTTCCAACAAATACTTAATATTTGTTAAACAGTTACTGAAAGTCTATTTATTATTTTTCTCCTTAAAGTATGCAATTCTAAATAAATAGAATAAAATACAAAATTTACCGTGCAATTGCCAAATTTTAAGTTTTTTTATTTAAAAGCACTTACATTATAAATAAAAGAAATTAAGGACAATAATAATTTAAAAAGAAAATTGTTGCCGATAATTATAAAATAAATTATGCAATTGCATTTGCTAATGTTAAAGATGAGAGAAAAATTTACTGTTTTCCTTGTGTACTGAATCAGTTTACTGGAGTTTTAACAAGAAAAAAATGTATTTTTGGATTAAGGATAATTAAAAAATTAATTTCAAAAATATTTACATAAATTAAAAGATAGTCTGTTTATTAAGGAATATTCTTTTTTATATAGTTTATGAAAAGAAAACTAAATTTGTAATCAACTGGATTTCAATATTAAATAGTCTTTTGTTAGTAAAGCGACAAATGAATAAATATAAACAACAAAGATTTCTGTGCAGTGAACACAAGTAACAAATAAAATCGTTTGCTTTCTCTTCAAATAATCTTTTATTTATGCTTCCCCAAATAAATTTAAAAAGGTTTTTAACGAATTTCTTTATCTTATTTACAGTCAGTGTATCTAAACTTGTATGTATAAATATTTAATGAAAATATGTGTGACCATTGCTATTACTTTAAAGGACTTGAATCTCTTATCATTGAAAGAATAACTAAGTGATGTTCACTTAGGTTATTAAGACATTATTTTTTTGTAGGGAAAATCAACACAATGTCCCAGTTGGAAAATTTTTAAAAATAGTTTTGTATGAAAAATTTAAGCTAAACTTAATAGAGGATAAAAAATGCTGTAAAATACTGTAAAAATATTGTCCGCCAGAAATTCGCTCGCAGATAAATAATGTCACGATATATTTTCAAGATCTCTAAAACATTTCATTATTTATATTTTTTTTATTAAGGGTTTTATTTATAAGACTGTGTAATAGTATAATATTATCTAATATTTGTTTTAATTCAAATAGACATTAAAATATGATTAAATTAGCCTATATATGCAAGATTTGGGGTTCTTTTACGTAAAGCTTTTAAATGAAAATGAGTGTAAAAAAACTTCGTAGTTATTTACAAATGCTTTTTATTATTTAATGTCTAAAAGTAATAATAATTAAGTAGACCTGCAAGACTCACACTTTGTATGAGAAACAAAGTGAACCGTAATTTAAAACATACCGTGTCATGTTCGCTATTTGATTACACTTGATATGAAAAACATATGCACGTGATTTTATGCTGCTTGTTTACTTACTGCACTCTCCAGCAACCCAATTTTTAGAATTTTTAAAAAAGTTAAAAACTTTACCGCATCGTTTTCGCTACAAAATATATATATGTCTGTCTTGGGACTTTATATAATACCCGGCTACTTGATGCCGATCACAATGGATACGGGAGGACAATGAAATTAAATATTTAAGGATTAGAATAACACTTTACTTAAGTCGATTGGTTTAAGAAGTTTTAAGATTGTGGAACAATAGACTATAGCTTATATAAAGCCGAACAATTAGCTAAGCTCAAGCACAAGTTAAATTGCCAATTATCAGTGCTAGTGTTCAGTTAAGGATTTAAAAAAAAGTGAGGTTTAATCTTCTGATATAGGACATATTCAGCCTGCAATACCGAAGGTTTGGTGCTCTACAATACTCTATGAAACATTGTTGTACCCACACTCTTCTCTGAAGTAGTAGCGACAATAGATTATAACACATTGAAGTTTAAGATAATTTTTTGAAGGCTTTGCTAAGAATTTCTTGCCTACTGACTCTTTCAAACCCTTATTTTATTGATTAGTACGTTTGTCAATAACTCGATATTGGTAACGCAAAACAACATGAAATTAGGCAGAGTATCTGTAATATCAGAATTATGGTGGAGTATTTATAGTTTTTGTACAAAATTGTTAATTTAAATTTCATACAACGGAGATTAATAAAGAAAAGTAACGTTGGTTTTAATCTAATTTTGTAAAGATATTTAATTTAACATTCTTCATTTGAGATTTGAAATACTTTCCTACAGGCCTTCTAGTAGTTTGTTGCCTGTAATAAAAAAAAATTTTTTTTTTAATTTATATGATGAAGTTTCTTGCAATCTGTATCGCAAATAATGTGATCTATTCTTATTTGTTTTATTCAATTTTTTTTTTTGGTTAAGTTGTTTCAAATTTATATTTTCATAAATTTTATTTCTTCTTTATTATAAACGTTTTGCTTAAAAGCAAACTCCTTAGGCTAGTAATTTAATAAAACAAGCGTTTACTTAATTTAAACAGAAGTTGTAAAATTTAAAAACATTAATTAAACTTTGTAAATATATAATTTTTCCTGCTTTCGCCTAAAAAATAAAGTTAGCATACACATGTATGCGCTCAACAAATAACTCATGTATACCGGCACACTTTTGTAAATTAAAAAAAAAAAACAGGAAATTTTAGGCGAGTGTTTTTTTTCACAATTTCCATGTCAAGATTACATAACTAAACATGAGTGTATACTTTGAATAAAATTCTCATATTTTTGTTTTGCTAAAGACGATTTTTACTGTTTCAAGTCATGATTTTCGTGCTGTAATTCAAAAGTGGTAGAAGTCAACTTTACTTTCAGTACTTAAAAGCTGGTACATAAAACAAGTAAAATTATATCCGTGAGTTTACACTAACTAAAGTAAAGCTGCCCGCGAAAGGTTTCTATGCTAGACAAACATTGTGATCCACAATTAGCTTTTAGAAAATAAGCAGAACATTTTAAAACGTGTGTATGTCAGATGAAATAATTTATTAGATTTTTTTCCACACATATAAAAAGAAAATTCTTCTTAACAGAAGCTTAGCAAACTTTATTAGTTTAAGCTTAAGATTTATTTTTTAAGGCTAGAAAAATTGTACTCAGATTAAAAGTTTACTACTTTAAAATATAATCTTCGATAAATATAATACACAAAGCAGTAACAATTAATTTATAACTCCAAGATAATGTGTCTAAAGGAAAAGTTTATTAAAAAAGTATACTCGGTTTGGAGCTAAAACCACCAAAATTAATGTTTATTAGATTGAAATATAAAACTAAATAGTTTCAAGAATAGTTAAATGGAAGAACTTAACAAAAAATCTGCAATATAAAAGCAGCGCCTTTTACTCGAAGTTACGGCAACCACACTAATTTGAATATCACTACAAATAAATTTTATTTTTGATACCAAAATTCGTTGTTGAACCATTTGATTATTGCGACATTTGAATTAATTCATTTTTATTTTATTTATTTTGTTTTCTTGATTAAAGACATTTAGGCTATCCAATGCCAACTAAGTTACGTAGATGCCTGCTGTAAGAAAATCTGGGCAGATTAAATAATAAAAAAATTACAAATCTTTCTTGAAATGTAACAGAATTTTGTTTTCTATAAGATTTTATTTGTAAGAATTCCATAAACTATTATTAAACTGACCAGAATTTATGAGGAAAGCAACAACAGAAGTTAAAACAGAAAGAAAGTAAATTCCATAAATATTTTAAAGGAATAAAAGAGAAAAATAAAAATATAATTAGTGCGGAAGAAATAACAGCAAAACAAAAGAACATTTCAATTATTTTAAATATACATACAGTCATTTCGAAAATTATGGTGTTCAAATATAATGTGATTATTTTTATTTACAATTGCTACAAAAGTAAACATACAAATAAACATAAATTTCAAAGCAACATAACTTAAACAACGTTGTTTTTATGCTGGACCGTAAATGCAAGCCAAAACATGTAAGTCCAAAATATTAGCAATTAAAACAAAACTTATTTGTTTCTATTCCCATCTAATATTCTGTTTAATTTTCAGAAATTTTCGCGCAGACTCCATCACGAGCAGAAAGTTCCACAAAAAAAATGGACCTTGTTGCTTCAAAAACGAGGATGGAAGTTTTTTACGACCGATGGCGTTCATTACCGCAGCGATTTCCTTTTTTGTAATTATAAATAATATTAATTCGTACCATGTCGCCCGCTGTATGCGATACAGCAAATCCAAGCATTGATCCTCCCGGGGGCATGCAGTCTTGACTGCTTTCGTCCCCATCTTGACGTGTGCCTTCGGGAGTAAAAGACGGCCTGGGCTAGCAGGAGTCCGATACTGGAAGAGACATAGAAATCTCGAAGTCCGATCAGTGACTTGGAAAAACACACTCGGGTACCACGGGAACCAGTTGCCCGCAGGACTACTACCCTGTTCTCGCTGTTGGTGAAGCTCCTCGGGGAGCAACATGGTGGCTTTGAAGGGGGTTCCGAAGAGGTGTTAACAGAAAAAAAATTTGAGCATCCAAGTCCAAGTTACGCTTGTAACAGGACAGGAGTTGGATAATATCCAACTATTAAGTAAGAAGTGGGGGCACAGCTCTGCTATCGTACACTCGAAAATTGCAACTAAGACGTATATGCACCTAGTGTGTATGCTTTTTAGAGCGTCGGTGGAGGCTTTTTCCTACATAAAAAGAACACCATCAGGTTATGGCCACATGGCTCGGTACGGATGTAAATTTTATTATCTTTATTTCGAGATATATTATTTGTCCTCAAAATTCCTGCTATTTAACATCTCTCAATTATTTCCTGTGGGGCGAAGTAAAGTCACTCATTTATGTTAATTTTCGTTAATTGTGTTAAGCATAAAATATTCAAATATTGAAGTGTATTACTGTAGGGACAACATATCCCTATGGCTATTTCACTAATGCTCATACAGATTATCACTGGAGTGTACTCCAAATTTTGTAAAGAAACCTCAGTCATTTTTGTTGTCACAGATTTATGTTCAAAACAATAATTGCATTATT
Source organism: Trichopoda pennipes (assembly GCA_030448955.1). Taxonomy (NCBI): domain Eukaryota; kingdom Metazoa; phylum Arthropoda; class Insecta; order Diptera; family Tachinidae; genus Trichopoda; species Trichopoda pennipes. The sequence goes on from JASKUP010000088.1 coordinate 11,432,231, forward strand.
TGTATTATTCGCGACTACCACCGAAAATCTTTAGCCCTGAGGTAGAAGTCTAGGACCAGCTTTAAATACCACCTTTCAAATAAAAATATTTTTCTGATTAAAATTTAATTTATTCTATAATATTTTTCAAAAAATTTCTACTGTCTAACTGTGCTGCTGCAGAGATAGGCAGCTGTGACATATGGACAGGGCAACATAAATTGAAATGAAATCAACAGGTTTATTTATTATTTTTCGATAGCTCTTAAAATAGAATATGACTAGAATGTAAGTAAACTTACCGTTTGATATAAAAGCTAAAAAAAGAGTGAACCTTTTTGGACTAAGACAAAAAATAGAATAAATATTTGAATATTCCATTTTAATTTATTTTATCACATCTAGAATCGAGGGTGCAATTTTGGTTACGATCTTAGCATGCATCTAATTTAGGTTTGGTATTAATGTTATAATTTTTCAATGTTACAATTCAAGTGATATTTTTTTTTATATTAACTTTCCCTCTTTAATGCTATAATTTTGGACCATCGTATTTTTTCCCATAATTTGTTAACAGAGCATCTTATTTTCTGTTTTACTTTTCTCTAAAGCTACTATTAAAACTTAGTAAAGGATTAAAAACAACTGTATTCAAACACTTCCTTTTCCGTTCTTTGCCAAGAAATTGAAATAATCACGATTGTGGATGAAAATTATTAGAAATTAGTTGTAAAATAAACAATAAGAAATTTTTAGCGTGTTTTGTAAAAATTTTTAATGTCACAAACAAACGTGTACTGAAGGCTATTCACACGCCAGGAAATCAAGGCAATTTTGCACAATTCTGTGATTTGTAAAAGTACTTCATGAATATATAATTGTAAATAGCATATAAAACAACATATCTATATATATATATATATATATATATATATATATATATATATATATATGTATATATATTTATATATATTTATTTTATTTCAAGAGTTATGTGTATAATAAAGTTGAAGAAAGAAAGAAAACTAACGCGGCAATTAGCAGATTAGAAAAGTACTAAAATAAAATAAATATTTTTATATGCCCCAACAGAGGTAGAAGACTTCTTCTATGCCTATTATTATATTTTAAACATTTGTCTAGCATTGCTATAATATATGTTGGTTTTTTATAAATACATTTATGCATGTGGCCAGATTAATATAGACTTTTGGCAGTAACAGATTTACATATTCAACAACCAAACCATAACTTAAGGCCATGGTATTTCCTTCTCTTTTATGTTGATATTAAATATCATACATCCGTCTAGGCTTATGAGTAGAACTTCAATAAATTAAAAATTTTTAAGAAATTTAAATTTCCTTATGCTTGAAATATGAAAGAGGACAATTGAATAAAAATTAATAAAATGTAAAAATAATTAACGCAGGTTTGTAAGAAAAGGAAAACCGCTGCAAAATAAGGTTTTCAGAAATTTAGTTAAAAAAATTTGTAAAACCCATAAATAATAGATTTTCACGAACGACTGGGAAAAACGTAATATCAAATAATTTTTAAAATTTTTTTCAATATAATATAATATATTGTTTTTAGTAAATCGTTTACTGATTTTTGAACCTCAACATACTCTACAAATAACTGCCTATTAATACTGATAAAAATTATCCTGGGTATAACGGCATTCCTAATTGCTTACTGATTAATTAAGCTAAAGGCTTATCTACTTTATCGATAGCTTATTACAACATTTCTTTAACTTTTTAAAGCTTTCGCAGTATGGTTTTCCAAACAACTGTTGCCGAGCTGTATTACACGTGAATTTACAAAGCGTACAAAATTGTTGGTAAAGTTGCTTAAATTTTAAAAACACCTCTACTTATTAAACAGTTTATCTTAGAAGTTATTACAAAACTAAAGTTGTTATAAAACTAAAGGGCTGAAACTAATAAAACACTAGCATGGTACCTTTGTTAGCATTCATGTCGTATGTGAAAAATGGTGAATATTTTAGCGATCAATATCATTGTTGGATAATTCAACAAATTTGACAAAATTATAGTGTCATCACTGATTCTTTGTGTTGTTATTTCAGGAAAATTGATTATGTAAATTTAGCGGAGACTTAAATATAAATTTATCCTTTTTTATTATGTACTACCAAAACTAAGTGAATAATTCCGCAAATTATACGTGATTGTAAAAAGTAATAAATTTAATTGTTTTTTTTTTTTTTTGTAGAAAAAATAATATTATAGTTTAAGTAATTGCTGAAATAAAAATTTAAATGGTGGATAAAATATCGAGTTTGAAAAATATATGTATATTCAAGTTATTTACGTATGCAACAAACACACATGCTTTACAAACACTGTTGCGATGCTGAAGATTTGAAAATATTTCACTCAAAGCAATATATAATTATTAGATGCTAATGATTGTGTTGCTTATGGTTTCGTTAAAACAGAAATATTTAAAATAGCTCTAATAAATTAAATGCTTTGTTTAATAAAACTATTCATACACTAAGTTTCCAACAGTGTTAAGGGTTCAAAGTTACTTTAAAATGTTCATCCATTAGCATTAGGTTTAAATGCACTATAACTGCTATTTTATTAAGCTGTTAACTGTTGACTAAAATATGTATTAAGATATTAACTTATACTTCTAGCACTTACCAAATTTGTTGAGAGATAATGGCAGTATTTATCATGGTGATGGAGAATAGTATGTTGATTGATGATTTCTTAATGGGTTAATTTTGCTTGTTTTTTGTTTCTTATTTTTTTTTTGCTTAAAAATAATTATACTTATTTTTAGGTATTTTTGCAATTTTAAAACTTTAGCTTAATTACAATACAAAACTTTATAAAATTTAATAAAATTTAAAAAAATACTTTTTTCTATGAAAAAAATTTTAATACGAAAAATATTTATCAGTTATGTAGTTAACTTTATGAGCTTAGGTATGTTTTTGATGTTGTTTTTGAATTTTTTATTTTTAAATAACCATACTTGAATACTTTTAGTTATTTTTCTCTTATTGAATATATTAAATAGTTGTTATAATTTTGATTGGTTTTTATTGTTTAACATGTGGGTCGTTCCCATGAACTTAAATTTATAGTCTACTAATACTCTAATTAAGAAACTCCTAATTGTATGCTTTAGTTTATTTTTTAAATTTTATTTATTGTAATTTAGTAGTTATTTGCTTAAATGGCTGTCCCTCCCAACTTACCGAGCATGACTTTTGATTACACAAATATTTTTTCTATTTGCATTTAACACAAGGCAACAACAATGTGGTTTGTTAAAATAATTAAATAATATAAAAGGAAAATTAGGAAAAATAGAGTTTAGGACTGCCTTAAATAAAAAAAGATCGCAAAGTAAGTATCAGCATGTTGGTTCAAATATAAATTTCTATAAATCGGGTTGTTTATAAAGTTTTCTTTATTTACACTCACATGCAAATTACTAAAGTGTTAATTACTAAAGTGCGTTTAGTATATATAGTTTATAGTATTAGAGACGACGAGAAGTTGACATTTCTTAGTAATATAATATTAATTAATTTTCGTTCCCAATTTGCATTCATCTCACCGTAAACTGAATTGCGAACAAACAAAGATGACAGAATATTTTAGTTTAAATTGAAGGCTAAGTATCGTTTTTAGTGCTAACTTTTTAAGTTATAACTACTATTGATAATTGATATAATATTAAAATGCTATAATTATTTAAAGAACACTAAAATTCCTAATTTCTCATTTAAACTTAGTTGAAGCGAAATTGATCTTATAAATTGGGAAATAAAACAGAAAGCGCCAAAAGTAAATAGTGTATCGTTTTTGTAACTTAATTAAGAAATATTATAGACACTTTGTTTAACAAATATTTTTGTTGTTTAATATTATTAAGAACATTTTTAGTTCTAGTTCAACTAGTTCACTATTTTCACGTTAAGAATTTCTCACTTAAGTTACGGAAACAAGATACGAAATGTCACTTGGTAACAGCTGCGGTGATCTGGGTAATATTTCTGTTAAGGACGATAAAAAAATCACGAAAGGTAATATTCCTCCTTGTGTGAATTTTCAGTAGGTGCTGTAATAAGAATCAGTGTCAAGAGAATTAACACTTAAAGGATCTCGGTTTAAAACAAATCTAAACAACTAGGCGGATATCCTGAATATTACAAATCTCAGTAATTGCTGGTGAATTTGTAGAATTGACTAGTTTGCAATAAAAGTTATTTGAGAGGGTGTGGAAATTGGTAATGAACAGAATAATTCTATTGCAGTATATGCCTTGCCTTAATGGAAAGGTAAGGAAAGTGACCAAAATGAAATGGCCAAATTCGTATATTTCGAACATTTCTCGAAAGTGTAAAGGTTAGTTAAAAGTAAAAATTCTTTCAGAGAGTATGGAAATTGTTTATGACCACGAAAGATAAAATAAAAAAATTATAATAAAATAATAATAAAAAAACATAAAAGATAATATTCCTTTTGTGTTAACTGTAATAAGAATCAGAAGTAACATTTAAGGGACCTCAGTTTAAGGCAAATATAAGGCCAACATAATTTAGTCATTTTTGGTCGATTTCCAGAAATGATAATTTGCAGAAAAAAAAATGGTTTAAGAGAGCGTGGATATTAGCTAAGAACGGAAAGTGGTATTGAATTATATGGATTCCGTTATTCGAAAAGTATGGAAGTTGAAAAGTGACCAATATGTACCGATCAAATTCGTAAATTCTGAAAATTTTTCGAAAGTGTAAAGACTAGTTTACGGTAAAAGTTGTTTGAGCGAATGTGGGCATTAGCTTTGAGAGGATTTGGTGTTATAACGAAGGGCTCCTTGCCCTTAACGGTGGTTTTTTTGGTTTGACATTGAAGGCACTAGCTAATAGCTAGTGATGCCTTGCCAATGACATTGAAGTTTAATTTTTTTTATTATACGAGTTATGCCTGGATGTCCCCCGGTAATGAGATCATCATGGTATTTTTTCATAATTCTCAGTTTTTCAGAATCACTAGAAACTTTAGTTCAGCATATGCGGTCCGTTATTGGATTGGCAAGGAAGTTTAAAAAATTAATGTAACACTCTAATATGTAAATTCTGACAATTTTTCGAAAGTTTGTTAATTTTTTAACACCAAGATTCAATTTAATCTTAAAATTAGATTACAAATTTTTAGATTAGATCAAAAATTTTCTAACAGTTAGGTTTTAAAATTAAAAAATTTCTTACCAATGTCTCTTTATATTTGTTTGTGGGATGCGACTGCCATCTATTTCACACCCTAGTAATCAGACATAATAATAATTGAAATATAACACTGTTCTTTAATATCATGGCGTTTATTTTCAAACTAAAATGTTACTTTAAAAAATGAATTACGAATATTTCAAATATTTTCAAATATCTGTAGAAAGACAAAATCTCCTTTTATTTCCCGGTATCATGTTACATTAAATGTTCTGGCTCACTTTAAATTAAATTAAAAAAAACAAAACATTTTCCGGAAATTTATTATTGTCTTCCAATTTTTAAAAAAAAATGTAGGTGGCCTCTAACGAGAACCAAAAAAATAAAAAATAAAAAAAATTATAGCCAACGTCAATCATTTTAAATCAATCAAAAAAATTGCAAAAGCGAATAGAAAACCTTTAAAGGCCAGAGTTACTTTTGGACTGTTGAGAAAAGATGATACATTCAACATGGGACTAATGTTGCCTAGTCCTGCTAAAAATTTTAACTCTTAACTCTGATGGCACTAAAAACATATAAAAAATTTTTAAGCGTCTACTTAATCTGAAAAACAGTTGACCTGTGTTTTTTTTTGTCTTTTTTTTTGGAATCAGTGGTTAAATTGTATTTAATTAGTGCATAATTTTTAATTACACATTTAAATAATTTAGGAAAAATAATCTCATTTACAAACATTTGTTTGCATGTGTATGTGTTCACATTCGTTATCGACAATTAAAATAAAATTTTTTCTATATATTTATATAAACATTTAGATTAAATTTAATTAAACACCATTTTCTGTGGCGTAAAATTGTTAGTTTTATGATTTACAAGTATATTTTTTAATCTAAATATTTACGCACTTAATATCTATATTTATATGATAAATTGAAAATAAATAATTTAGAAGTATATATTTTTTTTTCATTATTTTTTTTTAATATTTTGTTTTACCTTGGTGTATGTATGTATGTGTAAATGTTTAACTAATGTGTGTGTAATAAGGTATAAAAAATGTTACTATAGATATATATAAAAATATTTGCCAATTACTCTGGCTGTTTGTTGCTGTGTGTGTTAGTTTAAATAGTTTTATATATCCACTATATGTGTCGATATATATATAAACGGATGGATGTTTGATAAATATTTTCTTTTCTTTTTTGCTTTATAATTTACAACTTATAAATATTTTAGCAATTACTAGTTGATAAAAAAATTTCTATATAATTTTTCAATTGTTAAAAAAGTGGTTTGGAGTTTTTCTTAAGAATGTTATTTAAGCTTTGATTTCAATTATAAATTGGCTTAATTTTTTGAAAATTTTTTTCTATCTTTGATATTTTTACTTATTCTTTTTTTCATATTGTTAATATTTTTTCTTATTTGTCTTTTGTACTCTCGGTCAAAAATGCATTTTACAGGGTGCTTTTGGGGGGATTTATGTTGTAATTGTTTTTGAAATTAAATTTTGCTTTTTGGTTTTTTTTTCTTCTATATAGAAATTTTTAAGGGGGGTTTTAACTGAAAGGGGTTGTTTTATTTATCATTAGTAGTTATTTTCTTATATATTTTATTATACAAAGTTATTCACATTTTCATTTAAAAATATCACTACTGGCATTTCTAGCTCTAATTTTCTATCTATTATTGTACAGATACTAAATTATACGTATACTACTGTTAGATATTTAAAGCTTATTTTATAAAAAAAAAATTATCAATAATCTAGTTTGTATATAGGCTAACTAGTTATCTTCCGTTTAGTGGTTTAAAAGTGTTCCTTAAATTAGTAATAAATTCTACTTCAAATATTGTGGTTATTTTTTTATAAATTTTCTATTTTATTTTCTATTTAACAACTATGTATGTAGTCTTTTTTGGTTTACGGGTTAGAATAATCGCTTCTTATAGTTGTCGTATTTGTTAATTTGTTATTATTTTTTTATTTATTTTATTTATAATTAATTTAAAAGTATCGTAAACAAATATAAAATTTCTTTATATTATTAATCGTTAATTCTCAATTCGCTGTTATAAGAAATTTCGATATAATAAAAAATTTATCAAATGTTATTGGACTATATAATAAAGTTAGTGGAGAAAAACAAGGAGCACTAAAGAAATATTTGGCCGTATAGCATATATAATTCTACGAGTATTTAATACATTAACTCTTCACATTTCAATTTATGAATATTCAATTATACCAGGAAAAGTTTAACTATCAAACTAACTGTCATACTGTGATTTTTTTAAATTGTGATCAGTATACATACGCTGGCTTATTATTATAAAAGAAAGTATATTGAAACGAAGCAAGCAACATATTCAGATCAAATATAAAAGCAGTTATCAAACAGTGTTTCAGGGATGAAGCTCACTTATCAATAAGAAATGATCCTCATATAGAGTCTAACAAATCCATATCCAAAATCATGGTGCGGTTAACACATTGGTGGGATCAATTAAACTTATTGTTTCAAAAGTGATGTCGAAGCTGATAATAAACGATTTTTATTTAAAAGTGTGGACTTCACTGGGGCTGTCAATTGATTTCGAATATAGTGTGATCGGGTATCTTTTAAATATGGTGCCGTCTGAGGCTTATGCTCAGCATTGTTGATATTACTAGTAAATCAGCAACCACTGCTCGCAAAAAAGACCGAAATTAAACATCCAGAATGCTGTGCTTATATATTGAATGTTATAAATGGCAGTGTAAATAGCTTTTTGAAAATCAGTACAATAAACTCAAACCATTCATAACCGTTCTTGGAGGAAAAATATATAAACAAACATGTATATGTAGCTATTCGAACGTATATTTCATAGAACCAGGTTATAATTATCAGGTTACATCTGCATTCAAATTATCACCAACAGTTTTGTATGGCATCACTAGATTTTATAGTTTCCAAGATTAGGACAATCAGCCCATGAATGTTGATGCTCGCTCATAGTACGGCTAGACTTCAGAGTAAATTTCTAAAGTTGATTAGCGCAAATAAACGACATATATCAAGCTGTCTATTAAGTAGTTTAAATACTTACAATGGTTTTATGTTATTGTATGTTGTCATCTAAATTTGACTCCTAGAGAGCGTGATTTCATACCCTTTAATATTCTTCAATTATTTACAGATAGACTAAAAATAAAAATATTTTTTTTTTTTAAAGAGAAGTATCACTTCAGGCAACAATGCCTATTTAGTCAAGTAACGTGCTACATTCTTTTAGGAAAGGAATAGAGAAGCGATGCGACAGATGGTGAAAGTAGAAGGATAGTTATGGAAATTTACTGTCGTATAAGACAGATCAGGGACCAGTGACCATGCCTTCATCACTGAGCAGCCACACCGACAGTCAGCTTTTATTTGTAGTAAAAAAACAGCAAGGTCTTTGTTGGGAATCGAACCCACAATTCCCAGTCATGTAAGCTAGCACACTACCTACTAGCCTACAGGGACAAATTAGTGACTAAAATAATTTGTCACATGACTCTTGACAACTGGAAAATGAACTTGCATTGCTTTTGAAATTGCTAACAAAAGGAACGGCCTTAAATTGTTACTTTCAGGTGTCTTACTTTTAAAAATACTAAATCTGTAGTACTAAATAAGCTCGTCAGTACTTTATAGGAGATATACTATGAAGTACTTAAATAGGACCTTTTATAAATATTTTAGCAATTACTAGTTGATGAAAAATTTTCCATATAATTTTTCAATTGGTAAAAAAAAGTTTGGAGTTTTTCTTAAGAATGTTATTTAAGCTTTGATTTCAATTATAAATTGGCACGATTTATAATGGGCACGGTTTCGTGTCAGTTCCTTTTAGGGATAATTTCGTGCTTTAGTTTTTATTTGTCAATTTCTTAAAATAAAAAAAAATCATTAATATGGATCTCAAGCTGCACTACATTACACATGTGATTGACATAATTTTTCACAAAATGTATTTAAATATTTTATTTACATATTTTTTTATATTTACTTTATATATTTTTAAGTCACAAAATATTTTTAGATATTTTGATTATATTTAATTTTTAGCAAACATCTAAAGGATTCCCTAAAAAAGTCATTAAATGAATGAACTTTGGCCATTTAAGTTTAACGAATAATTTGATATGGAAGATTTTCTAATGGAAGATATTATTTTAAGTAAATAGAAAACTACATATTACCTACAGTTTATTTTATATTGTAATATATATTGTACCCAGAATTAGCTTAAGTATTTTGTTATATATATTTCTATTAATAGTTTACTGTCTATAAAAAAAAAATAAAACAAAAATGCAATATTTTTCTTAATATCTAAACTACTTAGAGGAAAAAAATTTTTTAAACTTATTTTTAGTTATTTATTTCTTCTTTATAGCAATTAAAATACCATAGATTTATTATTAAAAGTGTTACGGCCATATTTATAAAAACTAATTTGGATTTCAAGTTTATTTAGAATAATGCAGCTAAATTATTATTTTTTTTTTAAATATGGCAGTAAGTTCATAAGAAATATACGTATACAAATGTTGTTAATTCTGAAGAGTTTATTGTATTTTGTAAGCTTTTGTTTTTTGTATTTTTTAATAAAATCACTAATTTGGAGTTGTATCTTACACTGTGATTTATTAATTTTTTCTCTTTTTCTAAATTTTTTCCATTTCAAAAATTTGTATTTTCATGGAGTTATGATAAGTTGCAATGAAAATTGTGTCAAATCCAGTGACACAGAGTTTTGTGTAAAAACAACTTTCCCAATAAACAATTGTAAAATATTATAAACTCAAAAGTTTCCATTTGAATTTTATCGACAATTTATTTCGATCGCTAAAAAAAAACTACTCTAATTTTAATACTAACTTAAATCATTTTTATTTTAAAACAAACTATTTAAAACTACTTAAGCGTTAAAACTATTTAAACTACTGTTCAAATTTAGTTGGGATTAAGTCCTTTTTCTAGATTTCGAAACTAGTTAACATATGACTGTACACAACAGTATTTTAGTGACTTTTTCCGTCTTTCGACCATCATTATAATAATATATTAAAGCTTATACAAAATTTTAAAACGAATCCTGGAAAATTCTTACTTAATGTAAAATTTTTTTTTATTAAAATTTTTGTTTTAACTAAAAATATATCAGCTCCTTCAAGAGTTTGTTTTCTTATGGTACACTTTGCAATTTCATCTACATCAGAGAAATATTACTTCTTAATACATCTTACTTTTATATAGTTTATAGACAAATACGATTATTATATTGTTGAATACTAAAATATTTTTAAAACTAGCAAAATGTAACTGGTTTTGATTTTAATTTGTTAACTGGCTAGTTTTAAAAGCACTAATACACATGCATTACTAATTCTACTTAAAATTATTAAATTACTTTAACACTACTGTAGTGGTAAAATGTCTGAAAACTAAATGGAATTTTGAGAATTTCATTGACATTTTACCGAAAACATGCATACAATATGACGTAATATATAATTTTGAAAAAACAAATCATTTAAATCTCAACTAAAGTTTAGATGTAAAAGTTGGGTAAAAAAAAATTATTATTTACACAACCTTTTTCTACATAAAAATTATTGTATTTATTTTTAAAATATAATTTAAGCAAATGGTTTCGCAATATGGAATATTATCGTGCAGTATCATGAGCAGTATGCTAATCATTAGAAATAAAAATTATAACTGACTTTAAGCCAGACCGAAATCTACAGGTTAGTGTAAATTGATGTAAAATTGGAATACCATGGAGTATATAAATTAAATGCTAAAAGCTCTTCTATAAAACAGGTCGACAATAAAGTCAGATGATATGAAAGATGGAATGAAGGGATTTAAAAGATCCAAGAAAATTTATAACTTAACATTATATCATTATATTGGTATAAAAGTATACAAAGTTAAATTATTTAGGTCACTTATTGTAAAATTTTTTTTAGAATTTTTCCTTTGATTTTACATTGCTTTTATTTAAACAATTTGATCAATAATTGTTCCAATATCTTTTACATAATAAATAATTAATACAAATATTCATACTTTGACAAGCAGCATTTTTATCCCATCATCGTTTTTCTATAAATTTATGTATTTGTTGCCATTGAATTTATTTATGATGCACAACCTGTGTTTCAAGTTTAAAAAGATTTCAAAGGAGCCAGAATATAAGTAAACAAGGGATCCCTGCATTATCGGGTCATGTTAAGCTCTCGGCACTGTTTAAAGAAGGAATGTTGTAATACGACACTGTGAGGACATACATTACATACATTACAAATGATTTTGCCTGCACTAAAATTTAGCCGAACGTCACAGGAGGGTTACAAGGCAGTATATGAACACAAAAAAAGACATAAAATTGATATAGGCTATTTATAAAAATCAAACGTTTTATTTTGTTTTCACACCCTGTTAGTGACTCAAAGGATTACTTCATGCTATAAGACACCAACTGTTTTTTATTAAACTGTTGGATCATATCTCTTTATTTAAGATATATATTCTAATCAACGAATAATTTCTCACCATTAAACATTCATTATTTAGTTCTCATATACAAAGAGACAAGTCTGGAATATAGTCAGCTTGTATGTTGAGTCTAGATCGTTGTATATATACATATAAATGCCACTAAATTAAAATAAAAGTTTTTGTTATAAAATTGTAAATAGTTGGTTCTAAAGCTCTTTGTGAAAGTAACAATGTTTTTTTAAGACTTTTATGGCTGTGAAACTGTGTTGTTTAAAAAATATGAGAATGTGTAGTGGATAGGGGAAAAGTTTATACCAATTTGGTGCAGAAATCAATGTGGAATTATATTTTATGAAGAGTAATAAGGTATAAAATATAAAATATTGTCCGTGCGTATACTTGTAACAATTTTAATATAGTATAACTAATTCGTTAAGATAGCTCATGCAAAGAATATAAATATTCGTAATATTTAGTATTTCTAAATATATTCCAAAGTCTGTCTGTTTTAGATTTATATAGAAGGATTAATTGATTGATTGATTGATAATGTTTTGAAGGTGAAATCTCATTATCAGTTATAACAAAATCTTTAAAAATAACATAACTTTTTCCCCATCGTCTTTTGGTTTACATATATATATATGTAAGTATCAGCGTATGGTTTTCTTTGAGGCGTAAAATGGATCTGATGATATAATTAAATATCGAATTAAATCTGCATATGTATCTTCACGTTTCACGACCATTTTGTGGTGTAAGCCAACCGAACTTTTATTATAATTCTCTCTAAACCTTCTAATGCTTCTTTAGATAATTTACCTGTAATAAAAAGTACCAAATTAGTAAATTGAATTTAAAATGATAATTTAATTATTCTAAATGCCAATTGAACTAAAATTTTGTGTAGTCTACTAATTATGTAGCACTAGTCATACTGTATCCGTATCAAATGCATGATTTGTGTAATTGTTAGTTGTTGCCCTTAAACCTCTTGTTATCCTAGTTTTTCTTACCTAAAATACACTTACTTTTTTATAATATAAATGACTATTAGTTTTTAAAATTGCTGCAAATATATATTATTAGTTTTTGAAGTCAGTAACTGCAGATATATATGTTTTTGGCGAAAACAGCATCTCGCCACAGACTATTCATTAATAATTTCCTCTGGTGGGCTAAGTTACACTCCAAATTTTTATTTTTTTTTTTTTTTTGGGAGTTTAAGCGACCTTCACCAAAACCGTCAAAAAACTAAACTAATTTAAAAAAGTTAACTTTTAGAAAATGTTATTTAGTGGTTAAAATTTAAAATATATACATTCAACAACATTATCTTAACATAGTTAAGTCATATTATCTTTATGTATCCTCTTCTTTGTAAACGAAAAGTGGGGAAAGTTAAGAGTAAGAAAAATTATTTTTTCTACACTAGCATCTGTAATTGTTGTTAGGGATAATAATAAGAATAGGGTCAAGCTTTTGAGTGCTTTAAATTACGATCACAATTGGAGGGGGAGGTGTAATTAAAAGATTTTGAAAATTACTTCAGCAATTGCAGCAACCATAGCATAGATGTTTTGCTGATATCTTTTCATTTTATAACTTCAATATGGAATATTTTCTTCAGGGTTTTAGGTATGGTCATGCAATATTAGAAAAAAAATACTAATAAGTGCTTAGAAATGTAAATTATTTTTGTATACAATTATTTACAATGGACAACTGAGGACAACTGTGTTTATGTAAATTATTTTTGTATACAATTATTTACAATGGACAACTGAGGACAACTGTGTTTATGAGGCCAATGGGATTAAACAAAAACTTAAATAAACTTGCAGTTCCAAGAGGTGCTAATAGTTATATCAATAAATTAATATAAAGAAAATTTAAACCTTTAGATGGAAGCTTATAAAAGCTTCAGATATGGGTTGCTTTTGGTTTTAAAATGATTTTATATATAGATTTCCTTTTTAAATGAAATACTATATTGCTTACTCAAACTTGAAACTATCGATATACTCAAAAAATAAAATAAGTGAAATAACCTTAATAATAATTAATACTACACTAATAAATTTTGTTATAAATAATTTAATATATGATTTATTTATTCCAGCTGATTAGACCCAGATAACTTCTATAACTTACTAAGCCACAAATTATTAAATATGTGACCATGGAAAGATCACCTACAACAATAGATAAAGTTTGTTTTAAGAGTATTTAAAATTTTCATTTTTAGAAAAATTTGGAAAGTTATCGCATTTAATTAATAGATGAGACTATAAGTAGATTGACTTAAATTGTCTTTAAAACTACCTAAACGTGTACTTCAAATATGGCGGAAAAAGAAACATGAAATGTTAATCGTTCTCGAAGATATTCCTGTCGGGCCATTGCTGCGATAATTGTGTACAGTCGCAATATTCTAAACTTAATAAAACCTAATAATAACATAATAATTCCGACTTCTATAATTCCAAATCAATAGTGAGAAATTTTGAAAAGGAACCGGAAATTTAAAAAAAAAAACCTGTAGCAAAATCTAAGTTTTGTTTATTTTGTTATCATTTCTAAACATTGCAATTGCAAGTCGATTGCGCTGAAAGCAAAATTATGTGCGTCTAATCAATAAAACCATAGTGTATCAATACGGTGTATTATACGGTTAATGAAAAAACATTCATGGAGTTTCTAAGAATATAAAAATATAAACTTGGCTGCATTTCTCCTAAATGCGTATGAAGTCATTGTAGTTAAAAATTAATTGTTGAGAATTTCGAAGTTTTAGCTAAATAATTTTATATACTGATTGTAGGAAATCTTAATTTGGTTGTTGATATTGTAATTTCTTCAACAGATATATAGGTGTGCCTAAGATAAATTAGTTTTTATACATTAGTTAAAATTGTTTGAAAAAATGTTTTACCTCACTCTGCTCAGGATCACGTAGGTTCATTTAATATAAAATATGCACGAATCAATATTTAATGCTATTTCCATTAAATTTAAGTTTAGTTCTTGTGAAGGAAAGTAATTTAATTTAAATTAAATTAATTATCTAAATCTTATATCTTATTTGAAACATAGTCTGACTGTATTTTTAATTCTAAAATTACTTCGTTAAAGAAATTAAAACTTAATATACTAAAGCTATATAAAATTTATTGGAAATGATAAATTTATTTGTAGGATCATTTTTTGGCTTCAGTGACAGCCCTTTCCTATACAAAATATTGTTAATTTATTTAATAGTAAAAAATAAATTTCTAAAATAAATACTGTTTGTCTTTAGGGGAATTGGAAAATTACTATTAAAGAGATAAATAAATAATCTAAGAAAACCAATCAAAACCTTATACAAAACTATTAAATTAAAATATTTTTCATTTCTATTTCAATATATTCAATAATTCATATTGTTTTCTTTGTTTTTTTTTTTTTTGTTTTAAATAAATAAAGTTTATTTATATTAAAAAATAAATTACGCATAATTTATATCTATACATATACATAGAAACATACATAAGCAACATTTAATGTTAATGGAGAATAAAGTTGTTTACTTTTTCTTTAAGAAGTGTTCATTTTAAACCAATTTTGCGATATTATTTTCCTAAAAAAATTGATCAGATTTATATATGTTTGCATTTGCGTTTGCGTTTACGATTTCTTTCATTTTAGCGAACCATGTTGATTGAAGTTACTTTTGTTGATTGAAGAAAGTACTCGTTTTACTTGATTTGGGCCAACAACAGTAAGGCAGTTATACTTAAATTTCTTGTTTGCTATTATTTTGGTTTTAGTAAAATTTATTGTTGAATGTTGTTTTCAATTTTTTTTTTTGTGTTTGA
The DNA here is from genome assembly GCA_030448955.1 of Trichopoda pennipes. Lineage (NCBI taxonomy): Eukaryota > Metazoa > Arthropoda > Insecta > Diptera > Tachinidae > Trichopoda > Trichopoda pennipes. The sequence goes on from JASKUP010000088.1 coordinate 11,447,833, forward strand.
TTATCATTTTGTTTGAGGGAGGAATGGGGAGGGGGCATAAACCTTACCTAGGCGGCGTGGGTGGTGGTGGCGGCGTGTATGGCGGTGGTCTTTCATCTCGTTCTAAATTTCGTGGTTTAGGTGTGGTGTGTAAATCGAGGGCATAATTGTTAAGCGGCGATTCGGGTGGACCCATTTTTGTGGGCGGGCCATGAAATATTGCATACGGGTTACTGAAGAAATTGTGTGAAGTAGTCATCATGGCTTTTAATTAACAATATTGTTGGTGATTAACTAAAATGGAAAAATGAAAAAATAAATAAAGTAGAATTAACTTCTTATTATAATATTTATAATAGAATATTTGTGTATACAAAATAATACTAATAAAAATGAGCAACTGTTAACAACTGTTAACATATTTAGGTACTCATTAGGTTATTTCACTTAGAAAATAAACAAAATTTCTGTGTAGTTATAATTATGGTGAATTGTTGTAATTATTAATTATTGGCTTAAAAGAAACTTTCGTTATCAACAAAGCTATTGACTAAATTATTAGTCTCCCTAAAAATTTTTGTGAACAAATTGCATTTTCTAGCCAGGTGTGGTGAGCTATTTAATTTTTAATTTTGTGTTTCTATTTGTTGTTGTTTAAAAATTTTTTAAAGTCAGCCTATTGCTCTGCAGGGTTCAAGAAAAAATATGATAACATTGGCTTTTCCAAAGGCTTCAAATTGATGATCATATGTATGAAAATCACATAATTGGGGTTCTTGAACTAAAACTAAACAAAATCTGAAACTGAAATATCGAAACTTGCAGCTTTCGATGTCGGTAATAATCTCCCCAGATTTATTTAGAGTTTCATCTTATAAAGTTTAAGATTAATTCAGGGGTACTGCAAAACTCCGTTCCTTCTCCTACTCTATTGCTTATTCTAAACGACCTTCTTTGTGAAACTTTCAACCCTATATATATTTTTTCGCAGATGGCAGCACCATTTTGAGTGAGTTTCAAAAGGCGGAACATAAATGATACACTCAAAGACGATCTCGTGGCGATCTTCGAATGGTATCATGCGAATAGAGCCGATTTTAATGCCCGTAAGATGCAATGCATGCTTACCCATAAAACTGTGTTAGGAGTGATGCTGCACCTGTTACAATGGGTCTTATCGGAAGCTCTTGATTTTCTTGGCATGAAAATTCAGTGTGATTTTCGATGGACTAAGCACATTTTTTAGGTTTCTAAAGAAGCTTTCAAATGCCTCGGTTTTCTAAACCGTTGTAAGAGATACTTCACTCTATGCGATCTCTGTACTTTTTATACCACATATATCCGTCCAAAGATGAAATACAACTCTCATGTATGGGCCGACGCCCCAAAGTTTATTTTGGAGTTTCTCGAAGGCCAAGAGGCTCATTGGGGACGGTAGGGTATGCAACTATATTGATTTCTGAAGCATCGACGCAATGTGGGTTGTATTTCACAGTTTTATCGTCACTAAATGGTAACGAACTTAGGGAACTTGTTCCCGAATTCGTTCATTTTTGTGTCTGACTCGATTTTCGTTGAGAGCGCATTCATTTGTGGTCGATTGGCCGGTGAATCGCACTACGTATAAGAGGGAAAATTAGTTTTTTAGCAGAACAGTTCGTATGTTGTACAAAAATCCTCCAGAGCTCTTTCCTGTCACTTTCAATGTGGGAAAGTTCAAATCGAATGTCCACAAACACTACTCCCTCTATCGGCCTTCCCATAACCTACTTTCCTACTTTCTGGTACAATGCATTGCATGAGCAGAGGTCATCCCCTGAGTGCTGGTCCGAACGGAAAAAAGAAGAGAAAAAGTAATCATATTGTTTTTGTCCTTTTATTGTAGATCTCTTTCTTTGGAACAGTTAGGCACTTGATTTTTTGGAGAAGATTTCCTATGTTAACGGCTATTATTTTTTATTATTTTAACTCGACCTCTTTTTATTTATATTAAATAAATATGTTTTAATCTTTTAAATGGTCTTTTTTAAAAAAATTTATCTACATATTTTTTCAATATTTCGCTTTCTTCAGGAAATTAATTTTATAACAACAAAAATTATTAACAAAAAAAAATTAATTAATTATTAATTAATAATTTTTGTTGTTATAAAATTAATTAATTAAAATGGAAAGCTTCTTCAGGAAATTAATTTTATAACAACAAAAATCATTAACCAAAAAAAATTATTAAAAAAAAAATATTAATTAATTATTAATTAATAACTCCTGCTGTTATACAATTAATTAATTAAAATGCAAGTCTTCTTCAGGAAATTAATTTTATAACAACAAAAATTATTAACCAAAAAAAAATTAATTAATTAATAATTAATAATTTTTTGTTGTTATAAAATTAATGTCCTGAAGAAGCTTTCCAGAGGAAAGCGAAATATTGAAAAAATATATAGTCAAATTTAATTAAAAAAGACCATTTAAAAGATTAAAACATTTTTATTTATTTATTTATCATTAATTGTCTACGGAATTTAACATCCTTGCAGACATTTTAATTAAAATACAGTTTATAAAATACAATTACAGCAAGTAATAAATATAAAAGAAACTTTTGAAAGTGACTGGATCATTACAAAAATATTATTATCTTTTGAGCTGAGATGATGGACACATTAATTTTTTATAGTTTGAAAATCAAAATAAATAAATAAATAGCAATAAAATGTAAAGGGTACACCCATAGTCACTGGATTTCCTAGTATAGAAAAAAATTTAAATACTAATTAAAATTGAATGGGTATTCCAACAGTGACGTTATTTTACCATACATGGCATTCGTTTTTTTAAACACACAATTTACACCGAATATGTAGAAATATCTCCACCTTAATTGCAAAGAGTACGTTCTGTTATGTATGCTATAATGGCAAGTGAAAAATTTAAATAGTATAAAATGGAAGATGTTCCGACAATAACTTAATGTTCAAGTGGGTGGCCCTAATTTTTGAAATAACTTAGGTTGCGATTTCATACATTAATGGAGTATATCTTGCTAGTTCGCTATAAACCCAAAAATTATTTTGAAAGAAACTTCTTTTATATTTTATCCCACTTGATGCCCTGAACCAAGCATACAAAAAATTAAATTAAAGGGCGGCTCATATATGGTTGGTAGATGCATTAAATTTTTCAGAGAATATATTCTGTTATGTCTGCTATAATGATAAGTACAATAAATTTAAAGAGTATGAAATTGAAGGTGCTCCGATAGTAACGTAATGTTGACATATATTATTAGTACGCAATCCATCACTGGCTCGGATTTAACAACCATCTTAGAAGGCCTAGTGCTTCATACTCTTTTTACCCTTTAAGGACTTTGTATAAAAATCATCTGTGAGGACATCATTCAATTTTAAACTACATTTTATTCTTTGCAAATATTTTTATTATAACTGTTATTTATTTTCTTCACATTTTAAATTGATTATTAAAATAGTACAATGTAAAAATGAAACTGTTGCCTGCAAAACTCATACAGAAGGCAATTTATTAAAAACTCTATTTGCGGTATTTTTTTTTTTCGATTTTTATTTTGCTTATTTTTCATTCATATATACGAGATAAATTTACGATATAAATGCTATTCATACTAAATTTTAGCTAAAAAAAAGGTAAGTAGGGAAGCATGGTATTTACTACGAATATAAGATACCCTTATATATCGAAAATATTATATTATATTGTGTATTTAAAGAAAAGTTTTCCATCAATTAATTTCCTTATTTGACGGATTTCATACTCACTTCTATTGAGGAACAGTTAAACGTTTACGTTTTTAATCTTTCTTAAGCCACATCACTATTATCTAATCTAAACTGTAGGGTATTTTCATAGTTTTAAACAAACAAAGTAAATTCTCTAACTCGAATTCGGAAAATATAGAATGTAAAATAAAACTAATTTGCATATTTAGTATTTAACAGAAAAACTATATACAGCTGGTTTTTCTTTATGTGCAGGTGTGAAATATAGATTTTCATACAAAGTGTTGCATCCACACAAACCTGTGCACCTTAAACAATTTTTCAAGAATATTTTATTTAAAAAAAAGGGAAAACTGAAAAATTTATTACCTTTTGATTTTTTATAACAAGTAATGAATATAAAAAAGAAAGAATGAAATAGGTTTTTTATGAAAAACGGCGTTTGAGTGGCAAACTGGCAGCTGCATGGCTCATCTTACTTGGTGAATGGTATTATTGTTGGTCACTCACTCAAATATGAGCTTGGGAAATTGTAGAGCCTAAACATAAAGTAAATTTTTTATTTATAGCAAACCGTTATGGCATCTAGAGCTCAGTGTGTTCAGTTAAATGAAAACTTATTTGCAATTTTAATATTAAACACAAATGGTATTACTGGTGTTAGTTTGATTTGGAATTGTTTAATCAAATTTTTAGAAAAAAGTCATGTTTTATTGCATTAGAAAAGTTGTTTTACAATTTTTTTTTTTTGAATTTAACCATATTGTGGTGAATTAACAAAAAAAACCTTCAAAGTACTTTTTAATTTTATCTTCAGTTAAGTTAAATTTTAAAGTTTTGAAGATAGTAAAATCGAAATGTATTTTAAATCGATAATAATATTTTACATTATGCATAAAGTAAACAAAAGAACAAATCAAAGTGCTATACTTACTTAAGAAAAATTATATTTTTGTATTTGATTTCTTTAAAACTTTCAGTGTATATTTTCTGACATTGCGATATCTAATAATACAAAAGCCAGTGCTTATAACTAACAAACTTGGATTTATTTATTTATTATATTGTTGTAAAAAGGAATATTAATATTTTTTCACTGCTGAGAATAACACGAAAACTCTAATGAAATTGTCCATGCTAGTAACACACCAAACAAAAATGGATTTATAAAAGACCTTTCATTTCGTTTAGTATTGCTGAGAAGTTTGGTTTTCAATTGTGGCAATACAAATAACATGACAGCTAAAAAAAAAGTAAGTAGGGAAGCATGGTATTTAATACGAATATAAGATACCCTTATATATCGAAAATATTATATTATATTGTGTATTTCAAGAAAAGTTTTCCATCAATTAATTTCCTTATTTGACGGATTTCATACTCACTTCTATTGAGGAACAGTTAAACGTTTACGTTTTTAATCTTTCTTAAGCCACATCACTATTATCTAATCTAAACTGTAGGGTATTTTCATAGTTTTAAACAAACAAAGTAAATTCTCTAACTCGAATTCGGAAAATATAGAATGTAAAATAAAACTAATTTGCATATTTAGTATTTAACAGAAAAACTATATACAGCTGGTTTTTCTTTATGGGCAGGTGTGAATTATAGATTGTTACAATGAAATCAATTTCGCACGAAAATCGCATTAAAATTACTAAATCCACTATTAACTGAAAACATCGCAGCCGTAAGCCACAGTGTTGAAGCCAATCAAATTTTTCAATCCCTCGACGTTCTCAAAAATTGGTGTTATCCAAAACCTAAATAAACATGGCAAATTTTGCGTAAGGATTTGACTTTGAAGCATTATAAGGTTCAACTGGTGCAGGAATTGAAGCCAACTGACCATTCACATCGCTCAATTCAAAAATCGTTTTTTCAGATGACTTGATATCACTGACATATGGTTTCCTCAGGACGGTGCCACATTTCACACAGCCGATGAAGCGATCAATTCATTGCAAATCAAATTTCCCGATCACATAATTTCACAACAATGAGCAGTTAAGTGGCCAGCCAAATCTATTATTTTTTGTGGAGCTATGTTAAGGACGGAGTCTATACGGGGCCAATCGAATCGATTTCAGCCTTAAAAATCAAAATCAGTGATGTGATTAACGATATAAGACTGCTATTTTGCCAAGAAGTGATTAAAAGCTCTGATGAAAGAACCGACATCTGTCAGCGTGGTCGTGGCCAGATATCATTTTTTATTCATAATTGCCGAAGTTTTCTCTTCGTATTACCATAAAAAATTGTTATTGTTTTAGTTTGTTTTAGAAAACAAACTTCTTGTTGAAAATCCCTTTACGCATATATTTTTTTTTGTATATAAAAACAACTAGAACAAAGTTGCCAGAATGATCTAAATAAAACATACACATTTTAACGCATATAAAGGGGAATTCCCGAATAAAGCAATCAACAAGGCGCTTATCTAAGCACATATTATAACAAACAAGGAATCAAACAGAGACGTTGTTTTAAAAAAGTGTTTAAGTAAATGTTCTCAACGGAGCTGAATAAATAAAATGACAACGGCAACGTAACAATTGAAAAACAATACTATTCTCCTTGAATAAAATACAACAACATGTAACCCGTTTCACTGCGTCTAGAGCCTAACTGCATGACATTTTGCCACTGCTTATATAGCTCATGAGTGGACTTTACCCAAGCTGTGAAGAGATATTTCAGAATCTTATATCGTCAATTTAATTGATTAAATGAGAAATGTATTTAAACGAGCAATAAATGAGAAAAAATAATAATGAAAAGCAAACAAAAAAATTCTTGTGGCAATTTAACATGTTCAAAGTGAGTGAGTTTAAAGGCCCAACTATAATATGTATAATCTGGCTTAAGCTAATGTCAAAAGTTGGACGAAAAGTCTGTCAAATATGTAAGCGAATCATTGAAGACTTTCACGTGGCAATATTGTACTTACATGAATATAGAAATTATTATGCACAGTTGCACATTTATTTTTTCGTTTTATTTGCAAGAAAATAATTTCGTTCTAAATAAATGAAATTTATTAGCAAAAAGGCGTTTAATAATCATATTTTGTCTGCTTAATACTATCCTTCAACAAAGCAATCTTATCTTTCGTGCTTGATTCCTTTATATAAATATTTCATGATATTCTCACAAAATATTTATTACAAAAAATTTTTATTAAAAAATAAACATTTTATGATATTCTCATAAAACATTTATTCCAACAAAAAAAATAAAAAAATATTTGAAATGTATTACGAAATATTATGAAATATGAATCAAGCACGAAAGATAAGATTGCTTATATTGAAAATGATTCCGAATAATTATAAATTACTTATTTCCTTCAACAAATTTAAAATTTTTTGTTAATAGTTTTAAGAAAATTACGAAAGAAAAATTACACATATATCGATGTATGTATTATTTGGGCCAAAAGTACTAAAAAATACAACTGTGTGCATCATTGAATTTATAAACAATAAAAAATTAAATTTTATTGCAAATTGTGTGCTAAAAAATGGAAAAGAAAATAAAATGTTCCTTTGAATTGCCGGTGTAATAAAATGCGTCTCTTTTGTCATATATGCAATGGTTTCTCTGTACATTTTCTATTAAATTCAGATAAAATATTTTTTGCCCTTCATTGGATTTTGTTTACTAATGTTTCTATAACACAATGCAAAATCAGCTGTTTCCGTACGGAATCGCGATCAGTTTCGTGCATTGCTTAAGCAATTGACATTTGATGAAACTTGACGAAAAGTTTTGTTAAGTACATTATAGTTCGCCACATATGATTACTAGGTATTTGCACAGTTGTTTAAGTTGGCTAAAGCCTGCATATGCAGGGCCTTGAGTTTTCGGATTAAAGTTAGAAATTAAATTATGTGTATTTTGGAAAACACGTTAATGACAAAGTGTAAGTTTACATAAACAACAAAAGTACAAAAATATACATATAGTCTATAATAGAGAGAGTCTCTCTCTCTCTCTCTCTCTCTTGTATGGAAATGTTTTTTGGAAATATTTTGGTTTACATGAAAACTCTTACTTCGTCCAGATATTGATATCATGTCAAATTATTATTTATGTTCTATTCACTAAATTTTCAATTTCGTTGAAAATTGCTCTGCAGGTTTCTTGGACGTTTACCAAGCTTTTGGCTTCTTCTTAAGCTTAAATTACTTTTACCAACTTCATATTATTTACTGCTTAAATCCTTAATTCTTATTGCAATGTCAGACTAAAAAAGAAGCGTTAACCTTTGTGAAATAAAGGATGCAATTCTTCAACAGTGTCCTTGATCTATACTATACACTCTTTATATATTGGATATACAATTTGGACGATGTTGCTATTGCCACATATACTGCCGATACAGCTTTAATTGTTTAAAACGATTATTCAACAGAAGCCACAAATATTAGTCAAAACCAATGAATAGAGATGTATTAAAAAATTAAATGAATCCTGCACGATCAAAAATATCGTAATCAAACTTATGGGGCCTAGAGAATAAATTATTGCTTTACAAAACCACTGCCCTATTGGATGTATGGAATTCAGTTGTGAGGAACAACAAGCAACTTAAATAATAAAATATTGCATAATAATAAAATATCCATCCTAATCTTCAAAAATTATCCCATATGCTCTTTAGTAAATGATTATTGACAATATCGATAAAGACCTAGAAATAATAATTGGAAATTTATAGATTATTGAGAGGCTTAGTAAACACAGTGACACGCTTGCATTTGATTTTTTAGATGAAAGTGATGAAATAGTAGATTGCCCTATATAAAATAGAAGTATGCACATTTATGTATGTACATATATGTGTATGTGTGTGATTGTGTGATTTAAATACATCGTAAATAATTGTTCACATGCAAATTTATTAAAAATTTTTTGAATTTTTAACAGCAGCGATTTTTATAGAACTTACGATTTTATGATCATTTCACATTTCAGCCACTTTGCATAAACTATATTAATAAAGATTTATTCATTCCTTCCTAGCTCCCCCTCGGGGACACATTTATCTTTTGGGAGTATAAGGAAGTCCAGTCCCCTGAAGGCAGCAGGGAGTCAACTGGCAGCTCCACATTATTTCCACGGGAATCAGTAAGCCCCGGAGTTCCGCTAATTGTCTCTTTTTTCCTTTTTTTTACCTTTAGTGGATATGGATCTAGTGAGCATGCTAGTCATGTGTTCTGGGCCAGGAGTTGTATAGTCTCCAACTCTTCAGCAAGGTGTAGTGGTTTGCGACCCTGCTTCGGTACCGCTGAAATTGCAACTAGGAAAGACCTGTTGCTAGAGTTAGTCTTCGGCTTCCTAGGGCGAGAATGACGTTGCTTTTCATTCCTAGTGGTTTGACCACCATCTGATTAAGGCTGTAACGACACGCTTTTCCTGGTAGCTGAGGTGTGCTAAGTGGCATCCAGGGTCGTGTTGTGTCAATTATAAACAAAACTTTGGTTACATGCTTATTCTCTATTAAGGAACGGATTCCTTATTCCCAGTTTTCTGCTTGACTGCAGCTCGGGCTTCAAATGTAACAGAACGATTCCTCTGGTAGCTGAGGTATGCTCAGCGGCGTCCAGGGTCGTGTTGTGTCAGTTAAAAAAACAAAACTATGGTCACAAGTTTGTTCTTTATTAAGGAAAGGATTTCCTTATTCCCGGTTTTCTGCTTGACTGCAGCTCGGGCTTCGTATCTTGTGCACTGGTGTTTGTGCAGGCGACTTAGATAACTGTCTTCAGTATTCGAAGAACGTCACTGGCGGTGGTGACTGCGGGCACAAACTCGGCTGGGTATAACCACGGCCCTGTATGCGATCGCTCCGCCGTAATTTGTCTGTACGCCGTCAGAGCCAAGAAACTGTAGGCTGGGCTGGGTATTATCATGGCGCAACCGTTCACTGCCCTAATCACTGTCGGTGGCGACTGCGGACACAAACTCGGCTGAGTATAACAACGGCTCTGCCTGTGATCGCTCCGTCGCAACTTGTCTTGTCTCAAGGTATAGATTCGGCTTGGTATTACTACAGCTCCATCTATACCCTGACTACCAGTCCAAAAATAATAAAAATAGAAGTAGGTATTAACCTGTGATCCTGCCGCCGGTCGCACACTAATTGACTTATTCTTACTGATGTTCGCCCTTTTATACTTATTTTTCCCCCACACACCAATGCTCAAACACACCCATGTTATTTCGGCAGTAGATATACCACAGCCGACGGCTGTTTTCACCAGCGAGCTGCAGCCAGTCTTATAATGTAAATTTTACTAACTAAATGATCGTATGCCTTCGTGGCTAAATATTACAATAATAATAATGCAATAGTATTTACAATACTAAATCTTACTTCATTTTACTTAAACATAAATTCTTATTTCAGATTTTTTAGTAAATAACTCTATAAGTACATATGTGCGTATATAATTAAATTATATATAAAAAAAAGAAAAATAGAAATTGAAACGTGACTGCTAATTGACAGTTTGCTGTGTGGCCGTGGCCAGGCTTACAGCCAGCTGCAGATGTAAATCTTATCACACATTCCTTCCAAGCTGCAATTTCAATAATAATGTTGTTACTTTCAATTTGATTAACACTAAGAATACGTTGTTAATTTCACCACCCAAAAGTGTGGAATATCCTTATTAAAACTTAAAATAAAAATTACTTAAGACATGCTGAGCAGTTAATTCGTATAACAAGAGATGAGTTTAAATCCGAAAAAGGCTTGATAATTGCGATACTCATTTGCCGCATTCTTGAAATTTATACAATTGTTTCTTGGTTTTAGAAATAAATTTTATATTCATAAAAACACTACATCGAAATTATTTTTTGGTTTATTTCGTTTGCAAAATAATTGAAACGAATTTTTGATTTATAAATATGTTAAAAAATTTAGATACTTTTATTAAAAGCTCTCTTTAAATTTAACACGTACATTTTATTAACCACAACATATTATTCGTGTACAAATGTTGTTTTTAAATAAAAGTATTTATTAAAAGCCTGTATCTAATCTCTTAACGCTTGCAAATTGTAATTTTTATTTTTTTTTATTTCTAAATTCATAAACGAAAACCAGCCGTTGTTACATTTGATTATTTAATATAAATGCCATCATCATCGTCATCAGCACCATCTTTATGGTTATGCACGCCAACATTAGTATTCTCATCATCAACGTCATCGATTTCGTAAACATTGGAATTTTGAAAAATTATTGTTATCTGTGGAATTTTTTTTCGACTTTTTATTTATTTCATTTTAACAATTGATGAAATTGAAGGTTTGTGTATTGAAGTGCTGCGCAATAAATATTAAATCTGTGACCGCAGAAATGAACAAAAGCAACATGCAAATGTTCAAATAATACAAAACAATATTGTTTATGGACACAGTTTAAGAGTTTGTTACATGTCCGGTTATATTTGGAATAGAAGAAGGGAAGCATATACTAATGGCAAAAGTGATTTTTTAAGGAATTTTGTTTAAAAGAAGGATTTTGTATAAATCAAATTTTTTTTTTTAAAAGCATTATAATAGACAATTTTGCTTTAAAAAGAAAAGAATTTTTTTTAAATTAAAAATTAATTAAATTAAAATTGTTTTTAAATATTAAGCAATGTTAGGAGTTAAGGAACTTCTAAATCTGAAGTTATTCTCCGTATCCGATATGCAGTGAATTCACGGTGACATTTTGTTGTATTAATCTTTATAATCAAATGAATAGTTTAGATTCCTCCTCTTAATAGTAGTCAAGAGTCGTTTTTTTAATTTTCTATATTTGGCGGATAAATTTATGACAATCAGATCTTCTTCTAAATGCCGCACCTACAAAAAATGTTGCTTCTTGTAATATAAAGATTCATTAGCATCGTTTAAAAAATTTTCAAACTCCAGAAGTCTCTCTAGAAAATAAAATAAAAGTAACTGAAGTTTAGTACAATTAATTTGATGGTAAAGATGCGTGTTAATCGCAGTGCAAACTGTAGCAGGGTATACGTTTGTGTGGAAATGTATATTTTGATTCTCTGCAATCATAGCGTTTTATAGTCTGACTACTGGAGGTGTGGGTGAAGTTTCAGGTTTGCTAAATAGAAAATATTGGGGGGGGGGGGGGGGTTAACACAGTGTTGCAGCGTGAATAATACAAGAATAGAGGATGAAGTGAGACAGGGCCTCTGTAGGCCAGTAGATAGTGTACTAGCTTGTCAGTATAGGGGTTGTAGGTTCGATTCCCAACGAAGACCTTAGTTTTTTTTTCACTACAAAAATAAAAATTGACTGTCGGTGAGGCCGCTCAGCGATGAAGGCACAGTCACTGGTCGCTGTGCTGTCTTTATACGGGAGTTAATTTCCGACTATCCTTCTACTTTCACCACCTGTTTCATCTCTTCTCTATCCCTTTCCTAAAGAATGTAGCACAGTGCTTGACTAAATAGTTATTGTTGCCTGAAGTGCTACTTCTCTTTAAAAAAAAATATTTCCTAGTATTTGCACGATAACGCGTAGAGGGAATAACCAATACATTGTTTTATAGCTTTGTATCGGACTTTAATTGAATAATTTTATCTTTAGACAAACCCATGTTAGAAGGACGAAAATGGACAAATATTTGCCTTGTTGGTTGGAAAAAATTTTATTTATAATATTTTATTTAAATATTTAGAAAGACTCAAAAACAAACTCAGTTTATATCTTTTCTATCACTAAATAAAATAAAAATTTGGCACCTCTAATAGTAACTGCGGTTTAGGGCAGAATATGCTCCAGATCCATGATATATTTTTTAAACTTTGGTGCTGTAGAAAAAGGATGCAATGACTGTAGCGGAAGACGAAATAAGAAAAATTTTATAAAAATAAATCAAAATGGTTGCAAACAAAATTCTTCATTTAAATCATTTTAAAATAAAACATGAACTTATGAAATTTTTATTTGTGCTTTGAATGAAACTTCCCCACTCAAATGTCATACGTAATATTAAATCTGTTTAGCGTATAGATTTTTTTCTGTTGAATTTTTTATCCAATAAAATTTAAACATTTAAAAAAAATTTGTTGTTTTTTTCATAAAAAGATTTTTTTATTTCAATTCATCAATAACATTCACAATAGGATTTTAATTTAGATTTTTATTAAAATATACAATCACAACGATTTCCCTCACGGCCAAATTGAAAGTTTTTATAACAATTACATATCAAATACAAATGTAAATGGATGTACATTTATCCACATCAATATTTATATATAACTATACATGTATTAGTATACTAAACAATAGTCATGTATGGTGCAAAGACTGGATATTTATTTAAAGGGGAACTTTTTATTAAAAAAAAAACTGCATAAATATGTTCATTACAAGAGAATATATTTTATAAAAGCATAGATTTTTTTTATAAATTTAAATAAATAAATAAACTTGTTTTTTTCTTTTTTTAACTCAAATCGTTAATGCGGAAATTTTGCAAAAGCTACAAAAAAAGGAAAAAAATACAAAATTTAAAATCGAAACGAGGGTGGTTCCTGTTGATATTTCTATATTATTTACATTTTGTAAAGCTGTTCGAAGAGCAGGTAATAATGCCTCTGAGCTAAAATAACTCAGTATCAAGTGATATAATGATACGAAACGTCTTACTGAAGTCTATATTTTAAGCACATGAGTACAGATGTGGTACTGATGTGAAACAGATTAATGTCAGCAACTGGCCGTTTGGCCCTAATCTGACTTGTGATTGTAATACATCCACCCGCACTTCCTTAAAGTGCATACATATCCTAGGTGTATACACGCCTTAGTAGGGCTATTCCTTGCTCGAGAGCTGAAAATTATCCAACTTTTTGCCTTTCTATATGCATAACATTGGATGTTACCATGCCTAACATCTCTTCAGAGGTTTTGAAAAGCAACCAATTTTAAACCACAGTCGTTACTCCGCGAGTGGGCTCTGCAATAACCAGAACAGGGTAATAACACTGCGGGCAATTGGTTTCTATGGTACCAGTGTGCTTGAGTCAACTGATCGGAACTCCTGTCAGCCCAGGAAATTGTTGCCCGATTTTACCAGCAAATACACATGTTACGATATGAAAGAGATCCATCTTGATTATCTACCGCAGGGGGAAGGGCAATTTTGTACATGTGTGATAGGATTTACATCAGCACCTTGTCATGGGGCCATAATCTGGTGGTGGTCTTAACACTAGGTGTAGGAAAGTGATTACCCACGCCCTAAGATAAAAACACACAAGATGTATATACGCGTTAGTAGCAATTTTCAAGTGCGCGGTGGCAGAGCCCTCTCCTCACTCCTTGCTAAGGAGTTGGAGACTATCTAACTCCTAGTCCTGTTACAAGCGAAACTTGGACATTTATCTGGATGTTAACCTTATCTCTTCGTTAACGCCTCTTCGGGACTTTCTTCTACGCGATTAAGCAACAGCCATCACGTTGCTTCCCGAGCAACTGGTTTCCCTAGTACCAGTGTGAGTATAATACGTCACTGATCGGATTTCCAGAATCCCATGCCTCTTCCAGTATTGGCTTCCTGCTAGCCCAGGCGATTGGTGCCGCCTTTTACCCTTGAAGCAAGATATCCATAAAAACTACGTGGGTTATCAAACACACAAAAGCAATTGTCGATCTGTCTCTGCCGCAATAACAATAAAATTTAGAGGTTCTTTGAAAATCCTTAAGAACTTTTTTGAAAATTATTTTTCAATAGAAACTAAACATACACATCAATCACCTTACAGCCGCAACATTTTTTGTTTTAAATATCGTATGTTTTTACTGAGCAAACGGCGTTTTGAACCACTATTCCTAAAAATGAATTTTCCAGTATCATTTCTATTTGCGAGTGCAAAACAAGGAAAACAAAACCAGAGCTTAAAAAATTTGTTTCAGTGAAAAATCGTTTCTTTTAACTGGCCCTTGAAAAAAATATGTCAACGTTGAGAAAAAAGGATATTTTTTTGAATTAAAACAAAGGCAAAAGTACATCTTTGTTTATCAAGAAAAAAAAGCGACTAATGGAAACAAGTAAAATAAGTACAATAGCAAAAAGAAAAGCAAAAATAAAATTTAAAGAATTATAACTGTTAAAAATCCTTTGGATAAGGACTAAAGAAAATAAACATTAAATATAGCAACACAACTAAACAAAATACACAAACATCCTGATACAACAGAGAATCTCTGAAGACATAGACGAAAACAGAGCCGTAAAGATAAAAATGAATACAGAAAGGGAGGACCTTTAAATTACATCAAATTAATTACAATCTTGAAATCATTAAAATTATGTGGACCATAATAATTATAAGACTGTTTTAAGTTCATTTTCTTTTAACTTTATTTTTGCATGTCTCACTTTTTCCATGTTATTTTAAGCAGATGCAGATGTACATAGATGCAGCAACAACAACTTTTTTATATTATTATTGTAGGCAGATTTCTAAGTTTGTTTTTAAGGTTTCTTGTTCCTTGTGTCTTGCGTTTTGTTTTTTTTTTTTTGTTTTTCTTTTCAAAGAACTATTTTTAATAAAACTTATTTTATTTAATTTTCTTTTTGTCTTTAATTTACCTTTGAGTTGTAAAAGTTTTTACGCCTTAAAAGCAGAACAACAATTTTAATTGTATTCCTTAGACTTTTTTTCAACGTGTCCGTTTTAACCTTAAAAATGAGTTTTTTGTTTGTGACTTTTATAGCTTTTGATAAGCAAAAAGTTATAATCATTTAGCAAAAAACAAATAAGCATAATCCTAAGTTCGCACGTTCTAAAACGTGCTTAATGAAAATATTAAATTAACAAAAAAAATTTATAAGAATTTGTAACCCTATTAAGTAATAATCATAATCACAAACATAATATAAATTTAAATAAAATGGGGAAAAGAGTTAAATGCTGATTGCTGTTGTTGCCTTTTTGGGTTGAAATCATTGGGACTTAGTTAATGCTTTCCTTTGTTTCTTATAGTATTTAATAATTATAATTTCAATTTAAAAACAAAAGCAGTGATAATTTAATCTTGGCAGAGGATAAATAAATTTAAAATTAATATTTTTAATATTTTTTTAATTATTTCAACCAAATAAATGTTTTTAATTATTTATTTTTAATTGACATTGGATCTGAGAATAGAATCTTTATTAACTTGTTGGTCAATTGATTGAAGAGGATGTTACCATGTTAGCAATTCTTGGATTCTATCACAGCAGAAGAAACAACTTATACGAAATTCAACTGGAAATTTTACATAAAAATTGCATGCTTCAGATTTTAATGTTTTAAGAATTTTTAATAAGAACAGTTTTGGTGGTGTAAAATATTTTGAAATCTAAATTTTGTTTTACGATCATAAATTTACGTTTTTATAGATTTACAGTTTTGTAAGAGACTCCTACAATTACGGGTTGTGAACAACCAGGTCACAAGGGGGACAGGACCGCTAGGTGCCCCTGTAGGCTAGTAGGTAATGTACTAGCTATTAAGTATGGGGGTTGAGGGTTCGATTCTCAACGAAGACCTTAGTTTTTTTCACTACAAAAATTAAAATTGACTGTCGGTGGGCTGCTCAGCGATGTCACTGGTCGCAGTGCTGTCTTATACGGCAATTAATTTCCGACTATCCTACTTTTACCACCTATTTCATCTCTTCTCTATCCCTTTCCTAAAGAATGTAGCACGGTACTTGACTAAATAGGTATTGTTGCCTGAAGTGCTACTTCTCTTTACAAAAAAAAATCTATATGTACGTATTTTCGATTAATTTTAAAATATAAAACTGAAAATTGTTATAAATTTGTTCTACAGAGATATATGAAACCACAATGTATTTACTATTAAAATATAAACAGATAAATTATACCTGCAACGTTTCCTTTTGGATTAAATTAGTTTTTAACACGAAGTTTTTTTTTCTAAAATAAAATAAAACAAATATTTAGATTATGATAATTCAAATTTGAGAAAAATTCGACAATTATGAATAAAACATGATAGCTGGCAAATGTCCCCTATGACCCGCTGGCAGATGTCGATTCTTTCATCAAAGTTCACTTTTTGGCAAAATGGCGGTTCTATATCGCTAATCACATTACGAATATTGAGTTTTAAGGCTTAAATCGTTTCTGTTGGCTCCGTATAGAATCTGTCCTTAACACAGCCCTACAAAAAATATTCCAGTTGTGTTAAATCACACGATCTGGCTGGCCACTTGACTGCTGATTGTCATGAAACTATGTGATCAGGAAATTTGGTTTGCAATAAGTTAATTGTTTCATAGGCTGTCTGACATGTGGCGCCGTTCTGTTGAAACCACATGTCAGTGGTATCCACGTCGTCAATAATAGGCCAATATTGAGTTTTTAGCATCTCGCGATAGCGTGATCCATTAAACCTTACTGCATTTCTGGTCAATTTTGCTTGTTTACATACCCTGACAAGTGAAATTGGGCTTCGTCTGTAAAAAAGTATTTTCAGAAAAAACCAACCGGTTGTTACCGATTGAAATGAGAGAATCTACAACGCAAACAACTGCCATGTGGTGGTTTTGAAAAATCCCAATTATTGAGAACCTCGACGAATTGACAAATTTGGATCTGCTTCAACACTATGGCTCACGGCTACTAAGTTGAACTAGTCGTTCCAACATGAGTTGGTGTTAGTACATTTTGTATCGAACATATCGAATAAATTTTCACGACCAAATTTTTCATAGTGGTCTCAGACAGACGTTAATGTTGTATGAAAATATCACGAATTTTATGAAATGTAACTTTAATACAACCACCATTTTCATAGTGGATTTTAATTATTTTCATGCGAAATTGAGTTCATTGTAACAATTGCCAATGCGTCTGATACAAATACGTCAAAAAACTAAATGTCAATAGTATCATCTTGTTGTTGAAAGACATAAACTCAATGTTTCAACTTCTTGTTGAAAAATCCTATAGAAAAAGGATTTACAAACAATTAAATAATTTTTTATTTGTTTCTTTCATTAAAAAATAATTTTCTTTTACACAACACAATTAAAAAACTGTATGCGTTCAGTGGTTAAAATAATAAACAACACTGCCTTCTAAGAAAGCAAAAAATAACGATAAAAATTGACGGAAATGTAAAGAACTTTGACACAAAACCCATCAAGTAATAATCTCTTTCTTTTTTCCCTTGAACTGTTTTACGCGCTTAACAAATCGTGTTAAACTGTTATTACGTTG
Organism: Trichopoda pennipes; assembly: GCA_030448955.1. Classification (NCBI taxonomy): domain Eukaryota; kingdom Metazoa; phylum Arthropoda; class Insecta; order Diptera; family Tachinidae; genus Trichopoda; species Trichopoda pennipes. Next base: position 11,465,854 of record JASKUP010000088.1, read on the forward strand.
CGATTTAAAAATTAGATCTATAGGGAACTTGAAACGTTAGGCCACAAACGACAGATGATGATAGAGAAAGAAGAAAAATTGAGAGCAAAATAAAACAAATAAAATCTACACATAGAAAAATGAAGTTTAAAAAATGATCATTTTAAATAATAGATGCAATTGTGGACTTAATACGATTAAAATTTAAGGAGAATAAATTTTTAGTATGAACGATAGATAAATTAATAGAGTCGGTAACACAAGGTAACAACCTTTTAAGGTTGAGCACTGTTTTAATTTTTAAGCCTTAATTAGCATTGTAAATTTTTTAGCTTTACGGTTAAAGTTCTCGTTATATGGCAGATTTTGCATAAAATGTAAGATTTCGTTGTGTTTTTGCATAATTTTCTGGAACTATGCTTAAAAATTATAAACATAAACATTATGATTATTATAAATATAATGATTTTGCTTTTGATTTCAAGATAGCTGACTGCATTTTGCTAGAAAGTTGGAAGACGTTTTGATGTTACTTCTAAAAAAATTTAATATTTTAATCAGTAAAAAAAAAGATTAAAACATATTTAATTATGTGAAAAACTAATTTAAATGTCGAAATTTGGCTTATTTTTGACATACTAATATTATAAGTTCAACTGGAACGAGCGATGAATTTAGCACAGCACTACGCATTAATCATCAGTAATCTGTGTGAAAATTTAACGATCCAGTCTAATTAAGGATGATAATATTTTAATAAACTCATGTAAAATTATATTACTATCTTATCTGGCTGTTTTGAAGTTGGAGTCCATGGCTTGATAATGATGTTTTCACATCGAAAGCGCTCGGTTTCAACTTCAAAACAGCCAGATAAGACAGAAAATAACAAGGGTATTTCATTTACTGGCGGAGAAAAAATGAACAACATGAAATTCTATTGATGATTATATGATTATATGATAAAGTGATTATATATTCGAGATAAAGCAGCAATAGTTGATATAAAAACAAAAAGAATTTAAAACTATGAATAAAACCTAGTACCAAGTAGTTTTATAATAAAATTTCCTGTTTCTCAATTTCAATTTATAAGCGTGTTTTTTCTTCAATTTATATTAAAAAATTTTTGGCAATATGTGTGGCCTACTAAATGGATCAATCAAGTGCTGTGAAATAACTCTTTTCCTATTGAGTTTTTGAATATTTTATATTTTTATGATTGTGCATTACTTTCAAAATTTTCTTTGGTTAAAAAAGCAATGAATAGTAATTTATTTTCATGCATTTTTATATTTGATAATCCGATATCTTTCAAGGCGCTGCACAGTGGTCCAAAGGTCCAATCTAGCTGGAAGAAAGTCATAACTCGTTTTTAAAAAGCCGTACAGACATGAAACTTTGCACATTTAGAGATTTCATCAATAAAAACATTCACACAAAAAATGGGCGAAATCTTAAAGGGGCGTGGCACATTTTTGTTCTATCAATAAAAAATCTATATTTATGTTGTTTTATGTTAGCAATTATTTTTTTATTTATAAAAAATTTTGATTTATTATTAGAAATTATATTTGGCATTAAAAAAGTAGCTTTATAAAGAAAAAAAATGTTTTAAATATGAAATGTTTAAGGTAAATATGAAAGACAATATATTTGCTTTAATCTGATTCACTTTCTGAATCGAGGTGGGACTCTGCCATTGGTGGATCTGCAAGCAACTCAAGAACTTCTTTGCCCAAGGGCTTTGTACTGCGAGAATGAATAGAAGCCTTTTTTGAAAAAGAAGATATAAAAGGATCTGAAGACAACAGAAGATAGTGAAAAAGATCATGCATAGTTTTTTCACGAGACATTTTTCTAGTGTGACTTTCTCGTATATTTCTAAAGTCTTTGTTTCGAGATTCTAATGCTTCTTCGGACAACATTCCAATAGGAAGTGCTGCATTTTGGATAATATCCGCACCATGAATGAGGATTTTGTGGATACTCGATGGCATGTAATACCATGAATACATTTTTATGTACAGCTTTGCTGTGTCTAAGGCATACTTTCGAAATGCGTTCACGTTAATAGCAAAGCCACATCCCATGGTGTTTAAAATGACACCAAACCTCTTTATTAAATCTTCATCAACACCAGTAATTGTTGAAGCTAGAGTTGGTTGCTGGAAAAATCTTCTAGCCGTATTCCCATCATTTGTTGTTCCACATCCTGGTTTGGGAATATCAACTAGCAAACCCATCTCCTCTCTCAGACGATCAGTAATTTTTTGCTTATTTGCTTTATACAAAGCTTTATCAATATCCCCTCTCGTCTGCCATTTTCTAATGTCAAGTTTGTAAGCTATATGAAGTATGCATTCAAAGCACCTGATCAAAGGTTGCAACGTCGGCAGGCCATACTCATAAAGTCTTTCATTAGATTTTAATTTTTCAACAGCACTTATGTCATTCATAATGGTGGGCGTGGCTCCACAAATACCACAGCGTTGAGAAGAAGAACCTGCGATCATTGAGAATATTTTTCCATCTATCATTGTCAAATAAAAATTATGAATTATATCAATTACTTTGCCATCCTCACAAACTTGGGTTGGTACTATCGCACCTATTTGAGCCTTTATCGCATCTATTTCTTTTGTAGCTAGCGAATTGCTTTCTTTAGCAAATATAATTTTGATTGGCCTACAAAATCTTGTAGAAGATGGCCGTGGATTCTGCCAAATTAATTTACTACCTTCCTTTAGCTGCAGAGGAACCAAACAAATTGCAAACAAATGTTCATCAGTTCTATCAGCGTCGCTCTCATTAAAACCTTGCTTATAGCGCGAGTGCCCATTTATAGGACAAAATTAATTCAGAAATTTTACCTTGTTGCAAAACTTCTTTTTGCTGCTTAAAAAGTCTTTTTGCAGTGTGATCTACCAAACTTTGCAAAGCTACTTCTGCCGATATGTCAGAAATGTTGATACCATCATTTGGATAGCATTCCGTTTTGGCAGCCAAAAGATTATGGTACGATGGGTAGATATCAGCATTATGATTTTTGGCACCTGCACGCAAAAGACTATAAGTATGTCTTGTTAATCTACCATCGATATACAAAACTAAGGCTTCCTCGTTTGTGTATGGTATTGGTTCTTTGGGGGAAAAGCTTACTTTTTTTTAATTTTTGTTGCTCTTGATGGAGAAGAGTCTATGGTTTTAACAATGCTTGCAGCATTTCTTTTGCCAGACTTATACAGACTGGATGCAGCAGCAAAAGTCAGTTCTTCTGGCGACCAAGTCTCCAGTAAGGGTTCAACTCTGTTTCGCTTTCCTTTCTCACTTTTATATAAGAACTCCTTAGAAGGTCTGCCATAATTTGATGTCGATGGTCTATCCACTGATCCCTCATCATGAGACGTCGATGAAGCTTTAGGTGGAATAACAAAAGGCCCATCTAGCCAACATTTATTTGCAGCCTCGAATGGGAGTCTTGTACGATTGGCTTGCGACCACTTTTTCGTCAAAGTACATACAAACATACGAGCAGATTGCTTTACTTGTTTGCAATATTTATCAGTTTCTTTATTTTGAAGCCCAATCTTAGCAAACACGTATGATACAACAGAATTCACTTTCTTAAATTGTTGTTTTTCACTATACCAAGCATTATAGAGCTCCCTTTTCGTAATGGACATTTTAAACTGTAAAGTCAAGAAAAATCGTTTAGGCAAAATTCGGCAGCTAATTTTTTAAACATTCACAAGCTACTATCGCACAGATCACGCCAATATAAAAATCAAAGCTTAAGTATGATAAATTCCTATTTAAAATTCTAATAAAATTTGGACATTGGTCAAAACTTCACATAAAAAATACACATGAACAGAACTTCATTTTTTTTTTCTAAATAAAACATCTAATATGAAATATACAAACAGTAATATTTATTCATACCTTTTTATATTAATAACAACAAAAAATTATTTTAAAAACTTTGTTCTTATTTTTTTACGATAACTTTACTTGCACTGTTAAATATCAACTGATCTATAAATATAATAACAAAACAACAATTAGCTGTCTTTAAAAGAGCAAAGCAAAACTAATAAAATATGCCGTTTTGCACTATGGACACTTGTCATCTTATTATCAAACAAAATAATTGATTTCGAAATAAAAAAAAAATACTTTCTTCCAGCTAGGTTGAGCCATTGGACCACTGTGCGCTGCTATAACTTTTATTAAATAAAGAATTCTTTCATCACAATTAAATTTTTTATTTGTTTGTATTTTACATAATTGGAGGCAAAAAAATTGAACAATTTTAATTACTATGTTATTCAATAGTTTCAATATAACAAACTTAATTAATTTGATTATCAACAATTTTCATGCACCTGTTTTCGCTGTGTACAGAAATATAGAGATGAGATTTTTTCAGAAACAAAAGGAAAAAAAATTGTTCTAACTAAGTTAAAACTTAAAACTTCAAGTTTTGCTCCTATTGCATTCTACTTTTCCTTAATAACTTTTGCAGGAAAGACGAAAATATCCTATAAACATTTCTAGTAAAAAATAAATACTAAAGCTATAAAAATAAAATAAAATGATTAAGGCATAATGAAGAGCAAACAATTAAAAACAAATCGTAAAAGGGATGAAATATTTATTATTTTTGCTTTAATAATGTAAACAATTAAAAGAAATAGTGCTTCTAGTTATTTTTGGTTATTAGTATTACATATGTGAGCATTAGCATATATAAAGCATTATTAAGCTCTGTAAAACTAGATAAATATGTAAATAAATAAAAAGAAAGTTTTGAAGAGCCATTTTTAAAACTAACCTAAAGATAAAGATAAAATTTTATCGAATACATAAATACTTTTTGGTTTTTATGAACAACTATGTACGTATAATATGGTTTTAAGTACGAAGGAGGAAGGTTTCATTATTTGTAGTTATCACATAAGCCCAGCTACAAAGGAAATTTAATTAGAATAATTTAAAATCAATAGTTATAATAGAAGACAAACAAAAATATCCTAAAATATGTCTCTCGCTGTTCTCAGCCTTAAAATAAAGTAACAAATCACATGAACTTTTTTATATGATTTTTCTTCATTTCTTTATGTTGCCAGGTTTAATTTGTCGGAATGTAATTGCTTTGGCTGTGGGATAGCCATATTTTACAATTTTAAAATACAGGGTGTCCGCTGGGAAGGTATACTTTGTTTTGTCGCAATTTTGGTTAACTTTAGTCTTGACAGTTCATATTTGGCAGTCGTGAAGTAGACACGTGACAAATTTATTATTATTTTATACATAATTATCGACATTAAATAAAACATACCAATATAAGATTTATTCTCTTTCATTTCATATACTACCCTCCGGGCAGACACCTTGTATAATTCAAAGGTGGCAAAAACCAAGAAAAATTTTTCTCTTTACTTAAGGTTGATTATTAGTTGGATGCCAGACACTTTAACCAATTCTACCAAATTGCGCCAGGTTTGTGTCTCAACTCAAAACTTCTAAGGTTAACTATAATATCAGATTTTAGAGATGCTCTGCAGCATATTTATCTTTTTGTTTGTCGGCAGGCAACGCGCAATATTTTACTTTGTCTTTTTTATCATAATCGTTTCATTCGATTTGTGGTCAGTTAATTTTTAATCAATTATATTTCATAATTATCTGGTGACAAGTTATTTTTATGTGCCAGTTTTGCAATTAACTCTCTCAGCTTTTAAATATTTAGTGATAGGTTTCTGTGTTTATAAAATAAAAAGAATAAAATCCAAGATTTTTGCATTTGGCCAAAACGGCGACATCGAAAAAAGGTAAATAATTGCTGTTAAAATTCTAATCATCATCAAAATTATAAATTATTCCTAAATAATATAGATATTTTATGTGTGTTCCTATATCCCCCCGAGAGCACATTATAAGTCTTTATGGATCACACAGCCATCTAGACTTGTGTCCTGCGGAGTAAAAGGGAGCTCAGTCCCCTTCAAGGCTAGTAGGAGTCAACTGGACAATCCACTATATTCCACGGGAATCATAAAATCACTAAAGCCCCAGAGTTCCGCTATTTGTCTCTTTAGGCATTTAGCTGTTTTCTGACTGATTATTGACTAAGGCCCTTCGGGAGTATCGTGGTGTCTGTGTGTTTCGAGGCCCTTTATGTGTTTTACTATATGATAAAAATAAAAATAGAAACGAAAAAAAATTTTTTTGGGTTTGAAAAATACTTGTGATTTTTTGTGAGCTGAAATTAAAAATATATTATAAATTAAACATAAATAAATAATAATAATAATAATAATAATAATCATTATCCAAAGTTTGATGAAACATCAGTATTAGATATAGAAAAAAACTACAAGAGACGTTATATGTTAGAAATGTTAGAAATTGTTAATGTACCAAATGTAAGGAGAATAAATTTCAAAACAGACACAGACAATTTTGCACAGAATTATAGGTACTTAATACAAAAGACACATAATTTGTTATAATTATTTCATAAGAGAGAATTTGTTATTTAATTTCCGTTCCCTTGTTTTTGTATGTTTAAATATTTGAAATTTTAATTTTTGTATGTTTGTATGTATGAAGAAAATTATTTTATATGTTTTGTCAAATGTTTTCAAAAAATTTTTCTTTTCAAATTGTTATAATTTTTTGTTTTTGTAAGTTATAAAAAATAATTTCCTGAAGAAGCTTTCCACAGGAAAGCGAAATATCGAAAAAAATATATATTGTTAATTAAAAAAGAAAAGAATAACAGCTATTTATTTAAATAATAAAATATTTAGTTACATAAGCAGATAAGGAAAAATATTTGAAAGTCAATTTTTATGACATTACAATATAGTGTTATAAATTAGATAGTAATATATACAAATTAAAGAGATATGTAAAAATAATATGCTTTACATTTAACCTCATACTGTAGTCGTAGTATGCTCATTCAGATTCTAATTATCCTCAGCATGTTTTTCATTTGTCTAACGATTGAATAATAAAGGTTGGAGAAAAAACTTGAGAGAGAGAGAGAGGTACCGCCACTATATTGAGTAAATATATGGGTAATTAAATTAATGGGGGGTCTTTTTTGTTTATATTTATCGCGATCATATGAATCCTTAAGTTATAATTATCGTTTGATAGCATAGATCCTAACTGTATTTCGTTACCTTTTACGCAATTAGTAAATTTTAATACAGAAATTCTTAAATATTTTAGTGCGAAAAATTAAAATTCATAAACAACAAAAAATAAAATAAAAAAATTTATTAAAAAACATATACACAAAACATAAAGCAGCTATAAAACATAGAGTTAACTTAAAGTAAATGCTTGTTAAAATAAGAGTTCTTCTATTGTTGTCAGTAACCTGCGGAACAGGCCCTCATATAGAGATATCCTGCCAAATTAGTTTTCTAAAGTGGTTCGTACTTTAGTTAAACAAATCTCAGCAATACTTCTTATAGCTTAGTGTGTTATCAATAAGATGCAACTGATATTAATCATTTAGAAACAGCATCTCCTATAAATAATACTGACTCGGGCATTAACCCCTTATTTAAAAGAAATTATTGTGCGAGTCTACTTTTATAATTATACTCATCTAATTGTCTCCATTATATCCTGTTTGCAAAAGTTTGAAGTGTGCAAGTGATGCAAATTATGAGATTTGAATCTTTAATATTTTTTCTTAAAGCATTTGTTCAGCATGTAATGCTATTATTCACGGAAACAAGAAAAATTTTGTTTTCAGCTTGATATTACTCCATATCAAATTAGGAGAAGGAGGAAAATCTATTGGCTGTGTAGCGTGATTTTTACACTGCTAAGAAATTTCAAGAACTTAATGTTTTAAAATAAATAACATTATGACAGCCCGAAATCATGTTTCTCAAACTAAGAATGATCAACTGATCATTGTCGAAGGTTGAACAAATCTATTTCAGAAAGCAAACGATATAACTAATATTAGACAATCTGCCTTAAAATGGACTAATTTGGAAACTTTTAAAATATTCTATTTCTTTATAATAAAAACATTTTACAATCCCACGGTAAATTTTACATAACAATTTCTATATGAGACACTTTATTCACCTCTTGCAAATTAAAACATTTCATTTCAAGTTATTTTTACAATTTATACACGGAGTTCATTGCTTGTAATTATTAAACATTTTCCCCAGGATAACAATTTTGGTATTACCATGGCAAAAATGATAATAAAGCAATTATCCTTAGTTATAACTTTTTAATTTAGCACTTTAAAGTTTTAAGAAAACAAAAAACTTTAGTTTCTTATACAAATTTATCTCCTCTAGAGCATGAAAACTTTTAAGCACAGAAGTTAAAAAAAGCATCCTAGATAAATTCTATTTATTCGTTAAAACTTTGAATAAATTCAATATAAAATAATACTCTAAAACTTACAAGTGTGTGCAAAAAAGGAATATCATAATAATAAAATCAATTTTGGGCCAATAAATCAATGACGTTATTACAAGTGTGCATATTTATGTATTCTTTTGGTATTTATTACACTTTAAATAATAAACTTAACATTTCTGAACTGCTGTAATGCTGAGATGGTTATTTGAGTTGTATTAATAAATAATTAAATAAAAAGTATGTTGATAAAATTTTGAAAATTTTCAAAATAGGAATAAGAATTTATTGTATTTAAATCAGCTTAAATACTTCTGAATTTTGGTATTCATCGATGTTTACAATTATGTAAACAAATTGGTTTTTTCATTATAAAGTTGATTTACTAAACCAAAATAACATAACCGCCAATTGCGAGTTGTGGATATATGTATATCATCCTATTTAAGATATAAAACAATATACGTTAAAATCATATTACTATCGATGTAATCTTCCTTGAATTTTATTTGACATAGCGATACACATTCTGTAAAAATATTAATTCTTATAATATAACGGCTTTCTGTTCCTTATGATGTCACCTAATGGTGTAGTGAAGTATTGAAAATAAAATTTATTCAATTTTGTCTTATATTTGTAGATGACAACACATGCATTAAAATCAATAAAATCTTTTTATTTGTTCTTTACAGGGCATAAAAATTCTCAACGTAACCTGTATGTGTGTTGTAATTTGAAAGCAAGGCTACTAATGTTACTATTGACGTGATAAGATTTACATCTGCATCTGGCCATAAGCCCTAATCAGATGGTGGATCATTACCACTGTGGATGATATGTAGCGTCATCCTCGCCACAGAAGGCCTTCGGATACGTATATCCTCCGGTCACTCCTAGTTGCAGCTTCAAAAGCACGAAGCAGGACGCAGCCTTCTCTCCTTGCTGAAGAGTAGGAGACTATCCAACTCCTGGTCCCGAACGCATGAAGCTTAATATAATTATGAATACGACGGCATTGATATTCACTGCACCTGGACCATTCATTGTGTTCATTGTGAATGATGTGACCCACAAACTCAAACGAGGGCCTCGAAACACACAGCAACCACAATACTCCTGAAGGGCCTACCTCAATAATCAGTCATAAAACAGCTAAATGCCTAAAGAGACAAATATCGGAACTCTGGGGCTTTACTGATTCCCGTGGAAATATAGTGGATTGTCCAGTTGGCTCCTGCTAGCCTTGAAGGGAACTGAGCTCCCTTTTACCCCCGCAAGACACAAGTTTAGATGGTTCTATGATCCATAAAGACTTATAATATGCCCCCGGCGGAGAACTAATGTTACTATTGCGATAACCTTTAAGTAAAGTAAAATTTTTTTTTTGTTACCGTAGTGGAAAAAAATTAAAATATGGTTATGAATTACACGTCACTCGCAGAACACCCTTTAATGGTTCTTTGTATTATTTGGCTTTTATTGCGACTACGGCAATAGACCTTTGAAAATTTTAAGAGTCTACTTATAAGGATTCTAGAGCTGCAGGAATGTGACAGACACTTAGACGAATAGACAAAGAGCGCATTCATTTGTCCTCTTTTCCTTCACTGTCATTACACATTACAAAATATAATTTTTGTAATCAGGGAAGTTGCGCAATCCAGCTACGTTTTTGTTTGGCAATATATAGTTATTACAGTCATACAGGGTGAGTGAATGAATTAAAGAAATTGACAAAAATGAGAAATGAAATAGTTAGTATTTTTGAGTTTGTAATCATTTATGCATAAAATTTTGAAATATTGAAAAACGTTTTTATAATATCAAATTAATATTAAAAATATTTTTAATTAAAAGTAAAAGTTAAAAACTAATTATTAATTTAATTGAAATCTGTCGTACAAAAGTTTTTAGTTAGTAATATATACGGCAAATTATGTTCAACGATTAGCCGCATTTTGGTATTAACCAGTTATCAATACACAAATGGAAATTAAAGCATAACACATTCCAAAAAGTACCGTAGCATATGTGGCGTTTTATATGATGGCATCATTGTCCCTTATTTATAAAGCTTAGCCGGAACTTGCTTTATGTTTAGTATAAGTAGCTAATATGGTCAATGATCGCCCCCCCCCCCCCCCCGGGTTCACATTTATATATCTTGACGCAATCTCACTGTCATTACATGTGCTGCCACCGGGAGAAAACAGGAGCTCAGTCCCCTGAAGGCTAGCAAGGAGTCAACTGGAAGCTCCACGCTATTTCCACGGGAATCAGTAAGCCCTAGAGTTTAACTTTTTGGTTATTTAACCTTTTAGCTGTTTTCTATCTGATTATTGAGGTTGGCCCTTCAGGAATATCGTAGTGATTGTGGATTCGCGGCCCTCATGAATATGATTAAGGGGGCAGGATCATCTCACTTTTACTGACAACATTGGGTAAAAGATCTAGATCCAGTGAGCATGAATGTCAGGCGTTCTGGATCAGGAGTTGGATAGTCTCTAACTCTTCAGCAAGGAGTGGCGGCCCTGCTTGGAAATCTCCAAAATTGCAACTTGGAATGACCTGTTGCTAAAATTAGTCGTCGGCTTCCTAGATGGCGCCCAAGAGATTTGACCACCCTCGGGTTATGGCATACATAGGCTAGGTAGCGGCTATCTTACCACCCATGGTCAATAATTTTTCTAGGTTTCAAAATATGGACAACATTAATCCGGGCGAATTTTAGCTTAACCAGGATAGCTCCATATGTGCTATGCTGATCGAAACGAGCCTGTGACGCTGCAGGAATTCATATTAGCTATTTTCCTTTTTTCAAAAATTCTTGTGTTTTTTCCATTACAGACTATTGAAATATAAACCACAAATTGTAAGTAAGCCCAGCTCTGACTATAGTTTCTTTCTCTCTCTCTCTCTCCTGTTACAAAGTAAACCAAAAACTTAAAGTTGCTTTACTTGTACTGGTCATGACATGATGGCTTTAAAATAATTTTACTTTTAAATTTCTTTTTAAGAAAAAGGTTTTTTCTTGTTGTAACTTTTGCCTTTGGTAAGCCAATGTTATTTTTACTCGACCATTCAGCAAGGATGGCTTGGATATAAATAGAACAAAAAAAAAACTATGTTCAAACGGAAAAAAATTAAAAGGAGCAGGGATAAAAAAGCAACTGTAATTCATGAGTTTCCTTTTTTTGTTTTGTTTTCTGCAACCGTTTTCGGATGATCTGATTTGCTTTAGAAGTGGCTGCATACTTTAACACACATTTTATTTCAGTTCTTGTTTTTTATATCCGCAATACTAAAACAAGTACAGATTTAATAATAAAAGACGTAGCAAGTAAAAAGGGAATAGATTTTGCGTAATTTTTTTCTATTACTGTTTTTATCCGAATTTTTAAAGTGGATGGTGAAAACTTAATTTAATAGTTGGGTGGCGTTTTATCTTAAACATTTTGTTAAACAAGTTAAAGGATTACTTTTTTATTTTGAGCTTTTTAAACTGTTGTTTTATTTCAAAAGAATGTAAATCTTTTTTTTTTTTTTTTGAAGCATAATGAATTGTTTTGTCGCCTTAAAATTTTATAAATTTTACTTTGAGGAGAAGGCGAGTGTAGTATAAAAATGTTTTTGGTTTTGTTTTGTTTTCTTTTCTGTATTTCTATTAACCCTTAGGATACAAGAGCCATTCAAAATATAATGTTATTATTAAAAACTGTAAAAGAATAGTTATTTTCACTGCAATATGCACCATTTTGTGATGTAAATAAATGAGATAATTTTTGAAACGTGTTCTTTAGTGTTTTTAATAAAAAATATTGTTCTTTGTTTTACTTATTATCTTAAAAGAAAATATAAGATTAACAAGAAACCAGAGAATTTTGTGGGTCAAGCTATGATGAATATTTATAATCATTTATAAATTGTATCTACACTGAATCAAATTGAATGGATTTTATAGATAATTACATATAGTAAAATCTTAACGTTTAAAAAGAATAATTAAATCGACTTAATTGGTATGTATTCCAATTTATAGGCATGTTAGTCAAGTTAATGCAATCAACACACATTATTTTTAAAAGTAATTGCTTTAAAATATTGTTACGTTTATTCCTTTTAATAAAAGTTTTCTTATTTTGAGTTCCTTTATTGCAAAGTAATAACACACTACTTTAGAGTTTCAAATTAAATTAGAACAATTGTTTACTTTGAATACACACAACTGATGATACAATTTTTTAAGCGGTTCTTGCATATACAAGAATATTCTACTTTAACATCGTCCCATATTTATGTTGTTGTTATCATTCAGTTTAGGCGCCTGCTTGGCTGTGTCTTTTGTTTTGTACTGTGTTAGTTGTTTTTATTTTCTGTTGTTTATCTTATTTGGTAGAATTTTTTATATTTCTTATCTTATGTGTACAAATTTATTTTAAGAAAACTAAAAAGTTTGTAAAATTACAGGGGGTTGTGTCGTTTTTTTTACTTTAAATTATTTTCATTTAAAGCTTAATAAATCATCTTCTCAACAATGTGTTAATTTGATTAAAAAAATAGCTAAAAATTTAGGAAAAAATATGTTCCAATAACAATATTTTGAGTTAAAGCGGTAGCAAGGCATTGTTATAAAAATTATCAAATAAAATAATGTAAAATAATATTTTAAAAGCTTAAAATAAATATTTTATTTGTACGAAAATTTTCTAGAACTTAACTAATTTAATTGAGTATGTTTTTTACCACCTTTAATATAACATTAAATTATAATTATAGTAAATTGAACTTTTTATGAGAAAATATTTTTTTTGTATTTAGAATTTGTTTGACAAAAATCTTCCATTTATTTATTATTAAAAAAAATTTAAACATTTTTTTTCCTGAAAGGTCACCCAATGGTGTGGTGAAATACTTAGATTAAAAAAAAAGTATTTAATTTTAATATACAGACCTTATGCTAAAAGAAATTATTTATATAACTTTCATAAGATTATTTTTATAGTAGATAATTTTTACTTTTTCCCACAGTTAAACATATTTTATAATTTAAAACCCATTTTAGTTGAGAAGTAATAACTGAATAAACCTGAACTCACTAGTGTAGCATAAAATACGGCTTGAGAATGAGGTCAGCACTTCGAAAGTGTTCGCCCTTTCATAACGAACAGTATTTCATTTATGTTTCCAAACAACATAATACAGGCAATTTAAATATTTCTGCTGTTATTTTCGGCATATTTTTTCTATGCAAACTACTTTGTTTACACTACTCCCACTGTAAGACATTAAAAAAAGAAATATTGTTCAAATCAATACCAATAAATCGTTTTGACAACCTTTAATAAAGACTATAAAATTGAAGAATAATAGTGTTTGTTTCCACTGTAATTTCAGTAATAGAAGATTTGTTACATTTTGTTAGTTACATTATATAAATATGAATTAACTGAAATTTAAACCGAATTTGAATATTTATTTTATTCAATATACTTTTCGTATTTACAGTCTGATCGTATTTACAGTCTGTTTATTAACGGAGTAAAAAAGTCATTGGTACTCAGGAAATTTCTTCCATATAAATTATGTTTTCAAATTATTTTTAGAACTAACTAAAAGGTTTGCTTTTCCCATATTAAGGTATATATTTGGCTCAGTCTATTATCTACCCATCAAGGATGAAAAGGGATAATGCGAAACTGTCAGTTAATTTGCGATTATGAACTTGGCCTTTTTCACACTGAACTATCCTTAACATCTCATAGATAAAAATTTTCAAAAGCTTTTGTGAACACTCACAGACGGCAAAGATTATAAGTCGGCTGTAAATTGACATATATATCCAAAAATTGATTATTTTATGTGCTTTTCATTTTCACATACCTTCTTATAAAGACGACACTAAAAACAGATGTAGTCAATTAAATTAGAAAAAATTAGTTTTCTTAGCTGATGTAGTTATACCTTTTTATGGGCAAGACCTTTTCTAATAGTTCAGGTCATATCATTTGGCCCTTTTGATTTCATTTCAAAGAGTTTAAATAAGTTTGCAGATATTTACTATATTTCATACTTTATTATTTTTGGAGCAACACACAATTCTTGTTTTATGCTTTTCAATTTTAAAATTATAATCAAAAAGGCTTTTATTATTTTATAGTCGGAATATCCTTGTCTTCCTGTTTTTTGTTTTGTTTGTCAAACATTTTGCTGTTGGCAGACAACGTGTTTTATTAAAAGAGGCGACTCTTTTATGACAACTAACTTATTCTTGCTCAGGTATACTTTCACTTTTTACTAACACATATTACCTAACCACTTTGCAAATCCCAGCAAACCATTATGAATTAAGAAGACAACTACTGGCTCAAAATCAATTATTTCTGATCAGAAAAACTTTCTAAAAAAATACTTTACATCAAAGAGCTCCTAGGTTACTTTTATGATTTTGAAAAAGCTCTTTACTTATTTCCGAAAAAATTGGTTTATATATGATAGGTAGAAATAGGTTGAGGATATAGGATTCTTTTAACTTTTTCTGTATGTTTCATCGAATTCTTAGAATTCTGCAGATAGTAAGCGAAATTATTTTTAAATTAATTTCTGGGCTTAAGCTTAATCAAAATTTCTCTAATGATGGACGGCCAGTAGTTTGAAAACGTTTTATATTTGAAATAATTCGGCAGCTCATGAACCACTTAAGATGTTCTAATGAAATTTCTTCTAGGTATGCCAAAGTTTGGTGCTTCGGCCATAGAATTTTTTGGAAGTGTCCAAAGTTTATTTAAAACTCAAATATAAGAAGTTTTTGAACTTCTTTCATCGGTGTTTTACACTCCTAGGAATTTTGGTGTAATTCATAAATTTTGTTTGGATAGTGCTAGAGGGCGAACTGTTACAATTTTTGTTGCAATTTTTCTTTTATTCGCATTTGCTGTAGGTTGTCTTTAAAATAGTCAAAAAAATTTACTAATACCGAAGCAAGTTTTAGTTATATAAGCAAAAACACCTAAAAAGGTATTTTATTCATTTTACCAATTCAGAGACTTGTAACTTTTAAACGATACATGCTATCGAAACCAAACTTGCCACTATTTTATTATAAATTTTATCAAAAATGCAGCTAATATGTTAAAATAGTAATCTGGATATAAATGAGTACACCACGTCATAGTGGTTAATGTCGGCCATACATTTTTTCGAAAACAAAATTTCTCCCAAATAAAAAGCGGTGACATGTGAGTACATTTTATGTAAATATTTTTTTGAGGTCTACTTAAATAAAAAAAACTCAACATATGAGTAATAAATAAACTTTTTATGACATTTCTAAAAAATTTTGTGCCCGAGCTACCCAACTTTGGGCGCATACTCATAAGCGCCCTTTACTTCAGGGGGCCGATCGTCCGCAAGATTACTCAGAAATCCTCTTACTGGCCTCTGTGAAATTTCATTACGACATCTTAAGCTACCGAATTATTTCCAAAATAAAACGTTTTTTAACTATTGTGGGACGTTATACTCACAGGTGATATACACATCTTTTTAGAATTTCTAACCCTGGATTGCTAGAATACAATCGCATCTGTGCATATATATTATTTCCTTGTGGAAAATGTTTCTAATTAGAGTTATAATTTTATTGCTCTGTAAAACTCATAAATTTCAAAGAAGTCGTATCAGAGTCATAATGCAGAGTATTGCGAAGATACGCGTTATTAAATGTCATTATGAGTTAAAGCTATTTTAGAGAAGTTTTTAAAAAGCTCAGGCTTTTACGTGCCTTATTTTTAGAGTGCTCAATAAATGGTTGGCTGGGAATGGAAAAATAACAAAAGCAACATAAAAGCACTACAAATACTCATACACTTACATATACAACAATTTCGCCAAGTTTTTCACACCAATCTAAAGGAGTGTTAAAAACTACAAAATATGGATAAAATGCAAACATGAAATTCGTAAATACACATACCAACTTTAACAAAAACATATACAAACACATAAAAGAAAATGTATTCAATATTCACACTTGCAAGTTCTTTAATGTTTTTTTTCGTCTGTTGGATATATTTTTTTATATGTTGTTGTTGTTATTTTTGCCTACGACCTACTACCAGTTCCAGCAACTTGTGGTTGAAAAAACATCAGTTCATGGAATTGCATAAATATTTGTTTATATGTGTGAAAAATACTTGCATTTTATATGGAAACTTTAAACGCTCACAATATTCTGATGGTAAAAGCTAAAGATTTTAAATTTAATTTCGCCTTTAAAAGGCGAAATTGAAGCGAGCATTTCAATAAGATCACTTTTTTAAAAAAGTGATGAAGATATGAGTTGTTTTAAATGAGTTAAAAAAATTATTTCACAAATATGAATTCAAATACTGTTGTCATTCCTTTTCGCCCTTACGGGCTGTTTGTTCGGTATGAAAGGCGAGTGCTGTTAATAGTTTTTGTTTTTTAGATTTCCATGTTTTCAAGAATGTCGACAAGACAAAAACTTCTATTGGTGTTATTATACGAACAGATAAATACGACCTCAGGGAAAACTTTCACACCACTAAAACCACTCATACACTCGAATAAACGGAAAACACCCACGGACGGATACACGTACCTAAATAATAAAAAAGACGAAAATTTTGAAATTTAGCCCGGCAAAAAATGCCAGGTGGCCTACATGAGTATATACGATCTTAATAAAAGAACTTCCTAAGCCCGAGCACTGACACACCAGTACAGTTTAGAACACGGCTTGAGAATCATGTCCTCACATCGAAAGCGCTCGTCGTTAATACCGAACAGACATCCAGCAAAGACGGAAATTAATAACAACAGTATTTTATTTACTGGCGGAACAAAACTAAACAACTTAATATTTTGTCTCTTTATGAGACTTGGTAAATTTAACAGTGAATATGCCTCTCATACACCTTATTAAATACTTGTTGGTTTCTTGTAATTGCATTTGTTAATGATTTACATATTAAAATAACGTCACCATTAAAACACCCTGTGTATAAAAATTTAATTTTGAACTTTTGTACGTATCCTTACAGCGGACATAAACCGGACGCAACCCTAAAACGTCAACCATTTATTGTGCACTGCAGTATTATCAAATTTGTTAATTACACGTGTTATAGAAAAAGGTTATTTCACGACTAAATGTTTTATTTGTTTTCAAAAGGAAGGTTCATTAATTTTTTCTATTTAACTGACTTTTAGCATTACGGCTTCTCTCGCCTTTGAATTCAGTATCATCGAGCCTTTAATTAAATCGATTAGACGATGCAGAAAAAATACTCACATAATTTTTTGGGTGTATGTGTTTACTTTTTTTATTTACTTCCGCAATGAATAAGTTAAGTTTTGGTTGGCTTACGGTATTTCAGTGTACAATTTTTTCTGGCTTTGTGAAAATTCATGCAGAATATTTGGTTGGCAGCTCAATCCACGCATTTCATTTAGCTGAGTCAATAAAGCACTGTTAATATAAGATTGCATCATTCAGTCAAATTTACGTACTACTATGACGAGACAACTTAACAGTGCTGAATGTATACATTTATAGACAAGACAAGATGAAGTTCTATTTAAGTGGCTGAACGATTTTCGATGACGTAGCAGTAATAAATAATTGACATGTTCGAATGCATAAATATAATATGTAGAGTTTAGATAACTTTATTTTTATTTATTTAATTATTAAAACTAAATAAATTTATAGGAACTGGCTGCAGTGGCTTTCGTCCTTACATACATATGTACTTATATATATTTTAGTGTTTTTTACAAATGGAATAAATTAGAATATATATGTGTATATTTATGTATACGTACGTATGCATTTGTTTACAGATTTTTAAGAATTTCAAAAGATAATATGCTTAAAGTCTAATGTTTGAATCGCTTCTAACAAGCTCTTTGAGAGTGTTGTATTATTAAAACAAGATATTAGATGAGACATCCTGAGTTGGTTGTTGAATTGCGGGCACAAAGGTTGATTTTATTATTTCAAAAAATGTTGGTGCGTAAGTTTACTATGGCCAAGTCTTAAACGTGTTAAAATCTTTGTTGATATTTTGGCGTTCCTGTTGCATATTTTATGTTTTGGTATGTTGGGTTTATTGTTTTGTAATATCCGTTTGGGGGAAGTAGTACTGATTGTTGGTTTTGATATTTTATCTGTTTCTGTATGTGCTTTTTAATATCTTTTTTGGTAGGGTTGTTAAGCAACATTGTTGGAGATAAAACTGCTTCTTTAGCACTTTTGTCAGCTAATTCATTACATGTAATTCCTATATGGCTTGGTGTATAGAGAAATTTGGTATTTCTATGTTTTAATAGGGATTCACGGACTTTAGTCATTAGTGGTTCATTGTTAGTTGTGTAGAGTAGAAATAAAAAACCTGTTAGTCCTTGCAACAATTTACATTAAGTGAAAAACTCCATCTTTATTTTATATTCTAGCACTACTGCACATAGATTTTAAACGCACAAAATAAACACTGTTGTATTATATAGTATATAGAATGGGTAAAGCGATAAGGTTGTTTTCGTAAATATCATAATGAGTTCGATCTGCCACAGTTGTATTGTTAAGGGATTTTATTGATACAACAATTTTTTTCCTAGGTGGTTGGTTTTTATGCTTCTTGAATAGCCGTGATTTCAAATGTAAAGATTGAGGTATAGCATGGTAATAAACCCTTTTTGATTATGAGACCACTGTTTTCAACTATCGCAAATCCATTGCCCGCTTCTGAGTTCGAGCTATCGCAGAACCGGAAAGGCCACTTATTTTCTTTCCATTTGTTGAAAACTTTTAGATGGTATTCTTTTATATTGAGAGAATTTCTAGCAGGCATGTTTGATTCTATAAAAAAGTCTGAAATGTCTATCCATGTTGGATGGGTTTTACGATAAGACGGTGGTTTATTCAGGTGTATTGAAAATTCTTTGGTTGAGTCATGTATACCTAATATAGTTGTTTTGAATTTAGGTTTTCTCTTAAGTTTAAGATATCCTTCCGAGTTACTTAAAATTATGTTTGTTTCATTTTGTGATAGTTTAATAATCTGATTGCTTATTAGTTTTTTGTATCGATCTTCAATTGTTGGCAGAACCAACTCGTATAATATATTCTTAATCGGCGTTGTATAAAACGCTAGTGTAGCGAATGTAAGTGCTGCATGATAATATTTTTTAATTGATAATAAGATTGACTTTGCTGCTTTGAGACAAAAGTGGCGATTCCGTAGTCTTTTTAGCTTAAAACAATTGATGTGTTGAGGTCCCGTTGAGGGAGTTTTGAGAGTTCCACAGAGATGTGTATAATATGGCTATTCCAATTTAGTTTTCTACTAAATATCAAACCGAGTATTTTGAGCTCCGAAAAATTGAGCACATCGTTACTATTAATTTTAAATGTTGGTATTATGCATTTGTGTTTACGACAAAATGAAGATATTTAGATTTTGAATTGGATATTTCTGCATCTGATGTAAAACACCAATTAGCTAGATCTGTCATCAGTTTATCTAGTTCGTTTTAAATTATTTTAGAATCATCAACTGTTGTAAATAAAATGAGATCATCCGCATATAGACAGTGAAAAATTTTTCGTGCTTTAATATGATATGATTAATTTTCGCAAAGGCAATAAGGAACAATATCACAGACAGTGGTGATCCTTGTGGAACACCATTGTCTAGTTTAGTAACGATCGATTTATATGCGTTGTTTTTCACTAAGAAACTCCTATTTATCAGGAATGATTTGACAGATTAGTATATATTATTTTCAACATTCCACTCTCTTAGTTGGGTTTAAATGGAGTGAATACGGATTTTATTGTAAGCCTTCGCAAAATCTATACTAATACCAGAGTAGTGATTCCGTGTAGATAAATATTTAGATAAATGGTACTTTAAATGCATTAATAGATCAATTGCATTGCTGTTCAATCTAAAGCCCATTTGTTTGATGTTAATGAACTTATTTTGAAAAATAAACCAGGATAACCTCTTTGCCACCATTTTCTTGAACACTTTACTTAGACATGAGAGAAGCGATATTGGTCAATATGAATCACATTGTTTTTTATTATTGTTTGGCTGAGGTATGCAAATAATTTCAGCTTTTTCCAGTTATGTGGCATAACACCACTTGGGAATATTTTATTCAAAAGGTTCATCACGCGTGACTTAAAACAAGTTGATGAGTTTTTCGTCATTGAGTATGATATTTTATCAGCGCCTCGGCTATTGTCCTTAGTTTTTTTTTAAAGCAAGTTCGAATTCAGATTTATCGGATGGTGGATAAAATTATAAGCGTTATTTTTGCAAAGTAAAAAGCCATACTGAAATTATCATTCAATGATGTTTTTGCAAAATATTTGGCTAGCAGGTTGATTTCAGTTGTAAGCGAACCATCTGGTTTTTTTAAATCATAAATATATTGTGAATTTCATGGTTTATCAGAAAAAAATTCTAACAGCTTGCCATATCTTGTGCATAGAAATTGTTGTAAATTCTATATATGCATTAATTTTGGGTTCTTTAGTTTTTTTTCCTAAAAAGTGCATTAAGCTTTCTATAATGAATATTACTTAAAGGTGGTTGGATCTTGATTTTCTTCCATAATTTAATTTTTTCATCCCGTAAAACATTCAGATCTTTATTCCACCAAAAGGTGTTGTGAGTTCTTTTACGTGGGTGAGTGACTGGAATGCTTTTATTTCCGGCTGACAGTAATGATTTTGTTATTAATGCCACCTATTTGTTAACATTAGACGATAATTGTCTTTTAGAGTTTAGATAAATTTAATAGGCTGATGCTATATAGTGACTTATATCGAACGTCGGGATTGTTATTAATTTTTTGTAAAAAGTTCTAAAAACCATGATGTTTGAAAAGAAAACTAAAGTTTTTAAAATAATGCTAAAGAAAGTTGGAAAGCAGCGCAGCGAGCAGAAGAATCAAGTCCATTGCACACGAAAGAATTAAGACAGATTAGATTATGTGGAGTGGAGTTGAGTAGGAAACTATAGTATAGAATAAAGAAGAATAAAGTAGAGTAATGTAAGCTGCAATATTCTAGAACAGTGTTATATAGAATAGAGTAAAATACAGTACAATGGACGAATTAGTGTAAAACAAAGTGGTGCAGAGAAGAATAAATATTAGTACAGTCGACAAGAGCAGGCTGGTATGGACTAAAAAATACTTGCATAGAGATAAGTGAATAAAGCAGGAGAAGTGTATAGACTAAACGAGAAATGTAATATAGAATATTGTATTATTAAATTGACATTAAGCAAAAGCAAAAAATCAAATGAAATTGAACAGATAAATAGAACTCCGCGGTCTTTATTAAAGCGGATCTTGAGAACAGTATAAAAAATATTTAGCAAATATAACATAGAACAGAGCGAAAAGACAAAAGATAATAAAATAAAATAGAATAGTATAGAATAGTGTAAAATAAAGCGCACTTTGTTCTTTCTTTCTTTCTCCAAACATATCTCTTATTTTTGTAAATGACCTTCTTTGTCAAACCTTCAACCCTATATACTCAGATGAGTACCCTACATACGCAGATGAGTATCTGTCATTCGTAATCATTTAATAATAGATAGAACCCGTTGGAAGTCGGTTCCAAAAGGCAGGACATGAATAATACGCTGAATCACGTTCTCGGAATGAGGTCGTGTGAATATAGTCGATTTTAATTCCCGTAAGACAGTATGTTTGATGCTTACGCATAGATCTGTGTTCGATATGTGGGTGATATAAGTGTTAAGGAATCGGAAGCTCTTGATGTGCATGGCAAGAAAATTCAGTCTCCTGTTCGCGGGACTAAGCACCAGTGCCCCGGTTTTCTGAAACGGTGTGAAAGATACTTCACTCGATCCGCTCTTCGTACAGCTTATATCGTTCAAAAATGGAATACATCCCTCATGTATGGTCCCGCGCCCCAAAGTCTATTTTGGATTTGCTCGAACGCATACAGGAGAGAGCCAGGAGCCTCATTGGGTACAGTAGGGCATTCAAATCTATTGATTCTCTAGAGCATCGATGCAATGTGGAATGTATTTCACTGCTTTATCGTTATTACAGTGGTAAGTGCTCTAATGAAATTAGGGAACTTGTTTCCGCTACAGGCTTTTTTTGCGTTTAAATCGATTTTCGGTGAGAGTGCAGTCATTTGTGGTTGATTGGCCAGTGAATCGCACTACACATTACAGGGAAAATTTGTTTTTCCGCAGAATAGTTCGTATGTGGAATATACTCCCGTCTTTCCGATCAGTTTCAATGTAGGAAAGGTAAAATTGAGTTCCCACAAGTACTACTGCCTCTTTCCTCCTCCTTATAACCTAATTTTCTAGTTCTGCCACAATGCATTGCTTGTGTAGGAGTCAGCGCCTGAGTGCTGATCCGAAAGAGAAAGAAAGGAAAGACTAAAGTTTTAAGTAAAATAAAGTTGGATAAAACTAAATTCTGGAAAATGTAAAATAGACTTCAACAGAAGAGGGTAAGTTCGAAATAGAAAGAACAGTTTTTCCCACAGTGCCACAAGTGTAGAATTTTAAAAGATAGGAGATGATAACTTTATTACACAACAATCTTAGTGGTCGCACAGTTATGAATAATTTAACCATCTTTAAAGAAGTGCGATGAAATGAATTACATACCCTGCTTGCGAGTTATATAAATTTCTGGACTCATATATTTTTCATTAAAAATCAAAATGATATGCATTTTTGGAAAAAAACATGTCGTTATGCAAATGAAAAATTATTTATTTTGCAAAAAAGCTCCGCCACATGAGTTGGTTTTTTTATTTAATAGCAAATATTCAATTATCTGTTAGAGTTGATTTATTCAGCCCATCAGATATTTATTATCGTTCTTGGTAAAACATTTTTACTAAAAAAAAAATAATTTAAATTAATGTAGCATTTTACCAAATTTAACAGGAAAACTATTTGTTCTTTTCAGTATTAATTTCTTTAAATGGAAGGAAACATAAAATTTGTTCTTATTTTAAAATTTTAATCAGATTCTGTAGAAACCAACACAGACAAATATAAAGAAACAAGAACAAAGAGTAAATTTCCTTTTGTGTCGTAAATAAAAGTTTGTAACGTTAGTATTGAAATAACCAATATAGAAGTTTTCCTAAATAACTACGTTACAGTTTTCATTTTCAAGCAGGTGTTTTGAATTTGAATATTGTTTACAACTCTTTTGTTCCTATGGTTGTTGCATGCATATTGATGCAATATTGTGGTAAAAAAAAATACAACAAAATAGGCGGCATAGAGGAGTAAAAGTATCATAATGGGAATAGTTGGTTTTATTTTACATGCATTTCGAAATTTAAGTTAAAATTTTTCTCTTCAAGCAGATATACAAAAACAAAAAAAAACCGATTAACACCAGTTATTTTGTGGAAAGAATTAATTTAAATTGCTGTTAGGTATGTAAGCAGTTCAAAAATAAAATTTAAATTTAAGTAGATTTTATATTATGTTATTTAAAATAAGATGGCTTAAAATTGTTGAAAGAAACATCAATAATTGTGCTGACATATCAGTTTTTGCATTAGTAGTTTCGCTGTTATATTACTCTGAGTTTCAGATAAAATATTGTATATCGGATATTCAATAATTATTTTTTCGGATTTTTCAACTAGTGTTTGTAACAAAGTTTTATCAGATTAATAGGCTCAATCATCAATATGACTATAGAAAACAGATTAACAATATTTATGGCCATACCAAAATTTTCAAAATTAGGAATTTGAAACAGAATTAAGAAATTGATTCAGATTTTATAGCTGAGCCAAGTGCCACAATTTAAGAGAATCAAAATATTTGTACGCTTTTGTTATTGGCTATTATTAAAATTGCTATATAAAATAAGGTTAAGTTAAATAATGATCTTTACTAATACTTAGTACCACTGCATAGGTGCCCCTGTAGGCTAGTAGGTAGTGTACTAGCTTATCAGTATGGGGGTTTGATTACCAACGAAGACCTTGGTTTTTTCACTACAAAAATAAAAATTGACTGTCGGTGGGGCTGCTCAGCGATGAAGGTATAGTCACTTGTCGCTGTGCTGTCTTATGCGGCAGTTAATTTCCGACTATCCTTCTACTTCCTCCATCTGTTTTTTTTATCTAATTATAAAACAAAAAATCAGTTACATATTCTAGCTATGGTCATTGATCATATTCGTGTGATTCAATATAATTTTTTTTTTGTTCTTTATTTGCAATATAAAATATAAAATAATAAACAAATTATATAATATTTATGAGAAGAAAACATAACTGAAATAACTTAAAGTGTCGAGCTTAATAGCTCAGTAAAAATAAGAATGCTTGTATTATTTACATATTTACATTATTATTACTCTATTTTCTAAAGGGCAGGTCAAGTACATGTACCCTTTTTAACCTTTGTATTTCAATGCTATCGTCTAACAAGTTGATGGCTAGATTCAATATAATTGAAATATATGGAGGTTTTGAAATTTAAAATTTAAGTAAACAAGAGTAAATAACCTGTATGTCGAAAAAGTAAAATAAATAAAAATAAATTAATTTTTTCTTACGGATATGCCAGCTAAGGCGTGTCATCTATTTATCCTATAAGATATTTTCACAAGTATTTTGATTATCTATTGTATAGACGTAGAATAAGATATGATTGTGGCAATAACTATTCTCAGCTTATAAAAGGATTCCGTTTGCATAGGGTGCAGCTCTTCTGTGTAAAGATGCTTTCTTGAATGCAATCACCTCAGATAATCTTCTTTCTAGAGAATACTTCAGCTATGTCTTGACCTGTTGTTTTCTGACAACTATGATAAAGTATATATATTTTTTTTAAGGAGAAGTAACACTTCAGACAACAATGCCTATTTAGTCAAGTACCGTACTACATTCTTTAGGAAAAGGATAGTGAAGAGATGAAACAGGTAGTGCAAGTAGAAGGATAGTCGTAAATTAACTGCCGTATAAGACAGCACAGCGACCAGTGACTATGTCTTCATCACTGAGCGGCCCCACCGACAGTCAATTTTTTTTTGTAGTGAAAAAAACCAAGGTCTTCGTTGGAAATCGATGCTACAACATCCAGACTTGATAAGCTAGTACACTACCTACTAGCCTATAGAGGCACCTAAATTATATTTTAAGAAATTCAAGTACCAGTTTACGATTTTTATTTGTCGACTGCATACAATTAATTACTGACTGAGACTAAAATTTATTTGGAAAGTTTTGTTTTAAAATATTTTAGAAAACATTTTTTCAGACATTTGCAGATTCATAAGGAAGTAATTATCCTTATAATCCTTGAATAATTGACAGAAGCTTTTAAAAGTCTGAGACCACATGTTGCTAAAAAGTTGTTGTCTTAAAACTTTATGAAGATGTTAAACAGATGTGTTCCATATAATTGTATTATCTTTGAGTTTCTTATGCAAAGAATAATTTCTTATGATATTTGAATCAATTAAAATTTTTTAAATTCATTAAAAAAAACAGTTTGCAACATGCTTCAAAAGATAACAGTAGAGCTCAACTTGGCATAGAAATTGCAGGGATATACATGTTCTTTTTTTTTTGTAATGCATATTAACAATTGCTGTTGTTGCAAATAAATAATAAAACATATTTTCAAACATATTGTAAAAATGTTGTTATAACGTAATAAAGTCAACTTAAAATATTTTTTTTACTATAGTTACATATATGAAATGGTAAAAAGTTTGAGAGAGAAGATTAACTTAGAAAAGCTGCAAACGTACAAATTAAAACCGATTGGTCGTATCGTAAAACATGGATTAAAATATGAAATAAATTTACTTAACAACTATACGTGGGTGTTAGAAATTCGCAGCTGGTCTTAAATGATTTGGTTACAAAAAACTTCGAGTAGTAGGGCCTAATAATTCTTGCGATATTTCGAGTGTATCTTATTAATAAATTCGAAAAAAGCAAAGGGTTGTAGATAAAACTTATTATAGAGAATATTTAAATATTATTTACAACCGTTAGAGACCTTCCCTGCTTTCTTTTCCATATTTTGGATTTGTGTAATAACTTTATTTTCCTTCAGTTTTATGTAGCGGCTAATTTTTAGGTGATCTTTTACATATTAATCGGCTTTAAGATTTTATACAAACCGACCTACAGTA
The DNA here is from genome assembly GCA_030448955.1 of Trichopoda pennipes. Taxonomy (NCBI): domain Eukaryota; kingdom Metazoa; phylum Arthropoda; class Insecta; order Diptera; family Tachinidae; genus Trichopoda; species Trichopoda pennipes. The sequence continues at coordinate 11,492,470 of JASKUP010000088.1, forward strand.
GTTTAATATATAACAGCAAACTGTGAGAAAAATTTTAATTTTGGAAAATATATACGTGTTATTTCACGGTTAGCCTCGAAAATAAATAAGGTAGATGATAAAACACTATTTTTAAGTGATAAGGCTGTATGACACTTGAACAGTTCAAAAGCAAAAACCTACATGAGCTGGGAGTGCAATGGATAACTTATATCCAATGATTTTTCTGTTTCTAAAATTAAATAAAAGTAAAAAAATGGGGCTAATGAACTAGTTTCCTCTACAACACAAGACCGCAAACAATCTGCTTAGGCGAGGAAACTTAAAGGGTGAATTAAGTGTATTGAGCAGAAATGAGATCACGTTTATAACTAAAAAAATATTTCTCCCTTGTTTTTGGTTAAAATAATTAACTTCCCCTCTTGTATTTGCATTTAATATATGCAACAACAACATAAAATCTGTTTGTTAAATTTAATTGACTTCCCCTCTTGCATTTTAACTTAATGCATGTAACAAACACAACAACATTAAACCCTTTATCCTGTTTTATATTATTACAGATTCTTGTTTTATTTTTTTTCTTTAATTAAAAAGCTAATATAATAAGTTAACACAAATATATATGTATTTATGTATATGTATGTATTTATAAAAGTATCTATGAATTTTTTTTTATAAAAAATTAATCGTTTTCGATTTCAATTACTTTTAAATTGATTGAGTAAAATATATTTTTGTAGGTGACATTGTAAATGAGTTAATTTATAAAACGTCACATCCATACATGCTCGTAAATTATACAAAACAGCAAAAAAAAAGAATATATAAACACTCAAATTTTAAGCAAGTTGATATTTTTGTTAAAAAGCAATTTATTCACACTCACATACTTTAACCCAATCCAATACCATTCGCTTATGTATGTTTTTAATAATAATTTATAACAAAAAAATTAAATGAAAACAACATTTAACTCTATTTGAAAAACAGGAATTACACTGATTTGGTTTCTGTGGTGCATTTGGCATAATGGTTGCGACATATCGAAGGACAGTATGTTGTATGCGGTTACTGGTAAATGAATCAATTTGGTGATGAAGAGCCAGAAAAAAGGCTAAATGTCCTACCATTTGTACTGTGGATGATTTTAATACAATTTACCGGATATGTTTATTTGCCTTCAATTTTCTCAGTCCTTTATTCATTTTTCACATATAAAATAACCAACAATCAGCAACTTATAAAATTAAAAAAAAAAAACTAAGAAAGTGCAATTGCCAACAGATTCACTAGCAATTACAACATCAAATAAAACAATATATTAAACAATAATAATTTCAGCTGTGCGTGTATTTATGCAACTTTTACAGCTCAATCGTTTGACAAGAAAATTGATTTTTTAGCATTAAAAAGAAAATTAATTTTTTTTTACTTGTTTGCTGTTAATAGTGGAGATATTTGTTTTCGCATTTTCCTTTGTATGCATAAAGGACCCCTTGTTTCCCCTTTTTTACAGTTGTAGTTTTTAACAGATTTAGCGCCATGTGCGGCACAATGCGCACGATCTGGGTACTCGTTTGGACCGCGTGTTCACATATCCACACGCAACCTTAATTTCTTGTAACGTGAATGTGGTATAGTGCATACGATTTACATTGGGTTTATATATCGGGAATGAATCTGTGGCCCCAGATAACGTGAAATTGTATACGGAAAGTTGATGAAAAATCACGGAAAAAGTAAAAAATTTCACTTTCTTTTTTCAAATATACAAAAGTGGCCATAAACAGAATTTTTTGGGGCTTGGCGCAAGATGTATTAAGTGATCAAGGGTAATGAGTATACTACTACCTGTACAGTGAAAATTTTTATTTTCTTTGTATTGTGTGCTTGTATAACTTCGTCAATGCACAATGGGGATTTGGGGGAAAAAATATAAATAATTGTGTGCAAATTTGTCGACAAATTGAATTTTTCATACCCCAAGAGATCTCTTCATGTAAAGCATCGCGGCGTGATCTGCCTATGCACTATGCAGTTTAAATTTAAAGCTCAAACTAGATCCAATCTTTGCTTTATCCGTATGACATTTTAATATTATAGCGCTTAACGTTTAAAAACTATAGCATTTTTTTTTTCTTTATATAATTTTATCCAATCACCTTTTTTCAGTGATGTATGATCGAAATTGTTTATCTCTGGTATTTAGAATTTTTAAAGCAAAATGTCTGACCGGATTTCGAAATAACTTGGACTCGAGAAGCATTCACAAAAAAACTTGATTGGAGTTATTTTATTGCAAAGAGGAGAATACTTGCAATAAAATAATAGTACTTAACATAAATCACTTTAGAAAGTTGTTTTTAAACGGAAATTCAAAATTAACCCAAATCCTGTGTTGTAGGGTCGTAAATCCTTAGAAATAATTAGCTGACATGGTTATTAAAATTGTCTCTTTGGCCATTAAAAGATCGGCAAATGGTATCTCATAAATAAACCATGTTACTGTTTTGAGTACCAGAACACCCCGTGGTACTTAAAAATACAATTGCAGAAACCATTTTATGAACGTAAGATAGAACCACTGTAACCAGTGTTGTTGAAACTGCTGTGAAGTGCATTTTATGCGCAAACAAAATAAAAAATAAATATTTGTCCTCAGTATGACTGCAAGAAAACAAAAAGTTTACTGAGAGTCATATGAACACATAACAGGCTGTATTGGCCACAAGGTGTCCATAACAGAGAATTAAATGTAATATAGAATAATTTCTTATATCCATGCCTGCTCTATCCTTGTTTCGCACCCACTAAGGCATAACAAATACATTAAAGCTTGCTAGTGTTTTCATACATATAAATTATTTGAAAAAATCTAACGAAAATTTTTAAATATCTTTCCAAATAAAACATAACATACACATAAGATTTACAATTATTTCTAATTTTTTGGTTTTTTAAAAACCTTCTTAAGTTTATTTAAGCTCCTCTCATTATAGTGGTTAATAATTACAATTGCGTTGCGAAATTTATTGTTGGCTTTGTCATTTAGGCTTCTTTTCTGCTTCAGTAGTGTCCCCTCAACATGTGACCACAGTTAATTTTCAATTTCCTATAACAAATTGAGCACAGGCAGGAGGAGGACTTTTAAAAATCTCTTTTGTATTTAATATGAACTTTATGGAGACTATTTCATTGACACACACATTTGAAAAATATTTGGTTTATACGGCAGGGGCTTTTGGGGGGAGGAAGAAGTGTATTTTATTTAAATAACTATTTTACATCCAATCATTGAGATTTATAATACATCAAATACACAAGCAAATGCATGGGGTGCTGGGGTTTTCAATAGTGGCAAAACGTGCGTGTCTGTTGTTGAAATTTAGTGATTTTCTATAATTATATCAAATGGTCAACGTGTGTAATTTTGGTTATTTTATTCATGTTGATTCATTGCAGTTATATAACTCCTTTTAATAAGTCTTGTTGTTATAGAAATTGTTGTGATTGCTATTGTTGCTGTTTTATTATTTTATGAATTAGACAAGTGTGAACAGTAACCAGTTGACTGATGGTATACATTTTTATATTTGCCTATACAATCGTGAGCAAAGCTTTCGTATCGTCACATGATATTTTGTCTTTAATTTTATAAAACGTAAAAAATTTTAATGAAAAACAAAGATCTTAATGTTTTTGGCTTGATATCATTGGAAATCAAAATATTTTTTAAAGTCTGAATGGAATTTTTGAAGACTCTGCATAAAATTTTTACATCTTACTTAAGGTGATTATGTGATTTAACTCATATCTTCCAAACCGAATTCAAAGCTTTAGTTATAATACACAAACTTTACGGAATTACTGTTAAGTCTGGTCTGCCGCAGGGTGGCCATCGGGGTTCTTTATTATTTAGCTTATTTACCCAATGCTATTAAATAATCAAACATTCCTTTATATGCAGACGGCGTGAAGATATTTCAATGTCTAATTATTCCAGTTTTTATTAAAAATACAGGGTGTCTACCGGGAAGCTATACTACTTTGTTTTACCTCCATTTTGGTAAACATCAGTCTAGATAGTTCATATTTGGCAGTCGTGAAGTAGACACGTAGCCAGTTTATTATGGATAACTATTCGACAAACCAACGTGTTTTAATGGTTGTTACAGCTCGCCCATGACAATCCCGATTTTCATGAAGAAATCATAATGAGTGACGAAGCACATTTTCATTAGAATGGATATGTCAATAAACGGAACAGTCAGTTGTGGGGAATGTGAAACCGTCAAATTATTCAACAGTCAGCTTTGCATCCATTAAAAGTGACAGTATGGTGTGCAATTTGGTCAGGAGGTATCATTAGACCTTACTTCTTTGAAAATGAAAACGGCGTAATAGTAACTGTGAGTGGGAAGCGATATCGTGATATGATTGACAAATTTTTAACGCCACAACTGCATGTTTTGGGTTTAATTAACATGTGGTATCAACAAGACAGTGCCACATCGTATACAGCAAGGATTACAATGGAATTACTGCACGGTCTCTTTCCACAACAAGTTATTTCAAGAAGTTGTGATGTTGATTCGCCTCCACGGTCGTTTCTGGAGATTTCTGAAAAGCAAGAGTTATGCAAACAAAATAGAAACGCCTGAGAAACTCAAACAAAATAAATATTCTTAATGAATGAATAATGAAATACCGCTTGTGTGTGAAAAAATATAATGAATGATGTGCTCAGAAAGGCTCGCATTGTGGGACTAGCAGAGGCGGATATATATCTCATATTGTATTCCATAAAAAATTGCCGACAATAAATAAAATATGTATCAATATAAGATCCATTCTCTTTCATTTATTAAAAAATTAGAAACCAACAAATAACCGTACTCTCCCCTGTAGAGAAACTTTTTTACATAATTTTTATGTTGAAAGGAAAAATAATAGAAATTAAAATATACGTGAACTTTAAGCGAGCTTAGGTGTTTTATTCGAACTATATGTTTTATAATTCATGCGGCAGGTTGATAACAATTTTGCCCTCCACTGTATGTGCGTATATTTATTAAATAGTTTGCATTTATATATTTATTTTCATTTTGCTTGTTTCAGATTTTGTTTGTACGCTTTAAATTCCATGCTCTTTTAGTTCTGTTTTGTTAATATTTATAATTGTATTAAACTATAATTTCACATGCATATGTTAAATGCAATTTTACGACTATTTGACTCTAACACCGATTTACATTTATCTAAACTCTGTAACAATAGCGAAACCTTTCAAATTTAACAAAAAAAAATGATTTATGCAAATAAGTTCGTTCATATGAAAGATTATTATATTTCAATACTTTCCGGTCGTATGCAATAGACAGTGTTATCACAATCGCCATCACTACAATTGGCTGTTTAATACATATTTTATGAGCAAAATATAGTCAAACTAAATATTAGACTTGTTATATCACAAAATTCGTTTTTTTTTTAATTTTAACTAAATATTTTATGATAATGTGGTATAAAAGTGAAATTTAAGTGCAAAACTATTGCTGGGGCATGATTATCTAGCACAGTGTTAGATAACGGCATACATAAAAATTTTCGCCAGAACTTTTTATTCTGTGTTTAAGTTATATATTCTTGTAGTTTATCGCATATCAAAAAGCGTAATTTTTATAACATAAATTAGATTTATTAATGGTATATTCTTAAGCTAAACATAGCTGGAATACTTAATTCCTAGAAGTACTAGACTATATACTAAACACTAGAAAATTTTACGTAATATGTGTATTCTTTAAATTTTAAAATAAATGTATTCTAATGAGTATTATTTCATTAATCTTGAGCCCTTTTTTAGTTCGAAATATTTGCGAAATCAAGTGATTTGTTATAGAAGCATATGTGAACAATTTTAGTACAGAATGGCAATTTAAAAATTTCACCCCTCAAATCTAGCGGTTTTTAGGGCAAGTTTCAAATATAAAAAAAAAATAAAATAGTATTTTATTTAAATTAAAATGCTGAACTGCATAAAAAATGTATTTTGGATGTTTAAAATAGCTTCTGAATTTTTATCTTAAAAGAACAGTTTTGCAAAATGTTGATTGTCCTTCAGACTACTTTGACTTTGTTTCCAATCATCATTGCGATTAAATGAAAATTAAACTACCAATAAGAGTCTCTTGAATGCCGAAGAAAAGTATAGCAGAAAGTTGTCCTCAATAAAAGTAACAAAATCCAGACTCCTAAATATTTCAAAGGTCTTTATAAGACGTGTTATTATTTATGTTACCATTCGTTCATCATAGAAAACGTAGTAGACATAGTAATTAACATAGTTTCAACAAGAAGTTTACTTTCTAAAAGAAAATAAAACAAAATAATTAGATTAATATGATTCAAATTTGTGTTGTATTACGAAGAGAAAAGTTTGGTAATTATAAATGAAAAATGATATCTGGCAAATGTCCACCACGACCTCGCTGACGAATGTCGATTCTTTCTCAAAGTTTTAAATTACTTTTTAAAAAAATGGCGCTCCTATTTCGTTAATCAGATTATGAATTTTAATTCGTTTTTATTGGTTCCGCATAGACTCTGTCCTTAACATATCCACATAAAACATAGTCCAGCGGCGTTAAGTCACTCGATCTGGCTGACCAATTAACCGCTGATTGTCTTAAAACTGTGGGATTGGGTAATTTGGTTTGCAATAAATTGATTGTGTCTTTGGTTTCGAGACATGTGGCACCGTCCTGCTGAAATGACATGTCAGTTATATCCACGTAGTCAATAATAGTCCAAAACTGAGTTGTTAGCATTTCGCGATAACGTGATTCAATGATCGTTACTGCATTTTCTACCTCATCTTAGAAAAGAACGGCCTAACCACGCCTCCATACTACATAGCGCACAATGCAGTAACACATTGAGCATGCAAAGGTTTGGCAACAATAGCTCTCAGATTTTCCGAAGCCCAAATGCGGTAATTTTGCTTATCGACACACCCTGACAAGTAAAAATGGGATTCGTCTGAAAAAATATTTTTTTCCGAAAAAGCAGCCGATTGCTCTTGAATGAATTGACTGAATATACGGCGATGCGAATATTCGGGTGGCTTCAATTCCTATTCTAGTTGAACCTTGTAGGCTTCAAAGTCAAATCCTTACGCAAAATTCGCGATGTGGTGGTTTTGGATAACCCCAATTGTTGAGAACTTCGAGGAACTGACAAATTTAGATCTGTTTCAACAATGTTGCTCATGGCCGCACGCGTTGGTGCTTGCACAGTTTGTATCTAGCCCGTCGTTTCAAATTTAACGACCAAATTCTTAATAGCTGTTTCAGAAGGACGATTATTATTTTACGAAATGTAAGTTTAACAGAACCACTATTTTCATAGTGAATTTTAATTATTTTAATGCGATTTTCGTGCGAAATTGGATTCTTTGTAACAATTGCCCATGCATCTACTATGAATACGTCAAAAACTAAACTATCATGTTGGTATTACTACAATTAAAACAACAGCCATTTTGTTGTGAATAAGCTTATTGGTCAAATTTTAAAATTGCATTACCCATGAAAAATTATCAAAAAAAAAAAAAAATATATAGCAGACCCAAGCATATTAATAATGCATGTATATGATCTATGTCTTTTTCTTATTTCTGAAATCGGTTAATTGATTAAATATATGATGCAGAGAGAAAGGTTAAAAATCTAAGGTAAATAAATAAAAATAAAACCGCAGAAATTTTGAAAAGTTTTAAAATTAAAACAGCTTAATAATGCGTTTAATATTAAAATATTTAAAATAAAAAGAACTTACGTAAAAATATATTGTTAACATTTTTAAAGACATATGTCTATATGTATATATTTTTAGGACTTTAAAGTTGTGGCCTAGACGTTTGGTTTCTAAGAGTTATTTTTATGGAAAAGTTATGAAGACAAAAATGTGTTCAAACTTTGTGTTACAAACAAAAACAAAGCCAATTCAGTATTGAACTTATCTCAATCATAGTGGTGTATATTCCCTTCTTTTCAGGTAAATGTTGGTGCATTAGCTTTTCACTTCCTTAGCCTCGATTTGATCAAAATTGGTCATTGTTGTTTGTCGTTGTGTAAATCGCTTTGTTATGTTATATATTTTTTAAATTTAGTTTTTAACCTGAAATATGTGAAAAGGTTTCTTCAAAATCCCCCACTGTTTGAATAGGTTTATAATTTCATTCACAACATAAATATATTACAACATTATAAAATTTTATTTGTTTGAATTACTAAGCTGGAATTTAAGTAAATTTTCTTATCTCTTCTATTATTAAATTCTCTCAATCACATCAGCTGAAATCTCATTTTATGCAAAATAAGAAATGTAAAACTTTCCCACTTCCTCTACACATATTTTCTTTTATTATCACTTTATGTGCCCATATTTCCCTGGGTTCAAATAAATTGCAGCAAAACAAGGAGAATAAAGCTACTCCAACTCTACAATAATGTGTATGTAACACGACAAAAATAACAAAAAACCTTTAGTAAAAGTGAGTGCACCGGCAGTCAATTTGCTCATTCGCACGTTAATATAGGTATATTTGTTTTTAACTGTGACTGTGTGTGAGTAAGCTGTTGTTGTTTGAAAATCCTTTGTTGTTTAATTTACGTGATTTTTTCTTTGTTTCCTTCATCTTAAATGAATATCAACTGGAGAGGGAATAACTTGTTACTAATTATCCTTTTGATATGTGTTTTTTACATCAAATATTCTCAGTCAAATACAAAAGCACAAACTTAACTAAAAAGGGATTTCTGGCTTAGCAGCCAGCTGCTTCAGAAGCAAATGTATATAGTGTGCTACAATAAAGAACTAAAGGATATAGGCATCAATGATTTTAAGTTTATTATTTATTAGGAATGGTTTATTAGATAATTTTACAAGATCAGTTCACGTTTTTATTGAGTTATTGAAAAAAATGCTATTACAAAGAACTGTTGACTATAAAGTGAACAAAATATATTAGAAAAAACATATAACAGACATAGCAATTAAGGACTTTAATAGCAAGCATTACGTAAACGCACTTAGACTTCGAACGATGACTTAATTTGTTGGTCCAAAACGAACCGGCTAGTAAAACTTTATACATTTTACTTTAAGAAAAGTGATGCAGTTACAGCACGGGCAACACCATGATAAAACTTTATATTCAAAATGGAGGGTTTTTTTATTTCCCAATTGTGCATGTTGCCCTCATTTCAGAATATGTTAATTATAATTCAAATGGTCGAATGAGGCAACCGATTTAGGGATTGTACAATACAATTTCAATTCTATCCTAAATATTCAAAAATGCTGGCTCTTCTTCCTATGCATCATCGAACTCAGAAATAAACAAGGCTGATTTTTGAAATAAACTATAAGTGAAATAAAGCTGTTATCGTTTAATTCTTTGGATTGCTATCAACATGAATTGATTTAACTGAGATCTTATATATTTTAACTACAGTTGATTACAGGACTTATTTTCATCAAAATTTAATTTTAAACGCGTATTTGATATTCCTCCAGTAACTGCTTAAAGTAGTAAGCATAGAATATATTTTAACGCAATCATAGCGTTGTGGTCCTGCTCTTCAAATACCATTGATATATGATATATCGCAGCATTACTGACACATGAATCAGTAAAGCTATAGTGATCCTTGCCTTATGAAATACCATTTGTTGCCGCCACAGAAAAATCTCTGGATGGGCACCATTTTTATCGATTTATTTATCTTTTACTTCTGTGTTATCTCTAAGAAGAAAAGAAAAAAAATACTTGCAGCATTAAGTGGCCATTTTGCATTGAAAAAAAAGAGAAGCTTGTGCCCGGTGGTTATACAAAAAAGAATTTTATTGTAACATTTATGCTTAAATATTAATTCAATTTCAATTCTAACATTTTGTGAAAGGAACTGACAATTAAACATTTAACTGATAGTAATAAATAAAAACAAGTCAAAAGAAAGAATGATCAATTAAATTTTTTTTTATTTTTCGTGTTCAAAATTCGAGGAATATCACCACAACAGGGCTTAGGCAGCTTCACGGGACAAGACCATTTATTCCGTTTTTAAAATAAAAAGAAAAGAAAGTGTTTCAGTTCATCACAATATTTCTATCAGATGTAGTGTGGAATTGAATACGATTTGAGAAAAAAGATATTTTAATTTTTTTTAATAAATGAAACACTGTGCGAACTTATTATTATGCATCCTGCAAAGACTTTGTCTCTATTTGTTTGTTAGCATGTATGAGTATGATACTTTAGTTTTATTAGGCTGCAATTAAACAAGAGTTACATATTTTAGTAACTTTTAAAAGGAGTGTAGCAAGAACAACTTCTTGGAGCCTTTTACTTTGACTAAAGGTGATATTAAAATATTTACATTAAAAGTTATCTTGTATTTGAACTAGTTTTATTTGTGTTAGAATTACGCTAACATTTTCATGCATTTAAAAGTATAAAGATTAATTTGTTTTAAGTTTTTTGTTGATATTTTAAATTATAATTAGAATACCAAACAAACCAAAGAAGGGAAAGAATAACTCCTTTGCATTACTAATTACAGCAGCGTTACAGACAAATAAAACTATAAGCAAATGTTTAACAACAATTAGGATTTTTATTTATGCGAAATGATAGAAGAGAAAAATTTTTTAATGAAATGTTTTGTTTACAATCCCTTAATTTTTCTTTCGACTTCTTCTGTGTCATTAGATTAGTATTGAAAAGTTAGTTTCGTAAAATTATTTAATGGCCTTTTTACACCAAAAGTTATAAGTTAGATTTTATAACCAATGCAAACTGTGACAATTTAAATAAATAAAATATTTGTATTATTTCCTTTAATTATTCTAGACCATTTTCGTCAGTTTAATAAAGCATTAATAACAGTTTTTAACTAATCTGTCTACCTTAAGTTGTATACAATTGTAATCATCATCATCTATTTAATAAACAAATTTTGTAATTAAGAATCCCAGAAAGAATGCAGTTCTAAAGTGGACTTTTCAATAAATAAATTTTAGTTTTATTTCATGCTTTTTTTGGGGTGTCACAAAGCGCCTAATTATGACGTATTAGAAAGAGATAAGAGACAAAAAAAAAATAATATTAAATACAAATTAATATAAAACCACCGATAGCACCATTCATATGCTAACATATTAATGCAAAACTTATTACATACGATCGTTATTGTAAATTATGTTAAATAATGATTGCAGTCAATCAATTGTCATTTTCATAAATGCTGACTGAAGAGGTTGGTTATTAGCAAAAAAAAATCATTATGACTAACTCACATTAAATATTTAATATGTCACTACCATTACTTTCGCAATAATTTGGTAAAATATGTGTGTTTAAATATTCTATATGCTATTGGGAAATATTTTCCATTTTATCTAAGTACTGCTAGATCTGCTACCAGCTAAAACTTTTATACTATTCATAGACTCATCTACAAAATTTCTACAGTCTACTTTTTTTAAGCTTTTGAGATAATAAATTTGTGCTCCTCAAAAACATTTTTTTGGTATCACCATTACAAAAATAATTCCATTTAAATACAATATCAGTAGGATTAAATGTTAGTTAAAGTTCATTTCAAATAATGCTAATGAAATTATGTTTTTGATATTATTGTATACCCAAGCCAAATGTGTGGCAGAAAGGAAGGACAGTTTTAATAGCACTGTCTTTTAAAAAGGTATACAAAATCAAGAGTTTCTACGCAGTTAGAATTCTGCGATAGTGTAGCGTCTAAATACATTTATTCGGGAAATTATTCTAAATAGGAAGGATTTGGGATTTAATTGGCAGCCATTGTGGTTTTACTAAAGTGACATTTCAGGAAATTCGTGATATTTTCTGACAATATAATGGTCCTTCTGAGATCGCTATTAAGATATTGGTTGTTAAATTGTAAACAGGCTCGATAGAAAATGTGCATATAGCAACGCGTGTTCGACTGGGTCGTTCAAGTGAAAACATCGCAGCCATGAGGTAGAGTGTTGAAGCAGATCGAAATTTATCAATTCCTCGATGTTCTCAACAATTGGGGTTATCCAAAACCACCGCATGGTGAATTTTGCATGTTTTTTATTTTGAAGCCTTACAATCTCATCACCGTAGATTCGCTCAATTCATTCAGGAACAATCGGCTGGTTTTTTTTTAAAAATAATTTTTTCACTTGTTCGGGTATGTCTACGAGCAAAATTGCCGCATTTGGGGGTCTGAAAATCCTAGGGCGTTAATTGCGAAACCTTTTGCACGTTCAATGAAGACGTGATTCGAACATTGGGCTGGAAATGCGGTAACAGTCAGTGGATCACGCTATCGCTGACATGTGACTTAAGCAAAACCGTGCCATATGTCACATAGCCAATGAAACGATTAATTTGTTGCAAACCAAATTTCCCGATCGCACAATTTTACAGTTAAATGCGTAGCCAGGTGTGATTAAACACCATTGGATTATTTTTTGTGGGCTGCGGTAAGTACAGATACTGTATGGAACTAATCGAATGTCAGCCTTAAAACTCAAAATTCGTGATATGATTAACGAAATACGACCGTCATTTTGCTAAAAAGTGATTAAAAACTCTGATGAAAGAATCGATATCTGTCAGCGTGGTCGTGGTGGACATTTTCCACATAAATTTTTTCAACAAAGCAAATAGTGGTTTGGTACCATTTAGTACTTTTTAACTGACTGAAAATTTAAAAAAAATATAGTTTTATTATTATATTATTCCCATTTATTTAAAAAAAATTTTGAAAAAGTACATAAAAATAAAAGAACTAAAAGTTATTCCCTCTGTGTGTGAATACTTATACTATAAAGAAATTTATATAAAATACTTTTTTTATATGAAATATATGAGATGTTTTATTAGGACCCTTTCTATTCAATAGTAATTGATTTGAGAAATTCTAATACTTTCTGGTGTAATAAAAAAAGTACCAGGAAGGGGATAATAAGGAAAAAGGCATTTTTCCCCAAACTATTACTAATTATTGGTACTATTTATGTAACATACATTTAGCCGATAGAAAGAGTGCTTAAAGAATATGAAGTATTTTACCAACTATTTTAAAGAGGGCAGAATATGATGGCTTTTTAATTAAAATATTTTTTTTAAGAAAAATTCCCTGCTTAAGTTTTATTATATTTTAGTAAATAATTGATTAAATACATATTTTGTTTATTTTGTTTGTCTTGGAGTAAAAAGGTGGAAATCTTAAAATTTACTATTATTGTACATTTTTTGTGCTTAAACTTTTTAATTTTGTTTTTGGTTTTATTTTGTTTTAGAAAGCAAACTTCTGTAAAAACTCTTTATATACACCGATATGAACTCTATTTATAAGCACTGTCACACAAACAGTTTAAAGCAGTGTGCCAAAAAATTCATTGACAAATTATAGAACATATTGAAAGATTCGAATTTATAATTTGCTAAACTTTGCATTTCTGCTTTTGTTTTTCTAGACCAAAAATTTCATAATTTTTAATGGATTATACTGACCTTTAAAAAAAATAAAAAGTTCCCAGCAATCATAACATTTTTAAATATGCAGTACAAACTTTAGATTGTTTAACGTTGGAAGAAAACGTAGTTAGTACAAATTTTATTAAAATTTGGTCAAGTATCACTTTTCTAATTATATAATTTAAAATTCCTAAATTCATTAACTGTTTTAAGATTACATAATGTATTCTTACCACAACAATAGAATTATACAATTGCACATAATAACACGAAATATATGTGTGTGAGCATGAGTGCATGGGTACGTTTGTAGGTGTACACACTAAATGCTTATTAATATTGTAATTATTGACGTGAGCTTACACAATAATTACATTGTTGTAGTATCCAATAATTTAGCATTTAAGTACAGATATCTATAGATACCCACAGGTGTTATTGAAGCACATACAAAAACACACGGACACACGCATTTAAATTTACAACTCATGGGCTGCTATGAAGCTGTATAGATGATCAAATTAAATGATTTGATAAAATGACATAAATTTTTTTAATTATATATTACGCTAAATACATGATTAAATGTCGATAAGTATACATTATCATATTGAGATCCAGAATTTTCATTTACTGCTGCCGTCCAAGCAGCAAATTTGTGCAACAATTATATTTACAGTTTGTAATATGTGCATATGGAAGCTTGCGTGTGATTCAGTCGTTTGGGATTATGCTAAAAATATATCTTTCCAAAAGATAATTGCAGTTTGTTTTAAACTTTAAACTTTAACTATTTTCCAAAAAGGTACTATAAATTTCGCAATGAAAAAAAAGTTTTCTAGTAAATTGTTTCTGGAGTATATGAAAAAAATAACTTGACCACAAATACTGCATTATCTCATAAAAGTAAATAAATGATTTAATTTTGGTTTAAAATAAATTCTTGCTATCCCATCATATATACCACAATTGTCAATTACTTATAAAATTTATCAATAATAATTCTCAGTTGGTATAAAATTTATTTTAAAAAATATACGAGATTTAAATAGTATCGTGGCGATTGGAATGAAAAAGGTTCCGTAACCGGTATTTGGGGTATATTACACCAATTTGTACAACGAGTTTAACTTATTGCATTAACTGATTATTTTAGCCAAAGCAACATTTTATGTCTGTCTTCAGCTGTCTATCATTACTTTGATTAATACTTCCACATAATTTAAAGTATCATCGCAGTTTCCGTTAGTTTAAGCATAATATTCTCTGCTATTTTTCAATATTATCACAGCTCTTATATTGGATAACCTCCGTCGATTTCCAGTACCATGATTACTGTTAGCAGTTTATACAAGTAAATATGGAGTTTTTCAACAAGAAATTAATTTTTCCATTGTGGCAACACCAACAACATGATAGCTTTGACATTTAGTTTTTTAACGTTTTCGTAGTAGATGCATTGGCAATTGTTAAATTGAATTCAATTTCGCATTAAAATATTTAAAATCCACTATGAAAATGGTGGTTCCGCTAAAGTTACAGTTCGTAAAATTTTTGATATTTTCGGACAACATAATCGTCCTTCTGAGACTGCTATTAAGAATTTGGTTATTAAATTTTAGTCGACAAGCTCGATACAAAATTTGCGAAAACCAACGCGTGTTCGATCGGATCGTTGAACTGAAAATACATTTATCAATTCCTGGACGTTCTCAGCAATTGGGGATATTCAAAATCACCATAAGTCGAGTTTTGCATAACGATTTGACTTTAAAAGATGACAAGGTTCAAACAGTGCAGAAATTAGAGTTGATCGATCATTCACTTCGCCATAGATTCGCTCAATTCCTTCAGGAACAACCGGCTGGTTTTTCTGGAAAAATCAAATCAAGCAAAATTGTAGCATATGGGCTCCGGAAAATCTTAGAGCGATTGTTGAGAAGCCTTTGCATGCTCAACGCGTTACTGTATAGTGCGATATGTGGTCTGCAGGCGTGATTAGACCGTTTTTTTTTCGAAGATTAGGCCAAAAACACGGCAATCGCCACTCTATTGCGAGATGATAACAATTTAATTTTGGCCTATTATTGACGACGTCATTGCGATGTAATTTCAACAGGGAGTTGCCACATATCTGACAGCCAATGAAACGATTAATTTATTGCAAATCAAATTTCCCGATGGCATAATTTCATGAAAATCAGCATTTAAATGGACAACCAGATCGTGTGATTTAACACCATTGGATTGCTTATGTGTTATGTGGGGCTATGTTAAGGCAGAGTCTGTACGGAGCCAAAATAATCGATTTCATCATTGAAACTTAAAATCCGTGATGTGATTAACGAAATAACATCGCAGTTTTGCCGAAAAGTGATCAAAAACTTTGATGAAAGAATCGACTTCTGTCAGCGTGGTCGTGGTGGACATATGCCAGATATCAGGTTTCATTCATAATTCCCGAACTATTCTCTTCGTAATACAATAAATATTTGAATCATCTTAATCAAAATTTTTTATTTTATTTTGTTTTAAAAAACAAACTTTCTGTTGACATACCCTACGTTTGATAAATAGAAATTCAAATAAACATGTATTTCTCGAAACTTAAAAAATAGTCCGCTTCGTTTTTAAAAAATGATTTCTTGTTTTAAAAAACGAATCCTTTAATTAAAAAAAAATTTTTTTTCTTTTAAAAGACAAACTTATTATTAAAAAACCCTTTATTTGTGTATTATAAAATCTGCAAACAACAAGGTTATAACTTAAAATAAGTGGTGCGTGAGTCAATCTTAGGTAATACTGAACTCTGTCAATTAACAATGAACCTGTAGTGAGGTTGCTGTAATTTTGCTTTACAAAAAAATTGGCTGCAACGAGTTTAAATGATCTTCCTCACAAGGTGTTTGTAGCTTGTTAGCTGTTGCTACAGCAGCTGCATATAATATAACCATCAAGATAACAAATAAAAATTTGCTCGTGTATACAGTTCATTTTATACCCGTGCAAGACGATGAATTCGGCCATTAAAATGATTTTTTTTCTAGCACGCACTGAGCTAATTCAATACAATTGTTAGTTTGATTATGTTGAAATTAGAGGCAAATAAATTTCTTTTTAAATTTAAGATTCTTTTAGTTCGAAAAACAGGCTAAAACATAAAACTACAGAAACGGCAATTCCTTAAAGTCTATAACTTCACTTTCATAGCCAAGTGCAAGTGTCCAGTAAATATTAAATATTTTTCATTGTTCATTTGCCTCCCACTGGAGGCAAAGGTCCTTTTTATCCTTTTTTTGTAGAAAATATATTATAAAAACCATACTACATTTAATATTATGTAACACAAGCATTTGAATAATTTATAATTGGTTCCTCATCAGATTTCGAAAATAGTTTTTTTTTGGTTCTTACAATTTAGTGCAATAATAACACTATGCCATTTACATTCGTAGGGCTATAATATCTGCACATATTTTCATGTGCCATTCACAGTATGTTGTTATGTAAAATGTATACTAACTAAACAATGTGTTACTTACACGTTTCCTATTCCATTGCATGCCTATTTAGCTATTCAAAAAGCCTTGAGAAGTGGCTTGCATAAGATGAACAAGAATAACCAACAGCAAAAGTATTCAAAGTAGATGCTCAAGTATTAGGATTTGCAGTCGGTTGTAAGAAAAGTAGAGTAAGAAGTTGGAAAAGTGAGTTAAGGGTAAATTTGACTAATTATACTAACATGGAACAACATAAAATTATAACATGAAACTGATTACAAGATGCAACAGTGATTTTGATACTCGAACTCATATTGCAGCAGAGGCCACACACTCATAGGTGTTGTTTGCAGTTCTTTAATTGAAATAATTAAAGAAAGTTGTTACATATAATGTAAACCGAAGGGGAGAGAGAGACGTAAATTTTAATACAGCTAATAAAAAAGCATGATTTGGAAAAAAAATAATAATAAATAAATAAAAGATCACAGAGTTAAAGCAGCATTCGTTTATTCAGTATCAAATGTCTAACCATAATTAACTCATTTAAAGAAATAAAATAAAAAGTTAATTTGTAATGCACAATGAATTTAAACTAAAGCTCATCATAATTAGCACAAGTGTAAAATCAAAAACTCTTCAAAGGAAAATGTTAAGTGATAAAATTATTCGTTTGCTGTTTTAGCTACATAAGGGGACTTGATATCATCGTTAAGTACAATTTTATTAAAGGAAAGATAGGAAAAAAGCTTTTAAGCTTTTTAAGTTACTTTTATATTGTAGACTCTGAATTGATTATGTTTCGGAGCCTAACCGAGCCGCAGTACACAGAAAATTTATATATATATATATTTCCTTAAATAGGTGCGCTACGTGCATGGGCTTTTTATAAACGTATTTTTAGTACAGAGCAGTTCAAAACTCATCAAGTTCTCAATAAGAAAAGGGAAAGTTTTGGTTTTCTGGTCACAGCTGCAGCGAAGGCGCCATGGTCTTAGCTAGAAAAACAGGAGTTAGAAAGTAATATGTTGCAGCCGTGGCTGAGTTAGTTAAAGCAAGTATTTCTTTGACTACAGTTCTCGAGGCAGTCATAGAATACTATGGTGTGAGCGATTTTATAAATTAAATTGCTAAAGCGCATGTTGAGTATACAAAATATTGTCTTCAGGGCCATCGAAAATTCAAAAACCCTTTAGGACTTATTTCAGCAACTGATTTATACTGCTTCAGTCTAATGTTTCAATGTACATGTCACAATCGCAAAAAGGTTAACCAGGTGCTGTCTCTTTTTTATTTTAAAAGAAAATAAGAACTTTCGGAGGACGATGTTCTGCCAGCACAGAATACAAAACTATAACAGCACAGGCAAAGCTTAATCGCGTTCCCTGGATTGGATAAAACACACTACCTTGCATGAGGGCAAGCAAACTTTTATGATTAAATCAATACTTTTTGGAGAAAATTAAGACCACCCTCTTTATAACACAATGTTTATAGGGAAATCCTTTTTACATAATTTGTCTTTTAACTAGAACTTACAAACTCCACTCATTAACTTCAAACGATGAAATCCTTAACTTATTCTTACACTGTCATTCCCCAGCGATATATGCGCTACAAACAAATTTTGTATTTGAAGTTTAATCAAATACGTTTTTCCCTAATCAAACTTGTATTATGGCGTACGTTTTACGCAAATTATCGACATATTCTTAACAACAAGATTTTTTTCTAACTCAACAACAGCATCAAAATTACATTCTTAAGCAGAAACATACACGCTATGAGTGCTTTTGTGCCGTATGTTGCACAAATATGTGCATGGCTCTGTGTGAACATGTAAACTCGTGTGCGTAAGTGCTCGTGTATTCGTTACTCAAGAAGCAAACATCATTCTCAAAGGAACCGAATCAAGAGAAATCAAAAACAATCAAAAGAATAAAAGAAGATGATGCAAAAGCCAGAGACACTTCTACGCACAAGTTGTGTGCAAGTAAGCGTTCTTTATTGCATTGTTTATGGATAAAAGCATGCGTTTCTTTTATTTACGCGTAGATGTTGTATATTCTTGAGCAAATACAAAGCAAGCAAACAAAGAAAAGAAATAAGCAAAAGATCAAAAAAGATTAGAAAATCTCAAGTGTATAAATATGCAATTTTTCTAAATCATAAACATTTTTGTTGGTTTTGCTGTTGTTGTGCTCTTATTACGTATAATTGCACAAGTGTCTAAGTCCATAAATGTATTTGTATTGGTGTACATTTAAATCCATAATATACGCACAGAATTTCTATTTCTTTTGAAGTCATCAGTCTTTTCAACTTTTTGTACTTTTGACGACAACGGCAACAACAACAACAACAACATCAATGGCAAGTAAATATTTACACATACGCATTTTGTAAACATTTAAATTACAACAAATACACACTTTATTTAGTCGAATTTTTTAATTTATTTTTAATATTATTATGAAAAAAAAGGTAAAGGACGTTATAATTTATGCAGACATTTTATTTACCAACATTAAGTGATTTTTTCTTTGTTTTATCTTTCTATTGGGCGGCAGATTTCAAACGTTCATCATTAAAAACTTATCACTGTTCTAGATATATGTATAAATACGACGACTACTACTACTACTACTTCTACTACTACAGCTCCCTTTACAATTTCCGTCTTCAGATATATTATTCTCTATGTTGCGTGTAAACGTGTCTAGCATTTATTTTCGTTTTCCGTAACACCAGTAGCGACATTTCATCTATTTTAACGCATCATGTCAATTCCGGAAGTCAATTTACACATACTCTTCACACCTAGACACCCACGCACTCACACACATTTTCACGTACTCTTAAGCATACACCAGCTTATAGTTATTTAAGTCAACTTGCTACATGAATAATAAATACAATTTGAAAAGAAAATTCAATTACTACTTAACATTACAATGCAACACCGCGCCACATGATTGTAATTTTATTATTGTGTGTTATTTATTAAATCGCATTATAGTCTTATTAAATCACTATATAAAAGAGATATTTCAAAGTGTTTAGGAATGCACTTGACTTGCCTGAAGTTTATTATAGTTAAAAAAGGAATTCAAATTTATAGAAAATTAATTTATTTTGGCTATTTTTGCAATAAGATTGCATGATATTGTTTTATTTTTGTTTGACGTTTTTAAAATTAACAATTTTGAATTTATTATTTTTAATTCACTGAATTTCTATTTATTATTATACAATGAGTTTTTATGTTTATCCTTTTTTTTATTTAATTTTTAATTTGCTATTTTTCTTAATTTTACTATTTCCCATTACAGCTGTTTATTTTCTATTTTTACTATTAAAATCAATTTTTCTCTAGAATTATGTCCTCAAAACTGATGTTTTTAACAAAACTATTTTGTTTAAAAAAATCCAGATAAGGTTTGTCTTTATTTAATAAAATAAAACAAAAAAAATTTATTGTCAATTAAAAACTTATTATTAGAAAAACAATATTTTAAAATAAAATAACATAAGAAAATAAAAATAAAAAACAAAATACAAACTACAAGTGATGCTTTAAATAAACTACACTTTTAAATCTTTATTAGATTTAAATTTTATTAAATTTACAAAAGATTCCAACTGTTATCATTTTGCACAACTACGACGACCAGTTAATATTAAGCTCATTTCCAAAAATAATATATTTTGTGAAAATTTTAAAACGAAAATTAAATATTTTTTAAAAATATTTTCAACATTATGCTTAACTAGCTTCCATAAAACTATGCTATGAAATCTTTTTGGAGGACATATCAATAAGATAGTTTTGGACATTTATCAGATAACCCGCGTATAATTTTGATATTCTTTATACAATAAAATAAAGTTTAAAATTTGCTTGTCTTTGCATCCATATAAATATTAGACAAGCTACAATAAGACAATGCAATTTTAACAAGTTTTTATTACTTTACCATAAGTAAATGAGAAATTTATTAAGATTTTTAATAAAATAATATAGAGAACAGAAAAAAAAAATAAAATCAAAACACATATAAAATACCAAACGGAAGTGAAGAACAACACAAGTGTATTGCACACGCAATATGGATACAAAATCTCATAAAAAACAATAAATTATGAGTACTTTAGTATAAAACCATATAAGAGTATATGGAAGGAAAATGAAACCCAGCAAAAAATCATGCAAACAAAATTGAACAATTAAAAAAAAAGGAAGGATCATGGGAGATTAGGTTTTAGTTTACATATATTTTTTTTTTTAAATTTTGTTAGTGATGTATTAATTTTTATCGATATCAGAGAAAATTACACATCAGTTTTCTCTGAGCGCTAAAGATATCACTATTAATTTGTTTTTACAAAATTCATATTTCGCTTTAAAATTTCTTCTCTATTTGATGTGATGGAAAACGAGATAACAACCAGAATTACTATTCTAAAGGAAAAGTCAGTTCAATGATATGGATTGCGATATTGTATTACGTCTGTTGACAGCATTTCCTAACAAACGAGATCCATACATTAAGTGATGAAACTGGCAACATTACTTTCGATTTGGAACATTGGAGGCACTGGCCTAGTGGGGGTGGGCGGCAGATAAATATGAGACTTGCTTTCAGTGTGGTCTAGACATCGCTCGCGTTATTGAATCATCAGTAGCGATTTTTTTTTGTTAAACAGTTTTTTTCTGTTGTGTTCTAAAAATGAGTTATATCAGATTCGAACAACAGTGTGCTATCAGGTTTTGCCTCAAGCTTGGGAGCAGTGCAACGGAAACACTTGCTAAATTTTAGCAGACCTATTGAGATAGCGTTTTTCCTTCAGAAGGAAGAAAATTTATTGAACATGAACAACGAAGCGGTTGACCTTCATCTTCAAGAACTCATGAAAATGTCGATAGAGTCGACGATATTGTGCATTCAGACCTTCGGTTGATAGTAAGAATAATCGGGGAAGAGTTAAATTTGACTCACATCACCGTTTATCGAATTTTGACCAATGAATTGGAGGTGAGAAAAAACCCAAACCAAAAGGACGTCAGGAAGGAAAGGTGCCTATATTTTTTGCATTCGATTGAAAATTACCTTAATTTTATAGAACGTATTATTCCTGTGAGGAGTTTTGGGCATTTGATTACGACCCAGAAACCAAGCACCAGAGTAGGAAGTAACACACTTCAATCTCTTGAAAGGCGAAAAAGCCAAGGATGGCAAAAAGTCAAAGATCATTTTGTTCGATATCCACGTAATCGCCCACAAGCTGTATGTATCTCAAGGCCAAACAATCAATCAACACTTTTACCGGTAGGTTCTTGAAAGACTTCGAAAAAGGTTACTTTGAGTGAGACTAAACATTAAGAACAACTGGGTGTTGCAACACGATAATGCTCCCGCAATTTCAATAAACGAGTTTTTGGCCAGTAAAAAATTCAGGCTAAGGAGCCTCCATATTTGCCTCTTCCCGAAGTTGAATAAACATCTTAAGGGCACTCATTTTGAAACGGTCGAAAACAGTCAAATAGCTGTAACCGACCAGCTGAAGACATTTCATCAGTATCAGTATTGATGTGCTATGATGAGTGGAATAACCGCCTTTAGCGCTGTGTGGCTTCAGAAAAAAGTTAATTTGAAAAAAAAGAATATCCTAATGTTTCAATTTTAAATTTAGAAAATAATTATAAACGTCATTATATGTTAGAAATGTTACAAATAATTAAAGTACCATTAACCAAAAGAATAAATTTTAAAGCAGATACGGAGAATGTTGCACAAAATTATAGACATTTAGTGCATAAAATTATAAAACAAAACTCTGTATCTGCATAATATTAATAATTAATACTTTAATTTTTGTAACGTTTGGTCATTAAATTTTTCAAAATATATGTGTAAAATACTATTGTTTTGTAAATGTGTTATGTATTTGCAAAATTGTTTTTCATTTAAAAAATTTGTTAATATTGAAAATTTGTTTGTATGTATGTAAAACAAAAAATTTTTTCAATTTGTCGTTTTTTATTGTTTTTGTTTGTTTTGTTTGTTTTTTTGAAAAAATTTTTTGATTATTTTGAATTTGTTAATCAAAAAATTTTTTCAATTTGTTTGTTCATTATTATTTTTGTTTTTCCTGATGATGCCAACCAACGGTGTGGCGAAATATCGAAAATATAATAAAAAATAAATTTTTAAAAAAATTTTTTATTAAATAAGACCTAGTGCTTAAAATTAATTACTAAAAAATTTAAATAATCAGCAAATTTAAAAACGATTACAAAAAGAGAAGAATTGCATTAAATATCCCCTTATATAATAATAATAATGGATTAGTTAGACTTTTCTAAAAAATTTAATATTTTTCACTGGGTTGCTTTTATCGTCAGATAAAGTGTATAGAGATTTAGTTTTTGTTTTTTCTATAAATTCACAAAGAAAAAGTTCAAAAGTTAAGAGAATAATAAAAAGAATATGTAAATCTTTTAAAAAAGATATTGTGTCAATAATAAAAGCACACACACACGCATATACTAACACACACTCGTATAAGATTTTATATTAAAAAAAAAATAAAAATATAAAAGAAACTTTAGCTATTAGTGAAATACTGTACTTAACCTAAAGCAAATTAATATTTATGATCTTATCTTATAATTTGAACAGCTATAGGCAAGAATACAGGGAATTAGACTAACACCACTACTTATCTTAAACTCATACATAGACATCAATCAGGTTGTCAAACTAAATATATATATATATATATATATATATATATATAGATTTAAGTAAGTAAATCTCAAGTAGTTAAGTATTTAAGATTTTATTTTTTTACAGTGATTCTGAAACTTAAATCTATGTTAAGTGAAATAATTTTATATTTGTAAATCATAGCAAAAAATATATAATTATTGATAAATTAAATGACATCCAAGCAAGCCTATAAAAGCAACTAAAGGAGCGGACCCTTTACTAACTTTTTTTTGTCAAATAGTGCTTATTTCGTGATCGATAACACTTAGCTCATGTTTGATTTGACAGATAATTAGTTTTGTCCTTCCGCTGAACGAATATTTTTATGTATACGCTAGAACAACGCTAAAAAATATTGCGACATTATTTTGAAAATCATGGTAATATTGCAGAATGTGTGCAAAAATTGCGTACGGATTTTGGAAGTAGAGAAGTACCATCAGCTCCGTATGTTCGTTATCTTGTGAAAAAAGTGAAGGAAACTGACATCCTCATCGATAAACTAAAGCGTGAAAAGC
Source organism: Trichopoda pennipes (assembly GCA_030448955.1). Taxonomy (NCBI): domain Eukaryota; kingdom Metazoa; phylum Arthropoda; class Insecta; order Diptera; family Tachinidae; genus Trichopoda; species Trichopoda pennipes. The sequence continues at coordinate 11,516,801 of JASKUP010000088.1, forward strand.
CAAAAATAGTGCGTACACCCGAGAATATTGCTGCTGTGGCCGAAAGTGTGTGTGAAGTGCCATCAAAATCAATTCACCGTCGTTCTCAACAATTGAACATTTCAGAGACGTCATTGAGACGAATTTTGCATAAAGACTTTGGGGTGACGCCATACAAAGTCCAATTGGTTTAAGAGTTGAAGCCAAGTGACCATCCAATGCGTTTTCACTTCGCTCAATGGGCGTGCGATCGACCGACAGAACATGTCGATTTTGCAAAAAAAATCATCGTTTCAGATGAAGCTCATTTTAATCTTGGCGGGTATGTAAACAATCAAAATTGTCGCATCTGGGGCGCAGAAAACCCGCACGCATACATTTAAAAGCCGAATGTGTGCGAAAATTGCGTACGGATTTTGGAAGAAGAGAAGCACCGTCAGCTGCGTATGTGAAAAAACTAAACAAAACTGGTATCCTCAATGATAAAACAAAGCGTGAAAAGCCAAAAACAGTGCGTACACCTGAGAATATTGCTGCTGTGGCAGAAAGTGTGCATCAAGCGCCATCAACATCAATTCATCGTCGTTCTCAACAATTGAACATTTCAGAGACATCATTGAAAAGAAATTTGCATAAAGACCTTGATATGACGCCATACAAAGTGCAATTGGTTCAGGAGTTGGAGCCAAGTGACCATCCAATGCGTATTCACTTCGCTAATTGGACCGATCGTGTAGGCTACTGCATGTCCAGCCGAGGCAGCCATGTGAATGAAATTTTTTCCATTATTAACCGCAAGGATTGTACTTTCAGATAAAAAAAGAAATTTGAGAAAGTATTCAGTAGTTTTGTTTTTGGCATTTAAAACAACAACAAAATTTTATTCGGCGGACCCTTTATATGCATACCCCTTTAATTTCAATTTTATATTTATTGTTTAATCGGACTTAAAAGTACACGTTCGGTTATAATTTTCAACTGTCAGTCCATAAGAATTACATCACATATATACCGTTGCCCTTTAATTTTCAATATAAAATATTTATAATATATATAAAATATATTATATATTTTGTGTGATAGTCAATGCTTGACCGTAACTATACCAAAAATAGGGACATATAAGTCAAAGTCTTTCATCTACGAGGTCGCTCTTTAGTTTTCAAGTTTACTTTTTCAACACTTTATGTTATGAGACGTAAATATTAACATTTTATTGTTTAATAAACATGGTAAAATTAAAACGGAAACTTTATTCTAAAATAAAGAAAATTCATATCAAATTTGGTTCAGAAATTTTTAGGAATATTCCAAGCACAAACATAAAAAATAACAGGCTGAGATGAAAAATTATTTTAATTGTTTTCCTTTTTTTTGTACCAAATTTGACAATTTGCTCTCATAATTAAATACAACTTTTCTTCAATCAATTATGTGTGACATGTAGGAGTTTTACATTTTTATTCAAAGTTTTAATAAATTTTAGAATCAAAAAATTGTTTTAAATAGATCTTGAATAAATTTGAATAAAAATGTAAATTATTCAAAAAAATTTTTTTTAATATGATTTATGAAATATTTTTCATTAAGTAATTTAAGAGAGAATTCTTAAAACGCTTAATGACTCCATTTTAGAATAATAGGTTTTCATTAACATTTACCATTTTTACCCAAAAGTCACGAGTAAAAACAATGTAAATGGTTCTTTATTTTTTAATTATCTAGAAAATTTTATTATTTAAGAAAACTGCTGATTCGTATCTCATAATAGTTCAATCCAATGTAATATAACTTACAGCCATTCATTTCAAATACCTGCAAGTATAAAATAATAAAATGTTGAAAAAGAATATTAAAAGAAAAACATACCGACAAAATCATAGAAGAAAATAACTAATATGTATATCAATATTTAATTTTATATGTATATATATATATATACTTTTAAAATTTTTGCGTGCATTGGATGCCTAAGAATCTAAATGCATGGCTTAAGTGGCTAATACAGACACATGCTACATACATACATACACTGGTATGTAGAGGCACTGTCTGTATAAATGAAACTTCAAAAGGAAGGAGAACAAAGAAAATTGTCATGTCTACTCAGCCTATAAAAGTATACGTATATATAAGTATATTTTATATATTTAGTATTTTTAAGTTATTTTTTGCATATAAGTAATAATAATAAATACCAATAAAAAATAATAACTTGCAAAGGAAACAATAACAACTTACAAAAAAGTAATTTCTGTTCACATTGTGTTTTTCCATAAAAAAGAAAATGATATTGAAGTTATAAAATCATTCTTTTGACAAATATTGTGAGCAAAATGAAATGATTTTAAAAAACAATGAAAGATGCACGCATTGTTTCATATGCTTATGTGTATGTATATGCAAATAACTGTGTGTCTCAAGTTATATTGAAAATTAAAACCCTTACCTACCTAAACTTCCTATAGTGTCTAGTTTATTAACGTTTATCTGTAGGATCACAAAGAGATCTTTGTATTTATGTTTCACTTATAGTATGCCCAGGTTTAATGAAGTATTAATTTATGTCATTTTTTTATATCTATAAAGTCTTTTAAAATCAAAAATAAAATTAATTTTTTGTCTCATATAATACATAGAGTCCGCCAGGAAGGTATACTAATTTGCTTGTTTATAATTTTTGATTAAATGAAAGAAAATAGATCTTATATTGATAAAAGTTTTATATAATGCGAGCCCTTTTGAGAACATTTTTCTTTACATTATCACACATTTCTCGCGGTACTTTATTAATTTCATCACGAATACTTTGTTTGAGTTGCTCAAGCGTTTCTGGTGTTTTTTGCATAAACTTATCTTCTCAGTTACGTCCCACAGGAAGAAGTCCAGAGCAGTCACATTAGGCGACCTTAGAGGCCAATCAACATCACCATTTCTTGAAATAACCTGTTGCAGAAAGAGATCTCCCAGTAATTCCATTGTAATCTTGGCTATATAAGATGTAGCAACGTCTTGTTTATACCACATGTTAATCAAGCCCAAAGTACACAGCTGTGGCGCTAAAAAGTTTTCAATCATTTCACGGTATCGCTCCTAGTCACAGTTACCGTTACGCTATTTTCATTTTTGGAAGTTGTTGTGGAAAGAAGTCTCGTAGTAATTCCACTGGAATTCTGGCTGTGTGCGATGCGGCACCGTCTTGTTGATCAAACCGGAAGCATGTAGTTGTGTCGTTAAAAAATTATTAATTATATCACGATATCGCCATTTTCATTTTCGGGGCTGTCATGGGCGATGGACACATAAACACATTTTTCAAGTTTCTAAAGAAGCTTTCAAGAGCCTCGGTTTTCTAAAATGATGTAAGAGATACTTCACTCCATCCGATCTTCGTACTATTTATGTAGGCTTTTTAATGAAACCACTTATTATTATATTTAAAAGTATTCATTAATGTGTGTGTGTTTTTTGTTTAGAGTTAAATATCACATCTCGATATTGTCTCTTTGCGAGTAGTTTGTTGACTGCCTGTTTTCTCTTTATTTTGTTTGTCCGTTTTTCGTTTGTTTCGTCAAAAAGCAACAGCGTTGTCTTTAGTAAGTGTTGCCACTTCTCGTTGTCCGTCTGTCTAGTGTGGATCCTACATTTATACCACCTATATCCATCCGTAAATGATATACAACTCTCATATATGGGTCGGCGCTCCAAAGTCTATTTTGGAGTTGGTCGACTGCGTGTAGGAGAGGCTAAGAGGCTCATTGATTCTCTTAAGCATCGACGCAATGTAGGTTGTATTTCATTGTTTTATCGTTACTACAATGGTAAGTGCTCTAACAAAATTAGGGAACTTGTTCCCATTACTCGCACGTTTTTGCGTTTGACTCGTTTTTCGTTAAGAGTTTTTCCTCAGAACAGTTCGTATGTGGAATAAACTGACGTCTGTTCTGTCACTTTCAATGTAGAAAAATTTAAATCGAATATTCACAACAACTACTCCCCATAACCTAATATCCTAGTTTTGGTACAGTGCATTGCATAAGTAGAGGTCACACCCTGAGTGCTGGTTCGAACGAAAAAAAAACAGAAATGTATTTTATTTGATAGACAATTTTCTATTAATCCACGAAAGAAAATCAGCAATAAAGCAGACAAAGAAAATGAAAAGAAACGATTCGTTGTGGGGAGCTTCTCTTTTTTTTTAAAGATACACTTTCAGCGATAACTTTTTTGAGGCAAGATATCACTTCATAAACTGCACATTTCAGATTCAATTTTTTTTTCTTTATTTCTGCACTGTGCAATGCTATGTTATTGTAAGGGAATTCAACTCTACATAAAACACTTTTCTAAAATAATCATGAAAAATAATTGTTATTATCGTATCATACAAAATCTATCGTTATTTTGTCGTAAAAGCAAAAGCTGCTGTTTGAAATTTGTCTATGCTATAGAAAACTATTCCTGACTCCAGAAAACTGTATGGGCTTCTGATTAGCCTTTTTCAACACGATTTTGGCTTTTCGGTGAATTAGATTGTAGCGTATAAACGCGGAATTGAAGGAAAGGTTTAAAGTTAAAAAAAAAACAACAACAGTTGAAAAATCTCGAAAATTAATGAACTTGTCTGTTACATAGTTTATACGAAATATTAAGCATAATAAAGGAATGGTGTTTTAAAAAATAATTTAACTGACAATATGGAACTTGAATATAATTTTGTTTAAATAAAAGTCTAATTTCCACCAAACTTTATTGCTGTTGACGATAAAATAACTTTTCTTAAGCGAACTGGTGAAGACTAACCTTAAGAAGAAAACTAAAACCAATAAAAAAATTGACGTATAGTGCTATGAATCAATATGTTTATTTTTTTCACTATACATTTCATTAAGTTGTCTTAGAATTTTAAATAGTATTATGAGAAAGTATTATTGTCCCTTTTCCAACAGAAATTATTTTTATTTTTTAAAGTAAAATAATACCTTAAGATAATAATCTTGTTTTTGTGTTTGGTTTGTTGTTTAACTACAGGTATTCAAAAATGTTTATGACATATTACTTTGTAAACAGCTGCTTATGACTGTAATATAATAAACCTTGTTGTAACAAAAAAAAAAGTATTTTATATGTTAACATGGCAAACAAACATGCCAACATATAATTTAGGCAGATGAAAATACTAGATAAGATATTTTTAATATGTTTGTGTGTCATTTCATGTGAAGCACATTGATGTTTTGGTCTATGTGAGCAAGTTAATATGTTTGTGTAACATGTTTTTAACAAGAAACTTTTCATACGCTGACAAGATGATAAACTAAATGTTTAACTTCTATACCGCCCATACATAAACCAACACTGACTTGCACGTCATAATTTTAAAAATAAACAAGGTTATTCAGTTGGTTCGTATAGATTTGTCAAAAGTTAAATTTAAATACTTAAAAGTGTTATTATATATAGATATATATTGAATAATTTTAGTTCTGGGGTATTGTGGGGAGTTCAAAACATAATTTTGTATGACAGAGTAGAATGATTTTTTGGAACTTCTTTACATACATTCTCAAGTGAAAAAATTCGAGAAAGGTAGAGCAGTAGCGATTTGTACGAGTTTTATAATTCACTTGAATGCCATATATACACCTGCAAAGCAATTCTTACTATCTCAGATGTGTAATGTGTAGTGATACTGCTGACAAATCTTAAACTCTTAAATGCAAAATTAAGAAAGCACAAGTAAAATATCAGTAACTCTGCTATTAGGGACCATGACATATTATTTTAATCCATTTTTATTTTCTAATTTTTACTCAATATAATTAACTGATTTATTTTTATATTTAAAATAGACGACAGTAAAATTCTACTTATCATATCAGTTTCATTCCAATTGAAAGCCCCTTTAAAATGCCATTAAATTTGTTTATTTTCGACCTAAAAATGATGCAGCCAATATGCAGCCATACGTATGTAAATATTTCATTTTTATAGAGGAAGCTACACTTTACATGTAGTTGTTATGGGCCTAATGTTGTTGTTGATGTTGCCGTTTGTGTTTATTCAAAAGTTAAAGTTTTTGAAAAAACCACAAAATAAATCGGCCATATAGCTGTTATCTGTTTATATTTGCATGTATGTATATGGATGCCTAATATTAAAATAGAGCCTGTGCGTAATTTTTATACGAAGAACATTTGGAAAATCATTTAAAATGTTAACATCAAAAGACAAAATCTCTTATAGTAAAAAAAAAAAAAATTTAAGGCTGTTAGTTTGGTTTTCAAAAAGATTAACACACTAAAGAACACTAAAACTCAAAGCTACTGATATTCATTTTAAACATAGCATAAGAAATTATTACTTTTATCACTAAAAATTATTTTGGGGTGATAAAACAAATAGAGGTAAGTAAGAGTGACAAACAGGTGTCGTTGCATATACAGAGTTGTTTGCGTGCTAATTAATCATTTGAGTCATGAGTTCAAATCCTAACAGCGCCTTTAGTAGAATAAAAATGGCAGGAAAGTACAAAAAGCCAAATGAAACCTGCTGTAGGTCTGATTTGAAAAGGAAAGAAATAATTGTACATCTGCGGTTAATAGGTTTATGAAAGTGTCTTTATATAATCATAGCCGTTAAGATGGTTAAGGCAATTTTAACCTTTTGGCAGTCATGAGTGACTGATTGTTAAAGGCACACGAGCCACAGTGCATTTTGATTTGTACGACTATGATGATATCGAGAGTATACTACGTAACTTTGTTAAATCGAATTTCTAGTTCACGAACTAATATGAATATAAGTCTAACAAGAGCTGCAGAATAAGAAAGGCAACACAAAAATTAGAATTAAAAGAAATGGAAACTTACATGCGAACTATCGTTAGAAGTATGGAAAAATCTATAAATATGCTTATATAGATCATCAGTGGATTTACCTTAAATTTTTTATAGAAAATTTAAGAGTCTTATATCGTAAGCCAAATTGATTTAATGAGAGTTCTCATTTAAACATCGCAGCAAAAAATAAACCTCAAAAACACTAACAAATATTTTTTGTTTTATTTTTTTTCGAATTCAAAAATATTGGAAATAAAAAGAGTTTTTGTTTTCGAAACGTTTGCTGTGTTTTTGTAGAGAAGTGTTTTTGAGCTATATGAGCTGTAGTGAAATGGCCATATAAATATGCTTTCCCCCGCAGTAATACATTTCACATATATATATATATTTTTGAATAATATGTATTTCATGAAAATATAATAAAATACTTATTAAAGGAATCTAGCACAAATTAACATAGATTAAATTAGAAAATGATAAAAAAACTAAAATTGTTTACAAATATTTAATTTTTTTATTTATTTAAAAATTCTTATTCTCTCATTCATTCAAACATGCACAAAAAAAACGGCAGGTTATCGTAGTCTTTATGCTGATCAGTTGTCAATCATTTTGTACTGTACTTTGTTTGCGTTCATCTATACAGAAGTTTAAGCAAATTTTCTGTTTGTGTTCTTAATACAATGTGCTTGCTACGGTAGCGTACTATTTTCTTTTTAAATACTGAACACAGGGCTCTTTCGCTATAAACGTTATAACTCAACTCGTTCATTTTTTATGGGAGTGCATTACTTTTTCAGGTATAAAAAAGGATAAGTTATAAAAACTAATATTACCTTCACATATATGAACTTTAGAACTATTATTAGCAGCCATATAAAGTTTACACGAAGTATATAGTACTATATTAAAAAACAAAAACCGATAAATAAAGTACATATATTTAAATAAGAGGGTGTTCCATACAAGCTTTATAACAGCAAGTAAAAAGAAAAATTAAATAAAATTATTTTGAACCATAAGATGCAAAGATTTTGAATAACAAAATTTAATTTAACAAAAAACTAACTAACATACATAGATAAGTCCTAACATAACATTTACATGTACACAGCCGTGTTTTATTCTTCTAGCAAAAGCTATATCCTGAAATATGCAGTTCTGTTGTGTGCAAAATAATGTTAAATTTTTTGGTGGTTGGTTCATTTAGGAGTATATCAAAATTATTATTAAAGTATCAGTTGTTAAAGTTTCTATCTTTAAATGTAAAATTAATTTTTTTACTGACCTTTAGTTTGTGTTAGCCTTAAATAATATTGTGAAAGTGTTGAAAGAATATAATTTCTTTTATTTGTAAATAATTTTTCCTTACGAAGTGCCTGCTCATATATGTAATTTATTTAAAAATTACCATTTGCTTCTATTTTATTATATGTATTTTGTTTTTTAGAGAATTTTACATGATTAAATAAGACAAATATAACAGTATGACTAAAACCACATGTAAATTATTTTGATTAAGTTCTAATTCTTAAACTTTAAATGAGCAAATTGTTTCGTAATGTCTTATAGCAGACATAATAAATATAGCAAATGATCGTTTATCTAAAAATTTTACAAATTGACAGAGGCAACTTGATTAGAATGAAATTTACTCAAATTCTTATATTAAAATGTAGTTTATGATAGACAAATTTACCTCAAAATGAAAACATAGAATTATATTTTTACCTGCAAAGACAAAAATATATTATTTATTTAGGTTTGTGTAAATTTTCAAAAAGCATTTAAGGAAAGTGTAGTAAAGTAAATATAATGCAATTACACTTTGTAATCTACAATAATTAAACCTAAACTTGTAATACAAAATTTCTCTTAATTGTTAAAAACAGTAACACCATTGAAGAAAATTTATAAAATTTGTCAGTAGATTCATGAGAAGTTGGCAATATTACTTGTAGTGTATAAAAGTATCCAGCTTTTATGAACATCTTTTTTATAACTTCCAAAAAGCCAATAATCATTTCACTTTTTTTTTTTGTTTTAGAAATTGCTTTTAATTGCCCTTAATTTTTTTTTTTCAAATTACTAACTTTTTATTTGTTTTTTGCTTCAACCCAGCAAAAAATATTAGAAAAGGTAATCAATTATAGAACTAAACATATGTGAAGAAAGAAAATCCCAACTGGAGTATCAATCTAATGACTTATTTTACTTATTTCTGTTCAAAGTCTGCGCATTAAGAAATAGTCTTATATTTAGAATTAATTAATCAATTAAGTTTAAGACGGAAAATACACAGACTATACATATTTAGACCAATTTAACTATAAACTAACTTTATAATGATACTAGTATTTATGATTTTTTATTAAAAATAAAATTTAAAACTTTTTGTGTTACTATAACATGCCTGAAGAAGAATATTCCAAAGACGCGAATATTCTAAAGACGTGATGTATAAAAAACTGCCATTCAGATACAAGAGAACTATATAGAGGAATTAAAATAATTTTATCTGGCAAAAAATAATTTTAAGGATATTGTGGCATTTCTGAAAAAATTAGTTTATGAAGAAATAAAAACACATGGATATTAACCAGGTTGTTCAATGAAACCGTTCTCTTAGTAGTAGGGTCACATCCTGCAAGAAGTTCACATTCATTATTAAAAGGTGTATAGTGATGTGACGACCAAAGATACCGCAGTCCGACCCACAAGTGAGTTAACATGGTTTGGTGAAGTAAGATATTTATTATTATACACTTTGACTTATTAGTGTTTAAACATAATCCATTTGCAGTTGCCCAGCAATAAATTTCATTCAAATCCTCATTCAGCCTTGATTTAAACAGGACATACAATTTTATAATCAATTACTTAGAATTTATTGCATTGATTATAGCAGACACTAACTATTTTATGTAACAGTGACCACATCATCGAAAGTTTACAAAGAAATCAAGAAATCGTAATTTTCGACGTTTTGTAAAATAAATATTCAAATTTTCTACTATCTCAATATTAAGTAGGATTCGACGCCCTGAATGTAAATGCTTACTAAGTAAAACAATAAATGTAGGACCCGCTAAATATTTTTTTGTTTAAGTGCTATAAACAAAACTATACCCCTGTGTGGCAAGTAGCGCCGTCCTGTTGAAACCAAACGTTGCCAATATCTTTCTCTTCAATTTTTGTGAACAACAATTCGTTCAACATGGCCCGAAAACGATCGCCATTGTTTGTAACGGCCACTCCTGAAAAATGGCCCAATTATTCCTCTGCACCAAAATCCGCACCAAACAGTGACTCGTTTTGGGTGCGTCGGTCTGTTATTGTATGCGTGGGGGTACCCCCCGGGGGCACATATATATGGTCTTTGGAGAAAGCAACAACTTAGACCTGTGCAACTGGGGGAAAAAGGGACCCCAGTCACCTGAAGTCAGCTGGGGTACAACTGGAAACTCCACTTTATTTCCACGGGAATCAGTAAGCGGCAAAGTTCGTTATTTGTCTCTTCAGATATTTAACTGTTCTCTGACTGATTATTGAGGTTGGCCCCTATATGGGAGTGGCGTGGTGGTTGTGGTTTCGCGGCCCCATAACAGTTTATGGTTCTATGGTGGCTGGGTTCATTTCACCTTTAATAACACCTACCTGGTGAAATGTTCCCAGATCCAGTGAGCATGCTAGACATGTGTTCTGGACAGGAGTTGGATAGTCACCAACTCTTTAGCAAGGAGTGATGATTTGCAGCCGTGCTCTGCAATCATTAAAGTTGCAACTAGGAAAGACCTGTTGCTAGAATTAGTCTTCGGCTTCCTAGGACGAGCATGACGTCCCAAATTATGCAGTGGTTTGACCACCATCTGATTAAGACTACATAGTCAGGCGCAGATGTAAATCTAATCACACAGTTGTATGCGTGGGGTTTTCTGTGGTACAAATGCGACAGTTTTGCTTGTGTTTATACCCGCTAAGATCAATGAGTTTCATTTGAAAACATGATTTTTTTTTTGCAAAATCGGCATCTGCTGTAAGCCGATCGCAGGCCCACTTAGCGAAGCATTGTTTAAGCTGATACACAACCAAATTTGTTCAGCGGAAGTATAAAACTAATTATCTGTCAAATCAAACAAGAGCTAAGTGTTATCATTCACGATCCCCCCAGGGGCATATAAATATGGTCTTTATAGAATATTCCACTATCTACAATAGACTCAGTGCAACTGGGGGAAAAGGGAGCCCAGTCCCCTGAAGTCAGACAGGGAGACAACTGGAAGCTCCACTTTATTTCCACGGGGATTAGTGAACCCACAGAGTTCATTATCTGTCTCTTTAAACATTTATTAGTTCTCTGACTGATCATTGAGGTTGGCCCCTATATGGGAGTATCTTGGTGGTTGTGGTTTTGCGGCCCCATAAGAGATTTATGAAAATTATGGTTGCCAGGATCATTTCACTGAAAGTGAATGATCCAGTCCAGTGAGCATGCTTGACATGTGTTCTGGACAGGAGTTAAAAAGTCTCCAACTCTTTAGCAAGGTGTGATGATTTGCAGACCTGTCCTGGAATCATTAAAGTTGCAACTAGGTGGCATGTATGACGTTCCAAATTATACTATAGTGGTTTGTCCACCATCTGATTAAGGCTACATAGCCAGGTGCGGATGTAAAACAAATCACACTCTGTTACCATTCACGAAATAAGCACTAGTTGAAAAAAAATCGTTAGATGGCGGACCCTTTATATTAATTAATAAAAAAGGTAAGTTTTTCGTACTAACAGAAAGTTATTTCTTGAAATAATGATTTTTAGCATAACTTAACTTAAAAAACTAGTTCAATTACTACTTCCTTTGTTCAAGCTCAGTTATTGTATTTCGTAAGCTAAATAACTAAATTTGGCGTTCAGAAAAGGCAATCATTATATGCCAAGTAATTTTTACGATAATGTTTAACTTTTTGCTGGGAAGTAAGTGCTAAGTATACTGACCAATCATAGCTATAGTAAAATAGTTATAAGTATCATCCTCTAACTGTATAAATGTATGGAAACGAAAATAAGTTAGTTTTGTTGCTTTATTATGAAAGATTTAAATAAATAAAAGAGTTCTTAGTCTGTAAAAAACAAATAAGTTTGATTTTAAATAGTCGCTGGTCGCTGTGCTGCCTTATACGACAGTTGATTTCCGATAACATTGGCCTGCTAGAAATGAAAGCTGCCCGGTAGGCTATCACGAAGTTCAATCAGAATGGTTTTAAGTCGCCATTACTTATTCTAATTATCTTTGTTTATACCTACAAATGCTAAATCTTCACTTTTTTAAACTAATACTGTCGAATGCTGGGTATCGTATCAATTTAATTCATTCAAGGGAGTCTTTCCAACTTCTTGCCAGTGTTACTAGAAGAATCTATTTATATAAATGTTGTTTTAACGATGTACAAATACTTAATCAAGATATAAGTTTACAGTTTTTTTTAAAACGATCTTTTTATATATATATATATAAGTTTACTTAAAAATACTGTTGTTTCTTCCGTGTTTGTTATTTTTTGCTGCAATTACAATTCAATGTAGATTTATATAGAGAAAAGCAGGTAAGATAAACACCCTCCTCGGCTTTTACGTAAATAGGTGTAATAGTAAAAATTGCTATCCCAGTGCACTACAGTTAGATATACTTTTAAACTAAAGTAATATTAATATAAAAGGAAAAGAAAACAATGAAATTCTGTTAAACCCGATCATCTCCTGCAGCTATAATTAAAGAAACAATTTCAGTTCAGCACACATGTTCAATAACAGATTTAAACTAATTACAAAAAAAAATTACATGCCAATTAATATATATATCAATATTTTTCCTTAATACGTAAAAGATATAAATAGTAAAATAAAACATATAAAGTTATTCTATTTGTGTGGCCTGATGATCCAACTTTTTCTATTAAGTAAAATGACATGAAAGTTTCAGGTAAATTCTCCAGTTTTACTCGCGCAATTTTTCTTATTGTAAACTGAATCTTTATATACATTTCCTAAACATATATTTTATTTGCAGGTAACTATTATGGTGTAAAGAAATAATGATTCAGAAATACTGAAAACCTCAAAATTGCGAGAGTTTTGGGAAATCCAAATTTTGAAAAGTCAACACTGATTGAGATCTATATAACATGAAGAAACTTTTAAATATATCAGAATAATTGGCATTTTATAAATAGAGTGCATAAGCATATCACGTGCTTAGCATATTATCGATCGAATCTTTATACCCTCAGTATTGCCAAATATTTTAATTTCTATGAAATATAGTTCTGCTCTCAGTTTTTTGTGATAAAATTATGGTAAATTATCATGAAAAGATTTATGCTTGAATAATACTACCGGATTATGCCTTATAAGACTTACGTCAGCGCCTGCTGCATTAGCTAGGCACTGACTGTAGATGATTTTAGTGTCACCCACGCCCCAGGAATCTTTCGGATATATCTATCCTCCAGTCAATCCTCGTCGCATCTCCGAGAGCTCGGAGTAGGCAAAAGCCCTCACTCCTTGCTGAAGAGTTGGAGATTATCCATTTCCGGGTCCAGAAAACATGCAAGCTTAATAAAATTTCAAAACACAACTGCAAGCATGCTTACTGAATCAGGACCATTCATTGTGTTGATTGTGAATGATCCGACCCACACAACTCAAGTGAGGGCCTCGAAACACACAACCACCACGATATTCCCGAAGGGCCGACCTCAATAATCGGTCAGAGAACAGCTAAAAGGCTAAAAAGAGATATAGCTGAACTCTGGGGCTTTACTGATTCCTGTGGATATATAGTGGATTGTCCAGTTTGATCCTGCTAGCCTATTAGGGGACTTTTACCCCCACAAGGCTTGTGTCTTGCCACCGGGGGGAGATACCAGATTATATTGGAACATTGTGTTCATTGATAATGTTAATTTTTTCTTGACGAGCGTATGGTGTAAAATTAGTCCACAATATACACTACAGCCGCAATCCAGAAAAATGTTGCCTTCGGTGTGGCTAAAGCGTGCCTTATCGCATTACTGTAATGATCAATAATTTTATGGCTTTATATTGGAGGGCATTCGTCCGAACGATATTTTTTTTTTGGATGGTAATATGTGCCCTCAGTCAACGGCGACTCTCTAGTTATTTTAATTAAAATTGCAGAAAGTGCCCAAATTGGGAAGTAGAAAATGCACTTCATCTCTATAGTTGCGGTGACTCTGCATGTAAAAAGATATTTTCAAATTTTATTAAAAAAGTGGTTTTCTTAAAATTTAATTCTTTGTGTTATTTGGACTTTACAAGTCTCTTTATAAAATTGTTGAAAGCCGTAGCATTGCGCCCAATTGTTAATATTTTAGAAAGCTTCTGGGAACATAATTATTAAGATGTTAATAAATCTTAATGCTGCAAAATAGCCATCTTTAGTCGAAGATATATATATATATATATATATATATATTGGAAATTTTGTAAAAGTTATCAAAAAAAAAGTTAAGTCTATATAAATATAAAAAAGTGATGGGAACACAGAAAACTTTTTAAAAGAAATATCTTAAGAATAAAACTAATAATATTCGTTTAAAATTTTGAGTGAACTTAAAATTTGTTAAATTTACTTTAATAATCTTCAAGTTTGTGTGCGTGAGCATGACCATAAAACTGTCTATACTTAGTATTATCATGTGCAACAAATCTTTATTGTAATTAGTTTAGATATCATAGATATCGTTGAAAAGTTTTAACACAGACACATAAAATTCCCACTCTACAATTTAAAATTCCCCCTGCACTAGATGTCATCACTATAAAATTCCTTGGTCGTAACTAAACCTAGAAAATTAATGTGAACAGCATAAAAAATTGGTGGCAAAAAACCATAAAAAAAATATACTACTCAATTTAAAATTTTATACTTTTGTTATTTATAAGCTGGGCTATCTGGTCACACAAAAACAAAACTTTACTATCACAAACAGCACTAACTAGAAAATCTTTAAAAACTGAAGAATATTAAACTCATAACAGCAAAAGAAAACTTGCTGATATGTTGTTCTTGTTATTGCTGTTGTTGTTACTGCTGCCAATAACTAAAAAATAAAAAATGAATAAGGTAAGTAAATAAGACAATGCCACAACAAGAATATTAAAACATCAAAATGCATGCACATACACATACACACAAAATCTCATACCTTTTTCAAAAAACACAAAAGCAATTTTTGTATTATAGATTTAATATGTGTGACTGTGTGTGTGTGTGTGTACGAGCTGTGAAATGCTGCCAAACCATTGCCTTTTTATGTCTGGAACGTGCAAATTTTATACATCGTGGTATTTGTCGTAAAACATGTAACTTAAATAAATATGAAAGTAAATATTCTACGAGTGTCATTCAAAAATTAATAAAAAAAAATTCAACTTTTAATGATAATATATGTTTTATCAAGTAGGTATTAAAAATAATACCCTAGTGGTAAGTTACTACAATTTTAAACATTCCTAAATATCGTTTGTCTAAAAATCAAACATTGATTTCATAAATGATCTTTCAATATAAAACTCCTTCTAATTGAAAACTGTTAAGGCTTCACGAGAGGCAATGAAAAATAAAGGACTGCAATTAAGTTGCAGATTTTAATGCCAATTTTCGTAGACTAAAGAAAACTAAACATCCACAATAGTGACATTATATAAAATGCTAAGTACGTTTCGTACAGAAGCTTTAGTTAAACACTACAGGTGTAATTTTCAGTAAGTGTCGGAAGGATCCTTGAATTTACTATTCAAAGTTGTTATTATTTATATAAAGTGTGTCCTTTTTCGGAAAGACTAATACAGGACAATAACATTTCAAACTTATTCTGGACACAAATAATGTTTTTATTACTGCTAGATTATCGGTATAAACAAGTGGCCACAGAGTTTCCAAATTGTAAGACAGTAGTGAAATTTCAGCTCCAGTTCTTAAAATCAAACAGATTATCGCCAAATTTTGATATCAATAAATTAAGCGGTCGCTTAATTGGTTGATATCAAGGTGGGCACATAGCGCCATTTTTTTGAATATTCATTCGAATCACTATCACCAAAAATTTTAATAGCCCTGCGGCTTTATCTTTCAAGAAACAAGGTCCAGTGATGTCACCAGCGTATACACTGCATTAAGGCTTGTGCGGTCATTTGTGGACTAGTTTCATTCTAAGTGTGGTAATTAGATTTATGCAAAATGAGACTCGTAACTGAATACGATTTTGCCATAAAAATCGGATAAATTCCCAATGGGAGCTCGATTGGGAAAATAATGAATGCATAAAATGCCTTCTGGCTTTATTGCCAAATTTTGATATCAAAAAAATAAAGACTCATAACTGAATACGATTTTACCATAAAAAATTAGATCAATTTCAAATGATTCTAGAGTTCAATCGGTAAGAGTCTTATGACTTTAATTCCTGCACTTTATCTTACATGAATAATGATCACGATCTACGCATAAAATTTGCTCATATTAACGGACGTTAAATACGGACCCTCTTTAAAAAGTTGATTTTCAGCAACAATATTCTGTACAATACATAGCTTTCGTCATATTGGTGTTGTCGCATCGTTTAAGGAGTATATGGATACGAAATCTATCCATAGTTCAACGGATAGATTGCTCAGATGGAACACTAATTAAATCCAGATAATTTGTTGAGTTGTTTAAGCGGCAATCTGATGGCTTGCCAGAATATAAAAATTAACTGAGTAACGATGGGACGTTTAATGGTTAATCCTTTTATAAATTCTGTGCTGATTAAAATAATTTTTAATCTAATGCTGTAAATCTCTTTACAAGTTCATATGTTTATTTAATGGCTGTTCCGATTTTAGTGATATTTTAAGCATATCCAAGTACTTAAACAGTATTATGCTTTATCACCTCTTATTTAAAACTCAGATTTAGAGAAATGGCAGGAGGGTAAAACGGCCAATTTTTTATAGTTTAACTGTTTTTACTGAAATTTTAGGCAAAAATAATTATCTTACCTTAGAATACGTGGGAAACATTGATTGTAACGTTGTTAAAGAATATTTCAAAAACTGTTTCTGTTTATTTCTAAAAATAGCACGAGAAGCGTTAAAGTTAAAATATAACTGCGACGCTGTTTTATATATCTAAATTTGTAAATTTTGAGAAGCAGCCTTTTAAGGCTGTTGACGGTAATATTTCTTCCAAAATTAGACTGGCCTAAAAGCTGCTGTCGATGGCGCCCAGCATCACGAAATAATAAAATAGTGATTTCTATCAGATTTTTGGAATTTCGTGATAAAATTTACATCTGTACTTGGCTGTAAGCCTTAATCAGATGGTGGTCAAACCACTGGGAATAAAAAGCAACGTTATTCATGCCCTAGGAAGCCGAGGACTAATTCTAGCAACAGATCTTTCCTAGTTGCAATTGAAGCGGTTCCAAAGCAGGGTTGCAAACCACTACTCCTTGCTGAAGAGGTGGAGACTATCTAACTCCTGGTCCAGAACACATGATTAGCATGCTCACTGGATCCGGATCATTCACCCGTTGGTGTTATTAAAGGCGAAATGATCCTGGCCCACTTAATCAGGGCCGCAACACCACAACCACCACGATACTCCAGAAGGGCCAACCTTAATAATCAGTCAGAGAACAGCTAAAAGTCTAAACAGACAATTAGCGAAACTCTAGGGCTTACTGATTCCCGTGGAAATGATGTGGAGCTTCCAGTTGATGCCCTGCTTGCCTTCAGGGGACTGGGCTCCCTTATAACCCCTAGCAGCACGGGTCTAGATGGTCAAATAATCCATAAAAGATGATAAATGTGCAACGGGGGGGAACAGATTTTTGGAATCAGATGTCTTCATCAAAGTCTTGTTCATTAACAACATCGATATTTTCTTATGTTGTTGTTTGCAACCGAGACGCCATATAATCAGCCCATAAAATCTTCATTAGGGCTTGCGTGAAGGATAACTAAGATAGCAAAGCCAATTAAGCCACTTCCATGAAATTCTTTTCCTTATATAAAATTATTCTCTTTGTTTTCTGATACAATAGAAAATTAAATATTCGTTTTTTATTGAAACAGTTCATACATTTTTACAAAAAAATATTTTAAGATAATAATATTGCAGAGTTGTTGTTTTAATATTTGGTCACTTTTCCGAATCATGTCTAAGTTATTATCGGAGATTTTCTATTTCAGCTTTAAAAAATATTACATAATTTTTGACAGTTTACCAGAACTCATATATAAGAGACTTTTTGTATTATAAAAACCGAATATCACCCTCCCCCCTAAACCCAAAATAAATATTCGAAAAACTTTTTATAATCTTTAGCTGTCAACTACACTGCATTTTTCTTAACTGGAAAATCTTTAATATTTGTTACGTATTTCATACATCACGGAGGTCATTGGTAATAACAATTTTATTCGCTATAAAACCCACCTTTAAATAAATTTTTACACTGTTCATGTTTATTAAATTTTCTTCATAAACTAAACAATAAAAAGTTTGTTAAAAAATAACGAATTCCTACTACTATTTTAACGATATTCTAGTTAATTTTTTATTATTTTTTTTCTTGTTTTCTTATTTATTTTTAAGATTTTAAGTTTAAGTTGAAGCACAAAAATTAATTATGACAGTTTAGTTAGCATTAAGTTGATTTTGTACCCGTAGTGTAATAACAACATTGGTTGTTTTCAAAAAAAAAAAAAATAATGTGTTGAAAAACATGGAAAATGCATGCATGTTTCATGGAAAACACACACAACTTTCTTTTTTTTTCTGCGTGTAGAGATGTGTATGTTTATATGGTTACGGATTAAGGGTATGTTAGTTATTCGCTTTTATTAAATAATTAAGATTTTTTAAGTCCTCACAGTTCTATATGTCTTCAATGTATTTTTGGTAATTTGAGTGAGGGTGCTGGGTAACTTCCTTTTTTAAAAATTATTTAAATATTTCTAATGGTAATATCCTTTTATGAATCAGCTGATATATTACATTGGTTTATGTATTACCGCAGTGTGAATATGTCGGCTTACGTTGACAAAAAACAACAATAAAACTTGAAATCTAATATTGCAAAAGAAACGACTATTAATTCAATGTCAATTAATGATCAAGAATTCAAAAAGCCTAAATAAGCTTTGTCAATAACTTATATGTCTGCTGAAATAAAACCCAATATTGTTTTATGTGTCTCTGGTTAACGGATCTAAATACTTAACAACTTTCACCACTTAATGTTTGTGAACTAAGTAAAAGGAGAAATTAGCTAACATTAACCAGAGGTTCGTATTTATTTTACAATAGAAAATCATCAATCTTGTTTATAAAATATTTTTTTTTTTAAAGAGAAGTATAGCATTTCAGGCAACAATGCCTATTTAGTCAAGTACCGTGCTACATTCTTTTAGGAAAGGGATAAGAAAAAGATGAAACAGGTGGTGAAAGTAGAAGGATAGTCGGAAATTAACTGCCGTATAAGAGACAGCACAGTGACCAGTGACTATGCCTTCATCGCCGAGCAGCCCCACCGACAG
Source organism: Trichopoda pennipes (assembly GCA_030448955.1). Lineage (NCBI taxonomy): Eukaryota > Metazoa > Arthropoda > Insecta > Diptera > Tachinidae > Trichopoda > Trichopoda pennipes. Next base: position 11,536,231 of record JASKUP010000088.1, read on the forward strand.
TCAATTTTTATTTCTATAGTGAAAAAATAACAAGGTCTTCGTTGGGAATCGAACCCACAACTCCCACACTGACAAGCTAGTACACTACCTACTAGCCTACAGGGGCACCTATTGATATTTGATTTAAGTTTTGATGACTTTTAAATGACTTTTTATTAAATGATCAGCACTATTTTAACTAAAATGTGTTTAAATGGTGTAATCGAATTTTTTTACTTCTACCACTAGCTGTGTTATCAACACTTAATTTTATGATTTTAAACAATTTTATTTTTTTGTAATCAGTTTTTATTTAATCTATGTTAATACGTGATAGACTCCTTAAAGAAGTGTTTTTTAATTTTGTTGTTTGCTGTGTTGTTTAAATTAGAATTCTCATTTATTCAATTTGGCTCACGATATAAGACACTTGAGTTTTCTATGCAGAATTTTTGGGGTAAAATCCTCTAATGAGAAAAGAGCACAGAAGATGGCAAACGGCCGAAACCGGTTCACAAACCAAATTTGACGAGGGTCGACGAAAAACCGTACGCAAATAAGAGTATATGAGCAGTAGTGAAATGTTCATATGGAAATGCTCTCCCCCGCAGTAATACATTATATATATATATATATATATATATATATATATATATATATATATATATATATATATATATATATATATATATATATATATATATATAAATATATATATATATATATATATATATATATATATATACATGTAAATTTTTTTTTGAATAATAAATATTTTATGAGGATATAAAATATTTGTGAGAATATTATAAAATATTTATTAGAGGAATCTAGCACATATGTTAGTGATTTTATTTAAAGATAACATTTATGTAAAAAGTAAAGGATTAAAAAGTTAGTAATTCGCTTCATGAGTTTCTTAAAAGGCGAACTGATAAAACAACAGAGTCTTAATTAAAAAAGGAAAATAATTGTTGTGAAACCACAATAAAATTTTAAATATTCAAACTATTCACTACGAGCAGCGGTATGATAACTAACAAACGTTAGACTTTAAAATAAATATTTTTTAGCAGTTTGGATAATTCGTTTAGTGTGGAAAAAAAAATTTGTGATTTCTGAACATGGTAATTGTTTCACTTTTCTTCTAGTTTACATCAAAATATTGCATTCGATTGGCAGTAAAATATATACAAAATTGCGAGCCAGCTCATCTGCTGTTCTTATGTTCAGGCACCTGTATCATAGCGGACACAATTATGTGCTGTTTGAAATTTAAATATTCAATTAATTTAATTAATTAATTTGTTGATCGAATCAATTATGTAATTATTTAAAAAATATTTACAAAGTTTTCTCATTACATATTTGGTTTGATTAAAAACTCATTTAGCAACAAAACGAAAAAAAATAATTTTCGAGCTAAAAATAATAAATAAAAGGGTAATTAAATAATAAATTAAATAACTGTTTCAATCAAAATTGAAATTAGATTTTTATCCGAAAAATTTTCGCTGTGCGACTCCGGCCTCTCATCAACAATCAGTTTATCTCATAATTAATTATTTTTAGGATTTTAACTAATAATTTTTTTATCTGCAAACTCATATAGACCTCTTCTTATAGAGCCAGTGCTCAATACTTGCTATGTTAATTTCCCTTTTCCTTCTTCTATGTGAGTTTTTCGGGCGATATACTACTTGGAATAGTCAACACGATTTACTGGCATCGCAACCTCGCTGTTGTATTGGAGATTTAATGGGTTTAATGAATTCAAAGGCATTAGTACATTAGACATACAAACCCATGCTAATATTGCATTGAATATTAAAGTCAAAACATTGATTTGTGGGAAAGCACCATTCTATATGCGTCGACGTTTTCCAAGCAGTATCCGCAACGAAGGAAATCTATTGGTATGTATCGGTCGCTGTCCTAGTATCGACTATCACTTGCAACGCATACTGTCCATATTTTGTCGACCATTAAATAAACTTTTACCTGACACAAAATACAAAATATTGCAAAACAAAAACTTTCATATCGCTAAAAGAGACTGCACTTTGATGTATCGGCTCGCATAACAGAAATTCGACTGGTCGTATGGTATTTGAAAAGGAGTTTAATTTAAAGTGGCAAGAAGTGTTAAAATAAATTATTCATCTATAAGTAATACAGTTTTTCTTGTTAATAGTAGAAATTACAACTTATTCAATGGCCAACATAAAGTTTAAGCTTTGTTGCTTCACATATAAAAAAAGATTCTCGAATCAATATATTTTAAACGACAACATATTGTTTTTTTATAAAGTTCCTTCTTTCAGTTCTATCATCCACTATAGATTCAATAAATGTATTGTTTGGTACGTGATGTATATGTAAAGTATTTGCAGTATTTAAACAAAGAAAGTTACAAGGCCAGAATACAATCAAATGTCCTTCCTTTTCTTGTAGAAAAATGCGAATGTAATACTTTCCTTCTCTATCGAGTGTAAATAGTAAAAAACTGAAATAGAAAAACTTTTTCTACTGTTTATTGAGGTATCAACAACACGATTCTATTTCTTAAACTATTTTTCTTTTTATATTCTACATTACGCCGGAAATTGAGTTTATGCAAAGGTAAATATGTCACAAACACATGCTGGCTATTCATGGAATGTTTATTAAATTCAAGTTTCACTCTTTACTCCTGAGCATTTTTTCGTACTTATTTTTGATTCTATTGTTGATGCTTTCTTTGCCTCATAATTATTGCAAGGTTTATTATTGCTATTTTAGATATTTTTACTCTCTGTTTGAAAAGGTTTTATTAATGGCATATTATACTGTTTTTAGGAAGTCAATTGCTTTATAATTGGCATTTTTGTGATAAAAGGCAAATATGTCATAGAATGCTCTACATTTTAATAGCTGCATTTCAGTTTTTTAATACGACAGCAGTAATACATACGTCCACTGACCAAATCCAAATTGCATATCTTTTTAACTATAAACATTAATAAGAAATAACGAGTAGAAAATTTAATGACTAATAATTTATGCGACGTTACTCTTTATTGAATGGATGGCTGTGAGTCTTACTCGTTTACTATACTCTCCTTTTGGTATTCATGAGCAGTATACTCTCGTAAATAGTACGCTAGGGCTGACGCTTAACCAATATCAGAAATTTTATCTAGACTTACAGTTATAATTCGTGCATATAAAGTTAAAATAATTTATAATAGACTATTACACTAAACGCACACTACAGACACCTGATTATATAATATATGCAGGGCTTGAAGCAGTCTCTGAAATGGTGGTCGCATTAAAAACGAAGTCGAAGTTCATGTCACAGTCGATGAAGAAAGATAGTTACCGCATGATGATCAATAATTTTATGTTGAACAAGATTTCGCTTTATGCCACACCGCCACTTATGAAATCATAATTCGAATATCTATATCGGGTTTTTCAAAAAGAAGTGTGTTTTTCAAAGGCAGAAACATCAACAACATGAGAGTTTTGGCATTTAGTTTTTTGCCGCACTCGTAGTAGATGCTTTGGCAATTGTTACAATGAATTCAATTTCGCACGAAAATCGCATTAAAATTATTAAAATCCACTATGAAAATGTTCTGTTAAACCTACATTTCGTAAAATTCGCTACTAAGAATTGGGTCTTGAAAATTTGGTCATTAAATTATTTTTTTCGTCGGACCAGCACTCAGGAGATGACACCGACTCATGCAATGCATTGTACCAGAACTAGGAAATTAGGTTATGGGAGGGAGAAGAGAGGGAGTAATGTTTGTGGACATTCGATTTGAACTCTCCTACATTGAACGTGACAGGAAAGACCTCTGGAGGGTGTTTGTTCTACATACGAACTGTTCTGCTAAAATACCAATTCTCCTTGTAATGCATATTCACTGGGCAATCGATCAAAAATTAATGCACTCTCAACGAAAATCGGGTCAAACGCAAAAACGTGCAAGTTTCGCAAACAATTTTCCTAATTTCGTCAGGGCACTTACCATTGCAGTAATGATAAAACAGTAAAATACTACCACCATTCCGTCGATGCTCTAGAAAATTAATACAGTTAGATAACCTAACGCCTCCAATAAGCCTCTTGGTCCTCCCCTTTGTGCGATCGAGCAACTCCAAAAGAGATTTTTGGGCCCCAGCCCTTACATGAGAGTTGTATTCCATCTTTGGATGGAAAGTGTGGAGTAAAGTATCTCTTACGCCGTTTTAGAAAACCGATGCACTTAAAAGCTTCGTTAGAAACCTGAAAAATGTATTTAGTCTATCAAAAATCATACTGAATTTTCATGCCAAGAACGACAAGAACTTCCGATTCCGTAACACCTATATCACCCATAGTAACAGGTGCAACACCATTTCCGAACACAGATCTGTGCGTAAGCATGCAACGCTGCGTTTAATGGGCATTAAAATCGAATCTATTCGCCCGACCCCATTCGGATGTTGTTACGAAATCGCGCTTGACCGCATCATTTTTGTCCGCCTTTTGGAACTCACCTCCATCTGGCTCGGTCTATTAGTAAATGAACATGAGTGACAAATGAAATGGAAAAAGATTTTGAGTCGACAGGCTCGATATAAAATGTGCGAAGACTACCGCGTGTTCGACCGGGTCAATTGCTCAACATTTCTAACAATTAGGGTAGTCCAAAACCACCACTTGGCGAATTCTGCGTAAGGATATGACTTTCAAGCTTTACAAGGTTCAACTGGTGCAGGAGTTGAAGCCGATCGATCCTTTACATCGCCGTAGATTCGCTCCGTTTATTAAGGAACAACCGGATGGTTTTTCTGAAAAAATCATTTCTTTAGACGAAGCCCATTTTCACTTGTCAAGGTATGTTAACAAGCACAATTGCCACATTTGGGCTTCTGAAAATCCTAGAGCGATTATTGAGAAGCCTTTGCATGCTCAACGGTCTCTGTATGGTGTGATATGAGATCTGAAGGCCTAACTAGGCCATTTTTTTTCAAACATGACAACAACTCAATTTTCACCAACTATTGATGAAGTTGATATCACTGACATGTGGTTTCAACAGGATGGTGCCACATGTCACGCAGCTAGTGAAATAATCAGCTTATTAAAAATCAAATTTTCCGATCGCATAATTTCATGACAATCAACAGTTGAGTGATCAGACGGATCGTATGGTTCAACAGCACTGGAGTTCTATTGTCCTTAAGAAAGCAACTTTTAGCACCTTAACGGTCTTTTAAAAAAGTTGCACAGACACCTTCAAAGTATGTTATTACATTTGTATCGCCCTATATTTTTGTGCATAATAAGTTAAGAAAATCTATGTATTTGTGTCATGCTTTCAGAAGATTTTGAATGCTTGTGTTAGTTAGTAAAAGAATTGTGAAAGTGTTAGCAACTATTTTGACCAAAGCATCAAAATAACAGCTTCACGTGAATATATTTTTTTCAATTGTTGTCTTGGGTACAAGATTACAAGCATTTTGCTGAAGTGAAAACAAAAAAACAACATTAACGAACTAGTATTTCTTTTGCACTGTCACTAATGCTACTAACGGTTTAAGACACAGAGACAGGATGTTTAGATGTGTGTTAGATTTGCATATGTTTAGATTGCACCTTCTATGATGCGTTAGCACAATCATTACTACTACTACTACTGCTATGTACTTGACGACCCACCGTCTGCACTATATTCCACTTCTATTATAATTCCTTGCACTTTACAAGTGCAGATAGACAACTCGTGTGGTATTTTCTTTTGAGACGGCAAAACTTCAAAAGAGTGCTTTCATAAATAAACAAACACACATGTCACATAAATAAAGACTGAGACTTGCTGTAACTGGCATTTAGACATTATTTTCATTATTATTCTTCTTCTTCTTCTTATTTGTTGTCTTCCTTAACAGTCCTTTTCTTTCATTTTTCTTGTTTGTTTGTTCTTTACCTTTTTGCGTATGCATACTATGCGAGTGTATGTTTTCCACATTTATTACCCTCCACTTAACTAGACGATGAAGATGATAAAAACAAGTAAGCGAACTTTTAAGAAGAAGAATATGGAAGCTGTTGTAGGAATTGTATGAAACAAAACAATTTAGCATAACAACTACGTATACGCACTTGTTTATGGATTAAATATCATACACTATTAAACATATGCGTACACAAATACATTCAAAAATCATTTTTATATGGGCAAGGAATATTATAGGTTCCTCATTCCCTTGTGAATATTCTTATATATTTATTTTACTGTTTGATATAACGTTAGGTTGATAACATCATAAGTAAAGGGAATATCAAAATTCAAACACGATTTTCATTTGTTCTGTAAAATGTTTGCAACCTTTTAAATTAATCTCTTAGTTTAAAATAGGTCCTTTTTTTATTAAATAATATTTAAAGTTTTAGGGTTTATAGGTTAAATTTATTCCTAAAGCCAAAGCTAGATCAACGCGCCAACTGTTGCCTAGCTTATGAAAAATACGTGAGATAAAAGCAAAAAATTGTTACGTTACAGAAAATCCCATTAGATAGTGAACTTACCTGCTACGGAGACAATTTCTTATTTGGTGTGATTTTTCAACAAATCAACGCAACTCAAACTCAGGGGCAATACAACGATAAGCCTTAATAACATGTAACATTTTAGATTCAAAAAAATTTTCATTTAAATGCCGAAAGTTTGCCTACTCTACAACGAAATGCTGATTATTTCCTTTTAAAGCATCTATCTTCCCGAAAAGGCATTGTTAGGCGCTGCCCGTTAGTAGTGTTTCATATTACAGCATGATAAAGTTCTCATTGTCTAAATGACATATAATGAAAAATTTCAGGTGCCATGTAAGAAATTTTCTGAACATGAAATTTTTCGCATCTGTAGACATAATTACCTCCTACATGGGATATTTTATCGCCGTTTAACTTATAGTTATGATCCAATACCAATGTACAGAAGCTATCTATAAAATTTTTTTTTGATTTATTTACATTAATCATACGGCTCATTAAAAAAAGCCATCAGTCTGGATAGCTGAAAAAGAAGAAGAAGGTAAGGATATCCCTTTTAGGTTTTGTTTATTTATAATAAACTTATTGTTTTTTATGTGATAAATATTTAAATACCTGAATTGTCACCCGAATATTTTTAAGTTCAAATAACATTAGAAACCAAAATGTTAAATAAAATATTTGAAGCAAATACCAAATTGCTAAGTTTTTTGGGAGATTATTTTACATGTTATGACCGAAACCACACAATTGTCCGATGTCCTGCTTACAAAAAAGGACCTTTTGAAATAGTTTAATAAGCTAAATTTTGGCTAAATGTAAAAGAATTTTGTTGATATTATTGACTTGAAGAAATTTATACGCAACAAAAGGTACAGGTCTGAAAGGGATATTCAGAAACGGAAAGTTCAGTAGGAACAAATTAATGAACAGAAGTTGTTTTGCTTAAGCAATTACAAATGTGTGTGTTCTATGCTAATTTAACACTATCCTGGAGCCCTAATCACGACAGTTATGTTAAAAGTAAAGGAACTTACTATCTCGAATGCAGATGTGCACAACATAAATAGCTTTACTAAAGGGAAGATTTGTTACTAAATTGACTTAGAGTTGTTATGCTATTAGAAAGCTACGACAGATAAAGCATATTCTGCAGTTTCCTAATAATATTGATTTAATAAAAATTGCAGAAAAATTTTCTGAAAATTGTGATTTTAGACACCTTTTTCTGCAGTAACAAATATCTACTACTCAGCTGCGCCTTTTCATTACAAAGAATGGAGCTTCTGTTCGGTGTTTCACAGGAAATTGCGTACGTGCATTAACTGCAGCTCAATTAAACGATTTCTGCAGAATAGACCCTAAGGTTAAGTAAGACAGCAGGTCTTTTTTTTATCAGGGTGTATTACTCTTAACTTTTATACTTATCATTTAACTTTTCACTAAGGAGCTGCAGTGAATCGCTAATTAAATCTGACAAATGCAGCTGTTTGGAAAAAATTAACACATGCATACATCGATTTCACGAAAGGGTGACTTTAGAATTACTACTATTTAAAATCACCAAGCCAAAAGGTTTGCCTAGATTTTTAATATTCTATTTGTTAATGTTAGGCATAGCTATGATTTAACCAACGTAGCAGTGAAAATAATCGCTGGCTTCTTCGAGATTTTAACTCGTGGTCTTTTTTTATGAACTTAAACTTTATCTCTAAGTATATCAGCCATTATAGCTTCCAGATATCAAGTTTTTCAATTGTGCAACATCAACAATATGATAGTTTTGACATTTAGTTTTTTGACGTATTCGTAGTAGATGCATTGCCAATTGTTACAGTGAATCCAATTTTCCACGATAATCGAATTAAAATAATTAAAATCCACTATAAAAATGATGGTTCTATTAAAGTTGCATTTCGTAAAACTCGTGATATTTTCGGACAACATAATCGTCCTTCTGAGACCGATATTAAGAATTTGGTGGCTTAATTTGACACGACAGGCTCGATACAACCTACTATTTTTCACTTTCTTGTGTGCATTATTTAAAGGCCATTTTAGAGAAATTTTCCGAGTATTTACTGCTGATTACGGCATAAGCATAAGGATAACTTCAATGGTAACTAGGGGTGCAGGCTGAGATCTAAAGTTTTTGCTTTTTTTAAGAAAAGTTTTAATATAAATAATTGATTGAAATATTGGATTTTATATACATTTATTTGTATCTAGTTTTTACTTATTTGAAAGATTTTTCCTATTTTCTTTATAAATTAATGTAAACGGTTTGACAATAATTTTAATTATTGACCAAAATTCATATGACCTTTTAATTACAATTTTATTTTAAAACTTCTGCCCGACCCAATGGCCCAAGCTGTAACACTTAAAGAAGCTGGCGAAATTATTCTTATGAAGATGCATTGTTTAAGTTTTAAAAGAAAATAATTACCAGTAAAAAAAGTGAACGAAAGGGCTATTGTGCTTTTTAGAAATTATTTAGTTTCTGAGAAATCTTGTGCACACAAGACAACAACAACATGGTTTTTAAAAATTCTACGAAATAAGCTTAACAAACAGAAAACAAAAACAACTAACACAGAAAAAACACACAGTCAAACAGCCGTCTACACTGGAATGATTATAACAACAACACTATGTAATGGTGTTGAAGTAGAATCTTGTTGTAGAAGCCAGAATCGCTGAAAACACAATACCAATAAAGCTAGTTCAAGTGAAAACATCGTTGAATAAAAACGCAAAGCATCATTTAGGCGTTAAAGTGCTAAAGTTAGCATCGTCTATTTTTGTGTGCATAAACGCGACTAACAGTAAAGTACTCGTGTAATTTAATTTAAAACTCTAAAGTGTTGTGGATAATTATTTTGCAGTAAAAGAACTCAATACAATAAAACATTTATCAAAGGAATAAACGCAACAATATTTTACAATTATAGAATACATGAGCTTTTAGGTTTTCTTAATTTATCCGTAAACAAAATTATTTCAATTTATAGTTTATAACCTTTATTTTGGTACAAGTTTTTTTTATTAAAGAAAGTTTACAATGGATTTTTTTATTTTGTTTTAATTAACTTTTTTTTCCTTTTTGAATTTTCAAACATTAATGACAATTTAGAATTCGAAGAATTGAATAAAATAATACAAACATAGCAATACGCCTTAAAACACTAAAAGATCTGAGTATTGTAAATTTATGATTCTGTACTACTTTAAGGTGTGGTTTAAAATAATATTGTAAATCTTATAATTATACACTTATAATTATGCACAACAAATAAGCAGGTACTATTACAACCGCGTGAATCTGGGATAGAACTGCATTTAATTTGAAGAGAGTCTGTGTAATTATAAAAAAATTTTACAATAGTGAGTATGTACGTAGCCGTAAAAATTATTTTTTACACACACATATATATATACGCCAGCGACAAACGCTTGTGTGTGTTCGTGGGTGGCTCTGTAAATGGGTTTATGAATAAATGAAAGTACTTGAATTATTTCATGCAACGACTGTTTGCTATAAAATTGTAGTTGTGACTACGCCTGCTATTTGCTTAGTCAGTGAACTAGTGATTTCTTTGGTTCTTTATATTAATTTTGTACAAAAAACACAGTCAGGCAGTGTTAGGGTTTATATTTTACTTACCCTGTCTACTTATGCATGTGTATGTTTTTTCTGTATTTTGAATGTAAATGAACGTAATTTACTCTCTTTCTAAATTGCGTTTGTATTTACATGCGTCTAGGAAAATTCCCCTAAGGCTACTTTCTTATGCATTTATGATAAGGTGTTACATAAATTTCTTATCTAAACTTATGTTTTACTTTTGCTTTGCAGACAGCGACAAGATGCCAAGCAATTTTTCAATTTATAAGGAAGCCTTGTGTATTATGGGGTAGCTATACAAATGCATATTTAACTACATGCATATTATTTACAAAGAGAATAAATTATTATTGATTTATATTTGTTACAGAAATTGTAAAAAATATATATATATATATTTTTTAATGGCTAAAATAACTGGACAAAACATCAATTAAAATGAAGAAAATATGCTATTTGCCATCATTAATAAGTGCTTTTAACAATTTTGTATCTTGCCCAGTACAGTATAGATTTATCTGAATGATAATTTATGTCATTACTGAGGAAATATATAAGGAGCTGCAGGTAAATGTTTCGTATTTTTCTATCTGCAATATTTTGTGTTGAAGTTCGAATAGCAAGTTGTTTTTATGGGTTCAGGTAACTGCGTTTTAATTTATTTTGCATAACAACACATCGACTAAAGGAACAGTTGCGTTTTTCTCTGATCAATCATTCAAAACTGCGAAAACTTTGTTAAAAACTTGGAAAAAAGCATGCAAGTATTTGGTAAAAGGTTACCATAGTTTGAATTAAAGTTATGCCCTTAAAATTATCATTTCGTGAACTAACCCATACTTTAGAAATTCAATTAATCCTGTATTTAAATCATTTATTTTTGAAGAAATATGCTATATGATACCAGAAATAATTTTGTTATTACTGAATGCTTCTCACTATTTCTTTTGATTTCCTCTCAACCTGCTCGCTATGTGTTTCACATCCAAGGCGTTAACGTTGTAATAGTGTTTATACCGTAGTTTGATCGCATCAATTACAGTATACTCCACTTTAAATTATATTTTAAATTTTAAAACGTAATAGGTGAACACATAAAAGTATAGAAATATCAATTAAGCACTCGTAAACGTAACTTACAGTTGGCTGAATTATAATTATTAATTAATTATATTAATTAGTTTTAAATGAAAATTCAGCTTATCATATTGCAATAATTGTGTGCAGTTATAAACTCTCTTAAATTAAAATATTTTCTCTCTTTGTATTTGTAAGACATTATGCAAAAAAACTCTTTGTATAAGTAATTAATCTTAATAAATTAAAGACGGTCCCAACAAGAGTCTTTAATAGATAAGCTTACAATAAAGACGTTTCAGTTAAAACCCATTATATTTTGTTTTAAAAAAAGAAAGAGGTTAAGAGCCAGTTAAGTATACATAGTATAATTATTTAATTTGTAATATACACAAAAATTATTCGTATTGCAATAGTCATAATATCACATTATGCAGTGATATTTACACTAGCACACTTAAAGCGTTTCTTACTACAATTTACTTAATAGGCAAGTAAACGTAATTGAAGTGTATGTAATTGAAGTATACAAAAACATATTGTACCAAAACAAATGTAATACATTCCCAAGAAGACAAGAAAATCATTTGTGCAGTGTGGTACAAAATAAAGAAATAAAAGGAACCATTTAAATGGCAATTTTTGGAAACTATAAACTGAATTGGTGTATGGATTTCATTCAGTTTGAATTCACATGCAAAGCAATTAATATTACAACAAGACATCGCGCATTCATTATTTTTTTACAACAATCACATCACATCATCTGCTGTACTCTGAATAAAATTTCAAAATTATAAAAAAATTGTATTCCTGGTTAAGGTGTTGATTAGCAGAAAATAGCAAAAATAAATATAACAATTTATAAAGCGTACAAATTAATATTGTGTAAACAAATTATGTATGCAACGTAATCAATTTAAGATAAATAGATAAGAAGAAACTGCCTCTGTAGCGATACAAAAAAATTTGCATTATATTTTGCTGATGTCTAGAGACAAACTTCTTTTCTTTAAAAATTATTATAAAAACTTCAAAATCAATTTTTTTTTTATAAAAAAAAAGCCAAATATCCTTTATAAATATTTCTATTAGCAAAAGGGTCTTAAATCCACAATTATAGTGCTATGAAGAAAGACTAACAGATGAATGGAAAAAATAAAATAATAGTATTTTTGATATGAAACTAATGAGGAAGTAAAAATCAGCTACAAAAATATTTATTTATATTTGCCTTCTTGAGTCACACTGTGTATATATAGAGCATAAAAAATTTAAAGGCTAGACGGAAGCAAAACCAATAAAATAATACAAAACAAACACATTCAAAAATACAGATAAAATTAAAATTCTTAGAGAATGTAAAAACAAAATGTATGAAAACAAATTCGAAAATACTAAATTACTTGCACAGAAATAGCAAGGCGGAAATCAAATGCACGAACACTTTAAAATAATCAGATGTATAATAGTATAGCTCAATTTTATTAGGAAGTTCTGTATAAAGGAAAATTAAAGAAATATCAATTTTGTATAAAAATATTTTAACAAATTTAATATGAAGTGAATTAAATGTATTAACCATTCAAAACATATTACAATAAATGTGCTTTAAATTAATATACAATTTTCTTAAAAATTGTTGTAAAGAATAACAACAGTATTAAAATTCGATTTGAGTACAAGATAACCAAACACTTTTATGTCCAATTTGAAAAATGTTATTTCAACCGCGAAAAAATTTAGCATGTTCCTAGTAACCCATTAGCAGACTACGAGATTACTAATATTTAGAAGCTTATTATTCCACAGCTATTATAAATCGTAATAATCCGCCAATAATTATTTTTGCATGCCAATGGCGAACATGAAAAAGATATCATGGGGAATTTGCTGACTGAATATATCCATGAGCACCCCACATCTCTAAAGCAAAAAAAGACAATTATATTCATAATTTACTGACCTAAAGTCTTTATATCAAAATATAATATATTTTATTTTAAGCTTATCTGCGTTAATTGTGCTAGATTCCTTTAAACATAAATACATATTTTCTAATTTTCTCAATAATTTAAATTTATAATAATTTTATTTTTTTTTTCAATATTTCGTCAAACCATTAGATGACAACTTCAGGAAACGGAAATGAAATTTTATAAAAAATTTTTATTTATTTGTTATTTAAAAAAAGTTTACATATTTTCATTTTCTGATCCTTTTTCAATGGCATAAGTAACTAAAATAACTGGAAAAAACATCAATTAGAATTAAAGAAAAGATATTTTTTGCCATCACTAACAAGTGCTTTTAATAATTTTGTATCTTGCCAAGTACATTATAAATGTATCTAGATAATAATTTATGTCGTTACAGAAGAAACTTTTAAGGAGCTGCATTCAAATGTTTCGTAATTTTTCTATCTGCAATATTTTGTGTTCAAGTTCAAAAAGCAAGTTGCTTTTAAGGATTCAGGCAACTGCATTTTAATTTATTTTGCATAACAATACATCGGCTAAAGAAACAGCTGCGTGTATCTGTGGCCAATCATTTAAAACTGCGCAAACTGTGCTCGAATAGCAAATTGATGGTACGAGGTTTTATCCAATAATATTAGTAAAATATTTAAATAAAAAATAAAATTATTAAAAAAAATTTTATATAATAATTATAGTTATTTGACCTTTTTTAATATTAAATAATAAAAAAAAAACAGGTTACAAATAAAGATCTTGTGCCTAAAACACTAAAAAAATATATATATTTTGCATATAGACATTTCCACTCCACTGTACCCACCGTACGTGACTTTTTAAAGAAAAGAAGAAATTTTGCACCAAAAGCACCAACAAATATGTATAAGGATCGTGTATTTATTTCAGAAGGTACTACGTTTAAAAAGAAATCAAAAAGATTTCATACATCAGTGTCCTAAATATTAAGCGATATCAAGTACATCGTACATAACAGAAAAATATTATATTGATGTATAGCAAAAGATATGTGAAGTTCCAACAATTTTGTGGGGTGTAATTATTTTATCTTACAATTTTTCGATTATACTACGGCTTGCTTTCAACCTTAGTTTTGCATGCGGAAATATTGCTTTCCACAATGTGTATACCATTAGAATTCTAAGGCAAGTAAAACAATACAATTAATTAAACTCTTTTTCTCTCTCCTCCCTTATATATTTAGTTCAAATGTTGTAATTATTTGAAAATGTTATTAAAATAATAAATTTACATTTTGTATATTTAACTTTATTTGAAATGAGCTTTGTTTCCAATTTTTTGGCCATATTTGACATATATATGGAATTGTCTATATGCTACTGTATAGACAATTAACAGTCAATGAAATGTAAATTATTTTTTAATTCCATATATTTAAAGACACACGCACATACATATATCCATATATATGGCAAATCCAAATGTTAAATGTAAGACTAAATATATATTAATAAATATACCGTCCCACTCGAACAGTAGACAGGACGCTACCCTAGAGTCTTTTCTACCACAATTCTCTTCATTGTGCTATCGACTGCAAAAACATATGATAGAGAAGCTTCCCTTAAATTCAATGCCAATAAGGTACATAATTTTAACAGCACTTAATTTGGACTATCCTAATAAAAAGTTTAACGCAATTATTTTTTTTAAAGCACAATAGACTTTGCTAACTTACTAAAACATAAACAGCTGTATTCAAATGTTTGATTTGTCAGTTATATGAAACGATGATTTAATCTACTCACACATTGACTTAAAGACAATCGTGTTAATAATTGTAATTTTTTATTGCGAAAAAAACTTACTCTAGAGCAGTGATGGGCGAACTACGGCCAGCGGGCCACATCCGGCCCGCGAGAGGTTTCAATCCGGCCCGCCGAGCGTTTTTCAAAAAAAAATTAATCACCTATTAAAAAATTATGCCCAAAAAATAAATTTACATTATGTTTTAAAAAAGGTATAAATTGACAATTTTAGCAAAAAAATGCGATGTTTTCCTATTATATTGTGTACAAACTGCGTAGTTTTCTGGGAAATATCGTATACACAAGACAACAACAACTTTCTTATACAATATTCCAAGAAGAAACTTAAAAAGAATGCAACAAAACCAACTAATATAGAAAACTGAACGTATAACATAACAGCAACTATTATATGTGAGATCTAGAAGATTCTTGAATATTCGAGACAACATGCACAACAAATATAAAAGGGCCAGCAATGGATTAATCAGCAATCAGTAAAAGTGTAAATCTCGTGACGTAAAGAATAAATTGTGAAGTAAAATTATAAAGCTGCCAACGTACAGTTTTATTTGTGTAATTAAAATAATAAAGTGTATTGTAAATATCTCCATAAATGTCGATCGAAAATAGAAAGAGAAAAATTGATTCGGAATGTCGATTATTACAAGAAAAGTGGACATGGAAGTACTTCTTTATGGAATATAACCAAAAACCTATTTGTCTTATCTGCCAAGAACCGGTAGCTGTACTAAACGATTATAATCTTTTAGTCTAGTCAGCAAATGTTTTTTAAAAATCAAAGAAGTGTCCAGCGATCCTCCACATTAGCTGGTCACATTGTCGCCTATAAAATAGCAAAAAGTAACAAACCGTTTTCTGAAGGAGAATTTATTAAGGATGTGTTAATTAGCATTGGAAAAGTATTATGCCCAGAAAAGGTAAAAGATTTCGAATCTATAGGGCTGTCACGTAGAACGGTCACAAAAAGAATAGAAGCGATTTCTTCTAATTTAACCAATCAACTCGATGGACGTCTTAAAAACTTTAAGTATTTTTCAGTCACTATGGACGAGAGTGTTGACAGGAGTGATACAGCCCAACTTCTAATTTTTATCAGGGGAGTCGATGAAAACTTTGTAATAACCGAAATCTTTGAAAGGAAAGACGACAGGAAAAATAATTTATGATGAATTTAGAGAGGGGATGGAATCTCTTAATGCCCCAATTTCCAAATGATGGAGCACCTAACATGGTGGGAAAAAATACGGGGCTTGCAGGAGTTTATAAAAGGTGTTTTTTAAGCTAGATAGAACTTTTAATTGTAAAAAGTAACAAAAAAAATGAAATTTTGATGAAACATTTTTTTTTTATTTGTTTCAGTATACTCTGACAAATCATCATGAATAGACTCTCGCTTGAACAACGCTACGAAATTATTCAAATTTACTTTGAAAATCAGTCGACGATTCGCGCAACTTATAGACGACTTCGGCATTTTTATGGCGTACATAATCGTGCATCTGAACAAGCCATTCGTCGAACTGTCGATAGATTTCGTACCACATACTCTCTAGAGGATGCAATAACACCAACACGTCGAAGGAATGTGCGTACTGAATAGAATATCGCCGCTGTAACCGAAAGTGTGGAAGAAGATCCAAATTTATCAATTCGTCGTCGTCCGTCCACTACGTGGAAAATTTTGCGCAAAGATCTCGGCCTACACCCGTATAAGATCCAGCTGGTGCAGGAATTGAAGCCACGACACCATTATATGCGTCGTTCTTTCGCCGATTGGGCTCTATAGCAGTTGGCAACTGACCCTTTGTTTTATCGCAAAATTGTGTTCAGCGATGAGGCGCATTTTTGGCTTAACGTGTTTGTTAATAAGCAAAATTGCCGCATATTAAGTGAGACCAATCCACAACAGACCCTACAGACTCCATTACATCCAGAAAAATGCACCGTTTGGTGCGGTTTTCACGCTGGTGGCATCATCGGACCTTATTTCTTCAAAAATGAGGACGGAGCTCGCGTTACGGTCAATGGAGATCGTTACCGCACCATGATCAATGATTTTTTGTTTGAAAATATGGATGACATTGATTCGGACGAGATGTGGTTTCAACAGGATGGCGCTACGTGCCATACAGAGAACGCAACCATCGACTTATTGAAATCAAAATTTGCCGATAAGTTGATTTCGAGAAATGGACCTGTTAATTGGCCTCCAAGGTCGTGCGATTTGACACCACTCGACTATTTCCTGTGGGGCTACGTGAAGTCACTGGTTTATGCTGATAAACCAGCAACAATTGACGACAAGTGGCCCAAAATTGGACGTCCAGAATGCGCTTCGTCAAGAAAAGCCGCGGTGCCCATATGCCCGAAATCATTTTCAAATGTTAATGTCACGTATTGATCCTTCGAATAAAAAAGAAATTTTGATTACAATTTAATTTTTTGTGTTATTTTTTACAATTTCAAGTTCTATCAGGCTTAAAAAAACACCCTTTAAAAGTCAGAATCCTGAAAGCGAAACGATTTTTGTACATTGTATAATCCACCAAGTTGTTCTTTACAAGGCTGCCTTGGATATTAACCACGTACTTAATATTATTTTAAAATTAATTAATACCATTCGAGCCCGTTGTTTGTTACATCGACAATTTCAAGAGTTTTTATCGGAAGTTGATGCAGAATTTTCAGATGTACTTTCAGATCAGGTGGCTGAGTTGTGGGCATTCCTTCTCGAAAGTTTGGAGTCTTCTCGAAGAAATTAAAGTTTTTCTAAAAACCAAAACTGAAATTTGGGATGAGTGGGAAATATTGGAGGATAAGAATTGGTGCATCGAGTTTAGTTTTTTCACGGATTTACTCGAGCACTATAATAAACTGAACAAGAAGTTACAGGGAAGAATTCAATTTATAGATGAAACTTGGGGCAGTTTGAGGTCTTTTAAAACTCAATTGTTTATATTTTCTAAATGTTTGAGAAAAAATGATTTGACTCATTTTCCAAGACTTAATTCTTTGAGGCCTGCGAGTGAAGAGAAGTTAGAAGTCTTTTTACAATCTTTATTAAAACAGTATTCAGAATTTGCGGCCAGATTTGCAGACTTTAAAAAAATCCAACAATGTTTAGATATTTTTTCAATGCCTTTTAATGTTAATCCTGAGAATGTTCCATCTGATCTACAATTGGAAATTATTGAATTGCAATGTAATAAATTAAAACAGCTATTTGTAAATACAGGTAAGCTTAATTTCTATAAATGCTGACCAAAAGATGAATTTCCAAAGCTAATTAATCAAGCGCAGAAAATGATGGCAATGTTTGCTTCCTCATATTTATGTGAATAGGCCTTTTCAGTAACGAAATGCAGAAAAAATTCAATAAGAAACCGATTGTCAGGCGAGAGTCTATTTAATTTATTAAAAGTCGCATCATCCCAGCTGGAACCAGATTTTAAGGAAATTATATCAAGTCAGACACAAATCCATGCTCCCCATACATTTGGAAAATCTTAAATCATAACAAACCGTATCTTATAAAATTTTTATGTTGTTTTAAAATATTACGTAATATAACTAATAAATATATAGCTTAAACCTAACTTTATATTGAACAGCAACCCCATAATTTTTTAATGAATGACCGTCTATGTTTTTTTTTTAATTTATTGGCCTGCCACCCAAAAAGTTCACCCAAGGAAATATTTCACAACAAAATTTTTAGGCAATTATTAAAAATATATGATAAATATATATATATATATATATATATATATACAACGTAATATATGACTGATTTCAATGTAATATTGTATATATGACACTAATATAGGATATATTTATTTGCAAACTAAGGAAAAGTTAAACTTTTTTTGTATTATAACATTATTTTCAATGTTTGCGAAAAACAGTTTATAAAATTAGTTTTATAAAAAATTTTCAAATAATTTTTTAATCTGCTTATTTAAGAATACAAGTTCCAATATGAGCTTTGCATATTTAGTATATTTTATTTTATATTTTTTGCACTTACAGTACTTATTGTTACCGTAGCAGGCAAAGGACAGACTACAGCATTTTGATTTTATTCCAGTTATAAAGATACGTTCATTTTGATGATTTCTAGGGTCTAGCGCTTTTCCTCTTTCCTCTTTGCAAGCCATTTTTAGCCCAAAAGACCCTTGATGAGCTAATAAATTGAATTCAGTACAATAAGGAGACGTTTCGTTAACTGTACGTATGTATTATTCATTTTTCGATTACTTATACAATTAGGAGTAATAGGTAAAATGTATTATTTATTTAAAAATTTGTTTAAACATTTCGTTCCTTCAAAGATCATGCTTAAGTAAAATGTATTAAATTAAAACAAGACATCAGTCAGGGATGGAAAAATTCTAAAGCAACATACACTTAAGCTTTTTATTTCATATTTTTTTTTTTGTGGACGTAGAATTTTTAGCACTTTTTATTACTTTGTAAGAAAAACTTCAATTTCATCCGATAATGTTTGTGTTTACAAAATTTTTTGGCAAAATTCCGAAGATTATGTGTTTCTTTTAGTTTTTTTTTTTTTTGCTATTTAAAATTCTTATTTTTTTTAAAACAAATTACTTGTGATAAAAACTTTTGGCGCCAAATAAACGTTATGTTATTTTATATTTGTTGTACTTTGTGCTTTGTTAATGCTACTGCTGATTCTTTTTGTCGTTAATGAAAATCTGCAGAACTATTTTAGTATTATCGACCAATTACAGTTGCAACTGAAATTGGAAATTTGTGAAAATATTAAATGATTAAAAAATGTGTACGCAATTTTCTTTTCAGCAGAAACAAATGGTCTGTTTTTCTTTTAATAAAACAATATTCTGTAATTGCAATAGAAGATAAAGAAATTCTTTTTTAAATTAAACATATTCCTTTTAAGTCGCATTTGCTTTTTGTACTTCTGGTAATTTGATTTTAGCAGTGGTTCTCAATATGCTTCTATAAATAATAGCGCACTGTCAGGCAGTAAAAACTATATTTTGCAAATTTGTATGCAAAATTCAAAAGCAGTTGTTTGCAAATCTAAAAGTATATTTTATGCAACAAAGACTGCACTGAAAATCACTGATGGTATTTCTAGCAATAAATGGGTAAAAAATAGTGATTTAGAGTTACATGTCAGAGGGATGTGTACACGACTGCTAATGTTATTTCAATATTTCAGCTTTTATTTCAATTGCTAATATTTTTATAAATTGTTTATGTATTTTGCAAATATTCCAGTTTCTCCATCTCGGTATAGAGTATTTATTTATTATAAAAAAAATGAACAATTAGTTAAGCTATTAAAGAAACAGGATTTGAAAAAATTTAAATACACGCGTTTTTACGTTTTTTATTTATTTAGTACTTTTTTAAAGAGAAGTAGCACTTCAGGCAACAATGCCTATTTAGTCAAGTACCGTTCCACGTTCTTAAGGAAAGGGATAGAGAACAGATGAAACAGGTGGTGAAACTAGAAGAATAGTCGGAAATTAACTGCCGTATAAACACAGCACAGCGACCAGTGACTATGCCTTCATCACTGAGCAGCCCCACCGACAGTCAATTTTTATTTTTGTAGTGAAAAAAAACCAAGGTCTTCTTTGGGAGTCGAACCCACAACCCCCATACTAACAAGCTAGTACACTACCTAATAGCCTACAGGGGCACCTATTTATTTATTTTTCAATTAGTTGTTGATTTCATTTGGATGCTATTTTACAATCGCATTTGCTTTGTGATTTTGAATACGAAACGTACACGCTATTATTTATGAAAGTAGTTATAATATCCGTAATCTTATTAGACAAACATGCATAAGAAGATTAATTAGAATATTGTATATTACTATAACAATAACAATCAATGTTAGTTATATCATCCACTGAAATACACGGTTAACAGACAAAATAATCGGAAAGTACCAATGAATCGACTGGTTATTATTTTAAAATGTGTATTAATAACAAGAACTTAGTGTTATAGAAAATTAAATAAATAAAACCTGGCGTTCAAATTTGATTGCTATAGCATTTACCTCATTTTCCATTAGCAGCCAAGATCCTCCAAAGCTTTCCAGCTGGTTTCAAAAATAAGTACAAGGACAAAATGGTGGCCAGGTATTGAAAGAAAGGAGTAAATTTACTCATTTCGCGCTGAATGCTTTAACTATGGTAAAGTCGTACATTTCCTAATTGCAGATCTATTAAGAAAAGATGAAGATCTGATTCGCCGCCAAAGGACAACAGATGGTTGAACAACGTCAAATTGAAGCGACCTAACACCAAGGAGCAAACGCTAGCTCCCACAGCCAGTGGCCCCACAATATACGTTTCCACTATACGACAGGAAAACAGAAACTTCCTGTTTGCAGAAACAGCGGTCTCTCACCATAGACACAGCAGCGTCCCAGTCCATAATAAGTCCCGATTTAGTAAAAGAGGCAGTAAAACCGTGAAGTAATATACGACTGTGCATCGACACTGGGCCTCAACTACGGCCTATGGAAGAGCCAGGGTGAGGCTGACCATTGGAAATATCAGCGCAGATAACGTATTTTTTGCCGCTAACATAGTGGATGAAGTCATTATCGATGCAGACTTTCGCTCACTGTATTAATCTGCATAAAAAATTATCTGGCGCAATGTCAAGATACCCCTGAATGTTGAACATAATGGCAGGAATGAAGCAGGAAAGGTAGTTGCCCTTGAAGGCCAGAAGTTACAACCTCAGGTATAAACTAGTATTGTGCACATAAAAGGTGAAAACAACAGTGATGCTAAAACACTTTCAAGACGCAACGTGATGCAACGTAAAGTAGGAGCTCCGCACTAAAGTGGAGAAAAAGGAGTTTATCATAAATATGCGGCTTATAAAAATTGGCTTAGGTATAGGCTGGACTAAAGCTCAGAATAAGGACCCTGTTTTGACAAAATTAAAGTGGCTAAGCAGAAGAACAAAAAAAACGAACTGAAAAGAAAAAGCTGCAGAAAGCCCACTTGCAAAATGCTACTGGGCTAAGTGCAATAGCCTAAAAGTAGTAGATTGTTGCTTCTATCGAATTTCCGAAAGTGCAGATAATTAAACTGCAATGAAGTTAATTGTGTTGCCAGCTTTCAAGATAACCAAGGTAATGAAGCAGTTTTATAATGGTTCCAATGGCGGTGTAACAAAAATGCTGAGAAAAATAAAGCAGCCAACAATCTGTAGCTGATTAGAGAGCTAATTGCAAACAGTGCATTGCGGGGGTTCAATAAGAGAAATTCGTAGTTAGCAAGAATTTGGCATTAAAACGCTCTTCAGGGACAAGAAGGCTTGCACAAACTTCATGAGTTTGTTAACAATCGCATTAAAATGTCCAGCGATAAAATTAAAGCCAGGTATGATCGAGCAGCAAATACGGAGGGATTTAGAGAAGAAAAAATGGTTCTTCTATTTAACCCACAACGTGTGAAATGACTATCCCATAAGTCGCAAACCCACTAGGAGGGAACATACTAATAATCAAGAAATTGAATGAATTAAATACAGAGGTCCAAAATGAAAGTAATTCACTTCGAACGGCTGGTCAAATATACCAAAAGTAATATTGAGCCCGTTCGGGACGAAACGTCTTAAGTGAGCGACATTGATTTGTTAAACTTTAAAAGAAAATAATTAGCCGTAAAAAAGTAAACGAAAAGAAATCTAAGAAAACTTATACACTAAGGACAACAACAACATACTAATAAGAAATTCTAGGAAACAAGAAACACAACAGAATAAAAAAACAACTAACAATGAACAAGAACAAAACACACAACAAAAGGGTGATGTTAAAGTAGAATACTCTTGCAAATGCGAGAACCGTTCAAAACACCACTCGCTGGACAATTGAAGTTACCAGTGAGTAAAGACAACAAGTTACCATCGTGGTTATTTTGTGTGTGTATTAAAAGTAAATAAATCATTTAATTTAATTTAAATCTCCAAAGTGCTATATTATTATTATTATTATTTTGCAATAAACGAAATTAATGTGAAATCATATTAAATCTAATCTGCAGATATAACGAATATAAATTTTATATGGTAAGCGGAATCAAATTATTTATGAATAGTTAATTATAATTAATTTGACAGCACTTAAAAAAATTTAATAATTCATTTAAGAAAGTTAATATTTAAGAGAAATTATTTGTGATTTAAAGGAAACAAATTGCCCTTCCTAAGCCAACAGCAACTTGATATGGATCATGTGTAAAACTAAATTATAAATTTAATTAAAAATTAAATTAGAAATTAAATTAGATATGCACATATAATTTGTATCCCTTGAAATATTATTTTAAGCACGAGTTAATTTGCTGCCACTAAACCTCATGTTTATGAGAACCATCTAGCGAATGTATTTGTTTATTATTTTTATTAATATTATTTATTTATTATATTCAGCAATGTATATACGTTAGCATTAGAAAAACAACTACAGCAGTTACTACGCTCAAATGTAGGGATTATAATGTTGTTGTTTAAAACTTTGTAAGTTGTATATATGCGTTGTTTTTATTTCTATAAAATTTTGCTGTTGTTGGTTTTTTAAGTTTATTTGTGATACATTTTTTGCAATCTAGGAAGTGTATAAGAACATTAAATTACACAAGCAAAAACATACCTACATGTGGTTAACTTTCTTGCATGCAACCTTGAAATGAAGCATTTTAAACATTAAATTATTCGAAATAACTGCCATGAAAATTGCTATGTAACTTACAAGTGGAATTCTTGTTTTTATTATTTTTCTCATAGAAATATAATTTAATATAACCTGAATAGTTATAGTCCAAACAAATTTTAGTTTGCTGTACTATTTATGGATACAAAAAATACGAAGGAATGATGCCGGTATCCAGAAAAGGCATCATAGTCCTCATATATTTAAATAAATATATAGAAATAATATTTTATATTTAAATAAATTTAAACGGCGCAAAAAAGCCTGATTAAAATTTGTTTTCTAAGTTCAAAATAAAAGTTGTTCGACTTATCAAGAATATGTTGTTTTAGCTTTTTATGTTTAGAAGCTTGAATAGTGATCCTAATAATACTTACCAATAAAAATTTGCTGCACATTACTCTAGCTGTGCTTTCAAAAACATTATTGATTCTTTTCCTCTAATTCGGATTACAACATACAGTGAAGTTACGGTTTTATGATGTATTGAAAACCTGGAACGGACTCCCCTTATGATAAGCTAAAATTGATGCCAGCTCACAAATTTTCAGTAAAGTTAGTTATGTTTGTTATCATTCCCTTCAGTAAAAATCATCGCTACTGGCTGTTTATTTGGTACGATAGCCGAGCACTTCCGATGCGATGACATCATTATCAAGTCGTGTACTATTATTAGACTGCTAGAGAGTAAGTATTAGGGTCTATTAGTATAAATAGTGTTAGTACAATTAATGATATAAACAGTGGTTTTTATACCAATAGACCTAATACTAACTCGTTAGTATATCGAAAGCGCTCGCCAATCGTACCAAATGAACAGCCAGTTACGAAGGGAGTGACAACAGTATTTTATTTACTGGCGGAACAAATCAAAGAAACTTAATTATTTTTGTTTGGTTTTATTTATTTCAAGTGTTTTTGGTTGTATTTTCTGTGAACATTAAATTATAACAAGAATAAATGTGAAAGAAGTATTTAGTTTGAATTTCGTTTACATAGCAATATAAGATATAAAAGGTGTTTTTTTTAAGCTAGATAGAACTTTAAATTGTAAAAAGTAACACAAAAAATGAAATTTTGATGAAACATTTTTTTTTATTTGTTTCAGTATACTCTGACAAATCATCATGAATAGACTCTCGCTTGAACAACGCTACGAAATTATCCAAATTTACTTTGAAAATCAGTCGTCGATTCGCGCAACTTATAGACGACTTCGTCATTTTTATGGCGTACATAATCGTGCATCTGAACAAGCCATTCGTCGAACTGTCGATAGATTTCGTACCACATACTCTCTAGAGGATGCGATAACACCAACACGTCGAAGGAATGTGCGTACTGAAGAGAATATCGCCGCTGTAAACGAAAGTGTGGAAGAAGATCCAAATTTATCAATTCGTCGTCGGTCGCAGGAATTGGGGCTGTGTCCGTCCACTACGTGGAAAATTTTGCACAAAGATCTCGGCCTACACCCGTATAAGATCCAGCTGGTGCAGGAATTGAAGCCACGAGACCATTATATGCGTCGTTCTTTCGCCGATTGGGCTCTAGAGCAGTTGGCAACTGACCCGTTGTTTTATCGCAAAATTGTGTTCAGCGATGAGGCGCATTTTTGGCTTAACCGGTTTGTTAATAAGCAAAATTGCCGCATATGGAGTGAGACCAATCCACAGCAGACCCTACAGACTCCATTACATCCAGAAAAATGCACCGTTTGGTGCGGTTTTCACGCTGGTGGCATCATCGGACCTTATTTCTTCAAAAATGAGGCCGGAGCTCGCGTTACGGTCAATGGAGATCGTTACCGCACCATGATAAATGATTTTTTGTTTGAAAATATGGATGACATTGATTCGGACGAGATGTGGTTTCAACAGGATGGCGCTACGTACCATACAGCGAACGCAACCATCGACTTATTGAAATCAAAATTTGGCGATAAGTTGATTTCGAGAAATGGACCTGTCAATTGGCCTCCAAGGTCGTGCGATTTGACACCACTCGACTATTTCCTGTGGGGCTACGTGAAGTCACTGGTTTATGCTGATAAACCAGCAACAATTGACGCCTTGGAGGAGAGCATTGTTCGTGTTATTCGTGACATACGCCCAGCAGTGCTCGAAAAAGTGGCCCAAAATTGGACGTCCAGAATGCGCTTCGTCAAGAACAGCCGCGGTGTCCATATTCCAGAAATCATTTTCAAATGTTAATGTCACGTATTGATCCTTCGAATAAAAAAGAAATTTTGATTACAATTTAATTTTTTGTGTTATTTTTTACAATTTCAAGTTCTATCGGGCTTAAAAAACACCCTTTATAAGAGATATAAGAGTATATAAGAGAATTTTATGAGTTGCCAAAATAAAAACTGAATGCGGATGCTTAAGCCTCAGAAAAAATTGGTTGGAAGATAATTATGGATATTTTTCTTTCAAATAGCAATCTGTTCTACTGGTAATTTTCGGATGACATATAAATTATAGTTAATATATCACAGGTATTTCAGTCTTGCAATAAAGAAGCTGATAAACAAAACCATTCTATTCACTTTACAGAATCGTAATTCCTGTTAAGAGATGTCGACTAGCATTGTTTATGTATATTATCGTCATTGCTATTATTGACAGTGCAAATGTTAAGTGGTCACATAATTAGTCATAGTGATAGCATAAATCAACTTTTATTCAAAAGTCCAGTTTTGCTTGACTTTTATTTTCACTAGTATTAGAGTGACTAGAATATGGTGTAGGCACTATTCCAAGAAGTATAAAAGCATCTATAAAAATATTTTTAACATTTTCACCTAAAATATTTACTTAATTTTTTTAAAACTTTCTTTAACATTTTTTTTATAGTGAAAAAATTTAAGCAATTTTATTTCTACCATGATTCCTTTAAATAAATATTTTATGATATTCTCACAAAATATTTATTTAAAAAATAAACATCTTATGATATTCACACAACACATTTATTCAAATAAGAGTAAAAAGTACAAAGAGAACACTGAAGATGTCAAACAGCCGAAATCGGTTTGTTCACAAACCAAATTTGACGAGGGTCAACGGAAAACCGTACCCAAATAAGAAAAAATAAAAATATTGCAATTTCACTATTGCTCAAGTAGCTCATCAGTGAATTTTATCACAATATTGTATAGAAAAACCTGAGTCTTATGTCCAAAGCCAAACAGATTATATGAGAATTTTAATAAAATCAACATAGCATAGACAGCAAGACTCAAAAACACTTCTACACAAACACAGCAAAACATTTAGAAAACAAAAACATGTTTATTTTTGAAAAAAAAAATAAATACTTTTTCGTTAATTATCTCGTCTTGCTTGATTCTACCTGTTAAAAGCATTAATGATTGGTAATATAATGATATTCTTAGAGTTGAAATTATAAAATTAATTCGACAAGGACCGAATAATTTTTTAAATCAAGCCATAACGCAATCAGTTAGCAGAACAAAATGATGAAAATTTGTATCATCAAGGAAACTTCGTGTCCTAGAAATAAAACTTACTCTAATGAGTTTGAAATTTCAACAATGTTAACTTTTATTTATATTTTCTGAAATGATACTTAATGTTATGATTTCTCAGAAGACCCTTTTTTAATGTTATAACTGCGTAACTCTTACTTTGTCAAAATCTCAAAATTATTATGGCGAAATTCCATAAAATAACATCTGTTTAAATGACGGTCATTGGCTTCGCAATATTAAAAATATAGATTTTGTGCTAATAGTACGTTATGTACATGTAATTAAGATGTAAGACTGTAACGATTTCAAGACAAATCCTCAGCCTGCAAAAGTAGGCTTTTGTAAGTCAATAAAAGAAACTATTTAGTCTACTCTAGTTATGTTAAGTCTACATTTATGGTTTTTAAGTTATTACGACACTGCAGTAAATAAATGATGTAAGACAATTAACAAACACTCATATAAATGTTATATTTCATTTTTAACGTATCCTTTGGATTTATATATTGCACAGTAGCAATTTTTAGCTTCTTAATAAGAATAAAACTCCTTTATACCTTTATACAGAAAATTCTTGTTGTATCTTTTATTTCAGTTTTTCCTACCGTAAAATATTTTACAAGTCATTAAGTGATCTCTTAATGTTTTATTTTTAATTTCTTTTTCTTTTAATGGCGTTGTAACTTATTTCGTGTTTAAGGGCAGTTTGCTTATAAAAAAGGGGTGAAGACAAAAGCTAAAATAGAAAAAATAATAAAACAAAAAATAATTTCATTGTCCTTTACTATTAAAACGCTAAAACTTAAATTATGTTAAAACTAGATTTATTAAATGATGTGCTATAAATTTAAGGTGAATTAAAACTTTATTTCGTTTTCTTTTTTTCTAGTTATCTTGCTAGTATGTTTAAACACTTTAGTTTATACTTACTAATTAAAGTACATTTTGCGTTTTACCTGTAATAAAAAAAGAAAATTAATTTAAAGTTGAAAAGTATTCAAAATATTTATTTTGTAATAAGTTTCTACTTTAATAGTTAACGAATAATTCTTAACGCCTAATATTCGCAGTCACCTTTAAGAGAGATAACTTCATGTCTGCCATATATTTCTTTCTTTTAAATTATTTCTATGTCTGGATAATTCCTAGTGTAGTGTAGACAAAAAGTAAATTACTTATTATAAGTGTATAAGTATGTGGTATATGCGTGAAATGGGCATGGAGCGCTATGAATGATAAGAGAATATAAAAATAACAAACGCCAAACATTATTATTTTCAAGTTATTATAGTTTATTTGTTAATTACGACAGCAACAAACTGGATGGTTTACCCACTCGAGAGCATGCTACCTTCAATTGTAAATTATGCGGTGGCTTGCCTGGCAAATCTAGTGAGTTGAAAAATTCTGTGGAAAAATTGACAGCTTCGCTGACATCGCCAACTGTATCAATAGATTTATATGATACCAAATTAACTGGCAACAACTGTTGTATCTTCAAATTTAAATTGTCAACGTCTGCATTTTTTGCTGCCAAAAAACAGCTCTTTCTGCAAGCCACTCATGGTTTATGTACTGTGTGTGTACATCGGAAAATATATGAGTAATAAATGAGTATCTTGCGAATCAGCGATTGTGCAGAAATCGGTCGGTAATTTTACGTATCCTGTTTCATATGTATCAACTTTTCCAACACCAATATCTAAGAGGTGTTTTCAGAATGTTTCAGCGGAAGGATCTTGAAGCATTTGAACGCACATAATAACTTTCAGCTGTATTTTTCAACATTACGCCATCTCATCAGCATATGTTGAACGTGGAATGACGGGCAGTGTTTGTCTAAAATCACCTGAAAGCACCAACAGAGTGCCGCCAAATGGTTTGTCGTTGTTGTTAATATCTTTCAATATCGTGTTCAACGCTTCAATTGAATGTTTGTGTTCATTTCAGATGATAATTTTACATTGTTACAGCATGGTGACCATGCACGATTGTTTTTTAATATTACACACTGCATCAGGGTTATATTGAATATTTAGTGGCAGCTTAAATACTAAATGAGCTGTTCTGCCTCCATCCAATAAAGTTGCCGCAATGCCCGATGATGCAACAGCCAATGCGATGCCATTATTTGATCGTATTTCAGCAAGAATTAGTGAAATAAGGAATGTTTTGCCAGTTCCACCCGGTGCATCCAAAACGAAGAACCCACCTTGTCCTGCTGAAACTGCGAGCAAACTGCGAACAAAATGCGATCATAAATGGTTTGTTCGTCATTCATTAGTGGGACATTGCGAGTAACAGTTGCTGCCATTTCTACAGTGTTGTACTGCAGTTCACGATTTATTTTAGTGTTAATTAAATCAGATGCAGTGCGAATTGTCGAATTCATACCAAAATGAGTGAGTGATAATTTGGTAATGACAATGCAAAGATTCCTAATAGCAGTCAGTGCATCATTGTATATAGCGTCGCTAAATGTTATCGTTAGATCGTTGTACCGTTTACGATGTTGATGCAATATATCGTCATCAGTCATCGAATCTTTGTGATTATCCTACAATATCTGTGCTCGAACTGGGGAACATGTAGTCAACAATGTAGCGAATAGTAGACGATAAATGTTTATTTTCTTAAAAAAATTTAGAGTTTTAATCAAAGAACAGTTAGAAACACTATAATTGATCAGTTGTCTAGCGGGATGAAAAATGATTACATTACTAAAAAAAAAAATGGGGTTGGTGATAAAAAATTAAAAATTTAGAGTTGTATGTATTTTTTAATGCCACATTATAAAAAAATAAAAAAATAAATTTTAAGGGTGAACAACCCTTATCACTTAGGGGTATGGAAAATAGATAGTGGCCAATTCTCAGACCTACTTAATACGCATACAAAAATTTGGTAAAAATCGGTTAAGGCGTTTCGGAGGAGTACGCTAACCAACGTTGTGACATGGAAATTTTATATATTAGATATTACGGCCTAAATGCTTACTAAATGTAAAATTCCATTTAAAGAACGGGTTTGCTCATAAGTTTAACGATTTAATTGTTTGTTTTTTGTTATTCTTAAAAAGTAACAAAAATTTAATTATTTTAAGGGCAACTTAGTTATTTATATTCTTCCACATTTATATTCTCCACTTAATAATTTATTACACTGTTTATGATATAACGTTAGTTTCGACAGGTAGAAGTTAAAGTTAGGTATAACATAACCTTGAATTTGACGCGTTAATCAGGTAGGTCTCTTAGTTAGCAGTTGAATAGACAGTGAAAAAAACAATTTCACATTATCAAATATATACACAAGAGAGTGTCAATGATTTTTTTAATTTCACGTATGTCAATAGGCAACTCTTAGTTAACTCCTGCCTAATTTTGAACAAGCTGAGTCATTTAGTTTAACAGCCGTTGACAGCATACTACCCGCTTTTAGAGAAGAAAATGAAAGAAAGTATTTTTCGACCTATTGGTCTCTGGTGAATTGTAGTGGAATCATGCTTCGTCCATGGTTACGAAACGTTTCAACAACTCGTCTTTATTGCTTAATTATTATTATAGCAAAATTATTTTGCTTGAATTGTTTTTCTTAATTTCGTTTACTTGTATTTGTTGCTTTTTTCCTTTGGACGACAAATAAATGCTGCCACAAAAATACCCCCTGTAACCAGCACTCCAGATTTTTTTTATATCAGAAAATTCTAGACATTCTTGCTCACCTGGAAACATTAATCGTCGTTAAGGAAGGTACATCAGGAATAAAGGAATAAATGTGTTTTCAAAAATCTGTATACAATTTTAAAAGCAGATAATCCCTTTTAATTAAAAAAATCCTGTTAAATTTGTTTCGCCAGGTAATTCTTATTATGTTTTTTTTTTACACAAGCATTAGTCGAATTTAAACAAACCCGGGTTAACAACCTAGTCTAGGCTTCAAATTGTTAGGCATGAAGTACATAGTTGGAATTTTAATTAAGCTGCAATAATATTAAATAAGTCTTCTTTAGCAAAACAAAATTCTTTTACCCATTTTCAAACAAAACTAGCCTTTTTGGAGATAAATCTCCGAATCTTAAAGCCATTCAAATTAAAAGTGTAACCAGATGAGATCGACCAAATATAGACAACAGACATTTTTTTAATAAATGGTATCGTATGTTTTATATTTATAATTCATTAAGTTTTCATACGTTCAGCTGCACCTGCAGTTCTTATTTAACAAATCGTATACTTATGTTTGAATTATAAATATTAAAGAAAATAAACTTAAAATAAGGAATCGTTTTTGTTCAAAAAAATTAAAAATATTAAATTAAATACTGTTTGGAAGATGTTTTCTTTTTTATGTTTTTTAAAGATAATAATTATCAGTAAAAAGACGAAATAACCTATTGTGTATTATACGAACTGTCTAGTTTTCTAAGAAATCTTATACACACAAGACAACAACAATATGCTTATAAGAAATTCTAAGAAAAAACCTAAAAAAAACAAAATCAACTAACACAGAACGTTTTGTTCTGTTCACAGCCAAATAAGCGCGTAAACTGAATTATGACAACAACAACAACAAAGTAGAATTTTTTTTTATATGCGAGAATTGCTTAAAACAGACATATAAGCACCACCTGCTGGATAAATGATTGACAGTCGAGTTGAAACGTCGTTGAGTATAGGTGTTGTAGTGATAAACTTACAATAGCATTTATTTTGTGTGTATTTAAGGTGACTAAATCGTTTAATTTAAATATTCTGAAGTGTTGTGTTATTTTGCAATACAAAAAACTCAATATAACAGAACAATTGTTAAAAGAAATAAACATAACAATGTTCAGAATTGCTCATATCCACAAGCTACTAAGTTGAGCTCTTCTCCTTTAATATTCCTAACTCTACACATAATTTCTTTCTATCCAGTGGTTCACGTAATCCTTATTTTATGAGTCGGCTTATGTATCTTTCAAATAGTTAAAATTATAATATTTTATTACAATTTTATTTTTGTGTAAAGTTTTAAATACGATGGTATGCGGCTGTACTAAAAGTTATAAAATTCAAAGACTTTTTTCCGTAATAATATGCAAAAGATAGCTTTAACACACTTCTTTAGATCAATTAAAATTTTATACACAGCCATACGTAAATGGCAAAAACCTGTGTTCTCTGTACATAGAAAACTTTAAGAGTTTCTAGAAGCTTAAAGAAAATCTTCATAAAATTGCAGCAAAGTTTTTCAGCTCAATCCCACATCTCTTATAATCAGATTAAAGATTTTAGTTTGTTTAGTTTTGTGCGAAATTTATGATGGTGGTGGATTAAGAAAAAATAACCTTAAAAACCTGGTGTAAATTTTCTTTGCCAAGAAAAACAAAAATTAATTTTACTTTGAACTTTTTATTAATTCACAAAAGCGACTGCATTAAATCATTATTATAACTTATTAAAATAAAATTTTGTATGGTTCTCGAATAGTTTTTTTCAATATCTTATTTTTACCATGAAGTTCTTTGAAATATCATTATTCGAATAGTGAAAAAAAATGAAAACAAAATAAATAAAATTCCTTGAGTTCAGAGCAATTAAAAATTATGAAAAATAATAAATTTTAACAAGGTGTAAATATATTTTATCAAAAAGTTGGACTGCAAAAGAAAATAATATACTTTGCCTTTTATAAATGTAACTGAATTGAAATATAAGTTTTCTTGTGGGTTTTTGTATCGTGTGGACAAAAAAATAAAACAAAAAGTAAATTAACTGAAAAAAATCAAAAGCAAATTTAGTAAAGCAGTATAAACATTTATTTGATTATTGCAAGAGTAAGCAGCTGTAGAGATACCAGATAAAAAAGTGAAAGTAATGAGCTTCTTCAGCTCCTGTCGTAGGCTGTTTAAATTTTTGTCATCACTTATTGTGTCATCCTCCTCCATCGTCGCATTAATATGGGTTGATGGCGTCAACATATAATCTACAACGCAATATATCTACCTGCATTTTAGGTCCAATTATGTACGATTTTATTACATCCCCATTTAGAAACGCTCTGAAGATATTTTTGTATATTTAATCGCGAAAGTTTTCATTTAAAAGTAATAATGATTTTGACAACATAAATTAATTAGTAAGCAAAACCTTATTTCTGCATAGCCGCAACAAAAATAATCTCGTGGTGTTAAACCACACGATCTGGCTGGCCACTGCTAATTGTCGTGAAATTATACGATCGGAAAATTTGGTTTGCAACAACTTGATCGTTTTATTGGCTGTGTGATATATAGCACCGTCCTATTGAAAGCACATGACAGTGATATGCACATCGTCAATAGTGGGCCAAAATTGAGTTGTTAACAGCTCGCGATAGCATGATCCATTGCCCGTTACCGCATTTCCAGCCTCGTTTTCAAAAAAGGAAAACGGTCAAATCATGCCTCCGCACCATAAAGTGCCCCAAATAGTGACTCGTTGACCATACACAGGCATCTCAATAATCGGTCAATAATCTCTGACAAGTTCAAATGAGCTTCGTCTGAAAAAATTATTTTTTCAGAAAACTAGCCAGTGTTTCCTGAATGAATTGAGTGAATCAACGGCGATGTGAATGGTCGATCGGCTTCAGTTCTTGCAACAATTGAACCTTGTTAAGCTTCAAAGCCAAATCCTTATGTAAAATTCGCCATATGGTGGTTTTGGATAACTCCAATTGTTGAGAATATCGTGGAATTGAAAAATTTGGATCTGATTCAACACTGTGGTCGGTCTAACTTACGTTGGTGTTCACACATTTTGCGTCGAACTTGTCGACTCTAATTTAACGGCCAAAATTTTAATAGTGGTCTCAGAAGGACGATTATTTTGTACAAAAATATCATGAATTTTACGAAAAGTAACTTAAAAGTAACTTTAACAGAATCACAATTTTCATAGTGGATTTTAGTTATTTTTATGCGATTTTCCTGCGTAATTGAATTCATTCTAAAAATTTCTAAATGTATAAACTGTCATGTTGTTAGTGTTGCCACAATAGAAAACTTTCTGTTACAAAACCCGATATATATACTAAACATTTAAGCGTCAAAGCTTTCGAAAAGCTTTAATCTGAAAACTGGTTTTTAACCCAAAAAATTTGTTTTCTCTCTGAATAAAAACCAAATCAAACGATCTCTAGTCTAGTTTATACCGTATAGTGTTACGTTATCTCCAACACCTTTGCGGTAGCAGTATTATAACGACGAATAAGTGATAGTAGAATATCTTTATGTATATAATTCTACCGTACGTGTGTTGTGACTGAACTCCATCTAAACGGCTAGATCGATTTGAATAAAATTTTTTGCATGAGTTTGGGTGGCGCCCCGGATGATTTAGATTTACAATTCGACCAATTGCCTAAGGAGGCGTGGTACCTCCCATACAAACCACAAATTAAAAATCTATTATTTCTGCTCCTGATAATGGTATTTAAACAGAATTTGGTATTTCGGTTGAGTGAACATATTTTAAGTTCTGCTGCAAATATAGGCGGGATTTGATAAAGACGCATGGTACCTCCCTACTGTACGTGTGTATGTGACCGAAATTGATTAATATTGCTAAGGAAATAAATATTTTTCAAATATCGAAACAACTCAATCAATTACAAATTTTGGACATTTTCAATTAAAAAACAAATAAAACTTTGGTTCGATGTATGTTGGCATGTTTCTGACATCCTTTTTTGTAAAAAAAAGCTTCAGTTGTAAGTAAAAGTTTCGCAGTATCTATTAATCAATTAGACGTATCTTTTTGTAAAATACTGGATGCTGAAAAAAACTTCAAACTAAGAACTTAAGAATAATTATTTCCAAAATACGATAAAAGATGTCGAAGAAAACAAGAAAGTATAACCTTACAAAAAGAAAGTCAAATTAGCTTTTCTACTATCCAGTTGGTTACTGTGTTATAAAAATATAAATACAATCTTTTTTAGTAATTAATTTTAAGCACAAGGTCTTATTTAATAAAAAATTTTTTAAAAAACTTTATTTTTTATTATATTTTCGATATTTAGCCACACCGTTGGTTGGCATCATCAGGAAAAACAAAAATAATAAAAAAAAAATTTTTATTAAATAAGACCTTGTGCTTAAAATTAATTACTAAAAAATATTAAAAAAAGGTCAAAAAATTATAACTATTATATATAAATACAATCTTTAGTTCGAAAAGAAAATTTAAGAAAATTCAACCAACAACTGCAAATTAAACAAAAATAGTTTTTATATTATTTTAACCCAAAGAAGAAATCACTATAACAACTATCTATACTTAAGTTAATTCGCACTGACGAAAGATTATAATTAAAGCATAATCATGAACCAAAAATAATCTTGAATTAAATTTTCCAAAAATATTTCCACGATACATGAAACCAGGCCACAACAACACATATTGCAACACCCTCATTCCTGCATCTGTAGACCTCAAATGCGCTACTCCACAATTACTTATTTCAATAAGCAGCATTCAAAATGACACCACAGCAACAACAAATCGGAGCCAATGAAAGGATGTAAGAAAAATTACTGTTTGAGAATGTGAAATTTTGCAATCGTCATGAGTTGCCACTATCAGTTAAAGGCTCACCAGGAAAAGGTGCATGTATAGCATACAAAAAATAAAACACATCAGCCAACATTGATCAACACTTTAAAGGAGATAGTAAAATAAGGCAAAAAAAAAGGAAAGGGAACAGAAACAGGTCAAAAACAAATGCATAAATTGTACAGCCTTCCTAAAATTACAGCAGCAGAAATTTATTTAAGACTAGGTAATTTAAATATTTTATGTATCGTAGAAAGGTAAAGATAAAACGGAAGATAAAACCCAAATGTGTTAATGGTAAAATAAAATTTAGCTGTGTGCTCTCAATAATGAAATTTGTTATTATGCCACACATGATTAGTAGTTAAATATGTCGTAGGGTAATTTCTTATTGAAGCTTTAAAAAATCCAAGTTGAACTAAATATTTACATAATATTTGAAAAAATACATAGAGTTTATACTGCATCTAATTAATTGCCCGATGGTATAGGACCTATTTGAATAAACAAAACTTAACCAGTATCACCTGCATTATAACTAAGAAAGTAAAGGACACATTTGCAATACTGGCCAGTCATTTTGGCAAACAGAAACAAATCAATGTGAAGAATAAATAAATAAAGTCAATATTGTAGAGTATTTATACACCTGATTCTACGCACTTCTCTATGTAAAACACATACAAGTTTTAAAGCATGGAAAATACAAACAAACAAACAAAAAAAAATATATACATCATGAATTGAAGTATACATTTGAAAAAATGACTATTTTTTGATTTTTCGAAGTTGTATTTTTGACAGTTTACTTGTAATTCGTATCATGATTTAAAGTCAAACATGTCGAGTAAGTATTGTGAAGATTTAAAGTGTACAATGCATGCGAAAGACAAAATTTGTTACTGCCAAAATTCGAATGAAGAAAAAATATACAAGTACTGTATTATGTCACGGAGAAGAAATTATACTTGCCCTGCACACAAGAAACAAGCTTTTGCTAGTATTCTAATTCAATTACTGTCGCACAAAACTATTAAAGCGGTGTGGCTTAAATTAAATAGCTTTTGCTAAAAAGCAACTAAATCAAATTTTTATCCTGTTAACACTCCTTTTGGTGTAAACGGTCATTGCTGGCTGTTTGTCGGTATGATCGGTGAGCGCTTTCAATGTGATAACATCAGTTCCAAGCCGTGTTCTGGACTATATTGGTGAAGCAGTGTTCGGGTTTTGGCAGAACTTTCATTAGAGTCATCTATACTTATGTAGATAGATTGCCCGTCACCTGACATTTTATGTGGGACTATTATTATCCAGGTAAGTGTGTCCGGTGAGGGTGTTTTTCTTTTGTTACAGTATATGAGTAGTTTTAATGGTGTAAAATTTTATGTGAGGTCGTATTAACCTGTTCGTTTATAATGTTGATGTTAAAAGTTTTTTTTTAAGATCTTCATGCTTTCAAGATTATCTAGTCATCCTTTTTTGCTACAGTCATCTATTTCCCCTGGTGTGTCCATCAGTGTCAAGGTGTCATGCAAAGTTAGATTCTTCTCTTTTACGTTTGTACAAGCGTATATATTTTCTAAATCTCGTTTTTATTGTTCGTCCAGTTAGTGCTATATCAATACCTTTACAGGCATATGTTAGTTTGTATACTCCGCTGGAACTAAATTTGTCACCAGTTGACTCAGTCGACAGCCTAAAATTATGTTTCAGAGTGTTGTTACCTTTTAATGCTGTTAGTTAATCTTCTTTGTAAAAAAGGTTAGGTAATATAAATATTTTTGGTCCTGTATAAGCAAAAGTGTGTCGTCATATTGTATCGGTTGTCTCGTTCTCTTCTTCATTTCTAATTGTAGTGTTATAATGTACTAGTTTGTCGACAGTAATGGGCTTTTAGCCATTGCTTTTAGCTATAGTGTATATTGTGTCGAATTCCTGGTTGTACTTATCTGGCGTAAGTGGAATTATCTTCAGTCTGTGTATCATATGTGTAAATGTTGCTAATTTATGTTGGGTAGGGTGGTTCGAGGTGGATAGTAGTGTCCACGGTAGTTTGTTTGTATTAATATCAAATCTTAAACAGTTAGATCCTCGAGTTATTGTGATGTCAAGATAATGAAATTTTCTGTCTTGTTCTGTTTCCGTAATGTTATGGATTATGTTTAAGGCTTTGTTCGGTGTTGTCTTCTTCCAGGACGAATGGTGAAGTCGTTTACGTAATTATAGTAACGAGATATTGCGTATTTTTCATTAGTGTCTTTATATGTAGTGATTCGAGATGTAACATAAAAATGTATATGTAGAACTTGGGTTTCCATGCCGAGTCCTTCAGGTAATTTGTAAAAGTGCTTATTTAATCTTCCTACATGGGTAGATGCGACCCTTATGACGTGATAATATCTACATGTGCTCCTGGCCGTGGGCCTTAATCAGATGGTAGATCATCTGTATATGATATGTAGCGTCTTCCTCGCCCTAGCAGGCCTTCGGATACGTATATCCTCCGGTCACTCCTAGTTGCAGCTTCAAAAGCCTGGAGTAGGCCGCAGACTTTACTCCTTGCTGAAGAGTTGGAGACTATCCAATTCCTGGTCCAGAACGCATGAAGTATAATATAATTAAGAACACGACGGCATTCATACTCAGTGCACCTGGATCATTCATTATAGTCATTGTGAATGATCCGACCCACAAACTTAAACTAGGGCGTCGAAACATACAGCCACCACGGTACTCCTGAAGGGCCTACCTCAATAATCAGTCAGAGAACAGCTAAATTCCTAAAAAGACAAATAGCGGAACTCTGGGGCTTTACTGATTACCGTGGAAATATAGTGGATTGTCCAGTTGGCTCCTAATAGCCTTGAAGGGGACTGGGCTCCCTTTTACCCTGCAAGACACAAGTCTAGATGGTTGTGTGATCCATAAAGACTTATAATGTGCCCCCTATGAAAGAAGATGCGACCCTCCAGTACATAATAATGATAATAATGTCATCACATCGAAAGCGCTCGCAGATCATACCGAACAAACAACCAGCGACAACAGTTTACACCATTACTAGTCAGGTTAAGGTACTGTTAAATAAACTGATTACTTAAACCTTACAGCTTCGCAAGATAATTGTAACAAAACAATGTTGAACTTCACCACCCAAACCTACGTAGCCAAAGTTTGTCTAAAAACAAATAGATAATGTTTGGTTTGCTTTCTTCAAATACAATAAAGTTATAAATAAATATACATTTTAAGTTTAGTAGTTATTTATCAAGTTATGGTCACGACATTGTAATGATTATACTTCGTAATGTAACTTTTAAGTTAGGCACATCAACTTGGTCATAGTAACAGAAATATTGTAACTATGTTATTGTGTGTTGATAAAAATAATATGATTTGATACAAATAATATGTTCCTCTCCAACATATATTATGCAATATAAGATTAAAATAAAAAGTAAAGTATTTAAACATCTACCGGGGATGTGCTTTGCGGTCTTAACGATTTTTTAAGTGGTTATGTTATAAACGATTATTGCCATTAACATAATAATAACAGTGATCCATTTATTCCGAACATTATTTTCAGAGTCAGTGTGTCTAAAAAAAATAAGAGTTTAAACAATTGATTATAGCAGTGAACAGACTTACTCTTTAATAGAACAAAAACTAAAAACTTAAACTTACGCACACTATAAAAAGGCTCACGGGTACGATCATCTGTAGTAGCTAACCATTATATATTGGCTTTTGTGTGTGAGTCGTTCGACCCTTATCATATTATACTACCTCCCTAATCACATTATACTACCTTTACAAAGACAAAAGTATTGTAAAAATTGTATAATTTATTCACCGCAACCACAGATGATTTTATAAAATATAATATGGTTATTGTAACCATGTACAGTATTAATTAAATAAATTATAAAATATATTCCTTAAAAATGTTTTATCTTCATTTAAGTTAAAAGAGTCAAACTGAAAAATAAAAACACAAATTTAAAAGAAAATTTTTAAAGCTTATCTGTGACTGAAAATGCAAAATTAAAAAAATCTTATCTTGTAACAGCACTCATTGTACATAATAGCTTAAGTTGGTAAAACTTTTCCGAAAGATAACAATACATCCAACTTAAAGTTTATTGTTAAGCGCTTTTTCTATTTTTTTTTTATTATTTTATTATTTCAATAAATATTGTTAGAAAATATAAAAATTTTTTTATCGACACAATTATTTTCAATAACTTAATAATAAAATAAATACATGCTGGTGCCAAAAATGAAACATGTCAAATCTGCGAAACATTTGGCTTAAATATAAAAGTACAATTGCATTCTATATTTGTTCAGAAATATAAAGGAAAATAAACTGCACAGTGTATTAAACCAACAGTGTATAAATCTTAATAACACTTATTTCAAATAATTTGAAAATTCAGAATATTTCTGAAATTTTATAGATGTTAATTTCTTAAACTTAATTTTTGTTTAA
The DNA here is from genome assembly GCA_030448955.1 of Trichopoda pennipes. Classification (NCBI taxonomy): domain Eukaryota; kingdom Metazoa; phylum Arthropoda; class Insecta; order Diptera; family Tachinidae; genus Trichopoda; species Trichopoda pennipes. The sequence goes on from JASKUP010000088.1 coordinate 11,576,547, forward strand.
TTAAAAAATGCAGTAATTCAAAAATAAATACAAAATTATTTAAAGGACTTAAATCACACTTTGCCCATCGTAAAAAATGTAATTTTTAACGAAATGAGAATATATAAAACTAAAACTAAAGCTTTCATTTAATTTATATTTTTATTTAAAAAGTTTTTTATTTAAAATATTCTTTATTTAAAGAGGCTAGAAAATAATGTAAAAAGAGTATTTAATACCAGCATTTTTTGATCACTAAGTTTTACAGAGTTCACGTCACTATTGTTTAATCTTATTCTATAAATCATAACAATATCCTTACTATTGTAAAAAAAAACCTTTTTCTTTGCCATGCTTCTGTGGTAATTATTATCTTCATCCTTTACTAGTTTTCAAATTTAAAATAAATAAAAATTTTATTTATAAAGACCACGTTAATATGAAAAGCCGTTACATAGCCGATACAATGATAATAAAAATTAAAAAAAAATTTTTTTGTTTACTATTTTCAAGAATTAATTTTAATTTTTTAGTTAGCTTGATTGATTCCATACAAAGCAGTATAAATAAAACTCCAGCAGAACGTACACATTTACTGCACTCTCTGGTTCACTACAGCCTTTCTTTGTGTATATTAACAAGTAGAACAAATGTGAAATAAAAAATGTTATTCCTACATATTGTAAACGATTTTTTTACAAGAAGTTTGTTTTCTAAAACAAAAAAAAAAAACAAAAAGCTTAGATTAAGATGATTCAACTTTTTATTGCATTACGAATAAAAAAAATGTCGGCAATTGTAAATGAAAAATTATATCTGGCAAATGTCCACGCTGACAGATGTCAATTCTTTCATTAATCACTTTTTGGCAAAATAGCGGTCATATTTCGTTAATCACATCACGGAGTTTGAGCTTTAAGTCTGAAATCAATTCGATTGACTCCGAATAGACTCTCTTTTAAACATAGTCCCACAAAAAAAATCCACTGGTGTTAAATCATTCGATTTGACTGACCACTTTAACTGCTGATTGTCATGAAATTATGCGATCGGAAAATTTGGTTTGCAATAAATTAATCGTTTCATTGGCTGTATGATATATGGCATCGTCTTGTTGGGACCACATGTCATTGATATCCATATCGTAAATAATAGATCAAAATTTAGTTGTTAGCATCTCGCGATAGCGTTGACCGTTACCTAATTTCCAGCTTCATCTGCGATAAAAAAGACCCCATCGTGCCTCCAGACCATATAGAACACCACACAGCGATAAGTTAGCAAGCAAAGCCCAAATGCGGCAATTTTGCTTCTTGACATCTCTGACAAGCGAAAATGGGATTCGTCTGAAAGGATGGTTTTCTAATTGGGACTTTTTAAACAAAATTCAATATTTCGCTTTTTACTATAGACAACTAAAATTCGTTTTTGGGGGTTTTTAAATTCTAAATAGTTTTGTGTGACTTTTCAAATTATTTCCCTAAGTTTTGAAATTTTTTAGTAAAGTAATAATTGCAGAATTTAGAAATTAAATAAGTGAACTGAATAGAAATATTAAGATGGAAGATAAAGATTATAGACATGGCCGACAGCTTCATTTAATATCTACCTTTGGAGTCAAATTGTGTAAAAAGGCCTGCTTAGTATTGTTACTCATGGCAAATCCATGCTAAATTTTTACTATTTTTAAATTCATAGAGGGAAGCCTAAAATACTGCCAACTTTCATTAAATGATTGCACAAGGATATATGTCATCTTAAATTCGGTTGCAGTAGAGTAAGTATTAAAAGTTTTTACGCAAAGTTTTCTTGAAGAATATTTCGCAAAACGCCTCGTTATTTTATGTATTCAAATATTTTTGTTATTTGTGGTTTTTAATTTTTTTATTAAAAACTAAAACAGTTTTTTTTATCGCTTGGACCAGTACTCAGAGGATGACCTCTGCTCATGCAATGCATTGTACCAGAACTAGGAAATTAGGTTAGTGGGCGGCGGAAAGAGGGAGTAGTGTTTTTGGACATTCGATTTGAATTTCCTTATGTTGAAAGTGACAGGAAAGACGTCTGAGGGAGTTTAAATCTACACACTAACTGTTCTGCTAAAAAACGAATTTTCCCTGTAATTCGTAATGCAATTCACTGTCTAATCAACCATAAAAGGATGCGCTCTCAACGAAAAATCAAACTAAAAGTTTATAAATTAATTTACACAAAAGTCCGAAGTTTTATTCTGTAAAAGTCCGACCGATTGGATTGCCTTACTAACCGAGAAGTCCGTCTGGAGTGAACATTATTTTTTAACTAATTATTACTCTAAGCCTGACTTTTAATCAGCATTTATCGTCGGAGGATTCTTCTCAAATATTACATCGGTAATATGAATGAAAGCAAATAAACGGAAAAATAACATGATACTAATTTATGATAACAATTGCATTTAGCAACGCACAAAATGACTGAAATATGTGTGCGTCATCATACCTTAACATGCTATTAAATTGTTTCACTTTTTGCTAGGATGCCATTTAACTTCAAAACAAAAGTACTCCGCACAAGTTTTATAAACGAGAAAATTATAGCAAGAGTATATTATAATTTTTGTTATTTTTGGTTTTTCATCATAGCCAGTGTTGCAAATATTTCTTTGTTACCTCTAAACTATATCAATTTTTGTTGTTGTCTTTGTTTATTGCTCTATATATGAAATATTTTCAGGGTTATGACATTTTCAAGTCTTAACGCGTTATATTTGTTGCCACTAAAAATACATTTGATCTGTTTATTTGACTGTATTGTGCTATGTTGTGTTAAATAACCTTTTTTATCCTTTTAAACTCTTGCGACATAAAAGAAAAATAAAATTTTATACATTGTTAAAAATCTTTTCATTTCATATTTTACATTGATTCAATAACATGTAGAATGTTTTAATACAATTGTGGCAAGAAAATTCTAAACGAGCTTGAAAAGAGCTTAAGTTACGACATTTTTGGTTCTTGTTTAAAGTTCTATTCGTTACCTCAGTCTATGCAGTCACAAATAAAATAGAATTTTGGCTGCATTTACATATTTTAATATAACAGATGAAACTGAATCATGTTACATTCGAATTCAATCGAAAATTCTGTAGCGTAGCAATGACAACATTAAATAAATCAAACGCTAAATGTATTTTACTTTTGAATAATTGAATAACATACGCCGATAATTCGGTAACCAGCACACTGTGAACAAAATAATTTATTGATATTAAAAAAAACAATACTAAAATTTATAAGAACAAGTCATTTTTTGGAACCTTAATGATATATCCTTGCTTTGACAGTAACTACAGAAAGAACTCATCTACAGATATTAATATTAGCTTATGTCAGCAGCAGGTTGTTCAATTAAATGGTAGGTCCATAACCACATCTTCCCTAAAATATAGCAATTCTTAGAAAAGTCGCTTTTTAGTATCAATATTTTATATAAAATTTTCAAAATGTTTTAAAACGAATAGAGAATTTTTTCCCCAAAAAGGCTGAGGCTAATTACCCTTAAAAATACCACGCACTTCAAATTTGTTCTGCGCCTCCTGCAGTATTAGAAAGTTTGATTAACTTTCGTGTTGTAAGGTAGTTGGAGTACAGCAGCTTACTTAGCGACCGACAGTATGGTTTTCGAGGGGGTGTTCACGGTTGGATTGCCTGTTGGAAAAATGGTGCATCATTTCGGAGAAAGTAAGGTAGTGGCACTAGATATTTTCAAGCCGTTTGATGGACTGTCAAGATAAATTTAGGGGTACACTAACCTATTTCTTACGTTTCTAAATGACCTTCATTGTCAAACGTTTAACCATATTTACTCTTTCGCAGAAACAAGCACCATCTGTCTTTCGTATTCATTTAGTAATAGATCGAAACTATTAGAGGGGAATTCCAAAACGTAGAACATGAATAATCACGATGTCGCAAGAATCTCAGAATGGGGTCATATGAATAGAGTCGATTTTAATTCCCGTAAGACACAATGTTGCATGCTTACGCATAGATGTGTTCGGAAATGTTGCTGCATCTATTGCTATGGGTGATATAAGTATTACGGAATTGGGAGCTCTTGATGTTCTTGGCATTAAAATTCAGTGTGATATTCGAAGAACTAAACATATTTTTTAGGTGTCTAAAAAAGCTTTCGAGTGCCTCGGTTTTCTAAAACGGTATAAAAGATATATCACTATATCCGGTCTTCATACTATTTATACCACCTATATCCGTCCAAAAATGAAATAGTACTCTCATATGTGGGCCGGGGTCCCAAACCTAATTCTGGATTTGCTCGAGCGCATACAGCAGAGCACCAAGAGGCTCATTGGTGACAGTAGAGTGTCGAAACCATCGACGCTTAATTTTTGCCTCTTCATCAGTAAAAATTACAAAATCTCCCTTTAAATCCAGCAACCTAAACATTTTAAAATATTATTAACACTTTTTTTAATTTTACAAAAATCTAAAAGAGTTGTTAAGTGAGTTAAAAACATCTTTAATTAGTTTTAAATTTATTTTTTACTTTAGCGTTAAAAATGTATATGAATTTATTTATAAAAACAAAATTAAGTCGACTCTTAAATAAAATCGACTTTAGTTGCATATTGTATTGTTGACTATAAATTTAGCCCATTTGAATACAAAAAAAAATTCCTTTAATAAATTCGCCAGCAGAGAACTCCGCGTAATGTTTAAATGCACTCATGCATACCACTGTTGAAGCAACAAAGCTGTAGATGTAAAAATTATATAAGAAGCCCTGTATATTTTAATTTTAGTTGCATTTATATAAAAATAAATATATTTAATTTTAAGTATGTAGAACAACATTAAACTTCGTTTTGCTTTGCTAACACTGTGGATATGTCAGGCGATCAAATTTAAAAAATAACAATATTTTTATGAATTACCCGTCAATTACGGAACACACCTGACATTTTAGTATTTGCTGGTTTTGTAAAATATTCTCTTCAAAATCTTAAATTCCTTAAGTATTACAGTTCCAGAAAATGATATAACAGATATACAATAGAGTTATACGTGCGTAATAAGATTTAGCTGTGTAAAGCATAAGCCGATGGTTGATCAAATCACCTGGGTGATATGTAACGTCACCCTTCCCCTAGGAATCCGTTGGATGTCTTTATCCTTTAAGCACTTATAGTTGCAGCTTCAGGAGCTTCGAGCGGGCCGCCACCACCACTCCTTGCTGAAGAGTTGGAGACTATCCAAATCCTGGCCCAGAGCACATGACAAGCATGCTCACTGGATCCGGATAATTCACCCTGTGTTCTTGGTCAAAAGTAATTTATCCTGAACCTTTAGTCATTTCATGAGGGTCTGCGAAACCACTACCAACATGATACTTCCGAAGGGCCAACCTCAATAATTAGCCGGAGAACAGCTAAAAAGCTGAACTCTAGGGCTTTCTGAATCCCGTGGAAATAACGCGGAGTTGCCCAGTTGGCTCCTGCTAGCCTTTAGGAGACTGGACTCTCTTTTACCCCCGTTGAAATATGTAATGATGGTGAGATTCCATCAAGACATATCAATGTGCCCCTGGGGGAATACAATAGGGTTACTGTGAAAAATGGTTGGGATTATTTTTCTTGTATTGTTTTGGAAATTTTACTCAATAGGATGAGAAAACCTTTTTATGGCTGATAAAAATTTACTGCACCAATATTATCAGCTCAGCTTAGAACTTCTATGAACTTTGAAATACTATTTATTATATATATATTGATAACAATAGAACAGTGTTATTTATCAATTATGTCATATTTATTTTTTTACTACTATAGTGTTTTAGGTATTTTAATAAAATTATATCGCTATTTCTTGCGGCTACCGACATGGCAACAGCAAAAAAAATCTGCTAAGCAGAATTTAAGTTAAATAATTTCCTTTAAAACACCATATATCATATTTAAAACACACTATATCATAACATTTTTCTAAAATATTATCCAAAATTGAGGTGTTGTATGAATTTTAAAATAATTGCGAAAACTTACACTTTATAAATACATAAAAACACACAACTGCAGTTTTGTGAAAGATTCCAATTAAAGGTGTAAAGTTTTACACGCATAATTTCGTTAACGCCCATCTATACTTCACATGGACAAAATGATTTTTTTTCATATTTTGCACTCATTTAAATTTTTTTGTAAAAAAATAAACACGCATATACCACGTTATAATTAGGGTATTCGCAAAGAAATTAAAATAAATCGGAAATTAATTATTATTTGAGTTATGATTGCCAAAAGTCTGTATGACTTGGGATCTATAATTATTTGTTCTTTAGAAACATGGTTTTATTATTACAAGATTTTCCATTTAGTGAACCAACGAAGACATAAGTAATTTTGGAAAGAATTAGAAATTATGCGCATGTAGGAGAATATTTTAATGATTCTATAAGATAATAAAACAATAGTTTTTATTTCGCTAGTATTTAGGCTATAAAAATTTATTGTTTAGCGAGCTATCAGACCACCTCACTTCTTTGCATAATTATGATTATTGCTAAGGAAAATATGCCTCCTTATACACTAATTCTTACCTTGTTTACAAAAAATGTTTAAAATTATTCTTCTCAAATATTCTTATGCTAAAATGGTGCAAAATAATTTGACAATATTTTAGTAAAATTATTTCGCCAGATAGAATTTGAAGTGTGGCAAATATAGTGAGTAATAATGCGGTTATGTGTACTCACCTTTTCAATGTAATACATTTGTAAGCATACTCGCACTCACAAATGAGTATAATGAGTATAATGTTGTCCAGGTTGGAGTGCTTGTAATCATTCCTAGCTTTTATTTATATTTATATTTGCCTGTGCACACCCACACACTTGAAATACAACACCCTGTATGTCGGTTGGCTTGCAGCAAATACATTGTTAGTGATCGCTGCTGGAGTGAATTATTTAGACCGATTTATGATGCCTCACAAACAATTTAAATAATGATTTCATAGGCAATCACAACAATCAACTCACACTATAATGTACAAGTGGCTGTGTATGCAAGCTACAATTCTTAGTGAGTGTTTAAATTATGCTCAGAACCTTTTATTATTCAAAAATAATATACTATACAGCCGTATGAATGAAGAAATGACCTGAGGTTTAGGAAGAAACAGAAGTTTAAAAAATTCTCAACAGCGGACACTGTAGACATTAATTACAGCATATACACGTTCCATTTGATTTAATAATTTAGAATGTGCAGTCCCAGTTTTTTTTTCTATATCTTTCAAATTCCCCCCGGCGACACATTATAAATCTTTATATATCAGACAGCCTTCGAGAGGGAGCCCAGTCCCCTTAGGATAGTAGGAGCCAACTGGAAAATCCACTATATTTCCACGGGAATCAGTAAAGTCCCAGAGTTCCGCCATTTGTCTTTTAGGCATTTAGCTGTTCTCTGAATGATTATTGAGGTAGGCTCTTTGGGAGTATCGTGGTGGCTGTGTGTTTCAAAGCCATTATTTGAGTTTGTGGGTCGGAACATTCACAACGAACACAATGAATGGTCCAGGTCCATTGAATATGAATGCCGTCTTGTTCCTAATTATATTAAGCTTCATGCATTCAGGACCAGGAGTTGGATAGTCTCCGGAGGATATACGTATCCAAAGGCCTTCTAGGGCGAGGATTGCGCTAAATACCATCCACAGTGGTAATGATCCACCATCTGGTTAAGGCCCACGGCCAGGTGCAAATGTAAATCTTATCATGTCATATCTTCCAAATAGCTAAAGCAATCAAAAAGGAGTAATGCATTTCAAATATATTTTTTTAATAATAAATTTTTATGAGAATAACTTAAAATATTAATGTTTAAAAGAATCTAGTACAAATTAACGTAGATTAAATTAAAAATGAATCAAGAAAAAAAATTGCTCATTATTTCTTTGTTTCTATGTCGAGCTTTTTTCTAAGTGTAACAATTTTTCACAATTAAGTCAATCCTTGCTTGGCGAAAACAATTATTTTGGCAACAATTATATTGGCAGCTGCAAACAGATAATTTATTACGATTATCGTTCGATATGTCTTATGCTATCGGGATGCATTTTTATGTTTGTTTTGTTGTGATAACAAAGAAATTAATCCATAATTAAATTTTATTCAAAAGACTATATTGCTTTAAGGATAGAGTTTTTTTAATAGAAGTTTATATTCTGCGCATATTGTAGAATTTCTGCTTTCAATTTTATTTGTGTTAACTTTAATTCTCTACGGCTTTTCAAAATAAGGTACTTATCAAGATAAATGTTATAGGCTTGGTTTTTAATTACACTGAAATTGATACCTGATTTTTAGAAAATCCTAAAAATAAATAAATTTTGATAAAAAATATAAACAAATTTCCCATTGTAATTGCTTGAAATAAGTTCAATAAAGATATTAATTTTATGCAAAACTCCTTAGAATATATTTTTGTTTTTTCCTGATATCACCCACACAGTAAAATTAGTTACTGGCTAAATTAGCCTTCGCCAACTAGTTGGGTAGTAAATGCCTATAACGCAGGATTTTTCTTAGCTGAACTAATATGTGAGAGAACAATAATATTTATTGTTTTTTAATTTCGATAATAATTTCCAGCTTGAAATAATTGAAGTATTTTCATTTGCTTCTATCACGCACCACACATAACTTTTAAAAACTCCAATTTTTAATATATCTATGTACTGGACACCCTTCTTTATGCAAGACCAAAAACATATTTCACTATTTAATTTTTGTGTTTTTCTTTTTAGTTTTGTATTTAAACTTTTTTGCGTCTCTGTGGTTGTGTTTCGGTGTTTTCTTGTTCATTCATGTAGTCATTCAGACATGAATAACATAGACATTTGAACGCTGAAAATTTCTTTGATGCCATTTATGACATCAAAGATTAAAATGACGAGAGTACAGAACCAAACAATATTTAAGTTGATAACGAAATGAAACTGAAGGCAGACACATACAGAAGGTATAAAATATTAAAAAAAAGAAATAAAATATTAAATAAAATATAAAATAAAATATATAATATAATATATATAATCCTATATCCTATATGTTAACAATTGCGACTATTTGGTTCCGTTTTATGGAAAACAGATATTAAAAATAACTTTAATATCAAAAATTATTGCATCTCTTTAAAGGAATCCATCAATTGCATTTAAAATTAAATTTACAACGATTATAAAAATTATTTTGGGCGAATTACAGTCTTTGACAGATTTTTACAGATTTAAGCAGTTTTCGACCTCTAAAATTCTCTTAAGAATTTACTCTCACCTTTAGAGATTTCAAATGTTAACTGATATCTAATAATAATTCTGAGCCTTCTGCAAGCCACCACTTCGCACAGAAAGCGCACTATAACTCAAAATCTTTCAGTAGCCGTCAACAACTATCATCTTCTTCGATTTTCTTTTTGGCCAAATGGTAATTAAATTTTGTAAAATTTGTAACGCAGTTATGTCGCTTATTTTAGCTCGTATATATCACAGCCACATTTTTGGACAACCTGCACTAGCAACTGCAATAGAGAATAACCGATTTACTCTTTAAAAAATTGTTGTTGGGCAATAAAAAATAACACTGCTTCAGAGGCAGACCGCTCTAACTAGGTGACTGCAACCGCAAGAAAGTATTAAGCCAACTTCTGTAAATTGACATGGAAAATCAGTTAGAAACAATAAATGAGTGCGGTGGATTCTAGACAGAAAAATATTTAATTTAGTTTTTCCACTTTATGGTATTGTGACAACTTGGGTAATAAAAGGAAGTTCATATGGTTACATTAATTATAAATGAATAAGAATCAAAAAAAAAATTGTAGTCGCGGCCACATTGCATTTTTTTCAGAGTAAATAGAGAGCTTGATCCAAATTTCACTGTAAATAAATTAAATATGAACGAGTTTTATTTAAGACATAAAAATATTTTCCGAATTTTTGTATTTTATAAATGCCCGAAAGAATTTTATTTTTAAGAGTACAGAATACAATTTCAAAAAAAATTTTTATTTCAATAATAGTCGAACCAGCTATCAAGTAATCTCTTTCAAAATTAAGGACAAAATAAATTGTATTGCCTGCTTCGTCAATCTTTGAATTTGCTAAGTCAAATTGTTAGGTTACAGCATGTAAAATATTACATTACTTCTCTTAATAAATTAATTTATTCTGCCATAAGAGCGGCCAAATAAGCAAGTTAAATTATTCTATGCTTATGAATCAAACAACAATTTTGACGAGTTCTTAAAAAACTTGCACACCTAAGAAGCGCATATGCTTCAGCAAGAGAATAATGTAATATTACGTCGTCGGTTGAATTTTTTCTACCCTGATTTAAATTTTAACTTCAAAATACATAAAATTTTTAACGTATTATTTATCAACTTGCATCGCGCTTTCATCCTCTGTTTTTGTAAATAGTTTTTCATAAAAACGTATGAAGTAAAATTTGTAGCAAAGACCTGCATAATAACGCAATCAAAATTATTCATAAATCAAGGTGGTGCAAGTAAGTATACATCTTTTGGTTATGGCCGCTTTGAGAAAAAACGTATTTATTACTGTGTATTTCTTGTATATCTTGAATAAAATTATGCAAATTTTGGTGGTTTTATCATTTAATTTTTCTCCATATTCAATCCCATTAATTCTATCCACAACTTAAAGGTAACGTCTGCGACTTAAGAATACAGAATTTTAACATTGCTTCAGCAATTCCTGATACAAATTTACTACAAAAAGGCGTTTATTCACTGAATTTTGTAATAATTTGAACGCAATCGTCATACTCATATCTGAATATATATAAAAAGTGAAAATTAATCCCAGAGTGTGAAATAATTTACGAAATTTTGCAATAAAAAATACACACACCCACACACACGCACATAAATATATTTCCAGCAAAAAAAAAATTTTTTTTTTAAATATTAAGAACAGAAGAAAATACTCGTAAGAATAGCATCAGCCAAAAAAAAATAAATAAAAAAAATAAATAAGTGAGTAAATGTAAAAGAAAAGTAACAAAAAACAATATTACAAGACATGAAATAATGAAAAAAGTGTAAATAAATAAAAGCCAACATAAAAAACATCGCAATACAATTCAGCTAACCGCATTCAGATAAAATTACATCCCTACACCCACACATACACTACTCATGCAATGGCATCAAATCCTCAGACTTTGATAAGTATGTATATATTCGCACACACACATACAAAACAAATTCATACATACTTAATTTTTACTTTTTTCAAATTACACCCACATGCCGTATGGAAGAGCAACACACTTCTATGTGAAACTTTCCTTAACACCAATTGTTATTTTGTGCAGACAATGCACACAAGGAGAGGCGTTTACATATATACACATATATAAATATATTCATTTGTTTATAGATGTGCACTCAGTAGAATAAAAACAACTAAAATCATTCAACCAACATTCACTGTCATGGTCTTAAGTTTATCGACACGATGCAATGCATGCAACATTTCAACCTTCAAACATATTTTCACGACATACACATACATACATATGTATATATCATGAAAATAATTGAGCTTCAATTATTCGAATATTTTTAGTGTTGTGAACATAGTGAAAGTTAAATATCAACAGCAATTTCTTTTAATTACTTATAAATTTGTCGATACAAAAAATTGCTAATTTAGAATATAATAAAACATTAAACAAAATTTGCTTATTATAAACATCATTTATTCGGATGGAGCTATATTTATGTCACTGAATACGAACAAAATGCTATAGAACTAGATTTATATTACACATTTGTATTGTAAAGAGTTTTCCAAGAAGAAGTTTGTTACCTAAAACAATATAAAACAAAAAATTCGCAATAAGATGATTCAAATTTTTATGGTATTACGAAGAGAATAGTGCGGCAATTATGAATGAAAAATGATATCTGACAAATGTCCATCACGACCACACTAACAGATGCCGATTCTTCCATCAAAGTGTTTAATCATTTTTTGCCAAAATGTTGGACCTATGTCGTTAATCACATCACAGATTTTAAGCTTTAAAGTTGAAATCGATCCGATTGGTACCGTAAAGACTTTGTCCTTAACATGGACCCCCAAAAAACAAATCGACTGGTGTTAAATCACACGATCTGCTTAGCCACTTAACTGCTAACTTGTTGTGAAATTTTGCGATGGGCCAATTTTGTTTGCAATAAATTAATCGTTTCGTTGGCTGTGTGACATGTGGCATCGTTCTGTTAAAACTGCATGTTAATGATATTCATGTCGTCAATAATAGGCCAAAACTGAGTCGTTAGCATCTCGCGATAAAATGATCCATTCACCCTTACCGTACTTCCAGCTCATCTTCATCGAAAACAAAAGGACCCTCTGCCTCCAGACCACATAGCTCACCCCACAGTGATACGTTGAGCATGCAAGGGCTTCTCAATAATCGCTCGTAGATTTTTGGGAGCCCAAAAGCGAAAATTTTGCTTGTTAAGGTGTCTTGACAAATGAAAATGGCCTTTGTCTGAAAGCCGGTTTTTCCTGAATGAATTGAGCGAAACTGCGGCGTTGTGAATGTTCGGTCGGCTTTAATTCCTGCACCAGTTGAATTTTGTAAGATTTTAAAATTTTATCCTTAGGCAAAGTCCCCCATGTGGTGATTTTGGATAACGCCAATTGTTGAGAACATCGAGAAATTGTCAAATTTGGATTTGCGTCAATACTGTGGCTCACGGCTGCGACGTTTTCAGTTGAATGACACGGTCGAACACGCGTTGGTGTTTGCATTATTTGTATCGGGCCTGTTAACTCAAATTTAACTTCCAAGTAGTGGTCTCAGAAGGACGAGAATGTTGTCCGAAAATATCACCAATTTTACGAAATCTAACTTTAACAGAACCGCCATTTTCGTAGTGAATTTAATACGATTTTCGTGCGAAATTCAATTTATTGCAACAATTTCCAATGCACGTACTACGATTGTCCCGGCAATTAAAAAAAATTTAAAATAATAAATTAAAGATGTTTAAAAAATTTATGCAACATGGTCACACAAATGCGTGAAATAACTCTAACGCTGATAACAGACATCTGAAATTTCGATGGTGGAATTTTGTAGTAAACATTTTTTTATTTGACATTTAACTTCAATACTAATGAGATGCCTAAAAATACTAAAGTAAAAATAATTAGATTTTATTTAAAGTCTAAAACATTTTCATAATCCAAAAACAAAAATGTCTCTCAATGAAAAGAAAGCAAATAAATAAAAGATGGCAGCATAATGAGATGTAGTGAAAGTATACCAGATGTAAATTACCAATCGGGTGGCAAATTTCTTTAAGAAATAAAGGTGATCCAAAAATATACCTAAAATATTAGTGGTGTATTTCTATATTATTCCTTTCAAAATCTTTCTAAAATTTAATTCTGTAAGGAAAGTGTATTTATATCGGTCACTGTTACTTCACAATATTTATGAGATTAAAAGATTATCATTCACAGCGGACATGTTCTTCAATTACGAACTAATAAACATTTGTAAAACATTCGTTGATCAAACACAAATCAGCATCAATAGAACAGGCCTTCGCTATACATTTATTTAATTTGTTGTAAAAAGATGATAATCAGTGATTGCAATCACAAGACTGAAATGCAACAATATGTGAAGTGTCTATTATTATACCAGCAACGAACAGTTTCATACAGTGCTGTGTACTTACTTGCTTTGTAAACTTTAAAATTGTATTTTATTTTATCTTTCAGTCAAAATCAATTTTACAAATTCTTACTTTCCTCGGTTGCCTTTATTTTGTTCAGCTTTATATGGCGCAATTGGTTGTAGATTGTTCTTGAAATAGTTGCTGTGGTCGTATCATCACATTTAATCCTTTAGTTTGATAATTGAAAAAAGAAATACTAAAATTGAGATAATTTTAAAAATCACTGTGTGCTTTATTTTGTTGTCCATTAATCTGCGGTGATACCGGTCATGTTAATAATGCGGTGGATTAATTGCTTGCCACTTCAGATCTTTAACAATAGTGGAACGTTAAAGTAAAAACAAAAGTACCAGACAGGTTTCTGACAACGAAAAATAAATAATCATTTTCAGTATTTAAACTGGTTTGTTTTTTCTCTTTTTACCTGAATTGTAACTTTAGTTAATGTTTTTAATTTGTTTACTTTAAACATGTTATTATTTTAATGTGTTATACATTTGTACAACACTTTAAATGTTTTCATGATTTAATTAAAATTTAAGAATTTTTAAAAGTGTTGACATTTTAAGGAAGCGTTTTCAGAAAATAAAATCCAAACTAGTGCACTCTACATAAACAAATCCAGCGCACTAGAGCGTATGATAATAAGGCAAATTCATATATAATAAAATAGTTACCCAAATTGGTACATTACGAAGAAATATCTGATAGCTGACACTGTAAGTCAAGGCATAATAATAACAGCACACTATTACCCGATGATTACTAAACTGAATGCACTTGTTTATTTGAAGATGATTAATAAAATGATACAAAAAAAAAACGTGGTTTATAAAGGGTTTTTCAAAAAGAACTTTGTTTTCTAAAACAAAAAAAATTTAGATTAAGATGATCGAAACTTTTATTGCTTTACGAAGAGAAAAGTTCGGTAATTATGAATGAAAATTAATATCTGGCAAATGTCCACTACGAACATGCTAAGAGATGTCGATTCTTTCATTAGAGTTTTTAATCACTTTTCATTAACCACATCATAACTCCACACAAAAAATAATCCAATGGCGTTAAAACACACGATTGGCTGACCATTTAACTGCTGATTGTCGTGAAATTATGCGAGCGAGAAATTTGGTTTGTTACATATTGGTGGTGTCATTGGTTGTATGATAGGTGGCACCAGTGATACGTAATAAGATTTTGCATCTGTACCTAGCTGTGTAAGCCATAATCAGGTTATACCACTGTGGCTGAAAAGCAGCGTTATTCTTGCTCTAGGAAGCCTAAGACTAATTTCTAGCAACAGGTTATTCCTAGTTGCAGTTTCGTAGGTTTCGAAGCATGGTCGCAAACCACCACTCATTGCTGAAGAGTTGAAAACTATCCAAATCCTGGTACAGAACACATGATCATTCGCCCATTGTTCAGAGTAAAGGTGAGATGATCCTGGTCCCTTAATCAAATTCATGTGGGCCGCGAAACCACAACCACCACGATACTCCCGAAGGGCCAACCTCAATAATTAGTGAGAGAACAACTAAAAGGCTAAAGAGACAATTAGCGGAACTCTGGGGGTTACTGATTCCTGTGGAAATAACGTGGAGTTTCCAGTTAACTCCCAGCCAGCTTCTAGATGGTTAAGTAATCTATAAAGAAAGATAAATGTGCCCCCGTGGGGACCATATGTCAGTGATTGCGTTATATGATTTACATCTGCTCCTGGTAGTGAGCGTTAATCAGATGGTGGTCAAACCACTTTGCATAAATAGCGACGTCATGCTCGTCCTAGGAAGCCGAAGACTAATTCTAGCAACAGGTCTTCCCTAGTTGCAACTTTAATGATTCCAGAGCAGGGCTGCAAATCATCGCTCCTTGCTGAAGAGTTGGAGACTTTCCAACTCCTGTCCAAAACACATGTGTAGCACGCTCACTGGATCTGGGAACATTCCACCAGGTAGGTGTTATTAAAGGTGAAACGAACCTGGCCACCATAGAAAACTGACCTGTCTGTTATGGGGCCGCGAAACCACAACCACCACGATACTCACGAAGGGCCAACCTCAATAATCAGTCAGAGAAACAGCTAAATGCCTAAAGAGACAAATAGCGGAAACTCTGCGGGCTACTGATTCCCGTGGCAATAACGTGAAGTTCCCAGTTGACGCTGCTGCATTCAGGCGACTGGACTCCCTTTTTCCCCCAGTTGCACAGGTCTAGATAGTCAAGTATTCTAGAAAGACCGATAAATGTGCCCCCGGGGGGTAACATGTTCAGTGATATCCACGTTGCGAATAATAGGCCAAAACTGAGTTGTTACCATCCCGCGATAGCATGATCCATTAGCTGTTACCTCATTTCCAGCGCCATCTTCACAGTGACATGAAGCATGCAAAGGCTTCTCAAGAATCGTTTTAGCATTCTTATAAGCCCAAATGCAGCATTTTACTTAGTGACATACCCTGAGAAAATAAAATATGCTTTGTCTACAAAAATCAGTTTTTTCAAAAAAAAGTATGCGGTTGTTCCTGAATAAATTGAGCGAATCTACTTGTAAGGCTTCAAAGTCAAATTCTTACGTAAAATTCGACATGTAGTGATTTTGGATAACACCAATTGTGGAGAACGTCATGTTGTCCGAAAATATCACGAATTATACGAAATCTAACTTTTACAGAACCATAATTTTCATATTGTATTTTAATTATTTTAATGCGATTTTTATGCGAAATTGAATACATTGTAACAATTTCCACATTTCTACTACGTATACGTCAAAAAATCAAATGTCAAAAATATTATGTTGTTGGTGCTGCCACAATTGAAAAACAAACTTCTTCTCGAAAAACCCGATATAATAAATATGACTTACTCCGTATTAATATGATTATCTGCTATTGATCTAAATATTAATCTTTAATCTATTATAATTAATATGTTTGTTTTACAAAATACATAAATAAATATTTCTGTGAGTACTAACACACACACACACACATTTGAATAACAAATATTTTACTGCTGCGAATGCAGCCAGCAATGTTTACAATAAAAACGAATATAAAAATTAAACCCAGAGAAGAGTACAATCAAATGCATTACTATGCCACCCATATTGGCACTAATTTTACAATACCATTTTACAAAAATATAATAATAATAAATTCAAAGGAAAAGTACAAAATCAAAAACAGGAAAAAAAAATAGTTTTTAAAATTATTTAGAGAAGAGTATGAAGTAAAAGAAATTGCGCGATATAAAATGCAAAAGAATGGCAGAAATACAAAAACAAGTGTAAAAGTATTTACAAGTGTTTTAGGGCGAGTATCTTTAAGTCGAACATGGAACACACGAAGAAAATAAAACAAAAAAGCAAAGTATAACAATAACAAAAAATATCAAGTGAAAAGTAATGGGTTTTCTACAACACAATGCCAACCAGGATGTTGGAGAAATATAAGACGAAAAAAAAATATATAAAAAACAAAGCTTAACAACGAACTATGCATAAAACACATACATACACACTCGAACTCACATGTTTTTTATTAAAGCTTCAACAACGAAACAGACATAAAGAGAAGACAAAAAAAAACGGGCCAAACAGCTGAATGTCAGTAAAATGAATAGACAGACAGACAAATAGTTTGACAGACCGACAACCAGTTAGATAAACTTTCCAACCAACAGTTGTTGAGACTTAAAGTTCAAAACTACCGAACACGTGTATGCTGTGTAATGAAATATGAAAAGCAACAAAATGAGGGGTGTTCAGAATTCCACCTCTAACTCTTTAACTCTTTCGTTTCGCTTATTGTATTTTTAATTTCAAAACCTAACATTAAGTGCACTCTCTTCTACTCCCACTCTTAATATGGGTATATTGCAGTCATATAAAATTTATATAAAACATACTTATAAACACAGATACACAGGCAAATACAAAAACTAACATTGAAACATATCCACAAATAGTGTCTGTTAGACAAGTTTACAAATGAGAATTTAGCAGAGAGTGTTTTTGACATAATAAAAACTATGCCAAACCAATAGAAAAAAAAAAACAAGTAAATAAATAACAGTGAGTATAGTCCACAGACATAGTAATAACATTTTCAATAACACTCTATGAAGGTAACTAACAGCTTTGTTACTGAGGCTCGTAGTAGTAAAAGTATATTTTGTGTTTTTCTTTTTGTTTTTTTAAAGTCAACTGCATTTTACAATATTTCATTTTAAAATGGATTTCGATTTTATTCAAAATTCCAGCAACCATTAAGTTTTCTATTCTTATCTTGTTATAAGATTATTAAATACGAGGTTTGTTTAAATATTTTTGGCACTTATCACCACAGTTTTACTTGCTTGCAAAATAAAAACAGGTAAGCTAATACGTGCTGAGCAAACTTTTTCTGTGTTTCTTAAAATAGCAGATCGTAAGTTTAGTCCCCATCAAGGGTAGAAATATATTCCAAAAATAAAATAAATAGTTGTGATTGGTTCACGCGAGGTAAGTAAATGGAAAACATTACAAAGCTTCCGAAGGCTAGCTTAGACAGTTGACATGGTGAAGATGCTTGTGTACTGAAGCAACAGATGGTTATGAAGCTTCCATTAAAGTATAAGTACGTGAGACGATAAAGGGCTGCTAAATATTAAAGCACTGAAATTATGGAATGGGATAGCAGTAGATGAGTTAGCATAGTAAGGCTTTTATATGAAATTAAAATATTATAGCTTCTTACAGATTACAGTCACTCGATTTTAAAAAAATTCTCTTAAAAAATTTACACACAAAAATTTTGCTGGTGAAAATATTTGGAACCAAAAATATTCTTGAGAAAAGCTTAGTTTGCTAGAAAAACTTATCTTTTACATCGGTGTCATCCTTAAAACTCAAAATGCGTGATGTGATTAACGAAATAGGTCCGCCATTTTTTTTTTTGAGAGAAGTATCACTTCAGGCAACAATGCCTATTTAGTCAAGTACCGCGCTACATTCTTTAGGAAAGGGATAGAGAAGAGATGAAACAGGTGGTGAAAATAGAAGGATACTCGGAAATTAACTGCCGTTTAAAGACAGCACAGCTACCAGTTACTATGCCTTCATCGCTGATCAGCCTTACCGACAGTCACTTTTAATTTTTTGTAGTTAAAAAAACCAAGGTCTTTGTTGGGAATCCAACCCACAACCCCCATACTGACTAGCTAGTACACTACCTATTAGCCTACAGGCGCACCTACTGCTTTCAATACATACAAAATAAACACGATGATAAGTTTGTTGTCTTCACTCATTGATAACCCAACTTGAATTCATTCATTTGCCCTGCAAGTGATGCGTATATAATCGTTTTAAGCAGTTCTCGCGTATGCAAGAATATTCAAGTTTAACTTCACTCAATATATTGGTGTTATTATGATTCAGTTTAGACGCCTGCTTGGCTGTGTTTTTTTTTTTACTTCTGTTGTTTATCTTATTTCATATAATTTCTTATACGCATGTTGTTGTTGTAATGCGTGTATAAAATTTCTTAAAAAGTGTGCAACTTATAAAATGCACAGTGGGTCGTTTCCTTTAAATACTTAACAAATGATCTTCTTACCAATATTAATAACTATTTTGCCACCACCTCAGCTGGCTCTAACTTTGCATTTACAAGAATAAACATTCATGTTAAATCTTTTGTGTTGGATATCAATGTGTTTTTACGTCAATATGTCTTTAAAAAAATATAAAATCACTATGTTATTTTATATTCTAATATTTTAATATCAATTCGTAAATGTTGTCATGATATTCTGAGACACTTTGAACTCTTAGACGAAGAACAATTTCAGTAGACTCTTGCTACACTACTCGACGCAGAAAGCATATATAGATATCATTCGTTTTTTATGAAACCTGTAATACAGCTGATTAGCGATCTATCAAAATTTGTCAATACTTTATCCGACTCAAGGTAATTTTTTGCAATATCTGAAAGTATTTTAAACAGAGTTGAAATTTAATTAATAATGAAACTAAAGTTGGAATAAAAGAGAAATAGCAAGTTCATATTTAGAACTAAAAAAAATGTTATCTATGGCCTGTTTAGCAGAACTAAAACTTGATTTTCTTATGTAGGTGGAAAAAGCATATTGAAAAGTTTTAAATTATAGAATACAAATAAAATAGAGCGTTTAATGTAGTAATATGATATATAAGGCATAAGTTAAAAATAAAAACACTTTCCCACCTATTTTTCTGCCTTAGTTTCTAATCACATTAAAAATAATCTAAGGTTTTTAAGTTGGAACAAAGAATCACTTGCAGCAAAATGATTCAAAAGGAGACGTTTTCCAATGAACTATTTCTTGAGTTTAGACACAAAAGGAAATAGCCGAATTCAGCGAAACCTTGAAATGAAACTTTTATACTTTTATCTTTTTTAGTGAACTACACGGTTTGGTCTAGGAATGATATAAATCCAGTCAAACAATTTTTCGATAGCAATATTTTCACCGTGTGTCCTTTTTTCGATTAGATTAAAACAGCTAGAGTGATAAATCTATATAGATTGAACTTATAGCAAGTAGAAATATTCCAGAAATTTATTTTATTTATATACTCTTTAAGAATTTTTTGTACAAATTGCTGCATTAACAAATTACTACTGTTAAAAACTATGTTATGCTTAAAATTGCATCGATTCCATTACAAACAGCTGTAAAATTCATTTACGCTGCACCCATTTAGCTGATAGCCAAATACAGGATCAATAAAGAGATTTTTATAATGCAAACTGCCATTGCTTATGATAATGTGCAACAGAACAAATTCCTATATTTCTGCAAGCGTTAAAAATTGTTAATAAAAATATGATTTCCAAATAATAAACATCCATCTGTCATAATCTCAAAACGTTAGTATTTTCTAATAAAAATTGTTAAATTATTAAACATTTTTTCTCATAAGCTCAGATAACCCACGTAGCTAAGACTATTTAATTATTCCCTAAACATTTCAATCTATTCGCATACACTAATTCTCACTCACAAGTGCATCGACTAAAATCTATCAATTTAAAATGTCATCATATTTCCTGAAATTTATACAAACAACTTGACATTACACAACTGCATGCAACTTTGAATCTTATATTCTCTTTATAAATAAATTTGAGAGAGTGTGTTTATGCCTGTATACTTAACTCTATATGTTCGTTATCATTTAAGTTTTAATTGGCTTGCAAAAAATTTCCTAATTGTTTTGGGAACAGTTTCTGTACATAAAAAAAAATCTCAAATTTATTAGTTCTTCCTTTTTATACTTTTTGTCACAAAAATCTTTAAAACCTTGTTTTAGGAGTGAGATTAGAATAAACTTTCTCTTAGGGGTGAGATTTGAATAAATTTGCATTTTAATATTTTAAAAATTTGTTAACTATTAATAGCGTTTTTGACATTCTTTAATTGGAGAATGCACACACTGAGTGTACATGTCTTGAAGTAAGGTACATTAGTTTAAGGATCCGATGACTACCATTAGAGTTGAAATCTTCTTCAGTGTTATTCCAAAACTTCCTGTTATTATTCGTTTCTAATAGAACTTAAACAAATAGAATTTGTTACGAAAAAATCATTCATATGCAATGGTCATATTTAAAGTTTTTTTTTTGGTTTTGGATAATTTTGATTCTAAAAGGTGTTTTTTTAAGCTAAAGTTCTATCTAGCTTAAAAAAACACCTTTTGTTGTATTGTAAATTGTTTTTGTAAAAAGTAATTGTTTTGTTTTGTAATTGTAAAAAGTAACACAAAAAATGAAATTTTGATGAAACATTTTTTTTATTTGTTTCAGTATACTCTGACAAATCATCATGAATAGACTCTCGCTTGAACAACGCTACGAAATTATCCAAATTTACTTTGAAAATCAGTCGTCGATTCGCGCAACTTATAGACGACTTCGTCATTTGTATGGCGTACATAATCGTGCATCTGAACAAGCCATTCGTCGAACTGTCGATAGATTTCGTACCACATACTCTCTAGAGGATGCAATAACACCAACACGTCGAAGGAATGTGCGTACTGAAGAGAATATCGCCGCTGTAAACGAAAGTGTGGAAGAAGATCCAAATTTATCAATTCGTCGTCGGTCACAGGAATTGGGGCTCTGTCCGTCCACTACGTGGAAAATTTTGCGCAAAGATCTCGGCCTACACCCGTATAAGATCCAGCTGGTGTAGGAATTGAAGCCACGAGACCATTATATGCGTCGTTCTTTCGCCGATTGGGCTCTAGAGCAGTTGGCAACTGACCCGTTGTTTTATCGCAAAATTGTGTTCAGCGATGAGGCGCATTTTTGGCTTAACCGGTTTGTTAATAAGCAAAATTGCCGCATATGGAGTGAGACCAATCCACAATAGACCCTACAGACTCCATTACATCCAGAAAAATGCACCGTTTGGTGCGGTTTTCACGCTGGTGGCATCATCGGACCTTATTTCTTCAAAAATGAGGCCGGAGCTCGCGTTACGGTCAATGGAGATCGTTACCGCACCATGATCAATGATTTTTTGTTTGAAAATATAGATGACATTGATCCGGACGAGATGTGGTTTCAACAGGATGGCGCTACGTGCCTTACAGCGAACGCAACCATCGACTTATTGAAATCAAAATTTGGCGATAAGTTGATTTCGAGAAATGGACCTGTCAATTGGCCTCCAAGGTCGTGCGATTTGACACCACTCGACTATTTCCCTGTGGGGCTACGTGAAGTCACTGGTTTATGCTGATAAACCAGCAACAATTGACGCCTTGGAGGACAGCATTGTTCGTGTTATTCGTGACATACGCCCAGCAGTGCTCGAAAAAGTGGCCCAAAATTGGACGTCCAGAATGCGCTTCGTCAAGAACAGCCGCGGTGCCCATATGCCCGAAATCATTTTCAAATCTTAATGTCACGTATTGATCCTTCGAATAAAAAAGAAATTTTGATTACAATTTAATTTTTTGTGTTATTTTTTACAATTTCAAGTTCCATCGGGCTTAAAATAAACACCCTTTAGTTTCTATGTTTTTTAAATACTTAAACATTTTTAATATACAACGAAATACAAGATATTGAAAAATGTATAAAAAAGTTTCTGGGAACATAATTTTAATCTCCTTTCTGAGTATAACATATGAAGATTGTTTTTTCGTATATTGATGCCATCGAAAATTTATAACGAATTTGAAATAACGGCAGGCAAAAAATAAGCAAAAAGGTTGCAAGATACTGAGGAGACTTTATTGTTATGGACCACTTCGGGGCTGAAATAAGTTAAAGTTGATGTTACAGCTTAAAAGATAAAAAAGCAAGCAAATTTTTTTATTTTTTATTTATTTATTTAAATCTTTTAATGCAAAAATCATTCCAATGGGCTAAAATATTATATAAAACAAAGAAATATTACAAAAGTCATAATTATAAAGGCTTTTAATGCACGAAGTTTGTTTTCCAAACAAAAACAAAAAATTTAGATTAAGAAGAATCAAATGTTTACTGTATTACAAGGAGAAAAGTTTGACGATTATGAATGAAAAAGACTACTACAACCACGTTGACAGATGTCGATACTTTCATCAAAATTTTTAAACACTTTTTGACAAAACATCGATTTTATTTCGTTAATGATATAAACAGATTTTGAGTTTTAAGGATAAAATCGATACGATTGGCTCCGTATAGACTGTCCTTAATGTAGGCCTACAAAAAACAATACTGTGGTATTAAATCACACGACCTAACTGGCCACTTATTGTCGACTGTTGTGAAATTATGCGGTCGAAAATTTTGGTTCGCAAAAAATTGATCGTTTTATTGGCTCTGTGACATGTGAAATCCTCGTGTTTAAACCACATGCCAGGGATATCTACGTCCCCAATAATATACCAAAATTGAGTTGTTAGCATCTCGTCATAACGTGACCCATCGGCGTCATGACAAAAAAAAACAACGGCGTAATCAATCTTCCGGACCACATAGCGCAACATACAGCGACACGTTTCGAATGCAAGGGCGTTTCAATAATCGCTCGAAGGTTTTCAGAAGCCCAAATACGACAGTTTTGCTTGTTGGTATAGTGAAAATGGACTTCATTTGAAACAATGATTGTTTCAGAAAAACCAGCCAAAACCAGTTGAGCGAATCCACGGCAATATAAATGATAGGTCGGCATCAATTTCTGCACCATTTGAATCTTGTTAGGCTTCAATATCAAATCCTTATGCAAAATTCGCCATGTGGTAGTTTTGGATAACCCCAATTCCTGAGAACGTCGAAGAATTGACAAATTTGGTTCTGCTTTAACACTGTGGCTCACGTCTACGATCTTTTCAGCTAAACGACCCGGTTGAACACTCGTTAGGGGTCACACATTTTGCATGAATTCTGTCGACTCAAATTTAACAACCAATTCTTAATAACAGTCTCAGAAGGACAATTATGTTGTCCTAAACTATCAAGAATTTTACGAAATGTAGCTTTAACAGAACCACCATTTTAATAATAGATTTAAACTATTTTATTGCCAATGCATCTACTACGAGTACGTCATAAAACTAAATGTCAACACTATCACGCTGTTGGTGTTGCCAGAATTGGAAAACAAATTTCCTGTTGAAAAACATATAAAATATAGCTCTACAATAAAATGTATTAACAAATTAAATTAAATTTGTAATATAAATTAAAGATATAAATAACATCCGCTTACAACAAAGTTTCAGAATAGGAATAAAAATAATAAATACCACTGCAGCCATGGTCATTTAAAGGAGGAAGGAATATTTAGATACGTTTGAATAAATAATATTGTTTAAATAATCGGTAAAATATTCGATAAACCACTTATGACAAAACTTTAACTGCCTTAGTAATCTGTTCCAATAAGAAGCAGTTTTTACTAAGAAGGATCTATCAAAAAGTAAATTTTTTGTTGCTGGAATACAAATTTTTACATTTTTAGAAGAATGAAAAAAACTTACACGGTGAAATAAGAAGGATGGTTTTGAGTTTTTAACAATACTGTAACAGCTCGGACGCTTAACTGTTAGAAAATCATAAAAGGAACACTTTAGAAATTGTTAACATAGATTGACAATGACCTCTAATCCTTAGTTGAAATACAAATCTTATTATTTTATAAAACATATTCAGACAGTATAAGATCCTTACTTTAGCAACGCAGGACTTACTTTACACCTCACATGAAAAGGAAGGTACATAATTATTGATTAAGTATATACGACAGAGGGTTTATTGTGGAACAAACTATAATCCGAGTAATTAAATTTATCATAAAACATAGCAAACAATATTTTTAATTTATCATCAGATTTATTTTCAGGTTTACTTGCCAAAATCAATATCTCCTCAGACGACAGCGGAGCAAATTTCACAACTTTTGTCTTGTCTTAGATGGATTTATTAAAAACTTGTTCGATATAATACAGTTCTTGACATCAAGTAACTTAACTGAAGTCAGTGGTTAATACTGATAAAGGATTTGTTAATTTAATTCACTTAAGCTCTTTAGAATTGTATAAAAAACTATCTTCATGTTCTGTTTTTTTTTTTAATTTACTTAGCAGTTGCTCGTGGTGTTTAAATAAATAATTTGTAAAACGCTTAAATCCAAAGTTCATCAAATCTGCATTAAAAGAAATTCTTTTCAAACGTTCAAAGGTAACAACTTCTTTTAAGTGGATTTAATATTTATTGTTTATTTATTTTATAAGTATTTTTTTAATAATTTTTTGCACTTCTTTTTAATAACATAAGAGCTTTGACACAGGTGTAGTAAAGTGTCAACAGTTTAATAAGAAATAGTTTATGACTTTACTTTAATAGTTTTCTGAAGTTTGCTGAAGAAGAACAAAAACAACTGGCCCTGTTTTTGTGTCAACTAAAGTATTTTTTACGATATGAAAAAGAAAAGATGGAATAATGAAAATATGTTCTTATAAGATAAATGGATAAAAATAGGTTTCCTGTAAGTGCTAATAATTTTTGGGGTGAAATAAAATAAACTTCATTTAATTATTTTTTTTTTTTTTGCTGTATGTATACAAAAACATAATTAAGTTTCGATTGACAAAAACGTTATGGCAAAATTAGGAAGCCACATACCAACACCATATAGTTGAAGAAATTTAAGCGTGCACCCTTAAGTAAAAATATATAAGACTAGTAGGTAGAGCACTAGCTTGTCAGTATGGGGGTTGTGTGTTCGATTTCCAACTAAGGCTTTGAATTTTTTCACTACAAAAATAAAAATTGACTGTCGGTGGGGCTGGTCAGTGATGAAGGCATGGTCACTGGCAGTTGTGTTGTCTAATACAATAATTAATTTCCGACTATCCTTCTATTTTCATCACCTGTTTCATCTCTTCTCTATCACCTCCCAAAGAATGTAGCACGGTACTTGACTAAATAGGCATAGTTTTCTGAAGTGAAATGTGCTATGGAATTCCCTTTTGTAAAACATAAATAGCCCTAAGATGAATGTCGGCAGCTCAAATGGCTTTAAGATTAACCTCTATTCTTAGAAAAATGACGCCAAATGATAGAGTGCTTAATTAAAATTTATTTTACATTCTGCTTACTTGGCTGATTAATTGCAGAAAAGTTTAAATGGAGTAAAGTATTGCAGATAAAAAAGATTTATTTAACCATTTACTGAAGAACGCTTTTAATAATGCTATTGCATAATTAATTTAGGGTAAGAAAAAAAGAGGAAACGTTTTCCAATAGGTCATATCAGTTACCAGATATGAGCAAATCAAAATCGTCAATCCTACGAAGATATTTCAGTCAATAATAAAAAAATTTAAAAGTCGAAGACATACTTATTTATTAAACTTTTTAATTTTTTAAAATTCAATCTAATTTGTTTAACAGATTACACAAAATTTTAAAATTAAAAAAATTAATATTTATAATAGCACAAACACGTCAAACTTTAGTACAACATTGAAATAATTCGAAAATTAAATAAAAAATATGGTTTCTTAATCTCATTTTATAAAATCGAATGATTATATACCAAAAAATTATAATAAATAATTTTTGTAAATTTTATTTCTATTTGATTTAACGTAAAATAACTGCATTTATATTATATATTAATAAATACTTAAAAATACTTTTTTTTTAAGTTTCAATTCAATTTATTTCACAATATTATTAATTACAACAAATTTGTATTAGATAAATTCGCAAAGAGGTTTGGATTAGACCCTTTTCTACTTAAGTATATATACAATGTTTTTATAATTTGTAAGTGTAGATTTACTATATTTGATAATTAAGGAAAAATTTTCAAAAACCTTATTACAAATTTTTGAGAGATAGAAAGAACTTAAACTAAGGAACAGGGAACGTAAACATTATGATGAAGCGAGTTCATTAATATGTGTAAATTCTGAGTTGAGGCATCTTAAGTTTAAATTCGCAGTAAGTTTTGAAATTCTATTTTTAACAAGATCAACGTTTGCTAGATTATGTAAACGTTGAGTGGAATAATGCCAAGGCAATTTGTACATCATTTTAAGCAGCTTATTCTGAGCAATTTGTAGTTTTTTGATTTGATAATCTGCCGATGTAGACCACACAGGTGTAGCGTAAAACATTATCGACTGAAACGTTGTTTTAAATATTAAATTTTTGTTATGGATGCTGAGTTTGGAATTTCTATTTATCAAGGGATAAAGGAGCCTTATTAAGTTGTTGATCTTATCGATAGTGCGTGGTATGTGGCACTTAAATGTGAGTTTAGGATCCAAAAAAACTCCTAAATATTTCACATTGTCCATCCAGGGAATTTCCGTATTGTTAAAGCTTATACTACACTGAGGTAAGTAACATGCTTTTCTTCTTCTTGAGAAGTATATAGCCTGCGTTTCTTGTGGATTAATGAGAATTTTCCATTTTAAGAAATATGCATTTATTGCAACAAGAGCTGATTGTAATTTAGCTAACACGTCGGCCAAATATATTCCAGAGCTGAGTATAGCAGTGTCATCCGCAAAGATAGAAGTTATGCAGCCGTCAAGCAATGGAAAATCAGCCGTATATATATTATAAAATATTGGTGACAGACATGATCCCTGGGGACAGCCAGCTAATAATACCGCCTCTCTCGAATGACGTAAACCAATAAAAACACTAAAAGTTCGATCAGAAAGAAAGCTCGCAACCATTTTAATTAATGATGGCGGATACTGATGTCCTATCATCTTGTAAAGAAGGCCGTTATGCCAAACAGAGTCAAAAGCAGCCTTTATGTCCAATACGATCATACCCGTAAACCTTTTTTGTGAAAAATTTGTGCTCATAGCTTCACGTAGTCTAATAAGTGGCTGAATAGTTTTATGTTCTCTGCCTTAAAAATACTTAAATACTTAAAACAAATAACTATAGTCAATTATATGAGTTCAATGATAAAATTCGAAAGCAACATGTATTAAATAATCTAAAAATTTTCAGAAGAAGATTTATTATCATCCTCAGCCTAGACGAAACTAATTCAGCTGAAATCTAAATTGTTAAATTTTGCAGAGCATAATATATTCTAATAAAATTTGCTACTTAAAATCATATATTTGGCTAATAAAATAAATGTAATTTAAATCACTGTTAAATTGCGCTTAAAATGGAATCATATGCATGAAAATAATCCACTGCGAATAAATTATTAAATTTAGGTTACTGCTGTCATCTACTTAAATCAAAAAAGGAACACACACATACACAAGGTAAGCCCTAATTCCCAATCAAATCCATTCCTTACTCTAATACCACTCTTAATTTCTTACCAATATCAAAAATAATCTCTAATATAATTTCTACAGTTTATATATTTTTATATATTTTAAAGAAAACATTTGGTAATAACTTATGTATAGACTACTTTACTTATAACCAATGTATCCAAAAAATGGATACAGTTCTAACGTGAACACTCCTACTTATTTGTTTTAACAAGAAGATAATTTTTCTACTACTCAATTATAACACTTTGAGTTGCCATGATATTTTGGACATCTATATCTAAAATATTCTCGACTCTGCTGCTAACTATAATCAATAGTAAAACTTTATATATATTTCTTTGCTTTACAACCAACAAGTTTTACACGTTTTCCTTTAAATGAACCAAAAAAAAAATTAAAATAAATAGAAAAAATAATATTTTCAAGTAAGTGTATCTGCTGCCTAACACGTACACAATAACTTTATTACTTAGTTAAATTTACTTTAAAATTAAATAAATAATTTCTAAGAAATTTTACCAAGTCTATAACTTTTTTTCTTGTCTTGGCCTCCTTTCCCTTTTACAATTCATCTTAAGAGCTGTTGCGAAAACTTTCCATGCTAAATAAAATGGACAGTTTTTATTATTCTAAAGTTGTTGGCTTGGCTGCATTATAAAATGAAAAATAAAATTGTAAAACAGAAACTGCAAAGGAAAAAATTAATACCAATAAAAAACATTGAAATAAAACGCACACCCAAATATACCAAAAAGCAGATAGAAACGGGGAGGGAGGTAGAGAAGGAAGATATGTTAAAAGCAAAAAGACAAAGTTAGTAAAATTTCCCAGCAGATAAAAAAAAGTTGAGAATAAAACCCCATAGTTATCTATGACGGTGTTTCCATTACTTTTGTAATATGGCGTCAAAGAGTCGGCAGCGATTTATGTATATTCACAAAGCGAATAAACTGACTGACTAAACTAAACTAAATTCAGCAATTTTCTTGCATTTGAATTTGTGTGTTTTTCACTTAGCCAGAGGTAAAGGGTATTTCCTTTCAAGAGTAGCTTTTATACACAAATGTTACAAATTAAGTTAAACTTTACAGCAAAGTTCTTGACTTAGATAGTGGTGCTTTTTACGTTACATTTCTTAAAATTCATGATATCTTCGGACAACTTAATCGACCTTCTGACACCGCTCTTAAGATCTTTGTAGTTAATTTTGAGTCGACAGGCTCGATACAAAATGTGCAAACACCATCGCATGTTCAACCGGATCGTTTAATTGAAAACATCCCAGCCGTGATGCACAATGTTTAAGCAGATCCAAATTTGTTAATTTCTCAACGTTTTTAACAAATGGCGTTATCCAATACCACCACATGGCGAATTTTGCGTAAGGATTTGACTTTGCAGTTTAACAAGGTTTAACTCGCGCAGTAATGCAAGCCGACCGATCATTTGCATCAACGTAAATTCGCTGAATTCATTCATGAGCAACCGGCTGGTTCTTCTGAAAAAATCATTTTTTCAGACGAAGTCCACTTTCACTTGTCAGGGTATGTCAACAACTAAAATTGCCGCATTTGGGCTTCTGAAAATCCTAGAGTAATTATTGAGAAGTTAAGAGCTATGTGGTCTGAATGCATGATTGGTCCGCTTTTTTTCAAGGATGAGACTGGAAATCTTAGAGCGATTACTGAAAAGTCTTTGCATGTTCAACGTGTCACTGTATGGTGTGCTATGTGCTCTGGAGGCGTGATTGGTCCGTTTTGTTTTTTTTTTTCTAAAAAGAGTCTAAAAATGCGGCAACGGTCAAAGGATCATGGTATTGCGAGATGCTAACAACCCATTTTTACCCTATTATTGACAACATGTAGTTTCAACCGGACGGTGACCAATGTCGCAACCAATGAAAAACCAAGTTATTGCAAACCAAATTTAACAACAATCAGCAATTAAGTGGCTAGCCAGAGCGTGTTTTTAGCACATCTGGATTATTTTTTCTTTAAGGATAGAGCCTATATAGTGCCAATCGAATTTATTTTAGCCTTAAAGCTCCAAATCCGTGATGTGATAACGAGCAACGAAATAGGACAGCCATTTTTCCACAAAGTGATTAACTTAATGAAAGAAACTTTGATAAAAGAATCGACATTTGTCAACGTGGTCATGAAAAACATTTTCCAGATCTCATTTTTCATTCATAATTATCGAACTTTTCTCTTCGCAATTCAATACAAATTTTGAATCATATTAATCTAAATTTTTTGTTTTATTTTGTTTTAGAAAATAAACTTCTTACTGAAAACTCCTTTACTCTTGAATTATTTCAGAATTCTTTGTAAGCTATTTATTTGTGTCAAACGATGCTAATATTCTACAAATTATTACCTTTGTTTAATTTTTTAGTTAGCTGCAGTAATATTACTCTTATTTCAAAATATGTAACTCCGTTTTATTCTATATGATCTGCGTTTTATCCTGTATTAATCTGATAATTTTATAACATTTCTTTTTTAATTTACACTGATTCATTTCTTGGAATTTTTAGCCATTTTCAAATAAACTAGTAGGATGTCTTGAGACTTAAGCTTAGTTTAGATTAAATTCATTCTTCAATGTAGGTATGCATTTATTTTATTTGTATAACTAAAATTATTACAAAAAATTATATTAAATTCACTACAACGCTTGAGCAGAAAAGAAGTTAAGTTTTGATTTTTATTTTCATTCTTAAATACACTAAAAATACAAGTTTACTGTATTATTTATTACTGTATTATTTATTTACTGTATTATTTATTTACTCAAAAGCGTTAAGGTGCAAAGACTACATTGGGATTTGAACTCACAATCTTCTTTTCTTTTTAGCCAACATTCATATACTTCAACCAATGCAGAGATCGCTGCTCAGCTTGCATTTTATTTTTACAGTTATTACACAATTTAATGGTTATAATATATTTCGATATAGATTATAGGATGATATTTGGCGTTGCCATATTCTGTCATGGCGTTTATAACAGCCAATGCACTGCTCTTTATTTTGCTAGAAAGCTAATTGCCCGCCATCTTCCTTTCTGCATTCTGTACCCCCTAGGGGCACATATATGGTCTTAACGGAGAGCTACTATGTAGACCTGTGCAACTGGGGGGAAAAGGAAGCCCAGTCCCCTGAAGTCAGTAGGGGTACAACTGGAAACTCCACTTAATTTCCATGGAAATCAGTAAGCCGCAGAGTTCGTTATTTGTCTCTTTAGACATTTAACTGTTCTCTGACTTATTATTGAGGTTGGCCCCTATATGGGAGTACCGTGGTGGTTGTGGTTTTGCGGCTCCATATCAGTCTATGGTTCTATGGTGGCCGCGTTCATTTCACCTTTAATAACACCTACCTGGTGAAATGTTCCCAGATCCAGTGACCATGCTAGACATGTATTCTAGACAGGAGTTGGAAAGTCTCCAACTCTTAAGCAAGGAGTGATGATTTGCAGCCCTGCTCTGGAATCATCGAAGTTGCAACTAGAAAGTTCTGTTGCATAGAATTATAGCTTCGGCTTCCTAGGACGAGCATGAAGTTCCAAATTATGCAGTGGTTTGATCCACCATCTGATTAAGGCTTCATGGCCAGGCGCGGATGTAAATTTAATCACACGTTTCTGCATTCTGTAGTGCAACTAACATTAAACATTTTTTTAATTAACAGGATCCAATAATGAAGATCCACCGCATTTTGCCGTGGTTGTTCTGCTTTATATACACACGCTTCAAATCTTTTACAAGTGTGATTCTTAAAAGATGCCGACCGATACTTCTATTTAAGTAATACAATTTTTCAAATGAAGATTCGTGATACAATTGTCATTTTCCGTCTTATTTGGCTGTTGTTCTGTTGAAGTGAAAGGCGAGCGCTTTTAATGTGAAAACATCATTGTCAAGCCACGGTGTAATTGTCAAAACAAAAACACAAATACAAATTTGATAGATGTTAAGAAATCACTCTTTATAATAAAAAGTTCCACATGGAAGAAACTAAACAGCAGCGGTAAATATGTTTTCCTCGGACGAAGAACTGGTGAGTGTTGTGTGTAATACTTAAATTATAATAAAGCGGGGAAAAAAACTTAAATGCAGCAACTTTAACCACAACAGCTCGACTAGTTCAGGCTGGTAACTACTGGCTTAAACGTTACTTATATTGCAGCCGCAGCACACACGAAACAAAAAACTATACCCATTTAGTTTCGAAAATCTATTACATACCCAACCTAAGAAGTAACTTTATATAGATTTTTGAATATACCTAGCTTATTAGAAGTAGCTTCTAACCACCTCACCCAATAGCTTTGCTTAAACTCAGCTAAAATATTTCGTTTTAAGTTTGTGTATTATAAAAAGATTTTTTTTTGTGTTTTTTTTTTTAGAAAAAATCGCTATTTTCTTAAACTAATATTATTGTTATATTAAATTATTTATTTATTTTGCTTTAAAACAGTAGAACAGTTTTTATACTGCTTATCTGGTTTTTAAGTTGGTGGCTAAATTAATGAAACAACAAGAGCAAAATATCGTAAAACTTGTAAATTTCATTCTTAGGGTAGGATGCTTTCAAATGCAATGCTCCATTTCAGGATGTAGAAGCGAATGTACAATAACATCAAATTAAATCAAAAGAAAAGAAATATATACATGCACCCTTTTGCGTATAGACACAAACAAGCAAGCACACTCATAGCAACATTCAGAGTAGTTAAACGACGCCATAGTAAATATTCACAGACACATGATGCAACATGAACATTATTCAATCGTATAAACATAAAAATAAAACCCCATTTTACTGATGAAAGTTTTAAAATAATCCAATAAAGAAAATTTTAAATAATTTCATTCCGCCATTACAGGGTTGGACAGTTGCGTACCACTTAAATAAAAATAGTTCCAGTCGTATTTTGATATGAAGTTATAAACATTTAAAAACAAACAAAAATCAGAAAAATATTTCTGATTTTTGTTTGTTAATACTATCAAAAAGCGGTATTCCATTTTAGCATCCTGTTTGCTTGTTGTAGACAGCTTAGGAATAAAATAATCTACAAAGTGTGTAGCTAATGAAAAACGCTAGTGGGGATTAAGTAGTCTAGAAAGCTGAAAGTGAGGTAGTAAAAGTAATTAGTGGAACCACTCTCATTTTGCTGAAGAAGTTGTTAGAAAAGTGAAATGAAACTCGTGTACTTTTAACTTAACTTACAGGCTAGATGGAAGAGATAACCATCGATGTCATGCTGGTATTAATTAATGTCTAGACAAGATAATAAGAAAACATTTCAATTAGATTTTAAAACACAAAGTTGATAAATAATACACACTGATTTCTAGATTCGACATAAATCCTAATTGGTCCGAAATATATTTTTATTCATCATGACCATATACATCTCTATATCAACAAAATCTAATGTGGGGTATTATCTGTATGTTAAACACAGCTAAATACATTGATATCTGTAAATAGGACAAAAGGTTATATTGGGCAGCAGAAGTTCCAGTTTCTTTTAAAATTGCAGATCAGGACTTAAAATTTAAATTCCCATCACATTCATTTAATTGAAAAATAATTGATCCCATGATGCAAAGAACTGTTTAAGGGTGAGTAAAGGGAAAACAACAGTTCAAACCTCCCAGTCTCGATAAGAAAGTGAATAACAATTGTTGTGTAGCCATTCCCCTTTATATTATGTTATATATTAGAACAAATTTTAAATTCAATTTAAGAAGAAATAGATATCAACTTTTTTATTTACATTTCAATAACACCAAATATAATTTAGAATTTAAACTAATAACTTGATTATTAGTCTTATCAGATATTTTGACCGGACACGAATACTTATAACTTTAATTTATGAACTAAGCTGACTATTTCTGTAGTAGAAGTAAATGTTTAGTTTCAGTAAATTAGAACCATCTCCAGCAAGAAATTCTCCAAATAGCATTAAATAAGATTTAAGTAAATTTGATCACAGAATATTAAAATTTTTTTATCACTAAGATTTGGAAAGACGTCACAAAATTTGTCGACAAAAAAAATATATAAAAAATTGAAATAAAGAAATCATTCAACTAAGAAACCGTAGCATATCATACTAAAAGAAGTATAAAATTTAAAAGGCTGCGAAGAAGAGGCGGTTAATTTTTGAAGGCTTCCTTCCCTTCATATAAATAATTGGCACACAGGAACTGAAATTATTGTATCACCTTATTTCCTGCCTTGAGCAGATGCTGGCGAAGCAAAGTTACCAAGTACAATCGGCAGTTAAATTCATAGGTCCCATTTTATATGAAATTACTGAAACCCTAACGTTTCACTATTTTAGTAATAGCTGGTCACATAGATATAACATATCATCGTAAGTGCTTTCCTACTGAAAGGCAATGTTATGTTTTAGGCAAAAAATGCAAAATTTTCGGCTAAAACGCATAGCGACATATTTCACATATATTTAAATTTTTGACGAGTAGAATCGATCGAGATATTTTAATCAGTACAGTTTACATTACCCCTCGGGGGCACTCTCTCTCTCCTTAATGGAGAGCTACTATGTAGACCTGTGCAACTGGGGGAAAAAGGGAGCCTAGTCCCCTGACGTCAGCAGGGGTACAACTGGAAACTCCACTTTATTTTCACTGGAATCAATAAGCGGCAGATTTCGTTATTTGTCTCTTTAGACATTTAACTGTTCTCTGACTGATTATTGAGGTATTGTGGTGGTTGTGGTTTCGCGGCCCCATATCAGTCTACGGTCCTATGGTGGCCGGGTTCACTTCACCTTTAATAACACCTGCCTGGTGAAATGTTCCCAGATCCAGTGAGATTGCCAGACATGTGTTCTGGACAGGAGTTGGAAAGTCTCCAACTCTAGGAGGCATGATTTGCAGCCCTGCTCTGGAATCATCGAAATTGCAACTGGAAAGTTGTGTTGCATAGAATTATAGCTTCGGCTTCCTAGGATGAGCATGACGTTCCAAATTGTGCAGTGGTTTGGTCCACCATCTGATTAAAGCTTCATGGCCTGGCGCAGATGTAAATCTAATCACACAGTACAATTTACACAATTGAAGATAAAATCCTAGAATTTTTTACGAGATAGGGCATAACAATACAGATACAGAGTAAAGGCTCGGTATGAGTAGAAAATGGTATTTATCTCGTATTCTAAAAAATAATTCTCTTCAATTACCTTCAGAATGCTTAATAGTTTTAAAGAATAACCAGATAATTTTCTTCTTATGTTTTAATTAATTTACCTTATTCAGAAATGTTTATGTAGTTTTATGATTTTTGCTTAACGAAGTTATTTTCCAGCTATTTTTGAAACATATCGACATAATTGTAAAAGATTTAACAACTATGACGAATTAACCCAAATTCGCTTTTTAAAATAAAATTTTAAGAACAAAAGTGAAAAGTTAAACGCTTTAAAGTGACTTGAAAAGTGATGATTTACATTTTTGAACAGTAAAAAATTATTAAATATATAATCTTATGAAGAATAATAATCTTTTACTTTAACTTGATTAACGGAAATATTTCTTTCAATTGCAATAATAAATTTTGTTTTTATTGATAGTTTGCATCCCTGAACTTAAATTTCAATAAATTCAACATAAAATAAAGTCTTCAACAAGCATGTTTGCACAGCCTTAGATGTAGTTCACAAGCACGCATACACACACACATGCGCGTGCTTATACACCGACCCATAGTCACTTATAAGTAATTGGTGGGTTAAGGTGCTACCTAGTATTATCGTTATAAAGTTGTTATTATTATTCTGGTTTCTGTTGTTGTTAAACACTTACACACATCCTTACTTACAATGCCTTGCCATGCTATTGTTGTTTGTGTTTTTATTTCTGTTCTTCTTGTTAATACGTTTATGTGGCTTTTATATTCCTTTCGTTATTTTTACGGTTTTAAAAAACATAATAATAAAAAACAAGAAAAAAACAAGTAAAACATTAAAGGCAATAAAAAAGAACATTGATTACCCTACAAGGAGGCATTTAACATTCTATATTAATTTGAGTAAGTGATGATGAAGCAAACAAGAAGCAGAAGAATAAGAAATATGAATGCATAAAAAAGGAAATAGCACATTCAAAGAAAACAGGAAGACGGACGAGTTAAATTCAACCATGCAACATTTGCAACATCAAAAAGATGGCGCAATACAGCGCACAGCAACTGAAACAGCCAGCAGTAGCAAATCATTTATCCATTTTAAAATTATAGGCATTTCGTTGAATTATTTTTCTTTTATGCCTTTGAATCAGTGTAAGATATATGAGCAATTTTTATTAACAATTGAAATTCAAGTGAAATTTACAAAATGGAGAAAAAAAAATTACAACAAACAACTCAATTGCATTTGTGGCCACAAAGCAATAAAATTAATCATTTTTATAATGCCAGTCCTTTTATGCTGTTAAATATTTAATAAAAGTAAGCAAAACCTGAAAGTTCAAGCCCTTTTAGGGGTGCAGGAAACGTAACTTATATAAAATATCGAATGTGGAATATTATTTATTTTTTCATCTTAATTTGTTCCACAAGTGTTATACCGGGTTTTTCAATTGTGGCAAAACCAACAACATAACAGATTTGACATTTAGTTTTTTGACGCATTCGTAGTAGACGCATTGCCAATTGTTTAATTTCGCACGAAAATCGTGTTAAAATAATTAAAATCCATTATGAAAATGGTGGTTCTGTTAATGATATATTTCGTAAAATTCGTGATATTTTCAGACGACGTAATAGTTCTTGGTCCTTTGATTTGAGTCGAGAGGCTCGATACAAAATGTGCGAACACAAACGCGTGCTTTACCGGGTCGTTCAACTGAAAACGTTGCAGCCATGAGCCACAGTGTTGAGGCATATTCAAATTGGGGTTATCTAAAACTACCACATGGCGAATAAGGATTCACTTTGAAGCCTTACAAGGTTCACAAATTGAAGCCGATCAAAAACAACCAACTGTTTTTTTTAAACAATTTTTTCAGACGAAGCCCCTCTTCACTTGTCAGGGTATGTCAACAAACAAAACTGCTGCATTTGGGCTTCTGAAAATCCTAGAGCGATTATTGAGAAGTTGAGAGCTATGCGGTCTGCAGGCATGCTTGGTCCGCTTTTCTTCAAGGGTGAGACTGGAAATGTGGTAACGATCAATGGATCACGCTATCGCGAGATGTGTGGTAAAATTTTCACCAATACCTAGCTGTGTAAGCCATAACCTGGTGGTGGATCAAACCACTTGGGTGATATGTAGCGCGTCCCTCGCCTTCGGAAGCCCTCGGATACGTATATCCTCCAGTCACTCCTAGTCGAGACCTTGAAGCAGGCCGCCACCCCAACTCCTTGCTAAAGGGATGGAGACTATCCAACTCATAATTCAGAATACATGGGAAGCATGCTCACTGGACCTTGATGATTCACCCTGTATTCTTGTTCAAAACTGAATCATCCTGGTCCCTCAATCATTCGTGAGGGCATGCGAAACCACAACCACACGATGCTCCCGAGTGGCCAACCTCAATAATCATTCAAACAGCTAACAAGCTGAACTGATTCCCGTGGAAATAACATGGAGTTGCCCAGTTGGCTCCTGCTAGTCTTTAGGGGACTGGACTCCCTTTTACCGCCGGTGACACATGTAATGATGGTGAGATTCCATCAAGACATTACTTGATAAGATTTACATCTGTACCTGGCTATGGAGCCTTAGATGGCGGTCAAACCACTGTGAGTGAAAAGCAGCACCACTCACGCCCTAGGAGGCCGAAGTCTAATTCTAGCAACAGGTCCTTCCTAGTAGCAATTTCAATGATTCCAGAGCAGGGCTGCAAACCACCCCTCCATGCTGAAGAGCTGGAGACTTTCCAACTCCTGTCCAGAACACATGTCTAGCATGCTCACTGGACTGGATCATTCACCTAGGGTTTTATTAATGGCGTCATGATCCTGGCCGCCATATTAAACAACAAACCTGATATGGGGCCGCGAAACCACAACCACCACGATACTCCCATATAGGGGCCAACCTCAATAACCAGCCAAAGAATGTCTAAAGAGACAAATAGAGGAACTCTGCGAGCTCACTGATTCCCGTGACAATAACGTGGAGTTCCCAGTTGACCCCTGCTGCTTTCAGATGACTGCACTCTCTTTTTCCCGCAGTTGCACAGGTCTAGATAGTCAAGTATTCTATAAAGACCGATAAATGTGCCCCCCGGGGGGGGGGGGGGTTATCAAGACATATAAATGTTTTCCCGGTGGAGGTGGGGGATATTTCGCGAGATGCTAACAACTCAATTGTGGCCTATTATTGACGACGTGGATATCGCTGATATGTGGTTTCTACAGGACGGTACAACACGTCAATTTATTGCAAACCAGATTTCCCAATAGCATAATTTTACGACAATCAGCAGTTAAGTAGTCAGCTAGGTCGTGTGATTTAACACTACTGAATTATTTGTTGTGGGTCTATGTTAAGAACAGAGTCTATACGGAGCTAATCGAATCGATTTCAGCCTTAAAAATTAAAATCCGTGATATGATTAACAAAATAAGACTGCCGTTTTGCCAAAAGGTGTTTAAAAATTTTAATGAAAGAATCGACATCTTTCAGCGTGGTCGTAGTAGACATTTGCCGAATATAATTCTTCATTCATAATACCCGAACGTTTCTCTTCGTAATACAATAAAAATTTGAATCACTTTTTTTATTTTGTTTTGCTTTAGATAACAAATTTCTTATTTAAAAACCCTTTATTATTACGCATAGGAGTTTGTTAAAGTGAATATGTACAATCTTTCGGTTTGCATGTAATAAACTGTGAATGGTAGAGAGGAACTAGGATTTTCGTGTTGTGTTTTGAATCACCCTTTTTTAATATGCCAATGCCTTAAAAATTAAAATCCGTGATATGATTAACAAAATAAGACTGCCGTTTTGCCAAAAGGTGTTTAAAAATTTTAATGAAAGAATCGACATCTTTCAGCGTGGTCGTAGTAGACATTTGCCGAATATAATTCTTCATTCATAATACCCGAACGTTTCTCTTCGTAATACAATAAAAATTTGAATCACTTTTTTTATTTTGTTTTGCTTTAGATAACAAATTTCTTATTTAAAAACCCTTTATTATTACGCATAGGAGTTTGTTAAAGTGAATATGTACAATCTTTCGGTTTGCATGTAATAAACTGTGAATGGTAGAGAGGAACTAGGATTTTCGTGTTGTGTTTTGAATCACCCTTTTTTAATATGACATTACTTGATAAGATTTACATCTGTACCTGGCTATGGAGCCTTAGATGGCGGTCAAACCACTGTGAGTGAAAAGCAGCACCACTCACGCCCTAGGAGGCCGAAGTCTAATTCTAGCAACAGGTCCTTCCTAGTAGCAATTTCAATGATTCCAGAGCAGGGCTGCAAACCACCCCTCCATGCTGAAGAGCTGGAGACTTTCCAACTCACATGTCTAGCATGCTCACTGGACTGGATCATTCACCTAGGGTTTTATTAATGGCGTCATGATCCTGGCCGCCATATTAAACAACAAACCTGATATGGGGCCGCGAAACCACAACCACCACGATACTCCCATATAGGGGCCAACCTCAATAACCAGCCAAAGAATGTCTAAAGAGACAAATAGAGGAACTCTGCGAGCTCACTGATTCCCGTGACAATAACGTGGAGTTCCCAGTTGACCCCTGCTGCTTTCAGATGACTGCACTCTCTTTTTCCCGCAGTTGCACAGGTCTAGATAGTCAAGTATTCTATAAAGACCGATAAATGTGCCCCCCGGGGGGGGGGGGGTTATCAAGACATATAAATGTTTTCCCGGTGGAGGTGGGGGATATTTCGCGA
The DNA here is from genome assembly GCA_030448955.1 of Trichopoda pennipes. Lineage (NCBI taxonomy): Eukaryota > Metazoa > Arthropoda > Insecta > Diptera > Tachinidae > Trichopoda > Trichopoda pennipes. The sequence goes on from JASKUP010000088.1 coordinate 11,617,048, forward strand.
GATGCTAACAACTCAATTGTGGCCTATTATTGACGACGTGGATATCGCTGATATGTGGTTTCTACAGGACGGTACAACACGTCAATTTATTGCAAACCAGATTTCCCAATAGCATAATTTTACGACAATCAGCAGTTAAGTAGTCAGCTAGGTCGTGTGATTTAACACTACTGAATTATTTGTTGTGGGTCTATGTTAAGAACAGAGTCTATACGGAGCTAATCGAATCGATTTCAGCCTTAAAAATTAAAATCCGTGATATGATTAACAAAATAAGACTGCCGTTTTGCCAAAAGGTGTTTAAAAATTTTAATGAAAGAATCGACATCTTTCAGCGTGGTCGTAGTAGACATTTGCCGAATATAATTCTTCATTCATAATACCCGAACGTTTCTCTTCGTAATACAATAAAAATTTGAATCACTTTTTTTATTTTGTTTTGCTTTAGATAACAAATTTCTTATTTAAAAACCCTTTATTATTACGCATAGGAGTTTGTTAAAGTGAATATGTACAATCTTTCGGTTTGCATGTAATAAACTGTGAATGGTAGAGAGGAACTAGGATTTTCGTGTTGTGTTTTGAATCACCCTTTTTTAATATGCCAATGTGTGTGTTGGTATTGTTAATTAGTTAAGTTAATTGATTAATTATTTTAAGTCAAAGGGAAGAAAAACTGTTCTAAAAAAATAATCAAATCAATTAAATAGCAAAAAATAATATTAACAAGTATTATATTCTGCTATTGTGTAATTAATACTCTTAATGAATTTTATTTTTACTTATTTCCCTTAAAAATTATATTTAAAAAAGCTATCCCTGTTCACTACATTTTTAGTCAAAAGTCTATAGCGGCTTTTAACTTTTTTTAGTTTTTGCATTAAAGTAACTCAATTCTCTAGCCGGTTATGCGATTAACTTTTTTGTTGTATTTTTTTATTGTTTTTATTTATATATCCATGTAATGTTTTACCATAGACCGCACACTATAGCATCATTGCAGCTGCATAGCCAGCAGTAGTGCGAATAATTAGCACTTTACGCCAATAAAGAACTCCTTTGAGATTGTATTGACTCAACGATTACAGAAATAAACAAGATGTTTATTGCATCATACTAGCAAGAGAAACATTTAACACGTACTAATTTTTAATGACCTACTCCTTTTGCAAAAAGGCATGAACGAAATTGTTTGTGCAGACTCACTAATACATACATACAATATAAATTTCTAAGAACTTTTTCAAGACTCCTTTCAATTGGTCTTAATTGCAATTTCTAAACAAATATATTGGCTTTTCGTGCTTAAACTCGAAGTTTTGGAAGTTTTTCTTTTACTTGCGTTTAGAAATGAATAAACGATTAGAAATGTTGAACGAATACGTTTGTAGAGAACGAAAATATATGCGAGATGTATAAGATTTATTTTTAATAAAGTGAACAAATTATTATTATTATTGTTGTTCGTTTGGAAAGTAAAAACGAATTAAAAGAGAAATAGTTATAAAATATTGAATGCAGAAGACAATTTGACGTTAGTTACCCGACTAATTGTTGCGCTACATGCAAACATTATATTATTATCAACATTATAAGCAACACAATTTGTACAGCATGTTAAAATTATTATAAAAATTTTTTATTTAGCTATTGTTAAATAGTATAATAGGTTTATGTATATTTATTTTAAGTTGCTGGCATATGGTAGCGACTTTGCTTGCGTTGTGGTAAAAATGTTACAAATAAAATTAAACTTTAATATACATCCTTATATTCTTCTATTCTAAAGGCATGCGTTGTTGGATAGATCCTTGAATGAATGCCAATATGGTAGAGTAGATAGATCAGCTGCGCTAGCTTTCTATATAGACCTTTTCCATGAAGGTGAAAAATTCAATTATCTTACTAAAGATAAGATTAATCATCGCTGCATTTCGGCTTAGAGCTATAAGTTTCTTAGAGCTTTATGGTCTTATGCTTTAATGTTCTTCGGATTAGAAATCAATGTGCCCATGAACTTACCAGGAATCAAAACACTAAATTAAAAAAGGCAAAAAGAATCTTGTATTTCATGATGATGGCAGCAAATGGCATTAAACTAAAAAGGTGAAAAGAGGCTGTCACATATAGACAGACTAAAATAGTGCTCAAAACCCCCTTGGAAAGAAAACCAATCAGACACTAATGCGGGTACATAAAGCTCGATTACAGCGTTAATTGGCCAAGGTAAAAATTAACGTAGATGATATTTGTAGACTGTGCCTGTGGATGAATGTAAATGATTTATAGGATCGACTCCTAATACAAATCTTAACAATCACAAAAGACTCCATGACGAGGAAATGTATCCACCAGTTATTTATGAAAGTATGGACCAAAAGAATCTAAAAATTGAGGCGATTTATTTCTTATGTTGATGGTATTTAATGCTAAAGCTACGACACGATTTATAACACTCCTTTTTCAGATACGACAAGAAAAAGTTAAATCGAAAAATCCAATAAATTAGACGAGAATTTTTCTATAAGAAAAATCATGAAGACATCGGTCAGTAGGTGCGTGATATAAAAGCGTATTTTGTTTATCCTCTATCGAACGAATTGCAATGTATGAGTTGTTAAATAAAAAATCTTACGATATGTTTAGTTTATCAAGACAAATTTTTGGTATCAAGTACAAATGTGAAGACATGTATTGTTAAGGCCGACTGTAAAAATAATAACAGAAAGTTAGTTAAGGAAGCCATTTTAATATTCTCACGCATATCATTTCAAGGCTCCTTTCTTTTTCCGAACCTATTTCTTAGTTTTCTAAATGAGCTTCTTTATCAAACTTTTAATCCTAAAAATGTCTTTTGCTGACGACAGCATCATTTGTCATTCGTAGTCGTTTAGAAATAGACCAAACCAGTTGGAGGTGAGTTCCTAAAGGCAGAACAGTCACGATCTCGCAACAATCCCGGAGTGAGGTCGTGTATGTAGGGTCGATTGTAGTGCCTGTATGACGCAATGTTTCATGCTTATGCATAGATCTGTGTTCGCGTATCGTGCTGCATCTGTTGCTATGGGTGATATAAGTATTAGCGAACCGGGAGCTCGTGATGTTCTTGGCATGAAAATTCAGCGTGGTGTTTAATGGACATATTTAACAGGTTTCTAAAGAAGCTTTCAAGTGCCTCGGTTTTCTAAAATGGTGTAAGAGATACTTTACTTCATCCAATCTTCGTACTATTTATAAGACCTATATCCATCCAAAATTTGAATACAACTCTCATGTATGGGACAGTGCACCAAAGGTTATTTTAGAGTTGCTTAACCGCGTACAGGAGAGGGCCAAGAGGCTCACTGGAGATAGAAGGGCATCTAATTTTCTAGACTACCGACGCAATATGGAATGTATTTTACGGTTTATCGTTACTACAATGGTAGGTGCTCTAATGAAATTAGGGAACTTGTTCCTGTTACAGTTTTTTGCGCTTAACTCGATTTTCGTTGAGAGCAGAAACATTTGTGCTTGAGTAATCAGGGGATCGCACTAAGCATTAGGAGAACAGTCCGTGTGTAGAATAAAATCCTTCGAGAGGTTTTTCCTGTCACATGCAATGTAGGAAAGTTCAAATTGAATGTCCACAAACACTACTTCCTCTTCCTACCCCTTTTTTCCTTCCCATAATAGAATTTCCTGCTTCTGGCACGAATGCATGGCATGTGTAGGGGCATCACCTGAGTGCTGGTCCAAAAGAAAACAAAATTACTTCCTATTGTGTATTCACTTATCTGCTTCGATTTTCAAAGTCTAGGCACAACTACACTAAAAAAGCCTTTGCTTTAGATATTTTATTATCAGAGACTAGCTCTTCAACAAAATTTTAAAAAAAGAATACTATTTTTGTTTCTTTTTTATTTTATAACATCGGTTCACTGATTATTTTTTGAAAATGGCAATAATTTTGGTAGTAAGATTTAATAACTGTTTTCCTTTTTTTTCATGAAAAAAAATTTTTGTTTTTGTTTTATTTTTTACAGAACAACATAGGACCTATGATGTTTCCATTATTTGTTATAATTTTTGAAAGTGCAAAATTTTTTGTTGACCATACAAATTCAGGTCTAGGTAACACTCTTTAACCAAAGAAATCAGACAGTAAAAGGAAACTAAAAAAAGCCGCAATAAAGTGAAGGTACAAACAAAAACATCCTTTAAGGCAACTAAGTGTAGTGTACAAAGAATAAAATCACACAAATACATTGCAACAGCAACAGCGGCAACAATAACTACTATAAAATAATATATAAAATGAATTCATTACGTAAAAGATTTTTTTAGTTTAGTACACACATTACAAAACAAAGGCATAGAATGATGGATAGAGAGGGAGCGGTGAAAGAAATGCTGGGACAAAGAAGAGAACTGGGATTTAAAATAGAAAAAAAAAATTAGTAGAAATCGTTGTTGCTGGTCTCTATGTTTATCCCTTTGTATTCAGCCAGTATTTATACGGGTTATTTACACAACAAGTATAATCAGTGTATATTTGTTAAAATGCCTCCTGCTCTCCTATGTGTACTTTGTAATACACTTAAAAATAGAACATGTTATTTCTTTTTGTTACTATTTAACTATTTCTGTGTATTAACAAAAAGGTATAACAAATAAAAATAACACACAATCACTCAGATACTTCAGGCTTTCCGAGACACAACTGAAAAGTAGTTTTTTAACAAATTATAGAACTACTTTAAACTGCAGACATAATTTAGGGTTACGTACCCAAAGTGGGAACGCTAAAATGTAAACCATCTATGGTTCTGGAACCTTAAAATTTGTACACAAATAGTGTATTATAGCTGCAGATGTTATAACATCGAATACTTAAAATTAAAGGTTATTCCAAAAGCTACGTGATTTCCCTAATTATATTTTTACTTTTTTTAATTCTGATAGGTAGACATTTTAAATTTACCAATATATCTGTGAAATAATGTGGGCTATCCAAAAAAAGAGTTATCCAATAGTTAAATAATTTCAAGTACATTTTAAAACAGCAATAGCCAGAGGTTATTGGTGGCACTATTTTTATGCTCGTTAAAAAAAATGTTCATTATAAAAATAATAATTGTGAACAACAAATTTGAGAATTAAAGGGTGTTTCCAGAGATAACACGATATTGGAAAATATGTCATTGTTCACAAACTATTGTTAACGGTTAAAATTTATTCAGAGTCAGCTATAACGACAAGAAAATAGAAAAAATAAGAAGGAGAAAAAAGGAAATTAAGGGTGTTTTTATCGGAACGTCATTTTCACACACATGGCGGTTTTTCTGAAAACGTAATAAACTGAGACGTTTCATTTACAAGATGATGTGCATTTTCATGCACAAGACCTTATTTAAAATTAACTGCATTACGACTGTCATAGTAATAATGAAATGAAAGAGACATACTGATAATGGAATACAATATCAGATGTCTGCCTCTGTTATCCTCACGAATACGAGCCCTTTTGAGCAACACTTTTCATTACATTCTCACATATTTCACGCAGTATATCATTAATTTCATCACGACTAGTTGTTTGAGTTGCTCAAGCGTTTTTTTAAATGTGCCTTGTCACTGATTATGATTTTTTCATGATAAACGGGATTGTCATGGGTGAGCTGTAACATCCTATTAGCATATATACGCTGGCGTAAATAATCTCGTGGAAGAATCTCTTGTATCAACTGAAACTTATATGGAAACAATTGAAAATCTTCGGGCAAAATTGAAGTCAATATCAGTTTTAAGGTCTACAAGGGTTAAATAATTTGAGGGTTTCCCTTTCCCCAGAACTGACTATTCGGTTTATTCACATATTCATTCAAATAAAAATATGCCTTGTTACTCTTTATGATTTTCTCATGATAAACGCGATTGTCATGGGTGAGCTGTAACTTTCTATTTGCATATGTATGGTGGCGTAAATCGTCTTGAAGAATAAGCTCTTTTATCTTTTTGTCTTTTATATGGAAAAAAATTCAAATCCAAAATTGTGGCCATAGTTGTTCTTTGAAGACCAATCTCCTGAGGATGGCGTCGAATTGAGGTTGATGGATTGTTTTGAACACTTTCTTTGGTAGCAGTAATGTGTTTAGCCGATCTTGGAGTACGTTGTGGTTCATGCTTGGGCGTATTACCTACAGATCCTCTTTCTTCGAAATCATTCACTACACGATAAGTAATGCGTTTTATTGGCACATTGTTGCTTCCAAAAATTTCACGTAACTTTCTCATCGTCACTGTAATCGTTAATTGATTTTCATAAAATCTTTTAACGATTAAAACACATTAGTTTATAGAATATTTTTGCCACGTGTCTACTTCACGACTGCCACATATTAACTTTGAAGACTAAGAATTACCAAAATGTCGGCAAAACTACGTTGTATACCTTCCTGGCGGACACTCTGTATAACCGCTTAAAATAGTTTAAAAAATAAAATACAAAATTAAAGGGTGGCCCATGCATTATATGGAATACCTCCGTACTGCTGAATTTAATATATATGTAAGTTAACAGATAAAGCAGCTAACTTGTGATATTTCAAAACTAGAAGATAAAATCTATCGTACTCCTTTTCAGATTGCGTTTCCTTTTTGTAAGTTGAAAAATTTATTGGTGTTTACATTGTTTTTTATACCTAATTTTGCAACAATTGCAAAAGCAATACAAGGCAAGGCAGGCCTTCCTAACTAACTAACTAAGAAACAAATATTTGTTATTTACATTAAGACAGAAAAAAATAAATCAGTCGATGTCATTTTTTAATCAAGTAATTGCAAAAAAATTGCAATGAATTCAATTTATTTAGTTGCTACATGTCCTCTAACGTTATGGTTGGCTATTGTTTGTTATTTATATTCTATTTAATTTATTACATTCGTCTATTGCAAATATTTATTTTTCTAATGAAAAAGTACTAAAGTATATGAAAAATTGTGGTAAAATAGATAAGACTTAATATTGTTAACCGTTACGTATGAGAAATATGTTGCCTGTATAAGCCATTAATTATACACTACTTGGGCAACAAATAAGTTAAGTAATATACCCGCATTTTCTTCTTAAAATTTTGATATTAATAATAATTCTCTTTTTTTATTCTCTATTTTCAAATTATTCGTCAAACCTTAACAACATAAATTCTACTTTCAAGCCCCCTTTAAAACACAATAAAATTCAAAATCCAACTAAAAAAATCAATGTGATTTAATAATTCCGATTCTCGATATGCAGCAATAACATTCACTTTTCAGAAGAAACAAAAATGACTTGCTTATTTAATGAAATTAGAATAGAACTTTTAACATTATAGTAGACAACAGACAATTTTTCTAACAAATTTTAAAAGTAAAATAACAAGGATAAAAATTTATAATTTAAAAAAAAAATTTTTGTTTTTTTGTTGAAAGAGTTTTGAATTTATTAAGGGTCTTTAACAAGAAGTTTATCTTTTAAAATAAAATGAAACAAAAAATTTAGTTTGAAATTATTCAAATTTTTTTTTTGTATTCCGAGGATAAATGTTTGGCAATTATGAATGAAAAATTTTATCTGGCAAATGTCCACCATGACCACCCTGACAGATGTCGATTTTTTGATCAAAGTTTTTAGTCACATCTTGGCATAGTGACAGTTATATTTCGTTAATTACATCACAGATTTTGAGTTTTAAAATCGATTCTATAGACCCTGCACTTAACATAGACCCACAAGAAATTAATCCAGTGTTGTTAAATTACACGATCTGCCTGGCCATTTAACTGCTGATTGTCGTGAAATTATGCGGTCTGGGAATTTGGTATGCAATAAACTGACCGTTTCATTAGTTGTGTGACAAGTGCCACTGTCCTGTTGAAACCATATGTCAGTGATATTCACGTCGTGAATAATCGGTCAAAATTTAGTTGTTACCATCTGACGATAGTCACATAGCGCACCATATAGTGACACATTGAGCATGCAAAGGCTTATCAATAATCGCTCTAGAATTTTCAGTAGCCCATATGCGGCATTTTGCTTGTTATCGTACCGTGGTAAATGAATGTGGGTTTCATTTAAAAAATTGATTTTTTCAGATCAAGCAGCCGGTTGTTCCGGAATGAATTAAGCGATGAATTTATCCTGCACCAGTTGAACCTTGTAAAAAAAAATTCTCCATGTAGTGGTTTTTGGTAACCCCAATTGTTGAGAATGTGGAGGAATCGAAAAAATTTAGATCTGATTCAATACTGTGACTCACGACTGCGATGTTTTGAATTGAATGAGCCGATCGAATATGTATTGGTATTCGCACGATTATGTTGTTAAAAATATCATGAATTTTATGAAATGTAACTTTCACAGAACCACCATTTTCATGTGGGTTTGGATTATTTTAATGCGATTTTTAAATTCATTGTAACAATTACCAATGCATCTACTACGAAGACCTTAAAAAAACTAAAAGTCAAAGCTATCATGTTGTTGATATTGCACAATGGAAAAACAAACTTTTAGTTTAAAAACCCGATAATATTAAGAAATTTTATTACACTAATAATGTCTAGCACAATGAAATTTAAGTTTGCAACATGTCTGAAATAAATTTAATTCTGGGATAATTTTAAGCTGATTTGATTTTGTGTTTAATATTCTAAAAAAAAAATTTTTAATAAAGTTTGACCTTTAAAAATCAAATTCATAATTCATTATTATTATAAAATAATTATTATTAATTTATAACACCCAAAATACGTTTTCATATTCGATGGTTTTATGTATATTGTCAAGCTAATTCCTAAATTGAACACTTCATATATTATATCTACTTATCCCTTAATGACCCTTAGGGTTATTAGGTGGTAAACGATAACAATACACGGTTAGATAATAAGCTATCAATAACACAACAATAAATTGAAATGCTTCACACAAGCAACATCGAGAACTAAAATTCCAAACGAAAAGTATTTAACTACAAATGCATGTAGTCAAGCTGCACTTATATATATATAAGGCTGTGTCGATGTTTAACTGCATAGTGGTGGATATATAAGTGTTCATTAATCTACTTGTAATCAGGATAATTTACACAACAATGCTTAATGCTTCAGGCATAATTTACTCAAGCATAATTTACGTCTTGTAATAGAGTGAAATAAGAACTTATTTTAGGTTTCTATTTGTATTCTTCTGTAGTTTCTGCTGTTTGGTTTTCTTTATGCAAATATTGCTATTATTTTATTAGCAAATAGCAACAACAACAGCAACAACAAAAACAAAGAAACCACAAAACTGTAACAAAAACAAATAAAAATGTGTAGGCTAAAAAACAAGCCTGTTTTTGTTTTGCCTTGCCTAGCAGAAAAACTGCAAAAAAGAATAAATCCCTGTAGACCTCCAAAAAAGAAAAAAAAATTAAAAAGGAAAAACCTACTAAAAACTAGACGCTTAAATAAACACAGCACTTAGAAAGCCATTGAGTACAAAAAAAAATTAAAGGTGGCCAAATATTTTGCATGTTTCCTAGTTTACTTTGTAAAATTAGAAATATTGAACGATTGCGAGTTAAGTTATGGTATCAAACCGTTTAAATATATATATATATATATATATATATATATATATATATATATATATATATATATATATATATATTTGTGACGCATTCTAGAAAAACCGACTTCTCTTCATCTCCAGATAACCTAGCTCGACTGATCCAGGATTCCTCGTAATGGAAAAGAAGTTTGTCTCTTATCCTACTGGTGCAGGAGCCTAAAAGAAAGACAACAAATACTCCGCATAAGAAGGACGGGCAAAAATTATGCTGTAGAAAGTAGAAAAATTTGACTTAATATAGTCGACGTAGCTTAAGTTTATTCGTGACGGGTCATATCAAGGCTTAGACCAATTTGAAAATTGCGTAAGATTACCATACTCGAAAGTAAAGCTAAATTACCAATCGGAGTATATTAAAAATCACGCACATAAACTTTCTTACTCCCCCGTTAAAAAAAAAAACATCATCCTAAAGTGCTAACAATAATTTCAGAAAATGGACAGCAATTATACTTTGGTTAGATAAGCAAAAAACGTTTTCAATTTACCAAAAAAAAAAAAATTCATAACAATTTTCTACAATTTCTTGTACAAGAAAATATGGTCAACTTAATTATATTTCATAAGCCATCAAACTGACTAAAAGAAAATTTGTCTAAAAGCAAAAGCACACAAAAGCCCTATATATTTTCCACATATATGTATTTACATATGTATATATGTATGTGTATGGAATTGCATGCATTAACGTGTTTATGCTACATGGTACGAGAAGTATATTAACATTCAAAAAAGGCAAAATTTCCTTTAGATGGTAAAAAAAACAAAAGTAAAAACAAAATGAAAAACTACAAACAACAACATAAAAGCGCAGAAAATGAACACTAAATATACTAAAACGACAACAACGTGTTTGAGTGGCTGCAAATTTCTTAGGTTAACAAAAATGAAAATTTAAACAATACCAGCCGTGCTTATTTGTTTACAAACAACTAACTAAACACGTGCACACATACTCACGCGTATATATATATTTATTTATAGGGGTTTTTCAAGCTAATACGAATCTAAATTTTTAATAGAAAGAAATATATTATGGAAAATATGGGTTAAATAAGGCGAGAAGTTAAAATTTTCTGTCCCTCTTACATTAAAAACAGGGCTTTTTATATACAACTTTCCGAAAATGTAAATTATCGAAACTTTTATACAGGTTTTACATTTAAACGAGTTTGAAGATTTCACTAATTAACCCTTTTTGATTGCTTTTGGAGATAATGTTTTTTACCAGAAAATTGTGAATGGAAAAGCCCAAAATTAAAAGCTGGCTAAGGAATAATATTAAACAATAACAATACATTTATTATCCCCCTAATACTATGTTTACAACTAGCGTTTTTTACATCTCAATCGTGTTTAAGCAGTAAACACGTCGATTTTGGATGTTTTACCATATATTGACGTGTTTTGTTTAACATCTCAAATGAGTTGTTTTAGATTTAAACATGTCGTTAAACAAGTAAATTCCAAATACAACTCTGAATTTCTGCCCCTGTAGGCTAGTAGGTAGTGCAGTCTGGGGTTTGGGTTTGATTCCTAACTAAAACGGCTGTTTTCACTACAAAAAATCATTTTTAAGGTAAAAAAAGTAGTTAAAACGTCAGCCTTAACAATCTGAATTATAGTGTGTTTAAATTTTAAAAAATTTTGCTTGAACGCATGCAAAAACACAAGTGTGAACTTAGTATTAGACGAAGTTATATTTTATTGTCACAACATAATAATATTAAAAACAATGATCCAATTAATTATATTTGAAGCGCAAAAAATGAATTTTTCAATCATCACAAGATTCGCAAGTCATAAACCTGAACTTATATGCTTACTGCTGAATACCATTCTGAATATAAATTAATTAATTTATACATTGCTACAAAAAATAGTTTACTAAGTTTTCAAAGAAAGTAGTTATCAGTAAAAAAGTAAACGATACGAATCACTATTCATTTTACAAACGGCGTAGTTTTCTAAGAAGTCTTATACACGCAAGACAACAACAGCAATACGCTTATAAGAAGTTCTATGAAATAAAATAAACTAAAGAAAAGATGAACAATTAACACAGAACAAAAAACAAAACATGCAGCCAAGTAGGCGTGAATGATAAAAACAACAACAATATGGGGCTGCTCAGCGAAGAAGGCATAGTCACTGATCGCTGTGCTGTCTTATAGACGGCAGTTAATTTCCGACTAACCTTCCAGTTTCACCACCTGTTTTATCAATCCTCTATCCCTTTCCTAAAAGACTGTAGCACGGTACTTGACTTAGTAGCCATTGTTGCCTGAAGTGCTACTTTTTTTTCAAAAAAAAAAAAAGTTTTGACATTTAGTATTTTGACGATTCGATAGGAGATGCATTGGTAATGGTTACCATGAATTCATTTTGGGATAAAAATCCCATTGAAGTAACTAATATCCTCTATTAAAATGGTGGTTCCGTTAAAGTTACATGTCGTAAAAGTCGTGATATATTTTAGGACATTAAAATCTTCCTTCTGAGACCGCTATTAAGAATTTGGTCATTGAATTTGAGTCGACAGGCTCTTACAAAATGTACGATCGCGTCGTTCAACTGAAAACATCGTAGCTGTGAGCCACAATGTTGAAGCAGAACCAAATTTATCAATTCCTCGACGTTTCCAACAAAGCGTGATTTAATTTACATCTGCACCGACTATATAGTCATAATCAGATGGTGGTCAAACCACTTGGTTTATTGGACACCAACCACGCCCTAGAAGGCCATCGAATACGTATATCTTCCGGTCACTTCTAATAGCAATTTCGAAAGCCCGAAGTAGGCCGCAGCCTTAACTCCTTGCTAAAGAGTTGGAGACTTTCCAACTCCTGGTCCAGAACGCATGAAGCTCTTTTTTATCAAGACACGACAGCATTCATACTCACTGGACCTGAACCATTCATTGTGTTAATTTGAATGATCCGACCCACAAACTCTCACGAGGGTCCGAAACCACAACCACTACGATACTCCCATATAGGGGCCAACCTCAATAACCAGTTAGAGCTCATCTTTGTCTAAAGAGAACAAATAGTGTACTCTGGGGCAAGTGATTCCCGTGGAAATATGTGGATTGTCCAGGTGACTCCTACTAGCCTTTGAGGGGCCTGGGCTCCCTTTTACCCCGCAAGACACCAGTCTAAATGGAATAGTAGGTTCCAAAAAGCCTATCATGTGCCCCCGGGGGGACGAGGTTTCCAACAATTGGGATTATCTAAATTATGGCGAATTTTGCGTAAGATGATGAAGCCTTACAAGGTTCAACTGGTGCAGCAATTGAAGCCGATCGCCCATTTACATGGCCATGGATTCGCGCAATTCAGTCAGGATTAACCGGCTGGTTTTTATGAAAAAAATTATTTTTTCTGACGAAGCCCATTTTAACTTGGCATGCGGTAACGGTGCCGAGATGCTAACAATTCAATTTTGGGCTATTACTACCGACGAGGATACCACTGACATTGATTTCAACAGGACGATGACACATGTCAGACAGGCAATGAAACGATCAATTTATTGCAAAACAAATTTCCCGATGGCATATTTTCACGATAATCAGCAGTTGACTGGCCAAAAAAATGGTGTAAATTAACACCAAGGGATTATCTTTTGTGGGGCTATGTTAAGGGGCCAATCGACTCGACTTCAGCCTTAAAACTCAAAATCCGTGATACGATTCACGTAGAAGAACAGAAACTTTGGCAAAAAGTGTTTAAAACATTTGATATGAGGATCAGCATCTGTCATTGTGGTCGTAAAGGACATTTGCCAGATATCTTTTTTCAGTTTTTAGAAGACCGAGAAGAACCACTTTACACCATATTAAATTTACGAAATTCTTCTTCTTAATATATTGTCTAGATAATATTAAAAAAGGAAAATCTAGAATAAATCAAAATTAATGTTCATAATTATGTTGCTTAAAAATTTTAAAATTTATTTAACAAAATAAGGAAAACAAGCGCTCTCACTTTTACCTCTAATTCGACATTTTACGATATTTTCAACGTAAATATTTACAATTTTAAATGTATGAATAGTTTTAGGCAAATTTATATCCACATGATTGACAGTATGGAAATTTATGTTAATTTTCATTTTTAACATTCAAATATGAACAACACTTAACTGTTACAAATAAAAAAGGCAACATAAATGTTTGTCAGTTTATCTTTAGCAATGGCCTTGTTATCGATAGAAGGTTGCCAAAGTAATATCTGTCAATATCATATAATATTTACAATATGCTCAACATAACGTATAAAGAGTTTTCGGATTGGCGTGAATAAATTAAGGCAGCAGTTTAAAAAGTTCTTTTTGTTATATTTATCGTTGTTGTTGTTGTTAGCAAATTTAATAGAAGTGAGTTTTCTTTGCCATACAGGATATACTTTTACTTATAAAATTATGCCTTTTAGTTGATTAAACATTTGCTTATTTTAGATGAAAGCTGTTGAATTACCTAAGGCTAAAGCAAATCAAATTTTTCTATTTTCGTTTCCACAAAGTGTCTACCATGGCGCATAACTTTCCTGTAATATGTGATAGAATAGTGTCAACCTAACAGAACTTAGTTGCCGAAATTTTCTTTTAATAATCTCATGAAATTTTATAATTATCTTCTTTTCTGTTTCTATTGTTGTGACTTTTCAAAAATATTTTATATTTAAGTAATAATTCTTGAAATAGTTTTTAAAAATTTTACAATTATTTATTTATCACAACATTTGCATTTTTAAAACAACTCTACATTTTCAACAACGTTTGTGAATTGTGTACGTGCAATTGATAGCTTATTTGATGATTTTGTTTTAAAGAAATGTCACATAAAAATGCTCCCATCATAAATACCATGACAATACAACGAGTGAAGTTCATTATCTTTATGATGTTTATTAAAATAAATATTCCAAATCTCAGGCCAAGTAATAGGGCCACAAATACCAGAACAAATTCTCGTTCTGTCGTTTCTTTATAAAAACTCTATACGGTTGTATATGCTGTCATTATCGATTTTTAAATCTTGTGTATCTGAAATACATCAGGCTGCAAATGTTGTTACACTGGTAAAAAATAAGAATGAAGGAATCAATATTCCGCTGTTTTGCTTAGCCCTTCAGCAAAGTATTTTCACCTAATGGACTTGCATTTCTATATTTACAAAATTTAACCTTTAAGTTATTAAATTGTATTGAATCTTACGGATCGCTATTTGGACCAATCTATATACATACAACGATAACTATCAACTGTCGATTTTTTTTTATTTAGTCATTAATTCTATGACAAATTCAAGAGATTTAACTAATTCTAAAGGGTGTTTTTAGAGAGGTATATAACTTTAAGTTGGCAACAGTTTTATAACGAGCGGACATTTTGTAAGCTATAAGATACGTCAATAAATAAAATTGCGATAACATCAAGTGTAAGTTGAGATATGGAAAAAACCTAATTTTTCGGTAGGCTTTATGGGCTGGTAAAAAAACGGTGATGGTCAGAACTTTGCAGTCAATGATTAACCATGACGTGCATACATGTTCTTACAGCTCATACCGTAATTAAATTATTGCAGGAAGTGTTTAGTAGCCATACATTTTCGAGTTTCAGACCCGTGAATTGGCCTCCAAGATCATGCCATTGAACGCCACTTTACTCTTTTCTGTGGGAATATGTAAAATCGTGAAACGATTGACTACTTGGAAGACAAGATACGCCAAGTTATTATCGATATACTGTAACAAATGCAAGAATTATTCATCGATAATTAAACCTCCAGGTAGACTACATCCGAGGCAGACGCAGCAGTCATTTGACGGAAATCATATTTAATTTATAATGTCATGTCAAAGTTCTATACCTCTATAAAAAACACCCTTTTAATAAATTCAATAACAAAAACCCTTATTATTAGGTTTGTTGATAATATTTTATATTTTCAAATTCCGGATACTAATTTCACGAGCTCTTTATGATTTTAATTAATGATTTCTTATCGACAAATTGTCTTACCCTTTAATGAGCCTTAGGGAAACAATCCTTAATATATTCAATTTTTTTTTTTTATAAAGAGAAGTAGCACTTCAGGCAACAATGCCTATTTAGTCAAGTACCGTGCTACATTCTTTAGGAAAGGGATAGAGAAGAGAAGAAACAGGTGGTGAAAGTAGAAGGATAGTCGGAAATTAACTGCCGTATTTAAGACAGCACAGCGACCAGTGACTATGCCTTCATCGCTGAGCAGCCCCACCGACAGTCAATTTTTATTTTTGTAGTGAAAAAACCAAGGTCTTCGTTGGGAATCGAACCCACAACCCCCATACTTACAAGCTAGTACACTACCTACTAGCCTACAGGGGCAAGGGATTGGGTGATATAATGACAAATTATGAAGACGAACAGTTTGGTTCGAAACAATTTCTTTTACAAATCTAGCGTTAGGTATAGGGGCATTGTATTAGTTTAAAGTTCATAACTTGATTCAAAAATGCCGTTTAATTTTTAGGAAAGCTAATTTTAAAAGAGTCTGGTATAATTATCCAGTAATTTTTGCCTTTTAGCTTTCCTAGACTACAATTCCAAACTCTCTCACCCATTCTGTCTCTCTCTTCTTCTCTCTATCTTTCTCTCTCTTTTCTTCTGCTCTGTAAGGAAGGTTTTAATATAGTCCCATGAAATAATAAGAACTTAGCCATATGGGACATTCAAATTATTGTTTACTATTGGGAAAGCTAATTATAAAAGAATCTCGTACGATTCTCCAATAATTTTAGCCCTTTGACTTTCCTAGACTACAATTGCAAACTCACTCACTCTCTCTCTCTCTCCATCTCTTCTTCTGTTCTGTAATGAAGATTTGTCTAGTCTCGTGAAATAATAAGATCTTAGCCATATGGGACATACAAATTAAATTTATTTTCGTAAAACAGAGTACGTCAAATCAATAATATGATCTCTAGCTTGAATGTGTCATATCATAAACTTTCAAGCAAACTATAACCCATATCCATTACGTAAATTATTTAGCGGGGTTTTATTCGTTGCCTATTTTTTTTTAATTCCAGGTATAACAGTTATAATTGTTTTTTATCGTTGAGATACCTGCCTGAATACTAGTTGCAGATCTGTGTTATTGAAATAAAGGGAGACAATTCATAAAATATTTCTCATTACAATTGTATTAAACGTAGTTGTAATCATTTCTATATAATTTTTTAAGTATCCAGCTACGAGTGGCAAGTATCGATTTTAGCTGTTTCCATGTTTAAGATAATCTCTTTGCACCATATGCTTATAAGAAAATAAAACTTTACTTCTGCTAATAGTTTAATATATAAATTAAATACCACTACATGCAAAAAATAAAACATTGGAAGGTGAGTTGAGTTTAATGAATTGAAAAATAATTCTTCTTTCTCTTTTTTTAACGGACTTTCAAACTACTATTGCGTTACTCTTTAATGTTATAGCAGTTACTATATTTTTGTAATCTTTTGAAGATTGAAAGCGTTAAGCTATCGGCAACAAATTTTACTATTAAAAATACAAGTTAAAGTTTCTCGAATCATCTGATCGAACGTATATGTTCTTCAGATAGCAAAAATGCTATCAATAACTTTAACTATAATACATGTTTTAATTCGTATTTATGTAGTTTTATATCTCAAACTAAAGACATAAAATTTAAAAATCATCAACTAAACTTTAAAATAAGAAAATAAGTGTAAGAACAGTAAGACATTGAGCTACGGACAGCATATGTATGCATAAACACATGGTTCGCATAAACTTAAAGCTACTGTTACATTAAGCCAGCTACTTCTACAATGACAAAAATACAAAAATAGAAAAATAAAATAAATTAAAATTTTTCGGAATAAATAAGTCGTAGCGCAATGACCACCAAAACATGCCTTCAACTTGATAAATCAATATCGGAGGATTTAAGTCAGAAATTAACACTCATAAATTGATTAACGTAAATTGAAAATTGCTTAGATTTAATTTTAATTGACAACGAAAATTATTAGACAAAATTTATAACATTAATAATACAAGCTTAGTAATGCAAATCATCTCAATTTTATTAAATACAAAATAAATAAATTTTCGCTTGCAGGATGCATAGTGGGTTTTAATTAAATGCCATGAAAAAAAAGACTGCAATTATATTTCAATTCTCCATGCAAAATATTAACATTTTGCTTAAATGTTGATTACTCAGCGGTAAAGGATATATAACATATCTTTGTTTTTAATTTAGAAGGATAATAAAAAATTTATTATTTGGAATAATTTTCAAGTTAATCTACGTTAATTGTTCTAGATTCCTTTAAACATAAATATTTTATGATATTGTCACAAGATATTCTGTTATTTTAGCAACTCTGCGCTCTTCTATTATGAAAAATCTGCAAGTAGGAAACATCTAGTACAAAACAATCTGTTTTTATAATAGTCATTTTTTAAGCCCTATAATATATTTCGAAAGGATCAGCTGTCAAACGAACCTTTCGATACTTATTAGCAGTGGCATACCTACATGTTTTGGCAAATTATTATGTAGTGATTCAGTTTAAATTACCCTACCAAATTATTATTATTATTCGGTTTGAAAATCAGGCGTTATTTTAGCACGTTATAGTCTGCAGCTTTTGTTCAACGATAATCCAAAGTTTTAGCTTAACAGACAGGCTTTACAAGTTGTAGCGCGCTGGTGGTATCACTGAATTTTCGTTTTTACAAAAACCAAAAACAAACTGAAGTCAAAGTGAAACTGTGTACGCAATTAATTCGATTAAAATATGGTTTCAAGAGAATTTCATCACGTGAAAACTATCGAAATCAAAATTTGGTGACAAGTTTCTTGAGATTTACCTGTCAGCTGACCATGATCAGCAGGATGGCAGGCAGTGTGACTTGACATTTTTTAAGTAACTCAAATTAATCCCTGTACTTTTTTATTGACAATAATTACTATTCGAAACAATATGTGCTGTAGTAAATATTAAATATTTTGTCTGCTTAAGCTTTTTTGCTTTATACAATAAAAATAAAGGAAGTAAGAGGCTTTAGCGATTTAAATTTAATTTTATATAAAGACTTTTTATAGGCTTTTACTTTTTACTTGATTCCTTTGTTCGTTGCAAGACTTATTGCCTTTTAAATTGAGATATGCACTAATAAAGAAATAACAATCTGCTATCTTATAACATCAAGTATTACACTTAGAATAAAGTGTTTTTCGAAGAGAAAATGGAAATTTGAAAAGAAAAAAAAAATTTTTTTTTTGACTAGGCGAAACAGTGGAAATAATCTAAAAATGGCTTGAATTATCATCAAAATTTCTAGTTCAAAACCTCTGGAAATATTAATAATATTTTATTTTTATGCAATAATGGCAAGTCTGTATTTCCTTGATATTACAATTTTTCTTTAACGAAAAATCTTCTATATGATATAATCAAATTGGAATAAAGTAAGACTTGGAAAAACGTACAAAATATCGAGGCGGAATGTCACACAGCATGTGCTTAATGTATCATGTACTTGTGGCATGGGAGTCTGGTTTCTATTTTTATAAGATTTAACAGCGCTGCTAACAAAGAATAGACATACCGATGATTACGATGCAATTCTACTAATGTAGATTAAGATTAGATGCATCGTTTACCTAAAATGAAATGCACAAATTCATAAACTCTTCATACTTCTTCTTGAAAAGTATTTTAAAATTTTTTAATTTCTTCTATTTGAAAACAAAATTGTATTAACAGAAGAATAAGACAAAAGAGAACTGCGCAAAACTAAAATCAAAAATAAACTAAATTAGCAAAATTAGAGAGCAATTCTCGTAATTAATGTCAAGAAATTTTTTTTTCTATTTTGCTTTTTCCTCTTTTAGTTTTGCTAAGTGTAAAAATATCCTTAATGTATGTTAAGCCAGTAAGTAAATCGTTTAAAAGTGTCTGCCTATGTTTGACCATTTTATATGCCACCACTTACTTATACTTATATTTTTACTACCTCACCCAATCAAAATGGTACCAAAATAAAATAAAATGTCCTGTCATCTCAGTTTCATATGCAAACACTTATTTATACAAACAGACGAATGAAAATACATGCAAGCATATATCAATATTTTGAAACGTTTTTGTATTTTTGTCTACTTATTCATTCTTTTTTTTATAAACTATTTCATTCTTTCATTGGCTTGTTAACTAAGCTTAAAGCTTTCTATAAATTTTTAGTTAGTCATTGGAGAGAACACATTTACGGAGTTATGTGTGCTGATATACATAGATACGAGTATTGATACAAACGTACTTTCGTTAGCTGTATACGTTGGTACATGATAAATATGTCGTTTTTCAGTTATGTTGAATATCCTAACTTGATGTTATCGTTATCCCCGTAAAATCCTTAACATTTATTTTGAATTGAGTACGTGTAAGTATTTTAATATCTCTATGCCTGTACATTATAGGCTAGTTACACACTCCCACAATTGCGTTTGTATGACTATAAAAAAAATTAAATGTCCTTTTACACGTAGGCGCTGCCAGCTGTCTATATTGTTATCATTGTTCCTTTTCGTACACAATATTTTTTTTTTTTTGTTTTTTGCGTTTTGAATATTTTGTCTGTGACTGCTGCTGCTGCTGGTGCTGTTGCATGTGTCCATATTGTGATGATAAATACTTAGTAACAGGAAATGATGTAAACAAACTTGTGAATTAAAATACCTTTACAGAACCATAAAAAAATTTGATGTTAATTTTATGTTATGTCATACAAACACACAAAAAAAACAATCTTTATTCAAAGTCAAACAGAATTTTTAAACAGCAGTAATGGTTCATGTGTATAAGGAAAATTTACTTAACGTCGGTACGTTTCAGATCAAAAATGATAAACATATTTTTGTTGTTGTTATTGTTCATGCTGTTCTTGATATTGTTGCTACTTCTGCTAATGAAGAAGATTTTGTAGAAAAATTATAGTATTTAACTTGATTTATGTACAGTGAAGAGCAATATTGGTTTGTTGTTTAATTAATTATAAAATTATTTTTTGTATAGATGATTTTTTTTTTAAATATGGAATGTAATCATTACAAACTTGCTGTATTGTTTGATAATATAGAATATGATTTATTTTATTAAAATCCACTAATGAGCTGCATGAGCAGCAGTAAAACAAATAATACATATATTATGAGTATATCATAAAATGTTTATTTTTTACCAGGAGCTTAGCACAAATTAACATCGATTTTTTATTAAATATATAAATATAAAATTATATAAGCGAAATTTTAGGTTTTAATGTAATAATGCCATAATGGTGTGACGACCAAAAGTCGGCAGGCTTGTTTTTGGACCACATAAGACAAGCAATTAAACTCTACACATTTTTCACATTTTTTTAAATTTCTATTGTTTAATAAATTTCATATTGTTTTTGTTTTTTAGGAACACTATTGTTAAATGCCATTATACAGCTGAACATTTTTAAGTTTTTTTATTATTATTAATAAAAAGTGTACAAGTGTATCTATTATACACTTGTTATATTTTATAATTGTATTTATTGTTTATTTTTATTTAATGTTATTAGTGAATACAATACTTGAAATTATAATATTATTATTTTTAAAACAAAGAATAGCCGGTAAGAAGCGCCATCTATTGACATGAAGATACATTCGTAAGAAAAACATACAATTAAACACAACACTAAACAGTCGCAAGCAGCAGGCGTTTAGTGGTATGAGAGCGGTATACTTAAGTATTTACGGAGAGTTAGCGACGCGCAAGTAACCGGGCAAGACTTCTTTCAAGTAAATTAGAATTTTATTCAACTTAATTGAAATTGTCTTGCGAATAGGTCCAGCTCAGTTAATCAAAGTCAGAATTTTATTCGACTTCAAATTAATGGAGTTTAGCTAAGGTTAATGGCAAAGCAAGTTCTGTCGCAGCTTCACCTGGCCGGCATTTTATTCACCTAGGTGACGGAGGACAGATCGAGGCCGCGCTTTGTTCAACCAGGCTAGAATTTTATTCACCCTAGCTGTACAGGATCGTGAAAAAGGCTAACATCAATTTAGACGTGGAAAAGTTGTCTCAGAATATTATTCGTGGCAATCGCAACTAGTCGAAAATTGGTAGACAGGCAAACTGTTCTGCCCGGAATCCCATTCGCTCCAGTAGGAAAAGCAGGAGGCTAGGTGGCGGAGGTTACCTGTCTATGTGCGAGAACTCTTGAAGGCCGCGAAACGGTGAATAGTGCAGTAGTATAATTTTAAGCTAAATTTAAGAGTGGACTGTAATAAAAACTCTTAGTAAAGAAGAAAAACAAAAGTGTCACTTGTGTTATTGGACAATAGAAAATTTTTGTAACGAACCCTGGATCGCACGAACCTGAAGTTGTACATGATAGCATGAAATAATTTATTATATCAAATTAATATAAATAAAATTTTAACGGTCTAAATTTTGCTCATAACGCCTTGAATATAATAAAAACTACAGTGTTAGTATCGGTAATACGTTTTTAAAAATCTCAATTAATTTTTAGCGATATATATGCTAACATCTAACATTTTTAAAGCAATTGATAGATAAATGTAACAAAGTTCCCCGTGCTCACTAAATAGCCAAAATAATCTTGGTCTAAACAATTTAATGTTAGATAATAAAAAACGTAAAGTCTTTATTTAAAATTAAAAAAAAAAGTCTATTACTATAATTATATAATTTATAGTTTCAAAATTAATTATTAGTCGAATTATTTTATTATTATAATCAACTAAATAATATTGATCTGGCTAAAATTTACATATATATTACATATCTTTTAAAAAACTTAAATTATTTCAAAAAATTTTGGTTAATTTAAAAAGAAACTACGACTATTTAGGTGTTCTAAAATGCAAATCAACAGTTTATGAATCGATAGATTCATTATAAGTTTTAAGCTACTAATTTAATTTAAGTGATTTAATTCCATAGAAATGGTTTTCATTTTTCGTTTTCTAAAGAACCAGTTAGCGGAATTGAACTCATTTGTAAATAAAATTGAATTCTGTGATTATTCCAGTAGCAATTATATTAAGTATAACAATAACTTGATTAGACTAAAATCATATAACCAAATATGCCTATTATGATTATTGCAACCTTTTTTATTTTTGCATGTTATTTTTTAGTTAAGAATCAGTAATAAAAGTACATTAAGCGAATCAATGTGCATTTTACAAACCATGCAGTTTTCCAAGAAATTTTATACACACTATACAACAACATGCTTATAAGAAATTCTACGAAATAAGATAAAAAACAGAAAAAAAACACACAGCCAAGCAGGCGCCTAAACTAAATAATAATAACAAAAATAATATGGAGTAATGTATACGTGATTGGGCAATTCAATTAATTTAAATTTAGTCATCAGTGAGTAAAGACAACAAAGTATATTTTGTGTGCATTAAAATGAAATAAATCGTTTAACTTAATTCAAAAATTTTAAAGGCTGTGTTATTATTTTGCAATAAAAAAAACTTAAAATAACAAAACGTTTATTAAAAGAAATAAACCTAAAAACTAATGTCAGAAATGAAATTGCAAATTAAAATGAAGTTCGATGAGATAAAAGTTGAGCAGCTAAAAAAGAAGCTGAATAACTTGAATATACCTGTCAATAACACAGAACTGCAGAAGAGGTTGATTGTTAATTTCAAGCGGCATGATACCACCATTGGCACATGTGAATTTGAAGAAAATGAAAAATAGATTCAGGTATGTATTCCAGCAGCAAATAACAATGACTTGTGTTCAATGCTTGCCGCTATAATGGAAAAAATGGAAAAAAACAACCAAAAGTTTCAAGAAATCTCTGGAACAAACAGTCCAAAAACTTTATTTTTTAACTACTTTATTTTGTTATTGAATTTGTCTACGACATTCACAATAAGTATTTAAATCTTAACCTAAGTGCAAAAACTGATGACATAAACGCAAAACTGGTAGGCAAAATTGATGCAATACAAGAAAGTTCTAGAGCCAACGGAGAAAAACCAAGAAATATCAAAAGTCTTAGACAAATGCATGCATGCTGTGGGACAGAGAGTTAGTGAGTTTGACGCATAATTGCTTGGCCTAGAGAGGAAGATGGAGACAGAATTGCATGAATTAAAAACACAAATGAGTGATCTTCAAATTCGAGATAGACCAGTAGGAGTTGTGTCTGAGAACGCCAACAAGAACAATACTCCAAAATTTGATGTTTACACAACTTTTAATGTGTTTTTGAGTTTTAAACAGTGGCCAGCAATAATTGGAGGGGCAATGAAGGAAAAGCTTAGAGGGTGCGGCGGCCGAAATCCTCAAAGGTTTACCAAGTGGTTGCAGAAATAACTACGAGGACATAATGGTGGCCGAAATACGTAAGTACGGTGGCGAGCATAAGAGAGAACTCTGTGGGATATTGTTACGGACAGGGTGCAGAAATCAAATGAGACGCCATGGAGAAAGAAATCAATATAAAAAAACGTTTGTAAAAAGGATAATAGTATTAATACAACTTTACTCTCGATCATTACTTTAATATATAAAAGGCCTAAGTATCTAAGTAACTAATAAAAAGAATAAAATGCCAAAATCGTTTCTCTAATGGAAATACTCATCGATTATTCGAAATTAAATTATGAAATCTTAAATGCAAAGGAAAAATCGATTTTGCATTGCCCTTCACTGTTATTATGTATCGAATACCTAAATGGTCTATAATTTTCAGGAAGCTATGTGAGTACTTACTTACTGAAGTTTTTATTTCTTTATCTGATATCATTTTCTTTCAAACAAAAAAAAAATGTTTATTCAATTAAATATGTTAAATGTGGCATATAAAACTACTACGAAACTTACAAGCAGTTAATTCTATTATTTGTTTCATTTTACTTGTCTGTATTTTATAAGAAAACCATTTTATCGTAATTTGATACTTACAGATGTTTAAAATTTGCTCATATTAGTATTTCAATTAAATACTTAATTGATTTCCAGTATAATTTGTCAATATAGAAAGAGAGAATAAAATACCTGAAAATAAATAGAAAAAATAAAAGCGTTAATAGAGATACGATAAATTTTAAACATAAAACACATTTAAAATACTTAAACTTAAAATTGTTTATACTTTTATTTAATGGGCACAAATATTTTTATTATACTATCAATTATATTTTTGCTAGATGAAATAAAACAAAACGATTATTGTTATTTTACTTGAAGGTCGCTTATATTTCATTTTCTAAATTTATTTCAAAAGAAATATAACTTTTTACAAATGTATAGATTAATTAACAAAAGTCAGGATATTATATATATATATATATATATATATATATATATATAAGACTAACATTCTTTACATCTATCAATCTTGGTGGATAAAAAAAGGAACTGAAAACGTTTAACAATGCTTTTAAATTAAGCTAAAGTCAAAATCAATATTTGTTACAAACAAGCCTCGTCACGTTTACAATTTAATTATTGACGTATTAAAATAAAATATCGGATTTTTCAACAAAAAGTTTGGTTTACATCACCAACATGATAGGTTATAGATTTAATTTTTATATTGACAATTGTTATAAAGAATTCAACTTCGCAAGAAAATCTCTTTAAAATAATTAAAATCCACTATGAAAATGTTGGTTCTGTTCCATTTCGTAAAACTCATGATATTTTCGGACAACACAATCGTCCATCTGAGACCGCTATTAAGAATTTGGTGGATGAACTTGAATCGACAGGTTTAATACAAAAAGTGCGAATATCACCGCATGTTCGACCAGCTTGTGCAATTGAAAACACCACAGTCGTGAGTCACAATCTTAAAGCAGATCCAAATTTTGTCAAATCCCCGACGTTCTCAACAATTGGTGTTAAAGGAGCAACTTGAAACAGAATTCTTGAGCTATAATAAAACGCGACTTATAGTTTATTGAATGATTGGTTTTATTATCTAAAATAATTATATTACAATTATTTATTTTATTGCAGTTAAAAGAAGCAAACTATAAAAAAGACTTACTTAGCTCTCTTCTGCTCGGCGTCCTTTCTAGTATTGACGTTATTTTAAGAAAAAAGTGCAAATTTCAAACAATTACTTCAAATGTGTAGAATCAGTATCATAGTAACCCGATTATCAAATATGAAGTATTTTACATAAAAATAATTAAATTACTATTGAACAATTCAAGCGAATTATATCATAAAAAAGAAAAATTCATAATTTCAATTTAATTCTCAACAATTGGGGATATACCAAACCACCGTATGGCGAATTTTGAGTAAGGATTTGATTTTGAAGATTTACAAGGTTCAACTGGTGCATTTACGTTGCCGTTGATTCGAAATTCATCTAGGAACAACCGGTTGATTATTCTGAAAAAATAATTTTCTCAAAAGCCCATTTTCACGTGTCAGGTTAAGTCAATAAGCATAATTACAGTGTTTGGGCTACTAAAAAATTCTAGAGCGATTATTGAGATGTCATTGCATGCTCAACATGTCACTGTATGGTGCTCCATGTGATCTGGAGGCTTGATTTAACCGTTTTTTTTCGAAGATGAGGCTGTAACGGACAATGGATCACGCTATCGCGAGATACTAAAAGCTCAATATTTATCGTTTTTCGTTCGGAGCAGTACTCAGGGGATGACCCATACTCATGCAATGCATTTTACCAGAACTAGAAAATTAGGTTGTGGGGAGAAGAAAAAAAGGAGTAGTGTTTGTGGGCATTCGATTTGAATTTTTCTATGTTTAAAGTGACAGGAAAAACCTCTGGAGGAAGTTTATTCCACATAAGAACTGTTGTGCTAAAAAACGAACTTTTCCTGTAATGTGTAGTGCGATTCACTGACCAGTCGACCACAAAGAGCACTTACCACTGTAGTAACGATAAAACAATGAACTACAATCTACATTGCATCGATGCTCTAGGGAATCAATAGAGTTGGACACCCTACCGCCCCAGTGAGCCTCTTGGTCCTCTCTTGTACGCGATCGAGCAACTACAAAATTGATTTTGGCGCGCCAATCCATACATAAGAGTTGTTTTTCATTTTTGGACCGATATAGGTTGCATAAATACTACGAAGACCGAATGGAGTGAAATATCTCTTACACTGTTTTGAAAATCTAGGGACTTTAAAGCTTCTCTAGAAACCTGAACATCAAGAGTTTTCGATACCGTAATACCTATATCACCCATAGTAAGCGTAAGCATGCTACATTGCGTCTTACAGCCATTAAAATCGACTTTATTCATACGAATCCATTTGGAGATCGTCACGAGTTCGTTAACTGATTCGGTCTATTGCCAAATGAATATGAATGACAAATGATGCTATTATCTGCGAAAGAGTATATAGGGTTGAAAGTTTGACAGAGAAGATCGTTTAGAAAAATAAGAAATAGAATAGAAGAAGGACCGGAGTCGTGCGGTATCCCTGAATTAATCTTGAACACGTCTGATGAAATCCCATCTATAACAACAACTTGCGATTCTCGAAAAAACTCGATATAAATATGAAAAAATTATCACCGACACCAAAAATTTGGAAATTCATCGGTATGATACAACATGCTGAAAAAGGTTGTTAACGGACGCGCTAGAGTCGAAGAGCAGTATTTCAAGACCAGTGCTGGTATCCCATCCGGCCCAAGAGACTTGTTGACGTTGAGATCTGCTAAATCCTTTTTAACCGCTTGCCCTATGGCGTGGATACTAACAACTCAATTTTGCGCAATTATTGCCGCCATGGATATCACTGACATGTGATTTCAATAGGTCAATGAAATGATCAATTTGTTGCAAACCAAATTTGCCGATCGTATAATTTCACGGCAATCAGCAGTTCGTGTGGTTTATTTTTTGTGGCGCTATTTTAAGAATAAAATCTATACGGAGCCGATCAAACTCGTGCAGCCCTAAAACTCCAAATCCGTTATTTTATTAACGAAATAGGACCGCGATTTTGCCAAGAATTAATTAAAAACTTTGTCAGCGTGGTCGTGGTCGACATTTGCCAGATATCATTTTTCATTCAAAAATTGCACTTTTCTCTTCGTAATACAATAAGAACTTGAATCATTTAGCATAATCCCAAAATAAACGACAAAGTTTCAATTTCCTTTTATTATCTACAAGATTTCCAATTATAACAACTTAATTATTTCTAAAGATTTTTTTATTAAAACAAAAACAATTTACTTTGAAAATGAAATTAATCCGGCGTTTGAAAAACTTTTATTTGTTTAATTTCCTGCTTAAATTCAAAGATTTAGATTCAGAACATTTTATTCAAATTAGACAAACATTTGACACAATTTGACCACAAGAGTTTCTTTTACTTTTTTTTTTACTCTTTTTACTTTTCTTTTACAACTTTTTATTTTGTGCTTTTCCTGCAGTTAGAAAGCCATAATAAAAAAAATAAAGTAAATCAAAAAAAAATCTATATATAAAAAACTATATCTCGCAGAAATTTTGATTTTGTTTTTGTCTTCCTTTTACATTTGGTTTAACAATTAGTTTGTCCAAAGATGAAATAAAGAGAAGCACTCATTTGAATTTTTGCGAAATTGAATATCTCTAGCATGACAAAAACGGCAGCAAGAATTTATTAGTTTCCAAAGAAAAAACAATGTCTTTGGATTCATGCATATGTAAGCATATATACATATATCTGCAAAATTATATACACATATTGGATGTGAGAAAAAACTGAAGAAATGTTTCGCTAGGTACTGTAGCCTAGAAGCTTAACACATTACTAAACAAGAGATTATATTTGGTATCCTGAGTTCATTTTCCATCTTCCGTCAATTTTGACATTTTATAATATTTAAAGTTTCATGCAGAATACTAACGTATAAATTTATTAAAATCTTAACAATTAATTTTAAATTAAATCTTTGTACAATTCATTTAAGTTACCAAAATAAAATTTATTTTTGAAAAAATCTGGAAATTTCACAACAGATAACTTAAAATATATTTGATATAAAAAGCTGCATCTTTTAAAAAAAATCTGTAATCTGAATGCGACCACTGCGTAAAATGGATGGAAGTTGGGCAATTAACGACAATAGAAAGGCAATCTTTGGCAAATCACTTAATAAATTTACTCACTGGGCCATCGATAAAAAAAGGTTTCAATAAGGTGAAATAGTTTCGGCTATTGATAACTTAAATATCAGCAGTACCCCTGTAGGCTAGTAGGTAATGTACTAGCTTTTCAGTCTGGGGGTTGTGGGTTCGATTCCCAATTTTTCACCACAAAATTAAAAATTTTCTGTCGGTGGCGCTGTTCAGTGATGAAGGCATGGTCACTGGCCGCTGTGCTGTCTTATACGACAGCTAATTTCCGACTATCCTTCTACTTTCACCACCTGTTTCATCTCTTCTCTATCCCTTTCCTAACAGAATGTAGTAGGGTAATTGAATAAATAGGCATTGTTGCCTGAAGTGCTACTTCTCTTTAAAAGAAAAAAAAAAGCTCTTGGTAGTGATAATATCAGTAGTAAAATCCTTTTAGAGTTACCTCATATCGCTAAAAGAATAATTCATTTTCTTTTTAATGCCATCTTACGGCTCACGTTCTATCGTCATCGAAGGTTGCCTTGATCAAAATGAAAAATCCATAAAAATTTGAATCATACGGGCCCATAACTCTTTTACCAACCATATTAAAATTATTTCAAAAATTGTTGTTAGTGAAGCTGACCGCCATATTAAATGCAATTAATTGAATTCGAAATCACCAATTTCATTTTAGACATCAACCTAGTGCTATCGATTAAACTTGTAGACTGGTCATAAGTCATAAGAAAATTCTTTAAGGAAAAGAAGTATTATTGACCGCTTTTTATTGATGTTACACAAGCTTTCGATTAAGTGGGGCTGGGGGGACTTTCTTTCAAATTGAAGCTAAGCTTGCCGCTGAATATTCACAATCACCTAAGAGTATACACAATTGAACGCCAATTCATTATTAAAGAAGGACATTACTTTACCCGACCTCAACCAATTCTAGCTGGTATTCCTTAAGGTAGTATTTTGAACCCCATTTTGAATTTATTATATACAGCAGACATACCAACAACTACCCATATTCATACCTTTATATTTGCGGACAATACTAAATTTCTCTGCACTCGGAAGGATCGGAAGAGTGTTTTGTATTATTAGTTGGTAAAATCGGGTCAATCGATCACAGGAAAGCTCCATCGGTTAACTAGAGTAATCATAGAAAAATTACCAGAATATTCGATCAGACAAGAGGCCATAACCTTCCATTATGAAAACGCTCGGCCACATGTTGCGAGATTGGTCAAAAACTATGTGGAAAACAGTGAAAGTCCTAAAGATGCCTCCAGCCAACGCAGCCGCTTATAACTCAAGCGGAGAATTGGCCCAAAAACTGGGCAATAAAAATTAATGAACATAAATACTCCCATATAACATTATCTCTACGCAGAAAATATTGTCCTGCCATACGCACTAACACCTATATTGTGCCTCAACACTTGCATATAAAGTATTTCAGCTTCCACTTAGATCGGCGTCTCATATGGAAACATTACACTGATGCAAAGCTGACTCAAATCAAATAGAAAAGATCACAAATACATTGACTTAGTGACAAAAACTCTGTTTTTAAAATAGTTTGCAAGCTTTTACTGTATACAACATTATTGAAGCCGTTATGGTGCTATGGAATTCAGCTATGGGGTAATAAATCGGCCTTCAATATTGATAAAATTTAAAGCTGCGATTACTAAATTCTACGAATGATAAACGCAGCGCTTTAATAATATGTAGTTGTTTACAATATACATAGGGAGCTTGCAAAAAATTGGAATCGCCTCCGAATCCCTTGCTTGAAACATCTTGCAGTCTGGCGGACAAATTTGTTTGAAAAGGAAGGACACCATCAGTCTCAGATGAAGTAATTAACAATAATTGTTTTATGAAACTTAAAAACTATTGTCCCGAATTGGACCCCCCCGGAGGCACATTATAAGTCTTTATGGATCACACAACCATCTAGACTTGTGTCTTGCGGAGGTAAAAGGGAGCCCAGTCCCCTTCAAGGCTAGTAGGAGCCAACTGGACAATCCACTTTATTTTCACGGGAATCAGTAAAGCCCCAAAGTTCCGCTTTTTGTCTCTTTAGGCATTTAGCTGTTCTCTGACTGATTATTGAGGTAAGCCCTTCGGGAGTATCGTAGTGGCTGTGTGTTTCGAGGCCCTCGTCTGAGTTTGTAGATCGGATCATTCCAGTGAGTATGAATGCCGTCGGGTTTTAATTATTTTAAGCCTCATGCGTTCTGGACCAGGAGTTGGATAGTCTCCAACTCTTCAGCAAGGTGTGAAGGCTGCGGCCTACTCCGAGCTTTTGAAGTTGCAACTAGGAGTGACCGAAGATATACGTATCCGAAGGCCTTCTGGGACGGGGATGACGCTACATATCATCCACAGTGGTAATGATGCGCCATCTGATTAAGGCATACGGCCAGATGTAAACCTTACGGCCAGATTTAAATCTTATTACGTCATATCTCGAATTGGATGGACTTGTACAACTTTTTGACTTTTAAATTACTGTTAGTTCATAGATTTATACGTTCTAAACATGGCTTAAGAATGATGTTTTCACGTAGAAAGTTCTCGCCGTTCATACCGAACAAACAGCCAGCAAAGACGGTAGGAAATGACAACATAGTATAATTGTTTGTTTGAAGAACTAATTGTAGTTTTAAATAAAAAAATTCATGTTATAGCTTATTGTCTGTAAGGATTATATCTCTTGGTTTAATTAATAAATAAATCTTTAATTTAAAAACAAACAAAAAAACCAATAAGAAATTATTTCTTTTTTTATAATTTAAGTAATAATAAAACCGGATATTTGCTTGTAGTACTCCAATAGTTTGCACTACAAAATTACGTTTAAAATTTAAAGTATAAATACGAGAACAAAATTTGAAAAAGGCACCGTACATAATATTTATTTGTCACACTTTATTATAGAGTATTTTTTCATTTTCTATTTTCTACATTTTTTATACTTTCACTTACCCAACTGCAGTAACAGACCATCTTTGCTTGCAGATTTTATTAAAACACATTCAGTCATTTGTTAACTAAATATTGATGACATTTAATTTCCGCCTTCACTGCAATATTCTCTTGGTTTTTATTAATAAATTTTTGCCTTGATTTTAGCAAAATTTGCTGATACCGAAGAAGTTTAATAGAATTGAAAAAACCCAAAGAGCCATTTACCAACCAAAGCAGAACTATTAAGTTTTCAATGAATTGACTTTACACAGGAAAAATTCGTTTTTAAAATTTGTAAATGGATTCATTTTCAATACTAGAAAATGCCAATTTTTTTCTTAGAAGTCTTCATACACCTTCTACAAAGCGTAAAGGAAAGCAATTATTAGGAGTTTCTTTTATTTTATCTTTTCTTCTTTTAGTATTTTGCCTATAGCAATTTCATTGTTTGCTGTTGTTGTTGTTTATAAATTCATACGTTTGTGTTTGAAGTCTTATACATTTACAAAAAGCCCAACTATAAGACCAAAAAAGTGAAATCCAAAGAAAAAAAAATGGAAGGAAATAAACCATAAAAATACGCTAGAATTATAAGTAAAAATAAACGACAAACTTTTAGTAACGCACGGTTAAGTTTATGAAACAACAACAACACAAAAAATAAACAACATAACTTTAACCAGGCCAAATTAAAGCAATGGCTACAAAGAGAAAGAAGAAGAAGATGAACTACAGCAGTAAGTACAAAATTTACTTAACTACTAAAAATGCTCATGGTAAACCAAAAAATAAATAAAGAAACACACACATACACATATATATATATATATATATATATATATATATATATATATATATAACGAAAAAGGCGTAACACACAAGTGTGAAGGCATATGTTAGTATGTGGAGAATTAAAATCCCAAACGTTGTTTAACATAATTTACAATCTCAAAATGATGATGATGTCTTAATGTATGAAAAGTAAAAGAAAAATCAAAATAACATAGTCTCATTATTACTTGCCACAAAAACAGTGGTGCAGAGTACACAGCGATACAAATTTTTGGGCCACATCTGTTGCTATAGCGTAAAAGAAAAATAGAAATCATTTTCATTAAAAACTGTTGATTGAAGTGAAACAATACGGAAATTTTTACCCTTCAACACGACAATAGTGTGAATTTAAAATAAAATAATTGCAATTCAGTGTTTTAGGCGGCAGATTTTTTTAAATTGTTAGTCTATTTGGATGGATTATATTGATTATTTTTAAAGCCTAAGATAATATGCGAAATAATTCTGCGTGCACATTTTAACAGTTGTGATCAGTATTGAATTGATTTGAAAATCAGTCATAAATTCATTCATGTAATAAACGCAAAATTATATTCAGGCTTCATTTTCGCCTTAATGCAGTTATGCATATATAATTGTCATATATACATAGTGAAAATCGTACATGTATTAAATATTGTCACACATAGAGTGAAGCAATCCGCAACAGACCCTACAAGCTCAATTGCTTATAAAAATATGCATTGATTTTTTTTTTAAAGAGAAGAAGCCCTTCAGGCAACAATGCCTGTTTAGATAAGAGATAAAACAGGTGGTGAAAGTAGAAGGATAGTTACACAGCCTTCAAACTCTTATTTATTTTTTTTTGTAATGAAACCAACCACCCCTAGATTGGTAGACTCAGTACACTACCTATTAGCTATAGGGGCAGCATTAATTTCTAGACGGCGCATGTTATCGAAAATTGAATATCGTAAAAGACAGCACAACGACCAGTGGCTATGCCTTCATCACTGACCAGTCCCACCCACAGTCAATTTTTATTTTTTATAGTGAAAACAGTCAAGGTCTTTGTTGAGAATCAAACCTAAAACCGCCAGACTGATAAGTAAGATACCATAATTCTGATAAACCCGCATTAAATGCGTGATAAGTTTTACATCTGCACCGGCAGTAAGCCATAATCAGATGGTGGCCATTACCACTGTGAATGGTATGTAGCGCCATTCTCGCCCTAGAAGGCCTTCGGATCCGTGCATTCTCCGGTCACTCCTAGTTGCAATTTTAAACGATCGAAGTAGGTTGCAGCCTTTACTCCTTGCTCAAGAGTTGAAGACTTTCCAACTCCTGGTCCAGAACGCATGAAGCTTAATGTAATTAAGAACACGACGGCATTCATACTCACTGGAGCTAAACCATTCATTGTGTTTATTGTAAATGATCCGACCCACAAACTCTCACGAGGGCCTCGAAACCACAACCATCACGATACTCCCATATAGGGGCCAACCTCAATAATCAGAGAGAACAGCTAAATGTATAAGGAGACAAATAGTGAACTCTGCGAGCCTACTGAATCCCGTGGAAATATAGTCGATAGTCCAGATGGCTCCTACTAGCCTTTAAGGGGCCTGGGCTCCCTTTTACCCCACAAGACACCAGTCTAGACGGAATATTAGGTTCCAAAAAGACTATTATGTGCACCCGGGAAGAAACCGGCATTAAATGATGTATTGGATATAATATTAATCATTTTATTCGTGGCATACTGCCATCACATTGGTCGTATAGAATTCACTTCTACAAAAATCAGCCATTGAAGGGCCCGCCTAATAATTTTTTTTTTAAATGCTATAAACAAAACTACTGGATTTTTTCTCAAAATTTCTTTTTTTATTTGAAAGTACAAGCCTTCCGTTTAATAATGAAAAATAATTTTATTCAAATGGCTGCCTCGGCTGGCGATGCAGTAGCCTACATGATCGGTCCAATTTTTAAGCGCATTATCGGTTGTGTGCAGCTGTATTTTACCAATGGCTTTACGAATATTGTCCTTTAAAGCATCAATTGTCTCTGGCTTGTCAGCGTAACATTTATCTTTGACGGCATCCCACAAATAATAGTCCGACGGTGTCAAATCGCAGCTCCGAGGTGGCCAAACGACATCATCTCTGCGGCTGATAATGCGATCTTCAAATATAGAGCGCAAAACATCGAGTGTAGCTTTGGCTGTGTGGCACGTAGCGCCGTCCTGTTGCCAATATTCTCCTCTTCAATCGTCGAAGGTTTTCATAAACTTAAAACAGAAACAAAATTAAATGTTAAAAATTAGAACAGCAATTCTAAGACGAAATTGAAACGGCTGGCTGAAAACAGACAGACAGAAAATATTCGAACTATCTGAGATGAACAAACATTCGTTTAAAATGGCCCGATAACGATCGCGATTGACTGTAACGGCCACTCCTTGCTCATTTTCGAAGAAAAATGGCCCAAATATGCCTCTGGACCAAAATCCGCACCAAACAGTGACTCGTTTTGGGTGCGTCGGCTTTTCAATGTATGCGTGCGGGTTTTCAGTTCCTCAGATGCGACAAGTTTGCTTGTTTACATACCCGCCAAGCTCAAAATGAGCTTCATCCGAAAATATGACTTTTTTAGCAAAATCGGCATCTTCTGTAAGTCGATTGCAGGCCCACTTAGCGAAGTGAAAACGCATTGGATGGTCACTTGGCTTCAACTCCTGAACCAATTGGACTTTGTATGGCGTCATAACAAGGTCTTTTTGCAAAATTCGTCTCAATGTTGTCTCTGAAATATTCAATTGTTGAGAACGACGGTGAATTGATGTTGATGGCGCTTCACGCACATTTTCTGCTACAGCAGGAATATTCTCGGGTGTACGCACTGTTTTTGGGTTCTAACGCTTTGGTTTATCGATGAGGATGCTAGTTTCTTTCACTTTTTTCACAAGATAACGAACATACGGAGCTAACGGTGCTTCTCTTCTTCCAAAATCCGTACGCAATTTTCGCACACATTCTGCAACATTACTATAATTTTCAAAGTCATGCCGCAATATTTCCCAGTGTTGTTCAAGCGTATATACCACCATATTTGTGCAGCAGAAGGATAAAACCAATTATCTTTCTAATCAAACATGAGCTAAATGTTACCATTCACGAAATAAGCACTAGTAGGAAAAAAACTGTTTGATGGCGGACCCTTTAGCTGATTTTATTTTCAAATGTTAAATTGATCTTTCAAAGATTATAATCTTGATATTAAAATTAATGTTTTTGTGTTATTTTTTATATTTTATAAATATATCGGGCTAAAAATACTATTATTGATTTTAAGGATCAAGGTGTATTTGCATGTTCACATTCAAGATTTATAATAATTGCGTTTTAATTTTGTGGGCGCCTGATACCTCCAAATTAGTTCACGGAATTAATACTGCTTACGTAAGTTATTATTGATTTTCAAGTTATTCGTGTGGATGCGTGGGAGAGTTATACCTAAACAGAACACTAACATTATGGGTCCTTCGTTCTTCTATGTCTAATGTTTTGTTGGGAATATACAACTGCATCATAGTTAGACTACCGACCTTCTTTCCTATCGTTTAGTGTCTCGTATTTTATAAGGTTTGGCTTATTTTGCACAATGACCGCTACTATCTCTGTTTGTTCCAAATAGGGGATGATGTCACCTCCTTCTATTTTTTATTGTAACCACTACGTCCTCGTCTACAAGTTCTTTTTAACATTTTATTCGCGCATTAATAGATTTTTTGTATTAAATATTAGCTGTGCTAAGACCAAAATGTGTTTCTTAACGTTTGACCACTGTTAGGAAATGCTTTCGACTTATTTTCAAAGTTAGCGTTGGGTAAACCAAACTGTGATTTTGGGTCGATAAAAAGCAACTAATTCATGTGCCATTTGCAATTTATTGTAAAAATTTCATGGAACATACTTGATGTTAAAGAGCGTTTATGGTTTTTGTCATCTTAGATACCTTAAAGCTGTTGTATTTGAGTCAATAACATAATAAATAAAAGTATGCTCGCCATCAATCTTTACTATCCTGCATTTTAGATACAGTAGGATAATTTTTGTCAAGGATCTCGAATTGTTTGTTTGTATTTTCAACTTAACTCAGCAATAGAAAACAAACGACTATCTATTTAGTAACGACCTCTCAATTTGAGCCTTGCAGAATCTTCGGTTGGGCATCGAATTTAGCAGAAAATTAATTTTTCTGACAAAATAAATTTCGTATTTTGGAATGGCGACATAATTTTTTTTAAATTAGCTACAATTTAAGTCATAGAAGATTGCAGCATAGCCATGATTAATGAATTTTTATGGCCTAAATTGAAAGACGTGTACTTGCACAATTCATAGTTTCGGCACTGCTACACTATGTAGCACTTATTACTCACGCAACAGGCGATGTGGATTTCCGAGAAGTCAATGCATCCATAGTGAGTAAGAGTTTGATGCATATTTTGGGATAGTGAATTCATTTTTCGATATAGCTGCTATTTAAATTATAGCAGAGTGCAAAAAAGCAATGTTCGGAGTATTTTTCGCCAGACACGATGTAACAATGAATTCTCATGCCACAATCAATCTATTGTCTACAAAACTAAGGAATCATGTTATCAATGTTCTTCACAAACTGGTATTTAACCACTATAGAATATTTTTATATTATTTTACCGCTAAAGGCAAAACGACTTATTTCCGAAAAGCTAATATTGTTCGAGCCATTCGTGAGTTATAAATAGAAACCATTAACTAAGACTTGGACTATTAAACAGACAGAGAATAAAACCTATATAATATACTATATTAAATTTAGTTGCCTTTTATTTAATTTTTAAAAAGTTCATTACATCAGCGTCCCATGGTGTTGACTTTTATATAAGAAATAATTTTAATCCTACCCCCTAAAAATATGCTTTAATTTATTTTCTAGTTGTTCTTGTTTCCTTTCAGTTTATAATACAAAACAAATATAACTTTTTTCGTAAAAATTCGCATTACTGATCTGAACTTCAGGCCGCACAGGTATAATTAAGTAACAAAAAAAAACACCTGTGCCAACTTTTACAATTATAAGAGTGATAGGATAACCCGGATGAAAATAAGTAGACAGTTATCTATTCTGCTATTATTTCACTTTCAGAATCAAATTCACTTTCAGAATTAAAAATAAAGTACACGCCAACTCTTCATTCAAAACGAGACCCGCTAGTTTTAACTTTTATATGAATACCTGCAAAACCCCGCTAACTACAGCAGGTATTCATATAAAAGTAAAAACTAAAACGTTGCTGATTTTTTGCAGCTTTGAATTTTAGCTACGTATTTTTAATTTACAAAATAGTTAAGTATACCGTTTTATTCTAATTTTTGGTGCAGCTTTAAGTATGTTGGTGGTTTTAGAGGAGGTTACTGCTTTATTTATTTGGCGCCACTAATTATACGCAAAAACTATAAAAACGAAAATAAATAACACGAAGAGACATTCTGTGACATGCATATTTTACAAAAATGTCTGGGCTTGTGTAAAATAATGAGAAATTAAACAAACACCACGTTTAAAAAAAAGTACGAAAATGAGTGATTATTATTTTTTTATTTTTTGTGGTAAAAGATATTTGCACAGTACAGGCCAACAACAAACGACAAAAGATATTCCAGACAAAAAAGGCACAAGTAATGATATATTGCATACGAAAAATATTATATTAAATTTTGACACTGCATTTAGTTATTAAGCGAACAGTTGTTAATAATTAAACCGAATAATATTTTTGGGTTATTCAATCAGAGGCAATGAGGAATATCTTACTTTTTTAAGTCTAATACCATTACTAACCGTTACTCTCTACTAAAGGCTAGCAGGGGGCCAACTCGATAATTCCACATTATTTCCAGGGAAATCAGTAAGCCCCAAAGTTCAGCTTTTTGCCTTTTTAGCCTTTTAGCGGTTCTCTGGTGGTTACAGTTTTGCGACTCTCATGAATAAGATTAAGGGGCCAAGATCCTTCGGGAGCATCGTGGTGGTTGTGGTTTTGCGAGCCTCATTTATAAGATTTAGGGGCTAAGATCATCTCACCTCTACTTAGAACAAAGGGGTGAATGATTCGGATCCAGTAAGCATGCTTGTCATGTGTTCTGAACCATGAATTGGATAGTCCCCAACTCTTGAGCAAAAAGTGGGGGTTGGCGGCCCTGCTCCGAAACTTCCGAAATTGACACTTATGTCTTCGGCTTCATAGGGCGTGGGTGCACGCATCACATCACCCAAGTAGTAGTGTCCACGGGGGCACATTATAAGTCTTTATGGAACCTACAACCATCTAGACTTGTGTCTTGTGGGGTAAAAGGGAGCTCAGTTCCCTTCAAGGCTAGGAGGAGCCAACTGGACAATCCACTATATTTCTACGGGAATCAGTAAAGCCCCAGAGTTCCGATATTTGTCTCTTTAAGCATTTAGCTGTTCTCTGACTGATTATTGTTGTAGACCCTTCGGGAGTATCGTGGGGGCAGTGTTTTTTCAAGGCCATCGTTTGAGTTTGTGGGTCAGGTTATTCACAATGAACATAATGAATGGTTCAGGTGCAGTGAGAATAAATGCCGTCGTGTTCTTAATTATATTAAGCTTCATGCGTTCTGGACCAGGAGTTGGGTAGTCTACAACTTTTCAGCATGAAGGCTGTGGCCTACTCCGGGCTTTCGAAGTTGCAACTAGGAGTGACCGGAGGATATACGTATCTGAAGGCCTTATAAGGCGAAGATGACGCTACATTTCATCCACAGTGGTAATGGTCCACCATCTGATTAAGGCCCACGACCAGGTGCAGATGTAAACCTTAGTTCCAAGTAGTTCCATCCACCTCCTAGTTACGGCACACACCGCTAAGTAACGAAGTAAATCTTATCATGCATTTTGATATACCTTGATTTTATATAAATTTTACTGGCTCAATCTATAGGTTATGTGAACAGATTTTTTCCTTCAACCTTCATTCGGCACATCAATACATGGTTTAAAAAATATCGAGTTGTTCTTTGGATGCTTTCCTAAATGCTTTCAAGACATGTGTCATTAACAATTATCAGTGTATTATCTACACACTACAAATCAGTTGTTACAGCAGATGATACAGTAAACGTAAGTCTGGTCTCAAGATACTTTCGTAGAGGACACTGGTTTCAATTGTCTAAGGCAAGCCTTCTTTAATTATAAACATACGAACTTTTAAATACCTTTTAAATAGTTTTTAAATGTCTTGGAATGTGCTTTGCTCTAGCTCTCAAGAAACGTCGATGGCGCGCTCGTTTTCCTCGAAAACTTCTTTTACCACACTTAGCAATCTGTATGCTATTTTGTACTTTAATTCTAAGCTGAAGATCCTATATATTTTTTTTTATTTTTTAAAGAGTACCGTGCCACATTCTTTACGAAAGGGATAGAGAACATATGAAACAGGTGGTGAAAGTAGAAGGATAGTCGGAAATTAACTGTCGTATAAGACAGCACAGCGACCCGTGTCCATGCCTTCTTTACTGAGCAGCCCCACTGACAGTCAATTTTTATTTTTGTAGTGAAAAAAACCAAGATCTTCCGGAATCGAACCCACAACTCGCAGACTGACAAGCTAGTACACTACCTACTAGCCTACAGGGGCACCTAATGCATAGTTTTTCATTCAGAATTGATTTTAGTTTATCTATTAATATATTTTTAAGCCGCTTTAATACATTGGGTGAAGGGCTTTTACGAATATATGAATCCAATTTTATCAATTTTTTGGCCTCGTTATCATGGAAAGAAGTGAAATTTTCAAATATTAAATATTACTTGCTGCAATTCTATTAACATTTTATTATTTATCAGGAGTTTCCTCCGCTTCTAATTCAAACATTGTTGTTTTAATTTAATAAAATTTAAAACTAAGCGGCACTGCCTTTTCAGCTTTTACGGATGGCAACTCAGCTATATCAGTAGGTACATAATTAATTGTTTTTTTTTTTAGTGTAATTCATGGAACTGATCTCTTTAAATTACTGTTTTTGGATCATAGCGAATAATTCTGGTGTGGGGCTTCATCAAGTTTTTTCAGGTATTTGGTCAGAAATGTAGTTCTAGATTATGGTAATTCTTTTAACTCCTCTGTAAATATTTTCATACTATCTTAAAATCGAGGATATTTATGCTCTAAACACTGAAGAGGAACTCGATATTCACACAAAAATAACTTTAACGTCGTCGGTATACTACTGTGTAGTTAATGCCTAGGAATATTTCATGTTTTATCTAAAGAAAGTTTATAAATAACCTTAAAATTTAGCACTGTAATGGTTTTGAGATATAGAATTCTAAACGCCAATAGCGGACTCCGTAATATATTGAAAAATTACATAAAATTATATTCGCTGTAAAAGGGTGGATAGCACAATAGATATTAAATGCCTTTTTAAATTTACTAATTTTTGTACTATTTTCAATTAGAATATAAATATTAAATTGAACGAGCAAGAACAATTCTATTTTTTATCTAAATCAAAATTATCCATACGTCTGACAGTTATACACAACGGGTTTCTATTTCAAGATTTCATTGCAAGGAAATTAATAACCGCAAATGTTAAAAAGCCAACACTTAATTTATAAATAGAAAATCTTTTAATGTATTTCAAAATGTACTGTGCAGTCAAATAACACCGCTGATGATAAA
This sequence comes from Trichopoda pennipes, assembly GCA_030448955.1. NCBI lineage: Eukaryota > Metazoa > Arthropoda > Insecta > Diptera > Tachinidae > Trichopoda > Trichopoda pennipes. Next base: position 11,658,408 of record JASKUP010000088.1, read on the forward strand.
AATATCAATGATAGAAGACCATGAAGATAAAACAAAAAGCATACAAAAACGAAACAACAAAATATTTGATACTCCCTCTTTTTCCTTTCTGAATTAGTCGTCACAACAACAATAACAATAGACAATTGTTTACATGTAAATAATAGGGAGTCTCAAGCAAAAACATTTATTTTTTATTTTCATGTCTGCTCAAGTATAATTTGAAAGCTTATCTGCTATTTGTGAGGTTTTTATAGGATTTTTAGACAACAGCTTTAAGGTCGCACAAGTGGAGTTTTTGCCGATAATCTGGTTTTTCGGCTATTTATGTTTTTTTTATCAACAAATTAAAACAACGTGGACCAAACAAGGGCCAAAAACATCGGTTTAAAATAAAAATTTCTTCCGAAAAAACTGAATAAAAATCTCCAAACCTGCCTCTATAATCTTTCAAAAAGATGTCGCCCTTCAATTTCTGTTTTTTTTTTTTGAGACACCCTATTATATATTTAAATGTAGGTCATTAGAATCAGGATTTGTTGCTTCATTTTCGTTCAGCTTTGTTTGTATTTCAGACTGTAACACTTTTATTGTCAAGGTTTTCAGGGAGGCGTAGCTTATCAGCTTCTTTTATTTGTAAATTCACACCAACAACAAAAATTTCCTCCCAATTTTATTTAGTATCAAAGATAACAATAAAATGGAAACCATTTAATATTAAGTTGTAAATGCATAAGATAAAAACTTTTAAATAGCAAAATATTGCTAATGTTTTTTTTTTATTTTCAAAGGATGATTGGATTCAGGGATTCAAGATTAAGCAAAACTTTCCTTTTTTTCCTGCTAAGTTATTTTTTAAGTGTCTTATACTTAATATAACAAACGCAACATATGATTAACAAACAAAAAAAAAACGTGTTCAACATGGAAAGTGCTCAGGAGTGATTATAACACAATTAGACCATTAAACTATCAATATCACCGAGGAATTTTCGTTCAAATCTTAGCAACTTTAGCCAGCAATACTTAGCTGTCAGGTAAGACTGATACTTATGTCCTGATATTGTGGTTAAATATTTGCTTATTTGCGTATAATATCTTTGATTGATATCCTTTGTTAAAGATAATTTACGTTAGTTGTGTTATATTTCTTTAAAAATAAGTACTTTCTCAAATTCTCATGTAATGGGTTTTTTTAAAAACAACTTTGTTATTCTAAGACAAAATAAAAGAACAAAATTCGGATTAAGATGATTTAAATTTTTATTGTATTATAAAGAGAAAATTTCGGTAATTATGAATAAAAATAACATCTGGTAAATGTTCACCACGATCATGCTGACATATGTCGATTCTTAACGTTTTTAATCACTTTTTGTCAAAATGGCGGTCTTATTTCGTTAATCACAATACCGATTTTGAGTTTTAAGTCTGAAATCAATTCGATTGGCTCCGTATAGATTCTGTCCTTAACATAGTCCCATAAAAAATAATCCAGTTGTGTTAAATCTGTGATCTAAATGATTTAAATCATATGATCTGTGATTTAACCCCAATGGATAGTCGTGAAATTATGCGATCAGGAAATTTGGGTTGCAATAAATTAATCGTCTCATTGTCTCTGTGATATCCACGTCATCAATAATAGGCTGAAATCGAGTTATTAGTATCTCGCGATAGCGTGATCCTTTGACCGTTACCGCATTTTCGGAGGCTCAATCACGCCTTCAGACCACATAGCGCACCATGCATACAAAGGCTTCTCAATAACCGCTCTAGAATTTCTAGAAGCCTAAATACGACAATTTTGCGAGTTAACATGTCCTGAAAAGTGAAAGTGGTCTTTGTCTAAAAAACAAAAGATATTTTTTTAAAAATACCAGCCGGTTGTTCCTAAATTAATTTAACGATTCTATGGCGGTGTAAATGGTCGCTTGGCTTAAATTCCTCCACCCGTTAAATCTTGTAAGGTTTCATAGTCAAATTCTTACACAAAATTCGCTTGTGGTGTTGTTGGTTACCCCCCGGGGGCACATTATCGGTCTTTGTGGAGAGTAACTATTTAGACCTGTACAACTTGAGAAAAAAGGGAGCCCAGTCCCTTAAAGTCAGCAGGGGTATAATTGGAAGCTCCACGTTATTTCCACGGGAACCAGTAAGCCCCAGAGTTCCGTTATTTGTCTCTTTAGACATTTAACTGTTCTCTGACTGATTATTGAGGTTGGCCCTTCGGGAGACAGGTCAGTTTTTATATGGTGGCCGGGTTCATTTCACCTTTAATACCACCTACCTGGTGAAATGTTCCCAGATCTAGTGAGCATGCTAGACATGTGTTCTGGACAGAAGTTGGATAGTCTCCAACTCTTGAGCAAGGACTGATGATTTGCAGCACTCCTCTGGAATCATTAAAGTTGCAACTAGGAAATTGCTAGAATTAGTATTCGGCTTCCTAAGACGAGCATGACGTTCCTATTTATGAATAGTAGTTCGACACCCTCTGATTAGGGCTCCATAGCCAGGCGCAGATGTAAATCTTATCACGTTGTTGTGGTGTTTTGGATAATCGCAATTGTTGAAAACATCGAGGAATTGACAAATTTTTATCAGCTTCAACACTGTGGCTCTTGACTGCCATGTTTTCAATTAAGCGACCCGGGCGAACATGCTTTGGTATTCGCACATTTTGTATCGATCTTGTCGACACAAATATAACCACCAAATTTTTAATAGCGGTCTTAGAAGGACGTTTATGTTGTTCGCAATTTTCACAAATTTTACAAAAGGTAACTTTAACAGGACCACGATTTTCATAATAGATTTTAATTATTATAATGCGATTTTCGTCAGAAATTGAAATCATGGTGACAATTACCAATAGGTTTACTACGAATATGTCAAAAAACTAAATGCCAAACTATAATGTTGTTGGTGCTGCCACAATTAAAAAAAAAAACTTCTTGCTGAAAACCCCGATCTTTATTAAACAAAAATTTAAGTGTATTACTGTGGGAAAAGCATATCAATATTGTTATTTCACTGCTGCTCATATAGCTTATTAGAGAATTTTAACCCAAATTTTTATATATCAAACTCAAGCCAAATTGATTAACTAGGAAATATATTGAACTAACGAAGCAAAAAGGCAACAATACTATGTTTTCATAAAGGCTTTCATTAGAAACCATTCCCATATAATTTGAAAAATTAAAAATATTTATTTTTATATATATTTATTTTTATTGAATTCCAAATAATAAATTTTTTATATTCTTTTTTGCAACAAATTTGGTTAACTGTGACGTTGACTTCCCTTAAACGTTTCGATTAACCGATTAAACAGTCCTTCACAGGTAAAAGACCAAAATTAGCACCAACATTTGTGCACCCAAAAATTAATTCTCTATCATTCCTCCGCCCCTTGATTTGAATGTAGTGTCTACTGCGTAGTATTGGCATGATCCTACTTACGAAAACTCCTAACTAAGAATATATTGGACTTACTCTAACTGTTCTATATATGTATAAAGTATGAACACTTAAAATAAGTGCATAAGTAATTTAGATATTCATCATTATAAAAACCTATTTTATTATAATATTACCATCACATATTTTTTAATCTGGCAACTCTTTGTCCGCTTAGTCCATTTATTAAAGCTTAAACAATTTTCTCTTGTTCCATTTCTTCTGTAAAATAAAAAAAAACCCGATTTACACAGACATCTTCAGTTAAAGTTGTTTGTAAAAAAATTAAAACAGCTTGTGCTGTTGCTTACGAAATCAGCCGTTATTTAGTGTTGTAATGCAAAAATATGTAAATATTATGTTTGTGTAAGAAATTGTGGATTTCCACAAACATAAAGCCGACACAGACAGTCAAATATAATATTTTATCTTTTTTGTTTTTTTGTAATTACTTATGCTTGCTTGCTTGCTTGTCTGTGCTAGTCTGTCTATCTGTCCTTATTTTAATGTCGGCCTGAATAAAGCCAGTAACGTTCCTTTTTTTTCTCAAAGTTGTAATCTCCATAAAATTGACGCTTCTTTTATTTGATTTTCTGTTTCTTTTTTGTCGGTTTGATAGTTTAATTATGAAAAGTATAAATGCTGAGCATTAAGGAATTTTAAAACAAAGTGAATTATAGTATTATGGTAAAATAATTTATTGAATTAGCATTAAATGTTCTCATTTATGAAAGTGATTTTACCTGGATAAAGCTTTGGTGAAAATGGAAAAAACTTGTTAATTTAGTTACAAACAAAAAAAAAAAACTAAAAAATGTTGAATAAATAAACTGACATTGAGATACCTTAAATAATAGTCAAAAGAAAACTATGCTGCCAAAAGATTATGACGAATGGAATTATTATTTTGTGTATTTTTTGAATCACTCATAACAATGTATAAACTATTTTCACTAACAAATTATTTTATTTAAAACTGGCTAAATTCGTCGAATAATCGCATGAAAATTATATCGGGTTTTTCAAAAATAAGTTTGTTTTTCAATGGTGGTAACACCACTGACATGATAGTTTTTTGGCGAATTCGTAGTAGATACATTGGCAATTGTTGCAACAAAATAAATTTCTACGAAAATCTCATAAAAATAATTAAAATCCTGTCTGTAAATGGTGTTTCTGTTGAAGTTACATTACGTAAAATTCGTAATATTTTCAGACAATATAATCGTCTTTCTCAGACCGCTATTAACCTGGTTGAACCAGGTCATTTAACTGAAAACATCGCAACCGTGAGCCACACTATGGAAGCGGATCTAAATTGGTTAATTCCTCGACGTTCTCAACAGTTGGGTTATCGAAAACCACCACATGTCGAATTTTGCGTAAGAATTTAAATTTAAAGCCTTACAAGATTCAACCGACCGACCATTCACATCGCAGATTCGCTTAATTCATTGAGGAACAACCGGCTGGTGTTTCTAAAAAAATCATTTTTGCAGACGGAACCCATTTTCACTTGTCAGGTTATGTCCACAAGCAAAGTTGCCATATGTGGCCTTCTAAAATTCCTAGAGCGATTATAGAGACGCCTTTGCGTACTCAACGTGTCACTGTATGGTGTGCTATGCGGTATGGACGCGTGGTTGGGCCGTTTTTTTTACGAATATGAAGCTGGAAAATGGCTATAGAATAATAGAATAGTGCCGATTCCAACAAAATCATTGATTAAAAAGTTCTTGCTTTACCAACAGGCCCCAAAAGCCAGTCACAACCAGTTGATAGTTTTGTTTTTTCACTCCTTCTTCTCCTTATCTGTGCCTTCCTATTTATCTATCTCTCCTTCTCTCTCTCTATCTCTCTCTCTCTCTCTCTATCTCTCTCTTTCACTCTCGGAGATATTTTCCTTTTTTCCCCAAATCGAATATAAAGTCCCTGAAATTTAAATATTTTAAATTATTCTCGTTTTAAACGAAAACCTCTCCAAACGAAAAATTCCGTTCTTTCCGTCTTTACGAAGATTTTTACTTCATGTATGATATGTCAAAAACTTGTTGAATCCATATTGAAAATTTTAAATTTCCTGCGATTGCAGGCGGCATTTTTTTCATTTTTAAAATGTATTCACCAAATACAAGCGAATGATTTTTTTTAGAAAATAGGCGATATAAGATCAGTAATTTCTAAATGGAATGGAATTATATCTCGTTTAATGTTTAAAATAAGCAATAAGTTATAAAAAAAAGCACCAAGTCGCCTCCAAAAAAATCTATATATAAATTTTCCTCTGGTAATTGTTTACTCCCACATTTTCGACTACATGAAAAAGAGTGCTGTAAAACTAGAGTGAAACGCCTTAACCTGGCATCAGTCTAAAAAATGTTATTTAACAAGGCAAACAATTGTTCTAAAAGCTCAAAGCATTATTGAAAAATCATATAAAATAAAATTTCCGAGGGCTTCAACGAAGTCTTATACTTTAGATATACTCGCAGATGACAGCACCATTTGTCATTCGTATTCGTTTAGTAATAGACCGGAACTAGATGGAGGTGAGTTCCAAAAGGCTAAATATGAATAATACGCTCAATCACAATCTCACAACAATCTCGGAATGGAGCTGTGTGCGTAGAGTTGATTTTAATGCCCGGCAAGACACAATGTTGCATGCGCCTACGCATAGATCTGTGTTCGAAAGTGGTGCAGCATATGTTACTATGGGTGATATAAGTGTTACGGAATCAGAAGCTCTTAATGTTCTTGGCATGAAAATTCAATGTGATGTTCGATGAACTAAACACAATTTTCTGGTTTCTAAAGAAGCTTTCAAGTGCCTCGGTTTATGGAAATGTTATAAGAGTTACTTCACTGCATCCGATGTTTGTACTATTTATATCACGGTCCAAAAATGGAATAAAACTTTCATGTATGGGCCGTCGCTCTAAAGTCTATTTAGAGTTACTCGACCCTGTACAGAGGAGGTTGAGGGGGCTCATTGGGGATAGTAGGGTATACAACTCTAATGATTCTATAGAACATCGCTGTAATGTGCGATATATTTCACTGTTTTGTCGTTATTATAATGGTAAGTGCTTTCAAGAAATTAGAGCACGATTTTGCGTTAAGCTTGTTTTTCCTTAAGAGCGCATCCAGGGAATCACACTACGCATTATTTTCGTTTCGTTTTTCGTTTCATAATTCGTTTTTTTAACAAAACAGTCCGTATGAAGAATAAACATCCTCCAGAGGTCTTTCCTGTCACTTTTAATGTAGGAAAGTTTAAATTGAATGTCCATAAACACCACTCCTTTTTTCCTCCTTTCCGTAATCTAATTTTTTAGTTCTGGCACAATGCATTGCTTATGTAGGTGTCATCTCCTGAGTGCTGGTCCGAAAAAAAGTATACAGTGTAAGTATACAGTGACCATGTAAATCGTTACTCTTTAGGAGAGATGGCCAGAAAACGAAGAATTATTTTCTAAATATACAAATTATAAATATGTTACCAAATATATAGAAAACGAACCAAACTTAAAAACCTCTTTAAATTCACTTTTTTATTTGAAAGTTGTAACAATGTTTAATAATTTTTTTAATTATACTTAAGCAAATTTAGTTTGTGAAATTATTTTTTTTCTTTTTTTTTTAATTTACCTAATACTTAAATAAGCGTTTATTTTAAAATATTCATAAAAAAATATTAAATAACCAAGAATATCCACATTTACAGCACAACTTATCGCATCTCTATAAATTACAGCAAATTTGCAACAGAAAGTGTCGCAATAAACTTATATAATAGAATATTTAAATTAAGTTTTCCAAGGCATCTTTCAACTGAATATTAGAATTTTTATGTATTGTAAAGGTATTTTTTTGTCCTTAAACTTATTTATTTAGTGAACAATGTTTTACGATGCGGTGCGTATGATTAATATTTTATAGCAACTGTAAGCAACAACAACCACAACTCATACACGCTACAGGGTCCCATAAACTTATGCATGGCAAAGTATGCATAAGTATTTATTTGTAAGTGTTGGTGCAAAGGTATATAATTATGTGCATTAGTATATGTTTGTGTAATAGGTCATTGAAAATGCATACCAAGTTAGATTAACCCACGGCAACTACTTTGAAATTTTGTAATTACGTTCGATAAAGAACCTACGGGACAACATTTCATTTACAGGACCACCTTCTCTTTGCTGTTGGCAGTAGTGGCAACAAACAACAAAAACTTATTTTGCATATCTAAAGTTAAAATTGCAAAGAAAATAGAAAATAAGTTCTTTAAAATATCCAAAGTTTTATGGAAAAGGAAACTGAATGAATTTGGAGAAGAAAACAAAAAAAATATTAAGAATTAATTAAGCTTTATTTTTTGTTTTTTTTTTTAATTGAATCAAATAATATTTTTTTTTCGTTTTGTAGAAAACTTCAAACTTTTTCTATTTACAAAAAAAATATATTTTTTTATTGTTCAATTTTAATATTTTGCCATAAAATTTATTATCAATTTACACCTAAAATTTGTTTAATTCCAAAATTCTTTGATATTATTTAACAAAACATCTTATTGCTTCTTTCTTAATTAACCATCTAATTACATGGTTTATATAAACAGGGACCAAGGACCAAAGTAGAAAATACTATTAACGCCAGCGCCTATTAACTGTCCACAATTTTTAAAGCTCATAAAATAATAGCAGTGATAGATTATTTCTTTTTATTTTGTGTGTTAAAAGAAGATGTCGTTTTAGCTGCTTTGGGCTTATTTATTATGAACCAAGAGTGTCTGCATGTGTAGATGAAACGATTAGGCCAATAAGCAAAAAACCAAAAAAAAAAAAACAAACACCGATGAAAATTACCCAGCAAACAATTTTTAGTTAGCAAAAAAATTTATTTTCCAGAGTGCTGTTTTTTTATAATGTTTGATTAAATGAAAGAGAATGGATCTTATATTAATAAATATTTTATTTAATGTTGGCAATTATATATGGAATACAATATCAGATAAATGTCCGCCTCAAATCGGAAACTTTCTGAGCACATTTTTCATTACATTCTCACACATTTCACGCGGTATTTCATTAATCACATCAGAAATATTTTATTTGAGTTGCTCAAACCTTTCTGGATTGTCTACATAAAATTTGCTTTTCAAATATCCCCACAAAAAATCCTGGAGCTTTAAATCAGACGACCGTGGAGGCCAATCATCATCATCGCTATAGCTTGTCGATTATATTCCAGGCTGTATGCCAGTCTAAAGCATGCAGTTGTGGTGTCAAAAATTTAATTTGGCTGTATCCGATGCGGCACCGTCTTGCTGATACCACAAGTTAATCAAGCCCAAAGCATACAGTTATTGCGTTAAAAAGTTTTCAATCATATCACGATATCGCTCCTCATTCACAGTTACCGTTACGCTGTTACCATTTTCAAAGAAGTAAGATCCAATAATTCCTCCTTACCAAATAGTACACCACTCTGTCACTGTTGAATAATTTGAGGGTTTCCCTTCCCCAGAACCGGCTCTTCTGTTTATTCATATATGCATTGAAATGAAAATGTACCTCTTCATTCACTATGATTTTTTCTTGAAAGTTGAAGTTGTCATGGGCGAACTGTAACATCCTATTGGCATATGTACGGCGGCGTAAATGATTATGTGAAGAAGCTTTTGTGTCAACTCAATCTTATATGGAAACCAAGACCAAGCTCCTAAGCACGTTGTCGAATTGAAGTTGATGAAATATTTTCAACACTTTCTTGAGCAACAGTGATATTTTCAGCCGATCTTGCAGTGCATTGTAGTCCATGCTTTGGTCTATCACCAACAAATCCTCTTTCTTCGAAATGATTCAATACACGATAAATACTGCGTTTTGTTGGCACTTTGTTTCTTCCAAAAATTTCACATAACTTTCTCAGCGTCACAGTAATCGATGATTGATTATGATAAAATGTTTTAACGATTAAAACACATTGGTATATTGAATATTTTTTTCATAATAAATTCGCCACGTGTCTACTTCACGACTGCCAAATTGAACTGTCAAGACTAATGTTTACCGAAATGATGGCAAAACAAAGTAGTATACCATTCCGGCAGGGTGTCTGTCTGAATAGCGTTAAAAAAATGCAGGTACAACAAAATTGTCTTTTATATTTTTACCATAAAAGAGCGTACAAAAATTAACAAAAATTCACACAGATGAAAAAATAAAGTAATTTTAGAAAAAACGTTTGATGATGGGTCCTTTTTTATCGTATCGGCAACACTTTTTTAACTGATTGCCATTTTATCAACTGTCTAGCACTTTATGTTAAGTTAAGCTTGGCTTTTCAACATGAATAGACTGACTCCTGAACTACGCTTCCAAATTGTGAAAATTTAATTTGAAAGCCGAATTAATTCGTAAAACCGATCCCACTTTAATAAGCGAATTTTGTTTAACGATGTACCTCACTTTTTTTCAAATGAATACGTCACTAGAGAAAAGGTATCTTGAGACGCTGTTACATCGAAAAATGTTGACTATATTGTACGAGTATGCTTTATGGACTGGTGCTCGCCACAGAGCCATGACTAGTGACTTTTTTGTTCATTAATTAAACACTATGATTAGCTGGAGCTGTGGTTTCAAGACAGTGGAGCATGTTACGCAGCTCGTGTCACAATTGTTTTATTGAACTAAAAGTTTGGTAAACGCATAGTTTAGCATCTCAGGTATTAGACTATCTGTATCCCCACAGAAAGTAGTCTAAACTCATTATAGCCCCGACTCACGTATTTAAAATGCTAATGTCTACGCCGCTAATCCCGAAATGATTGTCCGATTGAATAGCAACATTCTTTTTCTTATTGACGGTATACGGCCAAAAATGTTGGACAAATTTATCAAAACTTGGACATTCAATTCAGCCGTGGGATTAATATGCCAGAAATTATACTTAAATTATAATGCCGGAAAATCTTACGAATAATTTAAAAATTAATCTTTTTTTTATTTCAAAGTTACATAGCTCCATAAAAAACACCCTATACATATTATCCAATGTCGAACACAGGTGTTAGAGGAGTCATTTTGACCATTTCTTATACGATATAAATATAAGTTTAAAAACGTCATACTTCGTTGAAAGGCATGACGGTGCATTCTAAACTGTTTTATGTAACGGAAGGCTTGGAATTGTAATCATTGGTCAGTAACCGCCCAAAGAGTTGTGGTGATAGATTGATTGACCACTTATGGTCATATATGATGCATATGATGTCAACAAGGCTTACATTGGCAACGGTGCAGTCATAAAAGACATGATAATGACTATTGCAGCTAGTACCGGTAGATTAAATCTTCCCCATACGACTTTCGTTCCAGGATTAGAAAGATAAGGGGGAGATATAGAAAACCATCTTCTGAAACTCTGCAGTTCTCACCAATAAAAATATATTCATTCGGGCTTCGGGATATTTTAGCATTATGGTTATTGTGGCTTCATTGAACCCTATCTTTCACCCTTCGTGCAAGACGATAGGACTCAAATTAATCACTGTGGCATATAAGGGCCGGCAATTAGAGCTCTGTATTGCTAAACTGTGCACTATTGAATATAAATGAAGTATGCGAAATTGTTCTCTTAGGTTTTCGGTTTTAACCAAGTAAACGGCCGATTACCTTGTCTTTTATAGCGTTCCAAATTAAAGATAAATAAGACGATTCTCTTTAAACTCAATAATAAAGACAAAATTAAAGTACAAAATCTTGTACAAAAATTTTTATTGTCATATTTTGGGTTGTTGTTCACAACAAGATCTCAGGGAACATTAAAATCTTTCTTCATTTCATTCTCAACCTCTTACCCTGTAACTTCAAGAAGAAGATCGCATGTAAGAACTAAACAAATAAGCCGTCTAAGATCTATGTTTTGTAAATTATAACAAAATAGTAAGAGAAAGCTTGTGGCATCCTTTCCGATATGATTGAGTAAACGCAGAAATAATGAGATCTTCAGCGTTACCATATTTTCGATTTGCAAATAACAATGGAAATAAAGAAAGCAAAAAAAAATATCTTTTTAGTTTTAACAAATTCACTGGGTTAAATATATTCATATGTGTGATATTACATGTATTTCAAAGACTTTACTTAGTGTAATGGTAATGCTTTGAAAGAGTTCTATTAGCTACTAGACTAGAAAACATGACAAAATATAAAAAAAAAAACCTATTCAACAAAAGAAGCAACAACATCAAAAAAGCCATTTAAATATAAACGTTAATATATGTGTTTATATATATTTTATGGGAATATAAAAGTATGTGTCATTGTGTTATACGTACACAAAACTATTTACATTTTTATGGTATATTTTGTGGTCATGAAGTGATAGTGACAGCACATGTGTATTTTAGTATACGAGGGAAGATTTTTAGGACTTTACTAAGAAATTAATTTTTTTTTCTTTTAGGATTGTGTACTTGCAACATGGGCTTTGAAAATCAGTAATCAATCAATCAATCAATCAATCAATCAATCAATCAATCAATCAGTCAAACAGTTGTACCGCTCTGAGACTTATTTTTAGCTTAATTCGTTTGGTACTATTTACACACTGGACGTAATTTTTTACAATTAAGACGGAGCAAATCGTTACCGCACCATTACTGATTTTTTGTATGATAGTGAGACAGTGTGAGATATAATTTTAACAATATGGCGAGCGCTACCATCCCCGTAACAACAAACTTTGCCGATTGTTGATTGGGAAAAAAGGGCTATCAACTGGCAATCAAACTTGACACTTGTAGATTATTTTCTATGTAAAATGAAGTCACTAGTTTAATACAATTTAAAGCTGCTAGCCGGCATTCTTCGTGTTAAACATGATTCGTGGGGACACACTTTAAAGTCATACACATGGTTGCTGGATTTTAAAAATTAAAAGTATTCAGCGAAAATAATCAATGTTTAAATATTAACTGAAGAATCCCTGCTCTTTTTAAAAAAAAAAACTAACTTAATTTAAAACCAATAATCAGAAACAATTTACAATATATAATTTTTCCTTACGAATAAGCCAATTTAAAATGAAAAACCTAAACTTTATAAGTCTGCCTTCGCATTACGACTGTTAAAGGTGCTGAATTTAACTACTTAAGGACTAAATTTAAATTATAGAAAGTCGGAAAGATATAATCCAAAAAATTAAATTCATGCTCAGAAGTAAAAGTTGTTGAAGAAAACGAAAAAAAAACAAAAAAAAAGAAGTACTTTATCATACAGAAGCAATTTTACTCATATGTATGTCATGTAACTTAAAGTGTGGAAATTTGAATTTCATAACCGTCCAAGTACAACACAAAACTAGAAAAAACAAAAAACAAAATAATAATAACACATGCATATTGAAATGCATTTGCATGGATATTTGCACAGAGAGACATAGAAATTTATTTATGAAAATACAAGCTTCCATGTACAAGTCTGTTTATAGTCATGTGTTGTGGTTGATAATAAAATATCATGGCGGATGTTTTGGCTTGGAAAATGTGTGTTACCATCGTCATCGTTATGAGCTTGATTAACAATGCTGTGTATTCAATGTGTGAACTTGATTGTTTGTCTTGTGATGTACACGTGCTGTACGAAAACAGCAGCGTCTTAAACTAAAGCAATAGAAATTGTAACATCAGTATAACAAATAATAAAAAAAAAAACAAAAACAACAGAGCAATATAAAATAGACGGCAACAGCGTTTGTATTTCTACTTGTAAGAATTTATATACATGAGTGCAATAAAAAAATTAACTTGAAAAATCAATCATGTTGTTTTAAAAAAATGTAACTCCTGGAATAAAATTCAGACTGACAACTTTGTTTAATCTGAATCTGTTAAATCAACTGATAAAAAGGAAATTCGGAAGAAAATTTCAAGGCTTTATTATGATAACTTTGATCCTCCACCTCATTTTAGTGAGTATGATATATACTTTATGACTTTACTTTTTTGTTCTAAAAGGGAATGACCAGCCTGTAGGCCTATGATCGATCTTGCAGCAATTATTTTATTTTTGTAATAACAACGCCAGTTTAAAACACTATTTTGCCAGAGTTCAGTTTTGTAAACATCTCAATCATTGCAGCCAATTAATAAGATTTGTTTTGTATTTAAGTCTGTATCTGGATAATATTCTGTTTTATAAACAAGCAGGTAATCCTACCGCAAAATCTAAGCAAAATTGCAAAGTTCTTATATTCATACCTCCTCCTCTTATTCTGTGGTTAAAATAAAAACTAATTAACCCAATGATCTCTTAGCTAAGAGTTATTGCTAAACGTTAGAAAATAGCAACATGAAATTTAACCATGTGTGAAAAAACTGGCAAAATTTTTATTAGAGAATCTCATGAAAATTGTAGGTAATAACAGATAAATTTATATTGTTATATAGATGGTTATATATTCTAGTTTAAATACATTTTTGCTTTTAAGTATTTAAAATAAATAACCTGCTCCCAGGCTTGACTTCACTATAAATTCTCAAAAGTATACGAAATAATTTTTGAATTTTTCTGGGATTTTATGAAGAAATTTAATGTACACTCATACAACCTATACACTATAGTTAAAAATTTCTGCCTTTTCCCCCTTAATCGATTAATTATATAATAATTAAAAATTGGATGATTGCGATAGGCATCTAAAATTTTAATCGATGGACACATTTCTTTGCCACCTTATTGTTATTTGCTTATTAAAATCTTTTTTAATGCATAACAAAATTTATTTAAGAAGCTTTCAAGTGCCTCAGTTTTCTAAAATGGTGTAGAAGATACTTCAGTCCATCCGATCTTTAAATCATTTATATCACCTACATCCGTCCAAAAATGTGCCGGCGCCCAAAGTCTATTTTGGAATTGCTTGACCGCGTACAGGAAATGTCTAAGAGGCTCATTGGGGAAAGTATTTAACATTATAGATTCTTTTGAGCATCGACGCAATATAGGTTGTGTTTCGCTGTTTTATCTTTAATACAATGGCAAGTGCTCTAACAAAATTAGGGAACTTGTTCCCGTTACTCGCACTTTTTTGCATTTGATTTGATTTTCATTGAGAACGCGTCCATTTGTGGTCGATTGGCCGGTGAATCGCAATACCCTTTACAGGGAGAATTCGTTTTTTAACAGAACAATTTGTATGTGGAATAAACTTCCTTCAGAGGTCTGTGCTGAAATAAAATGTCCACAAACAATACCCCCTTTTTCTTCCTCCCCATTACCTAATTTACTAGTTCTGGTACAATGCATTGCATAAGTAGGGATCATCGCCTGAGTGCTCGTCCGACCGAAAAAAAAATATTAAAGTGTATAGTTAAATATTGTTAATAAATAATAATATTGTGTTTTTAAATTTTGCAACACCAACACCATGATAATTTTTATATTTAGTTTTTTGACGTATTCCTAGTAGATGCATTGCCAATTGTTACAATGAATTCAGTTTCACACGAATGTCGCATTAAAATAATTAAAACCGACATGAAAACGGTGGTTCTGTGAAAGTTACATTTCGTAAAATTCGTGATATTTTCGGACAACATAATCGTCCTTCTGAGACCGCTATTAAGAATTTAGTCATTGAATTTGTGTCGACAGGCTCAATACAAAATGTTCGAATGTCAGTGCATGTTCGACGAGGTGGTTCAACTGAAAACATTGCAGCCGTGAGCCACAGTATTAAAGCAGATCCAAATTTATCAATTTCTCGATGTTATCAACAACAAGGGTTATCCAAAACCACCACATGGCGAATTTTGCATAAGAATTTGACTATGAGGCCTTACAAGTTTCAAGTGGTGTGGGAATTCCTTTTTTACGTGTCAGGGTATGTCAGCAATCAAAATTGCCGCATTTGGGCTTCTGAAAATCCTAGAGCGATTATTGACTAGCCTTTGCATGCACAATGTGTTGCTGTATGGTGCGCTATGTGGTTTGGATTGGGCAGTTATTTTCGAAGATAAGGCTAGAAATGCGGTGACGATGCATCACTAACAACTCAATTTCGGCCTGTTATTGACGACGTAATTATCACTGCCATATGGGACAAATCACACATCCAATGAAACCATCAATTTGTTTTAAACCAAATTTCCCGATCGCATAAAATCACGACAATCAGCATGACAATTTGGCCAGCTAGATAAAGGAAATAGTACTGATATTTAGCCAAAATTGGTTAAAAACTTTGATGAAAGAATCGACATCTTTCAGCGTGGTCGTGGTGGATATTTGCCAGATATCATTTTTCATTCATAACTGGTGAACTTTTCGCTTCCTAATGTAATAAAAATTTGAATCGCCTTAATCCAAATTTTTGTTTTACTTTATTTTAGAAAACAAACTTTTTGTTGAAAAACCCTTAAGTTTCTTTCTTTTCTTTTTATCCCCAGCCTCATTTGTATATCAACAAAAAATTATTCTCGTCTTTATTTTATTTCTCTTTTATTGTTCTATATAGTTTTTACCACATTTGGCGGCATATTATAAAAACAACTTGAGGGTAATTTCTTTACATATATATTTATGAATAGCCATGCTAACAAGTAAGTGTTACAAGACAGTTGTAAAAAAAGTAAAGTAAAAATCTTTTCTCATCAAAGGAAACTACCTAAAGAAGGTTTCCATTGCATTATTTCTCTCTTTCTTTACTATAACCATTCTTACATATTAACCCTTTTATATATAAAAAGTATTTGACATATATATTGCTGGTTCACTAGGGAAATTTTATGGGAAAGTGGTACAAAAAGGGAACTTTTTTTGGATAGGGTTTTAAAGTTTTTCTTTGTAAATGCGAAATTCTTGCATCTATAATTTTTGCAGCATCACTCAAATAAATTCACTGAAAACAGTAGCAAAATAACACATATGAAGGAAAATCCATTCACTTATAAGCCAAAAGAAATAAAATAATAAAGCAGTGCAAAAAAATCAATACCCAACATGAAAATTAGTTTCGTAACGTATACAAATCTTTGCTTAGGAAATAGATATAAAATTTCATTTTTTTAAATTAAATTTTATTTTTAAGAAATCCTTTTTTTATTCTTTATTTAAGGCTATAATCTAAAATAAAAAATAAGATTATCTTAGTTATTACAAGAATTAAGTTATAACGCCCTTGCACTTGGTTCTCTTAATCAATTTCATTTTCTATTCATGTCAAAAATTAGGGTGTACCGTAATGAAATATTTTTAAAATGATGTAGGTAAGCGTCGGCACCATTAGTTTGGGACGGACTTTTTATAGCCACAATGCTGGTGCTAAATTGTTCCATTTGTTATTTTAATACAAGTATATAGGTGCCTTAAGCATCCTTTGTATCGTTTTAATATGCAGGCAACTTTGATCTTTCATATAAAGGATCCGCTAAATAACTTTTTTTTTGTTTTAGTTGCTATAAACAAAACTACTGAATATTTTCTCAAATTTCTTTTTTTATTTGAAAGTACAATCCTTCCGGTTAATAATGGAAAATAATTTCATTCAAATGGCAATCTCGGCTGGCCATGCAGTAGTCTACACGATCGGCCCAATTTTTAAGTAAATTATCGATTGTGTGCGGCTGTATTTTACCAATGGCTTCACGAATCCCTGGCTTGTTTGCAACACTTATCTTTAACGCCACCCCACAAATAATAGTCCAACGGTGTCAAATCGCAGCTCCGAGGTGGCCAAACGACATCATCTCTGTGGTTTATAATGCGATCTTTAAAAATAGGGCTCAAAAATCCAGTGTAGCTTCGGCTGAGCAGCACGTTGCGCCGTCCTGTTGAAACCAAATATTGCCCATATCCTCCTCTTCAATTCTTGTGAACAAAAATTCGTTCAACATGGCCTGATAACGATCGCCATTAACTGTAACGGGCACTCCTTGCTCCTTTTCAAAGAAAAATGGCCCAATTATGGCTCTGGACCGAAATCCGCACCACGTTTTGGGTGCGTCGGCTTTTCAATGTATGCATGCGGGTTTTCTGTGCCACAAATGTGACAATTTTGCTTGTTTGCATACCCGCCAAGATCAAAATGAGCTTCATCTGAAAATATGATTTTTTTTTGCAAAATCGGCATCTACTGTAAGTCGATCGCAGGCCCACTTAGCGAAGCGTTGTTCAATCGTACACACCCAGCGGAAGGATAAAACTAATTACCTGTCAAATCATACATAAGCTAAGTGTTACCATTCACGAAATAAGCACTAGTTGAACCAAAAAAAAGTTAGATGGCAGACCCTTTACCATGACAATAAAGCAATTGTTTTCCATTTTAAAGTTTATAATGTAGGATAGTTTTATCTGCTATTCTTTTTTTATTAACATTTGAAACAACTTTTTTGTAGCTACTCAACAACTTAACAGTTGATAGAATAGAACTCATAGTGTTTTATTGAACAATAAATAGACATCGTTGTTAAGGCAGCCATGGGGCCAATCAACATGTGTTGGATAACTTTTTCTTTTATCTCTTTCACTTTTATAGAACACAATTATGCGACCGTTTTAAGCTTAGAAAAACTTTTAAAGCACCAATGAATATAACTGATCAGTATAGTCTTATGGTAGATAACAAATTTGAACCTCCATAAAAAGCAGCCGTTTTATTGGTTAAAGTCCAAATGGTAAAATATGAAAGAACAAACTCTAATCTCCTACCCAGCAATACATTAGGCGCTCTTGATTACATTAAAATAAAAAGGCGGCACATTATTTGTTTGATCGCAAAACTGGCAGATGAATCTAAAGATTCAATCTAAAGATTGAGTGATTGTTAATTCAATAATCTTGAAAATACAACAAATATCATTGACTAAATGAAGCTCAAATGCACATATACATACACTTGTTAGTGATGGAAGTAACAACTTGGTGAGTCCTTTAATACCTTAGCTAATAAAATTAACGGAAAATATTAGTTGCTAAATATGAAAAGGATTACTAAATCTCATATCGTCAGAAGTATTAATAGTAAGAAGCTGTCGCCCCCACCCCCTTTTAATTGAAATGACAACACTGCTCCTAACAGCAGACAGCTATCAGTTGACTTATATTGTTATTATATCTCTAAATATGTGCTCAATTCTTTTATAGAATTGGCTCTATTGGCAAGTAATTTTAACCTAGATAAAAAGTAGACTCTGTTTTTGATATTAAACGTGTTACTTATCATATATATGTTTAGAGCGCTGCTAAATAAAAATATTATTGCATTATAAAGCAATAGCAGGAAAAAATATTAATTCAATTAATTAAATCTTGAACTACTTTATATTTTTGCCGCGGGATTTGAATGTAAAACAAAATATTGAAGATCACTTGTCTTTAAAAAAAAAAACTCTAAAAATGTGTAAATAATTGAATTTCCCGGATAGATAACAGCAACCCTTTTAAAAAATTAATCATCGCTTTTTTATAGGACATCAAAAAATCTTCAAAACATTTAAAAATGATGACATTGTTTGAAAAGCTCAAAACTTTGACAAAAGGACGATTGATGGATGTGTTTTTTATGTCAGAACGTTAAAAAAAATTTTACCAATTTTTAGCGCTCTGCACAATCTGCCCTTAGTAACTGTAAAACGAATAAAAAAACATAACATTCATGCGTTATGATGCTTAAAAAAGGCGAGACAATATCTATTGTTATTTTGCACTACAAACTACAGAGAAATATTTTTTTGGTATTTTTCATTCTTTTATTTTACATGTAACTTTGCTTAGATGTTTTAAACAAAATAACACACATTTTAACAAAAAAAAAATTGCATATTTATTTGTGTATGTATGCATTTGTGTGTAATTCTTACGGTCTGTCTGTACTAGTGTCTATGAATGAGTAAATATTTGTGCCATTGTGCTATAAGTGAAACTTTAAATGTCTAGTTCTGTTTTATCCTTCAAAGGAAAAAAACGAGTGCATTAACATATATAAAATGCTATAAACAAAAAAAAACCGTCCCGAATATAAGGACACATTAAAGTAT
Source organism: Trichopoda pennipes (assembly GCA_030448955.1). Classification (NCBI taxonomy): domain Eukaryota; kingdom Metazoa; phylum Arthropoda; class Insecta; order Diptera; family Tachinidae; genus Trichopoda; species Trichopoda pennipes. Next base: position 11,677,903 of record JASKUP010000088.1, read on the forward strand.
TCAAATGTTAATAATAAATTATGCAATATACTGTCATTTTCAAATTGACTGAATACACAACAAAAGCGATTGATCAGTGATTATTTCAAAGGAAAAAATATGCACTGGGTGCTTTGACGAATTTTTTAATTGTTAAACAAGTGACTTTTTTAAATTTTTGAGCTTTTATTGCATGACTGTGTGTGTGTGTGTGTGTGTGTGTGTCTTAACGAAGGATAGTTTTGTTAAAATTCAGATAAAATCAACTTTAATTAAAAAGATTTCAGAAACTTTAACTAAAATAACATTCGGTGAAAATTGTTTGCAAGATCTGCTTTATGTGATCTAAAATTATATATAAATGCGCCTTTGATATAATCGCCCTTCATTGAAAATGATATTGCACTAAGGACAATTATATAAAATGCAGTTGCTGAGAAAACAAGATTCAGTGCTTAACGAAAATTTATATCATATATCCTTCGAAAGAAGGCGTTCGAACCGAAGTATTTTATTAAAAGAATTAAAATTAGGAATAGAAAGATAGGAAGGAAGAGGCATATGAATTAAAATCTTCTATTGAAAGAGTACTTAAAAAAGTCAACTAAACTAATTTATTTTCGAAAAAGGTATCCAATCCCATTGTTTAAATCTGGCCGTAAAATTAATATCACAAATTATAGCCGCATTCATCAAGTATCATCAATGGTATCGCCTGCGCAATATGGTTTTCAAAAAGGTTGTTCAACAATTACAAATGTCTTACATTTTACAACTGTTATTAATCATGGAAACACACCGACTTAAGTAAAGCTTTTGATAAGGTCACACCTGATGGATTTCCTCTTTTTTGCTGAACAGAATACAGAAAGTTTTCTGTAAGAATCTGACACCTAAGCCGATATATGTTAAATCTAGTATACTACAAAGTAGCCATCTCGGATCGTTGCTGTTTTCTTTCTTCGTCAATGATTTATTAACACTAATAAAGTTTTCAAATTTCGCCATGTATGCCCATGATGTTAAAATTTTTTTACCTTATAAATATTTTTCGGATCATATCTTCCTGAAACATGATTTACATGCGATTAGTTCCTGGTGCAAAGTTAATCTTATGCAGCTCAATTATGAAAAATCCAGCAGTAAGTGCTTCTTTCGGAGAACACATTTTAATGTAGAAGATGTTTTGAACGATGGAATATTGAACAAGGTTGAAGCAATTTCTGATTTAAGTATCTTACTTGATCCTAAACTGAATTTTATACTACACATTTCATTTACAGTAAACAAAGCCTGATCTGCCTTGGGATTTATAAAACGCTGGGCTAAAGATTTCACTGACCCTTATATAACGAAGCAATTGTATACATCTTAAGTTAGACCTATTCTAAAATATGGTTCTATAGTTTGGGACCCATCCATATTATTACTGTCGAATCTCTTCAGAAACAATTTCTGCCCTCTTATTTATTTATTTATTTACATATAAGCAATTTTATTTCGTGCTTGATTCCTTTAAATAAATATTTCATGATATTCTCACAAAATATTTATTACAAAAATTTTATTAAAAAATAAACATCTTATGAAGTTCTCATAAAACATTTATCCAAATAAAAATAAAAATATTTGAAATGTATTGTAATGGGGGAGAGTACATCCATATTGGAATTTTACTATTGCTCAAATAGCTCATCAGTAAATTTTACCCCAGTATTGTATAGAAAAACCTAAGAGCCTTATATTCAAAGCCAAACTGATTCTATGAGAATTTTTTATCATGAAATGTTTATTTAAAGGAATCAAGCACGAAATAAAATTGCTTATATTGAAAATGATTCCGAATAATTATAGATTATTTATTTACAGTAAATAAATTTACAAATTAATAATTATAATTATAGGAATTGGCTACAGTGGCCTTCGTCCTTCTGCCCTTTTGTCTTCGTGGCTTGTATTACAATATGCAAAATTTATCATCTTTTAATAATAGACTTGTTTTAATTAAACTTTGGACGCTTAAAGTGGTAGTCGTATTAAAGGAAATATTTTCTGTCAATTTTTAATAAGTAATACCTGTTTTAATGTTCCATCATGTCCTACACGTAATTTTATCCCGCTATCTATACAAGTGTGCAGGGCTAAATGTGCTAACTAGGGTCCGTTATTAAATATTTTTTCTGAATTTAATAAATATTATAGATATATTGATTATTATCAAAGCATATATACTGTAAAGAAAAATATGGTATGTTATGCGCTGATATAAAATATCAATAAAAGTGACTGCTTAAAGGATATTGCCTAATAATGTTTCCAGTAAAAAAATATAATGGAAGTTTGTAGGTCCACATATTTGAACATATTTAACTCAGTGTTTTCCTTTCAAGATTTTTTTTTAGTTTATTTCTACGAAGTTGTCACTAAAGGAAACGTCTTGTGCCCGCAGCATCTTTTAAACGGATTAAGAAACTTTAGCAATAATCTTCTCCAGTAACATTTACTTTAATCAATTGTTGTGATAGCGGATTCGACTAGGCTGACTTTCTTTTAAACAGCCGCATCCATTCCTGAGAGACGCTGCTAATAAAATCGGTATGTCGATAGGGCAGAAATTAAAAATAAATTAAATTTCACTTATACGCAAGAATAACTAAGATTTTACATACTAAAATATTGTTACGTTTATTCCTTTTAATAAAAGTTGTATTATACTCAGTTCTTTTATGCAAAATAATAACACAGCACTTTAAAGTTTTAAATTAAATTAAACGATTTATTTACTTTCATAACACACAAAATAAACACGATGGCAACTTTGTTATCTTTACTCACTGATGACTCAATTTAGCTCATTCATTTAACCAGCAAGTAGTGCTTATATAGTCGTTTTAAGTAGCTCTCGCACATATAGGAATATTTTACTTTAACATTACAATATATTGTTGCTGTTATTATCACTCAGTGAATATGCCTGCTTGGCTGTGGTGTTTGTTGTTGTTCTGTGTTAGTTGTTTTTTTTCTGTTGTTTAGCTTACTTTTTTGGAATTTCTTAAAAGCACGTTGGTGCTGTTGTTGTTGTCTTGTGTATATAAGATTTTTAGAAAACTATGCAGTTTTTAAACTACAATAGGTTATTTCATTAACTTTTTTTACTGATAACTATTTTCTTTAAATACTTAAACAAATCATCGTCATAACAATACTTTAAAGGAAACTCCCAAAAATGATATGGTGAGTATTTAAAGTTTCGTCTTAAAATCATACCTAAATAAGTGCGTTAAATATAATGCTAACTATACGGAAATAAGCGTTAATGTTGAGCAGTAATGTTAACCCATTTTGCTTTATAAAATTCACTGTATAGAAATAAAAAAAGATATTATTTTTTTTTTTTTAAATAGGACCAGCACTCAGGGGATGACTCCTACGTATGCAATGCACTGTGCCAGAACTAGGAAATTAGGTTACGGGAAGGGGGGAAAGAGGGAGTAGTGTCTGTGGACATTCGATTTGAACTTTCTCAGATTGAAAGTGACAGGAAAGACCTCCGCAGGGATGTTATTCCACATACGGACTGTTCTGCTGAAAAACGAATTTTCCCTGTAACGCGTAGTGCGATTCATTGGCCAATCAACCACAAAAGGATGTGCTCTCATCGAAAATCGAGTTAAACGTGAAAACGTGCGAGTATGAGGAACAAGTTCCCTAATCTCATTAGAGCACTTACCATTGTAGTAAAGATAGAACAGTGAAATGCATCCCACATTGCGTCGAAGCTCTAGAGAATCAATAGCGTTGGATACCCTACTGTCAGCAATGAGCCTCTTGGCCCTCTCCTGTACGCGGTCGAGTAACCCCAAAATAGACTTTGGAGCACCGGCCCATACATGAGAGTTGTATTCCATTTTCGGACGGATGTAGGTGGTATAGATAGTACGGAGATCGGATGGGGTGAAGTATCTTCTACACCGCTTTAGAAAACCGAGGCACTTGAAAGCTTCTTTAGAAACCTGAAATATTAAATTAAATGTTATGTTAAATTTTCCTGAAAATAACTAATTTGTCGCTAGATTTTTCTGAAATCCACTAAGTTGTCCTTACTTTTTCAGTTTACCGAAAGAAATTTAAGAAAATAAAACAAAAATAATCGGATTCTTTAACTTTAAAAGCGCTGACATTGCGTTACATTTTTATGTAAATGAAAATTTTTGAAAGCTATAGCAATAAATTTTGACAAGTAATCGGCCATTGAGCGCTTAGCAACTTTCTCCACTTAATTTCAAAATGTACCTACAAACATAATATTTGTATATTAAGACATGGCTTAGCTGATACCTTCGTCTTATGACCGTTCAAATACATCAAAATAAAATATTGTTAAAGTCTCTGTTTCACAACAACGAGAGTCTGACGACTGTTAAAGCAACAGATTGCAAGTCTAGTCTTTCGGTGCTTAGTGCAAACACTAATTAAAATGTATTTGAAATTGTTGCCGGTAACCTAAATCTGGCATCCTTGCCAGACACTTTCATACTTGTCGGAGTGGATAAAAAAAAATAAAAAATAAAAAAATGAAACAAAAACAACAATAGAAAAAACAAAAGCATTTATAATGATTGCAAACAAAGCTTTGTAGTTCACTTTTTGTAACAATAAATAATGGTTTCTAAGTAGAACGAAGAGATTTAAAATATGTTGCTGACAAAACATTGTTTGTCTGATACGAACAACTCATGATATTTGTTGGATGTTTTTCTTTCCTTCTCGTTTCCATTGATGTCTTTATTTCTTTATTTTTCTTTCTCGACAATAACTGTTTTAAATTCTTGCTGCAGTAATGCAAACAGCATAAAACAACAAGCGTAAGTATGTTTATGTGTGCGAGAGTGCCATAGTGCAATAAACAAAGTAATAAAGAGTGTGCGGGGAAAATGTGAAGTTACTACAATAAATTGTCATAGTTAACACAGGGTTGTAATATATATATATATATATATATATATATATATATATTTTTTTTACATTTTCATTTCCACTCTCTTTTCTTATAGCCTTCTGTCGTATCACACTTTTTGTAATTTTGTTCTTATTTGTCATCACTTTATTAAGTGAAAAGAATAATGTTATGTTTTTTAAGAAGAAACGCGTATATTTAGTGAAGTCATTAACTGCTGCTCTATATTTTAGTAGGTCTTGCAGTAAATGAAGCTTTTTACAAGATAAGCATTTTACAAGTCAATCATTTGCTTCAAAGCTGTCACAACTGAAAAAACACGGATTTTCAGATGATAAAATGATTTATTTTCAGCGTTTTCTTGAATAACAACGTTATTTTTGAAAATACATAGCTACTTTATAGCCACGAGTTTTTCATGTTGCTATAACTTAAAATATTTATTATTATTATATATTAATAATTATTAACAATAATAAAGTTAAAGTAATTAACAAAGGAAAAGAGACCTAGTTATTAAGGCTTTCGTCTCGTAAAATTATTTTGTAATATTTATTATTTTGTAAATTGTGAAGGAGATTACAGTTTGATATGAATTTATAGAGAATTTCAATGTTGTGATCATTAATGAAGGTGTCCGTCGGGAAGGTATACCACTTTGTTTGTTTACAATTTTTGATTTAATGAAAGAGAATGAATATTATATTATATAAATATCAGATAAATGTTCGTCTGTGTTAACCCCACAAAATCGAGCTATTTTAAGCACATTTTCATTACATTCATACACATTTCTCGCGGTATTTCATTGACTTCATTACGAATATTTTGTTTGAGTGGCTCAAGCTCTTCTGGTTTATTGGCGTAAACCTTGGTTTTCAGATATCGCCACAAAAAAAGTCCGGCGCAATTAAATCAGGAAACCGTAGAGGCCAAACAACATGAACATTTCATTAAATAACTTGTTGTGGAAAGAGGTCTTGCAGTAATTCCATAGTAATTCGGGATGTATGCGATGTGCCACCGTCTTGTTGATACCACATGTTAATCAAGCTCAAAACATGCAGTTATGGCGTTAAAAAGTTTTCAATCATATCATGACATCTCTTCCCAATCATAGTTACCGTTACGCCGTTTTCATTTCCAAAGAAGTAGGTGCAATGATTGCTCCTGACCAAATATCCCACCACACTGTCACTGTTAAATAATTTTAGGGTTCCCTTCCCCAGAACCGGCTCTTCTGTTTATTCATATATCCATTTAAAAGAAAATGTGCCTCGTCACTCATTATGATTTTTTCATGAAAATCGAGGTTGTCATGGGCAACCTGTAACATTCTATTGGTATATGTACGGCGGCGTAAGTGGTTTTGTGAAAAAAACTCGTATGCCAACTAAATCTTATATCGAAACAAATGCAAGTCCAAGCTCTTGAGCACAACGTTGAATTGAAGCTGACGAATTGTTTTGAACACTTTCTTGAGCAGCAGTAATGCCGATCTTGCAGTACGTTATGGCCCATACTTGGGCCTATTATATAAATAAATAGTATAAATAAATAGATAAATAGTACATTTTGTTGTAACGTTGTTTCTTCCAAAAATTTCAAGTAACTTTTTCATTATCACATTAATCGATGATTGATTTTGATAAAAGGTTTTAAGGATTAAAATACGTTGGTTTATCGAATGTTTTTCCATAATAAGTTGGTCACGGGTCTAATGTCTACAAAAATGGCGGCAAAACAAAATATCTTCCCGGCGAAAATTCTATATTTTCAAAACAGCTTGAAGGTTGTATAGATTGAAAGAATTAGATTGGAATTGGAAGAAGGTTGTATACATTGTGAAAAGTTTGACACTCGTCCAATATATGGGAAATGTTAAGTTACATATTACATGTAGGGCAAACAGGACATTACAATCTATCTAGGAAATATTTATTTGTTACAATACTGTGGCCAATTCTCTTTCTAACTATAAGGTTGGAAATCTTCCTGGGACATGTTATGAGATAGTTTGGTCATTTTCCACTTCGATATAAAATATTGAAGCCATGCTGGTAGTTGGACCATCGCATGTCCTTCCGGGTTATTTAGGAGTTTGAAATTAAATTAAAAATTTCATGGATTTAAAACCTCTGACCACAGTGTAAAGGCATAAGAGTTGATCTTGATCCATCAGTGAATAATATTTTCCATCCAACATTTAATAGAACATCTGTAGTATTCTAGAAAGTTTGCCTATATATTAATTGTGCTGCTGTAGGTTTTGAAAAAAAAAACAGAAAATGTATCCGCAAAGGATGTTTCTTTAAGATTCCACAGCAGTTTGGCAGAACATTTGATGAAGTATGGCAAACTTTTGAAATTTTTTCTTCTTTTAAAGAGAAGTAGCACTTCAGGCAACAATGCCTATTTAGTCAAGTACCGTGTTACATTTCTTTTCAGGAAAGGGATAGAGAAGAGATGCGACAGGTGTTGAAAGTAGAAGGATAATTACGGAAATTAGCTGTCGTATAAGATAGCTCAGACCCACTGACAGTTAATTTTTATTTGTAGTGAAAAAAAACCAAGGACTTTGTTGGGAATCGAACCCACAACCCCCAGTCATGTAAACTAGTACACTACCTACTAGCCTACAGGGGCACCTTTGAAATTGATCTTATTGGAATATTCGATACACCTTGCCAAAGGGGTTTTAATTTTCAGCGGTCTATTACGACTTCTAATTTTGGTAGCTACTTTCAAGATATTTGTATTTTGATATATAAAAAATCGTTGGAATTAATTTCAATCTTGGGAAGAGATATCGATCTTAGCGTCTTATTAAATTAAAGTATGAATTATTATATTCGATTAGGTTATAGTTTTTCCAATTGTGCGGCGTTTTTCAAATAAAACTATTTTATTCTTACCCTTTTAAATAGTCCAATAAGGGCAATAAATCAATTTTAATACATTTATTATTAAGATGGAAATTGCGATCAAAATGAATTAAAATTATTATAAATTCCTTATATTGTAATTAATATCCAATAATAGAAGAGATTCTACAACAATAAAGTTGTGATGACCAAAAGTCGGCAGGCTCGTTTTTAGATCCCATAGCAATTAAATCACAAGCAATTAGACTCTATATATATGTTTTTCAAATTTTTTAATTTTTTTTACTGAATTTCATAAATTTTTACATTTTTTACATTTCTGATTATTTATTGTTTAATGAATTTCATAATTTTTTTTTAAAAGAGAACATTGTTATTATACACTTTTCATTTTATATAATTCATAATTATATTTCATAAGTACATTTATTATTTGTTAATAAAATATTTGAAATTACAATAGCCGTTAAGAAGCACCACCTATTAACATGAAGATACATCCGTAAGGAAAACATACCATAAAACACAACCCTAAACAGTCGCAAGCAGCTGTCGTTTAGTGGTATGGGTGTCTATGTGTGCCTGGCAGAAATACATATATAAAAGCGAAATAATTACGTATTTGAGAAGAGTAAGCCACGGGCAAGCAACCGGGCAAGACTTCTTTTAAGTGAGTTAGAATTTTATTCAACTTAATAAAAATAGCTGAACAAGACAAACAAGATCGTCAAAAGGCTAACATCAATTTAGACGTGAAAATGTTGTCTTAGAATCTTATTCGTGACAACCGCAACAAGTCAAAATTGGTGGACAGGCAAACTGTTCTGCTCAGACTGGACCAGAATTATATTCGCTCCAGTGTAAGAAGCAGTAGGCTAGCCGGCGGAGAGTGGCGACGAAAACTCTTGAGAGCCACGAAGCGGTTGATCGTCGTTAGCGTGCTCAGTAGTGCTGTAGTATAATTTTAACTTATTTTAAGAGTGGATTATAATAAAAAATTTTATTAGTAAAACAAAAGTGTCTCTTGTGTTATTAGTGAAGCAAACTTTTTTTTTGGAACGAACCCTGGACGCCACGAGCTCTATCCAAGCATAACGCGAGAACGTGTCGTTACAAAGTATTTAATTAAACATTAACCTCTACTTCTATTATATCAACTTTTATCTAATTTATGTATTATGAAATTATAAAACCTAAAACAAATCTCGTTTATAGTTACTATAAAATTTTAATTTCAATCATTATCCTAATAGTTTTATAGTGTCATTTAATTACCGCATATTTTAGAACATTGTTAAACAATAAAATAAAATTTTATACTTACAATATCAATTTCAATTAAAACAAATAGTGTTATCAACAAAAGCGTAACAATAACCTGAGAGGGTTTCATAGTATAAAGCAAATTTTATTAACAACATTTATGCTATTTAAAAATTCGAAGGGAGCTGTACAAAAATCTATTCTGTTGAGGATTTTTGTTAGTTCAACTTTAAGAGAATTGAACAGAAATGCACTGCGGCCTTTATTATATTGTACCAATATTAAGCATCAAAAAATGTCGGCGGCTAATGTATGCTACGCGAAATCGCTCTACGTTATAATCTTAATATTATTTCTATGCAACATGTTGAGTTAGATAAAAAAAACACAATTTTAAATTTTTATTTTGCTTCTTGGATTAAATGCCTTTTGACTTGTTTTCTTTTCGACCAAATCCTAATTTTGCAAGTGAGATAGCAGAGCTATCTGATTAGAAATACTTGTGGCATTTACAAACAAAAAAAACCTTTAATTATTAAATACCCCACATACGTGAATAGTGGCTGTAAAGGAAACCAAATAATTGTGTGGTCTACTGTTACATGTTGCATGACAAAAATATGAATAATTTGTCTAATAGCTGTGAAAAAACATGTTGTATAACATGGATATTATTTTAAAAATTTTAGAGTGTTTTTTCAAACAGAATTATTTTTACATTAAGGTGAGTATATGCCTGCACTAAAATGAACAGAAATTTATACTGCAAGTGAAAAGTGCAAAAATTATAACTTACACTTTCAGATTACAATCGCATGTTGGACTTTATACAGGGTGAACAGTTTTTTCTATACTAAAGATTACTTTGATGTTTCATAATTTATAGTTATATGTTTCATAAGAAAATATATTATAAATAAAATTTTGAAAGAAAAAATAAAAAATAAGAAGTGGGCATTAAGCAAATTTATTAGTCTAAAATTTTTAAGTACAACTCTGGCACAAGGATTGGTTTATTTTTCATACCATAACCATTTGTTTGCCATTGGCCTGTCTATTGCCAAACTTCAACTCTAATTTGCAATTATATTGTAACATACACAATTTAGCTAGAATATATTTTGAAATTAATAATATCTGTTACTCAACGTATTTGAAAGTTAATATACTTTAGTTTTGTCAAAACACGCAATGCGAATTATAGATGTGTTAAAAATAATGTTTAAATTCCTGTTTGTGTATCCGTTTGCCATAGTACCGGCTTGAGTATAAAATTCCCTACCTCTGTTTTTTTTGTTATTTTTTTTTTTTGCTTTTACCGCCGATAATTATGTGGGTGTGTGTTATACTGTTAATTTGCTTAAATTTAATTACTATGTCATGGGTTACTAACGGATTTTAAACATCGCTTAAAAATCGAATTTCTAAATGTGCAGTTAAACAGGCACAATAACACAATATTGTGTATACGTGCTTATACTGGTAGCTATTTTTTTCTATAAGGGCGGGTAATTTAGTCACTATTACCTAAAGTTTTAAAGTCGGCTATTTAAGCTTTTTAGAAAATTGATGCCATGAGTATTTTAACATTATATAAATTTGAAGATTTGTATCATAATATCAATTAATGTGGAAAAGAATTTTCACGCCTTGTATTATTTTCGATCTAATAATTGAGAGCTGGTGACTTTTTGAATTTCCTGCCTCTTAAACGATAGGGCAACATTGCTCCTGTCAGGCGGCGACTGCAAGTTGACTCGGGTTTAAGTTCGGACAAGCGGCACAAGCGGGTTTAAGTTCGCAGCCATTGATAAAATACTTTTGAGAAAAAAAATAGAGGAAAGTGGATTTCGTGTTGTGGTGAATCCACGTTTCCTCCACGGTAACGAAGCGGCCCGTCTCAATTAAGAGACGGAAAACTCAAAAAGGCAGGGAATTATAACTCTCGAATAATACGAGAAATTCCGAAAAACTGATACAGTACCTAGAAATAATGGAAATATCTTAATAAAATAAGAGGGAAATATCAACAGCCTGAGAAAGAAAATTGTTTCATCGAAAAACTAATTTTGTAAATAATCGATTTATATTTCGATTTAACGAAAGACAACTTTCGGTATAAATAAATTATTGATTGGACAAAAAAACAATTATCGCTAGTTTTGCGATTTATCGTCCCATTAGTTTTTTGGGGGACTAAAAGCAGTGAGATAAGGAGGAATAAATAGCTATTACTGCATTACTTCGGCAAAAATTACCCTTAAAATACATACATACCTACACATTCATCCTAAAGATTTTCAGCCAGAGTATGAATTTTTAAAATCTGTGAAATAGTATTGTGAATTATATAATTCTTTCAAACTGCGTTTCCCAGACGTAGATGTTGGTGGCTACCATAGAGGATAAACTTTCTAAACGTAACAACTTGCACTCTCACGAAAATTCATTTTTGGATTTAATGGCATTACGAATCGAATAACAATTTCCTAGTTGAATGCTCGATAATAAAACAACCAGATTGATTTGAGCGTAATCAAAGATTGTTGCATAGAAGTGAGGTTGAATTATTAAATTTATCTTAAGATTAAGATTGCCCTCTACTATTATTCGCCGTAACGTTCAGCGTATTATATTGCCATCTCGGATTGTAGCGATGGCCAAAACTTTCAAAAAATATTTGAAATATAATAAAATACTTGCCAGCTTAAAAGAAGATTACAAGACCAATGCCTTACTGTGCATCACAAATCCCCCCCGGGGGCACATTTATCGGTCTTTATAGAATACTTGACTATCTAGACTTGTGCAACTGGGGGAAAAAGGGAGCCCAGTCCCCTGAAGTCAGACAGGGAGACAACTGGAAACTCCACTTTAATTTCACGGGGATCAGTGAGCTCGCAGAGTTCATTATTTGTCTCTTTAGACATTTAATATTTCTCTGACTGATCATTGAGGTTGGCCCCTATATGGGAGCATCGTGGTGGTTGTGGTTTTGCGGCCCCATAAGGGAATTATGAAAATTATGGTGGCCAGGATCATCTCACTGATAATAACACGCAAAGTGAATGATCCAGTCTAGTGAGCATGCTAGACATGTGTTCTGCACAGGAGTAGGAAAGTCTCCAACTCTTTAGCAAGGTGTGATGGTTTGCAGCCCTGTCCTGGAATCATTAAAGTTCCAACTAGGTGGTTCTGTTGCTTAGAATTATACCTTCGGCTATCTAGGACGAGCATGACGTTCCAAATTATGTATAGTGGTTTGTCCACCATCTGATTAAGGCTACATAGCCAGGTGTGGATGTAAAACAAATCACACTCTGTGCATCACAAATAACAAGAATTCAAACAAGGTATAAACTGCACAGATCTTCTGAACTTTTAAGTATACCTATAAAAAACGAGAGGTAGAGAGATCCGTTAGAATATAGAAAAATTAAAATCCTCTAAAAAAATCGTGTAACTCCAAGGAAGCTCTGAAAACGGATTGGCCATTAAAGCCAGCAAGTAAAAATCTTGAAGTAGCCGTCCTTCTTTACTTTTCTCCTTGAAGTAAGCTTCAATCAGCAAAAGAAAATTGTTACTATATCATCTATAACAGACACAATAACCTTTTTAGGGCTCCATACCTAACAGGTACACAGCAATATTAGTCCGGCCTTTACAGTTGTGTCTTTGGATGCGCAAAATACTAAAAATTGGAAAGTGGTCTAAAGTGAACTATGATAGGCGGGCACGTCAAATTTGTGCGGAACTGTGTATACTAAGGCATCAAGAAGCAAAAAATCTAATTAAAGGATATACCATTAATGAGAGATTTGTACGTAACTACCTTGTTTTTGGCCGGTAAAATTTAAGTATATCTATATCCCATATAAAAATAGGTAGAAAAAATTAAAAACTCCAATATATAGGGTATTACTATAACGACGTCGCACACTGGGGATTTTTGTATGGAGGTGAGGAAAAAAATATATATGTCGAAAAATGTAGCGATTTCATCACAAATTTAGTTTTATTTATATAGTAATACACAAAAGTAACCAAAATAAAGAAAGTTAGAGAAATGTAGATCGTTACTTACAAAGTTTTTTGCATAACTAACAGAGAAAATTTAAATTATTTTTTATTTATTTTAAATCTATTTTTAATTTATTATTCTTAAAGAGCCTTAACTTCGTCGCTTATAACACTATGCTTTTTCTGGCTAAATGAAGGCGTCAAATGTGAAATCATGAGATCTGATGTTACCATCATTCGGTGCGTAATATCTTCTTCGTTCGTGGCAATTTGACTGCATTTTCTGGAGTGTCTAAGGCGATAGTTTTTATAGTCTTTGTTACGACATTCCTGAGCCTCTTCGGATAGTAGGCCTACAGGAAAAAATACACTTTTCAATTATATCCTTGCCATGAGTCAGAATTTTGTGAAGGGTAGGTGGGGGATTTTGTACCACTCGTACAGTGTAACAAACTCTTTTGCCGTTTCCAAACAAAAATCACCAAATTGTTTTGGATCTACTACCTCGGCGATTGTTATAGTTTCGAGAATTATTGAAAACCTCTTAATTATGTTTTCGTCTAGACCCGTAATTTCGGAAATCAATGCAAGATTCGTAAAGCATCTTCATGACGTATTTCCTGAATTTGTCGTACCAGAGCCTTACTTAACAGGTTGATAACCCGTATTTCAATTTTCTCTCTAAGTTTAAGTTTTTGGGCTTCTTTTGAGTGGACTGTCCCACGTTTAATTTCAATATTATAAGCCACATGCAAAAGACACTCCATCAGCTTAATACGCGCACGAAGTGGTAACATACCACTTGTTGTTGTTGCTTGTTCATTTACAGGAATAGCATGAACTATTTCGATTTTATTTATCTTGGATGTTGTGGCTCCACAAATAAAACAAGAAGATGATGCTGGTGTTTCTGTTACCGATTGTGCTGTCTTGCCGTCAATCATTGTAAAATATAATTCATGTTTAACTTTAAAGTTACGATTATTTACTGTTAACTCAAATTCTTTTAGTTGAGATATCTCATCGATTCTTCTCTTTTCTTCTCGTATAAATTGAGGTGTCTCTTTAACGTATGAAAACTGTAGTGTTCTACAATACTGTATGGAAGCAGGTTAATTGTTGTTCCATACTAATTTATTTATGTCATCACTTAATGTCGTATATAAACGAGAGTCAGAAATTTGTGCATATCTCGAGCAAATTTTTTAAATTCATACCTTACTTAATTGTTCATAAGACGAAACGCTTTCATCGATTTTCATAAGATGTGTCTCATTTTGTTCATAGGTTATACGACTTTACGTGAAAGTAATAGGACTTGATACTTTTTTAGCGTTTTCGATTTTTTATTAATAAAAAAAAACTTAACTCTTTACTTAAAAAAATATTTTTTTTTCTTCATACATTTATTTATAACTTCGAAACTGTTGCTTATGTAGCGAAACGTTATATAAGCAGATCAAAGTACTTCTAATTCTTGATTTTTCTAAATTTGTTTAAGTAAAATCCGACGAGTGGCTCTTGAGTTATGTTAAAGAAAAGGGCCTTTTCACAATTGAGTTGTGAATCAATCAGCGGAAAAATGTTATACTGTGTAATGCAACAACTTAATAGGTGGCACCTGGTGGCACTTGAAATTGATTAAAAATGTAAAAGAGATATGAGGCAATATATTAGCGGTGATTTCCAACTGCAGGAAAGTAAAGCTAAAATTGAAGGTCCAAATGTTTGGAGAAAAAAAGGGATTTTTTATATGTTCATAAAAATTAACTAACAAAAAAAACTTAAGTCACTGCAGAGTTAATTTTTTCAATTTTAGTATACTAAAATATCCTACTTTAAATAAAAAATTAAAAGAAAAACGTTAGCTCACATAATAAAATAATATTCGTTTTGAAATTCTTAGCTTTAAATTAAGTTGGTTGAGTAAAACATACAAGTACTGAGCTTGAGACGGCTATAAAAAAACTAGCAGTCAGATCGGAACAATTCTTTTTGATTTGATTGTACCATTTAGTCTAAAATTTCAAAATATGATTGCATATTTCATGCATAGTATGTTGACAATTTGACTTTTTTCCAGGAAATCCCCAGTGTGCGTCGTTTTAATATTATGTCTTCAGTTTCGCAATCGTAGTTGACAGACATTAACAATTTTTGCAGATTATGTACTAATTTATTTGCTTTCAAAATAAAGACCG
This sequence comes from Trichopoda pennipes, assembly GCA_030448955.1. Lineage (NCBI taxonomy): Eukaryota > Metazoa > Arthropoda > Insecta > Diptera > Tachinidae > Trichopoda > Trichopoda pennipes. The sequence continues at coordinate 11,693,208 of JASKUP010000088.1, forward strand.
CCACTCCATCTTCTCTAAGATCACAAATTAAGTTGTCTGCCTATTTTCAGCAAAAATAAAAAATATATCAAATTTAAAAAAGTAATAAAATGTAAAAAATAAAATCATTTAAGTTATCGCCTCAGGGGCTATTAACCTTAATTAATTAATCTTATTAATTTGGTAGAAATTTCTTGATATAGGAACAGTGTAATAGCTTACGTCAGTAAATTAGGACAGAATGCTAGGTGATAAAATTTTGTGATGATTTTAAAACTGGGATTATATTCGCTTACTTCAAATGTCAACTCGCATTTTTGTTCACAAATAGTGATACAGCTTCTCTTAGCACTAAAGCCACTAAGTAGCGTAACAGTTTTGTAAATTCACGATCAAGTTTGGGATATACCTTAGAAAGATGATATCAGTTTTTCATATTAATTACTCAAATACTTCTTAATAACCGATTTCCGCACGTAAAATTATTTACATCAAGAGTAAACGAGTTAAAAAACACTTTTTGGCCTGCCTAAATTGATATATTTCCATATCTAGGATTATTTACAATAAAAACAGATAAAAAAAATGAAAATGTTAAAGAGCAAAATAGAACAGAACTTGAACAGAACGCCAGACATGTGTACCTGTTCATTGTTCTACTTTTTTTTTTGTTTTTGTTTTTGTTATTTGTGTCTGTGCCTGTGTTTGAGGTGGTGTTTGTATTTGCAGTTTTTGTTTGTTGGTTTCCGGTATTTGACTTTAAGCCATTGTCGGCATGTTGTTGTATATTTTGTTTTAATAAATTTCAAGTTTTTTAAAGCTTCTGTATTACAAACGATTATAACTGTTTTTTCTTGCTGCTTATTTTGTTTGTAACATAAGAATTTAATACAACATCAATCAAACTAAAATCAATGAAATCATTCTGTTTAAGTTAATTTTTTATTTTTTTTTTTTTATTATTTTACTCCATAATGCTTGTGTGCTATTTTAATACTATTTTGTGCATTTTTTTTTCTTTATTTTGTATTTTAATTTTTATTCCCCAACGAATAAAATAAAATTTGTAATGCAGATGTTCAATTTTACAGTACAATGGTCAACTTTGAAGATTCATTTTTAAGTTTGTTTGCAAAGGAGGCTGCAGCTTCTGCTATATTTTCATACAGTTTTGTGCATGCAAAGATTTCATTAAGCCACGTTCGAAAGGTTTTTTTTACCAGTTTTTTTTTATTGTTTGAAATTGCCCGCTTCAATAGTGCAGCAACGAAACCTTTATTATAAAAATACCCACAAGATATATAATAGCGACGCTGACGGTTAAGAAGAAAACGAAAAATAAAACAAGTAAATAAATCAATGATTGTAAAAGATTTAGAAATGTTTTACAAACAAATGGAAATTAATTTACTGTCGGCTGTAAAGAAGGAGTCGGGAATTGTAGACATAAAGGAAATTGTTTGCTTTTACATCTGAACGAATCTATATGAGCTATTATTTTTACTCTCTACTTACAATACCACGTTTGTAAGAAAAATGAAAAATTGTTCTCACTATTTTTTGGGGATTTAAAGAAGATTAAATTTTTTACAGAAATTTTCTTCAATTAGTGTGCAAAAAAATCACCACCCATTATAATATTTGCGTTTGCGAATACATGAAGACAGGGTTCATTATTTAGAAGTCTCCCCTGACAACAAGGTAATTAAATAATTTTTCCAAGAAGCATTAAAATTATCTGTCAAGTTTTCTTGCGTTTCTTTTTTTATAAGAAAGAAGTTCATAGAGCTTAATAATTTTCTCACACTTAAACTGTTTATACGACTGAAAATGTCTTCAAAGCGCTGGGACCATAATTATATTATTAGAATGAATATGGTCAATTTTAACGGATTAAAAAAATTATTTTATAAAAACACTTTTTTCAAATAAAAAAATAATAAAAAATAAATAAAATAATAAAAAATTCTTAAAAATTAAAAAAAATTTGATATAAAATTAAAAACATTTCTGGCAAAAATTTCCTTAAAAAACTTTTACAAAACAAATCTAAATATGTCTAGTATATATGGCACAAAAACCTCCCAAAATCCTCTTTGAAAACTTAACTCCTTGTAATAGAAAATGATTCACGCATTAGAAACTGATTAATTAAGCCGAATTTATTCAACCCAATAGCCATAAAAAGATCTACAAGTCATATAATAATAACAATAATTCTTTACATCGTATGTCATATGAGATTATTTCATAAAAATTTTTTAATATCCCAGCAGTTCATTAACATTTAAGCATGAAAAGATGTAAAAATAAAAATATTAACACAATATGCTAAATTTTAATCTACAAATCAAATGGAATGAGGGTCATCAATTGATGTTTAAAAGTAGAAATCTGTATTTGTAAATCAGAATGACATAATGGAAATGTAAAAGAAAGTCAAAAGCATTTGCAGTTTGCTAATGGTTATGCGCTCATATTTACATATTTATCATTTAAATCATGTACTTTTAATACCCTACACCATAATGGGTTAGTAAAATACTACTCACTAGTGGTGGTGCTGGTGTTATTAGAAATAATATTTTGAAGAGCAGAAACAATATTTTGAAGAGCAAAACTCTTAAAGTTTTAAGTTAAACAAAAAATAAAAAAATAATTGTTATGGAACCGCAGCAGATAAAATGGTACAAGCGCTTAAAGGATAGAGCACTTGATGATAATAAATTTGTATAATAATGTTGGCGTCTGTATAACAAGAGAAAAATTTCAAGTTACTGTAGGAAAGTAACAATACGATAACAGTGTAAAACAGTTCCCATCATATTGAATAAAATGGTATAATATATTGATCAATTGTAATTACAAAATGTAATTGTAAATTCTTTCTTAGAGCTATTTCTTTCTTAAATGTTTTTGTTTTTTAATTTCTATGACTTAAAACAGGTGTCCACCGGGAAAGTATATTACTTTGTTTGTTTATAAATTTTGATTAAATAAAAGAGAATGAATCTTACATTGATAAATATTTTATTTGATATCGGCAATTATGTATGTAATATAATATTAAGTAAATGGCCGCCTCTGTTAGTCTCACAAATGCTAGCCCTTTTCAGCAAATTTTTTATTATCATTATCACACGCTTCACGCGATATTTCATCCTATCTCCCACAACCGATATTTCTGTTTATTCACAAACCCATTCAAATGAAAATTCGCCTCGTCACTGATTATGATTTTTTCATGAAAGTCGGGGTCGTTATGGCTGAGCTGTAACATCCTCTTGGCATAGCACGGCGTACACTGGAGATTTTTATATGGAGGTGAGGAATAATTTGAGGGTTTCCCATACCCAACAATCAACTATTCTGTTTATTCACTTATCGATTGAAACGAAAATATGCCTCGTCACTCATTATGATTTTTTCATGAAAATCGGTGTTGCCATGGACGAGCTGTAACATTCTATTGGCATACGTACGGCGGGGTAAATGGTAAGAAGCTCTTATGTCAACTGAATTTTATATGAAAACAAATGCAAATCCTTGTACAAAATTATGGTCAAAGTTGTTTTTTGAAGACCAAGCTCCTGAGCACGGTGTCGACTTGAGGTTGATGAATTGTTTTGAACACTTTCTTGAGCAGCAGTAATGTTTGCAGCCGATCTTGCAGTTTGTTGTGGTCCATGCTTGTGCCTATCACCTGTAGACTCTTTTTCTGCGAAATTATTTACTACACGAAAAATAATGGATATTATTGGCAGGTTATTTCTCCCACAAATTTCGTGTAACTTTGTCATCGTCACAGTAATCGACGATTGATTTTAATAAAATAATAAAACGACTGCCAAATATGAACTGCCAAGACTTATGTTTACCAAAATAGCGGCAAAACAAATAAGTATACCTTCCCAGCTAATACCCTGTATATTAGCACTGAGAAGTTCTACGTTAATAGTAAAAACTACCAGGCTATTATAAAAGGTAGTATTTATAATAATATCAAAATTTGAGTACTATTATTGTATTATTTACAATTGGGCATTGAATAATTCCAACGGGTTTAAATATGTCGAAAAAAATCACAATTATTAAAACATTTCAAGTGCGAATGGTGTGTGCGTTAAACAAACTAACAATAATAATAATAAAAAAAATAAAAATAATAATAATAATGCATGCATAAGTGCTATTATATTTAGAAGTTTACTTGACTATTGTACATTATATTCACAAGGCAGTAACATGCTGTTATTTGGTTACCAAAAGTTTGGAATAATTTGACACGTCTTAATTAACATAAATGTGTTAAAAATTACGGCTATCTGTAGCAGTGCTTACTGACCGGCTGACAATGTACTCTGAATGACTGCGCGATTTAAAGGAGCAAATATATATAACGACTTTTAAGGAACATCGTAGATAATAATTACAGAAAATGTGTTAAATTTTTTTAACAATGAATATCAGAAAATCTATTTTTGTTTATTGTGGAAGAGTCGATGTCGGCTTTTTGATTCAAAGTAGACATTCGTGTAAAGTTTACATTTTAAAACGTATAGATCCTAATATTATAAAGATACTGACCGGACTGTATATTAGTTAAAACATTAAAGAATTCAAAATTTTTTAATGCAAATAACAAGGTAACTAAAGACCATAACTTAATAATTTTTCTTTCCAAAATTTAATAACTTTGAATTACTTTTGGACTTTGTCTAACCAATTTAATAGTATTTGATCTTAAATTATTTATTTTTATTATATATTCCAGCTTCTTTAATTGGTTGGTTAAATATAAAGGCTTTTTCAACAAGAAGTTTGTTTTCCAAAACATAAATTAAAAAATTTAGATTAAAATGGTTCAAATTTTTATCCCATTACGAAGAGAAAATTGCGTCTAAGATTGTGTTTACCTTGTCGTTAATAATGTCGCTGTCAAAAGTTTTTGTTTTATAGATTTCCATGCTTTCAAGTATGTTTAGTCTTCGTCCTTTTTTTTTTTTTTGGCTAGAATGCAGTAAAGTCATACAATCCTTTATTTCCCTCCATGATTTTCAAGGAGTAAAGCAAAGTTGGAGTCTTCTCTTTTCCGTTTGAATGACCGTATGTGTTCTGTAAATCTTGTTTTAGTGTTCGTCCAGTTTATCCTATATAAGTATGTTTAAAGGTACAAGTAAGCCTATATACTTGCTGGAATTAAATTTGTCAGTTGTTTCTGTCGATGTCTTGATATTGTGCCTCAGAGTGTTGCCGGTTTTTAGTGCCGCGAGTTAACCTTCTTTGTGAAAAAGATTCATTAATCTGTATATTTCTGGTCCTGTGTAGGTAAAAGTGGGCTTCTTTATTCCTGTTTTTATTGTTGTATTGTCTAAGAAGTTTCTTGATAGTAGTTGGTTTGTACGAAGAGAAAAGCTCGACAATTGTGAATGAAAAATGATATCTGATAAATATGCACCACGACCTCAGTGACAGATGTTGATTCTTGCATCAAAGTTTCTAATCACTTTTTGGCAAAATGGTGGTCCTATTTCATTAATTACATCACGGAATTTGAGTTTTAAGGCTGAAATCGATTCGATTAGCTACGCATAGGCTCTGTCCTTAATATAGCCCCACAAAAAATAATCCAATGGTGCTAAATCACACAATCTGGCTGGCCATTTAACTGCTGATTGTCGTCAAATTATGCGATCGGAAATTTGCAATAAATTGATCGTTTCAATAGCTGTGTGACATGTGGCACCGTCCTGTTGAAGCCACACGTCAGCGATACCCACGTCGTCAATAATAGGCCAAAATTGAGTTGTTAGCATTTTCAGCCTCATCTTCGAAAAGAAAACGGCCCAATCACCTCTCCAAACCACATAGCATATCATACAGTGACACATTGAGAATGCAAATGCTTCTCAATAATAATCGTTTTAGGATTTTCAGAAACCCGAATGCGGCTATTCAGCTTCTTGACTTCGCCTGAAGAAATGATTCTTTCATAAAAATCAGCCGGTTGTTCCTGAATGAATTGAGCGAATCTTCGGCGATGTAAATGGTCGTTCGACTTCAATTCCTGCACCAGTTAAAGCTTGTAAGGTTGCAAAGTCAAATCCTTACGCAAAATTTGCCATGTGGTGGTTTTAAACAACCCCAATTGTTAAAAACGTCTAAGAATTGATAAATTTGGATCTGCTTCAACAGTGTGGCTTACAGCTGCAATTTTTTCAGATGTACGACCCGGTCTAACACGCGTTGGATTTCGCGCATTATGTATCGCGCCAGTCGATTTTTAATCGCAGTCTCAGAAGGGCAATTACGTTTTTCGATATTATCCAAACTTGACGAAATGTAACTTTAATACAACCACCATTTTTAAAGTGGATTTTAATTATTTTAATGCAATTTTCATGAAAAATTTAATAGTTTTAACTAAATGTTACCCCAATTAAAAAACAAACATGACGTTGAAAAATCCGATATGATGCTTAACGCTTACACAAACGAGATGGAAGAAATGCTAGTAATGGATATAGTGATCCAGTGAGTTTGACTTTTTACATTGCAGGTGATTAATTTGACATCTTAAATTAATCCCAAATAATATTCGTCAGCCAGTTCCGTCAGTGAAATTCTATTCTTAAAAAGTGAACACAAAGAATTTGTAAATAATTTTTCCTCTTTATCAAATTTATTATCTAAATTTATTATGTAAATTTATGCAAGATTAAAATTATTGATATGATTATATGGATTTTTACACTGAAGTTTTAAGAACATGTCAAGGGACTCTAAACTATTGAAGAAAATATTACACTGCTTTAAAAAATAAACTTTGAAATCCTGTCACCATCTTGTGATGTTTTGTTTTACCTGCATATTATTCAAAATTCCTAAATATTTGGAAAAACAAAAAGCTAATACTGTTGCTGTTATGTTTATTCGTGCATTGAAAATAACACTGAGATAAAGGTAAATCCGAATAGAATATGAAAAGCAAGAAAGAAAGTAAAAGCGCATTTATGGCAAAAGGATGTTCAAAACATCTCGGAGTATAAGTTATGAAACAAAAGACATCGTAGATTTGTTAAGGTAGAGTGTAGAACAGCGACATATTAATAGAACAGCGATCGATGATAGGAAAACAACAACATAACAATACCCACGGGTAAGTGAACTTGCTAACTAAATGAAAAGAAGATTTTGATTTTGAGTATGCTAAAGTATAGAGTAATCAAATTACAAGGTATCGTATAACACTCGTCTAGCCGGATAAAATAGCTGAGTCACTATTTTGTCTGAGTAAGAAGACAATGGTATAGCGTAAATGGCTGCTTTAGTATCGCACTGGTATAGCAAGCAAGAAATAAAATAAAATACTGTAGAAGTAAAATGAAAATTCATGTGCTAGTATTTGCAATCACAGATCTGCTGCATTTGATATGGGATCAAAAACGTAATAATATTAAGATAAGTTACCATTAAAAATTGAATTACGTAAAATAAGTATCACGACTTCAATTCTGTAATAAAATCATTGACGATATAAAGTTAATTATATTTAGCGAAAGGTGTCTTATAGTCGTTTCCAATCATGTATATTTTACTGATGCTGTTGCAAACATTTAAATTCAGGCATGTTTTACTATTGACATTTTGGGTTTTTCTTTTACTTCGGTGAAATTTTCTAAGTGGGAAAGTTGCCAAACTTAAAATATTGAACATGTTACATGTAATATAATTGTGGAAGTGAAAGACCTCAAATCTATCTTACCAACTAACACTAGCATAGACGCGTTAAAAAATGTGTTTGTATTTTGATTTTACTCCATAAACATTTTTTATTGCACACAAAAGTAAATACATAATAGAGTGCGATACTGTATGTGCTTTTTACACATACATACATACATACATACCCTACTGTTAACATTATTGCCATTTAATTGTGTTGTTCTTGTCTAATTTTTTTCTTTCATTCATTTTGTAAAATGTTTGTATTTTACTTAAAAATTCGTAAAATTTTTACTACAAACATTTTCAATACATAGAAGGACATGTTCACCACAATGCATTGCAATGCCTACAAAGGCAACAACAAAATAAGAACGGTTTAAGAAATAGAACCAACAAAATAAAAATAAACTATAAAGTAAAACAGCCAATCCATTTGAAATGTTTTCAATGCATGTGTCACAGGCTGTGTGTGTCCAAGCTAGCAAACATGACACTTTTAACTATTAGTTGCCAATAAATGATAAACAACAAATAAACAACGAATGAAAAAATGGTCTTTTAAATGATTTTTTATATTCAAGAATAAGATGGATGGAAAAATTTTAACGATTACTTGCTTATTTATTTATTATTATTATTTATTTTTTATTTTTTTAAGTAACACGTTATTTAATTTAATGCATATTTTAACTAAATTTAGTTTGTATATAGAAGTGATCTGAAGAAAGAGCACTGCAACAAACTGAGCCATTTATCTTATTAGTTTGTTTGAAAATTATAGCAACATACAGAGTTAGTTTATCTGCTTTGTTTAGAGCACTGCAGGTTCATCATCTTTTTAAGCTCAAAACTTGTAACATTTTTGAAGCGTAAACCTGTTAAACCACATGTTCATTACTGTTACAATAATTAAACGTGCGCTTTAATACACAATACCCTGTGACTTTGGCAGGACCTCAACTAAGAATATCTTCTAGATGCTTTCTAGATTCATGACTAAGAATTAATTAGGTTTTAGCTACGATTTTCTTGTTTTATTAAAAAAACCTTCCGTTTTTTGCAGCTGCACAATATTTTACTTCATTTTCTACTTGGGACTCTAAAACCTTTATACCTTTAACCATTTATTGACCTTCAAATAATTTCTTTGTTTTTTGCTCGAAACTCATAAATGATCACTCAAACAAACAAAGCAAACAGCTTTTAACAAATTTTTCCATCGTAGGTGCAGAATTGTTGCTCGAGGATTGTTAAATAGCTTTTCTTTTTACTACACGCACACACCACACTTTCAAGTGGTACAAAGACAAAATCGATATTTTTCTTTTTAAAGACAGACAGGAGATCACATTGCAGGTGATTAATTTGACATCTTAAATTATTCCCAAATAATAATTGTCAGCCAGTTCCGTCAGTGAAATTGTTCACTATAAAAAATTAGGCGTTCTTCGAATTCATAATTTATTAGTAATTGAAAAGAAAGCCGTTTGATAAATACATTATGTTGGCAATGGATCCCCCGAAGTCACATTGATATGTTTTGACGGAATCTCACCGTCATTACATATATCACCGGGGCTAAAAAGGAACCCAGTCCCCTAAAAGGCTAGCAGGAGCCAACTGGACAACACCACTTTATTTCCACGGGTATAAGTAAGCCCCAGAGTTCAGCTTTTTGGCGTTTTAGCCTTTCAGCTGTTCACTGACTGATTATTTAGGTTGGCCCTTCGGTAGCATCGTGGTGATTGTGTTTTTGCGGCCCCCCCTTTGAGTTGTGTGGGTTGGATCATTCACAATGAGCACAATGAATGGTCCTGCTTCATTGTGCATGCTTGTGGTTGTGTTCTAAAATTTTATTAAGCTTGCATGTGTTCTGGATCGGGAGCTGGATAGTCTCAAACTCTTCAGCAAGGAGTGAGAGCTGCGGCCTGCTCCGAGCTCTCGGAGTCGGGACTAGGAGTAACCGGAGGATAAACATATCCGAAGACAACATGGGGTGTGGGTGACGCTAAAATTCCTCCACTGTCATATAATCCACCGTCAGGTTGTAGCATACACAGCTAGGCACTGACGTAAATCTTATCACGCATGTGAGTAATGGATATTATGTTCAGCAATTATTGATAATTTTCATTGCATTCAAATGTCATGGACAGCAGCGATTCCAATTGCAATTGGGTATAAGGAAAAACTTCTTAGTGAAACTTAACAGTAAATTGTGTTTTGATCTTCCCAACATATTTAACTCTTTAAGTTCCAAATGTCAATAACCAAAATAAGCATCACAAAATTAAATTTCATGTGTAATTTAAACGGGTTTGAAGTTAAAGACATTAAATCGATAACAGTAGACATTATTTATTTATTTTTTTTTTGTTGTTGTATACATTTTTAGCTACTTAAAACAGAAATTACTGCAGCAAAAATCAAAAAACGAAAGGAAAGAAATATTATTATTATTTGATAATAACATCGTATATTGTACATATAAAAGGGCAGAGAGATTGCTAAAGAGCATGAAAAAATGGACATCATTATATGAAATCAGTAAGTGATTTTAAGTTGTAGTCACAGTAATAACGGCATCAGTGATGTTTGCAAAAATTGTGAAGTTGAGAAATGATTTTCTAATTCTAAGTGCCTGTTACCAAGCATCGGCAATATGCCTAAAAACACATATGAATTTTTCAAACATGTAAATCTTACATACATACATACATTCATCTTTAGACTCACACAAAAAATTATTCATACATGTATATATATTGCACACATGCATACTGTTTCCTATAAATATTTTATTTCACATTTACTCTCTCTTTCTCTCTCCCTCTCACTCTCTCTTTTTTCATGTATTGGCAATATGCCAAAAAATGTGACTTCAAAAATTTCTTATTTTGCCTAGTTCTATGTTTATATCTTCTTCTTGTTTGTCTATATATTTTAGATAGCATCCGAATAACATCAGTCCTACAATGAGTTTAAAGATTTTTTCTCGGAATGAAGGGTACTTCAATTTATCACCATTATCACTTCTGCTATTACAATTCCTTTTTTCGTCACTTCACGTTAATTTACTTACTACTTATGTAATTGAGCCAAAAGATTGGGCCGAAAAATTCTTAATATGTTATAAGTTTAAATATATGTATGTATGTATATGTGTAAATATGTATGTGTGTATGATTGCTCAGTTATTAAGAGACAGAATTTTTATCAACTAACGCGTTGCAATTGATTTTATGTGCAGAAAAAGACGAAATATGTATATAGCAAAATGATATCTTTAAAATTGAATTGTAAAAGGTTATCCAATTGGGCCGTATAGATTTTTATTTAATATTAAAAACAATTCATAAAAAAAAGTGTTCTGTAATGACAACAAAGCTTTGAGTTAATTCTACATAATTATTTTCCGTCGGTTATTGAATATTTGAAGGCCAATAGCGAGCCAGCTGATTAAGTACGCCATCAGTTAACATACTCGCAAGTATGTGAGATTACTTGATAAACATAAAAAGCCATAAATATTGAATACAGGTGGTATTCAATATTTATGAATTTTATTTTTCATTGGATAAAAATTATTTGTCAATGCTGCAGAGTGATGCGCCAATCCTTCTAAAACAACTACTAACTAAATTAAAAAATAATGATAATAAAATGTATTAACGTTTTCTTGTAACACCTTAACGTTTTTTATCTTAGAACACCAAAAATTAAAAAAATAACATTATTTTGATTGATTGATATTTTAGAGTTTTTCAAAAATTAAAAGTCAAATATGGGTCCGCCAAATAGAAATTTTTTTTAAATGCTATAAGCTCCTGAACCAATTGGACTTTGTATGGCGTCATACCAAGGCCTTTATGCAAAATGCGTCTCAATGATGCCTTTGAAATGTTCAATTGTTGAGAACAACGGTCAATTGATGTTGATGGCGCTTCATGCACACTTTCTGCCACGGCAGCAATATGCTCGGGTGTATGCCATTTTTGGCTTTTCACGCTTTGGTTTATCGATGAGGATGCCAGTTTCTTTCATTCTTTTTATAAGATAACGAACATACGGAGCTGACGGTGCTTCTCTTCTTCGAAAATCCGTAAGCAATTTTCGCATACATTCTGCAACATTACCATGATTTTCAAAGTAATGCCGCAATATTTCCCAGCACTATTCAAGCGTATACACAACCATATTCGTTAAGCGGAAGGGTAAAACTATTTATCCGTGAAATCAAATATGAGCTAAGTGTTACTATTCACGAAATAAGCACTAGTTGAAAAAAAAGAAAAACGTTAGATTGCGGATAGTTGTAATATCTACTTATCGGTTACCATAATAATAAAAAATATCTTAACAAAAGTATTAAATTTAAAGTCACCAAAACAATTGGGTTTGTACAGTAAATTGTTTTACCTTTAAACCGTTAAAGGCTTCCATATATGTACATACATACATAACACTATAGCGAAACACTTTAAACTTTCAAAAACAAGAAAACCTAAATTTAGAACTTAAAGTGTTTCCCTTAAATTCAACTAGGAAACCAAGCTTAAGTTGAAGTTTATTTAACCGAATATTTTTATAAAATAAATAATACAATAAAAATTAAAAATAAATAATGAAGAAGAAATTTTACAAATTCATGAACTTCCTTAATCATAAACAATATGAACATCTTTTAAAGCCCATAAATTATACTTTGTATAATATTTTAGAACAAAAATATTTCCTTAAATTCGGCTTATGTTCAAGTGTATTTTAATTTTTAAAATTTATTAAAAAATATATTTCAAAATTTTTAAATTGGCTTTTCAGGGTCATTGTCCCAGAAACTATTTTTTTTTGCGCAAATGGCAACTCTGATATTCGGTAACTGTTACATATGCGTATTAAAATCGGCAAGAACTAACAAAGTAACAATGCGTATTGTTAAAACTTGGAAACTCATGCTGAGACCGGTCACATTCTTCGAAGAATTTTAAGTGGAATGCTTTAACTATTAGATAAGTGGGCAAAAAATTTTAAGATACTGGGTCGGATATGCACAATAAAATCTTGATTTTATGTGACTGAACTTAAATTTGTGTTGCAAAACATCATAGGTAATGTACGGGTACATCTCGTAAGATACGGGCATGTCTTCTTTACAATCCAATAAAAAAAATAACTCTCAAATTATGTGTTTTAAAAGTTTTAAACGACGCACAGTGGCTTAAAAACGTTTTTTTTATAATTCAGTAACTTATTTACCACTTAATATATCCTAAGGAAATTTCACGGACGCCAAGCAGAAGTATTTCTGAGTGAAGCACGATCGCTGAACTGATAAACGGCATATTGCATAAAAAATTTGTTTATACACATTGTTTATACACATTTTTTCATTTTTGTGTACAGAACAAAAAAACGTCATTAGAAGGCGAGGTTTGGGAAGCTCCTACAACTTAAGTATATACTCTTTATATAAATAAACGATATCAGTGGAAAGCTTCTATATTAACAAGATTTTTAACGCGTCGCACTTCTTAGATGTCATTTAAAATTGTAAACTTCATGTTAAAGTGGTGGTATGAGAAATAAAATATAGAATTTAAATTGCCAGAAAATCTAAACGGATTGAGATATCTGTCCAAAATTTTGAAGCGATATATACTAGAGAGTCTTTAATGAAACGGTAAAATAAAATTTTAAATTTTTTATTTTAACACATACATTTCTTAAACGGGGAAAAAATGTCAAAAAATTTTTGTTTTCTTTAGCAAACTGCTCACCCTGGCTTTTCTAATGATGGGACTATTAAATACTCTTTGCATTGTGTAGCCAAAATATGTAACTTTAAAAGTCTGTTTCGTTTTTCTCAATCGGTGCTTTTTACTACTATGGGGAATTTTGATGTAATTCATAAATTTTTTTCCAAAATTGGCTATGTTTGGATAGGGCTGCTGGGGCGAGAACCGTTACAATTTTTGACGCAATTTTTTCTTCTCACATTTGTTATAGGTTGTTTTTAAGAAAGTCTAAAAAAATTTACTAGTGCCGAAGTAAATTTCACCTAAAAAATCGTTAGTTTTTACATTTTCCCAAATTAGAGGCCGGGAATTTTTAATGAAACATGAATAAAAATTTATTCTAAATTTTATCAAAAATACAGTCAATAAATTAGAATAATAATCCGTACATAAATAAGTATACCACACCAAAAATAATAAGTAAAGGTCAGCCAAAAATTTTAAAAAATTATTATAACTTCAAAAACTCTTAATAATTATTTGAATAGTAAATAAACTTTTTATGATATTTAAGAAAAAATATATGCTCTAGGTACGCAACATTAGGGCCATACATAGAAGCCCCCCTTTACCCCAGCGAGCTAGTCATCCACAACTTCATTTAGAAATATCTGTACTTGGCCTAGTATATTAGGTTATCTTAAGTGGTTTACGAGCTACCAAATTATTTCTAAAAATATTTTTTAACCACTGTGCGACTGCAGAAATCTCTTAGCGCCTTAATTTCGTTTAGGCCTAAGTATTTTGAACATGGTTTAATAGAGTATTTTCTAAATAATAATATAAAAGATAATGCTGCAAGGCAGTTCTATAAGGCCAAATGAAATTAGGATTTTACTAACGACATACACAAAACTTAACTTCTTGAACTACGAATATGATCAGACTACTGCTTAATGTGCTCGTAAAAAAATAACAAACAAAAAATAAAATAAAAATACTAGAGTTCTATCAAATTTATTATTGAAAAATTTTGTAACATCCTTAATTTATGTGTAGATGCTGTCAATGTATGTACGTTTTGAATATTTTCGCATAAATTAATTTAAATTAGATAAAAATAAAAGGTCGCAAATATCTACAAATAGGTAAAAGAATAAAAAAAATTTTATTGAAAAACAGAAGGAGAAAAAAACCCAAAATATTATTAGTCCATTTGTATATAAATTATTTAATTCTATATTTTATTTATTAAAAATTCAGACAAAATTAATCATATTTCAAAGAGATCCTTTTTAAAACTTGGTAGCAAAAATTAAGGTAAAAAATTAATGAAAAAGTTAAACGGGAAGATTAATCACAGCCAAAGAAGATTATTTTGAGGAATTTACTTACGAATACCACTAAATGGAAACAGATTACATTTCAAGATAAATAATATTCACGGCACGGGTTTTGAATATCTAAATTATTTATCACCTTTTAACATTTCAAAATTTGTCAAAAAAAATATAAATAAAATCAAGGCCATAGTGAACGGCAGTGCAGAATAATTACAACATCAAATTTTCCCATAAAAATTCACATACAAAATAACAAAGCTAAAAACAATTAAGCGAAAAACGAAAATAGAAGCAGCAGTCGAGGAAAAAATTAAAAATATATATAAATATATATATACGTATATGAGAAGAACATTTTTGACATTTTAATATATTACAACCAAAAGTGCTTGAACTGTAACAAATCAGCAATCCAACTACAACGATCCAACAGCCCAATTAATAACACAAGAGGCTTTACAAATGAACAGTAGGGAAACGTATGAAACACCACACTAGTGGGAACTAAATAAGAGCTAAATGAAGCGAAATAAAAAATTAAAGTTGCACATACTCGTTTATGAAACATTAACACGCGCTAACATATCTGAACTTTTAAACACTTGCAACTAAATACAACATTTTCTAAACTCCGACCGAAATATTAAAAATATTATGAGATTCTGTTTTTTTTTTTTGGGTTATAATGTATGTGTGCGGAAATAGAAAAGAAAATATAGATTATTTTTCCGTTAATTACTGTTGTTTTCTTTTTTCATGCAGACAAAATATTCCTTTGTGTGTATTTAAAGGATTTTTATTTGTTTGTATTATTTTAAAAGAATATTATTTGGAAGAATTCAGCAAATTTACAGACTTAAGATTAGAAACAATTAGTGCTGATATAACAAATGTTGATTTCTTTACAAGTGTCAAATTTTTTGAGTCGCAGATTTGTTATTATTTGTTATTTTTATTATATTTTCTTTTAAAGAATTTAATTCCTTCGTTTGTAAGTCAAGTTCAAATATTTTGAAATTTTATGTTATAAATTTGAAATAAATTTTCTCTATTTCTAACTTATTTAATAAAATATAAAATAAAAACCTTATTATGCTGTTAAAAAAAATCTGAAAATAATTAAAGACAAAAAACAACGATTTCATTGCGATTCTGATAATACAGGCAACTTTGGCCAGAAGAGAATATCACATCTTGAACTCACTTTTCAAAAATAAAATTTTAACCACGGAATTTTTTTATAGAAAAGGATGTCGTTGATACATCAATATTTTATTAATTTTTTTTTTTTGCTTCATTTATTGTTATTTGTTAATGCACCCTCGAAATTTCTATAAAAATGTGGTTAAAATTTTTCATATCCTGAGAAATAATTTAACAACAAAATAATTAAAGTATCTGACCACTAATTATAATATAATATATTTTTGTGGCTTCTTAATTAAAAAATATAAGCTATGTGCATCTTGTTGCCACATGTGCTATATCCTTATCATAATTATAAATACCTCCGATTCTTCTAGGTACTTTAGATAACAGCGCCCATATCTCCATTAAAAGACCACTTAGCATATTAACAAATCAAAAGTTGTTTCAATAGCATGCCTTGCTGGATAAGGAAAACTTACCTTCTGCAATAATAGATAACTACAATAGTCTGTTAAAAAAACTGAGATGATTTTTTAGTATTAATTTTTGGGCCTGCAAAACCTAATAATTTCAAAACCGGTTTAGAGATTTTTAATTCTTTTATCGAAAGGCGATTTTTACAGAATAGTATAATTTCAATTCCTGAAAAAAGGAGTCGGAGTCCCCATATAATAGACATAATTTTTCTTGTCACCCAAATAGTAACGTCGCCCTTATAAAGTTTTGACAGAGCTGATATCACTTGATTTTTTCCACAATAGAAAGTTATAGAAAAAATAAACTTAGAAATTAAAAGTCGTTACAGTGAAAAACAAACACACTTTATACCCAATTTTTATTACAACAAAAATTATTCATATATAAAATTAAAAATTAGAGGATGTCAGCATTAATATCGTAGTTTAAAATTGAATTATCAATTTCTATTTTATATTCGATGAGGCTTCATTTTGAAGTCAGTTGCATTTAAAAAGAATTATATACACACTTTTGTGTCATGTTTACCTGGTTGTTTATAATGTCACTGTCAAAAGGTTTTGTTTCCATGTTTTTAAGAATGTCTAGTCTTCATACTATTTTGCTAGGATGTGAAGAGTCCGCCATCTAAATTTTCTTCTTTTCAACTAGTTCTTGTTTCGTGAATGGTAACACTTAGCTCATGTTTGATTTGACAGATAATTAGTTTTATCCTTCCGCTGAACGAATATGGTTGTGAAAACATTTGCAGCATTACTTTGAAAATCGTGGTAATATTGCAGAATTTGTGCGAAAATTGCGTAGGATTTTGGAAGAAGAGCAGCACCGTCAGCTCCGTATGTTCGTTATCTTGTGAAAAAAGTTAAAGAAACTGGCATCCTCATAAATAAACCAAAGCGTGAAAAGCTAAAAACAGTGCCTACACTTGAGAATATTACTGCTGTGGCAGAAAGTGTGCGTGAAGCGCCATCAACATGAATTCATTGTCGTTCTCAACGATTGAACATTTTTTCAGAGACATCATTGAGACGAATTTTGCATAAAGATCATGGTATGACGCCATACAAAGTCCAGTTGGTTCAGGAGTTGAAGCCAAGTGACCATCCAATGCGTTTTCGCTTTGCTAAGTGGGCCTGCGATCGACTTAGAGTACATGCCGATTTTGCAAAAAAAAATCATATTTTCAGATGAAGCTCATTGTGATCTTGGCGGGTATGTAAACAAGCAAAATTGTCGCATTTGTGACACAGAAAACCCGTACGCATACATTGAAAAGCCGACGCACCCAAAACGAGTCACTGTTTGGTGCGGATTTAGGTCCAGAGGCATAACTGGACCATTTTGCTTCGAAAATGAGCAAGGAGTGGCCGTTACAGTCAATGGAGATCGTTATTGGGCCATGTTGAACGAATTTTTGTTCACATAAATTAAAAGGGAGGATATTGGCAACATTTGGCTTCAACAGGACGGCACTACATGCCACACAGCCAAAGCTACACTAGATGTTTTGCGCCCTATTTGTGAAGATCGCATTATCAGCCGCAGAACTGATGTCGTTTGACTACCTCGGAGCTGCAATTTGACAGCGTTGGACTATTATTTATGGGGTGCTGTCAAAGGTAAGTGTTACGTCGACAAACCAGAGACAATTGACGCTTTAAAGTACAATATTCGTGAAGCCATTGGTGAAATACAGCTGCACACAATCGATAATGTGTTAAAAAATTTTACCGATCGTGTAGGCTACTGCATGGTTAGCCGAGGCAGCCATTTGAATATTTTCCATTATTAACCGGAAGTATTGTACTTTCAAATAAAAAAAGAAATTTAAGAAAATATTCTAGTAGTTTTGTTCATAGCAAAGGCGGACCCTTTATTAATTATGAAAGGCTTGTCATTGTTTCTTTTAGAGAAAATCTCCTCTTCTCTGCTTAA
The DNA here is from genome assembly GCA_030448955.1 of Trichopoda pennipes. NCBI lineage: Eukaryota > Metazoa > Arthropoda > Insecta > Diptera > Tachinidae > Trichopoda > Trichopoda pennipes. Next base: position 11,711,554 of record JASKUP010000088.1, read on the forward strand.
AATTATTCCAGTTGAGCGAAGTGCTAAATTTTACTGATACACGTCGATTTAAAGAAAATATAGTGATATAGTCATTTTTTTCAGTATTATAATCATGCAGCCTTTCACTTTTACTTTATACTATGTTATTACAGTGAAATGAATCAGAGATAGTGCAGCAAGTATAATTTAAATTATTTGTTTATTTAGAAATGCATGATAGAGCTAACCAAATGAACTAAGTACCCTCTACGAAATAGAATGCATGTTTTATTATGTGTTATTAATTGTGTGAACCCCTGATAAGTTACCTCAAAACACGTATTTCAACGAATACGACGCTCACAGTGGTTTGCAAACGTTTTTTTGTTTTTTGTTTTTAGAAATAATGCGGTAGCGCATGAACCACTTAAGGTACTCTATTCCAGTCCACATATTGTGTAAAAAAAATGTGTTTATTCACATCTTTGATTTTTACGTAGAAAAAAGAGAAAAACTTCATTAGAAGGCGAGGTTTACGAAGCTCTTGCAACTCAAGTATATGTTCCTTATACATATACTTGATGGTAGATGGTATCGCCGGAAAGCTTATGGCTTCCAGATTAATAATTCAATAACATTTTTTTAAGCGTCGTATTTTTCAGATGCCATGTACATTTGAAACTGTAAATTTCAGGTTAAAGAGGTTGTTTGAAAAATAAAATATAGAAATTGAATTGCATCAAATTCTAAACGGATCAAGATATTCTTAAAAAATTCTGCAGCAATATATATAAAGGTGTCTTAATAAAATGGTAAAATAAATTTTAGTTTTACTTTTATTTTAACACATACATTTTTCAAAAGGAGAGAAAAATGTTTCAAAAATTTTTATTTTAGGAAACTGCTCACCCTGGCTTTGTTAACTGTGGGACTGTCATCTCCGCTTTGGATTATATAGCCACGATATAGAGATTTAATAATGTGTTTATTTTATTGAATCGGTGCTATGCACTTCGAGAAATTTTTATGTAATTCATAAATTTTGTTTCAAAACTGGCTATGTTTTTGGATAGCATTGGACGGTGAATTATTACAATTTTTGAAGCAATTTTCTTTCATTTAATAGTGTCCAAGTAAATTTTAATTATATAAGCAAAAAAAACTATGCCTTCTTTTTAGGGAAAATACTTTAAAAACGGCAATTTCTTCATTTTTCCCATTCAGAGGCTTATAACCCTTTTAAGAAATATGCTATCAGAACCAAACTTACTACTATTCTATTGTAAATTTTAACAAGAATACAGACAATATTTTAGAATGATAATCTGAACAACGTTAAATATACTAAATTAAGGGCAACCACAAATTAAAAAAAAATCTAACCAACAAACTTTAAGAGGCGTGTAAACACATTTTTTGTAGATATTTTCAAGGTCTACTTAAGATTTTGATCTTGGTTTGAGAAATATATACACTTCTTATGACATTTACAAAACAATTTTATGCTCAACTTTGGGAGCATATTTAGAAGCCCCCTCTTTATTCTAGGGAGCTGATTGTCCATAGCTTCACACAGAAATATTTCTGCTTAGTCTTTGTAAACCTTCATTAGAATATTTGAAGTGGTTCATGAGCTGCCGAGTTATTTCCAAAAAAAAACCACTGTGCCACTGTGCCGCTATACCTTTTCCATTTTCAATAGTTATATAATGTTTTGTTAAAAAAAAACGAATAAAATGCCTGTGCTAGTATCCACAAATTCTATTTCTAGCGACTTAACGCCATTTGGATAAAACTTATTTTTTTATGTTTTTCAAATAAAACATATAATTAACAACAAAACATCAATGTGGCATTTATGGCGATTTTTTAAGCTGATTTTGACGAAATATCAGACAATCCTAACGTTTACTTAAGTTATGTATTTTCCCTTCTCTTAGAAATATTTCTCAATGACCTAACAATATTCAATTTGAATACTTTTATATAATATCAAAGTCTTCAAAATATTTTGTCTGTAAAAACCATTTAAACTTGACGTCATTTACATTACATTTGAAAAACATATTAATGACATTGTTGTCTCACAATTAAAAAAATAAAATATGTTAATATACAAAACAAGTTTTTAGTACCTTTTTTTAGAACAATTAGGCAAACATTTTCAATTAATCCTTAAAACTCACCTGTTTTCTAGTTGAAGAGACTTTACTTTTGTCTGCTGTAACTTTAATGCTGTGTGGTGTTGTTGTTTTATTGTTTTTAATTTAATTTAATTTTTTTTTCTATTTATTTCTTGAAAGTTTAAATTACTTAATTTTTAGTTTTATATATAAATGTTATAGTGTTATACATTTTTATCATGTTGTTTTCTTTCTTTTTTTTCTTTTATTTAACACAATAGTTTTTTCTACTTTTAGTTTTTAGTATTTTACTATTTAAAATTTATTTTTTGACTTTCCTTTTCTAAAACATACTAAAAAGAAAAAGAATAACTATTTTGAAAATGTTGTCAAAAATTAAATAGAATAACAAATTTTTGCACAAAATAAAATTGTAATTTGTTCTTTAATTTAAAGTTGCAAACAAAATGTTATGGTTACGTTCAAATAAAAGAAAATTCTTGTTTTGAGTCGTTATTATTACATTTGTATGTTTGAGTATTAGCACATAGCCACCCACATAAGTACTATGCCATATATGAACTTATGTATGAATGTACATTTCCAATTTAATTTAATAATTTTTTTGTTATTAGAAATGTTCCAAGAATTTAAAATTTGTTGAAATTTTGTGATATTATGCTTAACACTGAAAGTTAACATGTTAACAAATTAATTTAAGATGGAATCTGCAATCTGATTTAAAAATTGTATCTAAATATTTTGAAAACATTATTTTAAAATTTATTTTGAATATTTTATATTTGGTTTATTTATAAATAATTAATTATAATATAATTATAATTAACAAAGGAAAAGAAAGTCAGCTATTAGGGCTTTCGTATCGTAATATTAGATAAATTGTTTTACAATTTGTGATGAAGATTACAGCTTAATCTGAATTTATGTTGAATTTTAATATTGTGATCGTTAATAGTTTTTAAACAGCTTGAAGGTTGGATGAATTGAAAGAGTTTTGTTCTAATATTGTGAAAAGTTTGACACTTGTCTAATATATGGGAAATGGTAATGGCTGTGGCCAATTATCAATCTAAATATAAGGTTCAAAATCTTTGTAGAACATATTCTAGAGTAGTTTAGTCGTTTTCCACTTATATTTAAAACTTGGTAGACATACTGGTAGCTGCACCATTGCATGTCCTTCCGACTTGTATGGGAATTTGATATTATATTAAAAAAATCAAGATTTTCAAAAATTGAGCAGCCGCGACGTTAGCCAAAAAAATGTGCCATAAGTTGTTTTTCTTTTCTTAAATTATATAAATTTAAGTTCTACCATGCAGCACGGCGTTTGTAATTCCTGGGAGTAGACTAAAAGATTGAGATATTGGCTGATTTTTAAATGCATTTGACCGCGGATGCTGCTTGTTTGTTTAGGTTAGAGTAGACATTAGAAGCTGTTGCATTTTGATCACAGACGTTTTGGAACACTGAGCAATTCACTAGTTCAATTTCAAGTTTATGTTTGGGCTTGTATGCTGATTTTTTTTTAAATGAGTTGCCAGTTCTCAAGTTATGGGTAAGTGATCGCTACTGTAGAGATGGAAAAGAGCTTTTCAAAAGCAAAACGGAAAAATAGATGTGGAGCAAAAAGCAATATTTACATTGGTGAAAGTGTTATGGGTGCTAAAATGGTTGTGGCTGTTAGTATTTAAAACCATCAGTAGTGGGATACAGTAACTTTTAACGATTCGATACAATGTTAGTGCTTTCTACACATTTGATCGTTTGCAATAACGTTAGTGCGATTTAGTAAATGCTTGTTATTGCTAGTCTACAAACATTGAAAACAAGTGGCACCACTGTAAATATATACGAAAAGCACAAAGAAGAATGCATAAAAAACAAGTACAAACAAGTCGAAGAATTAAAGGGCGCCTTATGAAAACTTTTTAATTTTTCAATTTTTTTGTAAAGATTTGTAAAAAATGATTGTATATTTTATTGTCTTTGTTTATAATTGTTTTTGTGTTTATTTTTTAGAATGGAAGCTAAAAATGCACAGAAACGTAGCCGAACATCGGCCGAACAGCTAAGTAAGATGACAGATTTTATGGTGGAATGTCCGAGCTTAGCTACACGCAGGTTTCATAAATTACACGGTAAGTACGAGAACGACAAAAAGTGGGATAAGTTGTCAACAATGCAAAATAGTCTTGGTAGAGCTGTGAAAGCTGCCGACCAATGACACACGGTAGGCAATCTGTTTTGGCTATTCGATATCATTACTTACATTTTGTTGTTTAAATAGGTATGAAGAGATTAAAAAAGCCATACTAGTATGAGAGTACGGGATAGAAAAAGGCAGTAAGTCCAGACCGGGAATAGGCCGATTAATCAAGAGCCTAATACTGACCTGGAAAGTCGGTTATTTCCTTAATTGGAAATAAATTGATACAAATTTTCTTATTTGGTTTTTTCGTCTACTTTTATTTTAAGTTGAAAACTTATATATTTTCCAGTATTGTCGACTATTATTACAGCCAAAATTGAATGTGAGTTAGCTAAGAATTTTTATCGTCAACAACAGTGATTTAGCAATAACGAATGTTGTGTTAAAAGTTACTGAATAGCCAAATCTACAATTTTGTGATTAAAATTTTATAGCATGGACAATTGTCGTTATAACATAATAGTGAATCGCACTACAGGTCTGCACTAATTACTAAATTTTCAATGATTTTTCCGCTAATGTTTATCTTATGTGGAATCCTATAGTGGACTCCATGAATATATTTTTTTTATTTTATTTACTTATATAATGAATTCTAATAAAATATTTGCATTCTAATAATAAATAATTTTGTGATAATCTCGTAAACATTTATAATATATATTTCAATTAACTGACTAATTTTTTCTCATGCTCTGCGATTTGATTTCAAATAGCAACTCTTAAAAGGAAGCATAAAATAAAAATAATAAAAATATAATTCTTATTAAATCAGTTTTATATTAGATTTTATTTACAGCTTCTAAAGTTAAAATTAGAAAAAAAAATATACTGACGAGTTTAAGGACATAGTAAATTAGCCTGTTTTATGTCATTTCGCTGTAATATTTATTTTCTGCCCATTTTTTTTTTTTGTTTTTTGTCATAAGGAAATAGAAAATACCAAATTTTCACATTTAGCACTCAAATCTCACTTTGGACTCAAAGTGGTAAAAAAAATCTCTTATATAAACTATTTGAGAGTGTTGTTCTCATAAACCTATTAAAGTGATATTTGCTAGTAACATAACTAGTTGAATTTAGAAGTCACTTTGCTTAAGGTGACATTTAAAAAAAATTTACTGCAATAAATAGTCTTTTGCTTCAAATAAAAATTTCCTAATCAACTCAGTCAATCAGATGATACTCATTCAGCAATTAATTTTAGTCAATTTTTTATTAAATATGGCTTGGAATAATTTACAAATTGAAATTTATGTGAATATAAAATTTCCATTAAAAACACAAATTTATTATTAAAATTCAAGCGTGGGGGCATGTAGAATATTCAAAAATTATAAAAATGTGTTTTCAATGTATGTGTTTTAATTTAAAGAAGGAAATCTTTCGATATGTGCTTGACAGTACGAAAATAACACTGAAGATGGCAAACGGCCGAAACCGGATTGTTTACAAACCAAATTTGACGAGGGTCGACGGAAAACCGTACCCAAATAAAAGTAAGGAAATCTTTATTACAATTAGAAAATGTGTTAATATTTGTTGTTATGAAATAAGGAAAGATGAAAATGAATAAATGAAAACTTTTAAGATTATTATTACGTTATTACTTATATTAAAAATAATAATAATTGAAATTATAGCATAAATAAATAAATAAAACATTACTATCAAGTTATTAACTAGATTTACTGAATGTGATTATTATTATTAATTTATTGGTAACAATAAGCTTAAATGAATTTATTTGAAAATAACTTTTGGATTATTAACAAGCTTAAACTGACAAATATAAATAAATAAATTTATCTAAAAAAAAATTGGTTATTAAATTTATTGACGTTTAACTAAAACCTAAAAGGTATAAAAGTATATTACAAAAAAATCAAAACCACTTCGTTATATAAATTAGTGATTTCTAAATCGATTTCCAAACATAACTTCTGCCGATTTTTAGTGCTTTAAAATTTGCATGTGAAATTTAAAAAAAAATATATATAATTAAAACAAATGAGTTTTAATTATATGATGTAATGCTTAATTTTATATGTGGATTTGTCTAATATTAAAAGAATATTTAAATTTCTAGACGAGCTGATAAATATAAAAATGGAAACAGCACATTAGTCTAGTGTCTTGCCCGAGGCTAAGCTGAGCTCATTCTAAACTTTCTTAGAATTTTAAAAGTAATGTTTGAAAAATATCCCCTGTGTTCAGCTTTAAAAGCGAATTCCATTTTTCCTTTTTAACAATTTTTTCTTTAAAATCTTAGTGACAAGCTTGAATCATATCGCACCCTAAATACAAAAGGGGCACAACTCAAAATACTAAAATTTTCCTAACTCAAAATAATTCTCTTTAGTTCATCGTGCAGAAGCAGCTCACCTAGTTGTGGCCCTTTTGTATTTGGGGTGCGATATTATCTTAAAATGCAATAGTAAATTTTTTATACCTTGCAATACATCTTCAGTTCAAGCGATATGACAATTTTTCTGATAATGAGAATTTTTCATTATTTTATATTTGTATTTTTTGCATGAGATATTCACAATAACATAATAAAATTTAAAAAATAGCAAAAAATGACATTTAATTTTTGCATTTTGGTAAAAATTTTAAATTTAATACAAGCAATTTTTTATGTTCGGTGTTATAAAAGCAACACCAATTAAAGTGAAAAAATATAATTATTGTTATAGTTACTTTCATCAAAATTAACAGAATTAGCCAATGGAGCATATATTTTGGAAATAAGATCTTGTTCTGAAAAAAACTTTTTAAACCGCATGGACCTGTTTTAATTGATTTTAAAGTAAAAGTTTTATAAAAATGAACCCACAATTTGCCAAAAAAAAAAATATATAATAATTGGAAATAAGAAAAAAACATTGTTGAGATAAAATATATGCACCGAAAAGTGAAATAGAATTCACAAAACTAAAAAAAGCTGCATGAGATCAAACCAAAGTAAGATATAAGAAAATTTCTAGCAAATAGGAAAACTACTACAATGAAATTCTGCTATTTAGATATTATAAAATATAAATAAAATTTAATAATGTGCTGCTTATTTCCAAGCGATCAACACGTTTAAAAATTGGTATAAAAAGGGCTCAGTTGTTTTGAAATATTTTTTAAAAGCAATTTAGATGAGTTATTAATTTTAAGAAGTAAGAAGAAGTAAGAAAATTAAAAGCATAAACAATTTTGAAGAAAATAGAATCTTTGATTATTATTTTTATTCGACCTTTTTTTAAAATTTAACTTGTATATTTTCAATATTTCGCTTACCTTTGGAAAGCTTCTTCAGGAAGCGATATACTGAAAAAATACATGTTAAATTTAATTAAAGAGACCCTTATAAAGATAAATACTTATTTATTTAAGAAATAGAATCTTTAAATACGAGAAAGGCTACAAAAAAAAAATTTATTTATTATTTAATATACTTTCAGTTTTAAATCCACAAACTAATAAGCATAATTGAATAACTGAATTTTTATTCCTTTATCTATTCTTATTTTGTGTTTGTATATAAAGTCTCAGTTGATCCAGGAACTCGATATAGTGAATATATATTGAAAAATATATAAATGGAGTATATTTTATATATATTATATTAAAGGAAAAAAAGTTTAGTAAAATTTTTACGACCAAAAAGAATTTTAAATTTATACACGATTTATGCAACAAATTTTAATCAAAACGATAAATATTTACTAAATATTGTTTTATAAAATCTGTGACTTGGCTAAATAGTTAAGAAATTACGACAAATTTTGTTAACTTAACAAAATTTGTTTTAATTAATTTTACAATCTGCAGAAGTTTTTTATTTTTATTATCAATATTTCGCTAACAATTTTTTTTATGTTATTTATTTCTTTAAAAAAAAAAAAGATAATAATGTTTTATTGCAACAATAATGTAATAAAAAAATCATGTTTAAGCTAGTTCAGCAGTAAAATGTCATATAAAAAATAACACATAAAATTAGTTACACTTGCATTCAAAAAGTAGTTGTGTGGAAGAGCAAACAATTTTATAGTTTTCTTTTAAATTTTTCTTTTTATCCTATTTTACACATTTTATAATTTAAAACCTTTAAAGTTCGACAATAGCTAAAATATTATCCTTTTTTATTATTTTATTAAAACAATTTTTTTTTAATTAACAAACACATATTAATTTCTTTTAATTATTTAACTACAAACCATTAGAAAAAAGAAATATTTGTCAAATTAATGATATAAAATCACTTAACTGAAAACTCTTGATGATACCTCAAGTAAAATTTAAAGATCTAATATGTTTTTCAATTTTCATAGTGGCTATTTACATTATAAAATCACATTTTATTTAATTTTTCGTCTTTTAAATAAAAATAAAACTAAAAAAATTTAATTTTAATGAGTTTTCATTTATTTTCTTAGGTTTCTTTTAATTAATATAAATGATAAAGAAAATATTTAATTTAACTGCTGTGGCTTTTTAAATTTTAATAAAGTCTTTAACAAGCAGCCCTTCAATAAAAGAATAATAAAAATAAAATTGGGTTTAACTTAGGGTAGAACTTTTTTTGTATATTTTTAACTAATACAAAAGTTTAATTTTATTTATTTAAATATATTTTAAAACCATTGTTTTTAAAAATATTAAAAATTTGTTATCAATGTTCAAATAAACTAAAACCTTTAAATGAAAAATTAACTTAAGAAACCTAGGGATACTTTTAATATTTTAAATCTATAGAATTTCTAAAAATAAAAAAAATATATCTTAAACATAGCTAATATTTTATGTTTTAGCGCACTTAAAATAATTAAATATAAAATAAAAGTTCATAGAAAAAATTTATTTAAAGTTTTATAACACGGGCTTACGTTTGATTCTTCGGATGGTACGTAAAATTAATTTAAAAAATAAAATCGCCTGTTACTTTCAAACTTTCTTTAATTTATTTTTATAATAAAATATTTAGACTATTTAATTTTAGCAACGCGTAAATTTAGTTTAAGATTGTTTAAAGAAATGCATTAAAAATATAGACGACATTTTTGATTTTTATTACTAGGGCGTATGATTAATATTAATTTTGAAGACATTAAAAAAATACACTTTGACATTATGCTAGTTGATGATAACTTGTTTTATTATTTTTTTTTTTAATATATTTTCAAAAAAATACTATTTGTTTTGTTATTTATTTTTTTTTAATTTTGAATTATTTTATTATTAAAATTAATTACGCTGTATTGCAACACATTACATCTGTGTGTGATAACTGTTACACGCACAGTATGCGAATGTAACTGTTATCAACAATTGCTAGTGCATTTATGTAAAATATTATTAACATCATAACTGTTAAGAGTTAACAGCTAAATGTATGTTTGCAGTGAGTGTTTGTGGCTGTGTGTAAATTTTATGCCTTTTAAGAAATAAAAGCTCATACACATGAAATTGCATTTGAAGCCTAACATATTTACGCACGCTATGATATATTAACACACACACGCACACATACTTACATATATGTTAATGTTAATGTTTGCTTGTAAGACTATGTCAAAGGAATTATTTCAAAGGAATAATAATAATAATAAGAATAAGAATAACAACAACTACTACTACTGCTACAATAATAATGGCATAAAAACATGAGCCAAAGCCATAAAATAAACAATAAATGCTTGAAAATATTACGCCGTGTGTGTGTGTGTTTGTCTATTTTTGTTTTTCTTTATTATACGGTCACATACATAAGTCTTCTACATAAAGCAATATAAACAGTTTTTATTTCTTGCCGTATAAAATTAAAATTGTTTTAATTATTTTATTTATAACAAAAGATGTTTAAACAGATATGTAGATGTTTATAAAATAAAATTTTCAAAAATCACCTGCATTTTAGAAAAAAAAATTATTTTATAACATTTCATTTTAGCTGCAATAATTTGAATTTCTTTTATTTGACTTCAAGGAATCACATGAATTACATGACTATAACGTGATAATTAACACTCTTGCACGATTTCCTGTTTGCTTTATTATTTAAGTATTTAATACAGATTTAACTTTTAAAAGCCAACCATTCTAGTAACACACTGATTTTTATTTCTACTTTCGGCTTTTTACTTAATTTCACTACGAATTTAACATTTTACATTTGTTATAGTTTTATCAGTCTACTGTTACTGATGTTTTACGCTGTTTTTTGCATTTTTCAATATTGCAATTAAATTTTTTTTTACAATTTCAGCTGTTGTTAATATATTCAAAAGTTAGAATTTTGCAAACAAAAAATTTTTACTAAAATAATTCACTATAATGGTTGGTTTTGTTCTTGCGTTGAAGGGGAAAAGAATTAAAAGAACTTTTCTTGGTTGTAAAACAGAAAAGCAAGCAGTTGTAGGAAAACTGCACTAAAAACGTCCTTTCACACGGAAGATTCGTAAACAACTGAAATTGAAAAATTGCATTTGTTATAGCCGAAACAGACGACTGACAAACAGCAACAATATAAACATACTCCAACAAACCTACACTGACTGATACTACTCACTCACATACACTTTATATTACAACACAGCCAGCCAGCAAAGTATTCGTCTCGTTATTATATGCACATTTTGCTTTTCTTTTTCAATACTATTGTACATTTTGTTGTTTTTGTTGATATTGTTGGTGTTGTAGAACAGTTTTGGTAGGTTTTTATGAGGCTCTGCCTCTGTAGTAAATAGTGGAGAAGAGCTTTACATATTAAGTCAGTCAGTCAGACTTGCATATTCACACAAAGGCACATACACACACACACACACACACACCGACAAACAGTTTGCAATTTTACTCTTTTGCCTTAAAACATGTATGCAACACAGCGACAGGCAGGCAGGCAGGCAGGCAAGCAGACTTTATAGTTGTGGCTGTTTTTATTTTTGTTTTTGTTGGTTAAATGCAGCTACTCAGAAACAGCAGCAAGCAGCCTTAGCCACTGCAAACGAGTTTTATGGGCATTTTAAAATTCGCAAACACACTTTGGCAATGTCGGTGTAACTGCATTTGTATATGACAACAAAATTACAAACTCATGCAACAACTCACGAGCATGTACACACACACATACACTCTTACAAAATTATTTAAGTAAAATGATGCTGTTGTTGTTTTTTTTTTCTTTTTGAAAACGAACACAAGAGTTTCTGGAACAAACTTGTTTTTTAAATAAATCGTCGTTAACGTTTTCGTTCGTACGTTCGTTCGTTTATTATATTCGGCAAATTATTTGTTTGTGTTGTGAGATATCGGTTTGATTGTTTTCTGTTTCCATGTTCTATAAATAAACTTTTACTTAGCTGCGTTAAGAATGAGACTGTGTGATATTGTTGTTGTTTGATTTGGTAGAAAACCCCCTCTTTTACTGATTTTCTTGGTTGTCTGCCAACGTTGCTTGGTAGTAAATGCAGTTAACTTTCTGTTATAATAAAAACTCTTTAACATAAAAAAAAACTTATCGTGCTTTCTCTACAAAACTGTTAACTTCTCTTATTTGATATTTTAATTAACAACAAAATAAGATTTAGTAAAAGTCTATGCTGTCCATAAAAATGTGATTAGTTTTCAATTAAGCCCATCTTACTTTATAAGGGCTTAAAACAAAAGTTGTTAACACGTCATTGTTAATACTGTGCTGTTCTTTAAACTTCAATATGTTACTCTTAAATGTACTGTAATTTCAATGGTTCAAAATAAGAGAAATTATGTAAGAGAAATCGCATAAAATTGCAAAATCCTTGCTGATTTTATTAACTTTTGACATTTGGTATTTTTTTTTTGTTTTTTTTTTTTTTTGTTTTAAGCCATTTTATTGTTAACTTGTTTTTTATATGTCTTCTAAATGCTACTTAAAAAAGCTTATATCAAGTGCATATATGAATATTTTTTGGGCCTAGTTTTGGTAAAGTGCCAAAAGTAAATATTCCTTTTTGGCTCAGTCTTACATTTCTGTTGTTGGTGTCTTCCTTTTCAGTTACTGCATAAGTTATTTGCAAATTGAATCACAGTAACTTGTTTAGTTGACCAGGTTACTAGGAGAATAGAGAGTTTCTAAGGTTTAATTCTGTGTAAGTGTAATTGTACAAAAGTTCAAATAAGCACTAAAATAATTGGAGTGGTTTTGTGCCCAAAAGGCTTATTTTCCGCTACAATATCTATCCGTTTGTTACAGAACTCTATTTCTGGAACCGTAATGGGCCGGCTCTTGACATTGTGACAGACGTTCTATTTTTATAGAAGCTATAACGATCTGTAATTAAAATATAGAAGGGTGTTCTGCGGCGTGAGAACTTATATTTTACAAAGAATATGTATAGAAATAAGAATGACCAATATAAATCAAAAGATGTGACCATAGTGGTTGTAGACATAATAAATGTGGCCTTATTATATCAAGCGATAAAGGCAGCCGCTTCAAAAAGGCAATTATTTAGTGCCGCCAAAAATATATAATTATCACATAGAGTGAAAAAAAATATATATATAATAATGGAAAAGATACTTTCTTAGTACCTTATTGACGCGGAACAGAACTCTTGGTTTGATTTATTTTTTTTTCCAAACATTTTTCTTCTAAAACAAAATTAAACAAATAATTTAGATTAAGATAATTAAAATATTTATTGTATTACGGAGAGAAAAGTTCGGCAATTCTGAAAAAAATTATATCCTGCAAAAGTCCACCATAACACGCTGACAGATGTCGATTCTTTCGAGAAAGATTTTAACCACTTTTTGGTAAAATAGCGGCCCTATTTCGTCAACCACTTCACGGATTTTGCGTTTTAAGGCTGAAATAAATTCGAATGGTTCCGTATAGACTCTATCCTTAACATAGCCAAACAAAAAATAATCCAGTGGTGTTAAATCACACGATCCTGCTTGTCGTAAAATTATGCGATCAGAAGATTTACTATGCAATAAATTGACCGTTTCAATGACTGTGTGACATGTGGCATCGTCCTGTTAAAACCATATATCCACGTCGTCAATAACAGGCCAAAATTGAGTTGTCAGCATCTCGCAATAACGAGACCCATTGATCTTTACCGCATTTCCAGTCTCATTTTCGAAAACAAACGTCCCAATCACGCTTTTCCACCAAACAGTAATACATTGAGCATGCAAAGGGTTCCTAATAATCGCTCCAGGATTTTCAGAAGCCCAAATGCATCAATTTTACTTGTTGATGTACCCTAACAAGTGAAAATGGGTTTTGTCTGAAAAAATGTTTTTTTTTTTCAGAAAAAGCAGCCGGTTGTTCTTCAATGTACTTGCCGATCGGCTTCAGTTGCTGTATCATTTGAATCTTGTACGGATTTAAAGTCAAATCCTTACGCAAAGTTCGCCTTGTGGCGGCTTTGGGTAAACCCAATTGTTAAGAACGACGAGAAATTAACATATTTGGATCTATTTCAACACTGCGGCTCACGGCTGCGATGCTTTCAGTTCAAGGACACGGTCGAATATGTTCGCAATTTTGCATCGAGCCTGTCGACTCAAATTTAACAACCAACTTCTTAATAGTGGTTCCCGCAAATATCACGAATTTTCCGAAATGTAACTTTAAAACAGAACCACCGTAGTGGATTTTTATTACATTAAGGTGATTTTGGGCAAAATTTAATTCATTGTAACAATTGCCAATGCATCTATTACGAATACGTTAAAAAACTAAATGTGAAAACTATCATGTTGTAGGTGTTGCCACAATTGAAGAACAAATTTCTTGTTGAAAACCCTTTTATTTATAAGTGATTTCTTTTGAGTGCATTTAATTTGGCCGAGTTAAAAGCACAGACTTAATTTTTAAAATTTATAAATAATTAATTAATTAATTAAATTTATAATTAATTTATAAATAATTATTCATTATTTATTTTTTATTATTGTTTATTCTTTTTATATATTTTCTGGCAATATAACAACTGTCCCTCAAGACTTAAAATTTTATTTAAAAAATTTATTAGTTCACGGCATATTAGCAATAGCTGGAATAATATTTGTATTTATTTATTTTTTTTTTTTCATCCCTACATTGCCATTGCTGGAATTATTTTATTCTGCAAGAAGAAGTAATGCCCCCATAACGCCAGGATAAATTCTTACCCAACTGTGACAAACGGTTAATAATTTTTTTTTTTTGTTTTAACAATCTTCTAGGTCTTTCTTCTAATCCAAAATTAATTAGTTCTACATTTAGCTACAAATTTAGCATACTACGAAAACATACAGCTTCACATCTTAAGTAGGCTAGCGATGTTTTATAAATGTGTACCAGCTTATTTGTAAATTTTCATATCATAAAATAAAACTTATCTTGTTAAATAGATCCTTCATTATTTAATGAGTATTACTGAAATATGTTTAAAAAGGTTGGTATCGTCGTACTAAAAATGCCCTATCTTGATTTCCTTTAATACAACACCAGCCCTGGATTATTTGGTTTTCTGGATTATAGTGAAAGATACTAACGTTTGATTGTTACTGTTTTGCTCTCTCGTACAACTAAGCCATTACCTACAGAAGTATTAGTATTAGTCTTAGGTATTTCATGGTTCATTGACTGAGCCTCTCGCACTCCTTGTATTGCAGCCAGTAAATATAATTTTTTGTTTTTACTTTTTATCTCGCACATACACTTAAGCTACAAAGGCCAATTACAATTAACGATTATTTTGGATATTATATTAATTCTCCATCTTTAATAAAATTTAGGTACCCCTGTAGGCTAGTAGGTAGTGTGCTAGCTTACATGATTGGGGATTGTGGGTTCGATTTCCAACAAAGACCTTGGTTTCTTTCACTATAAATAAAAAATGACTGTCGGTGGAGCTGCTCAGTGATGAAGGCATGGTCACTAGTCGCTGTTAATTTCCGACTAGCCTTCTACTTGCACCACCTGTCGCATCTCTTCTCTATCCCTTTCCTAAAGAATGTAGCACGGTACTTTACTAAATACGCATTGTTTCCTGAAATGCTACTTCTTTAAGAAAAAAAATTTATAGTCGAAGACAGACTGCTAGCGATTTCTCCTCATGATATCCTCAAACCAAAAAGGAAATTCTACATATTTACGAGACGTTGGGTCGACTAGAATCCACAAGCTATTTAAAGCGAAGTTATCCCATTCTGTTGTACGTGTATAGAACTTGAACTTGTAAACTGCCTTTGTTTACCAGATAACAGATATAACTTCCGCTAAAGAGAAATAAAGCCTGTGTATAAATTTATTTATATTTTTGAAAACTATTTATAATTCTATGCGGCATGATCTTGTTAGACAAAACTACTACAACAAATGGGCTTTGCACATAAGAAAATTAAAATTTGTATTCAATTACTTAATTCATATATTCAAATAATGTTATTTGAAAAACGACCTATCACACCTATTAATGTAGTAAAACTAAATATCCAAATTAGTGGATATTTAATTACAAACAATAAACGAAATTTCGGTAATTAACAGAAATTTAATGAAAAATATACTATAGCATCAATAAAACCCACTAAAATAATAATACAATTTAAAGCTCTAATGAGACAAATTTTGTTTAAATAAAAATTATTAATAACTTTTTTTTGTGTAGATCTAGTAAAAAGACGACAGCATCACCGAAAATATTGCACGTAGTTTTCTGCATAAAAAACCTTACCCTGGGTACCCAAATTTTTAAGTTTATGATGAAAATGCTGTTTCTGTGAGACTTTCTGTATAGATTTCTGCTTACAGCAGTTAAAACCACAAGGCCACATATGTGATATGAAAGCCTATATAGGAATACCCCTTAATTAAAAACTATTATTTCCTTTTTGTGGCCACCATAACTGTAAAGAGTCTGTAGCTATTACAGTTCCAAGAACAGAGTACTGTGACGAACAGATAATGTAGCGATAATTATAGAATTAAATTCTTACCCTTTTCATACAGTGTCTTCAAAAAAATAATTTATATTTATCGAATTTATTTTACTTCTGTCTAAGTTATTCATCAAATTAAATAATAATTACAACTAGTTACTTAAATCCTAGACTGACACATGACTTTAACATTCCGGAAATTGGCACTGTTGATACAATGCAAATGAAAATGTAAAAATAGAAATTATAAGAGAAAGTAAATCTAGCAAGAGAGAGTGAATGTATTTTCTTTGCTCTCTTCTATTTAAAATTTTTACATTAAAAAGTATTGAAGTAGAATTTTCTCTGCAGCATTAATTCTTGCATGCAGCCTGTCTCTATTATTACTAAAAGCCGTTCTCTCTCTTAAGCTTAAGTTATGGTTTCATTTATTTTCTAGTTCCAACATATTTCTAACTGTAAATTACATATTTTCAAAAACAAAATCATTTTCTATGTGTTTGTGTGTGTGTGTGTTTATGTATGGGCATGCGAGAACGAACAACTACTTAACCTTTTTCATAACAGTTCTGTACTCATCTTCAGTTGCCGGGTCATTTGTTATTGCACAAAGGGAAAAAATAGCAAAAAGGATTTTGAATAAAGTGCATACCGTAGTTGTTGTAGTAGGTTTGCTTGTACAAGGCCAAACCTTATATTCTTTGATTCTTGTTGTACTGTGTTTGTTGTTAATGCTTGTTTATGTTAAGCCTTTTGTTGTTTTTGCTGTTTAGTGCTATTGTTGCTGTTGTTGTTTTTCTTTGATGTACAGGTTTGTTTTGTGAGTTGTTTCGTTTATAATGCGTTGCTTTGTTTATTTCTTTGGTTTTTTTTTTTATTTTTTGTTTGTTAATGTGCGTACATACTTCTGCATTTACAATTAAAGCATATTCTGAAATGTTTGTAAATAAATGTAATTTTGAAAGCCCGCTTAAATTCGATCATACTCCAATTGGAAAGTCAACAAACAAAAATATTGTAAAAATAAGTGGAATTCAATCCATTAGAGCACAGGGCAAGTTGTAACTTAAGCGCTTTTTTATCGACATCAAAAATATATAGCGCTCTAGTTTTAATATAAATGTTTATTTTACCGACATAAGAAATTGATACTTGTACCTGCAGAACTCAGTCAATGCTAAAATAATTTAAAAAAAATTTTTAAATGGTCCAATTAAATATCGGTTTTTCCAACAAGAAGTTTATTTTTGTTATTGTGGCAACACTAACAACATGATAGTTTTGACATTTAAACATTTGACTTATTCGTAGTAGATGCATTGGCGATTGTTACAATCAATTCAATTTCCCACGAAAATCGCGTTAAAATAATTAAAATCCATTATGAAAATAGAGCTTCTGTGATAGTTACATTTCGTAAAATTCGTGATATTTTCGGATAACATAGTCACCTTTTGAGACCCATATTAAGAAGTTGATCGTTAAATTTGAGTCGACAGGCTCGATAAAAAATGTGCGTACACCAATGCGTGTTCAACAGAGTCGTTCAACTGAAAAATCGCAAGCCGTGCGCCGCAGTGTTGAAGCAGATCCAAATTTGTTAATTCCTCGACGTTCTCAACAATTGGAGTCAACCATATTGCGAAATTTGCGCAAGTATTTCGCTTTGAAGCCTTATAAAGTTCAACTGGTGCAAAAATCGAAGCAGACCGATCATTATCGTCGCCGTAAATTTACTCAACTCATTCAGGTATAACCGGCTGGTTTTTCTGAAAAAAATCATTTTTTCAGACGAAGTCCATTTTCAGTTGTCAGGATATGCCAACAAGTAAAGCTGCCTCAGTTGGGCTTTTGAATATCCTAGATTGATTATTGGAAAGCCTTTGCATGTTCAACATGTCACTATATGGTGGCTATTTGCTCTGGCAGCATGATTGGGCTGTTTTTTTTTTTTTTGAAGGTGAAGCTGAAAATGCCGTAATGGTCAATGGATAACGCGAGACCATTATAACTCAATTTTGGCCTATTATTGACGACGTGAATATCACTTACATGTGGTTACAACTGGAAGTTGCCAAATGCACACAGCCAATCCAACGATCAATTTATTGCTAACCAAATTTCCCGATCACATAATTTCACGACAATCAGCAGTTAAGTGGCCAGTCAGATCGTGTGATTTAACATCACTGGATTATTTCTTTTGGGGCTATGTTAAGGACAGAGTCTATACGGAGCTAATCTGATCGAGTTCAGCCGTAAAACTCAAAATCCGTGATGTGATTAACGAAATAGGACCGGCATTTTGCCAAAAAGTGATTAAAAACTTTGGATATTTGCTAGATATCATTCATTCATAATTGCCAAACTTTTTTCTTCGTAATACAATAAAAATTTGAATCATCTTAATCTAATTTTTGTTTTATTTTGTTGAAAACAAACTTCTTGTTGAAAAATCCTATAGAAAATGCAACCTTTCTTTTTCATATCTATAAAATCGTAGCGGACACCTACCATACAATTTTAACAAATTTGATACGACTGTAACTCCCAATAGCAAAACGTAATAATAAAATAATAAGAAAAATTAAGGAGTGTCCCGATAGTTAAATAATCTGGCTTATATGGCTTTATTTTTTGAACCGCTGTAATCAAGCACGTAAATATTTTAGAGAATATATTCGCCGCCATAGTAGGTATAAATGCATAGTTGAACACTAAAGAGTAGCTCTATATGTGATGTAATTTGTTTGTATTTGTAATTTTATAGATAAATAATAGAAATTTAAAGAAGATTTATATTAAAACTTTTATTTCATATTCAAAGATACTCTGCCTTTTTCATCTGTTATTTATAAAAATTATTAACTTAAAAACTCAGCAACCTTGAGTTTTTAATTGTTAAGTTGTGCTAACAGATTGGTTGTAGTATAAGAGGGACATAATAGATATAGAATAGAAAGCTTATAAATTAAAGAACGTAATTAATAGATATTAGAAATTTACACTGGAGGTGTAAGGTGTAAAGCAGCAACCAACAAAAACCTAAAATTGAAAATTCAATTAAAGTGTATGTGTTCCAATAACAGGAACAAAATTTTTTAATTTTGAAGTCGTCCTTTTTGCGTATACAAGGTAGACTTTTAATATTTAAGCAAACTGTAGTCGCATTTCTTTTTTTATCCTTTTTTAAGGCTACGCTTCTGTTTTGCAGTTAATCTTTTACAAGAATAATTTTTTTTTACTTTCCTTACATTAATAGCACGTGTACAGATCATGAAGCAAAGCTGTCGCTTCTGGGAATGCAGAGCCACACTCCTTGTAAAATGGTATGAAGGCATATTGTCTATAGTCATATATAAATATTATACTCTTGTAGCTAAGAATCTATTTGTCCTAGCAAAAATAAAGCCCCTCGTTGCTTTTGCAAAAAAACATTTTACTTCTCGCAATTTGTTACCATCAGGGTAAGTTCCCAATATTATAAATAAATGTTTCGATTTGCGCGAAAATTATCCAGTTCATTGTTGTTCTTGTGAGTTTTATTATATATTTGATTAGACTAGAGATTATGCACAGTTATTTCGTTTATAATACTCGATTACAGTAGAAATTAACACTTAAAATTTTCTACTTCATATATTTTAAAGTATTTTAAAATCTGGCCTCGTTTATTTGTAATAATTGTTCTGATTGTTTATACAACAGTTTCATACATATTTTACAACTGCTGGTAATTGTGACTGTTGAGTGTTTTCGGGTTTTCCTTTTTTTTTGTTGTTTGTTGGTCTTGTTGCTATTCCCTCTAACATTTGTTGCTACTGTTATCAGCATCCATCATTACAATAAACATTCTTCTCATTATCTACAACAACACCAACAACAATGTCATCATCGTCATTCATACTTGAACACAAGTGTTGTTTGTACAACATTTTTGTTTGTTACAGTGTAATCTTACGGTATTTGATAACAACACCAAAAATGAATGAGAGGAAAGGCAGCAGGATATGACACAGGGCACATATTGTTTTTGTATGAGTAAATTATTATGCGTGTGTCTGTTTTTTGCGCCCATGTATGACTATGCGTGTGTGTTTACAATACAATTATGGTTAAATTCTCATAGTAGTTGGTAGTTTACATTGAATTAAATGGTGTTGTATTTTAATTAAAAATGTTCTAAATTTAATGAAAAGCAGACATGAGCAGGAAACTGCAGCAAAAATAATATAAAAATTGAAAACATGCACTTGTTTTGCATTTATACAGTAGAAATTTTTATAAGGCTCATGTATTATTTCCAGTATAATATAAGTTATTGCAATATTATATATTTATCAATTTAATTGAATTTATTATTTTATTTTTTTTATTGTTTTTTAATTCTTTTTGAGATTTTAAAATTGCTTTATAATATTTATTTTGGTTCGATATGAGATTTTCTATATCATTTAATTGCAAATGTTAACAGTTCCAACGGCAATAAAATTAAATTGATAAAAAAAATATCAATAAGTGGCCTTTAATTAAAACGATTTAAAAAAGCTAAAAATCGTTTAATATGTTGACCTTACAAATATTTAGAAATAAAAAATTTTTGTTGACCTATAACGTGCTAATAACCTTTAAGTAATATAACATATAGTTAAAAACACTGAAGCGAGTTGATCAATCAACAAAGCAGCTATTAATTATCAATTTTTGAGATTTTATTTTAAAATAACATTTAAGTTATTAGAACGCTAAAATGTGTATTGTATAATTGTGATAAATAGTTTTTCTTCAAAGTAGAGAACGTGTAGAAATTCAAGGTAAAAATTTTATGTAGCGCAAATTATTGCCACCGAATATGTTAAAGTTGGATAAAATGAAGGAAAAATATCTAACGTTGCTTTAAAGCAGAATAAAAAAAAATATTTTATTAAATATGAAATAATCTTTTAACGGTCTTATTAAATAGTTTAACGATTTTATTTTTTTCAATATTTCGCTTTCCTTTGGAAAGCTTCTTCAGGAAAAAATTTTTTTTATATTTTTGAAAACAAAACAAAATTATTATCAAATTGAAAAAAAAAAAAAAAAAAAAAAAAAAAAAAAAACTCAGTTATAATATTTTAATTATTCTTATAATATTGTTACGTTTAGTCTTATAAGAAATGTTTAATTTCTTTAGTTCTTTTATTGCAAAATAAGTATGCACAACATTTAAGAATTTTAGTTAAATTATGCGATGCATTTACATACAATATACGATATATATACATACAAAAATACCTAACCACTTTAACACCTTAAGTTACTGTATCAACTTTTATATCTTCACTCGATTAGCTTCACCATTATACTGACTTTATTGCCCAAGAGAGAGAACCCATAGTTACTGTTTTAAGCAGCAGTTATAGCGACAACTTTAATTTGTTGCATTAAATACCAAAAAAGTTATTATCATTATTCCGTGTAGGTATTTCATTGGTTGTATGTCTTTCTCTTCTTACCCCCTAACCCCCACCCCTTTCACCGTCATTACATGAGTCAAAGGCGGTAAAAGAGATCCCAGTCCCCTTTAGGGTTAGCAGAAGCCAACTGGACAATTCCACTAAATTTCCATTGGAATCAGTAAAGCCCAGAGTTCAGCTATTTGTCTTTTTAGCCTTTTAGCTGTTCTCTGACTAAGTATTGAGGTTGGCACTTCGGGTGTATCGTGGTGGTTGTGGTTTCGAGGCCCTGGTTTGAGTTGTAAGGGTTGGATCATTCACAAGGAACACAATGAACGGCCCAGGTCCAGTGAGCATGATTGCGGCTGTGTTCTTAAATTTTATTAAGCTTCATGCGTTTCGGACCAGGAGTTGGATAGTCTTCAACTCTTTAGCAAGGAGTGAAGACTGCGGCCTGCTCCGGGCTTTTGTAGTTGCAACTAGGAGTGACTGGAAGATATACGTATCTAAAGGCCTTCTAGGGCGGGGATGACGCTACATTTCATCCACAATCTGGTTATGGCTTACACAGCTAGGTACAGACGTAAATCTTATCACGCATGATAGAGATGTTAGTTGTAGTATGTTGTTGTTGTTTTGTGTTAACAAGATTTTTTAGAAACTTCTTCATTTGTAAACAGATACAATAGGCCATTTCACTCTACTTTTTTTGGTTGAGACTTATGTTGTTATAAGGTTTTATAACAAAACATCTTTGTAACAATGCTAAAGTTAACTAATTGTGAATCTATACATAAAACCTATTTATCTACAAATATTATTCATTTATTATATATTTAAAAGCCATCAAGAATTTCTTTTCCTCTTTCACATGACCTTTATTTATTTATGGCAATTTTCGTTAATTTTATTAAAAACCTAGATGACACATTAGGTACTACATTTGCCATAGATTCATTATGGTCGTAAAAATGTTAAATTATTTATTTTAATACTAGCAAATTAACAATAATTTGAGACAGTAGCGTTGCCATTATAGAGCAAGTAACATATTTTGGCCCTGCAAAATAACACGAATACAAGATAGCAGTATTAAACGATTAACCTTGAGCTTTATGGAAAGAGACGAAAATCAATAATATTCGTTTTGGATAGTACTATCTAAAACATGTCTTGATAATGACTTAATCACATCGAAATCGCTTGCCGATCGTATCAAATAAACAGCCAGTGGAACAAATAAAAACAATTTATTTTCTTACTGTTGTATTGTATATCTTTAATAACTTATAAATTAAGAAAATTATTGAAGCAAAATTGTATCAAACAAAC
This sequence comes from Trichopoda pennipes, assembly GCA_030448955.1. Lineage (NCBI taxonomy): Eukaryota > Metazoa > Arthropoda > Insecta > Diptera > Tachinidae > Trichopoda > Trichopoda pennipes. The sequence goes on from JASKUP010000088.1 coordinate 11,734,560, forward strand.
ATTCCCATGAAAATGAAATGTTATTGTAATACAATATTAACAGTATGTTACCTGTTTTTAGAAGTTTATATGTTTTTGTTCGTACCAAATAACGATGCTAAACAAATTACTTTACTTAATGAAGGATATCCAAATATTAAACAAATATACAACAACAATAAAAGACGGGAAATATATTTTATAGGTGCAATAAAATAATATATGAAATTTTAAATGTTAATATAAACATGTTGCTATCAACATGTCGCTATCAACATCTAAGTAAATAAGGAAGTAGAAATAAATGTTATTGCTATTTTGTCTAGTCGATTTTTATAATTTTTGGTGTTTACAATTTTACAAATGCTTTAAAAGGTATTTAATTGAAAATAAATCATTAAGGAAAACCCTCATATCAAAAGATTCGTATATATTTTTTTCATACAAATTATTTACGTAAATAATTAGTTTTTTAATTTTCCTTTTGTTTGCTGAAATAGATAGTGACTGTTTATTGCCAACAAAGAAACCAAAATTTTAATCAATAAAAATAGTGCATGGATTAAAAATTGTCATATAGAAGATAAATGCAAATAAAAACTTGAACAAATAAAAAGAACGATAACTAAGATTATGAAACAAATATGAATTTGTAGGGGAGATAGAAAACGTAGACAGAAATTAAGTGTGAAAACAAAATGGAATAATTGCTACTCAGACGAAAAAAAAAAACCAAACACTGAATCTGTAATGAGGCAGCGATAACAAACGTTAACAATGCCAACAACAAAGTGAACCAATTCAAAAAGTAATGAAACCATCACACAGATAAAAAAGAATACAACAAAAAAAGCCCTACAACAATGAAAATAAACATACAGAAAACTAATGCAAAGAAAAATAAAGCAAAGACTTTTTAGTCTAAAGGGGAAGAGCAGAGACAGAGAAGCTGTTAAATAGGCCTCAGTATTTATCTATAGAAATGCCCACCCACCCCAAAGAGCCACACACACACACACACACATAAGTATATGTGTGCAAAATGCATTTATCTAAAACATTACAGACATTCTTTTACAAAGAACAACACATATACTTGTAGAGAAAGACACTACAGTCTTTTTTCTCATAGCCATCATCATCATCGTCATTGAGTCTTTTATCCTTCAGTCATTAAAGTAAGGTAAATAATATATAAAAACAAAAAATGTGAAAAAACACAACATCAAAGAACTAAAACTATATGTACTAAATATGTAATCATTATTTGCTTTTAAATTTTTTATACACAAAGAATTAAAATGCAAGAACTCAAAAAGAAAATTGTGAAAATATAACTTTTCTCCCTTTTCGTTGTTGTTTGCCATTTGGAGCTTTAAAGAACCTACATCAACAACAAATCTTGTAAACATAGTACTCTGTTAAAAAACGCTGTTAAAATAATGGCACGTGTTTCTCTCATACACCAGAAAAACACAGATTTATATACAAACACACACATACACACACACACACACATATATATATATATATATATACAGCGACCACTTAGTGACAGAAGGACACAAGTACAGACAGTCTTACAGAAAGGCAGACAGACAGACTGTTATTGAAATAAGGAACGAACCCATATTTTAATTTTGTTTTGATTTACAACTTCGTTGCATTTAACTGTATTTGCCAAACTCTTCTAAGTGTTAGTGAGCAGACGTCTACGTGTACTTGACGAGCAAAAACTAAAGAAAAAAAACGACACAATATAAGGAAACAAAGTAAGTATATAATATAAAAGCCGCCTAATGCACAATAAAAATGCAACAATGTCACGTGGTCTGTTAAATAGTAAGAGCATATTTATACAAGATAGCCTTTTAAAGAGCATTACTACAAAAAAAAATTACTGTTATATATTTTGCAGCTAAGAGAATATTTCAATTTTAAAGCATAAGAGTAGGAAACATCACGAGAGTGAAAGAGAGAGAGAGAGAGAGAGTAAAAAAGAGAAATCAGCTTGCCAAGTGAGTATGCATTCCTTCTTAAGGATTTTCATTTAAAAGTGTTGTTAAGTTGGAGACAACATGTTGGGAGTGTTTAAAGCTTAAAGACTTGTTGCGAATAGTATTGCTGAATAGCACACATGTTTTGTTTATAATTATATATAAAAAAAAATATGTTGTTTAAGCGCGAAAAGAAATAGCAGCAACAGAAACAACAATATTTACATAGTTTTAGTTTTCATTTTATTCTGACTATGTAAAATGAGTTTTTGCTCCTCCCCCTGAAAATTATTATTATGATTTGTGTAAAAACTAAGGATGGGCTTTAATATTTCTTTTTTTTTTTTCTTATTTATATAGTCTTTTAATGTCTTCTAATTTTTTGTGGAAAACAATATCCAATCCATGGGTTTTTAATATCTTATTTAAATTTTTTTAATACATACAAAAGCAGAGCAAACCCTATATTTTAAGCAAAGAAAAAAAAATATTTTCAATTCAAATATTTTTAAATAATAAAAAGTGTTTTATTTATATTTTTTTGAAAAAGAAATATTTTTTATGAAATTTAATTCTTTATTTTTTTTTCTAGGAAATAAATATTTTTATAAAAATTATTACTTTATATCAAATTTACTTGATTTTTTTCGTCTTAATTTCGTTTAATGCTCCTCCCTTTACAACATGTTTGTTTGCAACATTTAATTTTCTTTACCACGCACTATTCTTAACTATTGTAATTTCCCCTGCATAGATACACCATCTTCTTTTTTCTTTTGTTTTTAGATTTCTTTTTTTTTATACATCAATAAACTTTTATTTTCTTTTTCACACCTAACAAAATAGGTTCCTTCCTTTTCCACAACCACCAACCAACCAACAACAATCTCTCATTATTGTTATTATGTTTTTAATACTCAACCCTTGCTCTTACTGCTGATATTTTATATATTCTTTTTTTTTTCTTTCTTTCGTTCGTTTTGTTAAACAGTAACAACAACTACAATAATTTTAAAGTTGTTGTCTACTTTTGGTAGCTGGTTATTGGTTCGTATTACCATTCGTTCATATACATCGGGTACAGCATCATATACATTAACTTGCCCCTATTTTTATATTGCCAAAGGTCTGATAATGTGCGGCAATGTGTTTGTATCAATGACTTGACACAAAATGTAGTTGCTAGTAGGTTCCTCGTTAACTGTCGTATTTACAGCATTTTAATATGAGTTTTATGCTGTTGCAAAGCAGTTAGTTTAACGCTATTTTTAATAAGATTTTTAATTTGAATTTTTACGTAAAGATTAAATAAAAGGAACAAACGAAAATCATTTGCATTTAAAATAACAATTAGGAAATATATTTTAATTAAATTTCTATATATTTTTCTACAACTTTATTTTTTTTTTATTGTTCTATTACCTAAATTTTCAAGCTGCAGCTAATTAAATACAGTCTTAGTAATCCCGGCCATTAAATATATTTATAGATAAAATTATCAGAAAATATTTATTGCTTCCTTAAAGCAATACATACCTTTTTGGCTTCATCATTGCAAGTATTAATGTTTGATTTTTATTTAAAAATTTTTACAAAATTATTAAATAAAATTGTATTTTAGTATCATTTAAATAACATATTCAAATATTAAAAAAAATCAAAAATTTAGTACTAAGAATAAAGTACAACACAATAATTTATATCAAAATGAAACACAGCCGGTATCTGTGAAATACCACTATGATTTTAAAATCACCTCTTACCATAGTTCATACTGAAAATTTTTTCCCTCTCTTGGAAAACAACAACAAAATGGTTTCATATATATTTCTGGTTAAACTTATAAGCAATTAACTCCGATAACAATATATATATATATATATATAACAATTGCAAACTCCATACTTTAATACTTGTGCTCTATTTAACCAAAACTTATCTAAATAAAATTATATAATTTTTAACGTTACCAGGTTATTCCAATATACCAATATTTTATGCAAAAATTATAACTTTAGAATATAATTAAAATTGTACAAAATACATAATAAATAAAACATGAGTAAATTTTAATAAAAAAATTAACTTGATTTAATTATTTTGATTGTTAAAATTTTTTGTTGAAATTTTCAAAATTTTGGTTTATTGTAACATTTAAGGCCGTGTCAGATAAAACTTTTGCTTTGCGTTGCGTCAGAGTTTCGCTTTGACATTTGAGTTAAAATGTACGTAAATGTATGAAAGTTGCCACATAAAACACTTTTGACGCAGCGCTAAGCGAAAAGTTAACCAACATTCAACTTTTTGCGCCCTTTGACAAACACCTGGCTTTTATTATTTGTGTTTGTGTATTTGTGTGTGGGCGTAAACAAAAAATTCATGAGTGTTGTCAAAGTTTATTGTGACATACACCACTTGATTTACGCTTTTGCTTTAAAGTTTCAAATGTCACGCAAAGCAACAAAGTTTTATCTGACATCGCCTTTAAAATTTCAATGCCTTAAAAAAATGAAAATAGAGGCCTCTCCAATATTTATTTATTTATTTATTTATTATTCAAGATCCCTACAGACATTAAAACTGTTAATAGTAATAATACATAAAACTTAAATTTAGCTATTTAAATATAAAATAATATGACATTTAACATAAAAAAAAATCAGTTTATTAAATTCAGTACAAATTCTTAAAAATGGGTCAGAGTTATCATAATTTACTTACAAGTGGATTAAAATAGCGATGAAATGGAACGTTAAATGAAATATTGCTAATCAAAAAATCTAAACAGACATTTCCTTCTTAATTTAAAACGACAGTGAGATTTAACATAATTCTTTGACCTTTTAAAGTTGACAGCTTTATTAGAGCTACTAGTGTAGGATTTAAGGGACTCCATTGTAAACCGTGAAGAAAAAATAACAAAAAATGCTTTTCCATCGATTCCGTGCTACTATTATAAACTTTATAAATTGGATACCAAATTATTGCGTCATATTCCATAATAGATCTGATAAAAGAAGTATGTGGCATAGGGGTCACTAAACTCCAGCGTTATATAAATCCAGGAACTGCACGTGCTTTGTTAGTGGCCAACGAAATATGCTGTATAAAACTCAACTAGCAGCCAGTAAAATACCAAGGTCTGAAGGCACATTCAGTTTCTCAAGTTCGTAGTCGCTTAAAATATACTGCACTTCGGAAGAAACCCATTTATTTGCACTTCTTAGTAATTAACTCCATAAAATTAATATTACATCATGAATTAAATGCATCTAAGTACTTTTACAGGAGAATATGATCATTGTGATTATTATATGTATGAAATATCTTCACGTCCTCTGCATACAATAGAACGTTGAAGTATTCAATTGCATTGGATAGATCAAATGGCTACCCTGCGGCATACCAGATGAAACAATTTTTTCCTTGGAAGTAAGCTTGTTAAAATTAACCTTTTGAGCTCTGTTTAAAAGATATGAATTAACCTTCATAAGTAAATTATTTGTGAATCCCATTAAGTCAAGTTTCCTTGTCAAAAGTTTTTTGGTTAACCTTATTTAATGCCTTACTGAAGTCAGTGTAAATAACATCAGTTTGTATACGTTGAACAAATCCCTGATTGACTAGCAATGTTAACTCCAAAATATTAGTAACGGTTGAACAACCTCTTCTAAAAGCATGCTGAGCACGAACTAATATAGACGATACTTGATGAGAAATGTAATCAGTAACAATTTTCTTATAAAGTTAAGGTATAGCGCTGAGTTTAGCAATACCTCTGTGGCTTGCTATATTATCCCCGCAACCAGAGTTAAATAAAGAAATAACAAAACAATCCTTCCATATTTTAGGAAAATAACTAAATTTCAATGATATTTTGAAGATTATTGAAAAGGTTTTGCCAGTCTCATAGCACATTTGTTAAGTATGCAACTCGGAATACCAGCCGGACCATATATATACGGAAATTAAATTTTTTTTTAAATATTTTAAAAATGTTAATTCATTAAAAACATGGCATTGATATAGCCCGATATAACACCTCTAATAGTAGATAAGACCTATCATCAAAATTTTTATCAGAATATGCCTTTCATATTCTTTGTTCCTAATTAGAAAGTGTCTATAATTTTTTGTATTCCAAAACGATATAAATAATCGTTGTAAAATAAATTTAATTGAAATAAAAATCATTAACTTACTTCAACAAAATTTATAAAAGTAAACTTACAAGCGATTCGTTATAACAAAACAGGAAATAAGTTTTAACAGTTATTTCCTTTCGACATTTGATTCAATAAATAAAAATATATAAATAAAAAAATGAAAATTATTTTAAAATTCGTATTATTTTTTAAATTCTTCTTAATAGTATAAGATTTTTAAATTATTATGCACTTTCTTCGCTTAGGGTACTAACTAAAATATTTCAAATAACAGAATTATTTGTATTTTTTTTTCCAAATCCCTCACTTTGTGAGAAATATTTGATGTATATCTTATATTTGCCACAACATTGCAAAATCATTGCTTTAAGAACTGCGTATATTTTATTTAATTGCTGTATACTTATATAGGTTGCTCCTGTGCTTTTATCAGATTTTTGTAACGGGTGTGTGTGCATTTAAACACATTAATTGCAATAAAGTTGACTGGCAACAAGACTTATGCAACTGGCAAATTAGCAAAGATCAAGTAAGCAGCTCTTATTTTAAACATATAACCGATTCTAATAATAAAGTCGATATTTTATGGTTCTAGGAAATATAGTTACATGATCATATAGTAACATTATCGTTTTATTTAGTATTAATCTAGCCTCCTCCTCAAAATTAATTTAAAGATCTAATTTAATACTGTGTCGTATGAGTGATTTTTTATTGATGCCAAACTAAATATCACTCATACGGCATTACATTACGAATATTGCAAATTTTTCCAGTATTAACAATAGAATATTGGCTTCACTTAGCATCATAATTAAAATTTTAATTAATTCAATTATTTATTTAATAGGAAAATTGTTTTTTTGTTTTAACAATTTATATACTGGATGCAAAAAATTATTTAATTAATAAATTTTGTATTTGTTCTTCAATTCAAAGTATAATGTTGAGAAAATTATAAAATTAATTAAATTTCAAGCTAAACATAAACAACATTTTTTTGGTGCAAGAGCTCTAACTTAAGAATATATTCAATAGCTATAACTTTTTATTGTCAAAATTAGCAAAAGTTAGCGTCCAAATTGACAATTTTTAAATTGAAATCGTTTTTGAAGTTGTTTTTTATATTGTGTTTTGCTGCTTAGCAACATTAAAAAAATTTACATAATGTTACCTATGGCTCTTGCTTAAGTTTTAAAATAAAACAATTAAGCAATAAAGCGAACTACTGGTTACAAACTGCATAGAAATTTATACACATACAACTGCAATTTGATATGCGGTTTACTAACTGCCTGGCATAAACGAAAAAAAGAATTCATGTATCCTGCTTATCATCTAAACGCGCAAGACAAAAACTAATTTTACAACAACAAACCTACATGTTGTTTACCATCTGCGTGCTTTTCTAAGAAACCCTTTTTTTACAAAAGCGACAACAAATGTATTGAAATAAATCGCAAGCATAAACCTTATCAGCATAAAAATAAAAACAACTATACACACAGACATACAGGCGCCTATACATCGAACAAACAACATACAACAACAAAATGCGATACAAAGGGAGTAGAAGATTCTTAAATCTTCTGGACTTTAACTGGACAAGTATAAATAGGGGAAGTTTCTGAGTGGATAGTGAGTCATTGTAAAATTAAACCTCATCGAGGAAAGACGTGCATTTTAAGCAAATTGTTCTGAAGTGTCAACTTTGTGTAGTTAAAGTAAATAAAATTGCTATAAATTTAAAAATTCTAAAAACTGGTGTTATTCATTTTGCAATAAAGAACTCAGAACAAAACGTTTATAAAAGGTATAAACGTGACAAAATAACAATTTATTTTAAATTTTCTGTATTTTCTATCAAGCTCTCCTTTTTTAAACAGCTCTCTTTATTCATATTGCCATACTTTTTACATGGAAATAATTTATCCATAATTTCTAAAAAAAATATAATAAATAAAAATTTAAATATAAGCAATTTTATTTTTCGTGCTTGATTCCTTTAAATAAATATTTCATGACATTCTCACGAAATATTTATTACAAAAATTTTTATTAAAAAATAAACATTTTATGATATTCTTATAAAACATTTATTCCAATAAAAATAAAAAATATTTAAAATGTATTACTGCGGGGGAGAGCACATCCATATTGCAATTTCACTATTGCTCAAGTAGCTCATCAGTGAATTTTACCCCAATATTGTATAGAAAAACCTAAAAGTCTTATATCCAAAGCCAATATTGGGGTAAAATTCACTGATGAGCTATGTGAGCAATAGTGAAATTGCAATATGGATATGCTCTCTCCCGCAGTAATACATTTCAAATATTTTTTATTTTTATTGAAATAAATGTTTTATGAGAATATCATAAAATGTTTATTTTTTAATAAAAAATTTTAAAATAAATATTTCGTGAGAATATCATGAAATATTTATTTAAAGGAATCAAGCACGAATAATAAAATTGCTTAGATTGAAAATGATTCCGATGAATAAATTACTTAAAAATTTAAATTGTTAGTTTAAAATATTGAAACACAAATTCAGGAAATTAAAAAAAATTATCAAGTATTTGCCACAACTCGTTTATAAGGTCTTTTATTTCAGAAGCAAAATCAATTTCGCAACCTAATATTTTATTTCTATAAAAATTTAGGTTTTATCTCAAAAAAATGGTTTAACAGGTCAAGGTTTCATTTTTGCTTGGCTTTTGATAGGAATTGTTTATTTTTGACATTAACGATATTTAAAATTAAAAATATTATAACTTAAAAAAATTACGTTGTTAATTCCTCCACTCTATAATGTCCTTCCGGCCTGTTTGTTTGTAAATGACGAGCGCTTTCGATTGTGAATTTATCATTTTCGAGTCAAGTTCTATTATGTACTGGTGAGTCAGTATTTCTGGTCTAGGTATTTATCCCATTATCGTCGTATCTACCTACCTAGATAGAATGTCAGCCATTTGGCATTTTATGCAGGGATTAATCTTAATATTTGTTTCTTTAATTATTGCCAGATATGTGTGGTAAGTGGTGCGAGCATTTTTGTTTTGTAGATTTCCATATTTTCAAGTATGTCTAGTCTTCGTCCTTTTTTGCTAGGATGCAGTGAAGTCATACACCCATCTATTTCCCTTGGCAAGTGTCCGTGATTCTCAAAGTATAACGTAAAGTTGGAGTCTTTTCTTTTCTGTATGACCGTATGTGTTCTGCAAATCTTGTTTTTAGTGTTCATTCAATTTATCCTATATAAGTATATTTACAGTTACAAGTATGTCTGTAAACTCCGATGAAATTAAAACTGTCAGTTTTTTTGTCGATATCTTGATATCGTGTCTCCGAGTGTTGCTGATTTTTAATGCTGAAACTAAACCTTCTTTATGAAAAAGGTTCGTTAATTCATATATATCTGGTCCCGTGTAGGTAAAAGTATGCCGTCGTGTTGTATCGGTTGATTCTTTATTTCATTTATTCGTGTTTTTAGTGTTGTATTGTCTAAGGAGTTTGTCGATAGTATGTAGTTGGTTTATAGCCGTTGTTTTTAGCCATGTTGTAAATTGTACCGAGTTCATTGTTGTATTTATCCGGAGTAAGTAGGATTATCCTAAGTACGTGTATCATATGTGTAAATGCTGCTGGTTTATATTGGGTAGAGTAATTCGCAGTGATGTGGATGATAGTGTCCTTCTTAGTTGATTTTCTATATATGTTATATGCCAAATATTTAGTTCCTCGCGTTATTATCACAATAATCACAATCAAGATAATTACAATTTCTGTTTTATTTTTTTTCCATTGTGTATGTAAAGTTATTATGGATTGTGTTTAGGACTGTTAGAAGTTTGTTCGGCGCTGTCTTGTTCGAGGATGCATATAATGTTATCCACCTATGGTAATGCATTACTTTGTGTTTTTCCATTAATGCCTTTATGTGTAGTAATTTGAGATATTGCATGAAAATTTCCATGATGATTGACGAAGTTTTGATTCCCATACCGAGTCTATCAGATAATTTGTAGAAGTAGTTATTAAATCTAAAGCAGTTTTGTTTTATTAAAGTTTTTGCAATATCTATAATTTTGGCAACGCAATGGTTGTAGTATAAATTGCCTAGTTTGTTGCGTAGGATAACTAAGCTTTCTAGTGTTGGTATTGAGTTAAGAAAAAAGAAAAGAAACAAGTCATGTATTTTCGATTATCTTCATATCTTTAAATTTTTTAATAAGGTCCTATGTATTGCGAGCAAACAGCCAAGGAAGACGTTATACAGAGTAGGATTCACCAACAGCAACAAACCCAAACAATTTAGTAAAAAAAAAACATGTTAAGATTTTCCTATTACAAAACTTTAAGCTTCAAATAATCTTAAAGTTAAAAAAAACACACACCCAAAATTTTCTTATTTGATGACGTCAATGTCTCTTTTAGGTATCCAGAGCTATTTTCGTTCTTAAGTGTTACATATAATAGATTTCTATAGTTTTAATATTCAATGAAGACATAATGATTTGTTTATAGATTTTATTCTTAGCAGATGAAAATAAAAGAAAATATTTTTAGAAAAAGCAATTTATTTTTAATCTTCTTTTACAGTTACTTCATTAACATTAAGATATATTGAAAGAAATAGCTAGAAAAAAAGTCAGGAAATATTGGGTAAATAGTCAAAAGTATTTTTTATTATAATGTAATTCTTTAATCTTGAGCCAATAATTCGTTAATGAACCAAAGATGGTTGCTAACTTAAATATTGTGAACGTCTTTATATATAATAATAATATAATCAATATTTATTTATATAAAGAAGCAGAAACAATGCATTCTGTTTTATAAATGCATTTCTTTGTAAATTTGTCATACTTTATAAAAGTCCAGTATTATACTCATAATTTAGTTGGTTTAGCACGCAAAAAATTCTTTCAGGTGCAAATAAATTCCAGTTGGTATTTCTACAAGCTTTATTGGCCATTGTGCAGTATGCAAAAGAATTCTAAGATCCTGGTGTACTACAGTACGAGCATATATTTTCACATTCCATATAAAAACAAATACTTTCTTCATGCGAATTGTTATTAGAGGTTAAAAATGAAAACTCGTTGAAGCGTTTAAATTTTTTTGCATTTAAAAACTTTCTTTCTTAAAAAAAAATATTAAGAAAAAACAATTTATTTATTGAATACACCCATTTTGAATACACTCAACTCACTTAATATAAATTATACATTTTATTAAATAATTATGTTTTGATCTTTCTTCTTTTATCAATTATTTCTGTTTAAAGTTCTGTTTTATTTCCAAAGACTTAATGTTGTGTGACCATTTTGTCTTCAAATAAAGGAAGCTTATACTCCAAGAAAAATGTTTTCATGTGTAAATTGTTCATATCTACAATGATATCATTATATTTTTAGTACGTGCAGTTATTGTGCAAATTTAATAAAAAGAAATAAATATTCAAAAGATCTTTATAAATACCACATGAGCTTCATTATGAATTTCTTTCCGTTTTTCCTTGTTTGCATTTATTGATACTTTTCTTTTTACACGCATCCTCTTATTGTCTCGTATTAAAATTAAGATGGGAGTATAAATAACTTGAATATAATAAGGGAACATTCTTAAAAGCAAACTATTGACATTAATATTCTTTATACAGCCGCAGAGTATGATAATAAAATAATTATCTGATTTGCATTATCATTATTGTAGAATGATATTAAAAATGTATGACCGGTTTAAGATACTGTTGAATAATATTTCCATTAATATCAATCGCTGGTATGTTTTACTTTTTTAAGTATACATTTTCAATATAGTTTCTTTTGGTGTTTTCTAGCGCCATTATTTTATTGCAAATTTTAATTTGCTAAAATTATTCGTCCCTTAGCTGGTAGAGTAGGATAATATATCCACGGAACCTTTACGATGACTCTTAAATACTACACCTTATCCTTGATGAAACAGCATATTTTAGGAATAAATGCCGTAAGTGAGTTTCTTCACTTAATGAACTCTTAATGCCTTTCAACCATGAGAAGGTTGAAATTATACATGTCTCGCGTGATGGAGATACAAATTGTCATTAAAATCGTAGAAAAGGTTGACAGGTGGATTTAAATGAAGACATACAAGAACAAAATAAGATTAGAAAAACCTATTTTAATAATAAAAATGCCGCTTAGTGATTACTTCACTCCATCCGATCTTCGTACTATTTATGCCACCTATATCAGTCATAAAGTGGAATGCAACTCTCAATTATGGGCCGCACAGTGGACCATTTTACGAGAAGGCGCCCAAAAGTCCTTTTTTTCACGGTCACCAATTGTAAAATTTTAAAGTTCATTCAAAATTATATACTAGTGTATTTCGGGAGCCAAAAAACTAAATTCTTATTTTAACTATACCACACTGAACAGGGTGATTCAAAATGAGCATTTTCAGTATTTTGCTAAAATGAGAAATTTCTTAGTAAATTTTTGATTTTGAAACATCTATAAGTTTTTTATTATACAAAATTTTTAAACTTTGTATAATAGCGTAATTTGTTAGCTATTAGTATAAGAAAACTGAATGGTTTTTGATTGATTTTTGACTTTTAGAAATTATTTTTTTTAGAGGTCCAAATTTTTTCTAAATTCTCTTAATAGAGCATAACTTCTATAGTTCATTAGGGAGTGTAAAAACATTAGTACCGTGCCATAGCCCTAAATGTCCCCCACACGTCTTTATCCCATAATATACCCGGCACGATCCGACAGTGAGCACCAGAACAATTTTACTGACACAAGTTCGAACATTTTTTTTCAAAATAAAATGGAAAATGGAATTAAAACTTTTTTTCTGTTGATTTAGGTCACAAAAGTACTTTGCTTTTTTAAGCGATTTGCACTGGTTGTAAAATAGTTTTTTTTTTCAAATTGTTAAATTGCTTAGAGCATATTTATAAATTGGGTTATGATTTGGATTGTGGTCCGTTTTGCAAAACAGTGAGAAAAAATTAAGAAAATGAAGAAAAAAGAAATCAAGAAATAGCAAAATCAAGCAAAATATTTAGCACAAGGCCTAATCATTGAACAGCCAAAGCAAGGGGAAGGGAACACAACTGGTGGAAATACTGCAAGAAGATTTTTTTTAAATCCAGAAACATAGCATCTATCACAGGAGTAGATTTGCAGCGGAAAGTTAAATGCAAGCAAATTTGGATAGAACGCCAAATAAACAGCTATACTTTACAACAAAAAATGTTCTTCTATATGCCATCCACAGTTCATAAAATTTTGTACCATGGGGAACAAGTAATTCGAACACAATATGCTACCAACAGGAAATCCATCTGAAGAAGCGCAAGAAAAACGAAACAAAGACTGTAGACTCTTTAGTGAGCATAACACAAGAAAAATTTCTAGATATTGTACTAATGAAGTCTTGGTTGTTGTTTTATTATGCACATCAGATCCCTATATGTCATGTATATACCTGGCAAAAATGGAAAACGACTTCGAATGAACTAGACGTAAAAACCAAACTGCTTCTAGAAGATGAAAATCAAGGCTATTCAGAAGAAATATTTACTAAAATTGTTTAATTAATAGTAATTTTTCCAAACACAAGAGTTATCTGTATGTATTTAATCCTTTTAAAATTGTTTGTACATTAATAAAATATTAATCAATTTACCACAAAAGTTTACATATACGAGTAGTATTGATGTTTATTTTACACTTAAACACCTCCTTATCTAAAATAAATTTGAACCAATGAATATATTTTTTATGTTTTTGCTACTTAATCAGCTAATTTTTAACTCAAATTGTTTCAAAATATCAACCTTTGGCCTCCGTGAAATTTTTTGCACACTATCTGAATAAATTTAAGTTTTTAATAAGTATAAATTCTAAACGTGAATCAAAATATAAGACTTTATGTAAAACAAACTTTTTGAACAAATTTTAATACTTTATTTTCGTATCAAAAATCAGCTAAAACTTCGAATCTATTTTTAAACCTGTCACAATTACTTTTCTATCCGGTCGATTTTAAAATTATACCTTAAGCGAAAGCCTAGTAGACAAAAAAACTGCGTATCAAAATTACGATCCGTTCAAAAGTTATATATTTTTGACCGCCTTTTCGTAAAATGGTCCACTGTGGGCCGGTGCTCCATAGTCTATTTCGGATTTGCTCGATCGCCTACAGGAGAGGCTCAAGAGGTTTGTTGGGGACAGTAGGGTATCCAACTCTATTGGATCTCTTGAGTATTGACGCAATGTGGGATGTATTTTACTGTTCCATCGTTACTAGAATGGTAAGTGCTTTAATGAAATTAGGGAACTTGTTTCCGTTACTACGCATTACAGAGAAAATTCGTTTTTTAACAGAACAGTCCATATTTGGAATAAACACTTCCCCCTCTTTCCTCTTCCCCATAACCTAATTTCCTAGTTCTGGCACGATGCAAAAAAAATTAATAATTTAATTTTAATTTTTTAAATAATTTTTAAATATTGAAAAACAAAGATCTAATAATCTGCCGATAACTTATGTGCTTTAAGCGCATCGATACAGCTGCCTGTTACATTTATTCTTTATTGCACCCATATTATTTAATACCTGATCTTTACTCAATAAATGCACATCTAGAAGTTTAGGTTTGAAAATTCATTCAGCTTAATGCTTAATGCTCAGATCCATTTACTTTTTAATATGGCCAATATAAATCATGGAGCATTCGCAAACATAAAATTAAAAATAATTAAATATACTAATTTTTTGCGTTCTTATAATGTTTAAATTTACTTTCGAATTTAATAAAAGCATTCGTATATAAGTTTTTCTTCTCAAACGAAAAATTTCTTTTTTTCTTGTGTACATGTTTTTTTAGGTTTCTGGAAAAGATTTTTGCTTTCTTTAATCCTTGATAATTGTTAATAAAGATATCTGTCATGCTTAAACGTATTCATCAAATTCTTGTATACGAGGGATATTAACTAAAAAAAATTATCACAGTAAGGAGCCTTAAGCTCGTTATTAGTTGACAAATTTTACTAAATTTAAGAAAAATGTTCTACTTTTCTTTACTGACAATTGTTAACAAAAATGACCAGGGAATTTGCTTTTTACATCTGTGAACTGTTTTCAGTGAGTGTAAAAGCTTAATCTCTTACAGATATAATCTTTGAACTAATTCCACTGCATTACCTAGTAACCCTTAAATAAATACACCACGCTCTTGTGTGGGCTCTTCTTTGGAAGTGGAGCAATCTAATATATACTCTCCTGTCTCGGAATTGAACTCATCAGTTAACTCATCGCCTATGTCTACCGAGGCATTTACATATTTAGCTGCTACTGCAATTACATTTTTGCTCAAGTAAGCACTAAGCGCTTTGCCACTGAAATCTATAGCTGAAAGATACATAAGGCAGAAGGTTAAAATTATAGTAATTCGAAACAACAAATAGATTATTCCTTTCCTTATGTTTTTCCCTCCAAAGTAATGAAAGCAGTTAACGGTTTCCATTCAAATATATGTTGATGAAGCAAAACATTTTGTGGATTGTCACAGAGTTGATATCGATAACGATACCTCCTAAACCATCTCAGTATCAGTAATTTGTCTGATACAAAACTTGTTGGGATTAAAATTTCACATCTAAATATTAACATCGATGACTTACAGCCCATGGGAAATCATTTAAAAGTCAACTAAGTGAAAGTTTCCCACGTATGTTGAGTAAATCTAATAATGCAGTACCATCTAAATCGATTTTTTTCACTCGGACCAGCACTCAGGTGCTGACCCATACTTATGCAATGCATTTTACCAGAACTAGGAATTTAGGTTATGGGGAAGAGGAAAGAAGGAGTGTTTTTTTGGACATTCGATGTAAATTTCCCTACGTTGAAAGCGACAGGAGAGACCTTTTGGAGGGACCTTATTCCACTAAAAAACGAATTCTCCCTGTAATGTGTAGTGCGATTCACTGGCTATTCGAACGCAAATGAATGCGCTCTCAAAGAAAATCGGATCAAACTCAAAAACGTGCGAGTTGCGGGAACAAGTTCCCTAATTTCATTAGAGCATTTACCATTCTAGTAACGGTAAAACAAAGAAATATACATTGCGTCGATGCTCTAGAGAATCAATAGAGTTGGATACCCTACCGTCTCCAATGAGCCTTTTGACGGCCGAGCAACTCCAAAATAAACTTTGGGGCGCCAGCCCACACATTAAAGTTATATTCCATCTTTCGGCGGTTGTATGAATAGTACGAAGATCGGATGGAGTGAAGTGTCTCTTAAAATGGTTTAAGAAAACCGAGGCTCTTGAAAGCTTCTTTAGAAACCTGAAAAATGTGTTTAGTCCGACCTCATTTGGAGATCATTGCCATATCGTGACTGAACGTATCATTCATGTTCCGCCTTTTGGAACTCACCTCCAACTGATTCGGTCGATTACCAAATAAATACAAATGACAAAATGGTGCTGTCATCTGCGAAAGAGTATTTAGGGTAGAAAGTATGATAAAGAAGGTCATATAGAAAAATATCAAATAGAGTAGAGAAAATAACGGAGCCATGCGTTACCCCTGAATTAATCTTGAACTCGTCAGATAAACTCCCATCAATAACAACTTTTATAGTGTGATTTCTGAAAAAAACTCGATGTAAATCTGCAGCAAATATTATCGACACCAAAAGCAACTAGTCTTGACAAAAGTACACCATGCCACTTCCTATCAAACGCCTTGGAAATATCAAGAGCCACCACCAACTACTTTCTTCGAAATAATGTATGGAGTTGCACCACTTTTCTGACAGAAAATCGAGCAAATCATCCGTAGAGCGCCCCCTACGAAAACCATATTGTCGGTCGTTTAAGTAAGCCTTTGGACTCCAGGTACTTCACACGTAATCCAGGTACCTCCAGGTAATACAGATACCTCTAGGTAGTCCAGGTATCTCAATTATATTGTAAACATAAACCAATCACTTTTTAACATTAAACACAGCTATTTGGCAGGTTTGAGGTTGATTTGAGGCAAAATTGTTATGTTTTCAAAGCAAACGTAGTACTCAGTGCGTTATGTGAATAACTATTTAAGCACCAAAAAAAGTAGAATTCTTAAAAACCTGGCATACATTTAATTAGAGGAAAGGCCGCTTCTAATAAAAAAATCTAGAATTTCTGCGATATCCCTCGTTTATTTCTTATTTTTCTGGTTTTAATATTTTAATCCTGAAAGAAATTCATTATTTCCAAAATTTCTAAACATTTTCTTATATCTGAAGCAGCATGATTTTTACATTTCTCAGCTGCATATACAATCCTATTCCTAATGAGATACACATCGTCTTCATATTCTTTGCTCCTCTGACACACTTTTTTTTATTTTTGCATAAGAAACTCTGTGGAGTTTTTAACATATTTTTTATATTTTATTGCTGTAGTTTTGTGTCTTTACGAGCGCTATTCGTCTTACTTCTCATGTAAGTAAAATATTAAATAAGAAAAATAAGAAAAGCAAACAATTGTATCCTTTTTATTGTTCTTCCTTGTTTTCAGCATCTTTGGCAATAATCTAATGTTTGTGTCGAATGAAAATAAAACAAAAAGATTTTTCTTCTTTAAAGATTCGATTCTTGTAGCATTCTTTGTGTTATTTGAATACAAGAAATACAGTGTGACGGCAATATCTTCTTCAAGGTTTTTAGTAGAAATAGGAGTCTTTTTTTCAATGAACTTGGTATTGCGTCTATTATTGGGCAGCTATATTAAAAATAATTTGCTGATTTTAAGAGAACAATTAACGAAAAACGAGCGAAATATAAAAGTTATTTTCATATTACAGTTTTAATTAATATTAATGTACCAATGAAAGTAAAACTTGTCAAGGTCTACTGTTTTTTTGTGTTATCGAACCAAGGAAACTTTTAAGAAAATACCAAAAACCGCTTGATTAATTTTGGTTAGAAAAGAAGAAAATTTATAGACACTGCTTTGGCATCTAAATTAATATAGTTTAAAAAATAGGAATTTATTGCAAAAGTATTTTTTAAGTCGTTTTATCAAATCCTCATATCTTAATAGAAGAGTAACAAAGTATATGTTTTTACATCTTCGAACCAATTTATTTTGCTTTCTTGGCTGGATGTTTCTTTGAAAATAATTTCTAATCAAAATTTAATTACATTGTTGCCCTTCTTAATATAAATGATATTATAGGCCCAAGAGAACTTAAAAGCTGGTTAACTATTAAACGAACTATCATTATCGCCATCGCTCTCACTTTTTGACATTTCGAACTAGTAAAGTTTAGCAAATCATTATGAATTCATTGACGCTTTAATAAAGCTATAGAATTACTTTAAATAAGTCCTTAATTTAATTAACTTACGAAGAATATTTTCGATTTATATGTTAAAACTTACATCGCCTAGTTTGGTAGCATAATTAGAAGTCGAATCATGCCAGTTTTAGCTGGATAGCATTCCGCGCCATATGGTGACCATAGCCATAACCATGTACCCTTGAGTCAGTTGCCTTGGTTAAAATATATTTCCAAGAAAAACTTCTTTTTTTCTTAAGAGTTTCTCTTGAACCTGGTCTTTCCAGAAGAGTTGTGGACCTCCCTTTTCACGTGTTACCTCGTACAAACCACAAATTCTGCCAATATTGAAAATTGATATATTTTCAAATGAATCTCTATTTAGATCACTTAATTAATATTTTTCTATAAAAATAAAAATTTTTAAGATAATTTTTTTCGTATTTCCTACAATCCAAGGACACAAAAACGGTAGTTAAAAATAAGCTCCGATGGAGTAGCAACTCTCATAGATACCAGTCTTTTTTTTTGTTCTTTTTTGACCAGCACTCAGGGGATGGCCACTATACATGCAATGCTGGTGCCACAACTATGAAATTAGGTTATGGAGAGGAGAAAAAAAGGAGTAGTGATTGTGGAGATTCAATTTGAACTTTCCTACATTGAAAGTGACAGGAAAGATCCCTGGAGGGAATTTATTCTACATAGGACTGTTCTAATAAAAAAACACGAATTTTGCCAGTTATGCGTAGAGTGATTAACTGTCCACTAATTGATACGCTCTCAATGAAAATTGAGTTAAACGCACAAACGTGCAAGTAGCGAGAACAATTTCACTGGAGCACTTACAATTGTAGTAACGTCGATGCTCTAGATTTTGATGCTCTACCATCCCCAATGAGCCTCTTGGCCCTCTCCTATACGCGATTGAGTAATACCAAAACAGACTTTGGGGCGCCGGCCCATGCATGAGAGTTGTATACCATTTTAGGATGAATATAGGTGGCATAAATAGTACGAAAATCGGATTGAGTGAAGTATCCATTTTAAATAACTGTGACACTTGAATGCTTCTTAAGAAACCTGAAAAATGTGCTTAGTCAATCGAACATCATAATAAATTTTTATCCCAAGAACATCAAGAGCTTCCGATTCCTTAATACTTATATCACCCTTAGTAACAGATGCAGCACCAATGCGTCTTACGGGCATTAAAATCGACTCTATTTACACGATCCCATTCTGAGAATGTTGGAACTCACCTCCAACTAGTTCGTTATATTACTAAGTGGACGTGAATGAAAAATGGTGCTGTCATCTGTGAAAGAGTGTATATATATATATATATATATATATATATATATATATATATATATATAGGTCTTAATAATGTCTGATTATAAAGTACTTAAAAAGCCAAAGGCCATTGCGTATCCATAACATGATTTTTCTAACGAATCGCCTTAGCTAAGGGATAAAAACCTTATTAACGTAAAGTGATTTTAAACTCATTTGCTCATTAAAAGGTTTTAAAAGTTGTTTTTTTTGTACAAGGGTGAATCCATATAATCATTGACCCGAAGTTTATTGTTTTTTTTTGTTAAGAGAAGTCGCACTTCAGGCAACAATGCCTATTTAGTCATGTACCGAGCTACATTCTTTCGGAAGGGGATAGAGAAGAGATTGAACAGCTGGTGAAAGTAGAAGGCTAGTCGGAAATTAACTGTCGTATAAGACAGCACAGCGACCAGTGACCATGCCTTCATCACTGAGCAGCCCCACCGACAGTAAAATTTTATTTTTGTATGTGAAAAACCAAGTCTTCGTTGCGAATCGAACCCACAACCCCCAAACTGGCAAGCTAAAGTACACTACCTACTAGCCTATAGGGGCACCTGTAGATTGTAATTGTTAATGGTTCTGAATTAAATACTTTTTCTTCTTCTCCTAAAAGTCTTTTGAAAGGTGCCAACTCTGAAAATATATTTTTTATAGCATAACAAAAAAAAATGTCACTTACTTTTGCAACATTCGACACACTGTTCACCATACATAAAAATATATTTACTTGTACAACAAAGATTAAAAAAAAACGAACTACTTTATCATCATTTTAGTATAATATCATTTTTTCTTCCCCATAAATCTTATTTATTTTGTATTTAGATATTTTTTGTTTTATAAGAAAAAATTTTTGAAATCTATCTGCTTTAATTGTCCAAGTAAATATTTCAAATACCATCTTTACATATTTTCAAACAATGTTTAATTATACGAAATGGTTGTAAAATTAACACCAACATTTCCAGATGTTCCTGATAGGAAAGGAATCAAATAGTAAAGCAATTGGGACGGGGCAACAACTTTAAAATTTACCCCATTACAGCCTTTCATCAGCCCCGCAACTACTTAAATACGATTCGTACTTATTTAATCCAATTTATTTTTGCAGCCATCATTGCATGCGTTCATTCATTCTATTTACTTTCTGTCAGTTGGTTGGGGGAAATATCTAAAGTAAAGTTAGCCAGTTGCGGTTATTTAACTTCAATTTATAACAAATTCTTTGTGTTATTGTGATGCAAGTGTTTCTTGATTTTTATTCTATTTTCATTCAACATTTCATGACTAAAAACTTTTTTAATTATTTTTACTTTCATTTCTGCTGTTGATGATGCAGCAAAAATCTGCTTGAACTGAACAACGAAATGGAATAATAATTCAGGAATGGTCATGTTACACAAAAAACAAAAAAAATTAAATTAACGAAAAATTAAATAGAATAAAATTAGCATAATTTTTTTAATAAAGCAAAAAAATATTCATTTTAATACTTCTTTTTGTTACTTAGAACTAAAAAGATAAGTTAAACAGTTTAACACAAAATAAATTTCTTGTTTAGATATGAAAATGCTACACCTACTGCCGGCACCATTAATTAAAGATGAATTATGGCTAATTATTTTATTGTAACTAAACTAATGTGGAAATGTACCTATCATATCGGGTTTTTCATAAAGAAGTTTATTTTTCAATTGTGGCAACATCAACAACATGATAGTTTTTACATTCAGTTTTTTGGCGTATTCATAATAGATGCAATGGCAATTATTACAATCAATTCATTTTCGCACGATAATCGCATTTAAATAATTGAAATCCACTATGAAAAAGTTACATTTCGTAAAATTTGTGATATTTTCGGACAATATAATCGTCCTTCTGAAACCGCTGTTAAGATTTTGGTCGTTTAGTTTGAGTCGACAGGCTCGATCAAAATGTGCAAACACCAACGCATGTTCGACCAGATTGTTCATCAGAAAGCATCGCAGCCATAAGCCACAATGTTGAAGCAGAACTGAATTTGACAATTCCTCGACGTTCTTAACAGTTGGGGTTATCCAAAACCACCACATGGCGTAAAGACTTTAAGGCCGTACAAGATTCAACTGGTGCAGTTAAGTGGCCACCCAGATCCTGTGATTTAACTCCACTGGATTATTTTTTGTGGTTGTATGTTAAGGACAGCGTCTATACGTAACCAATCAATTTGATTTCAGACTTAGAACTCAAAATCTGTGTAGTGATTTTAGAAATAGGACCGCCATTTTGCCAAAAAGTGATTAAAAACTTTGATAAAAGAATCGCCATTTGTCAGCGTGGTCGTGGTGGCCAGTTATCATTTTTCATTCATAATTGCCGAACTTTTCTCTACCTATTACAATAAAAATTTGAATTACCTTAATATAAATTTTTTGTTTAATTTTTTTTTTAGAAAGCAAACTTCTTGTTAACAAACCCTTTACCTTTTAATATTTCATCGTTACAGCAGTCATTATATGTATCATGTACGGACAACAAGAAATACAATTTTAAAAACATTCTGAGGTCAAAAATACATAATCGTTGCAACTTGATTTATTGAATCCCCGCCTCATATGACAATGAAGGTGAAATTATATCACAAATTTTTAGAATGGATTAGGCAATTTTGAAAATGCTCTAGTTACACAAATAAATGCAAAATATTTGACTCGCTCGTATATATTAATGTTAGTATATCTTAAGAGTTAAAATTAATCGATTAATAATTAATCGATTAGTAATCCTAATTGATAAAGTGTACGATTGTATTTAGTTGATCAGATATTAACTCGTTTTTAATTTTAAACGTCCTCATGTGGTTTTCATTTACTTCCCGTCCATTTGTTATCAAAATAGTATTTTTTTTTATGCCTAAAAAATCAAATTTTAAAAAAAAATATTTTTATATAATTTCGATATCCAATTTAATGGCACTTTTTGAAGCCTTGCTTTTTTATTTTTTTTACCAGTACTCAGGGGATATCCCCTACTTATGCAATGCATGGTGCCTTTAGAGTAGCCTTTGTTGATACTTTTATTGTAAATTGATTAATACTTTATTAATGTACAAAAAATATTAAAAGGATGAAATACATACAGAAAACACTTGTGTTTAGAAAAATGACTATGATATTTTCTTGGATTGAAAGTAGCAGGAAAGACCTCTAGAGGGAGATTATTCTACGTAATAACTATTCTACTAAAAAACGGATTTTCCCTGTAAATTGTAGTGCGATTCACCGGCCTATCAACCACAAATGGATGGGCTCTTAATGAAAAGCTTGATAAACGCCAAAACTTGCGAGTAACGGGAACAAGTTCCCTAATTTGATTAGAGCACTTACCATTGTAGTAAAGATAAAACAGTATATAATACACCCTACTGTCCTCAATGACCTTCTTGGCACTCTCTTGCGCGCGGTCGAGCAATTCCAAAATAAACTATGGAGCGCCAGCCCATATTTTGAATTTCTTTATCTTTCACTTCAGAGGCATAATATAATATAAGCACAGCTCAGAGGCTTCTCGTGGTCACACAGGCATAACCCAGGTTTGTAAAATAGCACGAACTAGGAGGCAAGTTGACAAGTTAGTTTCTCATATCAAACTTATCGAGAAATTTTATGCCAAGTCGATGGTTGTGGACGCCCTTTACCAAGTAACACAATTCTGTTGCCAATACATTTCATCGGTATCAGTGTCATGCATATTTCTTAATAGAAAATTATAAATCACAGTTAATATGTCACTGAAACCTTTAATAAATCTAATTTTACCTTCCAATTACCTTCGAGGGTTGCAATTTTGATTATCGTATGAATCTACTTGAACAGTAGCTTTTTGAAAAAGAAGTTATTTTGAATAAACAACGTAAATAGTAAAGTGTTATAAGTGATATATTTAACTGGGCAAATGACCATCTTAGCTTTGCTGCCATATAATTTATGTAATCCCAGTGTTTCTAGGCTGATTGGCATACAACTTTTATTTCATACATCAAAGCTTTAAAGTGTTAAGCTATTTCATTCTTGTGGTCAATACAAAATATAAAATATTTAAAGCCTTTCTGAAACCGCATGACTTCCTATCATCAATAATATCGACTGTTGATAGGAAAATCTTCGTTATCCTTTCCTAGTCTTACCTCCGGTAATAGCATCTACCTTGAAGAACAATTATCTGACGATGCTTGAAACTACAATCTTGATCTACCATGAAGTTATGTTTACTGTATCTCAAATAAGCCACTTTGTTTACTTTTACTGCAACATCTAACAGAGAACATGGATGTGGTTTGTTTGGGTGGTTTTCCCACCAAAGTAAAATATACAAGTTTTAGGAATCTGGGTCTATTTGAAATGGTAAATTCACTACACTACATCAAAATAATAGTCGATTTTTTATGCCACTATTCAGATACTTCTAATAACCAATTTTATAATTTTAATTTTTTATCGAATTATTTTCAAGCACAAAAAAATCACTTAAACTTGAATCTTGTTATTTGTTTGAAGTAGAATAGCAACAACAATAAAAGATCTACTTCCAATAACAACATTCGCCTTTTAGTCTTATATGTATATTAAATCTTAATGAAATATTTAATCTATTCTATTCACCTCATATTGATACTTTAGTCCTTACTTCAATCTACTCGTGTTCACAATTGATGTCGAATACACCTTTATAATAAAAAAATTATTTTTCTTTCTATTTCCCAAAAATTTCCATTTTAAAGGCAAGTGTACTATAAACATTGAACATATGTTAAAAAAACTAGCAACAGCTGCCAGAATAGAACGCATTAAAGGCAAAACAACTCCACAAAAAAGAATTCGAAAGGCACACAAAAAAAATCAAAATAGTTGTACAAAAACATTCCACTAAATGTTTTTGATAGAAAAATAAATTTCAAAACATATAAAAAAATTAAGATTTTAAAGATGCAAAAACAAAAAAAAAACAACAACAACAGGAAAGGATATTGTGAAAGCAATGGTTTTCTTTTATTGAAAAGAAAGCTGTTAAAGTATCCACTTTAGAAAGATTGCAATGCAATGAAAAAGCAGCAAAAAGTCCTTTAACTACTACAAATATATATATATAAAGGAATTAAAAAAATATCGTTAGAAAAGTATCGAAATATATTATTTGTATTAAAGATTACTACAAGAAAATTGAATATGAAAATATATAAGGAAATAAGGACAATCATTGGAAACAGGCATTTGCTACAAAAAAGACATACTCAGTTTCTAATTAAAAATAAATTAATTCTCAATTTAAGAAAAATGGATAAAAATTTCCCTATGGCCTCTAGAAATATTTAAAAACAACCGACTAATAGTGATTCATTATGAGCAGGAACAATAAAAATAGTTATGCAGAATATATAAACCAAAAACTCTCCATTTAAGGGACAACAAAGACCTCTAGTGCCATAAACCAATACGGTGAGTTTAAGAAAATATTCTTTACTCAACTGCTAAGATATTCTCTTATGCAAAATAATAATACAGCACTTTAGAGTTTAAAATTAAGCTAAGCGATTTTTTTTACTTATTACATACAAAATATAAACGATGGTAACGTTGTTGTCTTTACAGACTGATGACTCAACTTGAATTAGTTAATTTGCCCAGCAAATACTGCTTCCATAGTCTCTCGCACGTAAACATCACTTCACATTGTTGTTGTTGTTGTTGTTACCCATCAGTTTAAGTGCATGCTTGGTTATATATTTTGCTTTAGCTGTAATTCTAAACATCATGAATCCCTCTAAAAACATGACTATCAACAGCTTCTATTGGCAAATCATTATCACGCTTCTGTGGAATTTCCTTTTTTGATTCAACTGTAAAATGTAAAACTACTGACCAAGGGATTTAGTGAATAGTTTTGTTGCACGCGTAACTAAAAAAACCTGATTCGTGCAAATCTAGATCCAACTTCACAATATTATGAATACGAGTTAGAGGAAGTTTAAATAGTTTTGTTTCATTTGCTGCAGCACTGATTTTATTAAAGTTCTCAGTAACTCCAGATGCAGAAATTTACATTGTACATGTAGTAAAGAATATCATCTATGCTTGCTTCATTAGTTGCACTTGAGTCAGAGTAGAATTTCAACATAAGCGTGCTGTTGTTATTATCATTCAGTTTAGGCGCCTGCTTCGCTGTGTGTTTTGTTTGTTCTGTGTTAGTTATTTTTTGTTTTCCGTTGTTTACTTCTTTCATAAAACTTCGTATAAGTATGTTGTTGTTGTCTTGTGTATATAAGATATCTTAGAAAACTGCGAAGTTTGTAAAATGTACAGTGTGTCGTTTATTTTTCTTTTACTCTTAACAATTTTCTTTTAAAACTTAATAAATCATCTTGTCGTACCCTCGTTTTCACCTATAAGATATTAATAATTAAATATTATATGTGCGTAAATTTTCCGACGGGGTTTAATTTATTTTTATTCGGGTACGGTTTTCCGTCGACGATCGTCAAGCTTGGTTTGTTCACAACAACGAGGGTCGACGGAAAACCGTACCCAAAAAAAAAACTTTATTATTACTTTAGAATTTTTTTTTAATTTAAAATGAATTACTATTATTACTATACTTATTGTTATTATTTTTATTATTATTACACGATGTTACTATTTAAGTTGAATTCATTCTTTAATTTAAGACAAATTTCTAGTATTATTTTATTTATTATTATACATTATATTTATAAGATTTTAATGAACGGTGGGGAACGTAGGAACGCCACCTGTGAGTCTGGAACAAACATATCATCAATGCAGTCAGCTGTTATGCAGACTAAATCTCACAGCTGATAGTTGTTAGTTAACTATAATAAATAATGTGTGTGTGTGTGAATGTGTGCACCCACGCTCAAGTATATAAGGCAAAACATTTTATAAAACATGATCAATTGGTAAGCAGATCACCTGCAGATAAGAAGTCTTTTGGAGGAGTTTTATACTCCGCAATAATTTCTTGCCCGCCCGCCGGTAAGAGAATTTTTGGAGGACTTTTATATTCCGCAATCATCTCTGATCGACAGTGCAGCTGCAATTGGTGGAAGTTTATCTTCTACCGGCGATTGGCTTGACCGTGCGACTGATGTTGTTGCGGAATTTTATATTCTGTCAGTATTATTCAACACGGCCAAGAACTCCCCGCGATCGCTGCCGCTAGGTGTAGCACTTACAGTGCCGCTGCCGGCAGTACCGCCACCAGGTACTGGTGCCATTGCCGCCTTCACCGCTACCAGGTACTGCCGCCTGCACCGCTACCAGGTACCGCCGCCTCTGCCACTACTGCCGCAGCCGTCTTTACCGCTTCCGCCTGTCCCGCTGCCGCCTGTACTACTGCTGACGTTCCTACCGCTCTTCCGCTACGATTCCCGGTCGTCCACTGTCAACCATCTACCTTTTAAGAAATGACTAAATAAAGCATTGAGGATCATTCCTTCCACGGACCGCAAGTAGGTAATAAACAAAATTGCAACCACCCTGGCTTCCGCTGTCGCTATCCCAGCAACCAGCTTAAACGTGCCGTTACAATCTTCTTAAAAATATAAAATTCAGATGGAACTCTTAAAAGAAGACTTTTATTAAGACGTCAATACATAAAACTTATTCGATGAGTTTTATCCATCAACTTATAAATTGCAGTGATCTGACAACGTCAAGCTTTGGGCAAGCTTAATCCATAAAAAATGAGTTTAATTTTCTAACACCTCAAATGAGTTTTATTTAATCACTGCAAAAATTTCTTCTAAAAATCATAAAAAAAAACTTTTAGAAAATAATTTTTAATATCACTTACTTATAGAGTTATTTCTCGTTTTGAAATTTCTCATGTTGGTGGGTTAAAAAGGTGATATTTAAAATATATAAATCGTTATGTAGAATAACGAGTGCTAATGGTAGATGCGATTTAATTTTGTTTCTTAATAAATTCAGATATTAATATAAATGTGAACTTCAACCCGACTAAAATAAAGTATTACATTAAAACCTGAGAAGTTTGCGCTTTTTTTTACCTTACAAAAACTAACTGCTTCTTAAAATTGCACACCGAAGGACTAAAAGTACAAAGTACTTGTTTTCGCCACAATGTATACATATTGTAATGATCTGTCAACGACATGCCACGGCTAGGTTAAGGCAAGCTATATTTACATAAAATGAGTTTTATTTTATCACGGCAAAATAAAAATCTCTTTTTGAGTTTCATTTGAACTTTTATTTTTCCATTGCAATTTATTTCTTCGGAAAGTACCAAAATAACTTTTAGTAAACAATTTTTGATATTATATATATTGTGGACCCTGTTTTAAATCTATTTTCCCGTTTTGAAATTTCTCGTAATGGTGGCTTAACAAGATGATATTTACAACATATATATCGTTATGTAAAATGAAGAATACTTATGGCAGTTATAACAACCTAATTTTTCATTCTGAATAAAGTAATAAATTAATATATATATATGAACTTAAGCCAGGCCAAAATAATGTAACCTGAGCTGTTTGCTCTTTTTTTAGATTACTAAAGGGTAACTCCTTTCGCCACAACGTATATCTGTTTATCCATCTCTCAGTCTGTCACAAAACTCTAGCTTTTATCTATTACAGCCGGTTTAAAAACAAAAATATAAAATTAAAGGGTGTTACAAAAGATTGTGATAGACAAATGCATCTAATTTGCAACGAGCATTTTGAGCCGTGTTTGTTATAGCAACAAGTACAAAAACTTTAAACTAAAGGATGTGCCAAAACAAGTATAAAAAATAAAAACAAAATATAAAGAGCATGGCTATAGTAACGTGAAATTTAGGCGTATGACTTCAGGTATTTAGCTGCAGTGAATAGTCATTGAGAATTTATATGTAAAAATATGTTGGCTATAAAAATGTAAATGAACAATGAATTTAAAAAAAAAGGTGTTTCCATAGAGAAAATAGTCTTAACGATTATGGCATTATCCTTTAAATAGTTTTTGGCAAAGGCTTAAAATATACATAGATTATTACTTGCTATATCTGTTGCAAGGACTAATGCAAATAAAAAAATTAAAGGGTGTCCTCATGATTATTATTACTGTAGTTGGAATGCAAATAAAAACAAGTTTCAGCCAAAACTATGTTTTCGTAATTTTAATAAAATTGCAAATGAAATTAAACACTAACTAAAGCCCGATTACGATAATTAATTTGATTATAATATTTTAATATTTACGAGATTTTTGCGAATATGTACTTTTATGTTGCATGGTAATGCGAAAAAACCCATTTGGCTCAAAAAAAAATAAATAGAAAGTTCTAAATGCACATAGTCATTTGTATCCTTTAAAAAAGAAATGGTTATTTGTTTAACTTAAATCCCAAATTACTTCCAAAAAAAAATGTGAGTTCAAGTTATTTCAGCAGTAAAATATAACACTTGATAGCAAATTGTTATACCTTAAACTTTTATATAATTTAAATATTTTTAAAAAATAGTCGCACTGCATTTCGAAAATGTCTCTATTCAAACACAAAAAAAAATTCCTCTGGCTAAGTGATGTTTAATTTGCTATTAAACAATATTTTAACTTTGATACTCAAAGCATATAATGCGCTTCCTAAAACAATTACAAGAATATAAAATTAAAAATTTAATATGAAATTTTCAGACCGGAAAAATGGTGATAATGATGATAATGATACCCTTATTGATGATAATAAAAGTAAAGATTATAATAATGAATTTTTGTTTTATTTAAAGAAAAGACGAAAACCGAACAAAATATTAAAATTCATCTGACATTCTATTAAATGTACATTTTGTCTTGCACCCGACTAAAAAAATGATGGCGTGGAAAGAGAACAAAAATTAAATGAAAACTTTTAAGAAAAACTTAAGTTGCAAATTAAAATGTTATACAAATTATAAAACAGCACTGCGTACAAAACTATCGATGATGAAAAATGCAATAGAATTCTACTATCATTGCAATAGAGGAGATGAAAAGAAAGTTGCACAAGTTTCTTTTTGTGCCCGATAGGGATACGCAAAAAACTCCTCTCCTTTGGGGATATTTTATGATAATAAAATGCAAAGGTGTTGGTGCTGTCTTTATGATTATAAAACAGAAAATTTCATTTTCTTAACGTTATTTTTGTTATTGCTGTTGTTGTTTATAATACTTCCTAGTTTTTCTAGCTATTTCTCATGTCTCTATAAATTCTTTTAAGGCTGCATTAAACAAGAGTTGTTTGCTGATTATTCGGTTGATACCGGTTTGTTTAATGAAAAATTGTTTTTAGCACAAGTTGGCTTGTTTTTTATTTTTTTTTTTAATATTACAAAACAAACAAAATGAAATTTATTTTGGTTTAGCGTTCGCTTTACACCAAAAAAAATTTCATTAGATGGGGAAACCTTTTCATTACGCTGAAAATGCGTACAATATAAATTACTTTATCTCGCCCCTAAAAGCATGCTTGGTTTTAATTTTTAAAAAGTCATATTTTTTCTTTCACTGTTTATCTAGAATTAGAATTAGATTAGTAACTCCAAAACGTAAAATATTTAATAAAACAATTTTAATAATGCGAAAGTGCGAGCCTGTTATGCTTCAACCCAAAAAATTTTCTCAACCAACCTGCAGTATTATGGCACCATACCGCAGACAAGCATCTGAAAAATTATTTAAATAGATTATTCTCACTTTTTAGTATGTTTGGAGAATAACAGTATAAAAAACCGCTACAACGGATACTATCATCCACATCACCTCGAACCACCTTATCCAACAGTAACCAGCAGCATTTAGACATATGATACACATACTTAACATAATCCCACTTACTCCAAAAAAGACCAATGAAGACCTCGACAAGTTAAAAACCATAACTAAAAATAACTGCTACAAAACCACTACGATCGACAAACTTCTTAGACAATACAACATTAAAAACAGGAATAAAGAAGACAAAAAAAAAACAATCGATACCACAGCGACCAGAAATATATAGATTAACTAACCTCTTTCACAAAGAAGTTTTACTAACAGCATTAAAAATCAGCCACACTTTAAGACATAATCTCAGGACATCGACAGAAGCAACTGACAACTTTAGTTCCAGCGGATATACAGACTAACTTCTACCTGCATAGGATAAACTGGACGACCAATAAAAACAAGATTTATAGAACTCATACGCTCATTTCGTTATAAGATTTACATCTGCACCTGGCCCTGGGCCTTAATCATATGGTGGTCAAAGAACTGTAAATGAAAAGCAACGTCATTTACGTCCTAGGAAGCCGAATACTAATTCTAGCAACAGGTCTTTACTAGTTGCAATTCCAGCGGTTCCAAAGCAGGGCTGCAAACCACTACTCCTTGCTGAAGAGCTAGATACTATCCAACTCCTGTCCAGAACACATGACTAGCAAGCTCACTGGATCTAGAATCATTCACCAGGTAGGTGTGATTAAAGATGAAATGCTCCTGACCACCATAAAACCATACCTGTATGTGGCCGCAAAGCCACAGCCACCACGATACTCCCGAAGGCCCAACCTCAATAATAAGTCAGAGAAACAGCTAAAAGTCTAAAGAGACAATTAGCGGAACTCTACGGGCTACTGATTCTCGTGGAAATAACGTGGAGCTTCCAGTTGACCCCTGCTGCCTTCAGGGGACTAGGATCCTTTATATCCCCAGCAGCACAGGTTTAGATAGTCAAGTATTCTATAAAGACTGATAAATGTGCCTCTGAGGGGAACCCATACGCTCACACAAACGAAGAGAAGATTTCAACTTTTCATTACTACTTAGCACTCACGGGATATAAATGACTGTATGACATTATTTTGAAAGTACAATCCTTCCGGTTAATAATGGAAAAAAATTTCATTCACATGGCTGCCTCGGCTGGCCATGCAGTAGCCTACACGATAGGTCCAATTTTCGATTGTGTGCAGCTGTATTTCACCAATGGCTTCACGAATATTGTCCCTTAAAGCATCAATTGTCTCTGGCTTGTCTGCGTAATATTTATCTTTGACAACACCCCACAAATAAAAGTCCAACCACGGTGTCAAATCACAGCTCCGAGGTGGGCAAAGGACGTCAGCTCTGGGGCTGATAATGCGATCTTCAAAAATAGGACGCAAAACATCGAGTGTACCTTCGTCTGTGTGGCATGTACCGCCGTCCTGTTGAAACCAAATTTTGCCAATATCCTCCTCTTCAATTTTTGTGAACAAAAACAAACGACCGCCATTGACTGTAACGGCCACTCCTTGCTCATTTTCGAAGATAAATAGCCCAATTATGCGACTGGACCAAAATTTGCACCAAACAGTGACTCCTTTTGGGTGCGTCGGCTTTTCAATGTATGCGTGCGGGTTTTCAGTTCCTCAGATGCGACAAGTTTGCTTGTTACATACCCGCCAAGCTCAAAATGAGCTTCATCTGAAAATATGATTTTTTTTTGCAAAATCGGCATCTTCTGTGTCGATCGCAGGCCCACTTAGCGAAGCGAAAACGCATTGAATGGTCACTTGGCTTCAACTCCTAAAGCAATTGGGCTTTGTATGGCGTCCTACCAAGGTCTTTATGCAAAATTCGTCTCACTGATACCTCCGAAATGTTTAATTGTTGAGAACGACGGTGAATTGATGTTGATGGCGCTTGACGCACACTTTCTGACACAGCAGCAATATTCTCGTGTGTAAGCAGTGCTTTTGGCTTTTCGCGCTTTGTTTTATCATTGAGGATGCCAGTTTCTTTCACTTTTTTCACATACGCAGCTGACGTGAAAAAATCCGTACGCAATTTTCGCACACATTCTGCAACATTACCATGAATTTCAAAGTAATAACGTAATATTTCCCAGCGTTGTTCAAGCGTATACACAACCATATTCGTTCAGCGGAAGGATAAAACTAATTATCTGTCAAATCAAACATAAGCTGGGGGTCTTGGTATATGTAATCATAAGACAAAAAATTAAGTTGGGTATGAGCATACAAAGGCTTCTGAATACTTGCTCTACGATTTTTAAAAGCCCAAATGCTTGTGACATACCCTAACAAGTGAAAATGGGCTTCGTTAAAATAAATAATTTTTTCTGAAAAACCAGTCGGTTGTCACTGAATGAATTGAGCGAATCTACGGCGACGTGATCGGTCGGTTGGCTTCAATTTCTCTACCAGTTGCACCTTGTAAAGTTTCAAGATCAAATCCTTACTCAAACTTCCCCATGTCGGGGTTTTTAATAACCCCAATTATTGAGAACCTCAAGGAATTGACAAATTTGGATCTGCTTCAACACTGTGGCTCACGGCTGCAATGTTTTCAGTTGAACGACCCAGCCGAACACGCAAATTTTGTATCGAGCCTATTGACTGAAATTTAACGATAAAATTCTTAATAGAGAATTCAGATGTCCGAAAATATCACGAATTTAACGAAATGCAACTTTAACAGAACCACCATTTTCTTAGTAGATTCTAACTATATTAATGCGATTTTCGTGCGAAATTGAATTCATTGTAACAATTGCCAATGCATCTACTACGAATAGGTCAAAAAATTAAATGTCACAGCTATCATGTTGTTGGTGTAGCCACAATTTAAAAACGAACTTCTTGTTATTGTTGTTCTGTTTTTCGTAACGAAAAGGAAGTTATTTTGATGACTTTAATTATTATCTTTACGTTGCGAAAAAAGTTTATTATTTTTACAATGGATTTTGAATGTGAAGGTACTAAGAAAAGTTAGAGAAAGTGACAACAGCGATTAGCATTTTGCAAAGAATATAATGGATTTTGAAACGGTGTTATGGATTCTGCAAAAAGATATTTTTTCGAACAGAACTTGGCCCCACCTAAAAAAAATCTAAATGCTTGATATACGCTTTTCCGTAAGGTTTATACGATAAAGAAGCACCAAGTCAAGCTGTTAAGAACTCCGAGTACAATTGTTTTTTTAGATTATCAGAATTTACTTTAGAAGACTGTAAATTTAAATTTATTTTAAGCAAAGTAACCAGTTAATATTTTTGTAATCTTAAGATAATGCTGTTATGATGGTCGCAATATTTTAAAATTTTTATGCTACAGCACATTATTAATATTCCAAAAATATTTTCGAGTGTAATTAGTGGCAGCAACAGTGTTAAAGCTGTCATAAAAAGACTTTGCGGAGAAAACTCAATTCAGGAAAGTAACTTTTGTTGCAAGGTATAACAAAAATATAACGCATAATATTTTGACTTCATCACTAAAAAAAAGAAAATAAAAAAAGTAAAAAAATTAATTGAAATTCATACTGCTTAATATTTAAATATAAGCACATATAAAAACTTACCTAAACGAAGTCATGTTGCATACATGTTTGTCTTTTTTCCATGCTTAACTAAGCAAAAAAAAAAAATAATAAAAACCGAAGCAAATTTTAAGCCAAGGAAATTAACGTGATACAGTATTAATGGAGAAAAAGAAAAACATGGCTAAAGTCATTCAACGCGTATGAAGAATTAATTTGCACTTAAAATATGCAGATGAGCGTAGGAAAAATGGTAAAACATTTCAAAAGTCAAACATAGTTCATAGATTTTTTTAAGTGTTGTTCTAACAACTTTTACTTAAAATGGAAGCAACAATATTCCACCAACACATTTAATTATAGAACTTAAGAAAATATTAAAATTTAATGACTAAAAACTAAAGA
Organism: Trichopoda pennipes; assembly: GCA_030448955.1. Lineage (NCBI taxonomy): Eukaryota > Metazoa > Arthropoda > Insecta > Diptera > Tachinidae > Trichopoda > Trichopoda pennipes. The sequence goes on from JASKUP010000088.1 coordinate 11,769,143, forward strand.
TCATGTAGACATCCTGTTTTTCATGTTTTTTTAATGTTTTTGCTTAAAAAAAATTATTATTATTGTTGTTAAAATTCTAAGCAAATTATAGGTAGGACCAATAGCAACTAAGGCCTTCAGCTCACAAATAAATGATATTAACTAAGTTTCTGGCAAGGTTAAGGTAAGATATAGGTTTATTTTTCTTATACAAATGTTCAACAATCCAATGGATTTCTGGAAGTTAGTAGATTTGAGAATATTTTAACTATTATCGGGTTTTTTTAACGAAAAGATTGATTTTCAATTGTGGCAACAGCAACAATATGATAGTTTTGGAATTTAGTTTTTCGGCGTATTCGTAGTAGATGCATTGGCAATTGTTACAATAAATTCAATTTCGCAAGAAAATGGCACTAAAATAATTAAAATCCACTATGAAAATTGTGGTTCTGTTAAAGCTACTTTTCTTAAAATTCGTAATATTTTCGGTTTCCATGAAACTGTTTCAAAATCCATTATATTCTTTGCAAAATGCTAATCGCAGTTATCACTTTCTCTTAATTTTCTCAGTACCTTCACATTCAAAATTCATTGTAAAAATAGTTAAATTTTTTTGGTATGCGACAGCATAATCGTCCTTTTTGAAGCCGCTATTAAGAATTTCGTTATTAAATTTTAATCAACAGGCTGGATACAAAATGTGCGATCACCAACGCGTATTTGGCCGGATCGTTCAACTGACCACATCGCAGCCGTGAGCTACAGCGTTAAAGCAGATCCAAATTTGTCAATTCTTCGACGTTCTCAACAATTGGGGCTATCCAAAACCACCACATGGCGTAAAGAGGCCGTACTAGATTCAACTGGTGCAGGATTCGCTCAATTCATTCGGGAAACGAAGCCCATTTTCACTTATCAGAGTATGTCAACAAGCAAAATTGCTGCATGTGAGATCCTGAAAATCCTACAGCGATTATTAAGAAGTCTTTGCATGCTCAACGTATCACTGTATAGTGCGCTCTAAGGTATGAAGGCGTGATTCAGTTTTTTTTTTTTAAGATGAGGTTGGAAATGCAGTAACGGTCAATCGCGAGATGTTAACAACTGGATTTTTTTTTGTGGGGCTATGTTAAAAACAGTGTTCATACGGAAGCAATGGAATATATTTCAGCCTTAAAACTCCAAAACCCTGATGTGGTTAAAGAAATAAGATTGTCATTTTGGCAAAAAATAAATTATTGAAAACTTTGATGAAAGAACCGTCATCTGCCAGATATCATTTTGCATTTATAATTGTAGAACTTTTCTCTTCGTTTGTTTTAGAAAACAAACTTCTTGTGGAAGATATACTCTTATCAGTTGGATCGACTAATGATTGTATCTAGTCTTAGTTGCTGAACATGTTGGCTGTTTGCGTGGAAAATAAAAGGACAGGATATTAAAAGATGTGTGGTGATTTTAATAAAATCCACTATATGTGCGTAAAATTTCCAATGGGGTTTAATTTACTTTTATTTGGGTACGAAGAGAACACTGAAGATGGCAAACGGCCGAAACCGGTTTGTTCAAAAACTAAATTTTACGTGGGTAGACGGAAAACCGTACCCAAATAAAAGAAAATCCCTTATGCTTGTGTTTTTAAATATATCAAAGATGTTGCCTGATTCAGTACTATTATTAAGTTTTTTTTTACTATTCCGATATTTTTTGAAGGGTGGTGTCTTTACTTTTGTAATATGAGTTAATTTAATTTGTGGGGTTAAAATTGTTCGTTGTAATAAGAGAATTTACTGCAATTTGTTATTATACAATGCTCTGCTTTCAGGATTCGTAAGCATTTTTTTAGGCATAATTTACAGTTTTCAAGTAAAACTCACCTTTATGCCATTTTTAGACCATTTTTGAGAGATAACTTTACTTCAGTGTCGGCTTATTTATTCCTAGCAATATTGCAGCGATGAGATACCGAAGTTAGTTTTTTGTCCGGATGTCCTTTTGTGATTTCATTCCGAATTTTAAAGGTACAGACGTTGATGTTTAAACAGTTTTAAAATTATCTTAAGTGATGAAAGGAAATCGGCAAATGGAATGCTCTAGTAATCACTGTTATTTCTACTGAGAAAATATATCTGTAATGTGATGGTTTCCTATTTCGATCACATTATTTTCTGTTGTGATACTGTACTCAATTGCATTTTCGGTTTTTGAAAGGAAAGTTAATATTGTCCTTGTTAATACTCCAGAATTGAAAGTATATCCCTTTGTTGTATTGCTTTGTGATTGGCATGTTAAGAACTTGGCAGTTAGTTTTAACTCCATTGATAGCGGAACGTATTTTTCATTTTAATAGAATAGTTAAATGCTTTAAAAGCTGAAAGTTTTGTCAAAACATCCAACAAAATCAATAGAAGCTCTTAACCTCTTTCTTTATAAGTACTCATCTGTTTTTACTCCAATTAAAACTGAAGATAATTATGCCACAGGAAGTTTGTTGAATTATGTTTGATGTTTATATATGCGGAGAGTTCTATTTCAAATACTGTTAACAATACTATGAAGGTAAACCTGTTTCATTAATTTGAGACTAAGCTTTTATATAAAATAGTTTTAAGGCCAATATGCACTAATAAGAAATATGAATCAAACAATATACTTTCCTTTTTATACCCTTTTATTACACTTTTGGTCTCATACCTTATTTTAGACTTTACACTTTCTTTCTGTTTTATGCTTTACTTTATACTCTTTGCTTTATATTATATACTTGACTTATTTCATATCATGTCATACTTTATAATTTATATTTTTTTCACTTTATATTTTACTGTTGTCATTTAATACTTTTACTCCATATCTATGTTTTACACTCAGCACCTGATACTTTGAGCTTTACAACCTATAATTTATTTTTTCTACTTTATTTTCATACTTAAAACTATATTTATATTTATAGTCTTTATATTTTATACTTTATTTATTTATACTTAATTATTTTTTATACTTAATATTTAATACTTTACATTTTATAAACCATAATTTATTACTAAAATTTTCCCTCTTTTTTATACTTTATGCTAATTTTGAGACTTAATACGCGTACCTTGTATTTTACTTCACACTGTATATCCCACAATTTATAATATAATTTTTCCTTATACTACATTTTTGCACTTGATATTTTATACATCATATTTTATACTTTACATATAATATTTTATACTTTGAAAATCATATTTAATTTATTTTAATTTGTTTTGCTTTTTAATTAATACTTTATAACTTACTTTTATAACTTATCCTATTTTCTTATACTCATACTTTATAACTTGCTTGCATAAATTATTTAATTTTATTTTTCCTCACACTTTATACTTCTTTATAACTGATATTTTATTTTTGGTCTTTAAAAATTATAATTTATTTTATATACTTTAGTTTTATTTACTATGGCTTTTCCTATATTTCTTACACTTTATTTTTTTTATTTTTATTTTATACCTTATATTATATTTTATATTCTACTAACCTTCCCTTTATACTTTCTAGCTTAAGTTTTATAATCTAACTTTTTTACATAATTTTAAACAATCTGTTAACCTGTTTAATATTTTCAATTTCTTATTTGATCAGTTTTGTCACAGAACTAATTTTCTTACATGTTGTGGTTTCGATTCCCAACAAAGACCTTGGTTTTTCACTACAAATAAAAATTGACTGTCGGTGGGGCTGCCCAGTGATGAAGGCATAGTCACTGGTCACTTAGCTGTTTTTATACGACAGTTCATTTCCGCAATTATCCTTCTACTTTCACCACCTGTCGTATCTCTTCTCTATCCCTTTTCCTAAAGAATGTAGCACGGTACTTGACTAAATAGGCGTTGTTGCCTGAAGTGCTACTTCTCTTTAAAAACAAAAAAATAAAAATAAAATAGAACTAATTTTCTGATCAAAGTTTCAACAGCAAATTTGATTAAATTAATCGCTCAACAAGCAGATACCGATAATATAAACCTGCGTGCCATATGAGTCTATGTCACTGGATCTACGTGATAAGATTTACATCTGCGCTTGGCTATGGAGCCTTAATCAGATGGTGGTCGAACCACTATGCATAAATAGGGACATTATGCTCGTCCTAGGAAGCCGATGACTAATTCTAGCAACAGGTCTTTCCTAGTTGCAACTTTAATGATTCCAGAGCAAGGCTGCAAATCATCACTCCTTGCTGAAGAGTTGGAGACTATCCAACTCCTGTCCAGAACACATGTCTAGCATGCTCACTGGATCTGGGAACATTCCACCAGGTAGGTGTTATTAAAGGTGAAATGAACCCGGCCACCATATAAAAACTGACCTGTCTGCCTCTCATATAGAGGCCAACCTCAATAATCAGCCAGAGAACAGTTTAATATCTAAAGAGACAATTAACGGAGCTCTGGGGCTTACTGATTCCCGTGGAAATAACGTGGAGCTTCCAGTTGTACCCCTGCTGACTTCAGGGGACAGGGCTCTCTTTTTCCCCCAGTTGCACAGGTCTAAATAGTTACTCTCCAAAAAGACCATAAGTGTGCCCCCGGGGGGTTGTCACTGGATCTATGTAAAAACAAAACTGTCTCAAATAATCTGATTGCAAGATTCTACCAATAATCGATTTAGAGAATATGTGGGAAAATAAGCCCGCCAAATCTTACAGCCGGCGAAACAGTAAACTTCTTTGACCATGTTTTTCGTTACAGTCGTTAAATAGTTCACTTTAAAGGCAACAAAACTACTGATTATAAAAGTGCCTCAGATGTCTAAAAAAAGCTTTCTTTCTCTCTCCCTGTACTTTTAAGTTATGAAATTTTTAAATTATGATTTTTTCACAGCAACTTCTAACATCTTATAAATTATTTTATTACCTAATTTTTTAAATAGAAATTAAAAAAAAAAAGCTTTTTCCTTTTTCCAAAATTTTCCTTTAATATGTTTTTTTATAGACTCGAGTCTAGAAACGCATGCAGAATAACTATAAAATATTTTTATGATTTATATTTAAATGTAAATCCATTAAAATGTTAAAAGAAAACTTTCTTATCTTAAAACAACTTTTGTTGTACAAATACAAATGGTGATATAAACGCACACACTTTTCAACGAACATCCAGGCATACAAAAATTAACACATGCATATGAAGATGGAAATGCAAGTGTGCGTGTGTACAATTGTTTAATTGCAAATATTTTATAATAAAATTTATATTGTATTTATATTTTGTATTTTATTTGATAAAAACTTTAAAAACCATAATTTACTGATATAAATTACAGAAGAAAATTCATATTTGCATTTAATATGCATAAAATTAGTTTAAAGTTTATAGTTGTTGCTGTTTTTTTCTTTTATTTTTGATATAAATTGTTCGAAAACTTAAATTAAATCTAATACTTTTAAGCAAAGTGTTACGAAAATTCTTAATGGAAAATAGTGTAAATATTTTATGCTTTTGAAGACATAAATTGAAGTGAATAACTGAAAAATGAAATAAATTATATAAATCATATTTTATTTATTTTATTTCTTTATTAATAGAAAATGACATTTTGTTTTTTAATATTTTTATTTATTTGTGAATGCTAAAATTTCTTAAAATAATATCTGAATAAAAACACAAGTACAAAGGAAATAGTCGTAAATGATTTATGCCAAAGCAAAAGTCTCCGCTGTGTTATAAATACTTTAGTTATTTTGACTTCCGAAAAATATTTCAATATGGCGTTTGACAAGTTGTAAATATTTGAAATACTTTATGTAGCAGCAATAATTCAATACGTGAAAAAGGATTCGAGAATTATTTAGAAGCAGCGTGGAATTGTCCTTTCTTGGAGGAAGAACAAGGCGAAAAGAGAAAATAAATTAACTAATTTTGTAATTTTTTTCTTCACTGTATTAAAAATTTTAAACACATTTTTAAGTGGCGGCCATTTTGTTAGCTGTCAAGTGATTTATAATTAGTGTGACTTGGCATTTAAACGCCTGAACAACACATTCAAATTATGCAAATTTAGCAGAAACAAGATAGCCCCCGGGGGCACAAATATATGGTCTTTGGAGATAGCAACAACTTAGACCTGTGCAACTGGGGGAAAAAAGGAGCCCAGTCCCCTGAAGTCAGCAGGGGTACAACTTTATTTCCACGGGAATCAGTGGCCCGCAGAGTTCCGTTATTTATCTCTTTAGACACTTAACTGTTCTCTGGCTGATTATAAAGGTTGGCCCTTTATGGGATTATCGTGGTGGTTGTGGTTTCGCGGCCCCATATCAGTCTATGGTTCTATGGTGGCCGGGTTCATTTCACCTTTAATAGCACCTACCTGGTGAAACGTTCCCAGATCCAGTGAGCATGCTAGACATGTGTTCTGGACAGGAGTTGGAAAGTCTCCAACTCTTAAGCAAGGAGTGATAATTTGCAGCCCTGCTCTGGGATCATCGACGTTGCAACTAGAAAGTTCTGTTGCATAGAATTATAGCTTCGGCTTCCTAGGACGAGCATGACGTTCCAAATTTTGCAGTGGTTTGATCCACCATCTGATTAAGGCTTCATGGCCAGGCGCAGATGTAAATCTAATCACACAGTTAGCAGAAACAAGAATGCCACTGAAGACGGTTTTCATAAGCCTATTTTGCTTAGCGATACTTTATTTGAATGAATACGTCAATAAACAAAACCGTTATTACAGCACTCAACTGTATATGATTTACCGTTTCATCTAGGAAAACTGACTGGAGTGTTTAATGAGCTGGTGAAATTATTGGTCCGTACTTCTTTAAAAACTACGCTGATCAGGACTCTCTAGTCAATGGTAACCGCTATATGGTCATGATAACATACTTTTTTGTTCTACAATTGAACAACACAGCTCGTGGCACAGAACTTGATAGGATCAACGCCTTAATTTGACGATGGTCTTACCACTAGACTTTAAAAAAACCCTCCGCTCACGCTCTAAAACGCATATGCACTAATAACAATTTTCGAGTGCACGGTAGCAAGGAGTGGTTGCACCCACTCCTGAAGAGTTTTGTTAACATCGTTCCGGAACTTTCTTCAAATCCCAAATAAACTGCAGCCAGCCCGCTGCTCCCATCCAGTAACCTCTGCAATTATCAGAACAGGACCATAGCCCTCCGGGCAACTGGTTCCCGTGGTACCAATATGTCTACAATAAATCACTGGTAGGACTTCGAAAGTTTTATGTCTCTTTCAGTTTCGGGCTCCTGCTCCTTTTACTCCCGAATTCATATTTCAAGATTGGAAAGAAATCCATCAAGACGCATGCCCTAGGGGGGAGAGATTGTGCCACAATTAATTTACGAATGAAACGTTTATTAACCCAATAGCTTCACGGTTCGGTCCCGTGAATTGGTGTCCACGATCGTCCTATCTAACGCCGTTAGTCTATTTTCTATATAATATGGTCAGTCTATACAGAAAAGCCAGAAACAATTCACCAATTCGAGGACAATATTCAATATTCGTTATAGCCCATATACGGTCGCAAAATTGAACCTACAAATTAGACTACGTTCAAGCGAGCATCGTGGCGGTCATATGCCAGAAGTCATATTTAAATTATAATGCTAGAAGTTTATCTTTCGAATCAAATAAATTTAATGGCAATTTATTTGTTTTATCCCATTTCAAATTTATAACTCTGGTTTCTTAATGACTAAAAGCAAAGCGATTAAACCAAAAACGAGTTAGGAAAATTATAAATTAGCAGTTTGTGTAGGCGCTAGTAAAAATAGTTGCTATTAATAGTTCACATTAACACTTTGCTAGGCCAATCAATTTTCTTATTCAATATGTGTTGTACTTTAGCTACAAATACGTGCAAATTATAAATTAATTAATTTTAATTTAATTTTGTTTATAAAAGTGGTTAAATTCGCTTAAGTATTATGACGACGATGCGGGGTAAGTATAAATTGAATAGTCCATTTCTAGAATATCCGGAAGATAAAAGTAAATTTGTTAACATGAAACTGAGAAAATTATTCTGAAAATGTAGCAAGGTTGTTTGCTCTATAACTATAAACTGGAAAGTTTTAGCCTATTAACAAACTTCGATCTACAAAGTATAACTTTAATTCCGCCTTATTCATTCAAGACACGAATTTACATTAAAATGATGGCATCCAACGAAAAGGAAAGAAACTTGGGAGACACAGTGATGTTTATTTTCAACGTATCGAAATTTTAATTCATCTTATCCATCCATTTAGTGAATTTCCTTTGTGGTCATTATCTTTTAATATCTGAATGTATGAAATCACTGTGGAAATCTTTTAACAAATTAAAATTATTTTCAACCAGAAAATATTTCACTTCTGAACGGCTCATTTTGGGATGACCAGGTTTTCAAACATGAACGACTAATCCAGTCGCCTTAAATATTTTACCATTTTATTTATTTGAGAGAAAAATATTCACATATTTAGTGGTCATAGGCAGAATTTTGAGAGAATATTACAGGAAGAGCGAAATTACAAGAGAAGACTCACATTGGAAATGTTACATATTATAAATGTATTAATGTACCCACAATAAAACGTTTAAATTATAAAGCTTGCACTGACAATTGCGCTCATTTATACCGACACATTATTAATAAGCACAAGAAATAAAATAATTAGCTGTTAAGAACTCAAAGCACTTACAGGTCATTAGCGTTTTCAATGTATGTATAATTACCCTATTGTAATTATGCTTTATTGCTTAATTACAAAATAAAAAGAAGAATTTCTGTTAATATTTATTTCTGATCCCTTTCCAAATTTTTTCATTATTATTTGTAATTTTTTATTTTTAATTAAAAGTTTGAAAACAAAATATATTGTGTTGATAATAATTTATTGTTATTGTTTTTCTTCTATTTGATTTTAGTTTAATAAAATCCCAATCATACTTAAACGAAAAGAAACTATTACTTAAAGAGATAATACCTTTTTGTAATTTATATTTAGAACAAATTATATATAATTTCTACATTTTCAGTAAATTATAATCTCTTTTGAGTTAATTTGATGCTTTTTCAAGTATTTTTCATATAAAGAAAAGAATAATGAATAAAAAATATCACAAAGAATTTGCACAAAGTGAAAATAAATAGTTGCGCCCAAAGACACATAACTTTACTATTTTAGAGAACTCAAATATACACATACTTTTGTAAATTTGCATATATATACACACATACATAATAACTACAGCATTATCCATATATAAATATAACAAAAAAAAAATTATGGGTTTAACATTTTTCTTCTTTTAGTCAGCTTTTAACTTAAATTTTCTTTTTATCGTTTGCATTAAAGATATCATCAAGGACATTTATATCCTTGGGGGATTTTGTGAAATTATTTACATGGGTCTATAATAATGCAATAAAAGAATTGCATTTCAATTTTAATACATATACAAAGTGTATGTTATACAAACAAGATGCTTACAAAGGAAGTTTTTGAGCACCAAAAGAAAACTGTCAATAAACGAGGAATAAATTAATATAATGTTTTAAAACGGAATTTAGTTGCTTGAATATAAATCGGTTAGCGTATTATTTTGTTAACGAAGTTTTATTTCAAATTAATTATAAATTAATTATTAATTAGATTGAGAACGGGTTATATAATTTGTTTGCCCAATAAAGCAAAAGCAAAAGGCATTAAATAAGACGATCTTGGACGCCAGTTCACGGCACCGTAATGTGAAGCTATATGTTTACTAAACCTTTCCGGCAATAAATCAATTATAGCACGGGCTGTGTGATGTTCTATTTAATTAATAACACTTTAATTTATTATATATAAACATGGAAGGATCGCCATGTTATTATTTTTATTTTATTTGTTTGATCTTATGATCAGCCACTTGTGCGACTAATCATTAGTATGGCTTATTTTATTTTGAATGTTGAAAATCTAAATTTCTTACCAGCTAACTTACACATTACCCCTGCATAGATAAGTTACGTCTATCAATCGTATGCCTTTTTAATTTTGTACTCCATCTCTGTGGTTTGTAGTGAAAGAAAATGTATATACTCAGTATTCTCAGTTGATCTCAGTATCAACTTAAAAAATTCAATAAATGATTGATCTCAATATCTCCTATGACAATTTTTAGTTTTTTTAAGTCCTTAAAAGGATGTTAGAAACCATACGTTTTTCAGATGTAACGTTATCTTTATCGTATTAAAAAATAACGTTATCTTTCTAGGGTTAATACACTAACAGACTGCGTGTGGTCGGAATATTCAACGTTTGCATATTCCCACACATTAGTTTGGTTTTGTGCGGACAAGCACCTTCCAACTGAATGTACTCCACATTGCGATTGCATGCAGAAGGGATGGCTATAACGACACAGTCAAACAAACTAGTGATATGCTGCGCTGACTTACTTTTTATGAAAAAAAAAGCCATGGCTATATAGGGGTCACCATAGACTATAATGCTCTGAGCAGCACCGTTTTTAAAAAAATACGGGCCAATGATTACACCAGCCCATAAAGTACACCAAACAGTCAACTTTTCTGGTGAAATTGGTGAAATGGTGTCTCATATGCAGTTGAAGATTATTATCATTACAAAAATGGCAGATTTGTTTATAACGTATAACGTACCATTCACACCAAAGTGAGCTTCATCGCAAAACAAAATTAGGTTACGAAAATCGGCATCAACGGCAATCTTGTGCTGGACGCAATTTACGCAACTTGGAAGTATTGTTTAGTCGTTAGTCATTGTTTACACGTTAAGCATATGACAATGACCAAATTCCTAATAGCGTTCTAGCAAGGACGATCATGTTGTCCGAAAATACCGAAAATGCAACGAATCTTATGAAATGTAACTTTAACAGAATTTCATCATTTTCATAGTGGACTTAATTATTTTAATGCAATTTTCGTGCGAAATTGTATTAATTGTAACAATTGCCATTGCATCTACTACGAATACGTCAAAAAACTAAATGTCAAAACAATCATGTTATTGGTGTTGCCACAACTGAAAAACAAATTTCTTGATGAAAGACCCTGTATTATTTCTAGTTTTTTAATTAGTGTATAACTGATTGATCTACTTTAATATTACAAAGAAATGACAAATTGTAAGCCGGTTTAACTTTAAGCTAAAAAAGAACTAACGAAAGGCTAAACTGTTAAAAGAGTCATTAGGCTGCGCTCACTTTTTAAAATGTACGATTAGTATACAAAGGCAAATTATTGCTATAAAAATCAATCATGGATTTGCTTAATTAATAGATATAAAACTGATTTCTGCGCTGACACATATATGTGGCTCAAGGAGTTTTTTAGCAAACAAAAATGCCATAGATAACGTGAGCCAAACCTCCAATAGCACCAACTGTCTACAGCCAGAAAAATATATCGCTTGATACGTTTTACATGCTGGTGGCATTATTGGAACTTTTTTTCAAAAAAATAACTCTAAGTTCGCGTTATGATCAAGTTAGATGATTAGTTATTTTTTGTTTTGTTTTTGTAAAATATGGATAAAATTGAGACGGGCGAAATGTGACTTCAATAGAAATGCATCATACATTATCATACACAATCTGACACCTTTCTATTATTTCCTGTATAGCTACGTGATAAGCCAGTAACAACTGATATCTTGCAGGCCAACAAAGTTTATGTTACTCGTAATATGCAGTCATTAATGCTTTAAAACTGGCCCTAAGTGGGACATCTATACATCTTTGGTCTCTACGTAAATTTTTTTTGTCTTATAAAAATAAATCTCTTTTATTTAATTAAATAATTTTTATTTTTTACTTGACATTTTGAACTCCTCCACTGTTCTTCTTAGGAATTTGAGTAAAGCTGTTAATCACTTTCAGAGGATTTATTCGGCATAATATCTAATTAAGTTCGCAACAGTGACCTGAAGAATAAAAATGCATTGCTTTATGTAGAATTCTTTATGAAGAATTGCACTTTTCAAGTTGAAATAAAATAGTCAAGAAATATGATTACAATGTGTAAAATTTTATAATTGATTTTCTATGGAGGCATGTCTTTTGACTTTTTCTAATCTTGACGCCTTAAAAAAGCCCTTTAACCTTCTTTAACAACGAAAATGCAATTCTTTATGTTGAACTGCATTTCTAAAGTTGGAAGAAGGCAATCAGTAAATATGATTACTATGTGTTAATTATATTTTTTAGTAATTAATTTTAAGCACTAGGTCTTATTTAATAAAAAATTTTTTAAAAAACTTTATTTTTTACTATATTTTCGATATTTCGCCACACCGTTTTTTAAAAAAATTTTTATTAAATAAGACCTAGTGCTTAAAATTAATTACTAAAAAATATTAAAAAAAGGTCAAAAAATTATAACTTTTATACGTGTTAATTATAATTGAATTTTCTATGGGGCCATGTTTTTAAATCCTGTCTTGCAATATAAATGACTTGACGCCTTCTCTAGAGTAAACATTTATAACTATTCAAATAGAAACAAAATATTACTTAAATTCTAAAAAATAAGGCAGACTAACAAAAACGGATAATGATCAAAAGTATTTGTAAAATAAAGTAATTTGTGTAAACATTCACTGACGATATTATAACGAAAACTTTACGAATATAAAAAATAATCAACTGTTTTATAAGTTGTAATAGCAACTACTTAAGATCCACTGAACAAAAACCCAATGATGTGTTACGCTTTCAATACATTATTCAGTATCAAACTATATTGAATTTCGCTATTCATGTGTTTAGTTACAAGGAAACAGTAACACACATCTGAAGTGTTGCTACGTGTTAAAACTTGCATATAAAAACTTAATGCAGCTACTTATTCCAGTGTTATTTTCATTACATTTCCTTTAGTAAACAACTGTTACTTTAACGTTTTATAAACAAAATTTTCTCTTTATCATGGCAACCAGCTGTAATGAGAAGAGGAATAGAAAAAAAGTATAGCAAGAAATATATACTTTTCGCTTTTTTTATAATAAAAAGAATTTGTTTACTTTACAACCTTAACCATAAAACCATTTGTACTGAGGTCTTATGTATTTACTTCCTTTAAAAGGATTATTGCATCTTTTGTATAGCTGCCCGTGCGTGAAATTATATGAAATGTTTTGAATAAACGTTGTGTTGCTTTATATGCACTCATACACATGCACACATCCACACATCCGCACGCACACACACACACACATATGTGAATTATAGAAATATAAAGACAAAGATTAAAAAACATTCAGGAAATTAAAAGTATTTATTGCACATTTAATGAAGCCATCACGAATATGAATTGCACTGTTGCGTTCAAATTTTATTTAAAAAATTTTTACTAAAATGCCAAAAGCAAAATATCTTTTAACAGATATTTTTTAATAAACCTATTTAAATAAAAATTAGTTTTTTGGGTTTTCTCTTTGCTAATAATGCGGCTTTAAGTCAGGGCGATGTTTCATTACAATATAATTAAAATTACTAGTCATCATGGTTATTCATGTCTTTTCAAACTTTTTACAAGTCCCTGTGTTTATTAATGATTTAAATGATGCTGCTTATTAAGGATTTAAAGATCATGTAAATTTTAAATTTTATAATAGAACTTTATACTTGTTGTTATCGCAAAATATCAATGAAATTAAGACAAGCAAATTAAAATTGATTTAAAAATGGTCAAGTAGGATACAGAATTAAGGAAATTTGAGTTATTGTACAGCTAAAGGATTTTCAGAAAGTGTAGAAAAATAATTATATTCAATAAATTTCTTCTGTATAACTATTTTCACTTTGCTATCTTCAACATACTCGTATCTTCTCATATTATTGCTTGAACTAAATTAATTAAATTTAATGAAAATTCTTTAACTTTAACTTTGTTATAACAAAAAAAATTATGTAACAATGAATTAAATTTATTATTTGCTTAAGTGATGTTATTTTAATTTACTATTATCATTTCTTTCAGTAAAAACCGTCGTTACTGGCTATTTGTTTGGTACTTGTTGGATTTAGGTATTTATTTCATTAGGGTGGTATCTATTTATTCAAGTAAACAGTCTCGCCTCCTGGTATTTTATGCTGGGCTAATTTAACATCTCCGTCTTTTATTGTTTGCTAGCTATATGTGTTCGTGTGAGTGTATGAGTAGTTTCAGAGGTCTGAAAATTATATCTGTGGTCGTGTTTACCTGTTCGTTTATAATGTCACTGTTAAAAGTTCTGGTTTTCTAAATTTCCATATTTTCAAGAATGTCTAGTCTTCGTCCTTTTTTGCCAGGATATAAAAATGTCATACACTCATCTTTTGCCCTTGCTGCGTGCCCGTGTGTGTCAAGTTATAATGCAAAGTTAGACCCTTTTTTTCATTTGTATGAGCGCATGTGTTCTGTAAATCTTGTTTTTAGTGTTCGTTTAGTTTGTCATATATAAGTAAGTATGTTTGCATACTCCGTTGAAACTAAATTTGTCAGTTATTTCTGTCGATGTCTTGAGATTATGTCTAAGATTGTTACTGGTTCTTAATGCTATGAGTAGACCTTCTTTGTGAAAAAGGTTAGTTAAACTATATATTTCTGGTCCTGTGTAAGTAAACGTGTATTGTCGTGTTCTATAAATTGTCTCTTTGTCTTCTTTATTCCTGACTCTGCAGTAGCATATAAAACACAACTTTATAATGATATCCTCGCATCAAAAGTGCTCGCTAATCGTGCCAAACAAATAGCCAGTAACGACGGTGCTCACAGTATTTCATTTACTCGCAGAACTTATCCAAACAATTTAATTTTGATTAAACTTAACTTATCGTAAATTTTCACTACATATTCATATGAAATTTTTTTCAGTGTATTTCTACATATAGGTGGGGTTGGATAACGAACAAATTAAATATGTTTTTAATCGTGGTCCTATATCTAATGCCGGACACTTACATTAATTCTGTTCTCATTTTCTTTCTTGATTGTCGTCTTGGCCAATCTAAGTTTACCTGACTTCTCAACAACCCAGCTATCCCTCTTTAGTAACCTTAAGCATTTAAAAGAAAAAAAAATCAATTAAATCCTAACATTTGAAAAAATAAAATTCTTCTCTTCCACACAACTTTACCACTCAGTTGTCTTAAACCATCATTTCAAGTGTAGCAAAAAGAAATGTTGTATGCCAGAGCCTGAATGGTACTTAGATGATGTATTTTCTTTATGATAACGACACCAAGATGTTTTTCACCAAGTCAAGGAATTTTTAAAGTTAAATATCTTTCAAAGGGTAGTTTTGTTGGTGACACTTTTCTTAAATAAATCATGACTAGAGTGAGTTTGTTGCGAAGGATTTATGAGTCATTATATTTATTTTTTAACACTTATTTTTTATTGTTTGTATGTCTATTTCACTTAATAGCATAATTGTTTTTAAGTTGCAGATACCGTTAAGGTTCTAAAGTTTTAATAGTTTTATTTCTTACAATTGAAAATTATTGTTTTTTGCAGCTCATGCTCTTGACATCATGGTTAGTATATTATTTTCAATATAAATGATGTAAATTTAAATTTAATGAAGATAATTTACATTATTTTAAGAGTTTGATTAAATTTTTTGGAACTAAAGGGTTTTTCAACAAGAAATGTGTTTACTATAATAAAACAAAAAAAAATTAAAGTTCGGTAATTGTGAATGAAAACTGATATCTGGCAAATGTCCATCACGACCACGCTGACAGATATCGATTCTTTCATCAAAGTTTTTAATCACTTTTTGGCAAAAAGGCGGTCCTATTTCGTTAATCACATCACGGATTTTGAGTTTTGAGGCTGAAATCCGTTCGATTGGCCCCATATAAACTCTGTCTTTAACATAGCCCCACATAAAAAAATCCAGTAGGGTTAACTTACACGATCTGGCTGGCCACTTAACTGCTGATTGTCGGGAAATTTAGTTTGCATTAAATTGATCATTTCTTTGGCTGTGTGACATATGGCACCGTCCCGTTGAAACCACATGTCAGTGATATCCACGTCATCAAAATTGATTGGTTAGTATCTCGCGATAGCCTGATATCAAATTCCCAGACTCATCTTCGAAAAAAAACGGTACAATGACGCCTCCAGACCACATAGCGCACTATGCAGTGAAATGTTGAGCATGCAAAGGCTTTTTAATAATCGCTCTAGGATTTTCAGAAGCCCAAATACTGAAAGTTTGCTTGTTGACATACTATGGCAAATGAAAATGGGCTTCGTCTGAAAAAATTATTTTTTCAGAAAAGCGAGCCGGTTGTTCCTGAATGAATCTATGGCGATGTGCATGGTCTGGCGTCTTCAATTTCTGCCCCATTTAAACCTTGTAAGACTTCTCAGGCAATTCCTTACGCAAAATTCGCCATGTGGTGGTGTTAAGAATGTCGAGAAATTGACAAAATTTGGATCTGCTTCAACACTGTGGCTCACGGCTGCGATTTTTTCATTTCACCAACCCGGTCGAAAACGCATTGGTTCTCGCACATTTTGTATCAAACCTGCCGGCTCAAATTTAACGACCAAATTTTTAATCGCGGCCTCAGAAGGACGACTATATTGCGCGATTGTATATATATTTTGATAGTGGATTTTAATTATTTTAATGCGATGTTCGAGCGTTATTGAATTCATTGTAACATTTGCCAATTCATCTACTGCGAATACGTCAATAAACTAAATGTCAAAACTAGCATGTTGCCAATAAAACAAAATTAAGTCCAATTCTTCGGCTTTCTGGCATTTTTTAAGCGGTAAAAGAGAGAATAATATTACCCCAAAACGTATGTGTTATGATAACATGCAATCTTATGATGTATTAAGTACGTGTGATCTTTTTTCAACGTATTTTCAAAGCACATTCGTTAAACCTGCTTGTAATGACTCCAGTTACCATTTCGTAGATAACGAAAGTGGTGGAATCAATTTTAATATAACCATTGCTGATGTGTATTATGCTATAAATGATTTAGGGAATGATACCAAATGTTCAGTTGGAGATTATCCTTCTATATTTTTTAAAAAGTGTTCAGCTAATATTGCGGCTATAATTACTAAGCTTTTCAATTCGTGCCTTGAACTTGGTGAATTTTTGGACTGCTGGAAGCTTTGTTGCATTATTCCAATTTTTAAATCTGGAGATCGTAGCTTAGTTACCAATTATAGGCCCATAATTAAACAAAGCCCCTTTGCAAAAATATTTGATAATATCTTAAAGAGTAAACTATTTGAGCATGTTAAGAGCTTTATTTCCGACCGGCAACACGGTTTTATGCCGAATAGGTCTACAACGACTAACTTACTCCTATTAAGCCATGATATTGTATCTGCTATGGTGAGTAAGCGCCAATGCGATGTTATATACACTGTTTGCTAAGGCATTTGATACAGTTAGCCATCATCTGTTACTGCTCAAGCTTTGTACATTTGGATTTTCGAAAAATATTTTGGTATTCTTTCATAGTTTCTTGACCAACAGAAAACTTAAGGTTAAAATTGGTAATTCATTCTCTTCTGATATAATTGATGCCTATTCAGGTATTCCTCAGGGAACGCATATTGGTCCGTTGCTTTTTATAATTTTTATTAATGATTTACCAATGAATCTTAAGTTTTCCAGCTGTCCAGCTGTTTATTTGCTGATGATTTGAAATTGCATTCTACTATTGGCGATATTGGTGACTGCGAAAGGATGCAGATTGATCTTGACAAACTGTCTGACTGGTGTTTTGAAAATGGCATACGTATTAATGTTTCAAAATGTTGTGTTGTCACATATGCTTATATTTCGGGTTCAATAAATTTTGATTATACTCTTGGTGGTTTCCTGCTTAAACGTGTAGCTGAAGTTAAGTACTTAGGAGTCATTTTTGACACTAAATTAACATTCTCTAAGCATATCGACTATGTTATTTCTAGAGCTTATAGTATGCTTGGTTTCATTAGAAGAAATTCTAGAGATTTTAAATATGCAAGTCTTTATGCATTTCCTTGGTTCGAAGTATCTTGGAATATTGTTCCATTGTTTGAAATCTTAGTCATTTAGGACCATCAAATCGTATTGAACGAATTCAGAGGATATTCACTAAGACTGCTTTAAAATTGATTTGGCCACATGTTAGGCTTACAATCCTTAGAGGATCGTAGATCTTGCTCCTCATTATTAATTGTTTATAATATACTATCTGACAATATTGATAGCCCGGAAATTAAAAATTATTTTACGTTATACAGTCCTCCTAGGGACTTGAGAAATAATCGCATGTTTAAAGAATGTCGTTTCAGAACGAATTATGCAATTAATGAGCCGATTGCAAGATGCTTGCATTTATGTAATAGTTTTAACCCACATTTAAATTTTAATGTCAATTATAATATGTTCAAGCTTCTTTTATTCAAACATTACAATTAATATTGTAAAGTAATCTGTAAGAATTTAATTCTGTAGATGAAATAAGTAAATAAATAAATAAATATTGAAAAGCAAAATTCTTGTTACAAAACCCGATATAAACAAAAATATCAGTGTATTATTTATATTTATGAGGTCATCTCACCTCATCACTGGTAGATTTTCCATTAAAAAGAAATTTGCACAAGTCTCACATTGCAGTCCATGGTGCTAAAAATAATTAACGACATTTACTAATTGCTTTATTTATACATCCAACATTGTAGTACCAGTAAAAATAATATTTACAATTAAGTCAAGTCAATTTTTACCAACGGTCAGCGTGTGAAAGTTAATGTAATTAATGTCATTTTAAAAGTAAATTACTCCTAAAAATATAATAAATTTTAAATGTTTACTGGTTGTTGAAAGTTTTCAGTACTCTGTAAGATTTTACTGATCATTTAATTTTTAGTTAAGTAGTCAGTATGAATTTATTGATAATGAAAATTTTCTTAATACTGTAACTTAAAATTTACTGTTATTATAAATAACCTTTCATTATTTTACTGATTATTGCAATTTTGTATTTATTTAAAAGACAATGCTATGTGGCTGTATACGGTATAGTCAAACTGTTATAATTTAAAAATGATGAATTTACTTCTCTTTAGGTTTTTTTTCTTTTAAGTAAATAATTATTTAAGAATGATTTTAACTACAGTTTGCAATTCTTTTCTTGAATAAAAAGTATAAATTCTCCTAAAACTTAAATTATTGATAGATAAAATTGTATTCTAACTAAAAAGAACAGTATAAAACGGCTTTTATTACGAGTATCTACGAGTATCATATTATGTAATAAAATATAGGAAAAAATTATAAGGTTTTGTTAACATTTAATTACTTAAAGCTCATGATAAACAAAAAATTCGCACTTTCTTAATGAAAACATATTTCCAGAATTCTATTCATAATCAAGTATTTATAATATAATATTTATAACCACAATTTATCATAGGTAACATAATATAATTTTTTGTTAATTAATTTTTACTGAATCAGACAAACTGTTTCAGTATTATAATCATAACACTTAAGTCCTGCATAATCTGGAATAAACAGTAATTTTAAAATGTTTTTTACTGAACAAAAATTATACAATTCTTTTTTTGCAAGTTTTTAGCTATTTTCTAGTATATTCTAAAGTATAGAACCCCAAAAATCACTACATTTCAATCAAAGGCTTTATTTATTTCTATTTTTATTTATAATTCAAGCCGCATTTTTTTAAGTAGCTATAAAATGTCCTTAATAAATTTCATTATGAAAGAACAAATTGTACAAATATTAAGAACAACCAAAAATTATTTGTGTGTTTTTTGTTAAACAAAATTTACATGCTTAATTAATGAATAATGATGACCATAAATCAACGATTTAAAAATTATATATGTATGTTTCTGTGTGTGTGTGTGTGTGATGAGTCTAAAGGTAAATTTGATGTATTCGTTTGTAAAGTTCTTAATCAAATTAATGTCCTTTTAAATTCAATAACTTTACTTATACGATGACATATATTCGTTTATTTACACAGTGAGCGTAAACCTCATGCTTGGTTTACACTAGCAAGGAAATTTGTAATACTTATGGAATTTAATTTCTACACTAATATGACATCTATGCTCATATATATCTTACGATATCGTTTAAATTGCACTCTTTGTGACTATTTTCTCGGCACATGTTCAACTAGCTGTTAAACGGACTTCTGGTGTTCGATATAAATATTTGCAAAATAAACAATACATCGTCTGACTGTGATACCATAGACTAAATAATTTTTTTTTTATTGAAAACTAAGATTTACGGGATCGAAAGGAATATATATATATATATATATTTTCGAAATGTTAGGATTTAATTGATTTTTTTTTTTCGTTTAAATATAATGCTCAAGGTTGCTAAAGCGGTATAGCTGAGTTGTTGCGAAGTCAGGTGAAGTTAGATTGGTCAAGAAAGAAAATGAGAATAGAATTAATATAAGTGTCCAGCATTAGATATAGGGCCACGAATAAAAACATATTTAATTTGTTTGGCATAAGAGTTTCGTTATCCAACCCCACCTATTTGTAGAAATGCACTGAAAAAAATTTCATATGAATGTGTAGTAAATCAAGGTTACTCAAAATTAAATTGTTTGGATTTGTTCTGCGAGTAAATGAAATACTGTGATTGTTATTTATATAAAGCTTTACAAACTGTTTAAACACTTATTTTCAATTCCTCCTCTTAACATCTTTGCTGGCTGTTTGTTTGCAAATGACGAGCGCTTTCGATGTAAATACATCATCTTGAGGTAACGTTGTATCACGTACTTCATACATTACTTAAATTAATTAAAAATAAAAACTAAAATCAAAAGCACCTTAGCAAAGTCTAAATTGTGTGAACCTTGACTTAATGAAAATAGACCTATTCATCTCAGCGGAATAGCGACCTTGATCAAAATAGTCTTTTAATTTCAATGACTAAAGAATCCGAATTAGCTACTCAAGACTAACCATAACAAATGTAAGATGCTGTGGGGCGTTGGCAACATCTACAAAATAGTCATTTTTATTATTTTAAAATTTTTCATTCGACACTACTTTGTTTGTTTGTTTCTTGGCCACAAATTGATACAGTAGTTTGTCAACGTTAATTTAACACAGTTTCAAATTTCAATCAGAACTCATTTCTACATTTTGAAAATCGATCCTTTTGTATTAATTTCAGTTCTCTTGTAAGCGTAAACAGCGCATAATTTTGAATATATATTATTTGAGTGTTTGTGCAGATATATGAGCCAGTATTGGAAAGTAAACATAAATGATGCATATGCATTGTGTACAATAAGACCATTAAATTTTCCATAACAGCTGACTTCCACTACGTTTATATTTGTTCTTGGCATTTGGCTGGCATTTACATTGTGGTTTACGCCAACCCGCACTTATAATCATCATTGCATTGAAACCACAGTTTATGGCCAAAAATTCGTATCTTAAAAGTAGTGACAGGCAGATGCATTAGTATATAGCAATACAATCTTACGAATGCTGTATACACTCACACATACACTTTTTAATATCCATTTTATAATAGATTATGCAATTTACAAACGAAACCATAATTTTTATTTTTTAACTTCTATTTGTATTTTACACATATATGAACACATACACACATACAGGCCTGCCTGCCTGCCTGCCTTATTGCACAAAGAAACCAAAAGTTATTCATTTGGCTGCGGTCTCAAAGTTTTTATGGTTGACACTCGTAGATTGTATTGATACAATTTTATTTTCTTCTGCTAACAAAGGAAGGCCGAAGTATCACAATTATCCCACAATGAGAGCAAGTTTCTTTATCTCAACAAAGTATCAAGGATTGTTTTACGGAAGTAAATTAATTGTTAGAAACAATTATTGTTTATGATTTGTTTCTTTTATTTGTATTTTTATAACCTTCCTTACTTTCATATTTATTTATTTTTTTTTATTTTTTTGTTCGTTATTGTACGAAAAGTACTTAAAGTTTTCTTAAACATTTATTTGATTTACACTTAAATTTGACTTTGTGTTATTTCTGTTTTTGGTGCGTGTTTATTGTTAATGAGCCAATTTAGTTGCAACTCTTATAAGTTCATCCAACAGTTTGGATCGTCTTTCTAGTCAGCCAGACGGACAGAAAGACAGGCGGGCAGACAAACAGATAGCAGTTTGTTGAAACTTATTTCAAAGTTTAATAATATTTTATATTTAAGTAAAATTTGTTGAAAGTGTTAAAACTTTCTATATTTCAATTGCAATAATTGTGAATGTTTGAAAAAAAAGGATAATAAAAATTTTTACTTGCAATTTTTAAATAAAATAAAAGAAAAACAATATAATAATTTAATTAATGTTTAAAGTTTAAATGACTTTCCTAGAACAATGTTGTTAATTTGCATTTATTTTTTAACACAGTGTTTATTTCTTGTAAAAACTGCAAGAGTAATTCTGAAAATTATTATTTGCAATAACGATAAAATCTTATTATAGAGATGTAAATGTTTTCTAAATAGCATTACAGGTAAATTTAAATACGTAATAAAAACTTTTAATTAATATTTTCTTTTAGAGAAAAACTATTATTTAACTTTTCTAAAAATAATTGATTTTTTCCGGAAAAGGAAAGTTTTGTATTCTTTTAGGTAACAAACACATTTGTAATTAATTATCTCAGCCAAAATAATTACTCAAGTACTTAAACTTCTCCTCTTAGAATGGCAGTAAAAATATAGTTTTATACAATGACACAACTCTATATCCCACCGTGGAAAATTTTATACCATTTTTCCGATCAAATAAAAACCTGCAACATATTTTATATTTAAATATGTTTAAATCACACGATCTAGCTAGCCTCTTAACTGCTGATGGTCGTGAAATTATGCGATCGGGAAATTTGATTTGGAATATGTTGATCGGTTCATTGGCTGTTTGACATGTGGCACCGCCCTATTGAAACCACATGTCAGTGATATCCACGTCGTCAATAATAGCCCAAAATTGAGTTGCTAGTAGCCATAGCGGAGGGCACATTTATATGTCTTGACAGAATCTCACCGTCATTACATGTGTCACCGGGGGGAAAAAGGGAGTCTAGTTTCCTTAAAAACCAGCAGGAAGCAACTGGACAAATCCACTTTATTTCCACGGGTATCAGTAATCCCCAGAGTTCAGCTTTTTGGCTTTTTAGCCTTTAAGCTGTTCTCTGACTGATTGTTGAGGTTGTCTCATCGGGAGCATTATGATGGTTGTGGGTTCATGGCCCTTGTTTGAATTGTGTGGGTCGGACCATTCACAATCAACACATTGAATGGTTCTGCTTCACTGAGCATGGTTGCGGTTGTGTTCTGAATTTTTATTAAGCTTGCATGTGTTCGGAACGAGAGTTGGATAGTCTCACTCTTCAGCTAGGAGTGAGCGCTTTGGCCTGCTCCGAGCTCACGGAATAGCGACCAGGAGTGATTGGAGGATAGATATCTCCGAAGACTTGCTGGGTTGTGGGTAAGGCTAAAATCATCCTCGGTGGTTTGATCCACCATCAGGTTATGGCTTACATAGTTAGGTACTGAAGTAAATCTTATCATGCATCTCGACAAAGCGTGATCCATTGACCGTTACTGCATTTTCAGACTCATCTTCGAAAAAAATGGTCCAATCACAACTCCAGAGTACATGGCGCACCATATAGTGACACGTTGTGCATGCAAAAGCTCTATGATTCTCAAAATTCCAAATGGGCTTCGTCTGAAAAATTTAATTTTTCAGAAAAATCAGCCGGTTCTTCGTGAATGAATTTAGCGTATCGACGGCGATGTGGATGGTCAGTCGGCTTCAATTCCCACACCAACTGAACCTTGTAAGGCCTCATAGTCAAATTGTTATGCAAAATTCGCCATGTGGTAGTTTTTGATAACCCTAGTTGTTGATAACATCTAGGAATTGACAAATTTGGATCTGCTTCAACACTGTTGCCCACGGCTACGATATTTTTAGTTGAACGACCTCGTCGAATACACACTGACATTCGCACATTTTGCATTGATCTTGTCGATGCTAATTCAATGACAAAATTCTTAATAGCGTTCTCAGAAGGACTATTATGTTGTCCGAAAATATCACGAATTTTACGAAATGTAACTTTCACAGAAACACCATTTTCATAGTGGATTTAAATTATTTTAATGCAATATTCGTGCTAAATTGAATTCATTGTAACAATTGGCAATGCATCTACTACGAATACGTCAAAAAACTATTGAATTGAAAAACAAATTTCTTGTTGAAAATTGGCTGTAAATTAGGCTATAGAAAAGATATTTGCCATAGCTAATATTTCTTAAGAACGGTTTCGATTGCTAACGTTTCCCACTAATTGCAGCTTAAACCGACCGTTACTAAGTAAAAACTTAAAGACAAAACGATAAATAATTATTCATTGTAACATATCAATTTTTAAAATGCTATTTAATAAGTCTTTTTTACCACTATCAAAATCGTTTAACAAGCATTAAAACGATTAGATGCTTAAAAATATCGAATTGTATTTCTTTTATTCACTTAGATTATTTGCATATTTTGAAGAAATTTTTATTTAATTTATTTACATCATTAAATGCCAACTAGAGCAGCAAAGAAGACAGTTAGAGCTATAAATAAAATTTTGCTTCCGCACATATAATTTCATCAATTTATAAATGATGCAACAGCCAACAACGTTAACCAGGCAGCAAACCCCAACTACGTGTTTAGCAAACTCCAGTGTAGTAAAATGAATTATTCTACTTCAATAAAGAAAACATAGACAAGATAACATAAAATGCTTAAACGATAGTGGCTGTTAAAAATAAAACTTGATCTAAAAGCCAAGGAGACCAATTTCATGAAACAAGACCAGCAACATAAGCATAAACAAGAAGAAGAAAAAAAATTTAAGCTAAAAGAACTTAAAACGAAAAGAATAAATGAAATGAAATGAAATATATATTTGGTGTTTAGTTACTTCCTAAAGTGATAACTTATTTTATAGAGCAATAACAGCAAAAACAAGAACAGGAACAGCTTCAATGACGACAGTACGCTGTACGTGTTTAGCAACAACATGCAACTACAATACAACCCTGGGGAGTGTATCTCATGAACAATTCTAAAAAAACGTAAGGAAAAACAAAACCTAAAGCAACAACTGAATTTTAAAATACACATGAAAAATTTTAAACAAACACATTCTCATACACACATATGCACTCGTAATAAAACTAGGAATTGAATTTGAAAAAAATTCTCGACCAACTGGCAAGAACGATGAGTGTCACTAATAAAATTCTCATTTTTACAATTTAATTATTTTTTTTTGTTTTTCTTTTTGTTCCTCGTCTTTAAATGCAATTTGTGCACAGGACAAATACAAAGCAAGATGCAACTTCCTGCCTCTGCTGCAGCAACCAACCATAGTGTTTGCATTTTGTTTTTTTCAAATAAAATTATACCCTGTCAACGTAACGAGCTATAAATGAACCTCCTTAATAGACATTTAATGATGTCAAATTGAAAGTTTAAAATTGTATTTTATAAGAAATTAAAAGGAGTTAAAATTATTTAATTAAATATTTATTTCCTGCTTTCATTTAGTTGTATGTGTTTTGGTTAATTATTGTCTGATAATTTAAAGAGATAACGTGTTTTTTTTTGCTTTAAATCATTTGTGTAGTTGATTTATTTGACTATTCAAATGAAGTGTTTTAGGTAAAGTAAATTAAAATCAAAAAATCATTTTAAAAAGCCATTGCCCATTTGTAAAATATTTTGGAGGAAAACTAGCCGTTCCTTGCAGACGGTTAAAATTAAAACCAAATTTCAGTTTCCAATATTAGAGAATTGTTTGAGCTTTAAAAATTAACTTCCTTGTCATGCAATCGGATCCTATCCCCCTCAGGTGCACATTGATATGTCTTAATGGAATCTCACCTTAAAGATATGCGTCATCCGGGGGTAAAAGAGGGTCCAACCCCTAAAGGCCGGCAGGAGCCAACTGGACAACTTCCACTTTACTTTCACAGAAATCACTAAGACCCAGAGTTCAGCTTTTGCTGTTCTCTGACTGATTTTTAAGGTTGGCTCTTCAGAAATTATCGTGGTAGTTGTTTTTTTCGCAAGCCCTCATGAAGTTATTGAGGGGCCAGGATCATCTCACTTTTGACCATGAACACATGGTGAATGATCTTGATCCATTGAGTATGCTTTGTCATGTGTTCTGGACCAGGAGTTGGATAGTCTCCAACTCTTCAGCAAGGAGTAAGGGTGGCGGCCTTGCTCCATACTCCCGAAATTGCCACCAGGAATGACCTGTTAAATAGTATTATGCTTCGACTTTCTAGGGCGTGGGTGCACGCTACATATCACCCAAAGTGATTTGGGTTTGGGCCACATGGCTAGATAACGATGTAAATCTTATCACGTAATCCGATCCTATCCTCGAATGTATAATTTTTGTAACTCCACATTTTTAATTAATTATGATTTTTCGAAGGCTTGTCACAATCCTCTTACTCTGCAACCATAACTAATAGGCTTTTGAAATTTTCACATATATTATATTACTATAGATAAGACTTATTTTCCTTTTATTATTCTCAAAAGTATTATTGTGGATTTTACAGGCAAAGGTCCTTAAAAATATCGCATTTTTAGGACTATAGATGTATGATTTTAGAATTTCTATTTTCAAGTTTAATTTTGCTTTAGCATGTTAAAACTTGCCCTCTTTAGGAGAAAATTGTTTTACTCAAGCAAACAAATTTAACACTGAATGGTCTGAAGATTACAATTACTGTCATGATTTAAGCCAATTTGGCATTGTTAGTTTCAAGCGGAATTTGAAGGGAAAGAGTATAATATGATGGAAATCAATTCCTTACACTTAAATGAAGAGAAAATTTCGACAATTGTCAATGAATAATGGTATGTGGCATATGTCCACCATAACCACGCTGACAGATATCAATTCTTTCATCAACGTTTTTAATCACTTTTTTGGCAAAATGGCGATCCTATTTCGTTAATCATATGAAGGATTTTGAGTTTTAAGGCTGAAATTGACTGGATTGGCTCCATGCAGACACAGCAATATAGCTCTACAAAGAATAATCCAGTGGTGTTAAATCAGACGATCTGGCTGGCCACTTAACAGCTGATTATCGTGAAAATATGCGACCGGGAAATTTGTTTTGCAATAAATTGATCGTTCTATCGACTGTGTGAGATGTGGCACCGCCCTGTTGAAACCACATGTCATTGACATCCACGTCGTCGTCGTCTATAACAGGCCAAAATTGAGTTATTAGCATCTCCCGATAGCGTAATTCATTAACTGTTATCGCATTTCCAGCCTCATATTCGGAAAAAAACGGCCGAATTTCATCTCTAAACCACACAGTGTACCATGCAGTGATACGTTGAGCAGCTCCCCAAATGCGTCAATCTTGTTTGTTGACTTACCCTGACAAATGCAAATGGGCTTTGTATAAAAAAATAATTTTTTTTAAAACACCCTGCCGGTTGTTCTTGAATGATTTAATCGAATCTCGGTCGGTCGCCTTCAATTCCTGCACCAATTGAACCTTGCAAGATTTCAAAGTCAAATCCTTAAACAGAATTCGCCATGAAATGGTTTTAGATAACCCTAATTGTTGAGAAGGAATTAACAAATTTGGATCTGCTTCAACACTGTGGTACACGGCTTCGATGTTTTCAGTTAAAAAACCCAGTGGAACAAGCGTTGGTGTTCGGACATTGTGTATCGAGCCTATCGACTCAAATTTAATGACCAAATTCTTAATAGCGGTCTCAGAAGGAAAATATCACGAATATTACAAAATATAACTTTAACAGAACCACCATTTTCATAGCGAATTTTAATTATTTTATTATTATATTATAATCATATATATGGTCTTTATAGAACTTCAGCTTTCTGGGGGAAAAAGGGAGGGAAACTCCACTTTATTTCCACGGGAATCAGTAAGCTCGTAGAGTTCCGTTATTTGTCTCTTTAGATATTTAACTCTTCTCTGGATTATTATTGAGGTTGGCCCCTATATGGGAGTATCGTGGTGGTTGTGGTTTCGCGGCCCCATATCAGGTCTTTTGTTTAATATGGTGGCCAGGATCATTTCGCCGTTAATGACACGCTAGGTGAATGATCCAGTCCATTGAACATGCTAGACATGTGTTCTGGACAGGAGTTGGAAAGTCTACAACTCTTAAGCAAGGAGTGATGATTTGCAGCCCTGCTCTAGAATCATCGAAGTTGCAACTAGACAGTTCTGTTGTATGGAATTATAGCTTCGGCTTCCTAGGACGAGCATGACGTTCCAAATTATGCAGTGATTTGATCCACCATCTGATTAAGGCTTCATGGCCAGACGCGAATGTAAATCTAATCACACGTTGCTCCTACTACAAATGCGTCAAATAAGTAAATGTCAAAACTATCAAATTTGGCCGCACTTTAATTTAGCTGGTGGCTGCCAGTGACTCAATTAATTTTTTTCATATAAAAACGAAGTGCTTGAATTCCCGCTGTTTTATTATTAAATAATTTTTTAAGCAAATGACGATATTCCTACCACGACGGGAGTTCCGGAATTTAATATTTAAGCCCTATAGCAACTCTAACTCCATACAAAGTAAAATAAACTTAGGAAAATTTGATTTGAACGTTAGCGGGAATTTCCGTCATTAGTTTACTTAAAGACACGTGAATAACGTGAATTCCCGCAATTCAGCCGAATGTGCTATCGTTTTGTTGGTGTTGTCACATTTGAAAAATAATGGCCTTGTTGGCAGTATAATAAGTTTTGATGAGAAGTAAGCAAAGAATTTGTGTGTTTTGTGTTATAGTAGCAATTTACCAACATCGTAACATTTACGCAAGTTTAAAATATTGTTACGGTTTAACTACTACATGTTCTTAAACTGTCATATTGCTGACAATTGTCACTTCTATTTAAAGGCCAAGAAAACCCTCTAAATTCTTGCAATGTAGTAAATTATAGCAGGCTTGCTTCTTTTGTACCTGTACGTTTGAGCGATTCACAGCAATGCCACAACAACAACTAAAAAGAACTTAGCTACGTTATGTATAAAATGTCTTTATATTTGTTAAAATATTTTTGCTGTTATAAATTTAAGCACATGATATTTTTGTTTCAGTTGTGTAAAAGTAATTAAATTAATTACAAAACAGCTCGTGTTATAATTATTTAAAGCTCGTGAAATAATTTAATGGGTTTAATATACAGAAATAAGAATTTACTTACACTCTCAAAAAAGTATCAAGAAGAATGTGCCCTTTTTATATTTAAAATTTCAGTTGAAATTTACTGTCACAACTTTAAAAAGAATTACGCTAAAAGATAACATTAGTTAAGGAAAAGAATAGATCTACAGGAAAGAATAATTCTATTGCCCAAATCGCACAATATTAACGCTAAAAGACAAGCAGTGAAAGCCCTTACCAAATATATTGTTACGGATGCATCTTACTTAAATTTTAAAAGAAAATAATTAAGGGTATGCTGTTTACTAATTGCGTAGTTTTCTAAGAAAACTTATACACACAAGACAACAACAACTATCTTAAAATAAATTCAGAAAGAAACTTTAACTGCATTAAAACAAAAATACAGGCGCCTATACATTGAATGAATAACATAAGAGCAACAAAATGTAATACAAAGGGAGTAGAAAATTCTAAACCTCTAGCGGAAAAATATAAAAGACAGCATCTGGGTGGTGAGTTAGTTACTTTAAACATAAGCCTCGTGAATTAAAGATTTGCATTTTTAGTTAATTATTCTGTAGTGCCAACGTGCAAATCTTACTTTGTGTGTAATTACAGTTAATAAACTTGTAAATAATTTGAAAACTCCAAAATCGGGTATTATAAACATTGCAATAAAGAACTCAGTAACAACAAAACGTTTATAAAAGTTATAAACGTAACAATATATTCAATCTTGTGTTAGATATATGATTTTACAAATGGGAATTTATAATATAAAAATCTGATATCTTATTATTAAACTTGATATTACATTTAGTAGTGTTTAGTAGTAGGTATTTCATAAGACCAAAAAGATTGTCTAAATTAGTCCTTTATTGCGGATATAAGTCGAATATTTGACATATTCTACAATACCTTTAATTTATGCTGTAAATTAAATTAAACGATCAAAAAAATTATGCGTGATCTTCTAATAGAATTTCTCGGGAAAGTAACCAAATTTAAATCTTTATTATCACTCATCAGTGGATCCTGAACTATTTTATTTTTCTTTTTACTGTACTAAAATACTTATGTTGTTTTCTAATTTCATTTCTCCTAAAATTCTTTTGTAAATACAATTTTTTATTCATCTCTTATATATTTTTTTTAACTTTAATTTATAACTTAAATCCCAATTTACACATTTCAAAGTGTTCTTTACTAGATGCATTTCGAAAACATGTCTAAACTATTTATTTCTATAAAAAAAAAATAAACAAATTTAGTAAAATGAACAAAAGTATAAAAAAAAAATAAAAGAATAAATAATAAAAACATCTCAATTTCAACAACTATTTTAAAATAGTTTTACAAAAATAATCCCCTCTTTCAAAGAACAACAATAACAAGCTGTTATTATTGTATGCAACACCAACATAAGAGTATCAGAACAACAATAATAACGACAACAAACAAACACTCCTTTGTAAGTATATTCCTTTTAATAACAAACTGCAACAACAAAAACGGCAACTATGCTAATAATAAACCAAAAACATTTTAAAGGGTCTACTTGTAGGGACAGTATATGCCTAATGTTGGAATGACAAGTCAAGCCACATGTATCCACATTATGTTAAGTTTGTTATCGACAGTCTCAAAAAAACATACAATTCGTAACTTTTGCCGACAGTTAAGCGTAAGTAAAAACATAAACAAAGAATCATCATATGTTGGTTGAATAACGTACAACGTCTTTATAAATAAGCTAAAAGGATAAGACCTTTTAACCATATTTCTACAAAAATTAAGTGGACTAAGCAGAGCTGTTTATTAAGATTAACTTATCCCAATTGGAAAACTCTTTATAAAAT
Organism: Trichopoda pennipes; assembly: GCA_030448955.1. NCBI lineage: Eukaryota > Metazoa > Arthropoda > Insecta > Diptera > Tachinidae > Trichopoda > Trichopoda pennipes. The sequence goes on from JASKUP010000088.1 coordinate 11,800,301, forward strand.
GTTAGCAAAAACTAGACAATTGACGAGAGATGATTTTCCTTGTGCTCTTGGTGCTAAGCTTTCATTTAAAAGATATTTAAAATAAAATACAAAAATAAATAAACAAGACACACAAAACACAATAAAAAAAAATCGAAATAAATGTAAACACATCTTCTGAACTGTATTTTCATTGGACGCAAAATGGTAATTGATAATCGTCTTAGTCTACGGTGTCCCCCTGAATAATGAAATGCTAGGCAGATATCAATTGCACAAAATATCGCCAGGAGAGAAATTACTGATAAATACAAGATGAGTCCAATCCGGAAATAACACCCCTTCAAGAGCCTTTATCCATAATAACTTTAATTTCGTTTAAACTTTAAAGAATTTTTTAAAGGTCAGCGCTTAGCAGTCACATATATTGCGAATGAAATGCCGGCATGTCGATAGCCTTTTCCCGATTTCCATAATTTACGACAAGTTTTATTAACAGCTCTTAATTTCCATTGCATTAAAAGGAATAGTCTTGAACAAAATATACACTTGTGTGCGTAAGTATATTTTATCAATGAACGTAAAATAATTTAGACAAATACAGTTCCTTTTGTCGATAACATGTATTTGAGCCCAGAATCAGAAATTACTTTCAAGAATAACTTGGTACACAGAGCTTTTTAAAACCGCTTTCAATTTTGAGATTTCAAAATTTTCGAAAAAATTTCGTAAAGTAATGAATTTGAAAGTAACATGAATTTTTATTTATTAATATTCAAAACTTGCAAAACAAGATGCAGTCTTATATTTAGAGTATTGGAAAATTGTATTGATAAAATAAGTTAAGATGGCTATCATTATACATATAATCATTATATATATAATTCTACTCTACGTGTGTTGTAACTGAACTCCTCCTAAGCGGTTGGACTGATTTGCACAGCTTTTTTTGTATGCATTTGGGTGGCGCCCCGGGTGGCTTAGATTTACAATTCGGTCCAATTAGACAAAGGGGCGTGGTACCTCCCATACAAACTACAAATTAAAAATCTATTATTTCTGCTCCTGATAACGGTGTTTGAACAAAATTTGGTACGTCGGTTTGGTGTGCAATTTTAAGTGTTGCTGCAAATATGGGCGGGATTGTACAAAGGGCGTGGTTCTTCCCATACAAATCTTCTTTATGTATATAATTCTACTGTACGTCTGCATGTCACTTAATAAATTTTTTTTAGCACCTTCGATGGTTTACATTCACAAACCAGCCCGGCAGATGGCGCTGAAGTCGGTATCCAGGTTATGCAACTATACGACTGGACTGTTTGTGTACTTATTCATTCAATGCATTTGATTTTTTTTTGTGCGCTGTGTTTTGACATTATATGGTATCGCTTTTACGTAAATATTGAGCGTTGTTTACTTCAAAAATACACACACGCCATAAATTAGTCGCCAGCTGCCAACTGCCTCCAATGTGCTTTGGCGGAGGACGGTGAAAGGACCAAAAGACTCGATTACTGCTGCCGATAAAACAGTCGCGGTGGGCGTTGAGCTTATTTGTTTACGTTTCTGCTTTGCGATCTCACAAATTCGTTCTCAATGGATCAGCTAGTATTTATTATATAATGATACAAGTATTTATAATTTAGTATTGAGAATAAATAAAAATTTAAAATGAGGAAGGATATGCCAGAGATGTATTAAAAACTGCCATTCAGTGTACGGGCATTATAACCCTTTTTCCCCTAACTGATCTGACAAATCTGATTTTAACAATAAGATTTCTGAAATAATTATTTTATGAAGAAATAACAGCACATGGATATTAAGGAGATTGTTGAATAAAACTCCGTGTAGCTTCGAAGAAAATTGGTAACATGACATATCCTCTCAATCCGTAAACATATCTAATCATATTGTTGTATAAGACATTTAGCTTTCTTTTACTAGTAGAGTTACAGACTGCAAAAAGTTCACAATCGTAGATTAACCCAGGAACAAGATAAAATTTTGCAAGAAGTTGCCTTATATTAAAGGGTGTATAGTGATTTGACCACCAAAGACACCTCAGCTTATTGATTATTATTCTAACGTTGTTGGCAGCATTTACAATAGCAATTTTTTCTCCATTTTTTTAATCATCAATATCGGTAATATGGTTAATAGCTTCCTTACGAATTATAGTACACTTTGACTTATGAGGAATTAAATAAAATAAATTAGGGGTTGCCCAGCAATAAGTTTTATTCAATTCCCCCTTCCGTCTTGAAATATTTTCAGCAATAGAGACGAAGCACAGCTGGACATCATCTAAGGATTTTCAAGAGCAAAAAAAGCTTAGTTGAATCGTTAGCATAAATAGAAATAAGAAGTGGTCCACGGATTGATTTTTGAGACACAAACCATCTCCATAAAAATGACTTTTAGGAAACTAGAAAAATATTTTTTGTTGCAAAAGGTTTGACAGCGCTTTTTTAACATCAACAATAATAAAAAAATAGCAACTTAACTGGAACAAAATAGTTGCTTAACACGTTTCTAAATGAAATATATAGTTGATAATAACTTTATAAGTTTTTAGCTAAAATTGCCATAAGAATTATTTTTAAATTAATTCTATAATATTTGCGCATCAAGCTCAGGATATTTAATTTGTCACAGTAAACATTCACCCAACAAGAAATTTACGAAATTTACTGGATAAAATAAAATACAAACAGCTTTTCATCCTGCCTTCGTGCAATTTTAAGAGTTTGTGTTAAATTCAAAATAAACGTAAAAATAATAAGACAAGCACAATCTAGGAAATTCTATGAAAATGAAGAAATGTTCACCAGAAAATTGTAAAATCTCAATTGTTATTATTACTTAGATCGTCTAAATGTTGTTTTTTTTTCATTTTCTTTTTATTCCTGCCCCATCTTTAGCAATTGTCTTTCCTTTTCTTATTGCAACAACGATTCTTCTGTTACGTAAATAAATAGAAATAGAAACAACCCAAAGCTTTTTGCCACAACTACAATTACTATGGAGAAAATAGTGCTGCATTTATTTATTCTATATATAGATTAAGATACTCCTGAGCTCTTTGGGGAATAGTTTTGGTAAAACTAAACTTTCATCCGGTTTTCATAGAAGCGTTTTTTCATGTTTTCTTTGTTTGTTCATTTATTTGTTTGGTTGCTTGTTTGTTTGTTTGTTTTTGTAATAAAACCAGAACCATCTAAAGTTGTTGCTGTTGTTTAGTTGAATCGGTAGTTGTTGCCTTTATGACTGTGTTGGCTGTGTTGATATATTTTTCGATAGGTTTTATTGTTTATATGCTCGAATGTCAGTTATATTTAGTAATGACAATAGAAAATTTGGTTGCACAATGGGTTAGAAAAAGAGTCTTGCCAAAACGTCTTCCATGACAAAATATTATTAAAATCAATAATAAAGGCAGCAATTAAAAATATATTATGCATATATCGGGCTTCTCAACAAGAAGTTTGTCTTTCGATTGCGGCAACACAACCAACGTTATGGTTTTGACATTTAGTTTTTGACGTATTCGTAATAGATGCATTGGCAATTGTTACAATGAATTCAATTTCGCACGAATATCGCATTAAAATAATTAAAATCTACTATGAAAATGATGGTTCTGTTAAAGTTACATTTCGTAAAATTCGTGATATTTTCGGACAACGTAATCTTTTGTCTGAGACCGCTATTAAAAATTTTGTTGTTAAATTTGAGTCGATAGGCTGGATAAAAAATTTGCGAACACCAACACAGCATAACAAAACCTCAAATTTTAGTATCTATTTTAAGATGTCATATCTTTCTGCTGTCTGCATGCATGAAGGAAAATTGGCACAGACAATATAACTATTTTGTAGAAAATTATTTAAATTAGCAGTGAAGTTTGCTATAATTTTTTAGAGCAATAGAATCAAAGTAGATTTATTAAATGAACTGTTATACTGCGCACAGTTTTGGTTATTTTTTTATCCCTAAACTGTGGCTAGTCATCCTGATAGATTTACTCTAGAACAACTCAAGTAATTTTTTGATATTTACTTTTAAACGTTTAATAGCAGAACAGTACTCCGCGATAAAGCTCGGTTTTAGCCTAAAAAAATAAACCGTTAATGGAGTGAAATCAATTTATAACTGACCCTGCAGGCTCTATTTCAGCCAGAAAATGCAGCGTGGGTGCGATTTACATACTATTTTCTCAAAAATGAAACCAAATCAATAATGTTGTGTTTGATATTCATCCTCGCATGTTACGGCACCGTTGACTTATTAAAATTAATGTTTACCGGTTACTTGATTTCGTGAGATAGTCTTGTCAATTGGCCCTCAAGGTGATATACATTTCACTGATTTATGCTGATAAAATAATATTTTTCTGCATTTATGTCATAAGGCTTAGGATGCTCAAAAGAGTGACTCTTAATTAGGTATCCAGAATGCGCCTCCTCAAGAGCCACCTACATGTGTTATGTGTGAATGTAATTTAACCTAGATAGAACTTTAAATTGCAAAAAGTAACACAAAAAATGAAATTTTGATGAAACATTTTTTTTTATTTGTTTCAGTATACTCTGACAAATCATCATGAATAGACTCTCGCTTGAACAACGCTACGAAATTATCCAAATTTACTTTGAAAATCAGTCGTCGATTCGCGCAACTTATAGACGACTTCGTCATTTTTATGGCGTACATAATCGTGCATCTGAACAAGCCATTCGTCGAACTGTCGATAGATTTCGTACCACATACTCTCTAGACGATGCAATAACACCAACACGTCGAAGGAATGTGCGTACTGAAGAGAATATCGCCGCTATAAACGAAAGTGTGGAAGAAGATCCAAATTTATCAATTCGTCGTCGGTCGCAGGAATTGGGGCTCTGTCCGTCCACTACGTGGAAAATTTTGCGCAAAGATCTCGACCTACACCCGTATAAGATCCAGCTGGTGCAGGAATTGAAGCCACGAGACCATTATATGCGTCGTTCTTTCGCCGATTGGGCTCTAGAGCAGTTGGCAACTGACCCGTTGTTTTATCGCAAAATTGTGTTCAGCGATGAGGCGCATTTTCGGCTTAACGGGTTTGTTAATAAGCAAAATTGCCGCATATGGAGTGAGACCAATCCACAACAGACTCTACAGACTCCATTACATCCAGAAAAATGCACCGTTTGGTGCGGTTTTCACGCTGGTGGCATCATCGGACCTTATTTCTTCAAAAATGAGGCCGGAGCTCGCGTTACGGTCAATGGAGATCATTACCGCACCATGATCAATGATTTTTTGTTTGAAAATATGGATGACATTGATCCGGACGAGATGTGGTTTCAACAGGATGGCGCTACGTGCCATACAGCGAACGCAACCATCGACTTATTGAAATCAAAATTTGGCGATAAGTTGATTTCGAGAAATGGACCTGTCAATTGGCCTCCAAGGTCGTGCGATTTGACACCACTCGACTATTTCCTGTGGGGCTACGTGAAGTCACTGGTTTATGCTGATAAACCAGCAACAATTGACGCCTTGGAGGACAGCATTGTTCGTGTTATTCGTGACATACGCCCAGCAGTGCTCGAAAAAGTGGCCCAAATTGGACGTCCAGAATGCGCTTCGTCAAGAACAGCCGCGGTGCCCATATGCCCGAAATCATTTTCAAATGTTAATGTCACGTATTGATCCTTCGAATAAAAAAGAACTTTTGACTACAATTTAATTTTTGGTGTTATTTTTTACAATTTCAAGTTCTATCGGGCTTAAAAAACACCCGATATTTAAATTTTTGTGTTTTTTTACAGTTTAAAGGTTCTATCGGGCTTAACAAAATACCCAGAATATAATTGTGGTGAGCCTTAGTCAAGATTGACAATTTTTGTAAATACAGGATTGAGAAATTATTTTTGGTTTAAATTGATTTCACTTCATCATTTCTCTGCTATCACTGTTTTATTTTAGCTATGGTAAAAGAGTCATCACTTTCAGTAACGTAGCGATTGTCAAAGTAATAATTTTTGTGAGTTCAAAAGCAGAGAAACTTATCGGCATTTAGAGAGTAATGCTCTGGATTAAAGCTCACAGACGATAACAGTAAATCACCCTTTAAAAGCAACAAAAATATAAAACAAACTGAACTGATTTAAGGTTCTTTGGTGAATTACTTTTTTCCATTGACCCTCGCCCTTATAACAAATATCCGTTAACTTTGGTCTACTTAAGGTTAATTGCATTGACCCTAAGATTGAGTTTGTTTTCTGTAGCTTTCAGCTTTTCTTTCCTTTTCTTGCTAAGGCATTCTGTTATTCTTCTCTCTCTCTCTCTCTCTCTCTCTCTCTCCTTCTATCTTTCTTTTTTTATAGACTGAGATTGGCATTCCTACAAGGATTCACAAGTGCATGTTCCTCTAAATATTCGTAATTGCTATTAACAAGCCATTCTATCAATTCATCTTAAAGCAAGTTGGACACCCGTAACACCCACAGTGCAGCTTCAGTTTGCGGTTGCGAAATAAGGAAATAAGAAATAAGAAAAAAAAATACTTACCACTGCACACTTGGAGCCAATGCAAATTATTTAAATGTTGTTTCTTGTTTACGAAATATGCTCTTGTAAACATTTTTCTTCTAACCGATAAAAAAGCAAATCCAAATTCAAACATTAATATATACATACGCTAGATAATCACACAAGACACTTAACAACAGCAGCCAGTACACACAAGTATAAATAACAAATAAATATATTTTTATCAGTGTATTTGTAATATTTAGTTGGAATTATTTTTAAGGATTTAACATTTTTAAATTTTTGTTCAAGAAAAACAAAAATATTTCTCCTCAGTAAGTAAATATTTGCATAAGAAATAGTCAAAAGCAAATGCGTGCTATTCTCTCCCATACACATATGCAAACATGGATATTGTTACATATATACAATAACATATGTACATGTCAGTGTATATTTTTGAATTTTAAAACGTATTGTATACATATGTTTTATTTTAAGTATTTGTATGACCAAAGGGTTAAAACACTAGTGTGAACATATTTAATCACTTACCCACTCTCATTGATTTAAAAGAGCGCTGAGTGAGGCACAACAACCTTAATCATGTCATCATTATTCTTCAAAAATTAAAAACACAAACAGCATGAAAGTTACTTGCTACAGAAGAGTATCTCCATAAGAAAATTATACGTATTGACGCAATAAGTCTTTTAGTTGCTTGGTAATAAAGAGATATATGTACATATATGTTTTCTATTAGCAGGATATTGGTAGTTACAAACTCAAATTAATCGTAAATCAGTTATGGTCTCATAAAGCGTAAATTTATATTTAGTTTTAGCACAATTAATGCATAACAAAAGAAACATATTCATATGGCAATTGGATAGCTGTTGTTATACTGGTTGTAGTTAAAATCAAAAAGAATATAGACGTTTATAAAGTTTAAGTAGTGTAAAGGGTGTTTTTATAGAGGTATATAACGTTCAAATTGAATGAAACAAAGACGAATTCTGGCATATAACCGGCCGCAGTCTACTCTGGAAGTCCAATTTTCGATAACTCCTTCCCATATTTGTGGCCATATATCCGCATTAACGACGAATGTTGTCATCTGAGTGGTCTATCATTTCGATCTTAAAGGCGTAGTAGGGGCTTCACAGAAAAAAGTCTAGCGGCGTTAAATCGTACAATCTTGGAGACCAATTCATGGGTCCGAAATGAGAAATTATGCGGTTACCAAATATTTTCAGCAATAAATCAATTGTGATATGAGTTGTGTGAAATTTTGCGCTACCTTATAGAATTCATAGCTCATGGTTGTTCAATTAGTCATTTGTTATCTTTTTTATTATTTTATTTAAGTGTTTTTACTTTGTTACATTTGAATTAATAATAGTCTAATAATCACAGATCTGAACTGAATTACACGTTAGGTAACTTATAAAATTAAAATATGAACTGTTATACTTAAGCTAGTTGTAAGGAGCCTTTTTTAAAAATAAATCACTAATAAAGAAAAATCTGAAAAGACCGGTTGTGTAAATTTTGATGCGAAAAGTGCAGTCTTTTTAACTTTAAAAAATAAATTAAAAATCATTAATCGTGCCTTAAAAAAGCTTAAGGCAAGACAGTCAATAATCATGGCTCTATAGCCGTCACCATTGTATAGATCAATGATCAAACAGCCAGTTTTTTGGATGTAGCAGTATCTCAAGTTATATACCTGCATACATACTTCTATGAAAAGCACCCTTTATAACGTACTCATATGTATAACGAGTGGTACCGCAGTAGCAGTTAATGCCAGAGACGTATTTTAATATAGGAGGAAAAAACTTTTATTATATTATTTATTATTAATTATTTATTATTAATTAAAATGATATACTTTAGCATAGGTTATACAATTAGTATATTTATTCCTACTCTTTCAGTTTGCTTGATTTGAGGTGTTTTTATTTAAGTTTTCTATTTATCCTTTATAAATATTAACTCTATTTGGGAGAAGTAACGCATATTTTTTGTTCAACTGATTAAAGTGTTAACCGAAAAATTCTACAGATTTTCTTACCAGATTTTAATACAAATTTTAACTTCGATTTCATAGAATCCAAATTCAAATTTTCCAATCCTATCAATATTTCTTTTATTTATGTATTTACTTCTGTTGCTTCTAAATCTACTTTTTAGAAGCTGGTTTATAATTGGCACACTGACACGAGAGGTAAAGAGATTTCAGAGCTTAAACTAAATGTATAGAAGAGGGTTATTGATAATTATTTAATCCAAATGCTGTCAGGTCATTGGTATTTCCGAAATGATCTCCATAGAATGAACAAGTCCAATACCACATACTGCTTATATGAGGATGAGACGTCTCGAAAGAAGCAAATTACTTTTTCTTCAAATGTCCCCGTTGGTCAGAAGATCGTTTAAAGGTAGCAAATATTATAGGACCACTTACGGTCAAGAAAATTATTTTTAACATGGCAGCAGAATATTGCTAAGTAGTCTGCAAAAAGAAAAAGAGATGCAAGATTAACTGATGTATTACGAAAACGAATTAAACATAAATTTTATCAAAAAATCGCTGAAGGAGGAGGGATTCAGGATGTAGGCGAATGAGATAACGCTCAATGATCCCAAGATAATTATCATTGACAACAAGTAATAAGGGGATACACAACACAACACAACTTACCGTAAAAAACAGGAATCTCTAAAAACATAAGCCGAAAAATAGATTTAGTCTACTATTTAGTCTACTAATTAGTCTACTATTTAGTCTACTATCAGTATAAAAGCGCTACAACATTGACATAAATAAATATTAAATTCTTGCTAATATGTTAGTGCATAATTGCTTATGGATTAGTTTCGGTCATCCATTTCTTGCCGAATTAATTTATATTCTGTTGATAAACATTGAGCCATGACTATTTGCTATTGCATAAGTTAGTGTTTTTATTTATAAATTTTTAATTTAATTGCGAAACTTATTGCCAAAATTCCAAAATCCCAAAAAGTATTTTTTTTTTGATTAATATTGTTACGAAGAGAATTCGTTAAAGTTATTTTCAAACAAAATAATTATCAGTAAAAAAAGTAAACGAAATTACCTTTTGTGTGTTTTACAAACTGCGGAATTTTCTAAGAAATCTTATACGCACAAGACAAGCCTTTTGAAAAATTCCATGAAATAAGCTAAACAGCAGAAAATAATAGCAACTAACACAGAAAAAAACAAAACCCACACCCAAGCAGGCACATAAACTGAATGAAAATAACAATACGGGGTGATGTTAAAGCATAATATTCTTGTATATGAATAACCGATTAAAACAGCTAAATACACACCACTTGCTGGGCAAATAAATTAATTCAAGTCGAGTCATCGTTGAGTAAAGGCCAAGTTACGGTCATGTTTTTTTTGTGTTTATTGAAAGTAAATAAATCGTTTAATTTATTTATTATTATGCTATAAAAGAACTCAATATAACAAAACGTTTATTAACAAAAAAAAATTAAAAATACTATATTAAAGATAAAGTGGTCACTAGCACGATCATAAAGATTAGATTCTAGTTTCTTCCTGTAAACTTTATTTCTATGTAGGTTTTTCAAGCTTAGTGTCTGCAAAAATTCATAACTTCTATTTAATTAAGACACCTTTTAAACTCTTCTTGTGGTAATATCAATTTAAACTTAGTCAGATCTTTTAATTGTATTCTTTTATAAGAATAAATACAAAAAATTTCTTTTTTCAATTCGTGCATTACTGCAACATCTCTGACTCTATTTTTATTAAATTTTTTATAAGTTGCTATTGCTTTAAAAACATTAAAAACACATTTCGATTTTATTTTCACATCTTTTTTTTATATTTCACTACAATACAATGCTATTACGATTTTAAATTGAACAGGTTTTAATAAAAACCTTTATAACATACGAAATTTTTTGTAGATGTTCTAAAATTTTACTATTATTTCTTAAAACTATTTGCTAAAATATTTTCGAAATTGGTAGTAAAAAGAAATTAGAAAAAAGAATTTAAAGCTCTTAAACAGAATTATTCGTTATCAACCAATGATTTTTAAAAGTATTAATTTTTAAAACGAAATTAAGCCGTCATAATAAAGGGTTTTCCATCAAGATAAAACAAAAAATTTAGATTAAAATGATTGAAATTTTTATTGTATTACGAAGAAGAAAAGTTTAGCAATTATGAATTAAATTTGATATCTGACAAATATCCACCACGACCAAGCTGACAGACATCGATTCTTTCAATTTAAAATTTTTAATCAGTTTTTGGCAAAATGGCGGTTCTATTCATTACTCACATCACGAATTTTGAGTTCTAAGACTGAAATCGATTCGATTGGCTCTGTATACCCTAACAAAAAGTAGTCCTGCGGTGTTAAATCACACGACCTGTCTCGCTACTGGCCACGACTAATGATTGTGGTATAATTATGCGATGGGAAAATTTGGTTTGCAATAAATTGATCGTTTCATTATCGTCCTGTTGAAACCACACGCCAGTGATATACACATCGTCAATAATAGCCCAAAATTGAGTCGCTAGCCTCTCGCGACAGCGTGATCTATTGAACGTTACTGCATTTTCAGCCTCATTTTCGAAAAAATACAACCCAACCACACCTCCAGACTACATAGTGCACCATACAGTGTCACATTGAACACGTAAAGGCTTCTCAATAATCACTCTAAGATTTTCAGAAGCTCAAATGCGGAAATTTTGTTTGTTGACTTACCCTGAGAAGTATGTTCCTGAATGAATTAAGCGAATCTACGACGGTGTGCATGATCAGTCGTCTTCAAATCCTGCACCAGTTGAACCTTGAAAGGCTTTAACATCAAATCCTTACGCAAAATTCATCATGTGGTGGTTTTTGCAAGCCCAATTGTTAAGAACGTCGAGAAATTAACAAATTTGGATCTGCTTCAACACTATGGCACATGGCTGTGATGTTTTCATTTGAACGATCCAGTCGCACATTTTGCATCGAGCCTGTCGACGCAAATTTAACAACCAAATTCTTAATAGCGGTCTAAAATGGACGATTATGTTTTCCGAATATATCCCGAATTTTACAAAATGTAACTTTTAATAGAATCACCATTTCGATAGCTGATTTTAATAATTCTAATGCGATTTTCGTGCGAAATTGAATTCATTGTAACAATTGACAATACATCTACTGCGAATGCGTCAAAAAACTAAATGTCAAAACTATCATGTTTTTGATGTTGCCTCAATCGAAAAACAAACTTCGTATTGAAAAACCAGATATAATATCCATTAATTAAATATTTCTAATTGCAGTTCTATTTAGAAGTTTTATAAATTTAGAAAAAATATATACGATAAATGTTGACAAATGTAGCGAACAAAAAGTGCATTTCATTCTGCTGCTTTCACCTCTTTATAATTAATCGCGATTAATAACATATTTCAGTCGTATTAATTCATTTGTAAAATTAGTTGGAATAAACTGCAGTTAAAAAAATTAGTTAGTTATTTTCTTCATTAAATTAGCAATAAAATGTTTCATGAACTTAAGCCTGACTGTCTCTAATTTTATAAATGAAGCTCAATAGATATTCTAAATTAATGGGTCAATGACATCACACAAAAAGTAAGCCCCTTGGCCTAATCACTAAAAATTCTTGAGTCATCGAATATGGTCTACTCAGAATGCTCAAATTTTTTTTCCCATCAAGTAATATCATTTAAATATGTATTATATTAGAGTTTTAAACAAATAACAGATAATTTATTTATATAACTTTACCAATAATTAAAAGATTTCTGATATTTTTGATTTTAGCAACTAAATGTAGACAATTTTTACTTAATCCTTAGGCAAAATTAAAATCCTTTAGGAATGTCTTAATAAGTTAGGTAGTACTTTATATAATAGCACATATGGTGAAAAGGTGTTTTTTGTTTTAAGCCCCAATACGCCACATATTATCGCACATAAGAAACACTTTTGCAATTTTATTTTTTTTATAAGGTTTTCGTAATAATGACAACAACAACAGCAAAAAATAAATTGCGCAATAAAGAATGAATTATCTTTATTTAATTATAAATTCATGAATAAAATAATTCATACACAGAATTTTATGGTAATAAAATTAAATCTATAAACATTAAAATTAAAAAAAAATCGCAAAAAATGTAAATTATAATAAAATATACAAAGAGGTGAAAAAATGGCAATGGAACTAAATAAACGTAAAAATACGTTAAGGCATATAATAGTGTAAAAACAGTATTTGACTACGGGCATAAGGATAATGTAATTTAACTTTAAAAAACCAATCAATCAATCGAGCAAAATTTTTGGTTTTTCATACTAACCGGCTTGAATCGATGTATAGATCGATTTCTATTCTAAATAAAATTCAAGTTGTGGAAAGGAAGAATATGGAGTTGATAGCCACGAGTGATTGCCTCTTAAAAAAGGCACCCATCGTTAAAGGAGAGGACTTTTGTCATGTAAAAATTAACCACAGTGTTAATCACCTGTTAATTTTGTATTCTCCCTGAGTCAGACAGACAAGCGATAATTTCTGTTAAGGAGAAAAAATTCTAGCAGATCATGCAACCTTGGTGGCACATTAAAAGATTAATTATCAACTTTTTTGTGAACTAAATTAATTGTAAATAAAATGATTGAAATAACCACTGTTTGACACAACTATTTGTTCCAATTGGAGCCAGTAATTTCCGTTTGACGTATGAAAATTTGTGGGCATATAAGTTAATAATTAACTTATTTATTTATCTTTTCTTTTTGCAAAAGTTCAATCCCCTCTGTCGCAATTCAATTGCTGACACATTTCCTGTTGTTATAGTTAAATTATTATTTCTTTTACTTACCTTAATAAAGTTCAATCCCCCTGTCTGTCACAATTTAATTGCTGACACATTTCTAGTTAAAATTAAATTTACAAATTTTTTTATTACTTTATTTTTTTGCAATATTTACCTAAAGTGCTGATCGACATTTTATTTCAATTTTTCATGTTATAATATTAAGTATTTTTAAGTAATAAATTAATTAGCATTAAACAGTCCGAATAAGAAGAACATAGTTCTTCCGGCAATAATATAAATAAATTAATTAGCATTTAAAAGTCCGAATAAGAAGAACATAGTTTTTCCGGCAATAATATAAGTAAAATAATTAGCATTTAAAAGTCCGAATAAGAAGAACATAGTTTTTCCGGCAATAATATAAGTAAAATAATTAGCATCTAACAGTCCGAATAAGAAGAACATAGTTCTTCCGGCAATAATATAAATAAATTAATTAGTATTTAACAGTCCGAATAAGAAGAACATAGTTCTTCCGGCATAATAATAATAATAATATAAATAAAAAAATAAAAAGACATAGAAGACATAGTCTTCCCTTTTTAAAAAAAATAAAAGTAAAAAGACTTTTATTTACTGGCGCCCGAGCAACCGGTACAAAAATAGTGTACTAAAAGAACCCTAAAATAAAAAATAATAAAATAAAGCCTGTAAGTGTCCGTCCGCAGGCGACCGTTCGTATAAAGTGTCATTAGTGAATCCTTAGTAGAAAAGCGAAAAGGACAAAATTCGCATGATCGGGACGGTATAGTTTAATGTTTACAATTTAAAATAAGAAGAAAATAGACACAACAAATAAAAGGAAAAGTGAACAAATAAAACAATACAGTAATTAAAAAATAATATTACAAATATAAAATAAAAATTATATAAAAGAACTATTTCAAGAAAAAATTAACTAAAGGCTAAAGAAAAGAAGTGAAAAAACAAAGAACATTAACCAAAAGAATCTTTTAAGAAAAAAAAACAACGAATAAAGCAGAATTAAATAAAGCCAATAAAGACTCCAAAAAAAAGATTTAAAATCATAATATTCAACAACAGCTTTGCTCTTGCCACTGAAAGCTGCACCATAGAAGACAACCATTCAAATATCTGTCCGACATCAGTAGCTGCAACAAGATCAACAGAATAACATCAGTCAGTCAACACAATGTATCCAATTCACCTTATACTGTAAGTCATTATACTCCAGAAGTTATAGTTATTTTGTAAGTAAGTTATAAGTTATTTTATAAGTAACAAAAAAAAAAAGAAGAAGAGAAAATAAAACAAAATAATAAGAAAAGAAGAAATATTTTATTTACTGTGAACATCAAAATTACCATTTTTTATATAAATCATAAAGTAGAGTTTTTCTCTCACAAAAATTGTTCCCAAAATTTGCGAAAAATCATGTCTAACCCCAATAATCTCGTAAGACCTCCCGTTCTTAACGCTCCAAATCCTATTCCCATCCCAAATCCAGCAGCGCAAGTCAATGAAGAATTAGAAAACAGAATAGCCGCTATTTGTGCGCAACAATGCAGGAACATAGTTCAATCACTGATTAATCCAAACAATGACCCTAACTACGGGACAGACCAGAACATTGAAGACAGATATAGAAATAATTTAAGTGAACTAGATAAAATACCCGACATAGTAAGAAGTCTTAGAGATTTCTCCGGTAACCCCATGGAATTTAATTCCTGGAAAAAAAGTGTAGATAGAGTGTTGCAAATTTACGATTCAAGCAAAGGCACACCTAAATATTATGGCATTTTAAACGTTATCCGAAATAAAATAACAGGCAATGCTGACATTGCCTTAGAGTCTTACAATACGCCATTAAATTGGAATTGTATTGTAAAATGCCTATCTATGCATTACGCAGATAAGAGAGACTTAGGAACACTTGAATATCAGATGACTTCTTTAATTCAAGGAAGAAATACCATTCAAACATTTTATCAAGAAGTTTACACGCATTTGTCCCTCATACTGAATAAAATTGGTTGTATGGAAATGGGCCAAGAGTCCTTGAGACTATTAACACAAACCTATAGGGACAAAGCCCTTGACACTTTTGTTAGAGGCTTGAATGGAGACCTACCAAGGCTCCTTGGCATCCGTGAACCTGCGGATCTCCCGCAAGCATTACATCTCTGTTTAAAGCTAGAAAATCAGAACTATAGAACAGAATACGCGAATAAAAATCAAAATCATAGACAACGTCAACCACCACCCCTTCCAATACGCAATACGAATACAATTCATAGACAACCCTTTTATCCACAGTTAACATTTCAGAATCAATACAGTAGACCAATGAATAATATGCAACAAAATGCGTTCCAAAATAATCAAACCATCCCTAACATTAATTTTCGACGAAATCCCCAACCTCGTTTTCAATCAAACCAACCTTTTCAACAAAATTTTCAACCACAAAGACCAACGGCACCGAAACCTCAAAGACCTCAACCTATGGAAGTTGACGAATCAATGCAAACAAGAAACGTAAACTATCAAAACAGACCACGTCCTTTTAATCATCCCCAAATTAATAACAAAAGACCTCCATCCCTAAGCTATGTGCCACCACCGCATAAACAACAACGCAATTTTCATATAGAAAGCGGACAAGATTTTTCTAATGTACCGAATTATCATGATGAACAAACTGAAAACCATAATGAAGATGAATATGAGCAATTAATCCAAAACCAAGGAATCGACGAGTACGCTGAATCCTATGATAAAGATCAACAAGACGAAATATCCACTCAAAATTTCACAGATATCCATTTTTTAGGTTAACACATTCTTCGCTCCCGTATTTCGAGTGCAAAGCGAAGGATGGTAAAATTCTAAAAATTCTTATAGACACTGGATCTAACAAAAACTACATTCAACCATGCCTCGTTAGCGATCCTATCAAAAACGAAAACGCCTTTTTTGCAAATTCAGTATCTGGAGACATTAAAATTACGCACCACACATTCGCAACTTTATTCAATTTACCCGACCATCCTATAAAGTTCTTTATCCTACCTTCTCTGAGATCGTTTCATGGCATCCTTGGTCATGACAGTTTAAAAGAATTAAATGCAATTATCTATATTAAGGAAAAATATTTGTTAATAAACAATACAACTAAAATAAAAATTCATCAACACACTTCCCAGTCAGTTAATAAAATGGAATTCAGAACCAATCATATGAATGAAACTCAAAAACTTCAGTTAGATCAAATTATAAACGAGCATCCGAACCTCTTCACGGATCCCAACAAGAAACTTACATTCACTTCTCGAGTTCAAGGAGAAATCCGAACACATTCAGATTCACCAATTTATTCTAAATCATACCCCTATCCCATGGCATTAAAAAGTGAGGTAGAAAAACAGATTAATGAACTATTAAATGACGGAATTATCAGACCTTCCAGATCTCCCTACAACGCACCCGTTTGGATCGTTCCGAAAAAAATGGACGCATCTGGGGAAAGAAAATATAGAATAGTCATCGACTACAGGAAACTGAACGCGGTAACTGTAGCCGATAGGTATCCCATTCCGGAGATTAACGAAGTTCTGGCAAATCTGGGTAAGAACAAGTACTTTACAGTTATTGACTTGAAGAGTGGTTTCCACCAGATTCCTTTAAAGGAATGTGACGTAGAGAAAACCGCCTTTTCAGTTAATAATGGGAAATTCGAGTTTGTACGACTCCCATTCGGATTGAAAAATGCTCCCTCAATCTTCCAACGTACTCTGGACGATGTCTTAAGAGACCACATAGGGAAAATCTGCTACGTCTACATAGACGACATTATCATCTTTTCAAAAACTGAAAAAGAACATTTCGAAAACCTCAGAAAAATATTTAAAACACTAGAATCGGCAAATTTCAAAATTCAACTAGACAAATGTGAATTTCTCAAAACAGAAGTCGAATTTCTGGGATTTATCGTAGGAGCTGCAGGAACCAAAGCCAACCAAAATAAAATAGATGCAATAGCCAATATACCACCACCGAAAACCCTAAAAGACCTGAGAAGTTTTCTAGGCATGTCAGGTTATTACCGTCGCTTCATCAAGGATTATGCGAAGCTTGCCAAGCCCCTGACATCCCTTTTAAGAGGGGAGGAAGGACGCATTTCGAAAAACGCGTCCAAAAATTTAAAAATTACTTTAGATCAAAATGCTCTAGACGCATTCCAGAAATTAAAAAATTCACTAATATCCGGCGATGTCATGTTATCTCACCCTGATTTTGAAAAAAGCTTCGATCTAACAACAGATGCCTCTGATTATGCAATAGGCGCAGTACTTTCGCAAAACAAAAAGCCTATTACCTTTCTTTCAAGAACGCTCAGCAAAACTGAAGAAAACTACGCCACCAACGAGAAGGAAATGCTAGCGATAATATGGGCCCTCAATTCGTTGAGAAATTACCTGTACGGTTCCAGGAAAGTAAACATTTACACAGAGCATCAACCTTTGACGTACGCCCTCAGCAGCAAGAACACAAACAGCAAGATGAAAAGATGGAAGTCCATCTTAGAAGAGTATAACTACGAACTTAAATATCAGCCAGGCAGAACAAACGTAGTTGCAGATTCACTATCTAGACTACCACAGATAAATTCGATGACAGCAACACGACACAGTGATGGAAGTTCCTCAGATAATATGATCCCCGCAATAGAATGTCCTATTAATGTCTTTAAGAACCAACTCCATATTTTAGTTAGTAAAGAAGACAACTACAAATTCGAAATTCCATTCCCAACTTACCATAGACACATTATTAAAAAACCTTTTTACACTAAGGATACATTAATAGCAATTTTTAAGAAATATCTTAACCCCAGCGTAATCAATGGTTTATTTACTACCGAAGCAATTATGGGGGTAATTCAAGAATTCTATCCGGAACATTTTAAAAACTTCAAAGCAAGGTTCACCCAGTCCCAAGTAGAAGATATTGTAAGTGAAACAGAGCAGGAAGAAGTATTGATTAATGAACACCGAAGAGCTCATAGAAATGCCAACGAAAACAGAAATCAGGTAATACAAAAGTACTACTTTCCTAAAATGATGGAAAAAGCCAAAAGGATAGTAAAAAATTGTCAAACTTGTAAAGAACAAAAATATGATCGTCGACCTAACAAACCGCAACTTCAGCCTACACCAATTCCAAAATACCCTGGAGAGATTGTTCACATTGACATCTATTCAACTGAAGGAAACCTAGTACTCTCAGCAATAGATAAATTTTCCAAATACGCCTTAGGAAAAATTCTGAAATCAAAGGCAGTCGAGGACATTAAAGAACCACTGAAGGAAATAATTTTAGCATTCGGCGTCCCCAAGTTTATAGTCTTGGATAATGAAAAATCACTAAATTCCGTAACGATAAATTTCCTCCTTAAAGACCAATTCGGCATACAAACCTACACTACACCCCCCTACGCTAGTACCGTCAACGGTCAAGTAGAGAGACTTCACTCTACTCTTTCCGAGATGATGAGATGCCTTAAATCGGACAAACTTCACAATTCATTCCATGATCTACTTTCCAAGACATTATACGAATACAATAAATCAATTCACTCTACCACAGGTAAAAAACCGATTGACATATTTTTTAATAAAAACTTTAATAGTGACCCAGTAAAAACAATTTTGGAAAAACAAGAAATAATAAATCGTTTGACTGAAAAACAGAAACAAGACCTGGACTACCATAACAAAAATAGACAAGCACCCAAAACTTATTCACCAGGAGAAAACATTTTCGTTAAAATTAATAGGAGATTGGGTTCAAAATTAACCCCAAAATACAAAAAAGAAATAGTCAAAGAGGACCGAAACACAACTGTATTAACAATGTCAGGCAGAATTGTTTATAAAAGCAACATTAAGAGACAATAACTTATTTTTTTCAGCTTATTCTTACCCTACGCACTGGCGGAAATCCAAATCATGGATTACACGTCCTCCTACATTGTCACCATAAACAAAGGTACAGCAAAAATTCAGCAGGGAACTTTCACTATTATTCATCCAATAGATCTGGCACAATACGCAACATCCATAACCAGCACACATACCTTTATCCAGCAAAACATCCCGAATAACCATAACCTATACCCAATCCTCAACCATGAACTCACCCAAATTAACAATGTCCTAGAAAATCTAACTCCCATAAAAAGAAATAAAAGAGCCATAAACGCTTTGGGAACAGTTTGGAAATACGTCGCAGGATCTCCAGATCATGACGACTTTGAAATAATAACCAATAATGTTTACGAATTAAATAAAAATAACAATAAACAATTTTATGTAAATGAAGCTTTCAATAAGAGAATAAACAACTTAACCGAAATTATTAATAAAATGTCAAATTTTGTAAGGAAGAATGTTTATTTAGAAAATGAAATAGTTATTAATTTACAAAATAGAATAAGATTAGTCAAAGAAGAACTAATAAATATTGAAAATGGAATAGAATGGGCAAAAATTGGAATTGTAAACCCATTAATACTAAATAAAAAAGAAATCAAAGTAGCTATGAAAAAAATCGAAGAGGAACACATTCCTTTTGTAAGTCCAGAAGAGGCACTACAATTTGCCAAAGTATCAGTTTTGTATAACAATAATAATTATAATAAGATATTTTATATGGTTAAAGTACCATTGACAAAAAAAGAAATGTATGAAAATGTAATTTTAAGACCAGTAAAGAAGGAAAAATATGTAATCAAACTTGAATTCCTAGAAGTCTTAAAAAATGAAAAAACAATTTATGCTATTAAAGAAAAATGTGAAAAATATAACGATATTGTAATTTGTAAGGAAAATCAAATAATTGATATAACTAATAATACTTGTATCCCTAATATTATTAATAATAGAAACTCTTCTTGTGTAACGAGCAATAATCATCACGTTTCACCGATTGAAGAAATTGAGTCAGGCGTGATCTTACTAAATGGTTATAATGGATTCATTTACATAGATGAAATATGTCGATCTTTATACGGAACCTTTCTCCTTAAATTTCATAACAGTACCGTAAAAGCTAACAATAGAACTTTCAGTAATATAGAGGCTTCTCCTCTGAAAATGATACCCGCTTTACTACAGCCAACTCCTTTTGAAATTGACCATATCAATCTCTTATCGCTCGAAGCTCTAAACGAACTTCAAATTAACAATACGGAGACAATCTCAACTATTCAAAAACACCTAGAAATCGGGGGTTGGTCAATATCCACGATTCTTTGTCTAATAATCATATTAATTGCGTGTTTAAGTTTTTCCTTTAAACGCACCAGGAAAATAGTAATTTGGGAACCCCAAAACCCATTCACTGGTAACGAGTTAACCCCAAACATACTCAGTTTACAAACTATTTGTAATTCTCAAAACCCAAGAGAGCCTGAAGCTCCAGCCAAACCTCCTAGATTGAACAATATCCCATTTTTCTGAACGATTGGGGACAATCGAATTAAGAAGGGAGGAGTTAATAATTAACTTATTTATTTATCTTTTCTTTTTGCAAAAGTTCAATCCCCTCTGTCGCAATTCAATTGCTGACACATTTCCTGTTGTTATAGTTAAATTATTATTTCTTTTACTTACCTTAATAAAGTTCAATCCCCCTGTCTGTCACAATTTAATTGCTGACACATTTCTAGTTAAAATTAAATTTACAAATTTTTTTATTACTTTATTTTTTTGCAATATTTACCTAAAGTGCTGATCGACATTTTATTTCAATTTTTCATGTTATAATATTAAGTATTTTTAAGTAATAAATTAATTAGCATTAAACAGTCCGAATAAGAAGAACATAGTTCTTCCGGCAATAATATAAATAAATTAATTAGCATTTAAAAGTCCGAATAAGAAGAACATAGTTTTTCCGGCAATAATATAAGTAAAATAATTAGCATCTAACAGTCCGAATAAGAAGAACATAGTTCTTCCGGCAATAATATAAATAAATTAATTAGTATTTAACAGTCCGAATAAGAAGAACATAGTTCTTCCGGCATAATAATAATAATAATATAAATAAAAAAATAAAAAGACATAGAAGACATAGTCTTCCCTTTTTAAAAAAAATAAAAGTAAAAAGACTTTTATTTACTTATATATATCCTGACTTTAACATTTTGCCTATCAGCATTTTGAAAATATAGCAAACAAAATTCGTAAGCCCATAAAGCGTATTAAATAGCAAGTTTTTCCAGATGTTACTGGCTGACATTAATATCTGTACAATTTAAATTTTGTAAACACGTAGATCGATACATATATCTTAATACTATGTTGTTTACCGACTGTTGCTTGTTTGGTGCAATCCTGCTATTGTCTTACAAGATACTTCTAGTTAGTTAAAAAACTTAGGGATCAATTCAACATTCTTATAAAAATCAATACAGCAACACAGTTACTTACTGCGGCTGAACATTGTAGACAGCTGGGTTATAAAGAATATACAACTATGTTGGTGACTTATAAATAAACTATGCTTTGACAGAAACTCTACCTACTCATGAGTTCTATAGTTTGCTTTTTTATGAAATGTTTACTTCAGAAAGTCTAATATTCATCGATTTATTTCAGAACACATATGTTATTTATTATAAATTTAGCATCGTATTTACAGAGGGTTTTGAGGAGCTGTTGCCTATTGACAGGCATACTTATATGATAAAGCATATCCATAAGCATATTTAACACATTATAGAGTCAGTTTAGTGTATTATGCGTGCACCAACTGGAAATTTTCTCCTTCTTTTATGACTTTTTAAAACTGTCCCCACAATATGATCTGCACTTAACAGACATGCAATAGAATACATTATTTCACTATAAGACATAAACTTTACTAAGGCTATTTGTGTTTGTTGGATACGTGCCCAAGATTCATATACTAGCATCCTCGCACTTTATGAAACAATGTATTCGACTGCATGTCTGTTAAGTGCAGATCACATTATGGGGACAGTTTTAAAAAGTCATAAAAGACGCAGAGAATGCTAGTATATGAATCTGTCCCGATGTATTAATAAATTCATTTCCCTCCAGCATTTTATATCAGCAGAATCAGCCGAGAATATGCATGAAGAAGAAATTTTGGATAGGACATTGCAGTGGAATTTTTGAGCTCTTAGTAACCTGGGTAACCTGGGATGCATATTAAGCCTATAATAATAAAAATTTGCCATGTCCCTTTTTTTGTTTTGTTTCAGACCAGCACTTCGGGGATAATTCTTAGATATCCAATGCATTGTGCCAGAACGAGGAAATTAGGTTATGGGGAGGATAAAAGAGGGAGTGGTGTTTGTGGACATTCAATTTTAACTTTCCTGTATTAAAAGTGAAAAGAAGATTTCTGGAGGGAGTTTATTCCATATACGAACTGCTCTACAAAAAAACCCGAATTTTTCCTGTAATCCGTGGTGCGAATCACTGGCCAATGAACTAAATTTTATGTACTCTCAGCGAAAATCGAGTTAAACGCAAACGTGCGAATAACAGAAACAAGTTCCCTCAATTCGTTAGAGCACTTACTATTGTAGTGACGATAAAGCAGTGAAATACATCCCACATTGCGCCGATGCTTCAGAGAATCAATACCCAATAAGCCTCTTGGCCCTCTCTTGTACGCGGTTGAGCAACTCCAAATTAGACTATGGTGCACGGGCCCATACATAAGAGTTATATTCCATATTTGCACGGATATAGGTGGTATAAATAGCATGGAGATCGAATGGAGTAAAATATCGCTTACACCGTTTTAGAAAATCGCGGCACTTGAAAGCAGCTTTATAATTCTGAAAAATATGTTTAGACCATCGATGATCACGTCAAGAACGTCAACAGCTTACGATTCACCCATAGTAACAGATTAAATCAAAGCTCTAAATTTTAACAAGTTTCTTTAATTTTATTTCTTTGCTGTTCACTTATAATCAAAAACTATTCTAGAAATTTTGCCAAATACAGACTCAAACAAAAACTTTTTTTAAAATTGGCTTTCCTTTCTTGTTACGTTAAAATGTTCTCTTTTTCAAAACAAAGTGTAGCAGAAACATAAAATAAAATGAAATAAATTAATTAATAAAAAATTAATTAACATAAAACAACATGAACAAATTGTTGCTGTATGAGTAAATATGAGTAAGAATGTGAGATTTTATAAACGCGTTAAAATATTTTTAAATAAATAAAATAACACAACAAAAACAACATATAATACAATTAAACTCTGCAATAACAATAAAACTGAAACATGTAAATTAACAAAAAAAAAAAAAAAACACACAGCAATAAAAATAATAAGTAAATAAATTTGGGGACACAATTTTATAAACACAGAGTGACTTCACTAAAAAAAAAAGGAAAAAGTTATTATAAAATATGTCATTAAATTTAAATTGAATTGAATTATGAAAAATAGCATCAACAGCCAAATAAAATATATAAATTATAATTATTAATGCCTGAAGTTCTGTGAGACTGTTAAAAGCTGCTATTGTTTATTTCGAAATTGGCAATTAGTATTTTTTGTCGTAATCCGACATAAGCGCTTTTCAGCCAGGCATAGTTCAGATTATTAAAAATGAAATTTAGAAGGAAGGATTTCATTCTTTAATTTTTTTTTTTTTTTTTTTTGATTTAAAAGGATCCATACCAACTAACCACACTCAAATATATTGACGCGTAAACAACTCTGTGAAATTATCCAAATTAACTTTTAATGCTGAAAATAAACAATACGGATTAAAAGTGTAATCAATCCACAAAAGAGCCCATTGACTTCATTACATCAAGAAAATGGTACCATGTGATGTACAAAATGACACTGAAACTCGCGCCATAATCGATAAAGATCCTTACAGTTTTCTGATCAATAATGTGTTGCTTGAAATATGGATAACAATAATTCGGGCACGATATATTTTAGCAGGATGGCGATACTTGACTTAAAGGTCTTTTAAGCAAGAAGTTTGTTTTCTAAAACAAAATAAATAAAACATTTAGATTAAAATGATTCAAATTTGCATTGTTTTACGAAGAGAAAAGTTTAGCAATTGTCAACGAAAAATGATATCTGGCAAATGTTCGTCATGACCACGCTGACAGATGCCGATTCTTTCATCAAAATTTTTAATAAATTTTTGACAAAATGGTGGCGCTATTTCATTAATCACATCACGTATTTTCATTTTTAAGGCTGAAATCGATTCGATTAGCTCCGTATAGTCTCTGACCCACAAAAAATAATCCAGTGGTGTTAAATCACACGGGCTGGCTGGCCACTTAACTGTTGATGGTCGTGAAATTATGCCATCGGGAAATTTGGTTTAAGCGCTTCAGTAGCTGTGTGAAGTGTGGCGCCGTCCTGCCAAAACCACATGTCATGACAAAATTGAGTTGTTAGTATCTCGCTATAACATTATCCATTAGCCGTTGCCGCATTTCCAGCCTGCACACTGCATAGAGTACCAAAAAGTGACACGTTGAGTATGCAAAGGCTTCTCAATAATCGCTTTAGAATTCTCAGAAGCTCAAACGCGCCAATTTTGCTTGTTGACATACCCTAACAAGTGAAAATGGGCTTTGTCTGAAAAAATGATTTATTCAGAAAAACCAGCCCGCTGCTCCTGAATGAATTGAACGAATCTACGGTGATGTGAATGATCTGTCGGCTTCAATTCCTACACCAGTTGAACCTTGTAAGGCTTCAAAGACAAATCCTCGCCATGTGGTGCTTTTGGATAACCCCAATTGTTGAGAACGTGTTGGAATTGACAAAATTGGATCTACGTGATAAGATTTACAACTGCGCCTGGCTATGGAGCCTTAATCAGATGGTGGTCGAACCACTATAAATAGGGACGTCATGCTCGTCCTAGGAAGCCAAAGACTAATTCTAGCAACAGGTCTTTCCTAGTTGCAACTTTAATGATTCCAGAGCAGGGCTGCAAATCATCACTCCTTGCTGAAGAGTTGGAGACTTTCCAACTCCTGTCCAGAATACATGTCTAGCATGCTCACTAGATCTGGGAACATTTCACCAGGTAGGTGTTATTAAAGGTGAAATGAACCCGGCCACCATATAAAAACTGAGCTGTCTGTTATGGGGCCGCGAAACCACAACCACTACGATACTCCCATATAGGGGCCAACCTCAATAATCAGCCTGAGAACAGCTAAATGCCTAACGAGACAAATAGCGGAACTCTGGGGCTCACTGATTCCCGTGGAAATAACGTGGAGCTTCCAGTTGTACCCCTGCTGACTTCAGGGGACTGGGCTCCCTTTTTCCCCCAGTTGTACAGGTCTAAATAGTCACTCTCCACAAAGACCGATAATGTGCCCCCGGAGGGTACAAAATTGGATCTGCTTTAACACTGTGGCTTTCGGCTGCGATGTTTTCAGTTGAGCGTCCAGTCGAATACACGTTGATATTCGCACATTTTTTATCGAGCCGACTCAAATTTAACGACCAAATTCTTAATAGCAGTCTAAGAAGGACGATTATGTCGCCCGAAAATATCACGAATTTTAGGAAATGTAACTTTTTCATAGTGGATTTCGATTATTTAAATGCGATTTTCGTGCGAAATTCCATTCATTACAACAATTGACAATGCATCTACTACGAGTATGTCAAAAAACTAAATGTCAAAACTATCATGTTGTTGGTATTGCCACAATTGAAAAACAAACTTCTTGTTGAAAAACCGGTCGCAAAACTGAATGGAATAATAAATGACGGCAAATGTATGTAATAGGATCGTGCATATTGACACATGTCGATTACGTTCTATGCGGTTATATAGTACTGATAAATTAGAACAAATTTACTCGTATAAGACTAACATTGTTTGCATTACTCGTGGCATATGATCAGCATTGCTTAAAAAGTGGCCCAAAAGGTAACGTCCAGGATGTATTTTATCAAGAAAAAATTGTTCTTTTTATGATTAAAAGTTTATCTGTTACAATAAATTTAGGTGCTCCTGTAGGCTAGTAGGTAGTGTACTAGCTTGTAAATATGGGGGTTGTATGTCGGTGGGGCTGCTCAGCGATGAAGGCATAGTCACTGGTCGCTGTGCTGTCTTATATACGGCAGTTAATTTCCGACTTTCACCAACTGTTTCATCTATTTTCTCTATCCCTTTCCTTAAAAATGTAGCACCGTACTTGACCAAATAGGCATTGTTGCCTGAAGTGCTACTTCTCTTTAAAAAAAAATTTATTGATTAAAAAAAACACCATACTGGCATTATAGCTGAAGAGACTGTACTTTCTATACCATAGTTAAAGGTTCTTTATCTCAAAATTTAATCATTTAAATAATAATATTATCTATTATATATGTAGCGGCTATTAGCTAGTATAATATCCAGCATCAACGACAAAGTTACATCGAGAAAAACCCAAACTGCTCTTGATTTAAGTGGGAAGTTCAAATTCCTTTGGCAACAAGTTTGATGAAAAATGGCTTTTGACTTCCTTCATACATTTCAGAAAAACTAAATGTAACCCATCATAAGAGACCATACACAAATATTAAATTGAATTTCATAATTTGTCTATAACACAGTGCCAATACAAAGCCTTCGAACGAACTGTAATTTCCAAAACTACTGGGACATGTGTGTGATATAATTGTCATCTATAAAAGTATGTATGGAGTAGAAGTTATAAAAAGTTAATTATTGACATTATTTCCCTTAACAAATAAACCAGAGGAAAATGAAAATTAATGGTCAACAAATTAATGATAATATACAACTTTGTGGTAAAAAGGAAATAGTGAGAAATAGTTAATATTTGTGCTTTAACACACAACATATAAAAAATCAATGTGCAGTTGAAAAACAAATGCTAACAAACAGCTTTAATGTCTAGAGAAAAAATAAGTTCTTCACTTTTCGGTTGTTGAATAGCAGAGGAAGATTGAAGTATTGCTCATAAATAAGCTAAATATATTTTAAGAGTTTGAAATTGCATCAAAATTTTTAGAGGTTGTGCTGTTTTGTGAAATGTTCTTGGAAAATTTATATTTCTAACCTTTGGATGTGGAATTTTTCTCGAGGTAAAATAATATTTATGAAAATTTTTAATTTAACACCAAATTTTTCTTTTGATCTAGTACAGAGACTTTAAATAGAGTTTAACAAAATATCCTCTAGTTATTTCTGTAATTGGTATACTAGTAGCTTAATTATTACAAATTTAGTTATGCTTATATGTAATCTTAACCTGCTTAAAATAACCCGTTTTATATATTATATATTTGAGACTTGGGAATTAAGAAATCTCAAATCTATAAAAACATTTTTACTAATTTAACTTAAATCTTTGTGAGTTGAAGGTTGACAGCAAATTTTCAACGATTTAAATATTTAAAAAAAAAATAAAATCTCATATATAAATATAATCTTAACACTTTGAAATAATGGGATTAATGTTGTAAATTAAAATCATTAAACACTGTCAGATAAATAAAAATTTATATATATATTTTTTTTATAACAATATAAACAAATAAAAAATTAGAAAAAAAAACTATGATAATGTTATCATAGATGTAGCTCTACGCTACAAGAAAGAAGTAGCATAACGTTTTTATGTAAAGGGTTTTTCAACATGAAGTTTGTTTTCTAAAACAAAATAAAACAAAAAATTTAGATCAAGAAGAATCAAATTTTTATTGAATTATAAAGAAATGACCACAACGACCACGCTTACAGATATCGATTCTTTCATCAAAGTTTTAATCACTTTTTGGCAAAATCGCGTTCCTATTTCATTAATCACATCACAGATTTTGAACTTTAAGGCTGAAATCGATTTGAGTGGCTTCGTATACACTTTGTTCTTCACATAGCGCCACAAATTATAATCCAGTAATATGAATCTGACAACCTAGCTGCCCATTCAACTGCTGATTATCGTGAAATTATGCAATCGGAAAATTTGTTTTGCATGTCAGTGATATCCACGACGTTACTAACAGACCAAAATTGAGTAGTTAGCATCTCGCGATAGCGTGATCCTTTGACTGTTAACGCATTTCCAGCTTCATCTTCGAAAAAAAACGGCCCAATTACCCCTCCAGACTACATAGCGCAAAGCAGATAGTGGTACGCAAAGGCTTCTCAATAATCGCTCTAGGATTTTCAGAAGCCTGAATGTGGCATTTTTGCTTGTTGACATGTGAAAATGGGATTTGTTTAAAAAAATAATTTTTTTAGTAAACCAACCGGTTGTTGCTAAATGAATTGAGCTCATCTACGGCGATTTGAGTTGTGGGTCGCCTTTAATTCCTGTACCACTTGAATCTTATAAGGCTGCAAAGTCAAATCCTTACGCAAAATTCCCAATGTGGTGCTTTTGGATAACCCCAGTTTCTGAGAATGTCGAGGAATTGACAAATCTGGATCTGCTTAAGCACTGTGGCTCACGACTGCTCTGTGTTCAGTTAAACGACGGTCGAACACGCATTGGTATTGTATCGAGCCTGTTGACTCAAATTTAATACCAAATTCTTATTAGCGATCTCAGAAGGACGATTATGTTGTCCATAAATATCCGGAATTTTACGAAATGTAACTTTAACAGAACCACAATTTTCATAGTGGATTTTAATTATTTTAATGCGATTTGCGTGCTAAATTTAATTAATTGTTACAATTGCCAATGCATCTACTACGAATTTGTCAAAAAACTAATTGTCAAAAGTATCATGTTGTTGGTGTTGCCGCAATTTAAAAACAAACTTCTTATTGAAAAACCCAATACAAATCTAACGACACGTGGTTTCGATTATAATTGTTGCTATTTAAGTCCACAAAAATTTATTGTTGTTGGTTAAACAGCAAAAATCGAGAGGTGCCATGTCAAAGACCCTTAGAAACGATTTAACAGGTTCATTTATTGAAATGAAGTCATAACAATTTTTTTTTTTAAACTTTGTTGGTTTCGGCCGCCGTATGTTATGCAGCGCCATCCTA
Source organism: Trichopoda pennipes (assembly GCA_030448955.1). NCBI lineage: Eukaryota > Metazoa > Arthropoda > Insecta > Diptera > Tachinidae > Trichopoda > Trichopoda pennipes. The sequence continues at coordinate 11,829,772 of JASKUP010000088.1, forward strand.
TATTTTCAAACAAACACCGATTGTTCAAAGAGCGCTAACATTTTTATGTACCGCACCCTAAATTGCAACTTCCTTTTTAAAGAAGTAGAGTCTGATGAGGCTAACAGTGTGGAAATAGAATTTTGCGATACATTTCACTGACGTTATTACGTCTTTTGGACTTATTGTATATTGGTATGACTCCATATGCAAATAACTATTAATAAACCAGTTAAGCCGAAACTGAGACACATCGCTGAACATTATATTGTGCCAATAAGTTGCTGTAATTAGTTTCTGATTTTTAAAATAAATCTTAGAAATTTAAGCATCAATCTTTTTGTGACAAGGTGATAAGGGGGACACATTTATGGTCTGTATAGTACGTAACAGCCATCTAGATCTGTGCAACTGGGGGAAAAAGGGAGCCCAGTCCCCTGAAGACAGGCAGGGAGTCAACTGGAAGCTCCACTTTATTTCCACGGGGATCAGTGAGCCGCAGAGTTCATTATTTGTCTTTTTAGACATTTAATAGTTCTCTGGCTGATCATTGAGGTTGGCCCCTATATGGGAGTAACGTGGTGGTTGTGGTTTCGCGGCCCCGTAACAGTATAATGGTTATTATGGTGTCCAGGATCATCTCACTGATAATGATACGCAAAGTGAATGATCCAGTATAGTGAGCATGCTAGGCATGTGTTCTGGACAGGAGTTGAAAGTCTCCAACTCTTTAGCAAGGTGTGATGGTTTGCAGCCCTGCCCTGGAATCATTAAAGTTGCAACTAGGTGGTTCTGTTGCTTAGAATTATGTCTTCGGCTTCCTAGGACGCATGTATGGCGTTCCAAATTTTACAATTGTGGTTTGTCCACCATCTGATAAAGGCTACCAGGTGCGGATGTAAAACGAATCACACTATCTGTGACGAGGTGATCATTAATCTCAAAAAGTCAATGCAGTAAGAAAATTTTTTGAAAGGTAAGGTTTTCCTATTTCCTCTCAGTCTCAAAAAACTCTTTTAAAATCTTCTCCATCTCTTTTGCTGCAAGTTGTTTAATAAGCTATAGCGTAGTGCAGCATCTTCCCCTTAGCGTTAGTGACATTACATATTTCGAAAAAGTTACTGTCCTTGATATTAAATTCCTCATAGCATTTGTTGTGTTTAAAATTTTTGGAGCACATAGTTTAACAGTAAAGGGACCCTGTTAATATACAACTTAATATACAACTTACACACAAATTTAAATCCTATTTTAACACATGGATTTAAATTTCAGTCCCTATGGATGAATGTATTTGTTTAACATTTTTTAATACTCCAAATTTATGGGAATTTTATTGTTTCTGCAATTTCTCATTGATAAGATACAAAATATATTTTAAAATGCTTTACAATTGACTTTTAAAACAAAACAAAAAACAACAACAATAATTGTATGTTATTTATGTATTCATGTATATATAGTCACACACTCTGTAAGTCATTTTAATAATTTATTTTATTTTAATCCGTATATAAAGTAATTCAATCAACAAGGATATTTAAAATATAAAAATAATAAAATTTTTTTATTTGCATTTTAATAAAAAGGGATAACTAATAGCGCAACAATTGTTTTCAACGAGAACAGATTTGCTAGTATAAGTCAATATTTAATAGATTGTAGTTTAATTTTGGTTACAGAATTATTTTCAGTGTTTTTTAAATTGTATGTTGCAAACTATAAATGACAGAATATCAATATCCTACAGCTTAAGCTACATTTAAAAAATACAATATGATGAACCAATGCTAAATGTTGTACATATTTTCATAGTTCAACCGGTACTTTAAAATAATGGAAAAAAAAATTTGTACCCGCAAATCCCTTCCTAATTACTTTAAGTATAGAAAACCAATTATATTTAATTAGGTCAGTAGATAAATCGTGGAACACACAAACTAGTATTAAGTATAATAACAATTATAAACTAATGTAAGATAAGATAAACTTAGAGAGATTTAATAGTATCTATTCATCTAAACGAAGGACTAACTTCTCAACAACGGAGACAATTATTTGCTAATTACGGGTTTTTCAACCAGCAGTTTATTTTTGTATTGTGGCAACACCAGCAATATGATAGTTTTGACATTTAGTTTTTTGACGTACTCGTAGTAGATGTCAATTGTTAATTGTTGTAATGAATTGAATTTCGCACGAAAATCTCATTAAAATAATTAAAATTCACTATAAAAATTAAAGTTCTGTTAAAGTTACATTTCGTAAAATTCGTTACATTTTCGGACAAAATAATTGTCCTTCTGAGACTGCTATTATAAGAATTTGCTGAATATAAAATGTACCAACATCAATGCCTGTTCGACCGTGTCGCTCAACTGAAAACATCGCAGCCGTGAGCCACAGTATTGAAGCAGATCCATATTTTTCAATTCCTTTGAATTGAAGCCAGATTCAACTGGTGAAGAGTCTGAAGTTGATCGATCATTCACATCACCATGGATTGAGCACAATTCATTCAGGAGCAATCGGCTGACATATCTGAAAAAATTATTTTTTTAGACGAAACCCATTTTCAATTGTTTGGGTATATTAACAAGCAAAATTGCCGTATGTAGACTTCTAAAAATCCTAGAAAGACTATAAAGAAGCTTTGCATGCTGTGTGGTTCACAATGTAATCTGGAGGGGTGATTGGGGAGTTTTTTTTCGAAGATGAGGCTGGAAATGCGGTAATGGTCAATGGATCACACTATCAAGAGATTACGTTATAAGATTTCCATCGTTACCTAAGCATATGGCCATAACACGTAGTGAATAAAGCCTCTTGGGTGATATGCAGCGTGCACTCATGCCCAAGGAAGCCGAAGGATTTTTCTATCCTTTGTTCCTAGTTACAATTTCGAGAGCGCGGAGCAGGGCCACCACCCCTACTACTTCCTTAACACTTGGATAGTATCCAACTCCTGTTCCAGAATATATGACCTACAATGCTTACTGGATCCGGATCCCTATGTTCTTGGTCAAAATTGAGGTAATCCTGGCTCCTTAATCATTTCATGAGCACTTGCGATACTCCCTAAGGGTCCATTCGCAATAATCAGACAGAGAACAGCAAAAACTAAACTCTGCGATTTACTGTTCCCGTGGAGCTAAAGGAACTGGATTTCCTTTTTCCCCTGGAATACACATTTCTCAATGGTGAGATTTCGTTATGAGATATAATATGGCCCCGGCGGGAGTTTTAAGTAATTTTGGCCTATTATTGACGTCGTCGATATCACTGACATGTAGTTTCAACAGGACGGTGCCACATGTCACAGGCCAATGAAACGATCAATTTATTGCAAACCAAATTTCCTGATCGCATAATTTCACGACAATCAGCAGTTAAGTGGCCAGCCAAATTGTGTGATTTAACACCACTGGATTACACTTTTGTGGGGCTATGTTAAGAACATATATATGAAGGCAATCGAATCGATTTCAGCTTTAAAACTCAAAATCCATGATGTGATTACCGAAATGGCATCAAAAAGTGATTAAAAACTTTGATGAAGGAATCGACATTTGTTAGCGCAGTCGTGTTGGGTATTTGCCACCCATCATTTTGCATTTATAATTGCCAAACTTTTCTCTTCGTAATACAATTAAAATTTTAATCATCTTAATTTAAACTTTTTGTTTTAGAAAACAACATTTTTATTGAAAGTCCCTTTACAACTAGAAATATTTCATATTGTCAAATTATCTAATAGAAAGACTATCGCCTCAATAATGGAGACAATCAGAAATAAGAAATTATAATCAAAAATAGAATAAGCATCGATTTACATCCAATTTTCTTGAATTATATTTATCACTTGTTGGGGAGGATATTTTAATCAAAAACATAACCTCACTTATTTTTTGAAAGTTAAAAGTTTTTAATAGTTATTATTGATACAATGTCAGCATACATTTAATTTCGGTACCATATAACAAAAAAACAGAAAAAAATATTATTTTCAGTTTTATTCGACCTTTTTTTAATTTCTATTAAATTTTTATAATTTAAAGGACCTAATAGAAAACAGAAAAAAATATTTATAATAATGATTTTTTCAAACTTTGTTTATATTCTATCCCTTATTTAAAAAAATTATTTTTCACTATTCCTAAACATTTAAAAATATTCCACAAATGCTGGTGCATTTAATATTTTCTTACTAATATTCAGCAATCAATAGAAACTTACACATATCATTTACCAAAATTTAAATATCAATTTAACTTCCACTTATTGGTGGAACACCACACACATATAAACTGTAAGCAACTGCTATAAAGCAATCATGACTTCATTTTATGGTATAAATTTTTCACATTTTCTTTTCATTTTGTTTTTATTTGCCATATTTCACCACGAACTTGTAAGAAAAAAGAAAACATGATTAAATTTATTTTTACTTGTGATCTGCCTTAGTTGAGCAAATTTGCGGAATCTTACAGCACAAAATAAAAAATCAACAAAGGCAACATGTTACCAGCATGTTAGAGGGAGTGTACCATTAACATGATAAAGTTTTGTATTTGTAAATAAATGGCAACTTTATGCAAAATAAAAAGCACAGTATTTTGTAACACTTCAGTATTTATTACTTTCAATTTAGTTTAACTTTTGTGTTCACTTCTATGAAAGACAGGCAGCAAGCAGCTTAAAAATTTTTTATGAAATATTTTCTATAGATGACTATACACATATGTTAAAGTACACATATAACACTGGTTAACAGGGAATATTTTTTCAGATTAGCTAGCAGGTTTGGAATAAAAATATATTTTAATCAGTAAATAAATTATAATACGAAATTAAGGAAATTGCCACAGAAACAAGCTTTACTACCAGTAATAAATTTTGGTGATATCATTTAAAGATTATAATTCGGTTCTATCACCTTTAATACAATTCATTATTAAGAACGATTAGAGAATCGTTAAAAGAAGTTAACAAAATAATGGAAGACTGCTATTTCAATAACGCTTTTTAACAACATTTAATGTTACTTTAAGGCAGCTACTTTTCTTAGCCAGTTGGTTATTGCTAAATTAACAACAGCTAAATTTTTGTCGTTTACTTAACAAGAAATCTAAATATAAAACGATAAAAAAAGAAAGAGTTCTATTTTGTTGTGTTGTGGCTTTTACATATTTAGCATACTGTATAGTGAGTGACTTTCTAACACCTTAATAGATCGACATAATCTCCGAGACTTGGACAATCCATTTTATTTGCCAACTACCGAATTTCGGAAATTAGAACGACTAAATCCAGAGTTTGGCAGCAGGCTTAATTTTCCAGCTTCAAAGTCACCTAAAAGGCTCAAGAGTTACAGTAATATTAGCTGAAAAACAGATATATCAAATCGTTATTCTATTTATTATTATTTTAATGTAAAAACTAATTAATTTTTATAGATGCTCACTGGCTTGCATTTCTTTACAACCAGATGTTACCAACGGCTTTAGAAATGCAGTGGAGAATTTCTATGACCCAGTCGTCAATAAGTCGTTATTACTTTTGCAATCAATCATACAATGTTTCGTACAAAGACAATATTTTTAATGAGTCAAGCTGAGCATCAAGCTGCAAAGGTAAATTTTGCTTCAGCATCATCACCTGTTGTAGGAGGCACATTTCCATTTTATCACACACGTTTCGAATTTAGCTCCAAATTCATGAGGAGGCTTATGTGTAGCACCATGGTTACCTCTCAATAAACCACATAATTTTATCTTTTTGTATATTTGTATATTTGTTAACTACAGCTAAGTGAATTGCAAATGCGTTAGTGCAAACACAAAAATATATGTTGATATAAATAACAAATGTTAAATAGTTAATACTTCTGGGGCATCTTCAAAATTACATCCATTTGTAAACAGAATCAAAAATTTTAATTTTTTACAATTTAGTAATTGAAAGCATTAGGTAAATATCAGCAATTACATGTCCAGAAAAGACCAAAAACTTAAAATTGCCTACAATGTTTCTTTTGATTAATTAACAACATATTTCATTGAAATGATGTTGGGATTAATAACAAATTAAGTAAAAATGTTCAATCAACAGATTCATTTGTTTTTATAGTTCAAAATTAGTTTTGACCAATAAATTATTTAATTGAATTGATTAACATTGGGTATTTATCTTTAATATTATTATTTGAATTATATTTTTTAATTTATACCTTTTCTAAACGTCCTGTTGTGAGTTCTTTATTGCAAAATAAATAACACCAGCTTTAAATTAGATTTTAGAGAACTATTTACTTAAGATGCACTTTTTTTTACACTAACTTACTATCCGCTCAGACGCTGCCCTTTTATATTTTTCCATTAAAAGTCTAGAAAAATTAAGAATCTTCTGCTCCCTTTGTATCACATTTTGTTGTTGTATGTTGTTCATTCAATGTATAGGCGTTTGTATGTCTGTGTGTATTTTTATTTTTATGCTTTCTCCTTCCTGGAATTTTTTTTAAAATAGTTGTCTTGTTTAAATAAGTTTTCTTAGCAAGCCACGCAGTTAGTGAACAGCATGCCCAGTAGTTTACTTTATTGCTTAATTATTTTCTTTTATCACATCCGTAATAAAAAATCAAAGACAAATTCAGTTAAAATTTTTTTTTAAGTAAAAATATTTTAAGAATAATATCAATTACTATTTTAAGATTTTTTTAAATTTGTTTTTTATAATTGATAAATCCTTTTGCTAATATAATGTGGATTTTATTTGAAGGTATCATTACATCAATTACCACAATTATTGGTAATTTGTAATACAACCTTTTACTTCTCAATAAACTACATACCAAACGAACGGTTGTGTTTCAGAAAATAATCTTTTTTTTCAGCAAAACCAATATTTGGTTATTTGGAATCCTTCCTTGTTTAAAAAAAAAACTCTTCATTCAACTTTTTTTCCTAATATTTTTCAATTCCAAACTCTATCTTCAAACTTACGCAGCTATTCACGCCACTGTGTTCTATATTGTTGACGAGACACGCACAGTAGCGTTAAGGTTAGGAAAACGATTTTCCTATTTTACTACACAGACGCCTTCACCAACCCATCTGTCGGGGTTTTACAATAAGTGTATTTAATTATTTTTTTTTACTTTACACCCCTTTGCGTTGAAATAACTGTGTTCTGTTTACTAGTCTTTTAAACAGGCTTTGGCTATCCATGTTTTGTTTTATGCTCCAGGTCGCTGCTAGGATTCGAACTCATGACGTTATAAATTTTTGTAGCCAGCCAGTCACTGCTGCTGTTAAACTTTCCCCCAGGGGCACGCAGTCTTAGTGGATCTTTTCCTCATCTTGACATGTGCCCTGCGGGAGTAAAATATGGCACCTGTCGCCTCGGCTAACAGAAGCCCGAAACAGGAAGAGACGTGATCTCTCGAAGTCCGACCAATGACTTATTACACAAACGTTAACCAGTTTCCCGCAGGGGTGCGGCACTGTTCTATTCGATGGTGAGACCGCTCGGGAAGCAATGTGGTGGCTGTAATTTAATCGGGCTTTAAAGAAAGTTCCGAAGAGATGTTAACAAAAAAGTTAACATCCGAAATCATAGCTTACGCATGAAACAGGACTAGAAGTTGGATAATGTTCAACTCTTTAGCAAGGAGTGGGGGCTACCGTGCACTCGAAAATTGCTAATAAGTATATATATAGGGCGTGGACAAACGAACCGGCAGATTCGGCAGCCAGGTGCTGACATTAATCCTATCACGTTCTGCTGTTAAAAGTGTATTTTTTTTTAAGACTAGTAGCACTTCAGGCAACAATGCCTATTAGTCAAGTACCGTGCTACAATCTTTAGAAAAGGGATAGAAAAAAGATGAAGCAGGTGGTGAAAGTAAAAGGATAGTCGGAAATTAAGTGTCGACAGCACAGCGACCAGCGACTATGCCGTCATCGCTGAGCAGCCCCACCGACAGTAAATTTTTGTAGTGAAAAAAAACCAAGGTCTTCATTGGGAATCGAACCAACAACCCCCATACTGAAAAGCTAGTACACTACTACCTACTAGCCTACAGGGGCACCATGCTATACATCAGTTTTGGTTAACATAAACACACAGCCTACAGCAAAATGATATTTCAGTTGTTGTTATTGTTATGATATTGTTTATTCACATATTTTTGATAATTCTTTGAAACAAAAATTTTACAAAATTCTCGATTAAATACGCTTACTAACATCCAGCTGTACTACATATATAGCGATAAATTTGTATTTTACATGAATTATGGAACACGCTTTAGTTAAATATATAATACAATAAATCTTTTACAACCAATAACTACAAACGACATCACAAGACTAGAAAAACCATAAAAATTGCCTCAATATTGTTTTCTTCCTCTTCGCGAAAATGTTAAACTTGAAATAAATAATTCGTATCCCTCTTTTATATCATATTATTTCGTAAAGTACATTTTTTCTTTGGCAAATTGGTCGTTTAGAGCACATAAACATAAAGCGCAAATTGACAAATATTCTTAATTTTTTTTTTATTTCTCTCAAGTTGCTTTACACTCGTATTGACTCTTAAACAGCTGTATCTTTGCATGAGAATGACTAAAATTATGAATGTATTTTAATATGAAAATCTGTTGCCATTTTAGTGTTTGATAAAAACAGCAATAGTTCCTATGAACTGCAAATAAGAAATGTTTGTATGGGACAAAAATAATAACAACAACAACAACGGCTAATAGTCAAGTCTGCGAAAATTCAATTGCAAATAAACGTTTTAAAATTTTGATACATATTTTTAATGGCAGCACACTAAATTGACTGACTGACTTAGTGAGTGAGTAAGTGAATGACTAACGACTGCACTGAGATTGTTTATTTTGTTGAATTATTTATTTATATTTTGTTTTTAATATTTTATGCGAGCACATCACATGCCTAGAAGACTATATCGTTTTCGTTTTCTCTTCAATGGTTGTCAATGCACTTTACAAAATCATAAAAATATTCTTGTCACATATATTAAGGTTTTTAAGTATGTTTGCTTTTAGATTTATAATAAAATGGAAATAAATCTGAGTTTGTTATAAAAGCATAATTTTTTAGTTTTTATTGCATATTTAGTTTATTTACTTGTAGTTACGATTTTATGCACAACTATTTGCGACGATGATATGTTGCCGTGTATGACAGTTGTCATTAAAGAAAAACTTTAAATGGGTATTTTTTGTTGTAACAAAAAATTATGAAGCACAATTCCAAGAAGTCCTTAAAATAAGATATTTAATTATGTTCCTTTTAAGATAAGGCAGTTAAGTAAAATTAATAAAAATCAGGGAGCCAACTAACAGATAGCATACATAAGCTTACAAGGCTTGGTTTTTCAATAAAGAAATTCAAAATTTAAAAACGACAGAATTCGAAATGTTCAACAAGAAGTTTGCGATATCTCATAGTTTAACTATGACGATGATTGACGGAAAAGTGGCAACAGCAGTCGATAAGAATTGCTCGATGGCTGTTTGTTTCATATGTGGAGCAAAACCTGCTGAAATGAATAATCAAGATAACTGAGAACAAATTCAGCTGCAGCATTGAAATTTGGAATTTCGCCGCTACAGCCTCGAATCAAATTCATGGACTGCAATTATATATCAGTTATAATAAAATTTTTAAAGCGTGGAGGACAAATAGAGACACAAAAAAACAGAAAGAAGCTGTTGAAACAGAAATAAAAAAAAAATCAAATTAGTTCTGGGTTTAAAAGTCGATGTGGTGAATCAAGGCATGGGAACAACCAATAATGCTAATGTCTCTAGAAGATTTTTTGAAAATCCAGAAATAATCGCTAACATAACTGGTGTAAATGTAGACTTAATCGATATAATATATTAAATACTACAAGTACTAGTAGAAATATAGATGTTGGTAAATTCCATAAGTATTGCATGGACACTGCAAAATTGTGTGCAGAGCTTTATGGCTGGTATTACATGCCTATCAGTGTCCATAAAGTTCTCATTCACGGCAGTAAAATGGTATCTAAGACTATACATTGGCAATAGGTTTGTTTGCAATTTTTATTTTTAAAAGTATTTTTTTAAATTTTATTTAATATTAACTAAATATCTGTTATATTTTTTAACGGTCTTTTTTAATTAATTTAACAATATACATTAAATCTTAATCTTAATTAATTTAAACGGACCTTTAAATTATAACGATTTATTTTTTTTCTCGATATTTCGCTTACCTGTGGAAAGCTTCTTCAGGAAATTATTTTTTATATTTTTCAAAAACAAAAATTATAATAATTGTTACATCGAGAAAAAAAATAAATCGTTATAATTTAAAGGACCGTTTAAAAGATTAAGATTTAATAGAAATAAAAATAAAGGTCGAATAAAACTGAAAATAATTTAACAATATATATTTTTTCGATAAAGCTTCTTCCATAGGAAAGCGAAATATCGAAAAAATATATATTGTTAAGTTAATTAAAAAAGACCGTTAATAAGAATAACAGATATTTTGTTTAAGATAAAAAAAAGTCGATTAAAAAAATAAAAAAATTTAATAACTTTTTTTTGCTACACGAATGTTATCCGAAGAAGTGTGGGCTATTCCGTTCGAGTAAAAATTCACGTATTTCTACGAATGAAGATGCAATGCACTATTTGTCAGATCCTTATGTTAATTCATTTAGAATGGAAATGAAATAGAAAAAAATAGAATACCATGATGCTGTTAAAATATTATTATTAGAATGAAAAAAAGTTGTTCTTTTATATTGCATTTCAATGGAAGGTTGGTATAATAGTGGGCGAATTTTCTTAATTTTTTTTTTTAGCTCAATTTGTCTCAAAAATAACCTGTGCAAAATTTCAGAGCTCTGCAATGACTCCTTGTATTAAATGCCGGCGTTGTCTCACTGCGTGGCGGTCCCATTTTGTTAATCACATCACGGCTTTTTCGTATAGATTCTGTCCTTAACATAACCCCAGAGAAAATAATCCAGTGGTGTTAAGTCACACGATTTGGCCGGCCACTTAACTGCTGATTGAAGGGAAATTATGCGATCAGGAAACTTGATTTGCAATAAATTGACCGCCAATGAGGCTGTGTGATATATGGCATCATCCTGATAGAATGACATATCGGTGCTATCCACCTCGTAAATAATAGGCCAAAATTTAGTTGCTAACGTCTTGCGGTAACATGATCCATTGACAGTTACCGCATTTCCAGCCTCATCTTCGAGACCACATAGAGTACCGTATAGTGGCACGTAGAGCATGCAAAGGCTTCTCATAAATCGCTCTAGTATTTTCAGATGGCCAAATACGGCAATTTTGCTTCTTGACATACCCTGACAAGTGAAAATGAGCTTCGTCTGAAAAAAATATTTTTTTAGGAAAAACCAGCCGAATGAATTGAATGGTCTGTTGGCTGCAATTGCTGCATCAGTTGATCTTTGTAAGCCTTCAAAATCAAGTTTTGGATAACCCCAATTGTTGAGAACGTCGCGGAATTGACAAATTTGAATCTGCTTCAACGCTGTAGCTCACAGCTGCGATGTTTTTAGTTGAACGACCATGGGTGTTTGTACATATCGAGCCTGTCAACTCAGATTTAACGATCAAGTTCTTAATAGCTGTCTTTGAAAGTCCCAAAAGAAGTGGATTTTAATTATTTTATTGTGATTTTCGTATGAAATTGAATTCATTGTAACAATTGCCAATGCATTACTACGAATACATCAAAAAACTATATGTCAAAGCTATAATGTTGTTGATGTTGCCCCAATTGAAAAGCAAACTTCTTGTTGAAAAACCACACAGTAAAAAATGTATTCGAAATTCTTTAATCAAATTTTATTATTTTTATATATGTTTGTTTGTTATATAAAATGGGCATGGCACTTTACATTATATATTTTAAAGACTATAGTAGTTAGGGGCATTGAAACTTTATTTAAGTAACTTTTTTATCTAGTAGTGGGAAACAATGGCAGGGCCCATAAAAAGTAGAAAACCTATAATCGTTTGCCTACGTAAGAGTTTGAATATTTAGACAAATAACCCTCAAACCACTTTGAATAATTAAGCATGGCTTGGAATATTGATCGTGGTACCGCCCATTCTTCTTAGTGTTTCTAATCAAACAAAAAATGGTTGTATTACAAATGTGGGTGTAGTACAGCTCCTATAAAGCAGAATATTATTATCGTATACGTAGAGAACTACTCGCATATCATGTACAGCAATTCCCATAGCTTTTTCCGAACATATGCCACAAAGCTGTAACTAAAACAATAGGAAAAACAGAAAGTTCTACAAAATTAATCAAAGTATTTACTTATTTTAATGAGGAATGAATAAATTTCCAGCTGGGGCAAAAGTAATTTTAATTTTGCACTAGACATCCATACCAAATGGTACTCAACCAAAAATTTGTGCCAATAAAATGTGTGATAAAAACAAACTTTTCTTTTTCCGATTTTGAAGGGGCGCACATCCTTTGGTTTTTTTATGCATCTGTACGTCTAGAAGAAAGATTAATATTACTATTGAATTTCTTAACTTCGATTAGTAAGTAAGCACTAGTCAAAAAAAAATCTTAGTCGCCTTGTGGTGTAAACAGATTAAACTCTCCTGCTTGAAATAAAGAAGAGCTTGATACGGACGTGTAATTCCTAAAAAATTAAGAGTTTTCAATACCCATTTAGCATTAACGATGTTTATGAAGTGGCTCTCAATTTGGGGAACGCAATGAGCTGCTCATAAATCCGTTTGTTTTCTCGAATTAATAGCTCTATTTATATATTTCTTTGCCCTATGCAACTATTATGCATATTTTCTAAACCTTTACCAAATAAGATCTCATATGTTAATCAAAAACAGGCTTCTAAGTTTCGCTGTATAAATTTTATCTTTATCTTAGAAACAGGACAAGGCTGATTAATTTTTCAATTAAATTCACTTAAGTATGCTTTTGACTTCTATATACACAGACATTTTTTTCTTAATTTTATTTGTTAAATTGGCTTTGTAGTAATTGTTTGTTGTTTGATTATCACTTCCTTATTAGCCGATTAAATTGTCACTGTTTTATTTAAAAAAGATAAAGCTTATTTACAACCGCCATGTATCGTCAAAGGAAAATATCAGGATGGCAAAGGCACAAACAGAATTACCACGTATATGATATATTTCTTGTTCGATGTTCCTTTTTTCAAGATAAACTGGTAACATCTTCCACTTTCCGAAAGTAGAAAATTCTGCTAAATGATGAATTTTTTAAAAACTTAGCAACTTGACATTGATAAAAAAATAATCTCTGCTTAAAATTGCCAACGATTCATATAGAACTTTATAATGATAGATTTACTTGTTGTTGAGTATAGCATTTTCTCATGATGTTATTCGAGACCTAAAGTTCCTTTGCATTTATTTGTTTTTAATTTAGTGCCAAAAACAAACAAGAATCGTAATTTTGTAAATAAAATCTAAGAATTTTTAGCCTTTCAGTAACACATACCGACATATTTTCCTTCCCAGTTTAAAATTTTTAACTTTTTTAATAATTGTTGTTGTTATTGTTTTCCTGTTTTTTTTTTTGTTTTGTTTTTAATTTATAAATCAGAAGTATAAGCAAATAAAATAATTCACACCTGAATGCCTGAACACACCGCAGGATATTACTGACACATGCACCCATTTAAAAGAAACGAATCAAAAAATCTATATCCACCGCATGGTCAAACTAAGAAATGCAAATTAAAAAACAAAATAATAAAATAGTGCATAGGACATGTCCACGCCGTCCTGCTTTTAAGGCAGTTAATCCTGCAAGTTTCTTGCAACTTAAACTTGATATTTTCTAAAAAAAACGGATTTTTATCATTTAACAAGCATGAGCAGCTAAGACTTGTGCTGTTTAGATAAAATAAAAGCGGATGGCCAATATTAATATTAACATTATTAATCATTATTTGACAAATTTGCTTAAAAAAGTTAAGAAAGCCATCTCTCATTTATCAAAAAACAAAAATAATTTAAAAATCTTCATTTAGCTAAAGTAGGAGTGTAGGATTCGCTTAAAAAAAACTAACGAATAGAATTTTGTATCTTTCCTTATACCCGAGTTTTGGTTCTAATACAATCTTTCGGTACTTAGAAATCTATAGAATATTTGCGAAAAAGTTTTAAACCAACGAATGGTCATTTGGTTTATAGAACTCAATAACTACCTTTTGTAACTACGCTGCGAAATATGAATCATCATCGTCGTAAGATTTGACTATGACACATACGCGTTAATACCTTTGCTAGAGACATCGACTTTTTTTCTTTTTAATGTAATTTGTAATATTGTTGAAATAAATATTGAAATATAAATCTATCAATAATTGAATGCGACTTAATTTAATGAAAAAACTACCATAAGTTCATATCCCATCAGAGCTTTAAATATAAAATAAATTGTGAGGTTATAGTATCCGCTAAAAGAAAAAACTCTAGGAAAGCTTGAAATAGGGAGAAAAGCAACAGCATATCAAGACTATGTCAAAGACGTTGGTAGCACGAACAGATCATTTATTTTATTTTAGCTACAACCACAGAACAGAGCAAAATGGATAACTGCGCTGGTAAAGGGCGATAAGACACCACACAGAATCTGAAATTATTATAGTAAACGAAAGATCATGAGAACAAATCTACCGAGAGTCACGAAAATGGCTCTGCTGGTTGCATAAGTTTGTAAAAGTTGTATATATAATAAACAGCAGATAGAGAATATAAATCTAGCAAAATCCACACACATTCAGAAATACTAGACAAGAATAAAAATTAAAAATAATAAATTTTGTACTCGTATTTGCAATCAGAAAGAGACTCCCATTTAAAAAACGAAAAATTAATTTCAAATCCAAAAAAAAAAAATTACATAAAATTTCTTCTTTTGCTTTTTAAAAAACTTTTTAGACTGCCACGTTTGCTTACGAGCACATATGAAGACTCTATATGTACATAATGTACACACACCACGTAAATAAAATTAAATTAAAAAAGTTTTTATTTACCTTCGTCACAATTATGTGGTTGCCACCTATATGAAGTGTTCGGCTAACTTTGTTTAATACAACTATGTTATTACGAGAGTTAATATGTGTGTGTGTGTATGTATGTAAGCATACTAGTGTGCAAATAATTTAACAAATATTTACTTATACAAAGGTTTAAACGAATTTCTATGTTGCATTATAACACTAGAATAATAGACAAACAAAAAATCTTTACAAACATAGTCGCATACAACCCCGCAAACATTTATACTTCATATTCTCTTAATTGAAAATAATTTTATAAGAATCAAAACTGGACTTCTAATAAAGAAAAAAGTTTGCTTTCTAAAACAAAATAAAATAAAAAATTTAGATTCAGATAATTCAAATTTTTATTAAATTACGAAGAGAAAAGTTTGGCAATTATGAATGAAAAATGATATCCGGCAAATATCCACAGACGCCAATTCTTCTGGCAAATGTCCAGCATGACCACACTAACAGATGTCGATCCTTTCATCAAAGTTTCTAAACACTTTTTGACAAAATGTCGGTCTAATTTCGTTAATAACATTACGGGTTTTAAGTTTTAAGACTGAAATCGATTGGCTCCATACAGCCCTTGTTCATAAGAGAGCCCCACAAAAAAAAACTAATCCAGTGGTGTTAACTTACATGATCTGGCTGACCAATTAACTGCTGATTGCTGTGAAACAATGCGATCGAAAAATTTGCTTTGCAATAAATTGATCGTTTCAATGGCTGTGTGACTTGTGACACCATCCTGTTGAAACCACATGTGAGTGATATACATGTCGTCAATAATAGGCCAAAATTGAGTTGTTAGCATCTCGCAATAGCGTAATCCATTGATCGTTACCGCATTTCCAGCCCCATAGAATAAAAACGGACTAATTATGCCTCCAGACCAAGGACTTTTTTATAGTTTAGCTTGTTAAGTCTTTTTAAGAGAACAGCGTGATAACGGTTTTAAGTTATTTAGAACTTTTTAAACAATTTTGTATAACATGATTCTTTGTCACAATATTTTTGTACCTGTAAATAATAGATTCGTTGGTTATGTATTATTAGATTTATTTATTAGAGTAGACCTGAAATGAAGCCTTGAGTCTAAAAGCTTTCATGCATAATTTCCGAAATTTATTTTTGCTATGCAAATAACGGAATGAAAGGACAGACGAAGATAATCTAAAAAGATTTTTAAAGTAAATTTACACGCGTCATATATTAAAAATACACATTTAAATATAATTAGAAAATTAATATAAAATTATTTTCGATTTTGTTTGTTATTTTCATATTTTCACATGAAATTGTTTGCGGGACTTATTTCTAATAAAAAATTTTTATAAACAAACAGCTTGGACCTAACAGATATATAGTTGTATATAGTTTTGCATTGTATTCTTTACAGTCAGTAGCATTTTAGCGGCTTAAAATTTGTTGTGTTAAGTTTTCACTTAATACTACCAAGCACTAGTAATCAATAATTATGCTTATCACATCCTCAAGCACAAAAATTAAAAACAAAAACTTGGTATTATCGGCGATCGCTTTCGATGTGATGTTCTAGACTGTACTGATGAGTCAGTGTTCGGGTTTAGGTATTAGGTCGTATCTACTCATGTAGGTAGATTGTCCGCCATCCTTTGTTATTATGCTGGTAGGTGTTTCCGCCAGGGGTCGTTTTTCGTTTGTTAAAGTGTATTCGTTTTAGTTTTGTGAAAATTGTGTCTGAGGTCATGTTTACCTGTTTGTTTATAATTTTGTTTCAAACAAGAATCGGAGAAATGTTCAAAGTCGATCAACATTAAGTTGATTAGACGAAGTCTACACACAATCGAAATCTTTTTCATTGTTCTCGTTATTAATCGCGGCATATAACAATCGAATGCAATTTTTCTTTTCAGAAAATTTAAGTAGCATAGACTCAAGAAAAAGTACGTAAAATTCTTTAATTTTTATACATTTAGTTTTTCCAAAAGTTTTGGAACGGTCTATTAATAGTCCTAAGAAAGCAAACCATAAATTTGTTCAACATACAACTGGAGCAGGCCTTTTACTGGCACGCACAAAGGATATGCCTTGTTTCTCTCATAGTCAAATTAAGGAAACTAGAGATAGCCGCCGACCACCATACTAGGAGCATGAATGAATGAAAATCTTTTTCTAGAAGCGGACAAGTAAGTCTCTGAAGGAAATTCGGACTGTAGTTAGGGGAGAAGATTTTCTTCGCATGTATTCTTAATCTAAATGAATACATGTTTTACGGGTCACTAACTATTATCGCATTTTTCAACAGAAACGACCTGATAGCCTTGACATTTCATTTTGTTACAATGAATTCAATTTCGCACGAGAATCGCATTAAAATACTTAAAATCCCTTATGAAAATGGTGGTTCCGCTAAAGTTACATTTCGTAAAATGCGTGAACTTTTTGGCCAACATATTTTTTTTTTTTAAAGAGAAGTAATACTTCAGGCAACAATGCCTAGTTAGTTAAGTACCGTGCTACATTCTTTAGGAAAGGTATAGAGAAGAGATGAAACAGGTGGTGAAAGTAGATGGATATTCGGAAATTAACTGCCGTATAGAGACAGCACAGCGAAGAGTGACTATGCCTTCATCGCTGAGCAGCCCCACCAACAGTCAATTTTTAATTTTGTAGTGAAAAAAACCAAGGTGGTCGTTGGGAGTCGAACCCACAACTCCCATACTGACAAGCTAGTACACTACCTACTAGCCTACAGAGGCACCTTGTCCTATTGAGACCGCTATTAAAAATTTGGTTGTTAAATTTGGGTCGACAGACTCGATACAAGATGTGCCAACATTAACGCGTATTTGGCCGCGCATTCAACTGATAACACTGCAGCCATGAGCGGCAGAAGCAGATCCAAATTATTTAATCCTCAACGTTCTCAACAATTAGAGTTTTGCGTAAGAATTTGACTTTGAAGCCTTATAAGGTTCAACTGGTACAGGAATTGAAGTCGAGCGACCATTCACATCTCCGTAGATTCGCTCAATTCATTCAGAAACAACTGGCTGGTTTTTCTGAAAAATTTATTTTTTCAGGCGAAGCCCATTTTCACTTGTCAGGGTATGTCAACAAGCAACATTGTCGCATTTGGGCTTCTGAAAATCCTAGAGCGATTATTGAAAAGCCTTTGCATGCTCAACTTGTCACTGTATGGTGTGCTCTAAAGGCGTGATTGTGCCCTTATTTTTGATGAGGCCGGAAATGCGATAACGGTCAATGGATCACGCTATCGCGAGATGCTAACAACTCAACTTTGGCCTATTATTAATGACGTGGTTTCACACAGTCAATGAAATGATCCATTTATTGCAAACCAAATTTCCTGACCGCATAATTTCACGACAATCAGTTAACACTATTGGATTATTTTTTGTGGGGCTGCGTTAAGGACAGCGTCTATACGGAGCCAATCGAATCAATTTCAGCCTTAAAACCCAAAATCCGTGATGTGATTAATGAAATAGGACCACCATTTTGCCAAAAAATGATTAAAAGCATTGATGAAGGAGACGACATCTCTCAGCTTGGTCGTAGTGGACATTTGCCAGATAACATTTTTCATTCATAATTGCCGAATTTCATTCATAATTCGTAATATAATAAAAATTTTAATCATCTTAAATTAAATTTCTTATTTCAACTTCTTGTTGAAAAACCCTTCTGACTATATGTAGAAGAGACTGAGACTCTAGTGCACTCGCGTTAGGCCTAGATCAGATAGATATTATGATATGAATGCTTCAGACAAATGTTAGTAATTGAGAGACCTTCTCTGATGAAAAAGAAGGTCGACAGCTACCAATCGAAATCCACATAGAGTCAAGACAATGACAAATTACTGACGAACAAATAGGATCGAAAAGGATTCATTGCGTTAATGACCTACCTTTAAATCCCCTCTGCAAACATCTATTTAGGTATATGGAACTAAATACTACAAATTCAATATCATCTGATGAAAATGACACAATCGTTATTATTACGGCACTGACTGTAAATATTTTTTTGCTTGTTTACAGGCTAAATTTTATTAAATTAAATTTTATAATTGCTAACAGTTTCTTTTTTTCTTTGTTTCTGTTTACTTTTTTAACTAAATTATTGTTTCCTGTAATCAAGCACACATATCCGTTACACTTTGCAACTGTTTTCCAAAAAAAAAAAAAAAAACAAAAATTAAAAATTTGAATTAAATGCTTTTAATTATAATTTATACATTTGACAATGGAGAGCTGTAATTTACTTCTGATTACTGCACTAAGCTCAAGTGTATAAATGTGTGGTACTTTGGTTCACCTAGTGTTTGCTTAATGTCTGCCATACAAAACAATAGTTTTCCCTGATTTAGTAAAATAAATATTTAAATTTTCTCTATTACTATTGACATGATTATTTTGTTTTTTTTTTTTTTTTGGTTTATCAAAAAGTTCAATTGTGACCACGGTCTACAACTAAAAGGATAAACAATACATTTTATTTGCCATTTAACAAAAACTTACTAACTAACAGTCACATAATCGCTTACACTTGTGTTAACAAATAAACGCCAACAATTATGGTCATACTTGACAAAGTGTTGGACTAAAACAAATGCATTTATAACAAATCGTAATTATTTTCAACGACTTGTTCTTGTGATTGTCATGTATTATAATATAATTATATTGTTGGCGAAAATTTCAAAAATAACAAAGTGCTTAAATACCCTAAATTAGAAAAAAATAACAACAGTAGTTTTTCAACCAATAAACAAAATAAATTCTAATGTTTCTAACCAGTGAAGCAATAAAATAGTCACTTAGGTCTCATAAATACGCACAAATTGTCATCTACAATAAATTAAAAAAAGAACGTATTCTACAAAGGTGGTGGCAAAATTATACACAAACAGAATATAATCAGGAACTTAATTTTAGTTTAGATAGATAAATTCTTTTCACACCCTACTTAAGACCCAACTATAATATGCATATGCAGGCTTAAGCCAACTTAAACAACTGTGCAAATACCCAATAATCATATGTGGCGAACTATAATGTACTTAACAAAACTTTTCGTCAAGTTTCGTCTTATGTCAATTGCATAAGCAAAGTACGAAACTGATCGCACATTCCGTACGTAAACAGCGGATTTTGCATTGTGTTATAGATATATAAGTAAACAAATTCCAATGGAGGGCAAAAATATTTTATCTGCATTTAATAGAAAATGTACAGAGAAAAAATAGCTAATATGACAAAGGAGACGCATTTTATTATAACGGCAGTTCAAAGGAACGAGGACGGTCTTTAAACATTTTATTTTATTTTCTATTTTTTTAACACACAATTTGCAAAAAAATTTAATTTTTTATTGTTTATAAATTCAATGATGCACACAGTTGTATTGTTTAGTACGTTTGACCCAAATAATACATAAACCGTTATATGTCTAAGTTTTCTTTCATAATTTTCTTAAAACTATTAACAAAAACTTATAAATTTGTATAAGGATAGAATTAAGTATATAAAATATGATTATTAAACGCTTTTTTGGTAATAAATTTCATTTATTTAGAACGAAATAATTTTTTTTGCATAAGTACGAATAAGATAAATGTGCAACTGTTCACAATAATTTCTATATTCATGTAAGTACAATATAGCCACGTTAAAGTCTTCAATGATTCGCTTAAACATTTGACAGACTTTTCGTCCAACTTTTGACATTAGCTTAAGCTAGATTATGTATGTTATAGTTGAGCCTTTAGACGTTAAATTTAATCTTCTTTCATTATAACGAAATTAAAAAAGAATAGATTTTTATTAAAAATTATTCTTTGGGGGCCTAAAAACGAAAATGAGCTGTTTTTAAAAACTTATATTTCGACAACAAAATGGAATTATTCGCATATCTCCAATCATTATCTTGTTAAAATTATCAAAATTTATAATAACCTGATAGAAGTCGTTCTTATATGCTGCTGAATATAAAGCCATATTGCGTTTAAAGTTGTCGATAGCCCATAATGATGTCCATTGTGAAAATCATTTAAATTCCAAATATTGTCGCTTCAATGGCTCAGTTTGACCTCTTTCTAGTGTAACAAAACTGCATTTTGTAGTGTTGCTATTGCGATTAAATTTTCGTATTAATGCTTTAAGGAACCGTTTGAATTAACTTAACTTCATATGCCACAGCGTCATAAGGACTTCGTGAGTATCTACTAATAGCGACCTTGACATAGTAGAGTTCAGCAGAGCAATCAAAACTTGGCGGCCAATCTTATTACTGTAGAGATGTGTTCTTCTTTTTCTACAGAGACAGAGATATTAGAGAAGCGATAAAGGCACCATAAAGGCTTATAAATCAACCACCATTTTAAAATTTTGAGTTTATGACCATGCTATTCGTATTTTAAAACTTTCAGTTAAAATTGCTCCTTCCTTGAATGTGCAGAAAAATGACAGCCCTTAAGCTGTGTCTAGCTACACAGCTTTAAGGTTTGAATGAAGTGCCTACTAAGAATGTAAGAATAAACCTGCTCTCCCCTATTCCTCGAAAGCAAATATTGCTCAGCTCAAAAGTCATATTTCATTTAATTGAAATTTTTTAAACCATGTCTTCCTTAACCAGACACCGAAACCAAGTTACTAATCGTTAAAGTGTCAGATTTTAAACATACCAGAATTGTCCAAGACTATTTGGAATAAAAATTGATCCTTAATGAATAAAAACACCCCGAGAATCACGATTGTAAAATAAGTTAATTGTTTTGAATTTTCCTAAACTCACATATTTTTATGGCATTCCTGCCTAACGCCTTTTTAAATAGTTTATCGTTACTACTCTTTTAAATAGATGCCCCTGTAGGCTAGTAGGTAGTGTACTAGCTTGTTAGTATGGGGGTTGTGGGTTCGATTCCCAACGAAGACCTTGGTTTTTTTCACTACAAAAATAAAAATTGGCTGTCGGTGGGGCTGCTCAGCGATCAAGGCATAGTCACTGGTTGTAGTTTTTTTTAAACGATCTTTTTTTTATTTATCTTTAATAAATATCTTTTTTTCCTTTTAACGATCTTTTTTTATATATTTTTTTCTTTTCGATATTTCGCTTTCCTTTGGAAAGCTTCTTCAGGGAAAAAAAATTTTTTTTTATATGTTAATAATTTTTTGTTTTCAAACATAAAATTTTTTTTCCTGAAGAAGCTTTCCAAAGGAAAGCGAAATATCGAAAAGAAAAAAATATATAAAAAAAGATCGGTAAAAGGAAAAAAAGATATTTATTAAAGATATTTTAATTAAATAAAACCTAATACTAACGTCTACCTTCAGCTTAACTATACCTCGTTTAACGAATATTTATATATCATATTATTTAGTCAGCGTTCCAACTATTGTCAAGCCACCTTTAATTAGCCTATTAAATGAGTTTATATGTAGCATTCGTTTAAAGTGAATCCTCCTTGATAACATATTAGAATGCAGAGGCTACTTATGAATACACTTTGCTTCACATTATACCGGGCCCTTCTTTAAACTATGAAATGACGCTCTGTTTAAAACGAAATTTGCAGATATAGACAAGACATTAATAATTGGCTTATTACTTTTGAAAAATTATTTACCTGTCCTTTAATTAGTGTTTTATATTTCCCTCGCTATAGCGGAATACTCAAAGGAATTATTTCTTTACTTTAATTTTGACGTCATGATGTTGTTATGTCAGTCAAAACAGTTACATGAAATCTTCAAATTTCACAAATAACAGAAACATGTATAATTATAACTGTCATCATAAAATTAAATTTCTTTTAATTGCATTTAACATTCTTTTTAAGTATTATTTTATTGCTACTGTGATGCAGACTTAAAGTCAGCATCTGCTAGTACTCTTACAGGACAGCAGTTTCAAACAAGCGGTTTATTTTTTAAAATAAAATAAAAAAAATTTAGATACAGATGATTCAAATTTTATCAATGAGGAAGGTTCGGTAATTATGAATAAAAAATTACATCTGACAAATGTCCAACCCTCCACACTGACAGATATTGCTTCTTTCATCAAAGTTTTTAATCATTTTTTGGAAAAATTGCAGCCCTATTTCGGTAATCACATCACAGATTCTGAGTTAAAAGGCTGTAATTGATTCGATTGGCTTCACGTAGACTCTGCCCTTAATATAGCCTCAAAAAAAATAATCCAGTGATGTTAAATCACACAATCAGGCTGGGCATGAAATTATGCGATCGCGAAATTTTTTTTTTGCAATAAATTAATCGTTTCATTGGCTGCGGGACATATGTCACGGTCCTGTTGAAACCACATGTCAGTAAAATCAACGTTGTCAATATTAGGCCAAAATTAAGTTTTTAACACCACGCGATAGCATGTTCCTTTTACGGTTACCGTTCAAAAAAACTAGTCGGTTGTCGCTGAATAAAATGAGCAAATCTACGGCGATGTGAATGGTCGGTCGGCTTCTATTCCTGTACCAGTTGAACCTTGTAAGGCTTCAGAGTCAAATCCTTATGCAAAATTCGCCATGTGGTGGTTTTGGATAACCCCAATTCCTGAGAACGTCGAGGAATTGACAAATTTGGTTCTGCTTTAAGAAGTGGCTCCCGACTGCAATGTTTTCAATTGAACGACCCGGTCGAATACGCATTGGTGTTCGCACATTTTGTATTGAGCCACTTGGCTCAAATTTAACAACAAAATTCTTAATAGCGATCTCAGAAGGGAACGATTATGGTGTCCGAAAATATCACCCATTTTACCTCTAATAGAACCACCATTTTCATAGTGGATTTTAATAATTTTAATGCCATTTTCTTGCAAAAGTGAATTCATTGTAACAATTGCCAATACATCTACTACGAATACGTCAAAAAACTAAATGTCAAAACTATCATGTTGTTGGTGTTGTCACAATTGAAAAACAAACTTCTTGTGGAAAAAATCGATACATAGCCAGGCCCTTACGTGGAGACTATCTTAAGTCCCACTATTACATTGCCGGCATTTCCTTGCAGTGCTCTCTATACTACAGGGTTTCCGAGAGAAATACTGTACTTGCTTATTCTACCTTTCGGAGAGGCTTAGTACTTATTACTTTATATCGGAAAGTCATAATTTAAACTGAACTGAAACGAATTTCTGGGGTAAAGAGAAATCAACCCTATGTTTCTAATAATCTGGCAATATCAGGTGGCTATACAATATACAAACAATTGTTATGAGTTTATTTAGCATTTTGCTTCTAAAATATTTTCATAGATGCCACTGATAACATAATTATTGCTTTGTTACTACAGATATGTAAAGAAAATATTGTTTTATTTTTTTTTCCATGCAATAGCGTAAAATAAAAGACAGTTCTTAAATCACATATATTGTGTATCATGAATTTGGAAATGTCTCTTAATTAACAATAACTGCTGTAAGTAGGGTTCATAAAATATAACAAACAAATTTAATTGCAATAACTTTTGTTGAAACAAAATGGAAAAACTTTAATCTAAAACAATATTATTTAAGTACATTAGAGTATTTTTTATTGCTTAATAAAATATGGATGTGTACATGTGTGTGTGTGCGTAAGCTAGTGAAAAATATAGTGAACATCAGTGGTTTTTGTGGTTTAAACTGACAACAATAAAATTATTATCATCAGAAGCTGGATTAGTAGCAAAAACAAATACAACATTAATTTAAAAAAAAAGTTTCTTTTTTCATGGCAAGCAAAAAAACAAAAAAAAAAAAAATTAGCATCAACAACTCCACTGTGTGAACGCTATTGCAATTACATTTAAAATTCGTATTTATTTTAGTTGATTTTAAATATTTTAAATTAGAGAATATTCACTGGTTGGCAGAGAGCACTGGTTTCATAGAAATACCACAGTATTTGTACAACATAAATTTTCCTTATAATTATCTTTTGTGTCTACAAAAAGAACAAATGATATGATTTATTCCCTTAAGAATTGTCTGATATCCTATTGTACTCGTACTGCTGATATATTTCTAGTATTTCATTCATATAAAATAACAAAAATCAAATTCATCATCATCAGCCGCATACAAATTGGTTTCATTACAATCAAATGATGTCATATTTATATACGAATAAAATAGTATTTTACCATCTCAAGCATTGTTAATAAGAAAATATGTATGTGTGTGTGTGTACGTAACAAGTTAACTCCTGAAATCTTGGTTGAATTTATTTATATTTTAATAGTTTAAGAAAATGTTATTTAGCATTTAAAATATGAATGCAGCTTAACCAAATAACAGTTCATATATTTTAGCCATTGGAAAATATATTAATTGTTTTACCTTTTATAATTCCAATAAACATAATTAGTTGACAATATGTTGGAAGTATAAACCAAAAAAATAAATGAAACTTAACCATTTTCAATATTTCCCGAACAAGAAAATAATTATTTTTAGCTAAACGAAAAAGTTTTTAATTCACTTTAAATGAGATTTCTTTTAACATGTTTTTGTTATTAACTACTTTTCCACTCTCACATAAGTAAATAAGGATTATTATTCAACTCTTAGTTGAAAAGAAAACAAAATAAAAATTTTATTTCTATAAAAAGATTTTATCAAACGAAAAAAAAATGAGATGTCAACGCAAGTTAAACTTATTAAACTACTTGCATGATTACAGTTGAAAGTTTGAAAGTTGGAGGAAAAAACTAAAGTCATGAAGCCAAATTGTCACATACGGCATCAGGAAACTTTATTAACACACTACACCCTAACAAAATAAGTTTGTGTACGTTGATAACAGGCTTCAACTGTTTATAACAAGTTTGTCAACAAGAAGTTTGTTTTTCAATTGCGGCAACACCAACAACCTGATAGTTTGGACATTTAGTTTTTTGACGTATTCGTAGTTGATGCATTGGCAATTGTTGCAATGAATAAAATTTCGCTCGAAAATCGCATTAAAATAATTAAAATCCATTGTGAAATGGTGGTTCTGTTAAAATTACATCTCGTAAAATTCGTGATATTTTCTGAGACCGCTATTAAGAATTTTGTCGTTAAATTTGAGTCGACAGGCTCGATACAAAATCCGCAAACACCAACGCCTGTTCAATCGTGTCTTTCCACTGAAAACATTGCAGTCGTAAGTCACACTATTGAAGCAGATCCAAATTTGTCACATCCTGGAGAATTGGGGTTATCCAAAACCGCCACACGATGAATTTTGCTTAATTCTGAAGCCTTACAAGTTCAAACTGGGGCAGGAATTGAAACCGACTGCCCATTCACATCGCCGCACATATGCTCAATTCACTGGATAAAATAATTTTTCAAACAAAGCCTATTTTCACTTGTCAAGGTATTACGTGATAAGATTTACATCTGCGTCTGGCTATGGAGCCTTAATCAAATTGTGGTCAAACCACATGGCATAAATAGGAACGTCATGCTCGTCCTAGGAAGCCGAAGACTAATTCTAGCAACAAGTTTTTCCTAGTTGCAAATTTAATGATTCCAGAGCAGGGCTGCAAATCATCACTCCTTGCTAAAGAGTTGGAGACTTTCCAACTCCTGTCCAGAACACATGTCTAGCATGCTCACTGGACTTGATCATTCACCTAGCGTGTCATTAACGGTGAAATGATCCTGGCCACCATATAAAACTGACCTGTCTGTTATGGGGCCGCGAAACCACACCCACCACGATACTCCCATATAGGGGCCAACCTCAATAATCAGCCAGAGAACAGTTAAATGTCTAAAGAGATAAATAACGGAACTCTGGGGGTTACTGATTCCCTTGGAAATAAAGTGGAGTTCCCAGCTGACCCCTGCTGCCTTCAGGGGACTGGACTCCCTTTTTCCCCCAGTTGCACAGGTCTAGATAGTCGAATTCTATTAAGACATATAATGTGCCCCCAGGGAGTGCTTGTCAAGGTATGTCAACAAGCAAAATTGCCGCATTTGAGTGGCCTATAGCGATTATTAAGAAGCTTTTGCATGCTCAGCATGTCACTGTATGGTGCGCTATGTAGTCTGGAGTCATGATTAAGCCGTTTTTTTTTTCTAAGATGAGGCTGGAAATGCGGTAACGGTCAATGGATCACCCTATCGCGATTCAACTTTGGCCTATTATTGACAAGGTGGCTATCACTGACATGTGGTGTCAACAGGACGGTGCCACATGTCACACAGCCAATGAAACGATTAATTTATTGTAAACCAAATTTCCCAAATTTAGAATTTCATGACAGTCAGCAGTTAAGTGGCCAGACAGATCTTGTGACCACACATCACTGGATTATTTTTTCTGTGGCTATGTTTGGGACATACGGAGGCAATCGAATCGATTTCAGCCTTAAAACTGCAAATTCGTAAAGTGATTAAAAAATAGAAGCGCCATTTTGCCAGAAAGTGTTTAAAACTTTGATGAAAGTTCTGTCAACTTCTGTCAGCGTAGTCAAGGTGGACATTTGTCTTTTTTCATTCATAATTGCCAAACTCGTTGCTTCATAATGCAATAAAAATTTAAATCATCTTAATATAAATTGTGTGTTGTATTTTGTTTTAGAAAACAAACGTCTTGCCGAAAAGCCTTTTACTTATCAAAGTAATTAAATATTTTGAATCGTTGTAATTGCTGGCGATCACAATTTTGAATTTTGGAAATGTGTCAAGAAAGTCGAAATAAAAAATAGTCTGGATTTATGTTCGTTCACTAATAATATTTTATTTCGCTAGATTAACATTAAAACAATGGACCACACAGTGGCGAATTTGATATAAAAAATTGGAAATAAATCTGCAGAGTCCAAAAGCACAACTGTATTAAAAATTTACATGGTTCTATAGCCGGTCCTTTTTCTGCTATAGCCGGATTTAAGTTTTAGGCGTTACACTGCTTAAGTAGCTGGCTTCGTGGCACTTTAAAGTAATACACCGTTCCCAAATATAATTTTTTCTGTGATTTCTTTCTTAAAAAGAATTTGACAACGGTTTTGATTTTCTATACAAGATGTTCACCGGGAAGGTATTACTTTATTTGTATATAATTTTTGATTAAATTAAAGAGAATGGATCTTATATTGATAAATATTTTATTTAATGTCGGGAATTATATATTGAATACAATATCAATTAAATGTCTATGTTTATTAGCCTCAGAAATGTGAGCCCTTTTGAGCATATTTTTCATTACATTCTAACACATTTCGTTAATTTCATCACAAATATTTTGTGTGAGTTGCTCCAGCGTTTCTGGTTTGTATGCGTAAATTTTGCTTTTCAGATATCCCCACAAAAAGAAGGCCGGAGCAGTGAAGGCCGGAGCAGTGAAGGCCGGAGCAGTGAAGGCCAACCAACATCACCATTTCTTAAAAAAACTTGGTGTGAAAAAAGATCTTGCAGTAATACCATTGTAATCCTGGCTATATGCGATGTGGCACCGTTTTGTTGATACCACATGTTAATCAAACCCCAAGCATGCAGTTGTGGCGTTCAAAAGTTTTCAATCATATCACGAGATCGCTCAGCATTCACAATTACCGTTACGACGTTTTCATTTTCAAAGAAATAAGGTTCAATGATTCCTCCTGGCCAAATTGCACACCAGACGGTCACTTTTAATGGATGTAAAGGTGACTGTTGAATAATTTGAAGGTTTGTCTTTCCATAGAATCGACTATTCGACTACTTCGTCACTTATTATGATTTTTTCGTGAACATGGGAGTTGTCATGGCAGAGCTGTAACATTCTGTTGGCATATGTACGGCAGCGTAAATGGTTTTGTGAAAGAAGCTCTTGAGTCATATAAGGAAATAAATCTAAATCCTTGTGCAAAATTGTGGCCAAAGTTGTTCTTTGTAGACCAAGCTCCTCACGGCATCGAATTAAGATTAATGGATTGCTTTGAAGACTTTCTTGAGCAGCAGTAGTGTTTTCAGCCGATCTTGCAGTATATTGTGATGCATGCTTGAGCCTATTACTTACAGACCCTCTTTCTTCGAAATCATTAACTACACGATAAATGATGCATTTCGTTGACACGTTGTTTCTTCCAAAATCTCACATAACTTTCTCATCGTCACAGTAATCGATGATTGATTTAGATAAAATGTTCTAACACGTTGGTTTATCGAATATTTTGCCATTATAAATTTGCCACATGTCAACTTCGGCGGCAAAGCAAAATAGTATATTTTCCCGGACACCTTGCACATATTTTTTATTGTTCTTCAATAACAACATTTTAACGTGTGTTTTATAGAAAGCAACAAATAATTTTAAACATTCATAAAATAAGAATCATTTAAGCAGAGTACCACAACATTTAACCGTTTTCATTTGCCTGCAGTATCTAGCAGCGCGTTCGAAAGTTACGTTTGAAATAAAACAAAAATAATAAATAAGGCAAAAATTTAAGAAGGAAAAGAATATCCTTATGAGTGTTTGAACTATGTCCAACTGAAGTAATAAAATATATTCTATAAGTCTTCGCATATTGAGTGTTTTTTAGCTGCTTAATCTTCAATTCCTTGTTTAAATCGATGATGTTTCCAAAGTACGTAGGCAGTGTAAGTTTTAGATTTTGAAGATTAACACATCATTTACAAGTAATTTGTAATAAATTACAACAAATAAAATTAAACCTAATAAGAAAAAATGTTTCATTTGTTTTTAATTTTAAATAATTTCCAAAATTACTTAAATATATTTTTCATATTCCTTAACTAAAATATAAAATAGAAATTAACTATTGTCTTTATTGCGCAACCTAATATAACGAGAATGCCTCACAAAGTTACAAACACTCTGAAAAACTTAAATTCATTCTAGCGTTTAACCTGTTTAAAACCGTATAAAAACTTTGCTTAAAACGTTTTACATACTTATCTGCCTTTCAAAATTTTTTCTCTGTCGATAACGACAATAGCAACAACAGAATGTGACACGAAATGCAAACATCAATGTTTAACAAAAGCAAGAAAGAAATCTTGTTGAAAGTTTTCTATGCATTTATGAACGAAAAAAAGAAATACTACGAAAGAAACAGAAGAAGGAGAAATAAAGTTTATAAGCAACATTCCTCTAAGAGCAACAACACATTATTCTCTATAAAATCACCCACATACATAAAAAAGAATATCCGCTTGCACACACACGTTTGGCCCTGAATGATGTACAATCCACCATGTGGCTTGAGATAATTTCATATTTTTCTTTTAACCCTAGAAATATTATGATATTTTGACAGGAGTTATGCTAAAAATGTTAAATAAATTCTTCTACTATCACTTCGTGTTGCGGCACAGTGGGGGATTTGGTGGAAAAAATTTGATTTTTTTCTTTAATTCACCGTTCTCATGAAACCTTGTACGAGTATATAAAGTTAACGTTTTTTATTGTATCTCTACAAGACCCTCGTATTCATGAGCAATTTACTTCGATAAATAAAATTTTGGTATTGAGTTGATTTAATTAAATATTTTTTATTTCTGTAGCTGCTATCAAATAAACGGTTTAAAATTGATAGTTTTCGACATGTAGGTTTATCCTGTAACAGTAGAAATATCAGTTGTTTTTGCATTATATTAATCTATACTAATTAAATATTAAAATTATATACGGCCCTAATATAAATAATTCTTCGTATAGCAATTACAATAAACCCGTTTGATATAGACGAAATAAGCCCTTGAATTCATAGTACGTCATAGTAGTAGGTGTCCCTGTAGGCTAGTAGGTAGTGTACTAGCTTGTCAGTATGGGGGTTGTGGGTTTGATTACCAACGAAAACCTTGTTTTTTTCACTACAAAAATAAAAATTGACTGTCGGTGGGGCTTCTTAGCGATGAAGACATAGTCACTAGTCACTGTGTTGTCTTATACGGGAGTTAATTTACGACTACCCTTCTACTTTCACCACCTATTTCATCTCTTCTCTATCCCTTTCCTAAAGAATGTAGCACGGTACTTGACTAAATAGGAATTGTTGCCTGAAGTGCTACTTCTCTTAAAAAAAGAATAATACGCATTTTTTTATATTACGACCAATACACAATAAATTGGCGACGTGGATGGAATCAGTCATATACTTACAGCACCGGGAAATTCATCTTCTAACGATAAAGTTGCAAACCTTGTCAAGATATTCAAGAAGTCTGTTTTGGTTTATTTTGATCAACACAAAAATGCTAATATAGACCAAATATAATGCCAATTATTATTGGACCACCGCAATATGAACCACTGTAGTACAAGTGAAAATTATTTTTGACTGAAAACACCAAACTCGTTTTAATAAACTTAAACCAACAACAATACAAGAAAAAATAATTCATTCTGAAAATAATAACATTAAGAATCACAAAGGAAACAGAATTGAATCCTTTTGTAAACTATATCAAATGAAAACAGTCTATCATTATCTTGTATATTTATTCCCTTGGCTTTATCTTTAAATATATAATTAAGGTAATAACAGTACAATTATTATATAATATTAGCAATTCATTGGAATTTAAATATAAAGCGAAGGAAATAAATATACAAGATAATGATAGATTGTGTTCATTTGATATAGTTTCACTTTTTCCAAGTATTCCTGTAGGTTTAGCTTTGAGAATTATAGAGGAAAAATGGCAGATAATAGAACAAAATACGAATATTGAGAAGGAATTATTTTTACGCATTCTTAAGTTTTGCATTGTAGACAACAGGTATTTTCAATTTGATAATGGGATATATCAACAGAAGGAGGGCCTCCCTGTGGGCTCTCCAGCATCTCCAATTATAGCTGATATTGTGATGGAGGAATTACTAAATTCATGTATTAGTAAAATGCATGTTAAACCGAAGATTATCACAAAATATGTAGATGATTTATTTTGTATAACTTCAGAAGATGCAGTGGATCATATTTTGTCAGAATTGAATAGTTTCCATCCAGATAATAAATTTACAATTGAAAGAGAGTTAGAATCTACACTTCCATATTTAGATATATTGATAATAAGAAAGGGAAATAAGTTAGTGTTTGATTGGATACGAAACCAACGTCTTCTGGAAGAATTATTAATTTTTATTCCAAACATCCGAGAAAAATAATAATAAACACGGCGAAAAATATGATAGATAGAATAATGGCTATAGGTAGAATTTAATTTGAAGAATAAGGACACAATAAGAGATATACTTCATGACAATGATTTTCCAGTAGAATTAACTAACCGATTAATTAGACAATATGGTAATCATAGGCATAATTTAGGAAATACTATGGCGGAATCAAGAATTTATAAATCATAAACTTATGTTCCTGGAATACCAGAAAAATTAAAAAAGTCTAAAATATATGACACTGATAGATATAAAATTGCACACAAAACATATAACACATTAAATAAATTATTTAGCAATATGAAGGATAAAATAGAAAAAATGGAAATATCTGATGTAGTTTACAGGATTCCATGTGGAGGAAATGACCAGGTGAACTGTGACAAAGTTTATATTGGGACAACAAAGAATAAACTTAAAACAAGATTAGCTGGTCATAGATGTGACCAAAAATATAGAAATATTTCAACACAGAAGACGTCCTTTCTTCACATTGTAAGAAATATAACGATTATCCAAAGTTTGAGGAAGCATCAATATTAGATATAGAAAAAAACTATAACAGACGTTATATGTTAGAAGTGTTAGAAATTGTTAATGTACGAAATGTAAGGGGAATAAATTTCGAAACAGACATAGACAATTTAGCGCAGAATTATAGGTACTTAATTCGAAACACACATAATTTGTTATAATTATTTCATAAGAGAGAATTTGTTATTTAATTTCCGTTTCTTTGTTTTTATATGTTTAAATATTTGAAATTTTTAATTTTGTATGTATGTATGTATGAAGAAAATTATTTTATATGTTTTTGTCAAATGTTTTCAACATTTTTTTCAAATTTGTTAATAATTTTTGTTATTAAAAATTAATTTTCCTAAAGAACCTTTTCATAGGAAAGCGAAATATTGAAAAAATATATTGTTAAAATTTAATTAAAAAGACCGTTTAAACGATTAAAACATATTTAATTGAAATATTTTTTGTTTTGTTGGGGTTTAAGATTGAAAAATACGTTTCGTGTCTAGCAAGAATTGACATTCCGCTGTATGCCGGACTACGTTGCGGGTGCCGGCTAAAAACCCACCCCGGCAACGCTCTCGCATGACCTCGGAGAGGATCCATAGTTAGGCGGTATGGGCCTGTTCCACTAAGCCTGGTACTTTAAGCACCAAATCAGTGCTGGTTTATCGTTACGATATCCAGATCACATTCCACATAATTTGCCGCAACAGTCCAGTTTTCGCGACTGCTAACCATTTTTGTCTACTATATTTGCTGCTGTCAATTTGTGCCTCCATTTCCGTGCGGTATTCAGGCCACCGGTGGCACTACATTATCCTTCTCGTAAGTGCAAAAGCAAGTGCTGCCCTTACCCATGTCATATAGGTACTTACGAAAGTAGCCGCGTCCAGATAGCAATAGAAATTTACCTCTCCGCACGCCTAGCATATCTATTTATCCAAAAACGGGATCATTTGGTAAGTTCATTTCGTCACTCCTTCATCGCAACTGCTAATTCTCCATGATTTTCCTTTTCATGGTGTTGCTAGATTCTTCTTCGCTCTATCGTCAGTAAATCTATCGACCGCATTCCCACTATAACAAGGGCAGCAAGTGCCGATACAGTGCGGTAAGCAGAAGCGACCCGCAATGCTGCTTTTCCCAGCACCGACAGTAAAGCTTTTACCTTGCGATTGACGCTTAATGTCTGTGCCCATATGTCATTCTCGTACAGTAGAATGCTGTTGTAGGTCTCCATCAATAGCTCTCGCCTACTTGGGATGGGTCCCCCGGTATTCGCCATAAAACGGCCGAGTTGTGCCGTTATATTCGCCAATTTTGATATTGAGTATTGGATTTGATTCCAGTATGTCAGCTTTAGGTCTCCGAGGGAACTCACCAACCTCCGAGTGCGCATCACTACATCATCCATCGGGACATCCATCTCGACAGAAATTTGTCGCCTGAGGATCAGTAGAAGCTCCGTTTTATGCCGTGTGAGAATAAAAAATGTGGTCATTATCAAGAATTCCTTTAAAATTTAAATACAACTTCTGTTTTACATATCTTCCCAATAACGTTAAACTCAACACTATTGCTTTAATTTGACAGGATATTATTTTGTAACCAAATTATCCAGATTTAGTTTGAAAATTAATCATTAATTCAGCCATCAATCAGCGATGAAACTTAACGGGTTTGTTAATAAACAAAAATACATTAAAATGAAATAAGACCAAACCACAACAGTACTCTTTTTATATGCAGAAAAATTAAACATTTGGTGTGGTTCGCATGATCTTGGCATCAGTGGACCTTATTTTTTCCAAAATAAACGAAGAGCTCGCGATGTGACCGATGGAGATCTTTCTTTCAATCAAATTTATTTTTAATCACTTTTTGGCAAAATTGCGGTTCTGTTTCGTCAATGACATTACGGATTTTGAGCTTTAAGGCTAAAATGGATTGGATTGGCTCCGTAAAGACTCTGTCCTTAACATAGCCCCACAAAAAATAGTCCAGTGGTATTAAATCATACAATCAGGCTGATCATGAAATTATACGATCGGAAAATTTCACTTGCAGTAAATTGATCATTTAATTGGTTGTGTGACATGTGGTAACGTGCTATTGAAACCACATTGAGCGAATCTACGGCTACGGTAATTGAACCTTGTAAGCTTTAGAAGTCAACTCCTTGCGCAAAATTCGCCATTTGGTAGTTTTGGAAAACCCCAATTGTAAGGAACGTCGAAAAATTGACAAGTTTGTATCTGCTGCAAGGGCTGCTATGTTTTCAGTTAAAGGACCAGGTCAAACACGCGTTGGTGTTCATACAATTTTTATCGAATACAATTTTTTATTAAAAAATTGTAATAAAACGAGTGGTGACGAGGCACATTTTCATTTAAATAAATATGGGAACAAACAGAATAGTTAGTTCTGCGGAATTGGAAACCCCCAAATTATTCAACAGTCACTTTCGCATTCAATAAAAGTAACAGTCTGGTGTGCAATTTGATCAGGAGGAATCATTGCACCTTACTTCTTTGAAAATGCAAACGATGTTGGTGTAAATGGAGAGCGATATAGTGATATCGCCACAACTGCATGCTTTGATAACAACAAGATCGTGCCACATTATATACAGCCAGGATTACAATGGAATTACTTCGAGACCTCTTTCCGCAATCAGTTATTTCAAGAAATATTGATGTTGATTGGCCTCTACGGTCGCCTGATTCAACACCTACGGACTTCTTTTTTTGGGATATCTAAAACGCGAGATTTATGCAAACAAACCAGAAGCAACTCAAACAAAAGCGCGTAAAGTTTGTGAGATTGTAATGAAAAATGTGCTCAGAAGGGCTCGCATTTGTAAGGGTAACGATATTGTATTTCATATATAATTGCCGATATTAAATAAAACATTTATAATTATAAGATACATTCTCTTTCATTTAATCAAAAATTATAAACAAATAAAGTAGTATAAATGCTAGCGGCGGACACCCTACATATGAAAGGACTGCTTGATGCAAAAGAAACTCGTTAATTTGAGTCTCGCTATAGCCGCAGTATAAAATTATCTAAATGGCTACGCTAATTAATGATGCATCTTTGCTGAGCAAGAAGTCGTCTCACCAGAGTCACAAACTTTATGACTTCAGTTTTTCACTCAAATCCCTCATAAACATAACAAAAAACCGATTTTGTATTTTCTTTGGGACATAACGCTCTTACCTATGACTGGCTTGGCGAGTACTATTTACTTTTTATCCTTCATTTGTTAAATATGCCAAGAAACTTAATCATGAATCGATTTTAATTGAATTGTTTGCATTCATTAAATTCTTTTAAACATAAATGCACACACATAAAGATTTAAGTGCATACATATACATGTGTGCGTGTATTTAAATATACACAGGGGCATATTCTTTTTAATACATACATAGACGTAAAAACACATGTATGTATGTATGTATGGTAGTGTAATCAATGTTTTTATGTTGTTAAACAATTATGTTTAACATGATAATACAATTAAATTGTAATTATTTGTTAAATTAATTTAATTATTTTTATTTTGTTTTTAATTTTGCAATGATGTACACATGTCATTGATACCAAAAAAGTAATTCTTTAATCATTTCATAAAAAGTTATACTAGACTTTCATACAAGCTGTAAAGTCTCCGATTTGCAAATGTTACAATTTACCTCTTATTGAAAATAATAAAAAGGTAAATTTAAAGGTTTTTAAGGTGTTTTACAACAAGTCATTTGTTTTTCAGTTGTGGCAACACCAACAACATGATAATTTTGACATTTAGTTTTTTGACGCATTCGTAGTAGATGCATTGGCAATTGTTACAATGAACTAAATTTCATACGAAAATCGCATTTAAATAATTAAAACCCACTATGAAAATGGTGGTTCTGTTAGAATGACATTTCATAATATTCGTGATATTTTCTGATAACATAATGGCCCTTCTGATACCGCTATTAAGAATTTGATCGTTAAATTTCAGTCGACAGGCTCGATATAAAATTTGCGAACACCAACCAACCGGGTTGTTCAACTAAAAACATCGCAACCTGGCTCAATGTTGAAGCAGATTTGTTAACTCCGCGACGTTCTCAACAATTGGGGTTATCCAAAACCACTACATGGTGAATTTTGCGTAAGGATTTGATTTTGAAACCTTACAAGGTTCAACTGGTGTAGTAATTCAAGCCGTCCGACCATTCACATTGCCATAGATTTACTCAATTCATTTAAGAACAACCGGCTGGTTTTTCATCATTTTTTCCATTTTCACATGTATATCATCAGGCAAAATTGACATATATAGGCTTCTGAAAATCCTAGAGCAATTATTGAGAAGTGTCAGCACGTCTTTGCATGCTCAACTGTATGATGCGCTATGTGGCCTGAAGGCTTGATTGGCCCGTTTTTTTTTTCGGAGGTGAGGCTGGAAATGCGGTAACTGAAATGCTATCGCAAGATGTTAACATCTCAATTATGGGCACATTTATCGGTCTTTATAGAATACTTGACTATCTAGAACTATGCTGCTGGGAAGCCCAGTCCCCTGAAGGCAAGCAGGGATTCAACTTAAAGTTCCACGTTATTTCCACGGGAATCAGTAAGCCCCAGAGTTTCCGCTAACTGTCTCTTTAGACTTTTAGCTGTTTCTCTGATTAATTATTGCGGTTGGCCCTTCGGGAGTATAGTGGTGGTTGTGGTTTTGCGGCCCCAGCATGAACTGATTTATGGTGGCCTGATCTCGCCTTTAATCACACAAACGGGTGAATGATCCAGATCCAGTGAGCATGCTAGTCATCATGTGTTTTGGACAGGAGTTGGATAGTCTCCAGCTCTTCAGCAAGGAGTAGTGGTTTGCAGCCTTGCTCTGGAACCGCTGAAATTACAACTAGGAAAGACCTGTTGCTAAAATTAGTCCTCGGCTTCGTAGTGCGTGAATGACTTTGCTTTTCATTTCCAGTGGTTTGACCACCATCTGATTAAGGCTTACAGCCAGGTGCAGATGTAAATCTTATTACGAAATCTCAATTTTGGCCAGCCAGAACGTGTGATTTAACAGCACTGGATTATTTTTTATTTTAAGGACAGAGTTTATACGGAGCCAATCGAATTCACTTCCGGCCTAAAACTCAAAATCTGTTATGTGATTAACGAAATAGGACCGCCATTTTGCCAAAAAGTGATGAAAAACTTAGATGAAAGAATCGACATCTGTTAGCATGGTTGTGGTAGACATTTGCCAGATATCATTTTTCATTCATAATTGCCGAACTTTTTACTTCGTAATACAATAAAAATTTGAATCATCTTAATCTAAATGTTTTGTTTTAGAAACAAACTTCTTGTTGTAAGACCCTTTATAATTATATTTTCTTAGTATTCTGATAACTTCAATTTATTTTTGAGGTCTCTGAAAGCGATTCAGTTTTTAGGCACTCATGAAGCTATAGGTTTATATAAACGACTTACACACTGCAACTTGTTGGTGTATGAAACAATAAATCACAGTTAATATGTTCAATACACAACCTAGCATTGCATCGTGTATTGTCTGTTAGAAGTACACACATGTATCGTTTTATGATTGCACTCTTAAATGTCAAAACAATGACAGCACACGGAATTGAATGCATGTATGGGAACTTTATATTATTTACAATACAAAGAGTGTTTTTTTAAGCTCGATTAAATAAGATTAAATTTCTCGAAAAGAAATTGCTTAAATAAAAAATCAAGATCAAAGTTTAATATTTAAACCCTGGAATTTCTTTCGAGCAAATATTCTTGATGAATTGATGAAGTGCATTCTTAATGTCAAATTATAGTTTTTAATTTTCGAGAATTACTGATCATATTATATTTTGCAAAGAGAACGCAATGCTGATTAATCAGTATAAACCACTGATTTTGTGTGGCATCATATTAAATAATGTTAAAAAACACGTTAAGCCAGAAATGAATCTTATCGTTAAGCAATTGACTGATAATTGCTGACTAATTTTCATAGTTGATTTGTATAACAAATTACAAATTTCGAATTTCCTCCTAGCTGTTATAATTAAATACCTTCCTATTTAAAAACGTTTCGCAATTTATGAAGATGAAATGGGATTCTTTAATAAAAACAAATACAATTAAGGAATTTAAACTTCATGACGTGAATTTCTAAAAAAAATTTTAAAACAATTGTCTATATAAATCACGTTGTGAGAAGTTTTGTGTGACTATCATTAGAGCCTGGCCTACTCACTCTGTAGTGTCGTATAAAAAACTCAATTCAAAACAACTGTCACACACAGATACAAACAATGAACAAATAATTTGAATTTTTCAGTTTCCAAACAATAATAAATTGTATATAAAATCGCAGACAAATACCAAAAGGGAATAGAATTGCAATTTTTATTTTAACTCATATACCATGTGTGTGTGTGTTATGTGTGTATTCCTATGTGTAGGTGTATGTGCGCGTATATAATTTCTTGTCCTTTTTTAACTGCAAGTTGTTGTTTTTGAAATTTAAACGAAAACAGGAATAACAACAACAACAAACAAAAATCTGTTTACTAACTCTATGGAATTTTAATTTTATATTTCACTCACTGATTTGTTCATTCCACATGTCCTGATTTTATTGTAAAATTCAATTTCATTCCAATAAAAAGTTGTTTTCTGTGTTTGTGGATTTTTTTTTCGTTTTCGTTTTTCCTTTTTATTACTTTTTCATTATGAAATTTTTAATGTTAAAACTGCGTCCTTTCACACATTTGTGTTAAAGCTAATTATTAATTTCAATATGTGTGTGTTTGTTGTCAAGTTAAAAAAATAAAATTGTTATGTTAATTTTTAAAACTTTAATAAAAATTAATTTGGATTATACAACACTAGTAAATGAGATGTTTTTGAAAAGAACTTTAGAAATATAATTTTAGACTTATAATTTTTTGACCTATAGTATAAATAGGGATGGCAAATAGCGGTGTAAGTTCACTGTTATTACTTTTTTTGTACTTATTGGGTCTTCGTTTCCAGGGTCACAATTGTACACAATGTCCTTTTAAAATATCTCATTTCAAATATTTAAAATAAATTTTAATTTTCTTTCTCAAAACGACCTTGTAGGTGCCCCTGTAGGCTATTAGGTAGTGTACTAGCTTGTCAGTGTTGTGGGTTATGGGTTGTGGGGCTGCTCAGTGATGAAGGCATAGTCACTGGTCGCTGTGCTGTCTTTATACGGCAGCTAATTTCCGACTATCCTTCTACTTTCACCACCTATTTCATCTCTTCTCTATCCCTTTCCTAAAGAATGTAGCACGGTACTTGACTAAATAGGCATTGTTGCCTGAAGTGCTACTTCTCTTTTAAAAAAAAATTAATTAATGTTCATCATAAATATTTCCCAAGTAACATATGATTTCTTCGATCTTTAAAATAAAATTCAAATCTCTACTTAGTTGATCCAATAACTGGATGACCACTTAAAGTGGGAAAATACATTTCATGTTTGCATTTCAAGCCCCTGTAGGCTAGTAGGTAGTGTACTAGCTTGTAAATATGGGGGTTGTGGGTTCGATTTCCAACGAAGACCTTGGTTTTTTTCACTACAAAAATAAAAATTGACTGTCGGTGGAGCTGCTCAGCGATGAAGGCATAGTCACTGGTCGCTGTGCTGTCTTATATACGGCAGTTAATTTCCGACTATGCTTCTACTTCCACCATCTGTTTCATCTATTCTCTATCCCTTTCCTAACGAATGCGGCACGGTATTTGACAAAAAAAAAAAAAAGAACTGAAATATCGAAAACAAAAGCGCTTCTACGAATAATCTGTTTCACTAATTTGAACAAAACATTTGAACAAATACCTGAGCATGAAGTAAATAGTATTGAAGTAAATAGTATTCAATTGTGGAAAATTTCCATTTTTTAGTTTTCTCTCACAAAGTTTAATTTTAACGTGTCACTACAAAATCACTGTTACTTTTTTGATATCTGATTTGACATAGCGATGAGAATTTTCTGCACTTTAAATGTGTAATTAATTTTTACGATACTTGATTTCTTTTTATTAATTCGTAAAGTGACTGCATTGTAATATAGGCGAAAAAATATAGACGTTAAAGTTCTGCACCAGCTTCAATAACTATAATATACCTTCTTAACACCATAAGTAATATTTAGGAGTCGAAGGACTAGTTCTCTGGCTCTCTGACACTCCTTGCAAATTCCTTTGTCACTATTTAGATTATATCTTCTTTTTTATTGTTAATAACTTACCTGGATATTGGATATTTATTCATTTATTAACACCTTTTTTCTTTATTAATATTCTCCTTAACGTACACAATAACAAGAGTCAGTGTACATTATTATTAGAAAGGAGCTTAAAAAGAGCATTAAAAATCAAATAATTTTGTAATTTTTATTTTCCAAAATCGCATTAAAATAACTAAAATTCACTTTGAAAAAGGTGGTTCTGCTAAAGTTGCATTTCGTAAAATTCGTAATATTTTTGGACAACATAATCCTCCTTCTGAGACCGCTATTAAGAATTAGGTCGTTAAACATCGACGGGTTTTCGACCGGGTTGTCTCAACAATTGGGATTATCCAAAACTACCACATAGCAAATTTTGCATAAGGATTTGACTTTGAAGCCTTGCAAGGTTCAATTGGTGCAAGAATTGAGGCTGACCGACTACACATATCGACGAAGACTCGCTCAATTCATTCATTTACAACCGGCTGGTTTTTCTGAAAAAAATATTTTTTCAGACGAAGCTCATTTTGACTTTGGGTTTCTGAAAATCCTAGCGCTATTATTGAGAAGCCTTTGCATGTTCAACGTGTTACTGTATGGAGCGCTATGTGGTGACGCCTCACTATTGGGCCGTTTTTTTTTTCAAAGATTAGGCTGGAAATGCCAGCATTTAAGTTGCCAGGCCAAATCGTGTGTTTTAATACCACTAGATTATTATTTGTGGGATTAGGTTACGGATAGATACTATACGGTGCCAATCGAATTGATTTAGCCTCGAAATAGGATCGCCATTTTGCCAAAAAGTGCTTAAAAAATTTGGTGAAAAGATTTACATCTGTCAGCGTAGTCGTGACGAACATTTTTTTGCTATATCCCAGCACTCAGGGAATGACCCTTACACATAAAATGCTTTGTACTAGCACTACGAAATTAGGTTATGGGGAGGAGAAAAGAGGGAGTAGTGTTTATAGACATTCAATTTGAACTTTCCTACATTGAAAGTGGCAGGAGAGACCTCTGGAGGAAGTTTATTTCACATGTGAACTGTTCTGCTAAAAAACAAATTTTCGCTATAATGCATGGTGCGATTCACTGGAAAATTAATGGATGCCACCTCAACGACAATTGAGTTAAAAGCGAAAATGTGCGAGTAATGGGGACAAGTTCTCTAATTAAATTTGAGAACAAGTTCTCTAATGATACTTTTTCCTTTCATTATAGTGTAACGATAAAACCGAGAAATGCATACCACATTGCGTCGATGCTCTAGATTCTCTAGAGTGGAGTAGGATAACCTACTAACCCCAATGAGCCTCTTGGCCCTCTCCTGTACGTGGTCCAGCAACTCCAAAATAAACTTTGGAGCGTTACGCGATACATAAGAGTTGTATAATTAGCATAAATAGTATGAAGATTGGATGAAAGTATCTGTTACACCATTGTAGAAAATCGGAGCACTTGAAAGTTTCTTTAGCAACTTGAAAAATGTGTTAAGAGCTTTCGAATCTTTACTACTTATATCACCCATAATAACAGATGCAGCACCATTTCGGAACACATATCTATGCGTAAGCGTTCAACATTGTATCTTACGGATATTAAAATCGACTCTATTTACACGATCCCATTCCGAGGTTGTTGCAAAATCCTGATTAGGCGTATCATTCATGTTACTCCTCTTGGAATTCAGTTTCTGTCTATTACTAAATGAATACGAAAGACAAATGGTGCTGCCATCTGTGAAAAGGACTGCTAACAGACGCGCCAGCATCGAATACCACTGTTTCAAGTTTCAAACCAACTGGCCGAGGAGACTTGTTGAAGTTGAGGTCTGCTAAAAGCTTTTTAAACACTCTAACATGAAAGAATATCTTCGGCATAGTAACGGCTACTCTATCAAGCACGGCGGTATTTTTTTTTAGAGAAGTAGCACTTCAGGCAACAATGCCTATTTAGCTCAGTACCGTGCTACATTCTTTAGGAAAGGGATAGAGAAGAGATGAAACAGGTGGTGAAAGTAGAAGGATAGTCGGAAATTAACTGTCGTATAAAGACAGCACAGCGACCAGTGACTATGCTTTAATCGCTAAGCAGCCCCACAGACAGTCAATTTTAATTTTTGTAGTGAAAAAACCAAGGTCTTCGTTGGGAATCAAAACCACAACCCCCATTCTGATAAGCTAGTACACTACCTACTAGCCTACAGGGGCACCTATTGATTGCTTTTCGACATATAAAAATTATTTACAAATATAGCAACCAAAAAGTTACCTTTATCAAACTGGTCAGTGAATATCTGGCCATTCTTTAAAAGAGTCGGAATTGACGAACTAGCATTTCAGTCAATTTTTACCAGCGCTGCACGTAAATTACACACTCTACACATAATTCCAATCATATCATTCTAATAAATGAACGTGAGTATGTGAGTATTTTTGTTAATTTAAAACAATATTTAAGCACACGGCATATTTACTTGTATATCAATGCATAACATAATATTGTCACAATATTCGATTGTATTTATTAAAGGTGGCATTGGTGTTGCAATGTTGTTTCTATTGGTTTATTAAACTCGTATTTACAATTGCATAAAATTCTTGTTATAATATTTCCTGTTTGTTTGTTTATTTGTTCGTATGTTTGCTGTTTTTATTTATCACAGTTTTGCTATTTGTTTCTGTTGTTTTTATAGTGTGAAATTTTAAATCATTGTAGTTGTTTTTGCATTTGTTCATTTGTTCGTTGAGCGTGACAATTTTGAAAATAAAACCGATTAAATATTTAATGCCATTGTTAAGTATTTTTTAATGTTCTCGCACTCTATTGCATTTGTTTGTTGATTTTTACCACATAAATCCTTCATAGTTATAATTGCGGTATAATTTTAATTCTTTATTTTTTTTTATTATATTTTTTTCCATTGTATTATAGTCGTTGTTATAATTACATAATTAATAATTTTGATTTAAAAATTATTATGCTAAGTAAAGTTTTTAATAAAAAAATGTTTAACAGCTTTTTTTTAATAGAAATTAACAATTTGCATCAGTGTGTTGGAGTTTTTAAATCAAAGTCATGTACACAACGATTAAGAACTGATTAGAACCAACAGTACGATACGGTTTCGATCCTGTCAGTGCTGGGTGTTTGTTCAGTATGAAAGGCGAGCACTTTCGATATGAAGACATCATTCTCAAGTCATGCGTGATAAGATTTACATCTGCAACTAGCCGTGTGGGCCAATATCAAATGCTGGATCATTACCAATGTGGATGAAATATAGCGTCATCCTCGCCCTAGAAGGCCTTCGGATATGTATATCCTCCGGTCACTCCTAGTTGCAACTTCAAAAGCCCGGAGCAG
This sequence comes from Trichopoda pennipes, assembly GCA_030448955.1. Classification (NCBI taxonomy): domain Eukaryota; kingdom Metazoa; phylum Arthropoda; class Insecta; order Diptera; family Tachinidae; genus Trichopoda; species Trichopoda pennipes. Next base: position 11,874,202 of record JASKUP010000088.1, read on the forward strand.
GCCGCAGCCTTCACTCCTTGCTGAAAAGTTGGAGACTATCCAACTCCTGGTCCAGAACGCATGAAGCTTAATATAATTAAGAACACGACGGCATTCATACTCACTGCACCTGCACCATTCATTGTGTTCATTGTGAATGATCCGACACACGCAACTCAAACGAGGGCCTCGAGACACACAGCCACCACGATACTCCCAAAGGGCCTACCTCAATAATCAATCAGAGAACAGCTAAATGCCTAAAGGAACAAATAGCGGCACTCTGTGGCTGTACTGATTTCCGTGGAAGTATAGTGAATTGTCCAGTTGGCTGCTACTAGCCTTGAAGGGAACTGGGCTCCCTTTTACCCCCGCAAGACACAAGTTTGTATGGTTGTGTGACCCATAAAGACTTATAATATTTCCCCGGGGGGATCTCTAGTCATATTCTAAACTGTACTAGTGAGTCAGTCTTCGGGTGTAGGTAGTTCTTTTATTAAAGTCGTATCTACTCATGTATGTAGAATTCCCACCACCTATTATTTAATGCGAGGATAATTTTTAATATTTCCGTCTCTTATTATTAACTAGATACGTGTGTCCGCTTGAGGATGTTTTCCGTTTGTTCCAGTGTATGAGTAGGAGTTTAGTGGTGTGAAAATTATGTTTGAGTTCGTGTTTACCTGTTCGTTTATAATGTCACTGTTAAATGTTTTTGTTTTGTAGATTTCCCTGTTTTTCAACTGTCTAGTCTTCGTCCTTTTTTGTTAGGATGTAGTAATAATCATCTATTTCCCTTGGTTTGTGTTTGAGAGTGTCAAGGTGTAATGCAAAGTTGGAGTCTTCTCTTTATCGTTTGTAGGAGCGTCTGTATTCTGTAAATTCGTCAGTATTTTCTATCAATGTCCTGAGACTATGTCTCGGAGTGTTGCCGATTTTTAATGCTGTTAGCAAAACTTCTTTGTGAAAAACGGTAAAAGCCGTCGCACACTGGGGATTTCGCGAAAAAAGTCAAATTGTCAACATACTATGCATGAAATATGCAATCATATTTTGAAATTTTAGACTAAATGGTTCAATCAAATCAAAACGAATTACTCCGATCTGACTGCTAGTTTTTTTTACAGCCGTCTCAAGCTTAGTTCTTGTATGTTTTACTCAACCAACTTTATTTAAACCTAAGAATTTCAAAACGTTGTCGCAACTCAATTCTGATAAGGCCTTTTTGTTTAACATAACTCACGAACCACTAGTCGGATTTTACTTAAACAAATTTAGAAAAATCAAGAATTACAATTACTTTCATCTATTTATATAACGTTTTGCTACATAAGCAACATTTTCGAAGTTATAAATAAATGTATGAAGAAAAAAAATATTTTTTGTTAAGTTTTAAAAAGTGTCAAGTGCTATTACTTTCACGTAATATCGTATAACCTATGAACAAAATGAGACATATCCCATGAAAATCGATGAACGTGTTTCGCTTTTATGCACAATTAAGTAAAGGTATGAATTTAAAAAATTTGCTCGAGATATGCACACATTTCTGACTCTCGTTTATTTACGAGATCAGTTGTACTACTTAAATTATCATTAAGTGATGACATAAATAAATTAGTATGGAACAATAATTAATCTTCTTCCATGCAGTATTGTAGAACACTACAGTTTACATACGTTAAAGAGACACCTCAAGTTATGCGAGAAGAAAAGAGAAGAATCGATGAGGAGATACCTCAACTAAAAGAATTTAAGTTAACAGTAAATAATCGTAACTTTAAAGTAAAACATGAATTATATTTTACAATGATTGACGGCAAGACAGCACATAATTCTCGAAACTATAAGAATCGCCGATTTGGTGATTTTTGTTTGGAGACGGCAAAAGAGTTTGTTGCACTGTACGAGTGGTACAATATCCCCCACCTACACTTCACAAAATTCTAACTCATGGCAAGGATATAATCGATAAGTGTATTTTTCCTGTAGGCCTACTATCCGAAGAGGCTCAGAAATGTCGTAACAAAGACTACAAAAATACCGCCTTAGACACTCCAGAAAATGCAGTCGAATTGTCACGAACGAAGATATTATGCACCGAATGATGGTAACATCAGATCCCATGATTTCACATTTGACGCCTTCATTCAGCCAGAAAAAGCATAGTGTTATAAGCGACGAAGTTAAGGCTCTTTTATAATAACAAATTAAAAATAGATTTTAAATAAATAATAAATTAAAAATTAAACAAAAATCATTTAAATTTTTTTGTTAGTTATGGCTTTTTACATTGCAGGTAATGATCGACATTTTTTGTAACTTTCTTTATTTTGATTACTTTTGTGGTTTACTAAATAAATAAAACTAAATTTGTGATGAAATCGCTACATTTTTCGACAAATATATTTTTTTCCTCACCTCCATACAAAAATCCCCAGTGTGCGTCGTGTTATATTGATTGTCTCGTTGTCTTCTTTATTCTTGTTTTTAGTGTTGTATTCTCTAAGAAGTTTGTCGATAGTAGTGAGTATGAAACCGTTAATTTTTGCCATGGTGTAAATTGTTGAATAGAGTAGTACGAGATGATGTGGATTGTAGTGTTCCTCGTAGTTGATTTTCTATACTTGTCAAAGGTTAAACAGTCAATTCTTCGTGTTATTGTGATACCAAGATAATATAAATTTCTATCTTATTCTTTTTTGCCATTATGTCTGTAATGTTATTATGAACTCTGTTTAATCTTATAGAATTTATTCTCCATTATCTTGTTCAAGGATGCATATGATGTTATCTAAGTATCTATAGTAATGAGTTATTTTGTGTTTTTTTATTAGTGTCTTCATATGTAGTAATTCAAGATGTTGCGTGAAAATTTCCATGAAGATTACGGGAATTGGGTTTCCCATATCGAGTCCGTCAGGTAATTTTCAAAAGTGGTTATTACATATAAAGTAGTTTTGTTTTATTATCGTCTTTGGAATACATATCTATAATGTCGGTGATGTATTGGTTGTTCTGTAAATTTTCTAGTGTTTAGCGTAGGATAACTTGGGTTTCTTGTGTTGTTATTGAGGAATATAGATCGTCGATACCAAAGGAAACGAATTGCGTATTTTCGGTTGATGTTTTTTTCGACATGGTGTTGTTTATTACGTAACGTAATTTATTTTGTAAATTTATCTTTTCTTTAAGTAGACCGGTGAGGTGTTTAACTAGGTGATATGCTGGTGCACAATGGGCTTAATTGGTATAATTTCTTTGTGTATTTTCAGTTGTGCTTTAAATGTTGGTGATCTAAGGTTCATTATCATGTATTTGTATATTTTTTCGTCAGTACATATTTTGCAGCATTTTAATAGACTACGTGTTTCCTTTTGGAAATATTTAGTTGGGACATTTTTAAATTTAGTGTTTGTGTGCTGATCTTAAGAATACTAAAAATCACCAAACCATAGATCATTAACGTACGCTACGTTATTGTTGTATTTGCGCCCATCAGTAATCAATCGTTGTGGACGGTATTCTGTAAATTGTTTTTTCCGAAAGCTGTTTAAAATTAAGTTTTGTAGGAGTGCAATTGGTTATCAAATCGAGATAAACAAAAAAAGGTTTCTTGAATACAAGTGCAATTAGAAATGACACGATAAATAAATATTAATCATTACCATTACTGATTTAACATTCTGCTAACATTTGAGAAAAACCTAGGTTATGAACATCTTTAGAAGCAATAATTAAGATAAGTGGAAAACGATATTAGAAATTAAAGCAAAGTTTTCCACTTTTTCCCATAAATTAAATTAAATCAATTAAATAAGGCAAGTACCCGTACAAAGGAATAATTATTATATAATAAAAGTGACTTTTTTTATATAGACTTCGGTTCTTATTTTCTAAGTAAGTGCTTGACAAAAAAAATTGCACAATTACACAATTTAGTGGTAACGTCTTTTTCGTCAAATATTTAACATATTAGACCATTTCTTAAGCATATGGAATAATCCTATTGGCAACAAAATGTTACCTCACAGTGATAATGAAGAACATTTTGACTTAGCGTGCTTTGCTGTCGCTTTTGTAATAAAGTTAATTCACAACCGATTATACAAACTCTAGAAGTCCAGGATAATGAATCCTTTAAGCCTTTTCCACGTTATATATTTAAAACCCCAAAAAAATTTTTTGGAAAAAAATGCATGTTTCAAATCAAAGAAATCAAAACTTAAATTAATTTCGAGAAAAGGATCAAAAAGACGTGCCAAATGAACATCCGGTTGTGCGATATGATACCTCTCGATTTTTTTTTAAGTGGGGTCTCTTGAATTCACTAGTTTATGCTGATAAACCAGCCAGCAATAATTGGTACTTAAAAGGCCAACATTGTTCCAACATAAAATACGGTCAAAATTGCATTTGGTCCCAACATTATTTTCAAATATTGACGTGTTAATATTTCTTATATTTTTTATTATTATTTAATTTGTTGTATTATTTTTTACATTTTAAAAATTTGATTTTCCCAGCTATTTGTGTTTCTTAAAGCAAAGAAATAAATTTTTTCTACACTTATTTGAATAAAAAGTGACCCCCACTGCCAATCTATTTTACCATAATATATTTTTTTATTTTACATTTATTTGCATAATTTAAGAAAAAATAAACTCTCTTTTTAAGTTCTACTTGTTGTAGGTAGTGAAGTAAAAAAATATCGTTATTGTTGCGCTTATCTATTGAGTTATTGAATCTCATAAGGAATAAAAATAACAAAACCTTAAAGTAAATAAAGGCAATAGCGTCGACAATAGCGTGATACTTAACAGTGGATCTAAATTAATATATTTTGAAAATAAATTGACCATTTCCAAGCCTTTAATTGGATTATCACAAAATTTAAAACAATTATTTAGGCTCGAGTTGTAGTTCATTATCTTGCAGAGTTCTTTACAGGCAAAAGAAGATGGTTAATATATATTTAAAGAAGAAGATTTCTTAAAGCAGTTCTTCTTTCGTATATCAAAGAGATATGAAAAGTTTTTAGACGTAACATTAAATAATAATTATTACAATATTGTAACGTGTATTCTTTTTTAATAAACGTTTTGTTATAATGAGTTCTTTTATGTAAAATAATAACACAGCACTTTAAAGTTGTAAATTAAACGATTTATTTACTTTCAATACACACAAAAACAAACACGATGGTAGCTTTGTTACGAGTGAGTAACAGCACTGACGACTCAACATAAATTTATTCATTTTCCCAGCAAGTGGTGCTTATATGCTTGTTTTTAAGCGGTTCTCGCATACATAAGCATATTCTACGTTAAGGTTATCCCATATTGTTGTTGTTGTTATTATCATTTAGTTTAGGCGCCTGTTTGGCTGTGTGTTTTGCGTTTGTTCTGGTTTAGTTATTTTTGTTTTCTGTTGCTTATCTTACTTCGTAGAATTTCTTATAAGCATATTGAAGATGTCTTGTGAGTATAAGATTTCTTAGAAAACTACGCAGTTTGTAAAATGCACAGTGGGTCGTTTCATTTACTTTTTTCTTAACACACAAGATCTTTAACTAATACACACTGCTAAGAGACATTAAATGTTGTTTGTATCTCTAAAAGCGTAATAATTGGACTATTGAAATTTTCACAGATTTATTAATAATACAATCATAACGACAAGTATTCAATTTACATGGTGACTGAAATTGATGTGATATTCATAAGAATTATATTTTTCTTTTTTAAGAGTAGTAGCAGGCAACAACGCCTATTAAGTCAAGTAGCGTGCTATATTCTTTAGGAAAGGGATAGAGAAGAGATGAAACAGGTGATGAAAGTAGAAGGATAGTCAGAAATTAACTGTTGTATAAAACAGCACAGCGACCAGTGACCATGCCTTCATCACCGACACTCAATTTTTATTTGAAAAAAAAAAAACCAAGGTCTTCGTTGGGAATCGAACCCACAACCCCCAAACTGACACTACCTACTAGCCTACAGGGGCACCTTGTTATTGAACCGTGATGGAAAGACTCGCCTTTGTCTACATCTAGCTCGACTTGGTTAATTTATTTTTTATTCATTTGATCCATGAGAGAAAAATTGGATTTTAAGTTTTTGTTAAATTACTTTTTAAAAACTTTCAATGTTTAAGTTACAATATTAGTACTCGATTAATCTTTTGCGTGAAAGAAAATTACTTATTTATTTAGCTATGGTCTTCAAAAACTATATTGTGTTATCTGTAACAATATAAGGCTGTGGTGAATAAATTATAGTTGTTTAGAACAACACCAGTCACAATTGGAGTAAATGTTGTTTTTCTTTTTAGCATTAGAAGCATATGAAAGCATCGAGTAATTGAAAAATGTAACATTTTTAGTGTTGCTAAAAGGTATTAATTTTAGTTTTTACATTAATCTTACTAATTATCTTTTAAACAAATAAATAACACGTCTGTATCAGTATTGTATTAAGAGCAATACAAAATCAGAAAACACTTTGAGAGATCCCTTTGGAATACTTATTAGAAAAACGTTTTTTTTTTTTTTGCATTTTTTTAAAAACCCTCAACAAGTGTTATTATACCACTGTGAATGAATTTAAAATTTCCTCTTTTTGTGTTACTATTATTGTTGTTGTTGTTGACTATATTTATTCATGATTTCTATCGTTGTAGCAATAGTTATTTTTCTCCGTTTTTTTGAGTCATCTTTATTTTTAAGTTCATTCATGTTGCTAACAGACAAGACAAATAGTTACAATTGTTTGTTAAAATCTGTTATTTCTTTGTTTTTATTTCTAGAGTTTTCTTTTCTTTTTATTCATCATCTGGTGGTTTCTATTGCGTTCAAATAAAATTCCATTGAAGTACAAATGGAAGGAATATATCTTTAAGCAAATAATTTTTGAATTGTTCAATTGAGTGTGTTGCCTGGTTGTATTTCATATCAAAGAGATTCTTTTTCAACTATTTCTTTTCAATGTTTTCGTTGTTGTTTTTTTTTTAAGAATTATTGCTGCTGCATACATTTCTTAAAAAAAAAGTATCAATTTTTATCGCAGTAAATTTTTTTTGCTTCGAATGCATGAGTTTATTTTTTTTTTCATTGCTGATGTTGTTTTTTGATTTTGTATTCATAGTTTATGCAAAGTTGTTTTGTTTTTCCTTTTCTTTTGAAAACTCAATAACGAATTACTTATTCAAATGAAAGTAAAAGAAATAAAATTATTACCAATTTTGATTGCAAATCAAGGATAATAATGATAATAGGGAGGAAATTAGAAAATGGATAGGAAAATATACAAATTTATCGTTACAAAAATAAGTTTGAAACCTTTTTATATATTCGTAACAACAAAACTAACTGTTAAATGAGATAAGCATAAACATATAAATTTTAATTTTTCACCACTAAGAAGGGTAGTGTATACATATGAAAAGAAGTTAGCTAACTATAAGCTAACAAGTAAACATAGCGGCTGTCAAGATAGATGTATATACTTGTTGGTCAACAGAGTATACCGAGTTTAATTCCCCCAAAAAAAAAAAAAACTCCGATAGCTTTGAACATAAAAAACTTTTATTCATTAGCCCAAGAAGTGTAGAAGTTGCTTATAGACGCATAAATTTTAAAAAGCAGTTCAAAGTATATTAGGAAAACAATTGTTTTTCGTCGCTAGCAAATAGCGCTTCAAATGTCGAAGGTGGTCTGTGGGGCCTTTTCCCAAAGCCCATGGCAGAAATACATTTCTGCATCACAAAATTTTGTAAAATGAATGAACCCATTCTTTAAAGGATCTTTTTACTGGTCCCAATTCAAAAACATTTTTTTTAATTAGATAAAAAATTGTAGCTGCTGGAGCTGCTTAAAGTCGAACATTTTTTTAAAAAGCAACAAAAAAACAACATCTTGAAAATATACATTTTAGAGATGGAGCGTCAGAAACATTGCCGTATTGCACAGCGTTTTAAAAGCATTTTATTTTGGAAATAAATCGGTAGCTCATGAACCACTTAAGATATCCTGATAAAATTTCACAACGCTAAGCAGAAGGATTTTTGAGCGATATTATAGAAATGGAGGCACATGTCACATAGCCAATGAAAAAATCAATGTCTTGCAAACCAAATTTCCCACTCGCATAATTTGATGACAATCAGTCGTTAAGTGGCCAGCCGGATCGTGTGATTTAACACCACTGGATTATTCCTTGTGGAGCTGTGTTAAAGACAGAGTCTATACGAAGGCACAGGAGATGAGATTTTGGATTTAGTAACGAGTTTAGATTTGAATAAAAGTCCAGGGAATGATGGCATAACTACAAGATCCATATTTGAATCTAGATATCTTTTAAGTCCTGTTTTGGCAAGAATTTTTAATTGCATGATTGATCAGGGAGTATTACCTGATATCTTAAAAACTCATAAGGTTGTTCCGATCCCTAAGGAAGTAAATTCTAATAAGTTTAGACCTGTTGCGGTACTACCATTAATAGATAAAATTTTTGAAACAATGTTGTGTAAACAATTATATAATTTTCTGGTAAACGAAAACTTAATGTATTCGAATCAATACGGTTTCGTAAAGGTTGTGGTACAGAGGAAGCCATAGTTAACGTAGTAAATTATATCTGTGATTGTTTGAATAGAGGCTTCAATGGGGTCGCAGGTTTATTTTATGATTTCTCTAAAGCTTTTGACGTGGTTGACCATTCAGTATTTATTAAAAAGTTAAGGTTTTATGGTGTTAAAGGATGTAGTTTACAACTATTTACAAGTTATTTATCAAACCGAAGGCAATATGTCCAGATAAATAGTTCAGAGAACCTATTAGTAAATGTAGAACTTGGAGTTCCTCAGGGAAGTGTATTAGGCCTTTTGTTGCTCAATATATATATATCTTAATGATATTGCTAATCTGGGTTTAAATGGCAAAATGTTTATCTATGCAGACGACTTATGTTTGCTCTACCCTTACAAAGGAGATTTAGTTTTAAAACTGAATGTTGAAAGGGATGCAGCTCTTATTTTAGAGTTTGCAAGATTAAACAAATTAGTGTTGAACCCAAGAAAAACAAAATTTATGAGAATTCGGCCTCAGCCAAACCGTAATTTTCAGAATTGCGTAATATCGGTAAATGAAGAGAAAATTGTTGAAGTAGAGTCAATCAAGTGTTTAGGAATTCATCTTCAAAACAACTGGGGTTGACAAAACCAAATTAAATATGTTCGTTCGAAAATATCACCGGCTCAAGGTATCCTCTATAAGCTAAGATATAGACTAAATGAAAATACTAAGCTTTTAATTTTTCAAGCTCTTGTGCAAAGTCACCTTTACTTGTCTATGGTCATAAGAAAAACAGTGATTTAAAATCTCTTCAAATTATCCAGAACAAAGCTCTCTCAAAGCTGTATTTAATTTACACAACCGGCACTCCACTTTGTTACTCTACAAAGAAGTTGCCAGAAATGTATTACCAATATTTGGAATTTATAAACAAAAACTCTTAATATAGGTTTTTAAAGTGCTACATGGAGTAGGCCACCATACGATTCGTTTTAACACAAACCGTTTTTAACACACGAAACAATTCAAATCTAAGAATTACTCTTTGTCGATCACCAAACCACCAAGCAGAGAATTGAGCATATCAGTGCTTTGGAGTACAACAATTTGCCACAGTACTTAAAAGAAAATATGTCAATATCTTCTTTTAAAAACATTTTAAAAATTTATTTGTTAAATAATATTGATATGCTTTTAATGTAATTTCATAACTTTATAATGTATTGCTTTGTATTTACATACCTACATACGTACAAATTTATTAAAAATTATTTTTAATTAGTGTGCCTTAATTATCACAAAAATCTAATTAAGATGAATGTTGCCAAGCCTGCCTCAAATAAAGCCCTAGTTGCGCTGACACCATTAATTAATTATAAATATTTGAAATTTTAATAAATAAAAAAGCCAATCAGCCTTCAAACTTAAAACACGTGATGTGATTAACGTAATAGAATCGCCATTTTGCCAAAAAAAAGTGATTAAAAACTTTATGCTAGAATGGGCATCTATCCGCGTGCTCGTGGTCAACATTTGCCAAATATCATTTTGCATTCGTAATACAATACAAATTTGAATCAGCATAATTGAAATTTTTTGTTTTATATTGTTTGAGAAAACAAGTTTCTTTTTGAAAAATCCTATACTAACAAACTTCAGAAAGCGGGAAAATAATTATTAATGTTTTATGTAAAAAAGGATATTGATTTTTGTCTTGACATACCGTAATTAAACTTTACGATGTTAGGGAAAAAACTTTTTAAATTTTATTTTGTTTTTTACTGTTGAAATAGAGAAATGGTGTGAAAATGATGGCTGATGTCGTGTTTCCTGTTCGTTTATAATGCCAGTGTTAAAAGTTCTTGTTTCGTATATTTAAGGAATGTAGGGGTTAGTCGTGGAGTAGGGAAATACTTCTCCAGGATGTTGTTTCCATAAACGGAAAATCTGGTGGGGAAAACAAATTTTCCTTAAAATGTATAACAGCTTTTACTAACATCGTCTACAAAGGGATAAGCTCGTATCAAAATGTGTAGTTGATTTAGCCTAATGTGTCAAGCGGATGGACTAGCTTAAGCATACTATTGTTGGAGTGATTTGCGTGTGTAGCAGTTGCATATAAGAATAGCGTTTGAAATATATAGAACAAAACGATAGACATCATTATATAATCTAACTTAGTATGCTCAAGATTGAAGTGGGTACCTGTCATGATGGCCCAACCCTACGTTGATTTTACCACCGAGTGAAATTGATGTGATTTGATTAACATCTGCACCGACTAGGTAGTCATAATCAGATGGTGGTCAAACCACTTGAATGATTTGCAAACGTCATTCTCGCCCTAGGAGGCCATCGAATACATATATCCTCCGGTCACTCCTAGAAGCGATTTCGAAAGCCCGAAGTAGGCCGCAGCCTTTACTCCTTGAGTTGGAGACTTTCCAACTCCTGGTCCAGAACGCATGAAGCTTAATATAATTAAGAACACGACTGCATTCATACTCACTGGACCTGAACCATTCATTGTGTTCATTATGAATAATCCGACCCACAAACTATCTTGAAACCACAACCACCACGATATAGGGGCCAACATCAATAACCAGTCAGAGCGTACTGATTCTCCTGGAAATATGTGGATTGTCCAGGTGACTCCTACTAGCCTTTGAGGGGCCTGGGCTCCCTTTTACCCCGCAAGACACCAGTCTAAATGGAATAGTAGGTTCCAAAAAGACCATCATGTGCCCCCGGGGGGAACCACCGAATGAAATGTCATGCATCTATTAAGGCTCTTAAATTGCATAGCAACTTCAGAAACATAGCAGGCAGGGCCTTGTCTCCACTTCTTGCTTGAGAGCCGGAGACTATCTAAGCTCTCGCTGCACCATTGACGATATACTGCTAAGAATGCAACAGCACCTGGGATAGGAAAAAGTCGCGGTTTGGATTTAGATCACAGTCACTACGTTACTCCCCGAAGATCCTCACTAATAACCTGAATAGAAGCCGTAGCTGCTGTTGGCTAGCGACTTTAGCCACTGGTTCTACTTTGAAGTCCTTATCTACCAATTTCAGGCTTTGACTGATGTAAAAAAAAAAAGACTTAAACAAAACTGAAAACAACTTTAAAACAATTTCAAACTTTAGTTTTTAGAATGAAAAAACATCTCGCATATGCTAAGCGGCTTCAAAAGGAGAATCAAACTCAAAATTTTGACTGTTTTTGGAAGTTAACTGTAGAAAAGTGATGGAAATGTACATGAACATTGATCTGGTGTGGAAAATATATTTATGAATTTGATGTAAAACATTTCGCTATACACATATTCAACATAGTTGCTGTGGCATCATCACTTGAACTGGAAAATAAAATTCAGTACTCGCCATCCTTTTTGATTTTTTTTATTAGATATTCTCTTAATATATTCAAATAATTTAAATTTTAACAATTACGCCGAAAATATTCTTAAAGAAATTTTGTATTTCCGAAAATATTTAATGGGGAAGGGAGGAGAAAATTTTTGTTTCCATAAAATTGCAAAGCTGAATACAAAACATTAGTGCAGTTAAACACGTTATTTTCCTGGAGTTTCCAAACCAAAAATGGGGTAAATGCTACTAAGCAGGCTCAAATGTCAATTAATAATAAACAGCGACTACTTAAAAAATAACATCAGTAAAAAAAGAAGTAATTAAATATTTATTCAACAAATACATTCAAAGAACGCGGGTTCGCTTATTTTCAGCCCTTTTTAAAAACCGCCACATTAGCCTGCTCAATGATGATTTAATGATAAAAATAAAATATTTTATAAATATTGAAATATTTAATCAGCCATTTTGTCGGTTTAAATCTTGCTAGAAATAAACCAGCTTAAAACTTTAAACTTTTTAATAACAAAACATTTTCTGCCAAAAGAAAAACAAATTAACTTAATACATGCGATTTAACGCTCAATATACTTGTACTGTCAATGTTAAATTGTGTGGAATGCAATTTGGAGCTTGGAAAACAAAAATCAACAGAGAAGCTAAAACTCCTGGCTGAATGAAAATATGCACATTCAATATACAAGCAAGCGAAAGGAAAAAGTTTTTATATTTTGATCATCTTGTTTATTTTGTTGTTGTTTTTTGTTGCCACAAAAAGCAGTTGCAACCTGCATTAAAATCGAAACACACACGCGCATTCCCTAAACAAACTGAACAAAAACAAAGCAACTTTTAATTAATTTCTCACACATGCTTAACTTATGCGTCTTATTACACCTCTGTAAGATACAAAAGTAATAAAAACTAAAACTGCCTTAAATATCGTAAAATTGCGAACGCCATCTTATGACTGTTGTTTTGAAAGCACGAGGATAAATAACTAAAAGCGACTAGAAAAACAGCAGTAACTTTTACGTATGGAAGTGGCAAGACAAATAATTGTAAAAGACATATTTATAAAGGGGTTTTCAAAAAGAAGTTTGCTTTTTACAAAACAAAATAAATCAAGCAAATTTTGATTAAGATAATTAAAATTTTTATTTTATTACGAAGAGAAAAGTTCGGCAATTATGAATGAAAAATAATATCTGGCAAATGGCCATCATTGCCATGCTGACAGATGTCAATTCTTTCATCTAAGTTTTTAATCACTTTTTTGCAATATGTCGTTCATATTTCATAAATTACATAACGGATTTTTAGTTTTTTTTTTTTTTTTTTTTTGAAAGAGAAGTAGCACTTCAGGCAACAATGCTTATTTCGTCAAGTACCGTGCTACATTCTTTAGGAAAGCGATAGATAGATAAGAGATAGAGAAAGATAGATAGAAGTATAGTCGGAAATTAACTGCCGTATAAAAGACAGCACAGCGACCAGTGACTATGCCTTCATCGCTGAGCAGCCCCACCGACAGTCAGTTTTTATTTTTGTAGTGAAAAAAAACCAAGGTCTTCGTTGGGAATCGAACCCACAACCCCCACACTAAAAAGCTAGTACACTACCTACAGGTGCCTACAGGGGCACCTTAGTTTCAAGACTGAAATCTATTAAATTGGCTTTGTATAATCTCTGCCCGCAAAAAATAATCCAGTGGTGTTAAATCACACGATCTGGCTGGCCACTTAACTGCTGATTGTTGTGAAATTATGCGATCGGCAAATTTGGTTTTATCGTGTTACATGTGGCACCATCCTGTTGAAACCATACAATAGTGATATCCACGACGTTAATATTAGGCCAAAATTGAGTTGTAAGCATCTCGCGATAGCGTGATCCATTGATCGTTACCGTTTTTCCAACCTCATCTTCGAAAAAAGGCCCACTCACATCTCCAAACTGAATAGCGCACCTTGCAGTGACACTTTGAGCATGCAAGGGCTACTCAATACGAGCTCCAGGATTTTCAGATACCCAAATGCGACAATTTTACTTCATGATGCTTTGTCTGAAAAAATCATTTTTTTTTTCGGAAAAACCACCCAATTGTTCCTGAATGAATTAAGCGAATCTGCGGTAGGCTTCAATTCTTGCGCGAGTTGAACCTTGTAAGGCTTTAAAGTTCGCCATGTGGTGGTTTTAGATAACCCTAATTGTTGAGGACGTCGAGGAATTGACAAATTTGGATCTGCTTTAACACTGTGGCTCACGGCTGTGATGTTTTCAGTTGATCGACCCGGTCGAACACACGCTGGTGGTCCAACATTTTGTATCGAGCCTTTTGACTCAAATTTAACGACCAGATTCTAAATAAAGGTCTTAGAAGGACGATTAAGTTGTCCAAAAATATCACGAATTTGACTTGAACAGAACTACCATTTTTATAGAGGATTTTAATTATTTTAATGATATTTTCGTGCGAAATTGAATTCATTATTACAATTGCCAATGCATCTACTGCGAATTCGTTAAAAAACTAATTGTCAAAACTATCTCGTTGTTGGTGCTGCCACAATTTATAAACAAACTTTTTGTTAAAAAACCCGATACTAATCATTTCATAAAATTCGAGCTTTTAAAATAGTTTCCAAGAAAATCAATATGGATTAAAAGATATTTTCTGTTAGCTGGAGTTACTTCTTAAAATCGTATTAAAAACTCACTTTCTTCAATTTTATTCTCTTGACGAAAAACTTCTAATTGTAAAACATGTATCACTGCGTAAAATCGAACAGATTTTTCTTGTAATCACGCTCCTTCTAAGATCGCTATACGTAATTTAATCGCTAAATTCGGGTCTCACGGCAATATACCAAAACAATAAGCTTTTAGTGGCCGTAGTAGAATATAAACTCGTCGACGTTTGCAACAATTAGAGCCACCTTGTGCAGCATTTTCCATAAAAATTTTCATCTTCAGGCTTATAAAGTTCAACTCGTTCGAGCAATGTTTGTTTGAATGTGTGTTAATTGGCTACTTGAAAAACTGAATGAAAATATTGCATTTTTCAGCAAAATTGTCTTTAGTGTGATTAGGCTCATTTTCACTTAGGCGCTTATGCTCTTGTGATTTGAAAGACCGAATTTACGTGAACAGCCCACTAACAACTGATGCTCTAAGAGATAAAGTTCGGCGCTGCATTACCGAGATATGCGAAGCTTTATTGAAAAGTGTCCTTGAAAATTTTGTGAAAAGAGCGGACGCCTGCTGAAGTGCTACAAGTAGAAATTTGCCCGACTTCATACTCCATTATTAATTCCCATATTTCTACTTCACATTGGTTGATATCAAAAAAACTTTACTTGTCGAAAAAATGTTTGCTTTTAGCCAATTTTCTTCCTAACCTCAAATTTGCCTATATATATTTACTGAATTACATTATACTCATGTCTAAGTTTTCCTGTTTTCTTTGCAATATACTGCAAGTATTTGTAAACAAATTTTCTTTCTTAATAAGAGAAATTCATTTATTGTCATTGTCGCTGTCACTATAATATACGTAATCTATTATGACACATAATACAGTATACTTCAAATATAATTACCATGAATTATAATCTATTTATAATATAATTTTATTATATTTTTAATATAATTATAACGACGGTACCCTTTAATCAAAAGTTAATCATTTCAAATTTATTTTTTTGTAGTAATACTAAGGTTAACCAAAGTTATATTGTTTTATTTAAATGAAAATAAATTATAATATAATAATAATATTTTAATTAATATAATTACTTTATTATAATCATATTATAAAATATTTATCTTGCTGTGGTTATAATCTCACCTAAAAGTAATGCAAGCTTCGATTTAATTTTTGAAGAGATAAGGTCACCAATTTATCAGCCGGCTGTAATAATTAATTTTTTCACTAAGTAAATCTGGCCACCTTGGTGGCGTCTTTCAAGCGTCAATCTATTAATGATTACTTGTCAGAGTATACTAATTATACATTTCAAAAACTGAAAGGAGTATGAAAGTTTAGTTAACACCAAACCCTTATGCAAGCTCTGTCGCGCGTAAAACAACACCAATTATATTTTTCTTTACTAGAATTATAAGTTGGAATGATTGAAACAGCGTACAGTTTTAACCTTGAAGAGTTAAGAAATCAGTTTCTCTTTTCTTTTGATCAGATTTCTTTAAAGCGTTCAAGTCAGTATAATGTTGTTACGCAATAGCTTACTGAACTCCCAAAAAATAGCGGCAGTAGAAGACCACAATCCGCAAATGATTTTCATTATTAAAATTTGTAGTTATCGTCCAAAATTGAAATCAGATATCATAAGTTGTTGTTTGTGCGCATGCGCATGATTTGTTGATATTGGTTGAGGGTATTTCGTGAACGAAGATTGAGAGAACTGGTGAGAATGTGATGGATACTATAGGAGATAGAGTAAGTGAGTGCGTTGATGGAAAGTCAGTGATAATGTTGCTTAAAGAAAACTTGTCGCTTGCTCGTCCACCATGGATTAGGATAAATGAGGTGACACTTGTGTGTCACCATGAGGGAGAGAATGGAATTTTTGTCTCATTTGGTCAGGGTGCGTAAAAAACAAACTGGTTCGTGTATTTGTGTTGCTTATCTCCTCTCCGCCAGTAAATGAAATAATATTGCTATTCTCCGTCCTAACTGGCTGGTTTGTAGTCGAATGCATCATTCTCAAGCCGCGTTGTAGTCTGCACTCTGTTTGGATTTATGCCGCAAAGTGTTGAGCAGAGAACGGAGTCTGGGAAGGCATCCTGCGCGTATCATTTACGATGGGCTATTTGTCATTTGCGCGATATATTGTGCACTAATGTGATAAGAGATAGTTAAGTCTGCCTCGGGCCGGTCTAGGGTATCAAAGGGTGACTCTATTCAGCTTGATTCTGGTATATAGCACGATATTTACTACGGAGGCACTGCAGGTGCTGGTATGTGCTTAAACTCTTGACTTGAAGATAGTGCGGTGTGCTTTGCATTTTAGGCTGAGTGAATGTTTTTTTTTTTTGTTGCAGGTAGAAAGGGTTGATGGTCGTGATATTAGGTGTATAAATGCTGGTGAGCGATATGCATTGTTGAATGAAGGTGTGATGTCTAAATAGCAGATGAGGTGGAATGAGAGATGGGTTTGTGCGGGATGATCGGTGGGTGATTGATAATTCCGATTATGGCTTTGTCCTGAGTATGGGTTCCATCCTCATTGGGCATATTTCTCTGAATAATTTTTTCTATCCTACGCATTTGAGTGAGAGGCGAGAATGTGATTGCACTGATGATTATGAGAATTAGCTGCATATGTTGTGTGATTGTCCATATATGTAAGTAACTCGGTTGACAGGGATTTGGATGGGTGTATGGTGATGGTGAATAAACCTTATGATGTGGGTAGAACTCTTTTGGTGATTAGGAATGTGAGTTGGATGAATGATTTTGCATATGGCGTGTTAAGGAGGAGGCAAAATAGGGTTATTAGTGGTTAGGTTAGCTAGTGGAGTGAGGTCATTGGCTTGAGAGTGGGCCGTCTTTGCAATTGTTTAACTTCAATGTTGAAGGCTCGCGGCACCGAGCTACTTTTGGTTGCCGTGAATCCCTCCCTATTTTATTTTGATATGTGAGTGTGGGTGTATGCGATGGTATGTGTTTTAGGTGGATGAGGATGTGTCAACGAATTTCTCGAGCTTTTTGGGACTAAAGTGGTAGTAACTCTTTTGACCGTTTACGAATCTGACCGGAGTCTTTTAACTGCCACCACGAGTGTCAGGATCCTTGGTACTTGGGGTCTAGCCTGGCAATGGTACGTGGTAGCTATAGTTCAAACTCAACTAGCGGGAATACCATAGGCTCCGTGTGGAATTGCATTAAAACCGGATGTCATGACCCAAAGATTGGCAGGAATTTTAATTAGGCTCCACTCTAAACTAAGCGGTACGCCATGACCAATACCGTGGTTTAAGGATGATTCTCAAGTTCTGTACATGAGGGCGCTGATGGATGCACTATATTCAGCTAGTGGTAAGGCCACCATCAGAGTTATGGCCTCCACAGCTAATTACTGGCATTCATCTGTATCTCACATATTATAGGTTGCTTTGTTTTTGCCTAAGTAAATAAACTTTATTATGGCCCATAATCCATAGCATCAAGTGACTAATCCGTTCCGGGTTTATTTTGCAACCGACACGACACCTTATTTATCTATTGAATCTATTTTTGAAAAATATCACAACACGGTGATATTTTTCAACTTGTTGCTCAAGGCTTGCTAATGCGAAACGTCAATTACTTGGTCATGTTTGCTGTGATCACCGTGTATTGAATTGTATTCTTGGCCAATATATCGTCCATATTACTTAATGACATATTAAATAGTCGGCAAAATAGAATGGTTATGAAATTAACTCTATTGTGTTAAAAGTTGTAAAAAAATTAAAGGTTCATCCTTCACTTTAATTTGCCTACCTGAATCCTCTACTGTTTTTTCTGATTAATATCCTCTAGTTCGTTTGTAATTCTGCCTTTCATTTAGTACAATCAACCAACACCACTGCTCAGGTGTAGAAGTGCTAAATTTCATTAACTTAAGAAGCAAAACAAAAACATATTTTTTTAACTAAACAATCACTACGAGCTTGTATAATCAACATATAATATGAAACGTGAAAGGAAAATACAATTTTATAAATTTACTATATAGCAAAAAAAAAACAACAAAAAAACAGGTAGATAAGGAAAAGCAAAATTAAAATTCGTTATAACGGAAATAGATTTCCATGTAGCTGTGAATATATATCTAGATGTGTCTGGTATGTGTAAGTTTATGTTAAAACAAATTTAAGATAATGAAACTGATGTTCGTGCTGCAACATAAGCAAAATTACCAGTTAAGAATTTTAAAGGAAAATTTTCTGCTAAATTAAAATATTAAAAGTTTATTAGTTGTACTTGTTGTTGCAGCAAATTGTCTTAGACAATTTTCAAATTTGCATTTATTTAATGTTTAAATTTTAATAATAATTAAGCCTGCAAGAGTATTTCATACTGTGTCAATAAATTACATTTAATCTAACTTCTTACAAACTGTACGGCAAAAATGCAACTAACAAATTTATCTGTTGATTATATTCAACAAAAACGGAATGAAGTGTACAAATAATTCCATTATATTTTTTTTTTGGGGGGGGACTTAAACTAATTCAATTTTCAGACAAAACTTTTCAAAGCTCTATAAGCCTGTAACAAATACCAGCACTTACTATTTTTTCTTTTCGTTATTAATTTAAGTGTGCATGAGTTTGAAGCAAGAAGGAGCTCTTTTTTGCTTTATGTTGTAATTAAGAACCAATAAAATAATATGACAATTGTTAAGGTAGTTTGTGCTTTTGCATTTGTTTCATTTTATATGACACTAGACACGGATATACGCACACACACATATATATATATATATATATAACAATTTTGTTCACATGCACATGAAGCACTTCTAGCCATTGCTTTTAAATTTACAGTTTCCAGGCAACAAGCAGCAAATATGTGACCTAAGGATTCTTTTAAAATAACTGGAAAAGGCACTTTACTTGTACATATATTTACAGTCACCAGAAAAATGAGTTAAATGGATGACAGAAGATAATAAATGTATTTATTTTTTGTGAAAAGACAAACAACCAACACGTACATAGCCAAAGACTGAATTTAGTTCAGATATCTTTACTAAAGCAATATAGATGGATATATAATGTATGTAGATGAGTTGCTGATTCTGTGTCAAGAACAAAGAAAGTTTTAAATCAAAACCCAGCTTTGAAAGATCGACGACTAAGATAACGTGGTCGTGTCATCGGCTGAGGTATTTAAGTGTAGAAATTATTCCCCTTCTTAGGGGTGGTAAAAATGTATTAAGATGTTTCTATATAAAATACAATAAATAAATATATTAAGGGAGTTGCGGGTGGTTGTGATATTCTGGATCGAAGTTTGAAAATCTACTTGGAAAGAAATGAGCATAATGAGTACTAAAAAGGGTGGAGAAAAATTGCAATATTTGTCAAAAGGCATGGGCAAAAAAGCGATTCCAAAAGAAGCTCTATAGAAAAATCCTTAAACTCTTGAAGCCGCAATTAAGGCATACCATGGAACAACAAACTAATCGTCAATCAATTCTTTATTGCACCGACGCGATGAGAATGAAGTATTAAAGTTGAATCAATTCACAAAGCCAAAAAAGTTAAATATATTGTTACGTTTATACCCTTTATAAACGTTTTGTTGTGAACTCTTTATTGCAAAATAAATAACACCAGTTATTAGAACTTTTAAATTAATAACAATATTATCTACTTTAACTACATAAAGTTGACACAGAACAATTTACTTAAAATGCACGTCTTTACTCGATGAGGCTTAATTTTACACTGATTGACTGATTGACACTTAGACGCTTCCCTATTTATACTTGTCCATTTAAAGTCTAGAAGATTTAAAAACCTTCTGCTCCCTTTGTATCGCATTTTGTTGTGGTATGTTGTTTATTCGTTGTATAGGCGCCTGTATGTCTGTGTGTATAGTTGTTTTTGTTTTTATGCTGATAAGGTTTCTGCTTGGGATTAATTTCAATACATTTATTGTTGCTTTTTTAAAAAAGGGTTTCTTAGAAAACCACGCAGATGGTAAACGACATGTATGTTTGTTGTTGTAAAATTAGTTTTTTTGTCTTGCGCGTTTAGATGATAAACAGGATACATGTAATTTTTTTCCTTGCATGCCAGGCAGTTAGTAATCAGCATATCAAATTGTAGTTGTGTGTGTATAAACTTCTACGCAGTTTGTAACAAGTCGTCCGCTTTATTGTTTAATTATTTTATTTTAAAACCTAAGCAAGACACATTCGTAACAATACGATAACAGAATATAAGTCGTGTATACATATCTGTTAAATAAAAGATCATGAGTTTAAGTCCCCACAGAACTTTTAGTAAACTGAAAACTACTTGTTGTTGCGTAGCCATGTTAGAGAGCTGGTTTAAAACCGACTTAATGGAAATCATTAAATTATACCAAATTATTCTGTGACATTCATGGCTGATCTGGTTAACAAAAAATCGAATAGTTCGACAACGAGTCATAAGCTGTTTACATTTGTTGAAAACGCATATTAAGTAAGCAAGATAATTCGTAAAAAGAAATTTAACCGAAGCACAGAGTAAGAGATAAAAAGGAACAGAAACAGGATCGACAAGGGGAATAATATTTTTCCTTATTTTAATGCAGTATGGGGGTTGTGGGTTCGATTCTCAACGAAGACCTTGGCTTTCTTTCACTACAAAAATAAAAATTGACTGTCGGTGGGGCTGCTCAGCGATGAAGACATAGTCACTAGTCGCTGTGCTGTCTTTATACGGCAGTTAATTTCTGACTATCCTTCTACTTTCACCACCTGTTTCATCTCTTCTCTATCCCTTTCCTGAAGAATGTAGCACGGTACTTGACTAAATAGGCATTGTTGCCTGAACTGCTACTTCTCTTTAAAAAAAAAAAACAAAACAAAAGTTGTTGAAAATTCAGTTCACTTTTTTTTGCGAGGATATTGTTGTTTTAGTAATTGATGCCATATCTTTAGTTTAATAAAGGGTTTTTCAACAATAAGTTTGTTTTCTAAAACAAAATAAAACAACAAATTTATATGATTTAAATTTTTATTGTATATAGTTCGGCAATTATGAATGAAAATGATATGTGACAGATATCGATTTTTTCATCAAAGTTTTTAAACACTTTTTAGCAAAATGGCGGTCCTATTACGTTAATCATATCATGGATTTTGAGTTTTAAGGCTGAAATCGATTCGAATGGCTCTGTATGGATTCTGTGCTTAACAAAGCTCCACAATAAACAATCCAATCACACGTTCTGGCCACTTAACTGCTGATTGTCGTGAAATTTCGTTTCCAATTGAACAACGTTTTCAGTTGAACAACGATGTCGAATACGTTTGTATCGAACCTGTGGACTCAAAATTAACAATCAAATTCCTAATAGCGGTTTCAGAAGGACAATTATGTTATCTGAAAATATCACGAATTTTACGAAATGTATCTTTAACAAAACCACCAATTTCATAGTGGATTTTAATTATTTTAGTGCGATTTTCGTGCGAAATTGAATACATTGTGACGATTTACAATGCATTCGCTAGAAATACGTCAAAAAACTAAATGTCAAAACTATATATTCTGGTTGAAGAACAAACTTCTTGTTGAAAAAACATTAAATAAATACCACAAAAATAGTATTAATACTTACTGGTTAAAGTAGTATTTATAAATCTAAAAACTATTTTCTCAGTTCCTTTCTAAATAACAAAACTACTGCAATTAAGAAGCAAAACTAACAAATTCATTAAAAGAATGCCAAATTAAATAAGTTGAATCCAAAAGAAAAAATTTCTTAAAGAGGATAAAACTGTAAATAGTTTGAAGAGCTAACTTAAGGTGTGTATTGAAAAATAAACATATTTTACACCCCAATTTAGCCTAAACAAAAAATAAAAGAAAAAGTAAAAAGGGCGCTATAGTACACTAAAAATTTACTCTAATGAGAAAATAAGCATATTCATTTGGATGATCCACCAAGCGATATCGAAGTAGAATTTTATATTATTCAAATTATTTTTTGTTCCATGAAAATATTTTTACTTAACACTTAGTTCATGCAAAATTATGCATTAGATATTTGCTACAAAACAATTAAACAAAGAACTAAACGCACCTCTTCTTATTAGTAGAGCCCTATTAGGATAGAGAAGCAATAATCAGCACAATAGAAAAATTCGTATAAAATTCTTTTTCCTATAGCATTGACTGGCAACACTCAAAGGTATAATGAAGCTTAAGAGGCAAAAATGTGTACATGCATAGAATTGCATTAAACTAGTGTTTTGTTCTATTTAACCAACTTGCCTTTGCTCGACACCAACAGCACACCAACAACTTCAACAAAAGGAAGCGTAAAAAATACCAACAAGCAAATAAATAAGGCAACTAACTTTTGGAATAACAAACACTCAGGCTACATATTTAGCAACCCAGGAGATCAAAATTTGCCGCAGACTCAATCGCTGGAATAAACACTAACAAAAATTTGCCAAAAACAAAAAAAAAAAGAAAAACAAAACAACAAAAATAACATTCCAAATATTTTGAGGATTTTTCACTGAAAAACGTAATGAATATCAAATAAATAGTCACAGCCTGATCTCTCAGGCCAAACATAGCCTCAGTCAGTTTCCAAGTCATTGACGTAAGCAAGCAAAACAACAATTTGCAAGGATTAAAAAAAGTTTCTATGGCACTTGACAAACAAGATGCCAGTCCGCGCAACCATTGTATTCGTTTTTGTATTTTAGTTTGTTTGACTTGCAGCTGATGCAAGCTCCAATACAAAAGTCCCAGTATATTACCACCAAGATGTTAAACGGCTAATAACGGAATACTACCAAACTGCAAATAACACAGCAGACAACAATAGTCGTTGTAGCAAATCTACGCTATGCAGTGAATAGATATTAAGATATCAAATGATTGTTGACAGTTGAAGTGTTTGGAAGGCGTAACTCGAAAACTCATTCAGACGAGGATGTGTGAATTCTATTTATGTACAAATTGGCTGTGATGTTTCTTTGTGTGTGTGTGTGTAAGTGTTTGAAAAAGCAAAATATTTTCCACAATACAGCACACCTCAGTCGAATGTCACTTATAACAAAAGAATATTTTATATTATTAACAATATGATCCTTGACATACAGTATCCCCAGTAAAAACTCTCCGAAGCAACGATTTCTAATTGATAATATTTTTTCTAAATTTTTTTCCACAGTACTTGCTATTTAACTCACTATTGTCCATTTTTACCAGTTGTCAATTTTTGTCGCCACAATTTTTCCGCATACATTAAAAGCATGTTGCAGGAAATACTAAAAATGGAATGAACTCGATATTATTCTAGGTAAGTAGCGCTTAACTATTCAAGAGCTATTTTAAATGGTATCCTCCCCTATTAAAAGTAACCGGAAGTTATTACTTTAGTAAGTAACAAATCAACGAACTGACCCGATTTTTTTTTTCTTTTTTAAAAATTATTCTTTAATAAAATCTGTTAATCTAACTAAAAAAATAGTTAAGAAATTAATAATTAATATTTTAAGCTCAAAAGAAATAGAATTTAGTTAAAGCTTTCGTCTTTACTTTTCTACATGTTACTGTTACACTGAGAAATTGTAGAGCCGAAGAAATTTTGTAAAACTTCAATTATACCAGTGTTGATGTGACGTGTCGTACTTTGTTAAACAGCTGATATGCTGGACGTTATTTTTAAAATACTCATCTCATTGTTGGCATCCGAGACAGATTTAATAACTACTAGAACTCTTAGGTTTTCCTCACTTCTCTTTCAAGCCAGTTTAGTTCAGAACTATTTTTTGTATGAAATTCTTTATAACGGGTTTTCCAACAAGAAGTTTGTTTTATAAAACTAAATAAAACCAAACATTTTGATAAAGGTGATTTAAATTTTTATTGTATTAGGAGCGAAAAGTTTGTCAATTATGAACAAAAAATGATATCTGCAAATGTCCATCACGACCACCATAATTTTTAATCACTTTTTGGTAAAATGGCTGTCCTATTTCGTTAATCATATTACAGACTTTAAGTTTTAAGGCTGAAATGGCTTCGATTGGCTCCGTATAGGCTTTGCCCATATAGACTCTGTTCTTAATACTAATCCAGTGGTGTTAAATCACACGATCTGGGTGGCCACTTAATTGCTAATTGTCGTATAATTATGCGATCGGGAAATTTTGTTTGCAATAAATTTTTCGTTTCATTGACTGTGTGACGTGCAATATCGTCTTGTTGAAACCACATGTCAATGATATTCACGTCGTCAATAAGAGGCATCTCGCGACAGCGTGGTCCATTGACCATTACCGCATTTCCAGCCTCATCTTTTAGAAAAACGGCCCAGTCACGCCTTTAGAACACATAGCGCACAATACAGTATCACGTTGAACATGTAAAGGCTTTTAGGATTTTTAGAAGCCCAAGTGCGGTAATTTTGCGTGCTGAAATACCCTGACAAGTGAAAATGTGTTTCGTCTAAAAAAATGTTTTTTTTCAGAAAAACCAGCCGGTTGTTCTTGAATGAATTGAGCGAATGAATTGTCGGTTGGCTTCAATTCCTTCACCAGTGGAACCATGTACATCCGTACGCAAAATTCGCCATATGGTAGTTTTGGCTAACCCCAACTGTTGAGAACGTCGAGTAATTGACAACTTTGTATGTGCTTCAACCCGGTGGCTTACGGCTGCGAAGTTTTCAGTTGAACTGCCCGATTGAATACGTGTTGATATTCGCACATTTTGTATCGAGCCTATCGACTCTAATTTAACGACCAAATTCTTAATAGCGGTCTCAGAAGGACGATTGTGTTGTCCGCAAATATCACGAATTTTACGGTTTTGTAAATAGAAATATTTTTTAATATTCTTATAAAATATGTTTACGTTTATTACTTTAATTAAATATTTTGTTCTTTCGAGTTTTAGTGCAAAATAACAACACAGTACATTAGAGTTTTAAATTAAGTCAATATACAGAAAATAAACAAGATGGTAACTTTGTTGTCTTTACTCTCTGATGACTCATAGTACTTATATAATTGTTTAAAGCGGTTCTCTCACATTCAAGAATATTCTACTTTAACTTCATCCCATATTGCTGTTGTTAATAACATTCAGCTTAGGCTCCTGCTTGGCTATGTGTTTTATTTTATTTTGCTTTGTGTCATAATATTTTCTGTTGTTTACTCATTTTGTAGAATTTCTTATACGCTTATTCTAGTTGTCTTGTGTGTATAAGATTTCTTAGAAATCTACGCAGTTGATAAAACGCATAGTGGGTCGTTTACTTTTTTTATCTTCGTAACAATATTTATTACTCAAAAATTCAATTGTATTATTGTGGAGAAAGCATAGCCATATAGCCGTCATCAGTGAATTTTGGCAAATTAATTAAATAGGAATTATATTCAACCAACATAGCAGTAAGAACGTAAAACTAAATGTTATTCTCATTTAGTTAAACAAGAGCAAAGTACAAAAATCTAGGTTTTTATTAAAAGTTTTACCTAAATCCACTGGTGGCTCATGTAAAAACTAGCAAAATATTCATATGAATATGCTTTACCTGCTGTAAAATATTTTATTTCTACATAATGAACATTAAAATAATCAAAATTTAACAAAGTTTCTGAAATATTTTCAAAATGCCTTAAAGATATTATTTAACAAAAATTAGTAAAATTTCACATCAATAATTTTTAATTATTTTTTTATAATTTATTATTTATTAAATATATATTAAATTTTATCTAATTATCGTAATACCAATTATATGCATAACACTTTGTTAAGCATATTTATTTAAAATCAAATTTAAATAATTTACATAAAAACTTGAAAATTTTTCATACTTTATAAATAATTAATGAAATAAATATTTTAGAATTAATAATTTACTTGAAATTCAAACCATAATATTATTATTTTTTGCATATGATACATTTGAAATATCATATATATCACATAGGAAAATAATGTATTTAGTTTAATATATTGTAATAAAAACCAACAATAATTATAACAGCATGGACTACAAAATCAATTAAATAATTTGTTATTTGCCACCACGCACAATTATAATTGAGTGAATAGACGAAGGCATCCAAATACGCGTCAACGAAATTTAAAACAAAACGAAAAAAATATAAACAAACATGGGTTAAATAAACATAAATGTTATTTGTCGTATAAACTAATTTCCAAATGTGCTAATTAAATTTTCAAAATGTGATTATAGTAATAAGCGAGGGGCTATTAGGGTGAAGTATATTAATTGGAAAAAATATTCTCCTTCTCAATGTTCCGTAGCCATTTTTAGAACCCCTAGAGGTAGACAGACTCTTGAAATTTTCACGGAACTTGTATGTCGCTATAACGACAAATAGTAAAAATTAAAAATTGTTTCGAAAATGAAGTCATTTTTATACAAATAATATTATTTCGTTTGAACTGTGATAGGTAGTCACACTACCTATCTCCTAAACGCTATACAAGAACAGAAAATGTTTAATTAAGCCGCTTTCAAATAGTCACGTGATTTTATTGTGAATATGTGTATGATATTAGATATATCATGACAATCACCAGTTAAGTGGCCAGGCAGATCGTGTAATTTAACACCACTTGATTATTTTTTGTTGGACTATATTAAGAACAAAGTCTATACGGAACCAATCGAATCGATTCGTGATGTCATTAACGAAATAGGACCGCCAGTTTTCCAAAAATTTATAAAAAACTTTAATAACAGAATCGACATCTGTCAGTGTGATCATGGTGCACATTTGCCAGATATCATTTTTCATTCATAATTTCGTAATACAATAAATATTTGAATTATCTTAATATAATTTTTTCATTTTATTTTGCTTTAGAAAACAAACTTCTTGTTGAAAAACCTTTTATAATATAATCATTTGGCATTTTATAGTGGAACAAAAACAGCGTTTTTTTTCGAAACACAGAATAGCAAATTTTCTGCTTGTCATATATGATTTTCTTATCACTGCTTGTCATTAGATCGAGAATAGAACTGCAAATAAGTATAATATTCAAATAGCAAAAGGAAATAGTTTCCAATATTCTTTAAAATAATTGAAAAGTAAGAAAAATTCATATAAATAAAGCTTTCAATACTAAAATGTCCAATGGTTAAAATGTTCTGATGGTTAAATTTAGTTCGTGGAATTTTAATGAAGCACGTTGTTGTTGTTGTTGTCTTGTGTTTGTAAGATTTTTTAGAAACTTCTTCATTTGTAAACAGACACAATATGTCGATCATATGATTTACTTTTTTAGTGATTATTATTTTCTTTTATAACTTAAACTTAGCACCTTCATAAAAATATTGTGGTAGCTATATCTAATACTCTTCGCTACCCCAATACAAATAATCGCATATTTTACTGTTATTACTATCATTATTCTTCTGAATTTCATTGATCAATCTAGTAGCGATCACTTTATACTTTGTATGAGAGGAACCCCATCTACTGTCTCAATCTACCCAGTATTTCACTTGATCATGCACAGCATTTTAACCCTCTAAGACTTATAATTCTCACATTATTTAATGTCGAAAAAATATATTGTTCTTTCTATATATTGAAGATAGATGGCTTATACATATCTTATAGATAGATTTTTATATTTAATTAAATTCACTGAAATTGTTTATTAATATAGAAAACTGGTTCATTGCTATGACTGCCTCGGTAAGATTTACTTATGTCATTTCCTTATTTTTAGGTTTGTTATTAAAAACAAAAATATGTACTTTTCTTTATTTATTTCCAGTCCTCCCTAATAAACATAATGCAAAATTTGTTCAACTAATACAACAATACAAACTCAGGCTCACATCGGCATACAAAATATTTAGTAACTGAGAAATGTAGTGAAGTAGACAGGAAACGGATAAAATGGTCATACCAAGGTTTACTTTTGACAAATATTTATATTTATCCATGAAATTTTGTTTATTTTTTCTTTAACCTAAAATTTCAATATACGCGCATATAATCGAACAAATAAAAAATAACACCTGAATATTATGGAATGTTATTATAAAACCATATCAACATTTCAACATGTTTGACTACAGCATATATTTATTTGATTTTCATATCAAAATCATATTCAATTTAGCGTACACTCACACTCAAAGCGGGCGGCACTGTAAAACGGGATGCACGTGTAAGTTTAATTTAAGTTGTTGAGCGAAACCTGCGATAATAATTGAATTTGTAGAAACCACAATTTTGGCTAATTTGCAGTTTTATTGAAGCTTAATCATAATAACAACAATTACAACAACAAAATCTCAGGAAAAGAAAAACACTTTAAAACAATAATTGATTGCATTTATTTTTCTCGTTATCAATGCTTAAAAATATTTAGGTTTTTATATTGATTTTTATTTTAGCCAAAAGTAATTGAAAATCATTATAAAATTAATAAACAATTTAATTCTATGAAATAAATTTGGTGTTAAATAATAAATTAATGCTAAGAGATTTTAGTCGAAATTATTATTGTTCTTGATCTCTCCCTCTCTCTCATCTTCTTCTTCTTCCATTAAAATCTATAGAAAATCTGTCCTACTTAAAAAACCGTTTAAAAAAGTGCGTGTGTTAAAGTGTTAAAGGGCCTAAATACCAGGCAGCCAAAATGTAACTCTGTTAATATAAAGACAATTACTAATAATATCTGATCTGTTATCTAAATTTTGTAGCGCATCATGGCGGTAGATTAAAAAAAAAAGATAGAAATGTTGGTTGTTATCTTAGATAAGACCCCAGAAAATAAGTTATTTCCTACACCACGAACAAGATTGGTGTCCAGAATAAAAGAAAAATTTTAGTAGAAAATGTTACAACAGTCGAGATGAATGCTTCGGAGTAGATGTGGTTTTCTTTTTTTCTAAACATAAGATCACGAATCATAACTTCAAATTCTAACAGAAATTTGAGCATCATAATTGTTTAAGAAAATATAATTGTCAGAGCTAATGTTCTGGTGGAGACACCTGCTTATTAGAACAGAAAATCCGAGATGATTTAGACGCCTGTAGAGTAGAGCAGAGGAGTCGTGATCCAAGCTCAGTAGAATCAGTCAGAAGAGCGAATAAAAGTGAGTAATAGTTTTGGCTGAATTGGTTAAAGGAACCGGGTTAGTAAGACAGAAGATAGAATTTTGGCTCTTACCAGAGCGTATTGTGGGTTTAATGGTTTAATTTTCAATCAGAAGTTTGTTTTCTAAAACAAACAATTAAGATTAAGGTGATTTATATTTTTATTGTTTTATTATTGAAAACAAACGCTTAATGAATTGAGCGAATCTATGGCGATGTGTATGGTCGGTCGGCTTCAATTCCTGCACCAGTTCAAGCTTGTAAGGCTTCTAAGTCAAAATCTAAGTTCAAATTAGGTGCCCCTGTAGGCTAGTGGGTAGTGTACTAGCTTGTATATATGGGGGTTGTGGGTTCGATTCCCAACGAAGACCTTGGTTTTTTCACTACAAAAAATAAAAATTGACTATCGGTGGGGCAGCTCAGCGATGAAGGCATAGTCACTGGTCGCTGTGCTGTCTTATATACGGCAGTTAATTTCCGACTATCCTTTTACTTTCACTACCTGTTTCATCTATTCTCTATCCCTTTCCTGAAAGAATGTAGCACGGTACTTGACTAAATAGGCATTGTAGCCTGAAGTGCTACTTCTCTTTAACAAAAAAAAAAAAACCGCTATGTGATGGTTTTGAAGCCCTAATTGTTGAAAATGTCGAGGAATCAACAAATTTGGATCTACTTCAATACTGTGGCTCACAGCTGCGATGCTTTCAGTTGAACTCCCAAGTCGAATACGTGTTGGTATTCGCATATTTTATATCGAGCCTGTCGGCTCAAATTTAACGACCAAATTCTTAATACCTGTCTCAGAAGGACGATTATGTTGTCCGAAAATAGGATTTCATAGTGGATTTAATTTTTTAATGCGATTTTCGCGCGAAATGGAATTCATTGTAACAATCGGCAGTGCATATACGACGAATACATCAAAAAACTATATATCAAAACTACAATGTTCTTGTTAAAAAACCCGATGGATTATGTTGTGAATTGCTGCGTAAGTTTTTTCGAGACGTAGTTGCAATAAGCCGGAAGATCGTAGTTTTGGCACAGCTGCTGGGATAGTTGTACTGGTAGCAGGGGCACGTTTGCTTAACATGACATCAAGTAACTTAATACTCGATGGAATTAACAAAGTTTTGTGATGCAGATAGCAGAGTAAGCTAAATACAAACATTAGCAAGATGACAGACTGCGAACTAGGAAATGGAAGATAAAGAGACACAGCGCTCAAAGAGGAAACTACGTCAACAAATTAATGCCAATAATCATATGAAGTTTTTAATTTCACAATTTTAAAAGCCAAAAACCCATCTGTCATTGAAGCTCATGAGCGAATGATACGCCAATAATTGTTACTGAAAAATACTGAACCAAACCGATAGTTCTTACGAAAGGGTTAACTATGGCACATATGATCAGTATACTCTGGCTAAGTGTGAACAACGCAACAAAATATTTGAAGATCAATCGTCTATTCCCACACATTAAAAATGCAGAATAAAGTTCGGAAATTAGGTTAAATTTTAGCTTGAAATGAAGCCATCTTACGACCCATCCTACCCAGCAGCACGGGACATTAAATTTTAAAAATAAACTGAACACTGAATTTTAAAAATAAATCTAGAATTGGTTTTATTTTTCTATAGAAATATAAATGACATTGATGCGAATGAAATTTGGTTTTAACCGGATGCCATTACGTAGCAAACGGCAACCATAAACCATTAACTTATAAAAATTAAAATTTTGTATTCAGATGATTTCGAGAATGGAATTACGTGATAAGATTTACAACGTTACCTAACCTTGTGGCCAGAACACGATAGTGAATCAAACCACTTTGGTTGATATGTAGCGTGCACCCACGTCCTAGGAAGGCGAAACATAATACTATCCAACAGGTCATTCCTAGTGGCGATTTCGAGAGCGAGAAGCAGGGCCAGCACACCCACTCCTTGCTGAAGAGTTGGATACTATCTAACTCCTGGTCAAGAACATATAACATAGCATGCTCACTGGATCCGGATCATTTACCATGTGTTCTTGGTCAAAGTAAGCTGATCCTGGCCCCTTAATCATTTCGTGAGGGCCTGAGAAACCACAACCACCACGATACTCGCCGAAGGGCCAACCTTAATAATCAGTCAGAGACCAGCAAAAGCTGAACTCTGGGACTTACTGATTCACGGGGAAATAACGTGGAAATTGCCTAGGGGACTGGACTTCCTTTTACCCCCAGGTGCGATTTCAGTAAAACATATCAATGTGCGCCCGGGTGATTCGAGAGTGGAATGACGTGATAAGATTTACATTTGCGCCTGGCAGTAAGCAGTTATCACATAGTGGATCATTACCACTGTGGATAAAATGTAGCGCCATCATCGCCCTAGAACGCCTTCGGATACGTATATCCTGCGGTCACTCCTAGTTGCAACTTCAAAAGCCCGAAGCAGGCCGCAGCCTTCACTCCTTGCTGAAGAGTTGGCGACTATCCAACTCCTGGTCCAGAACGCATGAAGCTTAATATAATTAAGAACACGACGGCATTCATACTCACTGGACCTGGACCATTCATTGTGTTCATTGTGAATGATCAGACCCACAAACTCAAACGAGGGCCTTGAAACACACAGCCACCACGATACTCCCGAAGGGCCTACCGCAATAATCAGTCAGAGAACAGCTAAATGCTTAAAGAGACAAAGAGCGGAGCTATGGAGCTTTACTTATTCCCGTGGGGGGGAGTGAGAATGGAATATGTCGATTTCTATTATTATATGTGGGTGGTCATGTATGCCAACAACAATTAACGCCAGGATTGTACATGCTATTCGTGGCATACGCTACGAAAAATAACCTAAAATTATACGTCCTGATTGAAGGCCAATGACGTATGCGTCATAGTCAAATTCAATTGATAATGCCACGTATTAATCTTTCGATTAAAAATCATTCTGGAATTAAATTTATTGGAATTAATGTTATTTTTTGTAATTTAAATTTAAAAAATATTCCCTTTACATCTAATACATGCAAATAAAAATAGAACATTTTTATTTCTGGCAAACAGGCATCGATCTATTCATGCGTGTCTATCTGTGTGGGATTTATTATTTAATCCTGCTACTGTGAAGCAATTTTGTTCGTTATTTATTTTTTATTAAATAAAATTATGCTTCAATGAGAATATTATTTTGTTTATTTTATTGTATTTGTTGTAATCTTCTATAAGATTATGTTGTTATTTAAATCGTCCATATGTGAACGTATATGGGTGTTTTATGTTATAAAATTATTATTCATTTATATAGCGGCTATTGTTTCAGGCAAAGCAATACGTCTATTTAAAAATAAAAATAAAATTAAGTGACACATGGAGAATTTCACATGTATAGAAATTTGGCTTTTTAATGCCGCCTTAACAAAACCGAAACTAAAAATAAAAATACAAAAATTATTATACTATGCTGAGTGGTATACGTTTAAGCGTTTATTATTGGTGCTTAATGTACAACCTGCTGTAAATTTGCTAAGTCATCGGATTCTACAATTATTGAAAAGATATTTTTTTTGATAATTTCTTTGCAAATATTTCCTACAAGAACAATATTTTTTTGCATGTTTACTTAGTGTCGTAAAAGCAAAATCAATAAAAAATAATCCAATAATTTGTTAAACCTTTTATTTGTATAGGGTTTTTCAACAAGAAGTTTTTTTCACTTGTGGCAACACCAACAATATAATTGTTTCGACATTTAGTTTTTTGACGTATTCGTAGTAGATGCATTTGCAATTTTTGTATTGAATTCAATTTCGCACGAAAATCGCATTAAAATAATTAAAATCCCCTATGAAAATGGTGGTTCTGTTAAAGTTACATTTCGTAAAATTCGTAATATTTTCGGAAAACATAATCGTCCTTTTGAGACCGCTAATAAGAATTTGGTCATTAAATTTGAGTCGACAGGCTCAATCTGCGAACACCAACACGTGTCCGACCGGGTCGTTTAACTGAGCCACAGTGTTAAAGCAGATCCAAATTTGTCAATTCTTCGACGTTCTCAACAATTAGGGTCATCCAAATCCACCACATGGTGAATTTTGCTTACGGCTTTGACTTAGAAGCCTTACAAGATTCAATTGATGCAGGAAGCCGAACGTCCATTCACATCACCGTAGATTCGCTTAATTCGTTCAGGAACTACCGACTGGTTTTTCTGGAAAAATTATTTTTTCATTTTCACTTGTCAGATTATGTCGATAGGCAAAATTGCCGCATTTGAGCTTCTGAAAATCCTAGAGAGATTATTAAGAAGCGATTGCTATATGCGATCTGAAGGCATGACTGGACCTTTTTTGTTTGAATATTAGGCTGGAAATGCTGTAACGGTCAATGGATAGCGCTATCGCGAGATGCTGACAATACAATTTTGGCCTATTATCGACAATGTGGATGTCACTAACAGGTGGTTTCAATAGGACGGTGCCACATGTCACACAGCCAATGAAACGATCAATTTATTGCAAACCAAATTTCTTAATCGCATAATTTCATGACAATCAGCTGTTAAGTGGCCAGCCAGATGGTGGGATTTAACACCACTGGATTATTTTTTGTAGCGCTATGTTGAGGACAGAGTCTATACGGAAACAATCGAAACGAATCAGCCTTAAAACTCGAACTCCGTGATGTGATTAAGGCAATAGGACCGCCATTTTGCCAAAAAGTAATTATAAACTTCAATAAAAGAATCGATATCTATCAGCGGGGTCGTGGTACACATTTGCCAGATATCAGTTTTCATTCATAATTTTCGAACTTTACTCTTCGTAATACAATAAAAATTTTATTCATCTTAATCTAAATTTTTTGTTTTAGTTTGTTTTAGAAAACAAACTTCTTGTTGAAAAACCCTTTGTTTTAATTTTAAATTTTAATAGTTTTGATTTTATTTAAAATTATTTGAAATTTTTAAAATTTTAACCACAGAAGCTTAACAACCAGTTTATTTATATTTAATACAACATACAATTTACAATAGGTTATGAACATATGTCTTTACCACTGTATAACTGATCCAAGAAGTACTTTAATTTTTAAATAACATAATGAGATTTTAAGTTAAGTTAAAACTTTTTAAATTGAATAAATTGACAAAAGTGAAAATGTGTGTCTTAAGTTGCTTGTGAGTTTGTATTTATATCCATGTGTATACACGCATAGAGTATAGAAATAACCAACAGTAAAACCAACAACAAACCAATCGAAGATTATTACAATATCAACAACCGCACAACAATAGTGTGAGATTAAAACCAATAACAACACAAATAGTAAAACAACAACAACAACAGCATTTACGTTAAACTCCCTTTTTTGTCCCTATAAATCTTTATTGAACTTAAAAATCTATCATAAAATTCATCTTTATTTAGAATTTTTGTTGTTGTTGTTATTGTAGCTGCTTTTTTATTTTTGTACTTGGAATCTCAATAAACTGTCAACATGATTCAGAATGGATTTTGTGTTTGGTTTTGTTGTTTCCGTTTGTTTGTTTGTTTGTTCATTTCATTTCACATGTTGTTGTTTTTGTTGTTTTGTCAACAACTGCAATGAAACGTGACGTTGCATTTTACACTGTACAATAGATTATTAGATTTTAGCCAACACTTTTTTCTTCCATTTAATTCCATCCATTCAGTTACAACTGAAAGTTAGTGGTTGACAGAGAAATAATCACAAGCAGGCAATAACCGCAAAAAACGCTAAAGACATTGACAACGTGCGAATTGATTGTGACAAGAAAATCATTGAAAGTATTTATTCTTTAAAGGAAATTTGTCAATTCATGGATGTTCGTGATAAAATTTACATCTGCACCTGGCCGTAAGCCCTAATCAGATGATGGTCAAACCACTGGGAATGAAAAGCAACTTCATTCACGCCCTAGGAAGCCGAGGACTAATCCTAACAACAGGTTTTTTTTTTTTAAAGAGAAGAGAGAGTAGCACTTCAGGCAACAATGCCTATTTAGTCAAGTACCGTGCTACCTTCTTTAGGAAAGGGATAGAGAAGAGATGAAATAGGTGGTGAAAGTAGAAGGATAGTCAGAAATTAACTGCCATATATAAGACGGCACAGCGACCAGTGACTATGCCTTCATCGCTGAACAGCCCCACCGACAGTCAATTTTTATTTTTGTAGTGAAAAAAATTAAGGTCTTTGTTGGGAATCGAACCCACAACCCCCATATTTACAAGCTAGTACACTACCTACTAGCCTACAGGGGCACCTAGATCTTTCCTAATTGCAATTTCAGCGGTTCCGAAGCAGGATTGCAAACCACTACTCCTTGGTGAAGAGCTGGAGACTATCCAACTCCTGGTCCAGACCACATGACTACCATGCTCACTGGATCCGGATCATTCACCTGTTGATGAAGGCGAGATGATCCTGGCCCCCATAATCAAATTCATGCGGGGGCCGCAAAACCACAACCACCACGATACTCCCGAAGGGCCAACCTCAATAATCAGCCAGAAAAATAGCTAAAAGTCTAAAGAAACAATTAGCGGAACTCTGGGGCTTACTGATTTTCGTGGAAATAACCTGGAGCTTCCAGTTGACACCCTGCTGGGACTGGGCTCCCTTATACTCCCAGTAGCACAAGTCTAGATGGTTAAGGAATCCATAAAGACCAATAAATGTGCCCCCGGGAGGAACAATTGGGTTTCTCCAAAACCATCACATGGCAAATGTTCCGTAAAGATTTGACTTTAAAGCCTTACAAGGTTGAAGTCAAATGACCATTATCATCGCAGTAGATTCGCTCAATTCATTCAGAAGCAACCGGCTGGTTTTTCTTAAAAAAATCAGCAGCCTCTTTTCACTCTTCACAGGGTATGTCAACAAGCAATTTTATAAGTAGCGATTCCGATTCCCATACCTGTTAGATTTGTTTTAGACCGCATTCGTTTGTGGATAATTAGTCAGTTTGGAAAGATCTTATTATGAAAAAATTAAAGTAAATACTGATCGTTCTTACAAATTATCAAACACAAACGAATTAAAATATGAAATAGATTTTAGAAAGAGTACTATGAATAATTGCCCTTCCGAAATGATGACCTCTGTGAAGCCTCTATTCTATGATCATCTTATTTAAAGATTGTAAGAAATATTACAACACTTGATGTTGCGCTGTACATGACAGTTCTGTGATTTTTTTACCACATCTGCTTCATAGCAGATCGTTATAGAAATGTTTAAGAATAAGACTATAAATGGTCCTGAAATAGATTAGTTATAACCAAGAAAATTGCTTTATGTTATTGCGACACTACTCCTGTGCAGTATGAGGAAACGCAGATATGGCACAATTGAAACTTGCTTGAGAGCATGGTTGTATAATGCTTCGTTGGTCAGATAAAGACTGAATGCCAAATAGGTAATATCCAAGTTGGATTGCTTTAATCAACACTTGCGCAGCTGGTAACAGACGACAGTAAGTTAGTCTTGCTGAAACCTCACGGTTTTTTCATCTGATTAGCTGTACTGTTTGTTTCTCAATCAAGAAATCGAGTAGTTTAGATATATCCGAAGTCTCGTATTTTTGGGTTCAGTGGCTTTTGAAGAAGTTCTTATAAAGTAAACTAGGCAAAGCTACTTTTGGACTTTCCTAATGACCACGAAGAATACTGTTATAAAGATGATTTATTAAGTTTTAAAAGAAAACAATTATCAGTAAAAAATAAACGAAACGACCCGCTCTGCATTTTACAAACTGCGTAGTTTTCCAAGTAATCTTATACACGCAAGACAACAACAACATGCTTATAAAAAATTCTATCAAATAAGATAAACAACAGAAAACAAATAAAAACAGAACAAAACAACACATGCAGCCGCCTAAAGTGAATGATAATAACAAAAACGTGATGTCAACGTAGAATATTCTTGTATATGCGAGAACAGCTTAAAACAATTATGTTAGCATCACTTGCTGGGCAAATGAATTAATTCAAGTTGAGTCGTCTGTAAGTACAGACAACAAAGTTACCATTGTGTTTTTTTGTGTATATTGAAAGTAAATAAATCGTTGAGTTTAATTAAAACTGTAAAGTGCTGTGTTATTATTTTGCAATAAAAGAATCCAGCACAACAAAACGTTTATAAAAAGGAATAACCGTAACAATTTATTTTTACGCTTAGAACTACTGTTCTGACACAATAATGTAGTATATTGTTACCTTTATTGCTTTAATAAAAATTTTGTTGTATTAAGAGTTCCTTTGTTGCAAAATAATAACACAACACTTTAGAGTTACACGATTTATTTACTTTAATACACATAAAAATACATGATAGTAATTGTACCACTTTAACGCCTAAAGGCTCATTTGTTATCTTTATGTCTTCACTCTACGATGCTTCAGCTTGAACTAACTTTATTGCCCAGTAGATGGGGCTTATATATCTGACTCGAGCGGTGCTCGCATATACAATATTTTACTTTATACATATATATATATATTCTACTTTAACATCATAACATATTGTTGTGTTATTATCATTCAGTGTGGGCGCCTTTTGGCTGTGTGTTTTTTCGTTCTGTGTTAGTTGTTTTTCTTTTCTGTTGTTTAAATTATTTCGTGGAATTTTTTATGTATGTTAATGTTGTCTTGTGTGTAAAAGATTTCTTAGGAACTGCGTAGCTTTCAAAAAGCTAAAAACTTTTTAATTTATAATTATTTTCTTTTAAAACTTAAGCAAAACAGCTTTAAAACAAAATTTTTTTGGTTCTATTGGCAAATTTTCTTACACTTCTAGTTATTATCTGTCTATGTTTTGTAAGTTGATACATAATGTTAAAATAATAATTAAAATAAATATTAAAAACGTAAAAAATTAATTCTTTTAATTTTCTGTACATTTAAGGTCCTTGATTCATTTCTATTTATTTATTTGTGTTACAATGTTCTTGTTGTTTTTTCATGTTCCACCTTGATTGGCTTTGCATTGTGCTGCTATTGTCTTTATTCTGTCTACTTCTATATGAAGTGTAAATTCAATCACCACTTTTGGTGTTTGAAATCTCTTTTAAAAACCAATGTAACAAATTGCTTGTGTCAGCAGGAACAAAAGTTAACAAGAACCAAGCCCGATGCTTACAAAAACTGTAATAAAAACAAGTTTAAGGAAAATTATAAATACCGTCAATATTTATTGTGTATTTTTACACAATTTTTTTTTGTTTTTTGTTCAATGCTTCCTTGTTGTTCATTGTTTCTTGTTATAAGTGTTCTTGCACAACGTTAATAAAAAAAAGGTGAGATTTGTGAAAACTTAATGCGACAGATTCAAATAATCTATAATATAAAATTAAGTCGGGTCTTCCTTCCTGACGCTACAACTTTAGAACGCGCGAACCGTGGTTTATAGCATAGAAAATGCAGGAAAAATTTCAAGAAAAAAACAGGAAAATAGGGAAAATCATTTTTCACATACGGCGCCATCTCTGACACATAGCATGTACTACAACGACACCAGTACGTGGTGTGTGAGTATCCCTCACGAAAATAGAGGGCGCCGTGCACACAAAATTTGATACAAAATTGTACCATATTGCCCGCTGCTATCACGAATTTTCGAAACACATGCGAACGTTGCGAGTTGTCATTCGGCCAAATCAGTCAAATATTTGTGCAAGTACGTCACAAAAGGCAGCGACATGGCTGTGTTTGGTATTGCGTCGGAAAATGCGAATGACGAAATCAGCAACTTCCAAATGGACAGATACATCAGTACTAATGAAGCACTATGGCGATTATAGTCATTTCAAATTCATGAAAGATATCCCACAGTACATTTAGCAGTGCATTTGGAAAATGGACAAAGAGTTTACTTCACTGAGGCTACAACTGCGGCACAACGAGCTGAGTGACCACCATCGACAACATTGACTAGCTTCTT
The DNA here is from genome assembly GCA_030448955.1 of Trichopoda pennipes. Classification (NCBI taxonomy): domain Eukaryota; kingdom Metazoa; phylum Arthropoda; class Insecta; order Diptera; family Tachinidae; genus Trichopoda; species Trichopoda pennipes. The sequence continues at coordinate 11,913,961 of JASKUP010000088.1, forward strand.
TGCAATGTGTGAAGCAGATACACTCGCAGGGACGCCGCTGTACGTTAAAATGTCCAAGTATTGCACTTAGAATCAATCAGCAAAGAGATTCCCACGTCGCAAACAAGGAACCCCAGTTACAGATTGGCCGCAGGTATTTTCCACTGGTGCGCTAAGTCGCATACTGTTCATCCTAGAAATGATGAATGTTTTTATTTGCGACTGCTGTTGGAAAATGTACGTAGATCAAAATCATTTGCGAATTTGAAAACTGTGAATGGCCTCCAATGTCAAACATATCGAGAAGCATGTCAACTATTGGGTTTACTGGAGAAAGATTTTCTTTGGGATTTAACACTTGCGGGTTCAGTTGTTTCATCAAATGCGTACCAAATACGAACGCTGTTCGCTATTATCATCACGATATGTTTCCCTTTACAACCGATTCAGTTATGAAACAAATGCAAAGACGACATATGTGAAGATATCTTGCATCGCTTGCGCATATTTATATAATGAAGGATTGATTCTGATTGAGGATCAATGCTTGACTATTGCAAAACAAGCTACTGATTGAAGTAGGAATGATTGCGGCAAATCGATCGATGCACCATGCACTCAACCAAGAATTAAATCGAGAGCTGCAATATAATGTTGATACATTGCAGGAATTCATTTGAAATAATGTGCCGTTGCTGAATGAACAGCAAAAACTAATATACAAAACATTTATGCAAGCGGTGGACAATAATATTAGTGGTCTATTCTTCCTTGACGCACCTGGAGGAACAGGGAAAACATTTATCATTTCATTGATTTTGGCCACTATTCGATCAAGATGTGACAAAGCTTTGGCGTTAGTATCATTTGGAATTGCGGCGACTCTTTTAGATGGTGGTCATACTGCATATTCTGGGCTTAAGTTGGCACTTAATTTAAACACAATATATACTCCAACATGCAATATTTCCCGATCCAGTGCAATGGGAAAATTGTTGATGCAATGCAAGCTCATTGTTTGGGATGAGTGCACAATGGCACATAAGAAATCACTTGAAGCATTTAACTTCACACTGTAAGATCTTCGGCGAAACAGTGGCGCCTTGATGATATTATTGGCAGGCGATTTTAGGCAGGCGTTGCCAGTAATTCCCCGTGCAACGCCTGCAGATGTATTGAATGCTTGCCTGAAGGCATCACCTTTGTGGAATAACGTAAAAACATTATCGCTAACCACTAATATGAGAGTTCAACTTCAAAATGATCAAAGTGCTGCACAATTTTCCAAACAATTGTTAGCTGTTGGAAATGGAAAAGTCCCAGTTGATGGGACAGCTGGATTAATTTCTCTTACTAACGACTTTTGCCGATTTGTAGACTCTCAATTAGCTCTTATTGAAAATGTTTTCCCAAAGTAAACGAGCAATTCTCGCCGCAAAGAGTAATGATGTTGTACATGCACTGAATTTTACCTTTCAATCAAAAATCGATGGCGATTTGGTGATATACATATCCTTTGATTCCACAAAAAATTCCGATGATGCAGTAAATTATCCAACGGTCTGAATCCATTATCCAACTCTCTGGAGTTACCAGGATTTCTACCACACAACTTGCAACTCGAAATTGGTTATGAAATTGCGTAATTTGAATCCACCGTGACTTTGTAACGGTGCTCGACTTGCGGTGAAAAGACTTATGCCGAATTTGATTGAGGCAACCATTATTAACGTAAAGCACGTAGGTGAACGATTGCAATTTCCGGTTCGCCTTGCGTTCGTAATGACAATTAACAAGTCGCAAGGCCAATAGCTTAGTGTTTGCGGGATAAATTTAGACAATCGTTGTTTTTCACATGGGCAGCTATACGTTGCGTGTTTACGAGTTGGGAAACCATCCGCTTTATTTGTGTTAACGTCAGACCAAAAAACAAAAAATGTGGTTTACCAAAGAGCACTTCAATGAAACGGTTAATTTGCATACACGTATACCGCTTCGATTCAGTATTTACTTTGGATTCACTTTCATTTTTTACTTAGAGAAGTTCAACCAAATTCCACTTCATTTTTGTAATCGAAATGAATTCATTACTGTTGTGCAATGAAATAAATTTTTGTCCTTTCAAATATAAAACAAAAAAAAAATAATTTTTCTTTATCTTTTAATCCCGAAACGAAACGTTACAAAAAACGAAGCTATCTGCTGGCAAACGTGGCGAACGGGTTTGCTAGTTATAATAATAAAAGTAACAGCTTTATAACTTGACGACTATCGGATTTTTCAAAAAAAGTTTCCTAAATGAAAAAATCATTTTTTTAGGCGAAGCCCATTTTCACTTGTTAGGATATGTCGCATTTGAGCTTCTGAGAATTGTAGAGCGATTATTGAGAAGCCTTTGCATGCTCAACGTGTCACTGTGTGGTACGCTATATGATCTGGAGCCATGATTGGGCCGTTTTTTTCAGATGAGGCTGGAAATGCGAGGTGCTAACAACTCAATTTAAGCCTATTATTGAAGACGTGGATTCACTAACATAAGATATCAACAAAACGGTGCCATATGTCTCACAGCTAATGAAGTGATCAATATTTGTTCACAAGCCCAATATCCCGATGGCATAATTTTACGACAATCAGCAGTGAAGTGGGCAGCCAGATCCTGTGATTTAAAACCACTGGTTTATTTTTTGTGAAGCTGTGTTAAGGACATAGTTTATAAGGAGCCAATCAAATCGATTTCAGCCTTAGAACTTAAAAAGTTTGATGAAAACTCTACATTTGTCAGCGTGGTCGTGGTGGACATTTGCCAGATATAATTTTTTCATAATTGCCCAACTTTTTTTTTTCAAAGTCTTCTATTACGAAATTGATAACGCAAAATTAGTAAAATTGTGTTGATTAGGCCGTATAAGAAAATGAAGTTTGTTTAAAAATTAAACTAATGCCGGCAACGACTTCTGGTATAGGGGATTAAAGAAAATACGTCGAGCCTCTCATTCCTCTATAATTTCTGCAAGCCAGTTGTTAATATACTTCTACGGTACTTGCGCCTTTTATTTTTCAGTATTTTGCAGTAATTTTGCGCTTTATTTCATTTCACAAGCGCCTCTGGCTATTTCTCGTATTTCTTCAAGGCTTATTTCATTCATGTGCCTACCCGTTTTTATAAGGCTATTGTTAAACCATGCTAAATAAGTCCACACCAAGTACTGGTTATGTGCGTCTTGCCATCTTCTAAGCAAAGTCTGCAAGAACTGTCTTCTCCGATTTTGATGTTACCCTGATATTGATTAAAGTTTTCACGACTTGTCATAAACTCAGTGATTCACCTTAAGTAAATTCGAATATATTCAGATACCTATCTCTACACCCCAACGACGGATTGCGCCTTTAATTATTTGACAAACCCATTCCATTTAGTTATATTAGTTCATACATGGGTTTACAAATTTGAATACCTTTTAAGACTAATACTTCCACCTTTTTCGAAACTTCCAGCTGGTTTTTCAGATTTAAAATTTTTTTTTTAAAGAGAAGTAGCACTTCAGGCAACAATGCCTATTTAGTCAAGTACCGTGCTACATTCTTTAGGAAAGGGATAGAGAAGAGATGATACAGATGGTGAAAGTAGAAGAATAGTCGGAAAATAACTGCCGTATAAGACAGCACAGCGACCAGTGACTATGCCTTCATCGCTGAGCAGCCCCACCGACAGCCAATTTTTATTTTTGTAGTGAAAAAAAACCAAGGTCTTAGTTGGGAATCGAACCCACAACCCCCATACTGACAAGCTAGCACACTACCTACTAGCCTACAGGGTTTTTCAGATTTTGAAAATTAAATTTTCATCCTAACAGAACTTCATATGTGTATTTAAGTCAATATTCAAACTAGATATCGAAAAATTTGCAGAGTTTGATCGAGTTAATTTAGCCAGCTTCCTAACAGAGACAAAATGTAATTGGAAGTCTGTTACCCGCTACCACCAAACTTGTGGCATAGTACACAGCTATCTATGCTCTGCCGAAAATGATGAGACAATCGCACTTTAAATATACAATCTCTTCAGGATATTTATGTTAAATGATTTGAAAAATATATTTTTTTAATAATTTAAACCTGCAGCACTTCGTTTTTGCTCTTTCATAAAAAAAGCTACGTGATTATCCTCTTTCCGTGAAACAAATTTTAAACATCATTAAAAATCATTAACGTTTGATAATCTTGATGATTTATATTGTAAGAGTATTATAATAAACTAAATGAGAATTATTAGAAAATAAAATCTTTTAAATTTAACTTTACTTTTACTTAAAAATCTATTCCTTATTTAAACAGAAAAAGAGAACAAAATAATTAATTTTATTGTAAATAAACTTGTTATTAATGTATATCCTGTTATTATTTACTTACAATTGTAGGTATCAGTTAATAAATGTATTAAAAATTATTTCAACATATAATTTTGTAAATATGTACGGATGAAAAGAATAAATATAGAATGCAATGGCAGCAATAACGCATAAGTAAATAATTTAGCTCATACTTCTGCATTCATTCAAGCATCTCTAGATAAATTAATCTGTAATCTGTTATGTCCTTTCATATTTTCAAACACATATACAAATGGTACATGATTTTAGTATACTTTTACGAATACTTAGGCATGCGAAACATGGATCTCAGCTTCAAAGACAGAAAGCAAATTAAACGCTTTTTTAATCCTGAAAAAACTCTACACACAAACATGGCATGGCACTAACAAGTGATAATTATTTCGGCCTTACTAGATGAAGCCAATTCCGCGTATCGAATTTTAAGCAATAATTTCGTGCAGTGACGGACACAGCACTCAGGGTATAGCCCCTACACATGCATTTTGCCACAACTAGGAAATTAGGTTATGGGGAGGAGGTAAGAGGGAGTAGTGTTTGTGGCCATTCGATTTGAACTTTCCTTTTGACAGGAAAGACTTGTGATGGAAGTTCATTTCACACACGGACTGTTCTGTTAAAAAACGAATTTTCCCGGTAATGCGTAGTGCGTTCACTGACAAATGGATGCGCTCTCAACGAAAATCGAGTTAAACGCAAAAACGTGCGAGTAACGGGAATAAGTTCCCTAATTTCATTAGAGCACGTACCATTGTAGTAATGATAAAACAGTGAAATACATTCCACATTGCGTCGATGCTCTACAGAATCAATGAGCCTCTTGGCCCCCTTCTGTAGGCGATCGAGCAAGTCCAAAATGGACTTTGGGGCGCCGGCCCATAAATGAGAGTTGTATTTCATTTTTGGACGGATATAGGTGGTATAAATAGTACGAAAATCGGATAAAGTATCTCTTATACCATTTTAGAAAACCGAGACACTTGAAAGCTTCCTTAGAAACCTGAAAAATGTACTTAATTCATCGAATATCACACTGAACTTTCATGGCAAGAACATCAAAAGCTTCCGATTCCGTAATACTTATATCACCCACAGTAGCAGATGCAGTACCATTTCCGAGCACAGGTCTATTCGTAAGCATGCAACACTGTGTCTTACAGTCATTAAAAGCGATTCTATTCATACGACTCCACTCCATTCTGAGATTAACAACACGAACGTTATTTGGCTTCCAAAACGTCATTTTTCGAGAAGTGATAAAGCCCATGACATCACAGGCCAATTGCATTTCATTGCTGAAATTTTATTCGGATCAATTGTAACTAATTGTAACGATCTCCATCTGTCATAAAAGAAGCTTCGAATTTGTTTTTTAAGAAACAAAGCCCAGTACTGCCACATACATGTAAAACGTGTCCTTAAGTTTTTTGGGTCTTTAAATTCTTATATCCTTTAGAAACGTATAATAATTTTCGGCATTTAATTTATCAAATATAAGAAACGTTTACAACATGCAACGCTTCTTGTTATATTAGCAACAACTAGCCGGACATTTGAATATTTACTTAACCAATATTAACATGCTGGATAGCCTAACATAAATGACCAGCTGTTACTCCTTATATCCTTATAACTTTTAACCAAAGACTGTTCTTAAAGAGACAAGTGTCCTGTATTTATTCAAATCTACAACATTGACATTAAACGGTTGGTGAAAAAGACAAAAAAAGGAAATGCATAATATCATTCAGGTTAAAGAAGGATATTCCTTAAACACATATAGCAATTTCTGAAAGTAGTAGTATAATAAAAATTCCTAAGTGTAACATACATAGCCATGCACACATACACCAATGCAAACACCAGCATTAAAGTTATTACTAAGACTACACACTATTGATATCGAGTTGATAGTCAAACCATACTTGATAGGAAAACAAAACTCAAACAAACAAAATAGATAAACTTTAAAAAACAAACAAGAAGTTCAGAATTACGAAAGGACAATAAGTAGCAAAGAAGTAAGAATATGCAAAATTATTTATATTACAAACACAAAAGGAACGGAAATAAAAATTAAAGAATCTTGTTCAAAAAATGTTTTTCAAGTCATAAAAAGATGTTATAAAACATCTGCTAGTGTTCTTTGTGTATACCGAAGTAATACACGGGTCTCTTTTTAACCCTCTTGGTTCCTTAACAGTTTCCAGTATTCGATTGGTAATCTTCGGAAGGTTTGTGCTGCTACTGGACTTAACTATCGATTGTATTGAATTATAACAAATAACTCTTAGCTTCTTTTTACTATCTGTAAGGGATATCCGCTTCACGTTTAATATATATTTGGCAGCAATCCTTAGCCAAATGCTATCCAGTATCTAAGCCAGCGTAAAAATCCATGACCTATCTCTAAAGCAGTTAACCAGTTATTGAGACACCTTGGTAATACTTAAGCAACTTCTCGACAAATAGTCGAGAAAGTTACTGCACCAGAGGGAATGTTGCTATTAATCTTCGGATTCCTTCGTTAACCCTAAATAAAACGGGGCTTCTTTATAGATTTATTTTACATTTTCACTTCGATTTTACATGCTCAGCGTCATGTTTTATTGCATCAGATTTAGAATAATAACAAAATAAAATAAAGAGAACCACACACAATTCCACAGGCCCAGGTAAATGTATAAATGTATAATATTCAGAATTAGCTTAACTTGACTTACTAAGTCGCCTCCTCCAACAGAAGCAAAACCTAACTATGATCCTGTTATTACTGGTCACCTTAACCCTGCATAGATAAGTTACGTCTATCAGACGTATGCGTTTTTAATTTTGTACTCCATCTCTGTGGTTTGTAGTGAGAGAAAATGTATATGCTTAGGATTCTCAGTTGATCTCAGTAACTTGCTAAGGGTTATCAAAGAGAAAATTCAATAATGATCTCAATAACTCCTATGCCAATTTTTATCTTTTTTAAGGTCTTAAAATAATGTTAGAAACCATACATCTTTCAAACGTATAACGTTATCTTTCTAGGGTTAAGCAGCTGTAAGGCGAACTTCTAGGATAACACTCAGTTACAACGAGTTATTACTTTGTACCTGTCAATCGAACGATTCTGCTGGAGCTTAATTATAAAATTTCTACCTCTTGTTAGATAGCGAAGAGCACTCACATAGCAAATACTTTGTCGATTTCACCATCTCCTCATCCCTATAGTTGCTGCAGTAGTCGTTACCTTTCTTTGTAAGTCATATAGCGATCCATCTAATCACGCACTGTGCCTTCAAAATGATGAGAGAAATATCGTACCTAAGCAAAGACAAATGAGCTCTAGAGGCCAAGAGTGTGCAGTCACCAGTTATTATTTCTCCACAATCAAATTTTCCTAGAGAAGCAGCTAGGGAATTTTATGTGAAGTTATAACGAGTTATTACCTTATACCTGCCAACTGTAGAATGCTGCTGGAGCTTAATTATACACTTTCTACCTCTTGTTAAATATCGAAGAGCACTCAAATAGTAAATACTTTGTTGGTTTCACCTTCTCCTCTACAATCAAATTTTCCTAGGCTTGTAGTACACTAAAGCAGGTGTTAGGGAATTTGATTTCAAGTAATCATTACTTGAAGCCGCCAACACTACAATCACTAGAATTTAGAGCTTTGTTTTGATATCCCAGTTTAAATCTAAAATTTCCGTAATCAGTTAAAAACTTCGGTTCGTAATATTTTTTTTAACTAATATCTATCCTGCCCTCGTAATATTAAACTCAATAACAATATTTACATAGAAGCATAAGGTAAAGACAAACAAGCCAGTAGAAATACTAGAAAGAACTTTCATTTTACCAATTGCATAGTCTATGAGAAACACAGCCAAATAATTGAACTATTATTTGATTTGATACTTTGGGATTAAATAACAAGTTGGAATAGCATCAAACAAATATACACATACACACAATAAAAACAACAATGACCCCATTGCTACTGTCCAATAATGAAGAAAGTGTCTTTAAGCCATGTAAATATTTTGCTCATCCCTTTTATATTTTGTTTTACTTCAAAAGAAATTGAAGTTGTTTACTAGAAAATGAAAACAATAGAAGACAAATAGAAAAATATATATTTAGGAAAAACCTATAAAAATGCAAATTATATCAATAGTTGTCCAATTTACAATTAATTTACTCAAGACCAACAAGACAATAATAATGCATGATACACAATTGACAGTAAGATGATGTCAATGAAATGGTGTGGTACAAATTGGCATTGACTGAACCGCAAGGAATCCTGAATTTGTAAAATGACATTGTAGGGAATGTGTATAGATTTTACATTCTTTACATTCTATAGTACACAAGTTGTAAGTGCAAATTATCGATAGATAAGTGGTTAATGTGGTAAGTTTGTCACACAAAACACTTGTATTTTTTTTTTTTCATTATCTGTTAAATTTAACTACGAGAGTGAGTCAATAAGTCCGTGACTTTTTTAATTTCTCGCCTCTTAATTGAAATAGCAACACCGCTTCCAGTGAGTAGGCAACTGTTAGTTGATTTCAGCCTAAATTTTAACAATCATGGCTTGTTAGCGTATTTGAACTATCGAAATAAAGTCGCTTTAAAATAATTAAAAATCTGCTATGAAAATGGTGGTTCTGTTAAAGTAACAATTCATTCTGAAACAGCTATTAAGAATTTGGTCGTTAAATTTGAGTCGATAGGCTCGATATAAACTGTGCAAATACCAATGCATGTTCGACCGGGTCATTCAACTGAAATCATTGCAGCCGGAAGCCACAGTGTCGAAGCAGATCCAAATTTGTCAATTCCTCGATGCTTTCAAAAATTAGGATTGATGTGATTTGATTTACATTTGCACCGACTAGGTAGTCATAATCAGATGGTGGTCAAACCACTTGAATGATTTGCCAACGTCATTCACGCCCTAGAAGGCCATTGAATACGTATATCCTCCGGTCACTCCTAGTAGCAATTTCGAAAGCCCGAAGTAGGTCGCAGCCTTCACTCCTTGCTAAAGAGTTGGAGACTTTTCAACTCCTGTTTCAGAACGCATGAAGCTAAATATAATTAAGAACACGACGGCATTCATACTTACTGGACCTGAACCATTCATTGTGTTCATTATGAATGATCCGACCCACAAACTATCACGAGGGTCTCGAAACCACAACCACCACCTCCATAACCTCAATAACCAGTCCGAGAACAGCTAATTGTCTAAAGAGACAAATAGTGAACTCTGCGAGCGTACTGATTCCCGTGGAAATATGTGGATTGTCCAGGTGACTCCTACTAGCCTTTGAGGGGCCTGGGCTCCCTTTTACCCCGCAAGACACCAGTCTAAATGGAATAGTAGGTTCCAAAAAGACTATCATGTGCCCCCGGGGGGACAAAAATTAGGATTATCCGAAACTACCACATGGCGAATTTTGCGTAAAGACTTGACTTTGAAACCTTGAAGCCATAGATTCGCTCAATTTATTCAGGAACAACCAGCTGGTTTTTCAACAAGCAAAAGAAAAAAGCCGCATTTGGGCTTCTAAAAATCCTAGAGCGATTGTTGAGAAACCTTTGCATGCTCAACGTGTCACTTATGGTGCGCTTTATAGTCTGGAGGCGTGATTGGGCCGTTTTTTTTCGAAGATGAGACTGGCAATGCGGTAATAGTAAATGGATCACGGTATTGCGAGATCCATGATAAGATTTACATCATTACCTAGCTATGTGGTCATAACACCATGATGAATCAAACCTCTTGGCTGATATGTAGCGTGTACGCTAGGAAGCCGATGGATATCTCTATCGAACAGATTATTCCTAGTGGCAATTTCGAGAGCGCGGAGCAGGGCCAGCACCCCCACTCTTTGTTGAAGAGTTGCAGACTACCCAACTCCTGATCCAGAACACATGACATAGCATGCTCAATGGATGCGGATCATTCACCCTGTATGAGATGATCCTGGCCCCTTAATCATTTCATGAGGGCCTGCAAAGCCACAACCACCACAATATTCCCCAGTGGGCCAAACTCAATAATCAGACAGAGAAGAGCAAAAGCTGAACTCTGGGGCTTTGCTGATTCCCGTGGAAATAAAGTAGATGTTGTCCAGTTGGCTCCTGCTAGCCTTACGGAGACTGGGTTCTCTTTTATCCCGGGATGATGCATGTGCCCCCGGGGAAAAGCTATTGTTAGATGCTAACAACTAACAACTCAATTTTGGCCTATTATTGACGACGTGGATATCACTGATATGTGGTTTCAACAGAAAGCTGCCACATCTCACACAGCCAGTGAAACGATCGCATAATTTCATGACAATCAGCAGTTAAGTGGCCAGCCAGATCGTGTGATTTAACACCAATGGATTATTTTTTGTGGGGCTATGTAAAGGATAAAGTCTATACGAAGCCAATCGAATGGAATTTAGCCTTAAAACTCAAAATCCATGATTTGATTAACGAAATAGAACGGCCATTTTGCTAAAAAGTGATTAAAAACTTTGATGAAAAAATTGACATCTGTCAGCGTGGTCGTGGCGGATATTTGTCAGATATCATTTTTCATTCATAATTGTTGAACTTTTCTCTTCGCAAAAGAATAAACAGTTTAATCATCTCAATCTAAATTTTTTGTTTTAATTTATTTTGGAAAATCAACTTCTTGTTGATTTTGCTTGTTGCTGTTTTCTGAGGAGAAAATATATTTATTATCACGTAAAAATATAAAAATAATATTTGAATTGTCTAATGTTTGTTTCAATTAATTAAAAGACCGTATGTCTTTAGACTCATATTTAGTTCTAATCTAAACTTGTGTATTTTAGTTTTGATAGATTTTAATTCTTTTCGCAAAACCATGGCTTCTCTATAACAACGTTTACCTGTCCGATTAGCTTCCATCGTCATCCATTATGTTTGTTGCTTCCCTTCTTTTCCTATTTTATTTTTTAATGAAGAAAGTGAATAAGATTTTATTATTTTACTAAGTAAATCGTAATAAGCTCTAATTAAATATCCTTTAAAAAGAACAATACATCTCTGCAATTGTAATAATCAAATAGACACTGTTTTAATAACTTAATTGCCTTTTTTGAATAAGTCTGAAATGCAATGCACATTAAACGCAAACACTTGATTTCTGGCAATTTTCTTATAAAAAGCTGATGAATTATTAAATCAGCTTAAGTGAGGTGTAGGCATTAATGACCTCTTGACTTTACTGTAAAAAGAGTTTAAAAAAAGTATTCTCACAATAACTAAAAACTAATTCCTTCTAAAATTCCACACTCACACTCTTTAAAGCCAAAACACTAGCAAAAAAAAAAATAAATAAATAAAAATAAAAACAAACAAAAGCGGAAAAGGATTTTAAATGCCATGTCTGACGCAATGTCTAGTCACAATCTCCTGCCGTGGGGTTATTTAAATAGTCATACATATTTATTTGGTTATTGCCTCCCGTTGTACTCTGACCCATTCCCTGCTACTGTCCTTAAAAAATTCCCACACTGTTTGAGTGTAAATTGGCAAAAAAAAATAAATAAATAAATAAACATGCCTCTTACTCTCTAATTTTACCCACTCTCACGGACTGTTGGTGTTTCCTTAATATTTTTACATGCGTTGTAAGAATTAAAGAGAATTTTGCCGTTTTACTTTATCTTGAACTTCATTTGTAACAAATCTCTGCAATTATTTACCTTTTGAAACGAACTGTAGTCTCCATAACTCATTCTCCCTGAAATCCCGTTTATTTAACAGTTGGTTCGTTTATTTTGTTTCAGTTAGAGAGATAAGAACCTAAAACTCTGCCCACCTTCTCTGTTCCTCTGCATTTTAATGTTTTTATGCAAACTTTGCTTTTTTTTCCATTTTGAATGGGTTTTGTCTTAGTTTTTTTTTTTTTGTATTTTTAAAAATAGTCGTAAGCACTTGAGAGTTTGTGTGTTGGATGTTGTGTGTGAAGTGTTAATAGTTGGGCAAAGAAATGTAAAGAAAGGGTTGGAGGATGAGTTGCTGCTGGTTGCCGTTAATGGTTTCATTTGCATGCACATTTGTTTATATATATATATATATATGTAAAACTACATATTGTGCGTGTATGTGTGCGTCACTGTTCAAGTGCAGCTTTTTTTTAATTTTTAGCTTTGATAAAGTTTTTTTCCTTTTTTTATTTGTTGTTGTTGTTGTTGTTTGTATTTCTTTTGTTTTTTTTAATAGCACTTCCTTATTCGTCTGTTTGTCTTAACTAACACAAAGTGTTGACTACTACCGCCAATACCACAACTGTTTGATACTATTCATACAACAACAATAACAACAACAATATCATTATCATCATAGAAAAAACAACAATCCTTTGATGTTTATTGTGTAAAGTACAGTTTGAAGGTTTTAAAGTATGTATGTACGTATATAAAGCTTTTTGTGAGAGAGAGTGAGTTAATGTGGAAAAATATTTTGTTTGTATGCGTGTTTATTTATTTCTGTAAAAATACACTTTCATACACTTTCATACTCGCATAAATGTTGGAAAAAGGCGTGTGCGACCTTGACCTTATTCTTTTAGGTTTCTGTTGTTTTTCTTCCTTTTTCTGTTACAAATACAAATGAATATATGCAGTTTCACATATTTGTATATATATGTGTGTATGTGTGTGTGTTTTTATGTGTGGGTGTTATTATTGTTCTACAACATTGTCATGTTTAATGCTCCCCACAACATTAACATTCACTGTTATATAGTTTTGTTAGTGTCTAGCATTAAGATTTTTACATTTACAGTTATTATACTACTACTACTACTACTACCCTTACATTTTCTATCAGTAACGATATCACTGTTTAATGAATCAATATTACAATGTTGAAAAGCTGAAGCGCCTTGAGAGGGCACAATAAAACGCACTCTACTATTACACGCACATATTTGCACAAGTATGCATTTTTAATGTTAATTAACATACATGCAATTCCTTTGATGTAAAACAATACTTACTTTGTAATGTATTCGTACGCATACACGCACTAATGTGTTGTATGGGCGTCTGGTGTTTGTACTATAAAAAGATAGTTGTTTATATGAAGAACGAGGGTAGCCCTTAAACTTCTTTTAAAAAATGTGTTTCCTGGGCGTTCATATCTCAAGTTGGCAACCATAAACAAATGACAAAAGAACACTTGAAATATTGAAACCTGTACGTCCAGATTTCAGAATTTATTTCAAATATAGTTTTCAGTTCTCTTGATATTAAAAATACTTTTGTGTTTTTTTGCGGTTAAGAAAGGAAAATGCGTTACGCATTTAAGATGCTGTCGTCACAGCTGTGGTATGTCGAGCTTGCTTCCACTAAAAATCCTCCTGTTCTGTCTGGGCAATTTCGTATTGCTTCAGGGTGGGGCTCCTATCGAGCAGCCATCGTTGATCCTACGGCTAGCTGCCGTTTTTTGATACGCAGCACTATCTCTACGAACGTCACTACGTGTTTCCATTTGCCCTCACTTTCCAACATGAGGCCAATAATATTCTCTGGAGATATTCTCCCGACGATTTCCTCCACTGACCGTCGTTCCATTCCCCATCTTTCGTACCTGGAGAAATGTGTTCTGCATCGTCTACATCGTGGTATCCATAAATACAGGAAGTAGCCATCCCCAGAAAGCATCTACGTTATGGAATAATTAATTTGGCCATGACTTCCAATCACCCACCTATGCCGGTCAGTTGTCAGCTTCGCTGTCCATCTTCCGCGTGACTCATCGTATCATTTACCCTGCCATCTTTGCATGGTCTGCGCTCGCGTCTTCCTTGTTGTTATTTCCATATTTGACCGTCCGGTTCGCTTCTGTGTGGTCCAAAGTGTCCTACGTTCCTCAGTCAATAGTTCAATGAGGATAGTCCCGCTTATGACTAAAGTTGCGGGCTCCGACACTATGCGGTGTGCTGAGGTAACCCTTAGAGCAGCAGTGCGTTAAAAATATTTGCCTTCATTTTATCTTAAACGTTAAACGTTTTAAAAAATGGTCGCTTTAATACAGGAAGTCCGCCGGAAAGATATACTAAATTCTTTTGCCGCCATTTTGGTAAACACTACTCTTGGCAGTTCATAATTGACAGTCGTAAGGAAGACACGTAACAAATTTATTATGGAAAAATATTCGATAAACCAACGTGTTTTAAATTTTATCAATATCAATTATCGATTATTGGGACGATGAGAAAATTATGTGAAATTTTTGGGAGAAACAATGTGCCAACAAAGCGCACGATTTCGAAGAAAGGGCGTCTGTATGTGATAGGCATGCAAGATTGGCTGAAGATACTACTGCTGCCGAAGGATCTCTTCATAACAATCCATCAACCTAAATTCGACGCCGTGCTCAGGAGCTTGGTCTTCAAAGAACAACTTTGGCTACAACTTTGCACAAGGATTTGCATTTGTTTCCATATTAGATTCAGTTGACACAAGAGCTTCTTCCACAAGACCATTTACGCCGCCTTACATATGCCAATGGGATGTTACAGCTCGCCCATGACAATTTCGATTTTCACGAAAAACTCATAATGAGTGACGAAGCACATTTTCAGTTGAATCGATATGAGAATAAGCAGAATAGTCGGTTCTGGGGAAAGGGAAGCGCTCAAATTATTCAACAGTCACCTTTACATCCATTAAATGTGACCGTCTGGCATGTAATTTGGTTAGAAGGAAACATTGGACCTTACTTCTTTGAAAATGAAAACGGCGTAACGGTAATTGTGAATTGGGAGCGAACTCGTGATATGATTGAAAACTTTTAAACGCTACAACTGCATGCTTTGGGCTTAAATAACATTTCGTATTAACAAGACGGTGCCACATCGCATACAGCCAGGGCTACAATGGAATTACTGCGAGACCTCTTTCCACAACAAGTTATTTCAAAAAATGGTGCTGTTGATTGGCCTCCATTGGACTTCTGAAAAGCAAACAAACCAGAAACGCTTGAGCAACTCAAGCAAAATATTCGTAATACCACATGAAATGTGTGAGAAAGTAATGAAAAATGTGCTTAAAGGGCTCGAGGCTAACAGAGGCGGACATTTATCTAATATTGTATTCCATACATAATTGCCGACATTAAATAAAACATTTGTCAACATAAGATCCATTTTCTTTCATTTAATCAAAAATTATAAACAAACAAAAACGGACACCCTGTACTATAATTCTATCTTTATACTTTACTTTACATTTAAATAACATTTATTTTGACAGCTGTCTTAAGAAGTTGGACGGAAAGAAGTAAACTTTACAGTTTAAGTAGAGGAATGGTTGCACGACTTCAAGTAACCCATTTTTCAATATGATCGGTGTCTGGTTTTAAATCGACTACAGAACAGTGGAATGTTCGAATTTTTTTATTACGATTGCTAATTTTCTTTACTTAAGTTTTGTGGTGCTACTGGACTTTACTAACGACTGTGCTGAAATATAATTGTCAGCAAATAACTTTTAGATTTCTTTTTTTATCACATAGTCTACAGTAATTAACTTTTGTAGTTTATTTAAAGAGGTACCCAATATTCACGTTTAATATATTGTCGCGGATGTGTCTTGCTTAAGTTTTAAAAGAAAATAATTAAGCAATAAAGTGAACTAGTGGGTATGTTTCTACTAACTGCGTGGCTTGCAAAGAAAACTTATGCACGCAAGACAACAACAAATTTCTGTTTACTAACTGCGTAGACATTTTATATACGCAAGACAACAACAAATCGGTCTGCTGTTTACAAACTGCGCAGTTTTCTTAGAAAACTTATATGCACAAGACAACAACAACTATCTTAAAATAAATTCCAGGAAGAAGCTTTATCAGTATAAAAACAAAAATACACACAGACATACGGCGGCTATACAGTAAATGGACAACATACAACAACAAAATGTGATACAAAAGGAAGTAGAAGATTTTTAATTTTTCTAGACTTTTAATGGACAATGGCACATCTTAGTGGATAGCTAGTTAGTGTACAAATAAACCTCGTGAAGTTAAGACGTGCATCTTATATAAATTGTTCTGTAATGTCAAGTTTGTGTGTAGTTAAAGTAAATAAACTTGTAATTAATTTAAAAACTCTAAAATCTGTTGTTATTTATTTTGCAATAAAGAACTCAAACAACAAAACGCTTATAAAAGGTATATACGCAAGAATATGTTTAGCAGCGATCCTAAGTCAAAGACTATCCAGTGCTAAATAAATACAATCCACTCACGCTATCATCAGCGGTCTCTTTAGGAGGCTTTTATCTTCGCCCGCATAAAATTACCATGAACTATAACTAGCAGTTATCCAGTTATTATGATACCTTAGTAGTATTTAAGTAACTTTCCGATAGACAGTCAAGAAAGTTTTGGTCCAAGCGGAATGTTGTTATTGATCTTTTACGGATTACTCCGTTGACCCTAAATAAAGCGGGACTCCTCTCTAGACGCTCGTTCTTACAGACTTCTTTGTTTATCTCTTTTACATTCTCAGGGTTCTTTGTTTAATTTGAGTCAGTTTATGGAACATGATACTCGACATTTATTTAGAATGTTTCTCTCTCTGCAAACTGTAAAGCCAATTATTTAACGTTTTTATCCCGAGTTAATATTATAAATGGATTTGTCATGGAAATCGGGTAAATAAATAATTGTGTGAGAAACACAACTCGGTCTCTGGTCGTAGCGGTTACTAATATAAAATTATTTTTGTATTCTGAGTCAGGAGCAGACTCAACAGGCAAGGAATCATAAACCTTAAACAATATAATCGTTTATTAAAAAATGATTTACCATCTTTAGGTTAAAGTTTGGTTAAAAAAAAATACTATAATTTTCTTAAAACAATCAACTTTAAAACAACCCTCGTATCTGCATGACAACATAAAAATTTATAATAATATGCGTTTGTTCATTGACACAACAATTATTTAGACGCACACACTCGTAATAAATTTATTCACAAACATGAGACATCAAATATTCTTCTTCTAAGTTTTTATCTTTCTTGCACGCATCGCTTCAGGACAATTTTAGCTACTACTTTTTATTGATATAATTAGGATGCTGTTAGAGAGGGAAGGAGTTATAGAGAGTGAAAAAACCCACATAAAAATGTGTTTGTTAACATGAAAAATCTTTTACAATTAAGTCTTTGTTTATACAAGGCAAGTTTTCTTGTCATAAGACTACTCGTAAATTGGTTAATGTAAGAGTTCAGAAGGAGGGAAAACGAAAAGAAGTGAAAGAGTAAATCAAAGGGGATTTTTCAATTTTAACTTCAAACGAAATAATAAATTCTTTGTGCGAAAAGTAAAGGCAAATTAAAAAAAAAGGAAAAAATAAAAGCCCTGAAGGCAACTGGCTTAATGTAAACTGAGACCAAGTTAAAACTTGTATGTTTTTTATATGCACATATGTATGCTGTAACACATAGTCCAATTAATTTTACAACTTTTAACGTTTGCGTACAAAATATGTAGCGCAATTTGTAAAAAAAAATACTTACCATAAACTTTGCACGGGTCTTAATATTTACTCGAATTACATTTGTTTTCTTGTTATTGTTAAGTGCTGTTTTGCATTGAAGCCTACAATTTCAATACATAATTTTTTTTTTCTTATATATGTAGATTGTTCTCGTTAGGATAACTAGAGAATTTTTATGGAGGATGCTACTGTCCTATAAAGAAAAGTAAGATTTTTCCAGATTAAAGAAATCTCACAAGTAAAAAATTAATCCAAAATTTGTTTTTTAAGACATATATTAACCCTACCCAGATAGGCCTTCCTACATCAATGTCGCTCCAAGGCTGATTGAATTCATTAGGGATGCGTGATAAGATTTATGTCGGTACATAGCGTGTGTATGCCATAACGCGACGGTGGTCAAACTACTGGGGTGTGATTAGATTTACATCCGCGCCTGGCCATGAAGCCTTAATCAGATGGTGGATCCAACCACTGAATAATTTGGAACGTCATGCTCGTCCTAGGAAGCCGAAGCTATAATTCCATGCAACAGAACTGTCTAGTTGCAACTTTGATGATTCCAGAGCAGGGCTGCAAATCATCACTCCTTGCTGAGGAGTTGGAGACTTTCCAACTCCTGTCCAGAACACATGTCTAGCATGCTCACTGGACTGGATCATTCACCTAGCGTGTCATTAACGGCGAAGTGATCCTGGCCACCTTATTAAACAATAGACCTGATATGGGGCCGCGAAACCACAACCACCACGATACTCCCATATAGGGGCCAACCTCAATAATCAGTCAGAGAACAGTTAAATGTCTAAAGAGACAAATAACGGAACTCTGCGAGCTTACTGATTCCCGTGGAAATAAAGTGGAGTTTCCAGTTGTACCCCTGCTGACTTCAGGGGACTGGGCTCCATTTTTCCCCCAGTTGCACAGGTCTAAGTTGTTGCTATCTCCAAAGACCATATTTATGTGCCCCCGGGGGGAAACTACTGGGGTGATATGATGCGTCCTAGGAAACCAACGAGATAATTCTAGCAACAGGTCATTCCTAGTTACAGTTTCGGAAGTTTCGGATCAGGGCCGCCAACCACCACTCCTTGCTGAAGAGTTGAAAACTATCCAATTCCTGGTCCAGATCACATTAGAAGAATGCTCACTGGATACGGATCATCTACCCTTTGTTCTGAGCGGAGGTGAAATGATCCTGACCCCTTAATTAAATTCATGAGGGCCGCGAAAACACAAGCACCACAATGCTCCCGAAGGGCCAACCTTAATAGTCAGTCAGACAGCAGCTAAAACACTAAAAGGCCAAAATGGTGAACTATGGGGCTTTCCGATTCCCGTGGAAATAACGTGGAATTATGCAGTTAGCTTCCTGCTAGCCTTTAGGGGTCTGGGCTCCCTTTTACCCCCGGTAACACATGTAATGACGGTGAGATTCCGTCAAGACATATAAATGTGGCTACCGGGAGGGGGGCTTTATTAGGGATATCTTCTTAATTGTTAGCTGTTGTGTAAAATAAGACCAGCAAATCTATATAGAATTTAAATTCGAGCTTTAAAACCGGGCACTGGCCACTTCTGACCACTACATAACTTCAAACTCCCGATCGCTGATCGAATCTTGTAATTTTTGTTACAGACTTGAGACCATTGTCATGTCGGAATATGATGCTATTTTTTTTATTGCTGACATAGGTGTAATATAGCCTCAAAACATGAAGAAGTCATGTCTATCAGAAGATCCAATACTATATATATTGATTTTAGAAAAAGTCTTTGGGGGGCCATGAAGAAAAGAACAAACTCGAAATTTTATGAAGCTAAATCGCTTAAAACAAAATTCGATTTTAAAAATATTTGTAATATTGATAGATCTTGATCTATAAAGTCCAATAGGCGAAATGAAATGTATTGAAATGTGTAAACAATGGAATCGAAACATTGGCCAATCAACCACAAATGGATGGGCTCTCAACGAAAATCGAGTGAAATGGAAAAACGTGCGAGTAAGGGGTACAAGTTTTCAAATTTTGTAGAACACTTACCATTGTAGTAACGATAAAACAATGAAATACAACCTACATTGCGTCGATGCTCGAGAGAATCAATAAAGTTGGATATCTTAGTGTCCCCCGCCTATTAGCCCTCTTCTGTATGCGGTCGAACAACTTCAAAATAGACTTTAAAGCGCCGGTCCATACATAAGAGTTGCATTCCATTTTCAGATGGATATTGGTGGTATAAATAGTACGAAGGTCGTATGGAGTGAAGTATCTCTTACACCGTTTTAGAAAACCAAGGCACTTGAAAATTTCTTTAGAAAATTGAATAATGTGTTTAGTCCATCTAACATCACATTGAATTTTCGCGCCAAGAACATCAAGAGCGTGTGATTCCGTAATACCTTTATCACCCATAGCAACAGATGTTGAACCAGATCTATGTATAAGTATGCAACATTGCGTCTTATGGGCATTAAAATCGTTTCTATTTACACCACCCCATTTTAAGGTTATGGCGAGATCGATTAAAAAATATTATTACTCATATGTTCGGAAACGAACTTTGTGGTAAACAAGGCTATAGGGTTATAATAGGTTATATAGTACCGAGAAAGGTTCCCCCCGTGGGCACATAAATATGGTCTTTATAGAATTCCACTATCTAGTCACAGTGCAACTGGGGGAAAAAGGGAGCCCAGTCCCCTGAAGTCAGCAAGGGGACTTCCACGGGAATCAGTAAGCTCGCAGAGTTCTGTTATTTGTTTCTTTAGACATTTAACTGTTCTCTGGCTGATTATTGAGGTTGGACCCTATATGGGAGTATCGTGGTGGTTGTGTTTTCGCGGCCCCATATCAGGTCTATTGTTTAACATGGTGGCCAGGACCATTTCGCCATTAATGACACGCTAGGTGAATGATCCAGTCCAGTGAGCATGCTAGACATGTGTTCTGGACAGTAGTTGAAAAGTCTCCAACTCTTAAGCAAGGAGTGATGATTTGCAGCCCTGCTCTGGAATCATCGAAGTTGCAACTAGAAAGTTCTGTTGCATAGAATTATAGCTTCGGCTTCCTAGGACGAGCATGACGTTCTAAATTATGCAGTGGTTTGGTCCACCATCTGATTAAGGCTTCATGGCCAGGCGCGGATGTAAATCTTATCACACAGTTCCGAGAAAGGTGTACTCAAATTAGATCCAGACATAGCTGGGTACAATAAGCAATAAGTACCAGTAATTTATGAAAGTTAAAGCAAAAAAATGCGGACAAGGAAATCTTGAATGGTTATTGGCTGTTTAGTGTTCTGCCTTAATAAAAGAACAACCTAAAACCGAACACTGATTCGCCAGAACATGGCTTGAGAATAATGTCGTCACATCGAACGCTCTCGCTATTCATACCGAAAAGACAGCCAGCAAAGACGGAAAAAATGACAGGAGTTCATTTATTATTTTCTGGCTCAACTTCCATTCCATACAAAATATATCTTAAATTTGAGTCAACTTTTACCCATATTCCTCCCGTTTTGCTAATAACAGCGACCACAACTAACATAAAATTAAAATCCAATTTGTTGTATTTATTTAAAAAAAAAAGAAAGGGGGAAATTAGAGGAATGCAAAAAAATGTTACAAAAAAAAGGAGGCTTTGAAAATTTAAATTTTTATTGTAAAATAAAATATTTTCAAATAATAAAGACAGATGGTAAAGTGTAACGCAAAGAATCAGTTGCTTTTGAATTGAAATAAAAAAATTTATTTGACTGTGTGCTGGCAAAGAAAATCTTCCAAGAATAACAATGGTGCGCAGTATTTTTTCCCAACGTTATAATTATGCCAAAATACGAGTGAATGAAGCACTGGATGGTGAGTGAATTTCTTCAGTAGTTTCTCTTAGAAATTGTTTTTGTACTTTTGGCCGGAATTTAATCGAGAATTGTTTTTTTACAATGACTTTATTCGTTAGATGTTTTTCGTCGTATTGCAATTTTTCCCAAAATAACCAAATTGCCACGTTTAAAGCGCACTTATTACATCGCTACACCCAAACCTGTTACCGAGAAAAAGAAAAGCAAAGCTAAAAACAAAGAAAAGAAGCTATTGAGATCCACAGACTGGTGAGTTGAAAGTGAAAGAATAGAAGAGTGTAAAAGAGAATGAAATGTTATTTGTTTTTGTTGTTTGTTTGCAGGTATGACAGTGACTTAATACCCATGATAACGAGATTAGAAATGGAAATTATTTTGGATGAACCCCTTATGGAACGTCATACGGGAGAGAATTCTAAAGGTACATTTAGTCATGTGTATTGGAAAACAGCAGAAGAAGATAGTGCAGATAATGAAGTTTCAACAAACTCAAATCCAGATCAAGAAAGTTTAGATGCTGCTGAAGATAATAGCAAACTTATCATTCCTTTAACTAACACGAGTAATAAATTACTTCAATCCAAATCCAATTTACCCGAAATTAAAAATACCAACAGTCAATATCCGACATTTTGTACGACACCTCAACCGGTTATTTTAACTGCTACCTCAACAGCAGTTACCCCAGAGAATTTTGCAATCACCAACACTACACCTATTACAACAACTACAACAACAGCAACGACAACAGCGACAACTTTGACAAACAAAGAGACTCCCGATTTTGAATTTGTTGTACCGGAACTAACAAAAAGACGACGCGGCAAACACTTGGAAAAAAGTTACGAATGTGAACAGTGTCATAAAAAATTTGATCGTCCCTGGGTATTGCATGGTCACATGCGTTTACATACTGGCGAAAAGCCGTTTGTATGTCCCATACAAGCATGTCAAAAGAAATTTGCTGACAGGTAAATTAAACTAAAAAACACATATTTGAAGATTAAATGAAGATTAAATTTTTAAGGTCAAATTTGCGAGCCCATCAACGCGCCAAGGGTCATCATAATTGGAGCTATCAGTGTCCTCAGTGTACAAAAGCGTTTAGTCAGGAAAATTACTTAAGTCGTCATAGTTTGGAAGCTTGCCGTAAATTTCTAGCGACCCATAAAAATGTTTAATTCATTTTTCTTTTTCATTTTTTTATTATTTTTAGATTTTTTTTTTAATAAAAAATAAAATTATTTGTTAACATAAATTAAATATTGTTATCTTAAGCAGATTTCTAGCTAATAGTTTCACAGTGTGATTCCTGCAATAAACTGCATTTGAAATGGCAACATATTGAGATCTTAATCTCGAAAGCGAAAATCAAAATCAAACTTAACAAACGGGATAATACGAAGATACTCGTATATAATTGATATAACATGGTTTTGTTAGTCCAGCTGATAATTTATTTTTTATTTGGAAAGTTTTACTCAACGCTTCTTTAAAAGCTCGTTTTAATAAAAAATAATCTCTAAACTTTTATGGGCGCCATCTTGTACTATTTTGGGTAAAATTGAGTAAAATGAGAATAATGCTACATCTGTTATTATGAGTGATATACATAAGTTTGTTGAAGTTCTCAAATTTTTGTTGTATTACAAAGAGAAAAGTTCGGCAATTATGAATGAAAAAAAATATCTGGCAGATGTCCATCCACGCTGACAGATGGCAATCCTTTCATCAAAGTTTTTAATCACTTTTTTTAAAAATGGCGGTCCTATTTCGTTAAACACATGACGGATTTTGAGCTTTAAGGCTGAAATCGATTTGATTGACTCCGTATAGACTCTGTCCTTAACATTACCTACAAAAAAATTAATCCAGTTTTGTTAAATCATACGATCTAGCTGGCCGCTTAACTGCTGATTGGTTTGCAATAAATTTGTCGTTTCATTAGCTGTGTGACAAGTGATACCGTCCTGTTGAAACCACATGCCAATAATAGCCCAAAATTGAGTTGTTTGCATTTCGCGATAGCGTGATCCATAGACTGTTACCGCATTTCCAACCTCATTTTTGAAAAAAAAAAAGGCTCAATCACACCTCTAAGTTACGTAGCGCACCATACAGTGAAATGTTGAACATGTAAAGCTTCTCAATATTGATATACCCTGACAAGCGAAAATGGGCTTCGTCTGAAAAATTAATATTTTCAGAGAAACCAGCCGATTGTTCCTGAATCGATTGGGCGAATCTGCGGCGATGTGAATGGTCGGTGGGCTTCAATTCCTGCAGCAGTTCAACCTTTTAAGGTTTCAAAGTCAAATTCTTACTTAAAATTCGCTACTTAGTGTTTTTGGATAACTACAATTGTTGAGAATATCGAGGAATAGATAAATTTGGATCTGCTACAACATTGTCGTTCACGGCTGCAATGTTTTTTGTTGAACGACCAAGTCGAACACGCGTTGGTGTTCGCACCTCTTTTAGCCTGTCGACTCAAATTTAACGGCCAAATTCTTTATAGTTTTCAGCAAAACCAGCCTGTTTTACCTGAATGAATTGAGCGAATTTATGGCTATGTGAATGATCGGTCGGCTTTAATTCCTGCACCAGTTGAACCTTAAAAGGCTTCAAAGGCAATTTCTTACTCGTTGGTGTACGTACTTTTTGTATAACGGTCTTAGAAAGACGATTATGCTATCCGAAAATATCACGAATTTTACGAAATGTAACTTTAAAAGAACCATCATTTTCATAGTGGATTTTAATGAGTTTAATGCTATTTTCGTGTGAAATTGAATTTATTGTAACAGCTGCCAATGCATCTACTACGAATACGTCAAAAAAACTGTCATGTTGTTGGTGTTAGCAAAATTGAAAAACCTAATGTTTGAGGGCTTAGCAATATTTTGCAAAATTTTTTAAGAATTATGCAATAATGTGCTAGTGATGAACGAACCTGTAGGCTAGTAGGTAGTGTACTAGCTTGTCAGTCTGGGGATTCTAGGTTCGATTCCCATATAGAGTACATATGCAAGAAAATTGCTAAAAAGATTGCTTTTTTGAGGAGAATTAGAAATAAAGTGTCTATAATAGCGGTGATAAATAATTACAATACGATAATAAAACCGCACTTTGAATACGGATCAACAATCATGTATGGAAAGGCTACAAAATATAGCAATACGGATTATTTTAAAATGGAACAGATATACATCAATAAGAGCTATGATCGATACACTTAAATGGCTAAATATTCAACAGCGACTTGAATTCAATACTCTTAGTATTGGTGCCCCTTAGGTGCCCCTGTAGGCTAGTAGGTAGTGTATGGGGGTTGTGGGCTCGATTTCCAACGAAGACCTTGGTTTTTTTTCACTACAAAAATAAAAATTGGCTGTCGGTGGGGCTGCTCAGCGATGAAGGCATAGTCACTGGTCGCTGTGCTGTCTTATAAGGCAGTTAATTTCCGACTATTCTTCTACTTTCACCACCTGTTTCATCTCTTCTCTATCCCTTTCTTAACGAATGTACCACGGTACTTGACTAAAATAAGTATTGTTGCCTAAAGTGCGACTTCTCTTAAAAAAAATCGTTAAAAGTAAAAACATTAATTAATTATGCAATTATATAAAAACTGTTTTGTTTTCTCTTTTTGATTACGCCATTTTCATTGGACTATTGGAAATTTTACATAAATAAATAATTTTAAATAATATTTTATAAAAATTAAAAATGTTATTCTTTTCAAAACACTAAAGAACACAAAACAAAAACAACATTTTGAAACGCCAGTAAGAGCAGGTAAAATAAAAAAACTCTCTCATTAAAAAAAAAAAAACAAAAACAAAAACAAAATACATTCTCTGACTGATTAAATAAACCAAAAAAGAAACTTAACTTGTTTTAGAAAAATAATAGATTTGTTTGTAATGAAAGAGTTTTGTTAAATTTTGCTACAAACGGGACAGGAGAAATTAGTTTACCATCAGAAAAGTAAATCCAATGGAAAAAAAGTAGCAAAAGCTACATTTAAAAGCTTTACGAAAAATAATAAATTTTAAAACAGATAAAATGAATACTTCTTCTTTAGTCTCCCTCCTTTCGTCATAGTTTTTTTTTTCTGTGATCAGTCCTTTTGTAGTTAACTGCAGTTTCATCGCAAGAGCTACCATTGTATAAATAATGAACCAGGAATACATACATACGTACAGGCAAACGGTTTTGAAAATGTCTAGAGAATAGAACAAGAACATGGCAAATGGCCGAAAGCGGTTTGTTCACAAAGCAAGTTTGACGCGGGTTGACGTAAAACCATATTCAAAAAAATTAAACCCCCTCGGAGAATATACATACGCACATATCAATAGAACAGCCACTTTTATTCGTAACTGCAACATTAGGTCATGGCATGCCTCGATGCAATCCGTAATTTTTAACTGTCAGCCAGATTTGTTGATTTTTTTAACTAAAGATTTTTGTATCTCAGCTACTGTGTTCAAGAACCGTGACGATAACGTCATATTAACGTTACACAAAATATAAACGTTCAAGCAAAAGAAAGCATCTTAAAATCCAAAATAAATCCTGAACATTAGGTTCTTATACACTGTTATTTATAGAGGTGTACAATTTTAAATTCGCAATACTTTTTCAACCGGTAGCCATTTTGCCAGCCGTCAAATAATTTATGCTTTGTTTGGTTTGGTATTTCAATATGAATAGACTGACTTGTAAACAACGCTTCCAAATTGTGCAAATTGGGCCCAAAACAAGATTATTGTAGCTCACGAAATTTGTTGGTGATGAAGCTCACTTTTGTTTTAATCGATATGACAAAAAACAAAGCTGCCATATTTTTAGTGATGATAATCTTCTAGTGCAGGTTGAGACACCGTTACATCCAAAAAAATTTACTGTTTGATCTGCTTTATTGGCTGGTGGAATCAATGAGGATCGCTATAGAGACTTTTTCGTTCATCAATTGTATTACTACGTGCATAATCTGTGGTTGCAGCAAGACGGCGCAACATTATATATATATATATATATATATATATATATATATATATATATATATATATATATATATATATATATATATGTATACTCATATCCTAAGCCTAAAAATTTTAATTAAGTCCACCCAGTGCAAGACAAAATAGTATGTGAATGACGGTTTAGCAGCGCAACATTTCACACAGCTTGCGCCACAATTATTTTATTGAAGGAAACGTTTGGTAACCGCATAACTATGCGTTTCGGACCCATGAATTGGCCGCTAGACTTTTTTCTGTGGAAATATGTGAAGTCGCTATCTCTGCCGATAAGTCTGAAACGATTGATCTTTTGGAGAACACCATTCCTTGCGTTATTGCCGATAAGTCATCGACATTTGTATCTCCAGATTAGAATATGTCTAAGCCAGCCGTGGCGGTCATATACGAAAAGATTGATTAACTTTCGAATAAAGTAAATTTCATGTCAATTTAAGAAATTCATCTTTGTTTCATATACCATTTCAAATTCTATACCTCTATTAAAACACCCTTTACATACATATGTAGAATAATTAGCTGTTTAGCGCCTCCAAATAAACTAAGATTTATGTCTTGGCCATTATCATTTACATATATTTGTTCCTTTCTTCAGCTTCACAGCGATCGGTTAAGTAATGACGGCCTAAAAGCATAACAAACAAACAAACAAACTCACATACGCATTTTTAATATGTATAGGTTAGAATAATATTTAAAATTAATCAAGTACGGCATTTAGTAAGGTAAGTATAAGCAATTAAGGCTAAATTAATAATTAAAGATTAATTGTCTATGCCCCAAGTTTGGTTAGAAAAACATATTTAATTTTCAAAGAATTTTGTTTTAAAATGAAATCAACAAATTCAGCGCTTGCTATTTCAAAATATAAAACTACGTAGTATAATAATTTAAGATCTAATTCAACGTGTTTACAATAAATATATTCGAAATTTTGCTGAAGGCAAACAAGTCCTGTTATTATATTGTTTGGTTGTCCTCCGCCAGTAGATGAAATAATATTGCCATTTCCCGTCGTAACTGGCCGGTTTGTATATGATGGCGAGCGCTTTCGATGCGTATGCATCATTTTCAAGCCACGGTTTAGTTTGTACTGGTGAGTAGTGTTGGCGTTCAGGTAGTTCTGTTATTAGGCTCGTATATATTCAGGTAAGAAGAATACCAGCCACCTGGCATTTGTATGCAAAGTGAACCTAACGATACCTCCGTCTTTTACTATTATGTAGGTACGTGTGTCCGTCTGAGGGTGTTTTTCGTTTGCCCGTTGGCATGAGTAGTTGCCATTTCCCGTCGACCTCAGACACAATTTTCACACCATTGAAACTACTCATGCCAACGGGCAAACGAAAAACACCCTCAGACGGACACACGTACCTACATAATAGTAAAAGACGGAGGTATCGTTAGGTTCACTTTGCATACAAATGCCAGGTGGCTGGTATTCTTCTTACCTGAATATATACGAGCCTAATAACAGAACTACCTGAACGCCAACACTACTCACCAGTACAAACTAAACCGTGGCTTGAAAATGATGCATACGCATCGAAAGCGCTCGCCATCATATACAAACCGGCCAGTTACGACGGGAAATGGCAATATTAAGTCCTGTTATCTTTAATCAATTATATTAAATTTCTTTATTGCTCCAAATGAATGGATGGTAAATATTGGTAAAAGTAATTTAAAAATTTAAGATCAATAATATAAGCAAATTAATAATTTAAGATTGACTGGGCAATTTTTAGATAAACCAAAATAAAGTCGTATAACTCTACATACGTTTATATCAAGGCACTAAATAAAAGTCTTCAAACATATTTTTTATATATTATCTTCCATTACTCTTTATGCTGGCAATGCTGTCTATACAGCGAATTTTAAAGCTATTCGTTACGTTTTGACAACATACAAAACAGCTGTCATCGTACAATGAATCAAAAACGAAACAAAATTAAAAGAAACAAGAGAACTGAAAGCAAATTGGTCTTTTAGTTGTTTCGTGCGGCATTTGCTAATAAGAAAATTTTTTGTGGTAAAATAATCAAAGAAATTTGCTATCTTTACAAAAATCTAAGATTGGTGAGTGATATAAAGAGAAAATAAAAGACAAAGTGTTGAAAATCAGCGACAATATAAACTAATTATCTAAAAAAATAAACAGAAAAATTAAAGCAAAAATAGGAGTGAGTGCAGGTATGTGTAACGTGTGTATGTGCTTGCATACATGCATAATAAAGTTTCATTAAAAGATTAACAAAAAAATGTTTGGAACATTAGTACATACATATCTATGTATGTAGGTATTTCCATGTGAACTTATTAATTTGTTACTCTGCTTAAACAACATTTTCTCTCTCTATAAAAATAAAGTTATTTTTATAAAACATTTTTTATTTTCCTTCTGTAGTTTTTAATAATTGGTTTTTCATATACATTCATACACATCTATTGTACGAAAAGTGCACTTGTATGTGCACATAATAAAATTGATTTTTTCCATTTTTGCTGCAGCTTTATTTATGCTCTTCCTATAGGAATTGCAGTTCTATTTTTATCTGCATATATTTTACAATTTGCCTCGTCATGCTTGTTTGTTGTTTTACCCCCCCTTAAACAGGTTGGAAAAGTTCAATATTTGTCGCTTAGCTACTTTATTTCCTTGTAGGTAGGAGAAATTTCATTTTATGCCATTATACGTTTGCATAATTTCCTCTTTTATCTTGAAAATAATAAAGTTTTCCAGAAATTTAAGCCAAATGCTTAATAAAGAAAGCTTAAAAACGGAATCACAAAACATTCAATAAAAAATACCGGCATGTGTTTGTCATATGGTTGATGTATTGTTTTTGTGAACAGGTATATATTGAATGTTGTATGGCGAGGTTATGGTAATCTATTGTGGAACAGAATGTAATGAAACAGTAAACAGTGTCAAGTTTCGCAGCTGTTGGTGCAGGTTTTGTTGCTAATGGCAAAATTATACCAGAAAATAGAGTTATACAAAATGGTTAATTTTTGTGAATCATTCTGACCTCCTCTGGCTTTATTTTGAACTACTTATAAATAGAGGAATGTTTAAAACATTTTTGTGAGGTATAGTAAACATTATTTCAATAACAATACTGTTATATCTTGGTTACAAAAAGAAGGAAGCAATATGATTTAGTCGTTATTAGGTTCATTAATAGCTTCTAATATAAAAATATAATTTGTAATGTAAGTATGTCATTACACTTTGTTGTTGGATCCATAAGAGATAAGTAAAATACATTAGTAACAGTCCAAAATGTTTCTTTTTGGGAATTGTTCAACAAAACTATGTCCTTCCAAAGCGGTCTAAGACTTGTTTATTATTTTAAGGTGAAAATTTAAACAATGCAAAAAGTGTAGAATTTTAAAGATATGAAAATAGCGCCCGCTATCGAAATCTCTTTTATTTTCTTATAACATTACAGTTAACAATATATTCGATATCTGTTTAAAAATACTCGTACATTGCTTAATACATACATGTGTATATACGTGTAATTAGGGCATGTTTTATTATTTTTCAGTATTAGGTTTTAATTTTTTTTAATTCCTCGAAGCTGCATTGCCAGAATATTGATTTAATTTTTATAAAAAAACGTGTGACTCATGCATTATTGATCCAAGTCTGATAATGAACACATTAAAATGGCTTAACACAGGCAGAGAAATCGAAGTAAGATCTTGGCATTTATATATAAAATTAGGAAAAAGGATATGCATCAGTATATTTTTACGGTCAACTTATTTTCAGGACCGTGTGCAGCCATACAACTTGAATATTTGTGACAATTTTCATATTGCCGTAGTAAAACCAACACAAATGGGAAGAACATTACTCTACAAAGGCTTCAGATATAAGTATGTACATATAATAAAATACCATATGATCTACGAAACCACATATGTATGTACATATATATGTACATACATATTAATTTAAGCACAAGTGTACAAGGCGTTAAAAAGAAAAATACTGAACTTTTTCAGTTCTTAATAAATAACAACATTCATATTTGTTTATTGTCTAAATCATAGATTTATACTAACTGTTCCACGAATTTTTTGTTTATAGAAATGATAGAGAAAAATCTTGAGATGGAAAGGTGGTAATGGTAATAAAGAATGACTTTCCCATTTGAATACACCAATTGTTAACAGTGTACTTGTTGAGAGAATATTGATATTAAATTATTGATAAAGACAGGTAATGTTAGATGTTTTTTACTCGCCACAGGCCTTACTGGTTCCGTTTGTATTAAAAAGAAAATCTTAACATCTTATATGCAAAAGCTTACAAGACGCAATAGATGTATCATTTCTGCCATTCGTCATCAGTTTTGTGATTGTACACGAGGAAGATTACTTATTTCGACGTGAATGTATATATATTTCTCGCCGCTACAGCTAAACTTTCAATACTCTTTATAACTAATATAGGCAGATTTATTCTCACTTGCAGCAAATAATGATATACTTACATATATCATCTCTCCGTCCGTGTTACTTTTACGAATATACTAATCGGAACCTGTACGATTTTAAAAACGATAATTGGAAACATTTCTCGAATTTCATTAGCATAATAATATATATTCAACATTCTGGTTCTTAACATTTCATTTGTACCTTAAATAGTGATATTTCTTATAGCATTCTTCAAAGACCCTCTCAACATATTAAACAAAATTCCCGCAAAACATTAAAATGCTAATGCTCAGGCGTAACCAATGTTGTAGTTAATGGCTTCGTTACAGATATGTATTTGACTGTTATTAGTTTAAAGCGTAAGTAAATTTGGTTTTAGTGATATTTCTTATAGCATTCTTCAAAGACCCTCTCAACATATTAAACAAAATTCCCGCAAAACATTAAAATGCTAATGCTCAGGCGTAACCAATTTTGTAGTTAATGGCTTCGTTACAGATATGTATTTGACTGTTATTAGTTTAAAGCGTAAGTAAATTTGGTTTTAACATGGGAAATTGACCAGTACAAAAATTTTTTGTGAAATCGATTATTATCTACGCTAGATACGGGCTCTTCGCCTTTCTGAAACTTAATAAAAATATCAATAAAGAAGTTTCAAAGTATTTCGGCGGTAATGTATAATAATTCACGTCTTTCACCGAAAGGAGAAAATTTTCAAATCAAATTTTTGCGTTAATAAATTTTTTTACAAAATTAAATTTTGTTTTTTTTAATATAATAATTATAGTTATTTGACCTTTTTAATATTTTTTAGTAGTTAATTATTAAGCACTAGGTCATTATATAATAAAAAATTTTTAAAAACTTTTTTTTTTATTATTTTTTTAATATTTCCCCAAACCATTGATTGGCATATGAAGTTGTGAATTAAAGATGAAAATTTTCCTTAAATGCTCCCACAGGATTTAAAAAAATTGGTAATTTCTACTTTTTTGTGAGTAGTTTTGGCAACTGCCATAGATCTAAAACTGTTACTTTGGGCGATATGTATTGATAAAATTGAGAGCTAAAAACGTGAAATGAAAGCAGTAAGAAATTATCACAAAAATACTTGTACTAGTTTTAATAAGAAGCCGGGGAAACCTGATCGAAATGAACATTTTCATTAGATACCTTTTAATCTTTAATATAAAGCTGTTAAAAGAATCCCCTCCATTTTCTCCCTCGTTAAGTAAATTTGGCAGAGTAGAAATAGTTTATTTCCTTCTTTATTTAAAAATAGCTATAGCCGGTAGGCTTCACTACTCCAGTGGAATAATAATAATTTTCGATTTTATATGGAAGTTTTCACCCCGACTACCTTTATCAAGTACAACATTTTGCTGTAATATTCCATAGGAATTATCACGCTTATACAAAGTGTCTAATTAGTATGGTTTCAAAATACCCGATGTAAAATATTTACTTTTATGGGAAATTCTACGCCCACTTGAAATATCAAAAAAAAAAAAAAAAATACATAGCACGTTTTACCCACCGGTTCGCTAGCAACTAACCGCGATAATTCAGCTCACTAGTATCGACAGCCATAGCTTTACGAACAAAACAAAAAACTTTATATGTAAAATTTTAATTTTATAAAGTGTTTGAGAAATATCGAATTAACGTTATTTTAATGTTGTGCTTTAAGAACGTTGTATATTTTACTATATTTACATTTCGGTTCATTTTCATTATTAAAAAGTAAAATAAATATAAATATGTAAAAGGTATTTTATTACTATACGTAAACAAGACGTGTTTAAAATATCAACACTTTTCTTGATGAGTGATAATATTGTAATTGTCACAGTTTTATCACATTTTCAATTTTTATTTATTTACGTATAATTTCTTGAAGTATTCGCTACTACTTTCGGAACACAGTAATAATTTATAAATGTACATTTTATTGGCAAATGTGAAACTAATTATGTTAATATCATTATAATATCATATTACAAGCTATTATTATGTATTTATATACTTGTATAATGGCCCAACATGACAGCTATAATTAAATATACAAAAACCTGAGGTAATTAGTAAAAATTACATCTATGTATTTATTTTAATGGTGCCATAAAACTTATAAATAATCAATAAGTAAAACTTACTGTAGCACTATAAAACTTAAATTTTAATACGACTATAATACTTTATTGTATCGATTTTTAAAAAATCTTCTATAGTATGTAAATATAATAAATTTCATAAATACAATAAAGCTAAGCTATTTACGTCATTAATTGTAAAAAAAATCGCTAAACAAAATTCGCTTATGAAAATCGGAATCAATGGCAATCTTGTTTTAAGAACAATTTCTCCAATTTGGGGTAATTGTTCAGGCGTCAGTCTATGCAACTTAGAATATCAAACCAAACCAAACTAAACATATATCAGTTGACCGGGCGCCAGTTAAAAAACTTATATTCTTGTATTAAAAACACCGGACATAATTAGTTGTTCATTGGTATCTTTTTAGGTAAAAAGTAATGTTTTGATTTAAACTCGATTCGACAAAAAATTTGTTTTCTAAAACAAAATAAAACACAAATTTTAGATAGTAATTATAGTTATTTGACCTTTTTAATATGTAATTATTAGCTTTTTATTATTAAGCACTTGGACTTTATTTTATAAAAAAAAAATTTAAACTTTATTTTTTATATAAATATCTGTTATTCTTTTCAACGGTCTTTTTTAATTAACAATATATATTTTTCCTGTGGAAAGCTTCTTCAGGAAATAATTTTTTATTTTATTTATTTTTTTATTTTCCTGAAGAAGCTTTCCACAGGAAAGCGAAATATCGAAAAAAATATATATTGTTAATTAAAAAAGACCGTTGAAAAGAATAACAGATATTAATTTAAAATATAAAAAGATCGTTTAAAAAAATAAAAAAATTATCAAATATTAATATAAGAAAAAATTAAAAAAAAAACAATCTTAATTTTTTATTTTAATATTTCGCCAAACCATTGCTTGGCATCTTCAGGATAAACAAAAAAGTATATAAACTCAAACAAGTGAAAAAATTGTTGACTAACAAATAAAGACCTAGTGCTTAATAATAAAAAGCTAATTATTACAATAATTTTAGATTGAGATGATCAAAATTTTGATTGTATTACGAAGAGAAAAGTTCGGCAATTATGAATGAAAAATGATATCTGGTAAATGTCCATCACGACCACGATGACAGATGTCAATTATTCATCAAAGTTTTTTTCTGGCAAAATGGCGGTCCCATGTCGTTAATCGCCTCACCTATTGAGTTTTAAGGCTGAAATCGATTCGCTTGGCTCCGTCTATACTCTGTCCTTAACATAGCCCCACAAAGAATAATCCCGTGGTTTTAAATTTCACGATCCTGGCTGGCCAATTAAGGCTAAAATTAAGACGTTAGCATCTCTCGATAGCATAATCCATTGGCCGTTACCACATTTTCAGCCTCATCTTCGAAAAGAACGACCCAATCACGCCTCCAGACCACAAGCGCACCATAGAGTGACACGTTGAGCATGCAAAGTCTTCTCAATAATCGCTCTAGAATTTGCAGAAAACCAAATGCGGTAATTTTGCTTGTTGTCACTCCCTGTCAAGTGAAAATAGGCTTCGTCTGAAAACTTGATTTCTTCAGAAAAATCAGCCGAATGTTCCTGAATGAATTAAGCAAATCTACGGCGAAGTGAATGGTCGGTCGGTTTCAATTCCTGCACCAGTTGAACCTTCTAATGATTCAAAGACAAATCCTTACGCAAAATTCGCCGCGTGGTGGTTTCGGATAACCCCAAATGTTGAGAGCGTCGAGGAATTGACAAATTTGGATCTGCTTCAACACTGTGGCTCACGGGGCTGCGATGCTTTTAGTTGAACGATCCGGTCAAACACGCGTTGGTGAGCGCACATTTTATATCGAGCCTGTCGACTCGAATTTCAGGACCAAATTCTTAATTGCGGTCTCAGTAGGACGAAAATATCACGAATTTTACGAAATGTAAGTTTAACAGAATCACCGTTTTCATAACGGATTTTAATTATTTTAATACGATTTTCGTGCGAAATTTATTTTATTGTAACAATTGCCAATGCATCACTACGAATACGTCAAAAAACTAAATGGCAGAAGTATCATGTTGCTGCTGTTGCAACAATTGAAAAACAAACTTCTCGTTGATAAACCCGATAGTGCGAAATGTAGTTTTTTCTATTACTGAAGAAACGTAAAAAAAAATTTCTCATAAAGTATTTCCTTTTAATACAAATAAAAAAATTCTTCTTTTTTTTCTTCAACGCCCCATTTTGCTTTTCAATTTTTTTTTATTATTATTTTCAACATTTCATTTTTCTTTTTTTTTTTTTTTGTTTCCAATTTTATTGTATTTAAACAAGAAAACCAGAAATCATGACTGCTGTTAATCGTTATGAATAAAAAAGAGTGAAAAAAAAACTGCAACGAAATCGTTTATTAAGTTACTACCGGTCATTGTTGCCTTTGTGGATGATTATTTATGTCAGTCAAAAGAGTTCCGAAACAATACTCTGGATTGCCGATTTTTTATTACTGCCACTGTTAATATTATTTTTTATATGCTTGAATGGTTTTTTGTTTTTTTATTGTAGTTTCTACTAAAAATAACTTTATTTGCTTAAATGATAATAACAATTATATAAAAATATTAAATAAGATGTTAATAATCAAGACCGACTAAAAGTTATTTATATTGTCGTAAGAGGTGACAGCGTCAATGCTTTGCCTTATCAGATTTTTACTAAAATAAGCATAACAATTTGCTTTTTAATTAAGCCAACAAGTTCTTTTAAAGTAAAAATGTCTCAACAGTATTAAAACTGTTCGCATCCAAATATATTTGGTTTAGCAAAATAATTATGAAATGTGATTAGGTTGTCTCACATATTTTTTTAATATTCCATCACTATCAGCTTTTGATAAGGCGGAAAGAAAGAGGAATACCTTTAGAATATATATATCGGGCTTTTCAACAATTAGTTTGTTTTTCAATTGTGGCAAAACCAACAACATGGTAGTTTTGACATTTTGCTTTTTGACGTATTTGTAGTAGATGCATTGGCAATTGTTACAATGAATTCAATTTCGCACAAAAATCGCATTAAAATAATTAAAATCCACTATGAAAGTTAAAGTTACATTTCATAAAATTTGTGATATTTTTGGACAACATAATCGTTCTTCTGAGACCACTATTAAAAATTTGGCCGTTATATTTAAGTCGACAGATTCGATACGAAATGTGCGAACACCAACGCGTGTTCGACTGGATCATTCAACTAACAACATCGCAGCCGTGAGCTACAATGTTGTAGCAGATCCAAATTTATAAATTCCTCCATGTTCTCAACAATTGCAGTTATCCAAAAACATCACATAGCTAATTTTGCATAAGGATTTGACTTTGAAGCCTTACAAGATTTAACCGGTGCAGGAATTGAAGCCAACCCACTATTCACATCACCGTAGATTCAATCAATTCGTACAGAAACATACGGGAGGTTTTTCTGAAAAAATAACTTTTGCAGACGAAGCCCATTTTCACTTCTTAGGAAGCAAAATTGCCGCATTTGGGTTCTTGCATTGCATGCTCAATGTGGCACTGTATGATATTGGTCCGTTTTTTTTTTCTTTGAAGATGAAGCTGAAAATGCGGTAATGGCTCACGCTAGGCTAATAAGTAGTGTACTAGCTTGTCTCCCCCCAGGGGCATATAAATATGGTCTTTATAGAATATTCCACTATCTAGGCTCAGTGCAACTGTGGTATAAAGGAAGCCCAGTCCCCTGAAGACAGGCAGGTGGTCAACTGGAAACTCTACTTTATTACCACGGGGATCAGTTAGCCGCAGAGTTCATTATTTGTCCCTTTAGACTTATAATAGTTCTCTGGCTGTTCATTGAAGTTGGCCCCTATATGGGAGCATCGTGGTGGTTGTGGTTTTGCGGCCCCATAAGGGATTATATGAAATTATGGTGGTCAGGATCATTTCTCTGATAATGACACGCTAAGTGAATGATCCAGTCCAGTGAGCATGCTTGACATGTGTTCTGGATAGGAGTTAGAAAGTTTCCAACTCTTTAGCAAGGTGTGATAGTTTGCAGACCTGCCCTGGAATTATTCAAGTTGCAACTAGGTGGTTCTGTTGCTTAGAATTATGTCTTCGGCTATCTAGGACGTATGTATAACGTTCCAAATTATACAAAGTGGTTTGTCCACCATCTGATTAAGACTACATAGTCAGGCGCGGATGTAAAACAAATCACACTCTATACTAGCTTGTCAGTCTTGGGGGGCTATGGGTTTAATTCCCAACAAAAAACTTGACTGTTTTTCACTACAAAATAAAAATTGACTGTCGGTGGGGCTGCTCAGTGACGAAGGCATGGTCACTGGTCGCTGTACTATCTTATACGACAGTTAATTTCCGTAACTATTTTTCTGCTTTCACCACCTGTGTCATCTCTTCTTTATGCCTTTCATAAAGAATGTAGCACGGTACTTGACTAAATAAAAAAAAAATGCTAGGAATTCACTTTTGGTCTATTCTTGACGACGTGGATATCACTGACATATGGTTTCAACAGAACGGTGCCACATGTCACATAGCCAATGAAATGATCAATTTATTGCAAACATAATTTCACGATCACATAATATTTCTTTACAATCCAGCAGTTAAGTGGCTAACCAGATGTTTAACACTACTGGTTATTTTTTGTGGGGCTATGTTAAGGACAGAGTCTATACGGAGCCAATCGAATCGATTTCAGTCTTAAAACTCAAAATCCGTGATGTGACTGACGAAATAGGATCGTCATTTTACAAAAAGGTGATTAAACACTGGGATGAAAGGTGGACATTTACTAGATAGCATTTTTCATTCATAATTGCCGAACTTCTTTTCTCTTCGCAATACAAAAAAATCTTGAATTAGCTTAATCTAAATTTTTTTCTTTATTTTGCTTTACAAAACAAACTTCTTGTTGAAAATCCCTTTATAACCCTTAAAAAATGTTTAAGAAACAAAAGACGAAAAAGAAATCTTTTCTCAACTCAATAATTTCTGCACAGATTAATTTTTGTATTAAACTTATTAACAAAATCACTTTGTATTTGTCCTTCGCAAGTTGTTTGAAATTATTTTTAAGACATTGAGTATTTTTCTCACATTACGCTGCCTTATTATTTATCATTTTGTGTAGGCAATTTATGTTATCAAATTAGTTTTAATACACAAATTGTTTCTTATTACTTTTATTCTCTTCTCAAATATCAAGTTTCGCAACAACAAAAAAAAAACTAGAAACCTTTAGAAGAAAGAAGACACTTATTCATTAGTCACACGTCATTGAGTCAGCTAGTTAAATGAGAAAGCTTAACCTTTTCATACATATAAAAACACATTCTATTAAGATACAGATATCTGTGTGTAAAAACATAAAAAACAAATCCCTGCACGACTCGCAAATATCAAGAATTTCTAATATTTCATTGAATTCGCTTTTCAAATACGAGTGTTAAAAATAATAAACTACAGAAATATTCAGCAATTGTTTAGTTTTTTGTAAAGCTGATAAAGAAATTACAGAACTATCTGTTTAGAAAACTTTTATTCATAATATTTTAAGAATAATTATTTCTTTAATATATCTAATTATACCACCCCTCATTCCTCATGGGGAACTAACAAATTGGACTTTATTTAGAGTGGAAGACAAGGTTCGTAAAGTCTGAATGGGGTGTGGGAGGAGACTCTTCATGTTTTGTGGGGATATCGTGATAATATAAAAGGATTATAAGCTGTTAAATAAAAATGTTCTTAAATTTTAATTTTTTCTTACATTTTTTAATATAGAGAAAGAAATCGGCTTCACATTAAAACCTGTTCTGCATAAAAACAATACTATACCGCTTGCATACTAAAAATTTAGCATTAGTGACGAATTTGATCAGGGTTTCAGTGAGCCTATACACACAATTTTGTTATTAAAGATAGTCATAAAGTATAGTTATGGGTTATAAACTTTTACAGACACAAAAGCAGGTTTAACTGCTGTTGTTAAGCAAAATTTCTTAAAGCTGATTCAAAAAACGTTTTTACCGTAAAATACCTTTGTTAAGTCTACAATAAATCGAGCCGTTTATTTTAAAAGTGGCATAAGACACTTTGTTTTGAAGTCATCTTTTTTAGATAAAGTTAATTTATAAAACATTTTATAGGGAATATCATGGTAAAATCTTAAACAGTGAATTTTTAGCCAAATCACTTTCTTTTGATCTGTATTTACTTTTGTTTTTGAAACAGTTTTTTTTTAAATTTGTTTTTAATTTAAATATTTTTCCTCCATGTTGTGTACTATGAAGGTTTTATTTCGACAGAAGGCTATTGCGCTATAGTAATCATTTGGAATTTATCGAAGAATTGTTTTATTCAAGGCCGTTTCTATTACACCAAAGTCATAATCATTTAATAAGTATGAATGGCCCGAAATTAAAAATTGATCCAGAATTTCATTATGGTTTTCTGAAGACTGAACAGTTTTCATCTAAGTTAATGCCAGTTTTATGTTACTTTTTTGTTCTGTACATAAGTCACTATATGCAATAATATGCTTTTGAGTTGTAACATTCTTAAGATGTTTTATACAACACGAAGCAACTTACTGAGATTAAACACGTTTTGTTGTGAGTTCTTTATTGCAAAATAAATAACACCAGGTTTTAGAGTTTTTAAATTAATTACAAGTTTATTTACTTTAACTACACAAAGTTAATACTACAGAACAGTTTACTTAAGATGCATTTTTTACTTAAGTAACTATCCACTCAGACGCTGCCTTTTATATTTGTTCATTAAAAATCTAGAAGAATCTTCTTAAGAACCTTCTATTCCCTTTGTATCACATTTTGTTGTTGTATGTTGTTTATTCGATGTATAGGCGCCTGTATGTCTGTTTGTATTTTTGTTTTTATACTGATAAAGTTTCTTCCTGGAACTTACTTTAAGACAGTTGTTGTTGTCTTGTGTAGATAAGTTTTCTTAGAAAACTGCGCAGTTAGTAAACAGCATATCGATTTGTTGCTGTTTTGTATGTATAAAATGAGAGCCTACTAAATCCCATAACCCATGCCAAACTTATGCTGTTTTTATTTATAAAGTTAATTTAGTAACTGGATACGCCAAGAGCGAAGATGGTAAGTGGTTAAGGTTAACAGATTTCAGTTGTATTTGTCATTTTTAATTTTTGTGAAGGATGTCCCAATTTCAATAATTTTTAGCAGATGGTTTTTCGATAAATACGCAGTGCAGAATGATATTTCGTGATGATTTACATCTGCACCTGGCCGTGGGCCTTAATCAGATGGTGGTCAAACCACTGTGAATGAAAAGCAACGCCATTCACGTCCTAGGAAGCCGAAGACTAATTCTAGCAACAGGTGTTTCCTAGTTGCAATTTCAGCGGTTCCAGAGCAGGGCTACAAATCACTACTCCTTGCTGAAGAGCTGGAGACTATCCAACTCATGTCCAGAACCCATGGCTAGCATGCTCACTGGATCTGGATCATTCAACCGTAGGTGTGATTAAAGGCGAGATGATCCTGGCCACCATAATCAGTTCATGGTTGGGGCCGGAAAACCACAACCACCACGAAGGGCCAACCTCAAGAATCAGTCAGAGAAACAGCTAAAAGTCTAAAGAGACAATTAGCGGAAACTCTGGCGCTTACTGGTTCCCGTGGAAATAACGTGGACCTTTCCAGTTGACCCCTGCTGCCTTCAGGGGACTGGGCACAGATACATAGTCAAGTAAATTATAAAGACCGATAAATGTATATTCATAGCTTCTGGCATTTCACAAGCGCTATTAGATCATGCGCTTTCGTTAAAGCCTCTTTATATGTTAGAATGTTGTTTTTTGCATCTTGGAAATCTGAAGGTTCAATTTCATCTGTTGAGTCATCAGAAATTTCTTGAACTTTAGAAATTTGTTCTTGTAATGGTACGTGTAAATCCGAAGGTAATATCTCAATTGATAAATCATCATCGAGCTGATAAAAATCTTTAAAGCTTTGATCACTGACCCCTGCAATATAGCTTTTTTCCATTTCGGCTAGAATTCCCTAAATCGCGTTAGAATGGCATAGATTACGTAAGCACCACAAACATTGCAAGAATTAGTATTGTCAACTCTCCGAAGCAGAAGCGTAAATTGTAGAAAAAACGTTAGATTGAAAACATTATGGGACAGAGAAAATATTTACCATACCCACATTTAACTATGTTATATGATGAAGTAAATATGATAAACCTTGCCCTGTTGCTAAAGCGAACAAATTAGAAGAGTCTTTGCAAGCTTATTTGTAAATTATGACATGAAAAAATGTAAAAACATTACCCAAAATATCAAAGCGAGTGCCCGCGTCCGCTCATGAGAAGCGTTCAAGGGAAAGCGACTTCAATGCTTTTCTTATGGAGTGCTGTCGGGACCTGGCAACTATGTCCGTCTAAAAGGAGTGTCCGCTTATGGAAAGTGTGCGTTAAGGGAGATTCCAGTGTATATAAATCAAATAGCATATCTCTAGTTGTACCTCAAAATCACATCCCTTATATGCCCAATACGATTTCTTCTTATTTTGTTCGAACCTCAGAATGGACCAAAAACCCCTTATTTTTTCGCGTACTTCTATATTTTCAACATTTGTTCCATAATGTCTGTCACATACGGTACCATATAAATGTCCATATATCACGCACACGAATGTTATACAATTTAAGAGGAAACGCCTCTGCTTTCATGAAGCCACTCTCATTTTATGATCTACCGCAGAAATAAATATCAAAAAGATGTACGTTCCTCTGGGTTCACTTAACCCCAACTGAAATTGGGTTTAATCAATGATAAAATAATGTGAAGCTCTTCTTCTGGTTACGGATTTAGATCAATTACCCTAAAATTGTCAGCTGTTAAATTGTTTTTTAAGGACTTTCAGCATTTTCCTGCGTTAAATTGAAAATTTTTCGCATACTATGCAACACCCTTTATGTAATGCGTTTCCTTGGCGGATTCAAATGATTGTGTGTTTGTGTGTGTGTTTATCGCTGCCTTCTAATTGTAAACTATTCAGAAATAAGTCATGGCTTTATTTTTCTTTTTGCTTAAATGTACGAGGTTGACTCGTACTGGCTGGTTGAAAATAGATAATAAACAGATTATTAGCTAAGAGTTTTTACCCAAACTTATTAGGTGGGCTATGGCGTGGGCAAAGTCATTCTTCTGAATGCCAGCTACAAACGTTTTAAACGTATCGAAAAATCAATTATAACAACATTAAAAACTACTTTAAAATTTGTTTTTGCCTTTTTTGTTGTGGAATGAATTTTTAGAGAACAAACACGGTCTTAGTTTGATAGCTTAGAAATTTGAGAGAAGTGGGCTTAAATTCCTCTTATTTGTTAACATGCCTCGTATTTGCAGTTTTGTTTGATCCATTTCAAGCAAAACAAATGACTAAAAAGAGGAAAACACTTAGTCAAACAAAAGCAAAAAAAATTCAAAT
The DNA here is from genome assembly GCA_030448955.1 of Trichopoda pennipes. NCBI lineage: Eukaryota > Metazoa > Arthropoda > Insecta > Diptera > Tachinidae > Trichopoda > Trichopoda pennipes. The sequence continues at coordinate 11,956,896 of JASKUP010000088.1, forward strand.
AAAATTAAATTGTTGTTGTTGTTGTTGTTGCATATTATATTGCAAAATAAAAAAAAGAAACAAAACTATTTGTAAAAATATATTCATGTGTATCTGTCTACTATATTGTTTGTATAGAGTATCGTTCGGGTTTAGTTAAAATAGAATAAAACCATAGTTTAGTTGTTAATGCGATTTTCAAATTACAAGATGTACAACAGAAATCAATACTTTTGCGGTTGCAGTTGTTATTATCGTCATCAAAAAAAAATTCGTTGCAATTTGTTGTAATTATTTAAATTTATTGAACACAAATCAAACAATTAATCTCAATTAGAAAAAAATAATAACAATAATAATAATACAACTTTAAAAAATACATTAAAGATTTAAGATTGGTTTGGTCTGCAATTTTTGGATTTTTTTTTGCATTTACTAAAGAGCAATAAATTTTCATAAATTATTGCATTGTAATTTTTTTTCGCGATAGTGAGTGAGCAATAGTGATAAATCAAGAAGAAAAAAAAAACGAGAGAAAGAGAGTGCAAGGTGGCTAAAAAACAGGAATATCACATAGGTTAATTAAAAAAATGCAACCATTATCAAATAATATCAATTACGAACAGGTTAATTATTCAAATTACAATTAAATTTATGGATTTTTTCTATATTTTTTTAATTAAATAAAATTAGAAAAGGTATGGACGGCATGGCATATGTGGATGATTAAGTGAAATTTATACAGCAATAAGAATAATTTGAAAATATTTATGAGACTTTATAAAAAAAAGTAAATAATTGTGTGATTTACAATAACAGAGATAAAGTTATAATTTAATATAATATTATTACGTTTATACCTTTTATAAACGTTTTGCTGTGAATTCTTTATTGCAAAATAAATAACAGCAGTTTTTAGAGTTTTTAAATTAATTACAAGTTTATTTACTTTAACTACACAAAATTGACACTACAGAACAATTTACTTAAGATGCACGAGATTTATTTTTACACTGACTGACTATCCACTCAGACGCTGCCCTTTTATATTTGTCCATTAAAAGTATAGGAAATTTAAGAATTTTTTTTTATCACATTTTGTTGTATGTTATTTATGTCTTATTCCAATCTTTCCTCTCATAGTTATTGTCGACGGATGCAAAATGCTACTAAAATACTAGACTGTTTTCTTGTCCAGGTGCTTTGTATTTTCTTAGCTACTAGTTTTAATAATATAAATAAACTGGTTTAATTAAATAAAGCCAACTTAAGCAAACAAGAAGCAAGCTTGCTAAACACTGATTTTTTGCGACAATTGAAAATGTTATAAAAGTCTTGAAGGCGTGTAAATGTTAGTTAGCCAACAAATTTAGCACCACATTCTTAAAATTATTTTTAATATGTTTGTGTGTTAATGGAACAGAATATTAATTTCAACTTCATTAGAAATATAAAATTAAGAAATAAAACGACAAAGCTGCCAGTTTCTGATTGGAAAATTCTTTTACTATTTGCAAATTGAATCGCCGATCTCACTATACAATTTCTGGTGGGCAATTTTTAATGAAAGGGATACAGATATGTCAGCACTTGCAATTCTCTTATGTTTAATGATTTACAGTTTTTAGCAAAAACAAGATCTAAACAACCAAGTAATAAATTTTAGAAGTAAAATGTAAAATTTAAATGAATTTTTGTAAAAATTGTAGAATAGAGGTGCATATACAAAAAACGCCATCATAGACAATACAAAAACTAAATAGGTGAAGGCGTAAAACGCTTCAATTATCACATCCCTGAGGTGCTTTGAAAATTAGATTTGTTTTGACCTACATATATAGATGAATAAATAAAAATTTAAAATTTAATTCTGATCTATGTTTTTGTTTTTGCACTCACCTTGTTTTGATAATTTAAATCAATTTCAAATTAAATCAAGCAAAACCATTCGGACCTAAAAGTCTAAAATTACTACTCAGCCAGTAATAAAACGTGACAAAAATTGTTTTACCCACTTTTCTTTATAACTCGTTTTGTTTTAAGTACTTTATAGTTTGACCCACGCTACTAATTGGAGGATGGCATGTGCAGCGTAAATACATATACGTGTAAATAAAAAAAATAATACCACTGACCATCCCTTCATGCCACAATGGTAAACATTTTCTTGAGATTTTTTAACCTACCTTCCAACCGTTACAATATTTATTTAAAATTAAAATACTGATAATATAAAATTTGCTTTAGAACGATTGAAACTGTGCTCCCTAATCAAAGGAAGGGAAGGGGTTTTTCATATTAAAAAGAGGCGCCGGAATGTAGTTTTTGTATATGTGCTTTTTTGTTTTATTTATTTATTTTTTTTCTTTTTCAATACAAGTTTTTAATTGTGTTTAAATGCATGAATGAACATGCATACAAATTCCATAACAGATCTTTTTAGATAATACGGAGAGACGTAAAGTGTAGCTGTAGTATTTGGCACGCTATATTTGTATTAATGAAATATTTCGAAAACTATTTTCAATGTCTGAGATCAATGTACAACAATATTATTTGTTCGTTCATTCATTATTTTATCTAATATTGAATAATAGTTGTTTTGTTCTACTTTCTACTTTATAATGCATAATACTTGTTTCTCATTTAAAAATAAAATTTAATTAATGGACAAATTAATTTCAAAAGGCACAACTGTGGTTGCCAAAATAGCAAAAAAGTAGTAATAGTTTTCCTCAGCCAATAGTCACTCCAGCTTGTCATTACAAATTCCGGTTCAAGTATTAATGCTTTATAATGAAAAAAATAGTTTTTATTAGTATGCTATTAACATGCAGATCTCAAATTAGCAGTGGACAGTGCGACAAAAGCGATTTTTTCCAAAGTCTACCAAAAATTATTAGTTAAGACATTTACATCAAATTTTGTGCATGTCTATATGAAAAAAATCAATAAAAGTGAAAACAGTTTAGATTTTGGAAATAGAATCATTCATCAAAAATTTTAAAATTTGTCAAAAATTTTCTTATTTTAAGTTAGACCAAAGGATTTGGTTGCTTCAGAAAATAGATGGAATTTGAGGAGTTTCCATGAGAACGTTGCAGAAAATTTGTTACAATTACTCTAAACTTACTTGCCTCATGACATGTAAAAACAAAAGGGTTACAAAAAGCTATAAATGTTGACTGCAGAAAAGTGAAAAGTGGGCATGTCACGTAACTGTTTTAAAAATGTTAACAAAAATAAATGTTATTCATATATATTAGAACTCGCTCTACGATTTTAATTTTACATTACAAATTTTTAAAAACATATAGAAGAAAGGGAAACCTCACAAAAAACGCATATGTCAAAATGTCACTAAACCGCCTTCTACTACTTAATTTCAATCAAATCCACAATTCAAAAAGTGCAGATCTATTACCTAGATATTTCATGTCAGTCCTTATGTGCAACGCTTCAATGATATTTTTTTGAAATATTTTTATATTCACATTATCATGCACGTTCTATAAAATATTTCTGTTATTGATGTTAGAAATACTTTTTTTCTAACAAAAAACAAATTCGTAATATTCTTACAAAATAAACAACGGTAGCGCCGCGCCAGAAAATAAACGATACAAAAAATTACTGTGTAGAAAACATAACTGCATGACCAATTACACTATGCATCAGTGGTTTTTTTACCCAATCCTGTTTAGAATTTGTATTTATCTTAGAATAAAATTGACTGAATGAGAATTGCAATCAATCAATAGACCAAACACTCTTAAAAATCTTAATATTTAAAAAATAAAAACACAGTAAGCATCGAATTGTGTTTTGGTATTTTTTTCACTTTACTACGTTGGTATTCAATTGTTAAAAACTAAATATTTTGAAGGAAACAAGAACGATTTAACAGTGATTTCGAAAAAAGAGGGTCTGTAGGTGATACGGCCAAGTCAAGGAAGTGTTCAAAACAATTTATTAACCTCAATTCGACGCCGCGCTCAGAAGCTCGGTGTTCAAAGAGCAACTTTGGCAACAATTTTGCATAAGGATTTGCATTGCTCCTTTCACAAGACCATTTACGACGCCGTACATATGCCAATAGAATGTTACAGCTTTCCGATTTTCACGGGAAAATCATAATGAGTGACGAGGCACATTTTCATTGGAATGGGTATGTGAATAAGCAGAATAGTCGGTTTTGGGGATTGGGAAACCCTCAAATTACCTGGTGAACAATTTGGTCAGGAGGAATCATTGAACCTTACTTCTTTGAATATGAAAACGACGTAACGGTGACTGTAAATGGGAAGCGATATTATGATATGATTGAACATTTTTAACGCCATAACTGCATGCTTTTGGCTTGATTAACATGTAGTGTCAACAAGACGGTGCCACATCGCATATAGTCAGGATTACAATGGAATTACTGCGAGGCCTCTTTTCACAACAATACTGCGTGAAATATGTGAGAATGTTATGAAAAATGTGCTCAAAGGGGCTCGCATTTGTGGGGCTAACAGAGGCGGACATTTATCTAAGATTGTATTTAATGCATAATTGACGACATTAAATAAAACATTTATCAATATAAGATCCATTCTCTTTCATTTAATCAAATATTATAAACAAAGTAGAATACACCCTGTATTTACATAATTATTTATGAAAAGAATTCAAACCTGTTTCAAACATATAACATTTCCAGTATTCACAAAACACAGTGGTCCACTGCAAGTGCAAATTGTTAATTATGTTTACTTTTTTTTATTTTTTTTAATACACTTTTTCACATAGTTACTTTCTCTAATAATAAAAAAATAAATTAGTTTGTTGCTTTTTGAGTTTGTGTTGTTTAATGTCATGTTTTTGTTTTATTTCATTTATTAATTTCTTTTTTTTTCGTTTTTTCTTTATTAGTTTGTAGTTGTTTTTCGTTGGCATTAAATAGTGCATATCGCCAGCAATTATTTATTTTCAACACGCCCATGTAAATAAAATATTTTGTTTAGTTGAACAAAAACAACACGTTTTCTATTTAGACATCATTTTTGTATTTCTGTCATTTCGATACATTGTTAAATTCTCGGTCAATAAATAATATAACAGTAACTTTTTATTTGCTTACGTTAGATTAGTAGGATTTCTCTCACAGCAATTTGGACTCATTATATCCTAAAATGATAATTTAAAACATTTAATTCTCTCCCTAACTGCATTGCAGTCGTAAGGTTATACCTATTCTGGTAAGTTCATGAGTCCAGAAACCTAAATGTAGTAATTGTAATGTTGAACTGTTCAGCTATCTTGTCATCAGCCCAAAGCCACTATAGCGTTTCAATCGTTTAACTATATATTTATAACGATGTCTGAGATTTTTGTTTTAACTAATAGGTCAGTGTCCATTTAAGGACACCATTTTTAATATATTGCGAGCTTAGTCTCTGTAGCAATTAATCTTTTCAAGTTTTCCAATGCCATGTTCCTGCTACACATATTAAACGTTTTACAATTTTTAACGTCAATTATACTTGTATTAAAATAATTTAAGATTTAATCTACGCGTTACTCATTATATTTTCTATTTAAAATTTCAAACGTCAAGGAAAACAGTTTTAAGTTTTAAAAATATTTAATTTTAAATTGTTTTTGTTTTATTTTACGACTTAACTAATTTAAATCAATATATTGATTGTTTCCATAAAATACTTCAAAACGATAATTGCGTTATTTTTATAATTAACATTTGTTAATATTTTAAAAATTTATGTTTAAGTTATCTTGTGTAATAACAACAAAACCGTTATTATTATAACTTGCTAAATAGCACGTACTCTTTTTTTTAGTGTTTTATTTCTTAATTATCTGAAAACAAAATTTTAATAATTCCTTATTCATTTAATTGAACGCGCTGAAATAAATTTGAAACTAGCAGGCGTATGCGTAATATATGCGCCCATTATTATGAAAGTGGTCTATGTCTTATATTTTTTCCGTGATATTAAATGCATTTTAGCATTTGAATAAACTAAAACTTATTTCCATATTGTGCTACATTTAAATTTTCAATAAATTTAAATATTCTCCATTAATAAAAAATTTTCATGAATGTTTAATTTAGAGTGTGTCTCATATGGAAATGTTATGGGGCGTTGATTTGATTTAGACCATTTTCAAAATTAACTTAATAACCTAACCAAGAAAAAAGACAATAACTAAAGTAAGATCATTCATGAATATGTATTAAATAAGTTTGAATATTAATTTATTCTTATTATATCAGGCTTTTATCATTGTAAGTTTTAAGATTAATGAAATGTTTTTGAAAACTTGGAGAGACTTAGAGTAGTAGTCGTTCCTTTCGGTGAAAACCGTCGTTACTGTTTTACTTGGTACGATCGGCGAGTACTTTTAATGGCATATCATTATCAAACCGCGTTTTAGATAGTACTAGAGAGTTAGTATTAGGTCTCTAAGTATAAATAGTGTTGGGTTTATATTATTCTTTCATTATGGTCGTATCTATATATCCAGGTAAATTGTCCCGCCACCTAGCATTTTATGCGGCACTAATTTAATATTTCCATCTTTTATTATTTGCCGTCTGGGGGTGTTTTTCGTTTGTTAGAGTATATATGAGTAGTTTTAGTCTTATGAAAATAGCATCACGGGTCATGTTTCCATATTCTCTTGGTCTTCCCCAGTTAAATGAACACCGCCAGCCGTTTTGTCATTATTGACTCTTACTCTGGAAAGGAATTAATTTTATGACATAATTATTTAGTTTCCTGCACTGTTCAATCGTCATATGATTGTTCACTGTTGTAAAAGTATTTCTTTTTTTCTTTCATATATATATTTATTCTAAATTATATTCAGTTCGTAAATAGAAATGACCATACACTAAAAATATTTTCAATTTGAGGACGGATTATTATTTGAGATTAAAAAAAAACACAATTTGAAAAAATTATTGACTAAGACCATTTTCATAATTAACACCAAACAAATTTCATTTAACGGTTAAATAAGAACAACTCATAAATGATTGCTATTTGACAATAGCACGAAAATTAAATTAAACTAATTTGATTTAATGTATTTAAAATAATATGGTGTGAAGTAACTGATACTATTTTTTTTTTTAATTTACATACTTATACCACTTACAAAATTAGTGGCATATATATTACTCTAAGTAAATTAGAGAAGTAAATAGATCGTTTAAGTTAATATAAAACTATTACCAAAGTTTGTAATTCGCAATTTGAGCAAAGGGAGTTTTAGCTTAGATACCACGGTAACTATTAAGATACAATTAGTTTGAAGCACTAGACTCGTATCTCAGCCGCTGCCAATACCTAAAGGTAAATTCTACTAAAATGTTTTCATAGTATTTCGTTCTATACTAAAGAAATTTAGAACTAAATTGCCTGTAGCAGCTTCCAAAAAAAATATATAATGCGCTTACCTATTACTACAACACTGTTCTTATACTAAGCGCAACATATAACTGCTGCTGAGTTGAAAAAATATAGAACTTTTAAATTTTTTGCTCCCCTATAACACTTAGCAGCATTATTACCTGAATCGAACTGTATGTTCCCGCCAGGTCTTGGTAAAAGATTTTTAAGTAGGCTCAAACGTCTGTATTCTTATTTAACACCGAAAAACATTACAGTTTTTTCATTAAAAGTAAGAAATTCTATAGAACTATTTGATAAGAGAAAAAAGTAATTTATATTTTTTATAAAGTGTCCAAACTAAATAATCTCGAATACAATTTTAACCAACCCTGAAAATTTAACAGCTAACACTTTGGGAATAGAAAATGAAACGTAATTCGAAAAGCGATGGAGCACACTTTTTTTATGGTTTCATCAATGTTCATTGTAGAAAAACAAATTCATGTCACTGTTAGGTGCGGAATTTTGGACTGGAGTCGTAATTTTTTGCTTGACCCCAATTAGATGCTATCAGTATGCCCAATACGTAATTTTAACAGCAGGGCGCCACATGCCATACAAACAGTGAAATAATTTAATTACCGCATGAGAAATTTTATGTACTCTTTTGTTTCGGGAAACAGAATTACTTGAGAGCTAATTCTGTTCTCCGTGTGATTAACACTATCAGATTTCCCCTTATGGGGCTATTTGAAATCAAAAGCCTACGTATGTAAGCAAACCCACAATTAAACTTGCATTGCAGTAGAAATTTAAATTCTGCATCAAGGAACTGCGGCCACAATTATGCAGAAAGGTCATAAATAGTTTGCACAAAAGAGAGAGAGAGACCCAGCAAAGCCTTAAAGTTTCTTCGATGAGATATATGATAAATAATCATATTCTATTTTGTTTGTTTGCCACGTCTCTTGTCATTAAGTTCTTATCAGGAAAGAGTAGTATTATGTTAATGGTATTTCCAAATGCAACACCAACAACTGTGCAACTTAATATTTTAAACCAGAGTTTGACAGCAACATCTAACAACAATAAAAACACGTAATTGCTGTGCTTAGATATATTTAACTCTTCCAAAAAAAACAATAATTTGTTTAAGTATATGACTATATAAATTTTTAGTCTTAAATTATGACTGAAGGCGTTGGAGACCAATTTAGTGCCGAAGTTTATTAAATAACCTCATGCTTATAACAACTTAAACAAAAAGTGATTGTTTTGTTGCTCCACCGTGAATGTTAAAAAGTCTAAAATTTTCAAGTCAGCTATTTGCGCTATGGTAATTTAAAAGTTCAAATTGTACCATCAAATGTATAGCATAAAGTTTTATTCTGAAAATTATTGGTTTGTGGTTCACTTCTATAGGAAGCAGAGGAAACTTTAGAATATTTCGTAATAATTCAAGTTAAAAAAAAATTAGAATGGCTGTTTTATTTAGTATTTTTTCGAGTCGTCTAGTTATCATAACCAAAACAAGATTAAAAATGTAAAGGAATTCATACGCTATAAGTTTTGGTTCATTTTTCACATAAATCTTATTTTTATAGTACAGGAACGCATTGCATAATTTTTTTTTTTCAACCTTAAATAAATTATAAGTAAAATAAAATATTTCAAAATAAAGATAAATAAATAAATAAAAAAAAAAAAAATTATCTAAAAAAAAAGTAAATAAAAATTTTAAAACTATCAGCGTTGTTATTAAGTTGTTGATATGGCGGAAGACTTTTCCAAATGCCAGCAACAACAAAAAAAAATCCCACTAAGACACTAGATGTTGATGTTGAGGTATTATAATGTTTCAGTTTCTAGCCGATTGGGAAAAACGTATTTTTTCAAATAAATATTTGGGGTTTGTGTATATTATTTTGTGTAAAAAAACCGGAGCACGGACTTTTGAAACTAACACCGTAAAGATTATATGAAACAGATGAAATGTGATAAAATCCTATGCAAACTATAGAAGTATATAATAATATTAATAAATAGAAGATTAAATTTTCTTTTACAAACTGCGTCACTGTTACCAAATAATTCATGAATTGGTGAGCAATGTTCTCATCCGTGAGGGAGCAAAATATTGCGTAGTCCAGAGCGTTCGTAAGTTCACATATACCTGACCAAATAAACCGTTAACGTGGTCCGACCAAGTCAACGAGTTGCTAAAAATTATGCCAAGATTTTTTGCCTTATTAACAATTTTGATATTCTCGTCATTCAAAACAATGCCCCCTGCAAAAGTTGTTGTTAGACTCTTGCTGCCTACTACAATACACAGATTTATAAGGTTTCAAGCAAAAAGCATGTGTACAAGCCCAGTGATAAAGTTTCCTCAACTCATTATTCAAATGTGATAGACCAGTGGCAGCAAATTTTAGCTAGGGTACCTAGTGTAAGTTTCACATCGTCTGCGTATAGGTGGATGTTACATTTTGAAAGCACTTTTGGCAAATCATTCATATATGTTGAAAATAATAGTGGACCTAGAAGAAGGCCCCTGTGGCACTCCTCTGATTTAATTTTTTTATTTCAAATTATTAATTATTCGCTCCGATTCAAATTGTTTGTCGTATGTTAAGAACCAATTGTAAGTATCATTGTCACCTGTTTCTGTCACTCAACAACCCACCAATGCATTAAAAATTTGCGCATTAAAACATTAAAAAATTATTTCTGTTTCTATTTTCAAATTTTCTTTCATACATATTTAACAAGTTAAGTAACATCAAGCATATAAAAAAATCAAAAACATGAACGTACACAAAACGTGAATAAAAAAACTTGTGTAGAATTTAGGCCATTTATTATTATTATTAAAAAAATCAAATTTATGAATATGAAAATAAGTATACAAATGCAAATACATACAAATTTATTGAATATTTGATTAAAATATTTACAAAACATTTCACTCAATTTGGTACCTGTCAATTCCGTTGTTAATTTCATATGAATTCCTTTTTTTTTATCGCATTTTCTTAATTTGCAACAGGTGCACTTTTCGTGCTGCAGCTGCTGCCTCCATTAAAAGCAAACAGACTGCAGTTATTTTAAACACAAAAGACAGTTAGAGTAAAGGTTTAGTGCTGATAAAGTTTATTTAAAATAAAAAAAAATTAATAAATGTATACTTTACATTTTATACTTAATAAGTGTCTGATCGTAGGTCGGCCTAATTCACTGTCTGGGCAAGCAAATCGCAAATGTATGTAAATAAATTTGAATATTTAAATTTAAAATTAAAATTGAATTCTTAAACAAAAAATATTAAAAATCTAAAGTTATTCAGAATTTATTTTCTTTTTTCTACATTAATATAATTATTTGGAATATTGTAGGTGTTTTGTTTTTAAGACCCAAGCTTCCAAAGCAATTGCAAAAAGAAAACTCAAGCTTAGTTTTTCTTTAATTAAATTTTTTTCTCAAGTATGTGTGTATGGAAATCAATCAATTAAAGAACAATAATTTTAAAGTTTGTTTACGTTTTACTACAAATATAAATAAATATATTAATACAAATAAACTTAATAAACTCAATCGTTGTAGTTTTCAGTGATTTACAATCGCAAAGGTACTGAAATATTGTTCATCTCTAATATGTTGACACGAGCAACTTGTTTAGTTTTAAATGAAAATTGAAGTTAGTCTAGATATAATAAAATATCTACCTTTTTTTTTTTTTTGATCGTATTGTAGATTTTCATAAAAATAATTTTTAGATATTTGCATAGTTTTACAACAACAAAAAATCCGACAGCGCACGTGGTTTGAAAACGTTTTATTTTGGAAATAAGATATCAGTAATACCTCTGCTTGGCCTCTGTGAAATTTCATTAGGATATCCTGGTGGTTCATGAGCTACTGAAAATGAAATATTTTCAAACCACTGTGCAGTGTATAATGAAATTATTTTATTTATTTTTTCCTTAATTTAACAAAAATAATATACAAAATTTTTAATAAAAAAATATTGTCAGTTTGATGGGATCACTCTAACTTATTTCTTTTTTACAAACAGCTTTTCAAAGCTTTCATTTTGATATACGACTTTTGCAATAACAACTTACATGCGCTTTTCATATAAAACATTTTTATAATTTTAATCCGAATGTAATTCTTTAGACAGGCGATTAATTAAGATCTTGTTTGAAAATTTATTTACAACACGTTTCTGTAATTTATAAATCATTTGTAATTATAAACATAAAATTTAAAAAGAAAACAAAATTTAAAAACAGAAGGTCAGCCTTCAAAATAGTATTAAAATTCCATGCAATTATGACTGACTCTCCTCTTTTACTACTACTTTAATTCAAGGGCATCTCTAATGAAGCTTTAACAGTCATGTGAGAATGATAACAAAATTAATTTACTTGTTACCAAAGAAATTCGTTATGATCTTCATACAAGGGTTCCATAATTGATTTTCAATATCGTTAGGAGTACATGTAGATGTAAGCTGGATTCACCCGAACAAAAATTTTGTCCGGACAACATTTGTTTATACGCAGTTTGACATTTCTCTGAGAGAGTGAGAGAAGTTATTTTGTCCAGACAACTCTCAGCTTGATTTGCTTTAACTTTAGTTTTTTGTTCGGACAAAATTGATCTGAGTTGTCACATCATATAGCGTATGCACCGTACGAAATTATGGCATTTGTTTTGTTTGTGTTGATCAACAAAGAAGTATTCTTGAAAAAAAAATTATTTGTAAAAATTGCAGGCAATGTCTTCCCACATGTTTGTTGATGGTTTGGGAAATACAAATTGCAATTTCTGCCATATTAATTCCGTTGTTTGCTTTATAACTTTAGAAGTCTTAGATGCACTAATACGAAAGTCATAATAGCCAGCTGACTTCAATTAATCGCCGCTGCCTAAATATCTACGGAAACAAAAATTATTACAACTTTTTAGTATGTGATACATTACTTACCGTAGTGCCAAAGGCAACCTTTCCGCTGGCGTAATGTGCTTTCTGTGGATAGGTGTACCTTGTAAACTAGGTCCTTTGCTTAAATATTTCTTTTACTGCAATTATTTTTTGCAATTTTTTTTTTTATAAATATATTTTTTTATTGAAAAAGCCTTTTGCATTTCAACAGTCAATAGAAGCAATTTTCTTTTATCATCCATGTTTTAATAAGCAAAATGTTAAAACAATACAAAATTTGCAGTTATTTTTAATCACTTGCTGCTTTGTTGCCACGTCGTAAAATTAATTTGACTTTTTTAATTATGTACTCATATGGCAGCTTTGTTTGTCCGGGCTAATTTTTCGAAATGGGTGAGTCGTGTTGTAGAAAACTCTCAGAAAAAAAATATTTGTTCTCACAAAAATTTTGTCCGGACAAAATGGGTGAATCCAACTGTAGATGTAAAACATAAATCTTGCATTAGCTTTTAATGTCTGGGCCCAAGAAAACCGACCACTTTTTTAATGTTTGTTAAATTTTTTCAAATATATTTTTGAGACGTTTATGAAAAAAGCTTTTCTGTAATGAGGTGAAATTCTGTCAAACTCGCAAAACGAAGAGCAAACTAGAAACGGCTTTAAGATCGACTGTAGTAAAACTTTCAAGCTTCTTTTTGAGGAGTAAATAAATAAATAAACGCCAGCCAGTAGCCATATGATATTGTTCAATTGCAAAAATCTTTAAGCAATCTTTAGAGTAATACTTTTCCCATTAAAAGTTATATTACCATTCGATTCAAATGGAATCATGCTACTTTGAATCTTGAATTCAATAAATCCATGTTCTCAATGAGTAAGTTCAATCTCTTTTCAAGCCATTAGATATCACACTCAAGTCCGTCAGATATCATATGTAAATAAATAATTTGCCTACAATTTTTTGTTATAAATCAATATCATTATGAATAATATGAACTATTACAGCGTTCAGATTTTTATGTGAGAAATATCTCACTCAAGTTACAGAAACGAAGCGCAGAACAGATATTTTTTAGTTTTGAGTATTGTAATTCAAGTTTTAATAAACAATTCCGATGTACGACCCATAATACCAACAAAAAAAATTAGAAGGAATCAGAAATCCATAGTTGATTAAGGAGATTTCGAAACTTCTGTTTATTAACGAATAATTAAATATATTGAAAAAAATTTTGTGGTTAGATCTGAAAATAAATTAAATTGAAAGTTACAAGAGATTATTATTGGATGTTTTGAGTTAAGCAAATGTCATCAAATTTCAATTCACACTTGACACTATTTTACAGAATACTGCAAGCAAGCGTATTACTCTTGCGAATTTATTTGAAAGAAATACCTTCTCTCTATCTCTCTCTCTCTCTCTCTCTCTCTATTGTAAATACTCCCGGGTTAGACTATTTGAAGTTTAGTTTTTAGTGAAATTACCGTTTTCTTTTTAAAACTTTATTATACATTTATACAGGTTTTAAATGGCGATGGATGGTAAAACAAAAACTGTTTCAACTATTTCCGTCTGTTTTTTTCTTTGTCTTATGACGTTCCTCAAAAAAATTAAATACGAAGTACAAACTTGCATTATAATTAATTTTGCTAAAATTGTTAAAATATATTAAAATTAAAAATTAAATTAAAATTAGTAAAACTTTTGTCGCACAACAATACGTTCAATACAAATTGACTACGAAAGCTACGAAGAAACAATTTAAAGTTTTCATTTACCCGCCCTGGTATGTACGTTATTTATTTGCCGGTATTTTGAATTGACGTTTGATGTATTTATTGACATTTTCTTGTCTTTTAAAGCTATTTTTCCTGTCAAGATGTAAATATTATTGTTTGTCTTTCAGTCATTTTTTGTCAAATTTTTTATAATACTCATTTTCAATTGTTTTTAAAATTTCAAGGTATTTTTGGCTTAAACGTTCAAGATAAAAATAAACAAACGTAAAACTCAAGATTTTTCTTTGGAATTGTTCATTTTTAGATTTAGTCGAATAACTTGTTTTTAAGTGTTCTGCGAAATTGAGTATATTAACATATTTTTTGTTTTAGTGACTAAAAACTTCTGATTTTCAGTCCACTCGGCTTTTTCTTTTTTGCTAAAGTGTAAATAGTTCAACATTTGCTGTTTAACACTATTTAATCGACAAAAAATATTTTTTTAACCTCCTACTATTCTTTTTTAAAATGTACTTGTTCGCTGTTTAATTTAATTTTTTTGGGTTTTTGTTTTACAAAATTGTATTAATAAAATTGTTACCTTTGTTTAAATTTCTGTAAACGTTTTTTTGTCGGATTCTTTATGTTTTAATAAAAACAAAAGTATTTTAATTAATTCGCACATTTATTGTTTATTTTTTCTTTCTTTCAGATAATAAAGCTGGAAATAACCAACGTTTATTTTGAACCTGCTGCATTTTTTTCTCAATTTAAAAGGTAAAATAATATAATATTTGCATTTAAAATGAACAAAAAGGAATATTCAATATCTAAAAAGTGTTGCAAACTAATTTAAAAAATTTGTAAAACCAAATTTGATAGGCAGATGGCCTTAAAGAAATTTATAGCCAAATTGTTTAACAGAATGTTCTTAAGGTTCTAATTTTAAATTAAAAGTTAGGCAAACAAAAAAAACACTATTCTTAATATCAATGAAATTGGCTTAATATAAAAAATAGTTTACGGCGAGTAGATAATGCAATTTGTTTGTCAAATTATTACTTATCTTTAGCAGTAGTTTCATTCGTCTTTCGTCAATAACTCGACGAATTTTGTGTATTTCAAATGTTTAATCGCTTCTTTTTATAACGGAGTTGATAAGTGGACCCAAAGAAACTAATCCTTGTTGAAGGCCAATTAACGGGTCGATTACGTAAAAGTAATCGTTTAAAAAAACTTTCCTTGAATAAATTAATAGTAGCGCTCACTGCCGGCCACTTGTCTTAAACACGTTGGAAGCGCATGTCATCAAGAATAATGCCAGCCAAGTAATCATGTTTTTATATCGCTTAAAGCTTATTGTAACCGCCTGCTCATCATTAATTTCAAAGAGAGCCTGCCCTCTCTCACGTACATCCAGTGACTTTCACGTCAAGGCGTGAAGATTATCTTCATTTTCAGTAGCACAATTCGCTTTATTAAAGTATCCTTTCAGCGAAAAGTAAGCTTTGTGGCTGAACAAAATTTTTATTTAAAATCAATTTCAAATTTCAGTAATTTGCAAGCATCGCAAGCCACACACATCTCTAGGCAACTATCAGTTGACTAATAAATTGTCGAACAAAACAGTGTGGCCAATTTAAAGATGTCAACGTCCAAGAAGACACCCTATACAAGCAATAAATCATTTTTATATGGCCAGTGTATATGTTTTAAAAATAAAACAAAAAATTTAATCAATGTAATGTCGCAGATTTTTAAAAGCACAATGCCATTTTTAACGCTTGTCGTGCCAATTGTAAATGATTTCGTTCTTATTACTTCATGTTTTTTTTTTACTTTTTTTGATTACACAAGTCAAGGGAGTACTTTTGACACAATAAATAAAACCGCTACATGTAATCAAATATATGTATGTATTCTCTTGTGCTTGTTTACGTTGCGTTATTTTTAAATCGTTTATTCAATTAAAAAATGTCTGTTTATAATAACAAAAAAAAAAATAATAATAATAAATGTTACTAAAAATAGATTATTATTATGCAAAATTGTTACTTTATGCTAAATTTAAAATTGCCTTTGTTAAGATTCATTTAAGTACTTTTACGAGTATACAAAACACGCACACATACACAAATATCAACAACGCAAGAGCAAAACATTATTTACGAGATATTAAAATGAGAAGAAAAATAAATGAGGGTCATATTCAGAGTTGCCAGACGATTTTAATAAATACAAAAATTAAATAATTTTAGCAGTAAAAGTACATACATATACATCTTTCCAAATTGTTGGGGAAA
Organism: Trichopoda pennipes; assembly: GCA_030448955.1. NCBI lineage: Eukaryota > Metazoa > Arthropoda > Insecta > Diptera > Tachinidae > Trichopoda > Trichopoda pennipes. The sequence goes on from JASKUP010000088.1 coordinate 11,973,251, forward strand.
ATAGTTTTAAAGAAGTGCTCCTGTCACCCATGTCACTGGTAATAGCAATGAAACATCATTTTGTAAGAATACCTGCGTGTACTCGAATTTAATTTACACATGAGAAATATCTTTGATATTGTAATGATTAGAATCAGCCCAAAACCGCCACATAAGATATATCACTTGCTTTAAACCAAAGCTTATTAGCATTTACAGATTTTTTTTGTGGCATTATCTTAAGATGCAAAGACAAAGTCCAATGATTCTAAAGGCCCAGCTATAATATGCATAAGTTGGCTTAAGCTAATGTCAAAAATTGAACGACAAGTCTGTCAAATGCTTAAGCAATTCACTGAAGACTTTTAGATTGCTATATTGTACTTAATGAATATCGAAATTATTATGCACAGTTGCACATTTGTTTTATTCGTACTTTTGCCAAAAAAAATTTTCCTTGTAAATATTATTAACAAAAAGGCGTTTAATAATCATACTTTGTATACTTAATACTATCCTTATACAAATTTATAATTTTTATAAGAAATTACATATATTGTTATATCCGTTTGTATTATTTGGGCCAAAAGTACTAAAAATATGCAACTGTGTGCATCATTGAATTTATAAACAATAAAAAATTAAATTTTGTTGCAAATTGTGGGTTAAAAAATGGAAGAGAAATTAAAATGTTTAAAGGCCCTTAAGTTATTAAACTCCAAGAAGGTTGAGTCTAGTTCTTCAAGTTATCACAAGTACTACAAAATAAAGATTCACATGTAAAAAAGTAAAAGGCGGGGTGCGCAAGAGCTTTTCAAAATCATCATAGGCGGCAATAGTGCCCATTCTTCAATATAGCTTATTCAACTGCCTATAGGAGCTTCCATCCTCTTCATTTCCTTGCGGAAACGTGCCCGTAGTGATTTCCACCTGTGTTTGCACTCTGCGACTTTATGTAATTCATAGCAGAATGAAAATCGGAAACAAAATTCTTCAAGGTATTACTTACCACTTTTACGGAACTTTTCTGCTACTTCTTTCCATGCTCGTGCCTTTGAATTGCCGTTATAATAAAACGCGTATCTTTTGTCATATAAGCAATTTTTTCTTTGTACATTTTCTATTAAATTCAGATAAAATATTTTTTCGCTTTCGCCCTCCATTGGAATTTGTTTACTAATGTATCTACAACACAATGCACAATGCAAAATCAGCTGTTTCCGTAATGAATGTGCAATCAATTTTGTACTTTGCTTAAGAAAATGACATTTGACGAAACTTGACGAAAAGTTTTGTTAAGTACATTATAGTTTACCTCATATGATTATTAGGTATTTGCACAGTTGCCTTAAGTTAGCATATGTATTATATAGTTGGGCTAAAAACACAATCGATCGATATATTCCTTTTCAAATGTCGTTCCTTTGGAAGATATTTTTTGTTCAAAATGTTTCCTTCGTAAAATCTTTTCGCATTTTTAATAACATGTTTTACATGGAAGTGTTGGCACTTTCGCTAAATCACCATCAGCCTTAGAGGCTAATTTTGATCACGAAAACTTAAAAGCACAAGACTAATAAATGTGACATGTATTGGACTTCACGTCGTGCTAAGAAATATAAGTGATTACTCCACAACAAGAGCCGCATCTAACAATCATACTTTCAGGTTTTTCGACAATACTGTCTTTTGACACCTAATACATACATACAACTCGTAAAATTGTTATTCTCACCTTTAATAAAAACACGCACCTCGTTCGTTCTTTTTATTTAACCAAATTAATATGTTGTGCATATAAATAAATAACACTCACGTGCACATTTCCATCCTAACGGTTAGATACGCAAGGTAATTTCGAATAGTAATTCAAGGGATAAATTAAATTATTCAACTTTTGGTGTAAATATAGTATTAACCGTTACTCTGAATAATTGCAGTAAAATTTTAATTCAATAAACTTGTGTTACCATTAACAAAAACAAAAAAGAGCATTTCTACAATAAAACAAGAATTCCGCCACTGAAAATAGTAACGGTTTCAACTAATTTAATTTACGTACTCACGCGAATACCTTTTTAAATATGAATATGTATACGAGTATATGTATGTATGTATGCATGTGTGGATTTGATTCATAGTTGTTTTTTCGTTAATAAAAATAGTTTTTGTTTGCAGTTTGTTTCCTTAAATTTTGCTTAAATGGTTTCTTAATTGCTGCCGTTTATTGACCGTGAGAATATAAAAATTAGTACCCTACAGCGGATATTTATATATTTTCCCTTAAAAAAAAATACTAATTTTTAAAAAATATAAATAATGTTCTATATTATTTTTAATTATTGCGCTTAAAGTTAATATACGAATAAAAAACAGCAAGCTATTTAAATTTGGATTATGCTATCAACTGTGTTACACGAAGTGCCATCCAGTTGAAGTTTCTAAAACTTTCTAAAGGATGTACCCCAAACACTTTCCCTTGCATAAATTGTGCTTAAAAACGGCTACAAGTAGAACAAAAACATCATCTTTGCAGCAATTGCCTCTGTTGAGAATCAAAAAATGTTTGTCATTAACAGGTTCTTCTAGATAAATTTAATTCATAAATTATTTCTTTATAATTTTAGCTTTTTAATTATAAACAAACGAAGCTATTTGGGCTATTTCGCAATTAAAATAGGTTCAGCTCTTCATTTAATGTGGTATATACTGTTTGCAAATGAAAAGTTAACAAAATTTTTTTTCTTTCTTGTATCGGGTTTCTCAACAAGAAGTTTGTTTTTTAATTGTAGCAACACCAACAACAACAACAATAGTTTTGACATTTAGTTTTTTGACATGTTTGTAGTGGATGGATGCATTGGCAATTGTAACAATGAATTCAATTTAGCACGAAAATCGCATTAAAATAATTCAAATTCACTCTGACAATGATGGTTCTGTTAAAGTTATATTTCGTAAAATTCGTGATATTTTTGGACAACATAATCGTCCTTCTGAGACCGCTATTAAAAATTTGTTCATTAAATTTAAGTCGACAGGCTCGATACAAAATGTGGGAACACCAGCGCGTGTTCGATGGGGTCGTTCAACTAAAAACATCGCAGCGGTGAGCTACAGTGTGGAAGCACATCCAAATTTTTCTATTCCTCGATGTTCTCAACAATTGGAGTTATCCAAAACCAAATTTTTTTTTTTTTATTTTTTTTTTATTAAAATTTAACATATTTATAGTTACATAACATAATGATTATTTAATGGTCTCAGCGCCACTAGAGCTTTGTTTGAGACAGGCTTGGCAACTTTGATCTTAATTAGAATTTTGTAATAATTAAGGCACACTAAAAATAAATTTTAATAAATTTGTACGTATGTAGGTAAGAAAATACAAAGCAATACATTATAAAGTTATGAAATTACATTAAAAGCATATCAATATTATTTAACAAATAAACTTTTAAAAGGTTTTTAAAAGAAGATATTGACATATTTTCTTTTAAATATTGTGGCAAATTGTTGTATTCCAAAGCACCGATATGTTCAATTCTCTGCTTGGTGGTCTCTGACCGACAAAGAGCAATTCTTAGATTTGAATTGTTTCGTGTGTTAAAAACGGTTTGGTTTGTGTTAAAACGAATCGTATGGTGGCCTACTCCATGTAGCACTTTAAAAACATATATTAAGAGTTTTTGTTTATAAATTCCATATATTGGTAATACATTTTTGGCAACTTCTTTATAGAGTAACAAAGTGGAGTGCCGGTTGTGTAAATTAAATACAGCTTTAAGGAATTTGTTCTGCATAATTTGAAGAGATTTTAAATCACTGTTTTTCTTATAACCATAGACAAGGGTAAGGTAATAAAAGTGACTTTGCACAAGAGCTTGAAAAATTAAAAGCTTAGTATTTGCATTTAATCCATATCTTAGCTTATAGAGGATACCTTGAGCCGGTGATATTTTCGAACGAACATATTTAATTTGGTTTTGCCCACCCAAATTGTTCTGAAGATGAATTCCTAAATACTTGATCGACTATACCTCAACAATTTTTTCTCCATTTTGTCTAAGAATTTGACTTCGAAGCCTTACAAGGTTGAACTGGTGCAGGAATTGAACCGATCCGTAGATTCGCTTAATTCATTCAAGTGCAACCGGGTGGTTTTTTTGATAAAATCGTGTTAGCAAGCAAAACTGCCCCATTTGGGCTTCTGAAAATCCTAGAGCGATTATTCAGAAGCCTTTGCATGCTCAGCGTGCCACTGCATGGTGTGCTATGTTGTTTGGAGGGGTGATTTGGCTCCTTTTTTCGAAGATGAGGTTGGAAATGCGGTAACAGTCAATGAATCACGCTATCACGAGATGCTAATAACTCAATTTGGCCTATTATTGACAGCGTGGATATCACTGACACATGTCACATAGCCAATGAAACGATCAATTTATTGCAAACCAAATTTTTCGATCGAATAATTTCACGACAATCACCAGTTAAGTGGCCAGCCAGATCGTGTGATTTAATACCACTGGATTATTTTTTGTGTGGCTATGTTAGAGACAGAGTCTATACGTAGCCAATCGAAACCCCTTTATTAAAGAAATATGCATTCAAAAGTAGTATAATTTAAGAGCCCAGATCTTTCCTCAGTTGTGATGGTGAGATACTGGGCTTTAAAGTATTTTCTCTTGAAAATTTACACAATTGTTTAATTACAATCTGAACCGCAAAGTGAATGCAAAAAGTCAGGTAACGGTAAACTTTTGATTTGGTTTAGTGGTATCCTAAGATAATGTTATCAGATCTTTATTCTCATTATCAGCACGCTTACGATACGAAAAAATATCAAATGGAGAACAAAAGCTTATAAAAACAAATTAAATATTTTTAAATTTGCTAACTTAGAAGTTAAAATAATAGTATTCGAAATGTTACTAAAAAAGATTTAATAGAAATAGTCTTGCCCCATTCGAAAAAGTAATGCCCACGCCGAACTATTGTTAATTCTTTTTTACTGAATATAACGCTGCTCAAGTATTTCACAAGTATAAATTTTTTTTTTTTAATTTTACTTTTTAATTTGTTTAACATTTGGTCGTACAAATTTTATGTCATGACACATTGAAAATACCCATACACATATTTATTATTTATTTTATTAACTTTTTTTATTTTTGACAAGCTATCAAAGCAGCTTTTTATAGATTAATTATTTAAAAAAAATGGACTTTTACCAATTCTTTTACTTGCATACAGCAAAGTATTTTTAGTTTGTTTTATTTCATTTAAACAAATTTTATTCGATTCGGTCTGTTAAATAGTTGAACATAAAATTATCGGTTTTTGTGTTGATTTGTGGTCTGAGAACAAAAAGCTGCAGCAAAATATTTTGGCATAATTTCATTGGCGCCTTATCGTTTTGTTCTAGTTTTTTAATTAAAATTATTTATATTTATTTTCATTAAAAATAACCAAATTAACCTAAAATAAAATACGTTTTTTTACATGTCAAAATACTTCCTGTTATTTTTAATTTGATTTATTTTTGATTAGAAATATCGAAAATATTTAACAGAATAAAAACTCTATTAAAATTCAATTTTTTGAAAGCAAATTATTTTTAAATATTTAGTTAATTTAATTTTTTTTTGTGATCCTTTTGATAAGTTATCAATATAGTGTTATAATTTTAAAAACATAAACGACTGATAGTTTAAACTATGAAAAAATCTTTCAAGGTCTGTAAATTAAGTAATGAGCCTGATTATTTTAATTCTTTTTATTGAAATAAAATTACAATTTTATATTGTCAATCTCAAAATAACTGCCTTCTGAACTTGCACAGTGCTGGAGACGGTTTTTCACACCTCTTAGCAGTGCTGGAACCTCCAATACTGTTCAGCTGGTGGTCGGTTACAGCCATTTTAATGTTTTTTATTATCCCAAAATAAGTTGTCTTGTTGATTTTCCAACATCGGGAAGAGAGAAAAAGTCACATGGACTTAAGTCAGGCGAATACGGATGCTCAGGAGCCACAAGCATGTGTTTACTAGCCAAAATTTGTTTATTAAAATTGCTGTGTGGCAAGGAGCATTATTGTAATGCAACACCCCCAGTTGTTCTTGAAATTTGGTATCACACGAATGGCCCGTTTTTAAAGTCTTTCAAGAGCCTTCTGGTGAAAGTGTTGATTGACTGTTTGAGCTTGAAATGCTCTTTGTGAACAATCCCGTGGATATCGAAAAAAACAAATCAGCATTCATTTGATCTTTGACTCTGCCATTCTTGGGCCTAACAGAGGTTGAAATGTGCCACTCCATGTTCTGGCGCTTCCGAGTCGTATTCCAGCCTTCAAGACTCGTCAGCAGTAAAGTTACCTTCCAGAAAATGGGAGTCATTTTCAATTGAATGCAAAAAATCAAAACACCTTTTCTTCCTGACGTCCTTTCGGTCTTGCAAAAAGTTTTTTGGAACCATTTTAGCGCAGATTTTTCTCATTCCCAATTCATTGTTCAAAATCTGATGAACGGTAGTGTGAGTTAAATTTTAACTCTTTCCCAATCATTCTGACTGTCAACCGACGATCTGAACGCAAAAGATCCCGGATGCTGTCAATCGACATTTTCATGGGTTCTTGAAGATAAAGGCCTTCCGCTTCGTAATTCATCTTCAATATAATTCTCTTTGTTCTGAAAATGCCTTAAACATATGCTCTTGACAAAACATTATCTCCATAGGCCTCCTGTAGTTTAACAAGAAGTTCTGTTGCCCAGTGCCCAAGCGTGAAGCAAAACCTGATAGCATACCGTTATTCGAAACTGATGTCACTTATTTTTAGACCACAACAGAACAAGCAGTTTCACCAAAAAAATCGTTACTGACGACCATATGACTCAAGCGATGGTCACAACCGCACTGTTCATCTGCCGCCCCTCCAAGCCTAGTGCTTCTAGTGTTGCCAGATTTACCGCAACGTTGCAACTCTCATTACTTAATTTACAGGCCTCGTATATAAAAGTGTAACGAACTGTTTCGTTGATTTGATTATTTTAAGTTAAGTAGATCTGCCCTTGATATGAGGTTTTTAGAAGCAATAAAATATAAAAATTTAAAGCACTTAAAAAATATATTTATTTAGTATTTAAAAGTCATATTATATTGATTTATTGCTATGAGTCAAATTTTAAATGAGAAATTTAGTTTCTCCGTTTACTCTCAAAAGAAAATTTTATTCAAGCTTAGTTCTCTTACTCAGTTTGTATTGTCGCTCACAAATGAGTAATGCCATATACTCATTTTATAGCGAAAATCGAGCGATCTAAAAAAAATTTGTATAAAAAGTCATTAAATTCTAAAGAAGCCAGCAAATGTGTAAATGTTTTGTTGTTTTATTACAAAATATTTAAAAAAAAAAATCACGCCAATTACTTTCACGCGCATTTCAATTAACACCCTTTTAAAAAGACGAAAAAATTTGAACGATTTATTTTTAAAATATAAACTTTTATATATAAACACCCAAATGGAAAACTGAAACCAAAATAAAGTAATCATAATTTACTAGAAGATATTTTATGCGAAATAATTTAAAGTAATATAAAGAATGTGAGTGAATTTATATCTTAAAATCATAAGACATAAATTTTAAAGATTTAATTTAAATTCGTCACATAGTAGAGAAATGTAGCTTTTATGGAAACTATATTAAGCATCACACATTCGCATAGAAATAACTCACTCAAACATTTTACTTTAAATTAAGCTTTCCGCAAATGACTTAGATCGGCGCTATTCTTACTATCGACTGATAATTGTCAACCTATTTTCTTCATAGAACCCCAACGTTTTTTTTATACTAAGATCACTCATGTAGTTTTGACGAAATCTCACCGTCATTATATGTGTCAACGGGGGTAAAACGGAGTCCCCTTAAAGGCTAGCAGGAGCCAACTAAACAATTTCACTTTATTTACACGCGAGTCAGTAAAGTCGCAGAGTTCATTAAGGTTGGTTGGAGTGAGTGGCTGCGGCCTGTTTCGAGCTCTTGAAGTTGCAAGTAGAAGCGACTGGTGGATATACGTATCTGAAGACTTCCTAGGGCGAGGATGACGCTACATTTCATTCACGGTGGTATGATCCACCGTCAGGTTATGGCTTACACAGCTAGGTCTTATCACTCATCACTCATGAAGTTTATAATTATTGTCAGTGATTGTTATTCTAACCTGTGCTTTTGCAAATGTTGTTTGATTGCATCTCAAACTTCCCCAGACACATCTTCAAAAGACATTTTCCGCGATTGTCAGATTTACTAGATGATATCCGAAAAAAAAACGCAGTGCTGTTTTTAAAGCAGGATACACAGGGTACTTCGGATCTTTCCAAGTACTTTTTTTGCCATTTTTTCCGTAATGCCTTTTAATAATCACTTACATAATAATAATGGAATCTCATTTTTCGAATTTAGTTCTAAAAAATGTAGCAGTTTAGGATAAGGCGTTTTTTTCTATATGAACTGCTGACAATACTACAATAAGCAATCTGAAATCTGCATCAGATATTGCCACTAGATGCGTCCTTTTTTCTTTTTTGAACCGAAGGATTAACTTTATATCAGATTTTCGATTCAGTACTACGTTTATGTAACTTAAGTGAAAAATTTCTCACATTATAAATTTATATAGTTCATCTTCTTTTACACAAAGTGAGATACAGTGGATCATCATCAGAAACATTCTTATTGCTTTAAATGAACAATTTTTTATTGATGTTTAACTCACTTCTGTGTAAAATATCATCACTATGATATTTTCATTTAAAATTTCCGCCATACTTTAATGTCAGACATATCTAATTGTTGCAAAGAGTGCTTTCTCAGTTGATATTCTTAAAACAGTAGGTGACAATATCCTTCTCTGCAGGCTCCTCCACGAATTCTGGAACATACTTTTATGATATTTATTACCCTAAACTGTAGTATACCATCGATCCATTTTATTGTAATAGAACCGATAGTATGCTCAGTAGAAGCGAAATAGATCTTTGCAAACGCATTTTCTAAATACAAATAAAAAGGGTTAAAGCAGCTTATTTACTTTCAGCAACTCTGACAATCTTTACATTGGCTCAATTTTACAGATCTTATCTATGAAATGAGAGATTTGGTTACGGTTCTCGTATTTGATAAACAAAACTTTGAAGTCACTATTTATGCGGAAGATTTTTGTCTCAATCTTTTTTATGAAACTATTAGTTAATAATCATCATACAAGTTTGTTTGTTTGTTTGTGTTTCTACTTCAAGTTCTAGCAGATTTTCAGATTGACATAAGAAGTATATGGTTATAATAACAACCATACGAAACCACTACCTGAACATTTATCTCTGTGTTTCTAATAAATTATGTACATATGTGACATGTTTATCTCCTGCTACTTACAAATTTTACTTAAGCTAACAGTGTGAAAAAAACTAAATTCAGGTTTGAACATTTGTCAGGTAACTTTCCGTTTGCTAGTACATCACCTCAGGCATTTTTCCACGTTAATTTATCCATATGGAATTTTCAAACCTAAAATTTAGCCATATTTGCATTAAAACCTAAAAAATCAACAAATGAAAGCAAGTAATTTAATCAAGTATTTTAAGCAACAACACTTTTAAATAATTTAATGACCTTATCAGTTTGACTCATACCTTTCCTTTATACCTTTACCGTTAGCACGAATAATGAATCAATACCTTATCTAAAATGATCGATTCCTCTAATAATTGTGTCTTAATGAAATAAAGTATTTTTAAAATGAAATTTATATTAATTAATCACACCAACAGTGTGATTGTTCTATATTCAAGTTCTATTATTATGGAAATTTTTTTATTATTAAATTTAATTAGCACAGTTAAGAGGAAACAACAACTACTAAAACGAATTAAATAAAAACAACGCAGCAAAAACGTTTTACCTAAAACGCATATAATTAAAATACTAAAAATTAACTGTTAAACGCACGAACTTTTCATTATTATCTTTCCATGTGCTAAATATTTAATATGCTGCTTTAACTGCTAATAAATAGCACAAAATTTGCCAAAAATGTCTATTTTTAGAAATTCAATAACATTTAAACAGTAAATATTAATATTAACACTTGTTTTATTGAAATTATCCAAATATGATATTTAAAATTAAAATCATATGATATTTACAATTAACCCAGGTATATTCACTCAAGTTAGATTATTATTTAAGCTTTAAATCAAATTGCCTTGCCGTCTTTGAAGAACTTGTAACTAAAGTTAGTAAATTTCTTTCTCCTTTGTTAACATGAGGGTTTTTGGTCAAAAAGAAATCATAGTTTTTTTTTAAGTTACAAGATATTTTACTCAACATAAAACACAAAAAACTATTTTACGCTTCAATTTCAAAATGTACAAAAAAATAATAAAATAGTATAAAACATTAATACATATGTTTTAGTAATTAATTTTAAGCACAAGGTCTTATTTAATAAAAAAATTTTTAAAAAGGTCAAAAAATTATAACTATTATATTAATACATATGGTTATCAATAATAATTTAAATAATTTTTGGTTCCAAATTTCAAAGTAGAATAGATTTGTTCTATTAGAAATAGACTAAAAAGTAGCTTGCGTCATTTTATAACTTTGCGTCCATTCAAAACGGTTTCTCTAGAAATTAATGAACATTCTGACTTAAATAACTCTACATTTTAATTAAGTAAAGACGAGGAAATAAATAATAAATGAAGGAGATAACATTAACAAATCAAGTTTTCATAAAATAATTTATTTGTAATAGGAAAGCCTAAGCTTATCACTTCATACACAGAACTTCCATATGTAAAAAATATAAAAAAAATCCGTCAAATTCAAGCGGGATTTGCTTAAGCTTACTGCTTCGTATGTAGAACTTGCATACCTAAAAAAATAAAAAAAAAATCGGTCAAATTTAATATGGATTGGGGTTTGACATTTAGTTTTTTGACGTATTCGTAGTAGATGCTTGGCAATTGTTACAATAAATGCATGCTATTTCATGGTTTTGTTAAAGCTACATTTCATAAAATTCAAGATATTTTCGGACAACATAATCGTTATTTTGAGATCGCTACTAAGAATTAGGTCGTTAAATTTGAGTCGACAGGTTCGATACGGAATGTGCAAAATCCAACGCGTTTTCGACCGGGTCGTTCAACTGAAAACATAGCCGCAGCCGTAAGCCACAGTGTTGAAGCAGTTGAACGTCCTCAACAAAACCACCGCATGGAAAATTTTACGTAATGATTTGAAGCCTATTGATAGTTCACATCGCCGTAGATTCGCTTAATTTATTCAGGAACAAGCGGCTGGTTTTTCTGAAAAAATTATATTTTTTTGTACGAAACTAAATTTTCACTTGTCTGGTTATGTCAACAAGCAAAATTGCCGCATTTGGGCTTCTGAAAATCCTAGAGCGATTATTGAGAAGCCTTTGTGTGCTCAACGTGTCACTGTATGGTGCGCTATGTGGGCTGGAGGCGTTTTTTCTTTTTTCGAAAATGAGGTTGGAAATATGGTAACGGGCAATGTATCGTGCTATGGTGAGATGCTAACAACTCAATTTTGGCCTATTATCCTTTATTTTTAACAGGACGGTGCCACATGTTACACAGCCGATGAAACGATCTATTTATTGCAAACCAAATTTCACGACAATCAGTAGTTAGGTGGCCAGCTAAATCGTGTGATTGATTTAACACCACTTGATTATTTTTTGTGGGGGGGCTATGTTAAGGACAGAGTCTATACGGAGCCAATCGAAACGATTTCAGCCTTAAAACTCAAAATCCGTGATATAATTACCGAAATAGGACCGCCTTTTTGCCAAAAAGTGATTAAGAACTTTGATGAAGAATCGACGGCATCTGTCAGCGTGGTCGTGGTGGACATTTTCCAGATATCACTTTCTATTCATAATTGCCAAACGTTTCGCTTCGTAATACAATAAAAATTTTAATCATCTTAATCTAAATGTTTTGTTTTATTTTGTTTTAAAAAACAATTTTCTTGTTGAAAAGCCCTTTAGTTTCTGCGTGCAACACTCTTCTATTTTAAATCTAATGTTTAGACACCTGAGTATAACTAGCACACGCATAACGACTTAAAAGATATGCTCACGTATGTAAAATCACATCCCTAAGGGGCACACCCTTTAAATATAAACTTCAATTTGTTATTTGCTGTTGTGGTGGCCATAATAATACTTCTGTAAAAACTTGCCTGCTATTACGGTTCCAGAGTTAGAGACTGTGAAATGCGGACAAACGTTGTAGGCGATATTAAAAGGATTACCTTTTTACCTCTCGGATAGGGAACCCTGTGTCGGCAAAATAAAACCGGAAGTATAAATCGTTGGTAAAAATAGAAGCACAGAACTGGCAAACCACCAGCGAAATACACATAGCGACTTGGAAAACAAGAAAAGGGAATAAAGTAATAATGGGGGTATTCAGATCTTGGAAATTAAATTCAAAATAAAATTACATGCCCACATAAAAGGTGACACTAAACACTATCTTAATTTGGGGGTTCGGAAGTTAATGAGTTTATGGAAATGAAAGGAAAACTGTCAATAGTTAACAATTTGTGTTACTCGTATTTAAGTGTAGCAACAATTGTTTCCCCTGTAAATATTGTTTTGTTTATTTTCATTTTTTTTTGTTTGTGTTTTTGCAAAAAAGAAAAAAGAAAAAAAAACTATCCTGACGTAAATCTAAGTCACATTTTTTCTTTAATTTAAAAGTTACTTACGGAATTTGTTTAGTTTTCTTTCTATTGTTTTCTATTTATTCTGGGAGTGTCATCACCACCGTACTTCTGAATACTCTACTTTGGGGGGTAGTAATGGAGGGTTGCTTATAAGTAAGTCACAGTCACATTGTCATTGTTGATGATAACGGCTGCAAAAAATAAACAATTCTCTTAATTAGCGCAAGTATGCATATTTACGACTATTAAAAATAACACACCCGAGAAAATAAATCATCAATCAACAGCAACGAAATAAATTTGCTAGAAATTAACACTTTTATTTTGTCCATAATACAGAGAAGTGCTTGTATGCGAGGGTTGTTTTTTATGTTTAACGATATGTGTTAAACTTTACTCCAGAATAAAACTATATTATGAACCAGTTAATCGGACTTGCAACTTAAAAACTTTAGAATAATATCCTCCACATGGATATACTCGGCAACAATCTGTTAATGTGCTGCACAACTTATCTCATGAAGCATTACGGATAGAAATTTTTATAGGAAAAATTTATTAAGTTTTAGACAAATAAGCTGTTAAAGCTTAAATTCGATTATATTAATCCTTTCGGTAAAATTTTTTAGCAACCTACGTCACTATCTAAAGCGCTGTCAAAATCAGATTGTTTTTAAATGCAAAGCGTTTAGGACTCGCTATTTTGATTTGGGTGTAAAAAAAACCGTTAATCCATTTAAAATGCATGATTTAAACGTGTCACAAGAATTAAATCTGACTTTAAAATTTATTCAGATTGTGCGAGAGTGTGTCATTGAAAATGGTTTTTAAAACAATTAAATCTTTTTTCGAATAACAAACATCTGTTTTAATAATTTTTTTTTTATTTTTGCAACATACTACAGGCAGCCCTCGTATTTATTATTCCGTCAGTCAGTCTGTCATTCAGACAATTAGTCGTTCACACAAATAATACTTTCATATTTTGTATTTTTCGCCATTTCAATGTTTTTTTGCTTTTAACTTTTTTCTCGTTTTTACAAACTCGTGTTGAGAAATTTAACAAATTCAATTTAAAGTTGTGCTTTTTTAAATTTATTTTTACAATCTGATAAATATTGTACCTAAAGGAGTCTTCAAGTTTAGTTCAATTCGAGATTTGATCGTTGACGTTAAGTTTGCAATTTCTAAACAGTGCTTACGTTCGTTTTTTTTATAAATTTTATTTTTATTGAAATTAATTTAAATTAAAACCGTTTTATCGCTAAACGAATTAACATATTTTGTGCATGTGTTGCCTAAAATAAAACTCAATCTCAAAGGAAAAGTGCTGAGCTTTTGCTGTGGTTTTAAATGGTGTTCGATCTGCAAATTATAAGTTACTTTGTCAATTTATGGAATTTTAGCATAGAATTACCAGCCCAATTAAGATTCTTTGTTTCCTAACACAGAATTTAAAAAAAGAAACGAAAACAAATTCAATCTCTTTTTGTAAAGATTGTTTTGGCAACAATCCCTCGAATTGCCTGCGAAGCAGTGATAGGATCCAGCAAAATGAAGTTTTTGTTTATGGATTGTTTGAAGCACAGTATGTGGTTTTTTTGTTTTAATTTAAAATATATTTTTAAGTATTTTTTGTTTTATTTTTAAATGCAGTTTGTATTTATCATTCAGCAAATTAAAAAAACGGTTCATTCAAAATTCCAAGCTATCGTAACTTGAAGGTTCCCAAGAGAAAAGACTACTATCACAGGGTGCTGGTTGTTGATCAAACTTGTAGTCGTATTTAAAAATTTCGGATACTCGCATTAACTTAACGAAAATGTTCAGTTACAATTGATTTTTTTGGGTTCCATGCCCTTATGAGAAAATGTTACTCTCCCTATTAATAAGGAAACAATGTCTCTGAAACCGCAATGTAAACAAACTTTTAAATTTCACTTAAAAGTTGCTATTAAATTATTAAGGGTGTCTCCATACAGATTTGATTTCTATATAGTATATGGTCTTATTTTTTAGCCTCTATAAGGAGGCACTTGTAATTTGCGCAAAGAATGTTGCATGTTTGATATGACGATGTATCGAGTTTTTCAATTTTGGCAACATCAACAACATTATAGTTTTGACATTTAGTTCTTTAACGTATTCCACTATTAAAATAGTGGCTCTGTTGAAGTTACATTTCGTAAAATTCGTGATATTTTCGGACAACATAATCGTCCTTCTGAGACGGCTATTAAGAATTTGCTCGTTAAATTTGAGTTGACAAGTTCGATTCAAAATGTGCAAACACCAACACGTGTTCGAAAGGGTTGTTCAACTGAAAACATTGCAGTCGTGAGCCACAGTGTTGAAGCAGATCCAAATTTGTTAATTCCTCGACGTTCTTAACAATTGGGGTTATCCAAAACCACCACATGACTAATTTTGCGTAAGGATTTTACTTTGAAGCCTTAAAAGGTTCAACTGGTGCAGGAATTGAGGCCGACCAACTCAGCTGGTTTTGCTGAAATAATTTTTTCAGACGGAGCCCACTTTTACTTGTCAGGATATGTCAACAAGCAAAATTGTCACATTTGGGCTTCTGAAAATCCTAGAGCGATTATTGAGAAGCCTTTGCATGCTCAACGTGTCACTGTGTAGTGCGCTATATGGACTGGAGGCGTGATTGGGCGATGATGAGCCAGGAAATGCGCTATCGCGAGATGCTAACAACTCAATTTTCGCTATTATTGACGACGTGGATATCACTGAGATGTGGTTTCAACAGGACGGTGCCACATGTCACATAGCCAATTATCAATTTATTGCAAACCAAATTTTCTGATCACATAATTTTACGACAATCAGCAGTTCGCGTGATTTATCACAACTACATTGTTTTTTGTGAGGCTATGTTAAGAGCATAGTCTATACGCAGCCAATTGAATCGATTTCAGCCTTAAAATTAATAATCCGTGATGGGATTAACAAAATAGGACTGTTGATCCTTTGCCAAAAAGTGATTAAAAACTTTGATGAAAGATTCGACCTCATCGTGGTGGACATTTGGCAGATATCATTTTTCATTCATAATTACCGAACTTTTCTCTTTGTAATACAGTCAAAATTTTAATCGTCTTAATCAAAATTTGTTGTATTATTTCATGTTTTTTTTTAGAAAACAAACTTCTTGTTGAAAAGCCCTTTATATAAAACAAAATTAGCAGCAGGCAGATGTTTAATAAATATCCAAGGTGTTCCTATAGAACTAAATTTTGAACTATCTTAGCTTATTCCTTGAACCACAGTAAGCGCTTTGAATGTACATCGACAAATAGTAAAAATATAAAATTGGAATTGAAAAAGTGTCCCAATAATACTTTACGTATCCTTTTTTTTTTTTTAAGAGAAGTTGCACTTCAGGCAACAATGCCTATTTATTCAAGTACCATGCTTCTTTAGGAAAGGGATAGAGAAGAGATGAAACAGGTGGTGAAAGTAGAAGGATAGTCGAAAATTAACTGCCGTATAAAGACAGCACAGGGATCATCGCTGAGCAGTCCCATCGGCAGTCAGTTTTTATTTTTGTAGTGAAAAAAAAAACCAAGGTCTTCGTTGGGAATCAAACCCACGACCCCCACACTGACAAGCTAGCACACTACCTACTAGTCTACAGACGCACCTAAAATTTAATTAATGTAATCTATTTTCACCAGTTAAGAAATTTTTTGGAACGTCTTAATATCCAAGAATTATAATTTATACACCGATCACGCAGATATAGTTTTGGAAATTAGGTTTTTGTAAATCAATTAAATCTGTTTAAATGGATGAGATGTGGGGAAAACAGAACTGGTGAGAACCTTGGCTTTTAGTGAAATTTTATAGAAAATAAATTCAATGCACAGTAGATTTAGAGTTTGTGGTCATAAACCAAATAAAATCACCGAAACGAAAGAATTCACTGCATGTAACGTCTCTTACGCTTAACTATTTCACCGACAGTATGTCTTGTGTCATAGACTTGTTGTTTAGGCAAAAAAAAATCTCTGTTTTTATGTCGTGGTATAGACGATCGTAGCAAATACTGCTGCTTTAATAAGTAAATATTGTTTAGTTTAAAGTAATGAGAAGTTGGTAAGAATATTTACAAATTTTTCTGGATATTCAAAAGTGAGTACTCCTTACTTTCAGAGTTGTATCTTTTGGTCTTAATTGTATGAAAGACTTTACGACTCTACCGAATATTGACTTATCAGTATACGAGGAGGTATGATCAAAAAATAACCGTTATTTTAAATTTGTTCAAAAAGTATTTATTTGTTCATTCATTATTTTGTCCCCTTCAAAGTAATCCCCCTCAGATACAATACACTTATGCCAGCGTTTTTTCTAATCCTCGAAACACTTCTGAAACGCGTTTTTTTGGTATCGCCAACAGCTTCTCTTTCGATTTTTCTTTTATCTCCTCAATCGTAGCAAAAAAAAATGCGAAAATCGAACATACGTAACTCACGAAATTTGAAAATAACGGTTATTTTTTGATCATGCTTCGTAGATTAAAACACGGCTTGAGAATAATCGAAAAGCGTTCACCTTTCATATTGACCAAACAGAGTAAAGTCATAAAAGGATGACAACAATATGTATGTGTGTTTGTAAAAATCCGTTTATTTTATATTCGAAAAGTATTGAGTGGCCAAATGAAAGAAATATTGAGTGGTATCAAGTAATTAAAAGTAACAAATTTTTCCTGTATTATGCCAATGACAACTATCTTTTTTTTACGGAATATGTAAGTTGCCTGAATGGTAAAAAAAAATATTTTGACAATTTCTTTAAATAAAATTTCAACATCAAAATTTTTTCTTCACATCCAATCTTTTTCCACACACTCTTCTAGGTGGACATAAATATGAAGAATATGTAATACAAAAGAACATTTTCGTACGAAATTGCGTGTGTGTGTCTTTCTTTTATTTGCAAAAGAACCGTAAGAGACTTTTTGAAAGGAAAAAACATGCAATTATTACACTAGCAAACTAAGATTAGCATTGCTTCAATTCTTTTTTTACACTTAATACTGATACAAAGCAGTTTTGTTTTTAAGCCAATGAAATTCCGCGAACCCATAGAATTTTATTTGTCATTGAAAAATATAATCAAGTTTCACGTGAGGTTCTTTATAGTCGCATATATGTATGTATGTATGTATGCGTAATAAAAATCAAAAGTATTACACAATAAAAAGTAAAATTAATTAAAATCATGAATTTCTCATTGGATGAGGGGAAAAACAATGTATGACAGATCAGGGTTGGAAAACTGATAATTTATTTTTATTAAAATTTTTGTTTTAATTTTTATAATTAAAGGAAATATAACTTTAACTTAGTTTACAAATACCTAAACACTTTTTCTATACCTACGTGTTAAAGAGCAAAACGAAGCTTACTAATAGATACCACACTGATCAATCATATTTGGTCTAGATTCTATACATAACCTGTTGAAAAGAAGTTCGAGGTAATAACTTTTAGATTTGATTTTTGTAAGGATCGAAAATAAAAAGTGTTTTTGTTTCGGAAATGGGTAAAACTGGGTAAAGTTGTAGAATAATCCTAAGAAAATTATGCAAACAAATTTCAAATCTTTTATCTTTTATTACAAATTCAATTTACTAAACTATAAAGTGTTTCAAATAAATGAGTTAGTTGCAAATGTGGCTTCGGACCAACCTTCGCAAAAGATAAAGATGTGAAATTAAAACTATATAATTATAGCATATTTTTTTAATAAAAATAACCAAAAAGTTTAGTCTGGTGCATTACAATACAACAACACAATAACGTTTGTGAAGTAAGCAAGTGCTTTTGACTCTTTATTTCTTTAACTTTAAGGGTAACTTGTTCTTAGAAAACACAGAATCGCTGTTAATAGTACTTATTCACTATTGTTATTAAAACTGTAATATTTAATTATATTTTTAATTCAAAAATTATATGTAAAACTAGTTAATCTATTGCTTTTTTTAATTAATTTTAAGATTCTGCGTTCTGAGCTTGACATAAATATATGTTCTTGTACAGGGTGTCCGTCGGGAAGCTATACTATTTTGTTTATAATTATAATTAAATGAAAAAGAATGGATCTTATACTGATATATGTTTTATTTAATGTCGGCAATTATATATTAAATACAATCTCAGATAAATGTCCTTCTCTGTTAGCCTAACAAATGCGAGCCCTTTTAAGCACATTTTTCATTACATTCTCTTACATTTTACGCGGTATTTCATTAATTTCATCATAAATATTTTGTTTGGTTTGCCCAAGCGTTTCTGGTTTGTTTACATAAACCTTGCTTTTCAGATATTCCCACAAAAAGAAGTTCGGAGCAGTCACATCAGTCAACCGTGGAGGCCAAGCAACATCACCATTTTTTGAAATAACTTGTTCTGGAAAGAGATCTCGCAGTAATTTCATTGTAATTTTGACTGTACACCGTCTTGTTGGTACCACATGTTAATCACGCCCAAAGCATGCAGTTGTGGCATTTAAAAGTTTTCAATCATATCACGATATCGCTCCCCATTCACAGTTACCGTTACGGCGTTTTCATTGCACACCAAACTGTCTCTTTTAATGGATGCAAAGGTGATTGTTAAATAATTTGAGGGTTTCCCATTTTCCAGCACCGACTATTCTGTTTATTCCCATATTCATTCAAATGAAAATGTGTCTCGTCACTTATTATGATTTTTTCATAAAAATCGGATTTGTCATGGACGAGCTATAACATCCTATTGCCGCATGTACGGCGGCGTAAATGGCCTTGTGGAAGAAGCTCTTCAGTCCACTGAATCTTATGTGGAAACAAGTGCAAATCTCTGTGCAAAATTGTCGCCAAAGTTGTTTTTTGAAGACCAAACTCCTGAACACGGCGCACAGTGCTTTGTCCCATAGGCAAAATTAAAATAAAATAAAGTGTACAGAATATTTAAGTAATATACATTTTTGTAAAGCTAACAAAGTACCTTAAATAGATTCGTAAGTAGAATTTATGATATCTTCTTCTTGTTAATAGTAGAGGGCGCTAAAGTCAGAAAATGTTTGAGGTAAAACTATTAAACAGAAAAACGATTGTCAAAATTTCATTTTTTATTGTGTTCTTTTGAAACTTAACAGTTTTGTTTATTACTATAGGTACAAAAAAACAAAAATAATTTTTGGTTAATATTTTTTATGAAAAAGTTGTTTGTGCCATCGAAAACTTTTGCAATTTTTTATTTGGAATTACTAAAACGCAAAAGTTTGATAGAGTAAACAAATTTTTTTTAAGAGTAGGTAATTTTTGATTTGCGATTTTAGTACATATTAAAGGGCTTAAATAGAATATGTAAAGAAGTTTTAGATTTTTCACCCGGAAATGTAAAAGTGATATAATTTTTTTAACACATATTTCCTAAGTTGGAGAAAAAGTTAGAAAGACCTAAGTTTGTGGTACTGCCAAAATTTAAACAAAAAATAGTTTACAACTTTTTTTTTTTATTACTATAAAAAATGAATCAAATTTTGATGTAGTTTATAATTTTTATTAAATAGTGACAAAAACTTACCAAAAATTGAAAGAACTTTTTTTTTTTTTTGCGGAAACCCTAAAGTTTTGCAAACTTTAAAAAAATGTTAAAAATGTGTAAATAAAAAGTAGGCAATTTTTTATTTTTTATTTATAGACTTTGTTAACAAATCTAACCAATAGTAAAAAAAGAATTTTAGATTTTTAACCGGAAATTTGAAATTTTGCATTTTTTTAAAACGTCTATATTTTTTAGTTTTACAAAGACCAAAAATATGATTATATAATTTTTTCCAAGTAAAGGGCTCCAGAGACGTTCAATGTTCAATTAAATTTTGCAAGCTGTGCAATTTTATTGACTGCGTGTGCGTCATATGGAAGGTTTTCCTTTAATAAAATAATATTTCACCGTAAAAAAGTTTATGATAAATATTATTTATTTACATTTTGCTATTTTCCGTTATTTCTTATATTTGATCAAGAGATGAAAGCGTGTTTATTTCAGTTTCACGTGATCATTTTAAATTAGTTTATGATTGTTTTGAAGTTTTCACCATTTTTGTTATCAATAATATTTAAATTAATTGTGGAATTATCACTAAAACATTAAGTTAATACCTAGTTAATATTGAAATAACCTCGTGCTGCAGTAGCCATTGTAATCTATATATATGCATAATAAAATTATTCTGTCAAATTTATTTACTAGTTGTGAAACAATATTTTTCGATAATGACAAATTTTATTATTAATTCCGATATAGTTGATTTTTGGTTATCTGTGCCTTCAAAAAATAAAATCCCAGAAGTATATAAATTTATAAAAGGCAAAATTGGGAATTCAAGTGTTGAAAAAGAAGTGTTGTCAAGAAAAATTAAATTGTTTGACAATAAAATAAAAAAATATTGGAGCGAGAGTAGATCCAATAGACAATACTTCGACAAAAAGTATTCTAAGTGGTTGAATTGGAAATTTTTCAAACCAGACAATGTAAGTTGTATATTAATATTATTTTTAATCTAACTAAAAAAGTTAAACTTTAAAACTAAAATATTTAGGAACCTAGCACGAGCAAAACTTGGCAACATGAAATATCTATTGTATCTGAACAACTAGAAACAGTGGAATCTTCAATATCATCAGAAATGGAAACAACCGTATCTCATACTACAGAAGAAGAAATAACTAAAGCTGGTAGAAAAAAGAAAGTATTCAGTCAAAGTTCTGTTAAATCAAAAAATAGAAAGATTTCAGAATTGATTGAAAATTATTCATTTGAAGAACTTCAATATGCAGCAGACAAATTAAGAAAGAGGTGTAATAATAATTTAGACAGCACTGAAGCTGATGCAAAATGCTTTTCTATTGAAAAGTCTTTGGCGCTATACATGGATTTGAATTTGTCGGAACGAAAATATAACGTGTTGCGGAAAGCAATTAATGAGCTTCATCCAAACTGTTTGCCATCATTATATGCGTTAAGAAATCAAAAATCAAAATTATTACCCCCTATTGTAACGACTTAAATTTCAGCAGAGGTTGACTTGAAATGTATAATGTGTAAAACAGCGGAAAGTGTGATTAAAATTTGTAATACGAAACAAAAATGTACAAAGCTGTCCCTAATTTGCAAGTGGGGCATGGATGGTAGCTCTGGCCATAGTTGCTATAAGCAAAAATTTGAAAACGAAAATAGTTCCGACGAGTTCATTTTTTTTATAGCCTTTGTACCTCTGAGGTATGTAAATTATTATACACAGAAGTACATTTATATGTGCATTTCACAGCTATCCTTTTATATGTATTTAAAATTTCTATTTTTTCAGATTGGTAAATTTAGACTCAAACGAAGTATTATGGGTAAATAAAACGCCATCTTCCACAATTTATTGTAGACCCCTTAAATTTGTATTGACAAAAGAGAATCCAGTTTTAATTAAGCAAATGCACAACGATTTTATTAAAAAATTTAAAAATTTGGAATGTTCTGTAATTGATGCAAATGGTTCAGCTGTTGAGGTGTCTTACGATATGCACTGCACAATGATAGATGGTTCAGTTGCAAATGTTTTGAGTGACACAAACTCAGCAAGTAGGTGTTTTATATGTAATGCAAGCCCTACCGATATGAACAATATAAACATAATTAAGGAACCTTGTATTAATAATTATAAATATGGACTTTCTACACTTCACTGCTGGATACGCTTTTTTGAATGCATATTGCACATTGCTTACCGTCTTCCTTTAAAAGTTTGGCGAGTCAATAAGGAAAATACCTCAATTTTTTCACAAAACAAAAAAAGAATTCAAAATGAATTCAAAACACGGACGGGATTAATAATAGATCAAGTAAAAACGGGATTTGGAACTACTAACGATGGAAACACGGCTCGACGATTTTTTCAAAATAGTGAAATTTCTGCTGAAATAACGGGGATTGATAGAAGTCTTATTGATAACTTTGGCATTATATTAAGAGTTTTATCTTGCGGAATCCCGGTTAATGTTACAACATTTAAGGAGCTGCTAAATATTACTAGGAACTCTTATTTAATTCAGTATGGCTGGTATTACATGCCAAGTACTGTTCATAAGGTTTTAGTGCATGGGTGCGATGTTCTGGAATACTTCAACTTGCCAATAGGTAATAAAATATTAAAAAAACCTTTTACACAATTTTAAAACTACTTTTATTTTAGGGTGTTTGTCCGAAGAAGCCTTAGAAGCCAGTCATAAAAATTTAAGGAATGTGCGATGTTCCCATACAAGAAAAACGACAAGAGAAAATACAAATAGAGATTTAATGGCTCATTTGTTATTAATGTCGGATCCGGAACTATCGTCACTTAGGTCCATAAAACACATAAAAAATAATGATGAATTCAAAGATATTGAAAAATACATTTTGAAAGACATCATAAATTACAATTAAAATAAATTATCTTATTTTATCAAATTTAGAAACAAATTTATTTATAACCCATTTTAAAGGGAATATTTAATTATTTGCATTTTGATCACAAATGTAGCTAAAATTTAGTTTTTGAGAAAAAGGATATATGGGAGATGGTCATGTCCTTGTATCGACTGAAGCGAAATTTCCCAGAGAGCTCAAAAATATAGTTTTATAAGTTGCTATAAGTTTTTAGTGCATTCTGATCACTAATGTAGTTACAATTTAGTTTTAAAGAAAAATTATATATGTGAGGTAGTCATGTCCTTGCACCGAATGAAACAAAATTAACCACTGAGCTAAAAGACATATTTTAACTTTCGATTTATTCTATTCACAATTATAGCTAAAATTAAATTTTTAAATTTAAGGATGTATGGGAGGTAGTCATGTCCTTGCACCGATTTTTCCGAAACTTCGAATTTTTTTTAATTAACATATTTTGAACCACCACACCAAATTTCATTATTCTACGATAACTTCTCTAATTTTGCCGATTCACTATATGGGGACAAAGCACTGTGCGGCGTCGAATTGAGGTTAATGGATTGTTTTGAACACTTTCTTGGGCAGCAGTAATGTTTTCAACCGATCTTGCAGTTACGTTGTGGTCCATGCTTAGGTCTATCATCTACATACCATATTTTTTTTAAATTATTCACTCCATGCTAAATAGTGCGTTTTGTTGACACGTTATTTCTCCCAAAAATTTCACGTTACTTTCTCATTGTCACAATATTCGTTCGATGATTGATTTTGATAAAATGTTTTAACGATTAAAACACGTTGGCTTATCAAATATTTGTCCACAATAAATTTGCCACGTGTCTACTTCACGACTGTCAAGGCTAATATTTACCGAAATGGCGGCAAAACAATGGTAGTATACCTTCCCGGCGGACACCCTGTATTAAGTTGTTTTGATTTGTTCCGCCACTAAATGAAATACTGTTGTCATTAGATAGTACTATTTAAAACGCAGCTTGATAATGATGTCGTTGCATCGAAAGCGTTCGCCGACCATACCAAATAAACAGCGTTTAACAACGGTTTTCACCGAAAGGAATAACAACAATATATAATCTTTCTGTTAGCATACTTAGTATTTTATTATGATTTTTTTGCATATTAACTTCATCTATGAGCATAAGAATACAATTATTGTTGTAGATTGTTCTCATCTCAACTCATGCATGTAACGTATCTCAAGTGCCAACAATTTTCCTGCATCTAAACTTTTTCACATGTTCCCCGTCCTTAATCTTAGAATGTGAATTATTTTCTTTTTCCTTTTTTTTTTTCTCAATCATTTTTAGAAATATGTACAATAAAGTCATGAATTAATTTTCTTTATAATTGCAACCTCAATTAAATTAATTATATTTATTTGGCTGTCATTAAAGATTTTTCCTTTTTCCTCTTTTCTTAGTTAATTTGATAAATGGCTTTTATAAAGAAGCAAAAAACAAAACAAATTAATAACAAATATGAAAAATGCTATATTTTGATAGGAAAAATATATATGTAGCAATAGGTATTTAGATAAAATTATAAAGAAAAAAACTGCTGACGTGGGATTTTTTTTTAATTTTCTTTTAATTATAACGATTACAATTTTTCTGAAAATAAAGTGCTTAAAAATTTATTGCTACTAAGGTTGGTCTTCGCATTATGATAATCAATATATTTTTGATATAATTTTTAATAATTTTACAATAGGTAAGAAATAAAAAAAATTAAAATAAATTAAACAAAATTATTACAATATCTCAATATCTTTCTGTTTGTCGGCCATTCTTACGTTACATGACAAATGTTCGAGGAGTTTGTCAAATAGTCCAGTTAAATGCAATGTATGCACATTGCTTTGTTATTAAGTAGGAGTTGCCCTTAAACAGCTAAGTTGACAGCAGCATGACGTTATTTAACCAATCATAATATTCATATTTATTTAAATTTTCATCAGGTCTATGAATGAATGAATTAATTGATATTAAGAATATTAAAAGTTGTCTATAAAAAGAATTTTTAACAAAAAATCAAGAATCAATATAAATCTGTAATTCATAAAAAAGTTCTAAATTTAATATAATAATATACATTTAAAAAATATATTTAATAAATTAACAAAATTCCTCACAAAACGAGATTTAAAAACTTCACATAAGAAATCAAACAACAATAATTTAAAATTTGTAAAAAAAAAATATGGAAGTTATAACAAGTAAATAATTTCTTAATTTAGTTAAGTACACGTACATATTATTTTCTAAATCTATCTATTGAGAACGAAAAGTTATTGCCAAATTATAGTGTTAATTTCACAAGTTTAAAAATTCCGGTCAACTTCGATTAGAACAAATGAGAACAAATCTTGACATGATTTGAGGTGCTGTATTCAAATGCGGGTACCGTTTTTCAAAATTGGTTTTAGTTTTTGAGTTCACGTATGTTGGCAGCACTGCGCTATTATAATGAAAGTCATTACTTTCAAAGTTTTTTTTTTAATCCAAAACGTGTGAAAATGCAGGCAGAGTTGTAAAAATGATTCAAAGTGTTTCTTTTATTTTTGCTATATGATCAGAAAAAGTGGCAAAGTTATTTTATTACTAATGTGATCAGAAATGCATATTTTCATTACTTTCATTACTTAGCACAGTATTATACAAGTGGTCACGCTTGATGAATGTCGTCGAATCTGATATTCGAAAATTAATGAAACTTTACAAACTGTTTAACGCCCAATGAAGCATAAGCATGGGTGTCATTTCGAGATGTTTTTTCACAGCTTACACGGTAACCGCAAATCATTGCACGATTTGCGCTCGAGCATTTCTTAAAATACATTTTCTGCATTCCAATCTTGAAGTTTTTTCTGAAATAAAAATGATAAAGTGACGAGTAAGAATAGCGACTACACCAAGATTTGGCGAAAATCAAAAAACGATATCTAGAATTTTGCGATGAGGGCATCATGAGCGACTAGGTTGCAGTTTAATGCATGAAAAAGATCCCAAACAGCACAAGCGACTCAGTTCAACTTTTCTTCATTTTCAATTTAACACTTTTTAATGAATAAAGTGGAGATCAAAATATCAAAAAACGAATTACAAATTCGGATTTAGTGCTCCAAATAACCATGTGTACTTGTGTTTTTAAAGAAAGCATATAAAATTAGATACTTGTAGAGTGTAACGCAATATTCTTTAAATCGGTACATTCGCTGTCAGCGGATCGCTTCTACTTTCATCTATTTAACCACATAATTAAGCAAATAAAAACAAGATATCCTTAAAAGTTAATATTAATAACGAATAATTTCTACTTTGTTTTAATAGCAAGAGGATTAACAACAGACTTTATGGGAAAAAATTTAACACTCACTTTTCTCATTCAAAAATTTTCACTGTAGACCACTCGTCTACATACGAACTTGCAGTTTAATTTCAGCCATTTAAATTGCAATTGCAGATCACTTATTTCAGTTTCGAAATATTAATATATTCACGCGATGTGCGCTTGGTAAAAATTGTACTATAATATTCTAGACAACAACTAATTTCTGGAAAAACAAAAAACCCTTATCTTTCTCCTTCCTTCTGAAAGGGGCTTAAATGATGAACTTTACACTCTTTAGTTTAGTATTTGCATGTCTTTTGTTTTGTTAGTTAGGTTTAGTTTTATTATTATTATTACTATAGGGTCCGCCAGCTAACGTTTTTTTTTCAACTAGTGCTAATTTCGTGAATGATAACACTTAGCTCAGCGGAGGTAGTAGCGGTCATTGTTCAAAATAAGCCAAACCTTATTTAATACGAGACACTATGCGATAGGAAAGAAGGTCGATAGTCTAAGCTTTCTACAATTAAAAAAAAATCTAGTGACCGCAAGTGTCTCAATAAATGTGATGCAGTTGTAAATTCCCGACAATACATAAGTCATAGAAGAACGTAGGACCCATAATGTTAGTGTTCTGTTTAGGTATAACTCTCCCACGCAACCACATGAATAACTTAAAAAGAAATAATAACATACGTAAGCGGTATTAAGTCCTTGAACTGATTTGGAGGTGTCAAAATGAAAACGAAATTATTATAAATCTTGAATGTGAACATGCAAATACACATTGATCCTTAGAATCAATAATAGTATTTTTAGCCCGATATATTTATAAAATATAAAAAATAACACAAAAACATTAATTTTAATATCAAGAGTATAATCTTTGAAAGATCAATTTAACATTTGAAAATAAAATCAGCTAAAGGGTCCGAAAGGGTACTTATTTCGTGAATGGTAACATTTAGCTCATGTTTGATTTGAAAGATAATTAGTTTTATCCTTCTGCTGCACAAGTATGGTGGTATATACGCTTGAACAACGCTGGGAAATTTTGCAACATTACTTTGAAAATCATGGTAATGTTGCAGAATGTGTGTGAAAATTGCGTACGGATTTTGGAAGAAGAGAAGCACCGTCAGCTCCGTATGTTCCTTATCTTGTGAAAAAAGTGAAAGAAACTGGCATCCTCATCGATAAACCAAAGCGTGAAAAGCCAAAAACAGTGCGTACACCCGGGAATATTGCTGCTGTGGCAGAAAGTAATTGAACATTTCAGAGACATCGTTGAGACGAATTTTGCATAAAGACCTTGGTATGACGCCAAAGTCCAATTGGTTCAGGAGTTGAAGCCAAGTGACCATCCAATCCGTTTTCGCTTCGCTAAGTGGCCTGCGATCGACTTACAGAAGATGCCGATTTTGCAAAAAAAAACATCTTTTTAGATGAAGCTCATTTTGATCTTGGCGGGCATGTAAACAAGCAAAATTGTCGCATCTGGGGCACAGAAAACCCGCACGCATACATTGAAAAGCCGACGCACCCAAAACGAGTCACTGTTTGGTGCGGATTTTGGCCCAGAGGCATAATTGGGCCATTTTTCTTCGAAAATGAGCAAGGAGTGGCCGTTACATTCAATGGCGATCGTTATCGGGCCATGTTGAACGAATTTTTGTTCACAACAATTTAAAAGGAGGATATTGGCAACATTTGGTTTCAACAGGAAGGCGCTACGTGTCACACAATCGAAACTACAATCGATGCTTTGCGCCTAATTTTTGAAGATCGCATTATCAGCCGCGGAACTGATGTCGTTTCGCCACCTCGGAGTTGCGATTTGACACCGTTGGACTATTATTTGTGGGAGGCCGTCAAAGATAAGTGTTACGCCGACAAGCCAGAGACAATTGACGCTTTAAAGGAACAATATTCGTGAAGCCATTGGTGAAATACAGCTGCACACAATCGATAATGTGCTTAAAAATTGAACAAATCGTATAGGCTACTGTATGGGCAGCCGAGGCAGCCATTTGAATAAGATTATTTTCCATTATTAACCAAGAGGATTGTACTTTAAAATAAAAAAAGAAATTTTAGAAAATATTCAGTAGTTTTGTTAATAGCATTTAAAACAAAAAAAAAGTTGTTTGGCGGACCCTTTATTCTTATATTATTATATTATTATTTTGTGCTAATTTCAGTTTTTCTCGTTATTTGTATTTTTAATTATTATATAAAATTGCACAAGAAAAAGGTCTTAAATTAACAAAAAAAAAAAATTAGATAAACATACATCACATATCATGGCAGTCATTGTTCATTTATTTTTAGAGAAACGTGTGAGTTTTATGCACACAAAAATATATTGTCATCTTGAAATAAAAAAAAAATTGCCAACTTTATATTTAAAATTAATAATCTCTCTTCCAGTTTTTTTTATAATTTAAAGATGTTATAAAAAATATGATTACAAAAAATCTATTAATGAATTTAATGTTTTATAAAACTACGTGACGAAGGCCATGTTTTATTTTTTCTTAATTTATTTTTAAAGAGTGCAAACCCTTTTTTTAGCAATTAATTTCTTCTCATTTCTTAAATTAAAATTTAAAACTGTTAACGTTGGAAAACTTAAACCTTATATTACTTTCCTTTCCCCTATAACTATTTATAAACTCATACACCTCGTCTATGGCTAAAGTAAACACTCGCTTGCTAGTTTTTGGAAATATAGTTCATTTGAATATCTAGTGCCACACACAACACACACATACGCACATGCAATTCTTTTCTTTTCCACGTCACCCCAGACACAGTTGTAAATGTTTTAATATTTTTTTTCTTATCTTGTTCACCCACTTGTCAGTTGTCTATTTGACGTCTAACGTAAGAACGTGGAAAACAATTAAAACAATAACAACAAATTTAATAACATAAATATACAAGTGCAAGCCAGTGGTGGCAATTTAGTAGTTTAAACTTTTCAAAATTATATATGAAAAATATAAAAATTTTTTCCTGAAGAAGCTTTCCATAGGAAAGCGAAATATTGAGAATAAAAAATATATAAAAAAGATCTTAAAAAAGAAAAAAGATATTAATTGAAATAAAAAACTTAATCCTCGACAAGTATCCACAACAATTGGAATTCGTCGATAAATATTGTTATTGGTTTGTTATGTGTGAGATCGTCAGCTGTTTTGTGAAGGGAATCAAAATTCCGTGAGAAATTCAAAAAAATTAAAAATGGCTACTTAAGCCTTTGCATGCTCAACGTGTCACTTAGTGGTGCGCTATGTGCTCTGGAGGCGTAATTGGGCCGTTTTTTTGAGGTCACGGTCAATGAATTACTGACGACGTGGATATCACTGGCATGTGATTTCAACAGGAAGGTGCCACATGTCACACACCCAATGCAACGATCAATTTATTGCAAACCAAATTTGCCGATCGCATAATTTCATTTAAAATCAGCAGTTAAGTGGCCAGCCTGATCGTGTGATTATTTTTTGTAGGGTTATGTTAAGGATGGAGTCAATCGAATAAATTTCAGTCTTTAAAGTCCGTGATGCGAATAATGAAATAGGATCGTCATTTTGCCAAAAAGTGATTAAAAACTTTGATAAAAAACCGATATCT
This sequence comes from Trichopoda pennipes, assembly GCA_030448955.1. Lineage (NCBI taxonomy): Eukaryota > Metazoa > Arthropoda > Insecta > Diptera > Tachinidae > Trichopoda > Trichopoda pennipes. The sequence continues at coordinate 12,003,494 of JASKUP010000088.1, forward strand.
GTCAGCGTGGCCATGGCGGACATTTGCCAGATATCACTTCTCATACATAATTGCCGAACTCTTCTCTTCGCCACACAAATAAAAATTTTAAATCATCTTACTTTAAATTTTTTGTTTTATTTTCATTAAGAAGGCCTTTACTTCCATGTATTGTCTGCGATATTTTTCTAGTTTCTAGAATATTTTTTTTTTGTTATCAATTCATATTCTTCAAGGCCTTTATTTTAAGTAATTGAAAAACTATTGACAAAAGATAATCATAATTCTGTAAAATTCCTTCTGAGACCGCTATGAAGAATTTGGTTGCTAAATTTGAGTCGACAGGCTCGATATAAAATGTGTTCGACGGGGGTCGTTCAACTGAAAATATTACAGCCGTGAGCCAGAGTAGTAAAGTAGATCAAAATTTGTCAATTCCCCGACATTCTCAACAATTGGCGTTATCCAAAGCCGTTACATGGCGAATTTTCGCGTAAGGATGTGACTTTGAAGCCTTACAAGGTTCAACTGGTGCAGGAATTGAACTTGGTCGACCACTTCACTCAATTCATTCAGAAAGCTGGCTTTTACGAAAAATCATTTTTGTCAATGAAGGCCATTTTCATTTGCCACTTGGGCTACTGAAAATACTACAGCGGTTATTGGCAAGCCTTTGCATGCTAAACGTGTCACAGTATGGTGCCCTATGTGGTCTGGAGACGTGATTTTAGATGAGGCACAAGATAACATTTAAATTTAGCTATTATTTTTTTCAGTTCTGCTTGTCAATTACTGGCACATTAAACAAAAAATTTACTTTTTTGAATCGAATCCACATAAATATTAAAAATTTGTTTTCAATTTAATTTAATTTGTACAATTTAGTCCTTTCTTAAAGTTAAAGCAAAATTAAACAAATTTAAAGATGCCAATTTTTAGGCACTGTACCCAAAGGTAAAAACATACGCCATTTTAACGCTTCAATATCCATCGTGTCGCAGGCATAGAGACCGCAATAGGTAGGAACTTGAAATGTTCAACAAGGTGTATTATTGCAGCAGCTACATATTATGATTAAAGTTATAGGTGTGTGTTCCCGTAGAAAGCTTATTTTAGCACAAAAAAAATTTACATAGAATCTGTATGCTTTACCATAAAAATTATAATATTAAACAATAAAGGATGTTTTTATCAAAAACCTGATTTTGGCATACCTTGTGTTATCCTTTGTACAGTATCAGACAGGCAGTTCAAGCATTAAAAAATAAATAAAAAGAAAAAAATAAAAAGAAAAAAATAAAAAGAAAAGTTAAAAATAAAAGGGTGGCTCATAGATAGTACAGAATCCTTAATGCATGATCAATCTCGCACCTGGCGAAAATTTATTTAAGGAAACCGCCATAATTTTTTAATTTTTTTTCAAACAAATCTACCCTTGAGTTTTATAAAAATTTACAATTATCATTTTTTTTTATTTTAATTCTTATAAAAAAGTTTTTAAATAACTAAAATAAAAGCGTCATAATTTGCAAATATTGACCACACATTTGCTAACGTAATATCACTCAAACAAAACAAAAAACAAACTCTCGTTTCTGCTCTTCGCCTTTGTGACCGCTCTCTTCGGCTCTTAATGTATGAATTTTATTTAAATGATAAATAAATTTTTTGCTTTTGCCTGAGTTAAGTATCTTCGCAACCAAAATAGAAAGAAGCTTTATGAAAATAAGGCATTGAATAATGTTTGTTTTTTTACTATTTAGTTGTTAAATGACGGTTCAGGGGACTTAACGCGCCAGTTCGAGAAAAACTAAAGAAAGAAAGAGGAACAAAAACGGTCTGATTGTTAAATAATATTTTTTTAAATGTGCGCGCGTGTTTTTTTTCTACAAATCTGCAGATTGTTATAGCAGTTTTTTTTTATAATTATAATTAAAAGTGCAACAAAGTTTTTCATTTTTTAATTAATTAACATTAAAACACGAAGTCATATATAAAAGCATTTTTTTTATTTACACAACAACAAAATGTAATTATTTAATTTTTTAATAAAAAATTATTCTTACATATTGGTATCATAGATTATACATGTTATAATTTTATAATGCTTTATCCAAATGTTTATGAAATTTGATGGTTTGGTTGGTGTAAATGTGTGTGTGTGTATGTGTGTTTTTGTGGTTTTTACACTGTGTAATACTGATCAATTTGTGCAGCAACTGCTTTTATCAGCATTTATTTATGAGTATCTCGTGATATTGATTGTTTAATTTATGTAAAGTCTTATTTGCTACGATAAACATTATTTTTTTTTGTTTTGTTTTTTAATTTGTTTTGCAAGTATCGCTGCACAGCATTATACTATTGTTTTCAAATTTAAGACTAGAGCATGGGTGTAGCCAGCCTTCACCTCAAACTTGTTCTATAAAATTAATAACTTTGCAAATAATTTTAATATATATCGGAAATTATCGAAATTTAGAATTCTGTAAAAAAAAATATAAAACGGTACTAAGCGAAGGAACGAATAACCACTGCTTTTAACACCGATCCTTTTTTATATTTGACGGGAAATATAAAACTTGTCTCTTGTTGTTATTAAAATTTTAACAAATAAAACTTAAAATTAAATGGATATAAAGTAATAAAAAATTTCCTAGAAATAAATAAAATGAAATAGATTTAATACATAGTTTAGCAGCCAATTAAATTACATAACATTTTGAGTGTTCACAAACTACTGGATTAAACTGAATGCATATAAGCCAAAGGTTACTATTAGAGTCCTTTGCGCCATTTATTTTTGCAATTAAACTTGTTGAACTTAATTAAATTTTATTTCTGATTTAATTTCATATCCTGAAGTCAAAAAAACTTACAATTTGTTAATTTTTCATAAACTTGACATTTCAAATTACATTGCAAAAATAGAAAGTTGTTTGGAAGCGTTTTTATTACCTGAGAATCGCTGCTTCAGAGCGAACAAGAAAGGGTTTTTTATAGTTTCTTACGCAAAGAGGCCTCTATCTTTGGAACTGACATAGCTAGAAATACATTTTAAATTATAAGAGTGATTTTAACGTATACATATATCACTCTATCTTCTAGTTCGTTATATGCAGATACTTAGATTAAACCAAAGTGTAGCACTATGGTTGCTATAACGACAAATACAATAAATAACATAACATTGGAAATTATATGGGGGCTCCATGCTGTAAAAACGAGAATGCAAGAATTCATAGACTACGGTATAACGACAGAATAATGTACTTCTAGTCTAAAGCGATCAACTAATGAATAGAGAAGTGCATGAAAAATTTAAATAACACATTTTTGTTTTATTTAAATATAGAACTTCGCACTATATTAATTTGTAATTGTTTTTTGTTAAGACTTTTAGCACGAAAAAAACAAATAACAATTCATATTTCAAATCAAGCCAGAAAAGTGTAAAGCAAACCCATTAAAACAAATTTTAAATGCGAAATACTTTTTAAAATTTCTAAACACTTAAATAAATTTATATTTTTATTGATAAAATTAAAAAATAAAATTAAGTTTAAATTTTTGCTTAATTATTTTAAGCGCGTGATTCTCTGTCATATTCTAGTTCGTTTATTTATTTTGATTTTATTTATTTTTTTTTTATTGTTAGTATTTTTTAGCGCCTTCTTTGTTCTTCTTCCTTTTCTTGTCGATAAGATATCATCGTGCATTTGTATTTTAATGTTTGATTTAGTTTATTTTTTTTTTTTTTTGTTTTTTTTCGCAAGAAGACGTTAAATATTTTATTTAAGTTTCACTTTTTATTGTTGCCTTATTTTCAAATACTTTTATAATATTTTGTGTTGCTAAGTTCGCAAATACACAATTTGAAGGTTATTAGGATGAGTAATATTCACTTAGCTGCAGGTTAAATATTTAACAAAAAATTCAACTATATCTGCATATTGCAAAATGATTATTTTATACTATTTAAACTATTCATGTCTAGTATACTCGTCTTGGCTGTATAATCATGTTTCTCATAATTTCAAATATATCGAACATAAACATAAAATAAAGAAAATATTTAATAATTTAGCGCCTCCAATAATTAAAATTTATTGCCGTTTAAACAACGATCTATTTCACAATAACTTGCTCATCCTTCACTTTTAAAAATAATAATAAACCGACTTGTTCCAGGTAGTCATAATTCTTACCAAAATATAGCTTGTTTCTATTACTGATGTATGTGGTCATTGATTTTAAATGACCCAGCATAACAGTGAACGGTAGTATTCCCGTGCTAATCTACGATTTGCAAAAAAAAACAAAAAAAAAAAATACTATTATACAAAATTTTCAATGGCACCCTATCTTAAGCGAATAGAATTGCCAGATTTTACAATCTCATTCAAAATGGAAACCTAAAAGGTACACTTGAGAATAGCTGTTTAGTTTAGTTCAGACTAAACAAATATTTTATTTACAACTATTTTTGGCATATGTTTACAAAAATGTTCACATTGCAAATTATTTTAGGGAGGATCACGTTTAATTGCTGTCATAATACCATCGGAACTTGTTTAGCAATAAACTTTGTCTGGGTGTTTTTTTCCAGTTGTTGATAGAGTTGAAGTCAACTGTTATTATTTGAAACTAAAATCGTTTATTATATAAATTATTTGTTTAAATAATTTGATTGGATCAACAATACTTGAATTCTTGCGACTTAGCATTTTCTAAATTTTTACTCGTATCGTTAAAGCAATAATTTTAAGGGGTTAATAAAAAATTAAATAGATAATAATGAATGTAATTTTAATTAGAGTTGTTATTTTTAACATTAAATAACAAACAAAGGCGCCATCACGACACAATTCGTTAAAAAAAAACCGAAATTTAAACTCAGAAAAAAGACAAACGCAATAAGAATATGTCTAAAATCCTTTTAAATTGATATTTACAAAAATAACCAAAAATTATAACTGTACCTATATAAAACGTCAAACTTGTTATAAATCGTTAAATCTGGCAACCACAGTTTAGAACAAAATTAGTCAAATTGTATTTCGATAAAAAAAAATAATTATATTGCGATGTTTTTCTATCACCACATGTATATCGCCTGTAATGCAGAAACGACACAAAATATCTTTAAATAGTTTAAAATAATTCAATTAGAATTTTTTGTTTTCGAAATATTTACAACCACTGTAGTCCGGAAGGTAAACTTTGTTGTGTAAATCCTTACTGCAAATGTATTGTATTTGAATTCATTCTTGATTTATTTAGTTGCAATAGCTCATAATAATTGGCATAGTCGCCATTTTTATTATGAATTTCGAAATCTGGTGTTTTTGCTTTTCAATTGCATGAAAATTGACGAAGTAGTAATAATTATACGCTTTTGCTGGACATTTAATTTAGATACCTTTGTTTTTTTTTTAATATTTTCTATGCATCTCGAAAATATATTGTATCGAGTTTTTCAACAAAAAGTTTGTTTTTCATGATAGTTTTGACATTTAGTTTTTTTAACGTATTCGTAGTAGATGCATTGGCAATCGTTACAATGAATTCAATTTCGCACGAAAATCGCATTGAAATAACTAAAATCCACAATGAAAATGGTGGTTCTGTTAAAGTTACATTTGAGACCGCTATTAAGAATTTTGTCGTTGAATTTTAAGTGGACAGGTACGATACAAAATGTGCGAACACCATCCAGTCTTCGACCGTGTTATTCAGCTGCAAACATCGCAGCCGTGAGTCACAGTGTTGAAGCAGATCCAAATTTGTCAATTCCTCAACGTTCTCAACAATTAGGCTCATCCGACACCACCACATGGCGAATTTTGCATAAGGATTTGACTTTGAAACCTTACAAGGTTCAACTGGTGCAGAAATTGAAGCTGACCGACCATTCACAACGCCGTAGATTCGGTCAATTTATTCAGGAACAACCGGCTAGGTTATCGACAACATGTCACACAGCCAATGAAATGATCGATTTATTGCAAACCAAATTTTCCGATCGCACAATTTCACGACAATCAGCAGTTAATTAATTGGCCAGCCAGATCGTGTGATTTGACACCACTGGATTATTTTTGCGGGGCTATATTAAGGACAGAGTTATAAGGAGCCAATCAAATCGATTTCAGTTTTAAAACTCAAAATCCGTGAAGTGATTAACAAAGTGTTAAAGTGAAGTGATTGCCAAAAAGTGATTAAAAAATTTGACATCTGTCAGTGGTCATGGTGGACATTTGCCAGATATTATTTTCCATTCACAATTGCCGAAATTTTCTCCTCGTAATACAATAAAAATTTTAATCATCTTAATCTAATTTTTTTGTGTCATTTTGTTTTAGAAAACAAACTTCTTGTTGAAAAACTCTTTATTAAAAGTATCTATTATTAAACATAATAATTGTAAAATATCAGAGTTTAAGCAGTCAAATCACCTTTAAGAAAAATAACTTCTGAAAATTCTCTTAAAATACCATAAATAATTTTTAACAAATTTTTCCATGACAAATTATTGCTTTTATTCGTTTCGTCTTTCGTACGTATGTAGGTAAAATTGTCGTAAAAAAAAGTTCTTATTAATAGGGCTTCTTGCGGGTGTGGTGTTTAATTAGAGCGTTATGAATGCAACATCTTTTTCACTTTACCGACTTATCTTTTAATATTAAATATTTATTTAACTATTTCCATACTTAAATAATCAACCATATTGGTTTTTTATTCACGGCCTTAATACGCTTTCGTTTATCATAATGCATAAATTTGTTTTTGTTGCTTTATTTAGATTTCACACACGTTCAAGTATTTATACAATTGTTTATACTGTTTCACTTAAGTTCATTGAACTTTACGCATTTCCTTTTAATTTTATTTTCCCTGTTGTATGTACATTTAAAACGATTTTAATAACAAAATAAACAACTTACAATTTTTTTAATTACTTTATTTTCTCCTTGACGTTGTTGCCACAAAAAAAAAAATCAATTTAAAATTTATTTACAATTATAGCGATTTTATCATTGGCAATTTGTTATTTTTCTCCTCTCCGCTTTAAATATTTGCAAACATTTGTAAATTATGATTTTTAATCTGTGTGAAACAACAAAAAAACAAAAACGTGTTTTATATTGGCTGTACCAATTTATTTTTTTTTTTTTTTTGAGAAAATTGTATTTTAACATCTTAACAATTTACGTAAAAGAATTTTGATATTTAATACTGTGATCAACTGTAACAACCAAGTCAGCCAATCTTACAGTTTTGCAAAGATTAAATTTTAAAAATTTAGGTTAGGATTTGACAAAAAAAAACGTTACGGTCAGTGCAAATATATACACAAAGCAAATCAGAAAAAAAATATTTACACATGAATGCATGAAGAGGCAGAGGGAATAGTTATTGGTCTTTTCTCTACTTAACAAGTTTATTTACTTTAACTACACATAGTTGACACTACATTTGCTTAAGATGCATGTGTTTACTTCACGAGATTTATTTTTACAGTGACTAACTATCCACTCAGATGCTGCCCTTTTATATTTGTCCACTAGAAGTCTAGAAAACTTAAGAATCTTCTACTCCCTTTGTATCACATTTTGTTGTTGTATGTCGTCCATTCAATGTCGGTGTGTATTTTTGTTTTTGTTTTTATACTGATAACGTTTCTTCTTGGAATTTATATTAAGATATTTGTTGTTGTCTCGTGTAGATAAGTTATCTTAGAAAACTATGCAGTTAGTAAACAGCATATTGTTTTGTTGTTGTCTTGCGCATAACAAATTGCTACGCAGTTAGTAAACAAAAATTTGTTGTTGTTTTGCGTGTATAAAATTTCTATGCAGTCTGTAACTAGAAATTTGTTGTTGCGTGCATAAGTTTGATTGGCAAGCCACGCAGTTAGTAAACAACATACCCAGTAGTTTACTTTATTGCTTAATTATTTTCTTTTAAAACTTAAGCAAGACACATCCGCAACAATATAATTAAATTAAAATTTAAAAGGTGTTCCCTTAGAGGAATGAAACCACCGTGAAGTTGGAGACAAACACTACAAAAATGTAGTACTATGTCGTTTATAACGCCCAGTAAAAAAAATATAATTAAACATTACGAGATGTCCCCATTAGTGGCGTGACGTTTAAAACGCTATAAGCAGTCGCAACATAAAAAACAACAAATATTAAAAATAAAATTATAACTTGCAGAGTATCATCACAGAAGACACGTGAGAATGATGTATATTGTCTTAACTTTTTAGCATACCCTTTGATAACAAATAAAAATAGGACTAAATAGAAAATTAAAAAGTCCCTTATTTTTAGTCTTTTAGTGCCACTCGTACTTAACAAATTTATTTTTACTTAATCACATCCATCACATTTTAATATAATATTAGGCGATACCCTGTTGAATACAGTATAACCTGCAGCAGTACAATTGGAAGTCAGGATCATGGTTAGTTATAATGAGCTATACCATTTTTAAATCTTTTTGTTTTTTTTCAGAATTAATTAAAGAATTTTTTGCAGTGTAAAGAATTTATGCTTTAGTTTTTACAAAATGGCGTTAAATGCCATTATTCTTTGGCATCTTTGTTATAGAAACATAGAAATTATTTTAATAAAACAAACAGCTTAAAGTGTGTGATAAACCTTAAACTGTTTTTTTTAATAGTTCCGAAGAACAAATTAGTATCGTTAGTTCGCAATAGCCAAGTTTTACTGTATATATTATTTGAACAAACAAAGAAAAATATTATGTGTATAAATTGTGAATACACTGGATATTAGTTGCAATTGTTTTTCCACAAAATACTAGTGGTTGCTTGCCCGCTAATATTTATTCAAGGTTTAAAAGTAGTTAAAGGGGTTGATATTTTGGTTTTGTAAATATTAATGCAATGATAATGACCACGATTAATTATTTATAGCCAAAAAATATATATATTTAAAAACTAATACTAAATTTTAATTAAAGCAGCGATCACATGAAAAAAGAAATATATATATTAAAAGGAATTCAAGGTTCATTTACATACATACATACATTTTAGCACAATTATTTAGTTTTTATCTTACAATTTGTATTAAAAATTATTTTTTTAAGTTTTTTAAGGCTAGTATTCAAAATTACAACAATACATCAAACATAGCATTCTTTTAAACTCTGATTGTGTCTTTAATCTTTATACTGTACTTGACTTATTTACTCTATATATGCTTTATACTTACCCAGCAAACACGACGATAAACGTTGGTATTTTTTTTTAATTCGCCCAAGTTAAATATTCGAATTCAGATTGATGTTTATTTGAGAAAAATAAACTGAAAAATTGTTTTTTTTATTTAAACACATAAGCCCATAAATAAAGTCAGTTTCTTTAAAGAACTACCTTAATAACAAATGAGTAAATAAATTCGGTTTAAGTTCATTTTTATTTTAATATCTAAACTTTTAGTAAGAATGCAAATTTATTTATAAACTTCTACGAACGTTTTTCAAAGGCAACAAGAAAGATTAGACGCCAGCAGAATGAAATGCAGCATTTTCTGGATCACTACATGGTCTTCGAGAAAATAAGCTTATTTTGTGATCACCTATTTATTCTATAAAAAATCGTTTTTATATGAAAATTTAATAAACAAATTTTTAGATTGCTGTATCTCCCTAAATAAAAAGGATTTCAAAAAAATATGCTTATTTTGTGATCACCCATTTATTTAAAAAAAATCTATTTTTATATGATAATTATTTTCAGTTTTATTCGACTTTTTTTATTTTTATTAAATATGTATTAATCGTTTAAATGGTCTCTTTTTATATTAAATTTTAACGATTTATTTTTTCGATATTTCGCTTTCCTGTGGAAAGCTTCTTTAATTTAAAAAGAGACCACTTAAAAGATTAAGACATATTTATGTGATACTTTAAAAAAAATTTTAACGGCTGTGTCTCCGTAAATAATAAGAATTTCGAGGGAATCAGTTGATTTTGTGATCAGCTATCTATTTGATAAAAAAAATCGATTTTTATATGAAAATTTAATAAAAAATTTTAAAGTGGCTGTATCTCCGTAAATAATAGGAATTTCGAGAAAATAAAAATAATTTGTGATCACCAACGACGAAAGTTAAGGTTGTGTCTAGACTTTGGCTAACCAAATTGACATGGATTGACTAATTTAATTTGAAAACCTGTTAGCTTAATGTTTCTTTTATCTTACACCAGTTTTTTTTTTTTAAATAAAGAACATGTTTGCATAAAATACAAACAAATGTTTTGTAGATTATCCATCTCTGATCAGCAACTGCTATTAATTTTTGTTGAGAATAAAAAAGAACGAAAGTAAAGTAAATTTGTTTATTTTTGATAAATAACAAAAATAAAATTTGTGGTGCATTTGTGAAAAGCAAGAAACTTGAACAATTAATTTCAAATATAAAAAGTCGAAACTTCCTGATGTATTAGAAGGTTGTATTGTTAATGTCCCCACGAGCTGTTTTTAAATTAAAAACTGATTTTTAGATTTGATAAGAAATTTAAATAAAACTTTAAATTAAACTGTACTGTAGAACTCGTAAAGTGGACAATGTGTTAAACAATACAAATAAAGTATATAAATTTTTTTAATTTTTGAATTTTAAAAATAATTAATACTCGACATATTTTAGAATTATCAGCAAATAAAAAAAAATACTAATACAGCCAAGTTCAATTCTTTTAATTTCTAATTTAGAAAATGTGTTATTGTTTTTTTAAAGAAAATAGTCAAAATTAGACGTTAGGACTAGAATGTAAGTGAATATTTGCTTGATCGCTACAGGTGTCCATGCTGGTTACCATAGTTTTATGGCCTAAAGCATAAATAAAAAATTTGAAAAATTATACACAACTTTGAAAAAAATTATACACATTAATGTATCTTATAACGAGTGCTTTTAATGAAGTATAAAACACTAAACAAAATCCAAACAAAATTTTTTAAGATTATCCTTAAGTTCTGCAAAAACTGTTAAAAAAAGAGATTGGCAAATTGTTTGCTGGGTTAGCAAGTATTTTTGTATGTCTACTTGTGTCACAATTTTTAGCTGACTGTTTTTATCGCATATATGAGTTGACATAAATTTTAATTCCGCGTTATATATTGCGTTTTTTTTTTATTTATTTATTTCTTTTTTTAATTAAATTATAAATATTTTCTAATCGAACGCTAAACGCTAAAATTATTCAACAATTAGTCATCTCTCTGTTAATTATTGGAAGTGATTTTCGAAAAATATTTATTTTTGGTTAAATGGTTTCTCTCTCCCTCTCTATCTTATATTTTTTGTTTTAATTGTATAGTTTATTCGATATCTATATAGTTCATTACAAAAGTCTATATTTAGTACCTGTTTTGCAAATTTAATTAAAAAACAGAACCGTTTATGTTGGAAATCGCGTCAGTTTTGGGACACACTTTTTGTTTTCTGAACTCTTTACTCAAGCGGATAAAGAATGCTTAGACTTAAAATGTTAGCCTATTACATTTTAAAAGCAAATCCACATGCAAGATAATTACCACACTAGCTGGACATCCTGTAATTTAAAATTTTATTTTTCTAACTAATTCTGTGACGCATCTTTACACATATTTAAATATATATTTTAGAAAGAGTTTACAGAATAAAGTAGTTTTTAAAATCACTTTTCAAAATACTAAAATTTCAAAACAAAACTAATAAAAGTATATAGAACCTACATAATTTTTAGCCCTGTTCTCTAATTCAAGTAAAAGAAAAACACGTGAAAGTGCAAAAGCATTCAAAATCAAAAATGTCACAAATTTAGTATTCAGCATTTTCTCAAAGTTTAAGAGCGTTTTTTAAATTCACATTATGGATTGACAAGCACATTTGTTTGACAACCCGTTTGACAGTTGCTTTGCAGTTACTTTGGTTTGCCATTTACTTAATGGCATGAAGCAATGCGATATTCATCGCAAATTACGCCAATATGGCTAAGAATCGTTTTCACTTTAAGTGCATTTTAAATGATAATATGCTTTACGTAAAACGCCAAACAGTGAGCAGTGAATAAACGATAATCACTGTTAAATGTGATCGTTAGACGTTGTACTCCGCATATGTTTAAACATTATTGAATTAAATTGTTGAGGGACATAAATACTAACTTTCATATCTGGCATTATTCTTGCTTAAATATTCTATTGGAACGTAACCACAAGTCACATGAAGAAATTTTTTATTTTTTATCAAACTTCTAACACTATATACTCTTTCACAGATGGCAGCAACATTTGTCATTTGTGCTCATTCAGTATTACACCGAACCAGTTGCAGGTAGGTTCCAAAAGACAGAACATGAATATGTGCCCCTATAGGCTAGTAGGTAGTGTACTAGCTTGTCAGTATGGGGGTTGTGGGTTCGATTCCAAGCGAAGACCTTGGTTTTTTTTTTCACTACAAAAATAAAAATTGACTTTCGGTGGGGCTGCTCAGCGATGAAGGCATAGTCACTGGTCGCTGTGCTGTCTTTATACGGCAGTTAATTTCCGACTATCCTCTACTTTCACCACCTGTCTCATCTCTTCTCTATCCCTTTCCTAAAGAATGTAGCACGGTACATGACTAAATAGGCATTGTTGCCTGAAGGGCTACTTCTCTTTAAAAAAAATATATAATCAGTCACGATCTCGCAAAAATTCTCCAAATGGGGTAAGACTCAATGTTGTATGCTTACGCATAGATCTGTGTTCGGAAATGGTGCTATATATGGTATATAATTTAACTTGAAAATTTCTTTAAAAGTATTTCTTAAAAGTACGTACAAACTTGTTTTGGTCAAAAAAATATTTGATTTGTGAGGCTTCTTTTCTACCTTTTCTATATCTTTTTTTTTAATCCATATGATTTCTTTTATTATTTTATATCTATTAGTTTAACACCAAATCACAAAGTGTATGTAATAAAGTAAAGCTAAAATACCCGGAATATTTTACATCCATAAAAAATATTCTTGCAGCGATTCGAAGAACAGACTTGTTTTCCTTAGGAAAAATGTTAAATTAAATTTATCTCAGTTAAAAATAGTTAATTTGTTTTAAAATATCAAAAATAGCACAAAGAGAAAAGTAATTGAAAAGCAAACACACAAGCTAAGAGTTGCATAAATTAAACAAACCAGAAAAAACCTATTTTAGGAAAAATACATTTAGCGGTCAGTCACCCCATTCGTTATCTGCACATATTTATAATAAAATAAATATTAATTTCTTACACGTGCGTAACCTATTATTTTAATGTAAATAAATTAAGCGCCTGCTGTCAAACAAAATCATTTAAACATTATCAGTTTTAATTGTGTCACAGTTTTTTTTTTAGGTTTAAAGTCTTTTATTGTCAAGTAATTTATGTCTTGCTTGCGATAACTTAAAATTAAAATATGCCAAATGAAATTAAAACACCATAAGTTAAAATGACCAAATAAAATATAAAATAAAATCAATATACTAAATATCAGTTATTGATATCTAATTCTTATAATGACAAACCGTCTTCCCCAACACATTAAAAGACTTGATTTCAAATCCCATTAATCCCCTTCTAAAATAACGACTGTTGAAATTATTTTTTTATTTATTTGATTTTATAATAATAATAATTTATTTTAACAAAAAAAGGGGGGGTTGTACCAAGCACAAGATTTTCTAAATAGCTAAAGCCTTCATCAGCACTCTTCGCATCTGTCTACCTGAGGTTTTTAATGTAAATTAAACAATTAATTTCAACAAAAAAAATTAAAAATTGCATAATCAAAATCCGTAGGCTGGTTCTTTAAAAGTCTTCGTCATAAGTTTTGGCATATTCGAATATAGTAGACAAAGCATTTTCAAGACGTAGTATTATTACTTGCATGTTTACAATCATACTTTCATTACATATGAACAAACTTAACATATTATAGTTGTAAATAATATAGCATGGTTACAAATACCATTTTGTGATGGAGTTTTATAAAACTTTCGTTGCAGTTAGAATTTTTGAAGAATTATTTAGATAAAGTTATGATGTTTATGTGCAATAGAAGTGGACATTTCGATTTGCTGGAACTCCGTAATTGTTGAGTCCAAAAATAAAATAAGGCAAATGCGATGAGAGCAAAAGACAACGGAGTAGGCTAAAGTTGCATCTGAAGCACCCATAGGAAAGTGAAATGTAAGCGATATCTTCGTTAAATTTCTCGTGAACATATTTTCGAGCAGACCTTTTCTATTCATTGTCTAAAGGGATTCCATATAAAAATTAATTTTGTACAAAATTTCCTTTTAAAACTGCCCCCACAAAAGTGAAATTTTAAGGTGGTTTTAATAATAACGGCGACAAAATGTTAGACTGGTTGGGAATTTCAAGAGTCCACGCCGGTATAGCTGTAGATAATTTTGTAGATTTTAGTTTCTTCAATTCCACATTTAATTTTGAGCCCAAAAATGGGCTGAGAGCAAAAAAAGGCAATGGCATAGGGTGAAGTTGCGGTGGAAGCACCCATAGGGAAGTGAAATGTAAGCCATATCTTCATTAAATTTCGTCTGAACAAATTTTCAAGCATACCTTTCATATTCAATTGCCTAAGGAGATTCCATATAAAATTTTTTTTTTAAATCTACTTCTAAAACTGCCCCACCCCTACAGAAGTGAAATATATGTGATCAACCCTGAAATTTTATTCCAATCCGAATATCTCTTCTCTATCTTTAACCTTCAAGATGGTTTCAATAATAGCGACAAAATATTAGAGTGGTTGGGAATTTCAAAAGTCTACGCCGGTAAGGCTGTGGATAATTTTGTAGATTTTAGCTACTTAAATTCCACATTTAATTGTGAGTCCAAAAATAAAATTAAGCAGGTGGGATGAGAGCAGAAGGCAATGACGTAGGGTGAAGCTGCATCGGGGGAGTGAAATGTAAGCCATATCTTCATTAAATTTCTCCTGAACATACCTTTCATATTCAATTGTCTAAGGAGATTTCATATAAAAATTAATTTTTTATAAAATTTTTTTCTAAAACTGCCTGAATTTTTTTTCCGGCCCAAATATCTCATCTCAATCTTTAATCTTCAAGGTGTTTCAATAATAGTGATGAGAGGTATATACATTCGGATAAAATGTTGAAGGGGTTGGGAATTTAAAAAGCCCACGCAGGTGCAGTTTTGAATAATTTTAACTACTTCAGTTCCACATTTAACGGGGAGCCATTTACCATCAGCTCACCTAGCTCTATTTTTTACCTTATCACTCAAAGTCCTTATTACTATGAATCAGACTTCCATGCAGAATAATCCCATACCAAATAAGTAATGACTAGTTAATGATCAAATGTTAACAATACCTACGTAACCACATATTGTTAAGGAGTTCATAAATATGGTTCCTGCCTTTTATTTGCTTGTTATAATGCATTTTTGTAAATGAATATTATTTTTTATTTTTTTAAAAACTCAACATTCATTCACTCAATTAATTTATATAAATCACGTTACTTGTGCAATTTGCTTTTTTACATTTTTTTAACAACAAAATTTTTTGCTTAAACCATTATTTTGTTAAAATGTTTAAGATCCCAAATAACAGATCTGTATTATATGGCCTCTGTTCTATACCTCAGTATAAAATTAAAACGTTCGGAATGTGTGAAGCCTTGTTGCTTTAAATAAATTTTTAAAAACACCAGAGAACTGAACAGAGAGCCATATTAATTTGTTATCATTTCCTTTTATTTATATAATGCTGATAATAATAACTGCTATAAATTTCGAAATATCGCTACTTATTTTAAGAAAAATTTGTTCATAAATCAAAAAAAAAAGAAAGTTTTATCGCAAGAAAAACTATCAAAAACACCAAAATACAAAATCACAGTAAATATAAAAATACCAATGGCGGATTTTTCCACTTTCTTTTTTCAATTTTTCCAGAAGTTGCATTCTCCACTAAACAGCCGGGAAAATTTAATTTCTGCTTGGTGACAACACGCAACAAAACCTACATAACGACTACCGCCAGCAAAAACAAAAAAAGCAACGGACATTTGCACTTCAAAGCCAACAGGAATCACGACATTTTACAGGAAATTGCGGTTGATGAAGCAGATTTAACAACATTTCAAAATCTTGGCTGCAAGGCCATCTATAGGAACCTTAAAGAAGCAGATCAGTATAATTGCGCAAACAACTTCAGCGCTGAAAATACAAGTAGTACTTCCTCGAAATCTTCGAAATTATCGTACGACTTGAAAGTTATACAAGAGCAGCCGAAAGCTAAACTTAATCTAGAAGGTATAAATTCAAAGCCAAAAAGTCTTACTGCACCACCACGTTTGGAAGGAAATTTAAGGGGTTCACTGAATGATCTGTTATTGACGTCCAGACGCACTGAAAGCCTAGGAGCTAATTTAGATAAAACAGGCAAAATTTTAAAGAGTCCTACGGGCAAAAAAGGCATCACACTTAGTAGCAGTTTTAAATCAGAGAGTTCGTTAGAGTTCAGAAACGTAGGCATCACTATCAACAGTTTTACATCTAACACTATGACTACACCAGCAGTAATTAATAATAGCGCCGGTGTACCCAACGCCAGTGAGAAACAACCTTGGCCCAATTCAAAAGATGATTACGAATTGCGCGATGTTATTGGTGTGGGTGCTACCGCTGTTGTACATGCGGCCCTTTGCTTGCCTCGTAAGGAGAAATGTGCCATCAAGCGTATTAATTTGGAAAAGTGGAACACTTCCATGGACGAATTGCTTAAGGAAATACAGGCTATGTCTTCCTGTAATCATGAAAACGTTGTTACATACCACACTTCCTTTGTCGTAAGGGAAGAGCTGTGGCTAGTTTTGCGGCTGTTAGAAGGTGGATCTTTACTCGATATCATCAAGCATAAAATGCGTACCACACAGTGTAAACACGGTGTCTTCGATGAAGCCACTATAGCCACCGTTCTAAAAGAAGTTTTAAAGGGTCTGGAATATTTTCACTCCAATGGTCAAATTCATCGTGATATCAAAGCGGGAAACATATTAATTGGTGACGATGGCACCATACAAATTGCCGATTTCGGTGTAAGTGCATGGTTGGCTACTGGCCGAGATTTGTCGCGACAAAAGGTGCGCCACACTTTTGTGGGTACACCCTGTTGGATGGCGCCTGAAGTTATGGAGCAAGATCATGGCTATGATTTCAAGGCGGATATATGGTCCTTTGGTATAACTGCCATTGAAATGGCTACCGGCACAGCTCCCTATCACAAATATCCACCTATGAAGGTATTGATGTTAACTCTACAAAACGATCCTCCCACCTTGGATACTGGGGCTGATGAAAAAGATCAGTACAAAGCTTATGGCAAAACATTCCGTAAAATGATCGTGGAATGTCTGCAGAAAGAACCAACAAAACGACCTACGGCCAGTGAATTGCTTAAGCATGCCTTTTTCAAAAAGGCTAAAGATCGCAAGTATCTTACCCAGACACTGTTGGCCTCGGGCCCTTCAATGGAGACTCGGGTGCATAAGGCCGCCAAGAGGCAACCAGGGGCTTCGGGCCGCTTACATCGCACTGTGACTGGTGAGTGGGTTTGGTCTAGCGAAGAAGAAGATAATGATGGCAAACATCATTCCTCCGATTCGGAATCTGATGACAGACCAATTAATCGGCTGGAAAAGGCTGATTCTTCGGACAGCGATCGAGAAGAGCAATCCGAATTTTCAGAAGTTGCTAGTGCCACAGCAAATACTACGCCACCACAACAACAACAGCTACAACAACAACAACAGCAGCAACCTCAACCTACGCAAGCTACGCCACAACAACCTGCCGCCGTAACATCACCTATAGGTCTAGCGCAAGCTGCTGAAATACTTATCCCCTTAGCGGACGGTGTCGAAGCTCCTCCCGTAAATCTGGTCTTACGTATGCGTAATCAAAGACGTGAACTGCATGATATACGCTTCGAATTTGCCGTAGGCAAGGATTCAGCAGAAGGAATTGCCGCTGAATTGGTAGATGCTGGACTTGTCGATCCTCTGGATACGCAACCAATGGCCATCAACTTGCATCACTTAATCGAACAACGAGCTGCTTTAAAAACTGTTACGTTCCAATTGAATTCAGGGGTACAACCGGGTGAAGTACCCGATGATCGCTCGCTGGTCGGGTATGCTCAAATATCAATAACAGATTAGATATATTAACTTATATATTTATAAACATGATAGTAGTTCGTAGTAGTATGTAAAACAATAATAAGTTATAAAGCAAAAAAAAACCAAAACAAAAAAAAAAAGAAAAATACAAATACACATGCAAGCATACATTCATCATAATATGATATGATCATGTTAAGAATGTTGATAATGATAATATTGATTGATAATGAAGAAATTTAATCATTTTAAATTATTATTTAATAGTTAAAACAAATAGACAAAACTCTTAAACAAAAGCCTAGAAAATAATAAAAGAAAAAATAACACAAACTTCTTAAAAAGAAAAAATTAAAAATAAACTTGATTGTTTTGGCCTCCTTTTATTTATTTCTTTATTTTATTTTACTTAAAAAAAAGTCTAAAGTTGTTCAATTAATTTAGTTTTTTTTAATCTGCAACAGATTAGAGTCTTTTTAGTTTGAGTAGCAGAGGAATTTTTCCAATTAAAATTCAGAAGTTAATTATTTGGAAGATTTGAAAAGCATTTTTATATCCACAGATTTGAAAAATTATTGAACACCAGGCATTCCTTGCAAAAATATTTCGAGCTTTTTAAAATCCTGTTGAATTTTAATCCAAAATATTAAAAATAAAATGTTTGTTTTTTATTACTGTTTTTTTAAGACAAAGGTCATACTTTTATTTGTGGCACCTTAGCGGGGGCACTGCAAGATAACTTACAGATCTCTGTTGTTCTTATAAATATTCAGTCCATTGATAAATCAGTAGTGATGATGGGCCCCGTAAAACGAAGCACCAGAGAGTTTATTTGTCCACATGAAATTATTGATAACAAACATAAGAAATTATCGTGTTAGGGGGTGGGCGTCGGCTTTATATATTAGAGTTCCCTTAAGAAGAAAAAATGCTTTTAAAGCTTTTCTTCACTAACTTTAAAAACAGAATACTACAGGGTATCAGGTGTCAAATCGCGACATTCGATATTGATAGAAATTTCAATAGCATTAAAATTTCATTTAATTTTTTCTGGTCAATTTGGGAAAACGTCAGGTAAACAGATTTTTACTATAAAACATGTTAAATGTTTCTTTACACAAATAACTTTTTTACAATTATTTTGTTTTTTTAATGTCAGCTGATTTAAACGAATACTTAATCCCTGTTTAGACAAAATTTGTATTCAGGCGTGAATCGCATGATAAAGTAAAATACTCTATCCAAACCGCTGCAAGTTAAAATAACAGATATATATATATATATATATATATATATATATATATATATATATATATATATATATATATATATATATATATATAGACAATAACAAGTTCACCATTTTCTTTTATAATTATTTTTTTTTTAAAGAGAAGTAGAATTCAGGCAGGGCAACAATGCCTATTTATCATTATTTGAGATGGGCGGTTTATATTAAATGAAGCTACTAGTGCCGGGTTTGTTTTTAAATGGTTTTAAAAATGCACTGCTACAGTCATTTTTATATGATACATCACGATAATAAAATACGCTTAGATAAAATATTAAATATGTAAAGAAACAAAATATAAAGACTTCATTTCAATATTTTTTTGAATACTGTGCTGTATTAAGCTTTCTAGTGCTTAGAAATAATAATAACCAAAATAAGATTCAGGCACTGCCCGGTATAATAAGGACCCAAAAGAGAGAAGTAGGTGTTTTAACAGAATTTGAAACATAGATTGATATCTATCTAAACATAGATTATCTCTCTTATGTTTCAAATTCTATTAAACACCCTGTACCTCTCATTTGGGTCGTAGTTCTGGTAATTGGCATATTGTATAAAACCCTAAAGATGAGAACCTATTTATGTTTCGAATTTCATTAAACTCAGTTAAACCGTTACTAAATATCAACTTCTTGCTTTTCTCACCTCCTGAGCAACTATTTTAAAATATAAAAAGCCTATTGCAGCTTTTAGATAAATATCCACCCGTAATTCAAGGTTCATTAAAATCGATGCAGCTGTTAATCGTGATCGACCCACCAACAAATAGACATAATTTTTTCTTGTGTTATTAGATAGCAGTTAAAAGTTTCGTTAATAATTTGGCGGAATACTAGGTTAAAGTTTATAATAGATGATAATATTTTTGTAATTTTACTAACTAATTAATTTAATATGCTCTTACACCAATATTATCGAAACCGGCTTATTTGGAGTTTCGTTATATTGGCTTAACAAAACAAATGCTGACCTAGCTGGTGGTTATACATCCTAATTTTTAACAAAAAAAATTTCTTTACTGAAAAAAAAAACATTTCAAAGTGCAAAAAGTCTCACAATTGTAAATGATTTATGTGCAATTATTAAATTGGTAAGTAACTGATATTGTTGTTTTTATAATCAATAGAAAAAATTAAACATTAATTGCAAATCACTCATTAACTACTAAATTTCTTGAGACAACAAAAGGTTTTCTGTTCCAATCCGTTTTTTTTTCTCGTTTAAATATTATCATAAATGTTAACTTGGATACTAAAGAAGCCTAACACATGATAAGTATGCACGGACAAAATTTTTTTGTTTTGTATTTTAAAAAAATTAAAGAATGCACTGCAAAGTAAACTAAATAAGAATTAAAACGGTTTAATTATTTAAGAAATAATTCCATGCCATCAAGACAGAGACCAAATATTGTATTTCCACTAAATTAGTTTTTTTAATGTTATTAAAGATCTTAGATCTATAGCAAAGAATACTCCAGACTAAAGTAATAAGTAACTGACCAACAACAGCTATATATAGGATCTTTTAGCAAGCCACAAACAAAATTTTCCAAAACCATTTTATTATTGCACAACCCCATTATAGTTTTATTAAATATAAACATTTAGCTATTATAGTTTATTCAACTATAACTGTGTTTTGTATAAAGTAAAGTTTAAGGACTTTAAAATCTTGTTTACCAATCCGGATTTGAGCTAAGCTACATGGTGAAGTTGTTCTTCAGTACAACAACGCTGGGGCACATGCAGTAAAATTGGTTAAACTAATAGAAGTGAGAAGTGATATGATGTCATATCACATCGTTTCTGGTAAAAGCTTTTTTTCCCAACCTTGATATCTACTGGTCTTGTTTAGCCTCATTTCAGTGCTTTCGAAGTACTCGAAAATGGTTTAAAAAAAAAGATTTTTATGCTTTAAAATTTTATAATATATAAATATTATAAATTGTATCCTAGGTTAAGCCATAATTTAATAGGAAACTACTGAAGCAAACTACACCAATCATAAACAAACATTTTATTCAGAAAATAAGCTTGGCTATTCTTAAACAATTTTATTAATTTGGAAACAAAAAATCATTTTTTTTTGTAATAATTTCAAATCATTTGTTTAAATTTTAACAAAAATTTCAAATCGGCATTATATCCTCATACAAGTGTTGAATTTTTTATATAAAACTAGCGTGCCCGTGACTGCTTTGCAAGTCGTTTGTGGTTTGTTTTTATTCTGCAGCGTTCTTTTTTGTGTGCGCCAAAAAATTCAATCATTCAAGAAAAGTAATCAGAAAGAATTCGTTTTTATGTTTTTTTAATAATTTTATCTTTTTCACAATTCAATATTTCTGTGTGCTTATGTAACACGTCTTATTCTATTGCAATGCTTTTACATATACGAGATTCTTCGATTGATTTTGGTTCGTGGTATAGACACACAAAGTAGTTGGTTTATTGACACGTGAACATGATACATATAATTGACTGTGCGAAAAATAGGTCAATCAGGATCATTGCAAAAGCAACTGAAGAAATTTAAAATCAAACGGCAAATCTGGAGGAATCATAGGAATGCGTGGCATCAGTACATCCTCGCCCTTATATTTTCCTTTTAAAATTTTTGCTTCAATCACATTTTTCATGACTAAACGTGTCCCATTGCAAAGTCGTGACTGCCAGATATTTCTAAGCAGAATAGTTGATACACCAACTTTCACTTGCATGCGGTGGTGCGGCAGTCCAGGTAACTCAAGCGAATTTTAAAATTCAACTGGATAATTTACAATATCGTCTTGATTGGTAACAAAGTCAAACGATTTTTAGTTAAAAATTTCCACGAGAATGTCATTCAAAATTGTCACATTGACATCCGAAACATCTGTATTTTTCGCAGCTAAGAAAGCTCTTTCCCCCAACCAATCATGGTTACTAAAATTTTGTGCAATACCGGAATATACGTTTGTGACTAAATTCTTGTTTTGATTGTGCAAAGTGGCAAAAACTATCTGTAGGCGTAATCATTTTTGTGGTGGGGTCAATTGGAATTGCGCCATTCCCAATATCTAACAATTGCTTTGAAAAACGTTCGGCTGATGGATCATTTTGCAATTGAACAAAAAAATTACACACACACCCACACAAAATGCAACAGACTATGGAAAACAAAATTCTTTATTTGTTTGTACATCCACTTGCTATAAACATGGGCATATTTCGATTTGTATTGTCGTCGCATTCCGTGCAAGTACACACCCACACAGCAACGTACAAAAGAAAACAGACATTTCATTTGATACAAAGAATTGAGATCAAGTATGCAGTGGAAAAAAATTTTTGATTTTTTTTTTTTGAAAAATTTGTCTTGTTCCAAGCACGCACTGTGGACGCACTATTGTGCATAAACGCAGGAAACAAAGACACAAACCAGCGAACAACCATTACGAAGGTACTGTGAAGATTTGATGGAAATCCAACGGCGCATCTCGTCAAACACTGGCAACCAACGGACACATATTTTGGACTTAATTTTTATATATAAAGATTTAATTATTTATTTCTTGCGCCTAAAAGTATGCTAAATAATTTATATTCTATGTGACATTTAAATAAAAAATAAGTATAGAATTTAGCTACTCAAGGCATGACTGAGCAACTAAACAGGGGTTCCCAATTGAAAGAATAAAAAAAGCACTTGTACACATGCACATACATCAATGTGACAATATCAATTGTATGGAATGATTTTAAAGTTTAGCTAAATTAATTGTGCTTGATTCCATCAAATATAAAACATTTTATAATCTAATGAATGGCACCCCTTGTGTAGGAAAATGAAGGAAAAATTAAAAATGGTGTCTCAGTGGCTGCTGTGTTTTTTTTGTTTGGCTCTGTTGCGTGGTAAAATACCGTTCTCATTCAAACAATTTAAAGAATCCTAAATTTTCTGTACAAATTTTTTTTTTTTTGAAGAGCAGTAGCACTTCAGGCAACAATGCCTATTTAGTCAATTACCGTGCTTTGGTATAGAGATGAGACAGCTGGTGAAAGTAGAAGGATAGTTACGTAAATTAACTGTCGTATAAGACAGCACAGCGACCAGTGATTATGCCTTCATCACTGAGCAGCCGCACAGACAGTCAATTTTTATTTTCTATAAAATTTGGGCAGAATGCACAGATGAGCTGTGTGGCCAGTAGGGAAAGGGCGATTTGGATATATATATATATATATATAAATATATATATATATATATATAAATAAATAATGTTAACACCTGAATAAAAATTAACAGATTAAAATTAAACGAAAATAAAAGGCCAAACTACTAGAAATAAGTATGAATAGCGAAGAAACATTCAAAATTAATGATTAAGGAAGTTATAGAGAAGGCAAAAAATATAAAGTATCTTGGATTCATAATGAACCAAGAAATTTAAGGATCATATAGAGTACATGTGCAAAAAAATTGCTAAAATGATTGCTTTTTTGAGGAGAATTAGAAGTAAAGTGTCTATAATAGCGGCGATAAATATTTACAATACGATAATAAAACCGCACTTTGAATACGGATCAACAATCATGTATGGAAAGGCTACAAAATATAGCAATACGGATTATTCTAAAATGGAACAGATATACATCAATAAGAGCTATGATCGATACACTTAAATGGCTAAATATTCAACAGTGACTTGAATTCAATACTCTTAGTATTGGATTAGATGCCCCTGTAGGCTAGTAGGTAGTGTATGGGGGTTGTGGGTTCGATTCCCAACGAAGACCTTGGTTTTTTTCACTACAAAAATAAAAATTGACTGTCGGTGGGGCTGCTCAGCGATGGAGGCATATTCACTGGTCGCTGTGTTGTCTTATATACGGCAGTTAATTTGCGACTATCCTTCTACTTTCACCACCTGTTTCATCTCTTCTCTATCCCTTTCCTAAAGAATGTAGCACGGTACTTGACCAAATAGGCATTGTTGCCTGAAGTGCTACTTCTCTTAAAAAAAAAAAAAAAAAAACATAAAGTTAAACAAGGTTGGTAATGCTCCTGAATATCTATGCGAGCTAATCGTATATGTCAGTGATGTCCCCCCCCCCTGGGGGCACATTATATGGTCTTTATAGAACTTCGAATATCTAGACCTGTGCAACTGGGGGAAAAGGGAGCCCAGTCAGCAGGGGTACAACTGGAAGCTCCACGTTATTTCTACGGGAATCAGTAAGCACGCAGAGTTCCGTTATTTGTCTCTTTAGACATTTAACTGTTCTCTGGCTGATTATTGAGGTTGGCCCCTATATGGGAGTAGCGTGGTGGTTGTGGTTTCGCGGCCCCATAACAGACAGGTCAGTTTTATATGGTGGCCAGGCTCATTTCACCTTTAATAACACCTACCTGGTGGAATGTTCCTAAATCCAGTGAGCATGCTAGACATGTGTTCTGGACAGGAGTTGAAAAGTCTCCAACTCTTCAGCAAGGAGTGGTGGTTTGCAGCCCTGCTCTGAAATCACGAAAGTTACAACTAGGAAAGACCTGTTGCTAGAATTATTCTTCGGCTTCCTAGGGCGCGAATGACGTTTGTTTTAAAATCATTCAAAGTGGTTTGACCACCATCTGGTTAAGGCTAACTGCCAGGTACAGATGTAAATCAAATTACGCATGCCAATGATGTACAACAATATCAACTATGAAATGCAGATAATTTCAGACTAAGGAAAGCAACTGCAGCAGCAATGCAGAGATCATTATTTTATAAAGGATTTTTAACTATTTAATACGTTTGCAAATGATATTAGAACGGAACGAAATCCCACTGTATTTAAAAAGAAAAGGTGTGTGAATTTTGTAAGACATAATAATCAAAATGCGTTTAATAATTAGCTGGGAATATTAATGTTACTGAGAATTTTTAATTATTATAAATACTAAAATAAAAAATAATATTTTGGAGGGCAGGCTGTATGAAATTACAAAAAAATTTTAATTGTTCTTTCATATTTGTAACGTTTGCCTTGGTGGTAAAAAGGAGGTTGCAATAATCTTTTGAGTAGTCACAGACTATCTGTCTGTTTATTATTTGCACACAGATTTATGCTAGAAATATCGTAATTAATTTTAAATTTCTGTGTCAAGCATGCGATATGTCTCTCACGCAGCAAATAACATGATTTTATCTTCAAACCTATGGATTCGACAAAATAAAATTGTCTTAATTTTGAAACAAAATTTAGTACTTTTTTTGAATATTTTTTTCTCTGGAAAAAAGCTCGTTAAATTTTAAAACTATTATGGAGTTTGCCCTCAAATTTTTTAATCCTTTTTTTATTTATTTTGGGCTTAAAAATAGAAAAACTTTTTAGGAAAAATATAACACTTAATTTTTGAACAATAAGTATTTTTTTAACAGTGTATTAATTCATGCTAGTATAATAAGTACAATATAATAATTTATAAATAAATAAAAATGATGTTAAAAAACAAAGAAAAATACACAATCACTTTTTTTGGCTTTAAATTAATTTTGAAACAAATAAATATTTAAGATTTATTTTTTAATTGCTTTAAGAGAAAAAAAAATAAACTCAAAAGGGTTTTAGATTAATAATAAAAAGTTAAAAAATTCAAACAACCAATCCCGAAATCACACTAAAATTAATAAAACAAAACATAGTTTAAATATAAAGACATAATAAAAGTTATTAAAGATTTAAATTCTTAAATACTATAAATTAAACTAAGAAATTTTTCAAATGAAATGCAGCAAATAATTTTAAAAAAAATCAATACAACTCGAAGTTATAAAATTTTGGAACTTAAAATCAGAGTTAATTTTCTAACTTTTTAATTTTTGTTTCAACATATTTTTTATTCAACTTGTGTTAGTTATGTTTATGACTTTAAATAATAATTATTTACGCTAAAACTTAAAATATTTTTGTTAACACAACTAAAACTTAAACTATGGTTAAGACTATTTATTGTATTTGTTATAATTTTAGAGTTTTTGCAAAAAGAAATGTTTTAGATAAATAAAGTAAATAAAAAGTATGCCTTTTTGGAAAAAGCTAAGAAAACTACAAACAACAAAAACAAAAAAAAACCTAATGTCTTATTTTATCTAAAAAGAAAAGAAAAGATTTAAAGAAAAAATAAAAATATAGCCATCATGCGAAACATTATCTATATATAAAAAAATTAAGTCCAAAATAGGTGTCCGTTGGTTGCCAGTGTTTGATGAGTTGAGCCGTCGGATTTCCACCAAATTTTCACAATACCTTTGCAATGGACGTTCGCTGGGTTGTTTCATGCGTTTATGCACAATAATGCGTCCACAGTGCGCGTTTGGAACAAGACAAATTTTTCAAAAAAAATCATAAATTTTTTTCCATTGCATACTTGGACTCAATGTGTTGTATCAAATGAAATGTGTGTTTTCGTTTGTACGTTGTGTGTGTGTGCTTGCACAGAATGCGACGACAATACAAATCAAAATATGTTCATAGCAAGTGGATGTGCAAACAAATAGAGAATTTTGTGTGTGATTTACGTGTTCAATTGCAAAATGATCCATGAGCCGAACGTTTTTCAAAACAAATGAGAATGGCGCAGTTCCATTTGACCCCACCACAAAAATGATTACGCTTCCACATAATTTGTGCCACTTTGCACAATCAAAACAAGAATTTAGTCACAAACGTATTTCCCGGTATTGCACAAAATTTTAGTAACCATGATTGGTTGGGGAAAAGAGCTGTCTTAGCTGCGAAAAATGCAGATGTTTCGGATATCAATGTGACAATTTTAAATGACATTCCCGGGGAAATTTTT
The DNA here is from genome assembly GCA_030448955.1 of Trichopoda pennipes. Lineage (NCBI taxonomy): Eukaryota > Metazoa > Arthropoda > Insecta > Diptera > Tachinidae > Trichopoda > Trichopoda pennipes. Next base: position 12,030,814 of record JASKUP010000088.1, read on the forward strand.
AACTAAAAAGCGGTTGACTTTGTTACCAAGCAAAACAATGTTGTAAATTATGCAGTCGAATTTTAAAATTCGTTTGTGTTACCTGGACTGTGAAAGTTGGTGTACCAACTAGTTTGCTTAGAAATATCTGCCAGCCACAACTTTGCAATGGGACACGTTTAGTAGTTAAAAGAAATCATGAAAAATGTGATTGAAGCAAAAATTTTTAAAGGAAAATATAAGGGCGAGGATGTGCTGATACCACGCATTCCTATGATTCCTCCAGATTTGCCGTTTGATTTTAAATTTCTTCAGTTGCTTTTGCAATGATCCTGATTGACCTATTTTTCGCACATTCAATTATATATATCATGTTCACGTGTTAATAAACCAACTGCTTTGTTTGTCTATACCACGAACCAAAATCAATCGAAGAATGTCGTATTACAAAGCATCGCAATAGCATAAGACGTGTTATATAAGCACACAGAAATATTGAATTGTGAAAAAGATAAAATTTTTTAAAAAAAAATATAAAAACGAATTCTTTCTGATTACTTTTCTTGAATGATTGAATTTTTTGGCGCACACAAAAAAGAACGCTGCAGAATAAAAAGAAACCACAAACGACTTGCAAAGCAGTCACGGGCACGCTAGTTTTTAATAAAAACTTCTCGAGCTTGGTAAATGACATTGGAACTAAACACATGGTAGTCATTATTAAGTTTACGCTTAGTTGGCAAGTGTCACATAGCACATCAAAACAGGGCAAATTAAAAGATAAAAATAATAATCACCTCGATTTTAAATGTCAACGCTGACGTAAAATTACGTCAACGGCACAATAATATCATATCAATATTGACAACAATCAATCACTCTTGTGAGATGTTTGATAATTTAAAACGCATTTTGAAGACAACATCGACTTAAGGTGACTTTTTTTTTATTTTTTTTGTTTACACATTCTTTCATAACTACTCGACTTAATTTTCTGGAAATGTCATTAAGTATTAATAAAACTAAAAAAAAAAAAAATAACAAAATAATGATGTCCTCACAATTACAAGCAGGCCAGGGGGAAATAAGGTTTAATTTAATTCCATCGAATCACTAATAATAGATGGCGATGGTAAAAGATAAGCGATGAAAAAAGTTTTCGAACATGCCAATTATTCCAAAATTAAGTAAAACAGAAGCTAGAAACACAAGGCAAGTGTGAATGCGATAGCAGAAGACAAGGGCAAGGGTATTCTTATAGAGGTATAGAACTTTTAAAGCAAATTTAATTTTTTTAATTGGCGTGAAATTCTATGATTTTAATATCAATTTTGGTATACGACTACCACGGATGGCTCAGACGTAGTCTAATCTTGAAGTTCAATTTTCGACGACTTTCCAACATTGTATATAAGGCAATAATGCAGCGAATGTTGTACTCCAAATGGTCAATCGCTTCGGGCTTGTCGGGGCAGACAAGCAACTTCACATAAGCCCACATAAAATAGTCTATCGGCGTTAAATCGCACGATCTGGGAGGCCAATTCACGAGCCCGAAATGTAAAACTATGAAGTCAATAAATTAATTATGGCACCAGCTGTGTGACATATTGCGCCCTCTTGTTGAAAGTACTTGCTTCTGCACCTAATAAATGATGATGGCCGAAAAAGTCAGTAAGTAAGTATGGCTTTATAGCGGTCACCATTGACTGTAACTTTCTGACCAGCACAGTGTTGAAAGAAGTAAAGACGAATAATTCCATCAGCTGATAAAGCACACCAAACAGCCAGTTTTACTGGATGCAACGGCGACTCAACATACACTTAAAGATTATCATCATTCCGACAGATTTCTTTATTGGCGTATCCATTCAAACAAAAGTGAGCTACATGATTCTACTACAAAATTCAACTATGAAAATCAACGGTCATCTTGTTTGAAGACCAATTTGCATAATTTGAAAGCGTTGTTCAGGCGTCAGTCCATTTATGCTGAAATGCCAAACCAAACTTAACATAAAGCACTTGATAACGTGTGATTAGATTTACATACGCGCCTGGCCATGAAGCCTTAATCAGATGGTGGATCAAACCACTGCATAATTTGGAACGTCATGCTCGTCCTAGGAAGCCGAAGCTACAATTCTATGCAACAGAACTTTCTAGTTGCAACTTTAATGAATACAAGACAGGGCTGCAAACCATCATACCTTGCTAAAGAGTTAGAGACTTTCTAACTCCTGTCCAAAACACATGTCAAGCATGCTCACTGGACTGGATCATTCACCTAGCGTGTCATTAACGGCGAAATGATCCTGGCCACCATAATAACCATTATACTGTTATGGGGCCGCGAAATCACAACCACCACGATACTCCCATATAGGGGCCAACCTCAATAATCAGCCAGAGAACTATTAAATGTCTAAAGAGACAAGTAATGAACATTGCGGGCATTACTGATTCCCGTGGGAATAAAGTGGAGTTTCCAGTTGTACTCCTGCTGACTTCAGGGGACTGGGCTCCCTTTTTCCCCCAGTTGCAGTTGTGTCTAGATAGTCCAAGTTCTATAAAGACCATATATATGTGCCCCCGGGGGGTACTTGACAGCTGACAAAATGAACGTCACTTTAAAAAGTGTTACCAACTTAAAATTATATACATTTATAAAAAATACCCGATATAAGCAATTATCAGTTTCGCCGCTAGAAGAAGCTGCTGCTGCCAATATAATGCAAAGTTAAAAACATATGAAGGTGTCATTCAAGGAATTTAACTTCCAAGCCATCTAATAACACCACGGCATCCTGTCTTCTCACAGAATTTCAATTTTGACTTATTTTCTTCTTCTTCCGTCATTTAAAATTTGATCGAGAGTGGAAAAATTAATCTTTGAAAAACTTAGATATCGTGGACTATGAGAATCGGCGGTTAAAATCATTTCCAACACTTTGGAGCCTTATACCAAAGAACCTTAAGATTTTTGCCAGCTTGAACTTATTTGAAATAAATGTTGATCGCAATCTATTTTTAATTGAAGGCTTCAATTTTTTCAGAATGAATTTAAGCCCCGTTTTGTTAAGACGAAAGTCGAAACTACAAGTCGTTAATACGGTATGATTTAACGCTTTCATTTTGAAATACTCACAAACTTTTTCATTAATTTGCATGCTATTCGGTAAATTGTAAATTTTCTCTTCATCGCTGGAACTTTCGCAAGAATCAGATATAAATAACATTTTTTATATAAATTTTTTTTTCGATATAACCTTAGATATGATAAGATGTCGACATCAACATAAAGCTTTTTTTGAACACCATTTTACCATCGAGGCGACCTTAATGTCGACTTAATGTGATGTTGATATTCATAACAAGGGTTAATGACGAAGACAACATAACAAAAATGGAATTTTTACTATAGAAACTTTATAGGAGTGAACATATTATTAAGGATCACATAACGTAGATTAATATTCAAGAATTCTGTAGACTAGAAGAGCTAAAAACCGTCAATTAGGATTCAAATATCTTTTATTAAAAGCAAAAATACCAACGCTTAATAAGTCGTCAGCTTTCAAAGTCCAATTTTCATTTCTAGAACTGTGCAAATAAGAATCAAGCGGTTCATAGATTTTAGGAATCATTGCGGGCTAGCGGTTGGGAATGATTTCAAACTTTTTGCAAAAGCGAGATAGCCTGTCTCATCGTAATCAATATATCAAGGGTAACATTGCCTCGCGCGTAGAATTTTAGTTTTTCGCCTTCGATTTCTTTTAAGTTTAAAGCGTAGGCAGTATCTGTTAAGTAAATTCGATAACATCATATGTTAGGTTAGGTTTCAAAATCGTATAACACAGTAGAAAGATTCAATCTATGTGACAATGAGCCAGTTCATTTGTATTCATAAAAATAGATGTGTGAACATGAATGCTCGTTAAGATATCAGATTATATTGGGTTTTTCAGCCAAAAGTTTGTTTTCCAATTATTATTATTATTTTCTTTATTTAGCTGATTTGCTATTAATTGCAATATGTTTTACATTTGAGAAGTTTTAAATTTACGATTTTTCACAAAAGAGTTTTATATTGCTTGACTTTAGAAAGTTTGCTTAACATAAGATATAATTCTACGCTTGAATATGGGCTAATTCCAAAAGTAGTGTACATGAGCTTTTTTTTTTTTGTTAAGGTTGAGGAATTCATTCTCTGAAATTGTTTACTTGCATTAAGATTTGTGCAGATTGCGAAATTACTTTTAGTTTCTTTAAAAAAAAATTGTTTTGCTTTTTTATTGCATTTTGGTGAAATATTTTCCGGAATGTCACTTTTTACAAAAATTTACAAAAGTAAGAAATTAATGCAAAAATGTTAGAATAAAGCCTACTATCGCATTCATTCACTTATTATTTACCAGCTTTGGATGTTTTTCTTAAAAAAAAAACAAAAAAAAATAGCAAAAAGTTATTTTTCGAAGAGATTCCAATTATTTTTTTTTTCCTTTTATAATTCAAGAATTAAAAATAAATAATTTTTTTACAAAAATTTGTTTTTGTCCACCTTACATTTAAAGTAGCAAATTTGCTTCAAACAATTTGGAAGAAATTGTTGTATTTTGCTGGAAGCTTGAAAAAATGAAAAGTGACAGTACGGAATTTTTTGTGACAGTAAAGAAAATCCAATTTAAATTTCAAGTGTAACTGTTTTACTGTCGAATTTAGTTTAAAATTTTTGGATTGAAGCTGTTTCCTGTACCTTTCCTTTCGTTGTCTAACTGAATTAAGTTCCGATACGCTTATTTGTGAAAAAGTAAATGGTTCTTCATCAAGCTCCATATTCGAAGCATGTGGTAAAACAATCGATGCAGGTTCTTCATGTCGCACTAAGGCCTTATTGGCACGCTTCCGTTCTCTATCCATAGCTCGTATAGCCTTCAGCATCTTCCTCGGCATTTCGTTTCTTTTAAATTTTTTAGAATTTCTACACATAAAAAAATATTAAAAATGTCCTAAATTTTCGAAATATAACGTGTACCTTTCTCTTTCTTTTTTTTTTTTGTATTCATCATCACGTTTCTTGTCTAATTTTCTTTTTTCTCGATAACGTTTTGCTCTTTCAGCTCACGTCAACTTTGCCTTTGTTTTAACCTTTAAGATTTTAGAAGAATAACAACAACAATAGTCATTCAAAGTAATATAACAAATTATCTTTACATCAAAAGAACTACAGTATTGAAATCAATCAGAATTTTCGAGAAATAAGCTTTTAAAATAAAAAAAAATTTGTACTTAAAAGTGACAGTAAAGAAATTTGTGATATTTTTTTTTCTTCTAAAAAGTTATTTCACGGAAAATAAAAACAAGAAAAAGTGATCAAAACTTCGTAATATATATATATTATTAAATAACTGTGTGACAGTACGGAAATTTTTAGCTGTACTTACCATCGTGCGATTATAAATTCACTTGAAAACACCAAATAATTGATTTTATTATTTTTTTTTTTTATCTTAATCAATTTATCACTTCTTGCACTTTTTAATAGCGATGCACATAAAGCAAACGAAACAGCTCAAGTAATGATTATGACTTAATAAAAAAAATGTGACATTACGGAAAAAACGCAGAGACAAAGTAAAATTAGAACGTCAAAATGACATTGATAACATTTTTCAGGTAAAACCAGGAAAAAGCAATAAAAATAAATACAATCATTGAAAAACAGTTGAATTTTTTATTATTGTTCTATTGTTTTCAACTCTTTTTCCATGTTGCTTAATGAATAACATGTGTGGAGACAGGTATATTTGTATGTAATAGGCATGATATACAGTTAAAGCACCATTTGCACAATTTAGCAGAAAGTTTTACAATAATAACAACTACTTTTGTTTGTTGCTAATTATTTTAGAGCTTACTTGCCGTTTTTGTTTTTTTATTTTCTTTTACATGAAAGAAATAAAAAGCTTGAGACGAAAAAAAAGCATTGTGTTTGGAATTAACCCATATATAAAAATTATTCTCCGTTTTTATATCTGGAGGTAAGGAATTAAATAATTTAAGACCATTATAAAATAAAAGGTTCTGGTAAAAGTTCGTTGTACTAAAGTTAAGTCTGAAGTCATTTGCATTTCCCAAATAATATGGTTGAACGTCCGCTACGTTCAGTAACTGGTTACGTAAATATTCAGACAGCATTCCATTCTTCATTTTAAATATAAACACTAGCACATTCATTACAAGCCTTTGGTTGATTGAGAGCCACTTCAACTTGTCTAACATAACACCAACAACATGCTTATTTTGACATTTATATTTTTGACATATTCGTAGTAGATGCATTGGCAATTGTTACAATAAATTCTATTTCGCATCAAAATCGCATTAAAATTATTCAAATCCACTACAAAAATGGTGGTGCTGCTAAATTTACATTTCGTAATTGTCCTTCTGAGGCCGCTATTAAGAATTTGGTCGTTAACTTTGAGTCGACAAGCTCGATAAAAAATGTTCGAACACCAACGGGTGTCAACTGAAAACTTCGCAGCCGTGAGCCACAGTGTTGAAGCACATCCAAATTTGTCAATTTGTCGACGTTCTCTACAATTGAGGTTATCCAAAATCACCCTACATGATGAATTTTGCGTAAGGATTTGACTTTGAAGTCTTACAAGGTTCGAAAGGTGCAGGAATTGAAGTCGATCGTGCATTCACATCGCCGTAGATTCGTTCGATTAATTGAGGAACAACCGGCTGGTTTTTCTTAAAAAGTATATTCTTCAGACGAAGCCAATTTTTACTTGTCAGGGTATATCAACAAGCAAAATTGCCGCATTTGGGCTTCTGAAAATCCCTGTGCGATTATTGCTCATCGTGTCACTGTATAGTGCGCTATGTGGTCTACAGGCGAAGATGAAGCTAGAAATGCGGTAACGGTAAATGGATCACGCTATTGCGAGATTCTAACAACTCAATTTTGGCCTATTATTAACGGCGTGGCTATCACTGACATGTGGTCTTAACAAGACGGTGCCACATGTCACACAACCAATGAAACAGTTAATTTATTGCAAAGCAAATTTCCCGATCCCTAAAAATCACGACAATCAGCAGTTAAGTGGCCAGCCAAATCGTGTGATTTATCACCGCTGGATTACTTTTTGGTGGAGCTACGTTAAGAACAGCGTCTATACGAAGAAATTCGAATCGATTTCAGCCTTAAAACTCAAAATCCGGCATGTGATTAATGAAATAGGACCGCCATTTTGCCAAAAAGTGATCAAAAACTTTGATGAAAGAATCAACATCAGTTAGCGTGGTCGTGGTGGACATTTGCCAGATATCATTATTCATTCATAATTGCCAAACTTTTATCTTCGTATTAAAATAATAATAAAAATTTTAATCGTCTTAATCTAAAATTTTTTCGAAAACAAACTTCTTGTTGAAAAACCCTTAACAAGGAATATGAGATAAGACTCATAATACGACCATGGGAGTCCCTAACTTTAACTGAGTGCTACAAGCTTTAAATATCTACTTTACAAATTTTCTAAGTTTTAAGGTAAGTTTTGCTTCTGCTGAAATAATGAGACCTAAAGTCACACGTTGCCAAATACTTGAGAGACGACAATAGAAATCGCAAAACAATATTTGTTTTCTTAAAAGGCTGTGTGCTTGTTCGTTAGTGCTATGTTGGGAATGATAATTCTCTAGCTTCACTAAAAATTCGTGAGCAGTTTCTCTAGGCGGTAGCGAAATGGTCATCGATATCATAATAAATATAATCAATATCGACAAATTTAAATTATTTAAATGGCAATTGAACACGTTTCAATTAAACGAACTAAGCTTTTGTCGGGAGTCAATAATGAAGTGAACGTTTTGGTCAAATTCTTAATCAATATTTATTTTTCAGAGATCTTCGAAAATTATATATATTTTGGGTTTGTTTAAGAACTCCTTCAATATGTGAAAGTAAAATTTAAACTAAACAAGACTTTAACCACGTTATTGAAATTATATAAAAATCATCTTTTGTTTTCTTTTTATAGGACATACACGGCATGTCGGACTATTTTGAAGAATTGGGTCATACGCCAACAGGGCCCGAAGGTGCTAACGACTTCGATCGTCACTATAAACGTTTGCAGGTATTGGCTATAATGAATGGCATTGATATGGAAATTGAAGTACCAGAAGCCTCAAAAAGAGCTATTGCAGAGCTCCCAGTGCATGAGATTACCATCGATGATGACAAGGAGACGCTTGAGTGTGCTGTCTGTAAGCAACCCGCCGAAAATGGTGAAACCTACAAAATTTTACCCTGCAAACATGAGTTTCACGAAGAGTGCATATTGCTGTGGCTGAAGAAGGTACATATGTACATGAATAGAATATTTAAATATTGAAAAAATAAAAATTATAAACATTTTTCAGGCCAACTCTTGTCCCTTGTGTAGATATGAATTGGAAACGGATGATGCTGCTTATGAGGAGTTGAGACGTTTTCGTCAGGATGAAACGAATCGTAGTGAAAGACGAAATAATTTACTAGATTCTATGTTTTCTTAATTTCATTTTTTTTATATTATTAACTTACGTTTTAATTTCAATGTAATGGTTACAAGGGTTATGATGATTGCATGAAACTATATTTTTTCCTGCAGCCTAAAAGTAGATTTTATAATTAAAGCAAAATAATATTTATGTATTGCACTAACAAATGGTATGAGGTGAAATAAATATGAAAATATTTTCTGAAAATTAATAATTATAAATTTGTATTATTTTACAGTGCTATTCTCTAATTCATGATAACATTCATTTATTTATTGATTTTATACTACAAAAATTGTCACTTTGAACTAGAACCAAAAAAAATGTTCATTTTTGATACCCATAATGGAATGCTGCTGTTGTTGTTGTTGTCAAAAATGTGTACTGTTACTACAAATGTATGTATGTATGCACATTCAATAGAGAATAGTACTGTTAATCAAGTAAACAGTTTTAAAATATAAGTATAAGTGCACGCATACAATTTACAACGTTTTATTTGGTTCGTTAAAATTCCCCTACAATTGTATTAAGTAAAACAAAATTTGTCAATATTGGCAATAATAAGATGTCTCTGTTTGCATCTCTGAAGTTGGAAATGTCGAAAGAAAAATAATTGATTGAGACAATTCACATTAGATTAATATTTGTTCCGCACAACTTTTGATCTTTCCAAAATACACGAAACTAATTAATTTAGCATAAAATTGTATACTTATACACAGCTTTGTGTGTGTTCGTATTTTTTTATTTATTTCACGTTTGTTTTTCGTTCGTTATATACATAAATTACGGAACATTCTTAGCGGAAATATGGCATGAATAAGTGATGGTGAATTGGCAATAATTGTAACAGAAACTTCTAGTGCCTGTAACTTTGAAGCTGGAGCATTACTTCTAGAAGCTAAGAAGGGAAAGAAAAGCAGATCTTGCTGGGTCAAGGCATAAAGAGAGTCTCGTGACTCTGGTGGAAATATCCAGTTCCTCTTGTGGATGGACCAGAGGTGTTTTTTATTAATATGATACACCTATGTGAAAATGTATTCCGATTGCCACTTTAAGGTTCTTAACGACAGGGGATACTTTTAAAAAAATTACCGAAAATAGTAATTTGGCACCGTATTTAATCTCAGCTGTTATAGAAGTATGTAGTGCAATTTACACAAACATGAAAAGTGAATCTTTAAAGGTACATGCATATGAATTTATGTTGTCACACAAAATTGAAAAGGCCGTTCTGAAACCAGTAAAAGTTTTTACACGTGACCAGTAATATTACTGTTACTGAAATAACCGAAAAAACTTTTACTGGTTACTAATATCTGCACAACGATAGAGAACCAACGACCAAAAATCGCTCTGCAAAAAAGAAAACACAAAACCTGTGTTTTCATAAGTGTATATGTATTAGTTTTGTTCTGCTGATGCGGGATTGAAGCTGGTTGAAAAATTGTGCCAACCAAAAACTACTCTCTTCACCGAAAATGCCATGCTGCCATGTTAGACCAGCACAACTAGTCTAGTGTTAATTGCCTCATTGAAAACAGTTAGTGCGGTTTTACACGCTTCAACTTTTGTTGCTCAAATTTTGTTTTTTCCATTAGAAAGAGAAGGGCTATAAAGCCTTCTCTTTCTTTCTAATGGAAAAAACAAAAGTAGTAACGTGTAAAACGGCACTTAACGAACGGCGGTGTAATTGTAAAACATAAGCAACTTTGACATTTTGAACTACAAATCAGTAAGACCCATGTTGTATATTTTTTAATGTCAAACAAATTAAATCAGCTGTAGAGAAATACTACTGAATAAAATAAATGTACGTTTAATTTCACAATATATCCAAGAATTAACAACCACAACAACAATTAAACCAAAGTTTTTAAAGTAATCTAACACTTGCTGTCACTTTAGTCCAAAGAGAAACACTTCTTAAGAGAATAAAGTTGATTTGATTGATAAGTGCGGTTTTACACACTTCAACTTTTGTTGCTCAACTGTTGTTTTTTTCCATTAGAAAGGAAGAGAAAGCTTTATAGCCCTTCTCTTTCTTTCTAATGGAAAAAACAAAAGTTGAAGTGTGTAAAACCGCACTAATACTTATAGCCTGTTTCCACGACAATTTGAATCTCGTGTTTCGCTCTCGGAAGCAAGTTTATGAATCATGCTGTTTACACGACTCATTTATCTGCTTCGATTTGACAGTTGTTATTAAACAGAAAAACATAAGTTGAAAAACAACAGAAGATATCAGTAAGTATAATTTTTTTCCTATCCATTTTTTTTAATTTTATAAAATTAATTAACACACCCATAAAACAATTATATGTTTTAAGTTTTAACTTTGTTTTGTTTGTAATTTTTCTTTGTTTACAAAAATGTTTAATTTTGATAACTAGTGTAGATAAACTTACGATAAAAATTAGAGAAGAGAGGATTTTTCCTTGATTCGCAGCTAGATTCAATATGAATCTATCAGCTTTGTTCTCAAAATTTTGTATGGCGAAGCAGGTTGATTCGCTTATGATTGGGGTGTGAAGCAAGAATAGAGAGCGAAGCAGGTGCCGTGGAAACAAGCTATTACGAAATGTAGGAAATATAAAATATTGGCTGGTTTTGAATACCATGTGTGTTGAAATCACTTACGATTTAATCGCACTGTTGTTTTATCACTGTTCTGCAAATCTCATAAATCATTGCTTGGTTGTGCTCAAATTTGTATAAAATACAATTTAATATAAATTAAAAATAAATTCAACGCAGCCATTTATTATTTGGTATGTGTATCATATGTTTTAAAGTATAAAGTTTTTTAACTAGTCATGACAACAAAAAAAATTTATTTCCTCAGAACAGCTCGTTTTTGACATAAAACTAAATTATAATTATATATTAATATAATTAAAGCATAAATTATAATAATTAAATAATTGTTGATTGGGTGTGATATAAGAATTTATGTTGGCAACACTGTGTTATCTTTTATTGCTTCACCTTTTCGCCGTAGTTTCGTGGAATGGAATTTGCTGATCATAAATTTTTAAGGATTATTTAATTTATCATGGTATTTTGTTGGCGGGTTAATTAAATATTGATTTTAATTAAAATTACACTGAAAAAAGAAATCTTTTAACTGATGATCGTGTATTACAGTGATACATTTTTGACGACTAACTTTCTTTGCTATCCTGAATATTAATATGTTAAATACTAAATTTCTTAAACGGTTTGATCGTTGCTCTTTGGACAATATATTAAAAAACTATTTTCGTTGTCCAAAATGTCATTTTCAATATAGTTTTCGTTTCAATAAAGGTAAGAATGTAAAACATTCCTAATGTGGTTGTAAAAAATTTTCAAAGTTTGTGTTAAAATACCGTTAGCCGGCATTTTATTGTATTAATATTTTCACTTAAAACTGCCAAGTTTTTTCAAACTAAAAACATGCACTAGCACAAAATTACACAGAATCATTTATTAGATTTCTTAAATAAATTTCTTTTTGATAATAATTTGAAATTATTAGTTCATTTAAAGAAAGATACATAAATATTTATGTATATAAAACAAATGCTTCAAATATATGTACTATTATATACTTTGTTGAATTGTAAACGGTGCTGTTTCATTCCATTTTGTTTCCTTTGCCAAATTTTTGTTTACACATTTCAATTTACATCTGCTAAAGCTTTCATTTAGCTTTTCTCTGTTTTTGCTTTGATTATTTTATTCGTTGTGTTTATTTTTTCGGTTTGTGTTTCACTTAAATTGTGCTAAATTGTATTTAAGAAAAAAGAAAAAGTGAAGTATAGTTTTATTTACGTTCTATAGTTAAATAGATAATACATTGAATCTTATTCATGTGAAAAATGGATACAAACATTAAAATTCAGCAAAATAAAATGCCAAATAATTGGCAGTGCGTTAAACTATTTGATAGCCGGTTTGTGGCCAACACGCTGAAAAATTCATCCCGTTGTCCTAAATGTCGCAATGAATATTCTTACTATTATGATACTGCCGACAGATTTACCATTGGTAAGTGGAATTGTGGTATTGCTCAATGCGTTCTTAGTGCTACGAACAACAATAAATGTTAAGGAATTGATAAAAAAAAGTTAGAAACCGTTAGTTCAATTGTTATTAGGAATAACCACGTAGGTAGGATTAAAATTTAATATGTGGAATAGAATTTCAAGTGAAATTTTTCGGGGCAACGCTTGGTTTCGGAGTTACAGGCTGTCAATATAGCTGCGCATAATATGGCATATACCGAGTAATTTATGTTGCAATTCTAGTCTATTGACAGCTACAGGTGTTTTTGTAGCTTTTACAAAGGTTTTACTTCGAATAAATTCTGCCCTTTAGAGGCCTTACGTAATATGAATTCTGCCTTTTAAATTTTGCTTAGTTATCGTTAGCGGTTTTGGTGATATATCTTGCGACTTATAGCGTAGGAAATCTTTACTAAAAGAAGCCGGTGTTGACACTACCATAAAGAAGAAAATCCTTACATCCGGTCGAATTTTTTGTAAGCGAAGACGGTTTAAACATGCCATAGAGGATATAATTAATTGATTGGGTTATGGTTATAGGATACTATTACACCTAAATATTCGATAAATGTCTTATTATACATCTGTAACTTCGAAATTGATCGTTGCATGAATTTTTTTACTTAAATTTATTTTGCTTAAAATTGCATTTTACACCCCTGTACAACTTCAACTTTGGACATTGACAGTGGACCAGATTTGTTTCTAAATCTTACCGCAGCAGCTCCGAAAAAAAATTATTTTGTTCTTCAGGCAAGTTTACTCTGTTTGGAGAACAGTTGCTCCAGGCGTGGACACAACTAAGAATAATCTACGAGTTAGTTTACACTCATTTATGTTAGCCACCTATAGATTCTTCTTATTTGAGAGTACGAAAAGAACACTGAAGATGGCAAATGGCCAACACCGGTTTGTTTACAAACCAAATTTGACGAGGGTCGATGGAAAACCGTACCCAAGTAAGAGTAAATATAGCCCCGTCGGAAAATCTAAGCACATACTTATAGATTCCATACGTAACATAACATTTTATTTGGTGCCATATATTCCTCGTTGAAAAACATTAACGCGCTGATTTTTGCCACTTATTCTACTCGATAATTTTCTTTTTATAACTTAAACTAAGCATCGTTGTAACACTGCCGTCCACTTAAACCTTTTCGTCACGAACGGGCTCAACAACAACCTTGGTCATATTTGGAACTCAGGCTATGATATTTCTGTATCCGGTGAACCATGTCATTAAATTTGTCGATCACCTTATGTGGTCGCTTCCAGTGGAGTTGCAGTTTAGGTGATAGTCCTTTCTTAGGTTGTGGGTTGAATAGTAGAACCATTTGTCCTTCCATAAATCCCTTTGTCATTTCTTCTCGACCACGCCTATTTTATTGCTCCACATTTTAATACGGTTGCGGACAAACTAGAGTACACTTCTATTATTTTCGTGTAGAGGTTTCGATTTAACTCCAAATTCTAAATCCGCTGGCAGTTTACTTAAAATCCAAGTCTCATGCATTTTGTAAGTTTAGTACTCATTTTGAAAGGACTACAGTACACATTTCAAATCAGCTTCAGAACGTTGCGAGGCGTTTTTGACTAAATCTCAACCCAGCTACTAATTGATGCGATAGTTTTTTTATGGGTAAAGATATATTTGATAACACAAATTAATGCAAATAATTAAACCGAACGCGTTAGAGTCAATCAAGATTTTACAATATACACGACCTAAGATAGATAAAAATTTACAAATTAATATAAAAACGAACCCAAGTATAATAAAATAATTATTTAAATATTTTTCTTTTACAGTCTGTCTGGTATGAATAAAATAATGTTGGTTGTGACATGCCCTACTTTCTCTTGCAGTATATATATAGTTGAGAACTTGAATTTCGGAACACTTTCATTCGATTGAATATCAATGAAACATACAATTATCACTTTTCGCAAACCTCTCTCTATCTTATCTCTTTCTTGATTAATCAAGTTTTAGTTCTTAATACGTAATTTGTTTTTCTTCCTTAGCTCATTTTAAAAAAGTTTCAAGGGTAGTTAACATAGCCATATATTAGATTAAAAGTAATGGTGTTGTCAGAAAATACATTTTTGCCAAAGTGACAAGCTCTTTCTACATTTGGAACCGCCTTTTGTTGCACATATGGAAAATCTAATATTTCTGGTAATAGTTCTTAGAAGTTCTTGAAATTCTTGCGTTGTTACCTGTTCTAAGACGTTCTTTGAGCTATTGGTTGTGTAATGAGTTTTAAATGTTTTGTTTTTTTTTTTTTAATTTTAATTAATATTTTTATTATTTTTTTCAATTATTTATTGTACTTTTTATTTTACAGACCATCATGTTAAAAGTAATCGACCAATTTTGTTACCCTGTGCTCACAATATGTGTGAAAATTGTGTCTATCATAATCGCCATAACTTAACATGTGCTGTATGCCTCTTTCCAGTAATGATTCCTAAAGAATCAACCAAACAATTTTCCAATTTCAATGTACGCGATTATTTTGATATGAATTTTTTCTTAATGGGCCAATTGAATCATTGGCGTTACTATTGCAAAGAGGGTTCTGCCAATAACACATTATTTGTAAGCGGCGTTGGACGATCTAATCTGAATTGCACACTACCTGATGCAGATGCCAGTGTAGCAAAACCGTTAGTTATTAAGTGTGTTGAATGTGAAATAATGCCCTCATTGGGCAAGTGTCGCGTTTGCAAAGTCTACTATTGTAAACGTTGTTTTGACAACGTACACAAAAATAGTAAAGTTCTAAAAATGCATACACTACAATATTTGAACAAGGAAGCTACACTGCAGTCCGAAATTTTACATTTGGCAAGATCTCGCTTTTGTAGAAAACATCAGCGTCATTGTGATCGCTATTGTAAAAAATGTGATAGTGTATGCTGTGGAGAGTGTGCTCGGAATGATCATCAGCATCATCATTATCGTAACTTGATAGATGAGGTAAATAGTTAAAGTGTGATCGATAAAATCTAATGTTAGTTTAAGAAAATCTTTTGTGTTTTATCGTGTCTAATTTTAGAATGACAGATTAATGGAAGAATTGCGTGTTACTTTGGATAATGTTCAATTGGCCCGTGAAAATTTAAGTAAAGGACAAAAGGTAAGTGATTGTTATTAATTTCCTTTTTTTAATGTCTTTCGTTTATAGCTCATATACAAACATAAGTATATAGAGTTTATTTACATACAGATATTTATTAAATAGGAATAAATACAAAATTAGAGATAATTTATTTACAATCAGTTTCTAGCATTTCGAAAAGGCATTCCTAAATCCAAAACATAAAACCTTTAATTTTTTTGTTTTTGTTTACAGAAAATCTATCTATTGTATAAATTAATAAAATATTTCTGTGTATAAATTAAAAACAAAGACAACTTAATTATGGCAAGTTTATAATTGTTTTAATTAATGCTAATGTTTTAGTTTTATTACTCGCCATTTTATTTTAAAATAATATATTTTTATTTTATATTTCACACAACATCTAGAAAAAGGCACAAATATATATTTGAACTAAATTTATCTTAAACTAATAAAACATTATGGTTTAGAACCGAATTTATTTTTAATTAATTTTTCGTTGACGTTGTGACATAAGTAAGTGTTGACGGCTTTTAACTCGATAAAATTTATCTTAAATTGAAAATTTAAATAAACACTTGTAAAAATTTTAAATGGTTTGGTAAAGTTGGAAAAAATATAATTTTTACTTCATTATTATTATTATTATTTTCACCATAAACTATAAATGTGATATCATATTTTGCGCTGTAATCGCTTCCAAAATTAATCGTATAAAATTTCGTATGTGTTGACCTGACCTTGATAATAGTTATTAACAATTTAAGTGGGAACATTGACAGAGTACGATGTTTCCTCTCATGTTATGGCAAAAATGTCCACACACTATACTATAAAAGAAAAAATTTCTGGAATTATAAATTTCCCAATTTTCCAGTTAAACTTAGATATTACATTGTAACTTAGGTAGGTGTACAATACAGTTACAACTTGAAAATATTACTATTATTCAACACTTTTCTTTTTCATATATTTTTTTTTAATAAAGAAATGAAATGTATGCTTTAATTAAGCACTTGTTTAAGGCAAATCAATTCCCAGGCAGCAATGTCCAACTCATTACATAATATAATATATGATGATATTTTTTTTGCTATGTATGTAGTTCCGACATTAAGGACAATAACGAAAATGAATGAATTCATCATTGCTGGCAAAAGTAAAATTAAAAGAAAAAAGTACGTTTTCAGACCCAGGGTTAAAGTTTACATTTTTAATAAATATTTAACCAAAGAATAGAATTTTAAAATCTTAAACGAAAGTAAGACGTTAAATAAGAATTATTTCTGCA
The DNA here is from genome assembly GCA_030448955.1 of Trichopoda pennipes. Taxonomy (NCBI): domain Eukaryota; kingdom Metazoa; phylum Arthropoda; class Insecta; order Diptera; family Tachinidae; genus Trichopoda; species Trichopoda pennipes. The sequence continues at coordinate 12,047,826 of JASKUP010000088.1, forward strand.
AGTATTTTACATGAGAGATGTTTAAAATTTAGTTTCACAAATAGAAAAAAATTCGAATTTTTAAATAAATTTGAGGAATTTTTTAAAATGAGAAATAATCGCAATTTAGAAAAGTGAAATTACCCATATTTTTATGTTCTTAATAGAATTGGTGATGGTACCATTGCTCATTGAGAACATATGCTATAGGGCCGTTAATTTTGGATTTATTTTATTTCCACTCATTAATCACTTATAAAACTATCAAAGCAGTGTGCTGCTTAATGGCATAATACAAACAAGCAGTTTATTTAAATATTCAGTGTTTTTGTTTTATCATTTTTTTTCGATATTATTTAAAAATTAATTACGGCTTTAAAGCTCCTATAACTCAAATTTTTCTATTCATTTGTTTTTTTACTGTTCGATAACATATCACGTATCAAAAAGCCAGCAGCTCCATCTGGTTTTATTTCAATAACATCTAATTTCTCTACAGTTATTTGCATTTTGTTTGGTGACAATGTGGTTGATACTGGTGGTATTGTCTTTTCTGTACTCACACTATTGCTGTTATGATTGTCATTTTTTGTTTTTTCTATTTTAGATTTGTTTGTATCTTTAACATCTACAGTGTTTTCACTGCTTCGTTTTTCATTTTCGCGACTTTCTAAATTATCGTCGTCGTAGTCGGGGCCTAATGTGGATGAAACTATAATGGGTTTTAAACTAAATGATATTGATTCGGGTTCTTTTGTTGCTATTCCAGTGGCAATAGTGGTATTCTCGAAATTATCCACAGTACCACGTTGCGATATATCGTTAACTTCATCGTCAATAAGTAGATTCCGCTCAGAACTTTGTTCACTAACTTTAGAATTGACCGATTCATATTTGTGCTGTTTCGCAGGAGTTCTATTGTCATCATTTTCCGTCATAGTTGTTGCTGTTGTTTCTTCAAAATTATTGCCTCCTTCGATATTCTCTGAAACTGTTTCTATGGGCAGTTGTTCTTTCTCAGTTGCTGTTTCTTCAGCTTCTTCTTGCAATGCTTTTTCTTTATCCAAACGCATTTTTTCCTCCATTTCTTGAAATTTCATAGCCAAATATCTAGAGTGTGGAGAATAGAGAAAGAGTCACAATTGCAAATAATAATCACAAGTTCAAGTTTTGTGTTTTGTTTTCTTTTTATAGTTTACAATTCGTACTTACTTGTCAACTAATGGACCACTATAGTCTTCAGGGAATTTAGGTGTAAAAGGTAAAATATATTTGTATAAACGTTCATTCAACACATACAACTGGGGCGTTGTAGCACATTTAACATTAAACCACCAATCGCACGTTAAAACAATCTGCAGTAAAGGAAATTTTAAATATGCACAAGAAATTAATAACTTCCATATCCTTTGTGTCTTAAAATTAAGTTCAATTCATTATAATAACATTAAGGCTAATAAATTTGCTTGAAAATGTTTTCTCCCAGAACTGTTTCTGCTTAATTGCTTTTAATTTTCTTAGGTGTTTTAATTAGTTTAATATATGTTCATACACTCACTCGTACTTGTTGTTTAACTTTTATGTGGATTTTTAATTTTTTGCTTGCATATCTACACTCTTAAACTATTTACCTGCTTGAAAAGGAGAAATACGTATGTATTTATGTGTAACATACACATATACATACATGGTTTGCATTTAATTCACATTTGTTTCCTACTTAATTGTTTTTATCATAACGTATACTTTTCTGCAACATTGTCAATAGTATGTACGTTGTTGCCTCCAAGCAACACATGTTTTCTCTGCCTTGTTTTTATGGTTGTGCGTAAATGTGTATTTCCATAAAGTTGTGTGCATTCAATATTCTCACGTGAATGTATTCATTTTCCTATAATATATTTAATTGTTATGTTTAACAGAATTTTAAAACGATCTATTTCATTCCCTTAATTTTGGTAACTAATTTGGGACTAAAAAGCATAATAATAAATTTTAAGAAGACTGTTGTAGTAGTAGTAGTATTTAATAGAAGGTGGTTGATTCAAAAGGAATTCTAGCAAGTACGAGTTGGACTCACATACGAAGAATTCCGTGCTATGTATTTAATTTTGTTTTCTTATAGCAAAAACAGCAATTGATAACATGTGAAAATTTCATTTGTGAGAAACTTGTTTCAAATGTTGGCTGTGATTTTTAAGTGTACTAGATCAAGATTTACTATCACTGTTTATTCAGTACCATAAACTTAAAAAAACGGAGATTTCTTAGATTGGTTCTTCCTTTCGGAGGTTGGCTTATTTTTAAAAATAAAAACAAATAATTCCTGCTAGAAATATCACTTCCTCAACTTAGATGAGTTTTATCTTTGTGAAACGAAAATTAAAATGGTACTAGAAGCATGATAGTGCAGGCATTTTTTTCTATTAACTGCCCAACTAACGGTCGTCTCGTTAGGTTAACTGGTTTCTTCTGGGACGCTTTTTTTCATCGCCTGATCTAATAGTCTTTCATATTAAAAAAAAAAAGAAACAGTAAGACCCCCATGAAGTCTGCTGTGTTCCATTAGGTACCTTGTGAGTCAGTACCTGCAGAGTCATTGGTTCCTATAGGGTATTAGCAACCCCTTGCCAAAAGACTGAAACTGTATTAAAATCTTATTTTGAGATAAAACACTTTGTTTGTTGGAGGAATCATATACAATATCTATATAAATATATATTGTATGGAAAGAAGTACGAAGTGTGCCTACATTTCCCTAATAAAAAAAAAAAGTACCAAATATTAATTATTGTTAAATACTTTCAGTTCTTGCAAAATATTTTAAGGATTTGTTAGTCTTATGTTTAGTTTTAATAATTGATGGGTACTAACCTGACTGAAAATAGTACCATTTGGACAAAGAAATGATGCCTTGCCACCATTTAAATCACAATAGTGCCACACTTGACAATTCGTTTCGGGATCACCAAAAAATCCTTTATAACGTTGTTGAGAACACTCAAATGATGTTTGCGGTATATCAGCATAATTTGGGTAATCAATACCCGGACGACCTGTACTGGGACCAGGATGTTTATCTAGAAAAACAAAGACATGTTTCATTAGTCTTTTATAAGGTCAAAAACTAACACAAAGTAAAACCTACTTGGTGCATTAGGCGTTAGTAAACTTAAATCATGAGGTTGTGGCTGCTGTTGTTCACTGCCAGTCGTATAATCGTAGTCAGGCGAAGAAGGATGGGAATGCGTTGAAACTTCATGATGCTGTGGTGGATTGGCCACAATTGTTTGGGTTTGCTTCAAATTGTTTAATATACGTATGAGAGTTTTTATGGAATTATCGATGTTATCTGGTGTTAAGGTATGTGGTAAATGATTGCTTTCCTGTAATTTGTGCAATATTTCCGCCAACGAAGATGTGCGTATGTCTGGCAATTCATTAGGATCTGCTAAAATAGTTTTAGGTGGTGTGAATGATTGCACTTCATTATGAGTGTGATGGTCATGATGCTGCTGATGATTTTGTGTTTTCGGCAATTTGGTTGCTAATGAATGTAATGACAACTTATCAATGTACTGCTGTTGATGGTGACGTTGTTGTGGAATTTGACTATCGTCACTTTTATATTTGCTCAATGGTTTCAATTTAACTGCTCCAGCTTCCGCAACTGTTGATAATTTTTGTCCAAATTCTTCTTTTACATAGACATATTTTGGCTTTTCATCAACTTCATTGTATTGATGGGAATCCGGTGTGGGTGTTAACGATATAATGCCTGGTCTTTCTGTTGGATTTTGTTCCCTAATCGTTTCATAATTGATGACATTCTTTTCTTTAACCACTGGCTGCAATCTTATTTTTGGTTTACTGTTATATGATGGTCTCAAAGAGGGACTATAGTCTTCCTGTGCTAGTGTCTCGTGTTGGAATGGTGATGTTGTTGTTACCAATATTAAAGCGTGACTAGGTGGTCCTACTGTAGGTTTTAATAATTCTTGTTGGGTTTGCTCTTGGTGGTGTTGTTCATCATCCAAAGATTGTTTTGGCTCATCAATAACATAATCATTGTATTGGGGTTTCGATGAACTTTTAATTAATAGATTAATATTTTTATGCATTACAAAAGCTGTTAGCTATAGCAGCTGATGTAAGAGTGCTCGCTGTAAGTGTTTTAAGCTAATGCGGTAAATGTTTCCTTACAAGGTCATATAAACGACAGCCGAGTAACAGTGTGTGCTGTAGTATAGGTCAGTTTGCACGATGTGTTGTAATACATCGTTTCTGCACTCGCTTTGCTTGTAGCTCGCACTCTCACATAAGCGTTAGAATCTTTTTGCTTATTGCTATGATTAAAAAATTACTGCTGTTAAGGGAATACTTATTGGAGTAAAATTATATAGACGTAAAATGAATGATAAAATGCAACAATTTGGGATACTCACCCATTTTTCGAATATTGTGGTTTATGTTTGGATGACGATAATGGTGATGATGATGAAGCAAAATGAGATTGTGAATACTGATAATGTTGTTGTTGCTGTTGTAATGTATCCATATGGCTAAATAAACTATGAATGGGTATTGTAAGAATTTGTTCCTCGGCCTCTTCACTAGTTGTTTCCTCTCCGCCTCCTCCTCTCATCTGTGTAGATTTTAAACTGATTTGTGGAAATAAATCATGACTGAGTGAATCATGTTTCGGATAATTAAAATTATACTGTAACGGTGGTTGTGTGGGTCTATTTAGTGGTGCAGGGATTAAAGTGCCTTGTAAAGGATTTTGTTGATATTGTTTAACATATTGATGTTGTTCAGGTGTTTTATCACTATTGTTGTTGTTGTGTTCACGATATTCATGTCTTGTTGCATGATGCCGTTGCTGATTTTTGTTGTAATGTAAACGTTGCTGTAAATATATAACATATTTCTCCTGTGGGGTCAACATCTGACTATTTTTTATATTGTATGTTTTAATATCCTTCAATACCTGTTCAATATAATGTTGTTTCTGCTGTTGCTGTGGGTATTGGCGTTGATGTACTTGTATTTCACTTTCAAAAAATTTATTCGGCTGTTGATGATGTTGATTTTGATGAAAAATGGTGGGAGGACTACAATATGAAGTGCATTTAAATGAGCGTGATATTGACTACAGACTTCTTCTATGAATATTTTTATTTGTTGCAGTTTTTTTAATTTTAACTTTCGTGATGGATTTAGTATGTCCATTCGAAATCGTAACATTTATAGTTATGTTTATACCTTGTTTTTTTTTTGTAATAAATTTAAATTATTTTTCGATCTGATATGAATTAAAACAAACATTAATTTATGCAAAATGTGTACTAAAAGCTTAACGTTCTTTTATTTTTATATTATCAGGAGCTTTTTACTGAACAAATGCTTAGACATATAAGCTGCGAATTTACAGGGTTTTTAATTGTTATTTTTGTTTTGCCTTAAGATATTTATGGCCTGATACACTCCGCTTCGCAAAGAAAGATTTTAAGAGTATTTTTTTTTATAATCCCTTATTTAAAAAAATATGGGTGTGCAGAAAAATGTTTAATTGTTGTAAACTATAGATTATTCACGATAAAACGTTTTTAGTTTAAGCTTAATAACTACATAGTATCTACGCCCATAAGAACTGCAATATGGTTCGTTTAAAATTAATAGCAAAATTTATTGCAATTCGAAACCAAAAGTAATATAATATTTATAATTAAAATATATTATTAATAAACTTTATGTGTTAGAATTTTTCTAAGGCATCTGCTAGTTTCTTCTTGGCTAAATATTGCACTTTTCTTCTATCAATTAGGTAATTTCTTTGTTAGCTATAATCGCTTCATTTGAAAACACAAAGTTTAGAAATATGAAATGTTAATTCGTTGTCAAATAAATAAAAATAAAAAATAAGCAATAAAAAGAAAATAGCATAATAAAACCTGTATATTTTACAAATAATCGCTTGAATATGAAAAAAATAAAAAAAATCTCTTATGAAATAGGAATTTAAAAGTGAATGTTACTTAAACGAATTTCTAAGCGTCATTTGCAGTAAAAGTTTCACTGTAATAAAAATTTTATTTGAAAATTATTTTTTTTTTAAATATATTTATAATAATGTTTCCAAGTATTTTTTTTGTTGTTGTAGAATTAGAACGGAATTAAAAATGTTTCGTTAGAGGAACATTATTAAAAGCACCTTAAGCATTTCTAATGCAATCAAATGCTCAAAATAATTTACAAGTTTTGTTGTTTATAAAAACATGTGTCACCATGACAGTGATTGTGCAGTTGTGAAATATTTCTGGGAAAAAGTAATCACAACCAACCATTCCTAGACCAATGCAAATGTATATCTATTTGTTAAGTAAATACAATTTGATCAGCCTGCAGTAATTTATGACATGAATTTTCAATTACAGCAACAATATGAATGATACGATGTACTGTACGGGTTTATTTACTTCATTCATTCACATAAAACCACAAATAGCAATACATACAATATTTACAATAGAAATGGATAGAATACTATTATAATGATAATGTCTGTGCATGTGTTATGGCAATGAGATCTAAAAAAATAAAACAAGCATTTTCTTTATTTATTTTAAACCTGGAGAAGCATACAAATAAATAATTGTGTATTTGCAATTAGAACAAGATGACGCTCAGATTAATATACTTAATTTTGATGTCAAAATGGTGGCCAAGTTCTTATGTATAGTGTAAGGAAGTCCATCAGCTGTTGCGAACTTATAGCACCTAAAGAATTCTTAAAACTTTTATAAACTAGGAATACAAAATAGCCAGAATTTAGTGTCCCGTACACATATGCAATAGACCCTTAAAAGCATGTTAGTAAGCTTCATTTTGAAGAATGCACGCATAACCCATTCTTGCGTTCATAGATGAAGCATTAGTAAAAATAATAATGTCATTTAGCCATCCACAATTAGTGCGACTTCTTCTTCGTGCATGATATCTGAATCTGTATGACCTTTCCATTTGCAATACTTAAACTGAATAGATCCAACCTCTGCTTTCATTGAATTGTATTTTATTTTATTCTTGATTAACTGTTTTAATCCATAAACAGCCAATGGTTTTCTTTACTTTTAATCTATAGTGCAACTGTAGGAGGTTTAATTTATATTGATTCACTATAATATTGGCTTTTCGTTTTGTTATTGTGAGGCGTAAACTCCAGACTAACTTCATATCATATAACAGGCACGTAATGACAAAATCGTTGTCCTAGAAAAAACTCCCTTAATTGAATTTCGCTCTATACAAAAATATTTTCGTGATCCGATCAAGCAGGGAATCCGTTCCTCACTGTCATGAAATTAGGAAATTCCATTCCAGTCGAATAAAAGCTATAGAGTCAGCTATGCCATCATGCGAATCTGTCTTGTGAAAAGAAAAATTTTTCGCTAATTACAAAGAGCTGTTGAGGGTGATGCTTCGCAAAAAATCAGATCATTCCATTTTATTATAAGAAATCGATCATGCACTAAGAATGCTTCCCCGCATTTTCTTAAGAGCTGTTGTTAAAATAGAAAGTAAATCTAAGCAGTTTTTACCTTATCGAAAGACATTGTATTAAAAACGACTCAATATTCATAAAGACATCGCTACTATTTATTATAATTTTCCGAAAGTCTAAATAATTAATGCAGACCAGCATGAAACAGGCGTTATGATCTCTGTAAAGTAAGACAACACCGTTTTCTTAGAAAAAACGCCCGATCAAGCAGAGCATTCATTTCTCAGTGTTATGAAACTAGGAATATTCCATTCCAATGAATATTAATCCACATTTCATAGAGTTGTTTTCTTCTGTCCTCTCTCTACTCTCACCAGCACCCTTATTAACTAAAAGGACTAAAAAGGTGTTCTTTACGTTAGGTTTGTACATATTTATGAACGCTGTTCCAAATAAATGCAAAGTGTAACGATTTTTTCGAACAGACTCCTTTATTTGGTGTAAATTTCATGTTATTTACTCTTTCTGAAGCGTTTTTTTTTTTTAATTTTAAACATCTATTTATTATTATTGTTTTCAATGTAATATTTGTACATTCAATTGTTGGACGAGTACCTTTGGTGTTTTATGTGTTTGTTAAGCAAATTTGATTGCATTGTGGGCAAAATTGAACCACTTACTCGATTATTGATTTACTCCTTTAGTTTCTAATTTACTTCGATTTATTGTCATTATCCCATTACAATTTTGTCTCGGCCTAAAGGTTATTCAATTTTGAAAATTATGCTTTGGAGAGCATTAATTTTTTTTAAGTTTGTAAAATTAATCGAACTATATATCAATTATGGTAATTTTTCGACATTACGATGCTAAAATGAGAGCATCACTTCATAGAAACAATGGAAAGAGAAAACAGAACAACTACAAAGTTGAACGAACTTTTAAATTTAAATCTCATAAAAGTTACTTTAAAATTTAAAAAAAAAATGTGTTTCAAATGTAAAAAAAGTCATTATAAAAACATAAAAACGCACTATAACTGCTTATTATTTGTTTGATATTTTTTGTTTATTTTAAACTTTTATTTACATATTTTTCTATTTGATTTATTATTGATTTTATTTATTTTTTCTTTTTTGTCAAAAAATTAATGTGTTATATTTTTACAGTTAGCGTTTTCAAATGAACCGTCAGCTAACAAACCAGTAACAATAAACCAACAAATTTTGCAACCAAACATTATTGGTTTTTAGCCATACTTAATATATTAATAATATGTTATAGTTACCTAATAATATGTTATAGTTATACCTATTATATTATTTCGGGCCAGTTATAAAACCAATTTTTTTATCTCAAACTAACCATGATGTTGTTTTTGGTCATAAAAACTAACGATAGGTAACTAAAAGTGGTTTATCTTACCTCTAGTATTGTTTAACATAACTAAAATATGTTAGTCGCAACCAAATATTAATACATAGAGCATAGTATGATTTTTGTGACGATATAACAACAATGTATTTTCCCTGCTTACAGTTCAGATATTATCTATAACTTGTAGGACACTAGTTTTTATCGATATTCACGAAAGTTAGCAAGCCCTCAACTAGTCTATAAATGGCTCATTATTAGTAAATGTGTTGCTGTTGCCGTGTTTATGATATCTCTGTCCTCATATTTGTTAGAAATATACATTACACTTAAAAATTATAGTTCAAAATTATCGAAATGTTAAGCTCTAATTCGAAGGAATTTTTGCATAATTTCAGAACGAGATAGAGTAGATCAAAAACAGTTTCATCGATTTATTAAGGAAATGATCGTTAACTTGTATTGTTGGTTTTATGAAAAAAAAACGATTGCATTTGCAAAAAAGTGTTCTTCCATTATAAAATCTCACCTGCACACGCGAATGTCGTCATGACCAAAAACTAGATTAATTTAGTTATTCATATTGAGGAAGTGGTTTGTGATTTTAATCCTTATCACACTACTAACATAAACGCCTCTATTGGAGAAAATATATTATTTGGACAGATTAGAACGCTTTGAAGTACGAAAAGATATTGTGCTAATAATGTTTTTTTTTTGCGGAAAGAAAATGCTTTTTATTAAGAAGGCTTTTAGAGAAAATGCACAGCTGAAAATATTTCAGTTACGTCAGTTGTTTATGTTAGTGATTTTCGCAGTATAGAAATTTCAGTTAATATCTTACTGAAATTGCGATTTTTTTTTAATTTGTAATTCTTTCTCCCAAAATAATATGTTTCTGCCTTCCTGCAATAAAGATGTAACTCAAAACAGAAACAAAATGGAGTATTCTTTTTTAAATGTTTTGCTTATTTCGACCGGCATTAACGTAAGTTTTGACGAATTTCCTTTGCATATTATTTTAATATTTTATTAACATTCAACTCCATATAAAATAATAATAATGCTTATACATACCTAATTGCTTCATTATTATGATGCTGGCGATAAGATAAATCTCCTGCAGTAGTTATACCTACTCCAGTATCTTCATCTACATCAGGTGTTAAATCAACATTAACTGCGGATTGTGCTGCACTAAAATATTGCGATTGTTTTTGGGGTTTCTGTAGTTCTTGCTCGTTATGATGATGACGTTGGGAAACATCGAGTGGAATTGCTGCAGCAGATCCTGATGGTGGTAATAGGTCAGAAGAAGAATAATCCACAGCAACATTCTGTGGTTGTTGTTGTTGATGATGTTGCTGTTTTCGATATTGTTGTTTTTCTTGTTGTTCGTCTTGGTTAAATGAGCTATCATTGATTTTTTCCTCCCCTATCTTGTGTGAATTAAATATATGATAGTTGTTATTGTTGTTATTATTATTGTTTATTGGCTTATAAACAATTGGCACAAAATCTCCTGGCACTGTATTGGATGGTGTAAATGGTGTTAAATTGATTTTTGATTGTTTAGTTCGTGAACGATAAACAGTATCTGCAGCATTATTATTTTTGCCACTGCTCCCACTAACGCCATGCTGATAATGTACTTTTTGTTGTTGCTTTGTAAAAGAGGATGTTTGCCTGATGGTTTCATATACTGGTACTGATGCCGATGACGAGTACGATGAGGAAGCTGTTGATGATGTTAATGGTGGGAAGTATTGTACGGTTTTTTGCTGAAGAAAAACAAAGTTAAATAAAAAAAGCAAGAAGAAGAAGAAAAATTATGGTTAAGTGTTAAATGTTAAAGAAAAAGATAATTTATGGTGTGAAATTTATTCAACGATAGTTTGCAATTTTCTCAAAATACTCACTCGTATGGGATTAACTTCCTTATGAGTGACAAATGCATTATTGCCTTTTGCATTACTCTTCCCATGGCCGTCAAAAGATGGCAATGCAACTGCAGATGGTCCTGGTGGTCCAGGAGGTTGTAAATGTTGCAAATGTCCTTTTGAAGATGGCACAAAATGGAACTGTTGTTGTTGTTGTTGTCCTCCATGGCCATGAGTATGATAAATGCTCAAGCCTGCATTTGTATGATAATGCTGCTGTCCGCCTGTTAATGATGGTGCCGATGGAGCTGGTGGTAAATATTGTATGCTGCTACGAACGTATTCAGTCGGTATTGGTATATGATTGCCAGTAGGCCCTGTGCCATCTCCTGTTTCACTTGGTCTGACCAGCTGCTTTATCTTTATCGTTTTAAATAAATATACGAGTACAATATTGTAAATGAGCATTCATATCATTTAACTTAAAAATAATTCTTGTTAAAATAATTGAAAATGATTATCTTACCGGATGAATGTTGTTTTTGTTGACATAGTGTTTGTTAATGGGCAACTCTGACACAGGCACATAAAATGCCATGTACGGTATTAAACGTCTTGTACGCTCCGATGCACTTAACTCGGTATCACCCAATAGTGTAAAATTATTTGTCTCATTGCTAATAATCGTTGATAATTTTCCGTATGGCTGCAGTGTGTAGCTTTTAACGCTGCTTGTGGTATAATTTCCGTTTGGTATTTCATTTGGATCGACTTTTATGCAAACATAAACTTTAAGAAGAACTAAAATGAAGCACAAAAAGAAAATTTATAAATAATGATGTCTTTTTATCTTTTAATGTTAAAAGCAATTTAACAGCTGTAATTACTGAAAGAAGAAAACACTGTGTTCTAACTTGATGAGTATTTTCCAGACATAATTTCAGAGATATGTTTTTATTTAATTTACTTTTTTATTTTAAGAACAAGATATCAATATCGTGTTGTCGGTCTTGGACCTTGTGTATTGTTGCGAAACTAAGATTAGCACGTTATCTTATATGTATGTGGAGTGTGTAGTCGTATGTGCGTGGTAAACAGCGTTGAAAAATGTGTTACTTCTACCACTAATAACTGTTAAGTGTGTGAACAGAATAAAAGAACAAATTATCTGCTTGCTTTCTTGTTTAAGCGATACTCTTGGTCACAAATATGAGTTTAAATAAAAATTGTTCTTCCATCAAATTGATCAAATTAGAAAAAGTAGAATTCGATGCAATCGTGCCAAAGATTCCGAATCTATAGCACAGAATATGCCTGCAAGTGTGAAAAATAAAAAGACCTTTTAGGCAATCCATTTTTTAATCCTTTATAAGCAGACGTTTGAAATATACACAGTGCTATTAGTGTAATAAGCTACAAAATTTAATGAAAACCCAAAGAGCATATCAAAATAACAGATAATTTTACATGGCCAGACACCATAAATTTTCGCTAAGAACTGATAAAAACAAAAATAAACAAAAAAAGTTTAAAATTAAAGGGTGATTTAGATCCATACATGAGCAAAATCAATTTGGCTGGTTTTTAGATATTCTCATTATTAAAAATCTTAATTTTTTAAAGAATAATTCCAATCAACCTCAATACTTTCCAGACAGATCTTGGTGGCACGTTGGTCTTTTTGTGCTACCTGTGATGATATAAGGAAAGAGATCAATAATAAGAAACAGTTACAGAATTTAAAAAATCGTTTTATATTGCGAATTATATTTAATACCAGACTGTTTTTTTTTTAGTAAAACAAGAAGAGCTAGCTAAAAGTTTATTTATCATCACTTTGTTTTTAACTAAGTGATAATAATCCTTAAAAACAGATTTTGTTATCAAAATCTTCTATTGTGTTTTTTCCCCAAAAAACTGCAATATCAATGTAATTACTAATTAAGGAGTCGGTTCATACAATTTTAAAATATTGTTTACCAGACCTGCGTTTTATTTTTTTGATAAAAGAATTTTCCGAAATTGCCGTTTGTGCTAAATACTTAATTCCAATTGAGCAATACTTTTAACAACTTTATTTCGCTTGAAAAGTTAAGTATTTAGTTAGCTAGTGGCGTCGAAAATACGATTTAAAGGAAAATTCTTGTTAATTGGGTATGATTTTCCGTCATCCCGCATCTTGTTCCCAAGAGGAACTATATAAAGACAGTTTTTTCGGAAAACATGAATTTATAAAGCATGTTGTCAGAAAGTTTTCTAAAATTTTACAAATTTAACAGAGTACAAATTTAGGTAGATTATTTTTTATTTAAATACAGCGTGTCCGCCGGAAAGGTATACTACTCTGTTTTGCCGCCATTTTGGTAAACATTAGTCTTGACAGCTGTATTTGGCAGCCGTGAAGTAGACAAATTTATTGTGGAAAAATATTCGATACACCAACGATCGTTAAAACATTTTATCAAAATCAATCATCGACTACTGTGACGATGAGAAAGTAGCATTAAATTTTTGAGAAAAACAACGTGCCAACAAAACGCACTATTTATCGTGTAGTAAATAATTTCGAAGAAAGAGAGTCTGTAGGTGATAGGCCCAAGTATGGAACACAACGTACTGCAAGATCGGCTGAAAACATTACTGCTGCTCAAAAAAGTGTTCAAAACAATCCATCAACCTAAATTCAACGCCGTGCTCAGAAGCTTGGTCTCTAAAGAATAACTTAGGCCACAATTTTGCACAAGGATTTGTATTTGTTACCATATAAGATTCAGAGCTCCTTCCACAAGATCATTTACGCCTCTATACATATGCCAATAGGATGTTACAGTTCGCCCATGACAACCCCGATTTTCATAATGAGTGGCGAGGCACATTTTCATTTGAATGGATATGTGGATAAGCAGAATAGTCGGTTCTGACGAATGGGAAACCCTCAAATTATTCAACAGTCGCCTTTGCATCCATTAAAAGAGACATTTTGGTGTGCAATTTGTTCAGGAGGAATCGTTGGACCTAGCTTCTTTGAAAATGAAAATGGCGTTACGGTAACTCTGAATGGGGAGCGATAGGGTGATATGATTGAAAACTTTTGCGCCACATCACATACAGCCAGGATTACAATAGAATCACTGCAAGAGCTCTTTGCACAACAAGTTATTTCAAGAAATGGTGTGTTGATTGGTCTTCACGGTCGCCTGATTTGACTGCTACGGACTTACTTTTGTGGGGATTTTTGAAAAGCAAGGTTTATGCAAACAAGCCAGAAACGCTGTAGCAAGTCAAACAAAATATTCATGATGAAATTAATGAAGTACTGCGTGAAATGTGTGAGAATGTAATGAAAAATGTGCTCAAAAGGGCGGACATTGATCTGATATTGTATTCCATACATAATTACCGACATTAAATAAAACAATCATCAATTTATTTAATAAAAAATTATAAACAAACAAAGTAGCATACCTTTCCGGCGGGCACCCTGTATTTCGCATTAACTTTTGTACGCAAACTTTTGACATGCTTCGAAGGAAATTTTCTATTTGGTATGAATGCATTCTTTTTGAATTCTCTATACAAATGATAGTAAAATGTTTCCCTTTTTTCTTTTATAAATTTGTCAAAACTGATGTGTGTGTATATAATTTTTTGAAGGAACAAACAAAAATTTATTTTATCCGTATATTAGTTTTTTTTTATAAAATTCTTTCGACTTGAATTTCTGAGAACTTTTCGTAGTTTATTTTTATAATTTTGTTTTAATAAGTAAACGGTAAACTCATTCTTTTGGTCTTCACTTTTGAGTGCAAATTCCAAACTTTCAGCAAAAATACCATCTTCAGATGCAATTAGACTAAATTTCAAAACAATATATTAAATTCCAACAACAATGTCAATAAAAACGTCCAGCGCTTCTCATAGTCGCCAGTTGACTACACGCTCTTCCGACATCGATGCCTTGGCTCAACGTGGCTACAATATTGGGCCTAAAATTGGTGAAGGTTCGTATGCTACAGTGATAACTGCTGGTTATGCCGATGACTCTGGCTGTGGTGTGCATTTGGCCTGCAAAATTATCGATAAGGCCAAGGCTCCTTCGGATTTTGTGATGAAATTTTTTCCTCGTGAATTAGAGATTTTAACCAAAATCGATCATCCCAATATCATACAAATTCATAGTATTTTACAAAAAGGACCCAAGATTTTCATATTCATGCGTTATGCTGAAAATGGAGATTTGCTCACGTATATAAAAAAGAATGGGCCAGTAGAAGAGTTGCAGGCCAAAGCCTGGTTTTTGCAAATGGCCAAGGCGCTGAAATATTTACATG
This sequence comes from Trichopoda pennipes, assembly GCA_030448955.1. Lineage (NCBI taxonomy): Eukaryota > Metazoa > Arthropoda > Insecta > Diptera > Tachinidae > Trichopoda > Trichopoda pennipes. The sequence continues at coordinate 12,062,894 of JASKUP010000088.1, forward strand.
CCCATGAAATTGCCCACAGAGACTTAAAATGTGAAAATATTTTGTTATCGAAACGTCTTAACATAAAACTAGCCGATTTTGGTTTCGCCCGTTACTGCTGTGACGACGATGGTCGTAAAATAAAATCTGAAACTTATTGTGGTTCGGCTGCCTATGCCTCACCCGAAGTTGTAAGCGGACATCCATATGATCCAAAATTGGCTGATGCTTGGTCCTTAGGTGTAATTCTATTTATAATGCTAAATGCTAAAATGCCTTTTGATGACAGTAACTTGAGTAAATTGCTAGAATTTCAACGAAACAAAAAGTATGCTTTTCGACGCAAATTGCAAGATAAAATATCAGCTCAAGCTAAGGCTACAGTAGCCGTGCTGTTGGAACCAGAACCTCATGCTCGCTGGAATTTAAAAGAAATTCTCAACTGCAGTTGGCTGCGTTCAGACGAAGAAGAAAAGTTGATATAATTATGTGTTTCAAGCTTAAAGATAACGCATGCATCTTTTTAAATTTGTTAGTGTTTTGAAAAAAGAAGAGACTTTTTGTTTAAGAATTCCGCAAAAATTTGAGTTTCTAAAAATTGCTTTGAAAAAACTAGATATGATAAATGATTTTTGAAATTCTAGCATTTTATATAAACTATTATATTTTATATTTTGTAAACAAATTTATTTTATGTTTTTTCATTTTTTTATTAATATTTTTGTTTTGATTTGTTTGCAAGTTCTCGATGAAATTCCAAAAAACGCCTCTTAATAAAATTGAAAGAAGAACTGAAGTTCAAATTTTTTTGCAAAATTGGAACTAAAAAAACTTCGTTCAGAAAAGCAAATGTAAGAAACTAATTGATAATGAAAACGATTCTTTAAACTTGTTTCTCAGCTCACAAAGGCTGTAGTCGTGTTCTTTTTTTTTTTTTTTTAATAATACGAGGCAAATTTTATTTTTAAAATTTTACAAAATGTCTGGAGGTTTTTTAAGGTCCTCTTTTGTGTAAGTCCGCCTTCTAGTGGTGTTGAGAGCATGGGAAATAGCAAAGCGAAATAATTGGGCAAAGTGATTATAAAAGAGATATTGGAATATGCAAACGTTTGGCCTCTGCGCAAAGCCAAGTCTACTAGTTGAATGTTTTATACAAGATGAGGTGCAAGACCTACTGATATGTATGTATGTCTGGCACCTCAGAGATACACAAGAAAGCAAATGTTTTATAATCTGCAAAAAAATATTCACATAAAGGCAACACTGACGCCAATTGCTTCTACAACGACTAATGTAGGAGAGATGCCGAAGCATACCTTTACTCTCTGGGAAACCCTTTCTACCCTTTTATTGAAGTAGCTAACTGGCTTTCCTATCGAGGTGCTTTGTGAGCACCACTCAAGCCTGTCTTAGGTTAAATGAACTTACTCTTTGTAGGACCTTTGCTTGAACTAGGCCATTTCTTAGATCTCTAGGTCTATAAAAATTCATAAGATCCTTTTTCTTTACTTTTTTATGTGTGAAATATTGTCAGTCTTACAGCAACTATTAATTTAATATTGGAAAAATGTGTCAGAGAAAACATTTGTCCTTTAGGCTGAATTAATAAAATACTCCTTAATGGAAAGTAAATAAAGCGGATTTCCTAAAGCTAGATTGGAATTCACTTGAACAAAAAGCCGCTAGTTAAAGTGATTGAAGAATTATTCAAATTAATCGAGTAGTTGATATCTATTTTTATTGTCCAAAAAACTTAATCCTTCCAATAAATTTATTTCTTGTGCCAGTAAATCAAGAAGCTTTTCGATTTTTTTGTTAAGTTTAATTTAAAATGAATTAAATCTATCTTTATAGCTAAATAATTTTTTTTAATATTTTAATTAGCCCCTCCATAATACTAACAAAATAACAAATTTTAAATTCTGCACTTAAACCGGATTTTGCCAGCCAATCAATAACAAATTTAACGAATATTTTTTTTAAATAATTGACAAAACATATTTTTTTATATAAATATTTATTCTTATTTATTTTACCCTCAATATTTTTCGTGAGATCTCTTTAACATCAATTTTTTCGAATGGTCACAAAAGAAATCAATTTACCAAAAATGGTTATACACGATACATTTTTAATAGCAAACCAACATGAACAGTGGTAAAAAAATAAATGTCTTAGATTTAAAGACGAAAGACGGCTCTTTCTTACGGCTTACGCTATGCGACGTAGTTTACATTTATCAATTGTGTAAGACGGTTTATAGTTGGCAACACTTTTTGCTCGTCATCCATTCTAACAGCTGGCAGTCGTCGTTGCCTTCTTTTTTAATGAAAAATGTTATTGATTCAATCGTTCAATAGTGAAACTACATGTCACACGTTCATATATAAATAAAAGTAAAAAAAAAGACGTTTGGCGATTTAATTTGAGGTAATGGTCCGCTTAATTAAAAACCAAGACGATGTATACGTGGCCTATTATTATATTTTTTAAGGTTATATCTACGCTGTTTAACTCGAAACAATTGAACAATTTAGGATACAACACTCACACAAGTGTGTGAAAATTGTATGTCCAGATTGCGCGATCTACTGCGAAATCATATTCAAGCATTGATGGCAAAGAATAATATATAATCACTACTAATCTAGTTTCGCAGGTATCAACAATCACCCTTATTCTGTTTGGCGATGGCAATACAAGTCGACGTTATTTTTTATCGTTTGTTGTAATTCCGTATTCTCGTTGGCAATATTGTCATTTATCGATGACTGGCAACATATGTTTGGTATTCTGTAAGACAATTTGACGTTGATGTTGCCTTAAATTGTCGTTGATATTGTCGTCTATGATTTTGGTGTCGTTCTGTTATAAACAAATATTTAAAAAGATTTAAAAAACTAAAAATACAAAATAAAACATAAAAAGTACAAATAAAATAGAAAATGGAAAAAATTAAAATTACCAACGCCAAACAATTTGAAAAATTAGTGGAAGAATTGGGAAAAAAATCCATCACTTGCCAGAGGATTTCGAAGAGGCAGTATTCCTACTAATTTTAAGGAACAATGGGAAAGTGTTACGATTGCTCTAAAGGCCCTTGGATGGATGGCAAAAGATATAATATGTAGTTCTTTACAAATACATGTTTGACAAAATTCTTTTTACAGATTTGGCGCGACCTAAAAATTAAAGTAAAAAAAAAGATAGTGAAAAACAATGTGCTGAATATTTTGATTTTAATTTATTTTAGGTTCAATTTAATACATATTTTATATTTTTTAACAGCTTATAGTAAGTTCACACTTGTGTTTTTGAACGTGTTTAAGCAAAATGTTTTAAAATTTAAACACAGCCGTTCACACTATAATTGAGATGTTTAAGACTGACGTTTTATCTACTTTTTTTACCTTAAAATTGATTTTTTGTAGTGAAAACAGCCTTTTTAGTTGGGAATCAAACCCAAACCCTAGACAAATTACCTAATTACACTACCTACTAGCATAAAGGGGCAAAAACGCACTTAGCACATCCCAAAATTAAATAAAATTCAGAGTTGTATTTGGAATTTACGTGTTTAACGACGTGTTTAAATCAAAAACAACTCATTTGAGATGTTTAAAAAAACAAGTCAATGTATGGTAAAACACCTCAAATTCGCCGTGTTTAGTGCTTAAACACGATTGAGATGTGAAACACGCTAGGTGTGAACTTAGTATTATATTTCTTCATAACAATTTTGTAAAAAAAAAGTACACAAATAAATCAGCTGACTTAAATATTAGATAAGTGTGTTATAGTTTATAAAAATGATTGATAAACTGGCAACGTCGTCATAAGACTGATAGGGAACACCAAATTGTGTTACAGCGATGTTGCCGTCGCCAAACAGAATAAGGGTGAATATTTTTCTTTGTTTAAACTGAAGTTGGAAACTAGTTTACAAGGCACTCTTTACATCCAATAATTAAAAAATCGATTTTATTTTTGTAAAAACTGCATAAAATTTTTCATCGATGTTGATCATTTCAAAACGTTACCTACTTAAACTTATTCCACTGTAATAAATGCTGCAATGGAAAAATAAAAAATAATATTGAATTTTTTTATTAGCTAGCGATTTTTTTTATCGAAAGACGACAATATTTTTTAAGAAAAAAGTCAAAAAGAAAAACGAAAAATGTTTTGAAGAATATGCTAAAGTAAACTGCTGTATCTTAAATATTTTTATTTTGTAGTAAAAGTCCACTGTATTGAAATGACAATAAAAAAATACAAAAGCTTAACTTTACTAAATCTGGATAAATTTGGAAGAGAAAATGAAACACTATGCGAATCAATTTTATTTACTAGAATCTAATTTTAAGTGTTGCTACGAATGGTTGCAAGCACATTTATATATTTGTAGTCAATTTTAATGAAGTTTGACATTTTTAAGAGACACATTTTCGAATCAAAATCAAGACAATTAGTAAGGTGGCCCAAAATAAAAAGTTGTTGTTATGTACAATTTTTTTAGCCTACCAAAAGCAAATTAAAAAGACCGAATTTTTGATTTTGTTGATGTTTCCAATATGATATCAGATAAGAGTGGATCGCCATTTAAATATTACAGTTAAAGACATTTTAAGGCATTTATCATGTTTTTTTGCAACATTTCTGACAAATTTCTTAGCAGATGTTCCTCTTATTGGCTTCCAGAACTATTTTGGGATTATTTACATAAACCCGATATTTAAGAAAAACTTTACTAAAAGAAGTCTGTAGCAGTTACATTTGGTAACTGATTTAGGATAACATGAGCATATAGCGGCATTTCACAATCAACCGGATAAATCTTCAGTCATATTGTTATTAAAAAGACACTACGAAACCGGCTTGGTCTCTTGGGTTACAAGTCGCTTAATTAATGTTGTTGGGTATACTGCCATATTTTACGCCATAGACTAAATCATCTGCTCAGAAAGAGCAGTTCGAAATCTATTACTGCGCAATTATTTTATTATTGATCTTGGCTTTTCAAATAATTAACATCCGAAACGTTTGTTGAATACTAAAATGTAATTTATTATGTGGCCTGTTGTAAATATAAACCGGCAATAAACAAAACTACAAAATTTGCGATTTGCAGTAATTGCAGTCATTTTTTTTTTGTCATAAAAAAATCAAATAAACATATATTTTTAAAGCGATTAATTTTAAATTAAGTTTACTATTAAACGTTTTTTTTAAATGACTTGTGTTGTATATTTAACAGCATTTAATTTTCTCATATGTATTAAGGTTTTTTTATTCTAGTATACATTAAAGAACTCTTCTTCCTCGCATTAACTTTAAAGTATTAAATCGCAGGCAAAGTAATATAATAAATTAACTGAGTGTATTAGTGTCAATACTATAATGCGCCTTAACCAGATGCATTGTCTACTTGCTCCGTTTTGCAAAGAAGGTAACACGATTATGCAATAAATTCTCTTCAAACATATGTTTACAAAAGAGAATAACTTACATTTTCAAATTCAACTCATTAAAATTTTAAAGACATTTATTTCATTTTAAATTTGCTGAATGTGAGAGATATTGACTAAAAAAATAGTCATTGAATAATAGCAAAAATAAAACAAAATCCAAAAGATTTTGGTAGCATTTATTTGAGTATCCAGTAATTTGTTGAAGTACTCACATTTAACACGCTCACTTATTCTCTAACTCATAGAAACCAAATTCACGCAACATTGTTAATGTTTCTTGCCTTAAGAGTTGCTTGCTGTTGCTTCTAATGCTGACTAATGGTGGTGGCATGTGTTCACCCCATAATTTAAGCTTCCCAAAAAGGTGTGCTTGTGTGTATGTTTGAGTTAAGTATCCAACGTAAATGGTAGTTGCATTAAAATAATATTTGTATTATGTACATATATTAAAATCATGACAAGATACCTGTTTTCTTTTGTTAGATTTTGTGTTGAATTTTGCTTTTTTTTCTTTATTTATTTTGTTTTCCTATAAACTCTAATTTGCTAACTCAGAATATTGGATTATTATTTTATTTGTTACCATGTTATTATTACCACAATAACTTTCTAAGCACGGGTGATTTGGTTAGTTCATATTTCTTGTGCTTCCTGAGACTCTACTCTAGCATAGGAAAAAAGGCTTACAGAAATTCTTTAGATATGCCATGAACGGCCTTTGCCTTTATTCTGCGCTTTTTCAATCTAAACTATTATGAACTAATTATGAAAAAATTTTAAGGTTTAGGCTTAGCCATGTATTTAATATTTTTTTTACTATTCTTAGTCAGATAGTAAATTTTAATCATTGAGATGTCAAAACCGAGCGTTGGCACAATAATTCTCAGAAGTTATCTTAGACTGTTCAAAAACTTACATTCTCAGTATTTCTGTTTGTAAATTCGTTAGTTTTAGTGCCTTGAATTAACGTTAAACATCTTTGTTGTCTAGACATTAAGCCGTTTCTTCTCCCATAAGGACTTTCTGGCTAGAGACCCCTTAAGTGTTATACTATTGTGGGTTCAAATCTCATTAATCTAATTATTGTCGAGTAGGCGCGGTGGACGACTTACGAATAAACTCTTTTTCTTCGAATTTACGCTATTTTTTCCAATAGCGATTTGCTGAAGAAGAAAAAATATAACACTACATCATACTCTTAATGCAATTGATTTTAATGGAGAAATCCGTGTCGAAGAAAACATACTGTTAAGGTTATGACGAGGGTTTTTCGGATATGCAAGGTATTAGCTTCAAACAATAAACAAAGAGATCCGAATTTATTAAAAAATATTTTATCTTTCATTAAGATAATACCCGAAATTCTGTAATTCAAATATACAATTTTTTGCCCCATCCAGCCATATTCTGGATTTTCCATCTACAGGTTTTAAATTTAAGATGTCAATTTGGATTACGCGCTCTTCTTTATGACAAAAGCAGTTTTGAAATGTAACGATTTAAAATAAAAAATTAAGAAGTAACAATCAACCCAAAATGTTTGCTGTGCTTTATCGTTATTTTTGTATACCCCTTGCATTGTTGAAATTTACTTAAACGAATTAAAGTTTAGTGCAGAATCGTGACTATTGAAATTAAGTCTTAACATCTAAACAACTAATGGCGTCCCCAATTTTACCTGCTTATACATTTTCAAATAGTTTTATAAAATACCACTGTGCTGGTTTACACTTGATGGCTTAAAATTTCTTTAAAAGTTATTTTTGCAAAATCCAAAACAAAACGACATAATTTTCCATGATTCTCAAAAGTGTTTTCAATATATAATGTTTATATCTAAAGTTTATGTTTAAAGTTCTATGATGTTGCTGCCATATGTTTCTTTATCTCATGCAAGAAGAGTGTAATGTGTTATACAATGGCATGTGTTGGCAACAGTTTGATTATTAATAATAAAATAGTTAAAATTCTAACTCCTTAATGTTGTATTATAAATAATTGCACAGCATAGTGTTTTCCTAATAGTTATGGAAAAAGTGACTCTTAAGTAAAATAAACTTTTTGCAGGTTTTCTTACAAATTTGTGTCATTATCATCACACACTACACCCTTGTATAATCACACAAGATGGTGACTGGCAACGGCATTATAATGTTAGGAAATGGTTGGTTGTTGGCCTTAAAGATATACAGTGTTTGTAAAAGTATCATATATTTGAGAACATTGCTGTACATATGTTGCTGTTGTTGCACACATGAGCATTGCAATTATGTTCTTTGTTTTTTGTTAAATCTATTAAATATATTTGATAATTTATTTAACAGAAATGGTTATTGTGGTTAAGGAAAAGTTTTTTAGAAGAATTTTGTATAAAATCTGGAAATTGGTTTAAGCTTTAGAAGAAGTGGTGGGAATAATACACAAAGTGCTTTCTATTCGGCAGAAAAGTTTTGCACAAAGATGGTTAAAGACAGTTTATTATATTTAAATTTTTCTGTCAAAGTATTATTATTAATTTTTATAATTTAATTAGTTCGAAGAATTACATTCAATGAAATTTTAGAAGAGTTTTTTAATTGATTTTCATTGTTCTCCACTTTGTAAAAAAAGACTTCGCTGCATTGAAGTTCATCTATATTCTATTTTTTAATTCGTAAGGTTATTCTTTTCTCACATATACTATTTGTTCTGTTACGTATTCTGTTTTTTTCCGTTTGAGTTTTGATTTTGAGGTTTGATCACTGCATTGTGTTTAGTCGCTTCAGCCTTAAGCATATAGCTTAACTGCTTCTACAGTGATAGACATTCGTTTGGCCGCACTTACTTTTTTATTTTTAAGTTGTTTTTTAAACTCTTTTTTAGAACAGTTATTTCTCTTTCTGTTTTTTATTTACATTATTAAACGCAGTTTACAAAACTATAACAATTATTAGTGTAATGGTTATTTTATAGCAAATATGCGTTCTTTTGTAAAATTGTTGCTGTTTTTCGTGAAAAAATCGTTTAAACGCATTAAGCGAAAATGTTATATAATATGTGAATTTTAACTTGTAAACACGTTTTTTCTTACCAATTATATAAAAAATTTAATTCAAATATAAAAAATAAAAAACAAATTGAAGAATTTTTATAAACCGATTAGATATGGGCTCAGGAAAGCGGTTAAATGATACCGAAATCGATAACTTAAAGAAAACAGGATTATCAAATCGAAAAATTGCTGTAATAATAATACGTTCTGAAAGAGTAATAAGAAATTATTTGAAACTTGGCAAAAAGTATGGCAATAAGGCTCCAACGAAGGGACCATCAAAAATTACGATCCGTCAAAAAGAACAAATTCGCCATGAGGCAACTCGAAATCGATTATCCTTTTGAAAAATAAAGGACAAACTTGATCTTCCAGTTACTACGCGAAGCATAGCCCGTGTTTTGAATGCGACCCCATCGATAAAATGGGAAAAAAATGAAGTCTAAACTACGACTAACTAAAGTACACAAGGAGAGGGTCTTAGCTTTGCCCAAGCACACATGTCATGGACTGATGAATGGAAAGAAGTTGTTTTTTTTTCAGATAAAAATAATTTTAACTTGGATGGTCCAGATTGCTACAGTTGTTATTGGCAAAACTTGACGAAAATTCTGACAATGGGTGTATTTTCCAACAGGACAACGCGGCAATACATGTATCGAAAAAGTGTAAGGAATGATTTTCTACCAATAATATTGATTTACTTCCATGGCCGGCATGTTGTTCCGATTGCAACCCAATCGAAAACTTACGGAGAATTCTTGCAGCTAAGGTATATGAAGAGGGAAGGCAGTTTTCGACTGTTAATAAGCTGAAAAAAAAAATAAAAGAATGTTGGTTGGGTATTGAAATTGAAACTCTTCGAAGCCTTGTAAACTCAGTGCCGAATAGAATATTTTCGGTCATTCGAAGTGAAGGTGGTCTAACTAAACAATAGTACAAAATAACTTTTAATATTTTTTAAATCATTTTATTCCATTTTTTTTATTTAAATGAATCTGCGTTCAAACGAATGTCTTTTAATATTTTAGTTTTTTTTATCGATTACGTACTACGAATATGAAATATGTTTAATTTTTGTTTACCACTTTTAAGCTAATAAATCACTTAATCGTTTTGCTGAAAAAAAAAAATAATTAAAGCCCTTTTAGTTTCTTTTAAAATAAAAAAAAAACATGGTGCGGTCAAACGAATGTCTATCACTGTATTGCATTTTTTACAGCAGAGTATGCCCCATTATGGCCTTACAGCTTTTTTTGTTTCGGTACGAAGTTATGTTGAAGATTTTTAAAAACGACAATGCAAAACGTATTAGTTAATGAAAAAACCTGAATTAAAACTGAGGAATGTTTTTGGTCATAATATCGGATTATGGACTTACCCAGTGGACTTACCACTGGGTATAGGAAAAAGCGTCCACCCACGATCCTAAGACGCATACACACTAGGTGCATATGCGCCTTAGTTGCAATTTTCGAATGACTATCCAACTCGTGGTCCTGTTACAAGCTTAGCTAGGACACTTACTTGAATGCTAACTTTTTTTTCGTTAACACCTCTTCAGAACTTTCTTCAAAGTCGGAATTAAACCACAGTCACCACGTTGCTTTTCTCCAACAACCAGAACAGGGCCGTTCTTGATAACCATTGACCACTCACTAGTCGGACTCCAAGAGTCCTATACCTCTTCCAGTATCGGGCTCCTGCTAGCGCAGGCGACTGGTGCAGGGGGGGACTAGGAGTCTAACAGATAGACATTTATATTAAAAAAAATTGGGAGGGCAATCTGCTGAATTGAGTTCCGCCTTTTCATTACGCCACAAAAGGCTGAAGCAGCAGTCAAGAAGTAACTTAACGCCAACGAAATACTTTTCGATTAAAAATTGGTTTTGGTAAACTGCTAAAACTTATTCAAACTATTATAGGAGATTCGAAAATCTCGCAACTGTTTGTGTTGCGAATTAATTGATAAATTTGTGTATCTGGACATCGGGATGACTTGATACTAAGATTAATGTGACTATCGGAGGACCCTCTTTTGTACGTAGGCGAGCGCTGCAATACCTTTAAGAACGTTTGAGTTGCGAAATATATGATATCAATTTGTGTAATTCGGATTTTGGCCATTTCTTTTCGTTTTTAACTTCAAGCAACACCGTTAACAACTGGCAACAGTTGCTAAATATGCGGAATTAAAATCGTTTACCATTGTAATGCTTCTCACTATTATCAATTTCGTACTGGTAAAAAACTAAATTCTTGTTCTTGCTCTAGTTGAAGATATCAAAAATAAGCATAATTTATTTTTAATCATCCTACAAAATACGTCTTTTTCTAGAGAGATTGTGTAAGTTTACAGATTTTAAACGAAATGCTTAAAAAAAGGATGTCAAACACTTTTTCGGGAAAACAATATATGAATCCGTGCTTTTTCTTTCGATTTTGTTAATTTTATTTTGTATTATGAATTTATTTCAACTTTTGCATACATTTGTTTTATTTCAGCTAAGTTATACTAAGTTTATATACTTTTTAGTACAATGAAAGCATTACGTTCAAATTTCATATGGTTTAGGAGGTTGCATAAACAATTTGGTTGATTTCTACAAAAAACTAGTCTCTTTTAAATGTTAAGTGTTTGTTGATGGCGGCTACCGCCACCACAACAACTTTAATGGTGACCAATGGGCTCTTAAAAATAAAGCCAAAACAGCTTAGATGACTGACTAAATGAATAAATGATAAAATAATAATAGCATGTTCCATTAGAGAACAACCTCATCATGGACTAGTTTTTATTTTCCTATTTTTTTCTTCTTTTTTTTGATTTTGTTTTTTTTTTTTTTTTAGCATAAACAAGTGTGGTTTAAAAAAAAATAGTTAACATGCAAGTCGAGTAAATATATATTTATTTTAGACAAAAAGACAATAAAGCTTCACTCCATACAACACTTGAGAGGTGAGTGCAGGAGTTTATTTTAAAATCTAAATAAATATAAATTCTGATTAAGCATTTCGTTAGATGTGTTGTATTATTTCTGTTTTTTTTAAACAAGTTGTGGCTGCAAATCAGGCACTCTAATGCATGCACACATTTAAATAGATGTGTCCATAATGTTATAATGCCAACTCGAAAAATAGTTATGTGATATGTTGCTCTTAAAATTGGGGCCAACATTAATTGTTGTGTGCATTTATTCTTTTTTCTCCTCTAAAACAATTGCAACTTTTTGGAGTTGAAATCAAATAAACCATTGTCACTTGTACTAACTAACACTGCAACTACTGCTGCCTACCAGCTCGCAACAAAATCTTAGAAGTATTTTAAACTAATCGTGGTGACAACGCATTTAAGTTATTTCGGTATTAGATAAATAAATATGATGTTGAATGTTTTCTATTCTTTTTGAAATTGCTGCAGTTGTTTATTTTAAAGTCTGTGTCCGATAAAATCAATAGATATTTGTACATAATCAGAGCCATCACTACACGATTCATTTATATATTGAATGTTTTAAAGTGAAATACTTTTGTCAATTGTCATTGCCTTCCTAGTGCCGTGTTGTTATCATTATTATTTGTATGGCTATGATGTGGTTTGTTAAATGAAGCATGCGACACTAAATTACAAACATACAATTCGCAAATACTGCAAATACTGTGTGCTTTTAATAAATACCGCATCATGCCTTATACTTTTTTTGTGCTTCTCATAAAATGACTACAATCAATCGCAATTCAGGTACGAGAAAACTGAATATTTTTAAAATAAAATTAATTCTTATACCATTTTGGCAGTAAAGCAGACAGAGCCAGCCAATTTACTTTAAAGCCTGCTACGAATCAAGCAGAATTCAATAAACAGCGCAATCTAAGTATAAGTTTTGATGAATAGTATTAAAGCCAACGTGTTGAATTGAAAGATTATGTGTATCATTTTCAAGCTTCAAGAAATTCGTGTCTCTAAAAATAAAGTGCCAGATTTGACACAGTAATTGGAACATCAATTCTGCTTGCCATGTACCCATTGGCAGTACAACAATGATTCTTGTAGCCAAACCGATATCTCAACGAACAAGTACTGCCAGCAGCCTAAAGATGTCTGTTTATGTCTTCATTTATCAATTGACTTAAACGCTCATCATTATAACACGGTCAGATTTATTTAACATCTTTTTACTTATTTTTAATAGTGGCAAGCGACATATCATCCGGAACTTAGACGTCCTAAGTTCTTTTGGAAAAACATTCACAAACAAAATTAACAAGCATTATTTTATGGCCCAACATTTAAAATAATTTTGTCAGACCTGCTAACAAAAAAAAAAAAAAAATAAAACAACGTCACACAAACAATAGTTATTGAAGTATTATAATTTTGCACTGGAAACTAAATTTTATTATGCCAGTTTTCCTAAATAAATGTCAGGTGTTCACTGGTATTTATTGATGTTCTTCCTACACCATCCGACAAATGAATTTTGTATACTAGTACTTGGGTTAAAAATAAAATTAAGGTTTCTGCTCTTTGAAAAATATAGAAAAAAACGAGGGTTAATATAAATAAAAAAATATTGGGCAGTGAAACGATTCTTAAATATGTATGGTGTTTTCAGGAAAAAAATATACTAACAATATGCACTTCGTGAACCAGTATAATCTAATAAAATCTATAGTTCTGTAAAATTCTATAAATGTAAAATTGTTATGTAAAAGTTGTCAACAGGTAGCGTTTAATTGCTGGTGCCAAATTATAATATCATCTGATTTTACATTATTTTTACTAATAATTCTAGAAATAGGTACTTTATGATTTTTCTATGGCATTACACTACGGGTATACAAACTTTTCTAATCGATGGTAAAGTTAGAAACAAGCAAACTTCTTAGATTTGCATAAATAATATTATTTATTTCTTTTAAAATAACCGAAATCAAAATGGCATAAGCTACTGCTACAACGTTCGGCAGGGAAAACACCACCAAGTGCAGATTCTTGATTAAGCATAAAATATCTAGAGCATATTCTATAGGATTGTGAAACTTGATTTCACATAAAATCAGCTGGTAAAGCATCTATTGGAAGATGGGAATCTGTCAATCGATTGCAAAGCAGAGGTTCCTGCCAGTTTAGTTAAAAGTTATTGCACCCTTCGTTTATTTTATAATTTTTGTTTTAGGCGTTAAAATCACTCAAAACATTTGTTAATACTATTTTTCTGTAGAGTTTCACTAATTTATCTTCACATATATGAAATAAATAAAAAAAATAAAAAACTCTAAAACTTTAATTTTGATAATCAAATCAAATGAATTTGATTACTATTATGCTAACGTTCGCTTATTTGCTTTCTTATAATATATCCCGTAGACCAAAAACTAGATAGAATTTTAATTTATTTGCCGAAAACATTACGAGAATCTATCAGTTGTTTGTAGTAAATAAATACTTTTCTCATTTGAAATTCATCACTAGTGCATACCGCTGTTGATAATTAAACACAACTAAATTTAATCCAAACGATGAGTGATGATTTGTATTTATTTGATATTGATTATTTCTGAAATGAGTTCGTCGTTCATGTTTGTTGTCAGGCGTTTAGGATAAATGCTAAAATGATATTTTCTAAATGGTTCGTTGATCATTGTAAATATAAATTATATTTTAAACAGAAAATATTACTTATGCCATTTGTAATTCATAAACTATAATTAGCTGATTATTGTTGATGACTGTGCATAGCATTAGTTTAAATTTATGTGTTTTATAAATATTGTTTATATAAAAGAAAACCTAATTTTGCATATAAAGTTTGTTTGTAATTGTTATTGGATAATGCACAGCAAGATATTTTGAGACTTAAAAATTTAACTCTAGTTTCTACAGGCTTAAGCTTTGCATTTCCATTCAATGTGTTCCTAAGCATGTAGGCGCCTTAGATATCTAATATAGTGGTTTTTTTAAAAACAAAGGTTAACTGTGAAACAAACTGTGACACTACACTCGCTTTTTAATATTTATGGCCAGTATACTTTGGCAATTAATCATCAATTTATGAATCCTTGAGAAAGTTACCAAATGTATTCATATTTACCTTGAAAATCAGACATGAATTCTACTAATCAGCAATGAGGCGTTTGCTAATAAACATAATTGCCGTTTATGAAATGAAGCGTACATCTACAATAGACGCTTCAAACCCCCATTAAATGCAGAAAAATATAGTTTGATGTAATAGTGGAAGTTACGGTCAATTGGTCTCAAATGTTGCGGGATTTCACACGTTTCGATTTTTTCTTGTACCCACGAAATTATGCCACGATTTACGTCGTGTTATTCTAAGCATATCCAGCAAATCTCTGAAAAGTGAATGAAGTATAGATACTGTAATTTTTGAGAAATCAAAATTTTCAAAAATAAAAATTCAAATCTGTTTGATTTTTGAAAACAGTTTCTTGTCTTAAATCAAATTCAAAACTTAAGCTAAGCTATGAATCTATTGTGGTGTAGTTTAAAAACTATCAATTTGAAGCTATCAATTTGAATTAGAAAGCAAACCCCATCTTCCGGGTGTAATCATTGGCAGAAAAATGTTTATTATCGCATAGCGTTCTATTTCCTTGACTTGATTGGATTTATGACTTTTAAAAAGTCGTTGCAAGTGATTAAAAAAGTGTGAGTTTCAGCTAGCTGAATTAATACATATTTTTAAACTACAGCTTAACACTTTGACTTAATAAAAACTGTAGTTTAAACACATTAAATGCTCAGTTTACATTGAAAAATTCAAGCGATTTATTATGTTTAAGTCTTTGATTAATTTTTGTCATGTTATTGTGTCTTGCTATACTATTGGACTGGTAGCTATTGTGCCATAAGTAATACTTAAAATTTGTTGTTTTCTTAGAGATTATTTCCATACTTTTGGTAAATTCATGACAATTTGTTTTGTTAAATGGTTAAAACGATTTGAATTTCAGCAAAGAAAAAACAACTAGAAAAATATTTATTTTTTAAGATTTTATTTAAAATAAAATGATTTTATAACCAAATCAAAAAATTAATCCGGCTTAAGTTCATATTTATTTTAATTTCAGCAATAGTAAGAAAGAAGTTACATTCTTATGATAAAAAAAAACGTTCGACTTAGTAGCAGTCTGTCTGAGCTACTTAATGTTTTCGTACTTTGTAAAAAGTGATGTATGTTATGTGTGCATAGTGCACACCGAATAAGCTGTAACTGTTAGACCATCTTATGTGAGAATATTGATCAAATTCACTTTGTGGAAGAAAAAAAGCTATCGCTTGCGTCGCTAATACTTTTAATGGACTAATAAAAATTAAAATAAAATATTAATCTTGATTTTTCATAGAAATTATTTTTAGCGATGAAGCTAAATTTTGCCGTTGTTTGCTATGCCTTATGGAACGGCTTGCCTTATGGCCACTTGTTAGCTATGGTCTATAGGGCTTCAAAAAGGAAACGATTATGGACAGAATATATTATATTTAACGGGGGAAAGTCATGAACTGCAAAATTTTTCGGCTCCATAGTTGGCTGGCATTTATTTTGCTGACAACTGGTTCCAACATGGCGTAGTCACTTGCCGAACACATCGAATAAATTCAGGTAATTACTTTGCTATTCTGCTAGGCTATCCCCCCGGGGGCACATGATAGTCTTTTTGGAGCCTACTATTCCAGCTAGACTGGTGTCTTGCGGGGTAAAAGGGAGCCCAGGCCCCTTAAAAGCTAGTAGGAGCCATCTGGACAATCCACTATATTTCCACGGGAATCAGTAGGCTCGCAGAGTTCACTATTTGTCTCTTTAGACATTACCTGTTGTCTGGCTGATTATTGAGGTTGGCCCCTATATGGGAGTATCGTGGTGGTTGTGGTTTCGAGGCCCTCGTGAGAGTTTGTGGGTCGGATCATTCACAATGAATGGTTCAGTTCCAGTGAGTATGAATGCCGTCGTGTTCTTAATTATATTAAGCTTCATGCGTTCTGGACCAAGAGTTGGAAAGTCTCCAACTTTTAAGCAAGGAGTAAAGGCTGCGACCTACTTCGAGCTTTTGATGTTGGAACTACGAGTGACCGAAGAATGCACGGAATCGAAGGCCTTCTAGGGCGAGAATGGCGCTACATACCATTCACAGTGGCCACCATCTGATTATGGCCCACTGCCGGTGCAGATGTTAACCTTATCACGCATTCTGCTAGGCTATGTTCTGCCGGAGAAATTCTTTGATAAAGCAAAAAAATCTAAAAATCTCTTTTTCTAACATCGGTTGCTAATTTGAATACGTTTTTCGAACATCAGAGGCGTAAAAAAACTTAAAACGTTCAAAGGTTGTAACGTTCAATTTGCTGTATTGTTTTATTTTCGCTGATGTTTTGTTTTTTTTTGTTTTTATTAACCGAAGTTTGAGCGAAAATCAAATTATATTTTCCTTTATGAAGTGTTTTTTCTCTTTATAAAATTAATTACTCTTAAGTTTTTTGCTTATTTATTAAAACAAAAAATAAATACTTATGCATATACAGTTGTGCTCATAAAAATCGAATGCCTATAACAACAAAATAATGAAAGCCATAATAAACAATGTTGTTTTAAACTGGAATCAGCTCATAATTAGCTGTGCACAAAAAAAGAGTATAAGACTAAAGATAACATTTAAAACTGGTGATGGTATCAAATTTAAAAATTTTGCGATACAAGGAGTCAATAATTTGGGTGACAACAAGCTGGCGACGTTTACCGTAGTGCATTTCGCATAGCATTTCATATATAAAACATTTATATTCCGCAATCTTTTGTCTAAAACTGCTTTCTTAGGTATATCTTCTATATATATAAAAGAGGATGTGTGTATGTATGTAAGAAATGGACTCGAAAACGGCTGGGCCGATTTTGATGAAATTTTCAGAGAATCTTCAGAATATTCAGGCGGGTGACACTGTGATTTTGATTTTCGGTCTGTGGGCGGAGGGGCGTGGCAAAACCCACCAATGATATATACATATACATATTTATTATTTGTTTTTCTTTTTTATTTTATTTTTTAAAGCCATTGTTATGCTTTTCAAAACGAGATATCAATCTCTTAAATCGGTTATGTAGTTCCGAAGATATTTACAAAAAAAAAACTCACTAATACATATATAATAAAATATCAAAATTTTAAAACTTCCGAAATGTTGAACTCGCTTGAGTTATCTGGACTGCCGCCCCACCGCCTACAAATGAAAGTTGGTGTACCAATTATTTTGCTTAGAAATATCTGCCAGCCACGACTTTGCAATGGGACACGTTTAGTAGTCAAAAAAGTTATGAAAAATGTGATTGAAGCAAAAATTTTAAAAGAAAAATATAAGGGCGATGTGTTGAAACCACGCATTCCTATGATTCCTCCAGATTTGCCGTTTGATTTTAAATGGCTTCAGTTCCCCATACCTGTTGCTTTTCAATGATCCCTGTTTTTTGCACGGTCAGTTATATGTATCACGTTCACGTGCTTTGTTTTTCAATACCGCGAACCAAAATCGATCAAAAAATGTCGAAGAAATGACTTGCAAAGCAGTCACGGGCACGCTAGTTTCGTATAATTTCCAACATATTCTTTTTTTGTATTGGTGGCATACGAATATGCTGTTTAGAACCAGAACTATTTTACTTTACAGTAGGTCTCTCTATTTTTATCAAACTATGTTGGGAAAAACCGCCACTGCTGTAATGACCACTGTTGTATTTATTATTCGTTTCTTATCGTAAATATGCTTCTGTAATAAGTATATTTTTTGTATTTCTTTGTGACATTAGTTTTATTAATTCTTGGCTATAAAGTTTTTTTCACACATTAATTAATTCAAAAGTAAAGCAAAATGGAATAAAACTGCAACTTGTGCAATGAGAGATAGATCGAAAAAATCGTAGCACATTTTTAGTAATAACGTCTATTTTATATTTTTCAGTTGAATGCATTATTTAAGTTTGTGGAAAGCTTTTTGGAAAATTTTAACCTACAGTATAGATTGAGGTAATTTGTGCTAATTTTTTTTATTACATGAGAAATAAAGAAATCCGTTTTCTGTATGGAAAATGTTTTTATTTTTATAAAAAAAAATTCTCTTTAAAAGGTATGATTTGAGATTTTTTCGATCACACTCCTTTACAAATACCTGATGATGATGTGAACTAAATTGTTTCCCCATCCTACATTCATAACTTTTATATTTTATGATTAGATATTAAAATTGGCATTAAATACATTTTCCCATCACATTTATAAAGTAAAGGAGAAAAAACGCAATATTTAATTAATTTAAATCAAGTTGTAGTATGGCATTTAAACATCAAGTTTATTTGCAGTCAGAGTTATTTTTAAAATATTATTCAAATTATGGAAGTTGGCTCCTTAAAAAACTTTGATGTTGGTGTAAAACGTACCTCTATTTAAACAAAATCTTTTATTTTTTTTTTATCTGTTATTTTCATTTCTTCTTTCCGATAAATGGAGTCCGTGTAAAGAATAACTTCTCTGGTATTATGTTGTTTGGTTGTCCTCTTTTGAGAATTATATTCAAATATTCTTTGTTTTTTTTATTAGAGTTGCTCTTTATTTTCAATTTTGTAATTTTTGTTGTTTTTTGTATTGTTTAAGCTTTTATAAATATGCCTGTTACAATTATTGCCACCAGAGGTGCCAACAACTTTTAACAGAAAAGGGAAAATCGCTAAAAAAAAACTAAACTATTTTTTCTATGAAAACTTTTTTGCTTTGAAGCGTCAGAGGACTAAATTGAAACTTTCTAAATCAATAATAAAACGAACTATTTAACACCGGGTTAAATAATTATTATTCTAAACAAAATATTTAATTATAAGTCAGTATCATGCTTCTGCAAGTCAACGTTTGTACAACGTTGGGATATAGGACGAAGTAAGTGTTTTATTCTTCTTACTTTGCGTTTAATAAAAAGATGTTGTGATCGAAAAGAAACGCCAACCGCCAGAAAACTGCATGCTAGAGGCAACACTCATGGTCCCCAATGCAGACAGAGGAGAATGCGTGAAATTTAATCCATGAACTCAACTTGTCTCCGATCTCAACAACTCAGGATTTCAGGCACCAACACTATACTGTAAGATCTCGGATGTTTTCCTAACAAGAACCAATTGACTCTCAGCAATAGTAATGTTACTAGGATATCGAATTTAGCTAGAAATGAATTTTTTATAATATGCATTTTTATCATAGCAGTCATATTAAAAGTAGAATTGACACATATGTTCTAAAAAACCAACACATCCATAGATATTGAATTTTTGCTGTGGGTTTTAGAATGATATTTTTTTCAGAAAAATTTGCCGGAAATGCCTTTTCAAGCAACAGCGAACGCTTTTGAGCCATAATAATGGAATTTTTATAGCCGCAAATAAAAGATATAAATTTGGATAATCTTTGATCTTAATAGCACAACAAACAATCGCAGTCAATTGGCCGACTCGGAGTTGGAGTATTTTTTTTCTGAGACTTTAAAGACCGATGCCATTCGAATAAGCCTTTCGTAAGAAAAAACTATACAATGTCAACAAAGTTCAGCAAAAATTAAACTGAAACGATAAGCTACTGCGCGAATAATTTCACATGATTGAAAGGATGGTTTTTTAAAAAATAAATAATGAGAATTTTTGTTGCTGCTAACAAAGTAAAATTAACCGTGACCGTTATTTTGGATTGAAATTAATTTCTGTCGACTGTATCACCTTTATTTCTTTTTTTTTCCTAAATTAAAAATAAATTCACTATTTTAATACTTAAAATTTTTAAATTTAAAAAATAAATTTAAGCGTTTATTATTTAGTGTTGTGAAAATGCCACTTGCTGTGCCAACAACCAGTTTTCGTGCACAAAAATACGTTTGCTTTTAATCGATGCATCAAATAATAATTTATTATTTTTTGTGAAATTGCAAAACGGATGCAAAATAGATGCAAAAATGACAAACAGGTGTAGAAAACATTTTGCTCAAGCACAGTCATTAACAGCTCACATGCGATAAAACAGGATATGATCGGTTTATCTATTTCTAAAGCTGTCAATACGACATGCTTGAGATTTTAGAAAAAGAGTTAGTCTGTTGGTTTATATGCAAATAAACAATTATTTTTATTGTTCTCCAGCATCCGGTAGTTTATTTTTTTTATGCACATCAAGAATTACAAATACGAAATCTGTTCTTTGTGAAAAAACGGTTCCATATTTGTAAATTTTTCTTTAAATTGTTATAGTTTGATTTATAGCAAGATTTGTTTTTAATAAGTAAGTTGAATGTACAGAATGTAACAAATCAAAATCACTTTTGATTGCAGAAAAATTCAAAAATCTAACAACTAGAAAAGTGAATGTATTGCAAATGTTGAAACTAACAAAGTTTTGTAATTCAATTCCACAAAAATTATAGTAAACAAAAAAAAAAAAAATAAAAAACAAAGATATTAAACTCTTTTTATAATCCCCAGACTCTGACTAACATGCCGATTGTTGTGTTCGTCTTAAAGAAATCGTTAGTTGGGTTGGTTGGTTGATTGGTTGGCGCTGCCCGTTGGTAACAATTTTTGGCAGCGAACAAACACATCAGTATGTGTCTCCTTGCTTTAGCTTAAATTGTTTTCGTTCGTGTTGTGTTTGGTTCTCTGCCTCACTCTCTTTCTGAACTGTCAACGATTTTGTTGCAAACAAAAAGTTTGAGAAACAATTACAAGATATGTTTTGTTAGGATTTTCCTTGCTTTTCTTGTTTATTGTAAATAGTCGCCAAAAAAGCAATTGCAATACTGGAGTTTTACATTGTTTGTACGTACATATGCAAGCGTGACTTTATTTATTTGCTAAGCGACCACAAACACCTTCTTGAATGTTGTCAGTAGCGGGCCAAATTAAAAATATCAGGCTATCCAACCCCACCCTTTGTTTGTGTAATAAGTTTTAGTTTCATGGGAAATTGAATGACACATTTAGAAAGAACAAAACTAAATAAATTATAAGGGAAGATACAATATATATTATTTTATAAAAGTTTACACTTTTAATAAAGTTTAGCTTTAATTTATCCAATTGACAAACAATCATTATACTTACTACTACGCAAAAAACTATCTTAGGAGCTGAAGCCCCTGTCAAAAGGAATTTTTAATTTACGTTTTCTTTTCACTTTTCAAAATCAGCCATCTAATTGACAATTATAGGAATCAGTTTTCCTAAAAGCGGAATTTTTTAGAAACAAGCTTGAAGTTACCACATCTGTTAGGAGTATATACAGGGATAGAGTATCGTAGGTTTAGAGCAGCTTGTTTTACTGGTAGTGTTGCAATAAAAGCGGTAATGTATGCATTTGTTTTAAATTGTTTTCTGTTCAATCCATAATCGAAATTTATTATACATCATGTCCACTTAGGTCTTGCATTCAAATAACTGGCTACATTAAAGAAAACTTCTCCATGTATTCACGTTGTTCGGATTCGATCACATACTCTATCACTGATGGTAGATCGTCGAAACCTTCTGGTACTCCCCTTTCGGGTAATGGCATGGTGAAAATGCTCTTTAAAGAGCCAAATATCATTTTACTACTATTATTGAGCAACTGATTTATATCATAAATATTGAATTTCTTCATTTTATTGGTGTATAATATTAGTTTGGCATTTGGACTTTTTTAAACAGCTTGTTTTTTTCTCTTTGTTCCATACTGATTTCTGTCGTGGTAGGCATTCATTAAAATCAATATCCGGCTCAAAGGACCACATGTTCTTCTCATTGTAGTTTTGAGATTTATATTTCTTTATTATTCTTAATATATTGTTACGTTTATATCTTTTATAAACGTTTTGTTATGAGTGCAAAATAAATAACACCAGATTTCAGAGTTTTTAAATTAATTACAAGATTATTTACTTTATCTACACAAAGTTGACGCCACAGACCAATTTACTTACGATGCATGTCTTTATTTCACGAGGTTTATTTTTCAACTAACTACCTATCCACTCAAACGCTGCCTTTTTATATTAGTCCACTATAAGTCCAGAAAAATTAAGAATCTTCTACTCGCTTTGTATCACATTTTGGTGTTGTACGTTGTCCATTCAATGTATAGGCGCTTGTATGTCTGTGTGTATTTTGGTTTTTATACTGATAAAGTGTCTTCCTAGAATTTATTTTAAGATATTTGTTGTCATGCATACAGAAGATTTCTCAAAAAACCACGCAGTTAGTAAATAGCATATCTAATTGTTGTTGTTTTGCGTGTATAAAATTTCTGCGTAGTTTGTGACTAGAAATTTATTGCATAACGTGCATAAGTTTTCTTAGCAAGCCACGCAGTTAGTAAATGGCATACCCAGTAGTTTACTTTAATGCTTAATTATTTTCTTTTAAAACTTAAGCCAGACACATCCGTAACAATATTTATGAATGAACTTTATACCGTGAACAAAAGTTAGAACCAGCAAAAAAACGTCTCTTTTCGCTTAAAATCCGGAAAAGGTTCTCCGCCATCTTTGGATAAAACTCAACTCCTATTATGTCGATGGCACTGGATTTTTTTAGAATTAGAAAAATTAATTAAATTTTAATGAAACGCGATTGATTGCATTGGTGTGGCGCCGCTCTCTCTAAGAAATTGCTTATAGTGACAGTGGTATTTTACAAGATTACTTGACGATTTCTGTATGAATGGGTTGGACGATGTTAGTGTTAATGTTGTGTATGGTTTGTGGATTATTCGTATAACATCGGTTTTTAGCAATTATCGAACTTAGTGCCCAGAATATCTAATTCTACTAAAACAAATGATTGATTATCTGACTTCAAGCCTTTAAATTCAGCTCAAGAAAAATCGTTTGACATTGCCTTAAATCACATTTTCAGTCGAATTTTCAAAAGGAAAGTGTTTTTGTTTTCTTTTTCGTTTTCATCTTATTCAATTCTTTAAAAAATTTCTCAATAAACCTGTTCCACTAAAGAAAGCTTAATTATTTTAATAAAAGGTTTTAGTATTTCGACCCTTTCCGACCGAACCGTATCTTTTTGAAACCATACCATTGTCGTTATATTTATATTTGAACAGAAAAGAAAATTCAATTTAATTTTTGCATGTTTCATTATTTAAAGTTTCAGATATACGAATACAATTGGCCGCCATTAATCTTACAGAAGTTGTATTCCAATTTTATTTGTAACCAAAATAAATGAGTTGGAACTATTGAGCTTTTTGCCTTAAAATAATTTAGTTGATTTAAAAGGCGTAAAAAGAAAATCGTTGCATGTCGTTGTTCGTTCAATTTGTCGTGATTTTAAATTTTGCATACATATCGGATAAGACTGATTAGTAATTTATTTTAAGTTTAATTTTTATCGCTACAACTGAAACAATAAAAGCGACTAAAATAAATTCATTTTGTAATTGTTTTTTATTTTTTCATTGCTTTGTTCCATAAATAATGTTTAATTTTGCCTCAAATATAACCAAGTTTACGATGATTGTTATTCTAAACTTCAGGCATATAATAATGGTTTTTTCTCCTCCGCTTACATACCCACACAAACAGATTAATACATTTCTAGTTACTAACCTGCACCGTTAATTGCCAACGAACAACCTTGAACTTATTTTTAATATTAAATACAAAGGAAGATAAATATTCCTACCGCATAGTGGGGGGAAGAATGATTTTCAGTTGAAATTTTATAAATATTACATGAGCAGAGAACTACAGAACCCATGAATGATTACGAATTGAAATTCCTTTAAAATATGTCGCTTCTGACTAACAATTTTTAATATATTTGTTGCCATAACTTGTATTTTTGAATAAAGCTTAAAACAAAAAATCTACAAAAATTGTTTTCTGAAAATTATCCATTATATATGAAATTTTATATTTACACCTCCTCATTGGAATAATAAGAGCAAAAAAATTGCATTACTTTCGTAAAGAAACTCAAAAATCCCAACAAATTCTCAAATTCTAGGCCAAATGGATTTGTTACCCACGTGTTCTGGTAAAAATACTTTAAGGAGTAACTAAGAATCGGTTTTTTGTTGTTTTTGGGCAAATGGAAATAAATCAAAATTTTAATATATATAAAAAAAGTCAAGAGAAACATAAGCTCAGTGGCGACTTTGGTAGTAAATTTGTTTTTCCTGAAGTTATCTCAAATTAAATTTTATATATTTTTTTAATATGTATTTTTGTATTTGACTTACACACAAAAATTTTAAGGGGAAAAGCTATTTTCTATTAATACTAATATATTATTACGTTTACTCCTTTTAATAAATGTTTTGTTATTGCAAAATAGTAACACAGTACGTAATTCGTAAAGTAAAACGATTTATTTACTTTCAATACACACAAAATAAACACGATGGTAACTTTGTTGTCTTTACTCACTAATGCCTTAACTTTAATTAGTTCATTTCCCCAGCAAGTGGTGCTTATATTAATGTTTTAAGCGGTTCTCGTACATACAAGAGTGTTAATTCTACGATAACATCACCCCATATTCTTGTTGTTATTATCATTTAGTTCAGGCGCGTGCTTGGATGTCTTTTGATTTTTTCTGTGTTAGTTGTTTTTGTTTTCTGCTGTTTATCTTATTTGGTAGAATTTTTCATAAGCATGTTGTTGTTGTTTTGTGTGTAAAAGATTTCTTAGAAAACTACGCAGTTTGTAAAATCCACAGTGGGTCGTTTCGTTTATTTTATTTTACTAATAATTATTTTCTTTTAAAACTTAACAAATCATCTTCGTAGCAATATTTATTTAGATATTTATTTATCCCTCGCAAAGTGTAAAATTTTGAAGTTCCTTTTTTTTAATTCTTGTCATTTAAAAAAGAAAAATTAAAAAAATGAGAAAAAGTTTGAAATTTTTTCCCTCAAAATATTTTGATTCTGTCCCACAGTGAACAGTTAAAAATTGTGAAAGCATCGTTGTTGCAGCTGCAATAAAGCAAAACCATTTTAAGTGAGTTTTTCCTGTAGTACTGTGCTTTGAACTGTGTTACTTGTTTGTTGTATTCTGAGCTTTGAAACATTCAATTGTTGCTTGTTTTTGCAGAAACGACCTTGCGGTCTGTCTACATTTTAGCTTTTATTTTCAGTTTCTAAGATGTTTTACAATTTGTTTGAAATTAATTATTGATTATTTTTACAGAAATACATAACTAAAAAAATTTTTTAAAGCAAACTGACGCCCTGAGTTTGGCAACGTTATGGGAATTATATCATTCCAATTGAGAACTTTATGTGGTAATGGACATGTGTTAGGCTACGCAAAAAGAATAATATTCATTTTCTATTAATGAATTCAAATTGGTAAATATTTAATTAATAAAAGATATTTTAACAGCAAAAACGAATTGTAATGGAAAGCTTAACAACAACATTCATAAAAGCCATTAAAACAGTAACAAAATAAAATGCATAAAATAATTAATTTCAAGTTTATTCTATCCTGATTATCCGAACGATTTTCATCTTGATTAAGGGATTTAAGGAAAAGTTATCTCTCATATTAATGGGTGGTTCCATCGCAATATACTCATAGTATTTCAGAACCCTAAAGCTGCTTTTATAAGAAACAATCTATAAAAGTACAATAATGGGGAGTTTAGATGCATGAGAATGTCGAGAATGTCAAACATTTATCAGAACTGCGTCATTAAAAATATTTCAAAAATGTATTATTTGATTTTTTATTTGCAACGTCTGTGTACAATTTTCGTATATTAATTTAAAAAAATAAGAAACTCGCACGGTTTTGCGTGTGACTCGATTTTCGTTGAGAGCGCATCCATTTGCGATTAATTGGCCAGTGAATCGCACTACGCATAACAGAGAAAATGGTTTTTTATTAGAACAGTCCTATGTAAAATAAACTTCTTCCAGAGGTCGTTCCTGTTACTTTCAATGTAGGAAAATTAAAATCGAATGTCCACAAACACCACTACTCCCTCTTTCCTCCTCCTCATAACGTAATTTCCTAGTTCTGATACAATGCATTGCATGAGAGTAGGGGTCATCCCCTGAGTGCTGGTCCGAACGATAAATAAAAAACAGAAACAAAAACTCATTTCTCAACACTTATTTTATACATTTACGGAATCGATTGCAGTGATTAAAATCTTTTAAAAAATATTGTTTTAAACTAAAGCTGACTTTGTACTTAAATATAATTTAATAATTATTTCCTTCTAACTTGTGTATCATTTCAGGTAAGTCTTTGATTACTTGATCGTAAAGTTGAAATTACACATTTACTTTGAGGTAAGACTGGCACAATTATCTACTTACTGTTTTAAAATAATTTTCTTAACACTCAAATAATTATTAATCTAAATATTGTTTTATTTATTTTTTCTTATTAAATTGGTCAAGGTTTGATTGACCGTAACACTTTGCATTTATTTGATGTAACAGAAATTGAAAAAATAAATAAATCGTAGCAAAAGTGGAGGAAAAAATAAACAAATTTCCATGAAAATAACAAAATAATAATTTTTAATTTATATTGTTATTGAATAATATTACGAATAACGAAAATTGCTTGTATTACATATTTCATAATTAACATTCGATTGTTAGCAAATGTTTATTTTTTTTACTAATATTTTTTATAAATTTTATTCATACATGCAATCTTCATACCGAAATAAATTCAAATTTACAATTTACTAAATCGGTAAAACCGTTAAAGAAAACTAGTTGTGTATGTGATTTTCAATATACAGCCTTGCCAAAGTAAGATTTTATTAAATTAAAACAAAACAAAAAAAAAAAGAAAGAAAAACATCTTAAAAACACAGCTGCACGTTTTAAATAAACAGATAGACGACAGCAGACTACAGAACCACAAATGTTGCTGCGGTAATGGCAGCCTTAAACTCGTTTTTTAATCTTGCAACAAGACATGTCAGCCTTTGCGAAAAAAAATCTCTAAAAAGAACTTAAGAAACTAAAACAGAGTTGGAAAAAATTATTTTCAAGTTTGTGATTGGCTTGACTGCAAAATTCAAAATATTGTTGGACTAAACTATAATGAGAACATAAACGTATATCAAACTATAGCTTATAAAGAACACTTTTCGACGATACATCAGTCTTTTGTCTTTGAGGGAAAACATTTTATGCCCGAATTTTATTTTCAAATTATCGGAAATATTGGAAAAATTCATGTGTTTACATATGTAAATACAGTCAAAGCACGGTTTAACGAATGATATAATATTCAGATATTTGTTATATCGAACAGTATTTTTTTACCTTAACATTTTATAAAAAACCGTGGACCGCAATTTTAAAAACATAAAAATTTAATTGTATTTATAATTTAGTGTAGAAATGAAACTGTAATTGATACTTTCACGTTTTTATTTATACTTTATTAATAATTTTCTAAGCACTCATTTTTATCTTTTTACAAGCCAAATGGATCATGTAAACTGCATCGTATAAACTAAGATTTTTTTAAAAAATCAACGACAATTTCTGTTTTTGATAAAACAATTTTACTCAGTAAATGATTTCTGTAATGCATTTTTAAAATACGGATGGCATTTTGGTTCATCGGTTGTATTAAAGGTGTTACGTTAGGTGGTAGATAAAGCGTCCATATTTTTTCGTGTTTGGTTGTTTTGACTAGCTCCTTTGCGGGCAGATGACTTGGTGCTTTATCAAGAATAAGTAGTGCTTTTGCGGGTAGATTGTTGCTTTGTAAAAATTGTTCAACCTTAGAAAAAATTAAAAACAGAAGTTTCGTTTTCGGCTATTTGCCATCTTCAGTGTTCTTTCTATACTGTTCACAAACCAAAACGTAAAATCATACCCAAATAAATTAAACCTCGTCGGGGAATATATGCACATAACAAAAGTAAGACACTGTCACTTAAAATATATCTGAGCATAAAACCTACGTCTGGAGCAAACATTTCAAAGAACCACATTTCAAAAATTGCTGAATTCATCACGCATTTTTTGAATAGGTGTAATTCGTTGGAATAACCCTGTTTTTAAATGAACGAGGTTTTACCAATTAAGAGCGGTTTTAAATTTTTTGAACCGGATGCGTTTGCACATAGAAGAACTGTTACCCTTTTCTTGGATAACTTCCTACCAGGACCACTGGATTCTCTAGCATGGACAAGTGTCAGGCAGCAATTTCAACATAAACCGGTCACATCCACATTAAAAATTGCATCTCTTGTTAAATTCTGTCCGATTACTAAGTTATGGAAATGATTTTTAAAATGCTGCAAAGTTTTTCGTCGGTTTGCTTTAGCAACCTGATTCCATATCTCTTCTTAAAACGTGATAGCCGGCCATCGCTTACATGAAAATCGGAGACGTAGATTTGATTATGGATTTCTAATGGCTTTGCTTTTAAAACCATTCCATTGATTGATATATGCTCAAAAACCATTCAAAGAAAGCCCTTTACGTTCTTGGAAATTCACCTTTTTTAAGCGATCGCCGATTTTTTGTTCTATTGTATATAATTTATGTTTGTTCTTTTTTTAAGATACATATTGAAGATTTTGATTCCATACTTTACTGAAAAATTTACACCTTTCTTACGTTCTTCTAAAATCTTCGTTTTCATAATGAACCAAACGAAACTACTAAAATTTTAACTACCAACTTTAAAAAAGCAACGCATCACAAAGCATAGATGCCAAAAACACACACAAAAATCTAACGGTTCTGTAGCTTTGCGATTCTTTGAATCGGGATTATTTTTTGTGTTTTTTTTTCTTGCCATTCGCTATATAAGGTAGTTAATGTAAAAATTTGCCCATTCGTTATATCGGATATTCGTTAAACCGATTTACTACTTTGTAGTATTTTGAACACCGGTTTCCCTAATAAAGCATTTTACCTATTACCTTCAAAGTATTTTTCTTCTGTGATATTTTAGCGGTTTTGCTAACAAGGATTTTTTATTAAAGCAAAAGCAACTCGAACTATGTACTAAACCTAATTGGAGAGGTAATTTCTTCAATTTGTCAATATTTTAAATAAAATATTTTTATACTAAATATTTTACAATGAATTTTAGGTTTGCACAGCCAGACAGGTCATGTTAAACGCTTCAAAATAGCTTTCATATGACGTTAGGTTTGGTTAAATAGTTTTACAAATATATATACATATATAGGGCGAACCGTTATGAATTTTGGTGGTATAATAGTCATAACAAACAAACAGTGCTACGATATTGTATAATGGGACATAAGAACATGAACGAGCTTAAACCGATTGATTGTAGACGTGCAGAAACTTCACTCAAGATTTTAAAAATAAAATTGCATAAATAAATTTATCTAAAATCTAATAATGCTAAATATAATTAAAGTCACTTGTTGCCTGCTATCTTCTATGTTTTTAATGTATAACTTGAATTATTTTCCAACATATGTGAAAATCGTAAAAATCTTCTTTACAAAACCGACTAATATAAGGAATCACAAAATTAAAAGTTTTATATAAAATTTCACTGAAATTTTATTCAATAAACATTAGAAAAGCATTTTAGTGCCACTCAAAATCAGTTTAGCATAATTTTCTTAAAATTTTATTCTATTTTTCCATGTACGAGTACAACGATCATTATAGTTTTGCTTTGTTTCAAAATATACCATCCATAATTTGGTAGATTTCGATGTCTTAAAAAAATATGAGCTTGGCGGGCTTTTAATAATCGTGTGCAGAATATTTTTGCTTTTCAGCAGCATGAATTAAATTTAATTTAAACACCAAATGCCTTAAATTTATGTCTTATAACGTCACATCCGCCGTTTACAACATACTTTTAAAAGTCTTGTGTTCTAAACTTTATATTTCAATCACAAATTATTTTTAATTCCTCAAAAATCTTTTAATTGCTGTTATGATTTTGATTTTTTGTTGTATCTTAAAAATAATTTTATTTATTATAACTTTTTTAAGTTTCTCACCAATATGTCACGAACAATAAAGAATGATTGAAAACTTCATTTGCTTTTGATTCCAAGATCATAGCCTACATGTTGTTTTGTAATCTCCACCTTTGCTATTCTCAAATTGAATTGCTTTTTTATTTACTAAATGTTCTGTTAGCTTTTAATTCCATGCACAGTGTGTGAAACTGTCATTTAATTTAAGTTTGATTTCGTTTGCTTTCGTTTTTTAAATGCCAACTAAATAAAAATAAATATTGTTACTTCGCACAGTGGGAACGATAACAATATTCGATAATACTACAAATTTTTGTTTACATTTTAAACTTTTTATAGACGCAGTTTTTGAACTATTGACTGCACGATAATTGGGCAGTGGGTTAACGCTAACTATCGCAGCTTTTTTATTAATTAAAATGCAATTAATGCAATAGTGTAAATAAATAAGCTTGAATTTAAATTTCGGCAGTCCAGGCCACAGGTAGTGCTGAATTTTTATGTGCGAAGAGATTTGATAAGGAGATATGATACTTAAAGCTGTATATTTTTCGATTAAGCAGAAATATATTGTTGTGAAAATGCTTCACGGGTTTTGTAATTAACCCCTAATTTTATTAATAA
Source organism: Trichopoda pennipes (assembly GCA_030448955.1). Taxonomy (NCBI): domain Eukaryota; kingdom Metazoa; phylum Arthropoda; class Insecta; order Diptera; family Tachinidae; genus Trichopoda; species Trichopoda pennipes. The sequence continues at coordinate 12,094,003 of JASKUP010000088.1, forward strand.
TGCTACCTTCGATGTGTATTTATGTAATCGATAAGAGTAAGTAAAAAATATTTGATTTAGGCAGATGGAATTCTGAACTTCACATGGTCCTTGGGTTCATTTAGGTCCTTGGGTCCTGAAAGTTTCAAGATAACTAATTTAATATAGCGCCTTCGATTTTGTGGGTGTGTCTATTAATAAAGTAGGGTGACCAAGAGAAAAAATCTTAGATTTGTATAAATCAAATTTCGAAATTCTCAGTTTTTTAATTAAATTTGAAATTTTTTTCAACACTTTTACTCATAAAATGCAACCTTAAAGTCATTTGTCTGTGAATATCAAAAGGCATATATAGCTTTTTAAAGCTGTTTTCTGTTTTCCGTTCCAAGCTTAGCGATTATTAACATGGGCACTAAATTTAAAATTTGATAGTATTAACTCAAGAAGGTATCCAGTGTTACACACTTAGCAAATTGTTACATTTTTTTATCTTCCGATTGTTTTGCTTTGAGAAAAAAGAAAACGAAGAAATTATAAGTTAATTAGGGAAAGATTGGTTTTTTGTTACCAAAAATATGTACAAATTTAGAATTTTTGCAGTTCTCACTTTGTAAACTGTACATTTTCAAGACTTGTAAAGATATTTGTATTATACAGATTGCAGAATATATTTGAAAATATTGCCCAACATTTCGCAAGAAAAAAGGATTTGTTCCTGAACTTATAGACGATTCTAAAACTTTGAAATAAATTTTAAATTATTTAGATTTCAACTCAAGGACCTTATTGCCTTGTTCTTGAAAAGCTCACACCTTAAAATAAGGCTCGTTTACTTTTCCGATATTAACCTGTGATGTGTTTGTATTTCCGATTCAACTATAAACAATCTGCAGCTTCATTTCCAAAAAGTATTGTTTCTGTCACACGGAAGGATATTGCAGTCTAAAAAATGTATTACATTCTGCTAGTGTCGGAATTGTTTCTTTCTAATCTATTTAAAATTTAACATTTGATTTATTTACAAATTTATTTTTCATAATTACAAAAAAAATTATTTTTTTTTTAAACATTAGAAATTATTTTTTTTAAATAAATTGTAATTATTAAAAAAAAACTTCTTTTCTTATTATTATACCGTGAATGAGTTATCCCAAAGCGCAAAAAATATAGTTAAAATACTGCACTAAACTCTGTTTAAATTAGAATAAACTATTCATTAAATTTTTTATTCCTAATTCTTTAGTGGTATATTGTATTTTTTTTTATAATAAAACATTTTCCGAAAAATGTAGTCTAAAAATAAATTACAAATAACAGCTTTTAACATTCTTTATGTTCAGCTAACCAAAAATTTTATTATTTGCAACGCGTGTTTCTTTATAATAAATATTTAATAGAAACAATTACGTAAAATGCTGAAGTATTTAGTTTTTCATTTCATTAAAATTATCAACTGGAAAAAAATATAAATGAAAAGTTAAGTAAAAACTTGCAGTTGAAAGTTAAGTTTATTGTAGACAAAATGAATCAACGCATGTTAAAGTTGTGTTAATTATTTGAACAATATTTTTCTTTTTTTTTAATTTTCGCACAAAAATCAAAACTACAAAATAATAAAAGTAAAAGTACGAAATATGTATATATGAGATGTATACATAGAGATTATTATCACATACTTATACTTATTTTTTTTTAGTTTTTAAAATGAAACGGCGTTAACAAAATATAAAATCTTTTTTTAGCATATCTACTCCATATCTAATGCATTAGCATGGCTCAAAAAACACACTAAAAAAACCTACATATATGTATTTAAGTTTGATTAGCGTTTGAATTGATATAGAAATTATCATTTATCAAGCGTTGTGTATGATACTATGTTATATTTGACCTTTCCTTGGAAAAAATATAATCATAATATATAAGGTGTTCGCCGGGAAGATATACTACTTTGTTTGTTTATAAGTTTTGATTCAATAAAAGAAAATGGATCTTATATTATGTTTGGAATACAATATTAGATAAATGCCCGCCTCTGTTAGCCTCACAAATGCGAGCCCTGTTGAACACATTTTTCATTACATTCTCACACATTTCACGCGGTATTTTATTAATTTCGTCACGAATATTTTGTTTGAGTTGCTCTAGCATTTCTGGTTTGTTTGTTGCACAAAAAGAAATCTGAAGCAGTCTAATCAGGCGACCGTGGAGGCCAATCAGCACCACCATTTCTTGAAATAACTTGTTGTGGAAAGAGGTTTTGCCATAATTCCATTGTAATCCTGGCTGTATGCGATGTGGCAGCGTCTTGTTGTGATACCTCATGTTAATCAAGTTGTGGCGTTAAAAAGTTTTCAATCATATCGTGATATCGCTCCCCATTCACAGTTACCGTTAAGCTTTTTCGTTTCGTTTTCAAAGAAGTAAAGCCTGACCAAATTGTACACCAGATTTTCACTTTTAATGAATGCAAAGGTGACTGTTAAATAATTTGAGGGTTTCCCATTCTCCAGAATCAACTATTATGTTTATTCACATATCCATTCAAATGAAAATGTGCCTCGTCACTCATTATGATTTTTTCATGAAAATCAGGGTTGCCATGGGCGAGCTGTAACATCCGATTGCCATATTGGCGACGTAAATGGTCTCTTGTGGCAGAAGCTTTTGTGTCAACTGAACTTTATATGGAAAAAAAATGCAAATCCTTGTGCAAAATTGTAGCCACAGTTGTTCTTTGAACTGTCACAACTTATGTCTACCAAAATGGTGGCAAAACAAAGTAGTGTACCTTTCCGGCGGACACCCTATATAAAGAGAATAATAAAATAAAATAAGGCAATGAAACAAAGTTTATGTCTAATTAAAAATTTTAATAAATTATATAATAAAATTAATCCTAAAATTAAAAACTGATCCAGTAGAGTCTCTACGTGTATAATGTGCGGACATTCAAAATTTACATACAGCATGTGTCACTATAACGACAAATGTAAATAATAAAATTAAAAATAAAGATGTAGTTTGATTCACACAGAATGTATGTCGGCAGTATCAAGTGAGAGGATCAGATATATTTTATCAATTTGTCCTGCCTACACATACAATTTTTAGCAACCAAAGATACCCGTCTGTGATTCTCATTCAGTGGATTTTTTTTTAATAATGTATAAAAGAAAAATTAAAGTCCTAATATTTTATCTTATTAACAAAATATCCGATAATAAAATTGAAATTAGACAGTTTAATTCACACAGAGTGTGTGCCGGTGGTATTAAATTTAAAAAAAGAACAAAAAATTTTGGTAAGCCATCCTAATACACTTATGTTGTATTTTTCTATTTATGAATAAATGGTTATTTGTTTTTGTTGTTAAAAAATAAAAACAGTTTCTGCTCTAATGATCAAGTGTTTTTTCTTTGAAAATAGTTTTTATTTTATTTATTTTCATTTAGAAAAATTATAAAATAATAGCTGGAGTTTTTTAGATTTTGGCAATAATACTTTTAACAAAACTTCAATTATTTCGGTCATTTGACAGAATGACAAAAATTTTTTCAAATTCAAATAGTTAAGAAATTTTTTGTGGACCGACATAAAGAGTAACAATTATGCGTCTAATATAAACCTGAGAAATTTCGGATGCGATCATCATATGCAACCCTTTTTTTTTAATTGTAAGATTAGAGAATTCAGGAACATTATTTAAAGTTCGCACCCTCAATACAAAAGGGTCACAACTTAAAATACTAAAATTTTTAGGAGAGACAAAAAACTGTTCAGTTCATCGTGCAGAAGCAACACACTTAAGACAAAAATAGACATGACTGTATTTTTCCAGATAAAGAAGATAGTGATGTGAAAGAAATTTTTGCCGTAGTAAGAGATGTGTACTATGAATTAATTTATGGAAAAAAAGTCAGTTTTAGAAAATTTTGAGTTGTGATCCTTTTGTATTTAGGGTGCGATATGTGTGAAGTATTAAAATCAAAAAGTCTATTTATACTAATATTTTGAAAAACACTGAAACTATATTTCCTTTGAGTTCCTTTGAGCGTCACGATACACGGTCAATACAACTTATAAACGACATTCAGTTATATGTGTCATTTACAGCCGAAGGGATATTAATACTTTGTTAATATTAATTTATCGCTTATTATCAACACCTGTAAGATATTTTGGTTTAACGAAAAGTCAATATAATGAACCATAGCAATCTGGTTTTTTCTAATTTTATTTTTAAGTTTTTACTATAATATCGAAAGAAAAAAAAATAAAATCGTTAAATTATATAAGGACCGTTAAAAGATTAGTTCATATATAATTTTTACTATAATCTTATATACCTAGCGACTTGTATTTGCCGATGTCATTTTTAATTCTACCACTTCCGCTTTATCCGCTCTACGCAGACCATTAAACCCAGATTTCATTTGTACGTTTCTTAAGGTTTTTCAAAATATTGGAAAACCACAAGCGGGATTTATAATTACAAAGTACATTGTTTGTTTTCCTAACGCTCTGCATAAAAAATATGTAATAAATCCGCCAAGTGGCAGTTGGATACATACGAAAGCTTCCTATCATATATAATTTTATAAGCTTATTGTTTGAATTTGTGAATACAATCATTTCAATTTTAATTAAAAAACTTTAATTCGAAATATAAAAAATAGCATTAATATTTGAAAATGATTTCAGCAGCTATTCACTTAGCGCTTTCTGAACGTCAGGTTTTCTGGAAATAAACTAATCGTCAAGTTTTGATTCATTTACGACAATTTTGGTTTTTTAACAAATCCGCCATGAATTTGTCATCACTAAGACAATTGTCTGATCATTTTCAACATAAATCTGGATAATTTTGTAGCAAATTTAACTGGGTTAATAAAAGCCAGTTTTTACTCTTGGTAAATTTATATATCGGTTTCGAATATTAGTACATAATATGGGACATCCTTTTGTTTTTAATTGCATAACAGTTTTGATTGAAACCTATGGTTTTTTACAGTTTGGGTACGGATCCCTAAACGAACATTAAATATTCAAATCATAAATTGTATGGATTTTTATACAATATGTTTTAAGATCTTATCAAGACGAAAATTTTCGATAAAATATCAGGCTGAAATATTAAAAAAGTTTAAACTGATGTTACACTACAGCAGAATTAAAATAGAATACATTTATTACCATAATGTAAAAAATCCCTTACGACATGCAACTTCTCTGTTTTCTGTTGCGTAATTACGCCATAAAACAGTAATCTACATGCAACCAGCTCAATTAGCGTGAAAATTAAATAGAAATATTTATTTGCATATAAATTTAATTAAAATTTAGGGAATTTAGTTTCAGACACATTCTATTTTAGGTGTAGAAATCTCGTGTATCAGTTTCTCTCAAAATTGAAAACTATTTTGTTGTAATTCAATATATTGCTTTAAGATAAAAATTTGCAATATTCTGTTGTTGCTGTTGTTGTAAATTATTATAACATCAAATTTTTTTTTTTTTAGTTCGTTGCTATTTTTATTATACTTCTTCTATCACCTACATACTGCAACATATATATAAAATTGTAAATATATCAGTCTATCAGGGCGTTTGTCTCTGTATGTCTATAAAAATTTGCTAAAATTAAATAAAATATAGAAATTGTTGTAAGGCTTTTTCACAACAGATACGCATGAGAAGTCAACGTCAACATAAAAATCATCTTAATCAGCATGTTACACAGACAATGTGTCGTTGTGTCGTCAAAATCGTTATTCATTGCACCGTCTGACTAGTCTACTTCCAGAAATATGATTTATTTTACATACATATATATATTATATATTTTTTCAAAAATGTGTGCCACTATGCCGTTCGTTTACTTGGCAGGTTGGTCGGTACCTTTAGATGACGTTTGGAATTTTTTACTCCAACATATGTATCCATATCACTTTCTCATATTGAATTTTTTTGTTACTGGCTGCATTTGGCAACTAACTTCTCGTGCCAAATAGCGTTACATACATTTACTTTTAACAATAAAGAAAAACTATTACAAAATTATGTTATTCCTCTCTGTCTCATTTTCGCAAGTAGTAGGAGTATTAATTACTTGCATTTCAAATTTAATTGCACACAATATGCAAAGGAAAGATGAGAAATAGTTTAATTCATGATTTAACTCACAATTATTTTATATACATATGTAAAGTATACCGCGATTTTGCAGGTAAACTGAAGTTTGTGGTTTCAATTTCAAGTTAATTTTAACTTTATAAGTTAAAAAAAAATTTTCTAAAAGTTTTGTTATTAAAATTGTTTTCAACTAAAAAGAACTATAGCAAAATTCTAACAATCTGAAAATTAAAAAAATAAAAAAACTTATTATTCAAAAGATAAAGTCGTAAATTCTAGCTCTTTATATTAAAAAAATGCTTCGTTAATTTATGAACCCAAATTGGTGCTATCACAAAATTGTAGAAAGCTCTATTCAGGAGTACATGAAAATATGGGGGCAACTATTCATTTAAATTTATTTAATTTTTTTCTTCTGTAAGTTAAGACTTTTATTATTCCTCCAATCTTTAGAAATGTTGAGCTTATTTTTTCAACTTAAGGTCATTTTTAAACTGAGATTTTAAAAATATAATATTTTAAATCATGTTCATTAATCATTAAAGGATATTCATATCAAAATTTAACAAAGTTCATAACACTTCAGTTTCTCATAACAGAAAGTAATAAAAAAAAAAACGTAAATAATACAGGGTGTTCTCACAGAAGTTCTAATTTGACTCTTTGCGTCACAGATATCAATGCCTTTTGTAGCGGATAAACCTGCATTGACTGATAGGTTGTGCCGAATTGGAAAAGTACTTGAAATGCCTTGTAATGATCTTGTAAGTGGCAACAATCTTCGGACTATATAAATTAATAACCTACGTTCAAAGGCGGGATTACTCTACAATGACACTTGCAAAAGCTGGCACAATGAAAAGTTTGCAGGAAAAGATTGAGTAACGCCTCTACTTCTGCTTAAGGTTTGAATTGGCTGAGATGTTTATTCACTAGGAAAAGCCGACTGAGTTGGTATTGAATACTACTTTACAATGTTTGATAAACGATTTGTCCCCACAGCTCTAAATCCTTGGCAAAACAAGTCATTTATCATAGAAAAAAAAATAAATAAATTGATGTATATGTGACTAAAATTTTTCCTTTCTACTGAAGATAAAAGAATGCAATTCTCTAAAAAAAAGCTTGTGTAAAATTATTCATTCATTTTTAAAAATATTTGTTACACATTTATTAAGTTTTTAATGTCAATGTAAATCAATTAAAAACAAATCTACAGGTTTTATTTTACATGCAGTTCTTTTAAAGAGTTTTGTTATTTTACCTTGAATAATAAATTTTTGTCAACAAAAAAAAACATCAAAGAGATTTAGCAAATAGAAACATAAGAAAACCACTAACCAACCATCAATGCATCCATTCTCATAATTAATGTTGGTGATATCATTGCCGAGTTAAATGTCACCAGTAAAAATTTTTCACATTGTAGTTTCAACTTAAATAATTCTCACAATAATAAAACTTAACATATCATTAAATATAATTTTAACAACATTTAGTCGTTAATTTTCTTATTGTTATTTTTATTGTGTTTTAATAAAATTTTTAATATTATTTCAAAGCTTTAATTCACTTTACACTTTTCTTTTTTAAATTTCTAACAAGTAGTTTGAAACAAATTATTTCGCTGGGAAATAAAACTACTTACTATTAAATGTATACTATTTAGTATAACTGTTAGTAATGTTCAAGTTTCTTAGGGTGGCTTAATTTAAAGGTTTAGATTTTAAACGGTAAGTTTGTTTCATGTTCAGTTTCTGAGGTGGGAAACTTAAAGTCTTTAAAATTAATAATTAAAAAATAATAAATGAAGCGGTTGTTTTTCCCCCTTTGCGTTTCCGTTAAAAACTGTTAAAATATTAACAAATTTAGATTTTATTAATTCAGCTTAAAAATTTTATAGAAAATTGCTCTTGTATTTTTGTGAAATTTTTTTTTTATTAGAAAGCGGTACACTTAGCTGTTGACCATCCATCATACGACTATGTACATATCCATCCATCATAAGATTGAATGAATGATTATTATAAAAATAGTGGTGTAGTGAATATTAATTAATACACATCATCTTGACATGAAAATCATTATTTTGTTACATGGTTTTTATTTTTAGTTATTTGCAATTTAATGTATTTGCATTAATTTTATTTTTTGCAAACCAAGACTTTCGTTTTTAAAAAAAAATTTACAAAATTATGTGTGTGTTTTTTCCAAAAGAAAGTTACAAAATTTTGCCATTACGAAATAAATGACAATTATCATTGGAAGTAAACTTTTTTACCTCTTGTTTAAAATAAGTGAATGTACACAAGTTAACCTGTTTCATTATTCACTTGTACATCATAAAGAATTTATTATCATATTATTATTATAAGCTTAACAAGTATTGTTGGGGGAAATGCTGAGTAGATATTAAATTTGTTGGAGTTTTTAATATTATTCTCATTCCGTCTTTTAGAACTTAATGTTGACATTTTTTTTCTATAATTTCTAAAATTGTGTTACTCTGTTACATTGCAGTTTTTCAACAAAAAAGGAAATTTGTATAAATAATAAAAAATATTTACAAAATCGGAAAATTGTCAAAAAAATAAAGTAAAAATGTATCAAAATGAAACACATAAAGTAATCATGAATTTCCTAAAAATTAAAAAGAAGACATTAAAACTTTTTTGAAATTAGTACTGCGAAATTTTTCCAAATAAGATTTTTCAATAATTTTTAAATAAATATTTTTTTTTTACAACAATAAACAGTTTTATACACAACATAAACGAAATGCAAAATATTGGTAATTTTAATTAAAAAGCAGAAAAAATTATAAATTGTGCCAAAGTACACCACAATTAACTTAACATTCTTAAAATAAAAGAAAAATAAACAAAATTCAAATTTCACTTTGGAACGCAAATATACTTTAATTTCTATATTTATTAACAAAGAAAAATTAAATTAATTAATTTTTGCGTTAAATTCTTAGGAAAGCACGAAAAATTAGAAACAAACAGAATTAACTGAAACATCTTCAGGGTTGTTTCACCCAATATTAGCATTATTCATCCATCATCCTGATTTAATTTTAATGAAAGTAAACGGGGAAGCATTCCTATTCAATCAGAATTAATTTACTTATACGCGTTTTTCGTAGTTCGCTTTATTAATCTTCGCATTTACCTATTTGCTTTTAATTTCTAATAACCGTCGTTTTAGTAACGAATAATTTCAATTAATTTTTAATTTTATCGAAAAATGCTTATGAAAATGGAAATTATTTAACTTTCTCAATTAATTTACATATTTAAATGTACATCAACTATTTATTAATAATTTATTTTATTATAATACTACAATTGATCAACTGATACACTTTTGGTAAATAAATAATGTTTTATTCAGTAATCTGATAATTAATTTATGAATTAAAAATTCATTAAATGTAAAATATTCGATTAAATCTTGGGCTTTTAAAAATTACAAAACGAAAGCCTTAAAAAAATATAATCATCATTCAACAGTAAAAGTTTCAAAAACAAAATCGGGTTTTTCAACAAGAATTTTTTTTTTCAACTGTAGCAACACCAACAACATAATAGTTTTGAGATTTAGTTTTTTGACGTATTCGTAGTAGATGCATTGGCAATCGTTACAATGACATCAATTTCGCATTAAGATCTACCATGAAAATGGTTACATTTTGTAAAATTAGCGATATTTTCGGACAACATAAAATCGTCCTTCTGAGACCGCTATTAGGAATTTAGTCATTAAATTTGAGTCGGCAGGCTCGTTCAATTGAAAACATCGCAGCCGTGAGCCACAGTGTTGAAGCAGATCCAAATTTCCTCGACGTTTTCAAAAGTTGCGATTATCCAAAATCACCACATGGCGAATTTGAGTAAGAATTTGACTTTGAAGCCTTACTGGTGCTGGAATTGAAGCCAACCGACCATTCACATCGCCGTAGATCCGCTCAATTCATTCAGGAACAGCCGATTAAACAGCTTTTTTTGAAGATGTTGCTGGAAATGCAGTAACGGTGAGATGATAACTCAATTTTGGTCTATTATTGGCGATGTGGTTATCATTGACATGTGGTTTCAACAGGACGGTGCCACATGTCACACAGCCACTTAAACGATTAATTTATTGCAAACTAAATTTCCCGATAGCATAATTTCACGATAATCAGCAGTTAAGTGGCCAGCTAGGTTGTGTGATTTAACACCACTAGATTTTTTTTGTGGGGCTATCTCAAAGACAAAATCTATACGGAGCCAATCGAATCGATTGCCAAAACTGATTAAAAACTTTGATGAAAGAAACGACCTCTTTCAGCGTGGTCGTGGTGTGAACATTTGCCAGATATCATGTTTTATTCATAATTCCCGAACTCATTGTAATACAAGTCATCTTAATCTAGATTTCTTGTTTTATTATGTTTTAGAACACAAACTTCTTGTTAAAAAAAACCTTTAAAAATTCTTCTTACAGAGTTATATATATATTCTAGTTATATTATTAGTCAACCCAAAAATATATTTTCTTAATAAACATTTTGAGCATCTTCTAATTCTTTTGCTGTCATAAAGAGTATATTTGATTTGGCACTACTAATTGCAAAATGTTGTGCCGTATTTAGCAATTAGAACCCACAATTACAGTCAATTAGCTCTTACATTTCTCATTCTAATGACTTTCACTATATATAATTTAAATGAAACACTTTATGGGTTGCAAACCTTTATACTTTAAATTAGTTTTGTTTTTAACTTTCACACTTAATTCGTACTATATATCTATCGCTCGCCTACTATGTGTTACATAATCATCGAAATAAGATAATTTATTTATAATCATAAAAAAAGAAAAAGTTGTAATTTTTTCCATTTTCATCTCATTTCACTTTTTATATGCAGCTAACATTGATCTTGAAATCAAGCGAATGAACACCAAAAAAGATTAAGAAACAAAATCGTTAAAGAAAACAACATTCAAGAAGAAAAGTTGTTTGTAACTTTTTTCATTGGGCGAGTCGATTATAGAAAATAAAAATAAAAAAAATATATATGACAAGTTTTTGTTAAATAAAAAAGAAAATTATCTTGTTATAATTCAAGAAAAAGTTGCCGTAGCTGGTTAACAGCAGACAAAAAAAAATAAATAAAAAGTAAAATAGAAAATTGAAAATGAAATGCTTTAGAAAAGCCAAAGTAAAAGCGTAACACAACAGCAAGTTACTAAATAAATTAAGTGCAAATTTGTTAATGTTAATGTCGTATGTCTTAGCAAAGTAAACTGTATACCAAACACAGCAGTAGTTTATTCACTTTATGTGGAATATTTCAAAAATTTTTAATGATCATAACTAAACAAACAAATGAATTCCAATAATATGTTGGACAAATAACTCTCTAAAATAAATAAAATTAATAACGCCTTTTGTTCCTTTTTTGTTTACATTGTATTCATTTCTTTAATTATTAATTAATTGGGTTTGTAAGAAATTTTAAACAAACGCCAAAACAGAAACATTTAATAGTTTTCAATTAAAGCATTTTTTAACAAATTAAAATAAAATATAAAATAAAAGTATTTAATTAGAGTGGTGTAAAAAATAGCTTAAGATTTTTATCATGAGATTAACTTTAAAATAATCATGATAATGACGTTTCGGGTAAACAAGACAAGACAATCTTAGTAATAAACATAATAAATGAAAACTAGCCAGACGTCAATGACTTTTAAATTTGACCAGTTATTCAGCCAAAAAAAAAAGGAGCATAAATTTGAATAGCAATTTTGTAGTGATTTCTTTTTTTAATCAAATTAAACTGTAAATAGCCTAATCTAACGCTACTTGTTTAAATCTTGGGGAGATTTATAAATACCCTCTAAGAAATGTTTGTGTAGAAGTCAGACGTAGTAATTACTAATTTTTACCTGCAATTAATCCTTTTTATAAAAAGAGAATGAAAAAGTCTTTATAAAAATGGAATTATAACATCGTCTATAGTTGACTTCTGTTACTTCTATGTCCTACAACTTTCCACTGATCGCTAATTAGGCGATGGCGTTAAACCTTTGAATCATGTATGGATTGACCTAACACACTTTACGGAGAAATTGAGCTCTTCTACTGGCTGTGTTATATATAGAAATAAGAAATAGTGACTTATGTATATCCTAGGTTTTGCGATAATTATTTGTTAAAGCTTAAGCCTTTGGCTTTAAAAGGTAGCTTTTACAATTATGAAGAATTTTACAGCCTGTAAAATTAACTTTATATTAATATTGAAAAAATTTCTACATATTATTGTAAAAAAAATTAAATCTTACATATATTTCCCTCTTATCATTTCTTATTCTAAACAGAATTTCGATATGCAACGCTAATCAGCACGCATTTTGCTGCTATGAAATATCTCTGTTTTAATGCATCTAATACTTACATGCCGTTCACAGCTGCTATTCCTATTTACAGGCAAGTTTAAACAATTGGCAACAATTATTAGATAAAAATGTTTTTTTTAATATGTATGGATAGCAAATAGAATTTAACCAGCAGTTTTGTAAAACTGTATAAAGAGTTGCGCTTTCAGTTTGTAAAGGTATTAAATCTATCTATGTTTTTGAAATTTTGGTTTACTGACGACATCGATTTAACTATAGGTGTCTCTCTCTCTCACTGTGATTTTCTGATAGGTGTCGTTTTCCGTTCCGTCAATTTGCCCTCAATCTTTATTGGAAAAAAATTTTTTTTTAACAATTTGAAAACTATTAAATTTTTACAATATATTTCCTAAATATTTCGGTATAAACTTTTCATTTTTATATACATTTGCATCTTTCAAAGGTCATTTGTTCAGATTATTGAAAAACTTTTCACTGAACTTTATCCACGACAAATCAAGAAATTTTATGTTGTTTTCTAAAAGCAGCCTTAAGTGATAAAAAATTCAAATTGTTGCTCTTTTTTCTGTTAATTGAACTACACACAAAGAAATTACAAAATCTGCTCTAGATTTTGACAGATCCTTTAGGCAAACCGCAATAAAACAAACATTTAATTGCACAATGTGATATAAACCAAGGCACATGCAGCAACAACAACAAAAAAAACCTCAAACGAATGCATAGAAAAAAATGAATGAAGAGAAAAACAAGACAGTTGATACAATTAAAAATGTTTTTTTTTTGTATTTCTGGCAAAGACCGCTACAAATGAAAATTCAATAATAAAAAATATAAAAAAAACATTGTTGCTTTATTATTATATATTTTTTTAAGGCTTTGCTTCTGTGCCTTTTGCTTTCGTTTGAACAAGGCATCAAAAACAGATTTTCAGAGTTATAAATTGCTTAAATATTTTTTAATATTTTGCTGGACAAATCTACTTTATTGTAAAGGTTTGAATGTGCAACACATTCACCGACATATCGAAGAAAGCCATTCCATTACACCTCAAATGGTTAAGTTTAGATTTTTGTATTTGATTTTAAAAAATCACACAACATGGAAACAAGAATTAGCTATCAAACAATATAAAAATGTTACAGTATTGGCCTTAAAATATTAAAATTTTAAGCATATTCTAATCTTTAACAAACTTTAAAAACATAAGTTTTTAAAATTATGTTAATTCTATTATTGCATAAGGTTGCCAATTGTTTAAAAAAGTATTTCCCCAAAAATAGGATTAAAAACGACAAAAATATAGATTTCATTTCGGGCTGATATGAAAGGGAATTCTGTAATTTGATTTTTTTGGCGAATAGCAAGTTTTAACATAATTTTCGCATATTCTTTGCTTATTTTGGAGTAGTCTATTATTTGGTTCCTGATGTCCTACCTGAAATTAGTTTCTATTGCAGAACCAATTCGAAAAGGTATTTCATACATAGAGCTTAGGAAGTGTAACAAACTGAAAGGTATACTACTTTGTTTGTTTATAATTTTTAATTAATTAAATGAAAGAGAGAAATGTTTGCCTCTGTTAGCCTCACAAATGCGAGCCCTTTTGAGCACATTTTTCTTTACGTTCTCACACATTTCACGCTATATTTCATTAATTTCATCACGAATATTTTGTTTGAATTGCTACACCGTTTCTGGTTTGTTTGTTTGCATAAACCTTGCTTTTCAGATGTTCCTACATAAAGAATTCCAGACAGGTCAAATCAGGCGACCGTAGAGGCCAATGAGCATCACCATTTCTTGATATAACTTGTTGTGGAAATAGGTCTCGCAGTAATTCCGTTGTATGTGATGTGGCACCGTCGTTGATACCACACGTTAATCAAGCCTAAAGCATGCAGTTGTGGCGTTAAAAAGTTTTCAATCATATCGCAATATCCCTTTCCATTCACAGTTACCGTTACGCCGTGTTAATTTTCAAAGCAGTAAGGTCCAATGATTCCTCCTGACCAAATTTCACACCAGGCTGTCACTTTTAATGGATTCAAAGGTGGCTGTTGAATAATTTGAGAGTTTCCCATAACACAGAACCGACTATTCTACTTATTCACATATCCATTCAAATGAAAATGTGGGAGCTGTAACATCTTATATGGATACAAATGCAAATCCTTGTGCGAAATTGTTGCAAAGTTATACTTGGAAGACCAAGCTTCTGAGCACGGCATCGAATTGAGGTTGATGGATTGTTTTGAACACTTTCTTGAGCAGCAATAATGTTTTCAGCCGATCTTGCAGTAGTACGTTGTGGTCCATGCTTGGCCCTATCACCTACCGACAGTCTTTCTTTGAAATCATTCACTACACGATAAAAAGTGCGTTTTGTTGGAAGGTTGTTTCTCCCAAAAATTTCACGTAGGTTTCTCATCGTCACAGTAATCGATGATTGATTTTGATAAAATGTTTTAAGGATTAAAATACCTTGGGTTGTCACGACTGCCAAAAATGAACTGTCAAGATTTATACTTACCAAAACGGCGGCAAAACAAAATAGTATACCTTCCCGATGGACACCATGTATATGCAAAAGTTTTACAGTTTGAGGCTGTGGTATCTGTATTCTGTCGTTTTGTGCATCTTTTGCATTATCCTACTTCATATTATATAAAATCAGTTGCAGTTTTTGCTCTTTGAACTTAGGGCTAGGAAAAAATAGATTAGATTAGCACTCGGTTTCGATTTAATACCAACAGTTTCTATTACGTTTTGTCTGCGATTATTTTGAAAGTTGTTTATCCTATCTTTCAATTCAACTCAAGCTAAACACGTTAAATGAATTAAAAACTTTGCATTTAATTGTACTGCACAAAAGTAATTCGGTATTCCTGTATATTTGTCGTCACTTCCGTCTGAATCTTTATCAGCATCATTTCCATTCGCAGTTGGAATTGTAAAAATATTAAAGTTTCTCAAATTTAATTTCTAATTTCGAAATCCTTCAATCTTTACATTGTTCTAATATTTAGTAAAACAAAAATAAAATGCTGAAAGTTATAATATTTTCCTATCTTCCGAGTAGTTTTCTGTTTTATTATGTTGTCGTCGCTTTCTTGGCACAAATAATTTCAACTAAGTACTTGTTATTATGGCAATATAATTAATTAGGATTTTATTTTTCTTCTTGCTTTAGTCCTCCCGTGAATGGAGGGACCTTATCCACTAAAGGTTTAAAACAAAAATAAAATTCTTTCTTTTTATCTAGTCAACTTTTTAACTATTATCAGTTGGTTAATTTTGGCGTTTAAAAAATTGAAATAGTTTCTTGAGCTGGGGAGATATAAAAAAATTAATAATGAAATAAAAATAACCAAAACCACTCCCGTAAAAAATAGTCGTATATAAATATATATTATATGTTTTGATATCATCATGCTTTCCAGTCGTAATGTATTTTTACAACATTAGATAGGCAAAGGAAAGATTTCTTGACAAGTAATGTAGAATTTTGCAATGTCGTATATTTTCACAATTAAGCTGTTAATATAAAATGTGTGATTTTCACTTCTTTTAAACGAGTTTTTCACAAAAACACCAAAAAAGAAAAAAAACTTGGGTTGTTGGTAATTCGATGTATGTCTGTAAATTGAATTAAACTATTCAATATAAGATGCCTTATAAGTCTCAAGAAATATAAATTTAGTCAAAACCGCATAAGATTTTTTGTGTCCATTTTTATGTATTTCAATGTAGTTTATAAGCATTTTAAACAATTTTAGAAACTATTGTTACTTATTTTTTTTTTATTTAATTACTATAATTTTTTTTGTGCTTAAGTTAAAATGGTAAAAATTATGAGCTCGTGGTTATTTTGTTTTATTAACCATTAGGTGTGAAATTAATAAGAACAATATTAATTTTAATTTAAAAAATATTTATGTTTACTTTGTATTTTCTTCTGGTAAAAAGAACCTAACTCCCCTTATTTCGAAATTAAGTTTTTTATTGATTCTAATACATTTAATACAAAAATACGTCGTCACGAAAATTTGATACGATAGTTTTAAATTAACAGTTTTACAAGCATTTTCGTTTAACATATGATACAAGATCACATTTCGTTAATAATTGCTTCTGGTTGTTTGTTCTGTGCTGTAGTACAGCTTTTACAACACGGCTTGAAAATGATGTCTTCACATCGAAAGCGCTCGCCGCACAGTGGACCATTTTACGAGAAGGCGGTCAAAAATATATAACTTGTGAACTGATCGTAATTTTGATAAATTTATGGTATAAAAATTTAAAATCGACCGGTTAGAAAAATAGTTGTGATAGGTTTAAAAATACATTCTAAGTCTTAGCTGATTTTTGGTACGAAAGTTAAGTATTAAAACTTGTTCAAAGAGTTTGTTTTACACAAAGTCTTATATTTTGATTCACGTTTAGAACTTATACTTATTTAAAACTTAATTTAGTCAGATAGGGGAGGATTAAATACATACAGATAACTCTTGTGTTTGGAAAAATGACTATTAATTAAACAACTTTAGTAATTTTTTTTGCTTTTCATCTTCTAGAAGCAGTATAGCTTCAACGTCTAGTTCAATAGAATTAGTTTTCCATTTTTGCCGAATATTGGACATTAGGGATCTGATGTGCATAATAAAATAAAAATCAAGTCTTCATTAGTACAATATCTAGAAATTTTTCTTGTGTTATGCTCACGAAAGAATTTATAGTCTTTGTTTCGTTTTTCTTGCGCTTCTTCAGATAGATATACTACTGGTAGCATATTGTGTTGAATTATTTGCTCCTTATGGTACAAAATTTTATGAACTGTAGATGGCATATATCTTCAAGAATATTTTTTGTTGTAAAGTATAACTGATCGATAATTAGGCCTTTTTTTAAATATTTTTCTTCAATTTATTTTCTTTTTTGTTTCTTTTTCCGTCATTTTCCTTATTTTTTCCCACTGTTTCACCTAACGAACTAAAATCCAAATCATAACCCAATTTAAGAATATGATCGAAGCAATTTAACAATTTAAAAAAAAAAACAATTTTACAATCAATGCAAATCAATTTAAAAAGCAAAATACTTTTGTGACCTAAATCAAACTATTTACGTTATTTTAAGTAGGCAAAATATTTTTTTGAGCAACTGTGCATGACTTGGAAATTGACTAAAATTTTTGTTTTCTTTCTAAAAATACGCGTATTCATCTAAACAACGTCTTTCGTAAAGGCGATTTAAAAAATTAATAAAATGCTTACAAAATAGCAAAACAGAAAAAAAAATTTAGTGCCATTTTCTAATTCTATTTTGCAAAAAATTTTCGACCTTGTGTCAGAAAAATTGTTCTGGTGCTCACGGTCGGATCGTGCCGGGTATACAATGGGGTATAGGCGTTTAAGGTACACTAAGGGCTATGACGCAGTGCTAATGCTTTTACATTCCCTGATGAACTTTAGAAGTTATGCTCTATTAAGTAAGAGAATTTAGAAAAAATTTGGATCTTTAAAAAATCTCATTTCTAAAAAATCAAAAATCAATCAAAAACAATTCACTAATGGCTAACAAATCACGCTATTATACAAAGTTTGTCTCGTTTAAAAATCTTGTATAACAAAAAAGTTATAGATGTTTAAAAATCAAAAATTTACTAAGAAATTTCTCATTTTAGCAAAATACTGAAAATGCTCATTTTGAATCACCCTGTTCAGTGTGATCTAGTTAAAATAAAGTTTTTATTTTTTGGCTCCCAAGGTACACTAGTATCTACTTTCACATAAACTTTAAAATTTTACAATTGGGGACCATGAAAAAAATGACTTTTGGCCGCCTTCTCGTAAAATGGTCCACTGTGCGCCGTTCATATCGAACAAATGACAACAGTATTTCATATACTGGCGGAAAAAAATCCAAACAACTTAATACCATAATTACTTCTATTATCCTTTCTCCTTCTGCCATACATTTGGCCTTTCACATGAGACCAACAACATACTTTATTGTTGCGATAATTAAAACGCTTTGGGTATAAAAACAAGTTTAATCCGCTATTTACTCAAATATTTCTTGTTTTAGTTGATTCATTAATTTAATGTAATTATTTTTAATTTACGTTTTATATTTTCAAATATTCAATTTGGACACTGAATTTTGTATAAATAAAAATCTATTTGTTTGCAACATAAAATCAAATTTATTTAGTGATGCAAAGTGAACTGGTTTTTCTAAGATTAAATGCCCTTCAACAATACGAAGCAATTCCAAATTTATAACAGATTCAATGAAAATTTAATAGCATCATTTGTAAACGCTTTTATGGTTAATGTTTAACAGTGTGTTGTAAACAGATTTACACAGTATTATTTGGGTACGGTTTTCCGTCGACCCACGTCAAATTTGGTTTGTGAACAAACCGGTTTCGGCTGTTTGCCATCTTCAGTGTTCTTTTCGTACTAGTTGCGTTCTATTGTCAGTTGTGTTTATATAGTTCGTGTCTTCCTTCGTGTTATTGCGTTCGTCCCTTTCTGTCGTTTTTGCCTGCCTCTCTCCTTTTTCGTTTGTCCCATTTTTACCTAATTTGTCGATCCCTTTTTCATTCGTCTTGTTTTTTTTTTTTTTTTGTTCTAACTAAATCCTTTTACTGTCATGCTTGCGGTCCGTTTTTGTTATGCGTGAACCTATTGGGTTTTTTTTATGTGACATAATAATCTGTAATTGTACGTTTATGATGTTCTTTATTGCTTTCGTCTTGTGCACTTGCGTAACGTTTTTGTGTTGGTGTAATGTTTGTTTTCCTGTAAAAATGTTTCAACGGTTCAAATATTGTGTCCGAAGCAGTGTTTATTTGTTCATTTATAATTCGTCCGTCAAATGTTTTTTGTTTGTATATTTCCATGTTTTCTAATACATTTAGTCTCCTTCCTTTGTGCTGGGTATGAAGCAGTTTAACCGTTGTCTTTATATGTCCTGGTGTACATTTGTTGTTAAATATATGGTTCGCAAAGTTTGATTCTGGAGTTGATTTTGGTTCTCGTAGTTTTTTGTTATAGTCTCTAATGTGTTCCCTAAATCTGGTCTTAATTTTTCGTCCTGTTTGCCCGATGTAGCTATAATGGCATGTACAAGTTAATTTGTACACTCCTTGTTTGTCTAGTATATTTGCCTCGGTTGTTTTATTCCGTAGTATTCTGCCTAGGTTGTTTCTTGTTCTGAATGCGGTATTGATGTTGTGTTTTCCAAAGAATTTCGCCAGTTTGTACGTTGATTTTCCCATATATGTTAATGTAGCCCATTTTTTTCCTTCCTTCTCCTGTTTTTTGTTCGTTCCAATTTGTTTTTTGATGTTATCTACGAGGCGCTTTTTGTATCCGTTGTTTTCCGCTATGGTGTATATTGTTTCCATTTCCTTCATATACATTTGCCGTGTTAGTGGTGTTCTCTCGAGTCTTGTTATTAACTGCCTGATCGCTGCGTTTTTGTGTTGCTGGGGATGATTTGATGAGTTGTGTATTATTGTGTCCGTTGCTGTTGGTTTCCTGTATATTTCATATTCGATTCTTTTCGAGATTATGTTCCTCTTGATCGTTAGGTCCAGATAATTAATTCTCCCCTCCTCTTCCTTTTCCATTGTAAAGGAAGGAAGACACGAACTATATAAACACAACTGACAATAGAACGCAACTAGTACGAAAAGAACACTGAAGATGGCAAACAGCCGAAACCGGTTTGTTCACAAACCAAATTTGACGTGGGTCGACGGAAAACCGTACCCAAATAATATTGATTATAACCCCGTCGGAAAAACCAAGCACATATCGAGATTTACACAGATTTATATGCGAATTGCTAGAGAACACTTAAATTTTTAATAATAACATTTTACGGTTACAAAAAATTTAATAGCACATTAACAAATTAAGTGTATAAAGGTAGGCCCGTCAGTTAGTTCCCTTTTTGACAAACGTTTCGTTTATCTCACTCAAAAAATGTTAACGGAACTGAATTATTTTAGCATTTCCACTCAAAAATTAAAAAAAATTATTTATAAGGCATATAAGTTGATTTATTGTATTGTAGCAAAACATATAAAGCGGATGACAGAGGACAAACGCCATGGCCTGGACAGTTCTGAAATTACAGTGTCATGACTTTTGGTCCAAGTAAATCTATTTTTTGGGCATTGTAAGCTGTTCAGTTCTGAATTCTGCAATGTGTTATATTTTGTCTTCCTATGTTTTGCTATAAACAATTAATTTTTTTTTATAAATGTGCTTCTTTTTTATATCCATTTTTAATTTTTGAAGGGAAATTTTTAAATAATTAAATTCTGTTAAAATTTTCTGACTGATATGCAATACCATGAACGTTAAAAAGTTTAACACAACTGAAGGTTAATGAGCTAATAAATATATGAAAGAGAAAGAAATAGTAAAGGGAAAATCACTTAAAATTACGGTTTGCGATTTCTAACAAAACAAAAAATTAAGAAACTTAAATTAAATTTTATACTAAAGTATAAAAAACATAAAGATCAGTTTAGAACAGATGCGTTTGAGTCATATTCATGTAAATTCCGAAATACTAAACATCTAAGCAAAATAAATAAAAAAAAATTAAGATGTTGAAGAAAGCAACTTGCTAAGATTAATTTTATCTGATATAATATAAATTGTAATTTCTGAAACGACTCGCTAGAAAAGTCTAGCGAGACCGCGCTTGCTTACAATCGAGAATAAAGTAAAGCATGTTTCTCAAATTAAATTAACAATCAATAATTCTGCGTATTTTGTAGTATTTATAAAATTTTACAATTCTCATTCAATCCGTTATATTTAAGACTTCAGTGTCTAACAATTTCTAAAAAAAAATTATTGACAAACTATAAAGCGAAATGGCCGGCCATACTTTCCCTATTGTTAGCCAAAATGGCGTTAACCACGAGAATCCTTTGGAATATCACAATTTTTTATAGTTAAAGAATCATTTTATTGAAAATAATAATTTATCTTTATTGGGACGTGCAACTCAATACTTTGTTGGGCCAAAAACTTTATGGAATTGAACAGTTGGCTTATAGTGACTTTTCAATTTAATTAAGTTGGAAAAGTATTTTTAAACGTAAGATTTAATTTGCAATTGCGATGCTTTCTCCTTTCAATGTTATCAGATAAAGCTGTTTATCCCTGAAATGGGTATTTTTGTTTGCAAATGGAAAAACATTTTAATTTTAGTTAATAATTTATATATTTTTATATTATTATTGCTTAAGATAAAAAATATAAAAATAAAACTTGCTTAATAATAGAGCCAAGAAAGTACTTAAATATCCTATTTAATTACTGAATTCCTAATATATAATTTTTTTAATAGGACTTGCGACACAATTGTTAAAATTAAATAAATAAAAATAATAAATAAATAAATAAAAATTATAATTTTTAAAACTCAATAACAAAATCAATAAATGCAAAAGTTAACTACTTCAAAAAATTATTTGTTAAAATAAAACGGTCTGTGTAATTCTTTTTTTGGATTTTTTCACAAAAGACAAATAATTTACTTTGAATAAATGGTTTTAATTTTAGCACAGTTTATATAAATATCAACATAGCAATAAATCTAAGCCATTAAGGAATAAAATTGGTGTTAACTGTACTTTGTACACCTACGAGAATTGCTTGTATAAAAAAAGTTTTAAAAAAAAATATTGCTTTTTGAGAAAAGTTTTTTAACTCTAGACCTAATTTAGATAAGGGCGGCAAGATCTGTAATGAGTGGGTAGCTTTTGCTTCTGTCAATTAACTTAAAAATGATATATTTTTCAAACAGAGTAAGTTGTATAAGAAATTTATATCTGTATATGCAAGTGTACACTTAAATAGATTTAAATTAAAATAATATTATTTTTTGGTGGCCAAATTTTTCGAAATAAAATTGTTATGGAGATTTGACTCGGAAAGAGAACCTAATTTCTATAACATATACCAACCTATAATTTTAACAGCTAAATATTTCAATTATTTACTTAACAAGAGTTTTAATTTAGCTTCCAAAATAATAGCTTGTACACCAACTGCATATGAACTGAATCAAAATATTTGCTATATTTATGCTGCATTAAAAAATATATGTTTATTATTTCTCTTCTTTTTTTTTTTGTTTTTCATTGTTGCATTTTATTGTAATTCTTAGTTTATTATTTAGATTTAAACATTTCATTTTTTTTAATTGCATTATGTAATTTTATTTAATAATATCTTTTTGTTGCACTTACCGAATGCCAACACCAAACAAAACCAATTGACCGCAGCCATACTTTGTAAATGTGTTTTAATTTGCATGTGTGTGTTTAATTTAGATTGCTTTGGCTTTTTTCTTCCTTCTCAATTCTGCTTCTTATGAGAGAAGTTATGCGTCTGTATTTTTGCCGTCGTTACAAATTGTAGTGATACCGTTTGTTGCAAAAACAGTGTATTTTTTATGGTTTCTAAAAACCTTTTAAATTTTTTTTACGTTATAAATAGTAATTTGTTTTAGTAATTTATAAAATATTTGAGTAAAGAAAACTTTTCATTTTAAATTAAAGCCTGTTTTTATGTTAATAAAATGCAAGGATTAATTTGAAATTAAATTTTTATTACATTTTTTTTATTATGATAAACCGCATTATATTGCTTTCTTTCGGTGTATCATTTTATTTACACATTTTTTTTGAAGTAAAAATTGATTTTAATAATATTTTAGATGTTTCTTTTATTGAGAGTGAAACAATCTTTTGTTTGTTAATTTTATTTATGTTTTTTTTTATAATTTCCTATGTATCTTCTTTTACCTTAACATATTTGTTTAAATTATTCCAATATTTTTTGCATGAATTATTAGAATGGTTGTTTTAGAAAGCGAACTTTTTCTCTTGAATTGTTTATTTTAAAATGAAACAAAACAAGTAAATTAAAACAAGTTTAAAAGCAAAATTTATTTCATTTGATTTTATAAAAATTATGTTTATTTAATGAGGCATCAATTATGTTTGACAATGTAAGAGGGCGGTCCCATAATTACTCAATCCTTGTTAGAAACATATTAAAAGTTTTTCATATTTTTATATTCGAAAAGTCCTGGTTCACGTTTCGTTTTATGCGGGAGAGATAAACGAAGCTATAATGTTTTGCGTTAACGGATTCAATTTTCTAACCAATCCTAGCGTGGGTAAATACACAATGATTTCTAATTTTTCCAGAAAATTTGCTAAGATTATATTTTTCCAAAGAGATTATTTACGTATTTGATAACGTTTTACACTAAACGCTGTGCACAGTGATGCATTTCAGAACAGATACTTCGCAAATACTTTAATGTGTTTTTTTATTTTAAAGAATTTTGTCCCTGGTTTTTTAGTGCCAGTTATTGTAGGATGACCCTTGTAAAGATACACATCAATTTAAAAAAAATAGCGAAGCCTTTTTAAAAATTTATACGCAACACTGTCTGTCAATTACAAGGTTGAGACACAGAAATTTTGTTATTTTGTGAATTAAAAAAAAATTAATAATCTTTTTTGACACAAAATGTCCTTCATATTTATAAAACAAGTGGACAAACTTGTTGTTTCTCTCATAAAACACAAGTCAACATTCAAAATCTCTGTAATGTATGTTTTGTGTGTCTTGTGTTTTTTAAACCAATAAACTTTTTTGGTAAAAAAAATTAATATTAAAAGTATATAAAAATATCTTAAAAAGAATGCTAAAAATATATCTTAAGCCAGATTAGACGTTTATTATTGCTCTATCCAAGGCCTGCGGTGTAAGCAAAAACAAAAGTTATTCTTGAATAATGGAATACCCACGCCTACTTAGAATAATTAAGCCCCTAAAGTTGTAGCAAGCCTAGCTACCTATTCTGCTTTAGTGTTGTAGTATTGAAGTTTTTAGTCTTTTCGAAAGGAAATTGTAATTGTTTTTTATCTTATTGACGCTTAGACCAAATATTAAGACTTTAGTTTAAAATAAAATTATTTTAGTTTTATTAATTTTCAATTTTGACGGCCGCATTGATCATGTGCAGAAAAAAATTTTGTGTTACCAAGAAATTTTCGTATTTATTAAAAACAACAATTTATTATTTAAGCGCCAAATCTCCATAGAAGGATAGTTTTAGATGAGCAAATCTATGATGAACCTTTTTAAGGTGTAGTTTTTCCTGCTTAAAGAAAATGGCAGATTAACGCAAAAATACTTTTATTTTTTTTCGCAGGTTATTATTTTTTACTTCTAGCATATTCAGTTTTTTTGTAGACGTTTTTTTTTTAATTATACAATTTAAAATTGCATAACCGTTATTGAAAATTAAAATATTAAAATTAAAGAATAAAAAATCCGTCAAAAAATATTTTGTTTAAAATCTTTATTTTGTTCGTATTGAGGATTTCTGAAAGCTCACAACAATGTACGATTATTTGCAAAGTAATATTTCTGATATTTTAAATCGATTCAATTAATTTAATATCTCCTAAATGAGTTATTTTTCTTAGACAAATTTTTTTTAGTTGATTTTCATGTAAGATTAATTTATATTATTACACGATTTTCACTATTTAATTAATTTGACATCAATTTTAAAACTTTAACACACATTCAAGTGCAATCACATAAATAAATATAATAACGATAACGGCTTTTTAACGCTTCACGTTCATTTAACGTTTCAAACAATTCAACGTACGGCCAAAGACTGACTGACGTTCAAGCAAAACTGTTTGATAAATTTTAAGCGCATTAAACTTAAGACAAAGAAATCTTTGCTTTAACTTGGTTACCAATAAACAAAAGTGATTGTTTTTAAAAACAGAAAACCCCAAAGTATGGTTTAACAATAAATATTAAAAAAAAGAGAAAATTTTAAATAAAACTAGTTCAAAACAAATAAAAACTCACTATAGTGAACTGTATTATCGACTTCAATGTTTTAAAAGAAAAAGCACACAAAACTTGTTTAATTTAAAACTCTCTTCCAAATAGCCGGCTCTTTTCTCTGTTTACATTTTTCTATTCCACGTGCTAGAATTTTTTGTTTACATAAAAAATAGATCGCCGTCGATTATTTTTCGCTGAAGTGAATATACTTTAGCTAATAATAAAAAAATAATTAAATATTATCTTGTTTGTTTAAGATCCTTGTGCAAAGTTTTCTTATTTTTTAATTATTTCAGGGCTATGGCAATGACCTAGCTGAATTGTAAAGAATTTGAAAATTTTAAAATTTTGTTTGTGTAACAAATAAAAAATTTATTCATTATTACAGGCTAAAAAACTTTTTATGGTTCCGTACCCAAGATATGAAAACGCTATTTTTTCTTTTCACTGCATTGTCTGTCCGTATGAAAATACCTTTATCTCTTTCACAAAAATTGTATTATTAATGCAGACAGAATATGTAATACTAGGGCCTGCTATAGGAGGAAAAAAAATATAGATAAAAAGTATCGCGACATAAATTTGATTTAATGTTAATGATCCAAACCGTCATAGGCCGACAATTGGAATTTCCACAGAGCAAGTAGTACTTTTTCTGCTGTGAGAACAATTATATGTTACATTACGCATATATATAGTCCATTAAAATAACAAGTATAATAAATAGAGTTAAAACTTGATGGGTACCCCCATAGCAATTTTTAAGGTTTATTGTCTCATCATTTGAATCACATTAGCTAAATACTTTAAAAACAAAAAAAGCATAAAATAAAAGGGTTGCTCGTACATGCTACAGAGCTCTTGGTGTGCACAAATGGTTGCAAGTACCGGAAAGTTGTCGGCAAATTAAATTTTTTGTAGTATTGTTCAACTATTTACGCAGATGTGCATAATCTTCTTTCATTTAAATTGGTTCAACATTTTGGAAGTTATAAAGGGTTTCAAATTTATACTTATACAGGGGGCAAAGAATACACAATTCACGCACATACTAACCAGCAAACGTTTGAATTATTATGATGCTTTTATCATATTGAAAAATTAAGTCTCTATTATTTGATAAAATTAGCACTTAAAGTTGTTTGAGTCTACCGCTAAACACTGTGGTTATAATACATTAAATCTTAAAGACAATCTGTCTTATGACGGCTACCTATGGTGAGTTTTTTTGACTACAACCTTTTTCCAGTAGATTAAATAAAAAGCGCAACAATTGTCTTTAGTATACTGCAATAATTTCAGTAACGTGGTACGAATTGTTAAATGTTAAAATAGAAAAAGAGTTTATGGTATGCCACCGCTCTCGTAGTCGGTGTGATTTTTGACATTATTTAATTGACATTAACTAACATATCTATTTGTCTTGCCTCGCTGTTGGCCTTATGCTAGTTCATGTTAGTTTGTTTTAGCATGATCATTATTATCACGTTTGTTAATTTAATTGTCTGTCGGCGTGTATTTCTGTACTAATTTCGAAACGTTTTCGATGGCTTATTTTATTATTATTAAACAATATTAACAAACAATCATTCAAAACAATTAACAACCGCCATCATTATAATGTTCTAATGCCACTAAAGTAACAACAAAATTAATGAACTTTATTAATACTTTTTTTTATCAAATTATAATAAACATTGTTTGTTATTTAATTAAATTAAAAAATATTTGCTGTTTTAGTATAAAATAGAAACGTTAAAATTTTTGTCGTTAAATTAAAGTTCGTGTTGTTGATTTTTTTTTAAATTTTTTTGGGTTACTTTTAAACCACTCCCATTTTTATACTAACAGGAGTAGGGTATGCTCTTTATATTGTTCTGTATGGTCAAAAGTGCTAAAAGCGCTACTTCATTCCATTGTCGCTTAAATGATGTTCACATATTTATGGTATATTCTTTTTCAATCGGAATTTGTTAAGTAAGATTCTTAATATAGCTTAAGTAAACCTTATTATGAAAGACTAAAGTTTAATAGAACGAAAAAATGCACTTAAAGAAAAAACTTTACCAAAATATATTTCAATACAAATCTTTGCAAGATTTTCGTTGAAGAATATTTTGAAAAAATTTAAAAAAATAATTTGTTTCGCTTTGTTTAGGCTGTAAAAAATTTAAAAAAAAATATTTTTTTCTTGATTCTTAGCGCTTACAGTGGCTAATTGACAGCATAACAGAGCGTGAACGTTCGTTTCGTAAAAGTGCGATAAAATATTTTGAGGATCCCAAGAAAGAATATCCCACAGTGTCAATAAAAAAAAAGCCGTTTGTCTGTGGTTAGTAGTAACGTCCATATAATGGGCTAAAATTTCCTGCATTTCAGCGGATGTATATTTTTTCCTCCAATTATTTTTGCCTGACAAATACCCTTTAAATATATAACAAATAATAATAATAAAACTGATAATCATACTGATTTAGCTTAAATGTGTGATATCAAGACCTTTTTTCAAAAATTTAAAAATTAAATAAATAGTTGGAAGGTTTTTTTAGACAAGTGCAAACAAAAAATCAGTAAAATAAAATAGTTCATTTAAAACAAATTTAATAAAATGAAAAGTATCTTGTTATAATAAAATTTGTAGCATATCGCGTAAATATCTACAAGCCCCATTTGATCAATATGTTTCACATTGTATTAACAATTAAAATGATGAAGAAACTAGTTGTTACCATAACAGCTCCCCAATATGCCAATAAAAACATGATAATAAATTAAGATAAGAAATTATTTAATGAAGTACTTAAAGAAATAATAACCCCTAAAATATTAACACTTCCACCATATGTAAATTAAGAAAAAAGAAAGGCGATAAATAAGCGAAAAAATATAAAAAGTTGTATTTGCATATAAAAGACTATTTACATTGAATATTTTAAGCCGTCTGTTTTCTCTTCACTTCTGTAGTATTAAGAGGTAAAGTTTTTTTTAAACGATTTGAATACCAAAAGTGCACCTCAAGCAGGGTCAGTTATAACTCTAATTCTTTTATTATTATTTTAAATTTTACACATAAAAAAATTTTCATTGTTGAAACTTATTTGGGGTTTTGAGTCTTTTAAAGCAGCGGTTTTAAGTGTCTTAATTAAAAGTAAGTAATAATAACGCGCGGTATTTTAATATAAAAGTTAACAATATTTCTTCGTATAGTTTTGGTCAATAGTGTTTTTTTTTAATCTAAGCCATTATTGAAATTTAAAATGTGTAGAAATGGAAAAATTATAAAACTTAAAGATAAAACAGAGATTTCATTAAAAAAATGTGGATTAATGCGAATGTTTTACATTCTTGAATCACTTGTGAAGTTCGTAATTTATATAATTGTTGTGAGTTAGGTTTAACTTGGTTGTTATGTGTAATAAAACTGTAAAAAAATTAATAATAGTCAGAT
The DNA here is from genome assembly GCA_030448955.1 of Trichopoda pennipes. Taxonomy (NCBI): domain Eukaryota; kingdom Metazoa; phylum Arthropoda; class Insecta; order Diptera; family Tachinidae; genus Trichopoda; species Trichopoda pennipes. Next base: position 12,122,905 of record JASKUP010000088.1, read on the forward strand.
ACTCATACATTGTGATTAATTTATACGATTGTCTCATGCATTTTAACATCTAAGAATTTATGCCCTCGAATTTTAAGACACAAAATCTTTTCTATCTTTCAATAACAACATACTGGAAAAATCACTTGACTCTTAATTTTATTAATTCAAATATAAAAAGTTGGATACAGATCCATCTGTATCCATTATAGCCTTTGTGTTGCAAATCATTGTATTGAACTCTCTCATCATTCAACACAAATAACGAAACAGAATAATACGGCAACTTGGAGCAAAAACGTTGGCACAAAAAACCTATAATTGTATCGACGTCAGTAAATTTTTTTTAATGTCTTTTTGTCAATAGTCAAAAGTATGGACTAGGCTCCCAGGTTTTTTTTTTATTCTAATCGAATCTTAGTTAAAAGGTTTTAATTCTCAAAAACTTCTGCAAATTCAGTTTATTTAATTTTTAAACATCATTTAACATAGGTTAAGTTATACTTATTTTTAATTAATTATATAAATATAAAAATGGAACATATTTTTATATATTCTTAATGATTTTTAATATGATTTACAAAATACAAAATTCGCATCCCAAATTTTCCTGCAGGTTATTTTAATTTTGTGTTCATAACCAAGCTTCGTTCTTAGATTCACAAAGTTAAAGGATTTTGATTCAGCGACTTATATGTATGTAAACGTTTGTCCGAAATAGGCTTATATTATTTGCTGTTTGGTTCGATAATGTTGTTTTAAAGGTAAAAAAATTAAATAAATGTTTTTATTTTTTACCTTAAGCATTTTTTTGTAGCCATACTAAAAGAATATAATAATTATGAAATTTTAAAATTATTAAATCGTTATGAAAAATCCCTACCAAGGCACCTTCAAACAAGATTTATTCCCATTTCCAAAAAGAATGTCCAAATATCGGTTATAAATTGGCTAATCTGCCAACACTGAGTATAGAATGCTAAGAGAATGCAAAGTTTAAAATGAAAGAATAAGAAATCGTTCTTCAAATAAAGTAGATTCAATCCAGGGCTGTCAAATAGTTTTTTTCTCGAGATTTGGTCATCTGATTTAAGGTTGCATAAAGGGTACAGGTAGCATAAAAGGAACATGTCACGAACTCTACTCCTGCTTGGATAAACAATATGTAATGAGCTCAAAACAGCGTATATTTAGGTACTCAGCTATGTTTGTGTCAAGTTTATGCCACTAGAACTAGAACAAAGCTCTGGTACTCATTCCCTCTTATAGGAATGTCATTTATATTCATATTTTAGTTATATTTTAAGTATTTAATCTTGTAACGGGCATGATAATACTTTAACTGCTTGCTTAAAATCAAGGCCGAGTACTTGAAAATCTCGGCTCAAAAACTTTAATTTTGGGTATTTGTATTATACATATTACCATTCCAAAGATAGTGAGAGATAGGGGGTAACGGTTAGTTATTGTACCGAAAACGTTACTTTTTAACTTTTGTTCATGAAGTCTGGACTTGTAGCACTCACAGATGATTGATTTCTTAGTAAAATTACCAGTATTTTGAAATGTTTTAGAATTTCATGGATTTTTTCATTGTTTTTTTTACTTTTAGATCTTTCCGCAATTAAATGACTCCATTTGAATTTAACTCACCGCTTTGAGTTTTAGACATTCTTTGTTTCTGACTACTGCTTGACGAGTTTAACAACTGCTCATTTCCTTTTATATGCGTTTAAAACTAATTTTTGCGGGCATAATGTTTTAACTATTGCCTTTAGCACACAATGTTACGAAACTTAACTTCTGTAACTATAGAAATTTAATTGATATTAATTAATTTTAAATTAAGGCATTCAAATAAATATTTTTTATGTTGCTAAACTTCCAAACTTAACATCGTTTAAAGTCGATTAAAGTTGAACTACTCTTCTATATAACCCATTTCCATCTTTTTTCCTTTTAAATCTTTAAGCCAAATGTTAATAAATTTACACGCTGTTTATATTTTTGCTTTCATTTCTGTCAATTTTATTCGCTTAGATTGTTCAGAATAGATAATTATTCTTTTTTTTTTATTTTTTCGGTAGCAGATATTTTATACCTTTCACATTTTTTGGTAGCATGCTCATTTATAGTTTTTTTAAAGCCGTAAAACATTTCCAACTTCTTTTTTTATGTGTTTTTATATGGTTTATATGATTTTGTTGTTTATTAATTTAAAGAAAATGTTGTAATTGAACTCAGTTTTTCTTCTTCATATATTTTTTTTCCAACAATTAACGCTGTAAGCCTGTTGGTTGCGGTTATTAAAAATATTATTTGGTTATAAAGTAGCAAAGACTACAACATCGATTTAATTATTTTAAACAAACACTCGTACAAATAGCATTTTTCTGAAAAACGATTAATTTTTGAAAATGATATTTTTATAACCGAAAATAATATTGCCTTTCAAGTCATAATTTAAATAATTTTCACATAAAAATATAAAAGTAGTTTTTATTAGAAGGGACATAAATAATTAACAATTAAAAATAGGATTCGGTTTTCATTCCATGATGATAAACGACAAAATGTCAGCAGATATATAAAACTATATATCAAAATTCTTTTGTGGCGTATTATTTAGTTAGTGATAAAAATTTATGTATTGAGTTTTTCAATTGTGGCAACACCAATAACATGATAGTTTTTAGTTTTTTGACGTATTAGTAGTAGGTGCAATTTGCAATTGTTACAATCGTTTCAATTTACCACCGTGATCACATTAAAATAATTAAATCCATTATGAAAATGGTGGTTCTGTTAAAGTTACATTTCGAAAAATTCGTGATATTTTCGGTCAACACAATCGCCCTTCTGAGACCGCTGTTAAGAATTTGAGTCGACAGGCTGGATACAAAATGTGCGAACACCGACAGACACAAATTAAATGTCTGATAATGAATGTTATGAACTTTTTCCTGGGATTTCTGATGGCCGATTAGTAATTTTCAACTTCACATTTCGTTACAGAGACTTGCTATGGACCAAGGCATATACATCAAATATGCTAATCTCCGTAATCCGCATTCTATAGCTAAAATATCTTGCAAGTTTTTAAAACAGTAACGCCCCTCTTAGACGTCATTATCTTTATATCTCTCAGACTATACAGCAGTTATACTGCGACATTTCCACTCTCTGCAATAGAATTCTTACCATTCATTTACGGTTAACCGCTAGTAAAACGAAATATGATCGTCTCCCATTAAACTATCGAATCTATTGGATCTATATCTCCTCTATAAATCTATATCTCCTCTATAGTTCTCTATTCCTTACTGCGAAATATGTCTACTTCTTTCACCTACGCGTATAATTTTTAACTTTCAAATATTACTGGTAAAATTTACTTTTTCATCCCCAAGTGCAGATGTTACGCTATTTATTCAGCTTAGTATTTTGGCGCCAAACCAAATTTTTTTCTGTTTTCGATGATATTTTAAATCAAGGTCTTCTAAGATTTGGGAAAGAATGTTCACATTCGCAGAGTTTTATTACACGCAAACGTCTGTCTTAAGTCTACAATGCAGACTAACAGGTGCCTAGAACTTGCTCTAAGCTATATCCCAACCATGTATCCCTGGCTTGCACTGCTCTATCTTGAATTTGGATTTTAATTTTATAATTTAGTCCTTTTAAAAAACGCTTCTTTTTCATATACTTAAATACAAGTGAATTCATTTGTCAATCAACTTTTTAAAAATCCTACAAAAACTGCATAGAAATACTCCCAAACTTTATGAAATAATTGTTTTCAATAAATTTAATTTGTTAAAGCCTGATCAGATCACGTTAATTGTTTAATACCACAAGATAAATAAAAACCGAATTGAAATTTTGTGTTAAACATCTCTATTCATCTATCAATCTCTGATGGTTTTAAATAAATGCAACAGCTAGATAAAGAGAAAATGTTTCCACAGGAGTTGTGTGTTTAACGATTTTAATACTCGTGTTCACTGTATGTGTTTTATAAATTAAATGCTAAAATTATTGCAAACATTTGCTGCAATTGTGATTATTATCTCGATAAAATTGCTGATGATGTATTTTGAAGGCGGTATTAAAACTATTTACATCAAAATTCTGAATTTTATTTAAGCAATTTTTTTACGTTAATGTATTTTTTGTACTAATTTTTTCTAAAATTGTAATTAAAACAAAAAAAAATTGTAATAATTTAGTTACGGGTAGAAAGAGTTTAATAAATTTTCTGGTTTGCTACATCCGTCACCAGCTTTCTTCTTAGTTGCGTATGCAATAAACATCTATTTAACCAACTGAAAGGAATATGAGAAGGATTTCATTATCAATCGTTATAAATTGGCTGGAACGAAAAGGTTTGGTGCACATCATTCTCAATTAATTTCTAAAAATTATCATCAATTTGATTACAATTACAATTTAAAGGAACTAAAAATGAAAAAATTTTTTATTTAGAATCATTTTAAGTTAAAATTAAAATATAAAATTGTTTCGAAATGTTTACTGTGCATTTGTATAAAAGTATTTTTAAGTTTTGTCCTCTTTCCGCTGTGTTGCATAATAACTAAAATACTCATTTAATCAATTTGGCTTGAGATATAAGACTCTTTTTAGTTTTCTGTACAAAAATTGGGTTAAGATCCACTGATGAGTTATTTGAGCAGCAGTGAAGTGGCCATATGGATATGCTTTCCCCTACAGTAAGAAATGCATTTAAAAAATTTGAATAATAAATACTTTATAAATTTATCGTAAAATATTTATTTGTTAAAGGAATCTAGCACAAATTAAAGTAGAGGAACTAAAAAAGTGTTTTATAGGCAGTAGAATCTTTATAAATATAAAATTAAAAAATTTTTAAGTTAAAACAAGCCCCATCAGGAAAATCACAAAAGCCCATGAAGCCCAGGGGGTCATGAAACTCTTCTGAGAATAGTTAAAAATATGTGGGAATTTTCAAAACCGATTTTAATATTAATAGCCCATTTTTCGTAGTTTATTATAAATGTGTTCAGAAACAACACATTTATAAAATTTGAGTGGTGCAAAAGCCAAGCCATGTTTGCAATGTCACTTTTCAGTAAATTGGAAAAAAGTTTTATTAAAAATATCCGATTATCCCTCTGTCTTGCTTTCAAAATTGTTTTGCTCCACCACGGTGTGTACAGCAACTTAATACATTGAAAGTTTGCTACGTATACACTTAAAATGGGTGCAGCAAAAAAACATTAAACACATAGTATAATGCAAGTTCTCTTCCAGAACAAAATAACTTACTCACGTTTGTGTTACGTTTTTAAGACAATTAAAAAATGTATTTAAAATACAGACGGTACATTTCCCTTTTTCATTTGTTTTTCACACAAAGTTGAACTCTTAATACAAAATGACCCAATCCAGCAGTCTCACAGTAATACTTTTTGCCAAACATTATAATGTGGCTAAAATATGATCAACAATTTGTCATACAAAATAAAATCCATGGAAATCAGACATAATGATTATACATTTAAGTTTGTAAATGAAAAAGCCTTTGATATTGCATGCTTATGCATGATGAGTGCAACATTACATTTAATGCAATGGATACATATGACATAAAATGAAAATGCATTTTCGTTAAATATTTTTGGAATGATACACATGTCAGTGAATTAATTAATTTACTCTAAAGATAAAGAAAAAATGCATTTAAAGAAAAAAAATACAAACAAATAAGAAAGACCGCATAGGTCATTTCTGGTAACGGTAATTATAAAAAAAAATAAAATTCATTTATACCTATACACATACATATGTATACAAGTACGTCTGTATACTAAATATACGTTTAATGTAATAATAAGTATTAAAAGTTTGTTTGCGTTTTAGATGTTTCAAAATGGTAATAATAATTGCAAAATTTATGAAAATATCTATTAACAATTTTAATAATATTTTAATAATTTCTGTAACGAAATCACAATTGGGTTGAATGAATTCTTAGAGAAAACTTTCATTGAACTGTCATATTTAGGTTAAAATCGTAAATGTTGCGAATTTTTTGGCTCTTCCATAGCGTCGGATTGTTTTGATAATAATAAATTTGTCCTATTTATAATTAAAAATAAAGAACAAATGGCAGATATACAGAGAATGGTGGCCTACAATTTGACTGTCGTTTGTTTCACTTGGAAAATATATTAAGTGTTAATTTGATTCGGTTTCTTTTTCTCATTAAATTAGGGGACGTAGTCTAACATAAAGGTTCGTTCAATTTGAGATGATTTGTTCCGATGTAACCGTATATCAGTAATAATGCGGCGAGTCTTCTTCAAGTGGTCAATCGACATATACTAGCGACTTCACATTTCACCACAGAAAATAATCTACTGACGTTAAATCGCATGATGTTGTATGCCAAATAAGTTAATACCTTAACTATTTGAGTCTTTATGGCGAAGAAAACTTTTACCTTAGTAATTCGGCTGGAAAATAATCCGAATACTCTCCGTGTAAGGCCAAAAAAAGCAAACTAATTTAATTTAGTTTTTAATAAATATGTCATTGCGTTGCTATTTATGAATGTCTACGGCCTTTTGGATTTTAGAATAATTGTACAGGGTGTCCACTGGGAAAGTATACTATTTTTTATATTTTTTTGCCACCATTTTGGTACACATTAGTCGTGGCAGTCGTGAAGTAGACACAAATTTATTATGGAAAAATATTCGATAAACCAACGTGGTTTAATCGTTAAAACATGTTATCAAATCATCGATTACGGTGACGATGAAAAAGTTACGTGAAATTTTTGAGAGAAACAACGTGCCAGCAAAACGCACTATTTATTGTGTAGTGAATGATGTCGAAGAAAGATGGTTTGTAGGTGATAGAGCAATGCATGGACCAAAACATATCTGCGAGATCGACTGAAAACATAACTGCTGCACAAGAAAGTGTTCAAAATAATCCATCAACTCCAGTTCGACGCCGTGCTCAGGAGCTTGGTCCCCAAAAAACAACTTTGGCCACAATTTTGCACTCCTTACTCCTATTGGAGTAAATGATCCATCTAAAACAAAATATTCGCGATGAAATTGATGAATGTAATGAAAAATGTGATCAAAAGGACTGGCATTTGTGAGGCTAACAGAGGCGGGCATTTATCTGATATTGTATTCATACATAATTGCCGACATTAAATAAAATATTTATCAATATAGGATCCATGCTATTTCATTTAAACAAAAATTATAAACAAACAAAGTAGTATACCTTCCTTTAAAGAGTTTAAAAATAATTTTGAAGATTTAAACAATAATAAATTTAATTGTCGTAAATCTTATCACGCATTTCTTTTTCCTTTTTTGTTTTTTTTTGTTCCCCCGGGGGACATTGATATGTCTTAATGGAATCTCACTATTAAGACATGTGCCATTGCTAGCAGGAGCCACCTGGACAACTTCCACTGTATTTCCACGGGAATCAGTTAGTCCCAGAGTTTAGCTTTTGCAGTTCTCTGTCTGATTATTGAGGTTGACCCTCCGGGGAGTATCGTGGTGGTTGTGGTTTCGCAGATTCTCATGAAAAGATTAAGGGGCCAGAATCATCTCACTTTTGACGAAGAATACAGGCTGAATGATCTGGATTCAGTGAACATGCTATGTCATGTGTTCTGGACCAGGAGTTGGATGGTCTCCCAGTTTTCAGCAACGAGTGAGGGTGCTGACCCTGCTCCACGCTCTCGAAAAGAAATGACATTTTGGATAGAGATATTCATTGACTTCCTAGAGCGTGGGTGCACGCTACATATCACCCAAAGTGGTTTGATTCATCATTGTGTTATGGCCACGTGGCTACGTATCGATAAATCTTATCACGTAATTTCGTAAAAATGTTACACTACTCAAAGAAATATTTAATTTACACTGCTTAAATTACGTTGACAATTCCTAATGGCGTTTAATTATTATATGTACATACATGATGTTAATCTGGAAAATATTTAGGTTCAATGATTTTTTAATCCATTTGTCATTACTTACTTTCATTAATATTCACAAATTTTACTTTATTGGCTTTTTCAATAATAGTTTTTAAATGAATAGTTGATAATGCATATTTTTGTTTGCTTTAATAAATAAATTTGTTGTCTTATGTTTTGATTACTTGAAAGCTACAAGATTTGAATGCATCGGTTTATTACACTCAGTTTCATGTTATTCAAAACAAAACGTTTTTTAAGAAACAGTATATATAATTATTTATTTACTCGCGAGTCAAAAAGTCTGTACAAAGAGGCGAAGTTCGTTTTAAACAATACAAACAGTGTTTTTGAAGCCATACCTTAAGTTCTAAAAAATAACACGAAAAATGAAATGTAAATCAAAATATATTTTTATTTTAAAAATCCAATACATGACATTAACATTAGACAATAATTTTAGGCATGTGGCCACCGCATGTTTTCGAACATTGCTGGCCGCATATCACCAATTGCATGAACGCATTGGCCTCTAAAGGACCAGCTACAGTGTGTATAAGCTATCTTAACCAACTGGGCAATCACATATAAATCATATGTGGCTAACTATAATATAATTTGTTTAAACAAAGTGCGAAATTCGCACGGAAACAGCTGTGTTCTGCAGACATACATACGAAAAATAAGAATAAGAATTTGGTAACAGTGCACAAGCGCCAAATTATTTGTGATGTTTTGCCATCATAAATGTCAAAAAGTATCCCCAGTAGAATTGTTCATTTTTTAGTAAAGACTTTCACTTCATATCAATTTATCTTGCTGTGCTTCTAAAGTCTTGTCTTTATGTTTATTTATCTATTTGTTGTTTTTTCTCAATACGAATATATTATTTTAATTATAAGTGAATTATTAATTTTGTACTTCACTGACTTGATAATTTTTTTATATTTTTATTTTTGTTTATTTTAATCTTTTCTTATCAATGGCATTAAAGAAAGAAAAGTAAAAAAAAGTAGAGGGTTTTTCTAATTTGCAGATTTCCTTGTTGGACACATTTTTGTTTTCTTTTTATTTTTTTGTTTTTTAATTTTCAGCTTCCACAAAATATATCAAACCTCTTGTTTAAATGTTAAATGGTCTAAGCTGTTTATAACTGACTAAATGTTATTCATAATATTTGTTTTTTAATATTCTGATTTTCTGTTGTGAATATTTTGATTTTTAAGGTGTGTCGAAATAATGTTTCCACGTTAACTGATCGATTTTAAGGCGTCACTTCTCTACATATATATGTTTTAAGCATTCATTTTTTTTGTTTGTTATTTTATTCTAATGTATAAATTATTTAGACTAAAACAGAATTTACTAAATACAAATTTTCCTAGTTTATGTTTTGCTTTGCACAAACTGCAAATTAGTTTCCCTTTGATTTTTTTTTTTTTTATATTTTTTTATTGAAAGGTTAAATGGGGAAAAATTATGTAATTGTTTTTATTTTATTTTTTATTTCAATATTAATAGTTGTCAACACCAGAAATATGCTGTTGCATTAAAAGAACCAACGAAACAAATGGTTGCTCGTTTCTATAATTGAAAAATAATAAAGAAAATGCGATAAAAGTAAAAAAATGGTTTTATTTTTTTAAAAAGTGTAAAAGAAAAACAAATTATATTCTGGGAAGTCAAAGGCAACATTATTTATATATGTATGTATATTTACATTTTTTAATCTAGCAGACTATACCAATTTGCCCACAATTTGATTTCAAATGTTGGCTGGAAAAAGAATTTAAAAAAAGTGAAGAATTTGTTTTTATTATTATTTCCTTAAAAAAACATAAGTAAATAACTAACTAGAATTTAAAATAGGATTTCTTTTAATCATTCATGATGATTTAAAAGCAAATTGACTTTTTATGTTGACTTTAAAAAACGTGCTTTAACACTAGCACGACTTTAATTTATTAATAAATTTTTACTTTAATAAATATCTTTTTTCCTTTTTAAAAAATATATAAAAAAGATCTTAAAAAAGAAAAAAGATATTTATTAAAGATAAATAAAAAAGATCGGTTAAAAAAACAATAAAAATAAATTTTTACTCTATACAAATTTATTTTAATAATGTTCGTTTTTAGTTTATTGTGATTTAATTAAAACATCGAATTTTTATTTTTTCAGGTAAGATGATTTTTCGATAATATTTAATTCTATATCGATAAGTTCATTATAATTTTTTTGACTGATGACTAGAATTAACGAAAATTAAAAAATGATTGAAATCATTAATTGATTTACACAAACAACGGGCGAGATAGATATGGAAGCTTTTCTGTCTCTTTGTGGAATTCTACGCCATATTTTAATCACTACAATGTCTTTTCGTCTATTAATAATGAAGGGTTCTAGCAAGACACTTTAAATTCCTAAAATAACATTATGGCCGCTAAAACAGCAAATAATAAAATAGAGTAAAAATTTAGGACTGCCACATGTTCAAAGTATAAAAAATATCAAATCTAATCTGAACAATTCTTACTAAAGTTTTGATCAAATAAATGTAGTGGCCTTATTATTAAGGTATTGACGAATAAAAATTTCTTATTACAAAATGTCAAATAATTTTTATAAAATGATGGCTAATTGTTTATATTTTTCCTCAATGCTAAACTCTATACAACAAAGATAATAGTGTTTTTATATAAGGAGTTTGACAGTTAAAGTCACCGGCAAAAATTAATGAATTTACCATCGCTAGCACCCTGTAATTGGATCGCCCTGGAATAACCTAACCTATAGTTTTGGTTCTTTTTCGTGTTTTTTTTTTTTTGTTTTTGTTTAATATTATTTTTTTTATTTTCAGTTTCTGTTTGATAACTCCATTATCATGAAAAGCACAATTATAATTAACAACACACATGTCATTATCCAACAATAATAATTTAGCAAAACTGTCACTATAATTAAGTTGCACTGTTTCTGTTAAAGAGCTATATTTTTTTAACAACAACTTTAAATTATTTTTTTGTTTATATTTTATATGTTCAATTCCATCCCAGAGGTCAGTTATTTTGTTGTTTTATAATGTTTTCCTTTTTTTGGTAATCGCCAGATTAGTACCAAATTACAGTTAGTAGCAACACAATTAAAATAATAAACGTTGTGTTAAGCTATTAAAGAAGTTTTTTTTTGTTATTAAAATTATAAATATTTAATTATATATTAAACTAGCAAACCTGGCGAACTCCGCTTCGTTTTTTGTTACATTTCGTTGGGGATTAAAAGATAAAGAAAAATTATTTTTTTTTTATTTTAGTTTTGAAAAGGAAAAATTTTATTTTATTGCACAACAGTAATGAATTCATTTCGTTTTCAAAAATCAAGTGAAAATTAGTTGAACTTCTCTAAGTTAAAAATGAAAGTGAATCCAAAGTAAATACTGAATCGAAGCGTTATGCGTGTCCGCAAATTATCCGTTTTATTGGAGTGTTCTTTGGTTTTTTGGTCTGACGTTAACACAAACAAAGCGGATGGTTTCCCAACTCGTGAACACGCAACGTATAGCTGCCCATGTGAAAAACAATGATTTTCTAAATTTATCCCACAAACACTAAGCGATTGGCCTTGCGACTTGCTAATTGTCAATGCGAACGCAAGGCGAACCAGAAATTGCAATCGTTTGAAGTCAAACGGAAGATCAGTCGGAATCATTGGTATTCGAGGAATACAGACATTTTTACCTGCGTGCTTCCCGTTAATAATGGTTGCCTCAATCAAATTCGGCATGTCTTTTCACCGCAAGTCAAGTACCGTTGCAACGTCACAGTGGATTCAAATTACGCAATGTCATAATAACTGAACCAACTGTGAGTTGCAAGTTATGTGGTGGAAATACTGGTAACTCCAGAGAGTTCAAAAAATCCGTTGGATAATTTACTGCATCATCGGGATTTATTATGGAATCAACGGATTTATATGTCACCAAATCGCCATCGATTTTTGATTGAATGGCAAAATTCAGTGCATATACAACATCATTATGCTTTGCGGCGAAAATTGCTCGTTTACTTAACCAAGCATAATTCTGATAATTCTCACTAATGTTTGGGAACATATTTTCAATAAGAGCTAATTGAGAGTCTACAATTCGACAAAAGTCGTTGGTAAGAGTAAATAATCCAGCTGTCGCATCGACTGAGACTTTTCCATTTCCAACAGCTAACAATTGTTTGGAAAATTGTGCAGCACTTTGATCATTTTGAAGTTGAAATATTGCATGTTGGAGTATCAATTGTGTTTAAATTGAGTGGCAACTTAAGCGCAGAATGTGCAGTACGACCGCCATCTAGAAGAGTCGCCGCAATTCCAGATGATGCTAACGCCAAAGCTATGTCAAATCTTGATCGAATAGTGGCCAAAATCAATGAATTGACGAATGTTTTCCCTGTTTCTCCAGGTGGGTCCAGGAAGAATAGACCACCGCTTGCATAAATGTTTCGTATATTAGTTTTTGCTGTTCATTCAGCTACGGCACATTATTTGGAACGAATTCCTGCAATGTATCAACATGGTATTGCAGCTCTCGATTTAATTCTTGGTTGAATGCATCGTGCTTGTCTGCAATAGTCAATCATTGATCCTCAATCAGAATCAATCCTTCATTTTTCGTATTTGGCACGCATTTGATAAAACAACTGAATCCGCAAGTGTTAAATCCGAATGAGAATCATTCTCCAGCAAACCCAATAGTTGACATGCTTCTCGATATGTTTGGCATTGGTGGCCATTCACAGTTTTCAAATGCGCAAATAATTTTGTTCCACGTACATTTACCAACAGCAGTCGCAAATAAAAACATTCGTAATTTCTAGGATGAACAGTATACATCCGACCTAGCGTACGGCGCTATCTATTTAAAATGAAACATACTTATTTTCGTGAGGGATACTCACACATCACGTACTGGTGCCGTTGTAGTGCATGCTATGTATCAGAGATGGCGCTGTCTGTGAAAAATATTTTTCCTGTTTTCCTGCTTTTCTCTTGAAATTTTTTCTGAATTTTCTTTGCTATAAACCTCACGGAGTCCGAGACCTGTCTAACCAATGCAAAACTGGAAATCGGTTCGTGCGATCTGGAGTTATAGGAAAACCCGACTTATTTATATATATATTTAAGAAAGAAACAAATAATTTGGGGCTTATAATCCGTATTTCCGTATTTCAACTTCGCACGCAGAGCGAGAATCATACCCGCTAAAGTTATGCATCTTGTAAGTTTTGTGTAAAGTGGTTAGTATCATCATTACTTTCAGTTTCCAAATGTTTGATAGATAGAGGTTGCATCTTATTTACATTAATAATTTACAATTAACAAACAGCATATAAACATATCGCACCGTAAATACAAAAGGGTCACAACTCAAAATACTAAAATTTTTGGGAGAGACAAAATACTGTTTAGTTCATCGTGCAGAAGCAACACAAAAATATACATAACTGTATTTTTCTAGTTAAAGAAGATAGTGATGTAAAAGAATTTTTTGCAAAAAATTTGGAAAAAAGTAAGTTTTTGGAAAATTTTTAGTTGTGACCCTTTTGTATTTAGGATGCGATATGTAACTTTGAAAAAATAATTTAAGACAAAAAAATTAGGCAGTTTCCAAAATGTGTAGTTATTTTATTTAGGGAAAATCAAATAAATAGTATTTATAATAAAGTTTGTAGATTTCTATAAAAATTTATTGTTATTTCTTTTGTTTCGTATATATTAAATAAATTTTTTAGCCATTTAGCAGCTTTACCTTGCTGCAGAATTCATGTAATGTTCATTGTAATTATCATTTACAAATTCTTGCAGGATTTTGTAATTCCAGGTTGTTAGGATCCCTGCTTGTAACCTGATTTGCAAGAGAAGATTTTATCCATTTTGAAAGTTCTCTTTTTTGTTGAAGTTTAATTGGTTGGAATTGTTAGTATAGTTTTTAAAATCTTTTAAGTTCGGTAACTTTGACTATGACCCGATAAGAAAATCCTGGCGAACGATACACATTAATTTAGTGCTGCTGTAGTTAAAATAGTTTTCATGTCCATTTTTCACAAATGTGATTTTTTCTCTTACTAATAGTGGAAAAATATAACCATTCAAAGTGGTTCTAATGATATGAACGGGAAAAATTTTTTTTGTTGCATTTAACCTTATGGTTATAGCGCTATTATTGTAATTTTAAGAAAATGTAATTTCTCATAATACAATTTTAGCTGTCGGCAAAAAATCTAAAAAAATGTAGGCTAATCATCTAAACGCCAGTGTAAAGTGAGAAGGATTAATAACATTTCAAGGCATAAAAGAATCTGCACAAAAAGTGAAAAAGAAAATAAAACATTTACTTTAACTCAATAACAAACTTTGATGAAGGTACACTTTTCTAGCAACTACCATCATCCCATTAATAAAAAAAAATAATATGGGATTATACAAAAACCGCATAATATTCAAAAGCTAATTGGTTCTTATTCAATCAAAATAAAACAAAAATAATCGACAACTTCAAACAATTAGTTTTAGAATAGAAAAACTTCAGTTTATTATGAAAAACAAATAAGTTTTTGTAAACATATGCATTTATATCTATGTAAATAGTAATATTAGTAAAAAGTAAATTTTAGATTTATTTCTTTTTCAGATCGCCAGTTTATGAAATTTTTTTTCTTACTATTTTTCAAGTCTGTTAAAAAAGTTTTTAATAAAAGCAAGGAATAAAAAAATCATCGGGCTCAACCGGGATTTGAACCCGGGACCTCTCGCACCCAAAGCGAGAATCATACCCCTAGACCATTGAGCCTCATAACAAATGGCATGATGAATTGATTTAAGTTCACCAATGTACTGTTCGCTAATAAACTTTTTTTAAATACTTAAAATTAAAAATAAATCTTGAACCAAATAAATTCAAAAATTAAAGAAATTTTTTAATTGTGTACAATATTTGTTCAATTTATGTCTTACATCTAAAAAAAGTTTTTTTGTTTTATTATTTTTCTCTGATTACATATATTTAAAGTGATCTGAAGCCAGTTTAAAAACTCCAACTGATGTAGTTTTCAGGACATAAGATACAAACATTTTCGTATTTTTCCCCGCTTCTTCTTATCTATATAAAAAGAAGTGTACATTTCATTGTCGTTCCATAACTCTAGAACGGCTGGGCCGATTAGACTCAAATTTTTCAGTTGTTCGTAATTGCCAGGAGAATGTTAGTACGAAAATTTTGGGAAAACCGTACGGAAAAGCCGGGAAATTGGGAAAATCGAAAATTAATTTTTGGTATGGAATTTTGTGTACAATTGTTCCGTTGTAGCTTTTCGAATTGCAAAATAGAAAACTCTTAGTGGAAAACTCGGAAAATTCCTGAAAAACGTGATTCGGCAGAATTGCATTGAAAAACAACACGAATAGCGTGGGACTCCAAAGCATCTATTGTCGCTGGTTTGTCTGTCAGCATTTGACTTTATGTGGGTCTATTTTAAATAATAAAGAGATGTCAAATTGAATGACCTCGGAGACTAATCGGAACCTCCATTTCTCAAAATCAACTTATCGTCAAATTTCGAATTCAATCATCCCCCTCAACACTGCTTAATTGATTGATTACTGATTTTCATAGTAGATCCTGGGTAATTGCTGCTATTGTCCAAATGTCAATATATTGATAATGATTAAAAGTTCGTTTGAGAGTTAACCCTTAATATAATGTCTCGGTCTCAAAAAAAATAATCTTCTCTTTAATAGAGAATAAATGTTGATTGCTTTGTACTACCAATTACCCTTTCTATAACTCCAAGCTTTTGTTTGAAACTCATTGTGTTCTCGGAAAGATCTGCATCAGTTTTACTGTCTAAATATTATGCAGATGTAGAATAATACTTACGTTTTATTGGGTCCTTACTTTCCCTGCCTCCTTAAAAAATAAGTCCGTCTATCTGAATGTCCAAATAAAACCTAAATAATTAAAATAGACGCCCCTACATACATACATATGTATATATGTATGTGTTATAATTTTGAACAAATTTTGTAACAGATCAAGAATTACAAATTGTAGTTAAAACATTAATAACTGCTATGTTGCCCCCCTTTAAATTATTTACAGCTAAATTTTCGAGTGCTTAATAATAGAGAGGAAGAAAACTAAAATACTTCTTGGTTGTTTACATATTCGTACTCGTTTTTAGTTGTTCATCTAATTTTTAACTCAAAATAGTAAAGCATATTTTAGGGGCTATTGTAAAAAAATTTAAAAATTTTTAAATAAATTAACAGGTAGGATCTTTATAGAAAATGTATGATGCCCGAATTAAAAAAAAATATTTTCCTTTTTTTCATACAAATTTTGCGTGGAAAATCGACAAACATTTTCTTATTCAAAATTGATTTTATGTGAAAATAACTGTTATAACTTTACAAGTCTACAATAAAATAAAAAATAATTGACAATCACGGTAAATAAAAATTATATTTAATTAGACACATAATTAAACTTTAACTAGACCATGGACTAGTCTATACGTGAATTGTGTTTCAAAAACAACAATTTGTCATCATTTACTGCCGCGGAAATAATGTTTTGCGAAAGAACGCTTTAACAAAATATTTTTTTAATAATATTAACGTTATTTTCTTATGTTTAAATATAAACATTTCATGATTTTCTAATAAAATATTTATTGTTACAAAAATATGAAAGGGATTTCTGATGAAAACAGCATATCATTTCTTCACTTATTATGCAGATATATCCTAAATTATAAATAGAAACTACTCAAGAATTTTGAATATAATAAATATAAGAAATCAAAAGGAATATGAGATATAAATAAATAACTTTAAAAAACAATTACCATTAAAAATGTTGGTTTGTTTATAAATTTTCATCGCATTGATGTTATTAGATCTGAGTGGATTTTGTCGGTGAAGGAAAATTATAATAATTACTTGAAAATTTTACAAAATAAAATTGTATAATTATATAAAATTTTCCAAAGAAAACTGCTAACAGCAAATTACATTGTTGTACTTTAATACAATAATACAACCGATACCAAATTTATAAGATTTTTATTGCAGTTTATTATCTCTATGATTTTGTAAGCATACAAAACCTTAATGTCTTAACCAATAGCGTTTTTTTTTTAATAAAACTAATTTCCATTTTGTTCAGTAATCGCTACTATTTATTTATTGATTTTTAGAAATAAGAATGCTAATTTAAAAATACTTCTTATTGAAACTTTTACTTTTTATTTTTAAAATACAAATAAGAAACATTACAAAGTAGAACTAACAATGCAATTTAATAAAAAAAAACTAAAATAGTTAGCAAAAGATTTATTGAACAGTTTTTGTTAATTTATAAACCTTTTTCATGGGCTTTGAAAATTAGAATTATTATACTGAAAATTTATGTTTACTTAGAATGTTAAATTATTGTATTGTTCCCTTCAATATCTAAAACTTAAATATTAAGAAAAAAAGTTATTAGTACCTTGAAATATTTGCATCTTATGCATCTTATGTTAGAGTTTCTTGTTTTGTTTAACAGTTGTAACAAATAATTTCAAACTATATTTTATTTAAATAAAAAAAATAATGTTATTATTGCCGAGTTAGAAAAAAATAGAATTTCACTTTGCTTTTAAAGAAATCATTCGATTAATTATAAATATATACATTTTTCGAAAGCTATATTATACTTTTCAATCAATTTTAATTTAATTTAGTATTTTTGTATATAATGTGAAAATAAATGTAAAAATATCACTAAAGAAAAATGCTAAAGAAATTATAGTTACTTAGTTAATCTAATTAATTACTCCCATGAATGATGTTCCAGCCCAAAGCGTTCATATAGATCTATATTTTTTTGTTTAAACCAGTTTTCCAAATATGGATTTAACAGATTAAAAACTAAAATTTTTTTAATACTGCAAAGCCAAAAAAATAAAAACTTTGTTTATTACAAAAAGAAAATACATTTTTATTAATGAATTCAGTCGCTTTTTAAATTTAAAGTTCTAATAGCTGTATTTGTTTTAAAATATGTTAAAATGGATCTGTTAAATATTGCGTTGCATCTGCGAGTACAAATGCAACACTGGGTCATCATCTTTTAACTGCAGTTGACAGATAAAAAGTTTCAGGTTTTTCGTTTGTGACTAAAAATTTAATACAGGATTTACAAAATGTTATAAGGATTTCGACAAATTATTGCGAATTTCTGTTTTGAGAAGTTTAAAATTCTGTGAAAATCCAGTGTCTTAATTTACGCGATTTTAGACGCAGAAACATGGAAATAATAAAAAAAAAGCACCTTTTAACCATTTTCTAGCACTGTGTATTAATTGTTACATCGGGGTGTATATAGCCGCACTTTAACCTATCAAACAACCATTTAAACATAATATAAAATTTAATTAAAATTAGACAACTTTTTCTCTTAATTACGCTTATGTAGCACTCATTGTATTAGAACAAGTTTTTCAAGCACTTCTTTAATACGACAGATTTAATTTTGGTTTGTTTTTGGCTTACTGAGTATTTCAAACATTTAAACCATTCACTTTTAAATTCATTACCAACTTACTTTTAAAAAATTCTATCGATTAATTAAATATCCTTTAATTTTTATTGAAAGGTAATAAGATATTGAAATATACGGCTTTATAACAAACAGCTCAAGCTCAGATATGCATATGTATTATTTAATTTGTTTTGTGCCTGGTTTTTTTCGTAAATTAACAATAATTTTAACGATTATAAATTTAATTAAAGTTTTAATTTATAAATTCATATGCAGACCAAAATATTCATCTTAAATAAACTTAATAATTAATTTATTATAAATATATATAAAAATAATCATTTAAAATTTTAAATTGAATTTTATAAATTCAACGTTTTTTAGCACCTATTCCTATTAAGAAAAATGGCAGTTAAACAAAGAGATAGCTAAGAACGCAAATAGATTAAGTTGTCCTTAAGAGACAATATATGATATGATGCACAACTTTTTCTCGTCACAAAGCCTTACATATCTATTTAAAAACTATTTCTTTTATATAACGAATAACATAGTTTTCTTATTATTGCACTGAAATACACAGAAAAACTAAAGGCAAACAAAATTTATCATTATTCCTTTTTTTCTCTTTCTAATAAAATCGTTACAGAAATTTAATTTTTTTTTTTTTCGTGGAAGTATGTGGTTTTAACACGAAAAACAGTAGATTTTGAAAATTCTTTGCCACTTTCTAGAAGCATATGTTTAAATAGAAATATTGTATAATCATTGTGATTTATACCTGAAAACATTTTTTTTTTAATTCAGAACTGATTAAAAATTGAGAAATATTTGTTTGTTGATATAATGAGAATGTGAGATCAAATTACCACAACATAGATAGCTAAACAAGCAAGAACTATTCCACTTAGAATATGTCAATACGCAAAAATCTATAATTTTTTAACGTGGCATTGTTCATCCTTATGTTAATGTACCGTCATCTTATTTCGTTTGACTGCCGTTTGTTATCGACGATAATATGCAAGGACCTTTGAAAATGAGCAGTTATTTTTATTATTATTATTATATTTCGTAAGACATGAATAAAAGTTATTGCTGACGATCAATATACTTTGAATAACATTGTAAATGATAATTTAATATAAATAAATATTTTCTACTTTATGTAGACTGAAGCAAACATTTGACAACTTGAATTTGTGGTACTAGTATTCTAACAACTGGTAACAAACGTAAAGTCTTATCTTATTTTATTTTTATCATTATTATTTTAAGTATCATTATTATTCTTATTATTAATAATTGTTATTAAAAAAAATCTTATATACGTAAAAATTTAATTTTTATGCTTAATAATATGGAATATTTACATTTTATTTTTTATACAAAGTATTGAAACACACTTGAATTGAAGTTGCACTTTTTATATCGGCGGAAGAATTTGTTGGTAATAAAACAAACAAAAAAATATAAATTGTTTGTTTAATATGTTTGCAAATGAAAAAATAATTTGGAAAATAAAAATAATATAAAAATTCCATTTGGGAAATCAACTATTTCAAAATTGCTTTCTATTTTGTTAAAGGTTTCAAAAACTATTTGCTTATTTATTTTTCTATTTAATTATTTTTTTTTTTTTTCATTTTGTATCATTAGGAAATTGTATTATAGGAAGGAGAACAAAGAGACCACTGTATGAAGGCATATTATTTAAACCATTACATTTTTAAAGTAAAAGAAAAGTTTTCTCTGATCAGGCGATCTTAATAAGAAAAAATACGATGCCTTCTGATTTACGGGCAATTAAAATTTATTTTTCTAACTTAAGTCCTAAAATCATAAAATTTTTTTAACTAAAGTTCGTTTGGATAATTGAATATCTACAGAAATTATCTATCCATCGATATTCAAAATATAATTTATTGGACAGTTAAGGAATTTTTAGTAAGAACAAAAATTAACAAAACTTGCATACTTTTTACTCCAGAATATTCGTTATTTAATTCCATTAGCTATTAAATAACGGGCAATGAAGACGAAAACGTTAAAGTTAAAGGTGTAATTAAAAATTTATCTTTATCTTGCTTGTAATTTTCAATTAAATTTTTGAAGAAACTGACTCAACGTAGCTTGAACATTAATTGTTGAGAGTTTAAACAAACTTAAATTTTTTTTTAAATTTAAAAAAATAATCCTAAGCAAATTTTGATTTTAACAAACTCGTCATGTCCGTCATGCAAAACAGACAGAAACTTTACATTTAGTTGTTGATTTCATAACTAAATTTTAAAAACTTCCTTTAACACTTATAAGCAGCAGATATTATAACGTTAATTTAATGCCGAATGCCGAGAATTTCTTTTTCACTTCAAATAATTAGCTTAATTGTAAATTATTTAATATAAGAAAAAATCCATTGAGCTCAAATTGTGTTTCAATTAAAAATATCATCTATTAATTCTTTTGTTATAATACGATGCGGTTGGGTGGGATTCACTTTTGGACGTTGATATAAACGAGCATTGATGGCATAAAGACGAGGAGAAAGATCACAGCGTACATTAAACCACCAGTCACATACAAACACTGCCTGAGAAAATTGTGTGCCATTGGGACAAAGAAATGATGCCTGACGTCCATCGATATCACAATAGTGCCAACCTAAAGATTTAAAAGAAATTAAAAACAATTTTTAAAAATTGTCTGCTATTCAACAGTTAAAACATTTAATTTTCTTGTAGCACATGCAATTGCATTTTTAAACATTTTAAAACATAAAAAAGGCCACAATTCATTAATATGCATTATGAAAATGTCATTTTAATAACTTACCCTGACATCTGGTCTCCATATCTGCAAAAAATCCTGGATATGGCTGTTCATCACAATAAAAATTTGTGTATGGAATGGCTGAGAGGATGGGATAATCAACACCAGGACGTCCTGAATAAAATCCAACAAATTGCAAAATAATAAGAAAAGCAACCAAAACAAGTAATTCAACTCTAATAAATACTCGTATAAAAAACACACAAAAATAATAAATTTAAATTCAAAATATGTTTTGCAAACTTATGAACCGCCAAGTTTGCCTTATCCCCGCACAAAATTGATTTTGTTAACGTAAAAAAAAATGTTAACCGGACAAAACAAATAAACAACAATGCACTTGAAAGTACCAAAACCTTAATTTGTTGGTGTTGCATACACAAAAGTGTCAACTGCATTTGCTTTTGTTTGGATGTCCACGTAATTTTTATTACCAAAAATAAAAGCCAGAAAAAAAATCAACCAAATTTTGCAAAATATAATTCATACCAACAACGCAGTAAAATATTTTGTGGTTCATGAAAGCCAGGTAAAGAACGAATGCAAGGAAAACCCTGCTGCAAGTAACAACAAAAAAGTGAAAACAGTTTAAATGATTTTAATATTTAAAGAAACCAAGATAGCAAGAAGGTTTCATTACATGGAATTGAGAATGGGTTAAATGATAAATATTTTCCCAAGAGATGCCGAAACCTTCTGCAACCAAGCACGCAGACAAAAGACTTGCATCTTTGTCTTATATCTGGTATTTTTATAGAATTACAGTTGGCAACACTTTTTTAACTGACGGTCATTTTGTCAGTTATCAAGTGACCTGGATTGCTGACTTTTTCGTTCAATTGAACAACCATGATGTGCAGGAGCTGTAGTTTCAACCAGACGGCGCAAAATGTCACACAATTGATTTATTAAAGGAAACTTCTGTTAATCGCATACTTTCACGTTTCAAACGTGATCGTGCGTCCAAGATTGTGCGATTTAACGCCGCTAGACTATTTTTGGTGAAGTTGTGTGAAGTCGCTAGTCTACGTCAATAAGTCCAAAACGATTGACGACTTGGAAGCCAACTTCCGCCGCGTTATTGCTACAAATGTTGGAAAAAGTCATTGAACTCCAGACTAGACTACGTCAGAGCCAGCCGTAGCGGTCACATGCCGAAAGTCATATTTAATGTCAGACGATTATCTTTCGAAGTAAATTTTATATCGTTTTAAAAAAACTCATCTTTGTTTAATTCCAAATTATATCTGCTTAACCGTAATTTCTATTTTTCACTGCAAAAGCAGATATAAAAGATAAGCAGGAGACAGCGAAAAATAGAAATTACGGGTAAGTAGATGTTAAAAATAAGCAAAAGGAAATATTGTTAAAATAAAAGTAAAAATAACAAAAAAATTAAATTCAAATATCCTAAATCAAAGAAACAATTAAATCATCACAAACATCGACAATCTCCATATACCACCATTTAAGCATGCCCTACACTAACGCTTCGGGTTGCATTCTTGCCTATCTTCATGGCTCCCTACTGCCTGTTGCTGTCGTCACATAAACTCTGTTAATAAATGAATTTACGAGTGAATGCACTTCGAATTCGGTCGTAAAAAATTTTTAGTTTTTTTTTTTTGTTCTTATTATTTTTTCTTTCAGTTGTGGGCGTTGGAGGATGGATAATGGTTAAGCAAGAGTAAATGAAATATGCATTTATTGACTGGAAAATCTGCAAATTAAAAAGAATTGATTTGCGCTTGCTATTGCAATGAACCACCAAGAGTAATGCAGGCAAAGAAAAATAAAACACTACTTGCAGATAGAAAACAACTGCGTCAAAATTGCAACCAGAAGAAAAACTGTTTTTTAAATGTTGTTAAGATAAACACTGACAAATGCAATAGACTACAATGACTACAATGGCATACACACAGCAGCCACATGGCCAGTTGGAATGTATTGTTTTCGAAAACTGAAAAGTGCAAAAAATTTTCTGCATTGGCAGCCATAGAAACAGCACATAGCAACGGCCAAAGAATAGCATTTGACATTCTATATTTCCTATTGCATTAAATTCCTACAGGGATTATTAACACACAAAACAAGTGATGCGGAAAAGGAGTCAAATGGATTCAAAACAACGTACATTTGCCTTCGGGTCAATTTTAAAGTTCAATTATTATTGAACCATATTTTTGTGTTCGGCATATTTTTCAATATATTTGTGACCAAATGATAAAAAAAAACACTTATTTAAGTCTATTTATGACTATAAAAAGAAAAGTTTATCACCGATATGTTTAAATTTTTGTACTATTGGCAAACCCATTTCGTACGTTTTTAATTTAACCAACGCCTTATGAATAATGGGCTCAACAACAACAAGGTTTAAATTTTATGTAAGTAATACAAAAAAAGTGGATAATAGCAAACGCAAATCCATTGTTTTTAACTTGCAAATTTTCCAGTTAATAAATGCGTATTTTTTTTTTACTCCAACTAACCCATTCCATCCTCTAAAGCTCAAAACTTGAGAAATAATAAGAAGTGATTGTTTGCTGCTTACCAGGTATAGATTTTCCTAGTTCCAGATATTCTCTAACCGATGGGCTTAAGAAATTCGTTGGTATTTCGGGTAAGTCTTTCTCTTGACTTCCACTATCACTTTCTAAATCTTGCTGGGGTTCTGGTTCAAAATGTATCGGCTCTGGTGCTCTAACTCTTTTGGCACGCTTTGAGCGTGTGGATTCACGGCAATCTAAAAAATATAAAAAAAAATATCGGGTATTGCATGTTGTCAAAAATTATTTTAAAATTAGAGAAAATTTTAAATTTCCATGTGTAATTATCTCAGATTAAAGACTGTACATTTAAACTTTTGATAAAAATAAAATGAAATAGTTTCTTATTATAATAAATAAAAGATTATTTTTGGTAGTTTAAAAGGTTTCTTAAAAGATTTTGCCCATCTTGTCATAACCATTTTATGATTGCTCGAAGTAGACTTTGTTACCCACTTAGTGTGGGAAGGAATTTTAAAGAACTAAAACTGTTCCTTGTTATTTTTTTTTTGTTAAAACTTTTTTATAAACGTTTATCTTGCTTAACCCTATCAAAATGTTCTTTTCTCCAACTAAATAATTTTGAAATATTTTTGCAAAATGCAAAACATGTTGTCGGAAAATAAACGCCCCAATGGCTTGTTGTGGGGAACGTATTTTCATATAGCCATTTTATCGCTTACATAACACACTGTAATCCATTAATTTCTAATGACATATTTTGTTTTGAGAATATCCTCAAATTAAGTTTTGCTAGAAGTCCTTCAACTACGATTAACACTTTTTTATTTCCTTTAGCATTATTGAACTTGTCATAAATAAGTGAATAAATATTTTCGATAATCTGCCACTAAAAAACTTATAGATACCACTTTTTCTTTTAACAAATGAATAGTATTTTTTTATTTCAAATTATTATGGTTTATTGCCAAATACCCAAATTATTTTAATATTATATTTATCAGAGCCAAATCGGCTGGTAAGGCTATTTAAAATTTAGGTCCTTTTCTCAAATATTTTTAATTCATATAAAACGTACAAAGCCATCCCAAATAGAGTGTCGTTAACATTTTGCAATTGGAAAAAGTAATTTTAAAGCCGAGTTGACTAGTGAAAGTTTGTTTTTAAAATTCCCAGTTAGTTTGTGCCTTTTATTTAACGCTCCTATTTAGGTATAACATTTCGTACTTAAAACAAAATAACTTGTAAGTTCAGCCGCAAAACTCAAGTCCAAATATACTACCGTTTTATCGTTTGTAATTTTGAGTCTCTTAAACATTTGGAATTTGGTGTGGATGCCAAACAAAATATACGATGTATATTAAGCAGTTTTTTTGTGATAACCATTTCATGAGTTGCATTCGCGCATTAATGTCAAGATTAAATTCAATTACATAAATTCGAATGCTAATTTGGATTATTATTTTTTTTTAATTCGTTAAGTCCATTAAGTAAATCCATTAAGCAACCGTTTACTAGAACCACCATCATCGTCATTATGTGCAACAACAACAATAACACACCTTAAATGTTAACGAAAATTTGGTATCGCTACTATATTTTTGTTTTATTTTTTTTTGTTTGGTCTTAGTTTATCATTTTATCCATTCAACTTTAAAGATGAGCAACATTTTTATAAACCCGGTGCCACAAATAGTTGCTTATTTTTAAAGGGTGATCAAATTTAAAATGTTTTTTTTCTTGTTTCTTTTTTTTCAAGCAAGATGTAAAATTACTTTTTTTTATTTTTTCTTTTGCGTAGAATTTAATAGAATACTGCTGATAATCTAATCTGCTTTTTGGTGGTTAAGTCGCTATTTGTGCGAAACTTCATTAGCGCATTGTTTTAAATAAAATTCGCCAATAAAATGAAATATCGAAAAAGAGACAAACAATCATTTGCAAATTACAAAATGTTAAATATATTTAAACATAATCTTTACGTTTTTCGAATTGAAACTTAATCGCAACAAACTGCACTAATTCATCTTCATATATACTAGTAGTTTGAAGCCACCAAAATTCCAGTTATTCCGATTTACCTATTTAAATCAAATCTCAATCACCAATTTTTAATGATAATGTGTTGATCAGAACGTAGACGATAGCAAAATTAGCTTTATTTGCGTAGAGGAATGAGAATAGAATTAGTAAAAATTTAAGCATACTCAACCGTTTAAAAATATAGTTTTTTTTTTGTAACCCAGTTGTCAATTATTCAAACGCTGCCTTATACTAGATGACATAGTCTACATTATTCCCTTAGTTAATTCAAAAAGTTGTTCTCATTATATTGAATCTAAAGTTTATGTTAAGTTCGAAAGGAATTCGCCTTTGCAAAATTCGGTTCATGTGTTAAACATTTGCAATACAAAAATAAATGTCTCTTGGTCGCCTAAGCTTATATATTATGTATTGTTATCAATACGCCTTAAATAAGTTAACAAAACTGTAAAAGTTAAATGGTTCACTATAATGGTCCCATTGTGCTAAACAGTAGATATCTAATCCATCATATTTCCATTTAGAACATTCCGCTCAATGGAAACATATTGCAGTAATATTAAAAGATTATTAACCTTTATTTATCGAAGTAAATAAAAAAAAAGCAAAAATGTTATCTCATGTTTAAATGACAACATTATAATTCATATCAAAATTACTTTGACACAATCTTTGATGATGCTTTTCGCCACCATATTTTCGCACACTCACATTCAAGTTACTTAAGAACAGGCGTGAATATCTTTCATTGCATTTTTCGTAGATCGTGACAAATGCAAAAATTATATGAATTTTACTCGTACTGTTGTCGTATAAGAGCATGATGATGATGTTATTTTTAAACATTAACAACTATTGTGTAGTGCTGTTTATCAAAAATTTATTTAATTTTTTCTTTAATAGTTGCTAACCTTGTTAAAATTATTTTTTTTATACATTCAAAATAAAATATTTTAATTAGACGTGCGAATTTTTATGTCTGTACTTGTATCAAGCAACAATTAGCTTTACTTCCCTTCCTCTACTATAAATACGTATTAAATAATTATTTATTTAATTTTATAGCGTGATCCGAAATTCAATCGTTTGCAAGAAAGCATGGTTTGTTAATAACAGAACTAAGTTTACAGAACTTGGGAAAAAAAACCAAAAAGAAATGTTTATTGGTTTGGGCAAACTAATCTTTAACGTATGAGAAGTTCGCTGCGCTAATCGATTCACTCCAGCTGTTTAAAAACTTTCAATCGTTAAAAATGTTGTTATAACAGACATGGACAAACATTTATAAATGTCAAGATGGCGGTAGATCAGTACAATTTGAAGACAGTCTTATTTGAGTAAAACCAATCCTTGTATAAAAAGTGTTTTATCGGAAATGAACTCAATTACAAAACAAAACTTGCCGAAATGAAAAATAAAGATTTCGCATGCGAAATAAAGTTGCTGTTTTTGAAGACCAACAAACTATTCAAAGTTAGTTCGAAAATCAAATATGGTTGTCATTTGCAAAGGGTAGATGTGGTTTCAATACGTGCTATGTGTCATATGGCGACTATAACCGTTGACTTATTGAAATTAAAATTTGACGACGCAATTGTTGCACAAAAATTAATCTACCTGAAAAAACATCTTTTACAAATATGGTATTATTTTACAAATAAAATTAATAACGTTACAAGTAAAATAAACTATTATTTTCAATGGAAATTTTCCGATATATAAGCTTCAAGTAGGAATTCGACTCTAGAAACAACTGGGAACCCTGAATGGTACTGCAAAGTTGTTATTCTTGCTAACCTCTAAAAAAATATCAATAGAACTTTCAACTATATCAGGAAAACATATTTCTTAATGAATCATTTTTTAAACCAAGAAGAATTTACAAGACTGTTGCATGCAACCAGCTTGCATGTTGACAGTGTTTTTTCAGTTATTTACAAGGTTAACCTCGTTTCTCATACATATCTT
Organism: Trichopoda pennipes; assembly: GCA_030448955.1. Classification (NCBI taxonomy): domain Eukaryota; kingdom Metazoa; phylum Arthropoda; class Insecta; order Diptera; family Tachinidae; genus Trichopoda; species Trichopoda pennipes. The sequence goes on from JASKUP010000088.1 coordinate 12,150,815, forward strand.
CTTCGACAATATTGAGAAATATAATGTTTCTGTCTTTTTTATAATTATTGGCTTAGTCGTTTGTTTTTATTTGCATTAAAAAAATTGTTTGTTAATTTTCTATTTTTAGGTAAGACGATTTTAAAAATTTGTTTCATAATTACCAATGGTATCAGGTATGTTTTTGAATTTTGTTTAAGCAAATTTTGATTTTAAAGCTTACTTACTGCAATGTTATGTTGTATTAAAAAAAAGGTGGGATATTTTTTTATTAAATATAACAAATTATTTCAAGGTTTTAAAATTTAGTTCTCTTTTTGTTTTTTTTTTTTTTTGAATTATGTCATAGTCAGTTTTAACTATTTCATATATTGCTTTAAACAATTGCAAAATAATTGTACAGATTTAAACACATTCCAATAAACCTTCACTTTTAATTTTCATATTATAGTCTGCCAAATATCCTTATTTAGGTGAATAAAATTAATTTTTACTCAAATGTAAAAACACATTTATTGAGAAAATGCTCTAATGGAAAGTCGTTAAGTTTTTTAACTTTTATTTGTCATTCATCGATGGCTATGGATTATTTTCAACATTGTTTTCCCCATTTAAAATGTGAAGTAATTAAAATAATTACATTTTTTTCTTTGCAAAACTTGTGAATGGAGTTTTATGGTACAGTAAGTTTTATTTGGGACAAAACGTATACGCATACGGAAAATAATAAATGAGTGAATCAAAAGTTGCGCTAATGGTGGAAAATTGTGGCCAGAAAATGGTACTTTGTAGTGAGCTTTAAAAGACTTTTTTTCTCAAGTGCACTTGCGAGTATCTGCAAAGTACTTTAAGCGAAATTTCAAAAAAAAAATTAAATGTTAATAATACAATAATTATAGGTTTTTGGCATTTTTAATATTTTATTAGTAATTTATTAATTTAGCACTAGGTCTTTTTTTATAAAAAATTCAGTTAATCTTTATTTATTATATTATTTCTCAAAGTTTCGCCAAACCATTGATTGGCATCTTCAGGAAAAACAAAAAGTGTATAAACAATTTATCAATTATTAATTTTTTGATTAATTTGATAAATGGTTTATACACTTTTTCCCACTTATATATTTAAATATGACAATTCCATGAATATGTCAATAAAAACCTAAAAAGCCGTTGAAACTTTTTTCAATAAGCTAATGTTAAGGTCTAAATTCTGGTATTTTTGACAAATCAAATAGACAATACAACAACAATATACATACTTAAGTCATGGGAAAAGAGAAAGAAAAGAGAGAAGAGAGAAAAAATAAAATATTCCAGGGTGCAGAATTTTTCATTTATGAACATTCAAAAATCAACATTCATGATATTTTTCATAAATGAGAAATCTAAAATTTTATATTTATTTTTCACGCTCATAATCGAACAACAAAAAATGTTCTGCTTATAGTCATACATGAATGCGAACCAAAAGAATTATTAGTCTTATTCATGTGTGATGGATGATAAATTAGCTGCTTCTCATTAATGTTCCATTTCACAAAAGTATATGTTCATTTATGAACGTTGAAATTTTATAAAATTTCTCATAAATGAACGTAAAATAATTTTCTACCTACGATCGCAGTTTACCGTAAAATGTAGTAAAAACTCATAGGCACATATTAACTCAAAATACACTTTTGCAATATATTTCAAAATAAATAAAAAAAAAACATTTTTTTACTGCATACGCAGGCAGTTGCACATTACAAAATATGTGCGAACATTTATGTACGCGAAAGCTTAACGCACATTTTACTACGATCTTTTCATTTATGAAAAATTATCAAAATTGTAAGTACTCAAATATGAACACTTGTGTGAACAAGAAAATAGTTTCTCATTTTTTCACTTATGAACAGAAAGCACAAAATAAATCGTCACATTCACAAATGAAAAAACACAAAATATTTTGTAGTCTCTCACACATGTATGAGAAGAAGCGGCTAAAAAATGAAATGCACATATTCATACATGCATGAACAGTGAGTGAACATTTCGCTACTTTGAAATATTTAAATGATATCATCAAAGTAAATGGTTTAAATTTTTAAAATTCCAAAATATTAACTAAAATATATTGCTATCGAAGCCTACGCAACTTCTTCCCCGCAACGTCGCCTGTGTTGTCCATTGTGTTGTAATAAGATTACCTCCTTATGAGCTCATATTTAAAAAAATATAATTTAGGATCGTCTAATCCTGACTTCTACATCTATATGAAATGACTTTTTATTCCAGTTAAAAAGTTTGTTCTCAAATAACGACCTAAATCGACTCATATGGACTCTAGTAAACAGAACTTGTTTGTATGATTTTTCTGTATTTTAATTATTTATTCGAACTTAGGCAACAGTTCCAAAATAAAAAAATTTCTTAGTAAAGAAAACGTACTTTTCATTAAAATAAAGTACTTTTTTGTTTGCTTTTGCCTAACGTATTTATGTTTATGTTTGTATGCGTGCTTTTGTGTGAATGCTTTTTTCGCACACAATTTCACATTTACTCCTCATAAAACTGTTAATTCCTTAATGTTACACTATGATTACATAACCTAATTTCGACTTTACGTGTATCTAAATATGTCCAACCTATAAAATGTTTAAATATCTTTAAATAATGAATTTTTGTTACATACTAAATTAACGTTTTAAAATTAAGAAATGCTTAAATAAAAATGTTGAATAATAAACAAGTTATAAGCACATGTTGGGAAATAATAATTGTATGGTTTTCTTTCGTTTAACAAGTTTCTTTGTTATTCTAGCGAGTTTTCTTTTAAATTTTTTTTGTACATTTTTTAAAGAAGAAACAAATTAATAATACAAAATTCCTTGTTGTTAATTCTGCTAACCAAGAATTATGTTAGGAATTAAATTAAGTGACAAAAATTAAATTTTAAATTGCAAAAATTAATTTATTTATTTTATATACATACAATTACTTAAAATATCATATATGCTCTATATATGAATTTTATAACGTTAAAGCAACTATAACTTATCATCATTATACATATTTACAAAATTCTTTATTTTTTATTTTGTTTATTTTTTTTTTTGTTTTTTAATTTGAATATTCAAACAATAAAGGTTTGCTTTATTGCCACTCAGCACACACCATTTGCTCATCTTTTGAACAATTTATTATGAACGACTAGTACGGCAGTTATTGTTATAGTATTAAAAACGCAAAATGGAAATTAAAATTTAAAAAAATTTAATTTATATCTTAATCATAAGGACTTCACACCTGCCTCCAGGAAAGTCAATAAAATATTAGGTCCGAGAAAAGTTTTTATTTGTTGGTTTTTATTTCATTATTTTATTCACTTCTGTCATAGTGATTAAGGGTTCAGTACTTAAAGATTAAATGATTAACCCTATTAATATGGCTTCATTCTCTGTCAATCTGTCACAGATCTCTTTTCACTGAAACCATTAACAATAAAAAGCAAAAAAAAGTAAAGAGTTCTGCTTTTTAAAACGACCTATGGAGTTTATACAGAATGTGTAATTATAATAAAAAAATGTCCTATTTGACAGCTTTTACCGTAAATAATTTTGACTGGACAAACTGGAATTTTTGATGTTTTTTTTTTTTGTTAACAGAGTTTCCGCCGGGAAGGTATACTACTTTGTTTTGTCGCCATTCTGGTAAACATTAGCCTTGTTAGTTCATATTTCGCAGTCGTGAAGTAGACACGTGACGAATTTATTATGGAAAAATATTCGATAAATCAACGTGTTTTAATCGTTAAAACATTTTATCAAAATCAATCATCGATTACAGTGACGATGAGAAAGTTACGTAAAATTTTTGAGAGAAACAAAGTGCCAGCAAAACGCACTATTTATTATGTAGTGAATAATTTCGAAGAAAATGAGGGTGATAGGCTCAGCATGGACCACCAAGATCGGCTGCTGCACAAGAAAGTGCTGAAAACAATTCATCAACCTCAATTCGATGCCGTGCTCAGGAGTTTGGTTTCCAAAGAACAACTGTGGCCACAGTTTTGCATACGAATTTATATTTGTTTCCAAATAAGCTTCAGTTGACGCAAGAGCTTCTTCCACAAGACCATTTATGCGGCCGTATATGTGCCAATATTGTTAATTTTATAAACTTTAGCTAGTCGGGCCTAATATATTCCGTGTCAATAGAAACTTTTTATTACACTTTTACCCAACGTTTCGTCAATTTCTTGTTGACTTTCTCAAGGGTTTCGTAATATTATATTGATTGTATTCTTAACATTTAGAAAAAATAACAAAAACCAATTGAACTTGAGTAGAAACAAACACAATTTAAATTAAATAGAGCGTTTAAATTTTTGTTATTGCAACACTGTAGTTGGTGTTTATATTATCCGTGTCTTCTTTTAGGTTCATAGTGTTGTCAATGTTTTGTTGAATCGTGCCAATAGGATGTTAAAGCTCGCTCATGACAACCTCGATTTTCATGAAAAGGCACATTTTTATTTGAATGGATATGTGAGTTAACAGAATAATCGGTTCTGGGGAATGGGAAACCCTTAAATTATTCAACAGTCACCTTTGCATCCATTAAAAGTGATAGTCTGGAGTACAATTTGGCAGGAGAAATCATTGGGACTTACTTCTTTGAAAATTAAGACGGCATAACGGTAACTGTGAACGCGGAGCGATATCGTGATATGATTGTATTGGGCTTGATTAACATGCGGTATCAACAAGATCGTGCCACATTGCATACAGCCAGGATTACAATGGAATTACTGCGAGACCTCTTTCCACAACAAGTTATTTCAAGAAATTATGATGTCGATTGGCCTCGACGGTCACCTGATTTGACTGCTCCGTACTTCTTTTTGTGGGGATATCTGAAAAACAAGGTTTATGCAAACAAACCGAAAACGCTTGAGCAACTCAAACAAAACATTCGTGATGAAATTAATGAAATACCGCATGAAATGTGTGAGAATGTAATAAAATGAGGCTAACAGAGGCGGACATTTATCTGATATTGTATTCCACACATAATTGCCGATATTAAATAAAACATTTATCAATATAAGATCCATTCTCTTTAAGTTTAATCAAAAACTATAAATCAAAGTAGTATATCTTCCCGGCGGACATCCTGTACAAAAAATAGACCAAATACATAGGGGTAATTAATTAATTGGAAATTACGGCAACATTAAATGATAAATAATGCATGCTTTTGTCAAAATTATTATCAATAATGAATGATCAAATGGTTTCAAAGTATTACCTTTGCTTGTTTGGCTTTGTACATGGAGTAAACACCGTCAATTTTTAAAACGGCATTCCATTTTGTAAATAAATCATTTATTAGTTAAGAGCTCCCATGCATGATTTAATTTTGATCAGAAATAACAGCACCTACTTACTATTTAGTCTTACCCGATTTTGGTCTATCTACGCATATTGATTGATATGAAACTTGAAGACATTATCGATTGTAGTTCTCTAGCTAAGGTATTTTAAGGTTACAGTTTTCTTAATTTAAATTCAATACTTTATTATGCAAGATTCACATCGTGAAATATTTTTCTCTTACACAATAAAAATAAAATTTTTAAAATATGGAAATATGTTGAATTTATGATGTACTTATAAGTAATTAACATTCAGCAAGTAAATAAACTGCAAAAGCCAAAAAACAATTATAAAAGCTGAAACTGAATGAATTCTTAATGAGTTTATCACATTTAAATATCTATAAATTGAGGTAAAATGTTGTATCCTGTTGTATGTTGTTCGAATGCATTAAAAACATCTTACCATACAGGGAAATTAATGATATCATTGTCGTTATAATCGCTGTATTTCAAGGAAGTGTGAGAGTGTATAAGTATTTATTTATGTTTATCAATAAAAATAAGAATAATACAAATATGAAAATACTTTTCTTTATATATACAAATATACTTTTGCATATACACGCAAAAATTGTTATTTTATGATCAGGTCACAAATAGGAACTGGTCTATAACAATAGACTGTGTGTGGTTGCATACAAAATATTACAATTAAAAACTTCGATGATAGATCATCGCAACATATTTTCTATTTCCAGAAGCAAAGCAATTGATATTTTTCAGAGCAATAGGATAGTGTTATGGGACGTATTATGTTCCATGCAGCAGTATGTCATTGCGGCGTATAAATTATAGTTGTTTTAAATTACCAAAATAATGTAATGTATATAATCATAATATTATTATTGTTAATAAGCCTAAAATGCTTAGTGCCAGAACAATTAAGTTAAGTTGTGAGAAGCAGTATAGAAAAGGAGGTTTAATGGAAATTCGAATTGGATGCAGCACGTTTAAAGTGACAGAAAAGACTTCTAAAAAACGAATTCTCTATCTAATGCATAGTGCGTTTCACTGGCCAACATGAGTGTTCTACTCCATTTTCTGACGGAGTAAGTATTTCTTGCGCCATTACAAAAAAAAATGAAAACAAGTTATCTAAAATATTTTAGTTCCGCACATGAATGTAAGCTTTTCTTTTTCAGTTTATTGCAAGCAATTGGGTCATATGGAAAAGGTTAAAAATAACAAATAGTATATGAAAGTTAGCAATAAAACCTATTAAAATAAATAAAATGGCAAAAAAAAAACACAGCAATATAAGTTATATAGTTTGCATCATTTTATATGCATACAATATTATAATACCTAGTATTGTTTCGGTTTAGTTCTGGAGTCTTTCTAAGCACTGATGAAAGCGATAAAGCTTGTGATAGCCTCTGTATATAGTAGAAACAATTTTAAAATCAAAGTAGTAATTTTGGAGATAAAATTTTAGAATCTCAAAAACAGCGTCAATTTATGTAGGAAATTTGTCAAAGAGTTTCTCCTTTTTTTTGTAGCAATGTCCTTTTGGCGAGATGACTATTAAGAAAAAAGTTATTTAAGTTATTATTTAGTTTTAAATGCATTTTAATTGTTTGTTCTCTGCTTTCAATTTTAAATGTGATATAAGGAGGGCATAATTCGAAAATCCTTTTACAAACTACAAAGATTATAAATGAATTTAACACATTTCGACAGCAAAGCTTTTCATAGTTCAGCTAGAATTGAAAAAATTATTTTTCAGTATGACCATTTTGGTTTAACGTGATTAATTCGAATAATAAATTTGACTTTTGGTATTTTGTATATTAAAGAGTTCTAATTAATTAAGCTTTTTGAAGTACAACTAACTAAAAGCAAACAGAATTTTTGTTATAAATCACAAAGAATATTTTAACATTTTTACAGATAATATATTACAAAAAATAAGGTTTTGTTTTTTGTTAATCCTTCTTCAATTGGATTTTGACACGATTTTTAAGTTTCTTTTCGTTTGATTGTTTATTCGTAGAAAATACGTTTTTGATAAGCAAAGTTGTAATAAAACCACCGCAAACATGCAAAGAAACAAATTTTAACAAAAGAGTTTATCTTAAGTTAGAATGCTTGCTTGCAAAGCGTTACCATGTATTTACTTTACTTTCACATTCGTAGCAATAATGATAATGATGTTAAAAAAATGGGAAATAAGACAAGTTGACGAGAAAACAAATTAAAAAAAAAAATAATAATAAATAACGGTGACGGGTCTAACATATGTGAAAAAATATATGTTGGTACGACCAAGTCTAAATTAAAAACAAGGTTGGCTGCACACAAATCCGATTATATAACAGGAAAAGGAACAAGTGAACAAAAAACAGCGTTAGCAGCCCACTGTACAGTGAGCAAACACTCCCCTGACTTAGAGAAAGCTAAAATATTACAACTGGAGAACAATTACAGGAAGAGATACATATTGGAAATGCTACATATAATAAATACTCCAGATAACAAGAGAATGAATTTTAAGAGAGACACTGAAAATTGCGCGCATTCGTATAGACACATAATAGCAAAATATAAACAAAAGACCTTTTAGTAAACATAAGACACCCTCAAGGGGATTGACATCGTCACTCAAAGTAATGCATTGTTTAGTATTTTATAATTTTGTTTTGTTTTTCTGTATAAATTGTTAAGTGTACAAATTGCTTTTAACTTATTTGTTTATATATTTGTAGTTCCTGATGAAGGACAACGAAGTTGTCCGAAATATCGAAAGAAAATAAAAACAATATTTAATGAAACGGAGAAGAGTTTTATTTAAATAGATATTATTGACCTAGAGCCCGGAAAAAAAAAGGAAAAGTGAAATAGACATTCCTAAAAGGTCGAACAAAATAAATAAATAAAAAAAAAAAAAAAAAATAATGATAAAACATAATTGAAAAAAATCGACCCGTCTTCATACACCCTTGCTTCTGTACATCGTTCTCTACAAACAAATTGTAAAATAATCATCGTGTTAGATATCGTCTTAAAAATAAAAAAAAAATTGTGTTGTTTCACCGTACAGTTCCGAGCACGGCTACAGATTGATGTCTTCACATTAGCCAGCAAAGATGGGAAGAAATTAGAACAGTATATCATTTACTGATGGAACAAAACTAAACAACTTGATACCAAAAAAAAAAATAAGTTTTTTTTTCACGAAGTTTTTTTGAAAAGAAAAGTTGGCAGCAATAACTAAAAAAATCCGTACTTCAAGTAATAAACGTCTTTACTTCCCTACAACTTTTAAGTACAAATCTTTACTGTGGCATAATAACCTAATGACTTTTATTTGTATATAAAATTCCTTTTATAATTATTATGCTAGAAGACACTGCCATGACCATCATCATTGTCGACTTTTAACACTTAAACAAACCTTTTTTTTTGTAATTGCAAATAATATTAAATTATCATTTATTTAGAAATATCGCTGAGATTAAAACCATTTTATACTTATTCTTAAATTATCAATTTAATTTGTCAGATTTTGCTTGTATTTGAGACAACAATAATTTTAATACCTTGACATTTAAATATCAGTTATTTGCTTCTTTTTATGCTTACGTTCACTTAATGAAGAAACGAAAATGTAATTACATTCTCATTGTATGTTTATACGACGAGTATAAAATTCAAATAAATAATGTTAATGTTATTTGAAAACATAAACAAAAAAAAAATTACCAAGTTATTAATTAATTTAAGTTATAATCAGGTACTGGTGTAGATGCTTAATTTAAGTAATTTTCTTTACTGATGGGTAGATCAAATATTGTGGCTTTAATATTGCTAAAGTCGCACCAGAAAACAAAACTAAATATATAATTCGTGAAGACATTCACATGGTCGATGGAAACAAGCAAAACTTGCAATTTTTTGATGTGTGATATTTTTTATTTATTTTCATTAGAATAAAAAATTTTACAGTTTTAAAATTTTCGACTCGGTCTTCCTTTATCAGTAAGTTTTATTGCCTGCTTACTATATTTTTTATTAAACACTATAAAGACAATATTTCGGTTGAACATCTAAGAACTATGTTTCTTTCACATCTTTTAATTAAATAAAAATAAGTTCAGATATAATTAGTCCAAAAATATTTACAATAAAACATAAGTTTTCATTATTTTCTAAAATATTAATTCTTAGTTATTTTTTGGTTTCTGCCCCACAGCACCTCGAAATATTTTGTGCGATAACTATTATAAGTAAAGTACAGAGTGTGATTTGTTTTACATCCGCTCCTGGCTATGTAGCCTTAATCAGATGGTGGACAAACCACTATACATAATTTGGAACGTCATGCTCGTCCTAGATATCCGAAGACATAATTCTAAGCAACAGAACCACCTAGTTGCAACTTGAATGATTCCACGACAGGTCTGCAAACCATCACACCTTGCTAAAGAGTTGCAGACTTTCTAACTCCTGTTCAGCACACATGTCAAGCATGCTCACTGGACTGGATCATTCACTTTGCGTGTCATTATCAGTGAAATGATCCTGGCCACCATAAATTTTATAGTTCCCTTATGGGGCCGCAAAACCCCACCACCACGATGCTCCCATATAGGGGCCAACCTCAATGATCAGTCAGAGAACTATTAAATGTCTAAAGAGACAAATAATGAACTCTGCGGCTCACTGATCCCCGTGGAAATAAAGTGGAGTTTCCAGGTGTCTCCCTGTCTGACTTCAGGGGACTGGGCTCCCTTTATTCCCCCAGTTGCACAGGTCTAGATAGTCGAGCATTCTATAAAGACCGATAAATGTGCCCCCGGGGGGGGGGATAAGTAAAGTACATTGCAATAAATCAAACCCTAACAGAATTTGACTTTTTGATGCAGAATTTTTTGCAAAAAAATTAATCAACAAAAATTTAACTTAAGCGACGTCCAATTATTTTTACAACCACAAAAATAATAATATAAGTGACACATAAGAAATGTGGCAGGACCCAAATAAAAAAATTAACTCATTATAAAGGCCAAACATTATTTACTTATGCAACAGGTGTCTATCACTTGGTTTGATCTAGAGATGGAATAACTTATAATTTACCATCATGCACATTCACTATAAAATATTACTAGTGCACATTCTTGATTTTTTTCTAAATTTATATGGTTAGGCGAAACTATTTGATACTATTTTACTGTCAAAACGTATCCAAAAATTTTATTGGTATTTCATAATTTTCTATTTGTTTTGCAAATTTTAAATAAAAAGCCGAACATTCGAATTACGAAACAATCATGCAAGAATTTTTTATATACACGTTCACATATTCAGATTTTTTTTTTGTGTGATTGGATCACACATGAATGATTTACGCAAATTACTTGGCGCAGTTAAGTTTAATAAATTGATAAATGATCTGAATTTATGTTTTAAGTTACTAATTAATAATCAACAATTGCAAAATAAATAAATAACAATTTCTTTACAAAAATTTGCTGCATTCAGGTGAAGAAAAAATTTATGTGTATATAAAATATTAGTTATATATCAGTAGAATTTAATACTTAAATTAACTTTCTGTTAACATTTTAAGTTTAAATGGTTTAATTCCTTTTTTTATTGATAAAAAAAAACTATTTTAATCTGTGCTTGATTCTCACAAAATATTGATTAAAAAATAATTATTAAAAAATAAACATTTTATGATATTCTCCTAAAACATTTATTCAACTATAAATTTCGAAATGTATTACTGCGGTGGAGAGAATATCCATATTGTAATTTTAGTATTACTCAAGTAGCTCATCAGTGAATTTTACCCCAATATTGTATAGAAAAAGCTAAGAGTCTTATGTCCAAAGGAATCAAGCACGAATTGAAATTGCTTAAATTGAAAATGATTCCGATTAATTATGAATTATTTAAAAACTTAATTAATAGAGAAAATTAACATAAAACTAGTCTATAATTTCATAAAGTAATTTTTAGATTACAAATATTTTTTCTAGAACTCTGAGAAATTAAGAAAAAATCCTTATATAATTTTCATTTATGTGAATTACGTTAGTTTTGTAATCGGATTTTACGCTAACTTGTCAGAAATGAAGATGACCAAAATTAACTAAAAATGTATCTGTTACTTGCATAAGATCAACCGTAAAAGTTTAGAAGTTAATATTCGATATGATATATTCCAATATTTCAATTCTGTAGTTAGGAATTTTTCAAAGAAATAAAAATATCCCATATTCCAACGCTTTCTCCTACTTAAAGAGAATATTTTAATTAAAAAATTAAGCAGGTGTATTTAATCTGATATGAAAATTTTATTGATTGTGATATCAGAATAAAAAAAAACGTAGATTATTTTTGCTTTTAACCACAAAACAGATTAAAAATATTTTCAGGCCTGCACGTAAAAGTTCATACAACAATAGCTGTTCACACGCTGTAATGTTTACTTTATTTGGGATATAATAATGCAGTTAATTTAACCACAAAAAAAAATCCTTTTTTATACCCCAATAAAATTAAAAATCAATTTAAATATGTCACCGTGTATCCATTATATTTATAAAGCATCTCTTTAATCCTACTACAATCATCCGATGTACTACAATAAAAAGAGATTTTCAATGGCCATGTATTTGCTTACATTACTTTAAATATAGTATTTATGCATGTCAAAATTTACTGTGCCTATTTAAATAAATATCAAAACTTAATCAATTAATTACTTTCTTTACTAATAATTGTGTTTGGAAGTTAAAGTTAAACATTGGCAAATGCCTTTTGTTTTGGGTCTTTTGTTATATTTTCTGGTTGTATTGAAATTCAATATTCATGATACTGTTTGCATTAGCAATTGTTATACTAGAAAATATGAACCAGCTATAATTATATTATTTCTTACTATCGTAATGCATAAGTGGCCTTGCAAGCTAAGCTGTTCGTTATATTAATAAATAAAACGTAAAGCGTTAAAAATTTCAAATATATTTTCAAAATATTTAATTTTAAAGCAAAAAAATGTCTTTATTGTTTACCGCTTGTGCGTAAGCTGGATACAAAGCAAAATGCTAAATTTATTTTTATTGTGTTGGCAACATCTAAATCAGGTTAAACACCTGCAAATATTTTCAAACATAAACTTGTAAACTCTTTTTCTTGTCAATATACTTATGCATATACAAATATTTTTTTTTTATGAAATTTTGTTTTGTGTTTGGGTGAACATGCAAACAATTGCCAACAAATCCGCCCAAATAAAATTTTTGTTATTGCCCATATTTGTATAATAGTTGCGAAATATTTAAATTTGTTTTTTTCGTTTGTTAATCCTTTTTTAAATCTCAAGTTGTGATAAAAATTTAGGCCTAAAACACTTTAATTACTCGCCAGTAAAATAATGAAATATTTTAATGGCTCAATTTACATTCCTGGAGTCTTTTCATTACCATTGAAAACTACTGTATTTTATTATAATTGGTTTTTACTGATGATAATGAAATTATAATTAAATTGCTAATTTACTAATTATAGTTAGCAAAATAATTATTTTTATGATTTAATTTATTAAAAAATTAGCATTATTTATCACTTAATGCTACTTAAATTGATAATAAAGGAAACAGCATCGTGGCAAATTTGTCCAGTTTTCTTTAAACATGAACATGAAAATTTGTTAATAAATCTTCTTTCTTTATAAATGTAGAGTTTTATCTATACTATTTAAGCCGGAGTAATATTATACATTTTTTGTTTGTTTCTGTTTTATTCGCTAGATTCAATACGCATAATACGCAATATGTATTTTGCAAAAATAAGATACGGCAAACCTTTACATATCTGTAACAAGAAAAGCTAATCATCTTATAATCCCTGTGAGCAAAGTTTACTCACACTACACACTAACTACATTTAAAATTTCAGTAGTCAGTAACTTTTAACTGATTACAGAACAAATTGCAGTAAATTCTGTAATTTAATTTTCATTACCAGTAAAGACAACTTGCCATTTTTAAATACAATAAGCATTTTATTAATAATTTAATTTATTTTTATTTTCATATTACTATTCCCAAATGCTCATCTGTGATAGAAAAAATTATGTGTTAAGCAAGAGAAAGAGAAAGAGAGAGCGAGAGAGTCTGGTTGGTAAAGATGAGATCATGACTTTGAGTTTCAACCGGAACCACTGCGGCGCACACTGGGGATTTCGCAAAAAAAGTCAAATTGTCAACATACTATTCATGCAATATGCAATGATTTTTTGAAATTTTAGACTATATGGTTCAATCAAATCAAAAAGAATTACTCCGATCTGACGGCTAGTTTTTTTTATAGCCGTCTCAAGCTCAGTGCTTGTACGTTTTACTGAACCAACTTAATTTAAACCTAAGAATTTCAAAACGAGTATTATTTTATTATGTGAGCTAGCGTTTTTCTTTTTATTTTCTATTTAAAGTAGGATATTTCAGTATACTAAAATTGAAAAAATAAACTCTGCAGAGACTTAAGTTTTTTTTGTTTGCTTATTTTTATGAACATATAAAAAAAATCCCTTTTTTTCTCCAAACATTTGGACCTGCAATTTTAGCTTTACTTCCCTGCAGTTGGAAATCACCGCTAATATATTGCCTCATATCTCTTTTTACATTTTTAATCAATTTCAAGTGCCACCAGGTGCCACCTATTAATTTGTTGCATTACACAGTACAACATTTTTCAGCTGATTGATTCGCAACTCAATTGTGATAAGGCCCTTTTGTTTAACATAACTCAAGAACCACTAGTCGGATTTTGCTTAAACAAATTTAGAAAAATTAAGAATTATAAGAACTTTCATCTGTTTATATAACGTTTTGCTATATAAGCAACAGTTTCGAAGTTATAAATAAATATATGAAGAAAAAAAATATTTTTTGCGTAAAGAGTTAAGTTTTTTTTTTTTGAATTCATAAAAAATTCAAAACGGTAAAAAAAGTGTCAAGTCCTATTACTTTCACGTAAAGTCGTATAATCTATGAACAAAATAAGACGTAAAGATATGAATTAAAAAAAATTTGCTCAAGATGTGCACAAATTTCTGACTCTCGTTTATATACGACATCAGTTGTACCACTTAAATTATCATTAAGTGATGACGTAAATAAATGTGTATGGAACAACAATAAGCCTTCTTCCATACAGTATTGTAGAACACTACAGTTTGCATACGTTAAAGAGACACCTCAAGTTATACGAGAAGAAAAGAGAAGAGTCGATGAGATATCTCAACTAAAAGAATTTAAGTTAACAGTAAATAATCGTAACTTTAAAGTAAAACATGAATTATATTTTACAATGATTGACGGCAAGACAGCACAATCAGTAACAGAAACACCAGCTGCATCTTCTTGTCTCATCTGTGGAGCCACAACATCCAAGATGAATAAAATCGAAATAGTTCAAGCTATTCCTGTAAATGAACAAGCAATTTGGTATGTTACCACTTCGTGCGCGTATTAAGCTGATGGAGTGTCTCTTGCATGTGGCTTATAATATTGAATTTAAACGTGGGACAGTCCACTCAAAAGAAGCCCAAAAATGTTTGAAAAAGCATAAACTTAGAGAAAAAATACGACAAATTTAGGAGATACGTCATGAAAATTCTTTACGAATCTTGCATTGATTTCCGAAATCACGGGTCTAGATGAAAACATAATCAAGACGTTTTCAATAAATCTCGAAACTATAACAATCGCCGAGGTAGTAGATCCAAAACAATTTGGTGATTTTGTTTGGCAAAATAGTTTGTTGCACTGTAGGAGTGGTACAATATCCCCCACCTACACTTCACAAAATTCTGACTCATGGCAAGGATATAATTGAAAAGTGCATTTTTCCTGTAGGACTACTATCCGAAGAGACTCAGAAATGTCGTAACAAAGACTATAAAAAATATCGCTTTAGACACTCCAGAAAACGCAGTAGAATTGCCACGAACGAAGAAGATATTACGCACCGAATGATGGTAACATCAGATCCCATGATTTCACATTTGACGCCTTCATTTAGCCAGAAAAAAGCATAGTGTTATAAGCGACGAAGTTAAGGCTCTTTTAGAATAATAAATTGAAAATAGATTTAAAATAAATAATAAATTAAAAATTAAAAAAATAATTTAAATTTTTTTGTTAGTTATGGCTTTTTACATTGCAGGTAACGATCTACATTTCTCTAACTTTCTTTATTTTGATTACTTTTGTGTATTACTATATAAATAAAACCAAATTTGTGATGAAATCGCTACATTTTTCGACAAATATATTTTTTCCTCACCCCCATACAAAAATCCCCAGTGTGCGGCGTATTGTCCGGGTTGGATGATTATGAGGGTTAAAGGCTCATGGTTACAAAACAGGACATTGAGTAGATCGAATCTCTCTACTTCTA
Organism: Trichopoda pennipes; assembly: GCA_030448955.1. NCBI lineage: Eukaryota > Metazoa > Arthropoda > Insecta > Diptera > Tachinidae > Trichopoda > Trichopoda pennipes. The sequence continues at coordinate 12,166,637 of JASKUP010000088.1, forward strand.
ATTGCATATGCACCATCTTCGCTTCTGAAATGCTTTACCAATCAAGATATAAATAAAAGTATATGACCTCAGAAATTTAAAGTCTCGATTCACTGACTGGTGTAATAGTTACATTAAAAGATTTCAGCTCATTAATCTTTGTTATTATTACCTTAAACGTGGTTTTAGAGTAGTGAAAGGATAACTAACAATTTAAATTTTCTGTCATACAATAAACTTCACGTACATATATTATTTTAGAAAACAAATTATCCTAAAATACAGTGTCGTTACGCTCTAATGCATAAAGCAAACTTAGCAATCACAAAATGCATTTTGATTATTTCAACATTATGAACGTACAACTTGTAAATTATTTGCATAAAAAAAATATAAAGACAAAAACACAACCATTCTCGAAGCAGGGATGGCACGGTTGTATCTTCATATTTATTAATTGTTGTAAAATAATTGTAATAAAAAGCTGTAAATGTAATTAATTTTACTGGCCGAAATGTAGCATACGGAAAAGAATTTTTTAATAAACTAACTTTTCATCTTCTTTCTGTTAATAGTTTTGTATCAAAAGAAGACCTTTTAAAGGTCTATATTATTTTACAGAAAGAGTTTGGAACGCAACAAATTGGCAACTTCAAAACTTGATTCTTCCATGTTAAAAATATTTGTGTAAATGAATTCAGGTGCAATACTTGGAAAGTTTTTTTTATGAAATAATAAGTAATAGCTTTATACGAATATTTTTAGTAATTTAGCAATTCTAACTTTTGCTTCAGCAAGAATAAGTAAAATGAAGTTAAAAAATCAAAAGAAGTCCCTATGCTAGATACGGTTTGTGGAGTACATTTGGCGAAGTGTAAAATGTTTTGCTAAACATTTTTTCTGTTATACAAAATAATTTGTTCGTCATGACTTGAGGAAATATAAAATTAGTTATGCGAATTTTCCTTAAATTAAACTTCAGAAATATTTAGTCGTCCGATTCGATGCTGTTGTTTTATTTCTCATTACACAATAATTTGAACAGTTGGTCCTTAATATTTAGAATTTCCTCTGCTGCTAAATTCAGATTGGATGCACTTCCATTGAGGTTAATTTGTATCGGCTTGTCAGCCGACGGTCCTGACTTTTCCTCTTGATTGTGATGCAATTAAATCTTATTTATAGAGTGAAAAACACAAATTTTTTGACAGGGACACTAATCGCTCTTCTGATCTAAGTCGAATAACCGACTATTTGTTGTTGCTAGTGTATTTTCTTTATTTTTTAATTTTAAGTTAATTTAATGTTTTAATAGTTTTAAACAATTTGGCGGGAACATTTAGATTTTCAAAAACTTTTATACACTATTTTCGCGAGTATTATTTCCCTTCCCTGTTAAAAATGTTACACGCAGGGTGCATAAAGAACATTAAATTTAATGTAAAGCAAACCTTTAATAAAAGCGAAAAAAAATGAAAATGTAAAGTGCAACCGTTAATTAATTCTTACCATCTCTGGCATATTCACAAACATAAAGAAACAGTCACAACTTCTACGCTACAAAGTACATTTTGATCACATTCAATTGCGGATGCGCAACATTTACGTATCCGCTTAAATACACAATGTTCGCAGTTTAATGTTTGATTGAACGTTTTTTTATGTCTGAAAAAATTAAATTATTGTATTTAATACCACTTTGGAAAAATATTAATCTAAAGTTTTTTTTTCTAAAATTGAATTCATTTTGCTTTTTCAAAAGTTTTCAAATATTAGTCATACCATGAGAAAAATTAACATTTATAAAAAATAAAAGTTATTAATTCCGAATTAAATTAAAATCTAATAAATAGTATTTTATGTGGCTAGTAGATTTATGTTTTTAACTTAATATTTAATAATAGAAGTACCTTTTCATAACTCACAAATATACGTGTACAAAAAAAAACAAATACAAGGAAAAATTTGTCTAGACTTTTTGTTTGGTGATTGCATGGGAAATATAATAACGTGGTTAAAATTATATTGAAAATAAGATAAGAATTTTCACAATTCTTCTTTGACCTCGAATCTTAAGTTTTTGACATTTTTTTTTTATAAATTAAAGAAGAAAAACTTGAAAAATAACACAGATTATTGTAGTTGTGGTAATTGTATAAGAAATGCTAAATTTTATTTATTATTCTCTTTTCATTTTTATTAATGAAACAAAACTTGTTGAATAAACTATGAGTATGTACAGCATTTCAAGCATGACTTTATTCGAAACGAAAGTTAGTTTTATGCTATGCAAGTAAAAAACGATCGTATATACTAAGTGTTCTATTCTATAATAGAGTATTACAATAACTTCTGATTAACAATGTTCAGAAATGACTGTGATCTAAGTAAAATGGAAAACTAGGTATGAAATTTAGGTAAAAAAATAAAATTTTAATGTCTCGTAATTTTGATTTTAATTTTATTTTAAAAAGTTTTACTTTATTAAAGTTTAACAACAGAAATACTTTTTTGAATTCAAAAATGTTCATCGGTTAATTTGGGTAGTTTTATAATTTTGAGGTTATCTAACACATTGATAGCTAAATTTTACACTCTTCTAAAATTACCGTTAATATAACTTTGCCTCTCTACTTTTATATGAGTAAAACTCAGTTGCTCATGCATCGCAGCAGCAAAACGGTGTTGCCTATGAAGCGCAACCTTGAAATTGTAATTTTTTTGCGTACTGTAAAATCATCGATCTAGATACAGACGAACATTAAAAGAATGCTAACAATTACTCTTTTGCAATAATTAAAAGTATATTTATTATTTCGCGCAATTGATTTCATTGACAAAAAGCTTTTTTTCTTTTTAAGTTGGTTTTAGGCAAAGTTATTAAAAATTTCACACTGGCGTCAACTTCGCAATCTTTTTTCGCAAAATAAATTATTTCGAAACTATTTAAGGCGATTATAATTTCTTTACAACCAAATTTTTAATATTTTCTCCCGACCTCAGATCTTTTAGAAGGGTGTATTTTCTGTCGTTTAATTGAACCTTACTTCTTTGAAAATGAAGGCGGCGTAACGATAACTGGGAGCGATATCGTGATGTGATTGAAAACTTTTTAACGCCACAACTGCATGCTTTGGGCTTGATTAAAATACGCATACAGCCAGGATTACAATGGAATTACTGCGAGACCTCTTGTCGCAACAAGTTTTTTCAAGAAATGGTGATTTTGATTTGCTTCCACAGCCGCCTGATTTGACTGTTCCGGACTTCTTTTTGTGAGGATATCAGATATCCAAGCAAGGTTTATGCAAAACAAAAAAAACAGAAATGTTTGAACAACTCAAACAAAATAATCGTGATCAAATTAATGAAATATCACATGAAATGTGTGCGAATCTAATGAAAAATGTGCTCAAAAAGGCTCGCATTTGTTAGGCTAGCAGAGGCGGACATTTATCTGATATTGCATTCCATACATAATTGCCGACATTAAATAAAACATTTATCAATATAAGATCCATTCTCTTTCATTTAATCAAACAAAGTATTATACCCTTCCGGCAGACAGCCTATATTTTAATTTATTTTTATCAGTCTATTTTGTTTTTCCAATGCTAATTGAAAACTATTATCGTATGGAATTTATGGCGGTATGATATATGAACATCGATAAATTTATTTAAAAATCTTTATTTCAATTGTTGTCTGAAACGGTATCTTTCGCTTAGTCTTCCCCACAGCAGAAATCTGAAAAGGTTTGGGGGATTCTATAAACTTTGTGGACGGTAAAGGCCCGGTTAGCCGAACGTTCACGTTACTTAATGTAATGTAATGTAAGAAACGTTTGTTTATAGCATATGAAAACAATGCAAATGCTTATGCAAATGAAATGTCACGTTGACGGAACGGCTGAACCTGTGTAAAATATAATTTGCTAACGTTTTTACGTGACATTTGTATAGCAGTGATGGGACTACTATTTTGTTAAGTTGTATTCTGTCCGAAATTCTCTTTCAGGTACTTTTATTGAAAATGTATATTGTTAAAGAATTTTCAAAGTCTAAAAATGTAATGTCTTGATAGTAATGACTTTTTAAAAAACAATCATATACCATTGAATGCAAATAAAATATCAAATTGAATTATATATCCAATTAGATATAACAGTTAATTATTTTGAATAAAAAATTTAGTATGTCAGTTTAAACATACAAATTTGTTATTTTGGCACTAACATAGTACATATTTTTAAAAATATTGCAAATTTGCAAGTCAAAAGCTTTGTTACGTATACATTGCGAAATACGTACAAATTTATATTTGCATAATATATATATGGACATACGTACGTATGTTTATTTCAAACTTCAATTTTTACACAAATTTTTGAAAATATAAAATTTTTTGTTTCAAAAAGTACTTAGTATGAGTTTGGTACATTTTGTGTATAAGCATAAATTACGCGAAAATTTGTAAATACCATCTCTTTTATGAACAGGTGATTGGGTTGTGTTTACAAAATTAAAAAATTATTACAAGTGAAGTGTTGTGTTTTGAATTCGAAAAACTTTTTTGGGAAATGGATGACGAAAAACTGATTTTGCTGGTGCAGGCGAATGAATACCTGTACAACAAGTACTGCGTTGGGTACAAGGTGGCCCAGAAAAAGAAAAGTGTGTGGCAGCAAATATCAGCTGAAACGCGAATCACAATATCGTTGTACAATATTCTATTTATATTTTTTTTATTGACGTTTGACACGTTCTTAACGTTTCTATAACTACACTAACGTCCGTACGTTTTTCACGTACAAACGTTCGGCTAACCGGGCCTTAAGCAGTCATCCACATGACAATTTCCCCTGACAGGCAAGAATTGAAGTAGTTTTTAAGCAACGCAGCCATGCATCAAATTCTGTAGCTCTGGTAAAGCTAGTTCTCATACTTAACCATAAAATCCTTCAATCAATTTGGCCATAATTACGAAACACAGTTGTTTTTAGTTTCTTCTGCAAGAGTCCGTCGAGGTTTTGATATCGATTGCCTTCTTCTTTTTATATCAATCGTATACCGCAGCAACACATTAATTGTTTTCTAATCGAAACCGTGAGATTTAAAGCCAGTGTTTTCTTTCCATTAATTCGTGTTTATTAACAACTTATTTACCGCGCTTACTCAGCATTATTAATTTTCTTTTATTTTCATAATTCTTTTGGGATTTGAACTCAAGATAATATCTTTCATTTGACAAATAAATAACTACTAGCAGAGTTATAGCTGCTGTTCAATATGCGTTAGTTAACTTACTTACCACTTAATCTGTTTAACCATAGCCATACACATCTCACATAATGAGTGTGGTAGACAGTTGCAGCTAATTAATTAAACTCTGTTAACCGTACACAATTTGTTGTTACCGATAATTTAAAGAGCTTAAAGATTTTGCAAAACGAATAAATTCTTAAATATCATATAACGGATATGGTATTAAATAAGAAATGTAGCTAATCGAAAAATATTTCAAAAAGTGCAAAATACTTTTGTTTATGATAAATCGTGAAACAATCTTTTTTGTATTCTATGCATGTACGCTAACTGACTCTTCTGCACTTTCAAGATTTAAAAAAAATAGAAATAAATTATGCTTATGCTTGCTAGCACATGCTCAGGCATGAATTACGCTGATCACGTAAGCGACGCGCATCGTTACTTCATGTAAAATGTATTTAACTTATTTATGCATTTGTATATATTGTATATGATGTAACGTCATAAAAAACTTTACTTACCAGTTATAAAGAGAAATCCAAATAAAATGAAAAATATCAATGATATTCTCGGCAGCATAATGAAATAAAAATTTCGTTGGTTTGTAGAAAATCCGACAGTAATGGGCGTAAATTTTATTTAATTTCAAGGAAATCGTAAAACCACACAATTTTTTCTTTGTGAATTTGTTTTATAATTGTATCACATACGTACAAATGTTTTTAAAAGAATTTTAGCAAATTTATTTTTCGTTATTCAAATTATCTAATTATATCTCAAATTGAATAGACATACATAATTATTTTTGTTTTATGTTGGTCTTTCATTCGTCGCCGTCGTCGTTGTCTTATTGTGTTTGTTTTAAACAACTAATTTAATAGATTTTTTTTCTATTGATTTCGTTTACAACAATTTAATGTAAATGTTTTATTTTTCTTTATCGTTTTTTGTGTTTTGTTTTTCTTTTTGTTGTTACTATCATATATTATTATTTTTTCTTTTGTATATAGTGTTGTTGTTTATTCACAACATAAGGTAGGACCTGACTTAACAGCCGACATATACATACATATATACATACAATATTAATAAAACAAAAACCAAATACAAACGCAAAAACAAATAAAAACTAAATATGATCATGTGTTTGGTGTTGGATTTGGGGAGTCTGTTTATATATATTTTTTTCTTTTTGACTTATATTAGTTAATTTAAAAGTTTGATTATTGAAACTGATGCTGATTTTGGTGATGCGGTACAGTGGTTTATGTAATAAATATAAACATTTTTACTTTCTCACATTATTTACTTTAAATAACTTGTAGTTATTAAGTGTCACATTCGTAAAGAAAAAAATCATTTGAATTTTGAATCTATTTTAAAGTGAATTTTGTAAAACATTTTTGTTTTAAAATATATATCAAATACCAATAATTTGTTACAACTACAGCAATAAATGCTTATTTCAAAAAAGTTTTACTAATAAAATTAATCATTTATATAGATTTTTTGATAAAATCTTGTGATTCAGGTTGAAATGTTTTCAGGGTAAAAAATTTATAAAAATATTTAAACATGACAAACTTTCTTTCATTTCTACGCTTAGAAATTTTACGATTTTATTGAGACGGATCGTCGTAGATGTTGATTGCACAAGAAATATTTATGATGTGACCTTTTGTAAAGCTGATAAGGAGGTTATTTAATCGTTCAGTTTCGAACATTACAGTCAACACTGTAAATATATTTATTTGTCCAAAATAAGAAACAAGGTAGGTGCCCCTGTTGGCTAGTAGGTAGTGTACTAGCTTGTAAATATGGGGTTGTGGGTTTTCACTGCAAAAATTAAAATTGACTGTGGGTGGGGCTGCTCAGCGATGAAGGTATAGTCACTGGTCGCTGTGCTGTCTTATATATGGCAGTTAATTTCCAACTATCCTTCTTCTTTCACCACCTGTTTCATATATTCTCTATCCCTTTCCTAAAGAATGAAACGGTACTTGACTAAATAGGCATTGTTGCCTGAAGTGCTACTTCTCTTTTAAAAACAAAAACAAAAAAAAGGTCTTCTAGCAGCACGGTTTCGAAAGTACCACTCACTACATGCTTTGTTTTCATCTTTTCCTGATGTGTAACTTTAATCTTCTAACTCAACGCCTTTAAAAGGGACTTTAACCGAGCTATTACCCGCTGTGTATACCTCAAAAACTTATTCTTTGAATTCTGTTGTGCTCCGAAACAATAGACTGTAAATCTCATATCTCATGTTCGAGCTACAAAAACTTCAAAAACAATTTTTGCCTCAAAATCTTACACCTCAATAAAAAAGCACACATTCTTATTACATACATACATTCTTTAATAAAACCTCAGGTAAAACCGACAAAATTTTTTGGTTAATATTAGGGATATTTTAACTTCTCCTATAAAATATTCTCAATGTAACTTGGGCCATTTTTTTAAATTCATATAGAAACGATTTAAAAAAAAAAGTGCTTCCATATTTTCCAAAAATTTAAAAAGTCTGCTATTATTAAAGCAGCTTTTATAATCTCAGCAAAATATATTCTGAGAGCTATTTCAATGTTACTGTTCATATCTATTGTTTTATTTGAATTTTTGTTTCAATTGCTATTTACATTTACAAAAAGAAGTTGTTTTCTAAAAGTCTCGTAGTCAATTTGCAAAACTTGTTTCTTGAAAATATAAATAAAAGATACATAACGCAATTTTTAATCACATTATATATGACCTTTTTGATAAACTTATAAATATGAGTGTGTGTATATATTTTCTTTTTGTTTTATTTAAAAAAAAAAAAAAAAAAAAAAAAAAAAACTTAAACTGTTTCACAAGGTTAAAAAGTTGAATTTCTATCAATGAATGTACACGCATACACACACAATTATAAATTTTTTAAAATAATAATTATTTTCTCGTTTTAAATTTTATATTTTTTTATATTTTTAAAGACTTTTTTTTGGAATATTACAACACTTTGTCTTAATTACGGTGGTATTCATTTTAAATTTCCTGTTTTTTGCATCTAAATATCGCAGCAAAAGTCTTGTGGGCAAATTAATTATCCCAGCAAAAAATGTAGCAAACGAAACAAAAACAAAACATTAAACAATTTAAAATGTTTGAATGTTAATTTTATTGGTGATTGCTGAAGTAACTGTTTCACGCAAACGTTTTTTTCTAACATCAATTTTGGAACAAATTAAATTATATTTTAAAAACTTTTGTTTTTAATTCAACAGAAAAATCTTTGCTAAGTACAAGGCAAGTAAGTTAACAGCATTTCCTAACAATCGTTAAACGCTGCAAATTATTTTTTTTTGTTAATAAGAGAGAGTATGTCCTATCGAGACCTACAAAGTTAAAAAATACAAAATAATTCAAGTGAGCATTTGAAGTTAAATCGAACTAGGATGATGATCACCCTTTATCGCACAAATAGTTCAGCTAGTCATCAACCAAATACGAATGATTTAATAAATCTACTTAAACATAAATCAACACAATTTGCGCAATAGCGAAAATAGCTGATTTCACTATATCTATATGCGTTCCATATTGGTACTTACTTTTTTAATTTCTTTCAGTTGAACTTAAAAAAGATCTTTGAAAAAGTAGAAATCTGGAATATTTTAAAATAATCTACAATAAAAAAGTACACGTTTGAAATTAATATTTAATTATAAAATTTAACAAGAATATATAAAAATACTATAGTGCATACGATACAAATTTACATCGTAATTTATATACGAGAGGGAAATATCAACAAATTATTGTGCTATTGCTCTTCTAAATATTCTTTTATTTCTTTGTTTAAAAGTTTTAGAAGAATTCTGCGCCAATAAATCGTTTTTCTTAAAATTTTAACTTGGTAAATAATAATCAACGTAAAAATAAATATGAATAATTAATATTAAGTAGTTGGCGTGACACTTCTCATACAAATCAAATATTTTTCATTTTATTTCTGGAAAATTACTATAACAACGATCTTGATGTCTGATATTATTTTAGAGTTTTGTACACAAAGAATAAAATCTCAAACCTTGTAGATATTTCTTTAACGTCTGTCCGTTTGTCACAGATCTCTTTTTCTGGGTTATAGCAAGAACCTTAAATAATCATGACATTTAGGGTGACGTGATAATTTAAAAAATACGATAACTCTCAAAGAATTAAGTTATAATTTCAAAAATAAATAACGTTCACATTTTTACGAATAAATATTTAAAAATTTATCTCAGTAAAACTTGCAACCGATTTTTTTTTAATTTAACATTTGTTCTTTATTATACATGTTTTGTGAGCTAAGGTCAATTTATCATTGGCGGTAATGCATTTATTTATTTTCTTTTTTTGATCACATGTTATTTGTGGTTTTTATTTCTTAAACTAATAAAAATAAAAAACTTAGAATTGTTTGTTTTCATATAGAAAAAGTTTAAATGTTTGAAATGTTTTATTAAAATTTAGATTTTTATACTGAAAATATTTAACTGGGTTGTATAAAATTCGATTGTAGTCAGAAAGGCGTTTACCACTAAACTTAAAAAAATACAAACAATCCGCATAAAATCCATTTGTGTTCAGTTTTAAATATACTTATTTCACATATATATATGTATGTTTGTAAACCATGGTGGCTTAAAATTTTCCAGTTTCTTTTTAGAATTTCTTAGATTTAAAAAATTTTTAATTGCAAAATTATTTTTAAACTCCAAAATATTATTATAATTTACTTAGGTTTTTCTTTAAATTTTTAAATGTTGTTCTAATTTAAGGTTTACCCGCTTGTTTTTTATTGTTCAAAAGTCGGCGACTTACTAAACTTTGTTATTTTCGATATTTAAGCAATTCGTTAATATTTTTTGTGTTTCTCATAGTTTTTTTAAAGTGATTTTTGTTGATTTTTTAATTCAATTGTTGTGTTTGTGTCTTAAGTCTTGCGTTTCGTTTTTGTTTTTGTTTTTTGCTTTATTTGTTCAACACCGTTTTTCTTACAACAGAGCTTTTTATGCATATAAGCTTATTTTTATGTTGCTACCAAACTGGTTCTATTTGTTATTGTTTTTGCAGATATTTTGGAAGATTTATTTATATTGTATGTGTAAAGTCGTGCCCCCAAAAGTTTATTTTATATAAGTTTTTGTGTTTCCAGAACATTAAATGATATGTTGTTATTATTGTGTTGAGCCTTAAAATGTTGAAAGTTTTTTCATATGTCGTTCAGTAGTGTATTAAAGAATACTTTTCATAAGACTTGGGTGCCTTAAACTAGAGCTAATAATATTTGGAAATGTAAAATACTTTTGTTAATTTTTTTGTAATTTTTCAACATTTTGGAAATAAAAATTTACCATTATGCAATAAGCCGTAACTCCTATTCTGACGAAAACTCCGTAATTAAACTTCACATGAAATAAATAATTTTAATGATTATGTCTCTTTTATAACAATTATAAATTATGGCTACAGGTACAGTAGAAAAAAATTTAAAAAAAAATTACCTTCTGGATAATATATACATCTGAAATTACATTGCGTTTTTCAACAAGAAGTTTGTTTTTCAATTATGGCAATACCAACAACATGATAGTTTGGACGTTTATATTTTTACGTATTCGTAGCTGATGCATTAGCAATTGTTACAATAAATTCTATTGTGCATGAAAATCGCCTTAAAATAATTCAAATCCACTATGAAAATGGTGGTTTTGTTAAAGTCACATTTCGTAAAATTCGTAATATTTCCGATAAGATAAATCCTCCCTCTGAGACCACTATTAAAAATTTGCTCGTTAAATTTGAGTTGACAGGCTCGGTACAAAATGTGCGAACACCGGCGTATTCGGCCGGGTCGTTCAACTGAAAACATCGCAACCGTGAGACACAGTGGGGTTGTGGCAGATCCAAGTTTGTAAATTCCTCAACGTTCTCAACAATTGTGGTTTTCCAAACTCACTACATGGAGAATTTTATGTAAGGATTTAACTTTGAAGCCTTACAAGGTTTAACTGGTGCAGAAATTTAAGACGTAGATTAGCTTAATTGATTCAGGAACAACCGGCTAATTTTTCTGTAAAAACTCATTTTTTTCAATTGTGAGGGTATGTCGCCAAGCAAAATTCTTACACTCGGGCTTCTGAAAATTCTATAGCGATTATTGAGAAGCCTTTGCATGCTCAACGTGGCCTGGAAACATGATTGGGCCGTTTTTTTTTCGAAAATGAGGCTGGAAATGCGGTAACGTTCAATGGATCATACTATCGCGAGATCCTAACAACTCAATGTTGGCCTATTATTAACGACTTGGATGTCACTGACATGTGGTTTCAACAGGACGTTGCCATGTGTCACGCAGCCAACGAAATGATCAATTTATTGCGAACCGAATTTCCCAATCGCATAATTTTACGACAATCAGCAGTTAAGTGGCCAGCCGGATCGTGTGATTTAACACCATTGGATTATTTTATATTATATTTTTGGGGCTATGTTAAGGACAGAGTCTGTACCAATCCAGGCGATTTCAGCCTTAAAACTCAAATGTGATTAACGAAATAGAGCCGCCATTTTGGCAAAAGATGATAAAAAACTTTCATGAAAGAGTCGACATATGTCAGCGTGGTCGTGATGGACATTTACCAGATTTCATTTTTCATTCATAATTGCCGAACTCTTCTCTTCGTAGTGCAATACAAATTTGAATCATCTTAATAAAAATTTTTTGCTTTATTTTGTTTTAGAAAATAAACCTTTTATTATATCTTATATTTTATTTCAATACCTATATTTCTAAAACTTTAAACGCCGCCTTAATCATAAAATTAATAATTTTTTTCAAAAGTAGGATTTGCTAGTTTTCGAAGAAAGAAAAGAAAGAAAATATCAAAGTCCTATTTAAGTTCGTATGTTCGGCAGAGAATGAAAAAGTTTATATTACTCTTGTTAATTTAAAAATTACATATGAAACTATACAACAATAGTTTTCATATAATAAGGCTTTTGTTAGCTTGTCGTGTTAAAATTCCATTTACATTAATTTATAATGATTTAATCGATTATTGATGATCTGTAGACCTTTAAAGCTGTAGAACAGAATATATTAAAATAAACACAATATAAAAAAATACGCGAAGTGCAAAAGGTACTGTACCATATATGAGGCGTTCTTTTATTTATTTTATTGTTTAACATGCATTATTTCAGGGAATAAAAAAAAAAACCTTGCAAAACTAACGTTACTATTGGGATACCTTTTAATTTGTTATAGCAAACTTGGAATACATACTCTAAGTAAATTCATAGTGACAACATATTACGCTTGGAAATATTGAAACATATATGTGAGAAGCACTCTACTTTTAGGGCATCCCCTTTCATTTTATATTAATTTTTTTTACTCGTCCTTATAGCAGACATAGAACATACTCTGTAACCATAAAGGTCTGTCTGACCATAAAGGTTTAAAGGATTAAGAGCACATTTTTAAAAATCAGGGCCACTATGAATCGGCCCTTATTTGTTTAATTTATTGTTAACACTTATTTTCATTGCGGAAATATTTCTGCACGCTCTAGCTCAGTGATGGGCGAACTTTTTGGCTGGCGGACCAATAAATTTAAAAAAAATCTTGCGGCGGGCCATTAAATTAAAAAAAGAAAACATAGAGGGTCATTCATTAAAAAATTGTGGGGTTGCTGTTCAATTAAAAGTTCGGTTTAAGCTATATATTTATTAGTTATATTACGTAATATTTTAAAACAACATAAAAATTGTATAAGATACGGTTTATTATGATTTTAAGATTTTCCAAATGTATGGGAAGCATGGGTCTGTTTCTGACTTGACATCATTTTCTCAAAATTTGGTTCCAGCTGGGAGGATGCGACTTTTAATAAATTAAATAGATTCTCGTCTGACAACCGGTTTCTTATTGAATTTTTTCTGTATTTCAATACTGAAAAGGCCTGTTTTCACATAAATATGAGAAAGCAAACATTGCCATAATTTACTGCGCATGATTAATTAGCTTTGGAAATTCATCTTTTGGTAAGGATTTATATAAATTAAGCTTATCTGTATTTAAAAATATCTGTTTTAAATTATTATTACATTGCAATTCTATAATTTCCAATTGTAGATAAGATGGAACATTTTCAGGATTAACATTAAAAGGCATTGAAAAAATATCTAAACATGGTTGGATTTTATTAAAGTCAGCAAATCTGGTCTCAAATTCTGAATACAGTTTTAATAAAGATTGTGAAAAGACTTTTAACTTCTCTTCACTCACAGGCCTCAAAGAATTAAGTCTTGGAAAATGAGTCAAATCATTTTTTCCCAAACATTTAGAAAATATAAACAATTGACTTTTAAAAGACCTCAAACTGCCCCAAGTTTCATCTATAAATATTTCCCACTTATCCCAAATTTCAGTTTTGGTTTTTAAAAAAACTTTAATTTCTTCGAGAAGACTACAAACTCTCGAGAAGGCATGCCCACAACTCAGCCACCTGATCTTTGTGTAATAAAGTACATCTGAAAATTCTGCATCAACTTCCGATAAAAACTCTTGATATTAATTAATTTTAAAATAATATTAAGTACGTGGTTAATATCCAAGGCAGCCTTGCAAAGCACATCTTGGTGGATTATACAATGTAATAAAATTGTTTTGCTTTCAGGATTCTGACTTTCATAAACTCCTGCAAACACCGTATTTTTTCCCACCATGTTAGGTGCTCTATAAGTTGTTAAATTAATTAATTTGGAAATTGGGGCATTGAGAGATTCCATCCCCTCTCTAATTTCATCATAAATTATTTTTCCTGTCGTCTTTCCTTTCAAAGATCTCAAACGAACAAGTTCTTCGGTTATAACAAAGTTTTCATCGACTTCTCTGATAAAAATTAGAAGTTGGGCTGTATCACTTCTGTCAACACTCTCGTCCATAATGACTGAAAAATACTTAAACTTTTTAAGACGTCCATCGAGTTGATTGGTTAAATAAGAAGAAATCGCTTCAATTCTTTTTGTGACTGTTCTACGTGACAGTCCTATATTTTCGAAATCTTTTACCTTTTCTGGGCATAATACTTTTCCAATGCTAATTAACACATCCCTAATAATTCTTCTTCAGGTTTCTTAATTTTTGCTATTTTATAGGCAACAATGTGACCAGTTAACGTGGAGGATCGCTGGACATTTCTTTGATTTTTAAAAAACATTTTCTGACTAGATATTTTTGTTTTCAATTCCTCTGAATGAACTTTCTTGTCTTCATCTGTCATTTTATAGTACTTCGACCTTAAATTAAAGTGCCTAACGAGCTTATAATCTTTTAGTACAGCTACCGGTTCTTGGCAGATAAGACAAATAGGTTTTTGGTTATATTCCACAAAGAAATACTTCCATGTCCACTCTTCTTGAAATACTCGACATTCCGAATCAATTTTTCTCTTTCTTTTTCGATTGACATTTATGGGGGTAAAAAACTTAGACTGTTTTACTACTGCACTTATATTTACAATACACTTTATCATTTTAATAACACAAATAAAACTGTACGTTGGCAACTTTATGATTTTACTTCACAATTTATTCTTTACGTCACGAGATTTACGCTTTTACTGATTGCTGATTAATCCATCGCTGGCCCTTTTATATTTGTTGCGCATGTTGTCTCGAATATTCAAGAATCTTCTAGATCTCACATATAATAGTTGTTCTTATGTTTTACGTTCAGTTTTCTAAATTAGTTGTTAGTGTTTTATGATATTTATGATTCTTCTTGGAATATTGCATAAGAAAGTTGTTTTTTTCTTGTGTGTACAATATTTCCTAGAAAACTACGCAGCTGGGACACAATACAATAGGTCTATATTAGTTGTTTTTGTTTCATGCTTTTTAAGTTTCTTCTTGGAATATTGTATAAGAAAGTTGTTGTTGTCTTGTGTATACAATATTTCCCAGAAAACTACGCAGTTTGTACACAATATATAATGAAAACATCGCATTTTTTTGCTAAAATTGTCAATTTATTTCTTTTTTAAAGCATAATGTAAATAAATTTTTTGGGCATAAGTTTTTAATAGGTGATTAATTTTTTTTTTTTGAAAAACGTTCGACTAGCCGGATTGAAACCGCTCGCGGGCCGGATATTTTAGTTTTTTTGTTGTTTAGTTGTGCTTATAGCAAAAATAAAAATACTTTAAAAAAATACATGACTGCTTATTTCAGTGTCCCTTTTTCAGTGACGCAACTATTTATTAGGATCGCAAGAATAATAAAAAATGCAGCCAGCCATTGAATATGCTTCTTGTTGATCGTTTCTCCAAAAAGAAGAAACAAAAACTTAAAGGATTTAATTTTCTGTCAGTTTGTTCCTTATATTATATTATAAATTCTTGTTGGATTAAGTTAAGTTAAATTAAGAATTACCTCGTTAAAGCCAATTTGAAATTGTTGTTCATGCTTTGAATTTTTTTAATATTTTATTAAATTTTTAATTGATTTGATTATCGTAATCTATTTGAAAACAATAGCGAGATGTTGTTCATTCTTTCACAAAATGTCATTGAATGAACTTTATTGTATATGCCTTCATTTCGTGTTTTATTATTAAAACACAAATATAATTTAAATAATAAAAATTTTAACGGTGAAAGTAAAATAAATTAAACATTAATATTTTAATTCTTATGACCTTCAAAAATTTAACATTTTTTTTAGTATTTTATTATTTTTATTGTTGTATATTTCTATTAGCTTTCGTTAATCGAAAGTCAATAACAACTGTGTTGAAAAGATCTAATTAAAACAAGACTATTAAATAAATAGTTATTTATTGATTAAATTTAAATCAATTCAAAATTCAATTTAAGTTGAAGAATCATTTATTATTCCATTGAGGTTTAACAACCTTTTCCTTGTTGCAAATTACGAGGTCAAATGGTTTTATTAGCCGATTCAACTTATTATCGATTCTGTATCATCAGCACAAGGTCTGCCTTCTGAATGCGGTCTTAATACTGACAGCTACGAGTAATGGCAAATTATATTTATTCATCTTCATTCGCTAGCCTGTAAAAGCACTGAATTTTTTTTTTGTAATTTGTATAAGTTCATTATTTTATTCATCCCAGCCAGCATCTTTCACAGCATGATGAGTCTTACATTGTTAAAATCGTGTTTTTAATTTCAAGATTTTTTATTTATTTTATAGAAATAAAAAAAAAACGGCAGAACAAGCAAGATCAATGTATTTTTATTTATTTCGCAAAATAAATTGTGACACAAAACGAGTTAAAGCTTTTTTAGGCATAAGCAGCAGTAATTCTTAAATGAAATTATTTTGAGTATTTATTAATTTTTGGTAATGATGTTGTTACTTTTATTTACATAATTTTACAAGCAAACGGGGTTGCTTCAGTGTTGAAGAAGATTGAGTTGGGTTTCTTGGCTGACAAGGTCACAGCGATAGTATTCTAAAGAATATAATGAATTCTACATTGATTAATATTTAATAAGAATAAAAATTTCATAATTATTCAGCCAACTTTTCGGAGCGCAGAACATTGCCTAAGTGACGTTATAAAAAAATTGTTTCGACAGAAAGACAAATTCCTTCATTCAATCATACGTGCTATATCAGTCCTCTTTAGTATCAGGGAAAATTATCTTATCATCGCCACAGTTCTAAATAGAGCTGCCATATTTTGGCATGCACGCTGCTTCAGTGTTTTTATTTTTATAATATCTCTGCAGCGATTTTTTTTTTAGTTTTCACTAATGCAAAGATAGTTCGAACACTTTATTATTATGGAAAAGATTTCATTTGTTGTTGGTTTTAAGCTATTCTATTTATGTATATGCTTGCATTTTGTTTGTACATCAAATAACAGAAAAATTTGAACACCCTTTTTTTAATTATTAAGGATTCAAAAGTAAAGTATTTTAAATGAAGAATAAATTTAAGTTGGGCATTCCGATATTAGCCGTTTTTATCTGGACAGCTACTTTGTAATTCATCGTTCTTCGTATCTTTTCAACAAGTAGTGATCACTTCTATTATCAGCTAATTCGCAACATATTACTTGCATTCACTTCTATGGCTAAAATTAAATGTTATTGCGATTTAATACTGGATGGACGAAGTAGAAATGTGTTTCTTTTTAAGAGTGTTTTTGTTTTCATTTAACACAAAACTATTACTAGTAGATAATATAACTTCCAATAATCGTTCTAGGATGCTGTTAATGCAGGCCTATTTTCCTTTTCTATCAAGTTGATGTTGTTCAATAAAAATGTTAAATTGTTCCTTAGTGGCTTCCAGTATAAAATAATTTGTGTCGATGGCTAAAAAATGGAAAACTGGGATATAAACATCACCAAACTATCTGGTTGCTGTGTTGCTTTGATAACATAACAATGATTCAAACTTTAACGACGACACTTAACTGGGTAGTTAATCGTGGCTAAATTAATTGAATAGCTTGTGATGGTGTTATGAATAACTTCTGTAAAAGTGGTTACTTGATAACCACATCTCATTAGTTTAAGTCTCTCCAGAGACACAAAGTATTGTGGCTTGGATAGTTATCCGCAGAGTTTTTAGACCAACACAACAAAGGGACGAACATATTTTTTGAAATGTGGTACGCATGTATAACATGTTTCAAGTAAGAAAAATCCATTGTTGTAGAAAAGTCTTCAAGGATCTTGTGGCCGAATATATGTCTATCAAAGTAAGAAACTTGGTACATAAGAGTAATATATTTCAATTACAAATAAATCAAATTTTTTGAAAAATCGGCCAAAAGGCACTCCCACCTCCCATGCACAATGATATACAAAAATCGAATTTTATTGAGTAAATATTCGCAACATGATAGATATATTATAAAAGATATTTAATTCAGTTAAAAAGAATTCCGAAATTTGGGCAAAACCCGTTTAAACCTCATATATACAGTTAAAGTTCTCCAATATAAGGAATGGAATTTTAAAATGAAAAATTAATAACATGAAAACATTTAAGAAGTTCATTACATCATTATGATTTCACATTTGAAATGACATAAGTAAATATGAAAGAAATATATTTTACTCACTGGCATTAGTATTACACACTTTCGAGATTCAACCATGAAATTATTATTATTATAAAATACATCTGTGCGGTATTTTATTTTATTTACATACAATTCTTATTGTCTCGCATTATATGTTGTTAAAAGCAATTTCTGGCTATACATGCAAATCGTTGATTCAAATTGCAGAATGAGATAAACGATTGTATTAGATCCGCGTTAGAATCAATCGTAACTGTTTTTCAGATATGTCTTAAACTGGCTCTTCTTATAATTATGTGATTTGATTCTATAGCCTCTTCTACATAATCAAAATTTTATGCACTGTTGTTGGCATAGTACCAAGGATATAATTTTATATCTAATAGTGCAATGTCTTAAGAGATTGTATAATTTGCTACATTTATATCAAATCCACAAGGAAGAGTTTTTAATTTACTTTTTTTTACATTTGTTATAATAGCAGGGCATTCTATATAAGCAAAGAAACGCCTAGACGTTCCGTAGATCATTTTAAATTCGTCCACTTTTAGATCCATTTCGTTCTTAAATATTTCTTCTTTTCTCCCCTACTTTGTCTTCATATCTTTTCTGATTACTCTCCATGTTTTAACGGATATTTTGAAGGCAATATGTAGAAGGCATTCAAGGCAATTCATCTATGCATTAGTGGTAACATTCCTCATTGACTTTTCTTTCAAAAATTTTAATACTATTTATTTTGGTAGATGGGACGCAAACTGTCCCATCTACCATTGTTAACTTAATTTTATAAGGAAACAAAGTTTTTAATTTCGCTTTGAATGGTTTCCTTCAGTGCCCTAAATACATCTGGAGTTTCTTTAGAAAACAGAACTTTTATAGATTTGCATAACTTCCAAGATGGAATATCTATCGTTTACCATACCATTTTTTCATCGGCCAAGTCTAACATATGTAAAGGTACAAGCGAAGCGGCAAATACGAATTCATTTTAAGCAGCATCTTAGTCTTTAAAGCCGTCATGTCACTATTGGCATTCTAGAATTGTCATTTTAACTATCAAAATCGTACGTATTCAAAATGATGTTAGGTGTTCAGTATAAAATTGTTTGTAGTAACTATTACTTAAAAATCATATAAGATATTTTTTTTTTTTTTTTGCTTCAAGAACTAAACAATTTCGTGGAAAACAATCTTCTTGGATAGAATTTTCTGCTTTTTTCATCATATTATATTGACTAATATCATGTCGAAAACTTGCTCTGCAGATAACTACTTAACTAACTTCATCTACTCTTGCGTACTTAGTTTTTTTTTGTTGTTATGCTATGCGACAATTTGGACTTAGTACCTAATGAGAGCAGAAATCAATTTCATTAAATTCTTAATATGTTTAACAAAAAATCAAGAAACTACAAATAACTCACAACTCGAATTTCTTCATTAAATATTTCACTATCTAGCCAGTCATTAGTTAAATTTTAAATGTCTAAAATTCAATTTCTGTAGGCCTTTTTAATAAAGCTCTTTGCTACAGGTGCCCCTGTAGACTAGGAGGTAGTGTACTAGCTTGTAAATATGGGGGTTGTGGGTTCGATTCCCAACGAAGACCTTGGTTTTTTCACTACAAAAGATAAAAATTGATTGTCGGTGGAGCTGCTCAGCGATGAAGGCATAGTCACTGGTCGCTGTTGCTGTCTTTATACGACAGTTAATTTCCGACTATCCTTCTGCTTTCACCACCTGTTTCATCTCTTCTCTATCCCTTTCCTAAAGAAGGTAGCACGGTACTTGACTAAATAGGTATTGTTGCCTGAAGTGCTACTTCTCTTTTCAAAAAAAAAAAAAATTATATTCCACAAGTTGTGTTACTTGCTCCATGTGGCTGGCTTTAACTTCAGCCAATGATTGAAAATACTACAAACCTGCAAAGGTCGTGCAAATGAATGCAGCTTAAGTTTATATTTATATGTTTATGCAATAATATACCAAATAATTGAAAAGGTATCTTTTTACGTTTTTTTTTTATTCACTGTTAAAATTTATGTCATAAAATTGTGGATTCATGTTACGGCAGTTTCATATGATCAAGAATTGTGAACAATATCAGTGCTAAAATTTTATACAAGTAACAGGGTTGCATTTTTAACATTTTTAACTTGAGTATTATTATGGCAAGCAAACGATTAGAGATATTCTTTGAATGTATTATGTTGCGTACGAACTATAACTTGAAATTGTAGTAATTCAAAAATTGTTCAAGAAATTTCTTTTATATTTTACATATAAAAATAATAATAATAATAATATATAATCTAATGTTTTTTTTAATAGCTCTAAATAAGTGAACTTTTATTTCACTTTAACCTGTTCTTCATATACTCTCGCACTGTTTAGTAATTAACTGAAAAAATAAAAAAAAAACATGTGACGTTTCTATTCTGTTGCCGTTATACTGAACAATTAAAGCGTAAACACGAGAAAATATCTGTTTTCTGTGAATAACTCTAATTATATAAATTTTTCCTTATGACTGCTTGACTGCTGCTTAAGGGTGCTTAAACGAAGAATTATACTAAAGTATAATTTTATCATGTGCGATATTCTGTCCTGCACTTCGAAAGGAAGAATTTCAGATAGTAAAAAACGGAAATTGCATAATAAGTTTGTTAAAACTAAATATAAAAGTAAAATTAAATAAGTTTAGAAAATTGTGTCTACCAGTCCTTAATTTTAGTAATCATTATTTTAGTATCAATATTTTCCAATCACTTTTTAATTTAAAAAAACACATACAGATTTCGACAAATCATTCTGTTTACTCAAAATCATGTTATTATTTTTAAGCATCCTCTTGCCAATTAAATTCCAAACATCTTAAATTGTACTTGTTAAATATTGAAATAATAAAAAATATCTCATCATAAGAACCTAAACAATTTTTAGGCACATGAGTTCGCAGATGAACGTACATAAAAGTAGAGCAGTTACTACAATTTTTGAAAGTGATTAAAGATGATGACGATGATGACAACATAAATTGTGTTTAAATAAAACAAATCAAATTTATTAAAAAAGAATGCAACTTTATGTGTTTGTTGTTATATCGATATTGTTAATCGCTAACAAAACTTGTTTAAGTTTATTTATTAAATACAATATATAAAAATATAAAACTCGTAATAGAAATGAAAGGAAACAAATTAAAGTAATTCGTTTAATGGTTTATAAGACACGATTTATAGTATAATTAAAAATTTTATTCAATTTAAGTTAAAATTCAATTTTGATTTTTTTAAGAACTTTAAAATAAAATAATTTACAACTTAATGCAATGGATTCAAATAGTTTTGTTTAGCTTCTTAAACTCTAACCTTTTATTTGGTTTTAAGCAATTTCGCATTATCTGAAAAAAATTTGTATTTAAGATAAAAGAATTTTTCATTTGTAATATTAAACAAATCATATTTATTTCTTTAGAAATGCCAGTTAAAAATTTTTTAATAATTTGGTTTCTTTTCCTATTTCAGGATATTAAATCTGTCGAAACCCAATTTGAAGAATATGCCACCAAAACTTTGGAGGAAATATCAAACCATTTTCTACAGCTTCACAATTTCTTACAGAATGAGGAAAAACAAATTACGGAAAAATTCAGTGAAATGAGTCAACATCCTCAGGTTATGTTACGAGAAGCAAATACTAAACTTAATCAGTCACAAGAGACATTAAATGTTAGTTTTATTAATTGTGTTTTTTTTAATTATCGCTATTAAATTAACAGATTTTTCTTTAACATTTAGTACATACGCAGCACTCTTGAGCAGTATCAACACATTCCGCCGAAAAATTTTTATTTAGGTCACATTTTGCCAAAATTCAATCAATTAATTCAGCAAATACCATCTAATATACAAATTAGCAAACCACACAGCAATCCGTTTATGTAAGTTTAATTTAAAATTCTTATGTTTTGATACTTTACATAATTCTTTTCTGCATTATAGTTTTGAAATAAAAAAGGATATAAGAGCAGATATACATAATGCAACCGATTACAATTATAAGGATCCGAAATTGTTGATCAAAATTGATAATTCATTTTACGATTCAAGTCCATCAATAAATGATACAACGATAGCCAGCATGCATTCCATTTTGAATGTGACACAAAATAAAAGTGTATCTCCGAATCCTACAACAAATAAAAATCATAATAAAAGAAAGAAGAAACCTAAAAATGAAGATTTATCTATAACAGATATGACTGCTACTGACTTCAATAATTCTGAAGTTAATTTAGTAAATATTACAAATATTAAATCACCGGAAAACTTTTATATACAAAAAGTTAGTGACATAAATGCCATACGAAAATTGTCTTATCCATATATTTGCAATGGCATCGCCAATAATATACCGAAAATAATTACAGAAGGTTATTATTATATGACGTATCATGCCACGGATAAGCAGTGGTATCGCGGCTTGCTAAAGAAGGTTTTAACTAATGATCTTTATAAGATATTTTTAGTAGATTTTGGCTTAAGCATGGAAGTATCCAAAGAGAAGTATGTCAAAGAGTTGTACAAACAATACGATAATTTAGATTTTAAATTTTGGTATTATGTTTATTTATATTATAGTCTTTGTGATATTGCGAAAAAACATTTAAAAATACCATTTGCGGCCATGCGTTGTGCTATTTATGATATTGTGCCAATGGGTAAAAAGTGGACAGAGGTGGAAAACAATTTGTTATTGGAACTTTTACAAAAGTAAGTTATGATAATTAGAAAAATTATAACGATATTAATATATGGCGTTTTTAGAAATATCGTACTTATATTAAATCATAATAAAATACCGCCTCACAAAATCTAAAATTTTATTCAATTTTATAATACGTCGGAAATATTGAATATAGAAAATAAGGGCTCTTTTAAGTCTTAGTAAATAGATTTAAAAAAAAACTCAAAAATATCTTTATCACTACTGATTCCCCGATGCAATACGCGTTATGTGTTTCTATACTTTACAGTTTATTTAATTTAATGAAGTCAGCGTGTTTACTTTGAATACTGTTTTTTTGTTTTGTACATGAATACGTTCTTCATTAAAAGCCCAAACATTTCTGATCAATAAATAATATTACACATCAAAGAAACAATGCGTACATTTGTGGAATAACCATCTTGCAGAGATCTTTCCTGCCCCTATTATTTTAAAAATAATAAAATCGAATATCAACAAACAATACTTCCGCTGACATTGTGTGATAACAAATTTGCTGTTTAAATGTTAAGGCAAACATTGCAATTTTTGTAAAAAAAAATATCAGCTGCAATGGGACAGATTCATTTGATTATTAATATAATAATCACATGCCAAGTGTGATACATTATTTCTATCCTATATTGCTATATGTACAAATTTCTTAAAGCTTATTTGGAATCAAAACAACTTCGTTTTCTAGAGTCACTTATTTATTAAAATGACGTGGAAGCACTAAGGTACTAAATGAGACAATTCGAAGTGCACTTTATTCCACTTTTTACCATCGTTTTTATCACTTGTGAGGAATTAACACATGTAAATGTATTTACATGTACCCTCTAAAGGTAACTGATAGCAATGCAACAGTAATGCATTAAGTATTGTGAATTGTCAAAGAGTTAATTGTCGCTTTTTATGAACTGCATTCTTTACCAGCAGAGTTCTCTTATGGAACAAATATTCGTTCAGGTAACAATTGTAATTAATTATCTGTTACAGACTGCTAAAAATCAGTATACAATTTCTTAGACAAAGTCTTATTAAGTTAATAAGACTTTGACTAAATAGAACTTTATTATTAAGTTTATTCCCAGGCAATTTGTAACTGACGATTATTTCTAAATTTGTAACACACAGTTTACACTGCAAGTTGCACAGTAGAATACTATCGATATTTCGTTTTACCGTATAGTAAAATTATATTCGGTTTGCAACATTACCCGCACAAAACTTTTTTTGCTTAATTTTTTTGAGTTCTAAAATTTTTTTTGCACAATTTGTAAAATTTTTTTTTCTATTGTTAAAAGTAGCAAATATTGTCGTTAATCAGGAATTCAACAATCAAAAAACTTCTATTTTTTATAAAATTATTATTAGTGGCCTCTTCTTTAGGATAGAATCTGACTTTAATGAGACAGTAACTCAAAACATGTTATTGTAATAACCACTTCATCATATTATTTAATTGGTTAAATATACCTTCATTAAATTGTATTATCGAATTATCTTCTACTGAACATTAAAAGTTTAATATTTTTGTTAATGAAAATTTAATATATTATTAATATATATATTTTTTATTGTTCATTAACGCGAATGCGAAAGAAGACAAAAAAAAATCTATATCTTTTAAATCCATACGCCATTGTAAGACTATTATTCTGTCTATGTGCGAAATAATATATATATATATTTATATATATTTTAATTTCGTTTTAGTAAACCGGCACGCGTAAGCATTATAGAAAAAGTGGGCAGTGATATGCTTAAAATTGATTTACATACAGACACGTCGAAATCAGTACATGATACTTTTTTATACACAGGCCTGGCCCGTGAGAGGCCAGGATCTAACTGCTTTAAACTACAAGTTAAGGTAAGAAATTAACGCTATATATACCGATTAAAAATCATAATAATGAATGAATAAGGAAACTATATCCTTAATGATTTTTTCCTTTTTCATTTTAAAATAAATTTAAAAAAGATATGAAATTTTAACTTTTTGCGAAAAAAAAATAAAAATTTTAAAAATCTCGGTAAATTTAGATAGATAAAAAAACTAATCAGTATGATCAAGTCAATAGTACAAGTTGTTTAATTAAAAATCGGTGGTTCATTTTTATAACTAAAATGAGAAATTTTAATACAAAAATGTAATAGTCACCTTGTTTAACGCAGGTTTTATTTTAATATTTTCAAATATAAAATTTCTGATTTTACTTAAATTAGTTTCATTTCGTAAATGCAAGTTCTCGAAATGCAATCAAAATTGATCACTCGTTTTATTAAAATGTGGAGTTCCAAAACGATAAATTTCTGTAACCAGGAACTAATATAAATGTTACATGTATCTCCGATAGATTTCATGATTTTATAAACAATTTAATTTTGGCATGTATTTATATAAATTGGAAGGACTAAATTAAATAAGGTGATTTATTAAAATATTCGGGAATTTTTTCTTTTATTATTTATCTTTTTAGACAAGTTTACCACTAATTAAAATTGAAGAACGAATTCCGAAAGTAAATATAAGTACCGGTGAAATACTACCGGTGACTGTGTTAAATGTGGAAGGACCTGACGAATTTTACGTTATTAAGGTAAATACATTATTAAAAAAAAAATAAAATCAGTAATTATCTTTTTGTTATGCATATGCTGCCCATAAATAAAAAAGAGAACTTATGAAAACAAAACAGTATAATCGCACTGTTTAGTAAAATAATGAACGAGGCGCTACCATAATTATAAATTAAAATTTAAAAAAATTTTAAATTACAACCATTCATAGTCAGCTACCATTTTTTATTATAACATGTTCTTCATGTACTTCAATTCGAACAACTTCTACGAGACTATTTCAAAATGTTTATTTATCATTTCTTTATGTAAAATTTGTTTCCTAAAACAAAACGAAACATTTAGATTAAGAGGATTCAAATTATAATAGTTATAGTTTTTTAACCTTTTTTAGTATTTTTTAGCAGTTAATTATAAAGCACTAGGTCACTATTTAATAAAAAAAATTTAAAAACTCTTATTTTTTATTATTTTTTCGATATTTCGCCACACCGTTGGTTGGCATCATCAGGAAAACAAAAATAATGAACAAACAAAGAAAATTTTCAATTTGTTTGTTAATATTTTTGTTTTCCTGATGATGGCGAAATATTGAAAAAATAATAAAAAATAAAAGTTTTTAAAATTTTTTTATTAAATTGTGACCTAGTGCTTTATAATGAACTACTAAAAAAAGAGGATGCAAATTTTTATTTTAATACGAAGAGATAAGTTCGGCAATTATTAATGAAAAATGATATCTGACAAATGTGCCCTACGACCGCGCCCACAGATGTCGATTCTTTCATCAATGTTTTTAATCACTTTTTAGCAAAATGGCGGTTCTATTTTATTAATCACATCACGGATTTTGAGTTTTAAGGCTGAAATCGATTCGATTGGCTCCGTATAGACTCTGTCCTTAACATAGCCCTACAAAAAATAATCCAGTGGTGTAATTACACGTTGTGGCTAGCCATTTAACTGCTGATTGTCGTGAAATTATGAGATCAGGCAATTTAGTTTTCAATACATTGATCTCGTTTTGTTGGCTGTGTGAGATGTGGCACCATCCTGTTGAAATCACATGTCAATGATATCCACGTCGTCAATAATAGGCCAAAATTGAGTTGTTAACATCGTGCGATAGCATGATTCATTAAACTACCCAATCACGCCTCCAAACCACATAGCGCACCATACAGTGACACGTTGAGCATGTAAAGTCTTCTCAATAATCGCTAATCCAAATGCGGCAATTTTGCTTGTTGACATACCCTAACAAGTGAAAATGGCTTCGTCTGAAAAAATTATTTTTTTAAATAAGCTAGCCGATTGTTCCTAAATGAATTGAGCGGCGATGTGGATAGTCAGTCGGCTTCAATTCCTGCACCATTTAAACCTTGTAAGACTTCAAGGTCAAATCCTTACCCAAATTTCCACCTGTGGTGGTTGAAAAGGTCCAGGAATTTGCAAATTTGGACAGTGGTGACTGTGCTTCACGGCTGCAACGTTTTCAGTTGAACGACCCGGTTGAACACGCGTTGGTGTTTGCACATTTTGTATCGAGCTTGTCGACTCAAATTGAGCGACCAAATTCTTAATAGTGGTCTAAGAAGGACGATTATGTTGTCCGAAAATATCACGAATTTTACGAAATGTAAGCTTAACAGAACTACCATTTTCATAGTGGATTTTAATAACTTGAATGCGATTTTCGTGTAAAATAGAATTCATTGTGACAATTGCCAATGCATCTACTGCAAATACGTTAAAAAACTAAATGTCAAAACTACCATGTTATTGCTGTGGCCCCAATTAAAAAACAAACTTCTTATTGAAAAACCAGATAATCCAAATACTAACGAATTCGAACGACTTCTAAGAGCCTATTTTTGGCTCATAACATTAGGGAATGCCCAAACATATTTTTTTAAATGTTTGTCGCAATTTAATGGAATAATAATGTATTGTTGTAAAGGTTTTGATAGCTGTGTCAAATTCTTCAAATACACAAAGTACCCATTTGGAATTTTATTTTACCTTTTTAAAAATTTCTAAAGAGACACGAAACTGAATTGAATTGTTCTAACAAAACTATCTCTAATTGGTTAACGATATTTCCCTTTATAATATGCATACGTAAATTTGTATTTTATTTTGAAACAGAACGACTTAATTGAAACGAAGGAAGAACTTAAAATAGAATTAAATCAGTTCTATAATAGTTTACCGAAACTGCAGCAAATATATTTAGGAACTTTACAAATGTGTTGTGCGGTAACAATTAACGGTGTTTGGTATCGAGCCATCATAGAGGAAATTAAAGATAAAGGACAATTAAATGTACGTTTGGTGGATGAAGGTCGTCGAGAATTTATAAATTGGCGACAAGCTTTTGTTTTGATTGAACAATTTCGAAGTAAACGTGAGTTTACCATACCCTGTACTCTGGCCGATATTGAACCCTTGCAGGAAAATAATTACATTTATACTACGGCGGCTATAAAGGATTTTAAGCAAATGACCGCTAATCCGCAAATACGAATGGAAGTGGTTGCAGTTACATCGAAAATTTATAAAGTGGCTTTGTACATTTGCAAAAAGACGGTTGACATTAACATAGGAGCGACTCTGGTAAAAAGTAAATATGGCGTTTCAACCGGCGAATCAACGCAAATAACCGAGATCATTAAAACTCCAAAGCACCAGAACATAAGCGATCAACCTTTAGCAATAATTTCTACAGATGACAATCTTAAATCAGTTGCAGCTAATGTAAAGCCAATTAAACGAACTCTAGTTAACACAACTCATCTCATTAACCCCGGAGAGTTTTATATACAACTTTCAAATCTTGCCCAGGGAATTGAAATTTTCCATCAACAAATTCAAGAGACTCAAATGAAAAAGTTAGGTAGTAAGCAACCACTTCCTTATGAAACGCGCGAATGGTATGAAAATAATCACTGTCTCGTTTACACAAAATATCACGGCTCTCAATTTACACAACCCGTTGATGGGCCCTTACTCGAAAACTTTGATTGGTACCGTGGTATAATTACAAAAATAACATATCCTCTCGGAGAGGAACCAACATTTTCAGTATTCTTAAGAGATATTGGTGTTACCATATGTTCGATTTACAGTCAACAATTGTACTCGATTGATCCTCAATTAGATCGTGTGACAAATGCAGTTTATTGCTGCCACTTGGCCTGCATTGAACCAGCTGGTGGTAAAACTTGGTCACAATCGGCTATCGATAGTTTTCTACACTATATAATAACTGCTGAATCATTATCAGTTACAATGCACAGCAAACGTAAAAGTGATAACAATTCTTTAGCTGTTATTTTATGGAGTTCGAAAATGGAGACAGCTAATCCCTTGGCACCATGTATGACAAAATATTCTAATATCAATCGAAATCTAGTAAGAAAAGGTTTGGCGTATATGGTAGAACCTCTAAATACTAAACAACAGTTTGATCAAATTGAAGAAATGGAACTGGCAAATGGTGAAATAACACTGGAGCAATGGTTCAAATCATTTTCCGACAATGCTCTATTAAAAGGTAATTTGTTATTTTTTAAATATCTAAAATTATTTAAATTTATTTTTGCGCTTTGAAAATCCATATACCTGTTCCCACCTCCTCTCAAAGTTATGTGGTTTCAAATAACGCACACGAGTTGCTGGTGTTCTTCCAATCAACTGATTCTAAGTTTTTTTGCGAACACATGAAACAGCTAATTTATTAGAGGTCTGTTTTATTTGTTTCATTGTTTACAAAAGAAATAAAATATTAAGGAAAATTTAAATAGAACAGGCCTGATAACATTAAGAACGAACACTGCAATTTACCAAAACTTAGTTAGCTTTCAGATAAAAAGGAGAACACACATTTTTTAAGCCCTTTGAACATTTTATTATATACCGTTTTGCGCGTTGGGTACGGAACCCTAACCCCAAAGGTTGAAAATATTAATCTAATATTTTTCGCTACAATGGCTATTTGCTGGTAACAAATCTCTATATTTGGGATCTTCATAGCTTACGACTTGAAATGTTTATATAGCTAGAAGAAAAAATAAAAAATTGTGCTAAAAGAGGATAAATCTTGGTGATGGATATAATTCGTTTTCAACCAACGGCTATAATAAATAATGACTTTTGTGGAGAAATAAACGTTTTAAAATGTAATATAAACAAAAAATTTAATTTAATTGTATTCCCGCCGCATAATTATATTATGCCGCCATTTTGGCAAGCATAAGTCTTGACAGTAGTTCATATTTGGTAGACGTGGCAAAATTTATTATGGAAAAATATGCGATACACCAAGGTATTAAACGATTAAACCATGAGAAAGTTACGTGAATTTGAAATTTTTGGAAGGAACAATGTGCCAACAAAAAGCACTATTTCTCGTGTAGTGAATGATTTTGAAGAAAGAAAGTTTGTAGGTGATAGGCTCAAGCATGGACCACAACATACAATCCATCATCCTCGATTCGACGCCGTGCTCAGGAGCTTGGTCTTCAAATAACAACTTTGGCTACAATTTTGCACAAGGATTTGCATTTGCTTCCATATAAGATTCAGTTGACACAAGATATTAGAGGTCGCCCATTAGCACCCCGATTTTCATGAACAAATCACAATGAGTGATGAGACACATTTTCATTTGAATGGATATGTAAATAAATAGAATAGTTGGTTCTGGGGAATGGGAAATCCTCAAATTATGAAACAGTCATCTTTGCATCATATTAAAAGTGACAGTCTGGTGTACAATTTGATCAGGATAATTGATAATTAAAATTTAATGTCACTTTTAATTCTTAAGCCATCAACAATGTAACGTATAACTGAAATTTCTTCTATATTACCGAAAGCTGCTATTCTACGCATTTTAAGTGCATATTCATGAAAAGATTCACTGTCACTTTTCTTTTTATTTGAAAGCATTTTATGTAACTCGTTGCTACTTACGGTTTTATCAAATTCATTTATCAAATTGTCTTTTAAAAGCTTGTAGTCACTTACAACGACAGTTTCTAAAAATAACTTTACTGT
Organism: Trichopoda pennipes; assembly: GCA_030448955.1. Taxonomy (NCBI): domain Eukaryota; kingdom Metazoa; phylum Arthropoda; class Insecta; order Diptera; family Tachinidae; genus Trichopoda; species Trichopoda pennipes. The sequence goes on from JASKUP010000088.1 coordinate 12,197,406, forward strand.
ACCGATCATTTTGTTACGCGCTTGTACATATTTTTTACTGTTCACTCAAGCCATAAGCTGATGCATTTAATTCAAAATTGTTAAACTGGAATGTTTTTACCGTCCAAATCAGCTAAAATCTTTGAAAAGTTATCAATGGTGATATATGGTTTATTGTTACTCTCTTCTCTTTTTTCCAGTTTTTCAGATAATAAATTTACTAAATCAGTCAGACTTTGCTTTTGATTGATCGACATTTTTGTATTTTCATGAGTTGTTAAATTTTTGGTCAAATTTGTTGTATTTAAAACAGGTGTTGAGATTGACCCTACTTCTTTAAAAATGAAAACATGGTACCAACAACACGGTGCCGCATCGCATATAACCAGGATTACAATGGAGTTACTACGAGACCTCTTTCCTCGTTACTTATTATGATTTTTTCATGAAAATCAGGGTTGTCATGGGCAAGCTGTAACATCCTATGCAAATCCTTGTGCAAAATTGTGACCAAAGATGTTTTTTAAAGACCAAGCTCCTGAGCACGGCGTCGAGTTAAGGTGACGAATTGTTTTGAACACTTTCCTGAACAGCAGTAATGCTTTCAGCCGATCTTCCTTGGAAGTCATTCACTGCACGATAAATAGTGTGTTTTGTTGGCACGTTGTTTCTTCCAAAAATTTCACGTAACTTTCTCACTGTGACAGTAATCGATGGTTGATTTTGATAAAATGTTTTAACGATTAAAACATGTAGGTTTATCCACTAATTTTTCATAATAAATTTGCTACGTCTCTACTTCACCACTGTCTAATATGAACTGTCAAGACTAATGTTTACCAAAATGGCGGCGATTACGAATTACTTCCACATAGATCGAAGTCGTTGATTCACTTTATAGGGAGAATATATCAATCACAAAAAAGAATTTGAAAAAGTTTTACCTGCAGATTGCGATCTTTTTTATGACAACTTATAAGTATTAATTTTTTACAGTTAGCTTCCGATTTAAACCTCTTAATTTTATAAATTAATTCCTTATTATTAAAACCTGATTTTTTTTCAAAAATATCACTGAAAAAAGTGCCTATCTTAGATAACTTTATTAAAATAATATATATATATATATATATATATATATATATATATATATATATATATATATATATATATATACATATATAATAATTTAATTAGAAATAAAATGTGTTGCCTCTTTTTATTAAAAATTGCATTACAACTTTTTTTGTATCTATAATTTTACGGATTTTATTACGTCTTTTCCTTCCCCTCTAAAGCAACAAAAAATCGAATTACGTATTTTATTATATTAAATAATATTTTTTTTATTTTAGAAATTGAAAATAATGAAAAACTGCCTCTACAACTGAGCGGAAATGCTGATGATTTAATTGAAAATAATGAGATGTATATAGATGATCATTCTTTTAGCAAGTATCTGAACGTAATAGATTTTGAACCTACTACCGGCAAAAGAGCACCACACTCATGGTTTTCATCAAAAGTTATAGCAAAGACTTTATTTGCTGGCTATCCCACATACATTGATTTTGATTGTATTATTTACTTGCATGAGGCTAACGATAAAAAGTTCTTAGAAAAAATTACGAAAAAACTGACTGACACCTATGGATCCACGGAACCGTTGTCAGTCGGTTCTCAGTTTATCATTGGTCAGGCGTGTGTAGTTAAATATCATGTTGATTGTAAATATTATCGCGGTATCATATCTGAAGATATAAATAGCGAAAATGAATGGGGTGTACATTTCATAGACTATGGAAACGTTGAAAAAGTGGAGAATAAAGATTTACGTCCGTACGCGCCATTTCCAAATTTACCAGCCATGGCTAGTAAGTACATAATCGATGGTATCAAACCCAAGGGAGGCAAAGCAAAATTTGATATTGCAGAATTAGATCAAATGCACACCTTGCTTGTAACAAAATTTGTATCGATACGTACACATTCCGCTGAGCTTCATAAGAAAATTAAACGCTGCACTATGTATTTGGGTGCAATAGATGTCGCCAGTGATTTCATAGAAAGAGGATTAGCCGAAGCTGATTACACAGCCGTTTACGGCAAGGCTTTAACCGAAATATCACCTTTAGCTTTATCGCATTTGGAGTTTGATTCAAGTAAAATAACAGCAAATAAATCGCTCAAAAGTCGCAATCCTTTACCTTCGGTTTCCATTGATGATTACACGGTATGTTGACATAAAAATAAATATTCTAGAAATATATTTATACAACTCCTTTGTTTTTGCTCTTGTTGGTTTTTAGGTTTTTAGCCAAGGGACTAACATGAGCTTCGAGTGTAATGTGGATGAAGATGACGATGACGACGACGACGACAACGACAACGACAATGATTTGTGTGATAATAGTGACGACGACGATCCTAATAATGGAAAATTCGATCATCTTAATGAAATGGTAGATCGCTTAACAAAAAACCATAATAATAATAATGGCAACCAGCTTACTAAACCAACAACGAAGGCTACACCCGAAACATCAACTACCATTAACGCTACAAATAAACCACCACCCAAGAAGCGTATGTTCAATGATAATGATTATATGAAAATGATGAATGCTATGAAGGTATATGATACCGATGATATCGTCAATAATTTCGAACATGAATTCAATCAAGATTTTAATGATAATGACAATGACATTGACAATGAAGAGGACGAAGACATTATTGAGTTAGGAGAAAGTTTTGCTATGAACTATTGGCACAATACCGTTGAGGACATGCGCGAAGAAGAAGAGGACGAAATTAATGAACAATTGGAACGAAGAGTTTTGAATTCTGAAGAAGTGAGTATATACTTCTAAAAGAAATAACAAAAACACATAGATATTTTAAATGATTTCCAATTTTTTTTTTACTGCAAAATATTTATTTCATTTTAAGGATATTGAATCTGATTTTGATACTTTCCATCCCAATGAAACTTCAACGGTATTCTCACATTTTAGTGGCATTGACAACTTTAAATCACCCCAACTACCAACTGCCATGCATCATTTCAATTGTCGTGTTGTTTCCATTATAACACCAACAATATTGCAAATATTTCCCCTTCACAATGAGTTTCGTTACCGAGATGTAGAGCTGCAAAGAACAATTAAAGAAATGGTGAAACGATCTTTACCACCATTAACAAAGTTTGAACCTTGTACTTCATGCTTGGCTTGTTACAGTAAAGACAGAATATGGTATCGCGCTGTTATACGTTCCCATAATCCAAAAGCCAAGACAGTTGATGTGTTGTACGTTGATTATTTGAATAGCGAAACATTGCCTGTGAAATATGTACGACAGTGTCCCAAGGAATTATTGGGCTGGCCCCTACGTACTTTCCGCGTACGTCTGCATAACATAGAAATTAATCCTAATGTTAAGGAATGTGAAATACGCTTAGGCCTACATCGTCTCTTAACTAAACGTGAACTGTTTACAGTTGTTAAAAAACATCCCATTAGTAATAGTTTGGAAGTAGTAGGAAAGAATTTGAATAAAACTGATCATATAGAAGTGGCTCTATATGAATCTAAAGATGCATCCTTAAAAGGTATTACCATTTATGATCCTCTTATTAAAAATAATTATTTTCGACGACTTTAATTGAATTTATCCAATTTTTACATGAAAAAATATATAATTTTTGTTTTACTTTTATTTTACTTTGCTTCAAGTATAATGGCATTTTGTTTACTTTTTTTATGTTAACTCTTAAACATCAATAAAATTTAAAATCAAAACCATGCGTATAGTATTTATTTTTATTTAGGCAAAAATAAAACATGTTTACATTAAAGGTAAGCACCTATCAACACAATATTAAATATGAAAGACTGTGTCCTGGCACAAAATTTAAAAGATGTTACAAATATGCAATACATCTTTTTTAATGTATTATTTCACGCCCATTAGTTTGAGAGCGAACTAATATGTATTTGAGCATGGAAGACAGGGCAGCGCCAAAAAGCTGAAAAAAAAACATTTGGTATGCAAAAGTTGTCTTAGAGCTATAAATAAAGTAGTATTTACGCTCGTTTAAGATGCAACTGATAAGTACTTGAAGATTGGGCAGTGTAGTTTTACGAGGGAATGATCGGCGAACTGAAAAGAACTTCGTTAAAAATTACTGGAGATTGCAGTAATGGATTACACGTGATTGCAAATTTATTGCTTTATTATAAGATCAGAATGCTGATAGCAAGCGTATGATTTAATAACAAAAAATTCATCTAGTGAAAAAAATCCGAGGGATTCACTTTCTAGCGCTATCATTTCTATTCTAATCTACTGTAATTAATATTGTAAAGGGGTTTGCAACAAGAAGTTTGTTTTCTAAAATAAAAAAATTAGATTAAGATGATTCAAATTTTTATCGCATTACGAAAAGAAAAGTTCGGCAATTATGAATGAATAATAATATCTGGCAAATGGCGGCCCTATTTCGTTAATCACATCACAGATTTTGAGTTTTAAGGCCGAAATCGATTCGATTGGCTTTGTTCTTAACATAGCCCCACAAAAAATAATCCAGTGGTGATCAATAAATTGATCGTTTCATTGCCTATATGATATGTGACACCGACCTGTTGAAGCCACATATCAGTGATATCCAAGTCGCCAATAATAGGCCAAAATTGAGTTGTAAGCATCTAGCGACAGCTTGATCCATTAACCGTTACCGCAACTCCAGCCTCATTTTCGAAAAAAAAAACGGTCTAATCATGCCCACATAGCGCACCATACATTGACACGTTGAGCATTCAATGGCTTCTAAATAATCGCTCTAGGATTTTCAAAAGCCCAAATACGGCAATTTTTCTTGCTGACATACCCTGACATGTGAAAATGGGCTTCGTCTGAAAAAATTATTTTTTCAGAAAAACTGAATTAAGCGAATTTACGGCGATGCGAATGGTCGATCGGCTTTAATTTCTGCACTAGTTTAATTTTGTAAGGTTTCCAACTCAAACCCTTACGCAAAATTCCCCATTTGATAGTTTTAGATAATCCCAATCATTGATGACGTCGAGGAATTGACAAATTTGGATCACTGTGGCTCACGGCTGCGATGTTTTTAGTTGAACGACCCTGTCGAACATGTGTTGGTGTTCGCACATTTTGTATCGAGCATGTCGACTCAAATTTAACAACCAAATTCTTAACAGCGGTCTCAGGACGATTATGTTGTTCGAAAATATCATTAATTTTACGAAATGTAACTTTAACATAACCACCATTTTTATTCTTTCTGCATTTTAATCGCATTAATATGATTTTCGTGCAAAATTAAGTTCATTGTATCAAACAATTGCCAATGTATCTACTACGAAAACGTGAAAAAACTAAATGTCAAAACTATCATGTTGTTTGTGTTGCCACAATTGAAAAACAAACTTCTTGTTGAAAAACCCATTATTTGTTTTAATGCTGTATGTTCGACATCTAGTGCGCAGCGGCCCTTTAATCAAAAACAGATAATTAGCAAAAGCATTTCCCTTTCTTAAAAAAAATTACAAAACAATCTTTAAGTTAATCATATTATTCGAGTATCCTGTAAAAATTGACAGTGGGCCTAAATCCAGCTAATACAACTAAAAAGTGCAACAACTTTAAATTAAAAAATATAGATTTTAAAACTTTTAGTTTCTGAAAACAACAACAAAACAACTCAGGTCTGTTCTTGGTTCTGAAAGTAGCCATACCCCTACTTGGGACAGTCTACTCTCAATCGAAGCTTCTTAAGAAATTCGTTTTGTATAATTTTTTTTTTCGAGCAAATAATTTTTGTTTTGGTGTTGCATTCCCCTTCTCGCGGAATTATATAAGCGAGTTTTAAAATAAACTTCATGCACCTAATTCTGGCATGTAATGGAGATATTCCATATTCATAGCTTTGCTCATTACTGGAATCATCAAAATTTTGAAAGTCATTCTGGGATTTATTGCATATCGCACACTTAAAAATTGACGAAGCATCTGTTATTACATTTAAGACTTTGCCATCAATCATTGTAAGAAAAAATAGTTTTTCCATTCCTTATTTCATGAACAGAAAGAAGGTTTTAGTTCAGAAATTTGCTTTTTTATATCGTTTGCTGTAAAAAGAGCTGATAATGGGCGAGGATTTTTCCAATGCTTAAAGTTTTAACTTTAAAGTCGTAAAGGAAATACAGAAGTCATAAACATATTTGCATTTAGAATAGATGTGTCACTCGTCGATATAGTTTGCTTGTAAGAACTTTGACCGGATAAGCCATCACATCCCCACTTATTTATCAATGTAAGCCTATCTGGAAGTAATACTGCTTCCTTTTCAGGCAAACTTTAAATAAGCCTGTATGATCCATTAAGTCTTGCATTTTAGCCTCTACATTAGTAGATGCCACGTTATGATCCTTTAAAGAGCTAGGTAAAATAGAATATTTTTCCCAAGTCCATAAACAACGCTAAAGCTTCTTCTATGCTATACTCTTTTGGCAAAAACATTTGGAGCAGTCGGAATACTCTCATAATCCTCTGCAAGTTCCACAGCTTTTGTAATGTCAAACCTTCATTTATCATTTACATACTTAACACATAATGCTTCTGAAAGATGCTATTCAGATATATCTTTTGTGGTTCACACAATTAATTATTTATGAGCAAGCAATTTAATAAACTGCTGGCCACAATTTTTTTTGCGTCATATAAATAAAAAACAGATTTTCTGTATAATTTTTAATGAATTGTTTGTTATTATATTCAATTTGTTTTTAAGTTATATAATTTTATTTATAATTCATTGTAAATTGTATTAAATTATATAATAATAATTCATAATTAAATTGTTTTTAAAGTTATGATTTATTTGTTTGTTTTTTTTATTTATTTATTTTTTTTCTCTTACATATATAGTTATTTAATTTTTATGAAGTCCTACACTAAATAATATTATTAAACTAGATTTGGGTTACAAAAAAATACTTAAAATAATATATAAAATGTATTTGTGTTTAAAACTAAAACTAAATATTATTATTTTTTTTTTCTTATTATTAAAAAATAAAAATAATTTTAGCGTTTTCTTAAACAAAAAAAAAGAAAGAAAATAAAGAATTGCAATCAACGCAATAACAAATTTTCTTTGAATCTACCGCCTTTTTAGTTGTTTAGTTCTTTATTAAACAAATAGAAGAAGAATTTAAATGTTTTTAAAATAAAAAATGGAAATTATATAAAAATAAACTAAATTTCACTATATTTAATTTACTAATAAGGGAGCATGTTTATGTTGTGAAAAGTATTTTTACCTAATTTTATTTTACAAGTAAAAATATTAGGGTGTCATTTTTAATAATTAAAATACATATATAAAAACTCAATTAACGTTAATAACTACAAGTTTGTTTGTTTAAATTTGTATTGCACTGTTGTTTTTGTTTTTTAGGAGCAAGTTAAATATATATATGTTTATATATTTATTTCTTAAGAAAATATTTATGTTTTAATTAATCTTTTATTGAATAAACCGGGTATTTTTAAGCCCCAGCAAATATTTAAAAAAAAATAGGGTATGAAATTAAAGTTATAAATTTGATTTGTTTAAATCATTAGACCTAAAATTTTCCTTTTATATCGATTGTTAATGGGTTTAAGAATTTATACAAAATAAAAAAATTGCATATGTATTTAGAAATATTCAAAAAATTAACGAAAAATTAATAATATACATATATTTTTATTATTATCACTGTAAGAGACAATAAGATTTTCGTTATGCATTAAAGAAAGGTAGCACTATTCTTTGCCAAAGCCAAAAGATTCTAATAGTTTTATATAGAAATAATTATTTACAAAATCTGATTTAATTCGTAACATCTACAAGACTAAACGCACTTTTTTAACTAAATTAAAATTAAATTTATACGTGGTAGTGGAGGTTTATTTTAGCACTTATTTTATTTAAGGAAATTCCGGGTAATTGTGAAACTTAAACTCTATCCTTTTTCTTTCTTTTCTTAAATGTGCTGCAAATGGATAGCTTTTAATATAGATCCAGCAATTAGCTTAATATTTTTTTAGTTTTAATGTTCTTTTTCATAAAAATTAAATTTTAAGTTTGCGAAACAAACAATGATCTTAAGATAAAAGATACTTTAATAATTTGTATATGTGGCATTTTGTTTAAAATTGCACCCGGAATGCCCTCGTGAGAAATTAATTGAAGTCAATTATTGAAATACAAAAAAAAATAAGACGAAAAGAAATCAAAGTAAAATTCGAAAATGTTATTTGTCTCTTATTTGCTTAAATAAAATATACATATATTTATATATATTTGTTGTGGTTTATTAATTCGACATTTCTTTTTTATCGCAGTGACGTTATTTTGTTGGTAGTTAAACTATAAGAACTTACTGCTACAGTTTGTTATTATTAAATGTTATTACAAATTTAGTAATGGAGATTTTCTGTATTCATTTTTGTTTTCTAATAATTTCTTCATATCTTTCTGGGAAAGACATGCATGTTGTAGTTTGTTTTTCTTTTTTGGAATACGTTAATTAATATTTAATTACATATTCAATTTCTCTTTAAATAAGAAGTTAATAGCAAAAAAAATGCAAATTTGCCTGTCAGATTGCAGAAAAATATTCGAACAACTAATTACAAAGAAATCGCAAAATACGTAAATTTAAGTCTTCAATGGAAGAAGTTATTATAGCCAATCAGAAGCGCGAAAATATCTAAAAATGTCTTTTTATATTCTAATATTTCAAATTATGTTCAGTTAGCTAACACCTTGTTCAATAAACATTTTTTTATCAAGCTAATCACAAAAAAAAAATAAATCAAATAAAAGCATTTGTCTCAACCTTTTAAATATCCGAGAATGCGTACGCCACTACATGTAACAATAACAACCCACTGAATTAAAAAAAAAAGTTATCCTAAAATGAGTTGTTAGACTTGCTATTGAATAAAGAAATCGCCGATCGACTTCGGTAAAAAAGATATAAATTTTTCGCTACAACAAGATATCGAGAAGATTCTAGGGGATTCAGTTGCACGTGAAGAAACTTCGGTTGATGTCCAGTTGACGAAAGGATCAGAAGGTAAAACATTTAATAGCACAAAAATTGTTTTCGAAAAAAGAAGAGCAACGGTTTTGACTATGAGTGCTGACTTACAAATCGTCTAGCCATAAATAAGAAAATAGGAAATCAGCACCGGCTATGTTTATTTAAATCAATTTATGGAAAAGAAGTATATACGAAATATCAGCGGCTGCTTGAACCATTCGAACCGAATCATTCATTTGCATTCAAATATGCAAATACGTGATTGTGCATACACTTGAGGTTAGATATAAAAAACTGAATCTAGTACGAGACTAACTGACCTTAGATTTACCTAAATCACAACCACATATGATATGAAATATAAAAAAAAACACATTGAAATGTTGCTTACTAAAAGTACCCACTTTTCACGCCATAAAAATCCGAACCGATTCGTGCTTATTCCAAAATTATCTTTTGTGAAAGTGTATAATTTATATAAAATATCTCTTAGAGAAAATAGACTTACAGTATCCAAAGTATTTTAGAGAAGTTTTTAACATCTGTCACAATTTCGAATGGATACCATATTTGTCTCGAAGTTCGGTGGATGAAAGTTGTTTAATTTTGGAATATTAATTTAAAATATTACTTTCAAGACAAAGACCCACAGATTGTTGTAGTTAAATCGTTCAACGGAAACTCTCTTTCGTTCATACATCTTCCAGGACAAGTGGAGAGTAATTTACAAAAAATTCTTATAGTCTCTGAGTTGTTGTACTTAGTTTTGTTGGTTGTTTTCACGGAGCATATTGTTTTACATTAAAGAAATGTAAATTTAACGGTTTGGTTTTATTTGATCAGGAGTTAGTTTACCTTCTTCGAAATATTTAAATATCTAATTTTAATTAGATTATTAATTAAAGATAAGTTATTATTTATAAACTGCTAATGTGTTGTTATCAATTAATTAAAATATTGAAGGACAATAAGAAACGCTGTAGTTATAAAAACGCCAATATTTGTAAAAATACCAAGAACATACTTAAAAAGTGCTCTCCTGTATAATCGGATAAAAGCGAGTCAACACTTTCTTTCACTAAAGACTGAATTATTTAGAGTGTTTACAAATTACTTTTTAAGATAAGATCACACAAATGAAAGTTGAACTGTAAACAATTAAGAGATTCAATAACAGATTTATTGCTGTCACTATTTCTTTAAACAACGAAAATTAGATTGTAGCGTAAATAATTTTCACAACAATAAGATCTTCACTCCAAAGCTATCCTAATCTTATTCTATCTAAAATTGTCAAATCTGCTACTTTACTACTAAATACTTTAGTTTTTTATTAAATATTTTATACCGATAGTATTTCTAGTCTTCGTTAATTTTAAACTCTTTTTCTCAATTGTTATTTAATCAAAAACATAATTTCATATCAACGAATGATATAAAATTATGTTTGTAAATGAAAACTAAAAAACAAAAAGTGTGTAAATTACAAATAATCACAGAAAAGAAAGTAGTGTTTCAAAATAATAATTTTTATAATAGAAAATAATAATTTTTATAATAGATATTTTTAAACTCTCGATAAATAATGGTCATGTATCGTTGTATTGAAAGGAAAGTAAAAAGTAACCGTTAAAAAGATTTTTCTTGAAAAAAAGATGTGTTAAGACCATATAAACTGTGAACGCATCAAAATGCCTTACAAAAGCTATACATAATAATCAAATATCTATTGAAATATTTTTCTGCAATCGTTACAAACAAAAGTACACATCAATCATGGATGATATTGATAATTTTAATATCATAATATAAATTCCATTTTAGTTTTATTACTAAATTCTAATTAATAATTTTTCTTTTTTTTCAGCTATTTTTCGTTTGTTCCAATTAATTGCTATTATTTTTTAACAAATCAACACACACACACACATTTAGAGATAAGAAAGAAATTTTAGTTTTTTCATTTTGCTTTTTCATAATTTCTATAACTACTCGTATAATAAATATTTATATAGAAATTGTCTATCCTATATATTGATGTTAATAAAAAAAAAGTGTATTGAAAATGAACTTAAAGCAAAATACCAACTACACTCAATTATGAATGGAATGGAAGAAAGGTACTCACTCACATTGAGGGAAGAAAAGAATGCATGACATGATGGTAAAGACTTAAACTTCCACTGTAAAAGGATCACGCGAATGATGAATTTTTAGGTGTTTGTTATGATTCGTTTTGGTTGTTGAACTTTTACCACATATTGAACACTGAAAAGGTCGCTCGCCGGTGTGAATGCGTCTATGCTCAATCAGATAGTAGTGGCGATGGAAAGACTTTTTACATAGATCACAGGTATACTTTTTATTGCCATGGTGCTCTCTTCTGTGGCGCATATAATTATATTTGCGTATAAACTTACATCCACACACCTCACATGTGTACGGTTTGATTTGTTTGTGAGAATTCATATGATTCTTAAAGTCAACCTCGCGCACAAATGCCTTAGGACAGTGTTCACATTTAAAAGGTTTAGCGGTGCGATTTGCATGTACCCAAGAATGAATTTTCAAATTCCATTTTGTTGAAAAGGACTTGTTGCAAATAGCACAATCATATTGTGTTTCTGTTGAATGCGTTGCCATATGGGCTTTCATAGAGGCTTTGGCAAAAATTTGTTTACAGATGGGACATTCCATCGGTTCGGTATAGTCGAATTTATCCGAGTGAGCTAAACGTATATGTCTTCGCAAAGAGTTAACATGTACGAAACGGTCGCAACAATGTGGACAACATTTTGGTTTTGAATCATGAGTTTCCTTATGCCATAAGAAGCGTGCTTTTGAGGGTAAAACTTCACCACAATAGCAAACGTACTCCTTCCTACGAATAATTTGTTTTGAATGGCGCTTCCGATGTTGAGTTAAATTCGAATAGCGCTTAAAGTTTTTACCTGTAAAATAAAAAAAATTATTTGTTACATTTGCAACATTGATGCATTTTTGAAAGATATTTTAATTCAAAAATGATTATTTATTATTTATCAATTGATTCTCATAAAGAGAATATAACTTAAAAGTACTCACCACAAACTTTACATTTTAACGGGGAAAGTCCCGAATGCATGCGCATATGTTCAACAAGAGCACTTCGTACAACAAATTTTTTATCGCATACTGTACAACCGAATTCCTTCCAGCCTAAATGCCGTTTCAAATGCAAAGAGAAATTTTTCCATCGCTGGAATTTTTTGCCACATGTAAAACATTCAGCTGGATGCTCAGTCAAATGAGCATCGTACAATTTTACTGAATTAAAATTTTGCCGACAAATATAACAAAAGAATATTGATGATTTTATTAGATTTTCATCGAGTTCAGATAGGTTTTGGTGTTGTTTTAATGTTGTCATATTAAATGATACAAGCATGCGGTACAGTGTTGTTAATTTACTGGTGGGAGTTGTCAGCGATAATGGTAAACTACTGGGAGGCGGTTTTGTGTCGTGTTCAGGGGTAGTTTCAACATTTATCGCATTCATGGATACCAGGGCTAGCCTTTGTTTATCGTCCTCCATAATTTCAGTTTTAGCACTTAGGTTTGCATTAATTGGTTCTACTCCAGGTAGATCACGTTGAGGATTTTCATTTTCTATTTTAACAATACCCTGTTTATAATCGCTCATACAGTCGATGTTTTGCATAGTAGGTATCATGCTGCCAGCTGCACTTGTTGTAGGTAAGGTAACATCTTGCATTTCAGGGTTGTTAAGATGTGTGGTGAGCCCAGTCGTGGGACAGACTAATCTCCTATTTTGTCGTATATAATTATGAATATCGATCATGTGAGCATTTCGATCTTTAAGTTTTGAATATTTAGCATTGCAGTGACCACATTCATATATTTTTGTGCGTTGTTTCAATTGCGTTTGATTTTGTTGAAGCCGTTGTACTTGCTGTTGTTGTTGCATTATAAAGCCAGTAGATAAAGCAGAGCTAGCATTTGATGGTCCCGCCAAAAATGCTGTCGATGTATTTGGTTGTTGCAAATGTTGCTGTTGTTGTAAATGATGCTGCTGTTGCAGCTGCTGGTGTTGGAATCCAAACTCTATACCTGTTACCTCGTTTTGATTTATCATTTGCTGGGAGGTAACAGTCGATGTTGGTTGCACACGCTTTCCATTTGGTTGTGATGATTTACCATCTTGAGAACAACGTTTACGTCTCTTACGTATTTTAGCAGATGTTGATGGCATTACATCAATATTACAATTATCATTTGAACTTTGGGAAAATATTGCCATTCCGGTGCTGTTATTGTTATTGCTGTTTGTTTGCTCAAAGCTAAATAAAAATAATAGTTTAAAATTATAAATGCTCTTCCCTGGTCCCTGTTCTATAAACCGGGCTACTTTGAAAGGCCTTATTTATTATTATTTAATTAATGTTATCCAAATCTGGCCATTTGCTAAATAGAAATAGCGTTTAAGTAAAAGCTTTTAAACGCCAAAATTACACTTCATAAAACTCTTGAGCAGCCGTACTAACTGTGGCACTATTTGCAACATGGAGTTCAACTATTTCCCATTAAAAATCATGCCGTCATGAATTTGGGGGAAAAATATATACATGAGTGTGTACTATTCATTATATTCTTTTAAGAAAAAGTTGTCACTTGACAGAAAACACACTGGTCCTGAGTCAATCAAATCTAAAAATATTAATATTTTTTCATTCATTCTTATTAGGTACTCTAGTGAACAGAACAGTTTTCCTTTTTGATTTTAAAGCGAGATAAATAATGTTAATAATATTTGAAGAGCATCATGACATGTTAGTTCGATGAAAAAAAAAAATTAATCAAAATCGGTTTTTAGAACAAGGCGACCAGCATATCAATAAACAATATAAATTTAACCTTTTCAATCTATTGTTCGATGTGACTTGAGCTGTTGTAGAAGCACTTAAATCCTGCACACTAAAATACTCGTCATGGTTCCATCCATTGTCATGTGGAAATATGCCTGGAAATGTTGTCTTAAAGAACCGAGCCGAAATATCGCCATACATCTATATATTTTACAATAATAAAATGCAAAGAAATAAATTATAAGTTTACAAAGACCCAAAAAACAAAATTAATTTGTTCAATTCAATTCACAATCTGTTGTATACGTGCTAGATCACTAGATTCTACAAAAATTCATTACTACATCCGATGATTTAGCAGGCATGATACTGATTGATTAAATGGGAAAATCGACGCAATTTCACTTTTTCATTTTATGTTTATAGGAACTTTAATTAAAATTAAATGTTATTTATAGATGATTATTATTTTTATTCAACCTTTTTTTTTTAATTAAATATGTATTAATCTTTTAAACGGTCTTTTTAATTAAATATTAACGATAATAACAAAATTATTAAAACTTAATTTTCCTGAAGAAGCTTTCCATAGGAAAGCGAAATATTGATAAAATATATCGTTAATATTTAATTAAAAAGACTGTTTAAAAGGTTAATACATATTAAGTTATTTATAAATAAAAAATTTAATGTCAAAAATAAATTATAAAGAACTCTGGAAAAATTAAAAATTACGCTGATATTATTTGAGTGCATTATAACTTACCGGTTGGCTCCATGAGTTGTCAATATCGCAATTACTTTCTTGTTCGGAAATTTCACCTTTTGCCGGCATTTTTTCATCTGTTCGTATATTTAAAGTGGCTGCAGTTGAACAGATGCCAGCCATGCTGTTGTCAGTTGTACCATTAAATGAACACGAAGTTGAAGATGACGGTGGAGGGGGCGGTGGAACGCTTATTCGATCCATGTTTTGCTCTCGTTTACATGAATCTAAATCCAAATATTTACTACTTTCACTACCATCCAAAGCAGGAGCATTGCCATCAACGGATAAACCACTGTTTATATTTGAAACTGAATGATTCGAAGTAATTGGTGTAATATTCGGTTCCGATGCTTGATAATTATTATTAAACCACTGATCGTCTGACGTACCAGCAGAGTGATGCTGTTGCTGTATATGATGATGGTTATGATGGAGCTGTTGATAATCTGCATAGTTTTTACTAGATGAAGAGTCTTCTAGCAATACTGCATTATTATTATTGTTGTTGTTGGTAGAATTTTGATAAAATGTAAATTGCTGATGATTTTTAATGTCGGCCTGATCACCCGCAGCATTGTTGTTGTCACCATTATTATACAAATAATTAAAATGAAAATCAGTATACACTTGATTATTTTGATGTTGAGTTTGAGCAGTTGGCGGAGCTGAAGTATTTGCTGCTGAACTTTCATTTTGTTCTTCAGGTAGTAGTGAAGCATCCATTACTGATTGTGAAGAGGAATATGTTGACGATGAGGATGATGCCTCATTCTCATGGTTGATGTTTTTGCTGTTTTGCTGACTTTTAACTTCTTCGACCGATGTCATTTCTGCAGATGTTTGCTTGCCCGAAAAAAGTGAGGTGGAAGATGGAAATATTGATGGCGGCTTGGTTTCGGGTTTTTTGGAATTTGCAAAATCATATAGTACACGTGCATCTTCATTTACATTATTTTCTGTCTTCATTTCCTTAATGATTGACGATGATAGCAAGCTAGTTTCTGTTATACACGGTTTTTCCTCTTTAAACTCAAGAATCGGTTCTTTTGAACTGAGATGGTGCTCCAATATACTAAAACTTGTAGGTATTTGATATTGAGGTTGTTGTGATAGATTTTCATATTTTATAGAAGTAATGGGTTCATTTTTAATTTTAATATCTGCCGTATTTAGCAGATCATCGTCAAATGAATTTTGTTTTGTATACTCTTGACGAGCCTTAGCAGAAGTAGTGGGCATATCTTGATCATCGTTTGTTTGATTTTGGTTTGGTTTACTTACAGTAGTTGCGGAAGGCAACACTTCAGTCTTTGTTGATTTTGGCTTAATAACTAATTTTTTTGGACCTTTACGAGGCATGGGCATGTGGCCTAAGGTTTTAGAATTTGTCAGAATTTGAACTTTTTGTTGTGTTTGTGATAGATCCTCAGCTTCGTTAATGTTTTTTATGGTTTCTAAGGAGTTTAGCAATTGTTCTTGTTGTTGATGTTGACTAGTTGTGGCCATACGTATAACACTGGTAACGTGACTGGAATTAATAGTCATCAGGCCAGCGGAAGCGTTTGATATAGCGATAGATGTTGTTTCATTTTCAGATGCGCTTATGAAGACCTGATGTTTCTTTTCATCTTGGTGAATCCGGTCTGGTTCTGTTGTTAAGATTACATTATGATTATTTGTTGGTTTTTGTTTATAACTACTGCTAGGGATATCAGTTATTTCTTCAGTCTCTTGTTTGCTAGCCGTAAAAGGTGGTGGTTGTTCGAAATTTGTTGATGTTGCTAATGTTGTGGCTGTCATTGTTGTTGTATTTGTTATTGCATATTCATCCATAGGCTCTTCTTTTTCGATTTTGACCAGAGGAATGGGAGCTATGGATGCAAATGTTTTGCGTTGAGCCGCCACTTTACTCGAAGCAATTATATTTCCAACCAAATCCAAATATTCGTTTAAATTCAATTGAACGTCGCTTAAAACTGTGATTGTGTTTTTAGACGACTTTTTTCTACTACCGGTATTGTTACTGGTACTGGCTACAGAATTTTGTTGTGTGGAGATTGTATTTGCTGCAACTAAGGAAGAAGTATGTAATGAAGTGGTTGTTGTAGAAATTGGTATTTGAGGATCACCACTTGATGTTGATGATGCAGGGGATAGGGATGATGAGGTCGATAAGGATTGCGTAGTCGTCGTTGACATTGCAAGTGTTGATGGTATAGTTTTTTTCTTTTCGGTGGTATTTTTATGTTCCTTTAGTTCTTGAGATATAAATTCCTCTTCGTCCCCACTATCACTTGAAATGCTTACAAAGTCAACAACATCGTTAGTATCTGAAGCCTGATCATCAGAATTGGATATTTCTTTAGGCTTGTTCGATTTAACGTGTTTAGTGGAAGATTTTTTTTGTTTCTCATCTAATTCATTTTTAGTTTTTTCACTTTCACCAACATTTTTATCATGTTGTTTAGACTTATTATGAGCATTTTCGTGTTGTTCATCTTCAAGCCGATGCTCACAGTTATCATCGTCGTCGTCGTCATCATCATCGTCATGAATATGTAAAACGCTTGGTGGTGATTGATAGATACGCTCAATGACAGAAAATTCCCCGTTGTCTGTTTCAACACATTCAACAATGTGTTTCGGAGTTTCTTGCACAATGAAATCACCATTATCTCTTTCTAAATAATGAGCCACAGGTGATTCTGCGTACCTTAAAACTGATGAAGTATTTGAAGGAGATGGAGCACCGGCAGCTGCTGCCAATAATGCAGCAAATGGTGAGTTTGTATGCCTTCCTAATGTTGACGCTGCTACAGCTGCCATCGAAACAGAAGCAGTGGATGGACTGATTGAAACTTGTGGGTATGAAGATACATTCGCATTTTGGTTTTGCAATGTCGCTGAGGATGTTACCTTCAGTGAGGACTTATTAAAAATTTCATTCGAATTAAAAATATGATTGTTAGAATTGTTTGTATTTTCCGAATTAGTTTGCGATATCTGTTCTTCCTGCTGCTGCTGTGACAAATCAGCTTTGGGTTGTTGCTGCTGTTGATTATGTTTAGATGTTGTCCCATGATTTTGATTTGGCAAATCACTATTTTTTGGTGAAAACGTTTGCTTAGATCCAATTGAAAGTGGCTGCGGCTGTGGTGGTGGCGGTGGTACTTGAACTCTTATATTTTGTTGCAACGATTGCTGTTGTTGCTGTTGTTGTAATTGTGCCTGTAATGTTTGATGTTGATGTTGTATTGCCAATGACGCTGTAACTTGATGCTTACTTTGATTATATTGAGATCGTATTTGACTAATTGCAGTGCCATAGGCCGGTGGGGGTTTTTGATGATGTTGCAAATGTGTTTGTGGTTGATAAGTAAAGAGCTATGTGATATATTCAAAAACAATTAAAAAAATAAATATTTAATAAAAAGTATTTCTTTCTCAAGAAACTTGATAAAAATGTATTAACAAATTTATAGAACTTAAAGTCACTCACTAAACACAATGTTACTTAATTTACTTATTTTCATTGCATTTATCTCTTCAAATGTTTGCGTTGTATGTTTAGTTTTGATAAATTATTTTCTTATAATTAATATGACACCTTCAAACTTATTTTAAACAATTCATTTCTAAATTTGATGCATTAAATATACATTTCAAATTGCTTACTTTTATGTCGTTCGCATCAGATCCTATTGCAATAGGACACGTTACACGAAGTAAGTATTCTTCAAAAATAATCCAAAAAGTTTGCACGACTTTAGATACATCAAAAAAAAAGCTTGCAGCATTTTCAAACGACCTAATTAATAAAAGGACAAAGAAAATGTCCAAGCAATTGCATTACGGCATAGACGAAAACTTCAATAAGAGTGTACAGTTGGCAATTGTAGAGATCAATTGTTAAAGAATATTAAATAGCTGCGTTTATACAAAAAATTTTTACAGAGCTGGCTGCTTTTACAAGCAACACAGTATTTTTTCAGAATATAAGAAAAGCAACATGCTTGTAATTGGAATTGAAATTAATGACTACAGTGACTTATCCCTTATGTTCGCTGTAAGCAAATGTTATTTAGGAATTACTGAAATTAAAACGTTTTTCCTTACTTTTGATATATATTATAACTCTTAACTATAATATGGATTGGATTGCTATTCTTTTTCAATGCTTTTAATATGTAGGTTAACTAACATCTAGTACGACCTCCGTTCAAGAGATAAAATTATCAAGCTTGCCAATTCAAATATCCAAGATACTGAACTGATTCAAAAAAAAAAAAATATAGATTATACGCTTGGGAAAAATATCTTAAAAATGTTAAATAATTCTTCTATTCTAAATAGGTAAAATTTTATTCATACCTGCAGAGGAGGTGGTGGTGGCAAATTTGGTGTATATATAACCTTTAAACTTTGTGTATGATGAGTATTTGTCAATGGCTGTTGATGTTGACCTGCCACAAACATGTGAGGTTGCCTAAGACCACTTGATGTATTTCCTAAATGCGACGGCGACTGATGCGGTGTGGGTAATAGTGGCTGTATTGTGTGAAATGTTCCACTAGACCCGGTTGGTACAATACCGCGACCACCAATTTCTTGGTGTTGGCAAGGATGTGGATTCTGCGACGTAGATGGAGGTGGCGGTGGTGGCATGGGTAGAGATGATAATTGATTATTCCCGTCATTACGCTGTTGTTGATCATAGCGGGTATTACTTCCAAACATTGTGAAGTTGTTATGATTACTTGGTGCATTTGTCAACTCTAAAGCATTATTATGATATGAATGACTTGCAGCAGTTGTTGTTAAGTTTGAGGGTAAATTGGTTTGACAAAAATTTTGTTTTGAAAAGCATTGACTATTTTCTCTATCAGCTACAATATTTTTTGTCATTGTAACTACATTGGTCATCTCCGTCTTAACCACCGTTTTATCTGCCCCAATGGATAAAGATGTTGACTTTTTCTCCTGCTCGTTTTCATTATGTTTTTCAGTTTTTGAATCAGAGAAGTTTAATAAGTTATTAGAATTCGGACTACTACAAGCACTTTGGTTTGATGAAGAACAGTTACTTGCAGAATTGCTCAAAGTAGCACTGCAACTGTTACCCGTACTACCGATATTATGCTCTGTACCTTTAAAACTTGACAGAGACTTTTCATCAAAAGCGATTGACTGATCTTTAGGAGTGGAGCCTGTTTTAGTTTCTCCAGCTAAAACGGATGCTAAAGTATTATTATTTGTATTCCCAACAGCAGGACCAGAAATAGTCAATTGTACTAGAGCTCGGATAACTTGTTCTTTTGGATGTGTCTCCAAATGATCCGAAAGGCTCATTCCTGCATGCAGGAATAATGTGCATACTGGACACTGAACATTTTCCGTCATTTTGGAATTTTATTTTCTTATCTTACTGACTTGTGTGTGTTGATTGCTTGCTTTTTATTACATGTAAGTGTACATATGTCTGTCTATATTCCGTATTTTTTTTATTGGTTAAGACTAGAATAATTGTCTTAATCATAAAATCGTTTCAGCCGTGTATATAATATTTGCCATGGTGATTTTTTACTGCTGATCTAAAAAGGAAAGCAAAATGACTTTTAATAACTTTCTTACTATTTAATTAAAGGATTTTCAATACAAAATAAGTAAAAAGCGCAAATTGATTAATTAATATAGAAAATATTAAAATTTAATCATATTTAAACATTTTTAATTCGATTTAATCCACTCGTATAAATTACTATTCTTTTTAGAATTGTAGTTGTGATATGTAATAAAAATATTTTATTAATATGATAAAGAACAATGGTGGTAACTTTGGCTTCTACGGAAATATTTGTCTTGTGCTTTGCAGCGATTAATTTTTTCAATTCTTGCGAAATTCCATTTATTTACACATTCAAAGTAATTTAAACATTATACTTGTAACTTTACCACAAGGTAACGCGTCAAGGATGATGATGCCTGAACCAATATTCACAATTTTCTTTTTAATGTTTGAATTTTCATTATAATCAAACTAACACTAAATTTTCCTATCTGCTAATGCTGGATACAAATTCTTTATCATGGAGGGAGTGAGCATGAGCTTGCCTAAATCTTTGGTAGGAGCTCCAAAATCACGATTACCTTTAAGCTTTTAACGTTGCTTCATTGACTGTTTAAATTAAAATACAATTCAAAGAGGTTTTATTGTTATTAAATAAAAAAACGAAGGTGTTGTCACTAATTAACGATTTGGTTTGAATGCATTATCGTTATTAAACCAGTCATTTACAGTAATAATTGCGATCATAAATTTGTGTTTCATAAAAGTATTTTTTTATTTCAATTCTTATAAGTAATGTAACGGTCATTAGTGAAAACAATTACAATTGTAGAAAAATTAGTAGCATTAAATGGTTGCGTAGTATTTTGTTTTTACAATTATTTCAAATAATGTCAATGATAATAAAAAATCTCGAGTTTGCGGTTTACAAATAACGTTTTCTTTCAAAGTTATCGGGGACATGGGTACACATTTTCTATAATGACCAATGGAATATGATTCATATTTGTAGTGCCAAGAGTATTTATTAATTAGTAAGAAGAATAAATTTTAATTCGTCTTTAGTTTATTTCTAAATTTATTAAGAAAAGTTATTTACAAATAATTGTGTTACGTGTCTGCTTTCCGTATCATGTTTCGGTCATTTGAATTATTAAACACAAACTAAAATAGCCTGATGACTGAGAAAAAGCCTTTTTTGTGTAAAAAGCATCAGAAAAGTTTAAAAAATCTTTGTTTAGTTATAAGGTTCTTTGGCCTAAAGTATTAATCGTTATTTAAATTTAATTTAGCGCAGAAGATTTGTAAAATTACACAAATGTATATTTATACATTTATCAAAAATTTAGACATATATATATATGAAAAATCAGTTAATAGTATACTATACATAGATGTATAATCTTTTTTATTGAAAACAATTTCAATATTTTCAATTATTTTATGTATGACAGGTACGTTTGAAAAAACAAAAAAAAATTCAAACGAAGTATTATCGTCATAATGCAATCCAGTGCAACTGTTAAATTTGACATTTGATAACTTTAGAAAATGTATTTGTTTTTTCAAGTTTATAGTTCGTGTAGATCTAGTGCAGTTGATTGCTTGTTTGTGCCCTTCTTTTTAGTTCTCTCTGTTTGTCAAATTTTTCGTTTTTCCCACTTGGTTTGCCCTTATAATTTATAGTTGCTGGTTATTAGCGATTTGCTATTGGGCATTTTGTTGTTGTTTCTTTCCGATTCCCTTACAATCAGTTTTGTATTTCTTGTTCCTACTTTATAATTTTATTACAAACATTTTTATATAAAAACACAATTTCATAGAGATGTTCTTGCATGTATTTACTAATTCTCACGTATTTTATTACGCTGTCCGATATTTTTGTATATAAGAAAAATATTTAAAATAATAAAAAAAAACAAACAATTCCAAATTGGTAAAAACTTATTCTTTTCTTTAAATGAGATGACAAACGAAACTATTTAATATGGATGTTTCCAAATTCTGTCAAACTTCAAATATTTTGTCTTAATATTGGTTCAATTTATAACAATTTAAGGGAGTTGAAACTTGTATTAATTTAACGATATACTCGTTCAATGACACAGAGAAATATTTCTTCTTTTCACGTTGTATTCTTTTTTCCATTTATTTGTTTTAACCGTCTTCTTTTTGTGTGTGTTTTATTATACTCCTACCTGCCATTAACCAAATTCTATATACAAAATACAATAACAACAAAATATATCCACCTTTGTATGTGATACAAGACGAGGCCACACAATAGATTTTTCACTTGAAATTAAACCTCAATACTCTCAGGAATATTATTATTTTTTATTTAACGTATTAAGTTTATAGTACACCAGATTACTTCACAAAAAATTGCAAGTTTTTCTAGTATTTCACCAGCGAATTATTAATCGAAAATTTTTCACTTAACAAATTGGAAAAAATTACGACAATCCGTCGTCTGGTTATTTTTTAAAATGTAATAGAGTAAACATATTTCAAATTGTAATAGATTGAACTAATTGTGTGTTTGCTTGCCGATAAGTTGGTAACTTTCTCATCTTTGTTTACTCATGAAATAATTTAATATACAAAACTTAATTTTTAAAAGTGTAATAAGACAAGGTTTGTTTCCTCTTTCAATTTATTCTTGAAGCTCGATATAACATTTTGTAAACTTTTTTTAAACTAATTTTAAATTTAAAATCGAAATCTTTATAAAAAATTAATTTTTTTACGCGATAATAATAATAATCAGTAATTTTTTTTTGTACAATCATTGTAATAGTGAAAAGTCTATTAGCATATCTTGACAAATTTATCAAGAAACACAAATTAACTTCAATGTTTTATGTTAACTTCTAGAAATATTAGGTAATGTACACAGCCCAAAGAATAACGACGAGAAGAGTACTGATAGCAGATTAGTTGTATCATCAACAGTACCAAAATAAATTTAAAATGAAATTTTCTGAAAAATTTCAATCTTTTGTTAAGGCCTTGAAAGTTAACAGAAAATGAAGAAAGACACATACTATTAAAAGCAAAAACCCTTAGTTAACACGAATTTTTATTACTCTTAAAGCAGACCAATTACAAACAGTAAGCGAGGAGAACTGAACATATGATTTAGAAATAAAATAATTATGCATGGCAGAATAGCATAACATAGGTATTTTTGATTACCAATTAAAAATTAATAAAATTCAATGTAATTATCAAAAAGATAAATATGTTATTGAGGGCTCTACGTAAGATAATTATCTCTGCGTTGATTTACTGAGATAAATATTTCAGACTTTATCCTGAGTGCATTTGATAGGTAACAATGAACACAGAGTTGTTAAACGTTTATAAATTTTCAATTATAAAATACAATACAGCCACTAATCATAGCCTCAACGCATTGTAAAACGTTGTAAATTTTTGTAGGAAAAATTAATTATTAATTAATAGTGAAGATGGTTGATAAAAGTTCAGATCAAAGTATTATGGATAAATCCATGAGATCGGTTTTTGGTAAGTAATTATATTTGTATTCTAGTCTGCTTTGTTAAGAGTGTCAAATTTTTATAGTGGGCAATATTCCCTACGAAGCTACCGAGGAAAAGCTGAAAGAAATTTTTAGTGAAGTCGGCCCTGTGGTATCTTTAAAGTGAGTTATACAATTTAAATAATAGTTTTTAAATGAATACATATATATTGGTTCTTCATTTCGAAGGCTTGTTTTTGATCGTGAGAGCGGAAAACCGAAAGGCTTTGGATTTTGCGAATATAAGGATCAAGAAACTGCTTTGAGTGCCATGCGCAACTTGAACGGTTATGAAATAGGTGGACGTACTCTGCGTGTAGATAATGCGTGTACAGAAAAATCTCGGATGGAAATGCAACAGCTTTTACAAGGCCCACAAATTGAAAATCCGTATGGAGATCACTGCGACCCCGACCAAGCTCCGGAAATAATAACTAAGACAGTAGCTTCCTTGCCTCCAGAACAGATGTTTGAGCTTATGAAGCAAATGAAGTTGTGCATACAAAACAACCCTTCAGAGGCTCGGCAGATGCTCATGTTAAATCCACAACTAGCATACGCTTTGTTACAATCTATGGTTGTAATGCGCATTGTCGATCCACCCACAGCGTTGGTAAGCAAAATAAAATGTTATTAATGATCTGAATTTATTTAAAAGTATTTTTAGGGCATGCTATTTAAAGCTAATCAGATGCCTCCAGTATTAGGTGCCAAACCTTTATCTGGCGGTGCGGTATCGCAAGGATTGAATTCAATGCAGTCACAAATTATACCTCCAGCAACCAACATGAGCGGACCACCAATGCCAGTCCCAGTACCAAATTTTAATGCCATTCCAGGAAGTGACATCGATTTGCGCGGCATGACTGGAGTCAATATACCGCCACAGCAACCTATGGATCCTCGTCAAATGGATCCACGTATGTCGCGCAGTATGGATCAAGATATGAGATCCATTCCTAATCCGGTACCACCACCGCTAATAGATCCACGCAATCAACGACCAATGCAACAATCACAAATGAATACACCACCTTCGTTTCCTAGTGACCCACGGCAGAGACCGATGGACCCTCGTTTACGTGGTGCTGGGCCAAGTGCTCCAGTGCCCACACAAACTGCTCAGCAGACCGCACAACAACAGTTGCACAATCGTTTGGCCACCAACTGTGGGCTCCCTAATGATGCTTCCGATCAAGAAAAGGCTGCATTAATAATGCAAGTTTTGCAGTTAACTGACGAACAAATTTCTCAGCTTCCTCCCGAACAAAGAACAAGCATATTGGTGCTTAAGGAACAGATTGCTAAAAGTACCCAACGATAAATAAAATTGTGTTTTTATGTACATTTTTAATGAAGTACTATTAATTAATAAAAAAAAGGAAAACGCAGAAAAGTGATCAATTTATGGCAGGAAAATAAAATATTGAAGGCAACAATTTTTGTGCCACAAATCCGGTGTATCTACCGATGTTTGCTACTTCTGTCATGAAAATCGACGATTTCAAAACCGTCATTTCAAAATTTCTCTATTCCGGAATTTTTTTTAAATCAAACTTCAAGGGCAGAAATTTTTTTAATATAATTTTCCTTACAACCGTGACATTTATTTTTCATGATTTTCGGCGTAAATCGGCGGCTACGGCCATCTAAGTCCATCCGATTTTTCCAATAAATCTGGATGTATGGCGATAATAGTGATTTAAATAGTTTTGTGCTTCGAGTTACTAGTTTATGCATACACAAACAAATAACGCACCCGATAATAATAAAATACATGAACGAGGAGGCCAGTGAAGAGAATCGCTCCAGGAAATAAAGTTATCACCATACTGGCTTTGCGAAAAATTGGCTGTGAAGCGTGCTGTATGGCAAGTTGCGGAGAATTGAAACCAAATCTCGTAGTTTTGCTGATTGACATTTATGTTTTCTCAAAGTTTCCACAATTTGGAAGCGTTAGACCTTGTAAGCTGGAATGTCAACACTGACATTCTCAGCTTTTAAACCATAATTATCTATATCAATAATTCTCATCATTCAGTGCTTTTAAAAAAAGTTGGGTTTTGGTTCGTTCGAAATTCCTAATATTTTACTAGTATCTTGTCAATTTTGTCCTGATTCTTAAGTTCAATTGTCTTGTGTATATATAAATAGTTTTATACCTACTAAATGTTGCAAATATATATGGATTCGTTAGAAATACATATGAAGACAATTGAAAGCAATGACGATAAAGGTTCAAGTCAGCTTATGGTTTTATAAACGATCACTGTTGCTGGTGATGCACATATATATGCCCTTGGGGTCAATAAAAATTCCAAGTCCTTTACGAGCAAATGTAATTAATATATCAGACTGCTTTGTAAAAAACATCCGTTAAAGTAACAATTTTAAATTGTTAAGCAATCCTCTAGCCAGATTACTTGTAATCTGTATTTTAGAGTTTCTTCTTTGGCTTAGGAGTTGAAACAGATCACATCAAACCAAAAAAACGTTTTCGACTGCCGAAAATAAACTAAAGATTTCTCATTGGTATTAAACATAAGTAAATTATATTTATATTTTTGTGTTAAATAAAAATTTTCATTACTTATAACTATAATTATCCGAGCCGCAATATAATTTAGACTTGTTAAAAGGTCACTAAAGCTTGATATAATTTCTGAACAGTGGTATTGACAATTTGACGTAAGTTTTCATCGTCTTTTGTTGTGACAGCCTAAAAGAACGAAAATAAAATACTAAAATTTTTACATGTTTTAAATTAAACAAGAGACTTGCCAATGTTTCCAAGTTAACTTCTACACTTTTGCCAGCCACTGTTATTGGCAAAATGTCACCTTTAAACATTTTAGGCACGGCGCTTTCACCGAAAGTATCCTGCAACGTCTCCATAAGACATTCTCTAAAATGCGTTCGTTCCGATTTTACCTGCCCTGTCGTACCCTTAATACTCGTACCGCCCAATTCCGTTTGCATGACACAAGCTAAAACTGAATCAGCAAACATATCATTGACTGGTGTAGCCTGCCACTCCATTATAATAATCTTTCCCTCAACTGTTAGATCTATGCATTTGAATGCTTTTATATGTTGATCTTCTACTACAATATCTACAGTTCCTGCGCCACCAATACGATCCAAAAGTAATTGTAAAGTAGTTAAAGAACTGCTCCATGGAATGGATTGGCGTTGAGTCACCACAGACATGCTCATATCAGTATATTCTAAATACACAAAAACGTCACAAATGGTAAATATAAAAGAAAATTTCTATAAATAATACAAACTAGACAAATCTGAAGCTGCTAAAAGATGATAATTGAAGTCTCTTTTTACTAAGACTCCAGATAATTTGTTACCAACTTCCGGTTTGGTAGCAGCTAAAGTACCCATGACTTTTGCAGTTTTTTCACCACGAAAGTATAATTCAACGGAATGAGTATTACGAGGATTATAAAATTTAATGTCCGTATTGGGGTCAGCTTCGTATTCGCGTTGTAAGGCCATTTTAAGGCGGGACATTTCATTTTGTTCACCATGAACTAAAACCTAAAATAGAACAAAACAAAATTTTCAATAGATCAATTTTAATAGATAAAATTTAATATGTACCACATGTTGAGGCTTTAAAAGTCTTATAAATTCACTGGTTTGTTGATAGTCTGTGTGTGCAGAGAATGATATGTAATCGACCGACATATTGAGAGGCAATTTTTGACCTGACAGTGTTGTAATCTCTTCTGGTTCCGAAAGTATAGTTTTGGCCAATGTTCCTTCAACGCAATAACCTGCTATTATGACTCCGTTTTTCGGATCCGTGCACCAATTTTCGAATAGCTCCCTAGATAAACCGCTTTGCATCATACCTGGTGATGCCATAACCACGCAAGGACCAATGTCATCAAAATGATCGATGCCCTTCAGGTTTGATATATGGCGGAACACAAATGGATTATTGACAGCTATTTGCCGACGGATTTTGTCGTTCATTGCGTTGATATATGTTTGATACACGGCCATACACTTTTTAGCCAAAGAAGATGCGTAATATATGGGTATGTCGTGTAAATCGGGATTTTGTGACCAATATTCATCTAGAATTAAAAGCAGTTCCTGAGCTCTACCCAATGCAAACACAGGTATAAGACAACGTCCACCTTGAGTGACAATTTTCTGCACCAACGAAGTAAAACGATTTTCCCTATCCTCACGTTTTTCATGTATATGAGTTCCATAGGTAGATTCAGTTATTAAAACATCTGGTTTCATTGTGGGTATTTCCGCGGCCATTAAATGGCGATCTTCTTGCCGGGAAAAGTCTCCTGTGTAAAGAATTTTAACACCAGCAATTTCTATCATAAACATAGCAGCTCCAAGCACATGACCAGCATTGTAAGCACAGAAACGAACACCCATGACGTCCCGTTCTTCGTGAAAATTAATTGTTTCAATTTTTTCCATTGAAGCTTCGAGATCAGTTTCATTATAAAGCATTTGTTCAGTGGAAATATTGCTAATCTTTATGTAATCCGACAGCATCCATCTGTAAATAGCTTTAGTAGCATGGGTCATAAAGCAACGACCACGAAAACTTGTTTTCATTAAAAACCACGGCAACGCACCACAATGGTCCAAGTGGAAACTAGAAATATTATTACTAAATATTTGTTTAGGCGTTTTAATATATTAGGCTTACTGTGATATAAAAAGTAGATCCACTTCATCGGCTTCAATCAAATCAACATATGGCAATGCATCCATACCAGACAGACCGGGATGTATACCACAATCTAACTGGAATAAAAATTATGAATTTTGTTATTTTACCAGGACTTGAACCTACCATTATTTTTTTTCCTTTAAACTCCAACATTATACAAGAACGTCCTACTTCCTGGCCGGCTCCACTGTTCATGTTAACAAAAGGGAGATTGTTTTGCATATTAATGTAGTAAATCTATTTTATTAATTGAAATTGCACTTTCTTTTACTTACAGTGGTTTGATAAGGAGTAAGTCACTTTCTTCTGCAGGAATATTGCCATCATTCCTTTGTGCCATGATGATTTATTGCTCAAAAATAATTAAAATGCCGGCAAGTTGAAACCGAAGATAGGCAAATTTACTGCGTTTTTGTGATTTAGACTTTACTCAAATCACAGGGCGAATCATTTTAAGAGAATTCGCCTTGGGTACTGTGTTCAATTTACGTACGAAAATATAGAAAACTCTGAATAATATAAACTTTTTAGCAGAGTTGTATAAAACGGAGCATTTCCATAAAAATTTACACAAACGCAATGTGTCAACAAGTTATAGTTATAAACACAACTTTCGAAATCGGTTTTAATTAGTTAATTTAAATTGTATTTTAACTAAACAATATGAAAACCTTGTAGAGTTCTCATTACGTGACTTTTCAATAATAAAAAGGTCTGCAATATGAAATTGGTGCAGTCGAAGATCCACAACATTAAGAAGTGAAAGTTCTACACATTAAAGATTTTAGAGTTATTATTAAAATTTATAATTTTAGTTTCTTACAAATAACTCGAAAACTACTCCGCGTGCACATATACCACTATATCCGATCTATAGACTAAAAAAAATAAAATCAATCGTGAAATAATTTATTTCTGAAAAAAACTACGAAAAAAATTTTGAAATTTATAAACTTCGTTAATATTTTTTAGTTTTCTATTAATAACTCTATAACTTTTGCTGGAAAAAATGGTAAAGTGCTTTAAATTAGCCTAGTGAACTACTTAAAAAATGGCTATAAACATATTTTTAGCAAGACAAATTTTTATTAAAGTCTTTACAATCCTCATCAAAAACTATTGAAACATCAATATATTTCGCAGTTCAATTAATGATTTTATTTCAATTTTCTTTTATTTTAAAAGATCCCCTATCGATGGTATATAGTGGCGTATGTGCACGTGGAATCGTTTTCGAATTATTAATGAATAACTTAAATATTTCGGCTAGTTTTTTTAAATTTTAAAAGTTTGGTGCATTATAACTTTTACCGTAAAGTCTTTCAAAATATAAATTATAACAATGAGCGATTCGTATTTTTATCTTCTGTCGATTGTATATAAACTTAAAAATTCGGATTTTCTTTTAAGTTTTAAAGTTTGCCGCTTTATAAATTCGTTTCGTGTAGTCTTTCCGGAAATAAGCTATGTCACGATAAATTCCTATTTTTGTCTTTCATCGATCGTATAAAGTGTTATATGTGCACGCTGAATAGTTTCTGAGTTATTAATGATAAACTTATATTCTTGACTTTTATCTAAATTTAAATAGTTTACTGCTTTATAACTTTTTCTTTAAAGTCCTTTTAGAAATAAATTATATCACGACCGAATTATACTTTTATCCAATATTGATCGGATTTGTTGGTATATATATACGCGGAATATTTTTTGAGTTATTAATGAATGAATGAGTTGATTTGATCAAAATTATAATGGATGAATAGTCAAAAATTCCCAGTTCAGTGACGCAGAACTTGGTTGATGCAATGCATTCATGATTCCAAATACTTTTAAAAGCCAAAGGATATCCTACCAAATATTGAATTTAGTTCGCAAAATTAGTGTTTTTTTTCAAAAAACAAACTATTTTATATATTGCATACTCACTTTTGTGATTTTTTTATTTTTTTTTTTATTATCCTTTAAAAATTAAACAAATTAATGAATATTGTTAATTTTGTTAATTAGTATATAAGAATAACTTTAATACTTATTTTGTGAATTGTTTAGATAAAAAGTTTGCATACTTTTTAAGGTAATACACTGTATAACATATTTTTCTAACTTTGCTGTTACCCCTTGCATAAATTAGTTTAAAAATATTTTATCGCGATTGTATGGAATTTTTTCCTTAATTACCTTTTCAGTTTGTTTCTTCTTACGCGATTAATTTTATAAAAAAAGAGAGCTTTTAAAAAATTTTCTTTTTAGCTTAAATGATTTTTTAAGCACAGATGTTATTCAACAGGGAATTAAGAATAACACAAGAATGCCGCTTAATTGCATTTATTTTTCTGAGAATACAACCACCATCAAATTTCTAAAACAAATATAATTAAAAATAAAAAACAAAATAAGTAAATGGTAAATGAAATTTGTTATTAAATCCGAGTTAGTTACTTATCTAATTATGCCGGTTATGTGTATTATTTGGAATTAATTTTAAATGAATGAATGAAAGTTACACTTTTATCTTTTTCAAAAAGGATTCGCGGCTCTTTATAAAATATTATTGTTAATAATTTAAGGTTCTTAGTTTGTAAGACAATTGAATCAATGAAAATTCCAGTTAATATTGGACTTTTATTTCTTTTCAAAGTTTTATTCAAATTAGCTATTATTTAAAATTACTCGTTTGCCTTTTTTTTTGTAATATTATCAGAATTTTTCTGTGACTTTCAAAATATACGTATCTGATTTGATTTATAATTTATACAATCCATTGCGGCTTAGAAAACTTTCAAGAAATATTAATTTAAAAATACATGTTTAAATTGCTTGGATTTTCTGAAAAGAGACTTCTTCATAAGGAACATAAACAAATCGTGATCCTGCACATTGTACCGATTTACTTTTTAAAATCTTGCTATTTTATAAAAAAACCAAGTAAAGCAAAAATTGAGATTTCATAAAAAGTATTCATTCAGAAATAGAGAAAGCCAGTTGGTGTTAGGGCCTAAAAGGCAAAACGTGAATAATACGTGAATATAGTTGATTTTAATGCACATAAGACTTAAGTTAAAATGATGCTACATCTGTTAATATGGGTGATGTAAGTAAATTCGGAAGCTCTTAATGTTCTTGGCTTGAAAATCCAGTGTGATGTTCGATGGACAAAAATGTGATACAACTCTCATGTATGTGACGGCCCCCCAAAGTTTAATTGGGAGTTACTCAACCACGTACAAGAAAGGGCCAATAAGCTCATTAGGTACAGTACCGTATCCAACTCTATTCATTTACTAGAGCATCGACGCAATATGGGTTGTATTTCACTGTCTTATCGTTACTCCAATGGTAAGTGCTCTAACTAAATTAGGGAACTTCTTCCCGTTACTTGCACGTTTTTGCGTTTAACACGCTTTTCGTTGAAAGCCCATCCATTTGTGGTTGATTGGCCGGTGAATAGCATTATAGGGAGAGTTTCGTTTTTTAGCAGCACAATTTGCATGTGAAATAGCAAAATTGAAATTTAATGTCCTCAAACACTACTACCTCTTTCCCTCTTCCCACAACCATTAAGTCCCAGTTCAGGCACAATGCATTGTATGAGTATAGGTCACATCCTGTATGCTGGTACGGAATAAGACATTTCATTAAAATGGCTGTTACAAAAACAAAAAAAAATGATTTTATATTAAAAATCTTACTCTCACAGAAAAATCAACACTTCACTAAAGAAAGAAATTATGACAAAAATAGAAAAAAAAAACAAACATAAAACAAAAGTGACAAGATTTTATCTGAAATTACTGAATTATTGATAATTCGACTGCAATAAAAACTAACAAAAAATATATTTTTCAAAAGAAACTTAAAATTATTTACTTAAATTTAAACTGAGACTAAAATCATTGAAAATGATCGTACTTTGGACTGTGTTATAAGAAATACTTATTAAATAAGAACGATTTTTAACTGTATGTAAAATAATATTGACTGTTTTCGATTTTAAAGTTTTGTTATGTAACTGAAACATTTATTCTGCACATCCGTAGTTTTTAATATTCTGTTCAGTCAACTTTAAAGTATTTATCTGCAACAACTGAGTTAATGAGAAAAAACCACAATAATTTGTGGTTTTTTTACTCAGTGATGAACAAAAAATTGGGCCAAAAGGTCTCTGAGAAATAATTATTCGCTTTCCTTTTCATTACAGAGTCTTGTTTAGTTGTACGTATGTATTTCGTAAGTATTTGATAAGACCCACATGCAATATGCTGATACCTGTTATCTTCATTCTAATGTTAGCCTGCAAACATCATCTTTCTGAATTTTAATTACTACTATATGATGTCTTAAATTTTCATTTAGGCAGTTATAAAGTTCAGTTTATATTCATATATATTGTACAAAGTATCGCCCACGTGTTCCTGCACCATTCGCGCTAACATGCATTTAAATTAAATTGACTTCAAGATGATGGCTCCATGTTGAATGCATCAGTTTTGTAAACTTTTCCCTTTCCATTGGCAATTTGTCTTTATTAACTGCAACAAAAAATAATAAAATTGTCGAAAAATAAAACAAATTAAATACCTTGAACTTTCAACTTCTAGTGAACCCTCAAAAAATATATCGTATACATGTATGTATCTATGTAAGCACATATATTTTGTATAAACATAAAAAGCAACTTTTTTATTTAAATTTATTTCAGAAGATAACTGTTGATCTCACGGTGTACAAGTTTATTTTTTTCCTTAAATAAAAGATTTAAATTAAGCATACGTGTGCGATTATATACTCGTACATATGGGACCCCTAAAATATTTGATAAATTTCTATTTACAAGCTGTAAGCAAATAAAATAATTATACAATTTTTCCATAAGCAAATATAAATATAATAAATCTAAAGTAATTCAATTTAATTCGATTTTTTTCGAACAGACAAATATTAAAAGTATAATTATGCAAGATTGGTAATTTTAAGAAATAAATTTACTCAAATGAAACAATTATATATTTAAAACTATAGACCATAAATTTATTACAAAGGGATTAAAAAAGGTAAATTGTGTTTATTTATAAATTTGCTTGAGCCCTTACTAATTTTAAAACATTCAAACCGCTCATGAACACAATTCCTTTCTTGGAGTTTTGTTTCATTAAATCAAGGGCTATTAATTAAAATTCGTGCAACACAGTTACGCTGTTTTAAATTGCACATGTTTGACTGTATGTGTGCAAATTAAATTTATTTATTTAAATATGCATTCAGATGTTAATACATATACTACGTTATTTTTATAACTTGTTGAAAGACGCATGGAAACGTTGCATTACACAGCAAAAAACTTAATAAAAACAATGATTCTCTCCAGTTAAAGACAAAGAGAATTTAAAGGCGCATGTTATTTTTGTAACATAGTTTATCTGATTTGTTTTCTTTTTTAAAGAGTGTACTGGTACAACTATACACTTTCGGCACAACTGAAAACTGAAAAGTACCAATGTACATAACAAAAAATGCTTATACTTACGTAAAATATATAACGTCGCTCACTTTGATATTACATGAGACTAACGTTTCAAGACAATGATGCATATTTTTGTTACTAGAACCAGTTGCTATTGCAGTTATTAAATTTCTAGTGTATAACTCTTTAGAAAATAACTCTAAAATAACTCTAAACAGATGTGGCTGCAGAATTTATAATAAAAAGCTTTAAAAGTCTGTATACCGTGGTTCTGCTCTTGTTACAATCATATTTTGTAGGAAGCAGCCTTTTAATTTTAAATTAATGCTTTTAGAACTTTTCGATATAGCATGCGCAGTAGTTTCTCCTCTGATTAAATATAAATTTCTGTTTAATACCACTACAATTCTTATTAAAATAATTATTGTATATCTAGTCATTTTGTGCCTATTTCAAGATTCTGGTTCAAAATATAAGCTCAAAAATGTCACTTCTTGTCTTGAAGAAAGAATCTTCTGATCAATTTTTTTTTTGAGTTTCTGGACTTGCTATATCGACAATATAAGACATACTCTGTGAAAATATCAAGTCTTTAGGAAATAAAGCTGTATTTGTAAAATTGCTTCATAGTGGAAATACTACTTAATTTGTTGCTTTCATTTCTATGCTAAACTTCGCATAAATTTTAACTGACTCTCTGTTATCTTCTCTACGGCAATACCCTTTATTTTTAATTTCTAACGACTAACACTTTATAAAAATTAGAAGTGTTTGCTTTTGTTGCTTTTATTTTATTTATTGTAATTTAAATTTAACAAAAAAGTAATAAATAATAAAACAACAAATTTAAAAATATTACGAATTCTTTTAATGTTTTATTTAATATGTATAACTACAATAAAAATTCAGTAACGCAACTACAGTCTGAAAGGTACAATGAAGTTAACTAGTTGGTACAATTTGAAACTTTCGTTTAACATCCCTGATGTGTATTTATCGTATAAGCCTTTATAAACAAATTTTAGTTCTTGCGCGGCTTCGATTGTGTTAACAACGGTAAACAAATAGAATAAACCGTTTTGTGTAGCGTTAAATGTTTTTCACGAAATGCTTTTGATTTGGCCAAAATAATAATTTTGGTGGCCAACAATAATAAAGTAAAAACAAATAGAAACAAATGTATTCTTTAAATATGTATGTATATGTATATCGTACGTTAATGTATTGGAGTGATTAACAAACATTTTAAAATATATAAGAAATGTTAAATACACAACTTCATGATACGTATAATATATATTTATATATAATATAATAGAGAGCGTGAAAAGCCTCCGGCATTCTTTACTGTTCTATTATATACCAGCGATAATAAAGAC
This sequence comes from Trichopoda pennipes, assembly GCA_030448955.1. Taxonomy (NCBI): domain Eukaryota; kingdom Metazoa; phylum Arthropoda; class Insecta; order Diptera; family Tachinidae; genus Trichopoda; species Trichopoda pennipes. Next base: position 12,232,820 of record JASKUP010000088.1, read on the forward strand.
GACGCCAGATATAAAAAATAAATATTAAATAGTGTTTCGTCTTGTTAGACGTTAGACAAGCATGAATACAAAATGAAGCTTTAAAACACAAGAAAATTATTTGATATAAGGATATTATTAGAGCAAACAACATTCTGGTAACACGAAAAATTTAATTGTGTCGAGTAGAACGCCACCGCCATCACAGATAAATTAAATCATTAGTAATATAAGCGTGTGTTTGAGTATGAATATTTTTTAAAGACTTTTGTTGGAGTGCTTTAGTTTAAGTTGTTTAATAAAAACCACGCTATACAAACACAAGTTTTTCGTTAATTAAATTCATAATTACTTTTAAAGAAAATGTGTAAAGGGCTTAGTGTATTAAAGACAAGAATTCATAACTTCTATCAAAACAAATCTTAAATCATAAGCAAAATTTTAAAGCGTAGATATCACTAAAGACTTTATTCGTTACTTTTTAAAGAAGTATTTAAATTTAAAACTTGATGTAAACAATATAACCAAAAGTAAAGTTTATAATCTCTCAGTTGGTGGTTTCTAAAAATGTAATGATTTAATAATAATTAAGATCTATAACACGAGATTTGAACGTCTTCGTTGTTTAAGAATATTAAAAAACTAATTAAAACTTGGCGAGTTGTTTGTCGACTAAAATCATGTAAATTTAATTAAATTTTGAAAATAACCTATTCTACAGAACTAACATGTGACAATCGGACTATAGACAAAAATAAAAAAATTTTACAAATTCCCCGAATATCGATAGCAAATACTTGTATACATACATATGTGGAGCGTTAGAGTTATTTAGCAATGGTCGATTTATTTCCACTGACTATCCGACTTAGCAGATTCGAAATTCGGAAGGCTCTCTAAGAGCCTTTAGGCAAGAATTTCTGTTTCAGGTGCGTTCAAGTTCGGTCATGTAGAATTATGATAGTTTAAAAACATGTTTACTGATTTTTGCAAGATTAGGAATAACAATGGCAGAGAAAATATTTAAATCAACTTTACCTTACTAATTTAATACGTGTGTTTTTGGGGGATAAAAGTACTGACCTCAGATAATAAGTTAATAAATAGAAGGTAAAAAACTGTAACAAACACATGTAAATTGTAATAGTTTAAAGTTCAATAAATATTTTTACATTGAACAATTTAATATTATAAAATTTAATTTAATGACAAGGTAACCGAAAATATATAATTTTATTTATTAGAAATATCTTATATAATATATTGTTTATAAAATGCCTTGCAGCACAAATGGTAACGAGAATTTTAATTAAATATATGTATATATGTAGGAAAGAAATACGGATAATGTGGTCAAAGATATGGTTATAATATTATTTAAGAGAATATTATACTGTATATTTTCAACGTGCTTCATTAAATTCTTATATTAACTCGTATTTTAGGAATATTGCAGTTCACATAATACAGAAATTAATTACATACGCTGTTGGATATTTTAAGTATTGCAAAAACACTCCAAGAAATAATTCTAAAACATACATAATATAATTCAAGATAACTTATTCCCATAATATTAATATTTACATTATTATTTTCAATTTTATTCGACCTTTTTTTATTTTTATTAAATTCGCTTTCCACAGGAAAGCCAAATATTGAAAAAATAAATCGTTAAAATTTATTTTAAAAGACCGTTTAAAAGATTAACACATATTTAATTAATATTTACAAAAATTTTGTTATTAGATAAAACTACTTTAACATACAACATTTTTGTTAAAGTATAAAACTGCAAGCATTAAAAATTGAGAAAAAACTACAATCAGAAAGCCTTCTGAACAATTTTTAAGGGAATCAGCAACTTTTTTTGATCAATTAATAATTCCTTAAAGCGGTAATCTGCTAATGTAGACCACATATAGGCAGTGTAAAATATTATCACTTAAATGGTGATATTTATATCAAACGTTTGTTTTGAATATCCTATTTGTTCAGGGATAAAAAATCTAGTTAAGCTTTAAATTTCAGCTTCGGATCCAAAGAGACATCTAAATATTTTACACTTTCCATCTATAGAATCACAATGTTATAAAAGTTATTTTGTGCTGGGGTGGAATATATTGGCTGCATTTTTGTGGGTTAACAAAAGTTTTCCACTTTGAGAAATGTGCAGTAATTGTAGCTGGTACTATTTCTAAGTTATAACGGTGGTTTTACCAAGTATTGGAGTTAAACAGCCTTCCAGCAATTAGGAAATTTGATGTATATATTATGTATTGCTAAGAGGCACGATCCTTGGGAGAGTTGATATCTTCGTTTTTATTGAATGATTTGAGATAATGAAATCACTAAAACTGCGATCAGAAAAAATCTTGTAACCATTTTAATTAATGATGGTAAATAATTTTGTCTTATCTTAGCGGCTTTTATTCCTAATATCATTTTTACTTTCGACTTTTTCTATGAAAATATGACGAGCGGTTGTGCATCAGTAGACTCGATAATTATTTTCTTTAATAACAAATAAGTATTAATCTTTATAAGGGTCTTTTTAGTTAAATTTAACACGTATATTTTCAATATTTCGCTTTCCATTGGAAAGCTTCTTCAGGAAATTAATTTCTATAAAAACAAAAATTATTAACAATTTCAAAAAAAAAAAAAATAAATAAAAACTTGAATAACTTTTTTTAATATTTCGTTTAAAGAAGAAATAAGACTTATTTTCCTGTAGGATAGCGGATAGTCAGTAGGTTTATTAGGTTTTCTTATTGAAAACACTTTCAAAAGTTTCTAAATTTTAGGAAAATGGAGCAGACGGAGGCAAGAACTCCTGTAATAAATTTGGATCCTCTTTTTGGGAAATATTTTATGTTTTTATTAGTTATTCCGTCGATGCCTGGACTTTTTCTAGGCTTTAGATTTTTTATCTGTTGAAATAAGCAAGTAGTTATCTCCACTAATATTAACTTCATTGAAAATTTCAATAGTGCTTTTAACATCTATTTTAGTAGAAGATTCGCTGATATTTGAAGACGTTAAGTAATTTATTTTTAATAACTAATATATTTTTCAGTGTTATGTCTTAAAAGAAAAAGGATTTTTTCTCTAGTGTTGCTAGCATTTTATTCTACATAATATTTTTGAAATCCTCTCCTTATTTTTTGGTTATATTCTTTAGTGCGCGTGTAATCTAAAACATCGTGTTTTTTCTAGTTCTACCTATAATGTTTCTTTATCATAAAAAAAACTTAATACGTCGGGAGTGTTCGCAAGATAAAATTGATCTCTTTTTTTGGAATACTCTATTCAATACTATATTGAATTGTGCTATTATATCTATTAATTAAATAATATATATCATCCATATTAGCCGCATTAGTAAATTGGATAGAAAAGTTGTTTTTGTGTGAGCAGAATATTTTTGTAAGATTGAATTTAAGTTATTGTTTGTGCTAAATTCATCAGAAATAAATCAATAATTTAAGCTTGTCTTCTTGGATTATAAGGTTATATACCTTATGATTAGATCCATGATGGTTAGATCCATTGGATATAATATACGGAGCTTTTTTGAATCAAGCTTTTCATAAATAAAGACAAATTTTCATTCCCAATGTGAAATTTTCTTAGATCTGATTGATATGATATTAGGCATAAAAGCCGCTAAGATAAGACAAAATTATTTACCATCATTAATTAAAATGGTTACAAGATTTTTTCTGATCGCAGTTTTAGTGATTTCATTATCTCAAATCGCTACCGGCAGAACGGCCAGGGAAATAGGCCAGGAGTATATTTTAGTAAAATTCCAATTTAAAACTTGTTATTTTGACACCTATGTTTCTGCCCCGTATATCACAATTATTTCTATAACAATATAAGGTTTTGTGCTTAATTTAAGTAGTATTATTTACTATTGTCTTCGATAATAGTCAAATGTAGATATTTTTATTTAGTAACTAGTTGAAAGGTTCCTTCTTATTTTGTATGCCACGTATATTCGATGTTGCTTTATTAATATTATTACTCCTGCAGAAACTGACAAGCAAGTGAAGTGGGTTAACTTATTATTTTAATATTTTCAACTGAAAACAAGTTGAATTTATTGTTATTGTAATTTCATTGAATGGAGCAATTAATCGTATCCTTTTTCAAAGTTTTGTGAATATCGCAATTGTAGTTGACATTGTTCAGATTACTAAAAGACGCAGTATTATATAAATAACATTCTCTAAGCTTAGGTTTTGGGGGGGAATGTTGTCTAAGTTTTTGCTATTTTATTAAATTTTGATACTCAGAAGATTACGATTAATTCGCACAGAGTTAACATTTAGCAATTGCAACTTTGCGTTATTTTTAAAGATCTATTTCTTTCTTAACTTAATTAATTATAATTGACTGTAAAATATTTTTTTCGTAACTCATTAATTGTAATTGACTTCTTTTTGAAATGATATGAATACATCCACATTGTATCTTTATGATACCATATATACCATAGTTCATTGTGAGAAAGGTCCTTAATTATGAGCCTTGCATCTAAACATTATAGTTTCATGTCATTTAGTTTTTTCTTGTTCTTTGTCAATCGAACTTATCAAAATCGATGCGGTTTTTCGTGTTTTCCTCCAAAAGTAAAAAATTCTTTATTAGACTTGTAACTTTTACTATTACTATTGCAGAATAGTAATATTTATATGAATATAAAATATTTCATATGGAAAGTCGCATATTTTTAAGTAAGAAACCAAAGTACTATATTTTAACACAGCGATTCTTTCCGATAGTGATTCAAAATACAACATATGTTTTATATTTCCCAACTTCTGTTTTCCAATTATAATATAAAAAAGACTCAATATAAATTGTATAAATTTTAGTTGTTTTTATACGTGTGTTTTATCATAAGTTAAGGTTTATTTAATTATTTTAAAAACAACTACAAAAATAACAATATTTGAAATTACCTTTGTCTACAAAAATTAATAAAACAACTTTAAAAGAATATCGAATGTAATATTTTTTAGCTTAAATTGTTCGAGGAAACTTGAATAATTAATTTCTACTACTAACAGAATCTTATATAAAAAGTTTAGCCACGCACTTGTGTGGGGAGTCTCAATTAAACCTCCAAAACAGTAAGATTCAATATAATAAACAAACTATAAAGCAAAGTGTCCAGGAGGCAGATGTTTTTTTATTTATTTCTCATTCTAGCCTCTTACAAAAACAACTAACAAATAAATACCGACAGTGTTGCCAGAAGCTAAAAATAGCAATAAAATATTTTTCTTCAAAAGTAAAAGAAAGAAAAACCATATTATTGATCTTTACTAAGTCTAAATTTAAATTAGTATTATAGCAATAATTTAATTTACCTGGTTAAAAATGCTGATGTTCACAATAACAGGGACGCCGTTTTAATGCCAGAAGTGCTTTTATATGTCATTAATTACGTGTTTCGTAATCAGGTATTGGCTGCTACAAACAGCAATTACCAAAAATAATTTTTTTAGGACTTTTGTTTTGGGGTTCACGAATATAGTCAAGAAGCAATAGCAAGGAGTTGTATAAACAAAGAAACGATTTGTGATATTTTCTTTATTTTCTTATATTCCTTTTTGTATTTATACTTTTATATATTTTATATGTTTTTAGATTGCCATTTGACAAAATTTTTAAAATAGTTTTTTACACAATATTTTCCAAAATTTTAGACAGTGCAATGAAAATAGCAAAACAATTATTTTTCTGCTTTCTCACCGTTGTTTAGGCAGTCTGCGTTTTTAACGATTCCCTCCCTAAATATGATTGAATCATTTACAGATTATAACGTCGTCTATCGGGTGCTAATGTACTTATTATTATAATTCTTATTATTAGTTTTTGTTAGTGTACCGACAATAAAATTTAATTTCAAATGATCTAGACTTATAAAGGTTTACAGAGGGATAATACAAAGAAACTAACAACAATAAGCTACAAAAGAAAACTTTCTATTATAGTTAACAACAAATAAATGTTTTTTTTACTAATGGAAGTTTAAATCGAGTGTTAATAAGACAAAGACATCAAATCATCAAAGACATCAGCTTATCCGAGGATTTTTAAAAAATCCCATAAAATCTTTAAAATCCTAAGCCAAGATTAAAAATGTGAAATCTATAAACGAAAAAGTTTCTCGCTCTTTAACTTTAATGTGGCAAGGCTGTATACTTATGGCTTTGAATTATGAATTTGTTATTAGGAAAATACGAACTGGTAGTTACAAAGGAATACTAAATTCATTGGAAATCGTTGTTTATGGCTCTATGTTTTATTAGTTTCCTGGGAAATTTTGAGAAAAAAACTTGTGTTTTAATATTTTTATTATTTACTCCATATTTTAAATATTGGTAATTAATTAGTTAAATTTTTATTTTGCATTTTTTGTTAAAAAACGAATAAACTGAATCCTTATTCAACAATAATTATATGGATTTTAGGATTTTAAATGTTATTTAGTTTGATATTAATTTAAATTATTCGTTAATTTTTTTGTCATGTAATTAATTTTGCTAAGTTAAATCAATTAATTTCAAATGCTTAGCAGAAAAAATTGCAAAAATTTGACGTTGGATTAAAATAATAATAAATTTTGTATTTTGAAAACCAGTCCTTTCAAGGATACCAAAAGATATATTTTAATGTGTACTATAAGATAATTTTTATTTATTGTTATTATTATTATTATTTTTTGTTATAGCAATTATTATTATTATTCCTTACATGATTGTTCCTTTCATATACCCTTTCAAAAAAATTTAAAAATATTTTTATTGCAAATTCCTACTCAGTTTAATGACATAACTTACTAACGGTGGTCTACACAATAGATAATATTCTTATATCTAATATTATCTAATATTATCTAATATCTAATATTATCTAATATTAATATCTAATATTTTACCACTATAAACTTTCACACAAACTATCACATAATAATTCGTCAGGTAAGTAAAGTTTGGCTGCTGATTAGTTTTTATATATGATTTCAAACGTCAACTTAGATATACAAAATTTATTTCAAATGCCAAACTGCTGGACTTACCTAGCGAATTATTTTGCACAGGCTATAAACTAATTAAGCTGCATATATATATAGCACCAGTTAATTCTTATAGAGCCATTAAATGTTTATGCATCTTAAAATCGAATGTTCTAATCTGTTAACTGGTAAAAATTTTATGCAAGGAAAAAAAATTATAATAACAAGATTAAAATATCCACTGTTTTAAATTATTGAAAAATGCGGATTTTTTCAATTATTGAAAAATGGCAATTATTAACAAACGAAATGTTTTTGCAAATGTATCACATATTTAGTGTACTAATAACCTAAACTATAATTTTAGATAAACCTATTGAAATTGAGTATTGAGCTAAACCACATTCTTATAGTAATTTTGTTACATTCGCATAGGTTCATGCACATTTTGTGCTAGCTAAAAATGCCTTTATATTTTGTAGACTAAATGAGACATGCTTTTTAACATGCAACCAATTCTCTAAGAGGCAAATAAAGAATTTTTATTATTACCATCCTCTCTCTTTGCCAACCACTGATTAAAATAAACAAACTTTATAGTTATTTGTTGCCTGAAACAACCATTCATTTTGTACATGAAATTGCAACCAAGAGTGTATATATATCTATACATATTGTGTTGAACATACTCAATTGGTCTAGAATACAAGGCATAATAACTCAGAAAATAGTTACAATTTTGTGTGCTTAGTGCGATTGGTAATGAATAGTAAATTGTTTAAAATTTTTGAACTTTGAATTTTCCGTTTCATAATTTTCGTTGTAAATTTCTTTCTTAAGGCAATGTTACAATAATTTTAATGTAATTAATTTTTTATTGATTAGATATATAAAATAAAACAGTTTTTATATAATAAAAGATAAAAACAATTATCAGCAAAGCAGCACTTACCTGATGCATTATTGTGTTATGATAATGCTTCGTTATTAATAGATTTATCGTACGATGTGCGAAATCTAAGAAGAAAAGAAGGTTTATATTGCTTTCGATCTCTAGATTTGCAACGGCCAGGCCCTTGAATTCAAATGAAGTTAAAAACTAAACCGTAATAGAGGGATAATTTAATTTTACACTATATATGAAGCATTATCTCCGCATTAGAGACAAGTTTTAAAATTTTTTTAAATAAAAGTTGGGTACATAATGAGACGTAAAATGAAAGAGTGTTGACATTAGAAAAGTGATTTTCATGCATATAATTTAAGCGTTATATTCATTATAAAGTATATGATCTTTGCCATAAAAGCAAGTAGAACAACAAAATGTTATTTCTTTGTAAAATATTGAAATTGTGAATGAATATATTTTATGCTCTGTCTTTCAAAACGGATTATGAAAATTAGAGGGAAATTAACAGTAAAACTTTCAAAAGAAAACATAAAATTTTAAACAGAAAAGTTTTTATCTATTTATTTAGAGCACAAGTTTTTTTTTAAATAAGAATATTATTTTTTTTTTTAAATTGGGCTTAGCAACTAAAACTTTTAAGCTTTCTTATATTTGATAATTTGCCTCTTAGTAAGAGCAACACAAACTAATTTAATGTTTCTCAACTAAAGAAGTACATGTAGACATTTTTAATACGGTTTAAAACAATTTTTACTTTATTTAAGTAAGAAATTGCATTTATTTTTATTGAAAATATTTAGTGTGATAAAAGTTTCTTTTTTGTTATTTCATTTCACAGTGTTAATTATGCTTTATTTGTTTTTCTAATATCAAAATTAGTTGATAGACATATTTTCTTGCTTAAAGTTGAAACTTTTTATTTTATATCAAATCAAACTTTTTTTTGTTATTTAAGTTTTAAAATTTAAACGTTAAAGTTAGAACGTTTCAAAAGTAATAGCAAACCCAACTTATGTTATGCTTATTTACTTAAACTGTTTGACAAGTATTTTACAAATAAATGTTCATTAAGTTTATAATTTCTAATGAATTGTGTAATCAATACATAAAAAATAATAAAAAGGAATACGTTTATGATCACGTCCATATAAGTAACGATTACTTTAGGAAAAAAAGTTTAACCATTAGAAAGTATTATACACAAAAATTTATTATTACATAAATGGATTATACGTGCATAAAATACACTTAAGTTAAAGCGAACATTTTAATAGTGCTTAGCAAAACTTTAAAACATATAAATTTTATGCTAAAATGATAAAAATTTGTAATTAAAAATTCCAACTAAAAGAATAAACAAATATTTAAAAAGCTAAATTAAACTAAACTTGCACTTATGAAGCCTCATGGAGAGGATGCTTAGACAATCTATAAGATCTGATACATTTTCGAATCTGTTTCCTATGCAAGCGATCTGATATATCTCTTCTTTTAAAATAGTTCAAGACGATCTGATACACATGCTTATCTCCCTTCTTTTAAAAGAGGATAAGAAGCTGTTACTTTATTATATTGTATTTTTAGCAACCATAACTTATCGTACAACAGACCGAATCGAGTTCCGAACAGACCAATCGAAATCTGCCCATAAAGCGCAACGTTTTCTAGTACTTTATGAGCCATGAACTGTATCATTAGCTTATCTTGCTTAAAGAACACACTAAAAAGAAATAAAACACAAAATCAAAATATAATTAAATAGTCATTACTTTTTAATAGTAGCAAAAGCAAAATTTGTATGATCATGAGTATTTTTTTGAGATATAAAAATCTGGTTTAGCTGAGAGATAGATAAAACAGAAAAATGATTAACAAACAAAATAGCAAAAACATTGTTAGTTGCCTTTTTTAAATGCCATTAAAATCTTTTGTTAAGGCGTCCAAAATGACTTTGAAGGTCTTGGAACAAAGTATATTATATATATTTACTTTGTGGCGCAGATATTGAAGATTCTTAAATCGTCTAACTAGTTAACTTATTTAATTTTATTTCGTTGCGTTAACAATTATTTTATAAAAAAGTTTAGTTATAAAATATTTTACATAAATAATAATGAAACACTTTTTTTTGTATAACTCAGAAACATTTTGATTAACAATCAAAGAAATTACTTCAATTTTTATTTGTTGCTGATATCAGAGAAGTATTTTTGATTAGGTTAAGAATTTAAACTTTTAACATCTCTCAGGGACGGAAAAATTGGAATCAAAATGGGACGCTGCTTATATCAAAATATTTGTCAGGATTGCCGTTTTTTGTTTTTTCTTTTTTAATTTCGTTTTCAATATGAAAGCCTTCAAGAGGTCTTCAAAAGTGATAATTAAAAAAAACCAATCTCTATTCCGGATCAGAAAATATTCGTTAAAAAATATAAAATGTGTATATGTCACAAATAAAAGGAAATATATCTTTATGGATACATACATGTTTTTCATTTTTTTAAATGATATAAACAATGTAAAAATGTTTACCAATTTGCTAAATTTATTATCCTAGGACCTTCTTTACGAAAGTTCGACTTTAGCCTATATAGTTTAAAATCCAACAGCTCGTACCGAAAAACTGAAACTAGCTCTAAAAAGCATTATATACCGGGTAGTTATAGTAAGTTAGTTAGTTATATTTTAAAAGTTTAAAACGACCCTATGACTTTAATGGGCAAAACTGTAAGAGATTCAATTTTTATATTTTTAATGCATGATTTATTTATTCACCTGACACTTTTGCATTCATTAACTTTTATTGATCAAACACACACAAACAACAATTTTTATTAGAACATCTTTAAAAATAAAAGTAGGCTTTTGTGTTACAGTGGGGTTAAACTGCATAAAAGGAAAGAGCTCTTATTTGGGTATGATTTTACGTTAAAGAGCTTTTATCTCAATTATAACTTATTTCTTTAAATGAAATAAAAAAAAGAAAAATACCAACAACTGTAATTTATAAGATCCTCTGAAAATATTTTAGAAAAGTAACTGAAAAATAATTCAGATAAAAATCCTGAAAGTCTACAAAAAACAAAAAAGAATTAATTTTAGATTGCAACCAAATAAAAGATTTTTAGACAGGTTCAAGTTCATCTTAAAATCCAGGTATTTGAACGACACGTATACACACACACACACACACACAAATACACACACAAGCAAGAAATACAAGAAAATGCAAGAATAAGTCGCCAGATTTGTATTTATAGTTTTGAGTTACCTCTGTGTTTATTTTCTTGCTAAAATATTTTAATAAAAAACATTTATTACATTCGTTCTGTGCTTCAAATTTACTGAACCAATTCAGTGGAAATATCCCGTATTTTAAAATTTCTGCTTGATTTTTTTTTCAAAACAATGTTTTTGCAAAACCATTTCGATGTGTTCGAATTTTATTTTCTTTAAAGCCAAAAACATCAACAATTAAGTGAAAACACTTTCTAAAATATACCTAAAATTATTAGTGTAAAGGTAAATGTGATTTGAAATGTTTGGTAAATATTTGCAAAAACTCCAAAAGAAAAATTGCTGCGGGATTAATTTGTTTGATTTTAGTAGTTAGATAGTTGACTTCAAAAAGGATAGCATCATTTACTTATCTAACGTATCTGTTGTATAATCAGCCTTGCAACAAGTAATGCGTGTTGATTCAATGTCCGTGAAATACTCAATGTGGCTCAGAATCGAGCAGCACAGAGTATCCTGCATAGTCAAGCAGAGAGTTATAAGACTTTCCACACATCTTCTATTAATAGCCGTCCATCTTCCATTGATAAGTTGTGCCTGGCCACAGTTCAATATATGTGATCCAGTTGAAAACAAACTGACTGAAATGTGTAAATCAAAGCAATATTAATACAAATACATTTTTGTAACTCGTAAAGTTCAACAGATTGTTTTTCTTTCGTACTTTGGCTTCATTATCTGAGAAATATGTAAAACTAAAAGCTGTTTAAAAAATTTTCAAAAATTCTTTTTCATGAAAAAGTTATCCATTATAAAAATCAGGAGAAGATATTTAATTTTTAAATGTTATCTTAAATAAAATAACGTATTAAGCTAATTAACACCTAGTTAGTGAGTGATGCGTGCAACAAGATTTAAAAGAAAGTTGTTTATTTACTACCTTTAACAATGCAGTTGTTTACAATAAAGTTTTTTACATTATATTGTTAATAAACTCAAAGTCAAAAACCATTTTCCAGGGTTTCATAAATTGAGCACAATCTTAATTTTTAATTCGTTTTGTACTAATTTTTCATATTATATCAATGTGATATGACTTTGAAGTTCAAGTATAAAAGAAAAAAATTAAAATCTTTGAAGAAAAAAATGTATAGAAGAATAAATATTTAGATATTTTTCAATTGACGAAATTAATGTTCTTTTTAAATTTTCAACTTTTTACGCAATGGTTTTTTGAAAGTCTACTTTTTTGCTAGGTTATCTTGAAGTCATAGTTATTGTGTGCAAGCAATTTTGTAAATATCGAAATGTATTGACTGGGATACCATTTTAAAATTTTTAGACAAGAAAGACAAAGTTTTTAATATGTAGATAGAAAATTTAATTTACAAGTCCTAGTTGAAATGAAAATTAATTTATTTTTTATTAGAAATAATTTTTTTTCTTTAGTTTTTTTATTTTGCAATCTATTTACAATAAAAATATTAAGCAAAATTTATAAATAATTTAAAAAAAATTTTTTTATTAAGTTCCAGTGAACTTAACAAAAGTTCCAAAATAGTAAGTGCGTAAATTCGTAAACTTAACTATATTCTGAAGGGTAAGTCAAGAACATGTAATCTTTTCAGTCTTTGTACTACTATCATCCAGAAGTGAAATAGCTAATAAGTTAGACTGGTTGCTTTATCTATTCAAATATTTTTCACTGAAATTATTGATCTCTTCCTTTATTGTTGATATTTTCAGATCATTGTGTAAGCAGTTGCTTCTTATAAACCAAGGAGCATTTGTCAATAACCGCAACGTTTTTGATTGATATCTCTGAAGTAGTTCAACGTTAGTCCAAACTGGCTTTAAAATCGTTTTGTATACATTTATTTTGTTTTGCAGACTCATTTCTGATCTTGATTTCAAGAGCCAATACAATTTTCTTGTTTTAATATCTAAGGACTCTCTTTTAGCTTTGACATGATCCTTCCATGTAAGTCTTCTATCCAAATGGAGGCCTAAGTATTTTACCTTATTTCATTTTGGAATAGTACTTCCATAGAAAGTAAGTGATGGACAATTGCCTTTTCTCAGCGAGAAAGTCACATGAGATGATTTCTGGATATTTATTTTAATATTCCATTTTAGTAACCATTGCTCAATCAGAGTTAACTCCCTTTCCACCATTGCAGAGGCTTCTTGTGGGGACTCATTCGCCTACAAAATAGCTGTGTCATTGGCATAAGTGGCAATGGTTAAAATATCATTTATGGGCATATCTGACGTGTAAATCGTATATAGGACTGGACCCAGAACACTTCCTTGTGGTACTCCTGATAAAATAGTTCCAAATTTGGAATCCTCCTCATTAACATAAACATAGAATCGTCTATTATATCTATTATGTAAATACGATTTAAAATGCAAATAAAATGGAGCGGGAAGACCACAATGCCATACTCTGTCAAATGCTTGACTGACGTCCAAAAACACCGCTGAACAATATTCTTTCTTTTCCAATGCATTAGTAATAATATTCACAATGCGATGTGAAGCCGAATTGGTGGTCAGGTATAATATTCTGGGAATCGAGGATTGGCAAAAGTCTCTTTAACAGAAGCCTCTCAAATATTTTCGAAAGAATTGGCAATAAACTTATTGGCTTATAAGAGGATACTTCACATTCCCTCTATTTGGCTTAAGTAACATTGTGATCTTCGCATATTTCCATTGAGACGGATAATAATGCAATATTGAGATTGCATTAACAATGGTAGCTAAAAATATCATACCCTTTTTGGTAGTAATTTTAATGCTCTTGCATTAATAAAGTCATATCCTGGACTTTTAGATTTATTAAGTTTTTCTACCTCAGTCACAACTTCCGATTGAGAAATACTTCTGATAGGAAGATCCATTTGACAAGGAATATCAAGAAAGTTCATAATTTTATTCTTTTCCGAAGTACTACGCATATTAAAAGGAGTAAATGTTTTCTCTAAATAATGTTTAAATTCATTAGCCTTACTAGCATTAGATCTGCACCATTCACCATTTTCCTTCCTAATTGGAGTGTTTCGTATTACTGGTCGTTTAAGGTATTTAGTTGCTTTGTAGAGATTATATTCATCACGTATAATGATACGTGAGACCAACGATATGGATGTTTGTGTGTATGGAGTTTGCAAATAACAAAGACCTTTATTTATAACAAACAAGATAAAACAGTAATAGCTTTTATTTGATCTCCAAAAAAATAAAATAGGGAAAAAAGCCAACAGCACAGATATGTAACTACATAAGAAGATGTAATTATGTTTGTTAAGTTATTTATAAATAGTGAAAACAAAATGATCCAAGATGACTTTCTTACGGGACACCATCATGCTGCAGCAATTGAATTGGAAATTAAATTTTTATGAGTCTTTTTGACAGCTATTGCATAAATTTAACTTAATCCAATTGAGGGTATTCTGAAAAAATTCCTTTTAATGTAACTTGCCTATCAGGAGTTTCTGGTTAGCTTTAACAACCATCTTACTAAGGTATGTATAAACTACAACTAAGTCTGTTTTTACACGGTAGATTGGTTCCAGAAGAAGCCGTGTAAAACGAACGCGTATACATTCACTATCATCGCTGGAATAATTTTGAACTGGACTTTCTCTTGCTCGTTCGGCATCTACATTTTGAAAAATGAACTCTGTTATGAGCCGTTGTTCGCCAATTCTTGCTACCTCTTAGTATAATTCCTTGTAACGAGCCATACAAGAATTAAGCTCACGTTGGAATTGTGCAGCTCTTTCGACATTGGGATCATTTTTGACGAAATGGTGTCCTAATTTATTTGCAAGTTGAAGCCCTTCTTGAATTAAATTTTCAGTTAATTTTACAGGTTCTTCACTATCACTGATTTCTATAACATCAGCATTCTGTGAGGCAAAATGTAATATTTCGTCTTCGCTAAGAACTTTATCAATCATCAGTTCATCAATGTCAACAGATACCAAGTCATCAAAACCCTCCCCACCAACTGCGTGTGCTAAAGCAATTATATTGGGATATTCGTTTGTATTTTTCTCCACAGGATTTTTACTTTTTACACATTCTGGCCAAATTGCTCTCCAACATCCGTTTAAGGTTGATGGTCGTAAATCTGACAATGCTAAAGCAGCATGTGTAACGCCATCTTTGATAGAAAACTTTTTCCAGGCATCAATTACTGTTAGAGTTTTATCCCTATCCAAAGTGTCCAAAATGTACTGGAATGTTCGTTTGATATAATAAGTTTTGAATGTTGCGATAATTCCTTGGTCCAGTGGTTGGATTAGGGATGTGGTATTTGGTGGCAGGAACAAAACTTGTACATTTTCGTGTTCCAACTGAGGATGCCCGGGTGCATTGTCTACCAACAGAAGAACTTTAAATTCTAAGCCCTTTTCATTCAAATATTTTCTAGTTTCTGGCACAAAATATTTAATGAACCATTCTGTGAAAACTGTAGTCGTCACCCATGCTTTTTTATTGGCCATCCAATTAACCGGCAATGTATCAAAATCGACACCTTTCATTGCTCGAGGCTTTAATGCACGATTGATAAGCAGGGGCTTTAACATCCGATCTCCAGAAGCGTTACTGCACAATAAAAATGTGACTCGATCTTTTTCAACTTTAAAACCCCCAGCACTTTTTTGCGATTTGGCCACATATGTTCTTCTCGGCATTTTTTTCCAAAAAAGACCGGTTTCGTCAGCGTTAAAAACCTGATTTGGACTGTATCCACCATCCGCTATTATTTTTTTAAGTTTTAGTTGGTATTCTTCGGCGGCTTTCTGATCTCCAGAAGCAATCTCGCCCTTGATTTTTATGTTATGAAGCGCATGCCTATGGAGAAATCCCCTCATCCAACCTGTGCTTGCAGAAAATACGTAGCTCTTCTCAGCAGTTGTTTGTGTGGATGTAGACAGTTGTTCGTCTTTTATCATTTTATAGAACCTTAATGCTTGCTGTTTGATATTGTTTCCGTCTACGGGAATTCTTTTTTGGGCATTTTCCTCCAGCCATATTATGAGTGCTTTTTCCATTTTTTCTTTAACAGCTTCTCTAGTGTATGATGAAGACTTAACAGATAGGTTTGTTCCAGAAATCACCGATTGCCTAATTGCAATTTCATTTTTCTTTATAGTTCTTATTGTGGCTTCATTTAAACCGAACGTTTTACCAAGAGCAGGTGAGTCTTCTCCATTTCGAAGGCGATCTAAAATTTTAATCTTGGTTTCCAAAGAAATTGCCTTCCGTTTTAGTTTTATATCTGACATTTCCTTTTAGGGATACATAAAATATTTAACAAAATTAAAAAATATAAATAACTAAATAAATACAAAATATTTTTTGGCTTACCTTTTATCTTAATGCGTTAAAATTAAATTTAATGGAAAATCAAATTTGCCTGCAAAAAATTTCTTTACCAAACACGTCTTATTGCATTGTGCAGTTCACAAAATATTAACACGTTTCAATTGCTCTGACCAGTAAATTTTATTGTATGCACATAAAGGGAATTCACCTAAATTAGTGCTATTCACATTTGCTTTGACCAGTAAAAATTGTTTGTACGTGCTAAAGGGGAATTCACTTAAATCTTTAAGCTAGTGTTCGCAAACTATCGATAC
The DNA here is from genome assembly GCA_030448955.1 of Trichopoda pennipes. Classification (NCBI taxonomy): domain Eukaryota; kingdom Metazoa; phylum Arthropoda; class Insecta; order Diptera; family Tachinidae; genus Trichopoda; species Trichopoda pennipes. The sequence goes on from JASKUP010000088.1 coordinate 12,249,642, forward strand.
TATCGATGGTTTCAGACTTTTTTCTTTCATAAATACTTTTTTGTGATATGAACATACTTCGCAAAAATTAAATTTGACAAAAAAAATTTAAGTACATAAAATTTTAAATCGTGCTAAATGGAATAAAATCGTGTAAAAAAATTAAAAATATTCAATTTTTAAACCGTGTTATATCAAAACCGTGTACAAAAAGACCGTGTAAAAACAGACTTAGGTGTATATCCGTTTGTTTCTTTTGAGTAAAGCTGCGAATAAAAATATATGTATATTTTACATTAATTTTCTCTTCCATTTCTTTCATTATTTTTATAAAAGGTTTTCTATAACAGAGAGCATTCAAATGTGTCAGTAAGTCAAGAAAAAACAAGAAAATATTTAAGAAAAAGTTATTTCCTCTTTATTACATTGTTGTAAATTGAATTGTTTTCTTCGTTAACGTTTTAAATGTTTTTGCAGTGCTTTTGTCTTACAATTTTTGCTCTTCTTTATTCTATAATAATATATTATTTTTTACAACAGAGAATATAAATAAATCCAAGCTAAGTATGCTTTAAGTTGTCCTTTTGGGAGTTTGCGAGTTATGCCTTTGGGAATTAAACTGTTTTTCAATTTCAAAATTCTTTGGCAACAGTGTTGTCAATGTTGTCTAGCTGAGTTAATTTACTTTTCTGGCACTAGAAAAATGTTTTTGGAAAAAGTTGTTTCCCAAATAAATGCTGTAAACCTAAAGTATGTATAACGAATTTTTTATTTCTCACGGGGGACATGTATTTACTTATGCTTTACTTATGTATTGTAATAGAAAGCGAGATGGTGGGAAGGGGAAAATTTACCGTTATTGTTTACATTAAATTTGAATCTTTGGATATTGAAGGTAAGACGTCTGGTGGGAGTTGCATTTGCATACGAAGTATTCGTATGTAGAAACTAAAAAAACGTATTCTCACTATAGTTCGTAGTGCGGTTCACTAACTCATGTACTATAAAACAATAGAGCTAGATATCCCATTATCATTAATTAGCAATCTTTCAAAATACTCCAAATCCCTTATTATTTATTACAAACCGCAAGCAGATTTGACAAGCTGTAGCCCATTTATGAAATTAACTTCTTGATAAAATTTATATTAAGAACTATAACTTAACTTTTAATTTTTCCTTATTTTTGGTATATTTTCTTCATTCATTTCTTCAACATGCCAAATAATTTTAGACTATCAAAGCACGGAATAAGGTGTCATTCAATTATTGTGCTATTGTAAATTATGGCATTGTTTTTTTTTTTTTGTTAAATTAACCCAAAATTCAGTTTCATGTTTTTAAGCTAGAAGTGCTAAATCGTTAAAAATTTTACACTCTTTTTCTAACTTCTGTTTTAGACTTCCAAATTAGCAACTTATTTAATTGTGTCAAATTGTTTAATTAAATTGATTTTAAATATTAAGGAGTGAGAGAGTTTTATGGTTTTTAACAACACTTTTTTAATGCTTTAATGTAATTTTTACACAGTAATGCAATATTTTGCTTTTTTCACATTAAACCATTTTTAATAAAATAAAAAACGTCGTTTGTCCTTGAAAATAAACACAAAACATGGATGTGTATACACATACATATACACATACACACATATGCATATAAATAACTAGATTCCTACCTTCATCGTTTAATGTAGTTGCAAAAACTGTTTAAATGTGAATGCAGCCTCCAATATCAAAAGGTAAAGAACTGCTTTAATATTGATCGAAATTTTAATAGAATTAAATAAAAATTCCGATTGATATTTTATGAACACTGCATAATTCTAACAAAAGATTTAGAATTGTAGATGTTAATCCTACAGCAGATTCAAATTAGGGGGACCATAAGCATCATTAAAAGTATATATTCCCTTATATATATATATATATATATATATATATATATATATATATATATATATATATATGTAGAAGGGAATTCCAATGCATGCTAATCGTAGTAAGCATCATTTGTATAGTGTGACGTCCTTTGGCTCATAAAATGTAAAAACATATTTTTAATCAATATCGAACGATGGTTAGAAGTAACCCTTTTTGGCAGGAAAACTAAATAGAAACTTAACCAATGGGTAAAAATAACTGACAGGGAGGCAAATATAAGCAAAGGGTGTTTGTAGGTTGTACCTGGATGAAAATAAAACAATTTGGACGCAGGGAAGTTGATAATTCCCGACCATTATATTGTCAAATATATAAGTGATAGCGAAACATTACAGTTATCGGTTATTTTCTTCGAGAAGTATTTACTTCAGTTGTTTTCGTTGCGATATATGAAGTGAAATCGAAATGTTGCATGTAGAGTATATATGTATTAAGTTTCCTTAAATTATATTATTCATTAAGCTTGTTATATTTTATTTAATGTTTGTTTACTTTTGCATAATGTTAGTCATTTTATAGTTTTATTACAATAAATGTTTTTTTGTTATACACTTATTATACATTTACAGTAATTGATTCCCCACTTTATTATAAAACAAAAGTTTGTTCATTTTAAATTAGACAGAATTTGACTCAGATTACAGGCAAGTTGTGTGATATAATAAGCATTAACGCAGTTCAAGATAATACGAGTTGGCAGGAAGAAAAACAATATTTTTTGTTAATGTTGGGGAAAATCAAAGCAAACCGTTTCTTTGATTAGTACCTTTTCGCCCCTTCTCTGCCCTCAATCATTTGCCTTTCTTTCATTGAATCACGTGCTATCATCAGCCTTTCTTTGGATTTAATTGGTTTCAAGCTGTCAGCCTATTTCCTCATCAACCTGTCTTTAGCAATTACTATCATTAATTTAGGGTTGGATCACCAATTACATTAACATGGGAGATCTGTCGCAAACTTTTCCAGGTATCATTTCTTTTGATTTTCATCTTGGCTAGACGATACTTGAAGTTTAAATAACCTAATTAACTAATGCAGTTATCTAGCTTACGCTACTTCTAATGTATCAGAAAGCTGGCCTTCCTTCAAAAGGGATCTTTTAGCAGCATTTAAGCCTGTCTACATGTAGCAGGTTTTTTTCATCTTTTCAGGTTCAATGAGTTTACCTATTGTAGAACATTCGCGTTAGGCCATTTCCCAAATCTACTCTAACTTCTAGGCCACATACATTCATAGCGGATCCTCCTTTTGCTAGTTGGTTTGCTTCTATAGTTCCGGCTTTTTCTATATGCTTAAAGCCACATTGTTTTACCTCATTAATCAAGCCATAACTGTTAAGTTTTAAAATACATTCGAGCACTAATTTGCAGTACTCGTTCACTTATAACCAACTGGTTATATATAGCGCAATATTAAAGTAATGCATTATTACAGCGTTTGCAATTTCAGTACTAGTTCAATAGTCTGTGTTGGTGGCATGTAAATTACACCACATATAAGCAATTCTTTGATCGCCGCTTAATTATACTCTGATAGGCTTTTGGCCACTAAACCACAGACAAGTTATTATGTATCGCAACATCATAGTGTGAATTCAGCATGCAGTCTTCTACGGTTACATACTCGATATATTGATACAAGATCCTTTTTGTTTCCGTTTCATACAGGTGATTACAGGTGATTAGCTTATCCTAAATAGACACACTGATTTCCGATCTGAAAAGCATCAAAGGTCCAACTTCTGTAACTTTACTTCCTTCGAGTGAAGAGCATAACGTTTGATTTGCTTGCGTTTATGCTTAGCTCCTGTTTATTGTCACATGACTTACTTGTTATGAAAGCATGTTCCATGCAACCTTAAATGGTTTCAATGAACTTTCCACCAGCCATATGTGCCAGATAATATGCATGTGCAACCTGGGTGCTTATTTACTTCGGTTTCCAAAGCCCATCAACGATGATGTTCCACGATATGGGTGACATAATTCCTTTCTGCGGATATCTATTCTATTCCGGACTATTCTATTCCGGATTATGGAACTCCTATTTTTGAGATTTGTAACACTAGAACTAAGCATAGCTTTGATCCATTTGATCGCAAGGAGCATTTCTCATTTTCGAGAAAAATATTTCATCAAAGGCAATAAAAATAAATAAATTTGGAATCAAGATTGAAATTCATGTGCAATAGTGAATCTTCCATTATTTTGTTGTTAAAAAAAATTAAAGGTCCGAGATTTAAGTCAATAACCTGGAATTTTACAACTAAAAGCCAAATAAAAAATATTCACATACATACATACATACATACATATGCATTAACTCTTCCTATATGTACAAGTAGGATGTTAAATTAAAACCTATATTTTTTTGGTTTTTACGTCCCGTTAAGTTCCTGTAGTTTAATTTGATGAAAATTAAATCCTTCAAATGGTTTTCCGATGCTATATTGTTTTTTCAACAATATTTGCAATTTTAAGTCCCTATTCTTTACATTTATCACTATTTAAGATTTTTGATTTTCTTAAACGCTCTGAAATTTATAAATACAATACATAATACAAATATAAATACAATTTATAATGCAATACGCATTTCGTAGAGGTTTTAACACTACTTCTTTGCTTTTAACTCTGACTGATAGCATACGACAAAACGCCAACAGTGATCACTCAAGTGTCCTTATTTCTCTTGATCTGTCCAAAGCTTTCACTTCTATTAACCATTCCATCATGATCACAAAATTAAGAGATGAATTTGATTTCTCGAGATCTGCGTGTAAGCTAATATATTCCTATTTATCTGATAGGTCACAGTATGTTGTTCTAAATGGTATTCAATCAACTTTATGCACTCTGTTGTCTGGAGTTCCTCAAGGTTCTGTACTTGGACCACTTCTATTCATGCTCTATGTAAACAACTTGCCAACTGCGGTCGATTCTAGAATATGTGTAACTTTTTTATATGCGGATGATGTATTCTTACTCTTTAATAATAATTGTTCTTCTCCTGAGATATTGGCAAACAATATTGAACTAGGTCTAGATGGTATTTTTGAGTGGACCTCATGTAACTATTTGACAATTAACCCTTCTAAAACTAAGGCGATAATGTTTGGACCTTCAAACCGATTTCTCTTTGAACCGATTTTTTTTTAAGAGGAATACGCCTTCAATTCTCTGATCATTTAAAATGCTTGGGAATTATTCTTGACTCTAAACTCTCATTTACAAATCATATTGACAGTTTGTCCTGCAAAGTTTTTGGAAGCTTACGTAAAATTTATACGTCCAATTTTTATTTTCCCATTCATATAAGGAAACGAATAGCTAACGCATTATTAATGCCGCATATTTTATATGGTCTTGAATTATTTTCTGGCAGTTGCTCAATCCATTTAGGAAGAGTTAAACGCTTAGTTAATTCTGTGGTGCGCTTTATTTTTAACATTCGCCGCCGTGAGCACATTTCTCCACATGTTCGAGAATTTCTTGGTTGTTCCTTTGATCAATTCGTTATATATCGAAATTTAGTCTATTTCTACAAGATAATAAAAAATTGCAGACTGTTTTCTTTGTACAGCTCATATGTTTTCTCACATTCAACTCGTAATCCGCAACTTATTATACCAAGAATAACGTCTTCGTTTTTTGCAAGATCATTTAAGGTAAGAATATCTCGTTGGTGGAATAATTTGCCATTTTACTTACGCTTATTTTCACACTCGAATAATGTATTTCGTTTGAAACTTCTTAACTATTACTCCAATCTAAATGTTTGAGTACTTCAGGTCTTGTTACCAAGTTGGACTTTCAAATTTGTAAACTATATTTCTTTGAATATTGGCTGGGGAGCCTGTTAAATATATAGATTACTGAATTAATTTGTTTAATTATTTAATAACTTGTTTAAATATAATTCGCAAGGGTTAATATTTTAAATAGTCAGGTGTTTTTAATATATCTTATGTAATAAATTTTTTGGCCTTTAAGGCTTTGTATTACATATTATGAATAAATAAATAAATAAAATAAATAAAATACATATAAAAGAAATAATAATATAACCAAGATCATTTTAATATATAGTTGTTAATTACCGCAAATATTACGCAGGCTTTAAAGTTAATAATTAAATAAAACAAAAGCATAATATTCTTGTTGATTATTAACTTCAAGGCCTGTTGACATTTGAATTTCTCTTGTTTTAGGTGATAAAAAGTATGTTTAATAAGTTTTATGTTTCAAATTATTTCAACAACATTTATTATTCTGATTATCAGCATAAATATTTGCAAATATTTTATCGCTTTTAAATAATATTTGGTTTAAGATTTTAACATTTAATAATCCAATAGTTTACCCCCTATATGTTTTAAAAGTTAAAAATAAACCTTTTAATCTTTTACATACTCACAGTAACTCGAAACACAAGTGATTTTTATGATAGTTAGAGCACTGCAAACCACATAAATAACAACAACTTATGAGAAAAATAAAAATATACAAAAAGGATTTAAATAACGCCATAGGTATCAAATAAATTTATGGTTGTCTTCACCACAGTAATAAACCTACAATATAAAAATAAAATGAAACAAGAAGACAGCAACTAAAAGAACAGAATAAAATACATGAAGAGATAACTGTTAAATCAAAGGCTCTATCAGGGACAGACTCTTTACATATGTATATGAGTATATTAAAGTTTTTACACTGTGAGCATTATAAATAAGGTAAAACGGTGCTTATTTCATGACAGTGGAAGGGATAGACTTACCAAGGAAAAAATATAAATATTTTCACATGTATAATTCTTGAAATGTGAGAGATAAGGAAAATAAGATTAATACAAATTAAACTTTGCACATTCATTTTGTGTTTGGTACATTTATATTAGAATTTTTTATAAAAAACTTCTGCTTTAAATAACAATAAAAGTAAATAACACGAAAATAATGAATCAGCGTTTGTGCGGGTCATTTTGGCTTTTATAAAGTTAAGAACCTTGTTTTAAACTGGTTAACGAAAAACATGTTTCGTATAACAATAACAACGTAAGAACGGAAAATGATTTATAAAATAGCTGCTATTCTATAATTATTATTTTTATAGAACACAATAACGACATTGCAACATATAATCATAGAATGATGATTTATAAACAAAATGTAGTCCAACACTATCTTGTTATGGCTTATCCATTATTTATCCATTATATAATTCATAAAAAAATAATCTTATCGTATAGCATTTAATCACTATTTGATTATATTTTACAATATATTACGAAGTAAGAGACAAAATTTAATTTTATTTATGTAATATTTTATCAAAATTTTCCTCAAAGATGCCTCACAAATTCCCTATTAAAAATATCAAAATTTTAGATTAAAATTATCCGCATTTTTTTTTAATTTTAATATAATCCTCTTAATAGAAAACCCAAAACCTTCTCCATCAGGTTTTTATAAGCAACATTTTTTAAATTTTTCAAATAATTTATACGTTGTGGCTTAGATTCCTAATATCGTGTTAGCTCTTGAACACGAAGTGTTTAAAATGTACTCATTCGTTTTATTTCTAAATCGTTCATTTTTTCTTTAATAAACTTTGTGAATTTTTTAAATTTTAATTCCAACCTAATAATGAAATTATATTTTCTGAAACCAACTTTGTTCTCTATTTCAGCTAATCATTGGCTTTATTTTTGACCTTAATGAAATTATTTAAATGTTAAATGGAAAATCGTTGATATTGTATTCTAAAAATTACAAAAAAAAATTGTAGTTTTTGTAGAATATTTAAATCACAGTGTAGAATTGATGAGTCCAGTTGTACTGACGTTTCTAGAAAAGTATTCCATAAGCCTAGTGAAATATTAGATTAATATAATTAAAAAAAAAATTTTAAATATTATCAATTTTATTACAATAATTTTATTTAAAATGCAACTTAACCAAAACTAAGCAAAACAAAATTACAGTGTTTTCCCTTCAGTAACATTCATAAATAGTTGATTTTTGTTATGCTGTGGATGTGAACTTGTTATTTTATTAGTTTTTTTCTCCCTTGTCCTCAAAACTTTGTTGTATTTTGAGAAAACGTGTGGCTCTATAGTATGTCTATAAATATTGAGTCTTTGGTTGAACTATGTAACACGACAATAACTAAAACTAATGAATAAAACAAAACAATGCAATTAATAGCAAGATACATATAAAATGACACTTAAACAACAACATCAATAATATTAATGTATTTTGTGGTAAAAGTGTCAAATCGTTAACACTCTGCTATTGTTAAATTACGAGGAAAAAAAATAACAAAAGTCATAGCAAAAGTAACAAAAGCAAGTGCAGGAAATTGAACATCACTAGTCTTTACATTCTTAATGCAGCCACTCGCCCAGAAAAAGTAGCAATGGGGGCTGCAAATTCTTCAAGCAAAGCAGATAACAATCTTTGCAATGACAATGATGGTAAGTTACATTACTAAATTGTTTATAAGAAAAATGCTTTTATTTATTTACATTTTTTTAATCCGTTTGTAAAAATTCATTATTTATTCTATTTAATTTTATGTGTAATACTAAAAAGAAATCTTCTTAAACTTTTTAATTACTTTTAACAACTTGAATAAAAGTGGTAGAACCAAAAATGAAGAGCGAAAGAGCAATAAATTATATTTGTATTTATCACGGCGCATTGAATATCAAATACAGAAATATAAAAAAAAAACATAGTAGACATGTGTTGCATTAGCAAACTTTCCTAGAAAAAATAATTTAGCTCTATTTTTAAAATGGCTCAATAGATAAAATGTAAAAAAACCAAAGTAAACAACAAATTTGAAAAAAAAATTTAAGTTTTAATTGTACAAAGAAGTGTTTCTTGATTCGTTTCTTTTCTAGTCGAATTCCCAAATTAAAAATGCTTATTCCTTAAAATCGCTAAAAACTGAAACTAAAGACTATATTTCTTTTTTAAAATGTTCGCCTATAACATTCTACCATAATGCTTAAGTATTTTTTTTTATAGTGTTTTTCTTTCTGTCCTAATATCACATACACATTTCCAACAAAATCTCCAAAACATATAAAACTTCCCAAAAAATCGCTAATTCTCTATTAAGTTTTTTTATCAGCATTAAAAGGATCAGCATTTTGGTGATAAGAGCTTTAGTCTGACAAAACTGAGGAACAACAGGAAATTTGTATTCGTGTTAGTGAAAGAGAAGATAACTAAATAAATATTAAAGTACTTTTTTATTTATTTTTAATTATACTGATATACACAATATTAATAAATAAAGCGATTAACAGCTGTTGTAACAGTTTTCCGAATGAACTTTTAATTGTTTTTATTATAGAAACAACCAATAACTACATAATTTTTTTATAAACTATGAAATTTAAATAAAACTGAGTTAAATATGTTGAATGAACAATAATTTGTAAAAAAATATATTTTCTTAAAAAGGGCATATCTAAATTAACGGAATGATCTTCTTTAATTAAAAACAAAAATCTAATGGGATACTTTGTTTAACCAACATTTCTTTAAGAAATATAAGAGTGACTGACTTAAAAACTAAATATATTAAACCATGAGTATAAGAATGTTACTTAATTACTTCATGTATTATCGAGAAGAATACTTTAATTCATGATAATACTAATATTAGAACCTTTTTTAAATATATAAGGTTTTCTACATTTACTAATAGAAAAAATCTGGTGCTTATTTAGTTGCACTGGTTTACATTTTTTTGTTTTAAAAATGTTTAAAGCAAAACAAAATAATGCACTTTATATCGGGTTTTTCAACAAGAAGTTTGTTTTACAATTGTGGCAACACCAACAACATGATAGTTTTGACATTTAATATTTTGACGTATTCGTAGTAGATGCATTGGCAATTGTTACAATGAATTCAACTTCGCACGAAAATCCACCATGACAATGAGGGTTCTGATAAAGTTATATTTTGTAAAATTCGTGATATTTTCAATTCAATTTCAACAATTGGAGTTATCCAAAACCACTACATGCGTGATATGATTTACGTCTGTAGCCATAACCAGACGGTGGATCATGGATGAAATGTAGCGTCATCCTCACTCTAGAGGATCTTCAGACACATATACTCCGAAGCAGGCCGCAGCGATCTCTCCTTCCTGAAGAGTTAGAGACTATCCAACTTCTAGCCCAGAAAGCATGTAGCTTAATAAAATTTAAGAACACAACCGCAATCATGCTCACTGGACATGGACCATTCATTGTGTTCATTGTGAATGATCCGACCCACACAACCAGTCAGAGAACAGCTAAAAGGCTCAAAATATAGTGGAATTGTTCAGTTGGCTCCTGCTAGCCTTGAAGGGGACTGGGCTCCCTTTTACCCCCGTTGACACATGTAATGACGGTGAGATTCCGTCAAAACATATCAATGTCCTCCGGGGTGGGGGGCACCAAAATCACTACATGATGAATTTTGCGTAAGGATTTGACATTGAAGCCTTACAAGGGTTAACTGGTGCAGGAATTGAAGCCGACCGACCATTCACATCACCGTAGATTCATTCATAAACAACCGGCTGGTTTTTCTAAAAAAAAACATTTTTTCAAACGAAGCCTATTTTCACTTGTCAGGAAGGAAATCTGAAAATCCTAGAGCAATTATTTAGAAGCCTTTGCATGCTTAACGTGTCACTGTATGGTTCACTATATAGTCTGAAGACGTGATTGCTCCGTTGAGTCTGGAAGTGCGGTAACGATCAATAAATCACGCTATCGTGTGATGCTAACAACTTAATTTTGGCCTATTATTTACGTCGTGGATATAACTGACATGTGGTTTGAACAGGACGGTGCCACATGTTACACAGCCAATGAAACGAGCAATTTGTTAAAAACTAGATTTCCGGATTGCATAATTTCACGACAATCAGCAGTAAAGTGGCCAGCCAGATCTTGTGATTTAACACCACTGGAATCGATTTCAGCCTTAAAACAAAAACTCCGTGATGTGATTAACGAAATAAGACCGCCATTTTCCCAAAAAGTGATTAAAAAACTTTGATGAAAGAATCGACATTTGTCAGGGTGGTCGCGGTGGATATTTGCGAGATATCACTTTTCATTTATAATTGCCGAACTTTTCTCTTTGTGATATAATAAAAATTTAAATCATTTTAATCAAAATTTTTTGTTTTATTTTAGAAAACAATTTTCTTGTTGAAAAACCCTTTATATTAAATAGGAAAACCTAATACATATTTCTTTATCGTTCGAATATACCTCGTTCTATAGGCCACTAAATTGCGTATCGAGCCTTGGTTTATTTATTATAATCGAAGTAACTCGCATTGGATCAAAGTTAAATTTTCATGAAATTTTTAAGCATTTCCACCAAATAATATCGAAATCCCATTGTTTCAAATGTTTCTAAAAATATTTTTGAGATGTTTTGCAACAAAAGGGCATACGCAATTCTTTAAACAAATAAAGAAAGCAAAAGAATTCAAATTTCGTAGTTTGTATATCTCAACAAGACCTGTTTAAGATTATCTACCGCTTATGTTCTGCCAAAGCTTATAACTTAAAATTATCGATTACAATTTGCAAGTACTTAAGCAAACACATAAATATACTTAATGATTACATATTTTTAATTAAACATATAACTCCAACTAATGATTATTTAAATTTCAACCTTGAATAAAACAAAATTTTAATTGGTTATATTTATTTTGTGAAATTCATTGAGGTCTTTTTTGAAGATTATCGGAATTAAAAATTTTATTTTAAGCCTACAGTTTTTCAAACATCCACAAAATAAAGAAAATAAAATATCTTTTTTTATTTATCTTTAATAAATATCTTCTTTTCTTTTAAACGATCTTTTTTATATATTTTTTTCTTTTTCGATATTTCGCTTTGCTTTTGAAAGCTTCTTCTTCTTTTTTTTCCTGAAGAAGCTTTCCAAAGGAAAGCGAAATATCGAAAAAGAAAAAAATATATAAAAAAGATCGTTAAAAAGAAAAAAAGATATTTATTAAAGATAAATAAAAAAGATCGTTTAAAAAAACTATAAAAATTATCAAATAATTATATAAGAAAAAATAAAAAAGAAAATAAAATATAAATTCCTTAAAATGTTTGTTTTATACATACGTATATATGCAGATTTTGTGTGCTATAGAAAGATATTTTTTTTAACTAAGTATAATACACACTTTTTACTAATAGTTTTTGAGACTTTTTGACACTTTAATTCAGTTGAACTCTGTTTGGTAGACATTACATACATAAAAAATATGACTTTTCTCTTAATTTCTGTAACCTTGAATAAAGGATAAAAGTTAATCAGCAGAAATTAAAATTCATCAATTTCACCAAAATCAAGTATATTTTACATTGTTGTGGCATTTTAATATTTTAATTATTTTTTTTTTATTGAAAAAAAAAATATTAAAAATAATACTTATTATTATTTAACAATTGTAAAACTTATTTCTTTAGTTAAGAATATATTATACGAGTTGGATCTGCCAACAATTGAAGTTCGATACAAAAAACTAATAAGCAATCAGATTATCAAACTATCACAAAATAAATCGAACATAATTTTTAGTGACTCGGAAGAATATCTTAAACTTAAGAGAAAACCTAAATTAAAAACAACTATATCGGCTATTCATGACTCAACCAAAGAGTTTTCAATACACCTCAATAAACAACCGTCTTATCGTAAAACCCATACAACATGGATAGACATTTCAGACTTTTTTATAGAATCAAACATGCCTGCTAGAAATTCTCTCAATATAAAAGAACTCAAACAATACCATCTCGAAGTTTTTAACAAATGGAAAGAAAATAAGTGAACTTTCTGGTTCTGCGATGGCTCGAAGTCGGAAGCAGGTAATGGATTTGCGGTCTCATAATCAAAAAGGGTTTATTACCATACTATACCTCAATCTTTAAATGTGAAAGCACGGCTATCCAAGATGCATTGAAAATCAAACCAATTAAGGAGAAAATTGTTATATGTTCGGACAGCTTATCATCCATTAAATCCGACCATTAAAAATACAACTAACAATGAACCACTAGTGACTAAAGTCCGTGAATCCCTACTAAAACATAGAAACACCAACCTTCTCTACACACCAGGCCATATAGGAATTACAGGTAATGAATTAGCTGACAAAAGCGCTAAAGAAGCAGTTTTATCTCCAACAATATTGCTTAATAACTATACCAAAAAAGATATTAAAAAGCATACACACAAACAGATAAAAGATCAAAACCAACAATCAATTCTAATTTTCCCAAACGAATATTACAAAACAATAAACCCAAAATACCAAAATATAAAATATGCAACAGGAATGCCAAAATATCAACAAAATTATTAAAGGCCGGGGCACATAGAATCCGTCATGCGTTATACTTTGACTTATTCAACTGAAGTCAAAGTAACGACGGATGAGGTTGGCACAATGAGTACTTTGTTGACGGATAAGAAATCCGCCTTTTTTTTTGTTTTTCTGATTTTATATTTTTTTGCAGCAAAGTTTTATTAAAGTGCACATTTGATATGGAGTTAGACGACATCTTAGACTTTCTATTAATGGTAATTTGTACTATTTATTCCATTATTTATTATTATTATTATTATTTATAATTTATTTTAAAAATATTTTACTACAATAGAGGGAAAACAAAAACAAACAAGAAGAAGAAGTAAATGAAAAATGTCAAAGTACTCACCGTACGTCAAAAGTTAAAAGTTGGCCAACTTTCGTACTTTGCGTTGACGAAGACGTATTGATTGTGACAACGCTGATAAGAAAACGTGTATTTCAACTTACTTGTCAGTTAAAAAACACAACGTATGACGGATTCTATGTGGCCCAGCCTTAATACGTTTAAGACTTGGCCATAGTAAACTTACGCACCAACATATTTTGAAAAAAGAAAATCAAGCTTTGTGCCTGAAATGCAATAACCAACTCACGATGTCTCATCTAATATCTTGTTTTAATAATACAACGCTATCAAAGAGCTCGTTAGAAGCGATTCAAACATTGGACTTTAAGCTTATCTGAAATTCTTAAAAATCTGTAAACAAATGCATACGTAATACACATATATATTTTAATTTATTCCATTTGTAAAAAACACTAAAATATATATAAGTACATATGTAAGGACGAAAGCCACTGCAGTCAGTTCCTATAATTATAATTATTGATTTGTAAATTTATTTACTGTTAATAAATAAATAAATAAATTACTTTAGTTTGTTTGACATAACTAAACTAAATCATACGCCCCTAACAGCTTTTTTTTTTTTTGCTAATTATGCCGTAATTAATATTTAAGTTTAATAGTTGTTAAAAGAGACATTGAAAATCGTTTTTAAGATTTGCTTTAACATAAAAGTGAATTAATTGCTGTTGTTGAACATGCACATAAAATTATATATTATACTCTTAAAATTTTGCATTAAAAAGAGAAAACCAGATTAATAGACGGAATAAAATAGAGAGCGTTTCCCAAATAAAACTCATTTTTATTAGTTTAATGAAGTTTGTTTTAAATTAAATAAAATGGCTTAAAAAAAAGAAAAGTTTGAAAATAAAGGGCTTATCACATTTATTAGTGATAGTAAAATTTTAATAAACCTTTTATGTAGGTTATTTTTTTGCTGTTTTTTATTTATTATTATTTTTTATGGTCTTCCTTTATTTATCGATGTTATGTTGTTTATTAATCATTTCACTGTTTCGAGGAGCAATTGCAAACTGGAAGTTAATGAAGTTATTGATCCTTTATACCAACATCAAAAGGTAGAACAAATGTTTGCACAAGAAAATTGCTTTTTTTAATTCTTGATTCATTTTAACAAAATTAACGAAAATTAAGCAATGAATATGCTTGAGGTTTTTCTTAAAAAGCTTGTTATCAATCATTTGCTGTGATTTTAACATTTTTATAAAGCAAACGATTTTATTAAATTAGCAGCCTTTTTTAAAAGATTTATTCTTTTGCCAATTTAGGTGGAAAAATTGCTTAAATATTATATATGTTTGCTATTCTGTTACAGCTCTTAATCAGCAATAAATAATTTTACAATTTTTCCATCCTCTCTTTTTGGCATTCTGTCCTTAATTTTGACAAAATTTTTAACTTTTACTTTTGAAAATTATCATTTAATTGTTATTGCCATCATGTGCCACTTAACGTATGCGAAATGTGCATTATTACCCATCAGTCATACGTCCTATGATTGATTTTCTTGTAAAGTTGAATATTCGGTATATTTTACTTACTTTTATTTATTCAACACTTCAAGTATTAAAAATATTATTGTTTTTAAAATAATTTTTTTAATTAAAATTAAAATTTTCTTTAATTTGTTTTCTTCTTTTCATTGCAGTAAATTTTGATCACTTCCAAATTCTACGCGCCATTGGTAAGGGAAGCTTTGGCAAGGTATGTATCTGCACATTGTTACAACAAAAACAAAATTCATATAACATTATTACGAACTAGTAGAAGCGTAAAGTTTTGTTATTAGTTTTGCTTAAGTTTTAACATGCAACTGCAAGAATGACGTAAGATTGAAATATTTAACAAACAAAAAAATCGATGCACACCAAAAGCTATAATTATTTTACTTGAACATGCAATAAAATTTTATATTACTTATTTATTAAAAAAAATATATAGTTGTTAACTAATTAGTATTTTTAATTTTTTAATTTGCTTTCATTTCATTTCATCCTAAAAATAATTTACTTTAATCTAGACCACGAATTACTGTTTCGAAATTAGGAAAATTGTTCCCGAAACTCGTACATTTTTGTGTTTGACTCGATTTTCATTGAGAGCGCATCCATTTGTGGTCGATAGGCCAGTGAATTGCACTACACATTACAGGGGCAATTCGCATTTAGCAGAACAGTTCGTATGGGGGATAAACTTCCTCTAGAGGTCTTTCCTGTCACTTTCAATGTGGGAAAATTCAAATTGAATGTCCACAAACACTACTCCCACTTTCCTCCTTCCCATAACCTATTTTCCTAGTTCTGTTACAATGCATGAGTAGCGGTCATCCTCTGAATACTGGTACAACACATCATCTGAAAAAAGCAACGGAATTGCATATACAAATAATGTCTTGATTACTGTCTACATATGGTTACTTTTTCCTAGGACATTAAATAATGTACAGTAAATTAACACATCACCCAAAAAAGTTTTTCTTAAAATAATGAAACTTAAGCTTGACTAGATATTGTTATTTTTATTACAAATTATTGCTTTCTTTCTCATGACATAAAATAACGTGAAGTAGTATTTTTTAGTATATTCTAATATTTTGTCGAGTACTTGTCACTTTTTTAATTAAAAATTTGTAGCTATATTTATGCACGTCTAGCTTTGAATTTAATTGATTTAAAAGTGCTTGAACTTGGTGATAATTAATAATTAAATCATCTTAAACAGCAAAATAAACAAATTAATTTTCATTTTTTTTTCTTTTTTAAAATTAAAAAAAAAGGTAAAGAAAAATGGTAATAAATTTATAATTTTATGCAACTTTCTTTCCAACCCCACTGTACATGATTTAATTTATTTTGTGCATTGGAAGAGGAAAAAAAACATTTACATCCATCAATGAAGATCAAAGCAAAATTGTAATTTGATGAAAGAGCATGTTTCATCTACATTTAAAATTATTTCATCCTTGTAAAAGGTTTTTCTTTTGTTTGTGTATGTAAATGTTTAAGTCCTAGATAAAAGCACTGAAAACGTGGAAGTTAAGTGTTAGAAACAATTGAATTTACATACACTTTTGGCTAGATAACACAAATGGTTATACATACTAATATACGCTTTTATATACGAGTGGTATGTATATTTATGAGAATTTTGTATATTGTGCTTTTTCTCAATATGACTAACAAAATGGTAAAATGGTTTACATTAAACATTGTTCAACTTAAAACTATGTTTATGCTGAGTCATTATTGATTGAGATCTTAATATATTCACTAACAAGTACAAAGTCCTTTAGGAACTACCTTGAAAGTATTTGTATTATAAGTGTAATTTAAAATCAATGAAAAATTAAAAAAAAAACATCCTCATATAAATCTTCACCTTTAACTATTTATAACTATTATTTACCAGCATTGTTTTGCCGTCCCTTTAAAACCGTTTGCCGACTGGTCTTTATATCATCTAATTTTCCCAGTGCTGCCACTTGGTGTCTGCCTATAGTCTCAGTTCATTATTTCTTTCAGAAACAGATGTCCAAATATATGACAGTGTGGGACTCGTTAAAAAAGTGGAAATAAATACAAGTAACTTTTTGACAATGAAATAAAATGACCTCCATTATTCTCATTGCATCGTTTTTAATGAGCAAATAGCACTTCTGATACATTCAATTGACTTCGCCGAAACGACACTATTACCAAAAATGGTATAATTGTTGGATAAGTTGTGTGGCATGATGTACCATACTTGTAAAATTCTAAAAGCGGAAATTGTCGAAGTTCATTATGTTTACGGTTCTATAGCGTTCGTCGTTACCTGTAATGGGGTTTGCAGAAATTTTTCAAAAAAAAAAATAAACCAATATTATCATTATTCTAAAGTACATACTAAACGGCACTTTCTGCAGTTTCGACTTTTCGAGTCAAAAATTCGGCAGTTTTGTTTTTTTACAAAATGATGAAAATGCGCTGTCAGAAAACATTTTTTTTCGCGGATAAAATCGTTGTCTGAAAAGCTGTAAAGAAATTGATGCTTGTTTGCCTTTAATTGCTGAGATATTTCGGCCTTGCAAATAAAATCTTAATCGTGCTAATACAAGTTGTTGAAATGCTGTTTCGACGTTCGTGGATTGTTTAACTCACGAACACTTGTACCCAAATTATAATTCATATCGACCGGAATTCCTTTTTAAAACACGCCAAGTTTGGGCAACTTACACATTCTTTGCAAATAAATTATAAAAAATTTACCAAAACTTCTAAAACTTTAAACGAATCGTGTTAATTCACCAAAGTTTATTATGACTAAGAGTTTAATTTCGGACAGAAAATATTTACCAGGTTCAACATAGCATATGATTTGAAAAGTTAACGCTTCTGCACTTTACAGCGGTAGATATTCCTAAAACAAATATTAACATCTGTTAGAAACTACAGCAGTATAAAAATTTTTAACAATTTCACATTTTAACATTTTTTTCTTTCATTCTCTTTTTTTTAATACTTCGTCAACATTCTACTGGAAAACTTCAATATAAATAATGATTATGTAATTCGGCTGCCATTACTGTAAATATCCACAACAACAACAACAGGTATGCATTGTTCAAAAACGTGATAATGGCATATTATATGCCATGAAATATGTTAGTCGTTCGGCTTGTGAAAGTCGCGGTGCCTTGGGTGGTGTCATTAAAGAAGTTGAACTACTGGCCTCATTGGAGCATTCATTTTTAGTGAATTTATGGTTTTCTTTTCAAGGTAAACTTATTTTCACATTTACACTTTCTATTCCATTTCTACTGTTGATAAAATATAAATTTAAATTCGATCTTACAATATGGATGCGGAATAGAGATTTTTTATTTTAATTAATTTCTTAGAATGTTGTCATCTCCAGAAGAGAAAAGATAAAAAATGTAATTATTTATAAGAGTTCTAATTTAACACATAAAATCTGAATTTATTTTCTATACACTTTTGGTAAACTTCCGAAATCGATTGCAAAATTCGTCGACAATATTAAAACATGTTCGTCAGTTATTTTAACATAGCGTAAGAATTAAAGGAGTTTCTTGGAAACAGATATATAGGATATTTGAGCTGCTCCTTACAACAAAATATATTTTGCCAGACATCAGCACAGAGTACCCAAAATAATATGTCGTTAAGTTTTTTGTTTCAAAATTTGTTAAGCATTTTTAATTAGAATTTGTGCCCTTTTTTACCTTTTTTACCTTGTTCAAGTTTAAGAAAGGTGGTAGTCAAAAAAGTTTAAAATATTCGTCTTTGCAACAAGAAGTTTGCTTTTCAATTGTGGAAGCATTTTGACGTATTCATAGCAGATGCATCGGCATTTGTTGCCATGAATTTCAATTTCGCATGAAAACCGCATTCAAATAATTAAAATCCACTAGGAAAATGATGGCTCTGCTTAAATTAGATTTCGTAAAATTCGTTATTTTTTTGGACAACATTAGCGACCTTCTGAAACCGCTATTAAGAATTTGGTCGTTAAATTTGAGTCGACAGGCTCTATACAAAATGTGTGAATACCAACGTGTGCTCGGTCGGGTCATTTAACTGAAAATGTCGCAGCCGTGAGCCACAGTGTTGAAGCAGTACCAAATTTATCTATACATCGACGTTCTTAGCAATTGGGGTTATCGAAAACAACCACATGGCAACTTTTGCGAAGGGATTTGACTTTAAAGCCTTACAAGAATCACCTGATGTCTGAAAATCCTAGAGGGATTATTGAGAAGCCTTTTCATGCTCCAAGTGTCACTGCATGGATCACGCTATCGCGAGATGCTAACAGCTCAATTTTGGCCTATTATTGACGACGTGGATATCATTAACATGTGATTTCAAAGGGACGCTGCCACATGTTACACAGCCAATGAAGCGATGAATTTATTGCAAACCAAATTTCTTGATTGCATAATTTTACGACAATCAGCAGTTAAGTGATCAGCTAGATCGTGTGATTTAACACTACTTGATTCTTTTTTGTTGGGCTATGCTAAGAAGAGAATCTATACGGAGCAAATCGAATCGCTTTCAGCCTTAAGCCTCAAAATCCGTGATGTGATTAACGAATAGGACCGCCATTTTGCCAAAAAGTATTTAAAAACTTTAATGGACATTTGCTTGATATCATTTTTCAATCAAAATTGCCGAACTTTTCTCTTCGTAATACAATAAAAAAAGGTGCCCCTGTAGGCTAGTAGGTAGTGTGCTAGCTTACATGACTGGGGGTTGTGGGTTCGATTCCCAACAAAGACCTTGGTTTCTTTCACTACAAATAAAATTTGACTGTCGATTGGGCTGCACAGTGATGAAGGAATAGTCACTGTCTTATACGACAGATAATTTCCGTAACTATCATTCTACTTTCGCTACCTGCCGATCTATTCTCTATCCTTTTCCTAAAGAATGTAGAGCCCTGTACTTGACTAAATAGGCATTGTTGGCCTGAAGTGCTAGTTCTCTTAAAAAGAAATCTAAATTTTTTATTTTATTTTCTTTTAAAAAACAAAGTTCGTGTTGTAAAACCCTTTATATCCCAAAACAAATTGTAACTAAAAAATGTAAAGGCATAAATAATAATAAACTTTTTCTCTATTATTATTAGAATTATTATTTTAGTTTGAATTTTCCTACAAAAACGTGTTTTTTCTATAAAAAAAATAACCAATAGGTTGCCATAAGGAAAAAACATTGTATATATAGATTTCTATTTAACATTTTGCGTCATAAAAAGTCATGTTAATTTTATTTTACTGCTTTCTTTAATCACAATATTCGCCATTTTAGTTTTTGCTTTACTTTATCTGCTAAGTTGAAGGCAAAATATATAAGTTTTAGAAACATCGTTGCCATTTAAAATATTGCTTTTGGATTACATCAGATGAGTTAAGTATCTTTCAACACTGCTTTAATAGAAACAAGTAAATAATAAAAGAAAATCAAAATAATTTGAAGTGAAAATCTTCTATTGAATAATTTAATTTTTATGAAAAAATGTATTTAAAATAAAAACGGAGTTTCTTTTGCTTAAAGAATTTCAAACAATAAGGAGAAAGAAGTAAACAGATTTTCTGAATTTGTAAATTAGATGAAAAAGGTGATTTTAATTTATTATTGCTTAATATTTTGGCAATTTTATTCTAGAAATTTATTCGATAAGCCAACGTGTTTAATTCCTTAAAATATTTTATCAAAATCAATCATCGATTACTGTGACGATGAGAAACTTACGTGAAATTTTTGGGAGAAACAACGTGGCAAGAAAACGCACTATTTATCGTGTAGGGAATGGTTTCTAAGAAAGAGGGTCTGACAATGATAGGCCCAAGCATGGACTACAACGAACTGCAAGATCGGCTGAATACATTACCGCTGCTCAAGAAAGTTTTCAAAACAAATCATCAAATTTAATTCGACGCCGTGCTCAGGAGCTTGGTTTTTAAAGAACAACTTTGGTCACAATTTTGCACAATGATTAAGATCTGTTTCTATATAAGATTCAATTCAAACAAGAGCTTCTTCCACAAGACCATTTACGTTGCCGTACATATGCCAATAGAATGTTACAGCTCGCCCAGGACAACCCCAATTTTCATGTAAAAAATCATAATGAGTGAAAAGGCACATTTTCATTTGAATAGATATGCGAATATAATATATATATATATATAATAGTCGGTATATAATAGTCGGTACTGGGAAGTAGGAAACCATCAAATTATTAAACAGACATCTTTGCATCCATTAAAAGTGAAAGCCTGGTGTGCAATATGCTCAGGAGGAATCATTGGACCTTACTTCTTTAAAAATGAAAACAGCATCACGGTAACTGTGAATGGGGAGCGATATCGTGATATGATTGAAAGTTTTTTAATGCCAAACTACATGCTTTGGGCTTGGTTAACATGTGGTATCAACAAGACGCTGCCACATTACATACAGCCAGGATTACAATGGAATTATTGTGAGAACTCTTTACACAATAAGTTATTTAAAAAAATGGCGATGTCGATTGGGCTCCACAGTCACCTAATTTAACTGTTCCAGACTTCTTTTTGTTGAGATATCTGAAAAGTAAGATATGTGCAAACAAGCCAGAAACGCTGGAGCAACTCAAACAAAATTTATATTCGTGATGAAATACCACGTGAAATGTTTGAGAATGTAAAGAAAAATGTGCCCAAAAGGGCTCACATTTGCCAATTAGCAGAGGCGGAAATTTATCTGATATTGTGTTCCACACATAAGTGCCGACATTAAATAAAACATCCATCAATATAAGATTCATTCTCTTTCATTTAATCAAAAATTATAAACAAATAAAGGTATACCTTCTCGGCGGACACTCTTATCTTAATTTCTTTTACATATTAAATTGTATCTTCATTGTTTTATTTAAAAATATTTAGAACATATATAGCTTATTTCCCTGCAAACGTATTCAAATATGTTGCATAGATGGTCATATTTGCAACCAAAAAAATGTCTATTCTAATTTCACAAATTTCCATTAAATTTGTTTTTTTTATTATTTTTCTATGGCCTTACACTTAGATGAAGAGGACTTATTTATGGTTTGTGATCTGCTAACAGGTGGAGATTTGAGATATCATCTACAAAATAGAGTAAGTATTGAAAAAGAATAGTACATGTTTTTATGTTGTCAAGTATAAAAAGCACGTGTCAAAACAGTAAGAAGAACCTCCTGCGATGACATGTATATATACAAATATATATGTATATATATATATATATATATATATATATATATATAAATGTGTGTGTGTGTAAGTGTGTGGGTGTATAAAAATGAACTGCTTAAAACCATTTTTGTTATGCACACATTATTTTAATACATAAAGAAACGTACAAAACATTTTTTGCTCAAATTATATATGCCAGAGTTTACAGTGGTAAAATATTAAAGTATGCGAAATTTAAAATTCATACCTTTTTTTAATCACCATTTAAGATAACTAAAGTTAAAATCACTACGAATTATGGAAACTATGAAATTATGGTATGGCGACAGCAAAAACCAATTATGTGAACTTTTGAAAAGTTGTGATGTAGTGAAGGTAATCACAACTTTTAAAACAAGACTAAGTTGCTAGTATTTTTGATAATCACTTAGTTTTTTATAAACAAATTGTTCAAGCCAACATCTTTATATAAAAATTAAGCAAATTTAATTTATATTTTCAATTTTTCGCCACACCATTAAAAAACTTAATTTTTATATAAAGACCGTGTGCTTGAAAAAAAATATTTATTAAAACTTCAATTAACTACAATTATTATTCAAATTTCGTTTTATTACTAAGAAAACCACTTTACAAAGCCTTAAGGCCTCTTTAATTTGTGGCTGAATTTTTTTGAAAATATCCGTCATTTTGCTTGGCATTTCTAAATATATTTGCAATTCGAAAACTAATTTATTGTTATAATCTTATTCCAAAAACCATATGTACTGTTTACATTTTCAACTGCGGCCTAATAACATACCGTTTGTAACATATTATATGAGAGAATATCTATAGAATAATGATACGGTTTTTGTTAATAATACTATAATAACAGATAATAATAAAATAGCACTTATAACAATATCATGATAAACCATGTAAAATGTGCATATTTTTATGAATCTGCCTGTATTACTTAACTATTGTTGCCATGCAATTGTAACAAAACAGAATTTAAAAAATTAAAATTTACGAAGCAATTTTAAACAGGTTACAACCGATTTACCGTAATTAATTCTTTAAGGCTGAGATAAAAAAATGAACTATTCAGTTTACTGCTAAAGGTTATCGATTGGTTATCGGGCCTATGTAATAATAATAACAAAAAAATGTATCTATTCGACAAAAACCCCACCTTTCCCTCTAAGAATATAAATTAAAAAATATTTTCTTATTTTTCTAACTCGATTGCTTTTAAAATATTCAAATTGTTTTTATTTCTTATTTTATTCCCTTCCACTGTATTATTATTTTATAAAAGCACAACATTTACCTCCTAACAAATGCGGTTGGGGTTTTTACAGATATTTAGGTTTCTCCTTTTAACTACTTTAACACGTTTCACTCTTTAGAGTGTTTTCTTCTTCTTTAATGTTTATGCTTGTCTCTGCCCCCCTTGTTTTTCTTTTGCATTATTGGGCACTATAATGTTGTTCTTATATTTTGTTGTTAACAATTTTTCTTACATATTTTTATTTTATTTTTTTAGGTAGAGTTTTCTGAAGAAAGTGTTGCCTTATTAGTGTGTGAACTGGGTAGTGCTTTAGATTATTTACAATCACAACGTGTTGTTCACAGGTGAGTTAAACCCCCAGTTCTTTTATTTGCATTAGAATTCAATTCAATAAATGTATAAATGTATTGAGGTACATAGTAAACGGAGAATATATTTTAAAAAATAAATTATATATTTGAATATTAATTATAATTGTTTTTTAAGGAAAGGTCGTACATGAGGTACATAGTAAACGGAGAATATATTTTAAAAAATAAATTATATATTTGAATATTAATTATAATTGTTTTTTAAGGAAAGGTCGTACATGAGGTACATAGTAAACGGAGAATATATTTTAAAAAATAAATTATATATTTGAATATTAATTATAATTGGATTTTAAGGAAAGGTCGTACATGAGGTACATAGTAAACGGAGAATATATTTTAAAAAATAAATTATATATTTGAATATTAATTATAATTGTTTTTTAAGGAAAGGTCGTACATGAGGTACATAGTAAACGGAGAATATATTTTAAAAAATAAATTATATATTTGAATATTAATTATAATTGTTTTTTAAGGAAAGGTCGTACATGAGGTACATAGTAAACGGAGAATATATTTTAAAAAATAAATTATATATTTGAATATTAATTATAATTGGATTTTAAGGAAAGGTCGTACATGAGGTACATAGTAAACGGAGAATATATTTTAAAAAATAAATTATATATTTGAATATTAATTATAATTGGATTTTAAGGAAAGGTCGTACATGAGGTACATAGTAAACGGAGAATATATTTTAAAAAATAAATTATATATTTGAATATTAATTATAATTGTTTTTTAAGGAAAGGTCGTACATGAGGTACATAGTAAACGGAGAATATATTTTAAAAAATAAATTATATATTTGAATATTAATTATAATTGTTTTTTAAGGAAAGGTCGTACATGAGGTACATAGTAAACGGAGAATATATTTTAAAAAATAAATTATATATTTGAATATTAATTATAATTGGATTTTAAGGAAAGGTCGTACATGAGGTACATAGTAAACGGAGAATATATTTTAAAAAATAAATTATATATTTGAATATTAATTATAATTGGATTTTAAGGAAAGGTCGTACATGAGGTACATAGTAAACGGAGAATATATTTTAAAAAATAAATTATATATTTGAATATTAATTATAATTGTTTTTTAAGGAAAGGTCGTACATGAGGTACATAGTAAACGGAGAATATATTTTAAAAAATAAATTATATATTTGAATATTAATTATAATTGTTTTTTAAGGAAAGGTCGTACATGAGGTACATAGTAAACGGAGAATATATTTTAAAAAATAAATTATATATTTGAATATTAATTATAATTGGATTTTAAGGAAAGATCGTACATGAGGTACATAGTAAACGGAGAATATATTTTAAAAAATAAATTATATATTTGAATATTAATTATAATTGTTTTTTAAGGAAAGGTCGTACATGAGGTACATAGTAAACGGAGAATATATTTTAAAAAATAAATTATATATTTGAATATTAATTATAATTGTTTTTTAAGGAAAGGTCGTACATGAGGTACATAGTAAACGGAGAATATATTTTAAAAAATAAATTATATATTTGAATATTAATTATAATTGGATTTTAAGGAAAGGTCGTACATGAGGTACATAGTAAACGGAGAATATATTTTAAAAAATAAATTATATATTTGAATATTAATTATAATTGGATTTTAAGGAAAGGTCGTACATGAGGTACATAGTAAACGGAGAATATATTTTAAAAAATAAATTATATATTTAAATATTAATTATAATTGTTTTTTAAGGAAAGGTCGTACATGAGGTACATAGTAAACGGAGAATATATTTTAAAAAATAAATTATATATTTGAATATTAATTATAATTGTTTTTTAAGGAAAGGTCGTACATGAGGTACATAGTAAACGGAGAATATATTTTAAAAAATAAATTATATATTTGAATATTAATTATAATTGGATTTTAAGGAAAGGTCGTACATGAGGTACATAGTAAACGGAGAATATATTTTAAAAAATAAATTATATATTTGAATATTAATTATAATTGTTTTTTAAGGAAAGGTCGTACATGAGGTACATAGTAAACGGAGAATATATTTTAAAAAATAAATTATATATTTGAATATTAATTATAATTGTTTTTTAAGGAAAGGTCGTACATGAGGTACATAGTAAACGGAGAATATATTTTAAAAAATAAATTATATATTTGAATATTAATTATAATTGGATTTTAAGGAAAGATCGTACATGAGGTACATAGTAAACGGAGAATATATTTTAAAAAATAAATTATATATTTGAATATTAATTATAATTGTTTTTTTAGGAAAGGTCGTACATGAGGTACATAGTAAACGGAGAATATATTTTAAAAAATAAATTATATATTTGAATATTAATTATAATTGTTTTTTAAGGAAAGGTCGTACATGAGGTACATAGTAAACGGAGAATATATTTTAAAAAATAAATTATATATTTGAATATTAATTATAATTGGATTTTAAGGAAAGGTCGTACATGAGGTACATAGTAAACGGAGAATATATTTTAAAAAATAAATTATATATTTGAATATTAATTATAATTGGATTTTAAGGAAAGGTCGTACATGAGGTACATAGTAAACGGAGAATATATTTTAAAAAATAAATTATATATTTGAATATTAATTATAATTGTTTTTTAAGGAAAGGTCGTACATGAGGTACATAGTAAACGGAGAATATATTTTAAAAAATAAATTATATATTTGAATATTAATTATAATTGGATTTTAAGGAAAGATCGTACATGAGGTACATAGTAAACGGAGAATATATTTTAAAAAATAAATTATATATTTGAATATTAATTATAATTGTTTTTTAAGGAAAGGTCGTACATGAGGTACATAGTAAACGGAGAATATATTTTAAAAAATAAATTATATATTTGAATATTAATTATAATTGTTTTTTAAGGAAAGGTCGTACATGAGGTACATAGTAAACGGAGAATATATTTTAAAAAATAAATTATATATTTGAATATTAATTATAATTGGATTTTAAGGAAAGGTCGTACATGAGGTACATAGTAAACGGAGAATATATTTTAAAAAATAAATTATATATTTGAATATTAATTATAATTGGATTTTAAGGAAAGGTCGTACATGAGGTACATAGTAAACGGAGAATATATTTTAAAAAATAAATTATATATTTGAATATTAATTATAATTGTTTTTTAAGGAAAGGTCGTACATGAGGTACATAGTAAACGGAGAATATATTTTAAAAAATAAATTATATATTTGAATATTAATTATAATTGTTTTTTAAGGAAAGGTCGTACATGAGGTACATAGTAAACGGAGAATATATTTTAAAAAATAAATTATATATTTGAATATTAATTATAATTGGATTTTAAGGAAAGATCGTACATGAGGTACATAGTAAACGGAGAATATATTTTAAAAAATAAATTATATATTTGAATATTAATTATAATTGTTTTTTAAGGAAAGGTCGTATAAATTTTTCAATATTTTACAAAAACAAAATATTTATATTGTTATTAGGGCAGCTACTTGAGCTCAATTTACTACTGTTTCCTTTCTTCGTTTCAGAAAATTATACATTTTTTCATCAGTGCGAGTAAATGGCATTGTAAAATTTACAACTTTCTTTTTATTGTCATCATCGCAACTTTACTCACTAACCCAATATCATAATAATTGAAATTACTTATCAGAGGAAAAGTAGTCAAATAATGCGAGGCATAATGGGTAGAAGAAGTGCAAGACATCAAAATAAATTATTGCTATGTCAGGCTTTAAATTGAAAAAACTTTGTCATATCATTTCACTTCATAATTCTATGTCCCGTGTGGCAAGTTACGTCGCTATGAAGTCAAAAGCAATTTTGCAACATCCTACCCCAAGATAATAATAAGATTTTTATTTTCTAAATTTGAATAAAATAGAAATATATAAAAACCATTTTTGTTTCGCTGGCAATATTTAACAGTTTACTTGAATGTAGTAAAATATATTTAAAAATTTTTTCTTTTGGAATCAAGAAAGTTTTTTTTTAATTTAGCTTTCCCAGTTACCAAATCGCTTTAATTGGAAATATGTAATTTAGAATAAAAATAAAATAATATAAAAAAACCCTAGAAATGTTAAAAAGCTGCAAAAAATTATCTCATTAAGTTTTATTAAAAATATACTGAAAATTCTAGTTACGCCCTTTCTACATTAAGAAAACGATATATATTCTCTCGTATTTCTTTCCAAATAAATAAATTACATTTGCATTTATTTTTATTAAATCTTTTTATAACTAGAGATGTCAAACCGGATAATATACTGTTAGACGGAGCTGGTAAGTAACTTATTTTTATAATTTTATTTCTTACACTAAAAAATACATTGTTAGACTAAAACAATAGAAAATTGTTTATTTGATTAGTTTGTTTGATTAATTTATATATTAAACTAACGCCAAAGTAAAGCAATTTGTATCCTACGAATAAATATGCCTAGTAGTCTCAAACATATAAAGGAAGTTACGTTAAAAATGGTTCTCACGAAATATAAAAAAAGTTTTTAAATTCATCTAAATTAGATATGATAATAATAGCCTTATTTCTTTAAGTGAAGAATAGCTAAATACATATGTTCCAACTAAAAACACAACCGAGCTGTATTTCGCCTATATTTATGCGCAACTTATTATATTATTTGTAAATTAATCTATATATATAAAAGAGGATGTGTGTATGTATGTAAGAAATGGACTCGAAAACGCCTGGGCCGATTTTAATGAAATTTTCAGAGAATCTTCAGAATATTCAAGCCATTGTTATGCTTTTCAAAACGAGATATCAATCTCTTAAATCGGTTATGTAGTTCCGAAGATATTTACAAAAAAAAAACTCACTAATATATAATAAAATATCAAAATTTTAAAACTTCCGAAATGTTGCATTCAAAAATCCGAGTTTTCGGTTTATTTATATTTACAAAATATTTACATTACTATATAATACAACGTATTCCCCGCTACGCCGGTAAAAAATAACGGTACAATCCAACAAACTTTGCTGTTTTGTGTTCATAAGTGAGAAACCTATAAGTGAAATCGATTTAGTAAATAACAAGTGTTTTTAAATTTACAATAGTGAAATAACTTCACAAATTATTTTTAATGCCAATTCATCAAATAGGTAATATGATTACTGTCGTTCCAACAACCAATAATAAAATGTTATAAAAGTAAAAAAACAAAACACATCATTGTTCCTTTTGCACTATTCCAGTTTACTAAAATGCCACCTAAAAAACAGCTCTTGCTAAAAAAACCATCGCAACGCGGCAGCAGAGGACAAGAAGAGCCGCTGAATCAGCTGAGGAACACGAATCACGTCTTCAGGAAAATCACGGCTTCAGCAAATGCGTGACAAGAAATTTTTACCTAAAAATCGGTTGACTCTGTTACCAATCAAGACCATGTTGTAAATTATCTAGTCGAATTTTAAAATTCGCTTGAATTACCTGCGCTACCGCCCCACCGCCTGCAAGGGAAAGTTGGTGTTCCAATTATTTTGCTTAGAAATATCTGCCAGCCACGACTTTGCAATGGGACACGTTTAGTCATGAAAATGTGATTGAAGCAAACATTTTAAAAGGAAAATATAAGGGCGAGGATGTTCATGATACCACGCATTCCTATGATTCCTCCATATTGCCGTTTGATTTTAAATGGCTTCAGTTCCCCATACGTGTTGCTTTTGTAATGATTCCTGTTTTTCGCATGGTCAATTATATGTATCATGTTCACGTGTTAATAAACCAACTGCTTTGTTTGTCTATAACGCGAACCAAAATCAATCGAAGAATGTCGTATATGTAAAAGCATTCCAATAGAATAAGACGTATTATATAAGCACACAAAAATAATGAATTGTGGAAAAGATAAAATTATTTAAAAAAAAACATAAAAACGAAAAAAAGTAATTGTGTTCTTTCTGATTAATTTTCCTGAATGATTGACTTGCAAAGCAGTCACGGGCACGCTAGTAATTTATATAATTTATAAATTATTAGTAATTATTTTAATTTATTATAAGCAAAAAAAAAATTAAAAAATAACTATGATATTCCTCTATATTAAAATATCTAAAGTAAGATGACTACAATATTTTCATAACACAAATTTTAAAGTCAAGAAGGACTTTAGTAAAAATCTTTTGTTCTAATGACCTTGGTTTAAAGTATACACAATATACCTTCCAACATGTTGATCTCAATGATGATTTTGACATGTCTTTTTATTTTGATCAGAAAAAAAGCAACGGGTTGTATTACATAAATGTATAGCAGGTAACAAACTGCTATTAAAATAGCAAGTTTTTTTATTATATCTTAAACATATACACTTAAAATATCGTTTATTTTAGGTATCTATTAATAGTAAAAACAAAATTTATAATAATATTGCAAAGTTGATATATGATGTCTATTAAATTTTCCTATACTGTATATATAAAATCTTTACACGTCTTGAAAGAAATTATAGAGAAAATATCATACTTATAACACGTCATATTTATATTTCTTTTGGCACTACATATAGTATTGAAAATGTCGGCGCAAGCTTCAAGGCTCAAAAGTAAGCAAATGTTGTAAAAGATAAATACTCGTTCATTTACCATGTTTTTCAACCTTTAATACGACGTACTAAGCATTTTGTAATCATACATTACACATGATTATTTTTGCTATTATAATAATAAAAATTACACGCATTAGCATCTAAATAATACATATCGTGCCGTAGCTTAAAAAATAATTCAATGTGTTTCTAGTCTCAGTATTTAACTTAATTAAATTTTGCACATGCAGTTGTGAAAAAAAATTAAAACGGTTAATTGCATGATACATATATACTTAAGAATTAAATTTAAATAATAATAATAATAAATTTAAATAATAATAATAAAATAATAAAAGGTTTTGTAATTCAAAGTGTAAAATAATTTGCTTGCCTGTCAAAAATGAAAATGAATTTAAAAACTAAAGTGTATTCCCATAGAGATGTTATTTTTTTTTAACCACGTCTGGAAGACATTTAAAATTTTAACATAAAATAAAGTAAAGTACTGTGTCTCCTAAAAGACAACTTTAAGAAATAAAGCTAAAAAAATAGGGATGTCCCGATAGATACGTGATTTTTCAAGTAACTGTCCTTACCAGCTTAACAATTTTGGAAATTTATAAAGAATTTGCAGCACAACAAGTATGAAAAATGAAAATTAAAGTATTTTCCCATAAAGACGTGATTTACATTTTAAAACTGTTTGTCCTCTATTAAAACAGTATAAAAATAAAATTAAAAATGAAAGGATATTCTGAAATTTGACATACATATAAATATATACATACACAGCTGCGGTCAATATAATAGTACCAGTTGCAATATTCTGATTCGAAAGATATAAAAATTTCACCTATTTACTATATTATTATTTTTTGAGTGTAAAAAACAGTTACATTTTTTATGGTATCTCAGAGTGTGTCCATTTGTTGTGAAATTTCATAACTCTCAATCAGTTATAAAATATCTTTTGTCAACACTTGTCATTTCACGCAGTTAATAAAATAGAACCAGTAGATGTTTTTATATTTGTTTTGCAAAATTTTGTGTAAAAAAGTAAAAGCGGAAGGTAATAAAAACTTTTTAATATAGTTTCTATAAGATCGTGCAATAATTTTATAAAAATTATATAGTTATGGGTCGCGAAAAGCTTCGTTCGCCTGAAAACGTAAATTAATAAGAAAACATTTGCGTCCGAGGGTAAATCGTATTCCCAAATTAGGGAATTGCTGGGCTGTGCCAATAAAATTATAATAAATAATAAATTCCCTAGGATATGAACAAAAGGATTAATGCCGTAGTAGGAAGCAAGTTTTGCCACTCTTAATAGTAAAACGGTTAATATGAACGACTAAAGCAAATCCCTTTATGACAGTTACGAAGCTCAAAAAAGCATTGCATGTACCGGCAAACGTAGAAACTATTCGCCGCAGACTTCGAGACAACAGTCTCAATGCCTGTAGTCCTCGAAAAGTGCCGCTCCTTTCCTCTAAACATGTTGCTACGCGCATATATTTTGCTAGAGCACATCTAAATTGGCCAAAGGAAAAGTGGAAAAATGTGCTATGGACTGACTTTTTGGTGTAAAGGGTTCAGGATGTGGTGTTCGAAGGTTACCTAACAGCGAATACAAGACACAATTCACAAACTATCAAGCATGGAGGTCATGGTATTGTAGTATAGGGTTGCTTCTCGTATCAAGGTGTGAGTCTTCTAGCAAACACACCAGGAAAATGGCAAAAAAAATGGTTCCATGCTAACTCCATCAACGTAATGGAGTAGCCTGTACGGACGGACATAAATAAGGGTGTATCTAAAATAAAACCACCCAGCGTTGAAGGGCTCTGGAAGGCTGTGCAGAAAATTTGTTGTCAGTATAAATTTTTACGAGGTCCTATTATATTGACCGCAGCTTTTAATTTACGAAAAATAAACCAAAATGCATCAACTGCTTGAAGTCAACGTGCTGACGATGTAAATTGTTTATTTTAAATTGTCATTACCCACCTTTCCATAATTATTTGAACACAAATCGTTATCGACAAAAACATTTCGAAATGTCCTTTCTGTTAATAGAAAAGTTAAAAATCGTACATTATTATTTGTTTAGAAAATCAAATACAATTCTAATCTAGAAGGCGTAAAAATCAACTAATATTGGCTCTTAAAAGGACATTAAGGATATTAAATTTGAATTTACGATCTAGAGAAATGTGCTTGAGTTTAATAGAATGTGAAGGCTAGTTTAAAGCCTACACATAGCTTTTATATGATATTTTCAGGATATTTTTTTTTTTTTTTGCTTTGATATCTCAAAAAATTCTAATATCCGAGATTTCTCCTTCTTCTGATCTTCAAGAGAGACAACAATTTTTTTTCATTTGCTAAAGTAGCAGTGATAAGTGACGTCATTCTTGTGACTATTTTCTGTTTCCTTTCGACTACAGTTGTATCGTTCTTAATGCATTTGATAAAGATGTTCTTAAAATGCAAGTAATAATTAATAATCTAATTAAGCAAATAATCGAGAATACATAAATTTTTTTTTGTTTTCTTTAAAAAATTAACACAAAAATTTGTACAAACATTTTTACAAATTTCTTTCTACAAACAAGTTTATTTATAAAACTAAAATAAATTATTAATAGTTTCAAAAATGAATATTTTTAGCGACCTTCTATCTTCTATCTTAAAAGTCACAAAACGACTTTTCTACTCTAAACCACCTGAAAATCAATAGCTTACGAATTAAAAGGTTATTTAATCACTGTGCTCTAGAACTCTTTAAAATATTGACCTATAAGTGATTAGTTGAGCATATTTTCATATTATTTTAAGCTGTTATTATATGAATTTCCAATAGATTAGAAAATATATAAACATGTTGTAATATTCAAATAAATTATCCATTTAAAAACTGTTATTGTAAAAGAAGCAATTTAAGAATATAATTTTTAAAACAATAACTGTTTTTAATAACACAGGGAAATTGTAATTTAAAATTTAAAAAAAAGCAACAAAAACAATAACAAAATATACTACACAGAATATACCTGATTATTAGCAATTAGACTTTTTATTTAAAATGTATATTTTTTATGTTATTTCAAATTGGTTTAACTAACCTTTATTATTATTAACCACTATATATTAGGAAAATTCAGCAATCACAAAGAAAAAAAATTATACTGAACAAATTCTGTTTATTATTACAGGACATGCACATTTGACTGATTTTAATATTGCAACAAGACTTGAAAGGGATAGTCTCGCCTGTAGTATGTCAGGCACAAAACCGTATATGGCTCCTGAAGTATTTATGTGTGCACTGGATGAAGTTGGTAAGAGTAAAAAAGGACTATTGCATGTAGGGTAAAAAAAAAGCTTACAAAAATATAACACGCACACTTGCATGCTCAAAATTAACTTAATTTTAAAAAATTTAAGTGAAATAATATTTTAATAAACTTTATGTATATCGTCACAAAAAAATGTAAACAGTTGTATTTCAAATTTTAAAAGTTTTATGGGACTAACTGAAATTTCGAAAGACAATTTGAATAAACAAGTTTAAATCCCTTTATGTCCAATAATGAGGATTTATTTTAGTTATGTTTATATTGTTGTTGTATCGGGTTTTTCAACAATTTGTTTTTTTTTCAATTGTGGCAACACCAACAACATGATAGTTTAGATATTTGGTTTTTTGACGTATCCATAGTATTTGCGTTGGCAACTGTTACAATGAATTAAATTTTGCACGAAAATCGCACTAAAATAATTAAAATTCGTGATAATTCCGTATAACATTATCGTCCTTCTGAGACCGCTATTAAGAATTTGGTTGTTAAATTTAAGTCGACAGCGTCAATACTAAATGTGCGAACACTTAGGCATGTTCGACCGGGTCGTTAAACTGAAAACATCGTAGCCGTGAACCACAGTGTTGAAGCAGATAAAAATTTGTCAATTCCTTGAAGTTCTCAAAAATTGGGGTTATTCAAAATCACCACGTGGTGAATTTTGCGTAATGATTTTGGTGCAGAAATTGAAGCCGACCGGCCGTTCATATCGCCGTAGATTCGCTCAATCCATTTAGGAACTACCAGTCTGAAAAAATAACTTCTTTAGACGATGCCCATTTTCTCTTATCAGAATATGTTAACAAGCAAAATTGTCGCATTTGGGCTTCTAAAAATCCTGGAGCAATTATTGAGAAGCGTTTGCATGCTTAACGTGTCACTGTATGGTATGTTATATAGTCTGGAGGCGTGATTGGGCTGTTTTTTTCTTCGAAAATTGCGGTAACGTTTAACGGATCACGCTATTGTGAGATGCTACCTCAATTTTGGACTATAATTGACGACGTGAATATCGTTGACATGTGATTTCAACAGGACGGTAATACATGTCACACAGGCAATGAAACAATCAATTTATTGCAAACCAAATTTTCCGAACGCAGAATTTCATGACAATCAGCAGTTAAGTGCCCAGCCAAGTCGTGTGATTTAACACCACCAGATGTCCGTCTTTTATGTTAAGGGCAGAGTCTATACCGAGCCAATCGAATCATTTTCAGCCTTAAAACTCAAAATCTTTGATGTGATTAACGAAACAGGACCGGCATTTTGCCAAAAAGTGATTAAAAACTTTAATGAAAGAACCGACATCTGTCAAGGTAGTTGTGGTGGACGTTTGCCAAATATCATTTTCCATTCATAATTTTCGAACTTTTCTCTTTGTAATACAATCAAAATTTTAATCATTTTAATCAAAATTTTTTGTTTTATTTTTTTTTTTAACAAACTTCTTGTTGAAATACTTTGAAAAACTCTTTGTATATAAGAATGCTTCAAAAAATAAAATTTTAAAAAACTTAAATTTGTCCCATCCTATTTATCTAAATAGAATATACATACGTCGAGTTCTGACGAAGGTTGAAGCCAATTAGAAAGTTCATTTCATATTCTCTTTACAATTTATTACAATTAATAAGGAACTTAAACCAAAAACTGAAAATTACTATATAATTCGTTTATAAAACATAGTTTAATATCCAGCAATACATAATTTGATGTATTTCAATAAAATTGAAAAATTGCATGAGTAGAGATCATCCCCTGAATACTGGTCCGAACGAAAAAAAGGGGTGTAAGCAAGATACTGAAAATTAAAAAAATTAAGCAATTTTAAACGTGCAGAAGTTAAATGTTTATCTTTGTACTATTGTAATTCTTTTTCGTCTTACCCAGCTGTTTATTGGTTATGAATGGCGAGCGCTTTCGATGTGAAGACATCATTCTCAAGCCGCGTTCTAATCTGTACTAGTGAGTCAGTGTTCGAGTTTAGGGAGTTCTGTTGTTAAGGTCGTATCTACTCATGTAGGTACGTGTGTCCGTCTGAGGGTGTTTGCCGTTTGTTCCAGTGTATGAGTAGTTTTAGTGGTGTGAAAATTGTTGTCTGAGGTCGTGTTTACCTGTTCGTTTATAATGTCACTGTTAAAATTTTTTGTTTGTAGATTTCCATGTTTTCAAGAATTTCTAGTCTTCGTCCTTTGTGAAAAAGGTTAGTTAATCTATTTATTTCTGGTCCTGTGTAAGTAAAAGGGTGCCGTAGTTTTATATTGTCTAAGAAGTTTGTTGATAGTAGTTGGGTTTGTAGCCGTTATTTTCAGATATGGTGTAAATTGTGTCGGGTCTGTCTTAAGTCTGTGTATCATATGTGTAAATGCTACTGGCTTATATTAGATAGGGTGGTTTGAGCTGATGTGGCTGGTAGTGTCCGTCCGTCCGTATTTAAGTTTGTTAGAATTTATGCCGGGTAATTAAAGTAGTAATTCGAGATGTTGCATGAAAATTTCCATAAAGATAGCTGAAATTGGGTTTACCATACCGAGTTTGTTAGGTCATTTATAAATCAAAAATAGTTCTGTTTTATTATCGTCTTTGCAATTTCTATAATGTCGGTGACATATTGGTTGTCGTATAAATTGTCTAGTGTGTCGCGTAGGATATCTAAGGTTTTTTGCGTTAGTATCTTTATTTCTGAAATTATTATTTTATTGAATAACTCATTAACAGGTTAGTTTTATAATATGGGCTTTCTTATTATTAAAATTGAATTAACTGTTTTAGTGTTTAAATAATATTTGGTGCAACTTAGTTTTGATATAACGTTTTATCATATTTAAAAAAATTTAACCCTAAGCTGAGAACAACACAAAGATATGTATCAGTATTGCTTTGTACAGTGTTTACAATTAATAAAAATGGTATAAAAACAATCACAATTCGCAAACTCTTCATGCATAAACATGAACATTCTAAAAATTTTCAGCTGTTTTATATCGCATACGTTTTATATGTGTATAAGCAACGAAAACAACTACCTGTCCTAATGGTAAAGATCGCAATTAAAACAAATGTTGTTTTACTCAATTACTTGCATTGACATATGTATGTACATATGTACCAATGTCATCATACTATGGTGTTGTATGGTTTGCTAAGTGCTGCTTTATAAGAACTTAAATCTTTATAAAAATATTTTAAGAATAACTCCTTATCACCCACTTTAAAAATTGTATTGGACTCGAAGAGAGACTACTTGTTACGTTAAGGTGATTATGTATTATTAGTACATTACATATGCTTATGAAATTTCCACAATGTGAAAGCCAAAGTTGCTGATTTTTTAACGTTGTGTGACTCACTAATTTGTTAGTAACAATAAATGGTAACTTTTTTTATTTTTTTAATCAACCTTTTTTATATTCTAAATAAATATCTGTTATTCTTTTCAACGGTCTTTTTTAATTAACAATATATATTTTTTTCCGATATTTCACTTTCCTGAAGAAACTTTCCACAGGAAAGCGAAATATCGAAAAAAAAATATATTTTTAATTAAAAAAGACCGTTGAAAAGAATAACAGATATTTATTTAATAAATGGTAACGTTTTTCAATAATTAATGTAAAGCAGATCTAAGTTCACTGAGCCCTGGAGGCAGTCTTTGCCTGACCAACCAATAATTTTTAAAAAAGAATGGTCTGATAATAACTTCAGGTTTAAATAATGACATTTTAGGTCACAAGTATGCTTTGTGCAGCAACCTTAAAGCCAGTCAATAACTTACAAATGTCTTTCATCCCATAAAATTATTTAATTTTTTTTATTGTTGTTGATCAATGTACAGTTTCAGTGACGACATACTTATGCCTATTCGCAAATTTGTTAATTATAATTTTTGTATTTTTTTACAGCTGGCTATACGTTTCCTGTCGATTGGTGGTCGCTAGGCGTTGTGGCATATGAAATGCGCGGCAATATTCGACCTTTTTCAGTTAATTCGAATACATCCCTAGTAGAAGTGAAACATATCTTAAGTGCTCCAGCACATTATCCACGCTATTGGAGTCATAATTTTATTGATTTAATAACAAAGGTGATTTTGTTTTGTCTTGTTTTGAATATTTGAAAACTCTTTGAAACATTAAAAAAATATACAGAACGAATATTATCAAGTGGCTTTGTCCGCAGGCCACCTTAAAGTTTCTACCTAATTGTATTGTACTGTGCTTGCTCCGGAGCGCGCTGTCACTCTCACTTTGCGGGACGATTGCTCAGTTCTCACTCACTGCTTACTAAAAATATTCATTTTTTGCAACGAAATCTATTGCACGCATCCAGGGGCCCATTGGATATCATTCTGAAAATCGAAAGGAACTTTAGCCTCGCGGTCCTTTAAATGTTCCCTCTCTTTGTTCTGCCATATTCGTTCGTACTTTTTTTACATAATTTGATCATAAAATGCTTTTCATAATCAAAATCCAAACACCACTTTCTACAATAATCTCGATTACCGTTGGAAGCATCAAACTCTTCAGTTTTACTTTCAAAATTTCGATTGAAATCTTCTTATTCATTGAATTATATAACAAGCATGTGGTGAATTATTCATCAGTAGTATAGTATATGGGAAACAAATATGCCAGAGCATAGGCGCATATTTAATTTTTACACGTGACCGCGCCACACACACTGTAGATTTTTATTATTTGTTAGAAAATGTTTGACATTATTTACTAATCTTTTCTAAATTTTATTTTTATCTCTAGTTATTATGTGTACATCCTGGTGGACGCATTAGCTCTCAACAGGAAATGCAACAAACTCCTCTACTGCGTCTAATCAATTTTAAAGATGTGGTAGAAAAGAAAACAAAACCTCCCTTTAAGCCACCCGAAGATCACTTAAATTGCGATCCCTGCCTAGAGCTTGAAGAAATGATTGTTGAAACCCGCCCTCTACATAAAAAGAAGAAACGTTTAGCAAAGCAACGTTCAGCACAGCGCTTCAGCGACCCAGAAACTACACTTGTTAAAGAATTTATTGTATACAATCGTTACAAAGAGCTTAAACGAAAGGACATGGAGAAAAAAGAAAACGAATGGGAAAGGGAATTAGAAGAAGCTATGGCCAATTCGGTGGTTAGCAGTTTAGCACCCATTATAGAAACGCCGAAACTACTTGAGGCTCTTAAAGTTTCGCCGTCCCCAGCCAGTAAGTGCTCTAGTGATACGGCCACAAATACAACTTCAATTACAAATACCAAATTAAATTCTAATTTAAGTTCAACAAATACCTTAACTACTTTAGGATCTTCATTACAAATGTGCTCGAAATGTCAGCGAGCAAA
The DNA here is from genome assembly GCA_030448955.1 of Trichopoda pennipes. Classification (NCBI taxonomy): domain Eukaryota; kingdom Metazoa; phylum Arthropoda; class Insecta; order Diptera; family Tachinidae; genus Trichopoda; species Trichopoda pennipes. The sequence goes on from JASKUP010000088.1 coordinate 12,289,067, forward strand.
TTCGAAGAAATCAAATATTACCGAGAGTATCGAATTTATAGACCGTACACCTTCGCCCTAGCATAAGAAAAATGGGGCCACATAAAAACAACAAAATCTTTCTATCTATCTACAGTATATATATATATATATATATATATATATATATATAACCTAAAAGGTTTCACAACTAAGGCATAAATCATTAAACACGTAAAAAAAGTAACCCTTTTGAGGTGAAATCAAAAGAAAAACTATAAATAAAATATTAGGATAATTTTTTTTTAAAATTTCATTATAAAGCTGCTAGAAACACCATCATTAAAATTAACAATTAAAATAAATTTAATCTTAAACACTACTTTCTACCGCAAAACTTTTACCAGCCAAGTGAAAAATAAAAATATAAGCAAACAACACATTTGCTTCTAAACTCATTACGTACTGTATTTGCCATTTCAAAATTAAGAAACGTATTTTCGTTTGCGTTTAAAGACCCCAGTTAACTTATAGAAATTCTTAGTATATTTTTGACATGGTCGACAAACCGTGAAGAGAGGGTTGTAAAAAAGGTGTCCTCATCCCCATAACTTAATTTCCCAGTTCTGGTACAATGCATTGCATGAGTAGGATTCATCCCCTGAGTACTGGTCCGAACGAATTACGAAGAGAAAAGTTCGGCAATTATGAATGAGAAATTATATCTGGCGAACGTCCACCACGACCACCTTGACAGATGACGATTCTTTCATTAAAGTTTTTATTCACTTTTTGGCAAAATGGCGTTTTTGTTTCGTTAATCACATCACGGATTGAGTTTTAAGCGCTGAAATCGATTCGATTGGGTCCATATAGACTCTGTCGTTAATATAGCCTTACAAAAAATAATCCACACGATCTGGCTGGCCACTTAACTGCTGATTGTCGTGAAATTATGCGATCGGGAAATTTGGTTTGCAATAAATTGAGCGCTTCATTGGTTGTGTGACATGTGGCACCGTCCTGTTGAAACCACATGTCAGTGATATCCACGTCGTCAATACGAGGGCTGCTATTTAGATTTCTGGCCTGGTAACACTGACTGTTGCTAGGCACCAGCTGATGTTACCAGTGCAACCTTCACATTGTTAAACATAACCTCAACCAAAACATTTTGTCATTTTATTGTTGGTATAGTGTTAGTGATAGCAGGTTGAAAAAGTGATCTTAGGAGAAAATGGAATTAACTCGTGAACATTTTCGTGCAATAATTTTTCATAACTTTCGACGTGGCCTGACACAACAACAGTGCACAGATGAAATTAATTCCTTATATGGTAATGAAGCACCTTCTTACAGCACCATTAAAAACTGGTATAACGAATTCAATCGTGGCCGACAATCACTCCAGGACGAATCCCGTGAAGGTCGTCAAAACAACGGTTGTTGTGCCAGAAAACATCGCAGCTGTGCATGAGCTGATAAAGCATGATCGTCATGTAACATATCGCGATATTGAGGCATCTGTAGAGATTAGTATGACAAGCATCAATAAGATCTTGCATGAACATTTGCATGTGAAAAATGTTTTTTTCACGTTGAATACCGCATAACCTGACAAACGCACAAAAGGATGCTCGTGTTGATTGGTGCAAGAAAATGTTGCAGAAATTCGCTCAAGGTGCATTAAAAGCAGTTTATAATATCTGCACAGGTAACGAATCGTGGATATACTCATATGATCCTGAAACAAAGGAGCAATCCACCGTATGGGTCTTTCAAGACGAGCGAAATCCCACCAAAGTTGTTTGTGGAAGAAGCACATCAAAGCAAATGGTTGCCTGTTTCTTCGGCATTACCGGTCATGCGGCGACTGTGCCATCAGAGCAACATAAGACGGTTAATTTGGCATGGTACACCACTATTTGTTTGCAAGAAGTCTTTGAGAAACTTCGGGAGAAGTCAAAGAAAAGGCGCATCATTCTGCATCACGACAATGCGAGCTGTCACCGATCGGTTGAAATAATGGAGTTTTTGACAGGGCAAAACATTGAATTGATGGGTCATCCGCCGTACAGCCCTGACTTGGCACCTAATAACTTCTTTTTGTTTCCGAACATCAAGAAAAAACTACGTGGACAACGGTTTCCTACACCTGAAGAAACAGTTTCTGCATTCAAAGCCCATATTTTAGAAGTGCCTAAATCGGAGTGGAAGAGGTGCTTTTAAAATTGGTTCCAACGCATGCAAAAGTGTATAAATCTTCATGCAGAATATTTTGAAAAACAATAAAATAGATTTTGTCTTTAAATGCTTGTGTTTTCATTCTTAGGCCACAAATAAAAATAGCAGCCCTCGTAATAGGCCAAAATTGAATTGTTAGTATCTCACGATAGCGCAGCCTATAGTAACAAGTTGAGCATGCAGACTTCTCAATTATCGCTCTAGGATTTTCAAATGCGCCAATTATGCTTGTTGACATGCTCGTCTGGAAAACTTATTGTTTCCAAAAAAAAAAAACCAAGCTTGTTGTTCCTGAATGAATTGAGCGAATCTACGGCGATGTAAATAGTCGGTCGACTTCAATTCTTGCACCAGTTGAGCCTTGTAAGGCTTTAAAGTCACCCTAATTGTTAAGAACGTCAAGGAATTGGCAAATTTGGATCTGCTTCAACACTGTGGCTCACGGCTGCGATGTTTTCAGTTAAACGACCCAGTCTAACACGCGTTGGTGTTCACACATTTTGTATAGAGCCTGCCGACTCAAATTAAAGAACAAATTCTTAAATGTAACTTTAACAACATTTTTATAGGGGATTTTATTTATTTAAATGCGATTTTCGTGCGTAATGGAACTTATTGTAACAATTACCAATGCATCTACTACGAATATGTCAAAAAAGTAAATGTCAAAACTACCATATATATATGGTATATATGGGCAAAAAAATTCAAACGCCTCTATCTTTCCTAAGGTTTTGCCATGATGATCTTGTTATTTGTTATTATTAAGAATTTCATATAACATACATACATTTTCGCCAAAATTTCACTTAAAAATTTTAATATTACCTGCAAATAATTTATGAACAAAACAATATCTCTCTATTCCTGACTAATGACTTTTAAGGCAATTAAATTTAAATTTTAGCTACTTTTTAACAAATATGGGCTATTCAGTAATTTGTTTTCCCTTAATTTATTAATATTATAAAAATGCAAACGAAATTAAAAAGAAGATATATTGCTGTAAAATTAGGAAGATAGCACAGTTATGCAATATCAAACGTCAATATAGTGATGGGGTATATAATATTCGGCATGGCCATATATAGCACTAACATATGCACTAATTACTTTTGACTATACCATCGTAAAAAATTATTACAAATTTTTTAAATTAAGGTTGTTTCAAAGAGAATCCGACACTTAAGCATATGATTACGGGCCAATATTTATTCAATAGATAACAAAATTTTAACAATCGGTATTAATCGGTGTATATGTACATATATGCTGTTAAAATATTTGTTTCTTTCTATAAAATAAAATTTGTAATGTATTTTAATTACTCAAATAATTGTTTTATAGTATCAGCTAATATTTATATGTCAACTATTTTAAGCGAATCAAATGTTTTTAAACTATATTTTGTTATGTATACAGCACAATTGAAATTAATGTAATAAAGAACTAAAATAATATGAAAAAATAACTTTTTATTTATTTTAGATCAACTAAATATTAATACAAAATCTTATGGCTTAAAAACTTGCAAAAATACCCATCTCCCTTAATTAAACAAAAAAAACTCATAAATTATTAAATGTGAAAAAGTGCAAAAATCATTCTTAAATAACAATTAATAGCTTATGCAACGTGTTAACAGATTTGTTATTGTCCTTAGACGCCCCATAGTATTTAACTAAGAGAGCAACTTTCAACTGCACTAATAAAGTCATTTAAATACATATATCTCTGTACTAATGGAAATCACAAAATTGAAAAAGTAAATCGAGTTTCATTTAGTTTTTGACATAAAATTTTAAAACACTTAATATAAAGATCCTTCCTTATAGATGGCCCTTAGTTTTAGGCCGTCGACTCACTCATTTCGTTTTTAAAGTAGCCCACACTAAATATAAAGATTGACGGTATTATAGTTTGCAAAATATATAATATATGTATATATACATGTTTCTCTTATGTTTGAGGTTTTTGTGTCATAGCTCAATCGTCGCCTTCCTACTTTACCTATTAATACCCTACATGATTTGTTTGTAAAAAAATTAAAAAAATATTCTAATAAAGAGTGCTTGTTTGATAAAATGTGGCCAACAGTTAACATATTCTCAACATTGAATTTTGTAATTACAAAAATTGTGCATATGTTAGGGATGATCATGAAATCTGATACCATAGTAAACAATAAAAATTAAACCATTTCATAAATTTTCATTTTTAATTTGTTTATACGTAGTAACAACAAAAAGCATGCTTTCTAAAAATTTCCTGTAATTTTCACTAAATACGTTGTCGAAAAATAACAGCACATACACTACCTTGAGGAAAACACATTGCTATCCTTAAGTAGCTTAAAAAACAAAATTGCCCTTTTCTAAATTAGAGGCATATTAAAGAAACTATGTAAAACTCATTTTTATAACCCATGTGACCACAGATCTATTAAGGAATTAGTCATTTAAGATTTCTCATATTAAAATAACTTTTTAAAGGAAAATGAGCGCGATGTCCAATTTTTAGATAATTAAAAACCTATTTGAGAAAGTAGAAATAATTCAAAATTTTTCATATAAAAAACATTTTTTTATGAAAAATATACGCACAATTTAGGATATTTTATATAAAAATGACTTTTAATGAAAAACATTAATGACCAGCGGCTATTGATTACAATTAAAAATAAAGTTTACAACAAACACACACACAACTGTTTCTCAAAGAGATTTTATTTAATTTATTCGTTTCTTTGTTTTGTTGTTAATTTACGTTTTTAATTTAAATTTTACAAGTTTCTTATTTTCATTCAAATATGTTTTTATTTAATTTCATTGTATAAAAAAGGATTGTTTTGTTAAGTTTACTTATTTTTGTTGTTGTAGTTTGCTTTAGTTTTTCTTGTAATATATTGTAAATTTTTGATATAATAAAAAACGAAAGAGTATAAAACATGATTGAATTTAAATTATTACAAATATTAAAAAAAAGCAAATATCATAAATTGAAATTAAAAAATGTATGTATATTATATATAAACAATAGAAATAAAATTAAAGATGTTAATTATTGTATTCGTAACGTAAAGAACATGGTTTCCTTTCTATTTTGTTTATAAATATTATTTCTTTGTTAGTTCTGTATTCATTTCCATTTTTTTTTTATTTTATATTTTTTCAATGTTTTTTTTTAACGTTTTGTTCATTGGTTTTTTTTAATTCTTTATATAAATATTCTGTTGTTGTTAAGAGAAAATATATTTCATATATAGAAACAAAAATAATTTTCATAGAAGAGTAAGATAGATAAGATAGACCTTAGATGACACAGATACGCGATCTAGCCGGCAGCTCAGCTGTCGGAAAAGCGTTTGCACCATCATGTTAATCTTTCCCCCTACTACTTTTAAAACGAAAATATTATTTCAAACAAATAAATTACGATTACAATTGGTGATGGATATTTGGAGATCTCATAATGGTTGGTGACTGAGCAATATAATATAAAAAAAGAGAGGAAAAATTAAAATTTATTTATAATAGTTTAAAAAACAATTAACAATATTAAAGACAAAATTTCTATGAAGAACCAATTTTAGTGCAATTATTTTGAAAAATTTTCTACATAGTGGCAATTAAAATTAAATCAGGTTTATGTAACAAATGCATTAACTCACAGCGCGCACGCAGCAGCGTCTAGTTACATTAAATCAAATGATATACCAAAATACCGATAAGTTAAGAAAATTAATGCAATTTTCATAGATAAAAAAAAATGCAAAACAAAAGTATTTATAAAAGCAGCATGTAAAGCAAGTTAATTAAAAAAAAAAGGAATGATGACACACACGAGGAGCAAGTACCAACACAACGCTAAACAATCAGTGTCTCATCACCCAGAGCTAAAATGCACGATTCCAAATATCCACACCAAAAGTATAGCCGTTTTAAAACAGCTCGCTTTTCACACTATACCGTAGTGGTATCTACAGACTCAATACGTGCTGAGCTAGCATCACCACCAGTAGTTGGATCTCCGCCGCCATTAACGGCGCCACCAGCACCAGCAGTTTCTGCTGCATTATTTGTTTTATCGTTGCGTTTAATTAATTCCACCTTTAAATTGATAACTTTCAATGGTTTAGTGGTGGCTGCATCTGTCTCAGTTTTTTCCACTTGTTGTTCACCTCTATCGCCAGCAGCACCGTCACCTTCACCATTAGTGGTGGTGGCAGCGTTTGCGTTTTTATAACTGTTCGGTGAAATAGTCAATGAAAGGTCGTTCAAAGCATTTAACACTTTGTTCATTTCATCTTCGCCGCAAGGTTGGCCATTACGATGACCAAAATGCAAGTAACAGCGACCATATTGCCCTTAAAAATTAATTTCAATATCATTAAATCACATTTTGAACGTAAACAGTTTTTATTATCAATATGCTGTTGTTATCTGCTTACCTTTCCATGTTATGGCCATTGGATTGCATTGGCGGTTACGCAATTCGCTCTTAAGATCTCTAATGCGCACATCGCGCGTAATATTGGTTAATTTTACAGAGAAATCACGCGTCATTCTATTTCTGCGTGGCTTTGATCTTCTGTTGCGGCCTTCGCCAACCGATTTACGATCTTGACTCTTTGATTCAACACCAGACTGATCGCCCTCAGACTAAAAATAAAAATTAAAATTTTACTATTCTTTTGTATCGTATACCCAAAATTATTATTATAAATAAAAGTTGAAATAAATTTACCATCTGTCGAAGTAAATTATTTCGTTCATTTGAAAATTTATTATTTACTACCATCAGAGCAAATTTAGTTTTATAACAGGCTTCAACTGACATTAATTTTAAAAATGTGCTTGGAAACCCAGAAAAATTTAGAGAAATGAAAACAAGCTTGAAGAAAATTAACCTTGATGAGAATGTCCAATTATATTTAGATTTACTTTTTGAATCATTTTTCATAATAATTGAGTATAAACAAGATATTAAGGCTAGATGGACCTAATTTACTAATTGAGAACGCAATTGTGCGAACTAAAAAAACAAATACTCGAGGAAACAGTCATTTTAATCTACATTAACGTCATAGAAAAGAGAAAAAAATAATAAGGAATATGTGTTATCGTCAATCCAACAAAAGCTAACTTTGAGGAACTTTCGAATCATTATTATTAAGAAATTCGTATTGACGAAAAATCTAAATAACGAAAAATACTAAAAAGTATGTTTTGAATGTTTTCAAATTAATGTTTAAAGGTATATTGACTTTCATTCATGTTTTGTTAAATTTTTGCGAAAAAATCTATGTTGGCAGGTATCTTAATGATAGGTAACACGACTAAGTAGTACGAAGTTTTTTTTTTTTTCAATAAAAAAATTAATTTCGTTAACATCGTACACCTTGTTTTGTTCTTTCAAAATCGACCCGGCCTCGTATCGAAAACAAAAACCTTTTATCTCAATGAAGCAGGTTTTTAACATGTGTTTTATAAATTAATTTGAATTGAAACTTATTTCTTTATAAGCTTTTTTTCTTAGCAAAGTTCTTTCTTCATCAACATTGAACCAATTCCCTTAAACTAACCTTTGTTGGACGCCTTCTGCGATTAATGAAACGTCTTCTTTGCGGTGGATTACGTCTTTGAACATGATTTTCGCCATCCTGTTGCTGGTCGGCATTGTTTTGTGAGGTATTACGACGATGATAATTGCGGAAGCCAAAACGACGACGTTGCATAAAACGACGGCGATTGTTTCGTGGATTTTGTTCGATATCGGTGTCTTCCTCTTTGAGTACAATGACCTTCCCAGCCTTTTCCTTAATTTCCTTTAGTTCTTGAAGTACAGGTATAATTTTAAGGCGACGTTCTGACAGTAATTCCCAAAATATGCCGGCTGGACGGGGCAAACGTTTAGCAACTCTTATAACCTGAGTGGGTGTGATAATTAAATCAACGGGAGCATCATATTTTTGGAATAGATTTGTTGGTAGACAATCAACCACCTGAGCATCATGGACCATTGTCGCGATTATAGTTTTATCGGTAATTGATCCAATTTCGCAAAGAAGGCCAATATTTAGGTCATTGAAACCGTTGCCCCGCCCAATGCGATAGCCATCACGTGATACTACAACTGACCCAATGATGACCATGTCTAATTCGATTTTATTTTCTAAAGCTATAAAAGAATACAAAATTCAATTTCAATGAACTAAAAATATAAAGCGCGAATTATTAATTCTTACAAATTTCAGTACGATGCTTTTCAACATTTTGGACATTAAGAATTGCGGTCTTTTCTTCTATTGTTGCATCTGCAGGTACATCGACCTTCAAGTACAAAGCCTTAGAATTGCGTGTACCGGGTAAATACAAATTTTTGCCAGCAATTAATGTTTGCAATTTAGCGGCATACAAGGGACGATCAATTAAAACTTTTATATTATCTAATGTAATCAAAATGTAAATTTATATTAGTTCTTATTAAAAAAAATTGCTGTAAAGCAGAAAACTTACTGGCTTTTTTAAATTCCTCAGTTTCGGCCAATAGTTCGCCGGCTTTGTCACTATCTACAAAACCGGGTATGCGATTAAATATAGCAAGGAAACGCACGCCAAATTTGTTTTCTCGCAACTTTTTCCAGGTTTGCACACGCAGTGAGCGTTTGGTAGGCTCGACAGCTTGAGCTGAAAGTAAAAAGTAAATAAAATTAAATAATTAATATAAATAATAGTAAATAAAACTTTAATATTTTTTGTTTGAAATACAGATAATACATTTTTAAAAGATGATGTATATAAATAATAATTCACAAATACACATACACACAACTAAACTGTATTTGTGTACTTTCAATAAAAACTAACAAATGCTACATGTTAAACTAAAAAAATTTTATGTAAAATTAAAATATTTTAAGAGGACGTGACTGAATTGTTTTTTTTTTTAATAACAAGTAAGTTTAAAGGTGGGTTCCATTTTATTAAATGTACAAATGCTACAACAACATGCTAAAGACTTGGCTTGAAGTTACCAAAACTATCACTCATTTAAATTTCCAAAACAAACATTTAAAGCAAAATATTAATGTTGACATTTCCTTTGTAGCGAAATTTTATTGTTAGTAACTAGTTGACACTTGCATACGTGGCATAGTGAACTTCTATTTTGACCTTTACATGGCGTAACGTTGCTCTCAACAATTGGATTTAAATAGAAGATCGTAAATTTAAGAAAATGGCTTACATTATCCCACATATAATTAAATATGTTAAAAATCTTTTTCAAAAATCTAATGTTAAAATAAATTGTAATGATACCAAGAAACACATTGCAAAACGCAGTTAGTATTAAACGTAAACAAACTTATAAAAATTATTACATAAAACTAATTTTTTTATTTTAGAAGTTTTTTCAATATAAGAAAAAATGAAGAAGAAATCCGTTTAATTTTCCAACACTTCTAATTTCGTTGTGACTTTCAACATTTGCTTCTACAAAATTAAATGTGTTATAATTTAAATATAATATAATATAAAGTCTAGCAATACATATTGTATTGCTTAGTTTGTCTTACTTAATTTAAACTGTCATTATTAAAATTTGTGCATATCTCGACTCCACGCAACGACACGGTACAAAAAAAAAAAAACATAAAATGCTGCCATCACCCATGCTTAACGTCATGCATGTATGGATAACATTGTTAGGGAGTGTGCTCCAGTGTTCTCAGATAATAAATTATTTTTCGAAATCTCAGTCCGAAATATTGCACTGTTTTTGGGATAGTTTAATTTCATTTTTCGCTAATTTTTGAACATTTTTTTCAACTCGAGCAATGTTATAAGTGGGATTATTATTTTTTTTTGATTTCGAGTTTTTAAGATCGTTGCAATTTGACGATACGAATATTTTTCTTTTATCTGTGCAGAAATCTATCGACTAAACAACGATATTTCAAATTCGACTTAAATATGGAGGATATATATATTCCCCATTAAGAACTTTAGTGTGCAGACAAACGAAATTATAATTATTTAGTATATCATAACATCCTCTTTAAATTTACGTCCTAGTATCTAAAGTATCCATTGATCTATATAACCAATAGTGAAATGGCCAACTGGATAAGCTTTCCTAGCAGCAATTCGGTTGATAATGTACGAAAGAACGAAAACAAAATAAAGATCTTAATTTTCTATTCTATATCTTTTTTGTTAACTCGCAACTATGGAAAGATTTTACACATTCTTAACAAAAATTATTTTTATCCGTTAATAACGTTTATTAATATTTTATCGAAATATCCGCATTTTCAAACGAGTACAATTTTATATCGTTATTTTGTGAAGAAGGATGGATATTTTATTGGTGACAAGTGTGTTCATTGGCAATTTCACATAAAAAAATTATATTAACCCTTAACGGCCGAAAGGCCCCGCTGAGGGGACATAGTACTTATGCCATAGAAAACGAAAGGCCCCGCTACGGGGACATGAAAAGAATTTAATTTTCATTTCATTTATATAATATATAAATAAATATATAAATATATATAATTATATATTATAATTATATATATAATTATATATAAATATATAAATATAAATATATTATAAAAATTAATTTTATTTATAACATTAAAAATCAAGTAAATATATTGAATTCATATCTAAATAAATCAGTTTAGTTTAAGTTTTCATCCTTATAAACGTTTTAGAATTTCACCTAATTTTCCGTCGTGCTATGGGCGAGTATTACAAAAAAAGCTCTCGGCCGTTAAGGGTTAAAGAAATTGCAACAAATTTTATTTATCTCTTTGAATTTTAGTGATTGAACCTCGAACCTCTTCTCTTATTGCTTCTAAATGGTATGAAATATAAATTTACGAACATAAATTTTTAATTAAACTAAGTTGAGTATAAAGTACAAATACCAAAAACATCGCCTTCAAAAGTTACAGACATAAAATCTAAAAAAGAATAAGAAAGCGTTAAAACAAACTTTTTCGATAATACATAAAGTTATTAAAACAACAAACCAAAGAAAATAGTATAGAAAAACAATGAGGTTAAACAAATAGTATTTATTGAGACCTAAACAACATTATCGTTTGTTAACCCCCTTCGTTGTATTTGTGAATCTCCTCTAAGTTTTGTTATCGTATTGTTTCTTTCAAAAATAATTGTTGTTTTTATTTATGAAATGTTTTTTTTGCCATTAAACTAACGAGAAAGTTAAACAAAAAATAGTAAAATAAAAACGACAATAATTGAACAGTTTAAAAGAGAAACAAAAAGGAATCAGAGAAAAATCCAGTCAAACAAAAAGACTGTTTAAAAATACACTTGATATTCATTTTCTATCCAGCTCTTCTTGTTCAAAATAACAGTGGTTTTAAAGAACTTGTTTTTTCACGCCCATACTCGTATATTAAATTTGAAATAAAGAATAAAAAGTGTCTCATCATATAAACGAATCACAACTTACGTAGAAATGAGTAAGATTATTTCATGTTGCGAAGATTTACACTCTTATAACCTATTAATACATCCTCTAGTTATTTTAACAATTCTTTTTAGCAATGTTGGTATCAGTATCCGTCGTATAGATAAGATTTTGCATAATTTTTGAGTGATCAGAGGCTCAGTGAGCCAAAAAAATAGTTATAGGTCACCGTACACTGAAAGTATACTGAATCCTTGACCTTTTTGTAAAAGCTCCAACTTGACTTAACTCTACCGGAAGATAACTTTTCAGTGTTACAAAGTCCTTTTTAATTTAAGTATTGAAAATTTTATTACACGCAAGTTGTTATTTGACAATTTTTTATTTAATAGTTTTTTATTTTATATTTGTAAAATAGTAAAATCTTGTTAAATCAGACTTATTCTAATGAGTCTTTAACTTAAAGAAACCAATTTAAAAGAATAAAAGTTATCAAAATACATAAATATTACATTTATTTCAAGTGTCACCGAATGTTTTTCATCATCCCTTTTGAAACATACGTATGTGTAATATATGTTTAATTAAATTTGAAAAAGTATATTAAGTAAATTTAATAATAAATAATAAAAAACAAATCACAATATCCACACAAGGTATAAGAATATTTTATTCGAAAATAGAGAAAAAAATCATTGGAATTTCGTAACATTTATCAGAAAATAAAAACTCATTAAGTGGGAGACGAAATATTAAGGAATCAAACAAAAACAAATTGCTCTCTTTTCTAGAGTACACAAGTGTTTTTTTTTCTAAAAAAAAAACGCAAATGCTTACAAATAAGCACGCGATAAATATTTCTGACCATGCCATTTACTAAATGTGTGTTTTCATGGTTGTGTAGTATTAATGGAAAAGTATTGGTAAATGTTATATTGCTAGTACGAGGGAAACACAAAATGTCTTTAGATAATCAAAAATAAAAATAGTTTTCCCATGAAGTACACAAAATTTAAAACAAACATGTACTAAAATTCGTTAAAACAGAAAAAAGGAAGAATAAACCAATATTTTTTTCTTAATCTTGTCAGATCGTGATCGTATGAAGAAAAGTATATTTTTTAAAATTGTGTAATATAAAAAAATATAAATTTGTTTTTTTATTATTACACATTTATTTGCAATCTGTCTTACAATAATAAGCAAATGGGTTAAGTTAGTAAAAATAACATGTCTGATTGCTTTCAATTGAAAACAAAAATTTTGGTTAAATATGAAAATAATATTTGCTTATATAGAGCTAAATTAAATTTTTAATGTTATAAACATTGTAATTTTTTATTATTCTATTCTCTCTTTATTACGAACGTTAGTCAAACTAAACTCTTTACTTAAATGTAAGGGAGATCAAGGATATGATTTCGTTTGAGCCTTCTAACTTCGTCAGTCTCATCTAAAAGCGTAATTGCTAGTATGTTTATATAATTACTAAGCCTTTCTACATAATAAGAGCTGAATCTTCAAATTCCCTAAATCTTCGCCGAATAAAAGGTATTTTCTGGTCGTTGTGAAGAGCTTTGTTCGTTACATAAAAGGAAGCATTCGTTATAGAACGCAAAGCATTGGAATCTTTGCAATATTTCTATAATGGAATTATTAGCAGTGCCCCATAACTCTACGCCATAAGCCCGTATAGGTTTTAAAATAGTTTTATAAAGCAGGATCTTATTTTCCATGTAAAGCTTAGATTTACGGCCCAGAAGCCTGTATATTTGCTTAAATTTAATGTCAAGTTGTTTTCTTTTCGCACTAATATGTGCTTTCCTTGTCAGTCTTCTGTCTAAACGCTTAGGCTTAGTATTTTAGAGTGATCACACTAGGAATTAAAGTGCCATTGAGAAACACATCTGGGCAATTTTCCCTTCCTGTTGTAAGTGTAATATAAAAAAAAATAAATATAAATTAAATTGAGAGTTTTATTCGCACCTTAACTGAAACTAATTCTCATTTAGTCAAACAAGAACTTAAGCTCACTGATGAATAAAAATCTTACTAAATCACTGATTATCTAGAGACACGGTTGTAAACATAAACGCTTCTTTTTTAGTATATGCGGTTCTCTGATATTTGCTTATAAGCAAAATAAGTACATAGTTTACAATTCTCGGAAAAAATGCGTTGACTTGATTATACATTTTTAAAATTGGTGCTTTTTGGGATAACATCGTATGATTTAAAAATAATTGAGTAGAGGTCAGACTAGTTGAGTTTTAGAGTTGTGTTAGTAAATATTATAAATAAATGTGTATATTTGCTGGCATATGACAGCGAGCGATGAGCGCATCCATCAACAACAATTATCACAATCATTGTTACTCTTTGAACCCCCTTCCACTCTAAATTTTAATTGCCTTTGTTTTTCTGCTTGTTGTAATCGTCAATATTAGAAATTATTTTGTTCTACAATTGAAACTAAGAGATGATTAAATAAATATAGGAAAATAAATGCAAAAACAAAATTGTTAAAAAGCAGAAATACCAAGATTGCTTAAAACTAAGTAAAGTCTCAGTAACTATAAAAAGAACAAGAGAGTTACTAAACAAGAGCAAGAAATGGGGAAAATAGAGAGAAAACAATTTTTGAATGTTAATTATTTATTGCCTTGGATGTTATTTCATTATTAGAAAAACAAAAACAATGCATGATTCATTTATTAATGACTTCAACTTATTATTAAATATTTTTGTCTTCAATATAAAATAAAATTTACAGGTTTTTTTATTGGCGTTTATTTTATTTTTAACAAAAATTAATTACAGTTCACTGCTCAAAGCCAAAGAAACAAATTTAAAATAAATAAACAAAAATTGTTGCTAAAAGGAATCCTTTATTAAAATTTGCTTACTAATATGTGTCTATAAAATTTAGAAGTTTTTCTTTGTAATAAAAAATTTGAAAAATGATCAACGGTTAGACTCTTACTGCCAAAACTTTACCCCTTCAACGCAGATATTTTTAATTGCCACCTTTGGAAATTACAAAAGAAAATAGTATAGTGAATATTTAAATATTAAAATTGTAAAATGAACTCTAATCCAATTACTATATTTTATTATGTTAACACCTACTTTAAGAAATTTGAAACCCAAACTAGTTGAAAAAAAGTAGTTTGAACAATAAAACAATTTTTGGTATTTTTGTCTTCATCTATCATTTGGAATTTTAGTTCTAATAATTTCACATAAAAATTTTTAAAATGTTTTTTAAGGAGAAAACCTAGAGAAAGGAAAAATAAAAACAAAATACTCGTTGCAATTTCTAAACACGTAAGAAATGACTTCATCATTATTAACATAAAAGGCGCAATTTAAACAAAAATTGAACACTTATAATTCTTTACAATAAACAATACAAAATTTGGTGAAACGCCCAAAAAATATGTTAACAGAAAGCAAAGTATAAAAATATTATATAACCGAAAATAAAGAAAAAAACAAACAAAATAAATAGATAATACTTTTTCTGTATTTGTATTTCAAATTGCCCTTTAACCTTTATTATCAATTTATTTTGTTTTCAAAACACCTGTTGAATATTGCATGTTTTGTTTTGATTTTACTTAATATTATATGCGATAGCAAATAAGGTTAATTTACTATTTACATAAGAACAAGAAAACTGCTTTTTCAAGTTTTTTCTGCCTAAAATTTTTAGAAAAAGGATTGCCTATAACAAATTCTAATTGAAGTAAATCTTGGTTGAGTAAAGAGGATTTCTTAACTATTCACATATACTTTCTGCAATCATAAAAAGAAGTAAAACATTTTTGCTTTTGATAACAAATTAGCACTATGTTGACTTTATAACAATTCATCTGTTATTTTTTGAGTTGTGCGTATTCAAGTATGCTAATCTGATGGTAAATAGCATTAAAATTCAAACTTAATCGTTATTTGTACTGGGTTAACGAAACTATTACAGCATAGCACAACATAACTGCGACTTCTCTTGACATTTTTACATTTCCTAAAATTTTTTTTGTTTTATACTTTTTTTTATTAAATACTTTATAATATACTTTATAATATTTCCTAAAATTTTTTTTGTTTTATATTTTTTTTTATTAAATACTTAATAATATAGGGTGTGTCCGCCGGAATAATATCTACTATGTTTCTTTATAATTTATATTGACAGATGTTTTATTGAATGTCGGCAATTATGTATGGAATACAATATTAGATATGTGCACTTCTATTAGCCTCACAAATGCGAGTCCTTTTTCCATGACATTATCTCACATTTCACGCGGTATTTCATTAATTTCATTACAAATATTTTGTTTGAGTTGCTCAAGCTTTTCTATAGTTTGTTTGCATAAACCTTCCTTGTCAGATATCGCCACAAAAAGAAGTCCGGAGCAGTCAAAGCAAACGACCGCGCAGGCCAATTAACATCAGCATTTTGAAATAATTTATTGTGGAAAGAGGTCTTGCTCTTGTTGATACCACATGTTAATCAACCCAAAGCATGCAATTGTGGCGTTAAAAAGTTTTCAATCATATCACGATATCGCTCCATATTCGCAGTTATCATTACGCCGTTTTCATTTTTAAAGAATCTGGTCCAATGATTCTTCCTATTAGAATTGCACCCCAGACTGTCACTTTTAATGTGTGGAAAGGTGACTGTTGAATAATTTGAGGGTTTCCCATTCCCCAGAATCGACTATTCTATTTATTCACATATCCATTCAAATGAAAATGTGCCCCGTCATTCATTATGATTTTTCCATGAAAATCGGGGGTTATCATGGGCGAGTTGTAATATCCTATTGGCATATGTACGGCAGCGTAAATGGTCTTGTGAAAGAAGCTCTTGTGTCAGTTGAATCTTATATGGAAACATGTACAAATCCTTGTGCAAAATTGTGGCCAAAGTTGATTTTTAAAATCCAAGCTCCTGAGGAACGACATCGAATTAAGGTTGATAGATTGTTTTAAACACTTTCTTGAGCAGCAGTAATGTTTTCAGCCGATCTTGCACTACGTTGTGGTCCATGCTTGTGCCTATCACCTACAGTTACTCTGTTTACCAAAAAGGTGGTAAAACAAAATAGCATACCTTCCCGGCGGACACCCTGTTTTTGTTTCAACGGAACAGTTCACTTTTACCGAGAATCAATTAAAGCGTCAAAGCACATCAATATGAATTTAGTATTCACCTGCTCCCTATGGTTTTACATTTTCTATAAAAACAACCCACAATTTTTACCAAATAATTTTTTTTTTGCTTTAAATGCTATAAATAAAACTTCGGCTGTGTGGTACGTAGCGCCGTCCAGTTGAAACCAAATGTTGCCAATATCCTGCTCTTCAATTTTTGTAAACAAAAATTCGTTCAACATGGCCCGATAACGATCGCTATTTACTGTAACGGTCACTCCTACTAAACAGTGACTCGTTTTGGGTGCGTCGGCTTTTCAATGTATGCGTGTGGGTTTTCTATGCCCCAAATGCGACAATTTTGTTTATTTACATACCTGCCAAGATCAATGTGGTTCATCTGAAAATATGATTTTTTTTTGCAAAATCGGCATTTTCTGAAAGTCGATCGCAGGCCCCCTTGCAAAGCGGTGCTCAAGCGTATAACACAATCATATTCGTTCAACGAAAAGATAAAACTAATTATCTGTCAAATTAAACATGAGCTAAGTGTTACCATTCACGAAATAAGCACTAGTAGAAAAAAAAAAGATTACGGACCCTTTATTTACTTCAGACTGATCTAACTCGCAATCTGCTTCGTTTTGTCAACTGAGAAACATCTGTATATTATTTATGTATGGCTAAACTGACGCTGAATCGTGGTTTACTGCATTTTATTTTTGGTTTATCATAAATGGATTTGAAAAGGCATTATTGTAATTTTGGTCGGTTTGCATAATTAAACGTAAACTATCTACAAAAAAAGTAATAAAGTATGGCCCAAAAAAGTAACTAAACAATTAAAGAAATTTTATATTTTTCTATATCCTTACTACAAGACAAAAATATTAAAAAAACGCCGTTAAAAATAATTCGTTACTCCTTCCCTTCTGAACTAATGAGCGTGGTGTCCTATTGCATTAGTAATGTCAACGGTTTTATTTCTTTTCATAACTAAAAACTAAATTAAACCTATATTAATTGTACAAGATGATTGAGATTTTTTAAAAACAATATTTAATAATTAATTTCGAGGCAAAAAATTACAAATCATAATTAGTTACAAAATATACCAACGTTTTTTCCAAAAACAGTTTCTGCAAAATTTTTATTTTAAGGCGTTTTTATACGCAGTACAGAGTCTAGCAAGCCAAAATTGCAACGTTATGAAAAACTACTTGTAATTACAGCAGTTAATCTTTTAGAAGTTGCGGTCTGCAAAGCTTCGTATAAATTTATTTGGAGTTGAGTGTTTATGAACGACGTAGGGTCGTTAAATTATTGAACTAAGCTTCCTAGTTCATGTACCTTCTTCTTTCTTATAATTTTACGTTCTTATAGTTTCTACTCAGTTTTATTTATTTGTTTTGTTTAGCTGTATGCTAATTCTACTTAAGCTTAGAGTTGCTACAGAAACTTTATGCTGAACTACTGAGCCCGCCTATGAATTATGAACTAAAAACTGCTGTGAACGAAAGGTAATTTGAAAACATTGAAATAATCGCGTACGTCTATATTATGATATCTACATATAATTAGCTCTAAGCGTAATGGGCCAATTGTGAAATACATTTTTTACATGAACAAGGAAAACGCAATCGCATTAACAATTCCAAATTAAATCGTTATTACATTTACTGTTTTTCCGTTTTTGAAACTCCAATAAAATCAGTCATTAATTAATAACTGTAAATTAAAACGAAATACAGTTAAGGAATATGAAATATTCAGCTTAGGCGAAAACAACATGAAAAAAGGAAAAGTAAACACGTGTATAGCAAGACAAAATTTATGTAAATTAAAATTTTTTTTTCGTAAAATATAATATACACAGGCTGATACATTCATATGTTTTTAAATATTAGTTTATACTTAAATATTATAAATAACCAATATTTGCATCTTAACAGAATCGACATCAAGCATTTCTTGTTTTAAAACTCAATGCTAAATACATACACATCCAATTTTGTGATATAATCAATAATTTGACAGTACCGTTAAAACCCGACATATAAACAACAACATATTATATAAAGGAAACACATGAAAAGAGCACTAGTTATGTGCAGTTTTTACCTAAAATTGTTAGTATATACATATATATATATATATATATATAATTATGGATATGCCCTTGATCCAAAAACAATAAAAAAGGTAGCAAAAAAAACTACCACAGTTTTCTGGCTTTTCAAAGGGATATTATTTCATGAAAAAACAGGAATTTTTCGCTTCTGCTTGACTTAGGTGGTTGAATTTTAAACTGTTGGGTGGGAAATATGTTTAAGAAATTAAAAACAAAACTGCATAATTTTTGGTTAGTGCGTCATGAAGCCACACTCACCTTAATGCATGTATTCAAAACATATGTACTTATGTATGCATGTATATGTATTGTTAATAATTTGTTTTACTTAGATATTTGTTAGATTTGTTTGTACTTTATTTTTCATAGCAAAAAAATTTATTCAAATGTAAAAGTACTCCACCCAAAAATTTCAAAAATTAGAACAAAAAAATGTTTAAACCTTCTTTCTTATTTTTTGACTATTTTTCCTCTTTTCTGACTTACTTGTAGATGAGACTTCATGAGTTGCGTTGCCGCCATTCTTAGTGGCTGCAGCCTCCTCAGTAGCAGCGGCAGGAGATTGATTGGAGTTTTGAGTTTCCATATTTTTTTTCTTTCAATCCGTTTAAAAAGAATTCTGTTTTTTAAACGTCTTTTTCTTTCAAACTTCTTTTAACGGTTTATTTTTTAGAATCAATTAAGAAATACCCGCTTCAGTTCGTGACAATTTTTTCTGCACTGTATTCCAGTTTCTTTCTATTTTTTGCGGCAAAACCACGTTTTTTCCGTTCGTTGGAGCTCTCCTCTGATCGGCGGCACAAGCACTACTTTGGTAATTCGTTTGTAAATCGGTAGTCTACCTTTTTGTTCTTTTCTTTCCACCCGGCTTTTATCTTCAACGCGTACGGTTATCTCCCTCTAACTTGCGCTTTATATATGGCGGAATAAAAATTTGTAATCGAACAGCCTTTTATATTTTGTTAAGCTCATTTAGTTTTGTTCTTTTCTATATTATGGTTCTTAGACTTTCGCCAGTATTTTAATGAAGGAAATATTGTTGTGCTAGAATTCTAAAACATTTATTTTTAATATCTTGTTAAATGTCACAAACTATCAATGACTTTTCAATGAAAACCTACTTTGATAATATTTTGTTCACAGAGGGGTAGATTTATATTCAATACGTTTTTACGTCAGACACAGAAATAGATTTGTTGTTTTGTGGTATTTTAGTTTTTTCACAGTGTTGCAAAATATAGGCAGTTTTAAAAATAATAGCAAGGTAGAAAAGTGAAACTGTTGCCTAATGTTTCTTGTAATGAATGAAGAACACGACATTTGTATTAACACTTTTATCACAAAAAATATATGGTTCAAAATTTAAGAATGGATGCTTTATTTGAAGAATTATCAAAATTCAAAATTTATTATAAACCTTGGAAGTAATTTTTTTCCAAATCAATATTTTATTAACCATCATATTTCAATTGGCAATATTAAAATGACCTTTTATTTAGTATCAGAATATTTTCTCTTCCGCTTGAAAAAATTTAAGATTAAAGGAATTTAAGTATATTTAATGTTTTTATATTCAAAATAAATAATCTAGATTACTTTAACAATTGACGTATATTAACATAAAAATGATTCCAAATAATAAGTTTTTATTTTATATTCCAAATAAAAATTCGCTGTTTTTTATATTTTATCTTGTTTATATTATATTATTCTTGTTTAGTATATTTAATTTTTATAACGGTCAATATGCTAGTGCTATAATTTACAAGTGTGCTCTTGTTAAGAGCGAATTCACATCATATGAAAGATTGAGATAAACATATTCTTATCATTAAAAGATGTATAAGTGAGAGCAGCTGTACTATTAGTAGAGCTGAACACAGGGTGAAACAAAAAAAAACATGGTCTTAAGATATTATTAACGCTTCATTTAAAGTTTCTATTAAAAAAATCATACTTTTGAAACCAAACTGTTTATAAACAGTCACATAACAGAAAAATAAAACTACTGTAAATGTTCACTACAGAAAAATAATTTTTAACATCAGATTGCCATAAGAAAAACGTATGTATACATATCGCACCCTCAATACCAAAGTGTCACAACTCAAAATACATTTTAGGAGAGAACAAAACTGTTTAGTTCATCGTGCGGAAGTAAGTGCGGTTTTACACACATCAACTTTTGTTGCTCAACTGTTGTTTTTTCCATTAGAAAGAAAGAGAATGGGAATGGGGGAATGGGAAAAACAACAGTTGAGCAACAAAAGTTGATGTGTGTAAAACCGCACTAACACACGTAACACAAAAATAGACATAACTGTATTTTCCAGTTAAAGAAGATCGTGGTGTGTAAGAAATTTTTGCACGAGTTAAAGATGTGTAGACTGAATTAATTTATGGAAAAATAGTCAGTTTTATAAAATTTTGAGTTGTGACTTTTTTGAGTATAGTATGAAGCTAAAAAGAAAAGTACAGACATTTTCTAAATTTGTACCCACAACAATCTCGAAAATAATGTGATTTTCACGTATGCATGTATGTGGCCTTAAACACAGTAGATGATAATACAAATTTAAGCAGCAAGTATAAACAATTAAATTGTGTGCCAATGGTTATTGTTTTTCACATACTGCATTATCGTTATTTAAATACATATACCCAAATTATGTGTTGCTATGTGCCCTTTTACACGCTTCAACTTTTGTTTTTTCCATTAGAAAGAAAGAGAAGAGGTATAAAGCCTTTTCTTTCTTTCTAATGGAAAAAACAAAAAATTGAGCAACAAATGTTGAAGCGTGTAAAACGGAACTATGTCCCTTCGTGCTTCAGAACATCTCGCAGTTGGCTTATTTTTTTAACAACAGTTAGTATTAACGTTTTGACAGTATAAAATTAAAGCATTTAATTAATAATTACAAAAAAAGTTTAATTATTGTGAACTGTACAATTAGAATATAACGGTGAAAATATTTTATACAAGCTTAACAATTTTTTGTTACGTTATCATACGCTACATATGTATATGTTTGTAATATGCATACTTTTGCTTTGAAATGTTGCAGTTTGTTGATGAACAATAAAAATGTTGAAATATGACTTTTAAATTCTCATTCACCATGTCTACCCAGAAACACACTGACCAATATAACTTTTAATACCTATAGACCTATATTACTTCACTATTTATTTATATTTTATATTTATTACTTTGCAATATGAGAAAAGATTTACTTAACTGCAACATCCTCAAACAAGTAGTAAACAAATTTAATTACAGTTTTGTTTATGTTATTTTCAAAAAATTTAGAATAGAAGCATAAAATGTAATAACACCAACAAAAACAATAAGATATAAATATAATTTATTCAAATAACATTTTAAGGTGGAGATGGAACTAAAGTTTTATTTGTAAGACTGTTCAATAAAATCAAACATAGATAACAACAATCACTTATATACATAATTTTCGATTAATCATTTTAAAGCTTTTTTAAATAAATTTGTGATTTTATTGAAGGTTGCTCCACACATTGTATTAAACCTTTAGTTCCATACAAAAGCATCGTTTTTTTAATTTAAAGATTCCTGGTTTTATTGTTCACTAGCTTTCTGATAATTATTGATTTCCATTAAACCCGCTAAATTTGTGGTCTCTCTAAAATCCGATCATCTATTTGTTAAAAAAAACCTTCTAAAATTTTCATGAATATTATTTTAATTAAAGTTTTTCCTTTTTATTACTATAATATGTGATATGTTGTTTTCGAATTATATTATTTATATCATACCGAATACCGAAAATTATTTATATCATATGTATTGTGAGATTTTGTCTCTTTCTGCATATCATAATATTATGTTTAGTTTTTTTGTAAAACCGAAAGTTAAATAAATTGTTAAATAAAATTGTAGAAAATAGCGCGGCCTCTTTTTTTGGTAACATAATAGCTCTGGTGTTTCTGTAACCTATACTTTTCAACTTGCTAGAGTATCAGCGGTATTTAAAAAAATTTTAGTTCTCTTTCTCCTTGATAAGGGTGTTCTTTGATACCGGCTTTAACCGCATGTATTTTGCCAGAAGAGAAGAGAAGAGAGATCATTACTTGTATCCCAAACTTCGCCTATATACCGACAGTTTAGTACCTTTGTCTAATATATAAAAAATTAATGTTTGTTAACATACTGCTTGCGTTTATGTTGATTAACGTGTAGCATAGCAATTCCGACAGTTTTATGGCCGTAAGCTTATCTCGAGTCCCGTAATATCTAGAATCTGCTCATTTTGTGCAGATAATGTCATCACAAGACTGCCTCAGTAAACAAAAGTTGGTCTTGCCATACAAAGTACAGATTTATTAACATGCGGTCAGAAAAATGAGTTAGGTAGGGTCTTAAAATTTGTAATTTAGAAATAAATTCGATATCTTCGAAACCAATATGGTAGAGGTACCATCTAAGTGTCTAAATACAAATTCAAAAAACAGTATATTTAAAAACACATTTTTGTGCCTTTGTTTTCGAAAGTTAAGATGCAATTAGGTATTAAAAATATTGCACAATCGAAAGAAATTCTCAAACCCATTTAAAAGTATGCCTCTGTATGTGGCACCCATCTACCTTTAAGTTTGGACAAAATTGTTTCTTTTTAATATTTCTCATATCTTAAATACTAAAATTTCAATTAATGAAAAACACTTGTGTTGACTTATTATGAATTTTTTATTTTTAATGTGATAAATACGATAAATACGTTTAATACTCGTCCAAAGAGAGGGAGTAGGCATAAGATCAAAAAATTATATAAAATACCAAATAAAAAATGTATTTAAAACACATATAAATTGTATTTTACGAATAAAAACAAGATTAATTTCATTATGGATAAAATGAAAATGTCATCAATTTTTATACTCTTTAAAAAGAGTGTCACACTCAATCACACAAGAACAAAATAAAAAAAAAAAACAGGGAGACCTGTATATTGTTGTTGTTGTTTTTTTAAGTATAGTCAATTTTTATGGTGTTCATTATCATCATCACTTGATGTCGATTATTTATTTTGCCACCTATTGTTGGATTAAGACTGAGGGAATACCTGTGGCAAAATATTTCTTGTTTTACTTTATTTTTGTTGACACACGTTTGCTACAATTTTTTTCTATTTAGTCATGTCTGAGTTGCACATACCCAGGCGAATATATATTTTTCACTCTTTCCATTTTCTATTTAATTTTTTACTCTTTCTCTTATATGATCATTTTTGAATGTTGCAGTTGTTTTAATTTTTTTTTGTTGAATGATTGATGCAACAATAGAACTAAACAAACGTTGAAGTATTTGTGCAAACAAGAGAAATTAATATAAAAACAGTAGGAAAAACTGAAATTTAAGATCCCCCGAAATGGAGTGAGATTGATCAATTGGCTCTAAATTGTAAAAAAAGCTGGTTGTGGTTATAAGTAAATGTGGATTGTTGTGCTCAAAAGTGAGAATTTGTTAAAGAAACTAAACTAATAATTTAGCAGAGTGACTAGAGTGTCATGTTTATTCCTTTTGTGGCATAATTGTAGTGATAACAATTTTCCTATTTGTTTTTTAATATTTCGAATATTGAAATGTTTGGTGACAATTTAGTGTGCTTACAGGTTTGAAATGGTGTTGAAACTTCAATGTATTTATTTATTTTTATATATTTTTTTATTTATTTATTTTTTTTATTTTAAGTTTTTATCAAAATTTTGAGTCTTGTGATATTGGTTTATATCACATATTACTATGCTAAGGAAACTTCGATATTTTTCACATAATTTAGTTCATTACTGTAATATTTTATGCAACTTTCATTGTCATTTGTATTTGGAAATAAGTCATAGTTGATATATCGAGTTTTTCAACAAGAAGTATGTATTTCAATTGTGGCAACACCATCAACATGATAGTTTTGATATTTATTTTCTTGCGTTTTCGTAGTAGATGCATTGGCAATTGTTACAATGAATTCAACTTCGCACAAAAATCCACTATAAAAATAAAAATAAAATTTCGTAAAATTCGTAATATTTTCACCCAGGCTCGATACAAAATGTGCGAACACCAAAGCGTGTTCGATCGGGTCGTTTAACTAAAAACATCTCAGCCGTGACCCAGTATTTAAGCACATCCAAATTTGTCAATTTCTCGACGCTCTCAACAATTATGGTTATCCAAAGCAGCCAAATGGCCAATTTTGTGTTAGGATTTGACTTTCACACCTTACAAGGTTCAACTGGTGCAGGGATTGAAGCCCACTGACTATTCGCATTGTCGTAGATTCGCTCAATACATTCAGGAACAACCGGTTGGTTTTTCTGAAAAAATCAGTTTTCCAAAGGAAGCCCATACATGAAGTATGTCAATAAGCAAAATTCCCGCAGTTGGGCTTCTGAAAATCCTAAAACGATTATTGAGAAGCGTTTGTGTGCTCAAGTGTAACTGTATGATATGCTATGTGGTCTGGAGGCGTAATTGGGCCGTTTTTTTTTTTTTTAGAAGATGAGGCTGGATAAGCCGTAACGGCCAATGGATTACGCTATCACAAGATGCTAACAACTTAATTTTGGCATATCGTTAACGACATGGATATCACTGACATGTTGTTTCAACAGGACGGTGTCACATGTCACGACATTCAGCAGTTAAGTGGCCAGCTAGATGGTATAATTTAACACTACTGTATTATTTTTTGTGGGGCTATTTTAAGGACAGAGTTTATATGGAGCCAATCGAATCGATTTCAGCCTTAAAAACTTTGATGAAAGAATCGACATCAGTCATTATATAAAATGAAATATCCTTCCTATATTCATATTATAAAGATAAAAAAATTAAACTTTTGATAATCTGTAATAAGAAAGCTTCAAACATCGAGTAGTTTAAGTGTCGTCGGAGTCAAACATTTCAAAAGAAATAACTTTTAGCTCATGAAAAATAATGCATCTAATAAAATTTTCAGAGAATAACTTCAGTTATGCAGGCTGAAAATATAAATTTACAATAGCCTCTGTTAAGTCATCTTATTTGAAATATATAAGTAACGCTAAAAGAACATATCCTAATTTTAATGTCGATAGTCAGCTAATTATTATCTTTATAGTCTTGTTCTCCCATTAATAACAACTACATCAGAGTTTGAGTCTTAAAAAGCTCTGGCAAATGTTGACAAATGTAACACACAAATACATACATTTTATATATGTATTATGTGGCTATACAGCTCGTGAGTATTGAGTTTGAAATATGAGTGACTTTGTTTTGTTAAAACATTCAACCATAAATCCATTTTCAATTTATCATTTAAAAAATAAGAGTTAAACTATAGTTTTTTAACGCATGTTTTAAATTCAGGATCAGAATTGAAAAGAAACCGTAAGTGATGCTTTAAAGTTGATTTGTAAAAAGTTGGTGTTACATTTCTGAAAGAAACATTGAACCCTAAACAAGTCAAAAGGCGGAGTTAATAAAAGAAAATATTAAATTAAATAAATATATATATATAAAGAAAAACGAAACGGTTATAAAAATAAGCAACAGTGTAATTTTAAAATTTATTTAATAAATATTGTAATGTTAAGTATACAATTTATTATTAATTTCTAATCAAAATAAAAAAAGTTGAAAAAATAAATTAAATAATTGAATAAAATGACTGATCAATTAGATTTGCACACCAAGACTCCATCGCCTAATGAACTTTTAGTACAAAATTCATCGTCAAACGCCGACGGCTCTGAAAAATATCACCCAGTTAACTATGAATCTGACAATGAAAGCGAAAAGCCAGTGCTTTTGGAATTGGGTGTAGCTTCAAATATTCCCAAAACTACAACAGAACTTGTCTCAATTCCTTATACCAACAATTATCCTTTGAATATTCAATTAAACAGTGCCTTTATCTCAGGCCTGCCAACTCTTGCGCACACTTACAACACTGATCCTGCTTTTCTATATAACAATCCTTATACCAATGGAATACCAACGACTATACCACAACTTTCACATCAAACTTCATCACAAACTACGGATTCATCACCATTTTCGGCTCATATACCTCAAACTGTCTATACTTGGTCAACACCTACACCGAAAATGAGCTCATCGCCAAACGATATAAATAACAAGTTGCCCAATGAAATTGTACCACCGCCAGTTTATATGTCTTATTCAGATACACGTGAACATGCGATCAGTGTACTAACCAACCCTTCGTGGAAAGAAAAAGCTTTGCAAAATGAAAAAGGTAATTTTAATTTTGTGATTTATTCAGAAGAACACATTTTAAACAAAGACAAAGTTTCGTCTAACTTTCAGTGGAAGTCTTAAGCTTTTAGAACATTAAAAACATCAATAACGAAACGATTGATTATTAAATAGTGTGAACTGAATCTTAAAATAATAAATCCGACAGGTGCGAGTTTGGTTTCGCACAATTTATTGTTCACATTTATTTTTATAGCCGACATATGTGTATATACTCTGTGCAAACTCTTATTGTCTGTCTACTATCGTTGAAATGCTAAAGTCATAGCTTTGTGAAAAGTTTTATACTTGTTCTTTTAGTGGACCTAAAAATACTTAATATTAACATACCACTTTATTACGATCTAAAAACAAGGCACGTTACGTGAAATAACGTGACTATCTTGCGGTACTATTATATACATTGTACAAATTTAGATTTCTACCTATCACAATTCAAAAATAGAAATATTATTTTTGGAACTTCGCCAGAGTCAACCTATTATGGTTTCTGGGATAGAGGGCTATAATGGATGGACACACATTGTAGAAAAAAATAATAGGGTCATGTACAAAACTATAATAAAGAGTGGTGAAAAAATAATAGGACTTTGAAAATAAAATAATAATAAAATAATCTTATTGTGCGAGAATTAATTTGTTAGCGGATACTGCTATTGCGTCACAACTTTTACCTTTAGAGAATTATATAGGTCTGTAATAATTTAAAATCTGCAAAATTATTATTATTTATTTTTACGATAGCAGTTATGGTACCAGAAAGTACTGCGGCTTGAGGACATTAAAACGTAACCGAGTGTAAACAAATAATTAGCCTCATTTAGAACTTATTTTGAAGGCGCGATGTATTATTAGGCGGCCGACACAAAATTCTGGAAATAGAACACAATGGAAATAAATCTGTAATTTCTAAATGGACATCCAGATTATGCCAAAGTTAAACATCGCTATTATTAAAGTGCTTAAGTTTGATTTTGAAGCTTTAAAGTTAAGGATAGGTCATTTCAGATTAGTTAAAAATTCTAAGCGTTACAAATCTTAAGATTTATCTTTTTACGATATAGTCGACTGATTTCTTCACCAAGACATTGTCTAGAAAAAACATATATTTTAACCACGAAACTAAGTTGGTCTTCATCCACAGTCAACCAACAGCGAAACTGAAATTCTTCCGATTTGATAAAAATTATATAAAAACTGAAGTAGAAAATTGGACATTTTATCGCAATCATTGGCAAAAGCAATACAGCGTAAATAAAGCAAAAAAATCCTTTTTTTTGGAATTTTTAAAACTTTTTTGGGATTTGCGATCAATTGTAATTTTCTTTAAAAATATTTTTGTTATATTTGAAAGTATTTAAAACAAATTTAATATTTGCATAGAATTCAATTAAAACAGTTTTTCTCTTTTTGGAAAAAATCCAAAAAATTTCTATCCACTTTGCACAAACACAGAATGTATTAAAATAAATTGTAGTTATTTTTTGCTTTCCAGACTGTTCAGAGGCGGTGCAACGAGAGATATAGTTTCATTTACAATTTTTTCATCTAACACACATAGTATTTTGTAGCCCTTGATAATACTTAACAACTCGAATGGTTTTTTTTTCAGTTGGTCTAGCCATTTGAACACTGCTTATTTATTTTGAAAATATGTTGTTTTCTGACCCACTGTGTTATGTGACTTGCGGTGGAAACACGAGGTTTTTTTAGCGTGCGTATCTTATAATACTTATAATTTTTTATTTTTTATTTAAATATTTTAGTAGTATTTTATTTATACTTTTAATTACAATTATAATATAATATTAAATAGATTAATTTAAATTATTTTAGCTCTGATTTACATTGACATTTTTTATAAAAGTTACACTCTGTCTTCTAAAAATATTTTCATTAATTTTATTATAATTGGGAATAAACTCAATACTGTAATGGATTTACTAGCTTGTTTTAAGTTATTTCGCGTTGATTTTATGAAATCCTTCGTTAACGAAAAATAGACTTAATCGAGAAACAAAACAAAAAAATTAATGACGTAAATTTCACAAGCCCTTCTGCTGCAAAGAAAGTATTTGCTAAGTTAAATAGAGAAGTTAACTCATTAACAGGGTGTTTTTAAATTAAGAATCTCTTTTCAAGAGAAACAAATTTATATTTTAACAAGGTATATATGCGCCTGAACACATGTGGGAATCCAATGGCAGCCATACAGTCTGGCTTTTTGAAATAATGCAAAAAAAACTTTACTCTGCACATTTACATTTTAGCGAAATTTATCATTCGCTGGAATATTTCAGTATAAAAGTAATCTTTATATACAAATTGAATTGCATTAATTACCAGGTGGTAGCAAAGGTGAATTCTTTCATTTTCGCCACATAAAAAATAATCTGTAATTGGTTTTCCTTGCTTAAAACACATAAGAATACATTAATTCACCTTCAATCCCTCTAATTATTTTTGTTCATTAAAAAAGTGAAATTAGTTGATAACTCAAAATTTTGCATCATGTTATCTTGACATCACAATAACACGAGTAACTGACTGTTTAAAATTTGATATCTATAGAAAGCCAACTACGACTGATGCTGCTATTACCTCGAGTCACCCTACCCAATATAAACTAGCAGCATTTAGACATATGATGCACAGACTTAAGATAATACCATTTACTCCAGATAAGTATAACAAAGAACTCGACACAATTTACACCGTAGCTTAAAATAACGGCTACAAGCCCACTACTATCAACAGACTTCTTAGGCACTGTAACACTAAAAACAGGAATAAAGAGACAACTGATACAAAATGGCAGCACATTTTTACACAGGCCCACAAATATATAAACTAATTAACTTTTTTCACAAAAAAAGATTTATTCATAGCATTAAAAACCGGCAATATTCTGAGACATAATCTCAGGACAACGACAGAAACAACTGACAAATTTAGTTCCAGCGGAGTATGCAGACTTACTTGTACCTGCAAACTTACTTTTGGAGAACAAACTGGACAAATACTAAAAACAAAGATTTACAGGACACACGCTCATACTTCAAATTTGCGTTACACCTTGCCATTCACAAGCACACACCAAGGGAAAAGGATGAATGTATGATATTACTACATCCTAGCAAAAAAAAAATAAAAAAGAAGAAAACAAGAACTTTTAACAGTGACATTATAAACAAACAGGTTCATGTTTACCCGTTTTTTCATACACTCCCACAGTGGAACAAACAGACACACGTACCTAAATAATATCGTGAAAATTAGCCGTGCATAAACTGCCAGGTGGCTGGCATACTACCAACATGAGTAGATACGACCTTTACAACAGAACTACCTAAACGCGAACACTGACTCACCAGTACGGACTGGAACACGGCCTGAATATGATGTCTTCACATCGTCATTTCTTACTGTACGTCAGAAACGACAAAAAAAAAAATACAACAGATATTACCTATGTTCTACCCCATTTTCAGGTGTTATTTGAAAAGCGGGAAATTGTTAGATTATTTTTATATGAGCCATTTATTGTGAGCAATAGAATGGGAAAAGTCTAACGGTTTTCAACGCACGTTTATTTCATGCCTGAAAATTTATTTGACTGCTTTGTGTTATCCTACACACTCTTACATAGCGGAGATATTTTCGGCTATGAACTTTGATTGTTTATAAGTAGTGGCAACGTTAAATAGCCTGTGATCCTAACTTGACTTCTATTTATTTTTTTTAGATTACAAAAAAACTGCATGTGATCGAGAACGAACACGTATGCGTGATATGAACCGAGCATTTGATCTACTACGTTCTAAACTACCAATTTCTAAACCAAATGGAAAGAAATATTCCAAAATAGAAAGTTTACGGTAAGAAAAAAAATATTTAAATTAAAATAAAATATACATACTTATACATAAAACTTTCGCTTATTTCCTTTATTTTAGCATAGCCATCAGTTATATTAATCATTTACAGAAAACACTTAAGGAAAACACCGCAGAGCAAACGACTCTTACAGGTTCAAAATACTTAAGTGAATTTAATATACGACAGCGTTCCAATTCGTATCGTTATGAAAGTCACAAATCTAATTCTATCGAAGAGTCCAACGTTAAGTTTGAAAATTTAGACGAATCTAGAAGTACTTGGAGTGATGGTTACATACCAAATAGTCAGGATAAGTGGGAGTGAGGATGAAATCCATTTAGATTTCTTTTCATGTTGTTAAAATTTTTTGAATACCAAAGACTTAGAAATAAATAGGAAAAAGCTTTTTTATACATTATACAAAGATCTGGATTATTGTTTACTATACACTAACGTTATAGAATATTAATTATAAAATAACGGATTTCCGCCGGCAAGGTATACTACTCTGTTTTGCCGCTATTTTGGTAAATATTACACTTGACAGTACATATTTGGCAGTCGTGAAGTAGACACGTGGCAAATTTATTATGGAAAAATATTCAATAAACCAACGTGTTTTAATCGTTAAAACAGTTTATCAAATCAATCGTCGATTGCTACGACGATGAGAAAGTTACATGAAATTTTTGGGAGAAACAATGTGCCAACAAAACCCACTATTCATCTTTTATTGAACGATTTCGAAGAAAGAGACAGACCGTAAGTTATAGGCCGAAGCATGGACCATAACTTAGTGCAAGATCGGCTGAAAACATTGCTGTTGCTCAAAAAAGTTAATTCGACACCATGCTCAAGAGCTTGGTCTCTCCAAAGAACAATTTTGGTCACAATTTTGCACAAGAATTTGCATTTTTTTTCCACATAAGGTTCAGTTGACACAATAGCTTCTTCCACAAGACCATTTACGCCACCATACATGTGTCAATGGTATGTTACAACTCACACATAAGAACCCCGATTTTGATGAAAAAATCATAATGAGTGACGAGGCACATTTTCAATTGAATGGATATGTGAATAAACAGAATAGTCGGTTCTGGGGAATGAGAAACCTTCAAATTATTCAACAGTCACCTTTCCACACATTAAAAGTGATAGTCTCGTGTACGATTTGGTTAAGAGGAATCATTGGACCTTACTTCTTTGAAAATGAAAACGGCGTTACGGTAACTGTGAATTGGGAGCGATAATGTGGTATGATTAAAAACGTCACAACTGCGTACTTAGGGCTTGATTAAAATGTGGTACAACAAGACGGTGCCACATCGCATACAGCCAGGATTACAATGGAATTACTGTTAGACCTTTTTCTACAACAAGTTATTTCAAGAAATGGTGATATTGATTGGCCTTCACAGTCGCCTGATTTGATTGCTCTGGACTTCTTTTTGTAGGAATATCTGAAAAGCAATGTTTATGCAAAAAAACAACAGAAACGCTTGAGGAACTCAAACAAAATATTCGTGATGAAATGAATGAAATACCGCGTGAAATGTGTGCTCAAAAGGGCTTGCATTTGTGAGGCTAATAGCGGCGGACATTTATTTGATATTGTATTCTATACATAATTGCCGAAAATAAGTAAAACATTTATCAATATAAGATTTATTCTCTTTCATTTAATCAAAACTTGTAAACAAACATTACCGGCCGACACCCTGATACAAACAAACTTTCCCCTTTAAATAGAAATTTTTAAAATCCCGGAATTCAAGGTTTTAAAAACCCGTTTTTGAATCCTGTGTGTTTTATAGTCTAGAAATTTTTTGGCTATCGCAGACCTTCAACAAATAAATGAGAAATTTATTTAATAACAAAAACGTGGATAATTTTCGCTTTCTGTCAATATTTTAGATTTTGACACTGATTCTCATCGCTTAAAACTTACTATGGTAATGGCTAACCGAGTGCAACTACAGAATGTTATCTTTCTGCTATGGAGTTTAAATAAAAAAAAAGTTTAATAATTTATGCCTTAAGGACTTTAAAATGATCACTTTAAATTATGCAAAATGGCCACAAACCAATTAATACCAATTAAAAAGCCCCAAAGCTTCCAATATCTTAAATTTTGAATAAGAAAATCGAACCAGATTTCGAGTCATTTTAGCACACTTTTTTTAATAAAAAAATGTTGTGACTTTTGTATTCAAACATTATTAAAAATATCTTTTTTCTTTTTTATTAAAAATATTGAAAATTTTCATTGGACCTGAAAAAAATTCTTTATACTTGAAAAAAATAAATTGTTAAATCCAAAAAAAATGAGAAGTATAAATCCTGAAATTTTTAGAATCGTAATTTTTTTTATCACCTCTAAATTTAAGGAGATGTTGTTTTTTATATTCTTGTGATATAAAATGAAGTGATTTTGTGTCGCAACTAGAGATATGCAAATTTTACGAATTTAAGGAGATGTTATTTTTTATATTCTTGTGACATAAAATGGAGTGATTTTTTAAGGAGATGTTGTTTTTTTATATTCTTGTATTAAAACAATTATTTTTGCCTTAAAAGTTCGTCATGCACAAATAAAAATAATGTTTTGTCGATTTTAAAATGAATTAAATTTAATATCGTTAGTGCATATCGTATGCAACATATTTGTCTGTAGTAGTAAACTTTAACTTTAAAATGCAAACGTGCAAATACATATAATGGATATTGTTTATCACAACGTTTGTGACATTATTATAAAATCTAAAGAAAATAATAAATATCACTATTCGAACGCTATCTTTTCACGCTTTCTATAACTCCAATTGAGTGTTGTTTTAATATGAATTTGGAATGTTAAAAATATCCGAATTAAGCCGCTAGATAATCAATGTTGTTGTTCAAGTTTTGTTTTTAGTCTTTAATATTATTTCTTCCATTTACTTATTTAAAAAAGAATTGCTAGACTGTTAATTTTTTTTTTTTTTTGAGGCGTGGTTAACATATTTATAGAATTGCCCATACAGCTTTTGTTACATTTGTGACTCATTTTGATTCGAATTTAAACTTTCATATGAAACTAACAGGCTTATCGTAGATAACAAACGCATTCCTTATTAAGAAGTTATCTAACCGGAGATATTATATCACAATTATTTTATAAACGTGTTTTTATTCGATTATAGTCAATAAGTAAGAATAGTTTCTTATAATTCAACAAATATTTATTTTTTATTTTATAATACAAATAAAAATTTTTTTAAAATAGTATAACTAATAAATTATAAAATCAGCTACTAGGGGTCGAACCTGCAACTAAAGTCTGATATAATAAATGTTCCAAATTGTAACCAAAGAACCAATGAATGAAACCACTATTTGCAACAAACACAAACATGAATTTTTATGACACAGTGGTATTAATAGAATAATATTAAATAGATCATTAAAACATCTTTAAGCCTTAAAAATCAGCTGATTAAAGATTTTTAATTTAATTTTATTTTTAAAACATTTTTACACCTTAAAAATCAATTGATTAATGATTTTTAATTTGATTTAATTTGATGAAACTAGAGCCTGTTAATATATTTGCTTAATACGTTTTTTTAATCATGTTAAACTTAATACATTTGCTTAATATGTTTTTTTAATTATGTTGAATTTATGTACATATTTAAATATATTAAATTTCATGAAGTTCTAATGACATATTGCTTTAATTTGTAATTTGATCACTACAAGTGTTATTTTGGCTTTTGACAAAATTCTCGCAAGCGCTCCAGTGGCGCAATTGGTTAGCGCACGGTACTTATAATCAGTAACTTGTGAGCAATGCCGGGGTTGTGAGTTCGAGCCTCACCTGGAGCAGCAGTTCGCAGAATTTTTTAATATAAATTTTTCTATAAATTGACAAATACTGCA
Source organism: Trichopoda pennipes (assembly GCA_030448955.1). Classification (NCBI taxonomy): domain Eukaryota; kingdom Metazoa; phylum Arthropoda; class Insecta; order Diptera; family Tachinidae; genus Trichopoda; species Trichopoda pennipes. The sequence continues at coordinate 12,324,118 of JASKUP010000088.1, forward strand.
AATTAAATTATTAATTAATTTAATTTATTCATTCATCCCTATTTCATTGAAGTAATAGATTTTTATTCAAAACTAAATAAAGTTCTAGTTTGTCAGCCAGCGTATTAAGATGTGAGAAATGGACTCTGAAAAATACTACCAGTTAGTTGTTAGGTTTAGGGTAGGGGTAGGGTAGGTCATTAAAAGTAAAACTTTAACTTTAAACTAACCTAAAAGGTTAGTTTGAAAGCTACTACTGCTTTGGTCATTGCCCTTAATCTCTCTAATTGCATTTAATATTTCCGTTATGGAAATGGTTTATGAAAATATGTATTAAAAAATGTGTTATTTCAAAAATTTGGCGAACAAAGTATGCATGTGGAAAATAATGAATCACTACTACCAAGTGCTGCCAGATTTCCTGAACGAAAATGCCGGCAAGCAATAACGAATAATTCAATTTACGGATTGTTTTTTGGTTCAGTTATGCCTTGTTTCCACGGCACCTGCTTCGCTCTCTATTCTTGCTTCACACCCCAATCATAAGCGAATCAACCTGCTTCGCCATACAAAATTTTGAGAGCGAAGCTGGTAGATTCATATTGAATCTAGTTGCGAAGCAAGGAAAAATCCTCTCTTCTCTAATTTTTATCGTAAGTTTATCTGCACTAGTTATCAAAATTAAACGTTTTTGTAAACAAAGAAAAATTACAAACAAAACAAAGTTAAAAGTGAAAACTTAAAAAATATAATTGTTTTGTGGGTGTGTTAATTAATTTTAATTTTATAAAATTAAAAAAAAATTATACTTAATGCTATCGCGGCAAGAAGGATGTCGTCTGTTGTTTTTCAACTGTTGTTGTTGTTTTTCAACTTATGTTTTTCTGTTTAATAACAACTGTCAATTCGAAGCGGATAAATGAGTCGTGTAAACAGCATGATTCATGAACTTGCTTCAGAGAGCGAAACACGAGATTTAAATTGTCGTGGAAACAGGCTATTAAATTAATTACAATTTAAAGAAAATTAATTTTATTTGGTTTTTCGTTTTTAAGCACGTCAATATCTTTAAAGCACACCAATAACTTTGAGTTGAAATACAAAATCCTCCATTATGGGCAGCCAGTTAAATCGAATTCTGTTTCCTGTTATTATTTTACGGAAATTTTTATAAACCCTACACATGAGAAGCTAAGCTAAACTTAACTACTTTGATTAGTCCTTTCTATCATCTATTCTATTATCTATTATCTAGTTGTAAATTTTTAACTATGAAAAATTTTAGACTCCTTAAAAGTTTACATATTATATGTTGGAGCTATTTCAAGTTTGTTTTGCACGTTAAATGTGTATTCATAGAAAAAATCTACAACTGATTGTTTTACTCAAAGTAAAAAATTAATTATCACATTTTTAATGTAGAATTACAAAATAATTATGCTAAAAAATCGCTAACATTGATTCGTAAAATCAACAATTTTCAATTAGGATGATAAAATAACTAATAATTTTTTTTAAATATTTTTTCAAGTGCACTTGATAAAGTGACCATATACTTAAAAAAAGGATTTATATTTTTTTTTAAATAAAAAAATAAATAAATAAATAGAAAAACACTAAAATATTCAACATTCTTAGTTAGACAAAAAATAAAAAAACATATCGCAGAGTTCGTAACCCAGAACGAATATACTTGGTCACACTAATTGTGCGCATTTTTATATATACAAATGTAACTGTATAGTTATCACATATACAAATCTAGTTTATTTCTGAAGACGAATATTCCCAACGAAAACTTTTTCGTTCTTCCCAAATGTGCTTACAGTAGATGGACAACAACTTGGTGTAATAAAAATAAATAAATAAAAAAATAAAATTAGGATCCACACGCAGACTTCAGAAGGATAACTAGATAATTAATAATTAATTATTTATTCGAAATTTATCGTAACTAACATAAATGTGTTTAGAAATTAAAATGCAGTTTATATTTTGGTAAGAAAAAAATTTATTATATTAAAATCAGTTTATTTTTTTAACCGACCGATCAATCGATCGTGATGAAACTTAATATGTATAAGTAATTTTTCATAGAAAAGGTTTTTAGACTATTAATTTTCCCACCACTAGATGGCGCTGTGGAACAATATTTTAAGAGCCTAAGTTCGTTGAACCTGATTCTGTCAAAACATTGAAACAGCAGCGATACGGCAAAATAGTTTTTTCGTTGGCCTTACAATAAAATTGATTTTGACGGGAATAGAAAATAGTTAGTGATTTTAACTGTCCTCAATTATATCAAATTGTGATTGTGACTTTGACTTTGACAGTGATTAGTTATTTCTGAGTTAATTTTCTTCGTTTGTTTCCTGAATATTGCCAACAATTTCAAAAATCGCGATTGGCTTTCCGAGCGAGCTGTCTTAGCTCCGAAGAACGATAACGTCAATCACATCAATCATAAGATTCAATTGAAAATTCCTGGAGCGTTCACGCAATACAAATCTGTTGAAGAGGACCAAGCTGTTAAGTATCCAGTCGACTTTTTAAATTGAGTGAATCATCAATTCTGTATGATTCATCTGTAATTTTTCCCCAGCACATGCTAGATTCTTGATTACATCCACATACAGTCAGTATGAATTGCTGAATATTGGTAAGTTAAATGGCATGGTTAAAGCAGCCACACTAAGGACATTTAGGTGACTAAGTTAGAGTTGGGTAGTTGACAGTGCTTATCTCCCTCCCATTCTGTTATATATCGTTTCATAGAGTGGGAAGCACACCCTATAAGGAACTGTATTGGCCGTGGCGGAGTGTCATTTAAGTGCCTGCTAATGGAAAAACAACAATATATCTCCTTTCTTAGGATTCTGATTATTTATAAAATATATATACTAATTTCCTGAATAATAACTTATAAATTAAAGTTTACAAAATGCAGCTGATTGTCGTGAAATTATGAGATCGGCATTGTCAATAATAGGCTAAAATTGAGTTCATGGCATCTCTCGATGATGTAATCCATTGACCGTTACCCCATTTCCAGCCTCATTTTTGAAAAAAAGGGTTTCCTCTGAAAAAATGATTTTTTCAGGAAAACCAGCCGGTTGTTCCTGAATGCGATGTGAATGGTCGGTCAGCTTCAATTCCTGCCGCAGTTGAACCTTGTAAAGTTTCAAACTTAAATTCTTACACAAAAATCTCCATGTGGTGGTTTTGGAACGTCGAGGAATTGTCAAATTTAGATTTGATTCAACACCGTGTCGACTAAAATTTTGCGACCAATATGAGCGGTCTCAGAAGGACGATTATATTGTCGGAAAATATCACGAATTTTACGAAATGTAACATTAGCAGAACCACTATTGTCATAGTGGAAATTGCAACAATTGTCAATGCATCTACTACGAATACGTCAAGAACTAAATGTCAAAACTATCATGGTGTTGGTGTTGCCACAATTGAAAACAAACTTCTTGTTGAAAAACTATATACATACATAGTTATTTCTCAATCATTATTTTGTTATTTCAGCCTTTTGATCACAGTAGGGCAGCTGAAACCACCTATATCTCCGATACTATCGGCATGTTTCTTTGCTCAATAGCTGCTTGCGTTATTTTCTTCATTTGCCGTTAAAAGAAACAACCCTGATAAAATGAAAAATCTTGGTGTTTTTAGGAAATTTTTAACAATTATGTAGTGTATGATTTTTACACTATCACAGTTTCTCATAAGACTTAAGTTTTTGGCAAATTTATTTACTCAGTATTATTTACTCGGCAGTCAAAAGTCCAATATTGGCCTGGTGTATATACATATTAAAAAAATTAGAAACATATTTTTTTTTGTATTCTTAAATTTTATTCACATTTTGTATCAAGTTAATGAAAAAATTTTCAATATTTTTTGTATTCTTTTTTGTATTTTTTTATAAAATGTAAATTATTGTTTTTTATTTACAACCATATAAATTGGTTTATATTAACTTGTATTTCTTATTTAATTCATATAATTAATATATTATAAATATTAAACTTTATTCTAAAATGAAACAAAAAATATTATATTTTTAAATACAAATTAAAAAGCTGATAACTGATTATCACATAACTTAAAGGAATTTTGTGTTTGTTTTAATTATAATTATTTATTCAATAATTTATATAACTACTAATTATTTAAAATAATTATTTACTACAAAAAATATACTTTTCTATTTAATTCTTAATAAAGCATTAAGCATTACTTTTTTTTTATTTATTATTTATAATTGTAATTTATATATGTAATATTCAAAATATAGGCGATGTCTTGTAGTCCATTTAAAACATCCAATTATCAAATTTTCCACGTCGCGTTGGTTTCCTTTTTGATGTTTGAATTTTAACATAAAAATTTTACAGATCCAAACGCATGTGCCACAAGCCGTTTGTTGTTTTATTTATTATGACGTAAGCATTTAGAAAATTAAGAAATAAATACAGAGTAAAATAAAAAAAGAAAAGAAGCAGAAGAATCAAAGATAATTTATAGTTTCATATTTTTGTATAATTTTATTAATAAATTGTATAAATTGGTCTTTCATTTTTATTGCTACGAAAAAGAATAATTTTACTTCTATCTAATATAAAATATTAAAAATCAAAGTACATTGTAAGTAAATTATTAAAACAAATAAAATAAGTACATTAAAAAATATTTATAAAATATAAATTATAAAATATAAGTAGTTTGTATAATTTTGTAAAAATAACAAATAAAATAAAATTGTGATTAAACTTTTGTTATGTTAAAGTACTATTTATAAACGAAAAGTACTTCTTTGTTATATATTTTTAGCATGTGTTAAATTAGCTAAGTTTGAATTAAGTTAGAAAGTGTTATATTAAATAATCTTACGTTGAAGAGTGTGCTTCGAAACTGACCAAAATATTAGATATTGTAAGGCCACCTGATTTCTATAAGAAATCAATCAAATTTATCCCCAAGCTTCATATATTTCCCGATATAACCTTTTCCATCATATAACCGTTTAGTTTCCAGTTCCTCACCACACATTCTTTTCTCTATTAACTAACAACTGTTTTAACCAAAAGTAACCCATTATTGCATGTATATATCCATTCGGCTACATGACCTTTTTAAGTCTTAAATAATTTACACGTTTACATTAATAATTAGTTCTGCATTACTTATGATATAAGAATCTTGACTTTTCTATACAAAATTTGGAGTAAAATCCACTGATGATCTATATGAGCAGTAGTGAAATCGCCGTATGGATATGATTTATCCCGCAGTAATACATTTCAAACATATATTTTTTTGAATAGAAAACATTTTATGAGAATATCATAAAAAGTGAAATTTTGCTTGATTGTAATCGTAATATAAAAATAGCCTTGTCTATCGATATTTTTCAAGAAAAATTTGTTGTTTATTTAAAATAGTCAATTAAATAAACATGTATTAATCTTAAATAAAAATGTATTATTCTTTTTAAAGGTCTTTTTTAATTAAATTTTAACAATATATTTTTTCAATATTTCGCTTTCCTCTGGAAAGCTTCTTCAGGAAATTAATTTTTATAACAACAAAAATGATTAACAATTTGAAAAAATGGTCAATAAAATCGGAATGTGCCTAAATCAAAAATTGAACGCCAACAAGTTTAAAAATTGCCACAGTATGAGATAAACCGCTATATAAAACCCCTGGTGATAACAGAATTTTAGCAATCTTTAGCGTACAAAAAAACTTAAAGTTATTAATTTGTAACATAATGCACTTTCAAGAAAAAGAAAAATTGCATTGAAACATAATTTTGCTTCATACTCACGATGGGCGTGTATATTTTCAGTATAGTTTAAGTTCGTTATTTACACCCCTCCTTATATAAATAAATATATAAACTTATTTTATGCTTTTTACATTTCTATACCCAAACTGTAAAAAACTTATAGCAAGTCACTAAATTTTGACGGTGCTCTCATAGAGTTGCCCAAACACTTAAACTTTATACTAAGCATCCGTTATAATGACAATTATATACAATAAATTAAAACAAATTTTAATTGAAGGCTGTGTTCCCACTAAGACTTAATAATTGTGTAGTAAGCAACAATATGTTTTCACACCTGATATTTATGCAGAGCATGGAGTCTACTCTAAGGAACAGCTTAAAAAGTAAAAAAAAATTATAAAATGCTCACGTAGAGACGAGGTGCTCATAAATATAGTCTTGCCTTTTACAACGCTTTAGACAAGAGTTTAAGCCTATACTATTTCTGCCCTAAAAACGTGAGATGACATTAATCATATCACACTTCAAACTTCTAAAGGGCAGAAATTCCTTCTGCCCAAAGAAAGACATTCAGAGAAGATTAAAGGGTGACCCTAAAGAAGAGTTTTTCTTTAAATTACAAACAAAAAATAAATGGTACAAAATCCATTTTGTGTGGGACCAACTCGCAGTTAGCTTATTTTGTTTAAGTCCCTGAAATAACGTTAATACATATAAAAATTAAAAATATAAATAAAATGTGCATTAATAAAAAAAAATTAATTAATTGTGATATTTCTAATGATGCTTCATTATCCTTTATTTAAATATATAAGAGGGTAGTTATGTATACGTTTGCTTTTGTAATTATGTATAGTATGTAATTTCATATATATATCTTTTAAATATTTTTATTAATATATTATTAACACGATAGTTTTTTATATTATATGTCGTGCATATTGAATTGTTCATTGAATTAAAATTAAAAGGGAATGTATAGTTATTTTTTTTTTCTTTACTCTTTAGAACTAATAATTTTTATATTTCACAGAAAGGGATTAAAAATTTATTAATATGGACATGCAAGTATTGTATAATTCCTTTTATAGTGTAACAATTGTTATTGCAATATTAAAAAAAGGCAAAAAAATAGTTATAATCCATAATTAGTTAACATTACATATGTTAAGAACAAAATAAAAATAGAACTGCATTAAGCACAAAAACATAATATTTTGTTTGAAAAAATAAAACAAAATATGTGCATAATGTTAAAAACAAAACAAAAATATGTGGTTTTAATGCTTAAATATAGGTATATAAAGCTTAAGTTGTTATAATAGTAAAATTGAAGTATCTCTGTCTATTTAATTAAAAATTATAGTTTTTGTAAAAGCATTACTTAAGTCACAAGAATTTTTTTTTTCAGCACCAATATATAATATGCTTCTTGTCGCAGTTTTTCGAAGAAAACAATTTCGCATTTACTAAAATTAAAGTTTAGGTTTTATCTTACACAGACATACATGTATATGGAAATTATCTTGGATGGAAGAAAGTTTGAATATTGCTAGAAAAATCTTCCTAACGAAAATGTAACTTCTTTTAGTGTCAGAAAACAAAGCCATTCAAACAAAGTCTAATATTGAAATTTTCTGAATAACAAATTATGAAAAATGTGTGTGGCGGAAAGGATTCTTTCTATTCGCCTTCTACATAATCGTCTAAAGAATATTTTTCTATACCTTGAATATCCAACTTTTATACCTTCTTCTTTACTACTAACATGTGTGTGCAAAATATTAAAAGAATTCGTTAATTAAAATTTTAAATTATTATCGCTTTAATGTTCTTAATCATGATTAAACCGTAATTTATAAATAAAACAACCAACTAAATTTTTACTAAAACCAAAGAGACATAAAAAAAAATGGAATTTGCCAATTACATAAGGTGAATTTAATATATTGTAAAGAAAATGGTAAGCAGGAAGATAATAAATATGCGATGCTAAAGGAAATGACCGCATTATAGTTAGAATACAAATTCTCTGCCGATTCTTTTTTTAGAAATTTATGTATGTCTGCATATAAACAATTCTATTTACATTTTTTAAGTTTACTTTTTCTAAGTTTTTAACATTTATATGACAAAAAAAAATTTATTTTTCAACCATTATATGTTATCCAACGTTTCAGCAATGTAAGCAATAGTTTATGTAAGTATATTTTGCTTATAAAATATAAATTTTTAAATTGCAAAAACCAGATGTTTTAATTTTAAAAAGAGTTAAAAAATCAGCAATTATTAAGAATTTAGAGACATCTTTTTATTTATCTAACCAACAGCCTTTCTCTACAACAAAGCAATATAAAATCTGCCTGATGTAATCACAGTATTTTTTCAAACAAAATAATTTAATTCAAAGATAATCCAAAAGGAAAATCTTTTTGTGTGACTGTTTCTATACGGCTAATATTCTTCCAAAACTCTGTTTATAGAAAAATAGAGAAAGAAAAAATATATATATTTCTGTGATTCTTGAGTCACTTTTGGTTGCAAAGGCTAAAACTTTTTTTTAATCAATCTTTGCTCCAAATATTATCGTCGCAGAAATATTCTTCAATCACACATCTAGAAAATATGTGATGCATTGAGTAAATAAGTATTTTATTTATTAATTATTTTGTTTATTGAACGAAAGTGTAACTTTTTTTAGTCTCAGAAAAAAAAGATATTAAAACAAAGTCTAATATCTCCTCTTGTACACCTTTGGTTTACATAAAAGTTTATATTGAAATTCTGAATAACAAACAAATTATGAAAAATGTGTGTGGCGCTAATTTTAAAAAGGATTCTATTCGCCTTCTACATAATGTTTACTTTCTTACTGCCGTCATAGAATTTCATTTTTGAAGCGACTGCTAAACATTCAAATCCAGCACTCAATTTCTTTGAGTGTTTTCGTATTTAATTTTGAAAATATCTTATGTGTTTGAACAAAATAAATGAGTTTGCTCAATATTATATAGAATAACGTTTTTATATTTTTTAAAAAATGAAACCACTATTATTTTCAGATATGAAACTGAATTGAATTAAGTCCCGTCTTTAATTAAAGTTTGATAAGGCTGAGTTAGTTTACAAGCGAATAAAGCACTTGGTATTTAATTCGCCCAGCGTAATCATTGCTACTGGCAATGTTGTGTTATGAAAATTAATATTTGTTTTGGACTTTCTTAAGGTTTTTTTTTCAAACATTTGTTGGAAATGGATTTTACAATAATATTAAAATATGATTATATGATTTGAGATTAGAAAACCCGTTTTTCCGGTTTTGGATTCTTTTCATTTGCATAATTTTTAGAAAACCTAGCAAAAACCGAAAAAAAGAAAAAAAAAACGATTGGATTAATAAATGAATATGGCAGCACAACTTTTCAAGTTAACATATAAAAGGCCGCTCCATTTTTTTTTTGTATCATGATTGAACTACTCACAATCGTATAATTAAACATGATTAAACCTTAACTTTTAAAAATTACACATTATCACGAAAACATATAGTAAATGTGAAATTCTGAAGACAAATTACAGCGTTCGAAATCGATCAAAACATTAACAGAATTTAAATGGAAATTTCAATCGATATAGCATGCTGCATTTTGCTCCTTGTTTTCTTCTTATGCCTTATCATGTGCATACTAAATTAAAATTCTTGCAATAATTTCTATTTGTAGGGCTAATATTAAGTGTACAAAAAAATATAAGGTGTATAAAAAAAAACTTTTTAACTTACATTAAAAATACATAGTAAACTTATGAAAACAATATATCCAAAATGTGTTAGATCATAAAGATATGTTTTATACAAAATCAGAAAAATCACTACGAGGCCTTTAACACAGACTCTTTCTCTTTTAAGTAATTTTAAGTAAGATTTTTAAACTACGCTGGCTATAACTCAATATTTAGAAGCAAAAGAAACCAATAATAATGCACACATACATAGAAATTAAAATGTTATAAAGTTAAAATTAAAGTAAAACTAAAACTAAATATAATTTTTCTAAGCACAAAAAAGAATATATATAAATAAATATATATATACGAAAAAAAATGTTAGTGAATTTTGAATCAGCATTAAATGTTCTCTTTTCTTAAACTTGTGTAACGCACTGTGCATATTTATCTAATTCTGCCCGTAAGACTTTGTTGCGATCCGCTTCTTCTCTTAACGTGCGTACGAGTTCGTCGATTGTACGCTGTTGAGCATGAACCAACATTTCCAATTTATTTACACGTGTTTCTAAGTCAGCAATTTTATAAGAACCACTGGTGGGCGCACCAGCATTATTAGGCATATGATTAGAATTGGCAACTGTAGACTGTGATTGTGTTGTAGTGCAAATGTTATTGTACGAATTGCTGCCAAAAGGTTCAGCTGGTGAGGCAGAATTGGTAGTTGCTGTTGAACTGGCCACTGTGGAACTTGATTTCAATATATTCCGAGTGGATGCCAGAGACGGAGAAGTACTTCGATTGCGTATCGACAGACTATTGGGACGAGTTCTTACATCGTCTAATACATGGCCCGTGGAGTTACTATTTTGTGAGTTGCTACTTGAAGTCGCCGTCTCATTTCCAATTTTATTACTTAAACTTTTAGACATTGTTTCGTTTAAGGTTTTAACTGTAGCGTTATGGCTGGTTGTACAACTAGTACTACTGCTACTTTCTACTATCATTGATTTTTGCATAATGCTTGTAGATGGAACCGATGATGATTGCACTTTTGTCGAGGTGGCTGAAGAGGAAGAGGAGGTGGTGGTATTTGTTGCTTGCGTTGAGCTAGAGATATGAGATATACTGCTATTTGTTAACTTAATATCTTCACCATACAATTTAGAATTTCTTTCCCCTGTCGTTGTAGCAGCTTCACCAATGCCTGAAGAAGAAGAAGCTTTCTTTTTAACCTGTGATGCTTTTAATTCTTCCATCCAAGGAGCTTTTTTCTTTTCCCATTCCCTAGGTTTTGGTTTGGCTAATTGATCTTCACCCGTTGAATTGTCATCCGATTTTAATTGATCATCACCACTTTGAGTGGTATCACTGCCATTGCCATTGGTGTACAGGGTATTATTATTATTGCTTTCACCAATAGCATTTATGGCCGCCGAAGGTGGTCTACGTTTTGGCGCTTTAACGCGTCCAGCGCGCATATCTGTTAATATTGAACCGCGTTCAACGCGATCAAAATCTGTATCTTCTACAGCAATGGTGGCAGCCCGTCTCATTATGACGCCCCCACTACCGGGGTCGCCAATAGAGTTGGGCGATAATTTACTGCTGCATATGCCATCGGCATAGTCATGTGATGCTGCGGTGGTTAGTTTGTTTTCTACATTTTTGACTTTTTGTTTAATGCCTGACAAGATGTTGCCTGAAATAGTTAAATTGAAATTTTACTCAGACTTTTCCTTTAATAAAATGATTTCATAAGTAGTTGCATTACTCACCAGTTATACTTGTCACTGTGGTCGTTTTCTTAACAGGCACAGTTGGCTTTTTATTTAGTAGTGGCGGAGGTATTGTCTTTGTTTTTTCATCCATGTTTTCTATACTCTTGCGTAACTCACTCGATGACGCGGTAGTGCTTATTAAAGCCGATGTAGTGGTTACGGTGTTATTACTACCATTCATCGACGATATACTTGTTTTACCTTCCTGTTGCTGTTGTTGTATGTGCAATTGTAGTTTTTTAAGTACCGTACGAGCTGCAACATCGGAGGCATTTGTTAAATCTAAATTTTTCGTTTCCAACGATTTACGCTGAGCAGCTACATTACCAGTTGCCAAGCCCGTCTCTGACAAAATATCGTTTAAAGAATCGCGTGAACCAAAACTATCTTTACGATTCGAACTTTGGGTGGATGAAGAACTACCAGATTTTTTAATCAATGACTTGACATTTGAACCAGTTGTTATTAAACTGTTGTTGGCATTGAGGACATTACTGGTATTTGATAATTTGGCAGTTAATCTGTGTGTTTGTTGAGGCTGTGATTGTTGTTGCTGTAGATCATTTAAAGGCGAAACTGTAAAATTTTAAATCACTCAAGGCAATTAGTAAATAATTTTGTGTTTTTTTTTTACAAAAAAAGGAACTGTTTGAAAAGCTAATAAGGGTTTTGGTTTTTAGTTGTTTGTTTTTTAATGAGTTTAAATAAAATCAGGCAATAAAAGTCTTGTTTATAATTTTTTCTTTAACATTTTTTAAAATATATATTGTTTTGCAGGGAAGGGGATATTTATTGCAATTTATAACAGCAGCTAATGTTACGTATTCTTTTTAAAGCGATTAACAAATTTAAATAACAAAACAAAAAATAAAAACGCTTTCACATTAACAACATTAAAAGTCGTTCCATTCGTTGGTGTGCCACTCACTATCAGTAAAATTAATCTTTCCTTCAATTCATTTTAGTTTTTAAACATTTTATCAAGTTTTATCAAGAACAAAAAAAACCCTCTTTGGCTACTGAGTTATGAATTTTTTAATTTCACGAATCACTTAATTTACTTTTTTGATTTTATGTATCAGTTTATAATTTTATTTTTGTATTTGTTTGTGTCTTTTTAAGTTATTCAAACTAATGCTTGATGAAAGTCTCAAAAGTACGAATAAAAAAATCAAAAATACTTCATTAAAGCTTAAAAACTACAAATATGAAGTAAGGAACGTTTAGATATTTTTAGCATTACAAATGTAAAACATAGTGGGTTTCTAAGAAACTATTTGTTTTGAAATTGAATTAAATTGTTTTGTTTTTAATAAAAAAAAATATCATTTGATCATCATTAAATACTTATATTTGGAAGAAAGCAAAGTTCTATGTATCAGCACCAGCATTTCGAATATAGTAAATAAAATTTTGCGCAGGCAAACCAAATATTATTTTATCTTTGGTGAGGCCATTTCCTTGAAAGTTTTTCAACTTACATATAAAATGGATTAATTATTAGACTATACCAGATATGATAAAAAAAAGTTAATGCAAAGAACTTAATTATATTAGTCTCACAAGTAATGGTCGTAATGTACATTAATATTCATTGATTATTTGAAAGCACGATGAGGGGAAAGTAATTTCTTTCGCAAAAATTCTAAACTTTCTAAGCTTTCTTTCAAATAATTTTCGAAGAAACAGGCTTAACATGCATGTAAAAAAGCAATAATTATAATAATAAAATGTCATTAAAAATGGTTGGGGCTATATGCATATGATTTCTGATCTTTTGAACCGTAACAGGTTGGAATTTAAAAAATTTTAAAATTTTTAAATGCAGCTCTTCAATTCACAACCAGTCGTCGGATCTGTTGTTGACCAATTGTTTTTGTCATATTGCATTTAATTTCTTAGGCAATATGATTGAGTTTGTAACAATAAAATGAAACAGTAATAAACACAATACAAACAAAGATAAACTAAAAAGCAGTTCAAAAATATCTTATGACAATAAAATTTATTTCTGGCACTATGTTTATTGCTTTGATAAGGTAACAAAAAACACATGCATATACTCTCTGTAACCATATATGGTTACCGTTTCAAACAATACTTTAGTCAGGAGAAACAGTTTCTGTTAATATTTTATGATAATTTTTATAGTTTTTTTAAACGATCTTTTTTTATTTATCTTTAATAAATATCTTTTTTTCTTTTTAACGATCTTTTTTATATATTTTTTTTCTTATCGATATTTCGCTTTCCTTTTTTAAAAATAAAAATTTTTTCCTGAAGAAGCTTTCCAAAGGAAAGCGAAATATCGAGAAGGAAAAAAAATATATAAAAAAGATCGTTAAAAAGAAAAAAAGATATTTATTAAAGGTTAATATTTTATTTTATTTAATTCAATATAATATGTTCGAATTTCATCCAGAAATAAGAAACTACTTTCTAAAAATAATATAGTATTTATAATAATAACATGTAACAAATAAGCATAATATGTTAAGTTTATGCGTATGATAGCATCGATTAAAATGGATCATATAATGAGTAATTTTAAAAATATATATGTTTTCCCCTTATCTAAATACTTTTCATGATCAAATGATCATGAATAGATTGAGGCTTGAACAAGACTTTAAATTATCCGGATTCACTTTGAAAATTTGAATTGTCAATCAATTGTTCAGAGATGAGATTTATTTGTTACAAAACGGGTTCTTTTAAATAGCCAAAATTGCCGCATAAAGATTAATGACAATCCACATCGACGTAGCACCATGATTAATATTATTTTTTTAGTTTGGAAAATGTGAATGGTAATTGGTCTGGAGGAGATGTGTTTTCAACAGAATAGTGTTTAGTGCCATATAGCGTTTCGATAAATGGATCTATCAATGGATCTTCAAGTTCGTGCGATTTGACACCTTCAGATTATTAGTTGTAGTGTCACGTGAATGTATAATCTTATGAAAAAACAAAAAATATTATTAAAATTTAATTTTTAGTGTTATTTGTTGCAATTTAAAATTCTATTCCGCTTATAAAACATCTATTATTTCAAACTTGGGGTTTAATGTTAATTCCGTATATTGTACATACAAATATTTGACGACAAACATTATATGATTTATTTTTGACAAATTAAGGGAACAATTTAAGAAATAAAAATGACTTAATGATGTATGTAGGAAAATGCTACCAAACGAGCTAAGGTAACCAATAATATCTAACAGTGATATCTTTTTGGCATAGAGTTAAAAATGACATTTACTGGCTGTCGCACAACAAAAGCTATGAATTAAATGGATGGATTAAAATTTTATGAATTATTTGAACAAATCCGCAGACTCGCCTGCATTATCTTATGACCAAAACGTTATTTTTAAACAACTTAATTTTTTGTTTAATGGTGACAGCAAAATAATATTTGATTATATTTATTTGAAAGGTAACGACAATATTATGCAACTAATGTAAGGTTTTTTATATTATGATAATAGCGGCGGATGACTTTAAACACTCTATTGAACCGAGCAGGCATATGTCCACACACGTTAAATTTGTCACAAATATTTCTAGGGGAAAATTAACACTAAGCAAGTTGTAATAATCTATTGTAATTGTGTTAAATCGCATGATTCTACAAGAAGTGTAGAAATGTTAAAAAATAATTTCCAGTTTTTTTCGCAAACATTTATTTTCCATATATTTATTGAAATTCGCTAAAGCGAAATTAAGTTGTTTAGGTAAAAAAATATATAATATTGCCATTTCCCGTCGTAACTGGCCGGTTTGTATATGATGGCGAGCGCTTTCGATGCGTATGCATCATTTTCAAGCCACGGTTTAGTTTGTACTGGTGAGTAGTGTTGGCGTTCAGGTAGTTCTGTTATTAGGCTCGTATATATTCAGGTAAGAAGAATACCAGCCACCTGGCATTTGTATGCAAAGTGAACCTAACGATACCTCCGTCTTTTACTATTATGTAGGTACGTGTGTCCGTCTGAGGGTGTTTTTCGTTTGCCCGTATGCATGAGTAGTTTCAATAGTGGGAAAATTGTGTCTGAGGTCGTGTTAACCTGTTCGTTTATACTGTCGTTGTTGAATGTTTTTGTTTTGTAGATTTCCATATTTTCAAGAATGTCTAGTCTTCGTCCTTTTTTGCTAGGATGTAATAATGTCATACATTCATCTATTTCCCTTGGTGTGTGTCCGTGAGTGTCAAGGTGTAATGCAAAGTTTGAATCTTCTCTTTTCCGTTTGTATGAGCGTATCTGTTCTGTAAACCTTGTTTTTAGTGTTCGTCCAGTTTGCCCTATATAGGTTCGTTTACAGTTACAGGTAAGTCTGTATACTCCGCTGGAATTAAATTTGTCAGTTGTTTCTGTCGTTGATCTGAGATAATGTCTGAGGGTGTTTCCACTTTTTTATAGTTTTAATTTCAATTTTAATTAAGTTTTACAATAGAAACTTACAAATAGCATTTTTGGAACTTTCCTGGTTGTATTTGATGCAATATTCAATTAACAGAAAATTGTGAACTAAGTAAAATTATATAAACAATATTTGCTTTCAAAATTTCATTAATTTCATTTTTTTCCTACGAAACTAAATTTACCAAAAAAAAAAAACACCTTTTAAAATAAATCGGATTAAATATTTCACTCCACTCAGTGGAATTTGTGTTTATATTTCGAGTAATATTAAATACTGAAATTATAACGGGTAAATTATGGTCAATTAGACAGAAGAAACTCAATATCCATAAAAATACTTATGTTAAATTTCTTTTAATCTTTTAATGTATATTGTTTAACCATATTTGGCAGGTTATTTGTTATAAAAAAAAGAAGACGGAAAGAAATCGATAATAGTGTTAATGAAAAGGTTCTAATGTCTTCATATTTAAAAGTAATTCGGTTCAATCAAATCGAAAAAGCTTTCCATAACAGGTGAATGATATTGACAGCTTATTAAAAAAAAAAATGGGAGACTAATCTATGTTTTAAAAATGTCTTCATTTTTTACCCATTACAAAATTACACAGGACTTTCTACATAAAAGTTTAGAGGGTACGTTTTCTTAAACATACTTTTTTTAATAGTTAATTATTAAGCACTAGGTCAATATTTAATAAAAAATAAAGTTTTTTCAACATTTTTTATTAAATAATGACCTAGTGCTTAATAATTAACTATTAAAAAATATTAAAAGGTCAAATAACTATAATTTTTATAATTTTTTTAATAGATAAATAAATGACATTAACGTTTGAACATGATTAGTTGACGAAATGTATTTCGAACGTTCAACTTCGAATCACTTTTTCAAGTAACTCGAAATAAATCAACAGCTGCACGTAGATACGCAGACAATACTTGAGAGGTGCCACATCGGCCGAATTTGATAGATCCATTTCTAGAAATCCACTTATCGCAAAATTTTGATTTCAATAAATCGACGGTTACGGCCGCCGTGTGGTATGCAGTGCGATTCTGTTAAAATCAATTTCAAGGCCATCGATATTTTCCAACGAAAAATCACTGATTATTTTGCCTAAGAGATGGTGGCCAAAACTCATAAAAAAAAAAAATTTTTTTTTTGTGTCATCGATTAAATTTGTGTTATTTTTTCTTTTAAAAAAGTAAACACAGGAAATAGAAATAAGATCAAGACTAAAAGTATTTTTTCTTCAATAATGTAAGGTCTGTTGTATTTTCTTTCTCGTTTAACATGTACCTTTCTCCTACACTATTGTAAAATAGAATAATATCTAATTGGATAAAGGATAATACAATATAGCCCTAAACAGCTTTTGTTTTATTTTTAACAAGGTGAAGAGTGTATACGATTTGTCATAGTCAAATACATTTCTGTACTTTGTCTTTATACAAATTTTATATTAAAATTCAATGTGAGATTTTGTTAGTGTTGTCATCACTCAAATTAGAATTTATTTGTTGAGTATCAATGGTTTAATACAAAAGTGTTCACAATTATGATGATTCATTAAATTGTATATTTGGTTAAACATTGCATTTCTACATTTCCAAACAAGTTTTGTTTCTTTATGTTTGAACGTTGTTGTGTGCATGAGCTACACGAAGTGCATATTTAATTTTAAATTCAAAAAATATACAATATATAGAAAAGATGAAGAAGAGGCGTTATAATTTTGTGAATTAAAAAAACAATTACAAACTATGTATTTTAAAATACTATCTATGCTTTTAATAAATATGTGAATGATCTTAGACGTTTATGTCATTATAACCCTGAAATTTATTTAATCAATATTTTTTGTTTCTAAATTATGAAAATTTTGTTCTATTTGTGCAGAGTATTAAAAAAACATGTGAGCAAACTGTTTAAATGTAAACAAAAATATCAAACTAATTTAGATATTCATCAAACTGGTTGTTAGGTGTTTAAAGTCGTTTTAAATATAAATAAAATTTAAACACAATTTTCAATTTGAATTAATTTTATATATATTTTAGGCAAAGGTAGTTTTTTCTTTCTTATTTTATTTACTATTATTTGCATATAGATAGAATTTAAAAACAGCAACACAAACACTTTCTCTAAAATGTTGTGCCACTTTTAATTTGTCAGTTTGGTTTGAGTCCCTCAGAAAAAAATAATAAAGCAAAAAGAAGAGAGAACAACATGAGTAGGTGTGAATTTGATTTTAACAACTTTGACAACAAATAAATGAGTAAACATATACCGGTTTAGGATGTAAGTTATTTCTTAAATAAGCTTCATATACGTACATATTTATATGACAAATACAGGGTAAGTATATAAAAAGTAAGGCAATAAAATATTAATATTTTTGTTTGTGTATCAAAAAAGTTGTTTTTTAGAATTGCTAAATTTCAAAATTCCAAATGCAATCTTAATTTAGAATGAAGCAACTGCATGAACTTAAGTAGTTATTAAAATAGTTAATTAAATGCATTATGAAATCGTGCAAAGTTGCCACTTATTTTTACTGTTCTTCCTAAAGTCGAATATAAAAATCGTGATATGTTTTCAGGCAATTGCTCAATAAATTTATTTATAATTTATGAAAAATACAAAATTTTATTTCCAAATTAATAAAAATACTTCTTATACTTTACAAAGTTGCCACATATTTTTATTCTTCTTCCCTAAAAGTTAATACAAAATCCCTGCAAGTTTTTTTTTTGGGATTGCATGAATTTTTTTTATAATTTCGAAAACAAATACAGATTTTAATTTTTAATTAAATAAAAATAAATAAATCCTCCAAATAAATACAATTTTAGATAAAATTATTTTTAAGTATTTATTATCATAAATTACTGTCATCAGCAGACACCAATACCAAGTCTTAATTTCTAGTAGTTTCAGTTTTCCTGAAGTGCAATAAATCTCTATTAAATTATAACTGAACTTGAGCTTATAACAAGGGGATATTCATTGTCGGAACGAAGCGGGTGTAAATGTTTGATGTACTTTTATAAAAATTGTTAAATCGCGATTTCAATATTTTTTTTATTGCATTTTCATAAACTCCAATATTATGAGCTAACAAATCTTTTAGCAGTAGTAAAGTAGAAACGCAACTAATTATATGGCAACACTGATAATGCTAAAATTGTTTTTAAAAATCGAATTATATCACAGAAAAAAAAACAATCCTTAATGATTATTCGAATTTAAAAAATGCTTTCAAATGCATTTAAAATTATTTCGATCTCAAAACCATGTCCTCTATATAAATCAAATTTTTAACAAATCAAAATTCAAATTTCAGTATTGAATTTTAGAATTTCGTAATTGAAATTAAATCGAAAAATAAAAAAATGTAAACTAAAAATTAAATTAGTTTTGTCATTTACATATTTTGTTTAATGGGTAGAAAAGGTAATATTAAGGAATAAATTTTAAGTGAGGAAGCCGACTTTTAACTCATGTTTGGGAGTTATAAACTTCAAAAGCTTTTATACAGAACTTGTAATATGTCATATAGAAGCGGTACGTGACAACACGGAGACCACAAATGAAAACCAATCATACACAATTTTAAATTCATTATAAACTGGTCAATTTTTTAAGAAATTAAAATGAAAAATGCTGCTTAAATTTAGTTTTTGCAAAAACCCTTATTTTGTTAGAAAGAAAACAAAAAAACCCGACAACAAAAAAAGTCAAAGCATAAGATACTTGGAATGCAAAGTTAAATACATATTTAAATGGTTCAAAATTGAAAGTGCGACGATAATCAGTTGTACCACTCCGCCTTAAAAAAGTCATTGCTTCTGATGGTTTTAATTATTACAAAAATCGTTCTCTATTTACCGACTTAAACAACGGGTTTTTATATCCACTAAATAAACAAATATAAATAAAAGGATGTTTACGTAGAAGTGAAATTCGCATTATCTTCTATGCCTTTATAGATAGACAGTTAAAATTTGTATAAAATATGTTTAACCAACTATAACAAAATGCAAACTTTAATTTATTATGGGTTATCCTAGAAGGAAATATTTGTTATAAACTTTTATGGTGCATGGAAAAAGTTGGTCTACAATATCTATAGAGTATGATTTAAGTTGAAAAATTGCACAGCGACTTCGCTTAAATTGAGCGCTTACACAAGGATAAATAGCAGATTTAAACATTTGTTCACTGGAAAATAATCCATTAATCGAAATAAATCGATATAATTAAATTATAAGTTGCAAAAATAATAATATGTTATTGCTCGTTATTTGATTAGACGGTATACCACTAAACTGGAGCTTAAGGTTTAAAAAAAATATTTAAGTACAGCATTTGAGTATTGAAAAAAATCGATATCGTTTTGATATTGACTACAATTTCTTAGAACGCTCGATCGAGCGATTTCACGTAATTAAATATTGTGTAGAAATAATTTTTTGATATAATATAAATTTTTAATATTTTATTAACTTAATTATTTTCATCAGCACAAAAAATTGAAGCATGCCAACGCAAATATTTGTGTACATTAATTAATTGATTACAACAAATTAGCTTTTGAAAATTAGGAGGAATATATAAAAGTTATCAAAAGATATAGAAAAGGTGCTTTTTACATTTTATCTCTGGCTTCTCTAGTGTACAAGAAAATCATTTGCAGACAGTAAATAAATGCAAATGAAAATGATAATAAATATACGTTGCTGTAGTATGTACAAACCAATATATGTATATAGTTTAAAATATTTAAAGTCACTTTACCAAATATCCTAGATAATCGGATCCTTCCCGGTGTTAATTTTATGGTATATTTTGTGTTATAATATAAACGATTATTTAAGATTAGAAATTTTTTTGTATATCTTTAAAAAGAAAGTTTGAAAATGTTTTGTTTTTTTTATTCGTAATTGTCAGTTATGACTAACATTTCTTATTTACGTTTAAAGTTTTTACGTTTGGCTTACACATATTTAACATTAAACATGTTTTTATTGTACATTTTATAAAGTAAATAATTTTAAGTTTTCGAATTGAATTTAACATTTATAAATCTTTTTAACAATGTATTTTTGATTTGTAAAGAAAAATTACGTAATTTTTGAATCTTTTTACGATTAAAAAACAGTTTGAAAACGAAAGATTGAAGACACAAACTTGACAAAAAATATTCGAAAGAATAGCGACAACAACAACAACAATAACTTAAAGCAAAATCTTTTCATAAACAAATCATTGTCATTCACTCAAACATATATTATGCAATTTATTATTATAAATAAACTAGTTTTAAATATTTGTTATTTTATTTTTCATACATTTTTTAAATATATTTTCCCAAATCACTGCAGCTGATAAAAGTAAAAGTTTAAACAAATTATTTTTTATATATGAAACATTTTATTATTACTTTTTATTTAATTAATATTTTTATTTTATTATTATTATTTTTTTAGTTTATTACATTTTTTTACGATATAATAAATATATTTTCTAAATAAAACATATCACTCTATGACCGTTTTTATTCTCTTACATATCAATCTTTATCCTAAATTCGTAGTATTGAAAAAAATACAAATCTATTTCTTGCATCTTAACTTTTTCTTTTTGTTATGTTTTTCATTCTACTTTTTCTTAATTTTGTGTTAAAAATGATTATTTTTTAACTTAAATCATTATATATTAAGTATGTTTTTTGTTTTTGTATTATATTCCGTGACACACTTGAAAAACAACAAAACAGAAAAGAAAATATCTCACGAGCAAACGCTTTTTCAATTATATTAAAAAAAACAAAAACAAAAAGAAGAGCGGCTAAGTAAAGTATTGAAAAAAAGTCATAATTTACTAGTTGTACATACGTATGTACACGTAGCTTGTTGGTATTTGAGTGCTCTAATGTCTAGTATTATCAAATGTGAACTGACTTTGAACAGTGGTCAATGAAATGCCTAGACTCATGTGAGTTTTATTTATTTATTTATTTATTAATTTTTTTTATTTAACAACAACTTCTCTGCTAATAAACGAACACAAGTGTAAATCAAGAAATAGTATAAATTTAAAATTGTTTACTTACATATTCATGCTCACATATATGTGTACTTTTATGTATAAATCATACGTTTAATAAATATGTATATACTTTGTAGTATTTTTGTTTATTTGAATTTCATAAATACTTAACAAGCTAACTGACTTTCTTACGGACCGACGAACTGACTGAGTAAGTAACTTACATAAACGAGGGATAAGCTTTAGTCTTAATATAAGTTAACTTTAAGAGCAGAACAAGCAACAACAACGAGCAATAATGAAGGTGGTTTGCTATGGATTTAACCAATTATGAAACGTTATAAACCAAAGAATACAAAAGTTTGTTTTAATAAAAAAGATAAAAAAAATAAACGATTTCTAAAATGAACGATGTTTCAAATCTATGCTCTTTAAATAAAGGAAATAAAGGTTGGACTCACACATTAAAGGTTCCGTTCCATATTTGGGCCACCCTTACTTTATTTTATTTTCTATTTTCATTATGTGTTACTTGTTAAAGAAGCGGTCAGAGAGAACCAGTTGCTGTGCAAAAGATAAGCCAATATACGTAAACGTCACGCTTTATTCACATTTTTAGTACGATGATGCTATAGCGGACATAGCTAAATGTTGCACTAAGTAAATTTGAAGTGCGCCTATAACGGTTTCAAAGATAAGACGCTTCGTTTGGGGACACCCTTATATTTTTAGATTAATTTTTTTCTTTAATAAATATGTTTTTTCTTTTTTAAGATCTTTTTTTATATATATTTTTTTCTCTTTTCAATATTTCGCTTTCCTTTGGAAAGCTTCTTCAGGAAAAAAATTTTTATATATTTTTTTTTTTTTTTTTTTTTTTTTCAATTTGTTAATAATTTTGTTTTGTTTTCAAAAATATATAAAAATTTTTTTCCTGAAGAAGCTTTCCAAAGGAAAGCGAAATATTGAAAAGAGAAAAATATATATATATAAAAAAAGATCTTAAAAAAGAAAAAACATATTTATTAAAGATAAAAAAAAGATCGTTTAAAAACTATAAAAATTAATTTTTTTCTAAATATTTGAATATTTTTGATTTCATTGTGAATTCTGTAAGTAGATTTTCTTTTAACTGTTTTTTTATTATACTTTATTTGTTTAGCCTTTGTGTTTTAAAATTTTTTTTTTTAGATTATATATTTTTTGGAAATTTTGAAAATTATTGGTTTTTAATTCGAACTTTTAGGTGTGTGCTATTGTAATAACTCTTTCGTAAATTCATAAATTTAACAAAATTTTTCTAAAGTAGCGCTTTTTGCATTTCCAAATCCGTATATAAATTTCATATTTAGATAAAATATTGAATTTTTGAAAAATGCTTAATTTTAAAGTCATATACAAATTTTTAGTAATTCAAAATCGTTTTTAAGTTTCTGACTTTTTGAATTGTAATTGGATTTTTCTACTGCTGCCTTAATTTTTACTTTAGGAAATTTTTGAAAAACTGACAGTTTGGTTAACATTTTATGGAGGTTTAAATAAATTTTTACCCTCCTTTTTTGCCAACAATTTAAATATACATTTCCTGTTGTCGCTTTTCTCGTTTGGTAAAAATTAAATTTTCTTTTTCCTTTTTTTTAAGTTACGCTCTTTTGGCGCTTTCTGAAGCTTTTCATATTTTTTAATTTTAAATAAAACAAACAAAACATTTTGTAAAGTTATCGAGAACTTGGATGGGATATAAAATATTTAGAAATCGTTTTTTAAAAGAATAGAATTTTGATATTAAAGGCTGGAAAAAGTTTTTTTAAACAGTGAAAAATACAATTGATTTATATAAAATATAATTTGAAGCTCTTAAGCCTAAAATACATTAGTAGGTTATACGAAGTTAGGTGAAGAGATAAACTATGAACTTTGATTTAAGCTTAAGGAATTTTTGTTTTCCAATTATTTTTCCAAATTAACAGAAAAATTTATTCTTCGTTTCTATAAAAACATTTAAAATTGTGACTTAAGTTCGAAAACAAATATGCATTTCGAAAAATTTAAACTTTGTCCCTCAATGGGTTAACAGAATTCTTGTATTTAAAGGGAAAAAATGTTAATAAATTCCATTCTAAGTATAACATAAATTATAATTAAAACATAAAAATGCGGTTTTAACAAACAATTTTATTAAATGAGAGCACAAGCAAGACAGAGCAGTCAGCACTGAAGCAAATAGTTTGAAAAGAAATCATGAAATTTTTTGCTCAATTTTTTGAGGAACTATAAAATGTGAGCAATTTTTGAAGATTACTCAAAAATAAATAATATACTACAGCAGCTTAGTTTAGACTGTTATTCCACAAGAAAAATATATATATTTAAATTAAGAGACGTATCGACTTTTATTCTTAATTATTAATTATCGATTTGAGTTCTTTGTATCAAAGATATCTATTTAGAACTAAACTTATTACATTTTACTCACAACAATCTAGTTAAATTGGCAGGTATCATTACAATATACAAATATGCCTTAAAAAACAATATTACAAGTACCTCTTACTTAAGAAAATTAGTTGCTGTGGCAATTAGGGATTTTGCAATGAAAGTGATTAAATTACAGATACTGAAATATAGCTTTTTCTTTTGCTAAGAAAATAAAAATAATGGGATATACATATGTATAAACAAATTAAATAAAAGCCAATAAATATTCTTTAGCTTATAAGTACTAGCTAGTACCAATGTTGTTGTAGCTATTTATTTTTATTTGTTATATTTGTGTATTCTTTGCTTGTAATTGAATTTTATTATATTCAAATAACATATAATGTGTTGTTTAAATTAATTATAATCAATTTGTTTTCGTTTGCATTGCGTTGTGTTTCTATTTACAATTAAAGTTTTCTTTTAAATTTGCTTTTCGACACCTAAAAGTATGCTCTTATTTTTTGATTATTCGTTTTTTATTTATTTGCTTATTTCTGGGACAGTGCATGGTAATATTTGTGGCATTTATGTGTTCCATGAATTCCCGATGAAAATAGCCAGGAATAAAAAATAACTATCTAATTTCCTGTAAACTTTCCAGGACGCAACAATTTTATTATGTCGCTTACACCGGCGGACGTTTTTTCGTGGATCTCTAAATCACCGTTAAGGTTGTGCAACATTGTTGCTCCTAGTTTTACAAAAGAACTTTTATTGTTACCTTCAGGATTAGAAATAGATTTTATGTAGGCACAATTTTGTATTTCTATCTACTCCTTCTTTCATTCGTATTTTCTTTATTTTGTTTGCATTAATAATTTTTGATTTTACATTCGTATTTCAATTACTACGAGAGATAACTTGACTTGACCAAAATTTTATAATTTTCCCTTTTATATGTTTTACTGAAGCTTCGTTTTTTCTCCGTTCGGAAACGCATCAGTCCTTAAATTAAGGAAATCAAGGTATCAAGTCCTCAAATGCATATACAGACATTCAGAAAGGGGTCTTATATACAAGTTCTCCTTCCTCCAGTAGATTTACAGATTTTTCTTATTGTGAATGCGATTCGCTTAAATTAAGTTACTTTACAAGAAAAAAATACTGTTCATCAGCCTGTTCGCAGGTTAATGGTGTCCTGGTGAAAAGGAAATTTAAACTTAATTACCGAGAAACTATACACAGGTTTGAAAAGTTTGTCTGTTTGTTTACTTTTTAAACTCTCTTACCAAGTTGGAATGGGTATATACGCTTGACGTTCCGTTTGTAATTTTCACAATATTTACTTCATACCCCTTACAGTGTATAATTCTTGATTCTTTTGTTCATCTGTCAAACATAGTCTTGAAGGGGATGCCATCGAAATTCGGCAAAATCAGTCGATTAATAGAGAAGATATGGCCATAAACGCCTATATTTTCTCTACGATTTTGAGCAAAAAATGCTATAGATTACTAAGTTATCGCAATTTCACTGTTCTTCGAAATGTATGAAGGAACAAAAGCTTATGCAATGTATCTCAATGGGCATTAAATTGAACTTTGTTATACCCATTTCTAAATAACGAGAAATAATAAAGGATGTATATAAAAAATTTCGGTGGGGGTTTAGTAGACCACAGTTGAGACACGTTGGGTCTAAGAAAGTGGGGTTCAATGGAATGAAAGGGAATGAAGGGCATCTTTGTGTCTTATGCAGTTTTATATAATTTTATGTGTATAAAAACCATTAAGAAGAAAACGATTGCGCGGAGAGAAGTTCCCTAAGGTTTTAAATAAGCAACGCAAATACCAAAAAGTCCAAAAACATCTTCATTAAATCACAGATATATTTCAGCAAAACACCATTATTTTAATAAAATAGTGACACACTTTCACTGGTAAAGGGTGTATATAAGATTCGACAAAGCCGAACATAGCACTTTTATTTATTTATTTTTTAATTTATTTTTGTTTACTTTGACTTTTGTAATGCTTTTTTATGTAAAATGTATATTTGTTTGTAAGATATTATTTCCATACAGTATTTTCTTGTGTTTGCTTTTTTTATTGAAATGCCAACTTATACGTAGTGCACTCAATTTGTTTAAAGCAGAAAACATGTTTTTGGCATTTAAAAATAATAAAAAATTGAAAATAAATATGTCCGTATAGCGGCATTATCACGTTTTATTGAATTATGTATTTATTTTTTATAAAACATAATGATCAGTCATGACTATTTTACTATGAGAACAAAAAAAAAAAACATTTAAAAAAGAATTCCTATGGTTTCCTTTTAAGTTTACGCACAAAATATAAGTGCTCAATTTTAGATAAGCTGATGATAGTTCAATTCAATTTAGTGCCATTATACTATCAAAAATGTTTTTTTTTTTACCGAATAGAATGTATTGGTGGCAATATTAAGAGAAAAACGATTAAAAATATATTTTTCGATGCATTCAAATTTTAACTTGGTAATTTAATCAAATTTTAACTTGGTCGGTGAAAAATAGTTGGGTTTATTTCTTAGTTGAATTAATTACTAACTAAATATTAAATATACACCTTTAAATTTTTTTATTTTATTTTATTTCTAAAGAAATCTCATATAACACCGTTTGAATCTTAATTTTTCCCTTGTTTTTAGTTTTGCGATGCACTTTAATAGACGCTTAATAAAACATTAATACCGAAACTTTTTACACCTTTTTTATTTTTACGCTCGCAAGAAGTTAATAAAGATTAAGCAGACTAGCAGATGGCGCTGCTGAGCAAAAGTATACATTACATCTTCCTTAAATAATATATCCTTCTTGCTTTTTAGTTATTCGCCCCCAGTATGAAAATCAAAAACGCAAGCAGAATTCTCCAAAGAATTACCACATTTACTGCATATTTTAGCTACTTCTTTCCATGCTTGTTGCTTCGAATTGTCGTTATAACAAAACACTCTCTATTTTTGTCATATAAACAATTTTTTCTGTGTACGTTTTCTATTAAATTCAGATAAAATATTTTTTCGCTTTCTTCCTTCATTGGAATTTGTTTACTAATGTATCTATAACACAATGCAAAATCCGCTGTTTTCGTATGGAATGTGCGTTCAGTTTCGTACATTGCTTAAGGAAATGACATTTGACGAAAAGTTTTGTTAAGTACATTATAGTTTGATTATCAGGTATTTGCATAGTTGCTTAAGTTGGTTTAAATCAGTATATACATAATATAGTTGGGCCTTAAAGGATGCAACACCATTTATTTTACATTTTTTACTAATAATTTAAAAACAGTTATAACTGTTACAGTGATTGTACCCTGTTAAGTTTCTATCTTAAATAAACGTTTACTCAAAAACGGTAAACAGACGCGCTGGCTAATTTAACTTTTTTTAGTTGATCTTTTTATAATTAACTAACAATATTAAAATTGGAAACATTTTAAAATACACTTTTTTTTATTACTTCACTGAAATGAAATCTAGGAAATCGACCGACCACTCCCAAAATATAAATGAATGAGTTTTTATGAAATAGAATTTAATAGCGAAGCATAATTTTAAAGTAAAGTACGTCAAACAATCGAACGTTTTATTTTAAATAACGTTCTTTATATGTAATTGATTACTAAGAAGCAAAACAATACTACTAAGTAAATATTTAAAATTAAAGCTACGGGTATTCAATTAAAAAAAACAAACAAAACAAACAACAAAAAATATGCATAGTAAACATGTAAAAGCAATTTTAATTAATATAGTTTATTTTACATACAAAAGTTATTAAAAAAGTTGGCCATACGAGTACCAAACATTTCAATTGAGGTCTTTTCCAAACCGAATTCTGTAAAAAGTGAATTGTGTACTTAAAAGTATAAAAAGTTAAAAATTTCAAACAAAAAAGTATGGTATATTAAAAGAAAAAGATACAAAAAAAATATATATTTTAACGTAAAAAATTAAAGAAAAAAATCAATAATTAAATGAAAATGTCTAAATTTTAAAATGACATGAAAATTGTTCACTCGTTTATTCTTAAATTCTTGGTGCTATTGTACGTAAAAAATTGCAATAAAATTCGCTCTTTCTTTCATTTCTATTGATTTTCTATGAATTGTGCAAGGCACACACACACACACACATTTCAATCACCAACGTCTTATTTACATGGAGGCATATAATTTATCAATTATTGTCTATAGTTTGTAATACTTATCGATCAATAGATTATAACAAAAACAATACTTGCTACTTGCTTGAACTAAACTGAAAGTGAAATAAACGGAGAAAGTTTATATAGAATTTTATAATTGTTATAAGACTTATAATTACTTTAATTTTAATAAAACAGCACAAATATATTTGTGCTCAATTTGATTAAGTGTTTCATATGTGTAAAAGGTTTTTTGGCAACAAATGTTAAAAACATTTTTCTGTTTTATTTTGTCTAGATCAACATAAGTAACAGACTGAGAATTAATAACAATTTTTAAACTTGCTACGAAGCGCTTAAACTTTAGAAATAACAATTTTTAACTCCAATAAACGAATTGATTAAGTTAAAGAAATTTCTTAATTTTTAAAAATTTCTTAATTTTTTAAGTCGTTAAAACTATATATACAATATATTTACGGGTGAAACGAATGTCAATGCATAGGATTGAATATAAAATATCAATATTTTTATAGAGTTTTTGGAGTTATGCACTTTAGACTTTAGGATTCGCCTTGACACGTATCTAAAATCCAGACGAAATTTTCTCAATTAAATTGCCAACCTTACAAATATTTACATTTATACTTTAAGACTTAGTACCAAATGAGAAACCTTGTAATAATCAACTGAAAAACAATTTTTGTACAAACCAAAATGAAACGAAGATATCTGTTTTATTTTTATTAAATTTTGTTTAATTTATTATAATAATATATTAAGCAAAGAACTAATCAAAAAATATTTAATGCTTTGAATTGGAATTTAAAAAAAATATTTGACTGTATTTTTTTAATAAGAAATATTTTATCTGTTATTTAACATTGTTATAGAGGTAGAGCTTAAAGTTGGCAACACTTTTTAACTGGCGGCCATTTTATCAGGTGGTAGCCTAGCTACGAAATTATGATTTTCAAAAGCGAATGAAGCTCACTTCTGCTTGAATAGATATGCCGTATTTGGAGTGGTAATGACAGTCCAGTGCACGTTGAGACACCACTACATCCACAAAAACTTACTGTGTGGTGTTCTTTATGGGCTGGTCGGATTATTGGTCAGTACTATTAAAACGATGCTGGTCATAACTTTATAGTCAATGGTGACTGACTGTGGTTTCAACAAAACGGCGCAATATGTGACAGTCTGCTTATTGACGGAAACGTTCGGTAACCGCAATGTTTCACATTTCGGCTCCAAGATCGTGCGATTTGATTGCTTGACTAATTTCTGTGGTGATATGTGAAATGAAATAATTGACCTCTTGAAGGACAAAAATCGCCGCATTATTGTTGATATACGGCCACAAATACAAATGTTGTAAAAAGTCATTGAAAAATTAGTTTGTCATATGCCAGGAGTCTTATTTAAGCTATAATTTCAAAAGATTATCTTTCGAATAAATTATCCTTTAAAAACATTCTTGTTTTTTTTTCATATCAAAGTTCTACACCGCTATAAAAAGCACTCTTTAGTTGTTAAAATGAAGGTGCACATCAACTAGGGAATACCTCTTTTTTATGTTATTTTAGTTTTGTTTTCTGCATACAAATCTTTAGTATTTCAACTTAATATTGAATTTCAAAAGCATACTTGTATTGTTTTATTAAAACTTTACAATATAAAAAAACAATTGTATTAAAAAGTTAAGTTTAATGATCTTCTTTAATTATAGTAGCTAAATATATTTGTGTCTACCGGACTGACTGACTATTGCTTTATTGCTTATCTTATTAAATCCTTATCATTTATTTCTTTGGCTGTTATATGTTTTTGTAACACTTATTGCTTTTATTTTCCTAAAAAGAATTATTAATTGTAATTTTTGAAGTTTTTTATAGAAGTGCTAAAAAGTGTGGTAAAGAAATTTTATTGATAATTTTTAAAGAGAACAGAAAAAATACGCAAAGAAAAATGTAACTCCGCGGTTTTTGGATTACTACATCCCTCTTCAGCATTCTTCGCATCTATCTACTTTCATACTTGTATACATCTATTTACCCAAATAGTTTTATAAATAAGAATACGAGAACTATTTATAATCAATCAATATAAAACTAAAAATGCTAGTATAACAATTCTAAAAAAGCAGTGCGACTGTAGCTAAAGTGTATAAAATACTCCACTAATATTTTTTAATTAATATTAATCTGAAGATATTAATCTAAAGACAGAATTTTTATTCATTAGAAGTAAATCTTACAATAGAAATGACTCTTTTTTTATAAAAAAAAAATGGGAAGGCATATAATATTGAAATATTTTCAAACATTTTTTTTTAATTGAATTGCATTTATTATAAATTTTACATTAATTTAATCTACGTTAATTTTTGCTAGATTCCTTTAAAAATTAATAGAATTGTTTTTGAGTTTTGTTGTCTTTTTGCTGTATTTGTTCAATAAAAACTCCCATTTAATCAATTTGGCTTAACATATATGACTCTTGCATTTTCTATACAAAATTTTGAATAAAATTAACTGATGAGATATATAAACAGTATTGAAATCGCCATCTGGATATGCTTTTCCCCGCCGTAATACATTTAAAATAATTTTTTCAATAATAAATATTTTATGAGAATATTTATGAGAATATTGTAAAATAATTTATTAATTATCTCCATTCTTTTTCTACCCTATTTCTAATTTTTCTAAATGACCTTCTTTGTCAAACTGTCAACCTCTTTCGCAGGTGAAAGCACCATTTGTCATTCGTATTCATTTGGTAATAGACCGGACTAGTTGGTTAATAGAGTAGATTTTTATGCCCGTAAGACACAATGTTGCATGCTTACGCATAGATCTGTATTCGAAAATGATGCTGCATCTGTTACTATGGGTAATATAGGTATTACGGAATCGGAAGCTCTTGATGTTCTTGGCATGAGTGATGTTCGATGGACAAAACACGTTTTTCAGGTTACTAAACAAGATTTCAAGTGCCTCGGTTTTCAAAAACGGTGTAAGAGAAGTTTCGCTCCATCCGATCTCCATACTATTTATACCACCTATATCCGTCCAAAGATAGAATACAACTCTCATGTATGGACCGGCGCCCCAAAGTCTATTTTGGAGTTGCTAGACCGCGTACAGGAGAGGACCAAGAGGCTCATTGGGAACAGTAGGGTATTCAACTCTCTCTCTATAAATTCTCTGGAGCATCGATGCAATGTGAGTTGTATTTTACTGTTTTATCGTTACTACAATTGTAAATGCTCTAACGAAATTAGGGAGTTTGATCCGTTACACGCACGTATTTGCGTTTAACTCGATTTTCTTTGAGAGCACATCCGTTAGCGGTGAATCGCACTACGCATTACAGGAAAATCTCGTTTTTTAGCAAAGTCAGTATGTGGAATAAACTCCCTCCAGAGGTCTTTCCTGTCACTTTCAAAGTAGGAAAGTTCAAATTAAATGTCCACTAGCACTAGTCCCTCTTTCCTCCTCCCCATAACCCGATTTCCTAGTTCTGGCATGTGTAGGGGTCATCCCCTGAGTGCTGGTCCGAAGAGAAAAAAAAAAAATCTAGCACAAATTAATGTAGATGATGTGATTCCAGAAAATAAAATTATTTAATTTTACAAAAAAAAAGATAATAAAAATATCTACTTATCCTTTTTAGGTGACTTAAATATTTTATATTTTAAGAACGATCTAAAATATACTAACAACAGCACAAAGACTATTGTGATTCATCGTTTATTTTGCCGCAATGTGCATAAATTATTAACAGCCAATTTTATTAACTTTAAAGTAAAACTTCTACAGTACATTTAAGCAGTAATTTGGTTGTCACAACTACTTCTTTCACAAAGATTTGATTTCAATAAAAAAAATCAAAGGAATTTTAAAGCGAGTTTTTGCACTTGAAATGATAAAACTAGTTATTTCGTAATCAGGCTAAAACACAAAATGATTGTGTAAACTTTGCTATTATTTTTACTTTACGGAAGAATATAATGTACGCGCTATTTAAATAGCTAAAAAATATAAGTTCGTTGTAATTGAAAATTCACAACTCGTGTTTAAAAATCACATTTTTTGTAATTTGTTTGTCTTCGGAATTTTTGTTTAATTCATGATAAAAATGAGTTATATGAATAAAAACGAAAACAATGAAAAAAAAAAGAATTTTAATCATACACAGAAAAAAATTCGCTTTATTTTAATAAATTTAAATTTAAATTAAAAAAATTATTTGAAATTTTTCAAATAATATCGTAGTAATTGCTGTATGATACAAAATAAATGTTATGTTTTATTATATTTTAATTAATAAATATCTCTTATTCTTTTTTACGGTCTTTTTAAATTAAATTAACAATATATATTTTTTTCTTTTCGATATTTTTTTTTTCCTGAAGAAGCTTTCCATAGAAAAGCGAAATATCGAAAAGAAAAAAATATATATTGTTAATTTAATTTAAAAAGACCGTAAAAAAGAATAAGAGATATTTATTAAAGATAAAAAAGGTCGATTAAAAAACTACAAAAATTATATTTTAATAATAGATAAAGATTTCTTTTGGAAAACAGTAAAAAAGGCGTTGCCATATTATTGTTATGCCAATAATAACAAGACCAATTTTCTACTTATTATTAGAATTTCAAACTTAAACACCGACATTTTTTGACCTTGAAACCAATTTGGACAATTTGAATTATTTTATTAAGTGAAAACATTATTTTTTTGTCATTGGTAGAATTAGTTGAATATGCCTTTTTCGTTATTAGAATTCAAAAATTTTTTTCTGTGTACAAATTATATAAAATAAGTAATTGGAAATCAAAGTTTCATACATCATTTTTTGTTTTTTTTTTTTTGGAAAATATAAAACACTATACAACAGCAAGAAAAACAATTAAATTACCACACACTTTTATGTTGTCCTCTTAATACTCCAATAGTTAAAATTTTAATTTCAATGTCTTTTAATTCTTTTAAAATATTTTAGTAAAAACGGCTATTTTTAAAGAGGTCACACCAACATGTTTGCCCTATTTCGGATCAGAGTTATTAAACAAATTTTTTATAAAACTCGTTTTAAAATTTGCATAGATAATACTTTTTGTTTTTTTTACGTTTTTATTTTTTATGAATTGTTCAAAATTTGACTCACACACGAGAAATTGTTAAGAACTCAAGGTGTGTGAAAAGATTAGACCATATTTGTCAAAATCACGACCTCTTTCAAATACCCTTTTTATTGTTGTTAAACTTATTGTCCACACCTACTTCTATAGCGGACATATTTGTACATACCCTATACAAGTTCGATATGTCTATATAAAATTATGTACGTAAAAATCACATAAGTATTAAAGTTTTATTTTCTTGTTCGTATAGTTACTAAGGTAAAATTGAAGTGTCGGCCCATTGCGGTTCAAAAACAAGGCCACGTACTTGAAATTAACGTTCTTTTTGAAACATCTTTTAATTTAATTTTTAATTTTTGGTACTTGTCCCTACACGGACATAGTTTAACAAATTTTAAGTGCCTGCTTATCATTCCAATTCAAAACAAAAACAGCCCTCTATTTCTTTGGGCTTTTGGTGTAATAGCAGCTGTAGTGTTACAACTCTTGTAGAAATTTCAAAAGTCTACCTGTTACGGTTCTAGATATAGAAGGCTTTGACATTGACATATTGTAGCAAAAATAATAGGGTAACCTTTTTCCCTTAGGGCACGAAACCCTAAAAATGTCTTATTTTTGCATCTTTAATAACTTCCAAACTATTAAGCAAATTACGAAGAGGCCAATAATTGTTAAGTCATGGTAAAATCTAAACCCCAAAATACTTCTAAAAGTTATAATATTAACTAGATGAAAAAGAAAGCATATGAAAATTTTAAATTTCAATTATTTTGTAAAAAGAGGACTATCTAAAAAGCAGAGTGGTTGTTTGCTTCAAAATTTTTAATTTATTTCATAAAATTTTGTTGCACAGTGCTACAAATAAAAAGTTTTGATTTTCTTATAATGATTAAACAAAACGACTAGAGCACTTGTATTTTAAACTTACCTTCCGATGGAGCTATTAGTTTAACAAAATTATCTGGAAAAACACCAACTTTTCCTCTCAATTCACCCTTCCACCAGCCCTTATCGGGCAAATCCATACTATGGATTGTTATAATGTCACCTACTTTCAGTTCAAGTTCATCGTCGTTTTGTGGTGCATAGGGAAATTCAACACGACAATAATCTCGTTGAGGTTTTGGTGGCAAACTAGGTGCAGCATCGTCACCACCCAGCAACAATGCTGATGAAGAAGTTGTAGCTGTCGCAGTTGTGCCGGATGATATTGACGATGAACTGTTGGCCGCAGTTTTGGTGTTACCAAGTAAATCTTCTTTGGAATTATGAAAACTGAGACGATTAATTTTCTTAGTAGCGGCTGTTTGCGATGATGCAGTTGATAACGAGGATGCAGATGTTGTTGATGTTATAGTGGCAGCCACTGTATTATTAGCACTTTTAATTGTTTGTTTTGATGATGTTGTCGACGGTGGCCTTTTGCTAGCAAATACTGGCGATGATTCAATAAGCTTAACAAAATTTGAAGGAAAAACACCAATTTTATTTTTTAAACGTCCACGCCACCAGCCTTCTTCAACCTAAATGTAGCAAAGAGCACAACAAATAGAAGACGAAAACGAATTAAATGAAAGTAAAATAAAATCAAATGAAATGAAATGTTGGAAAGTAAACATATATCACTTTGTTATAGTTTCCTTTTGGATTTGAGGGTTGCATTTGTTTTATATGAATGAATGGTAGAACACTAACCTCTTCCAAAAATTCAATGACATCACCCACGGCCAGTGATAGTTCGTCATTGTTGACTTGCGTATAACTGTAAATAACTTTACAACGCCGATTGCTCGTCGTTGATTTGTCTCTGTAAGAAAAAAGGAAATTTTTAAAAGTTCAGTTAATTTTTGAAAATCAAAATTTTTATAAAACTAAAATTCTTAGTTTACCATGCATAACAAAAGTACTGTATATGCTTATGATAAACCGTAGAAATAAAAAGGAAAACAATATTATATTTTGTTGTCTAAAACAAAATAAAGCAAACAATTTAGATTAAGATAATTCAAATTTTTATTGTATTTCGAAGAGAAAAGTTCGGCAATTATGAATGAAAAATGATATCTCGCAAATGTCCACCTACGCTGACAGATGTCGATTCTTTCATCGACATTTTTAATCACTTAATGGCAAAATCACGACCCTATTTCGTTAATTACATCATGGATCTTGAGTTTTAAGGATGAAAGAGATTCGATAGACACTGTTATTAACATAGTCCCACAAAAATTAATCCAGTGGTGTTATATCACACGATCTAGCTGGCCACTTAATTGTTGAAATTTTGCGATCAGGAAATTGGGTTTGCAATAAATTGGTCATTTCATTGGCTGTGCGACATGTGGCACTGTCCTAGTGAAGACGTGGATCGTCAATAATAGGCCAAAATTGAGTTAGCATTAGCAATAGCAATAGCGTGACCCATTGACCGTTACCACATTTACAGCCTCATATTCGAAAAAAACAGCCCAATCACGCCTCTAGACCATATAGCGTACCATATTGTGACACGTTTAGCATGCAAAGGCTTCTCAATAATCGCTCCAGGATTAGTGAAAGTGTCAAGTGAAATTTTGTTAGCAAAACCAGCCGGTTGTTCCTGAATGAATTAAGCGAATCTACGACGATGTGAATGGTCATCGGCTTCAATTCCTGCACCAGTTGAACTTTGTAAGACTTCAAAGTCAAAGCCTTAAGCAGAATTCACCATGCGGTGATTTTGAATAACCCTAGTTATTGAGAACATTGAGGAATTGACAAATTTAACACAGTGGCTCACGGCTTCGATGTTTTCAGTTGAACGATCGGGTCAAACACGCGTTGCTGTTCGCACATTTTGTATTGAGCATGTCGATTTAAATTTAACGACTAAATTTTTAATAGCGGTCCCTTCTGAGATTATGTTGTCCGAAAACATTACGAATTTTACATTTAAGGTTATTACCTTAACAGAACCACGATTTTCATAGAGTTATTTATTTTGTCGTAAACAAGAATACGAGGAACATCCATTATCGGTAAATATTCTTTATTAATCGTCACATACTAATATATTAATTTATTTATTATTAATACTTTTCCGTTTTCGTCTCATAAGGTGCTTCGTGGTATCATACGGCTTGTAAAGAAGGAAATATGGATGCGCGGTGCCTTGCGAGTGATTTAAAATTACGCTTTAAATTTTTTTCAATTATTATCAATTTGGATTAAACTTCAAGATTAATTAGTTTAAACTAGCACTCAATATGGTACTTTAAAAGAATTTTTTTTATATGATTGCTAAGATCCATAACAAAATGCAATAAGGCCACTTTTTAACAGATATAATATCTGTTATTTAATAACATAATAATTAGTTAACCTCTTTGACAATGTTTATATAGATTTTATTATATAAAATAGTATTCGTTAAAAAGATTATTGCCTTTTGTTACGGCCCTCCTCAATTATCTCTATAAGTGTCCTTATAAATTGAACAAAATATCGAATAAAATAATTAAAATAAAAACTTTAACAAGATTTTAAATTTATTAAGTAATTAAATTAATTTCTAAAACCTAAGACGAGCTGCAGAATTCAATAATATTCAAAACGTTTTTGCTAAATTTATAAATATTTGTAAATTAGAAACTTTACTTTTATTTTTTTATTTATTATTCCAAATTTTAAAAATAGGGCCTTCAGCAAAGCCGGATACAAAATTGCTAATTTGCTTGTTATTTACCTTAATACAACAGTCTGATCCTCATTCATATCAACAACACGAACAAAATTATCTGGAAACATTCCGGTTTTGCCGTTTGATTGTAGCGTACCTTCCCACCAACCACCTGGCATTTGGTTAATATTGTGTATTATAGCACCTTTGACCAGGTCCAATTCATCGGATTCCTTAGCTGTATAGTCATATTCAACAATAGCGGTTACTGAAATAAAATAAAAATGGAGAAACAATTAATTACCGAACAAAACTTAGCAAATAAAAAAACCAAATTTGGGCACGTTCGTACATGCACTTAAAAAAATTTTAGAACATAATTATTGATTATACCAAGTACGCTAGTTATATTTTCTAACCTTTTTAAATTATCAATAGAAGCAGTACAATGCAAATAACAGGATTCATTGATGACATCTACAGTATAAATCAACAAAATTAAGTATCCATCTAACTTGTGTAAAGTATAACAATAAATGAAAGCATACAAATTATTGCTTTATGCGATGAGCTAATTAGTTATATGTATATAAGCGTGCTGCAGTAAATATAAAAAATACAATGCTGGGTCTCTTTAGCCGCGGCTATTTCAAAACCAATTTTAGTCACTCTACACAAAGATCATAAAATTATGAAATTAAACTAAATACGCTATGTTCCTTCATTTAAACTTACACCGTCGACGTTATATTAAATAAAAAATAAAAATCAATTTTTATCAATTTGAAATTCGCAATACATCAAAATATTTCTTAATGGCATTGACTATATAAAATCAAAGCATCGTAATTAATTTGAAGTAATTGTTTTTTTTTTTTTGTGAGCATAGTAAAAGCACCCTTTTATAAAAAAATTATCTATTAAATACCAAAACGAAGAGAAGAACTGACGAATTAATGACTGTTACTCTCTTTCACCAAAGCGGCGTAAAACTAAAAGATATTCGTAAAATGAAATAACACTTAAAAATAATGTGTCAACCAATCAATAGCGATGTTAACAACACTGTTCCAAATTATGAAAAATTAAAAGAAGAATTAAAACAAAAAAAAAATATTATTTTAAATTTTAATTAAAAACTTTAAATTTATTATAAATTTTCTCTGCTTTAGCAGCTTTTTTAATAATCTATTCGTCAGCAAAGAAAGTTCATAGCAAAAATGTTTGAGGGAACTGATGACGAAATAAGACAGTCACAGCAAAAAAAAAATAAAAAAAAAAAGTTAGCATGTTAGTGACATCATTTTGTTTTCCACTTTCAAGGCTACATATTTTTACATTATATTTTTACTTCGTTTATTTTCGCAAATGAAAAGCATAACATTAATGCTGACGCCAAAAATGTATGACGTTAATCTGGTGTCATGATCTAATTCAACACACACATTTATTTTACGATTAGATAGCATCGAATTTAAATTCTATTTTCGAAAGTAAAATATTCCGCTGTAATAATGTAAGTAAGGGTTAAGCCCACGAGCTGGTTTAGCGCAAAATACTTTCATCACTTGACTCTTGATAATTATGCAGTTAGAAAATGTTAGATAAATAAATGTAAACTAAGACTTTTTATATAGAGATGCAAGCAAATTACATCAAATTATAAATGAAGCCTAGTTTAAAGAATTTTATTAGGTTGGCAATTCTTAACATAACATTGAGGCTAATATTTTTTGGTTTTATCCATGGTAAAAGAATGGTAATTCCACTACTAAAAAAATATGGTGTTTTTAAACAGAAGCACTCTGAAAAGCCGTGTTAATTAAATTGTAAGAGAAATTAATTGTATTATAAACAGAAGATCAACTCATACTTCTGATACATCTGATTTGGGTACACAATTATTGCTTACCTACAACATATACGTTGATGAGTTGGACGAGGCGACTGAATGGTTGGTATGTGTTACTTGGAGATAATATTTGACTAGAGTAATATACAAACGTGCTCTCAACTAGTTTTGTCTATTTGATCAGAATTATATAAAACTCATGCCTAACCAAACATAACACCATGACATTTAGAGTGAAAAGAATCTTTAAAAATGTGTAGTGTACCTATTATAACGGAACACACTATACTTGTCGCAGCAATTAATAACTTTACTTCTTTGATATTTGAAACCCTGAATGGTCAAACAACTAGAAAAAACAGAGCACACAAATATGACATAATTCACACAACATAAACAGTAACAAAATACTTGACACAAAAACACATTGAACCACTTAAGCAACTGAAATAAAAATTATTAATAACCATACTGTAATATTATCAATCATTTAAGCAATCTAAAGATAATTATTTTTGTATAAATACTGGATGTAAATTGTCAATAAAATTAGAACTATTTTTGATCGTAAGAGAAAAACACTGTTCTCAATATTCTGACTGAGCACCTTAACCAGTGCTTAGATGAATTAAAACTGTTGCAGCCAGATGCAACATTCAAATCTAACTGGCACAAGTATTTTTATTTTTAATTTTTCTTGGATATACAAAAAGAACTTAACAAATGGTTTAGTCGTCATTACTTCTGCTGCGCACAGGGTGGCAACAATGCATTTTGCAACCAAACAACCTTAACTTTCATTAAAGTAAAAAACATAGACTCAGATCACCTGGATTATATCAGACGTAATTTTAGATGCACGTTTGTGACCAAAAAGTAATTTTAATAGAAATTTCAAAAGCATGTCATGTTCTATTTGTTAAGCTATGAGATTGTGAGATTGAGTCACATTGGAGTCGCGTTGCAACATAGACAGGGTAACTACGCAGGCTTAAGTCACAGGTTTGAAAACAATATATCGAATAATTCGCCTTGCCAGGGTAGAACAGTGGTAAAATATTAGTGGTTGCATAAGTTTTAACATAAAAAAATTATTTAGAATATGAAACGAGAGACAGGAGGAGACAAAAATAAAACAAATTGGCGTCCTGCTTGGTTGTTGCAATAAAAAAAACCCTACGTATGAAGAAAGAAAAACGAAACATTATTTACGTTGCCGTATGAATATTCATTACCTTTTCTTTTTCTTACCTTGTCTGTTTTTGTGTTAACTACGGAAAATTATTTTTTAAAAAACATTACTAACAATGTTAAAGTTCTAGCTTTTATATTTGATACGTTTTAAAGGGCAATACATAACGGTAAAAGGTTACCAGAAAGCACAGAGAAAAATGACAACAGGTTTAAAGAGAGGTTGAAACATATTTAAGTT
Source organism: Trichopoda pennipes (assembly GCA_030448955.1). Lineage (NCBI taxonomy): Eukaryota > Metazoa > Arthropoda > Insecta > Diptera > Tachinidae > Trichopoda > Trichopoda pennipes. The sequence goes on from JASKUP010000088.1 coordinate 12,364,612, forward strand.
AGTGTTGTTTCCATACAACTAAGCCTTGCTTATACTGGCAGTAATGAAAATAAAATTAAATTTAAGAAAATCGATAAATTTAAATTAGAACGAAAAATTTTAAATGATTTTTCCCAACTAAAAGAAATATTGGACTGAAAGATTTTCATTTTCGTACACATTTAATTTTTCCCTCTAAAAACACTATTGCCAAAGCTTTATTTTAACTATTTTTGATAATTTGTTTTCTTTGCCAAAAATACCAAAAAAAAAAAAATAAATAAAACATCGCATCCACAATATTTTCATTTTTCTGCTACAATGTTCATCTATTGATTAATATTACTGAACTAAATAACTTGAAACTGTTTTATAAAAATAATGAACTATTGAAATGGAGGGTATATGTTGTTTTATTAAGAAATTGTATATTTAGCCTAAATATTTGTTACAAAGATAAACAGCATTAAATTTAAATTTTTATGAAATTATCTTTAATGATAAATTTAAGTTATTTGTTTCTCTATCATACAGCACCTAACATTTCTATAAGAGCCGTTAAGTAACAGCGTTATTGGACACAAATTTCTTTTATAAACCCCTTTATCGATAGCAAAGTAACGTTCTTGTGAACCACACTATGGGATATTTAACGGCAATTGCTTAAGTTTTTCATGATTAACTAAGAGTATGAAATGTACTCTCAACAACCATAAATCCCAAGAATTTAAATTTATTTTAAAATTTTTTGTCTGTATGCATTACATTTAACACCTGTTTTATGTTATTGATTGAAAATTAATAAAATCACATCCACAAAAAAGTTTATTACTGTCCTACGAAAAAAGAAGCGCATATTGGGAACAATCTCATTGCGACTCATTCCAATATGCATAAATACAACAGAATAATGAAATATTCGCCACCTTGACATATTACAGCATATGCTACAATGAATCAATAGAATTGTACAAAATAGATGATCGGAACAAAGGCATACATAGTTTTGCGCTAACTCATTTACAATAATTTTATATAGAATAGTTTTGTAACGTTGTAACGCTTTGTATTAAATTGAAATGATACACTTAATACAATAAGTGAAAGCCCTTGTTAAAAATTCAAATTTATTTTATCGTTTGTATAGATGAATGCAAACAAAATACCGTACACAACAAAATACCGTTCAACGAATAATTCATTCTGTGTACTTTTAGTGTATGTGCACTGATTTTAAGAACACCAAGTTTTGTGATCTTGATAGTACTTTGTAGTGATCTTTAGGATTTATTACAGATATCACTAAAACTTAGTACTCTAAGAATCAGTATATATACGCTAAAATGCACTTAAAAAATATCGGTACGTTTCGTAGTGCTTCTCAACATCATTTCCCAATCGTTGTATACATTGTACTACGTTTTGTATTTTATAAAGTTGAAAAATCTATTTTTTTTTACCATAGTCTGAACTTTTAAACATAGTAATTTTTGAGAACTTCTAAGTTCCCAAGATCACCAACTGTATATAATGAGCCATTTTCCACTTTTCGAAAGGTAAAATTCCAAGTACTGTTAAGTGACTAACGTGCTCACACACATATAATAGCCATCATTAAAAGCAACTATTAAAAAGTCAGCAGTTCAAGAACTTTTACAAAGAAAAAAGCAATCGTTGAAAATACTAAATAAATTATATAAATAAAAGTATTATAAATAAAATTTTCTTATAGAATATAAAATGTAAAATTTATTAAAAAAAAAATTATGTGAGCGACGATAGCTAGTGTGAAGTGAGCAGACAATGTTAAGTTAACAGAGTTGAATTATTTTAACATTTCGCTGTGAAAATGAATAAACTTATAAAATAAAAAAACAAATATATTTATCAAAATCTTAATTTTATTTATTTATAACAAAGCATAAAAATTCCAAATAAAACAAATTAAAAACAAAGATTGAAAGAACACTGCATGCGTTTATTCTATTTTATTTTATGTACAGACATTTCTTAAATGCCCTAGGTGACAAGAAATTTTACAATCTATTTCATTTCTCCAGCAATTGGGAGATTCCTAAAGAACACAGCTTAAAACTTTATGTTGTAATGAATGCCGAATATATTTATTTAAATATATTAAATCAAAGGTAAAAATAAATATTTTGGCTTACATCTTGGTTTGCTTTGCACCTTAGGTAAAAAAAAATGCAAAAATTTAATTTCTTCAGGGCGAATACGTAAAAAATGCAATGTTCCTTTTTTCAGTTTTACACAAAATTTTTCTACTCGCATTTTTCATTTTAACATATAAAAAGAGAAAAACTTCATTATAAGGCGAAGCTCCTACAACTTAAATATGTGCTTCTTATACACGTAAATAGTATCAGAGGAAAGCTTATGACTTCTAGATTAACAATTTACTACCTTTTTTCGCGTCTCATTTAAACTGTAAATTTCACATTAAAATTGTTATTTGAAAAATAAAGTATAGAATTTGAATTGCCACAAAATCTAAACCGATCGAGATATTCCTACAAAATTTTGAAGCAATATACATAAAAGAATTTTGAATCAACTGCTAAGAAAAATAAAATTTTATTTTTTTAAATAAATAATTATGTTATTCTTTTTAACGGTCTTTTTTAATTAATTTAACAATATATATTTTTTCTCAACATTTCGCTTTCCTATGGAAAGCTTCTTCAGGAAAATTAATTTTAATAACAAAATTATTAACAAATTGAAAAAAAATTTTTTTTTAAAACAATTGACAAAAAACAAATAAAATAATTTTCTTCATACATACAAAATTAAAATTTCAAATATTTAAATATACAAAAAAAAAACGGAAATTAAATAACAAATTCTCTCTTATGAAATAATTATAACAAATTATGTGTCTTTTGAATTAAGTACCTATAATTCTGCGCTAAATTGTGTGTCTGTTTTGAAATTTATTCTCCTGACATTTGGTACATTAACAATTTCTAACATTTCTAACATATAACGTCTCTTATAGTTTTTTTCTAAATCTAATTCTGATGCTTCCTCAAGCTTTAGATAATGATTATATTTCTTACAATGTCTTCTGTGTTGAAATATTTTTATATTTTTGGTCACATCTATGACCAACTAATCTTGTTTTAAGTTTATTCTTTGTTGTCCCAATATAAACTTTGTCACAGTTCACCCGGTATCCTGTATACTACATCAGATGTTTGCATTTTTTCTATTTTATCCTTCATATTGCTAAATAGTTTATTTAATGTATTATATATTTTGTGTGCAATTATACATCTATCTGTGTCATATATTTTAAACTTTCTGATATTCCAGGAACATAAGTTAATGATTTATAATTTCTTGGTTCTGCCGTAGTATTTCTTAAATTATGCCTATGATTGCCATATTGTCTAATTAATCGGTTAGTTAATTCTACTGGAAAATCATTGTCATGAAGTATATCTCTTATTGTGTCCGTATTCTTCAAATGAAATTCTCTATCATATAAAGTCAATATTCTGTCTATCATATTTTTCGCCGTGTTTATTATCATTTTCCTCGGATGTTTGCAATAAAAATTAATAATTCTTCCAGAAGATGTTGGTTTCTTATACCAATCAAACACTAACTTACTTCCCTTTCTTATTATCAATATATCTAAATGTGGAAGTTTAGATTCTAACTCTCTTTCAATCGTAAATTTAAAATCCGTATGAAAACTATTCAATTCTGACAAAATATCATTTTTTCATTTTTTTTAATATTAACACATACATTCTTTAAACGAGGGAAAAGTGTTCCAAAAAATAGTTTTTGTTAACCACGGGGCTGTCAAATCCTTTTTGAAGTATGTAGCCAAGAGATATAGCCCTAATAATAATATTTTTTCACTCGGTGCTTTGCACTCCACGGAATTTTGACGTACTTCGTAAATTATGTTTCAAAGTTGGCTATATTTGGATAGGGCTGGAGGTGGAACCGTTATAATTCTTTACACATTTTTTCTTGTATTCGCATTCGCTACAGATTGTCTTAAAAATAGTCCAAAAGAGTTCACTATTTCCGAAGTAAGTTTTAATTACATAAATAAAAAACCATACCACATTTTTAGGTAAAATCCTAAAAAACGGTAGTTTTTTGCATTTACATGCAATCAGAACCAAACTTTTCGAACGTAAATAAGTACACCACGTCAAAAATACTAAGTTAAGATTGGCCAAAAATTAGAAAAAAATTGTTAGCGCCATTTTCTCCCAAAGTAAAACAGGTAACCTAGACATGTAATTACATTAGATATTTTCAAGGTCCACTTAAGTTTAATAACTCTTAACATTTTATGACATTTTCAAAAAGTTTTATACCCGTGGCATAACGAGGGGACATGCCCATAAGCCCCTTTTACTTGAGCTACCGAATTATTTCCAAAATAAAAACGTTTTCAAACTACTGTGCGCTGCAAGAACAAATACATGAAATCAAAAATAAAGGTGGTAAAGGTAAGGTAATGATGTGATTTAAAGGTGTATTGCTTTAGTTATCTAAATTTAGGCAGGGATTTAATATGTAAAAATATTAAATATTAAAAGTTAAATATATGACAACTATCAAAATCAGTGCGAACTAGAAACTAGATTAATGAAATTAAAGGTTCAGAGGCCATTTCAGAAGGTCATTTCAGAGGCCGTAGTTTTCACAAATGTGGGTTTATCTACATATATGATAGTAACGTCATTTTCTTGTTATTCCTACCGCGTTATGCTGAGACTATAAACTTGCCTATGTATTACTAGTTTGCTATAAAAGCAAGTACACAAAATAAAAATTAAGTGGCATCCTAATAGTGACCCTATTTTCACAAAGCCTTATTTTAAATTTACCCAAAGAATGGCCGCTATAATAAGTTTAAGAAATAATAAGTTTAGTTCGTTATTAATTGTGATTAAATGCAAGGAGAATATTAAATTTCGATACGAGAGTCAGAGTAGTTCTATCAACGAAAAAATAGGATATGCGAAATTTACCTAACCGAAAACATTTAGAAGTTATAAAAAGTATTGAAAAATTCAACTTGGTAAATAAATTGGTTAATTGTATGAAAAAAATGATTAATATTTAAGTTCCGAAAGGCCTTTGGATTAATATTTAAAAATCCTGAGATTCAGAACAGATACTGGACAACCGCGGGGTTTTGGATATCACGTTTAACATCCGCAATCGCAAAGTTAAATATACAATATATTTAAAATACTTATTTTACTTATGTATAGACTAAAGATAATTCTCTTATTGTTTGTATTCATTGGCCAATATAGAGCCTAATATAGACAATATAATAAATTTAATTATAATAATATAAGATTTTAATTTTTAAATAGACGAAGCCCTTGAGGAAGTCAACAAAAAATTGACGAAACGTTGGGTAGAAGTGAAATAAAAAGTTTTTATTGACACAAAATATATCAGGCCTGGCTAGCTTAAGTTTATAAAATCAACAACATAATAATTCTCTTGTTTTTTTTTTTTGTTTTTCTTTTCAGTTATCTTGTTTCATGTTGTCTTCTATGTGACTATATACTTATTGTGCCGAAAAATATACATATTAAAGCTCTTTTTGTGTATAAATATTTTCCTTTCACACTGTATTAAAAACGACTTTGAACCAGAGATTTGACTTTTAGTTTTGTTTGTAATATTTTTCGTGTTTTTTTTTAATACTAAACCACACATCGACAACTATCGGGTTGGCGCCATTTGTTGGTTTTGTCTGTTGCTAGTTTATAATGTATAAGTTAAAATGATAAGGTCACTCACTATATTTACATTTTACTTCAGCAAAAATTATATTAAATATTGAGCACAGCATTTATTTTGAATACATTTTAACGTATTTGAAGCTATGTCCCCTACTAATATTAATAAATAAAAAGAAACAAAATTCCGAAGTGGGTATGTCTATAAAACCTGTTTTTTTTTACTTTTATGAGTTTATCTTTCGACTAGAAATAGGCAAAATATTGACGACAAAACTCGCAACTGCATCTTTTATCTCTATTGCAACAAGTATGTTAAAGACTTTCCAAAAACGACTTTTTTGTCGCACATGACTTTTCGTTTTTAACCCTAACACGCTGTGTGCTGTAAAGCCCAATAAAACAAGAACTATATTATAGGTCTAATTTAAAAATATTGTTCGTAATATATGTAAACGCTCGTAAAAGTGAACGCTTTTTGACACTTTTACATTGGATTTCCCGTAAAAATATAATTCCGAAAAAAATGCTCTTCTAAATAAGACTAACGATATAATATTAACGTATGTCTCCACAGAAGCCATAATCTAATATACTATTTATGTACAGAAAAAACGCAGTTCCAATCTTTGTTTTCGCTTTGATTCAATAAACTTAGGTTGATTGTTTTAGATGAAAGTTAATTGGAACAGCTGATTATTTCGAAGCTTAAGAGGTTTTATGTTAAATCTTTAACACAATCGACTTACTAACGAACAATATTTCAGCAAAACTTATTTACGGTAGAACTATAATTTAATTTTTTTTATAAGTAATCTTATCATTTTGATTTACACCTTATGTACATATAACGTACTGGTCTGTTCAATTCAAAATACTTTATTAAAATCTCTTCTTTTTGAGCACTTGCTTAAACAAAGTTGTTTGTAAATACGTGGTACTTTTCTTAAGTTTTGAATTATTTTTATTTTCTACATACAACTATGGTTGAGGTTAAACTGAAATATAGTCTTAGTGACCTAGTTTTTAATGCCAAATAAATAAATGACTTCAATAAGTTTGCTTTTAGTTTTTAAATATAAAAACAAAAATCTTAAGAGGCTGCAAGTTTATCTGGTAATTAAAAAAGGTAAAGTTCCCATACATTAAAACATAATTGTTCAAAGAGATGAATCCTATTCTCAGCGAGAATTTATGTATTCCAACATCAAAACATCCAATTTATCAAATTTAAAAAAAAAAATGCTGTATGAAAAAATATTGTTCTGCCAAGGAAACGTATTAAAGCTTATTTTTTAATTCACTCGTTTGCTGTGCAACCCCTTTTAAGGGGCTTAACTAAAAAAAGACATGGAAGCAAAGTTGACTGCTTGCCGAAATCACATACGGCATTGCAAGAACTTAGAAACACATCCTAACCTGCTACCTCGGTATATCATTAATGATTATCGAAGCTTTCGGCTAAGAGAAGGATATCATGCTTTTTTGTCGAGCATAAGCACTTGATAAAATTAATTAGATGTAAGATACGAACGTCACTTGTTACTACAAATATATCACTAAGTTTTTATCTTGGTCTAAAAACGCATTTAAACTACACCACCGTTTTACTACGGCGAGACAGGAACTTTAACTGCGAAACCATTCCGACAATATAATTCTGGTACTCTTCGATGTTTCATCATCGGAACTAAGTAGGATCTATTCCTTTTTAAAAAGCTGTGGTTGGTAACTAATTCTATCCTAGTTGGCGACAGACTTTCTCTTGATTACTTGCGTTCCCCGGACAGCGAACCTTTAATGATAGTTCCTCTTCTGCATCTCTCTTTCGCTAACACATCATGCCATGTTTTTGCACAACCACACTTTGGTGGGCTGTGGGAGGCAGCGGTTAAGTTCGCAAAATATCATCCGGCCCGTGTTTTCGGCCAATCTCATCTGACGTTTGAAGAACTAACAACGGTGGTTGCAGGGATCGAAGCAATACTCAATTTACGCCCCATAACTGTAATGTCCAATGACCCGAATAACGAGAGCGCGTTAACTCCTGGACATTTTTTAACTGGTGGTCCATTGGTGAGTATTGCAAAACCAATTTATGACAACAGAAATTTGTCACAACATGAAAGATGGCTAAACGTATCTGCAATACAACAATATTTCTGGAAACGATCGTCCAGAGTGCGTCTTCATGAGCTGCTGCAGAATGTTAAATATATCAAACAGCAAATAAATTTAAACAAGGATGATTTGGTACTAGTCTCCGATGATAACCTACCTCGTAGGCAGTGGCTTCTGGACAAAGTGACCAACGTTGTTAGAGATTCCAAGGGTGTCGTACGAATGGCTTCAATTCCAAGGTCAGATGATTGATGTCCTTCTATTCTACCAAGGGCGGCGATATGTTTGAAGTTAATATTAATAAAAATGTATATATATATATATATATATATATATATATATATATATATATATATATATAACCTTTTATATGAAATAAGTATACCCTGGCTACTACAATGTTTTCTTAAGAAGAGAGAAAAACAAAGTACGTAATGGACATGAATAAGTCGATTTGTAATTTCGGACAAACACGTCGTGTAGTAGCTGGGAGCCATTTTAAGAAATAAAAAAATCGAATTGACAAACAAAGTGTGTACATAAACTAACCTATCTAAACATTTTAAACATTAAAATTATATTTACAACATTTTTAGAATGAGAATGTGAATATTTATTGTTATTTAATATTATATTGAATAATCAAACCGATATCTCAATATAATGCAGAATAAACGGCTGAACGCTGCACAATTCCTCAGCGACTCAATTAATTTTATATTATTGACATTTAACTTATGAAGTTTGATATTTCGAATTCCTTATTTAAGATCGATAAACATCACTCCCACGCATTAAAAGAGGTGAAAAATTAATCAAAATGAAAGTTGTTTAAAAATAATGGTGTCAAATATGTGTATGCACTTCAAATTATTTGTATTCTTGTGTAACGTATGCTCTTCTACTTATGTTTTTTAAAAATGTTTAAAAATGTTTTTCTTTTAAATAGTTTAAAATTTGCTGATTTTTTTTTAATGAAAGAGCGTTTTTTGTTAAATATTTAATTTTCTGTTCACGACCTAACGTCTCTTTATATATATTTCAATGTAACATTGAAGAGCAATAATTACGAAAAAATAATAATTAATATTAAGCGATAACAACGCCAACTTATTTAATCACATACAACAAAAAACAGCGATAAAAAATTTGATAATGGTGTTCGTCATTTCAACGTACAGAAAATCATAGGAGCTGGTAGATTCATGATAGCATGAGTCATGAATTATATTGCTACTAAAAAACCATTTAAAACTTAAATGATAAAAAAAACAAAGAATAGAAAAAGGAGAATAACATCTGCAATTACTTTATTCATTCGATTTAAGCTGATTTTTTTCATTTTTAGCTGCATTTACGATTTTAAAGGTAAACAGCAGGGTTTTCAAATTTATTTTAAGTCGAATCGCCTACTTAAAAGTTCTTATCGCCGAAGTTCCCATGAATCTAAGTAATGTTATTTGCAAATATTGCCCTATTATTTTGAAATTTCGGAAGTTTATAGTATGGAGCAGAACGTTTATATACTTTGAAAAATATAATGTTTGATGGGAGTCATTAGAACGTTTCTTTCAATGAAGATCATTTCTTCAACGTAAATGACACGAACTTGCCGTGTTATTGAATTATTTATAGATAGAATAATTAAAACATTGAAGTTGGAATAATGTTAAAAATAATGTAAAATGCAAATCTCCGAAAAATCCTCAAGCAACCACACAACTTTTTATACCCATTTCGGTGAATAAAATCAGTGTTTTTACAAGAACACTTAATACATGTTATTATATTAAGCGGTGTACCCCGTATCAAATTGACATGTAGTGAAGAATAATTCGATCTTAAACAGCAGAAGCTTAAACCAAATTTATTTATTTATTTATTTACTTATTTCATCTACAGAATTAAATTCCTACAGATTACTTTACAATATTAATTATAATGTTTGAATAAAAAAAGCTTGAACATATTATAACTAACATTAAAATTTAAATGTGGGTTGAAACTATTACATAAATGCAAGCATCTTGCAATCGGCTCATTAATTGCATAATTCGTTCTGAAAAGGCATTCTTCAAACATGCGATTATTTCTCAAGTCCCTAGGAGGACTGTATAACGTAAAATAATTTTTTATTTCCGGGCTATCAATATTGTCAGATAGTATATTATAAACAAATAATAATGAGGAACAAGATCTACGATCCACTAAGGATTGTAAGCCTAACATTTTCCTCCTAACATCATAAGAAGGTAGTTCATGTGGCCAAATCAATTTTAAAGCAGTCTTAGTGAATATCATTGATGGGCCTAAATGACTAGGATTCCAAACAATGGAACAATATTCCAAGATACTTCGAACCAAGGAAATGTATAAAGACTTGAGAGTGTATGCATATTTAAAATCTCTAGAATTTCTTCTAATGAAACCAAGCATACTATAAGCTCTAGAAATAACATAGTCGATATGCTTAGAGAATGTTAGTTTAGTGTCAAAAATGACTCCTAAGTCCTTAACTTCAGCTACACGTTTAAGTAGGAAACCACCAAGAGTATAATCAAAATTTATTGGACCCGAAATATAAGCATATGTGACAACACAACATTTTAAAACATTAATACGTATGCCATTTTCAAAACACCAGTCAGACTATTTGTTAAGATCGATCTGTAACTTTTCGCAGTCACCAATATCGCCAATAGTAGAATACAATTTCAAATCGTCAGCAAATAAAAGATAGCTGGAAAACTTAAAATTCAATGGTAAATCATTAATAAAAATTATAAAAAGTAACGGACCAATATGCGTTCCCTGAGGAATACCTGAATAGGCATCAATTATATCAAAAGAGAATGAATTACCAATTTTAACCTTAAGTTTCCTATTGGTCAACAAACTATGAAAGAATGCCAAAATATTCCTCGAAAATCCAAATGAACAGAGCTTGAGCAGTAACAGATGATGGCTAACTGTATCAAATGCCTTAGCAAAGTCAGTGTATATAACATCGCATTGGCGCTTACTCATCATAGCAGATACAATATCACGGCTCAATAAAAGTAAGTTAGTCGTTGTAGACCTATTCGGCATAAAACCGTGTTGCCGGTCGGAAATAAGGCTCTTAACGTGCTCAAATAGTTTACCCTTTAAAATATTATCAAATATTTTTGCAAATGGGCTTTGTTTAATTATGGGCTTATAATTGGTAACTAAGCTACGATCTCCAGATTTAAAAATTGGAATAATGCAACAAAGCTTCCAGCAGTCCAAAAATTTACCAAGTTCAAGGCACGAATTGAAAAGCTTAGTAATTATGACTGCAATATTAGCTGAACACTTTTTAAAAAATATAGAAGGATAATCTCCAACTGAACATTTGGTATCATTCCCTAAATCATTTATAGCATAATACACATCAGCAATGGTTATATTAAAATTGATTCCACCACTTTCGTTATCTACAAGATGGTAGCTGGAGTCATTACAAGCAGGTTTAACAAATGTGCTTTGAAAATACTTTGAAAAAAGATCACACGTACTTAATACATCATACGATTGCATGTTATCATAACACATACGTTTTGGGGTAATATTATTCTCTCTTTTACCGTTTAAAAAATGCCAGAAAGCCGAAGAATTGGTCTTAATTTTGTTTTCAATTTCAAATATATACTGGCTGTAAAGAAAGTTTCTTAAGAAATTGTATTCATTACGCGCTAAAGAAAATTTTCTGTGGTCAACGTCACTATTCGAAATTCTGAACTTAGAATATGCTTTGTTTCTAATATTTTTTAGATGGCATAATCTGGCATTATACCAAGGCGGTTTATTATTAATCCTAGGTTCGAACACTGGTACATTGAGTCGTATGGCCATATCAAAGTGGTTAGAGATAAATGAATAAATTACACACGGATCATTAATTTCCTCTAATACAGTCCAATCAACTGCTTTAAAGTAATTATTTAAACCTTCAATATTGGCCTTATTAAAATTGTATTCCAACACGTGATCAAATTTATTATTATCAAAAGAAAAAAACTCGAATTTGAAGTCCAAGGCTTTATGATGAACTGAATTTATGGTAACAGGAGAACCGGCCAAATTGTTTTACACATAGCTAAATTTTGAGTTAACCAAAACACTGAAATATAATATTATATCCAAAAATAGTAGTCCAACAAGTACCTGCGATGCCTAAAATATACTTGAAAAATTACTGACTTTTGTCACTTATTAATTTTTTTTTAATTTCTACGAAACATTAAACGTCAATGTAAAAAAACGGTAGGGGCTGTTAAGCATGCCATTTACTAATGGTAATTAAGAGAGTATTCTGCGTTTAATCCATAATAATGGAATATATAATTAGTAAATATTTTTAAAACTTAGAATAAATATTGACCTTCCTTCAATAACTGTAATATTGCTCACACATTACAACATCAGAAGTCATTTAACACAATTCTGTACAGGTGTAGTCCAATCATGTAGTGCAATAAGAGATTAAAAACAGATACGTATAACTGGGCACATTAACATAATATTTAAAGTATTTTGCAAGACTATAAGAAAATTAATAGTAAAGCAAAAAAAAAAAACAAATATAGAGTTTTTTTTAATAAGAAGTTTGTTTTCTAAAACAAAATAAGGCAAAAAAATTTGATTAAGATGAATCAAATATTGTATTGCGAAGAGAAAAATTCGGCAATTATTAATGAAAAATGATATCTGGCAAATATCCACCATGAGCACGCTGAAAGATGTCGATTCTTTCATCAAATAACTTTTTGGGAATGTGGCGGTCCTATTTCGTTAATCACATTACAGATTTTGAGTTTTAAGGCTGAAAGTCTGGCTTCGTATAGACTCTGTCCTTAACATAGCCCCACAAAAAATAACCCTGTGGTGTTAAATCACACGATGTGGTTGGCCACTAACTGCTGATTGCGTTAAATTGTGACATGTGGCACCGTCCTGTTGAAACCACATGTCAGTGATATCCACGTCGTCAATATTAGGCCAAAATTTAGTTGTTAGCAACTCGCGATAGCGTTATCTATTGACCGTGACCGCATTACCAGCCTAATCTTCGAAAAAAACACATAGTTCACTATGCAGTGACACGTTGATCATGCAAAGACTTCTCAATAATCGCCTAAACGCCCAAATTTGGGCTTCGTCTGAAAAAAAGTGATATTTAAAAAAAACTAGCCAGTTGCTCCTGAATGAGTTGAGCGAATCTAAGTCGATCTGAATGGTCGGAGGGCTTTAATTCCTGCACCAGTTGAACGTTATAAGGCTTCAAATTCGAATCCTTACGCAAAATTCGCCATATGGTGGTTTTGAATAACCCTAATTGTTGAGAACGTCGAGGAATTGACAAATTTGGATCTGCCTCAACACTGTGGCTAACAGTTGCGATGTTGAACGACCCGGTCGAACACGCGTTGGTGTCCGCACATTTTGTATCGAGCCTGCCGACTCAAATTTTTAATAACAGTCTCAGATAGACAATTATGTTGTCCGAAAATATCACGAGTTTTACGAAATGTGACTTTAACAGAACCGCCATTTCCAGAGTGGATTTTAATTATTTTAATGCATCTACATACTTTGAATACGTCAAAAAACGAAATGTCAAAACTATGTTGTTGATGTTGCCAGAATTGAAAAACAAACTTGTTGTTGAAAAACCCGATACATTATGCTGTCAGTATTTACCAGGTTAAATTTGCTGTTGAAAATTTTGAAAAAAAAACAACTTTTTTTCGTCTTAAGAGAAATCGTAAGCTTTCGATCGAAATTCGTAGTCAAGAAAATTACATATGTACTTGTTCTTTAAAATCGTCCCATCTGGCAACCTTAACTTATCATTTTCACAGAATAGTTATGGCGATCTATTAAACTGAAATTCAGTCAAGTGAAAAAAAGAATAGAAAAGCCCAGTTCTAGTAATTATGTGGAAACAAGTTGAACTTTGACTATTTTACTGCATCTTAGAAATTGTTAATTATAGCATTTGCAAGTATTTGGCTCATGTTAACCTCTTTTATCAACGTTACATTCATTATCGTCAACTTCATACGCAACAACAAAATTTACAATAGCAAACAAACGCATTGGCACTAGGCCAATTATCTTTATTATAACAACTTTTGTTTTACTACAATAAATGAATATGCAACAAAAACAAATGTGATACTATCATCGCCTCTAGCCACAACAGAAATGATTTAATTAAATTATACGACCACAACATAAACACTTTCATATATGAGCACTACAATAAAAAAAAATAAGAATCCTAACGTTTGAATTATAACTATTTTTAGTCATTTTTAGTTAAAGTGCTATTTTTTATTGAGCGTTGCAAACAGTAAGTTAATATGTGTATATTGCAACCTTTTTGTTGTATGGAAAATGTTTAAGAATTGTAAAATTGAATTGTTATTTTTGTTGTTTTTCTTTTAAAAATATTTCTTATATTGTAAACAGAACAGAAAATGTGAACAAAAAATTTTTACAAAATTCTAAGTGAGAAATTGACTCAGTATTTTTAAAATGTCGATTTTACAACATACAATACGTTTTTGGAAATTGAAAGCATATATACATATATAAAACAAAATATGCCTTAAAGATATTTTTTTCGGATTTTTAAAAACTTCAGTATTACAGAAAAATAATAAAAACCAAATATACACATAGTAAATAACTTTTCGTGCGCGAGCTTAACACGCATTTGATTAATTAATTTTCTTTTAAGACAAACAACTCGGTCAGTCTAATTCAGAACTAGAGTATAAATCGGTTGGGGTTGTGGCCCCTGGCCAGTTTAATTAAGTTTGCCAAACACGCCAGAAGGATGGGCATCACTGCAAATGATTACTTCAAGAATTGGCATGACGAGTAAGATGACACGATTTCTTGCTTTTTTATAAATCTGTTCAGATAATTGTGATTTGCGAATCCGAGACAAACCTTCCATCTTTTCATTGAGTAAACCAATCATAAATGGTGACAGTAATTATGCAAAACGGAGAACTTGTTAAGGATATTTATTTCATTCTTCACAAACAAAACACAGGACAAAAACAAAAACCAGAGGTTACCCTGCATTTCGATTTGATAAAAAAAAACCTTCGAAACACAGTAAAATACAGAATAACTCATCAGGCAAAACGGGCTAGAAAACGATGAAATCATAAATTATTGTTTCGAAAATTATATTTAAAAAATGTATAATCCATTATAAGTATATTAGGTACATATTTGTAAATATTTTTAACTTCTTCTTTATTCTTTATGCAAGTTGTATATTTATTAACTTTACTACTATAATTTTATTTTGCGGTTAAAGGTTAATTTCTATAATTTTTTTTTAAATAAATCAATTCTGAATTATCGCTAACAGGCAATATTTATATGTATTATTTGAACTCTTTGTTTTATTTATTTAAGTATTTTTCTTTCTTTTTTGTTTTTATTTTTGTAAAAATACATTTTTATTAAGGAAACACCAACGTTATGTTGAAGAACATATAAAAACTTGAAAAATAAATTATAACAGGAATAAAGCTGGGTGCGGTTTTTTGTAAAACAGAAAATTGTTTTCGATTTATTAACATTGTCAGTTATATAAAATATTTATGATGAGAGTTTTGATTATCTGTTAGATCGCAATACAAATTAAGCAGGAATTATAGTACTGTTATTCAGTTAGCAGCCATATTTGGGCTTCATTAATTCTAGATTATTAATAATCGAAAAACGCCCAAGTCTAATGATTCAAAGTCTAAGCAATATGGCTTATTCCTATGTATAGACGAGCTATTCGATTATATTGTCAAAAATGTGCACTTATCATTTCAAGATTTAATATATATATGGTTTAGGTATATATATGGTATTATTTGTGAAGTGTTAGAGCTGATGCTTGATTATGCCTCCAAAAGGTAATACTGACGCCCTGGTGCGTGCTCCAGCTTCAGCCCATAGTGAATTCACTCAAGGATAGATTTGAAAATCCTAAAAAAAGGAAGAATTTATGAATCAAATCAGCTTGAACACGCGCATTCAAATGAAATAACTTGATCGGTGGTGATCTGGTCTTACCCTAATGGAAAAAAATTATCATTTCTATGTCGTTCACTTAAAGAGCGGTAAGCAAGCTAAATTAAAAGAACAATAAAAAATAAAAGCACAAAATTTTAAATGTAAAAGATATTGAATTTGTTAATGTACGTTAATTTGTAAGGATAGATTCCTTTCTTATTCTCATAAAATGAGAATGTCGTAAAATATTTATTATTAAAAAAAAATTCTTATTGTATTACTGTGGGCGAAAGAATAACCATACTGACATTTCACTACTGCTCGTATATCTCATTAGGGGATTTTACCCCAAATTTTGCAAAAATATAACAAAACTCACAAATACTTTTATACAAAAACACAATAAATATGTCGAAACAATTTTTTTTTTTTCATTTTCTTCTACATAAGGGTTTCTGTTGCAAAACATTCATTTGTATTTTGAAAAATAAGGAAAATAAAAAGCATTCTTCTATGCATAACTTCTACAACTTTATTAGAAATAATCGTCCAGAAGGAAGAGGTGTAAAAAGATAAGCGGGAAGAATAGGCATTTATATAGCTCGCAATAATCGTAATAATATACTTAATTTAATATTAAGTCTTTTGCGTGAATAGCATGCTTACTGCATACATATATTTAACCGATGGATAATAATTTGTTTCTAGAGAATGGCTCAGGGATCCGTTCTTTGGATCTTGTTTTTTTTTTCAATGTATCTAAATAGCTCATTTGGTATTATAGACCGACCCACAACTTTGTACATTATAAATTATTACTATAACTGCAGCTACATGATGACGGAACTTGCTTGATATTGAATAACTTTTTAATAAATTGTAATTCCAAAACTGAATATGATAATAAATTGAGAATTACTTGGATCATATAAAAGTATGTTCAAAAGTAAACTATACTCACTTTTAAGTGTAAAATAGCTCTTGCGGTACTCATGTTGCGGATTTTATACTACATGAATGTGTTTAGCTGCATTACGTCAAATGAAGTTCACAGGACTTAACTCTTAGTGAACAATATAATAAGATTTGTATTTTAACTAAAGATCAGAGATCATGTTTCGATGTATTTGCAACGATTTAAAAAATGTTCTTCCTATGATTTATCTAACTATTATGTGTTTGTTGAACTTCTATACAATTGTTATAAACTCGAATATACTTCATGCTTCGAATTTATTCCTCTAACAAATAATTCACTTGTTAAAGGATCCTTCTTAGTAATAAATGTTTTATTTTACCATCAGTGTTTTGCCGAAAGGATTTAATTGAATATTTAAATAAACAATTTTTTATTCAAATGTATCTAAATATTATAAGATTTTAAATTATCATTGCTGTGTGGGTATTATTTAATTTTTCTTTTGTAGTTTTTCTTTAAAATATGGTTGTAAATTGATGTCGTTTATAATTACATTTTAAATTTCAAGTTTAGTTTTATTTTTAATTCTTTTTTAAAGTATATTTACATATACCCTATTTACATACAACTCTACAAAATTTAAATAAAAATAAAATGAAATAAATAATGTTAAAATACTATGACTGTAAAGTAACAGTGGACAGTGGGGCGAAATAAATGTAATAAACCTAGAACGGCTATATAAATTTATTTAAATTTTAAAAAATTCATATATCCGATATCGGGCTGAATTCAGACACAACTTATATACAAATGGAATCTTTCCCCATTAAAACTACTAGTCCTAGGCTGCTCCCAGTATGCCGTTGAACCGACTCATGTCTTCTCTAAATACCTACGTTATCCTTTCTTTCAAAATATCTAATTTTTTCGTATTATTTTTCCCTAATGTCTTTGATCTCGGACTGAATCCAGACAGAATATACCGTTTAAGTCTACCAATCCGATTCATGTTTTTTCTAAATACCAACTTGACCCACTTCAAATAATCCTAATTTTTCATATTATTCTAAGTGTGTAAAGATAGTTCCGTCTTAGCTTTGTTTTTGCCTGTTTCGGTGCGGAACTGAAAAATCTGATATAAAAACCAAATATATTATTAGGGATGTGTCTTGCTTAAGTTTTAAAATAAAATAATTAAGTAATAAAGTAAACAACTGGATATGCTGTTTACTAACTACGTAGTTTTCTAAGAAAACTTATGTACACAAGACAACAAAAACTATCTTAAGATAAATTCTAGGAAGAAACTTTGTCAGCAAAAAAAAAACAAACAAAAATATATACAGACATACAGGCCCTCATACGTTGAATAAATAACAAAACAACAACAAAATGTGATACAAAGAGAGTAGAAGAATCTTAATTTTTCTAGACTTTTAGCGGACAAATATCAAAGGCAGTGTCTGAGTGGATAGTTAGTTAGTTGAAAAATAAACCTTGTGAAATAAAGACGTGCATCTTAAGCAAATTGTTCTGTAGTGTCAACTTTGTGTAGTTAAAGTAAATAAACTTGTAAATAATTTAAAAACTCTAAAATCTGGTGTTATTTATTTTGCAATAAAGAACTCACAACAAAACGTTTATAAAAGTTATAAATGTAACAATATTTATGTATATACAAAAGGTCTGAACAAAATAAATTAAAAAGAAGATTGAAAAATCCATGCATATTTTCTTTTTGTTGTTGAAAATACTATATAAATTATATAAATAAAAATAATGTTAATATAATTTTTGTATACAATATATAATTTAAAATTTATTAAAGAATAAATTAAATGCGTTAGTTTGCTTCGTTTTTGCCAACCCTGTTATAACTTACATACCTCTCACTCAAATAATGTTAAGTTAACAAAGTTGAATTATTTTAACATTTCGATGGGAAAATTACAAAACTGATATAAAAAAATATATTTATACAAATTTTAACTTTATTTATTTCTAACAAATTAAAAAAGAAGATCGCAAAATGCATACGTTTATTATTTTTCTGGAAATTATTATTATTATTTTTCTGACAAGGGGCAGAAGCCGTGGGGCATTGTAGATTTCAGAGCAGTGGATGTTATATTCAGAATTTGTATAGGTTATTAGTAATTAAAAACGCCCAAAATTTGGCCAAAATGGAAAAGGTGCGGCTTAGCGGACTAAGCCGAAATCCATGCATGGGCATGTTAGAAAGGTATATTTTTACATTTTTCTAAATTCTATTACCTGAAAACCTATACAAATTCTAAATGTATCGTCTACAGCTTTGAAATCTCAGGTGTAAATACGTCAGTTAAATACGTGCTACACAAATTTTAATTGCGAAAGCATACTGCTAACAGCACTGTTGAAATATACATTAATAACAAACTTATATATAGCTAAAAATTATAAAATTAAATAAAAATTATAAAAAATTATATAATAATTATAGTTATTTGACCTTATTTTCGGCGCTATTAAAAATTTTAATACATATTAATATTTTTCCCCGATCTCAAGATATACAAATTGTAGGGTATGCAATTTACAGAATGTTTGAAATGCTCCTTGCTCTGCTTAAAACTGTTGTAATTTCAATAGGTTTTTTTGAAACATCATAGTTACCCTATATGGCTAAATGTTTAATGTTACTTAAACAATAGCAATATTTAGTAATTAAATGATGTCGGAAAGAACTTGTTTTGGAGACAAAAATAACTTTTATATTTTCATAATAAAAGGTTGGACTTATTTAGCCAAAGCAAGTCGTTACCAGGTTTTTATACTTCATTTCATCTTGGCACAAACAATTATTGAAGCAAAATGTTTTAAAATAATAGAGTTTCATTTTGACTTAATTTTAAAAAAAACTTATACAAATACTTTGTGGCATGTTAAATGGTATACGATTGGAAAAACGAATAAGATGACAAAATCATCACCTTTAATTTAAAAATTTTTTAAGAAAGTCGTTTTTTATGAGTTAAATTGCTTTTGCAACTGTAGACTCTACCCACAAAAAGATTTACGTTTTGTTTAAAATATACGTGATTCCAAAAATCATTAACGTCTTAATCTTGATGGTCATGGCATCAGTGAACTCTTTTTGTGTTGTTTTGTTGCTCTTGCTACTGTCAGCAATCACAATTTGAAAAGTTATTAACAGTTTATATAACAGCTCATACAGAGTTTATTAAACAAAAGTGTCATTAATATTTTATATTAGAAAAAATAAAAAACTTTATCGTCTATGTGTCAACATTTTGTAATAGTGACCCGATTATTCTGTTATTGAAGTCAAGCAATTCTGTAGACTCAGTGAAACTTTTCTTTTTTTTTTAAGAGAAGTAGCACTCAGGCCACAATGCCTATTTAGTCAAGTACTGTGCTACATCATTCTTTAGGAAAGGGATAGAGAATAGATGAAACAGGTGGTGAAAGTAGAAGGATAGTCGGAAATTAACTGCCGTATATAAGACAGCACAGCGACCAGTGACTTTGCCTTCATCGCTGAGCAGCCACACCGACAGTCAATTTTTATCCTTGTAGTGAAAAAAAACCAAGGTCTTCGCTGGGAATCGAACCCACAACCCCCATATTTACAAGCTAGTACACTACCTACTAGCCTACAGGGGCACCACTCAGTGAAACTACATAGAAATGAGGTTTATGTACCCTATCCTGCAGTAGTACCTAAAAGTGTAATAATAAAATTTTAAAACAGGTTTTAAGGTCTAAAACTAACAGCCATTCTGTGCTTAATTATTGATCTATGTGATCAAAAGAAATAAAATATCTACATGTGAATTATGATTTCAACAAAAATGAGGATGACAGGAGGAATTTTTTCCAAATGGATTCTAGGGCTGTATAAGAAAAAAGGCGTCTGCTTCTGACGTAAAAGATAAACTGCAAAATATTGAACTTGTCTACTTTCTTCCCAATATGACTTGTTTTCTTCAACCAATAGACCAAGGCATAATCTACAATATAAAACAACTTTACAGAAAACGAATTTTAATGAACACATTGTCGCAAATAGAAGAAAACAAACCCTTAATAGCCAAAAGTTTACTTTAAGCTATTCGAACTTTGGAAAGATATTACATATATTCAACATAACATAAATATGTGGAATATCTATGTTAAACCAGAGACTACTGCAAACTGCTTCCAAAAGGCAGGATTTTCAAAGGGTGACATGCAGATTCAAACTAGTAATTATAATGAAGAAGATTTTCATTCACTATCAGATTTAGCTGTTCTACGGGTTTCATTTAGAAAAGTAGCTAACATCGATGCAGCATTTGGCATTTAATCCGATGAAGATATTCTAAACAGTGTTTTAGAAAGTCGCGAATTGCACCAAATTATATCAGATGACGATGAAGGGGAACTGGGCATCGAAGTAATGGCAAATATTGATAAAACATCACCTACATTAAAACACTTTTCCTCTTCACTTAATGTACTACGAACATTTTTGGTGATGTAGAACGACGTTCCGACAAATTTATTTAAAAGTCTTAATGTAATTGAAGCTTTTATTGATGAATAAAAATGGAAATATTTAGTTCAACCAAAAATAAAAAAATAACTGATTATTTTAAATAAATAAAAACCAAAAAACAAAATTTTTCCGTACAATGAAGTTTCTGAAATAATTGTCTGTCTCCGTGGAGATTCACTATAGGCAAGTTCGACTGTATGGATATTTCATATCCATATCTTTAATCTGAAATTTAGCAATAATATAAAAATATAACAACGATAAACATCGAATACTTACCAAGCACACACAATAAAGCAAATCCACAAATAAAATGAAAGCTTGGAAAATGTGAAGAGTTGGTTTTTGTTTTTCAGTGATACCACTTTTAACATTTTCCAGCGTTTTTTAAAACAATCAACTGCTTTACTAAGAGTTAGCAATAACCAAAACCCACGAAACAAATAATTTGAAGAGTAAAAAAATGTTGAATGACATTTGTTAATGCAATTTAAAAATTACAATTTCCGAAAAACTTGGCAGTTTATATAAATTAAGAAAAAATATTTGTATACAACCACTAGTACTTTTATAAAGTAACCAGATTTTTTACTAACCAATTCTTAGGCATAGGTTTTTCACAGAAGAATTCTGACAAGCTAGGTTTCTATTACTTTATGGTTAAAACACTATAGTTTCTTTTAAACATATAACGTTTCTTCACAAATCTACACAATTATTATTTCGTCTAGAAATAAATGCAAAATTTTATACTTGAAATTCGATAAGAACTTCCTATACACAGAAAATTAGTTTGTTCTGTTTAATAATTTCTTAATAAAAATGAATTTTAAAAGTTGTTAAGTTTAAGATTATAAAAGAAGAAAGTCGAATGTAAAAGTTCACTGGGCAAACAATTCTCAGAATTCAAGTGTACAAACTCAAATTTACCAATTCAACCTTAATAATTGCATATTAAACATTTTGTAATTTTCTTTTCTTTCAAAAATCTCATTTATTTGACAGTCCGTGATGTATTGACATCGCTAACTTATTTTTTGTAGCCAACATAAACAGAAATAAATCTAGGCTGCCGACAGCCATGTTGTCGTGTATGACAGATTCACAAGGGGGCACGCAGTCTTAGGGGAACCTTAACCATCATTTACATGTGCTTCTGGGTGCAAAAGGCCGCACCAGTCGCTTGTGCTAACAGGAGCCTAAAACTGGAAGAATTCACCACTTCAGATCCGACCAGTGACTTACCAACTGGTATCACGGTTATTGATAAAACTCTTCGAGGAGGTTAAACCCAATTCGCATAACAACGAAATGCCGCTACGTTGGAGTTTAGATATTCTTCGCGGCCATGCTCTCTGTGTTCTTAAAATTTACACCTGAGGTGTTTTATGCAACGCATAGTAATTCAACGAGTGGTAAGACCACAATTTGTAGTCGGTAGCGTGCTGTTGTTTAACGCATTGCTATTTTACAATTATAATTTTTTAAACTTTGACAAAATCAGTAATTTTTAAAACTTGAAAATTCATTAGAGGATGGACTTTAAAACGGTAACAATAGTATTTTCATATTAATTAATAGATAGGTATTTGTAAAATAATGTAAAAAAACTTACCTCCGTTTTTCGTGCTATCAACCATTTTACAATGTTTAATAAATTTTAATTTGAGTGAGTCGTGATATTTATGTTTCTATAGTTGCTACGATGTTTTATTTGTAGTCTTAAGATTTTCTTTGCATTCGTTATTTACAAAAAGTAAAAATCGCAATAAAGCATTTTTTATTTCCTTTATAAAATAAGTTCTAACTTTAATAAAGCGTCTTCTTCGCTTTGTCTTCGTTACGGGAACAATCGTTTTACAGACAAAAATAATAGACCACAATTTAGGTACATTATAAAACTACTTCAGAAAATAAATGTTTGTACTGTCAATACATGATTCATTATGTGGTTAAATCAAGTTTTGTTTTTTAATGAATTTATTTCTAAGTAATTGTACTTGTATTTGTTGTTATTTTAACTGATAAAGGGGATATAAATAAGAATGTTGATGTCAAAGCCCAAAAGTATGTGAAAAATTTTTTATTTTGGCCTTGTTCTGGAATAAGATACACAACTATTTTGTTTGTTTATTTTCACTATTTATACTTATCTAAAGTTTTATTTTTCCACTTAAGTGTAGCATAATAAACTTCAATCAAGACAAAAACAAAAAACGTGTCATTAAACCCCACCGATTTTTGAGGACTTGTGAACACTAAAAATTTATAATTTATTTTTCTCCAAATTAAAGCAGGAATTGACATTAAGTTATCAATCAATTTCTCCTCTCATCATACTTCTTTTATCAAAATATTTAGCTAGTTGCTTTTTTAATTATTAATTCACATAATCTTGATTAAATCTCTGATTTATTTTGATAATCAGACTTCCTCTAGCCACAACACTACTGCATTTCATTTACTTTATATAAATATATATCTCATATACTATGTCATCTTATATATAATTTTCACCGTTTAACTTGTATTTTTCTTTGTTATTGATTTTCACATTTCACACCTTTTTCCATATTTCATGCAACTTAATGCTACTGACTTCCATCCTTCTTTGATATCATAATGAAATTAACTTTTTACTAATTTTTATACCAAAGACATCGTCTTCTATGCAGTTTTATTTAACATTCATCAAATTGATTTCCTTAAAAAAATTCTTCGCAACAAAGAACATTCCCATCAACCATCCCAATTGTAATCAACTCTGGAACTGAAATTGGAAATTTTTTTATTACTCAGAAGGCGAATTAATTACACAAGGTGGGGTTCATTCAAAGCTGTTGTCTTGTTTTGCTTCTCATATTTATTTCCTCTTTGTCAAATGTATTTCTATTATTTTACAATAAGTTATTGTCAATTTTGTTATGCATATGACACTACCAGTAAATATGCTTTAAAACACCAGAGATGTAAATTTCCATTTTTGTAATAAGAATACAAAAAATAAATGTAATAACGTTATGATTTAAAAATGGGTATTTATTTTTATTAGAATAGCACGAAATCGTTTTACTGTTAAAAAAATATATTTTAGAAATATTAAAATCAATTAACATTTGTCATTTATTTTTTAATATCTGTATAATATACATTTATATTGTTGTTATTTATTTTATTTAAATTAGAAAATCTAGCATTTCAATTCTTATAGGTGATAAGTGCTTATAAACTAAAGTAATCCTACCAGTTTTCAGTTGTTTACTGTTATTAAAATTTTCTAATTAAATAAAATTATCTATAACAACCGTTCATGGATGACATGAATTTTATACTATATGTAATTCAAATTCCCGTGTCATAGCATAATAACTGCTCAGCGTTCAAGCTATTATTATTACTAGTATTATTTTTCGTCCTTTTATCAGTAGTTATTTTTAACGTAAAAAGACGTAAAACGTTGTATATAAAAAAAATACTGTCGAACTGCTCTAAATTATTGTATTATTTGTACCCTCCATGGACTATCGGAATTACCTATTCGCTTCCAACCTGCATATCAAACAAATCATATCGCATTTAAAAATAGTTTGACAAAGCCTATATGGTCATGTATGGCGTTTTGTGCAATAGAGAAAACGAGAAAATGAGAATTCAGTCTCATCAATTCAAAAGATAAGAAATACGTAATTAATGGTATTACTTCTATCTGAATTAAGCAGATGATAAAGATTAAAACACCCTGAATTAATTTGATGTGTTTTTTATACTTCAAACAGCTGTAAACGAATCAATAACCACGTAATAGGAATTGGCGATTCATCAATATGGGATTGGTGAAATCATTTTCATAGTATGTCAGAATGTCAAACTAGAGGTGATAAGTGTGACAGCCCCTTTTTATATTTAAAGGCCCAACTATAATATGCATAATCTGGCTTAAGCTATTGTCAAAATTTGGACGAAAAGCCTGTCAAATGTTTAAGCGAATCATTGAAGACTTTCAGATGGCTATATTTTACTTACATGAATATAGAAATTGTTATGCACGGTTGCACATTTATTTTATTCGTACTTTTGCAAAAAAATAATTTCGTTCAAAATAAATAAAATTTATTAGCAAATAGGCGTTTAATAATCATATTTTGTATACTTAATACTATCGTTATACAAATTTATAATTATTTGTTAATACTTTTAAGAAAATTACGAAAGAGAAATTACACATATATCGCTGTATGCATCATTGAATTGTTAAACAATAAAAAATTAAATTTTATTGCAAATTGTGTGTTAAAAAAATGGGAAAGAAAATAAAATGTTTAATTGCTCTCTTTCCTTTGCATTGGCATTATAATAAAACGAGTCTCTTTTGTCATATAAGCTACTTTTTCTCTGTTTATTTTCTATTAAATTCAGATTAAATATTTTTTGTCCTCCATTGGAATTTGTTTACTAATGTATTTATAACACAATGCAAAATCAACTGTTTCCGTACGGAATGTGCGATCAGTTTCGTACTCTGTTCAAGCAATTGACATTTGACGAAACTTGACGAAAAGTTATGTTAAGTACATTATAGTTCGCCTTATATGATTATTATGTATTTGCACAGTTGCTTAAGTTGGCTTAAGCCTGCATATGCATATTATAGTTAGGCCTTAAGTTTGATAGGCTTTTTATATATTATTTTGACATTTAGAGAGACAACGGAAAGCCAAGTAATAGTAAACTTTTAAAATCTGTTTTCATATGCATATTTGGTGTCTTTATTATTTTTGTATGAGCGTGGGATAAAAGAGAAATTTTATAATTATACATAGTTATTCATATATTTATTGCAAATTTAATTAATATACATTAATTAAAGTTAAATCTTGAGTTACTACTAAAATTTGAAATGTTTAATCTCCAAAAAGATAAAAAATTAGGCACGGAAAGAGAATTTTAAAAAGTATAGTTAAGTATACTTATATCTGGAAATAGATAAAAAATCGATTCTCTTGTTTGTAATTTTGAGCAACGGTGACATTTAATGAATTCGCCATTTACTGCCATCAGCTGTGTCACAGAAGGACTGTGTAGTCTGTGGTTGTGTGACATATATATAAATAGAGTTTGATTACTATTTTCCGGTTTTATTTATTTATTAACATTCGTCAGTATACATTATTTGGCATTTAAAATTCAAGTATTTAATAAATATACAATCAAAAGAGAAGTTAATTGTATCTTTTTTTTAACTTTAGAATAATATTTGATTATTTTTCACAAAACATGGGATTTCTTACAGTTTTGAAGAAAATGAGACAGAAAGAAAAGGAAATGCGTATACTACTTTTGTAAGCAAACTTAAAACCATTAATTTGTTCTTGTCAAGAACAATGAATCATTTGTCGTTGGCTTTCAGAGGTTTGGACAATGCTGGCAAAACAACAATATTAAAAAGATTTAACGGTGAACCAATCGATACAATATCACCAACATTGGGTTTTAACATAAAAACTCTTGAACACAATGGTTATACACTAAATATGTGGGATGTAGGAGGCCAACGTTCCCTACGGTCATATTGGCGTAATTACTTCGAGTGCACTGACGGATTGGTGTGGGTGGTAGACTGCGCCGACCGCATGCGTTTAGAAACATGTAAACAAGAATTGGAAATTTTATTGCAAGAAGAAAGATTGGCTGGAGCAACATTGCTAGTGTTAGCTAACAAACAAGATTTGCCTGGTGCCTTATCGGCAAATGAAATTAAGGAGGTAAACTAATATATACTGAAAATTTTAAACAATAAACTTTTGCATATAATGTATTTTTTTAGATTTTACAGCTGGAAAATATTACCACACATCATTGGCTAGTTGTAGGTGTTAGCGCCGTTACTGGAGAGAAACTATTAAGTGCTGTGGATTGGTTAATAGACGATATAGCTAAACGAATATTTACTTTGGACTAGAAAATTAAAATTATTAAAATTGAAATATTAAACATCTTCATTTTCAAATATTTTATTAAAATTAATCTTATTTTTCCACTAAATATAATTTATACAAACGTTTCCAATCGGCATTTTCAAACTGTGGTTTTAAGTTAACTTTAACGATTTCCGAAAAACCTTCTTCTAAGATGGGATTAGTATACTTCTTTTTCATCATATTAAAGACCATGTCATTAATTTTAGAATGCGTGTTGTCGGTCAGTTGTCTAAATGCTAAATTATGTTTTACTTGTGGCACAGGGACGTTCATTATAAAACAGCGACACTTAATTTTATATTTTTTCGCAAGATCTAAAAACTTTTTGCGTGATTCAACATCAACATTCGTATTATCTACAACGCATGATTTATTAGATGTGATAGATTTCTCACAGCTTGTTAAACAAGATTTAGTTGATCCCAAGGTATCAGCATTTGCTATAGAGTAACCAAGAGGTGCAAAATGTTTCTGTACAAAATATGATTTTCCTTTGCAAATGTAAAAGAAAGTTACTCTATAATGAACTTATTATTTATATAGAAAAATTTAACAATTACCTGATCCAGGTAGTCCCACCATTATAATCATTTCTAATTCACCTGAGGCAAGTTTTGCATATTTAGGATCTAATAGTGGCACTTCTTCGAAATCGAGTGTGGGATCAAACTCGAGCCTTATCCAGTTTTCTTGTTTTGCTGCAAGAAAATGTTGTTCTGGGGTGTAAAAGGAAATTCCAAGATTGTTTGCGAATAACCTATCGACCAAGGAATGATCTTTTCGACGCTTTCCTACACCTTTGCTTATTTCAGGTCGACCAGCAGCATCACCTACATAAAAGCTTTGGTCACGTTTAATTTCCACACTTTCATTTTTTTCTCTTTCCAAATACTCCCACATGCCCGGTAAAGGCTTACGGTAATATCCTTCTGAGGTAGCAACAAATACCTGAACAGGAACTTGTAGTTTGGCAATAATTTGATTTACTTTCATCTTGAATTCTTCAAGATTAACTTTACCTTTTCCTATGCCTCCCTGATTAGTAAAAAAGCATATTTTAAAGCCCTCGTTTTTAAGCGCTTGTAATTTTTTTGGAATTTCTGGATAATTTAGCATCCAGTCATCACTACTTTTAGGAAATACGTTCCCAGACTTGGTTTTTATTATTGTCCCATCAATATCATATGAGGCGATCTTTAATGATGCTTTAACTCCTTTACTCGTGAATACTAAAAGTTTTTCATCGTCGATTGACTCCCATGAATCTAATTCACACTCTATCTCTTCATACTGGGCATCTAGATTTTTTTCAATTTTCCCTAATTTTGTATTAGTATCGTCAGATGTTGCTTCTGGAACTGGCTTATATATAACTTCATATGGATGCTTTCCATAAACAATTTCCAACACATCACCATGTATCAGTTCACATTCTTTGTGTTGTAGTGCCATTAAACCATTGATGCCGCAAGGATTTGAGCCCAAAACTTTTATCTTTACGTTTACAGCATCTAAATCAACTTTTAATTCTAGCTGCTGTTTTGAGCACTTGATATCACTTATGCCCGTTTCTTTATTGCGCCCTACTATATTTACCCCTGTATGTAGATTAATGATTCTATTTTTAGATTCCAAGGGTTTTAATTGGAAAGATCGTTTCATAATTTTTACACGCTTTTTATTACTCTTGCTCTGTGACCAAACATTAAATCAATTGGCAGTGCACATCACAACTTCTTATTAATGGCACAAATAAACATTTATGGTACAAATATACTCTATGTCTATGGTATCTATGTCCATTGCTTCTACAATAAATTTTTCTTTGTTTTACGACATTTTGATGATTTCCTGTAGCACATTTGCATAAATTACTACTACAGATTTTTTGCTCAGTACCATTCATATATTGATAATATTATTTTCACCTTTTTTAATGACACCCTATAAATTTGAACTCACGTAAAATATTGTGAATGTTATGCTATAACACGCGCTTTTTTGTATAGACACCATAAAAGTTATTCTGTATTAATGCTAATCATGACAAAAAGTTTGTATTCTGGCAAATAGAACCTACCAGTAATAGCCGTTTGACAATCCGTGATGATCAAAAGAACAAAGCTTTATTATATTCTTAAAAGCGAATATTCATGCAAGATAAATGAAACTTTTGTATACATGTGACATTTGTAACCAACGGCGATGTTAGTTACTTTTCTAAATTTAAGTATAAAACATAACCTAACCCAAAATAAATATTTAGTCTATTAAAAAGTTGCTTAAATTAAAGCCTATTGTCAGAATAACAAGACCTTATAATTTGCAACATATAATCTTGCGTTGAAATGGCTAAAAATGTTATGATATTTGTTGCTTGCTGTTAACATAATCTTTTATCACCGAAAAACGTTCGAAAATTGAAATAGTCAAATCTGGCAACTATTTCCGCCAGGTGTTTGTTTGGCTATATCACAAATAAGTGAGTCTGTAGTATCTAAAACACAGTCATAGTTTGTGATCCAAAACATACTTTTTCAGCAATAAAATTTTATGAAAAGCCATTGTTTTGCTCTGTGCCATTGATGGTGGTTTACTACTTATTAATAAATAACTTAAAATTGATTGGAAAACACTATGGCTTCTTTAGAACCTTTTGTTTTACGAATTAAACCTGCCATGGATGCATTCTTAAGAAATGCTACCAAACAAAATCTCAAAACTTTAGAAACCGAATTATCGCAGTTTAATTGGATCCAAATGAGTATATTTAATATGCATATTTTGGTGCCTTTAGTTTTAAAGTTGGAAGAATTGTCCAAGTTAGTCGAAAAAACTTGTTAGTTATTTATAACAACTTAATAATTGCGTAAATTTTACTTTTAGCGATAATCAAGATTTACGTACTGGTTGCTTGCAGTGCATAACGTTGGTCACATCAAAAATATATTTGAAGGAACTAGAGGCTTTAAAAACGATGCTTTTTGTTTCTCTCAAGCAAGTGCGTGAAGGTGAGAACCTTTCTATAAAGCCAAATTTAAGTGAAGAAATAAAGTTGGCTACTGTCAAATGCATCATGGAATGTTTAAAACGTTCGACATCAGATGTGTTGGAAAGATTTTATACTAAGGATTCAACCATGATAT
Source organism: Trichopoda pennipes (assembly GCA_030448955.1). Classification (NCBI taxonomy): domain Eukaryota; kingdom Metazoa; phylum Arthropoda; class Insecta; order Diptera; family Tachinidae; genus Trichopoda; species Trichopoda pennipes. Next base: position 12,395,109 of record JASKUP010000088.1, read on the forward strand.
TGGGACAAATATTGTTGACCTTGGTAGAATTTATCGAAAAGGAAAAATATAAAAAATTGGTGTAAGTTAATACAAGTGCATAACGTAATACAAATTACATTTACCTTAACAACTTATATTAAGTCTAGCTTCTTTGGAATGTTTAATGACAGTTTTTTATGTTCACGATGAAGCTGATCGGTTAGATGTTGTTTTACGCAATCAAGTCGCAAACACAATTTTTATATTTCTACCAAAAATTGTTACTGTATTATGCAAAATGTCTATAGCAGATAATACATTGGGAGAAGCTATCAAAATTGTAAGTTTGATATAATTACAATTTAATTGTTTTTTCTTTTACAAAATTTTGTTAAGAATTCTATTAAAGCGATTGGGCGTATATTGTGCGTAATTTACGAAGAAACTTCAGAAAATTTAATAAATGCAAAATACGATGTGGAAGATTTTAAAAAACTTTTAAGAAGAAATCTAAATAACACTTATGACAGCAATGCAGATAATGATATTTTAGCATTTAAAAAGGATCGTGCGAAAGTGCAGGAGTCTATGAAACAATTGCAAGAAGATGGTCGCACTCAACAATGGATACAAGCAACATCGAAAAAGTTGTGTATTATTTTTCAACAGACTTGTAAACTAAGATCGCACAGTTCAAAGAAAATTCGCGAAAGTTATGCAGAAATGTGCTGTCTTCTCATGAAAACTTGTTCCCATAATCTTAAGGAAAATTTTGTCTTAATGTTAGAATCCGTTGTGGCCCTAACAGAAGACGAAGATGTTCATATCCGTACTATTTGTTGTAATTGTATAAACGAATTGCAAAATAATTTCTCAAATGATGGTATCTTTGATGAAAACTCTGAACTTTTATTTAATGAACAATTAACAAAATTACCACGAGTTATAGCACGCTGTGATGATACTGAACAGTATATGGAATTAACATTTCTTAGAGGCTTTTTTCGAATAATAAGTCCGAGCAAGTTGCAATCGTTACTTTCAATTCCCCATAATCTAGAAATGTTTTGCATGTGTTTGTTATCAGCGTTGGATCTTCAGATATCTTCCGATTTACTTATAGAAGAATATTCATTACGGGATATAGATGTGGAGAAAATTTATTTGGAAAGTTGCAAGCTGCCTTGGCGTAAATTTAAAAATATAAATTCTGCATCGTGTGTAAAATGCCTACATGAAATTTGCTGCGTTTTGGGAAAAACACCTATCTTAAATCGCATTATTGTAGACTATCTGCTTGAAATGCTACACCAGCAAAATGCTGCTATGAATGAAATCCTTTTAATGCTTTTATGGATTGTAACAGCTGAAGAGAAGAACAATATGAATCATAGCATATTATTAGTTAAATATTTACTTGATGAATTGTTGGACGACGCGCATTGCTACTTAGCTTTAGAACCAGACAAACCTTCTCAACGCCAAGTTTATCGCGTAAGTATAGAATATGGAATAAATTAAAATTCTTGTGATTATTCTATTGTAAATGTATTGACTTTAATTAAAACGAATTAACTCCAAATATAAATAATTGAAGTAATACTTTAATATATCGCAATTGTTCAACAACATTGGAGTAACTATTTTATCTTTTCGGCAAGAAACAATACTTGAGGCTTACATATGCCTAGCTATTCTGACGACTTTTTTTACAAAAGAATATGTTGTGATCTTTTTCTGCTATAGTGACATATTTCTGTGAATGAAATAAACAAAATTATTTTCAATTATTTGAAATAGTTCGCCATTGCAAGTGATTGTCTTTTCATAGAAAGAATAGCATTTTGAGTTGTTATTATAACCATAAAAGTTTCTTTTAGTCAGGTCGTATTTTGAATTGCAACTGTTTAATTAATTAAGACTAACTAAATTTTTTTGTAATTCTTTAAAAACGATAAAAGAGAAACTTGTTCATCAAGTGTATATTTAAGAGTTTTTCTACAGAAAGGAGAAAACTGCCTTTAATGCGAGCGATGGTTTGTGGCAATTCAAGATGATGCTACTTTTGAGTCTTTAATAGAATGTACGCTTAATGGTCTTAATTAGAAGACGTGTTTGGTATACCTGGATAAAGTATTTAAGCGTGTAACGGCTGCGGAACTTAAATTAAGTGTAAAGAAATATGCTTTGTTTCAAAAAGAAATTAAATATTTAGGGCATCGTGTAACAGCAGGGGATGTAACCTCTGATGAAGACCAGGTTCTGGCATGAAGAATTGGCCTCGACAACAAAATCTTCATTAGCTGCTTTATTTCCCAAACTTTGCAGAAATTTGCAGCCATACCACTGTAGAAGTAGCATTCCAGAGGCTTAAGGAAATTTGTGTGCCACACCAGACCTCGCCTATCCGATAGCTGGATATTTATTCGTAGTGTTCATTGAAAGGCGGAAAACATATAAAAAGGGGTCCTTCATCGATATGCGCCTCATCCAATTGGCTCAGGGCAAGGCTATTCTAACACCAAGAATGACGACCCCGTTTTGGCAAGAATTATATTAGCTAAACGGGAGAACAATAGACCGAACCGGCAAAAAGCCCACTGGCAAAAAAGTGGTAGGTGGCTACTTATATCAAACTTGGGAAAGTGCAAATAGCAAAACTGCAACGGACTTGATTGCCGCGATTTTACTGGGGTAAGCTGCCCACAATCTGTTGTCGATTAGATAGGTAATTGCGAACAGTGCATTGCGGCCAAGAGTCCAACAAGTAAAAGTCGTGGCAAGCTTCAGCGACACAACGCAGCTGCGCCTTTTGAACAGGTAGCTATGGATATCACCGGTACATTCCCTGTTAGTAACTTTAGAAATCGGTTTGTACTAGTGGCCCGAAGTGTATGTCATTCTAAATCAAAAATCCAAAACGGTAGTGGACGCATTTGTGAACAAGTGGGTGTATCAATACTGTATTAAAATAGATCTGTATTTTGATAAGGGACGAAATTTCGAGTGATGTACAAATTACCAGGATGAACACAAAAGGATGAGAACGACACCGCTGCATCCACAGTCTGATAATAGAAAGATTCAATCGTATCCTAGAGGAATATATGTCAACATAGTACAGTACAGTTTGTCCGCAATCGCATTAAAATGTTCAGCGGTAAAATGAAGGCCAGTATGATCGGGTAGTAGACACGCAGTGATTTACGGAAGCACAAAAGGTTCTACTCTTTAATCCACAACGCAAGAAAGGATTATCCCTTAAATTGCAAACACATACAAGGTGATCATTAAATTGATTGATGTAGTTTATCGGATAAAAGTGGTTCACCTGGAACGGCTGACGAAATATAGCAAAGAAATATGATGTTGAGGCTGTCTGGGACGAAAACGCTTAAGTGGGCGGCAGTCTTAGAAAAATGCTTAATTTAGTCATAAAAGTAAATAATTATTACTAAAAAGAGTAAACAAAATTATTATTATGTCTGTTTAAAAGTTCAGCAGTTTCTAAGAAATCTCATGAACACAAAACAACAACAACATGTTAAAGTAGAATTCCATGAAATGAAACAAATCCTGATGAAAAAAAGAAAAAGAACTAACAAAAAACAAGCAAACAAACAGCCAAACAGCACCTACACTGTATAATAATAACAACAACTATATGTGGCGACGTTAATGTAGAATTTTTTTGTATATTCGCCAACCACTCAACGCAGAATATTTAAGCTCTCTCTGTTGGCCAATAAAGTAGTTTAAGTGCAACCGTTATCGAGTAAAGATAAAAAGATAATGAAGCGTAATTAAGCGTAAAATTGGTAAAGCTTCCATCGTGAAATATTCTGTGTATAAAAGTAAAGAGCTCGTCTAAATAAATCGTATAATTTAATTGAAAATTATAAAAATTGTGTGCAATTATTTTGCAATAAAAACTTTTTATGACTTGATAAGTAGTTATCAGCTCACTCAAATAATATTTCACACGATCAATCGCAAAATTTAAAAATTTATGTATTTATTTAAACAATTGTAAATGCAAGTAAGAGTTCTTAACGAATATATGTGTACATACTAAAGGGCTGCACAAAACCATTTAAATTACAAACAAAACATTTTATGACCAAGCAGTTACTTCAGGTCATATACTTTTTGCGTTGCGAGATGAGTGAGCGTGTGTCAACAGCAATAAAATAAAAAGAGAAAACATAACTAATAAATGGTGAGTGATGGACAATACATGACACTGACGGTCAAAATACAACTAAGTTAAAATATATGATTTCAGTGTGCAGTTCAGCAGTGTACTCGCTGTAATTTAATTATTATGTTCAAATATATTAAATAAATATTTTATGAAACATAATGAACTGATGCTCAACTGCATTAGCAGTAAATTTTATTTGCTAGTTTTTTTATTTAGCAAATTTTGAAAAAATTGTTGAAAAATAACAATCTGGTAATAATAATCTAGGTAATAATCCATTTGCTTGGAAATTCCGTTTAAAAAATATGTATGTATATTTATATAAAATTATGTGTCCATACACATATTATATTATATTATATTATATTATATTATATTATATGTGTCCATACACATAATTTTCCCAACCAAAAAATACTAAAATAGAAGACAATAGGTTAAAAAAATAAATTTTTATTATTTATAAGTCCGCAGAAAAATGCTTATTTAAAAAATGTTTGTCATCTTTATGATGTACATTTTATTACCTGCGGAAATTTTTTCATAGGTTGTTTCCACGCGAAAGGGGCTTTTTTTATCTTTAGATTGGGAAGTTTATTTTTAAAATTTTTTATTAATTTATTGGTTTTTTGCTCTACTTTTTTGTAATTGATTCTTTTGTTAAGCCCATTATTTGAAAAGTGTAATTAACCTAAACGATTAATTGCGAAAATTACCCAATATTAAAAATTATCTAAATACAGTCCGCTTTGCTTTATAGGTAAATTACATTAGCAAAAATTTGGAAATAATTTCATCTATAAAAGAATGTGCCATTTAAAATTAAATTCTGAATAAGGAAATACATTTTAAATATTTTTTACATTTTATATATTAAAACATTTAATTTAATCTAATAAAATACTAAAAACGAACTCTAATCGATTTTATTTATTGAAATATAAATTATGTTTCTTTTATTTAACTTATAAAAATGAAATAAATCTCCAAATAACTAACACGAAAAATTAACAAGAAATAATCAAAACAATCATAAAACAAAACAACCTTTTCATTTAAAAATGCACGAGTTATCAGTGTCATTCATGTTATTAGTGAAACAGATACTACAATTGCTGACACAACACTTGGACATGAAAATATAAATCAACTATAGGACATGTGAAAGTATTGGTAAACACAAAATTTACGCACATTTGCTGTATTCTTGTCAAGTACAATACTTGTTTTTGCTTGAGTTTTTATTTGCTGCTGAGTGCAGAAGAACAATTTGAACAACATTGCATTGTACACTGAAGCATGTCTTTCACTGAAGATATGAAAACGAATATACTTGTGCAGCCCTTTAGTACATACATGCAGATTTTGTTCTTCTTTACCTTTAACTTTATTCTTACACTTTTTATTTTATTCACTTTCACCTAAACAATTTCACGTATATTTGATAAAATTTAAATTTTCTTTAAATCGTGTTGATAATATTCTTTAAAAAAAGTGTGACGATCCTTAAAGAAAATAAAAGTAAGTTATTAATTTTCAAACAAACGTTGCAGTGAAAGAAAACTTTAACTAAAGGGGATAACCATATTAGCTAACTTTTAACAATTTTTTGCCTATTACAGCTAATAGGCCTGAGAAGGCGTCAAAGTTTTTACTAGGTTAGTCAGAAGACGATTTCTTGTGTGGAAAAGCATATTTCGGAAATCTCCCAAAAAAGTCTTAATATTAAAAGAACGACATTGACAAAATCATAGTGTTTGCAAATAGAAACGTTAATTGGGAAGGTGCAATCCTCAATAAAAAATGGAGAAATGCGTTTTGGTGGAACGAAATAAAAATTAGTTTAATTGTCAGAGATAGAATATCCAGACATCAGGTTTACACATCCTAAAAGTGAAAACACTATTCGCCATTACAAAAAATTGCATAAATTTCATTCGAAATATTTTCGATTACTCTTACTTTTTTACATAATTCTAAGTAGAAATATGAAGGAATAACAGTATGTTAATAAAAATATAGTATTGTGTTAAGTGCCTTGGGTTTTAATTAAGAAAAATTTAATTCAATGGAGCGTATAGATTTCATATTATTAAAAAAAATCGTAATTTTCACACGAATTAGAAACAAAGCTTTAGTATTCGTATTAATTTAACTCAAAATTAAAAAAAGCAAAGTGCTTGAGTTATTTCATGGTTTTCGTTAATGTGCTGATTTCAATTTCAGGCAAAGAATCTCCTCCTGTTGGAACATCCAATTTACTTTAGCTACAGTTTTAAACCTTTAAATAAAAATGTATTTTTTAATTACTCGTATTGTGAGGAGCACCAGTGAGCTTTACCTAAAAGGAAGAGTCCTTAACGTTTGCCTTTTAATACATTCTTTACAAGGCGGCAAATAAATATTGTGAAAATTACAAACAACATGATAATCTTATATACTATTTCCATTTCTCCCATAATGAAAGAAAATATCCAAGAATGTTTCTCCAAACATTTCCAGTTTTTCTATATATACTAGCTGACCCGGTCCGCGTTGCTGGCCCTAAGCAAACATTAGTGTTGTATTACCACACGATTTAAATTTAGCTTTTAATAAAATTTACGGCCTGTAAATGAAAATTCGTGGAATATATGTCAAAGATTTTTTACAGAATAATTCTATTAGGATTTGACACAATCTTCTGAAATATCTTTACTTTAACATGTTTTTTATTTCTTAGCATTCAGATTGGATCGTCGATCGTACTCCTGGACTTTATGAATCCGCTGTCGAAATTCGAACTGAAGATTGTAATTCCGACGATGAGACAGAAGGTAAATTTATGTATTTAAGTTAATGCCGACTTTTGTTGGTTGACACATGCTTAATTTTTTATCTTGTGATTCTGAAACAATCAAATATCCTGTGAATAGTAAGTGTTTACATTTTTTAACAGATATATTACAAAAACAACAAAGAGTTACTATAGCCGATGCAGAATTCAATGTGCTGCATACATGTATTGTACTAGATTGCTTGGGTCACTGTGCCTTGTATTTAGGAGAAAGGTTTGATGTTTACGTTTTTCACACTTTGCATAAACTTCTTTTAAAGCTTGGTAAATTGCTGCATTACGCCAATTGATTTATACAAGCGAGGGAACCGTTTAAGGCAAATTGCTTTCATTGCTGCCTCGTATGTGGTTTAATTTCTATCTTGTGGCAACAATTGTTTAGAATATGAAAATATTTTGATCAGTGTTAAAAAAAACACTACGCTATCACAACGTACTGGTTTTAAAAAAATAGTGCACTATCATAGCATACTGTTCAAAGAAAACAAACGTTTAACTTATCTCTAGCGTTTATGTATATTTACACAAACAAAATACTGTACACAATGATTCTTGGCTGATGAACACAAACACTAAAATAACGTATTGATCTTTTTTTAAGCCGGTTTAAGTGATCTTTTTATGCATGTGGGCTGATCTTTAACAGTTTACATAGTGCTTTTATGTGGTTGCGTTGTGTTCTTTAAAGTATAAGATGAAAATACGGTTAAGGAAACAACGCAAACACTAAAGGAAACTAAACAAACACTAAAAATACCTTAAAAAACCAAACGCAACCACTAGAAGTTCACTAAGTAAAATGGTAAAGATAAAGTACGTTAAAAAATATTAGTTTATTTGGTGTTTGTGTTCATCAACAAAGAATCATTGTGTGCAGTATTTTGTTTGTGTACACATACACAAACGCTAAAAACAAATTTTGTGCATTTTGTATTTCTCCGGATAAATGTGTACTATTTTTTAGTATTTTTTATCGAACACTGTCATAACAATTTGCTTCAGCGGTTATCTCGGGTGTATTTAGCATTTTATGTTTTTAATATTAACATTTGAAATTTTTAAGCCCACAGTAATTCAATAGTACACCAAGCTGCTACCTTTGCACTAGTATCAGTACAAAAATCCTTAAGGTTCAACAAGGTTACACATTTAATAGAGACTCATATTGACTATATAACTTATCATTTAAATAGATTATTGAAAAAGGTAAGAAATTAATTTTGTCAGTATTACATAAATAATAATAATTAACGCATCTTTAAAAAATAGATACCAGAAAGCAAATCAGCATTGGATATTCTTACGGTTCTTTTGCAATATTCTTCCCGTGACAATTTACCTTTTTTGGAAGTTGTCCTCGATACGATCTATAATGAGTGTTCAAAACAATGTGAAGCTCATAATGCAGTTTCTTATTTAAAAGTATTTCAAGCGTTTTTAAGGCACATTGCATTGTGGCTGTCATCGTGTGATACAGAAATTAAAGATAATGAAAACATGCATATTGATGATGATGATAATAAAAGTAAAAATAAAGTGCAAGACTGTGGCGTCCTAACTTCCTGGCTTGATATTTTGAAAACCGATAAACCTGTTATAGATATAGAGCAAAATTTTACTACAGAAGAAAAATATGATCGCAATACTACAAAAGAGGAAGCCTTGATTCAAAATGATGCGCAATTGCCACGACATATTCGATTAATAATATCAATATTAAAGCAAACTGTTAAGTTTTTATCGAATTCTGAGCTTAAAATACAAATTTTATCGTTGGAATGTTTAGCATGTGGTCTTCCATTGTTACATGATTTCGAAAATGAATTGTTACCCTTGATACACACAACCTGGCCACCGCTAGTGGAGAAATTTCGACAAAAAAATATTTTAGTTTTGGACCGCTGCTTTTCTTTGCTTAAAGTGTTGGCACTCAATGCTAAAGATTTCATTATGAAGCGCTGTCTAAGGTGAGTTGTTTGCATTCAAAAGTAGATTATGAAAAATAATTTCGAAAAAGAATATAATTAAAGTGTTGTATTTTTATAGCGATGTTATGCCATTCCTAAAACTATTTTTACAAGAGGCTGCTCTACATTCAACAAAAGAAACTAACTTGGTGTAAGTATTGTAAAAAAAAAAAACAATACAAAGCTATTAGCACAATTCATGGTTCCCATTAAATTTAAGTACCCTTTTTAAATATACTACAGTTTAAAATATTTTTGTTTTAAAGAACTTTTCTCATGTAATGCAAAGAAATCGAAATAGCAAGAACAATGAAATATTAATTGAATAGTTTTTCAAAACTAATCTTTCAATAGTAATATAAATAAATAAAATAAGTTAAATATAACACAATACAAAGGAGACCAAACAGAACGAAATACATTTACTTCTAACATCATTGCCGATTCAACAAAATAATCGCAAAGTTACTGTTAAACGAAATTTAATATTGTGTGGACTTAAATTATAAAAAGCACCTACAAACATTTTCATTTTGTTGCTTAATTATATAAGTAAGATAACAAATTATATCGTTTCATGAAATTGAAAAATCATAAATCTAAACCAAAATTAACTTCTATTAATATAGTTAATTTTTTGTTTAAATTGCTTGCAATCTGTCTCATCAATTTTTTATAATTTAATTATAATTATTATATTATAATTAATTTAAAAGGACATTTTATTTTGTTGTTTACTCAATTTTTAATTTTAACAATTAGTAAAGTTTCTTTAAATAAGTTATTATATGTAATAAATAAGGTCGTCCAATTTTCAAATCACTTTTACATTTCACATTTATAAGAGCAGTATTGAAATTTTGTGTTTAAATCTGTCGTTGCTGGTTCCTGTACGTAAAGTTATTGAAATTTTGTTCATTAAAGATTGTGTTTATGAATGTGGAGGAATGGATAGAAATTCGGCTATAAAAAAACTGTGCTAGACCATACTAGAAATTTCGAGCATTCCCAAACAGTGCGATCAAGATCATCTGACTGCAAGGCGGCTAGCTTTGTATATAAAAATTTTTAAATATTTTATATTTTCTTAGCATTTCTATAGTAATTTATTTTTTATGAGTCATTGTATGAGACACTTTTTAAGTAAATTTCCTCATACAACATGACGAAATTTACCGAATTTATGGTACAAATAAGTGTTTATTTCTCAATCATTTTCATATCATACATATGTGTGTACTTACTTATATTATTTTACACCATATATATGCTTTAATTGCGCAATTACAGAATTTACGCAATTAGGGCTCACTTTATTATATAAGGAATCAATTGATAAAAGCATCAACTATTTTTTTTAACTTTGTAAAGTTTATATCAAATTGATTAAATGAGTTCTGGATTTATTTTTAATTTTTTTAAGTAAAACTATTATTTTATGCAGAATAAGAGTAGTTTTCGGATTTTGTTTTTGTTACTTTCAGAAGAGGCCTGACAATTATTTTTCCCTGACATTAACAACAACATAACATTTTTTCTAATATTGATATTTAATAATTATTTCTTCTCTTTCATATTTTATAATATTTTTCACTTGTTGCTAATTGTGTATCAAATGCTAATGAAGAAGCTTAATTTGATATGTATGATAACCAAAGTTATATATATCTTAAAAATAACATGTGTTTTCAAATTGGCCGCTACCTAATTCACCGGTGTAATATCACATAATTTTTAAAATTTTAATTGGGAGAACACATATTTTATGATCTGAAATCATTTTTTTAAAAAGTGCTTCCCAGAATATACAAAGTAAAATTTGTTTACTTTGGTCTTTTAAATTATAACAATTTAGTTTTTCGATATTTCGCTTTCCCGTGGAAAGCTTCTCCAGGAAAGCGAAATATCGAAAAACTAAATTGTTATAATTTAAAAGACCATTTAAAAGATTAAGATTATTATTTAATAAATATGAAAAAAGGTCGAATAAAACTGAAAATAGTTTACATAGAATTTTATTTCTTTCATTTTATTTGTGGTCAAAGCATAATAACGAAATATTTAACTTGCAAAATACTAGGTGGTACTTTTTGAATACATCTCTTCTAAGCATATATTTGCTTAAAATGTAAACAATATAAAATGTATTAAGTTGTTTGGATTTGTTCCGCCAGTAAATGAAATACTGTTGTCATTTCTTTCCGTCTTTGCTGGCTGTTTGTTCGGTAGGAACGGCGAGCGCTTTATACAATGGAAATAGAACAAGACAAAAATTTACATTATGTTGAGTTAATATCACAATAACATGAGAAAATTTGACATCTATAGAAAACCAACTACGACGGAAACTCTTATTCACATCACCTCGAAACACGCTACCCAAAATAAATTAGCAGCATTTAGACATATGATACACAGACTGAAGATAATCCTACTTACTCCAGATAATTTAATTTAATATTTATTGAGCCTTTTTTTGACGGTAAGGGAAATAGAAACAAAGAAAACAAAAGAACAACTTAAAACTAAAATGTATTATCTTAATAATTACCAATAATTTATAATATTATCAATCTTTATCTTTAAAAAGATATAAAATAGTAGTATGTCCTTGCTCCTGGGGCTTACATAATAAGAGAGATAGTCTCGTTAAATAAATTAAAGCTAAAATTACATAATAAATAATAAATTATAAAAAATAGCAAAATAAAAAAAAACAAAACAAAAAACAAAATCTTCAATGAGTACCAATTGTCCTTTTTGTATAATAACTATAAAGTGTTGGTATTTAAATTAAAATTTGGCGGTTCTTCGTTAATATAACCAACAGGTGAAAGGTAATTTGTATTAGTCCAACTGAAATTTTTTTGTTCATTAAAAATGTCATTAATATTATTATTGATCATGGTGTTTAATCTAGTGATAAAACTTTTTAAAATGTCATAAGTAACTAATTGGAGTAACTTTTGATTGACTATAAAGATATCGATTAGAATATTGTTTATTGATTGATTTGTAGTTCTTTCCTATACAATATCTCAAAATTTTCCGTTCAAAAATTTCAATTTCTTTAATTATGATTGGTGAAATGCTAAACTATATAGGAAAGCCATAAAGAAACATTGGTTTTATAGTTGTTTTGTATAATGAAAGTTTAGTATTTTTCGGCAAATTTTTATTCTACAAAATATTTGCGAATGTTCCTAAAATTTTATAAGATTTATTTAAAACGATTCGTGCATGATCATTTTACTTCAAAGGATTGTTGAAATTCATTCAAAGATATTTTAATTTTCTAGTAAAGGGAATACGAAATCAATACGGTCAAGGTTTTTTACTCTCAGGGACAACAAAATATTTACATTTTCCAAAGGCATTACGAAGACAGATGGCTTCACATTTCAAAGTATTTAATTTGACTCCCCAGTCATCATAAAAACGTTTTACCATTATAAGTTGATAGGAAACTTGCTTTATTAGGTGATTTTTTATGAGAATAAAGAAGAGAATCATTCGCATACAGCAAAGCTGTAGAATTTGGTATCACGTGAGGAAAATCAAACATTAATATATTGTAAGGGGGTTAGTGGCAGTATGGACCCATGAGGTACACCACAATTAATGCTTTCTAAACCTGATAGATGAATTGTATGAATAATTGAATTGTACACAAAAGGTCCTATTATTAAAAAAGCTTTGAAGAAGTTTAATAGTAGATGTGCTAAATCCTATTTGTACCATTCCTTTATAAAATGCATGGTCGAACGCCTTTTATACATGTAAAGAAATGACTACAGTACAATAACGCCGGCGAAGATTAGAAATAACACTATTCTGAAATTTAATTAAAGCGTCAACTGTTAAAACCGAACTGCAAATCTGGAATATATGCTGCATTAACTTTTCTGTCCATTTTTTCAAACAATTTTCCTAAATTAGAAAGTAAAGAGATTGGGCGTTAATTGTTTACACCGATGCAGTTTAATTTTTTTTGGATAGGTAAAATTTTTGACGTTTTCTAGGCTGTTGGAAAATATGAATTGTTTAAACAATTGTTTAAAACAATCGTAAGATATTCAAAGCCTTAGTTGGTAGTTTTTTTTACAATGTAACTTGAAATATTGTCTAACCCACAAGATTTTTTATTATTGATATTTTTAGAATTAATTCACAATTTTGTGAATTAATTGCTAAACAAATTTGCTGAAAATGACTGTTTATTATCTGGAACATTATTAAGAATGAAGTTTATGGTTTTAAAAATTTGTGAAAAGTCTCGATCAGGGCTTAACTTATTATATATTTTTGCAAAATGTTCCTTTAATTTGTTTAATTTTAATGAATCATCTTCAATTGATACACCATCTGTAGATACATTTTTAAGATGTCTATTGTTTTTGTATCCTATAATTCTATAAATTTGTTTGTTCTTTTGCTACTTGTTTTTAAAATTTTTTTGCCAAGTGTATTTAATTTTCAACAACTTTTTAAATCTCTCAGAGACTGAGAGAAGTATACATTGAAGGTGGATTAACGATTACATTAAAATTCGAAAGTGTAATTTGAAGTTTCAGTGGAAAGTGATCTGAAAATGTAGGTAGGCAAATACGTGCAAGAAAACATATATTACCATTTTGATTGTTTAGTGAAGCACCCTAAGATTTATGTCTAGAATTGAAATCCCCACTTATAAAAGTTCTATCACATCTTTGATAGAGTAAACTTAACTCTGTAAGCCCAACTATAAAAATGGTTGAGCTACAGTTGCATGGTTTATATAAAGACCCATGTAAAAATCTTTTAATTGAATTGTCTATTAATGTTTCAATTGTCACAAAAATATTTGAAAAACCCAAGTTATTCGTATTTATTTTAGAAGATTTATATGATTTTTTCAAAATTATAGAAACTCCTTGCAAACTATGGTCTCTTAGAAAATTATAATTTTCCAAAGCAACATTTTGCAGCATTACGGTGAGTTTCTTGAACGAATGCACTATCAATCTTATTAATTTTTTTAAAACTTAATAGATCGATTCTACGACTTAATACAGTGAGAGATCTAACATTAAATGAAAGTAAATTAAATACGTTATGGGTCATAAGCTTTATTTACTTCAACTAGAAGACCACGACATTGTTGTCTTGCTTCAACCAATGAACGATTTTTATAATTCAATATTATTTTTTTCTATTTTCTTTTCTACAGATAAAGCCTTCGCCAAAAATTTTCGCAATTTCTAAAAATTCTTGAATTATAGCTGGTTTTGAAACAGATGAATGAGTATTTACAATAGCATTGTTAACATTAATTGATTGAAATTCTTTGTTTTCTTTCTATAACTTCTAGTTGAAATCTTTTCTTTATTTCGATATACTTTTTATAAGCAGGACAGCCTTTGAAATTTGATGGATGACCAATTATTACAAAACGGTTAATGGTCTTTGTGTGAAACAAATGTATATTCTCCAGGGCTATGATCATGATCACATGTGATACAAATATACGACCTGTTGCAGTTACGCGACATGTGTCCCCATTGTTGATAACGAAAGTTGATTTTCCCTTTTATTTCTTTCCCAATATATTCTCTGGTTTAATAGGTATTTAGTTCGCGTCAATTCATTTAAAGATTTACCCATTTTTTAATGTATCAACATTTTGCAACAACAACATTTTGTTTAATTATATTAATATCAGATTTATAATATAATCCCCTAAGTATTATGCTTGATCGTTTTTGGTCAACCGGTGTATATGAAGAAGATTCTATCTTTTTCTACGTAAGTAGTTGCATCATTTCAACGTGGACTGAAGCATTTTTTAGAAAAAACTTGCTTTTGTGTTTATTTTTGTTTATTATTTTATATTAAACTTTTTTAGTTTTATTTTTATTTCCTAAATCATCAATCTTAACATTGAAAAGAAAAGTTGGAGGACAAAAAGAATTCTCATTTTTTGAAAACTTATTCTTGTTTTCAAAAAAGTTATTTTCTGCAGCATTATTTGCTTCCTCCAGAATATTTAACTTCTTGTGTGTTGGTAGTTAACAAATTTGTATGAGCGTGATTTTGATCTTTTAAAATAAATTTAGATAAATCTACCTTATTTTTACAACCTCTTTTGTGTTTTTTGTTTTGAACACATTCGAAATCTTCTTCGTCTAATTGAAATAAAAGAGTTAAATCAAATTCCATTTGATTTTGAGTTTGTAGAGTTGTGTAGGGCTGTTGATCGTTTCCATGAGTTTCTTGATTGTTTTGGTTAATTTTATTTCGGTTTTGCACCTAAATTTACACTAGGTGCAGATCGTGACGATGGGAGTTTTTTTTACATTATCTTCCGAAAATTTATCTGGCGGTAAATTATCTTTTTTAAAATTAAAACAAAGTTTATTGAATTTTTATTAAAACAAAAAAAAAAAAAATATGAAAATTTATGAAAATTTTTGAAAATATTTTCGAAGATATTTATTTATTTTATTTTTTTTTATAGCACGACACGTCCGACTCAAACAAAAATCACACAAAATTCTCTTCCTCCACATAAGTACAGCAATTTACAATTTACAACGTAACTAAAAATAACGGCTACAAACCCACTACTATCGACAAACTTCTTAGACAATACAACACTAAAAACAGGAATAAGAAAGACAAAGAGACAATAGATACAACACGACGGCACATGTTTACTTACACAGGACCAAAAATATATAGATCAACAAAACTTTTTCACAAAGACAGAAACAACTGACAAATTCAGTTTCAGTGGAGTATACATACTTACTTGTGTCTGCAAACATACTTATGTAGGACAAACTGGGCGAACAATAAAAAAAATAATTTGCTTTGCATTACACCTTGACACTCACGGACACACAACAAGGGAAGTAGATGAATGTATGACATTACAACATCCTAGCAAAAAAAGACGAAGACAAAATAAAAACTTTTAACTGTGTCATTATAAACGAACAGGTAAACACGACCTCAGGCATAATTTTCACACCACTAAACTACTCATATACTCAAAACGGAAACACACTCAGGCGCACACACATATACACGTATATTATCCACTTCCTCCAGATAAGTACAATACAGAACTCGACACTATTTACACCGTAGCTAAAAATAACGGATACAAACCCACTACCATCGACAAACTTCTTAGACAATACAACACTAAAAACAGGAATAAAGAAGACGGAAACATTGGAAATTAGCCCCGCATAAAGTGCCACGTGGTGGGCATTCCACCAAATGGGTAGACACGACCTTAATAAAGGAACTAACTACCTGAATCCAAATACTGACTCACCAGTACAGTTTAGAACACAGTTCTTACCAGCAAAGACGGAAAGAAATGACAATATAAAATATGTTTATAGTTTTTTCACTAACTCCTTGGAAAAAGGAGCTCTGTTAAATTCAAGTTTGATTCTTTTGACAATTGTAAGTTTTACGAAATAGTATTGCAATAAAGAAGCCGTAAGTGTCAAAATTATCTGAAATACAAGAAGGAACATTTTTAAATTGTTGAAAGTGGTATGGCATTGTTTTTTATAATTGTTTTGTTGTACGGACGATTTTACTTAGGCCTAAAAGTATAAACAATTGTTCTATGCATTTAAGAAGCAAAAAACAAATAAATAATTTTTTATATCACGAAAATGGCCATTTAGCTACGACCATTTAGCTACGGCTCATCGGTGAATTTTATCCCAAATTTTGTATGGAAACTTCAATACAAATACGTTTCAAATATATATTTTTTTATATATTAATTATATTTTTATATTTATATTTATTAATTTATAATTATTCGGAATCAAAATCAATGTAAGCAATTTTATTTTTTTTTTATGTAGAAATGATTGAAAATAAACAATGTTTTATGTTGTTTGAAATGTTTTGCTGTGTTTGTGTAGAAGTGTTTTTGAGTCTTGTTGTCTATGCTATGTTGATTTTATGAAAAATTCTCATAGATTCAGTTTGGCTTTGGATATAAGACTTTTAAGTTTTTCTATACAATATTGGGTTAAAATTCACTGATGAGCTACTTGAGCAATAGTGAAATTGCAATATGGATGTGCTTTCCCCCGCAGTAATACATTTCAAATATTTTTTATTTTTATTGGAATAAATGTTTTATGAGAATATCATAAAATGTTTATTTTTTAATAAAGATTTTTGTAATAAATATTTCGTGAGAATATCATGAAATATTTATTTAAAGGAATCAAGCACGAAATATAAAATTATTTATTTATAATAAACTAGCGTGCCCGTGACTGCTTTGCAAGTCATTTCTTCGACATTTTTTGATCGATTTTGGTTCGCGGTATTGAAAAACAAAGCACGTGAACGTGATACATATAACTGACCGTGCAAAAAACAGGGATCATTGAAAAGCAACAGGTATGGGGAACTGAAGCCATTTAAAATCAAACGGCAAATCTGGAGGAATCATAGGAATGCGTGGTTTCAACACATCGCCCTTATATTTTTCTTTTAAAATTTTTGCTCCAATCACATTTTTCATAACTTTTTTGACTACTAAACGTGTCCCATTGCAAAGTCGTGGCTGGCAGATATTTCTAAGCAAAATAATTGGTACACCAACTTTCATTTGTAGGCGGTGGGGCGGCAGTCCAGATAACTCAAGCGAATTCAACATTTCGGAAGTTTTAAAATTTTGATATTTTATTATATATTAGTGAGTTTTTTTTTTTTAAATATCTTCGTAACTACATAACCGATTTAAGAGATTGATATCTCGTTTTGAAAAGCATAACAATGGCTTTAAAAAATAAAATAAAAAAGAAAAAAAAATAATAAATATGTATATGTATATGTCATTGGTGGGTTTTGCCACGCCCCTCCGCCCACAGACCGAAAATAAAAAATCGGACTTCACAGTGTCACCCGCCTGAATATTCTGAAGATTCTCTGAAAATTTCATCAAAATCGGCCCAGCCGTTTTCGAGTCCATTTCTTACATACATACACACATCCTCTTTTATATATATAGATAGATATCTTTTTTAAGATCTTTTTTATATATTTTTTCTTCTCAATATTTCGCTTTCCTTTGGAAAGCTTCTTCAGGAAAAAATTTAATAATATTATAATTATTAATTTCTATTAAATTTTAATCTTTTCATACGGCCATTTAAATTATAACGATTTTATTTTTTTCTCTCAATATTTCGCTTTCCTGTGGAAAGCTTAAAATAATTTTTTATATAAAAAATAATTTTTATATAAAAAATAATTTCCTGAAGAAGCTTTCCACAGGAAAGCGAAATATTGAGAAAAAAATAAAGTCGTTATAATTTAAATGACCGTGTGAAAAGATTAAAATTTAATAGAAATTAAAAAAAAGGTCGAATAAAACTGAAAATTATAATTATTAATTATTTTTTTTTGTTTTCAAAAATATAAAAATTTTTTCCTGAAGAAGCTTTCCAAAGGAAAGCGAAATATTGAGAAGAAAAAATATATAAAGAAGATCTTAAAAAAGAAAAAAGATATTTGTTAAAGATAAAAAAGATCGTTTAAAATAACTATAAAAATTATTTATTTATATTTTTTTGATATTCTCACAAAATATTTGTTAAAGGAATCTAGCACATATTAAAATAGATTAAATTAAAAAAAGGAATCCAAAAAATAAACTTGCTTATAATCATTACAGTCATTTTTGAATTCGTTTTTTTTTTTTAATTTTTAATTTGCTATCATGCGTTTTCTGAAAATATTTGTTTTTAATTTGTAAGTTAAGATCGCCAGTTTTTTCTTATATAACATTCTTTAACATTCTTTTTAAAAGTTGTCTAATGAAAGTGAAATCTCTTTTTAGCTCAACAGTAAAACACAAACTGCAACTACAACTACTGAAAGAATTTCCCAATATTATTGAATGCCTTAACTTGGATGACAAGCACTTGAGCGAAATTTCTGAACTTGTCGTAATGTTTTTAGCAAAAGAACAACCTGTACATTTACAACATGAAGCTATTGGATACTTTGCAAAACTTCGATATTATAATGGCCCCTTAGTTTATTTAATTGTAATTAAGAAATTCCATTTCAGAAACTATAAGAGTAATGTAAAAACAATTCTGCAATCATTTGATATTAAATTTGAAACATGAACGTCTGAAAAAACAAGATTTTTTATTATTTATTTTTTTTGTTTTAATTTTAGTTTTTTTGTTGAAACTTATTTTTTAATTATATTCTAGCTATGTGTGTGATAATGTTTTTAAATATAAATAACACTGTTGCCAAAAAAAAATAATATGAAAAAATCCCAAAAAAAAGAGTTCTTAATATATATGTGTGTCACATACATTCCCTTTCCGTTGTTTCAAAATCATCGATCAGTTTTCAAATTCATTTTGTTATTCATTTTGTTGTTCATTTTAATCATCGTCATCTATAACGACAACGCTCTGATTGCACTGATCGGCCATATTCTGTTCTACATATCTATTTATAACAGATTCATCATTCATATCATCTGTATCGCAAACGTCTTCATCATTTTCGTCACTCTCTTCTAGATCTGCCCACTCTTCGTCTAATTCAGCGTTAGCCACGTTCCTAGCCGACATTTGCTTTTGCTCATTATAAACGTCATAAAAAGCATTATAAAAATCGTCAGCAATATTTCGTTCTTCATCTTCATCTTCTTCATCTGAACACCATCCGATGAAACGGTCTTCGAAAGTCTCTTTAGCCTGTGGATTCCTTGGCAGATTATAGCGGCTTTCGTCAGCTAGGGCCCTGTTGCAATCGTATTGATCATCAGCCATTATATGTTCACACATTTGCAGCCCCAAAAGTGTTACATCCTGTACAAGTGCAGGATCAACTTGATATGGTGAGTCAGGCGCTTGAATTCGGGGTGTTTGAGGTCTGTTCACTTGCCATACAGGTTCAGGAACAGTTTGAATTGGTGAATAAGGCATTCGATTCTGTAGCATCCGAATTCTGTTCTCTTGTCGTCGAATTTCACGATCAATTTCGAATGGTGAATCAAATTCTGGTGTTTGATTTATGTTTTCTTGCTGTAGTGGTGAAATAGGGAACCGTGCCTGTAGCATTCGAATTCTGTTCTGTCGTATATCTTCAGAATCAATTTGGAATTGTAAATCAGCCATTTGACTTATGTTTTGTTCCTGTATAATTTCAGGATCAATTTGACATGGAGAATCAGCTAATTGATTCTGTTCTATTTGAGTTATATCGTTTTCATCAAAGAAAGAAGATGCTGTGGTATCGTAATCTTCCCACTCATCAAGTTCCTCGTCAGGTATTTGAATGCTCTCTTCTTGTTGCAGTACTTCAGTAGCAACTTGTATTGGTGAACCAGCCATTTGACACTGTAGCATTTCAATTCTGTTTATATCGTTTTCATCAAAACCAGGACATGCTGCGGCTTCGTTATCTTCAAACTCATCAAATTCTTCGTCAGGCATTTGAATTGTGTCTTCTTGTTGTAGAATTTCAGCAGCAATTTGGAGTGGTGAACCAGCCATTTGAATTATATTTTCCTCCTGTATAGCTTCAGTTTCAATTTGACATGGAGAATCAGCTAATTGATTCTGTTCTATTTGAGTTATATCGTTTTCATCAAAGAAAGAAGATGCTGTGCTATCGTAATCTTCCCACTCATCAAGTTCCTCGTCAGGCATTTGAGTTCTGTCTTCTTCTTGTACAATTTGTGTTGGTGAACCAGCCAATTGACACTGTAGCATTTGGATTCTGTTTTCTATATCAAAACCTTCTTGTCTATTAATTTCAGCGATATTGTTCATAATGTTTATATCGTTTTCATCATAATCAGGGCGTGCCACGGCTTCGTAAACTTCAAACTCAGAAAGTTCTTCGTCTGGGCCTTCGAAATCGTCGAAGTCCTCCATTTGCATTGATATTTCTTCTAAATCGGGTTCACACATAATTTCTTGTAAGTGGGCTATTGGAGAATGGAATGTAATAGGTTCGTAATGAGCCACAACCTCCGGAGTTCCAATGGGACTGTAGGTAGGCTCGGTAGGTTGTACTTCAGTAGTAAATTTTGACTTAATGGCTGCCAGTCGTTCATGTATTCTTGGTGGAGTTCTTGGCTCGAATGCTTCGATCTCTTGTTGCACTTGTTCTACGTCTGGAAATAATTCCCTTCTCAATTGCTTTTGCTGGCGGTTTATTAAATGTTGTTGTTTTGTAAGCTCCCTAGCAGTAAGACGCTTTTGTACCTTTTGTTCCTTTTGTTCTTTTTGTTTTAAAACTTTTCCTTTTTTTATGGCTGCAAGTTTTTTCATCATATGTACATAACTAGGAGGAATGGCTGCCAAACGAGCTTTTGCTCGTTTTTTTATTTCTTCTTTTTTTATTTCTTTTTTACTTTTAATTCCTGCAATCTTACGCGCTCTGGCTACTTCTTCAAGGTATTTGGCAGGTAGTTTAGGAGGTTCTTTTGGACACGGCCGGGCTGCGGCTTTTCCTTTTGCCCCAACAGCTTTCTTTTGGGGTGCTTGTTTAGCAGGAACCCTTCTCGATATTGGCTCTCTTCTTGATATTGGAACTCTTTGTGATATTGGAACTCGTCGTGATATTGGCACTCTGCCCTTTGCAGCGGGTGCTTTCGCAGCAGCAGTAGCTGCCTTTTCCGCTTCTTCCTTTTGCTTTAGTTTTGCAATTATTTGAGCTCGTTTTATCATGGCAGCTACATCCTTCGCATCTTTAGGATGCGGAGGTATTTTAAAAGGACCCTCTGGTGTTTTCACTCTCAGCCCAGGGCAAACTCCTAAAAGAGGTGTTCCAGTGGCTTGAACTGCTTCAGCAGCTGGGCTTGCTCTGGGCGACTTGCGTGGGGTGGGCGACTTGCGTGGAGTGGGCGTCTTTGCTCTAATTGGTGTTTTCTCAAAGATTTGTGGTAGCGATACATCGTGAGATCTCACAGGTGTTTGATATATACTAGGCGATTGTATTAAACTTGGTTCACATTCAAGAAGTTCTTCTTCAGGTAAATCTGTTGGAAGCTCTAATGGCGGCGGCGTTGAAGTTACACTTCTGGGAGATTCTTCTATGTATTGTTGACGCATTCTGCTAACAGTTGATGGCTCAAACGGCGATTCTTTTCTCGGTCCTATTTGTTGCTCATATTGTTGACGTATTCTTCTAATAATGTATGCTGACGTTGGTGGTGGTGTGCGATGAGGAGTTAGTTGAAGATTTTCGTCTACTTGATGAAGAGATTCTGGTACATGTTGTCGGTCATATTGTTGATACAGTCTGGCAATAGTTGATGGTTCAAATGGAGATGCTTCTCTCGATCCAGCTTGCTGCTCAAGTTGTGGTAGTCTTCTTTTAATAATAAATTGTGGTGTTCGTGGAGTTAGTTGCACATTTTCGTCAAGGCCAACATCTTCAAAGCTAGGCTCCTCGAGTTCTCCCAAATCTTCAAGTTGTTCAAGACCTTCGAAAGCCGCTGCATTTAATTCGTATTGCCTTCTCACGGATTCTGCCAAATTTATTTGATCGTCGCCGGGCTCAGGACTGACGAGCCCAATGGGAGAATAATGAATATCTTCAGGAAGAGGGGGAGTTCTTGGTGTTCTTATTGGGCTTGCTTCCATAGCAGGTGCTGTAGCAGTCATTGCGTTGCAAAGTCTTTCATATCTAGCTTTCGGAGTTTCATATGCAACAGGACCTGCCTGTTGTTCCTGTATATCCGCTTCCACCTGCTGATCTTGTACTTGCAATGTGCCTCTTAGGGAATTCAGGTATGCAAGAGCTTGGACCGAAGCTTGACCACGTGCCGTAGCACCCAGTTCTTTTAATTTCTGCATTCTTTCTAATACTGTAGCAAAATCTTTCGCAGGCGGTGGAGGGGGTGCTCTAAGGTACGCTTGCCTGGCAGCTTTTGCTTCTTTTTTTTTTCTAATAATTTCTGCTTTTGCTGCCTCTCTTGCAGCTACTCTAGGATTTAAAGCAGCAGTTTTGTTCTTAAGGCCTGCTAATTTTCTCGCCATCGCAACTTGTTCTGCAAACCCTGTTGGAAGTGGAGGAGGCTCTTTAGGAATTTCTCTCGGAGATGTTACCTTAGGTCGTGGTTGTACTGCGCCACGTTTTTTCATAACCAGCTTTTTACGTGGTTTTCCCCCTTTTTTGGGCGGTGGAGCAGTCCACCTAGAAATTGGAACTCTTTCTTTTTTCTTTTTTGCGGCAGCCGCTGCAGCTTCTGCTGCGGCAGCTGCTTCAGCTTCTCGGGCTTGTTGTTCCTTTTGTTGACGAAGCTCCTGAATTTTCCTAGCTCTTCTAACTATTGATTTATAATCTTTTGGATCTTTGGGATGACGTGGCACAACAATAGGACCTTCAGGTGAAGGAACCCGCAGAGCATAGTCTGGTGTTGGGGCGAGAGGAGGTGTGGGTGGCGGAGGAGTTGTCGCAAATATTTGTGGTATTGAAACATTAGCTGCTTCTATAGGAGATCTAGGTGGAGAATGAACTGGAGAGCATACAGCAGATGGTGGTGGAGTTTTTTCGAGCAATGAACATTCATAATCTAGCTCTTCCTCTGGTACTTCTTCTGGCAAAGGCAACATTCGTGGTGGTGTTCTCAAATCTATAAGTAGACCTGTTGGTACTTCCGGTCTATAGCTTTCTTTTGCTCTTTGTATAATCTCTACACGTGCCGGTATTTTCGTCGGACTTAAAGGCGCGACGTCCACTAGATCCATGTCGGCAAATTCTTCTAAATCTTCTAGTTGTTCTTGTTCTATCTGTAGCTCAGCTGGCCGATGTGTTGGACTCTGAACTATTTGCACAGGAGTATAGTGTGTTTCTGGAGTTTTTACTGGGCTAACAACAGGCGTTTTAGGTGTTTTTCTCTGCGTCATCAGCTGCCTATATCTTTCTCTTGGATCTACTCTTCGTGGTGGTGTGACTAATTGCTCTTGTTGCAAATTTGAAATAACCTGATTTAAATCTAAAGGAGCAGCGGATGGAGCTGGACATATATCAGGTGGAGGCACAGGTTGATCTACATATTGTTCAGGTGGAGCAATAGGCTGAGCTAGATATGCTTCAGGTGGGATTTGGGCTTCTACAGTTTCAAAATCACATAGAGATTGGTCTGCTTGTTCCAGATATTCATTGGCGTCTATCATTTGCTCTAAATTGGTAATACGTTGTTGCAATACGGCATCTTGGCGTCCCGCCTGATGAGAACAGCATGGAAGTTCATCCAATTGTTCTAATGCTTCAAACTCTTGTAATTCAGCTAACTCACTAGCGGGTACTTCGGCCCTAGACGGTGAAGCTAAAGGACGAGGTGTGGGACATGTGGGCATGGGTTCTTGTATTTGGTAGTCTGGTATTTGCTTTAAGCCTTCCACAAATGCAATCTGCTCCATTGTTGGTTTTATACGCCGTCGAAGTTTTGGCTTTTTTCTTAAACGTTCCATACGAACTTTAATCTTTTCTGCTTCCGGCAATGCCTTATATGCTGCAATTGCTGCTTCCTTTGCAGCTTGTTTTGCTGCAACTTTAGCCGCATATTCGGGATTTAGTAGAGCTGTTCTATTTTTAAGACCACGTAAAGTTCTCGCTCTTGCAACGGCTTCTATATGTGCCTTTGACAGTTTTGGCGGTTCTGTTGGAATTGGTTCTTTTTCTTTTTTTTTCAAGACGATTTCGGATTTTTTATAAATCCTGGGCTCTGCTTCTATTTTTTTCCGACCTTTCTTTAAAACAAGTTTTTTCTGTGGTTGCTTACTAACTTTTCTAGGTGGACCTCCTCTACCCCATCTAGAAAGAGGCTGACGTATTTTTTTCGGCGGTGCTTGTGATTTTTGTGGAGGTGGTGCAAGAGCTGCTTCTTGCTGTTGTAATTTATGAATTGCACGAGCTCGTTTTATTATCGCCGCATAGTCTTTAGCATCTTTTGGATGAGGTGGAATAACTATTGGTCCTTCAGGTGTAGGAATTCTCTGCTGTGCAACTTCTTGCTGTATTGGGGTTGCTGCTCTAGGTGGCTGACATACGTTAGGTGTAACAATTGGTAAAACTGGAGCAATATCAGCAAGTGGACAAATTTGAACTGGGGAAGACGGTTGTGCTTCGCCATAAGCCATGGGCAGAGAAACTCTAGGAGATCGAGGTCGTGACTGAGGTGATCTCGTTGGTGTGCATACTAAGTCTGGTGCACTGGCATTGAGCAATTCTTCATCTGGCAATTCTTTGGGCATGGACATTCTTCTTGGAGTTCTACATGGATCGGCAAAACATTCTTCTATCTCCTGATGAACTGTGGTAGTAATTCGTCTTATAATGTCACAAGGTTTAGGTGGCGGACTCACAGGCCTGTCGAAAGAAACGTTAGCAAGGGCTGGTTCGATCTCGACCTCGGGTTCATAATCCAAATCATCTAGTGGCATGTCTTCCAAATCTCTAAATTGTCTAACTGGACGTTGCACTCCCGGACTATATTGGAGGTTGTATAAATTATTTTCTGCCTGATCATCATCATCATCAAACATAAACCTAAATCCTCTGGGAGGAGTTTCATCGAGATTTACTAACGGCGTATTATGTTGTTGTTGCGGTTGTGCTTCACACGGTGGAGGCACATTATCGCCAGTGGGACTAATAAGTCTAACTGGAGTGTAATGAATAGTTGGTGTGGTTAAAGGCTCTTGCATTTGTTCTTCTTGCTGTCCTGCTGGAACTGTCTGCCTGCTCCTAGAAGCTACAATCCTTTGAAATCTTTCTTGTATATTTCTGGGTGGTGTTTCAGGCATTAATAACGAGGCATCCGCGGCAACATTTTCTTGAGCAATCAAAAAATCCTCTATTCCTTCATAACCGATAGAGCGAGCAGCTGCTGCAGCTCTAGGTGAAACGTAAGCAGCACCTTCAGGTGAAACGTAAGCAGCAGCTCCAGGTGAAACGTAAGCAGCAGCTCCGGGTGATTCCTCGTCGGTTGATTCTTCGAAATCTGAAAGATCTCCAATACGCTGATGTTTTATAACGCTTGCCTGTGCTAGCTGTCGCAATGAAGGCACAACTGCCGGTATCGGCAACGTTGGTGGAAATTCTTTCATTAATCTTCTACGCATACAACGACGTTGTTCGCTTTTTTTCGGAGTAATATATCGGGCATAAAAATCAGTTTCAGCCTGTGCCTCCGTTTGAGCTTCGGCTTGAGTTTGGACTACGGCTTGAGCTTGGACTGCGGCTTGAGCATCAGTTTGAGCTTGGGCTACAGCTTGAGCATCAGCTTGAGCTTGAGCTTCAGCTGCAACTTGGGCTTCTTCTTCAGCTTGGACCTCAGCTTGGGCCTCAGCTTGGGCTTCAGCTTCTAGAAATTCAAATTCGTCCAATGATATATCGGCCACATCAATATTAATAATTGATAAATCTTTCGGGGAAAGACAGCGTTGCGATGGTGTACCTTGACCTTGGCCTTTAGGGGATGCAACACGTTGCGGTGTTAAGCCTTGGGATTGGACTCTAGGGGAAGAAACGCGTTGTGGTGGTGTCCTCTGACCTTGGCCTCTAGGGGAAGCAACACGTTGCGGTGTTAAGCCTTGGGCTTGCACTCTAGGGGAAGAAACGCGTTGTGGTGGTGTTCCCTGACCTTGGCCTCTAGGGGAAGCAACACGTTGCGGTGTTAAGCCTTTGGCTTGCCCTCTAGGGGAAGAAACGCGTTGTGATGGTGTTCCTTGAAATTCTCTAGGAGGTGTTACTAGACCCACGCTGTCGGCTTGAAACCCTTCAGCAGAGGCCCTTGGTACCAGTCCTCTAACGCGAGCACAAACTGGTGCCTCAGGCCTAGACGCTGCAAGTTGAAAATCTAGTGGTGTTTGCGGCGATGGTTCTCGCGGTGGGGAAGGCTGCCTTGTCGTTTCTTCAATTGGTGGCAAGTTAGCGCGAATGGCCTCTAAAGCTCCAAGAATTTCAGCTGAAGGTTTGACGCGACGTTTCTTTGGAGGTTTTTTTCGAAATTGTTCCATTCTTTTTTTAATTTTTTCATATGGAGGCAAAGCTTGAAAAGCAGCACGTGCAGCTTCTCGTGCAGCTTTTTTAGCGGCTTGTTTTGCAGCAAGCTCAGGATTCATACGAGCTGTTCTATTTTTTAAGCCCCTCAATTTTCTTGCTCGAGCTATAGCCGCTATATATGTTTTTGGTAAAAGTGGAGGTCCTGTTGCACATTCGCTGTCACCGCCAACTTTAGCTTGTTTTTTCTGCGGAACCCCTTTTTTACCTGGTTGTGTTTTTGCACCTTTTTGAGGAGGTTTAATCCATTTAGATATTGGAACTCGTCCACCCTTTTTAACAGGTTGAGGCTCCTTTTTAGGTGCAGTCTTTGCCTGTAGAGCTTCATGTAATTGGTTAAACTTTTGAATAGCTCGAGCGCGTTCCACAATTGTCTTATAATCTTTTGGGTCTTTGGGATGTGGAGGAATAAATAATGGTGATTTTTGCTTTTTGGCAGGGCGTTTTTTCGCAGCTGGCCTCCGACGAGTTCGAGCTTTGGCTGCAGTTGGTTCTCTTGGTGGAGTTGCAGCTCTTGGGGGAGGAGTTGATGGTGGATGTTCACCAAAAGCATACATTCTAGGATCTCTATCGAATGGAGAGAATACTCTTGCCTGCGGAGAGACTCTCGAAGGTGTTGCCTCAAGTACAGGAATTTCTTGTCCAGGTATTTCTTGTTCAGGCATTCCTTGTTCAGGCATTCCTTGTTCAGTCATTTCATATTCAGGCATTTCATATTCAGGCATCTCAGTATCCCATAGCTCATCAGCCGGTAAATCTTGCGCGAGAGCTAAAAAGCATGGAGATGCAGCCGCAACTCTTTTTGGTGAAGGACTTCTTGAAAAACGTCTTGGCGAAGGACTTCTTGAAGAACGCCTTGGCGAAGGACTTCTTGCCAAAGGACTTCTTTGTGCAGGACTTCGGGTTAAAGGGCTTCTTGGCGAAGGTATCCTCGGTGGACTCTTTGGCGAAAGTCTTCTTGGCGAAGGACTTCTTACAGATTGCGACAATTCCATATTTTGTTGAACCTGCGATCTTATTCTATCTATTATGCTAGCTGGTGAAGGAATACAAGGATCAATTGTTTGTATTACCTCTATTCCTTCGCAGAGATCTGGTGGTTCAACGCTAAATAAATCTTCCATTGCAGCCTCTTCTTCTCCGAATATATCACTTATTGTAAATTGTCGCATAAAATTTTCTTCTTCGCCCTTTGTCATAACGGCACCCGGGCTTCCCAGTTGGATGGGGCTATAATATGGTAATATTTCCGAACTTTCAATTCGTCGAGTTGGGGTTAACTGACCATCCATTGTTTCCAATTGTCCTTCTGCAGCCATTTGTGCCTCCGCAACTATTTGTTCTAGCGTACCCTCTTCTGCAGCCATTTGTTCTAGCCTAGACATCACTTCTTCATCAGCCACTTGCTGAGAGGCTCGTATTTCAGTTTGCTCTCTCATGTAACGCAATCTAGCCGCGCCTTCATGGGGTTTCAAGGGAGAAAACTTTATAAGATCTTCAACTGGCTCTTCTTCAAGTGTATCCAAAACTTCAAGCGGTTTCCATCCTTTTTTTCTTTTGGTATACTCAGTTGGCTCTAGTACGCGCCCAAAATCCTTTTTAAAAACTTTTTCTTTACGATCTACTCTAAATCTAGTAGCTGGTTGCCATCTGGGTTTTAAGGCCAGTCTTGCATAAGTTTCCCGCATATGCCCATATTTCGCTATTTGATCGACAGTTGGTGTAGGTAATTTTTGCATTTTTGCCATTTGTCTTTTCATTCGTTCTAAAGGAGGCAATTTGGCTAATTCTGCTTCTTCAGCCTCCTTTTCAGCTTTCAATCTCTTAGCTTCAGCCTCCGCAGCAGCTTTACGCTCAGCGATTTCTGGGCGTAACCTTTCTGATACATTCCTTAAACCAGCTAAGGTTCTGGCCTGTGCTACCGCTTTTAAATACCCGGGGGAAAATTCACCGGGTGGATAAATCCTTTTTTGTACGACTTTCTTTTTGAGGACTGGAACTTTCTTGGCTACAGGGGGTTTCTTGGGTACAGGCGGCTTCTTGGATACAGGCGGCTTCTTGGATACAGGCGGCTTCTTGGATACAGGTGGCTTCTTGGATGCAGACTGAGCAGGAGTTTTTTTAGTAGCACTTGGCTTAGTGCCTGGTTTGGGTATAGTTGACTTAATAATTTTTTTTCCCTTCGCAGAAGGAGCACAAGCTTTAGCTCTTTCGGCTTCTGCGGCTTCAGCGGCTTCTTGTGCTTTTTTCATTTGTATTGCCCGAGCTCTTTTTATTATTGCTGCATAATCCTTTGCATTTTTAGGATGAGGCGGTATAACAATAGGACCTTTCGGCAGCTCTTTGACTTTCTTTTCTCCTTCAGCTGCTGGTGGTAAGATACATTCTTCAGTTGTCGATGGTAGCGTTTCAGCTTCAGCTGTTGATGGCACCGTCTCTTCTATTGCACATTCTCCAAATAAATTAGGCAGTGATGAGTCTAAATCTGTTCCAGCTTCTTCTTCGATCTGTGCATCTTCAGTTCTGGGAGAAAATATATTTCTAACCCCACCAACTACAGCACTTAATATTCCAGTCAAAAAGCCTTGTTGTTGCGGGATTTCTTGTACTTCTTCAATAACACATTCATCCGTTGATATTTCTGAGGTGTAATCTGGTTGTAATGGCAATTCGTCATCTGACAAATCACATAAATGGGGAGCACTTATATCACCCACGGAGGGCTGATCAAAAGAAATATCTGCATCCGGATCATAATGCATCGAAATATCGGCCAAATCACCTCCAACTGCATCCTCAAAGCCAACATCTTCCAAAGTTTCAGCTGGAAAAGCATAATCAACTTCATCATCTATAACTGATTCAGGAACTTGTATAGTATCTAGCACAGCATCTTGTGAAGGAACATTTTCCCTTTGTGGAGATGATGGTGCGTCACAAAAGTCAGGAAAATAATTATCCGGAAAAGGTTCGAAATTAACGCATGCTCCATCTTGAAATTGATCACCCTTTATAAGTTCTTCTGAAAAAGCAGATTGACTTATATCATGAATATCAAATTCAGGCTGTCCTAGTTCGTCTAGATAACCAAAATTCTGGTACTGACATGCTGCAGGTATTTCGTAAACTGGACCCTCTTGTTGGCTAGCAGAATCTGTTTGAAAGAAAGCATCCTGTTGAGCTTCCTCTATTGAACAGAGTGGAGGTGGAATAATATTAACGAATGCTCCGTCTTGAAATTCACTATCCGTCACAAGTTCTTCTGAAAAAGCAGTTTGACTTATGTCATGAATATCAAATTCAGGTTGCTCCATTTCGTCTAGAAAAGCAAAAGGATCTCTAAGTGCCTTAGCTGCTTGAATCTGTTGGCATCGACGCTCTAAGGCTTCTATTTCCCTTTGATCTTCAAGAGCCTGCATAAGTTGCTGCTGCAGGGCATCTATACGGGATTGCATTGTATCATTTGCAGTATCTTCATCAGTCAAAATAGTTGACACCGACTCTGATGCACCATAAAGCTCTTCTAAAGTTTCGAATTCATCTAAGTCATCTGAGTCATCTAAGTAACTTGCTTCGTCTGGCGAAGCCTGGGAAGTAACCTTTTCTCTAAACGCAGCTGCAGCTGCTGCAGTTTCACTAGCTCTTTCCCTTATTTCACATACTCGTTGCATGATACTTTCAAATGTTGGCGGTCCTGTATACCTTCGAGGAGAACAAGGAGGAGGCGATTTCGACTTCGATGCCTGCTGAGTTTTGGGTTTTGCCAGTGTTTTCTGTTTAGGTATTGCCCCAGTTTTTTGTTGGGCAGCACCTTTAGGAACTTGTCCCTTTGGTTTAATTGCACCCGGTTTGGGCCGTGGACAAGTCGGCACTTTTGCAGTCCCCACCTTGGGTCTTGATTGAACTGGAACTTGTTTCGTGACTTTCGAAGGGGCAGCTTTAGATTTTGGACATGGTAAAGCTGGCGCCGTTCGTTTTGCGGTACCTGCCGCATGTGCAGTCATTCGCGATTTTGGTAATG
Organism: Trichopoda pennipes; assembly: GCA_030448955.1. Taxonomy (NCBI): domain Eukaryota; kingdom Metazoa; phylum Arthropoda; class Insecta; order Diptera; family Tachinidae; genus Trichopoda; species Trichopoda pennipes. The sequence continues at coordinate 12,426,176 of JASKUP010000088.1, forward strand.
TGGGAACTTGTTTCGACGGTTTTGCGGGAATTGATTTTGTCGTTTGCGTTGTAATTCCTGCCTGGGGTTTGGCTAAGGTTGATTTTGATGGGCATGTCTGGAGTTTTGAGGCAATAGGTTTTGCTGCAGTAGTTCTTGCAGTTGTTGCCTGGGGTTTTGCTACAGAAGGCTTCGAAGGTCCTGCCTGGGGTTTTGCTGCAGAAGGCCTTGAAGGACCTGCGTGGGGTTTTGCTATACCCGGCCTTGAAGGTCCTGCCTGGGGTTTTGCTACACTCGGCCTTGAAGGCGCTGCCTTGGGTTTTGCTACAGAAGGCCTTGCCTGGGGTTTTGCTACAGCAGGCCTTGCCTGGGGTTTTGGTACACAAGGCTTTGAAGGCCCTGCCTGGGGTTTTCCTGCAGTGGATCTTGAAGGCCCTGCTTGGGGTTTTCCTGCAGTAGATCTTGAAGGCCCTGGCTGGGGTTTTGCTAGAGAAGTCTTTGAAGGTCTTGCCTGGGGTTTTGCTACAGAAGGTCTTGCCTGGGGTTTTGCTACACCAGGCTTTGAAGGCCCTGCCTGGGGTTTTCCTGCAGTGGATCTTGAAGGCCCTGCCTGGGGTTTTGCAGCAGTAGATCTTGAAGGCCCTGCCTGGGGTTTTGCTAGAGAAGTCTTTGAAGGCGCTATCTTAGGTTTTGATACTGTGGGCTTTGAGGGCCCTGCTTTGGCCTGTGGACATGGTCGAGCTTGTGGCACCTGCTTTGCAGTACCTGCTTTCGCTTTTGGTGCCGCTGCAACCTGTCTTGTCGCAGGCCTTTTAGGAACTGCACCTTTTGCTGTTTTTTTAGTTGCAAGCTGCGCAGCTGCTTTTGCGTCTTCAACTTCCTTTAGTTTTGCTATTGCCCTAGCTCTTTCTATTAAAGCCTTCACGTCTTTGGGATTTTTCGGATGCGGTGGAATGACATAGGGGTCTTTCTGACACACTTGTGGTTGTTGAGCCCTTTCAGGAACTTCCGCAGCGGCAACACCCGCCGCTTCTTGGGCAGCGGCAGCAGCCGCAGCTCGTTGAGCACGTTGTGGTGTTGCGTATATACACTTTATATCATCAAATGATGTATTAAGTTGATCTTCAAAAAGGGGGGGTTCACTATAATCGTCCAAACTTTCATTCGGCAAGTTAAGATCATCAAAAGAAGTATTACCAGCACCTCCATAACTTCTGTAATATATATTTGGTGTACTTGGTGCATAATGAGGAACGTTGTACCGGTCAGAACTTAAAAGCGTTATGTTTGGTGATCTTTCCTGCCTTCGGTATGTACGGTCTACTGACCGACTACAAAGAAAAAAATTAATTTTTAGAAATTAGGTGATTTTGTAAAGTAAAGTAATGTAAAGTAAAATACCTCATTATTGTAACACGGAAAAGGAACCGTTTTAAAGTTTCATTAAGCCAGCCGTTTTAAGGATTAAATATAAAAAGTAGTTATGAGAAAGAACCGTTATTAATATATAAAAAAATTGGCTATTTTAAAATAGTTGACAGAAAATTTGGTTAACTTTAGTAAAATTTAAATTTTGCTATTAATTTTGAAAATTTGCAATTAATTTTGAATTTTTTTTTTTAATTTTAATTATTTTTGTATACGGTTTAATAATTTTGAAAAATATATAACATGATTAAAATTTTACAGTTTGTTACGATAGCTATTTTTCGTAAAAAAAAATTTAAGAACAGTGTTTTTCGAAATTTTTCAAATATTTCAAGTATATGCAGTTCAAATAAGTTTGAATAATTAACAAAGATCTTAATATAACAAACATGACCAGGCTGTGAATATTACATAAATCAAATATCTATTTATTTTATATATTTATTTATTTATTCATATGTATCATCTCACACACAACACCTTTAGTCATATTTTTCGGCGTGGAACTGAATTAATTACAAAATTACTTACCCATTGGCTAAAATAAAATATTTTAAAATGGAACATATAAATTAATTATTCAATAACATCCATGAACTACGATACACAAAATAAATAATCGCCATTGTAATAAAGAATTGATTTAATGAAAAAGAAAAGTATGAAAGCCGAAAGCTCCCAAATATATTCAAAATAAGTTTAATGATTTTTTTTTATATATACAATTATTTATTTATTGAATCTTTATTTATATGAACTAACAATAAGTGTACAAATCTTAATACAAAAAAATTTATCTGAAGCTAGCCAATGCTAGACAACAAAGTAATGTTGCAAAGGGTGTAAAATCTGCATGGTCATCTGTCTTATGCTCGAATGATAGCAAGGGTATCCCTCCTTTTCAACCGAGCATGGCCGCCAAAATTAATGATGTTACCTGCGAGTGGGTTAGGGTGTGTTCCCAGTTTCTCGATATACTTAGTCGCGTACCTAGCGAATTCTGCTCTTACCAAGGGCACGCCTAGGTCTTCGTGGATACGGGAGTTTTTAATATACCATGGAGTTGCTGTAATTATACGGAGAATTTTGTTCTGTTGCTTCTGAATTTTTAAAACATTTGATGCAGAGGTTGTACCCCATAATTGAATTCCATAACACCAGATGGGTTTTAAAATCGCCTTGTACAACAAAAGTTTGCAATCCAATTTCAGGGTAGAGTATCTACCGATAAGCCAATTCAGTTGCACTGCTTTTAGTTTCATCTGAGTCAGTTTTGCATCAATATGAGACTTCCACGTAAGCCGACGATCAAGGTAAATGCCAAGGTACTTGACCTCATTGTGCTGCGGGATTACCTGATTGTTGATCTTGACTGGCAAGCATGCTTTTCTGCGTAATGTAAATGTTACCTGAACCCATTTCTTTAAATTTTTAATATGTTTCTGCAAATTTCGCGAGGCTAATCGATGATCCTCATGGACACTAAGAAATGCAGTATCATCTGCAAAAGTTAAAGTGTGGAGTTGGGATCCTATTGGCATGTCAGACGCATAAATTAAATACAAGGTAGGACCCAGTATACTGCCTTGCGGGACTCCTGCTTTAATAGGCTGAGGGAGGCTTGTGAAGTATCCTTCTCTAATGATAAATTGGCGACCACATAAGTAACTTTTCAAAAGTTTGTGGGTGTTGGTAGGCAAGTTAAGCTTTATTTTGTGAAGTAAGCCATCGTGCCACACTTTGTCGAAAGCTTGAGAAACGTCAATCAAGAGAGCTGAGCAATATTTTTTGTCTTCAAAAGACTTTCTTATGACATTCACTAATCTGTTTGTTTGTTTGTTCAATGGTGCTGTGCTTAGCCTTAAAACCGAATTGATGGTGGGGGATATATCCTATAGCATTTAGTACGGGAGTCAACTTTATCATGAGTAATTTTTCGAACAATTTGGAAATCGTCGACAGCAAACTTATTGGCCTATAGGATTCTACTTTAGTCAGGTCCTTCCCGGGTTTAGGTATCATTGTAATCATAGACAACTTCCATTCTGCAGGAAAATACTCCAGGCGTAAAATAGCGTTGAAAATATTGTAAAAAGCATAATCCTTTTAGCTGCTCTAGGTAACTGTACAAGCATTCTGTTTCTAATTTTATCAATACCCGGAGCTTTTATGAGTTTCAGGTTACAAATAGCATTTTCGATATCTCGAAAGGTAAAATTTAGAGGATGTGTTCAAAGCAAAAACATCTCTTAAATGGGTAACAAATTTGTTTAATGATGAAACGTATTAAGATATTTCGAGTATAAAGTTAAATAGGATAAATATGTATATATGTATTAAGTAAAATATAGTAATTCAATAGGAATAACGTTAAATAATTATACATAAATAAAACAATAAATACTATCAAAGCCTAAGCAGGATTTTACAAAGCTATTCAGAAAAAATTTTAAAATATCATTTTACAATTTTTGTGAGTTACCAAAAATTTGTAACCTATGAGGAGGTTACAAATATCCAGAGAGATATTGCAAATATATAGAAATACCATTTTGACATTAAGCTCCTGTACCCAAGTGTCCATATTCTTCTACCTCTACAGCCTTCCGCAAAAGCTAATCCGGCTGGTGTGTGTATATTATTTTATAAAAAAAAACGAATACTCTAATATTAAGCAAATTGCAAAAGGAGACGGCATACAATTCTGTCGAAAACATTGAAACTCTAGAACGTCTGTCCAAGCAATACACATATCGAATAACGTTTTTAGAGGTGACTGTTAACTTTCTTTTATTGACTGAGTCGCAGCTGGCAAAATGTTTACAACCGTATAACAATACAGTGATCAAATACGTTTTTGCAATCAGTATTCTAATTCTCATCGGGGTGTAATTTCGTGTTTATTATGATTAACACAATATTGTAATTGATATGGTCAGACCAAGTGAGAGTTCTATTAAAGAAAACACCCAGATTCTTGGCGTATGGAACTATCTCAATTCTTTGTCTATATAAATGTCAAGTCTAATTATGAATCGTGAGAGTCTCTTTGCATAGTGATACTTGAAGGGATTTATAGTCAAGCTGTTTGCAGAAGCCCGTGTATTAATACCATGTAATTGTCGATTCAGCGAAGTTATGCACTGCTCTACCATATCAATATTACAACATGTATATAATTAGACATCTTCAGCGTACATTCTAATTTTACAATCCGTCAGTATGCCGGGAAGATTATTAAAATACACAGAAAACAGTAACGGTTCAACAATTGACCCCTGCGGAACACCTCTGGACAAAAGGCTTTGGGCTTGATTTTTTATCAAGTATTTGCGGATATATGAATCTGTTGGATAGATAAGTTGATATTAACCAACCAGCGGAGGATGAGTAATGGAAGAAGTTATGGAGTTTGTAGTGTCAAAAGCATTAGAGTGATCCAGAAGAACCAAAAACGCCATATTACATTTATAAATTTCCATCCGGATATCCTCGGAGACATCCAATAATGCAGAAACACACCCGTGATTCCTTCTAAAACCAGACAGCCTATCCGTTATCAAATTATTTTCATCGAGAAACGGAGTTATTTGGTTATGGTATGGCGATTGATCTATATTCAGAGCTTGACTTTGGCATCGGAATAATCCTCGCAACTTTCCAATTAGAGGAAAAGTAGTTGTGAGCCAGTATTCCATTGAAAATGAAAGTAATTAAGAGCAATAGCAGTAGTAGAAGAATTTTTAAAAATTTTGGATTCATACCATCGGCATCTACAGAATTAGACTTAATCGACAATGGGCTAGCAAGTACATCGCACTCGTCAATAATCTCGAAGAAGAAAGAAGAAGAAGAATAATATTGCATATCAGGATTCACCAATGGAATACCCAAAATCTTATCGTTAAGACAGTCAACATTAATTGCGCTCATTTTCCGAATTGTATGCCATAAAAATTGTATGGACATAAAAATCTGCCTTTGCTTTCCTAATTAATCTATTAACCCCCTTCCTGGAATTGCGGTACTTATCTTTCAATTCATCTGTCCTAAACCTTTTCCATCTACTATATTCAGTTAATAATAAATTGATTCGTAATGAAAATGGTTATAGATATCACAGAAAAAGTAAAGTTGTATCTTCCCTTAAGATAAAACGATTCTAATATCAGTTTAAGAAGCGATATCAGATAGAGAGATTTTCAGAGGAAAACTGGGTTAGAAGAACAAAAAGTGGCAAACGCGTATTAGCGTCAAATACATTTTAGCATAAAAATATTTGATAAGAATAATTCTTTTTTATTTTTTTAAATAAATTACAAGTAAAAATTAATGTATAAGGAGGAATATTTTCCTCGACAATAATAATACAAAGAAGCGAGCTGGACTGTTAGCTCGCTAAACAAATTAAGTTTTAAGCCCGAATACTGGCGAATAATAATTGTTTAATTCTATTACGATATACATGAGTATTATCTTGAGCTCTATCGCTATCCCTTATGAAAATCGGAGTTAACGGCAATCGCACAAGGTGAAACATACACTCTAACAAATGAGAAACACCTTTAGGCGGACACACTATCCAGAAAAATAATAAAAGACGGATATATTAAATAAACTACGCATAAAATACCAGGTGGTGGGACTATTTACCGGCATAAATAGATACGACCTTAATGAAAGAACGACCTAAACTCTTTTATTTTATTATCTTCAACGCAGCTTGTAATGATTTCATGACATCGAAAGCACCATAAAATAATATTCTTCCCTAAACTAAGTTTAGCTCAACGATTTGTTCTGGATTTTGATTTTATCATCTGATTCTGTTTTATTATTTGTTAATTTAAACAACATATTAGTTTTGACATTTAGATTTTTGACATATTCGTAGTAGAGGCATTGGCAATTGTTAAAATATATATTCCACTATGAAAATTACGATTCTGTTAAAGTAACATTTCGTAAAATTCGTGATATTTTCGGACAACAGAATCGTTCTTGTGAGACCGCTGTTTAGAATTTGGTCGTTAAATTTGAGTCGACAGGCTCGATACAAAATGTGCGAGCATCAACGCGTATTCGATCGGGTCGTTCAACTGAAAACATCGCAGCTGCATGGTCATGGTGTAGAAGCAGAATTAAATTTTTCAATACCTCGATGTTCTCAACAATTGGGGTTATCCAAAGCCTTACAAGGTTCAATTGGTGCAGGAATTGAAGCCAACCGACCATTCATTTCACCATAGATTTGCTCAATTCATTCAAGAACAACCGGCTGTTTTTTTCTGAAAAAAAAAACATATTTTTAGACGAAGCCTATTTTCACTTGTCAACAAGCAAAATTGCTGCATTTGGGCATCTGAAAATTCTAGAGCAATTATTAAGAAGCCTTAGCGTGCTCAATGTGTCACTGTATGGTGCACTATGTGGTTTGAAGGCGTGATTGTTACGCGTTTTTTCCAAGATGAGGCTGGAAATGCGTAACGGTTAATGGATAACACTATAGCGAGATGTTAGCAACTCAATTTTTTCCTATTATTGACGACGACGACCTATTGCAAACCAAATTTCCCGATCGCTTAATTTCACGACAATCAACAATTAATTGGCCAGAAAAATCGTGTGATACCACTGGACTAATTTTTGTGAGCCTATGTTAAGGACAGAGCCTATACGGAGCCAATAGAATCGGATTCAGCCTTAAAACTCAAAATCCATTATATGATTAACGAACTAGTACCGCCATTTTGAGAAAAAAAAGCTTTGATAAAAGAATCGACTTCTGATTTGTATAATTTTAATTTGAATTTTTGTTTCAGAAACAAACTTCTTGTTGAAAACCCTTTTTTACTTTTTGATGCCAAAAATGACTATTTCATATAATGCAAATATATTGAGAAGCTTACACCCATCCTATCTCTGGTGAAGGGTATAAAAATACGCAATATTGAAAATAAATTAATAAATAACATAATATAACCCTATTATTCTATTTTTTATATTTTTTATAACGTCGAAACAAATAATAAATCAACTGAATTCGATTCTGAACCATTAGTGTAGATTATAAAAAAACCATAACATCATCACTTGACCATCTTTTTCATGTTTCTTTATCTTTACAAAAAATTTCGGAAATAAAAATAACAATACAGGAAACTGATGTTCCTTGTATGGTTGTCTCGTCTGAACTAAAAAAAATATAACTTAGTTTCTAAAAAAAGTTTTATTTGACTGTTGCATCATGTGTATCTGTGAACATTTTAGCATTCCTAAACCATTAAAAAACCTTTATTGCTTTTGCAGGTCATTCAATATATGCATGGTATTGCCAACACAGGCGCATTCAACATAAAATTTGTTGTATGTTGTTAAGAAAAACAATTTTTTCCCCGAATATTATATTCAAAGGTTTTGTATATCGATGGTCTCAAGTAAAAAGGCCTTAACTCGTATTTTTACGAATTTAAAATTTTTCACTCAAATACACCTCGTCATACAAATTTATTGCAGTAGTGTAAAAAATAACGCTTTTGTAGGGAGTTGTACAAAAAGCCCAAACTCATTAAAAATAATTCTTCTTGCAAAAAGACCTAAGTTACCTAATGTGTGATAAGGAATTGTATTGTATTTTATTATCTTAGCAAAGTACTTTTACATGATATAAAATTTAATTGATTAGTGTAAAATTTATGTAAGGAATGTCGCCTTTAAGTTGTGTAAGTTTCTAACGGGCTGTGAAAAAGTAACAAATTAAAAATTGAACAAATACTGTTGCATTTTATTGCATTACTGCAGGTCAGTGTAGTTTTGATTTTCGTAGTTTAAACTTTGACGGCTGTATGCATAAAAAACGCTTACTAGAGCTTTAAAATACACGTTAGTTAACAAACATTTTAAGGCTAACAGGCGTTTGGTAAAAAATGGTATTCAAAAACTGTACTTTAGCTAATGTGTGCTTTAGTAAAATAGTATTTTGATTCTGGCAATGCCACTATTTTCAGTTGTCATTAATTATAATTAATTAATTATAATTATATTTTTGTAAAATATAAAATTATGATGTAAAAATGTTTTATATTGAATGACATGTTATATTTTAGTTTTTATTATTATTTGTATACTACAATTTATTTTAATAAACATTTTTGAAAATTTTTGGAATAACAAAGTATAATTGTCAATTGAGCCGTTTACATTGAAAGTGGCATAAGTCACAACTGAACAGTTTTTTTTTTCATTTTTAATTAATTTGAAATTAATAAGTTAAGAAGTATTGAGATTTGTTTGACAGGAGTGTTGATAATTAATGGTATAACAAAAATGTTTATTTTGAAAATGGACTTATTTTTATTAGTTCGAAAGAATAGTGCAGTTTACTGAACAATATTATAGTGATATCTAATATACTACACATAATTAGCATTATTTTGTTATTTTTTAATTCTCAGGAGGTTGCCTCGTGCTGTATAAAATATCTAAGAATGTCACAACTCAAAAGCATATTATTGCACATAGTGACTTATGTAAAGGACAAAATAGTAATAGTAGTAATAGCCCCCTGTTGAAAAAATCCTTCACGGTACACAACATGGAGAAAAAAGATTTTATTTCAACACAATCATTAGAAAAATCCGTTTCAGAAAGATAACTAAATACAGACTAGTTGAAATGTTATAAAAACTAATTTAAAATAAAAAAGATGACAATAACAAAGTAACTTATGTCACTTTTAAAATTAACGGCTCAGTTTATTGTAAACACAATTTGTTTTGTTTTTGAACTTTCAATAATAAAATTGAACTGTCAATTTTTGTAGGGTTTTTCCTACTTTAAAGTTAACAAAGGTATTTTAAGGTAAAAGCGTTTTTTGAATATAACTTTGGGAAATTGTGCTTAACAACGGCAGTTAAACCTGCTTTAAGTTTTTATGCATACAGCCGTGAATGTGTAGATAAGTTAAGTGAAAATAGTAATAATATACCTGAAAATTGTTAATTTGAGGAAGAATATTCAAGCATTAGTGTTCTCAGGTTTGGCCATTCCAAACAAAAGAAACACAAATAAGAAAAAATTAATAAGAGGAAAAACATATGCACGCACGTCAAAGGGGTATTTTTTACAAATACCCAAGACGTCTAGGATCGACCTGTCAGTTAAGTTACTGCGAACAAGCGTATTAAAAAATTACTCATTATTTAACGAACCTACGTTTTGGGAGATGTCGTTCGAAGAAAAGCATCTTTACGTTGTGGGCTTTGTAGAGTGGAGGATAATTTTTCCCGAAACCCCTAGACACACGCAGCCAATTGTATGTTAAAAAAAATTTAACCCGTCTGCAAGTGTATCGGCGTCTGTTCCTTTTGACGCGGCTGCTGCTTTTATCAGAATCTTGATGTCGTATTATCCGATGCCATACTTAATTTTTGTGAGGAGCGAAATGTAACTATTGAGCGAAAGTACTTAGTTGTTGGGCATACACAAACGAACTGCGATGCAACCCATTCTCTTGTTGAGAGAAAAACGAGCAAATACATTTGCCATCGAAATTTGTGTAGCTAGCATTTTGAGGCAAAAATGCATCTATCCTGTCTAGAAGTGATTTTTGTCAGTTTAAAAAAGTAAATATAAAATTTCATATATGTATGTACATGTTTTAATAAATTTTAATTTCAATTATAATTTGAATTTCAGGAATAAAAGCTGATGATGATACTGTAAAATGTTAATTTCAAGTACAATTTGAAAAAGTGGTGATGATACTGTAAACATGCTGTGAGCTTTGACATGCTATCCTTAAAGACTTTTATATTATAAAACAAATATAAGTGCCGAATATGAGCTTCTTCCACATATAGTTAAGGCTTGCGGTGAAGGCATTATTCCGGGATGTCTTTATAAAGAAAAATTCCCGATTTCAAAAAAGTAGTGGGAAGATTTACAAGATTTGAAGAAGTTGTTTCTCATAGATTGCAAACATTTTTATAATACTTTGCCATACAATATGTACGACCCAGCTTCGCTCGGAAACTATTTGGTAATGATTAATATTTCATATGGAGTTAGAAAAAAAAATTCAGTACAAACAAGAAACGATACAAATTTTTCTTCATTTATTGTTTGAATAGCTCTGAAGGTAATTCATTAAAAAAAAACAAACAAAAAATGTAAGGATATAGTTCATTTTCAAGCTTGATACTAAACAATATTTTTTGTTTTTCTGTTGGGAGAGAAAATAAACAATGCTGACGGTGTACCAACTGTCGAGCATGCAACATACCATTGCCCGTGGAAAAACATTGGGATTCTAGGTTTAACCCACATACTTTTAGCAATTGTCCTTGGGGTTTATTAATCGTCATTGCGAATGCAAGGCGAACGGGAAATTGGACTTTAATATTAAATCACTTGGTATAAGCAGCTCTTTACCTACAAACTTTTCTATAATTATTATTTGGTATCAGTGTTTTAATAACCAATCTAGTACCATTGCATAGTGTTGGCTGATTCGCGTTACGTAACGTGACTATTACCGCTGCAACCTTAAGCTGCAGGTTATGTGGTGGCATTCCCGGTAAGTCCAATGAAATCAAGAACTCTACGGGGTAGTTAACAATATTATCAGAACTTTATTGAAAAACATGCAATCTATTTACATACATATGTACATGTGATTTTATTGCGAATTTTAATTGAAGTAAGATTTTTTCTCCAAAATTGTGACGGTATTATCACTAAAAAATCTGGCAGCTCAAAAAAATACAAACTTAACTGTTGACATGTTAGAACAATTTTTGGTTTGGCCGAAGTTGAAGTTGATCTAGGGTTTTTTTTAGCGTATGCTACGTGTGTTTGCACGTTTACAAACTCATAAGCATACAAACAACCATAAGCTTCATAAAACCAGTTCGAACGAACATGTCGAGTCGTGAATAACTTATTTGTGTTTACAACAACAACAGAAGAAAATTAATAAATGAATTTTCTAAGTTTTCCGGAAAATTTTATATTTTTTTTCCATACAAACCATCTCCTTCATCTCCATAATTTCGAATCGAATAAAACAAAAATCAGCCGAATCGCTCCAGCCGTTTTCACGCCAACTCATTACATACGTGGACCATTTCATTTTTATATATGTATGTATATAGAAGATTATTTTCTTGAAAAATAAGTAGTGTTTTACCTTATTTACATGAAGAATTTCATCTTAACATAAATATATTTAAACGTTATGCGAAGAGCCATAAACCGGAAAAAGTCACTGTGCTTAAAATTGCGAATATATCAATTGATATCATTGCAGCCTCATTAGATGTAGAACATACCCATCTGTCTGTACGTAGAACTAATTTTCTTGAAGTTCGTTATTCATAGTTTCCGCTAGTATTTTCTTATTAGGTACTTGAGACCTGTTCTGTTCATACATCAACTGTCTTATCCCTTACATAATCAAGATGTTGTTTATATTATAGACGATGTCTAATAACAGTACCTAAATTTTTATTTCTTATCACAAATCCTGCAATTTGAAGGTTCATGTACGCCACAACTTTACGATTGGTATTTCATACAGCCTCTGTTTTTAAAACTGTTTCTTCGAGAGGTTTCACCGCACCCACAGATTTAGTGGCAAGACGCCATCGTACATACTGGTTCGAGTACCGAACCTTGTGGTACGCTGCCTGTTTCTTTGTTCTTTCATTGGAGTATTAGCAGAACATTTGCAATATTTTCAAGTTGACGGTATCAAACGTGTTTCTTACGTCTAAAGTAACAAGCAAACAGTACTCTTTAGAGTCTCTTCTCCAACGATTGCCTTCAGTTGTTTTCCTCATATTGCATTTTTGACAGGTCCTGTGCAGAATCAATATAAGCTCTTAATACTATTGGCGAGCGCTTTCGGTGCGATGACATCATTATCAAGCCGCGTTCTAGATAGTACCATCCGGAAGGAGTGGCAACAGTATACAATTTTATTAATTTTAATTATTAACAATTGTTAATTTATATTAACTAAATATGTTTTAATATTTTAAACAGTCTTTTTTAATTAAATTTAACTATATATTTTTTCAATATTTCGCTTTCCTCTGGAAAGCTTCTTCAGGAAATTAATTTTATAACAACAAAAATTATTAACAATTTGAAAAAAATTTTTGAAAACAATTGAGAAAAACATATAAAATAATTTTCTTCATGCATACATACAATTTTAAAATTTCAAAAATTTAAACATACAAAAAACAAGGAAATGGAAATTAAATAACAAAAAGAGGTCGAGTTAAAATAATAATCAAACAATTGTTAAAATTCTTTGTTTTTATTTAAAATAATTTCCTGAAGAAGATTTCTTTAATTAAAAAGACCTTTAGAAAAGATTAAAACATATTAAAACATATTTAAGATGAAAAATAAAAGGTCGATTAAAAAAAATAATGAAATAATTGTTTTATTAATATTTAATTTTTTGTTAATTTTTACACTTAAAAATTATAAGACTATTATTAAGACTTTCTCGGTTTTACTTGTTTTGATATTCTTGACAATTTAAATAATGAATTTCCTAAATAGGAAAGCCAAAGAAGTTTTGATTAATTTCTCTGTTGCATGCCAACTCTTAGAGGCAGCTATCATTATCGCTGTAACTCTTAGAGGCAGCTATCATTATCGCTGTAATCTTCCTTTTGTTTAGATATACTAATGATCTTGAATAAATAAAACAACGTGTTTATTTCATACTAGGAGGTGAATTTATATTTCTTTTATCATTTTTAAATGTCTCACAATCATACAATCGTATTTTTTTCATACTTGGATATGAATACAAAAGCTAATGATTTACTGTTGGACTGAATATAAATAAATCGTATAAAGAGGAGGTCCTGTTTAAAACATTTTATGCGGTCTAGGCCTCTTTAATTCAAAAATATTTGCCTTTAATAAAAAGGCTACTTTCCGCCATTATTCTACCGTATTTTAAGGGTTTTTGTGTTAAAGCAAAAGCATTTACATTCTTTTGATTTTAAATAAAATGTGTTAAAAAAGACTGAAAGTAAACAGTTTTTATTTTTTATAATAAAAAAAATGTAACACAACACATTGACAATTATTTTTAAGATGATCGTAGAACAATAAATTTATATATCAAGGACTTGCTGCAATAAAATGAAAGCTCAAAAATGCAAGCTGTTTGAAATATTCAAGACCTAGAAGGTTAGAGCAGGGAACAGAATGATAAAATATAATTAAGTCTATCCAAATTACTAATGCCATTAGGCTCAGGTCTCTTAAAATGTAAATATCATATATTATTGAGAAACTATAATTCATATATTAAAAAATTAACTTGCTCTAAATATTGTCAGGAAGATGATTAGTTTCAGTTATTATTTTATTAAAGTGAAATGAACTATTGTGTCTGATTACAAATTAAGAGGTTTATAAGAATAAGAAAACAACAACAAATTGATACAGTAAAACTCCATGAACTAAGGTTAATAATTAGAAAATAAAAACAACTAAGACAAAGAAAATAAAAACAACTAACATAGAACAAGAAGACACACAACCAAACAAATACCTACACTGAATAGTGATAACAACATCATCTATGTTAAAAGACGTTGAATTTGAGTTTTTGAGTATATATTAAAAACGCTTAAACAGAATATAAAAGTTCTCTTTAGCAAAAGTTTATTCCAATAGTGAACGTGATCGAGTGAAAACTTAAAAGTTTATTGAAGAAATAAACGTAATAATATATAAATTTTGAGGAGCTCAAGATTAATGCAGGAGGACCCTTTTTATTTTAAAGTAAACTAAATAACTCCTCTGCCTATTTTCCTATCTCATATATTATTGACAGTTCAATTTTATTATTGAAAGTTCAAAAACAAAACAAATTGTGTTTACAATAAACTGAGCCGTTAATTTTAAAAGTGGCATAAGTTACTTTGTTATTGTCATCTTTTTTATTTTAAATTAGTTTATATAACATTTTAATTTTTAGCCATTTCAACTAGTCTGTATTTAGTTTTCTTTCTGAAATGGATTTTTCTAATGATTGTGTTGAAATAAAATCTTTTTTCTCCATGTTGTGTACTGTGAAGGATTTTTTCGTCAGGGGGCTATTACTACTATTACTATTTTGTCCTTTACATAAGTCACTATGTGCAATAATATATTTTTGAGTTGTGACATTCTTAGATATTTTATACAACACGAAGCAACCTCCTGAGAATAAAAGAATAACAAAATAATGCTAATTATGTGTAGTATACTATAAGATATCACTATAATATAGTTCAGTAAACCAGTAAACTGCACTATTCTTTCGAACTAATAAAAATAAGTCCAATAATCACAACAATACTTCACACACACTTATTACATGTTTCCATTTCTTTCACACTAAGCTCGGTAATTAATTTCCTGAGTACAGCGACTAACGCCACTTTCAAAATAAACATTTTTGTTATACCGTTAATTATCAACACTCCCGTCAAATAAATCTCAATACTTCTTAATTTCAAATTTATAAAAAATGAAAAAAAAAAAAACTGTTCAGTTGTGACTTATGCCACTTTCAATGTAAACGGCTCAATTGACAGTTTTACTTTCTTATTCCAAAAATTTATAAAAATGCTTATTAAAAACAAATTGTAGTATACAAATAATAATAAAAACTAAAACATAACATGCCATCCAATATAAAACATTTTTACATCTTTATTTTATATTTTACAAAAATATAATTATAATTAATTATTTTAAACAAAAGTTTTATTGATGTACATATAATCAAAACAAAGCTCGTTATCCGAATAATTATTTTTTTAATATGAACAAATTCTTTGTAAGTTCTTCGTAAGCCTTGCATTTTTAACCTTTTTTGGGTGCTTTGCTTTTTATTAAGAAGATTAATAAAAAATCAAAAACATATGTTGATTTTGCTGAAAACAATAAAAACATTTTTTATGGATCTAACTACCCGGATAAATATATTAATTTTTATACATCGTTAATTACAACGTGACAACTGAAAATAGTGGCATTGCCAGAAGCAAAATACTAATTTTACTAAAGCATACATTAGCTAAAGTACTGTTTATGAATACCATTTTTTAACAAATGTCTGTTAGCTTTAAAGTGATTGTTAACTAACGTGTACTTTAAAGCTCAAGTAAGCGTTTTTAGCATATAGCCGTTAATATTTAAATAGTTTAATAAATTTGATATAACCTTAGTTATACTTTTTTCTCTTATTTTTTGCAGTAATTTGTTACCTAAGAGATGTGTGTTTTTTAAAATATGAAATTTATTTTTCAATTATGGCAACACCGGCAACATGATAGCTTTGACATTTAGTTTTTCGACCTATTCGTAGTAGATGCATTGGCAGTTGTTACAATAAATCAATTTCGCACGAAAATCGGATTAAAATTATTGAAATGCGCTATTAAAATGGTGGTTCTGATGAAGTTACATTTCATAAAATTCGTGATATTTTCGGGCAACATAATCGTCCTTCTGAGAACGCTATTAAATTTGAGTGGACTGGCTCGATACAAAATGTGCTAACATTAAGGCGTGTTCTACCGGGTCGTTCAACTAAAAACATCGCAACCATGAACTGCTATCGCGTGATTATTGGTCGCGATGTTAACAACTGAATTTTTGCCTACTATTCACTGACATGTGGTTTCAATAGGACAGTGCCACATGTCACGCTGCCAATGAAACAATCAATTTATTGAAAATTAAATTTCAGGACAGTCAGCGGTTAAGGACATAGTCTGAAAACTCAAAAGTGATTATTTTTCATACAACAATAAATACTACAAGGAAGTTAAAATAAGGGGAAGCATTGCTATTACGTATATGCGTGTTCCCCTGGAGGCACAAGTCGTTTGTATGTAAAAGAATATATTAAAATTGGGAATTTTTCTTCGCCGATAGGTGCAAGTCAATACATACTTCAATAAAATCAGTTTTATCGACGAGTATTTTACCAACAGTACCAACAGTTTAATAAGCTGCAAAAAATAACTCTAAGTAAATAAGATGATACAGCAGTCGCTTATCGAGAGTTTGTCAAATAAGGAACGTGAATAAAAATTATGTAGGTATCCTCTCACGTTGGCAAAAAATAATTTGAATGATCTGCAAATTAGTTTAATGTTACATTACTAACGGTAATATAAATATATATATATATATATATATATATATATATATATATATATATATATATATATATATATATATTTATATAGTTTTTTAAACGATCTTTTTTATCTTTAATAAATATCTTTTTTCTTTTTTAAGATCTTTTTTTATATATTTTTTCTTTCAATATTTCGCTTTCCTTTGGAAATTTTTTCCTGAAGAAGCTTTCCAAAGGAAAGCGAAATATTGAAAGAAAAAATATATAAAAAAAGATCTTAAAAAAGAAAAAAGATATTTATTATATATATTTATCTAAAAAAGTGTTACAAGCACATCCATGATAGACTTAAGATATGACTATTATAAATTTTAACGTTTTTGTTTTTAACGTTTCAACGTTTAATTGCAGTTTAGTTTATTCATTAAAAAAAATAAAATAATTTGCTTGTAAAAACAAAATTCGCTTATGAAGCCCATGATTTTTAGCTGTCGCAACTTCTTACTAACAGTTGGCAACCTTCGTATAAATCAATACCGGGTGTTATTTCTATCACCATCAACATGTTTTTATTATCAATCAGTTCTTCAATTATATAATTTTTCTCCGTGGGTTTATTAGACATCTGGATATGATATAAATGAACTTGTATGGTTCTCTCGTTCATTGGTGGTCCTATTTCGTTAATCACATCGCGGATTTTGAGTTTTAAAGCTGAGATCGATTTGATTGACTCCGTATAGACTCTGGCCTTAACATACATAGCTCCCCAAAAATTATCCAGTAGCGTTAAATCACACGATTGACTGTTTCATTGGCTGTGTGACATGTGGCACCGCCCTGTTGAACTCACGTGTCAGTGATATCTACGTCGTTAATAACAGGTCAAAACTGAGTTGTTAGCATCTCACGATAGGCTGATCAATTGGCCGTTACCGTATTTCCAGCATCATCTTCAAAAAAAAAACGGCCCAATAATGCCTCCAGACCACATAGCGCACCATACAGTGATGTTGAGCATGCAAAGGCTTCTCAATAATGCGCGAATTTTGCTTGTTGACATACTCTGACAAGTAAAAATGGGCTTCGTTTGAAAAAATGAGTTTTTCAGAAAAACCAGCCGATTGTTCTTGAATGAATTGAGCGATGTGAATGGTCGGTCGGCTTCAATTCCTGCACCTTGTAACGCTTTAAAGAAAAAGTGTTGCGCAAAATTCGCAACGTGGTGTTTTTGTATAACCCCAATTGTTGAGAAGGTCGAGGAATTGACAAATTTGGATCTGCTTCAACACTATGGTTGGGATATTTTCAGTTAAGCGACCCGGTTGAACAAGATGCTCGCACATTTTGTGTAGCTTTAACAGAACCGTCATTTTCATAGTGGATTTTAATTATTTTAATGCGATTTTCGGAAATTGAATACTACGAATATAGTTTTCGTTTGCGTCTATTGACGTCTTGTCGGTTTGACCTGCCACGCCGCATACGGTTTTTTATTGCCAATAATAATTGAATTTTTATGAGTAAATGGAAGTATTGTGTTATTTTTTTATTCAAACATATTGCCATTTGTTTGATAACAAGCCTTTGCCTTGATGGGCATATTTTATTGGTAAGTTTCTGCTGAATTTCCACATATTTTTGTTTTTATGAATAATATGGATGATTTGCTCAGTGGTTGCTATTTTTTAAATTTCGTTAAATACAATTTGTATATAACTTGATTTTCTGTTCGTATTTTATTTAGTTGATAGCTTTAGTAATAATGGTATTTACCATAAAGTAGACAAACTTCAGCTCTAAAACAATTTGCTGATCCATGGTCGTACAGGACACATTTTGAGCATTGTGTGGAACTTCGTTTATTGAACAATGATTTTACTTTTATAATGTCGTCTTCAATAATTTCCAGCATATAATGTGCATCATTCTCATTTGAAAGAGATTGTTACCTCACAATCTCTTTCCAATTGATGCCCTTGAGGTTATAAGAGTTTTTAGGCTCAACTTTAATTGCATCCACATCGAAAGAAAATTATTCTCAAGGCTAAAAAAACTTTAATATTATTTCTATTCAGCTTTTGAATTTTATTTGGAATGCAAAATTTTCCATTTCTGTTGTTTTTTTATTCAAATACCAGGATAAAATGCAACATGATAAAAGCATTAAGAAATAACAATATTCAAAGTAAAAAAACCTTCACTTCTACATAAGTAAAAGTGAATCACAGTTCCACTTGTACTGCGTTGCGCTTACGCTTGTCCCAGCATGTTTAATTTTAAATGCTCTTCGAGTGTTTTTATGACTTAAAAAACCGAATCTATGAGTACTTTATGTAGTATGACTTTTATTTCATTTATGCTTTTTGTTGTATGTATTTCTAAACCACAAAATATAAAAGTACTTAAAATGTTTTAAGCGTAATTTTGGGTGGATAAAAAACTGAAAATTTAAAACTGTTGGAACTTAATTTTTGTTTTGTTTTTGAAATAACCTTGGTTTGGTAAATTTATGTATGTTGGCTTGTAGTAAAGCAGGGTTTCATTATGCATTTTTTGGTAAAATATTGGTTGTCATTACAAATAAACGACCAAGTGATTGATTTAATATCTGACAACTATTTCTTAATAATAATAATATTTGAGATTTTTTTTGTTAAGGAATTATTTATTTATTTATTACTAAATATTCTAAAAAGTAAATTTATAGAATATTATTAAAAGGCGCCGGGTGACAAGACCATTTGCGCACGAATATAAAAACATAATTTACAACAAAAACAAATTAGATAGTATAAAACTGAAAAACCAGTAAGGCCAGAATAATTCAATAAAAAATAGAAAACTAAAAAGTGAGATAAAATGATGTGACAATAAAAAATGTGAGAATAAAAAAATTATATGTATTCAAAATGTGTAAAATAAAAAGTTTCCAGACAGTGGTTTCAAACACTCCGAATGCCATGACGTCCCAAGGAATCCCATATTTTTTGGAAGGTTTTTTCCGGTTGAGCAGTCAAGAAGTTTCTCGATTGTTAAATCAGTTTTTGAGTTTGGACATTCCGAAAGGATATGCGCAACCGTGAGAGTCTCATTACAGAAACTGCATGGAGCTGGGTTGCATTTGTTGTAGTAATGTTGCGTCGTAAACAGAGTTTTCCCTACCCTTAAACGACCAAGCGTGATGCACTGCGCACGTGTGTACTTTGGCCTTTTAGCCACTTGATTCTGTTGGCTTTGAAAATTCTTGAAGGGGTTTGACAAAGCTTTAGGGAAGCACGGTACATCATATATTTCATTCAATTTTTAAGCATTTTTTGCAGCGCCATCTGCCAGTTCGTTCTCATGAATCCCAATATGTGATGGAATCCATAGAAGCATTAACGCACTACATTGCACTGGGATGTGCAAAATGGCATCATATAAACCGTTGTGATTCTAACAGCACTTAGGCTATCAGTGAAAATAATTGTTTTACTTCTTTTTAGACATGCACAGTCAACTGCTTTTTTAATTGTAAACAATTCAGCAACAAATACCCCAACAAGATCTGGTACACGTTTTTCCAAAATAATACTAAAGTTTAAATTGTCAGAACTTTCTACCAATGAAAAAGCTGATGCACCAATACAGAACGAGCCGTCCGTGACGAACAGCATTTCCGGAGAAAACCCAGCTATCTTCTTTGACATCAGTTTATGGAAAACCGAAGAATCAGTAATGTATTTGTTAAAGTGTGATAAACTTTCGTCGACCTTCAGTAAATGCTTTGTAATAACGGATGATTGTGGCTTAAGAGGCATTAATAGATTAGCGTCTTTAAGAAGAGTGATTATCTTCCAAATGGATGTGCGCGCTGCTGAGGGCTTTTGTATATTTCGCCAAAAGGTGTTGTGCAGCTTATCATTGGCTATTGTAATGGATCTTGAAGCCATTGCTACTGAGCACTTTTCAAGAAGGAATTTAAAATCAAGAAAATCTGCCTCGAGTCTAAGTAGCCTTACCGGAGTAGGTCTCAGAAGACCCGATGCGGTTCTGTAGCACTTGTTTATAGCAGTGTTTAAGATATTAACGTTCTTGTTTGACGTCCATCCATAAAGAGTAATCCCATGCCGAATGCCGCCCATAGTTAGAGATTTACATATGGAAAGAGCTGTCTCCACATGAGGGCCCTTACCTCGGCATTATATTTTTAAACTATTCAATACTTTTTATCACCTTTTAGCTATTACTTTTTTATACAAATAGAGGGTGCTTTTTATAGTGGTGTAGAACTTTGAAACAAAAAAATTTTTTAATTGACATTGGCATTATAATTTAAATATGACTCCTGGCATATGACTGCCGTTATTTTCGAAGTGTACGAAACAATGCTTTTACTAGCCTAAGCAAAATAAGGATCAACGGCAATTTTGTTGTGGTTACATTTTGAAGGCGTTGATCAAGCGTCAGTCTATAAAAACACCCGATGTATTGGCAATGCCAATAAATATATTACAATTTGTGAGAGTCCATAACCAATATTAATATAGAAAATATTGTTGCGAAGATGATTTGTTAAGTTTTTAAAGAAAATATATAATTATCAGTATAAAAAAGAAAATGAAATGATCCCTTGTGCATTTTACAAGAAATCTTATACACACCAGAAAATAATAACATGCTTATAAGAAATTCTACGAAATAAGAATAACAACAGAAAACAAAAACAACTAACACAAAACAAAAACGAAACACACAGCATAGCATGCGCCTACTCTGATATCAACAACTATATGGGCTGATGTTAAAGAAGAATATTCTTGTATATGCGAGAACCGCTCGAAACAGCTAGCTATATAAGCACCACTTCCTAGGCAAAGAAATGAATTCACCTAGAGTCATCAGTGAGTAAATACAACAAAGTTATTTTGTGTGTATTAAATAAATTGTTTAAATTTATTTAAGTCTAAATTGCTGTGTTATTTATCAAAGCACTTATTATAAGCAAACGTTTATTAAAAGAAATAAACGTAATAATATATTTTCTCTCGTAATATTTAACAAAAAGTACTAAATAAAATTGAGCCACATTTCTATTAAATTTTAGAATATAATTATGAATTTCTTTTAAAAAAGATGCGTTTACTTTCGTGTTCTTTTTTTTTTCTTGAGCAGAAAAGGTTGCAATGATTACTGTATTTAAATGTATTTAAATGTTTACATAAAGTAGGTAAAATAAAAAGAAGGCAAGGCCTTTCAATACTTTAGATAAGCTGCAAAGCCCAGCACAAATAATTCTCAATTGAGAGGCTTTAAAATTGAAATTTGTGGTGAATTAGAAATTAAAAAATAGGACATTTGACTTTTTAATCAGCAAAGCACTTTTTAAATATAATGCAGCGAATTATTTTAAATCATTGAATGGCTAAAAAAGCACTTTTCCTTAAATGTAATGGTACCTTTTAAATTTATTAATTAGCATTTTAGGAAACACAAAATTAGATACAAAAGACACTGGTGCAGTGTTTAAGTCTTTGTTTTATTTTTATGATTATGTACTACCCAGCTTTTATGGCAGTTTTTATATGGCTTCAATATTTTGCAGAAAGGCTTTAGTGGCAAGGCAGTATACAGAAAATAATTAAACACCACATTTAACTGAAGTATTATTTATTGTCTTTAAAAACTTTTGTGTTTGAAAACTTATCTATTGTTTATCTCGGATCCACTAAATTAATTAGATTGAGGAGGTAAAAACTCTCTAAATAAACAACAATATAACAGAAAGACGCAATGAAGCCCTTGTAACGTTTATTTTTATTGCCAGTCGGTAAGTTAACCGTTGTATCATTTCTGCTTTTTCAATGTTTCTGAAAATATTTTTGGTTTTTCTTAATTCGTCCATCTTGCTAGCACTCGCAGTAATGTGGCCAGGAAACGAGATACATTTGAATTCGTAACAATGTTTTTGATTTGCCATTTTATCTCTCTAGTCAAAATCACACTTTAAATGATGGTATTTTCTGGGTGCAATAAATACTATCTGTGGTTTTTATTGGTTAAACTTTAATTTTCCTATACGACATATACTCATAATCATAAGCCTGTCACATATATTTTGACGTCAAGTTTTTGTGTTTGTTTTTTTTTTGTTTATATTTTTTCTGACATTCTGTTTTTTAAATGTAATTGCTAAAGGCAATTTTAGACTATATTACTGAGTTATGTGACTTACCAAATGTTTAAATGTAATGAGACCGCGTTAATCAAATGTTCAAAAATATGTTAAAAAATATCAACATTTTTTTATAGTTTATTATTATTTTATAGTTATTATTAATAATAAAAAATAAAGTTTAAAAATTTGTTATTAAATAAAGACCTATGGCTGTATGCATTAAAAACGCTTACTTGAGCTTTAAAGTACACGTTAGTTAACAAACACTTTAAGGCTAACAGGCGTTTGTTAAAAAATGGTATTCAAAAATAGTACTTTAGCTAATGTATGCTTTAGTAAAATTAGTATTTTGATTCTGGCAATGCCACTATTTTCAGTTGTCACGTTGTAGTTAACGATGTATAAAAATGAATATATTTACCCGGGTAGTTAGATCCATATAAAATGTTTTTATTGTTTTCAGCAAAATCAACATATTTTTTTTTTTGGTTTTTTTATTAATCTTTTTAATAAAAAGCAAAGCACCAAAAAAAGATTAATTTGCAAGGCTTACGAAGAACTTACAAAGAATTCGTTCATATTAAAAAAATAATTATTCGGATAACCAGCTTTGTTTTGATTATATGTACATCAATAAAATTTTTGTTTAAAATAATTAATTATAATTATATTTTTGTAAAATATAAAATAAAGATGTTAAGATATGTTATATTGAATGGCATGTTATATTTTAGTTGGATAACCTACTGTCCCCAATGAGCGTCTTGGCCTTCTCCTGTACGCGGCCGAGCAACTCCATAATAGACTTTAGGGCACCGGCCCATACATGAGAGTTGTATTAAATTTTGGATGGATGTAGGTGGTAAAAACAGAACGGAGATCGGATGGAGTGAAGTGTGTTTTATACCGTTTTAGAAAACCGTGACACTTGAAAGCTTGTTTAGAAACCTGAATAATGTGTTTAGGCCATTGAACATGACAAGAACATCAAGAGCTTCCGATTCCGTAATACCTATATCACCAATAGTAACAAATGCAGCACCATTTTCGAACACAGATCTAAGCGTAAGCATGCAACATTGAGTTTTACGGGCATTTAAATCTACTCTATTTACACGACTCCATTCCGAGATTGTTACGACATCGTAACTGAGCATATCGTTCATGTTCCGCCTTTCTGAATCCACCTTCAACTAGTACGGTCCGAATGAATACGAATTACAAATGGTGCAGTCATCTGCGAGAGAGTAAATAGGGTTGAAAGTTTAACAAAGAAGGTCATTTAGAAAAATAAGAAATAGGGTAAGAGAAAGAACGTAGCCTTGAATTAATCTTGAACTCGCCTGGTCAAATCCCATATATAACAACTCCAGTAGTGTGATTACTGAGAAAACTCGATATAAATCCGGAGAAATTATCAGCGACATCGAAAGCAACAAGTTTTGGCTGAAGTGCATCATGCCACACTCTATCAAACGCATTGGAAATATTTAAAGCCACACCTTACTCTCCTTGAAATGCCCCCCCAGGGGCATATAAATATGGTCATTATAGAATATTCCACTATCTAGACACAGTGCAACTGGTGAAAAAGGGAGCCCAGTCCCCTTCAGTCAGACAGGGAGACAACTAAAATGTCCACTTTATTTCCACGGGAATCAGTAAGCTCGCAGAGTTCATTATTTGTCTCTTTAGACATTTAGTAGTTTTCTGGCTGATTATTGAGGTTGGCCCCTATATGGGAGTATCGTGGTGGTTGTGGTTTTGCGGCCCCATAAGGGATTTATGAAAATTATGGTGGCCAGGATCATTTCATTGATAATGACACGCAAAGTAAATGATCCAGTCCAGTGAGCATGCTTGACATGTGTTCTGGACAGGAGTTAGAAAGTCTCCAACTCTTTAGCAAGGTGTGATGGTTTGCAGCCCTGTCCTGGAATCATTAAAGTTACAACTAGGTGGTTCTGTTGCTTAGAATTATGCCTTCGGCTATCTAGGACGCATGTATGACGTTCCAAATTATACAATAGAGTGGTTTGTCCACCATCTGATTAAGGCGACATAGCCAGGAGCGGATGTAAAACAAATCACACTCTCTTCGAAATGCTTCCCCCCGGGGGGTCAACTGGACAATTCACTATATTTGTACGGGAATCCGTGAGCCCTAGAGTTCCGCTATTTGTCTTTAGGCATTTAGCTGTTCTCTGGCTGATTATTGAGGTAGGCCTTTCGGGAGTATCGTGATGGCTGTGTGTTTCGAGGCCCTCCTTTGAGTTTGAGGGTCGGATCATTCACAATGAACACAATGTATGGTTCAGGTCCAGTGAGTATGAATGCCGTCGTGTTCTTAATTATATTAAGCTTCATGCGCTCTGAACCAGGAGTTGGATAGTCTCCTTTAGCAAGGAGTGAAGGCTGCGGCCTACTTCGGGCTTTCGAAGTTGCAACTAGGAGTGACCGGAGGATATACGTATCCGAAGGGCAAGGATGGCGCTACATACCATCCACAGTGGTTTGACCATCATCTGATTATGGTGCAGATGTAAATCTTATCACATCTCCCCGAAATGCTTTATGGAGTTGTACTATTGTTCCGACAGGAAAGTCAGCAAGTTACTCGTAGAGCGCCCCCTACGGAAACCATACTGCCGGTCGCTAAGTAATCTGTTGGACTCCAGGTAACTTACAAGATGAAAATTAATCATACTTTCCATTACTTTGGAAAATGCAGAACAAATTGCAATTGGGCGGGTTATTAGCCTCAACCATCTTGCAGATTGGCGTTAGATTAGCAACCTTCCAACACTTTGAAAATATTCCGGCATGATACAACATGTTGAAAAGGGCTGCTAAAGGACGTGCTAGCTCGAATCCCATCCAGCCAAGTAGACTTGATGGTGTTGAGGTCTGTTAAAACCTTTTTAACTGCTTTATCAACAGGGGGTCATTGTTGAAAGGAGTCGGAATTGACCAACTAGAATTATTATTTACTCTTTTAACAAATGGACAAAAGATCTTGCTACCCCGAGGAATAGTACAGATTTTTCTTACGCTTTAGTACATTGGCACATGAATATCTTGATCTTTTGCACAGCGAATCAGTATCTGTGTTTTTATTTCTACGCCAGATACTGAATGTTTTCTCTATTGATCTGACTGCAATTTGCACGTCTGATTTAACTAGGCCTTCGATATGGTTTTAATTGCAAATTTCTTTGGATGGAATAAAAGTTTTCATTCCAAACAAAATCATGTTTGCAACCATTTCCGCTATGGCATCGACATTATTGTCCAAGAAACATAATTTCCAATTGAATTGCTTAAAAATGCGTTGAGCTCGTTCCAACGAGCCTTCTAATAAATATATTTTAAACGTTTAGTAGCTGATTTCGAAACGTTGTGAAGTTCTGTATATAAAAAGGAAGCGGCGGTGGTGCAGTGATCGGAATTGCCAAGAGGTACACAAGCACTAACTTCATACTTTTGGGGTGTGAAGTAAGAGTGTGATTTGTTTTACATTCGCACCTGGATATGTAGCCTTAATCAGATGGTGGACAAACCACTATTGTATAATTTGGAACGTCATACATGCGTCCTAGATAGCCGAAGGCATAATTCTAAGCAACAGAACCACCTAGTTGCAACTTTAAAGATTCCAGGACAGGGCAGCAAGCCATCACACCTTGCTAAAGAGTTGGAGACTTTCTAACTCCTGTCCAGAACACATGTCAAGCATGCTCACTGGACTGGATCATTCACTTTGCGTGTCATTATCAGTGAAATGATCCTGGCCACCATAATTTTCATAAATCCCTTATGGGGCCGCAAAACCACAACCACCACGATACTCCCATATAGGGGTCAACCTCAATGATCAACCAGAGAACTATTATAAGTCTAAAGAGACAAATAATAAACTCCGCGGGCTACTGATCCCCGTGGAAATAAAGTGGAGCTTCCAGCTGTTTGCCTGTCTGACTTCAGGGGACTGGGCTCCCTTTTTTCCCCAGTTGCACAGATCTAGATAGCTGTTACGTACTATAAAGACCATAAATGTGTCCTCGGGGGGGTGTAAAGTAAGAAAACGAGAGCGCAGAAATTTTACTTTATTGTTATTTGGGTATTATTTTACGTCAACCCGCTTTAAATTTGGTTTGTGAAGGAACCGCCTTTGGCTATTTGCCATCTTCAGTGTTCTCTATATACCAGTTGCGTTTTATTGTCAGCTGTGTTAATATAGTTTGTCTTGTTCCTGTCTCTCTTCGTGTTATTCCTATTGCCTTCGTTACTTTCTCTATTTTGTCTGTCTCTCATTCTTCCTCTTCATTCGTTTCTCTTCCTTCCTAAATCGTTTCACGCCCACTTTACAGTTCTATGAAAATATATCACCAATATTTTTATTAGCACAATTAATCTACTTTAGCATTGCAAATACTGAATATTCTTTTTATACTTAAGATGCATATGATTATGATGTGCGAAAACTAGTTTAAGTTTTCACACAGAAACAAAATATTTGTTCATTTTACTTGTTTGTTTTAAAATTTCAGAAAGTTTTTAATATTCTTATTCGATTATTATTTTTATTCGACGTTTTTATTTAATTAAATATGTATTAATCTTCAGGAAGAAGCGTTCCATACGAAAGTGAAATATTGAAAAAATATATCGTTAAAATTTAATTAAAGAGACCGTTTAAGAGATTAATACATATTTAATTGTTTTTATTATTTTAAAGAGCTTTTTATATTACTTAAAAGCCGTTGGATTATAAAACATATTTACATACATATATTAAATAATTAATATTTTATTGAAAATTAAAAAAAAAATTAAACATATATTTTTACCTGTTAAATTAAAAATTCGGTTAAAAATTTTTTGACTAATAAGAGAAGTGAACAGATGTTGCCAAGAAATTGTACAATTAAAAAAAAAAAACTTAATCTTCATAAATACTTGGACTTCACGATCGGGAATTTTAAAATTTTGAACTCCCGATTAATAAAATTGAAAACAAGGTCTGCCGAACAGTGGACTGACTGGTTGTAATCCCACTATTTTAGTGTACAGCCTGTTTGGCTCTCATACAACTGTATCATTTCAGCAATAATGTTTTAAAAGGATTGTTTTATTAAAAAAAATAATTTAATGTTCATATTCACGGACATTCCAAAAAAAAAAAAATTATTTCTCTTATTTAGCTTGTCATACTTCATTTAATACTTGCCATAGTTTACTTTGTGTTACTACGAGTAAAATAAGTCAAACTTTAAAAGTCAAAAACTATTTCGTGTTTAAAACAATAACGCAACCATTCTGGGTTAAACAGATAATGCAGTTAGTAGAAAGGTAAAGTTATTTTATTTTTAATTAAAAAATTTAAAACAACACTTTTTGTTTTTTTATTTAATTCAAACATCTCATAATTACGCTAAAAGCAAAAAAGTGCCAAGAAGCACTGCACTGCTGCTCTGCTGAACTATTTCTTCTCTGAAGTATTTCTATTTCAAGTTTAATGGAACTTCTTACTCTATATAACAAAAACAATAATAATAAAAGTCTTTTTTTATAAGTTCACCACAAAATGTTCACACATTGGAAAGTGAAAATATCTGCATTAATTAAATGAAGAAAAGTTAGTTTATTGTTTTAGTGTTAGCTATACGCATGTGTGATCTATTTTTTTATCTAAGTTTATGTGTTATTGTGCTTAAAGTAGAACGTTAAATAATTCAAATTCTTTGATTTGTTTTAAAATGTATATAAAGCAGAGAGGTTATTGTAACATAATAATCCTTTGTATTTGAACCTGCATTCCGTTTTTTATTTTTATAAAACTGATTTCCCTCATCATATACCTATTTTTAAGGAGATGATTTTTTAAATTTTAAAAGGAAATAATTATCAATAAAAGAGTAAACGAAATGATCTACTATGCATTTTACAAACTGCTTAGTTTTCTAAGAAATCTTACACACGCAAGACAACAACAACAATAATACACTTTTAAGAGTTACTACGAAATAAGATAGACAACAGAAAACAAAAATAATAAACACAGAACAAAAAGAAAACACACTGGAAAACAGGCGCCTAAACTCAATGATAATAACAACAACATGGGGTGACGTTAAAGCAGAATATTTTTGTATGTGCGAGAACCGCTTGAAACAACTATATATATAAGCACCACTTGCTGGACAAATTAATGAATTCAAGTTGAGTCATCAGTAAGTAAAGACAGCAAAGTTACCATCGTCTTATTTAAAGCTCTAAAATACTATGTTACTTTTTTGCAACAAAAGAACTCAAAGTAACAAAACGTTTATAGCAAAATTATAGTATAGCGTTTTAGAGTTTTAATTAGCTTATATGATTTACTTATTTTCAATATACACAAAATAATCAAGCGTTTCTCGCATATACAAGAATATACTACTCTCACATCACCCCATATAGTTGTTGTTTTTACCATTCAGTGTAGGCGACTGCTGTGTTTTGTGTTTTGCTTTTGTTTTGTGTTAATTGTTTTTATTTTCTGTTGTTTATCTTATTTGGTAGAATTTCTTATAAGCATTTTGTTGTTGTCTTGTGTGTATAAGATGTTTTAGAAAACTACGCATAGTGGGTCGTTTCCTTTACTTTTTTACTGATAATTATTTTCTTCTAAAACTTAATAAATCATATTCATAATTTATTCTAAACTTTTTTTTGGGTATGATTTTACGTCTCTCTATATAGAGAGAACACTAAAGATGGCAAATAGCCGAAACTAGTTTATTCACAAACCAAATTTGACGCGGGTTGACATAAAATCATATCCAAATAAAGTAAACCCCGTCGAAGAATATACGCACACATATTCTAAACTCTTCAAACGCGAAACCATTTTCTTTACAAATGGAATAGTAAGTTCACTTTAAATTATATGCACAAAAGAATGTGGGGCTTGCATGTATATTAATGGCTTAAAAAATACTTTATGTTTGTTAAATAATTATAATTATGTTAAATGAAATAAGATAAGATTTTTAAATGATAAATAAGTCAAACAAAATTTATACTTTTAATGACTTCAAATATGCTTACATCACATTTCAAGTCAACCACATAATGCAATTGAATTAGATCAGTTTTATTAATGAAATTTTTATCTTTTATCTTTTATCCCGTTAAAAGTATTTATATTTGCAATTTTATTAACATAATGTTGAAATAATGGAAAATGTTTAAAGATTAAATATTAAAAAAGATTAAGTCATTATTGTAGAAAGCTGCTCAAGTTTTAATGTTCACCGTGAAGAGTAAAAATTTTCATCGAATTTAAGCAGTATTTTTGTTTTTTTTACCATATTTAATTTATTTAAAAAGGATTAAAGATAAAAGCTTATAAGGAGAAAATATAAAAAAAGATAATATATAAGAAGATTAAAGATAATTTTTCTGATATTTTAACACAATAAATTATATGTAAAATAATTAAGCAATAAAGTGAACTACTGGTTACAAAATGCGTAGAAATTATATACACACACAAAAACAATTTGATATGCTGTTTACTAACTGCTTGGCATGAAAGATAAGAAAAAATATGTGTATGCTGTTCACCATCTAAACGCGCAAGACAAAAACTAATTTCACAACAACAAACATGCATGTTGTTTACCATCTGCGCAGTTTTCTAAGAAACCCTTTTTTACAAAAAAACAACTACAAATATTTTGAAATAAATGCCAAGCAGAAACATTATCAGCCTAAAAACAAAAAGAAAAATACACACGGGCATACAGGCGCCTATACATCGAATAAATAACATACAACAACAAAATGTGATACAAAGGGAGTAGAAGATTCTTAAATCTTCTAGACTTTAAATGGACAAATATAAATAGGGCAGCGTCAGAGTGGATAATCAATCAGTGTAAAATTAAACAACGTGTGGTAAAGACGTGCATCTTAAGTAAATTGTTCTGAAATGTCAACTTTGTGTAGTTAACATTAATAAAATTGTTATTAATTTAAAAACTCTAAAAACTGGTGTTATTTATTTTGCAATAAGGAACTCACAACAAAACGTTTATAAAAGGTATAAATGTAACAATATAATAAACAAAACGAAACATAATGATTTGACCCTGTACAAGTAACACTTTTGATTGCTGCATTAATTATCATAAAATTAAACGGATGTTAAAAAATATAATTAAATTGCATGTTTTTTACGTATTTTTGTTTTTTTTTTTGTATATATTTACATTTATGCGTCTGCATTGCGGCCAAGCATAAATATAGAAACACATTTATACAAATATTTATACATAAATTAAGGATTTGTAATGTAACTATACATTTAAATTCAACATAATACAACATTTACTTAACACGCTCTTATTTTTTATTTAATTGTGACATGTTTCTCCATTACAGGAAAAATTATAACTTTTTGATATACAAAATAATTTTGTTTTAGAAAATATTTAGTTAGAAATGAATATAATTTAGAAATAACATTAGACTTAGTAAACGTAAAACCAAAATAGTAAATATTTTGTTCAGTCGCATACTTTGTAATTAAGCCAGATATAAAGTTTTTAAAACATTGAAATAAAATTTTTGGTTGCCAGTGTAATCTTGTGTGATTTACTTTGTTCCTCTGAGCTGAGCTGAGCTTGAATTCGAATTGTTGTTTACTTATAAACTTATACAAATATTCATATTAAAAAACTTTGTGATATAAGTGAGACTTAATATCTCGTAAGCCTTCGCGTACACATCGTCATCAAATGTGCTGCGGCACCGATAAAGCTACCTTCTTTACCATAGAGGCTCCTATTAAAAATGAAGGACACATAAAAAATAATGGCAAAAATAATTTTGCCATCTAAATTCCTTTTGAGTATTCCTTCTAGTGTTGGAGCAGAGCTTGACGTCTTTATATTAACTTAATGGCCATCTTACGTCTACAGAATGAGTACCTGTAGTCTATTACAGGATGAGTACCTCTACTATGTATACTGACGATGTCGTCTTGCCAAAAAGGTGTTCTTATTGATTTATTTAACTGTTTGTACGTAGCAAGTAAGCTACCGATATATATTTTAGTCATTAAATCTGTCAAAGAACGGCTGAAAGCCTTATTATGGTTTATTTAGAAAAAGGGACATCTATACAACATAAATCAACAGCAGAGGAAGAGAAAGTACACAATTGTCTTCTAGTCCCTTGACAATAATACAATTTGTGGCATGAGATTTATTTTTTGTTGTTTTGATAGTCCTTGTGCCATTTTGATTTTCACTGAGAACGATTTTTGGTTGGTATTTGATCTCTGTCAGTAAAATTGATATTTTAATTGATGTTATTTTTGCTTAATACAACACTTTCTGTTATTTTTATTTTTACACTTTTGTTTTTAACATGCAACAGCCAGAATTTACAATTTGTTTATGCATACATATATGTATGCTGAATATTTTACTGTTTTTAATATTACTGCAAATCGGATTTATAATTAAAAATAAATGAAAAATATTTGAAATATTGATTGCAATTTGTGGATATAAATAAAATTTGTTTTTATTTGTTTTTTGAAAATGGTTTTTGGTTTGTGTTCTGTAATTGATCGAAATTCGTTTAAAATTTAAAAATCATAAATTTTTGAATTTTAAAAAGTCAGTCAATGACCAGAGATGCCAAGTGTACCCAACATCCCTGTTGGTTTTGGATTTAAGAAAATTTTCCAATTTGTACATACGAGTATAAAGAAGAATTTAAAATATATTTTAATTAAATATTAAATTTTAATTTAATTAAAATGTATTTATTTAAATACTATAATAGCAAGATATTGTGTCAATAAAACTAACATAAAAAATTAACCAAATTTTTCTGTCAAGGTTACCAACACAAAAATTTGAGGTAAATTTTCCAATTCAATTTAGCTAGTATTTATTGTTCAGAAATGAAATTTTTTTCAAACATTCCCAATTTCCTGAAAGTCTTATTGCAGTTTTTAATTTGGGTCATTTTGTTTCTTTGTTTGATTATTTATTTGTTTTCATTTCCTGTACAACACGACTAAATCTTATTTTTATAGTACAGGAATGTATTGCGTTACACTCAAAATTAATATAATTTTTTTTTTAAAGTTAAATTATAAGTAAAATTATAACTAAAATAAGTGTTTTAAAATAAAGTTAAATAAATAAAATAAAAATAATCTAAAAAGAAAAATAAATAAAAATTTATTGAAGCTATTAACGTTGCTATTAATTTGTTGATATGGTGGAAGACTATTCCAAATGCGAGCATCATGTAAATAAATTTGCCACTCAGATACTAGATGTTGACGTCGAGGTATTATAATGTTTCGGTTTCCAGGCGATTTCGAAAAACGTATTTTTTCAAACAAATTTTAAGAGATTTGTGTATATATTATTTTATTTAAAACAACCAGAATACAGAGCTCAATTAGACTTTGGAAGCTAACCCGGTAAAGATTATTTGAAAAAGATGAAATGTGATAAAATTTACGCAAATTATAGACTTATTATATAGAACATTTAATTTTCTCTTACTAACGGCGTCACAGTTACCAAATAATTCACATCTATACATTAAAGTTGGAACCAAGTATGCGTTCTTATCCGTAATGGAGTGAAATATTGTGTGGTCCAGAGCGTCCGTAACTTCGCTCACACCTGATCCACTAAAGCGTTTATGTGGACCGACCTTGCCGAGATTTTTTGCCTTATTAACAATTTTAATATTCTCGTCATTCAAAACAATGTCCTCTGAAAAATTTGTTGCTAGTCTTTTTCTGCCAATTAAAATTCACTTAGATTTATAAGGGTTCAAGCAAAGTCCGTTTTCCCAAGCTTAGTAATAAAATGTCCTTTTTTTATTTATTTATTTGCACATCGTCTGCGTATAATTGGATATGGAATTTTAAAAGCACTTTTCAAAATAATAATGGCCCTAAAATAGACAACTCGGATAAGTGACAATTTGTCCAACCATACTTTATTCACAAAAAGCAACTGTACACGATTTGACCGAATGTGTCAAAAAATCGGAAAAAGTATTTTAATTTCTAAGAATTTAAATTCTAAACTTGTTTTTCTAAACTTGTTTTTTGTAAATGAAATGTCGGTAAAAAATGTTATAAAGTTACATAGTGGGCACCTGCCCACTATCACAACATGTTTTAAGTAATAAGCTTGAGTATTAAAAAATAGAATAGATTTTAAGTAAGCAGTAAACTAGTAGCAGTTAGACATATGACACACAGAGTTAAGATAATCCCACTTACTCCAGATAAGTATAACAAAAAACACGATACGATTTACATAGGACCAGAAATATACAGACTAACAAATATTTTTCACAAAGAAGGAATACTCACAGCACTAAAAACCGGCAACACTCTGAGACATAATCTCAGGATAACGATAGAAACAACTGACAAATTTAGTTCCAGCGGAGTATACAAACTTACTTGTTCCTGCAAACATACTTATATAGGGCAAACTGAGCGAACACTAAAAGCAAGATTTATAGAACCCATACGCTTATGCAAACGGAAAAGAGAAGATTCCAATTTTGCATTAAACCTTGACAATCACGGGCACACACCAAAGGAAATGGATGAATGTATGACATTACTACAACCTAGCGAAAAAGGTCGAAGACAAGACATTCTTAAAAACATGGAAATCTACAAAACGAAAGCTTTTCACAGTGACATCATAACCGAACAGGTAAACAGTATCGCAGACACAATTTTCACAACACTAAAACTACTCATACATACGAACAAATGATTAACACCCTCAGACGGACCTAGATAATAATTAAAGTTGGAGGTATTGAAAGATTCGCCTTCTATAAAGGGTCAGGTGGCTAGTATTCTGTCTACATGAGTAGGTACGACCTTAACAGCAGAACTACTTATACGCGAACACTGACTCACCAGTAGGAATTGGACCAAGGCTTGAAAATTATGTCTTCACATTAAAAGCGCTTGCCGTTTCCACCGAACGAACAACAGCCAGAAAGCACAGAGAAAAATAATAACAATTGAAGAATTTTTTTTTTTTGATATTAAACAAATTTCTATCAGAATAAGTATTAATTGAGGTGCCAAAACCGTTGTAAAGTAAATGAAAAATACATAGATTCGGAATCCCTAAAAAGCCTTAAAATTTCGAAAGGTTTCAATATTTCCGAAAAATTACACTTGATTGATATCCTTT
The DNA here is from genome assembly GCA_030448955.1 of Trichopoda pennipes. NCBI lineage: Eukaryota > Metazoa > Arthropoda > Insecta > Diptera > Tachinidae > Trichopoda > Trichopoda pennipes. Next base: position 12,461,172 of record JASKUP010000088.1, read on the forward strand.
CGTGTTAATTAGTGTGTTCCACTATGTATATATATTAATCCATTTACATACATGTTGATGACGTCCTCAATATTGCTGTGGTAAAGTTATTGTAGAATCATTAGAACTTACTTGCAAATTTTTTCTTCCTTTTGTTTAGTGCGCTAGCCTGATGTTTTATAGTTCGAGATGTTATAGGCGTATTAAGAAGGAATCATATGTGCTGTTAAGTTGGGGGTGGTATCTTTTGGGTGTTTTCTTGACGTTCAGACTGAAATTTAATTGCTGTTTTAATAGTTGGTCTAATGACATGCGTTCCTGCCACTTAATCCCATTTTCCACTAAAAGCATGATGGTATACGACAATTGCTGTAAGTACTCCCTATAAAATAACTTTTAACTATTTTTTTGGTGTTATTAGTTACAGGTAGTATTTATATTAATGTAAGTCATTGAGTTCTTTTTTAATGTATACGGCGATTTTACTAAAGTCCACGGTACAGAGTTTTGGAAATTTGTTGTTGTTTTGCATGTCTCTTGAATCAGATATAAGAATAAATGAATCATTATTATATCCAATTATCATAAAATAAGCTTTTTTATACATTTTATAATTTTTGCTATTGTACTATAACATGTGCTATACAATTTCAAACTAAATTGAAAAATTTACCACAAACAAAATCAAAAACTAAAACTAAGTAAAAGCCAGACAGTTTATTTTTACTGATAAAAATTTTAAAATCTTAAATATATGTATTATAAATTTAAGCATACGTTTTAGACAAACTAAAGAATGTATACCCAAACAATTACTTGGAAATGTATAAAACTTCTTCGAACAAAATTCTTTAACAACCAAACAAATAATCAGATAATGCTTTTAGATGTAGTAAAATCATATGAGACTAGCTTCCAAAATAAAACATGTCTGTAATGAAAATTATATCACAGTCATAGTGACATGCACACGTTTATCTAAAAAAACATTTTTGCATCTTTAAGACTTTTGTAACTCTCTGCATATAAAAAGATATCATAATGTTATCTTAAAATCTCTTAATCTAGTTTAAGTTAAGGGAATTAATAATTTTATCGAAATCAAGCGATTTCCTTGTAATTATTTAGTCCACCACAGCACTATGAAAATTTTCACCAAAAGAGTGTTCAAAGTCTTTAACTTTTTACGGACTTTGAACGTTTTCGGTATTTTCAATCACTCAGTTTTAAAAAATAAACTTTTTCAAATTTATCTTGGGCCTTTTAAAGAAAATTTGTATTTTGTATAAGAATTTTTTTTTTCGTTCAGACAAGCACTCAGGGGATGACCCCTACTCAAGCAATGCATTGTACCAGAAATAGGAAATTAGGTTATGGGGAGGAGGAAAGAGGAAGTAATGTTTGTGGACATTCGATTTGAATTTTCCTATATCGAAAGTGTCAGGAAAGACCTCTGGAGGGAGTTTATTCCACATACGAACTGTTCTGTTAAAAAACGAATTCTCCCTGTAACGCACAGTGCTATTCACTGGCCAATCGACTACAAATGGATGCGCTCTCAACGAAAATCTAGTCAAATGCAAAGACGTGCGAGTAACGGGAACAAGTAGCCATTAGAGCACTTACCATTGTAGTAGCGATAAAACAGTAAAATACAACCTACATTGCGTCGATCCTCAAGTAAATCAATAGAGTTGGATACCCTACTGTCACCAATGAGCCTCTTGGCCCTCTCCTGTACGCGTTCCAGCAACTTAAAAATAGACTTTGAGAGTTGTATTCCATTTTTGAAGGGATATGACTAGTACAAACATCGGATAGAGTGAAGTATCTCTTACACCGTTTTAGAAAACCGAGGTACTTGAAAGCGTCTTTAGAAACTTGAAAAATGTGTTTAGTCCATCGAACATCACACTGACTTTTCATGCCAAGAACATTAAGAGCTTCCGATTCCGTAATACCTATATCACCCATAATAACAGATGTAGCACTTTTGGAAACCATCTCCAACTTGTTTGGTCTGTGAATACGAATGACAAATGGTCCTGTCATTTGCGAAAGAGTAAATAGCTCTGAATTTTTGACAAAGAAGGTAATTTAGAAAAATAAGAGATAGGGTAAGAAAAAGAACGTAGCCTTGCGGTACCCTTAAATTAATCTTGAACTCATCTGATAAAATCCCACCTAGAACAACTCGTATAGTGCGATTCCTGAGAAAACTCGTTATAAATCTAAAGAAAATATCGCCACCACCTTAATCCCTCCGAAATGATGTATGGAGCTACACTATTGTTCAGGTAGGGAAGTCAGCAAGTCGCCCGTAGAACGCCTCCTGCGGAAATTATACTGTCGGTCGCTAAGTAAGTTGTTGGACTCCAGGTACCTCACAAAATGAAAATTAATCACTTTGGAAAGTGCAGAACAAATTGGAATTGGGGGATCGGTATTTTGTATGAAGTGAAGTATTTTAGTCCCACATGATTACCTCCGCTAATGCAAATATTTAGTAACTATCCAGCAAGAATTGAATGACGAAAACTAAAACAAACAAAATTTTGCACAAACACATTTGTCTTAATTTGATTGTAAATGACATTGTCGTTGCAGCGCTTTCGGTATTATTTTGGAATATAATTTATCTATCTATCATTCACACAGAAATCCAGTTCTTAACATTACACATTAGGTGAGAATCAAGTCAGCAATAACCCCCAGTTATTTCCAAATTTGACTAATAAGTATCTACATAATATAGCTACAGATTTATGAGAGTATCTTCTTTTATATATAAAAGAAGACACACTCATGTAAATTTTTTTGTGTATTTATGCACTAATGGCCGAACTGTTATAACTAGATTCGTTTACAGTGTGCACAGTGTGTGGCAGTGTATAGAATTATTTAAAACAAACCAATAATTAGAACATGTCTACATTAACCATAATGTGTTTGTAAACATATGTACGTATGGTTGAATGAGAAATGAAATTTGTATTATATTTGTATTTATTTGTTATTTGTGTTAATGTGAAAACATGTTGTTCTACAAACAAAAACAAATATACTTAGAAAAACAACCATAAAACATATGTTTATATTATTGGGTTGAGATAATAAGACCCTAACCCACATAATTGCAACTTTATGGAAGAACGTAAAAGGTTATAAAAGTTGCATCTATTGAAATCAGCTTTTGTTACGAGGCTATTTGTGTAAAATGTATTTCTTAATGAGACTTAACAAATTTATTATTTATTCTTTATATGAGCTATTAACATACGCAAAGAATATTTGTATAAATATGCTTAGTTATATTTAAATTGCGGAAGACCAATTCGAAAGCTCAATACATATTTACATTGAATAGGTAAAAGTTAAATAAATAACTGACATTTAGCCTCATTGAATTAATAGTTCATATAATAAGGCAACAGAAGAGGTTTTCATGTATGCTAAATTGCGTAAACAATATATATATAGAAAATTTATATAGAAAATAATTAAAAAATTTTTTTTGAAATCTTTAAGCTTTTCTAGAAAGGCGTTATTTCATCTTATTGTATCTTATACTTCTTTTTTGTAATTATTTTTCACGTGTTTCTTTAATTTAAAAACAAAACTAATTTATTATTGCAATACTCCAGTGACAGAAAGTCATATAATCACAACCTTTCGATAATGACCGCAAAAGAAGTTGAAAGATAATAATATTCATTTCTTCAGAGTTCGTTGAAGCTGTTTGTCTAATAAAGCAAAACTTCATTTTAATGGGTTAGATAATTTAAATAAAAATTATTTCAAATTATAATCTAATTTAATAATTCAATTTATTCAACTTCATTAAATTTTCATCATAAAGGGTTTTTCAACAAGAGAAGTGTGTTCTAAAACAAAATAAAACATAAAATTTAGATTAAGATGATTCAAATTTTTATTGTATTACAAAGAGAAAAGTTCGGCAATTATAAATGAAAAATGATATCTGGTAAATGTCCACCACGGTCGCGCTGAGTCAAAGTTTTAAATCAGTTTTTGACAAAATGGCGGCGCAATTTCATTAATAACATCACAGATTTTGAGTTATAAAGCTGAAATCGGTTCGATTGGCTCTGTATAGACTCTGTCCTTAACATAGTCCCACTAAAAGTAATTGCATAAAATTTTGCAATCGAGAAATTTGGTTTGCAATAAATTGTTCGTTTCATTGCCTGTGGAACATGTGGCACCGTCCTGTTGAAACCACATGTCAGTGTTATCTACGTTATCAATAATAGGCCAAAATTCGAAATAAACGATTGCGTGCAAAGGATCCTCAATGATCGCTCTAGGATTTTCAGAAGCCCAAAACGGCAATTTTGCTTGTTGACATGCCCTGACAATTGAAAATGGGCTTCGTCTGGAAAAATGATTTTTCAAAAAAGAACCAGCGATTGTTTTTGAATGAATTGAATGAATCTGGGGCGATGTGAATGGTCGGTTGACCTCAATTGCTGCACCAGTTGAACCTTGTAAGACCGGATGTAGTGGATAACCCCAATTATTGATAACGTCGAGGAATTGACAAATTTGGATGAGCTTCAATACTGTGGCTCACGGCTGCGGTGTTTTTAGTTGAACGACGCGGTCGAACACACGTCGGTGTTCGCACATTTTGCATTGAGCCTCTTGACTCAAATTTAACGATCAAATTCTTAATAGTGGTCTTAGAAGGACGATTATGTTGTCCGAAAATATCACGAATTTTACGAAATATATAACTTTAACAGAACCACCACTTTCATAGTGAATTTTAATTATTTTAATGCGATTTTCGTGCGAAATTGAATTCATTGTAACAGTTACAAATGCAACTACTGCGAATACGTGAGAAAACAAAATGTCAAAACTATCATATCGTTGGTGTTGCAACAATTGAAAAACAAATTGCTTTGCAAAATTAGAAATTTCCTCGACATAAATAATTTTTTTTTGCAAAAATCATTTGTCGCATTAATCATAAGTTTATTCGTTGAAATCTAATTATCCGCAGGTCTGCACCCATTTTTACCATATTAAGATAAATTGCTGGTTCAGTGTAAGTCGGCATTTAACGCAGTGGTAAATGACACGAATAAAATTATGTAAGTGTATTTCGAACAAAGTTGACAAATAATACGTACATACAAAAAAAGTAATATCGATGATATTTGAAGAAACATAAATCCTTTTCTCTCTTGCGTGCTTTATAAGATTTAAGGCAACTTCTTAGAATCATACTTTGAGCTAAATTTATTATTTCTTTTTGAAAATCATATTTTTTAAAAATCTTTTAGAATACCTGTTCAGTATAGAAAGACAATTTACCTATGAAGACAATTAGGCTTATTTTGGAAGGGTGTTATCTGTTGTTGTTGTATTTTATATTTTAAAAAACAAATATTCCTTGATTAATTTATGTCTTTTAAATTTAAATTAAATAGTTTTTGGATCCTTAGGGGCCTCTAATGTGGTTTATGTTGATTACATTTTAATACAAAAAATTTACATTAACAGCGTGTAGTCGCTTGAAATGAAGCATTAATTAATTTATGTTCATATTATGCTTGAGGTATTTTTTCTTGTTTGAAAATCATTTTCTATATTTACAAATGTTTACAACATTGTTGAGAGTTTAAAAACCACAAAAATTTGATTGGTTATTTTCTGCTGCTGCGAAAACACATAAACCGACTTGTGATTGCATATGGAAATATACATAAAATAAAACACAGGCAAATATATTGTAACACATCATATGAAAATAATATTTATTTATGTTCATATGTATATGTGTCATTACATTATACTCCATATTCCACAATATATCAATTGAATATTGACTAGCAGAATGAGTTTAAAGAACTTGAACATTTTCCCAATCTATGACAAATAATTATGGTGTTTTCCTTAGTTAAATTTAAGCCTGCCCGATTAAATAATATAATTTACTTTTTTTGTTTCTATATTTTAAAACAATTTACATTTTCGCTTTATTCAAAAATTTTTTTAACAAAATTTAAACTAAATAATTTTCTATAAGTAACAACATGTATGGTCGGATTATAGTTGGAATTATATGGCTTCCTTTGTAGGTGTACTTGGAGTTTTATAATGTATTTTTAAAATACAAAAATATTTAATTTACTATTTTTGAAAGAATATTCATATAATAAAGTATTATGTTAGTTAAGATTTTTGCTTGCACATTTTAAATAATTTTAAATCTGATACATAACGCAACACTTTGGTGTTTTGGGTTTTATCTGTGTGAGCTGCATAGTTACACACAAACACAGAAGTAATTTTTTTCCTCCCGTTGGGGTAAAAATAAACGCATTTATGAATAATAGAATAATTTCTATTCACCGTAGTGTGATTCCAAAACACCGATATTTTTAACATAAAGAGATTGAGTTGACTTTTGCCTCTATATTTTAAATAATAATTTCGTGTTTAAGAACTTAAAAAGTTTTTATTTTGCATATCAATATTATTGAAGGAACTATGTAGGGTAAGTTAAGAAAAATTAATTAAAGCCAAACATTGGAAAACCAACAACATTATCGTGGTTTGTAAATGCGCGCAAAACTTCTTATGCATTATTTAATACTAGCTTATCTCCACTAATTTGTCTGCATTGACTATTATGTTGTAAGCATGTTTCAATAAAGTCATGTTTACAAATGCCATTTAAAGTAAAAGTGCGTAATTTCCCTTAATTGTTCCTTAAAAATGAGTCATTTTCTCGAGTAAAGGGTAAATTAAAGTCATCTAAAAGTTTTTATACCTGTGTACGGAATATACACACGTGCAGACAAACCCACCAAAATTCCAGAAATTTCTGTTATATATTCTAGATCCAATGCTAAGGGATAGTGGGTGTATCCCAGACCATCAATTTGGTTTTAGAAGTAGACATAGCACAATTGAGCAAACCCATAGATTGGTTCAGGTGATAATAAGGACTTTTGAAGAGAAGAAGTATTGTTCAGCTATTTTTATTGATGTTTCTCATTTGACAAAGTTTGGCATGAAGGTCTATTTCTGAAACTGACCGCTCACTTGCCTTGTAATATAAGCAACCTACTGAAAAGCTACATAATTGGATGAAAATTTTCTGTTGTTGAAGGAGACTTCGTTAGTTTATCCAAACCAATTTCCTCAGGCGTACCACAAGGTAGCATTCTTGGACCACTTTTATATTTGATATATACCTGCGATATGCCTGTAAGTGAAACTGTCCACACTTCTACGTTTGCTGATGATACAGCGTGTCTAAGTTCGCACGAAAACTCCTATCAAGCCTCCATAAATCTTCAGCAACATATAACTCAGTTGGAGTTGTGGTTAAAATTATGGAGAATTAAAGTGAACGTTCAAAAGTGCATTCATGTGACCTTTACCCTGCGAACAGATAATTGTTCACCCGTTCGAATCAATAATTACATTGTTCCTTACCATAGTTATGTGAGATATCTTGGTATACAGCTTGATCGTCGCCTTACATGGAAACGTCATATTGACTCAAAGCTAACACAAATGAAACTTAAGCTAACACAATTACATTGGCTCATTGGCAGGAACTCGAAACTTAGCCTAGATTGTAAACTTCTAATTTACAAGAGTATTTTAAAACCAATATGGTGTTAGGGAATCCAACTTTGGGGCACTGTCTCAGCTTCAAATGTGGATAGAATTCAACGTGGACAGAATAAAATTTTACGATTAATAACTTTCGCTCCATGGTACATCTGAAATTCAAACATACATTGTGATTTAGACATACCGCTGGTAACTACAGAAATCATCAAATACGCATGCAAATACTTAATGAAGCTTGAAGACCATCCTAATCCCCTTGCTCGCAATATCTTGGATTATAGTGGACATAGCCGATTAAAAAGAGGGATACCGCAGCTTTAATCCTCAATGCTACAGATGACACATCTTAGGAATATTTGTTTTGTTTTTTTTTTAACGTCAATTTTTTTTACCCAAAAGGTTAGTTCTGACATGGTCGGGACTAATGTAACTTTTTTTTTAGAATTTAAGATTTTAAAACTTATTGTTAGTTCAGTTTCTTGAAGATACAATAAATAATATTTTTTTTTTCAAATCTTTTATTTACAATCTATCCATTTAAGGATAATAAGTAAATTTGATACAATAAAAAACACATAAAATGTTGAACTCCATTGAGAACAGCATTGTATTGATAACAAAAAATTAATTAAGTAATACAGTTAACAAATATGTATATATATATAAGTATATATATTCACACATACATGCATGTATATACATACATATCGATCACACACACACACACACACATATATATATATATATATATATATATATATATATATATATATATACATATATACATGTACATATACATATAATTAATTCCTAAACGGCAGATCCAGGATATGATGTCTTTTAAGTCTTCTAACTTCAACAGTTTCATCAAGTAGGGTAATTGCTAATGGATTGATATTAAGGCTTAACCTATAAATAATTATTGAAAAAAAAAATATATATTCTGGAACCATAACTATATGAAAAAACAACAACAGAATATTGTTAAAATATTTCATGTACATATACATACTGTCCTATATAATTAAATTTATTAAGATGTAACGGTTATGCATATTTATTAAGTTCGTTTTATTTGCCACGCTCTTTAATTAACATTTATTGTTTTTCATTTTTTACACTTGCATACTCTGTATAAATTTGTAGCCTCAAGAAGAAAGGATATCACTATCAATATTCATTTCATTTCATTCATTTCATTTTTAATCAAATTTCAGGTGTTCTGCATATCACGGTTTAAAGTAAGTATACAGTTTTTACCGCTTTAGTTTTTAAATTAATTATTTACTTTGTGTAAATTCCAAATGTTTGCCTACCACTGTTAAATTGAATTAAACACCCTTTATATTTACCTCTTACTTTTATTCCAAACATAACATAAAAATATTTAAATTTAAAATGACTGACAAATGGGAGGTCAAGCACGTGAAAATCACATCATTATTGTGTTTTTCTACTAGCTAATAAGCACACTGATATTGCAAAAAAATAAATAGTTTAGTGTTTTTAATAATAATACGTACCTTTTGAAATACTATTTAATTTTCAGTTTTTTATATTATAACGGCTAAAAAGTACGGAAGTGCCGGATTTTCACCAAATTTTCACAGTACCTTCGTAATGGTCGTTCACTGGTTTGTATCTTCGTTTCATGCCTTTACGCGCAAGAGTGCGTCCACAGTGCGTGTTTGAAACGAGACAAATTTTTCAAAAAAAAAATAAAATTTTTTTTTCCATTGAATACTACGACTCAATGTTTTGTATCAAATTAAATGTGTTTTCGTTTGTACGTTGCTGTGTGTGTGTGCTTGCACAGAATGCGACGGCAATACAAATCGAAATATGCTCATGTTCATAGCAAGTGGATGTGCGAACAAATAGAGAATTTTGTTTTCCATATTCTGTTGCATTTTGTGTGTGTTGTGTGTAATTTTCGTGTTCAAATGCAAAATTATCAATCAGCCGAACGTTTTTCAAAGCAATTGTTAGGTATTGGGAATGGCACAATTCCAATTGACCCCACCACAGAAATGATTACTCTTCCAGTTAAGCGTAATCCACTTTGCGCAATCAAAACAAGAATCGGCCACAAAAGTATTTTCCAGTATTGCAAATAATTTTAGAACCCATGATTGATTGGGGGAAAGAGCTATCTTAGCTGCGAAAATGCAGATGTTTCGGATATCAATGTGGCAATTTTGAATGACATTCCCGAGGAAATTTTTACCTATAAATCGGTTGACTCTGTTACCAATCAAGACGATGTAAATTTCGTAAAATTCGCTTCAGATATCTGGACTACCGCCCTATCGCCTACAAGTGAAAGTTGGTATACCAATTATTTTGTTTAGAAATATCTGCCAGCCACGACTTTGCAATGGGACACGTTTAGTAGTCAAAAAAGTCATGAAAAATGTGATTGAAGCAAAAACTTTAAAAGGAAAATATAAGGGCAAGGATGTGCTGATAGCACGCATTCCTATGATTCCTCTAGATTTGCCGTTTGATTTTAAACGGCTTCAGTTCCCCATACGTGTTGCTTTTGCAATGATCGCTGTTTTTTGCACAATTAATTATATGTATCATGTTTACGTGTTAATAAATCAACTGCTTTCTTTGCCTATACCGTGAACCAAAATCAATCGAAGAATGTCGTATATGTAAAAGCATTGCAATAGAATACGACGTATTATATAAGCACATAAAAATATTGAATTGTGAAAAAGATAAAATTATTAAAAAAACAAAAACGAAAAAAAAGAAATTGTGTTCTTCCCGATTAATTTTCTTAAATGATTGAATTTTTTGACGCACGAATGACTTGCACAGCAGTCACGGGCACGCTAGTTCTGTTATAATTTTAGGCATCTTACGGAGAAGAGAGCCGCAGATGGCCAGATATTGCAACGAAAATAACACGGTTGCATTTTTACACTTTCTCTACGGAACTCTAAACATAAGTGGTGAAAAATTTACAGGTGCTAGGTGTCCACTTTCGGTAGTCTTTTGCCGCACTCCTTAAAAGTCTAAAAATATCGGATTCAAGACTTGTGCTCGAATACTATCCTGTTACCTGTATTTATTATTCCTTTTACTCGTAAGATAATTTAAAATGGCAGGCAATTGGCTTTAAACTTTTTATCATGTTTTGTTTTCAGTTACTGCTAACAAGCAATAATGTTTCCTCTTGTTATTTTGCAGCTAAAATTTTGGATCACTGAATAAATACGTGAAATAATCGAAAACAAACAGTTAAAACAAAAAGAATGTCAGACAATAAAACAAAAAATAAAACAATTTTCTTAATGTTCAGCATGACGTTAGTGATAATTTATTTACGGCTTCATTTATTTGCTGTTCAATGCCTGACTTCACAACCAATAATTTTTATTATTTTTTTTTGTTTTTTTTTGTGGCACTTCTTGGTCGCTGTCGCACACAAAAATACTTACATCATTTTAACACTCAGAAAAGAGTGTTACTTAAATAGTCGCATGTATTCACAAAGATAGTCTACGACCTATTCGTTCATTGGACACAAGAGAGTAAACTGTAAAAATCTTAAAGCCAATTTTAATTTCAAAATGACTTGACATTCTTAATTATTCTTGTTCAGCAAATATCGGTCAGCCTTAATTTGGCTATTAAAAAATCAACTTTATGCTAACAGAAAATTTTGTAATAATTATTGTTAATAATTTTTAAGTTAACGAGTATTTATTTATAAATTTATGTATGTAAATATTGATTTCTAGAATGACTGGCAGAAACAAGATGCTATTTGGAATAGGAATGAATACTGCATATGCACAACGGCTAAAAATGGCTTACATTTTCGTACGTTTAACTTTATCTGTTAAAAGTTTTGGTTGAAGTGTAAAAATTAACTGCAATGAGTAGCAAAGAATAAAAAGCTACTACTGTTAGCGTTCCATGTAATCCGATATATTACATAATTACTTTAATTGTTTTATTATAAATTTGTTTTTTGAATTGCAAGTAACTTGTTAATGATTCTTTGACAATTAAAAATCAAACGAATTTATATTGTTCATAAGAATATCGATTCGTGCACGTCACTAATTAGACGACAATGCCGGCTGTTAACATATGATTCATGTACGTCGTTAATAAGATGACGGTCATTTTCCTACCTTATAGCCCAGTGATGGGCGAACTTTTTGGGTGGCTGGCCAATAAATTAAAAAAAATCTTGCGGCGGGCCATTAAATTAAAAAAAACATAAAGGGTCATTCATTAAAGAATTATGGGGTCGCTGTTCAATTAAAAGTTCGGTTTATGCTATATATTTATTAGTTATATTACGTAATATTTTAAAACAACATAAAAATTTTATAAGATACGGTTTATTATGATTTTAAGATTTTCCAGATGTATGGGAAGCATGGATCTGTTTCTGACTTGACATAATTTCCTCAAAATCTGGTTTCAGTTGGAAGGATGCGACTTTTAATAAATTAAATAAACTCTCGTCTGACAATCGGTTTCTTATTGAATTTTTTCTGTATTTCATTACTGAAAAGGCCTGTTCACATAAATATGAGGAAGCAAACATTGCCATAATTTACTGCGCAATTACCTTTGGAAATTCATCACTTGGTAAGGATTTATAGAAATTAAGCTTATCTGTATTTAAAAATAGCTATTTTAATTTATTATTACATTGCAATTCTATAATTTCCAATTGTAGATCAGATGGAACATTCTCAGGATTAGCATTAAAAGGCATTGAAAAAATATCTAAACATGGTTGGATTTTTTTAAAGTCAGCAAATCTGGCCTCAAATTCTGAATACAGTTTTAATAAAGATTGTGAAAAGACTTTTTACTTCTCCTCACTCACAGGCCTCAAAGAATTAAGTGTTGGAAAATGAGTCAAGTCATTTTTTCCCAAACATTTAGAAAATATAAACAATTGAGTTTTAAAAGACCTCAAACTGCCCCAAGTTTCATCTATAAATTGATTTCTTTCCTGTAACTTCTTGTTCAGTTTATTATAGTGCTCGAGTAAATCCGTGAAAAAAGCAAACTCGATGCACCAATTCTTATCCTCCAATATTTCCCGCTCATCCCAAATTTCAGTTTTGGTTTTTAGAAAAACTTTAATTTCTTCGAGAAGACTCCAAACCCTCGAGAAGGCATGCCCACAACTCAGCCACCTGATCTGATCAAGCAAGTTCTTCGGTTATTACAAAGTTTTCATCGACTCCTCTGATAAAAATTAGAAGTTGGGCTGTATCACTCCTGTCAACACTCTCGTCCATAGTGACTGAAAAATACTTAAACTTTTTAAGACGTCCATCGAGTTGATTGGTTAAATTAGAAGAAATCGCTTCAATTCTTTTTGTGACCGTTCTACGTGACAGCCCTATAGATTCGAAATCTTTTACCTTTTCTGGGCATAATACTTTTCCAATGCTAATTAACACATCCTTAATAAATTCTCCTTCAGAAAACGGTTTGTTACTTTTTGCTGTTTAATAGGCAACAATGTGACCAGCTAACGTGGAGGATCGCTGGACACTTCTTTGATTTTTGAAAAACATTTGCTGACTAAATATTTTTCTTTTCAATTCCTCTGAATGAACTTCCTTGTCTTCATCTGTCATTTTATAGTACTTCGGCCCAAGATGTTTTGAATTAAAGTGGCTAGCGAGATTATAATCTTTTAGTACAGCTACCAGTTCTTGGCAGATAAGACAAATAGGTTTTTGGTTATATTCCATAAAGAAGTACTTCCATGTCCACTCTACTTGAAATACTGGATATTCCGAATCAATTTTTCTTTTTCTATTTTCGATTAACATTTATAAGGGTATTTACAATACACTTTATATTTTAATTGCACAAATAAAACTGTACATTTGCAACTTTATAATTTTACTTCACAATTTATTCTTTACGTCACGAGATTTACACTTTTACTGATTGCTGATTAATCCATCGCTGGCCCTTTTATATTTGTTGCGCATGTTGTCTCGAATATTCAAGAATCTTCTAGATCTCACATATAATAGTTGTTGTTATGTTATACGTTCAGTTTTCTATATTAGTTGTTAGTGTTTTATGATGTTTATGGGTCTTCTTGTTATATTGCATCAGAAAGTTGTTGTTCTCTTGTATGTACAATATTTCCTAGAAAACTACGCCGTTTGGACACAATACGATAGGTCTATATTAGTTGGTTTTGTTTCATGCTTTTTAAGTTTCGTCTTAAAATATTGTATAAGAAATTGTTGTTGTCTTGTGTGTACAATATTTCCCAGAAAACTAGGCAGTTTGTACACAATATAATAATAATGAAAACATTGCTCAATCTCATTATAGCTAGACGCAGTTTGTCCACTGTCCTTATAATGGGACAAACCAACAGGTACGTCATCTCTCTTGTAGACATCATCAAACACTTACACATTCGCAATATATGTTTTTTCGTTAGAAATATTGATTCAATAACAATTACTTTCCTTTTTATAGTAAGTGATAGAAAAAGTTAATTGGCGAACACAATCTACAAATATAAGGGATTGTAATTGTTTGCCATAGACATCACATAAAGCATACACAATGTGAAATTAATTAATGTTTGTCTAGACTTGTAACATATGCATTGTCAATTTACATTTGTATTTATAAAAATTGGGATTTTTATATTTGCATATAAAATTACTGATATCGTTTTAATTAATATTAAATATTAAGGCAATTAAAAAAATATAATTTTAGTAACGTTAAAATTTGGAACAAAATTTTTAAACAAATAAAACAACGATTTTTGTTTTACATTTGTATAATTAATAAATATATTCTCAATCCGCAGCTTATTGCTTGTGTGCTAAGTTTTTGGATGCTATTAAAGTTATAAAAATATGTTCGTTTGAATAATGTAATAACGAAGATTGTTCATGATTAAGTTTATGCAGTCCAAATCTTTCGAAAAGCATTTCCTCTTAAATATTACACTATATTGCCATTTTCCACTCACTTCCCTACAATGAATGTGATACAGCTATGCTAAGAAAATCGTATTGCCTGACTATTCTTGTTAGCATGTTGGATAGCTTGTTTATGTAAAATGTTCTCAAAGACTTTTGAAAAAAGTCGGTATGGTCGACATTCGACTTTAATAAAGGAATTAATTTTACATACTTTTTTAAGTATAAAAGTTAAATTAAATTGTGGTTCTGTTAAAGTTACATTTTGTAAAATTCGTGATATTTTCGGACAACATAATCGTTCCTCTGAGACTGCTATTAAGAATTAAGTCGACAGGCTCAATACAAAATGTGCGAACACCACTGCGTGTCCGACCGGGTCGTTCAAGTGAAACATCGCAGCCGTGAGCGACAGTGTGGAAGCAGATAAAATTTGTCAATTCCTCGACGATGTTAACAATTGAGGTTATTCAACACATGGCGAATTTTGCATAAGAATTTGACTTTGAAGCCTTAAAAGTTTCAACTGGTGCAGGAATTCACATTCATATCGCCGAAGATTCTCTCAATTCATTCAGAAACAATCAGCTGGTTTCTCTGAAAAAATCATTTTTTCAGACGAAGCCCATTTTCACTTGTTAGGGTATGCCCATGAGCAAAATTTCCGCATTTGGGCTTCTGAAAATCTTAAAACGATTATTGAGAAGACTTTGCATACTCAGCGTTTCACTGTATGGTATGCTATGTCGTTTGAAGCCGTGATAGGGCCGTTTTTTTACGAAGATGAGGCTGGAAATGCGGTAACAGTCAATGGATAGCGAAAATTTTTAAACAAATTGATATTCAAAAATAACTTAAACATGCAGTTATAAAAAAAAAATAAAAATAGTTTGGACAGTGGCTATTTTTTTTAAGTGCATTTTGGATGTCTAATTTTGGGCCAGTTTTTCGAGCACTGATGGCCGTTTTACGGATCACACAAGAAATGTTGACCTGAAAAGAAAAGTATATTTATTTACAAAGTATAATTTATTATTTATACATATATATGTATGTACAAGTAGACTATTTTATGTAAAACTTTTAAAATAATACTAATGAATATGACAAAAAAGAATGAAGTAGATTATAATGCCATGCTTTATTTCATTCTTTCATAATGTTAAAATATTCTTATCTAATGTTTTTATGTTGTGTAATAAATGTCACCTTTTATTAGGAATTCGTTTAAATTATCGTTTCTGTTGTGTTCATTGGGCTTTTAGTGCACAGCTTAGATATTTTTTCGCAACAAATTAACAAGGTTTCAAAAATGATTTTAATTTAAATATCAAGAATGCAATTTTATGTAGCAATTAAAACAAATATGGACATGGCTACATTAAAGATTTGTCATTGACCCATTAAAAGCAACATTTACATACATCGCCTGTTTTGTTTCATTTTAGTAACAGGGTTCGTTTTATATTGTTTTGTATGTTGCTATAAAATGATTTTGAAATTATTAAAATTGTGTGTCAGTTTGCACTTAATTATATTATAATTGTAAGCTTTGTGATGTTCTAATAAATAGAACTTAAAGGATATACGTAAACATATATGCGAAATATAATTTAAAACTGATAAAATGTGTATGTAGTTTAAGTTCGTAGGCAGCCAGAATGAAATAGGTGGAAGAAAAGATGAAAAAATTAAAATAAGACATGAACTGTTGGTGAATGTCAAAACTGGAACTGGATAGACGATTGGACGTGTGTACCGCCTAGTCGGAATGCAATATCAGGTGTAAATATAAATACGTGTATAAGAGTTTTTAATATTTTGTCGTTTTCTAATGTGTATATGTAAAATTTTGCAAAATTGTGTAATCTACTTTAAACAATTGAAAGAATATTTTTAAGTTAATTAAATAATTTTCATTCAGAAAGAAAACATACGAACGTAAACAATATCTAAAGAGTTTGACCGGCCATTCACAGATTGGTTTGCATTAAGTCAGAGTCTGATAGGAATGATAAAATATCCAGCAAGGGAAAATAGCTATTGATAATAAAATATATTAACTACGAGAGCATATGCTTTTATTATGCAAAATTCAGTTATCGATAAAATTCTACATACTACCATAAATTAAAACTGACCGAAAAGTTTAATGCAGCCAGATTAAAAACCTATAACATATCTGAACAGAAAAGCAAAAGCTATTGTCTGTGCGTTATTTTTTGCTATTTTTACCACTCACAAGTGTAGTGTATGTAAGACAACAGAAAAAATGGAAAGTTAGCTAACAAATATTAAGCAGCCGCACTGGCGACATCGATGGAGTTGTCTGCATGCTTTTTAAAGAGAAAATCATGATCAAATTCTGACGTTGCGTTGAGTAGAATTTAAAATATTGGTGTAGGTGGATAAAATGTTTCAAACGCGAATAAATTTAAAAAGGTGCAGTTCCAACTTTTAGAGTGTCTATTGAAAAATAAAAGTTATTGTGAGTTAGTGCACAGCGAGATCGTTAATGCTTTCGTATAGAAAAAATAAAGCCAAAATTCAGCAGAGCTTTGATTAGAGAGGTATGTGATAGTTGCGGCTGAGTTAGTTCAATGGTCTGGTTGATAAAAGATAAAGATCGTGATTTCGAAATACTTCGAGGCCACAACAACAAAAAAAAAACACAAAACAATAACAACACAGGAAACTCAAGATTAAGGAGGTTGTATTTTCAATGATAATATTATGCCCCAAAGTATTAATTATTTAATATCAAAAAATTATTTTATAAAATTACTGGCAATAAAATTTAAAAAACTTTTTTAATCAGCGTAAACATTAAGATTTATAGTTTTGTAAGAGACTTCCACAATTTAGGTGCCCCTGTAGGCTAGTAGGTAGTGTACTAGCTTGTCAGTATGGGGGTTGTGGGTTTGATTTCCAACGAAGACCTTGGCTTTTTTGACTACAAAAATAAAAATCGACTGTCGGTGGGGCTGCTCAGCGATGAAGGCATAGTCACTGGTCGCTGTGCTGTCTTATATACGGCAGTTAATTTCCGACTATCCTTCTACTTTCACCATCTATTCTCTATCCTAGATGTAGTGGGAGTTTAAGAAGATATATTTTTTTAGTTTTAGTATTGAAAAATCCAACAAATTTTTACTTTAAGAGAGCTTGTGTAAAATAATTAGATAACTTAAACTATTAAACTATTAAACAAATCGGTTACGACAGGCTGCAGGGTAATAACACGGCTGGTTTTTTTTCGAACCAGCACTTAGGGGATGACCGCTACTCATGCAATGCATTGTGCTAAAACTATTAAATTAGGTTATGAGGAGGAGGAAAGATGGAGGAGTATTTGTGGGCTTTCGATTAGAACTTTCCTACATTGAAAGTGACAGAAAGTTTGTTTCCACATATAGACTGTTCTAAGAAACGAATTTGGCCCTATAATGCGTAGTGCGGTTCACCGACCTTTCAAACACAAATGGATAGACTCTTAACGAAAAGTTTGTTCAACGCAAAAACGTGAGAGTTACAGGAAAAAGTTCTCTAATTTTATTGAAGCACTCACCATTGTAGTAAATTTAAAACAGTGAAATACAACCCACATTACGTCTATGTTCTAGAGAATCAATAGAGTTGGGATAACCTACTGTCCTCAATGAGCCTTTTGGCCATCCATCAAACATCACACTGTATTTTTATGCCAAGAACATCAAAAGGTTCCGATACCTTAATACCTATATCACCAATAGTAGCAGATGCAGCATCATTTCCGAACACACATCTGTACGTAAGCATGCATTAAATCGACTCGATTCACACGAACCCATTTGGGGATTGTTGCGAGACCGTGATTAAGCGTATCATTCATAATTTGGCTTTTGGAGCCCACCTCCAACTGCTTCGGTATATTTCTTAATAAATACGAATGACAAATGATGCTATATACAAGGTTGAAATATTTAAGTCTGTTCTATACAGCGGAAGGGTTTTTTAGTTACGTTGCAGGCATATGGATTCGTATGTACTCTATAAAAAAAAATACTTCCATTCTTATGATAAAAAAATATACTAAGAAGATTTGTGAAAATTATGAAGAAATTTATATGAAACACAGTTCCTCTTTTCTCTACAGCTTTCCGCCCTATTATAATTTCATTGTCTATGCGCATAAGTATGGGACATCTGTTAATTTTCAATACAACTATGTTTTTGGTAGATATATTTAAATGAACTGTACCGCTTTGTATATTTTATTGTTTTTGGCATTTGTCCAACGAAAACATAAAGTGATAAAAATGATGTTTTACTCTTAGTCTCCTTAATATTTTTTTTTTATTAAATTATTAACCAGTTTTAGTGGTACCACTAAAATAACATAAGATCGCCTATTTATTATGTTGCTGCCGTGCATATAAAATAATTAAGTAGCTAAAGGCAATTGCTATCGTGTATTCGCCTAGCTTTCTGTGGTGATTTTGTTTAATGCATGAAATATTATAATTTATTAATTTTTTATGGTTCAATACTCGAAAATCCATCAAAATAAACTTGTTTGTAGGTTGTAGTCAGTCACTATAGATTTTCGACATGTAGAAAAAATTAAATTTAAGCGGATTAAAATCATCAAAGTAATTTTGAATTTGAATTTATGATAATAGTTACAAAACCATTCAGCCAACGATTAATGCAACTGGTAAGCATATTAATAATTTATGTTTTACAATAGTATTATGTTATACTAAATGAAAAAAGAATCGATGTGTATATATTAATATGCAGATACATTAACACTATAAATTGTTTCATTTGTAGTTTGTGAGTTATGAATATAATCCTTCGATTTTTTGGGTTATATAAATATCACAGGAACAAATATTACAGGTACCTGCAACAAATAATTTAATTTTATTTCAATTTGATAATAATGTTTATTCGTTTTAATTAATATTTTATTATAAACTCACTTTAATTGATTGTTGAAGGGGTAAGTCAAATGACAATTTCTGATTTAATTGTATATAATACTTATTTAACTAAATATTAGGCAATTAACTTAAATGTGTTATACCAATATCAATATAGCAAAGAATATTTTAATTAGAAGCTACCTATTTTTTTTTTAATTTGTGTTGTGCGAT
This sequence comes from Trichopoda pennipes, assembly GCA_030448955.1. Classification (NCBI taxonomy): domain Eukaryota; kingdom Metazoa; phylum Arthropoda; class Insecta; order Diptera; family Tachinidae; genus Trichopoda; species Trichopoda pennipes. Next base: position 12,480,868 of record JASKUP010000088.1, read on the forward strand.
ATAGTTACTTAAATAGAGCTAGAAACATAACAATATTCCATAGAAGAGCTGTTATTAAAAAATTATTTTTATTTTTTAAGCATAGAGTAAGGAATCTCAAATTTTTGGATAAAAATTTTTATCCGCATTTTTCAACCTATAACGTTTACAGAAAAAATTTTAAATTTAGTTGTTTTATTTTTTTTTATTTATAATTAAATAATATAAATTCTAAAGTAAATAAATAAATACTAAATAAATAATTTCCATAGGAAAGCGAAATATTAAAAAAATATATATTGCTAAATTAATTAAAAAAGACCGTTAAAAAGAATAACAGATATTTATTTAAGATATAAAAAAGTCGATTAAAAAAATAAAAAATTATCAATATTGTTAAATGAGTTACTAATAATTTTGATTGCATTTTTTATGAAATAATTCTTAATTTTAAAGTGGACCGATTGCTTAAACTAAAAAAATCTAGTATTTGTTATATATTTCTAATGTCATAAACAATTTTAACTATTTTAACATTTGATACACAAGAAAAAGAGATTCGTGTTGCCCTCCAAATTTGTTGCCAATCGAATTTTTTCGGTTGCGCGTATTATTTACAATTCGATCATATAAGACATTATAAATATGAAACTATTTTAAAAGTATAAAAAGTAATATAATAATAAATTTTGTGATATAAAATATAAATTTCCGTCTAACCAGGACGTCTTTCTATTTAGTTTCGATTACCTGCTCTTCATTTAATTCTTTCCGCTTTCCCTTTCCCATTCTAAATAAGAATGCGAGAAGTTTTGCCAATGATAAATAAATAAAATATTTTTAAAATAAATAAAATTATAAATATTGTTACGAAGATATTTATTGAGTTTTAAAAGAATATAATCAGTAAAAACGTACTATGCATTTTACAAACTGCATAATTTTCTAAGAAATTTTATACAAACAAGATAAGCAACAGAAACAAAAACAACTGAAACACAACAAAACAAAACACACAGGCAAGCAGGTGCATTAGCTGAATGGTAATAACAATATGGGCAGATGTTAAAGTTGAATATTCTTGTATATGCGAGAAACGCTTAAAACAGCTATATATAAACACCACTTGCTGGGTAAATGCTTGAGTTCAAGTTGAGTCATCAGTGGGTAAAAACAACATGTTTATTTTGCGTGTATTGAAAGTAAATAAATCGTTTGACTTAAAACTCTAATGTACTGTGTTATTATTTTACAATAAAAGAAATCATATAAAGAGTATATTAAAAAGAATGAACGTAACAATATTCATCACAGCTTTCTTTATCACCACCTTTGCACGTGATTTCATATACCACATTGCTTTGTTTTTGTTTTTCAATTTTATCTCTACTATTCGCGAATATTTTGTTTAATGTAGTGTTTGGCTTATATGCAAATTTTATTTTGTCATTATGGTATGGTATCAATATTATATTGTAAAATGTTGTTTGTTAATTGTTGTTATCATTAATATTGTTGTTTAGAAGATAATTAATTTTCAGTTTAATATCCGCTTCTTTAGTTAAAATGTTAATAAGCTTTATTTGAAAGATGTTGCGTTTAAGTATTGTAATAATTTTATTTATATTTTTGGCGTAAAAATGATCGTCTCTAAAATTTAAGACTCTAAAGATGCGGTACTAATAATGTGTGTAGCATTAAAATTCATTAGGCCTCCAGATGATATATCTAAAAAGGATTTTGTCATTGTCGTGTTGCCGTGTTATGTCCAAATACGAGAGTTCAGCATTTTTCACTATCTCAATAGTAAATTATACTCTCGGCTGGTTACTTTTATCGTTAAGTGTAATTATGGCCAAAATGTCGTCTACATAGTTAATTATGTATTTTAAATTGATATTCTTATTTGACAGTTCAGCCAATGCTCGGCCTAGTAGGTTATCTAGTGTAATGTCAGCTATAGTGAGCAAAAGTGGGTTTCCCTTTGACATTCGAACCGTTTGACTGTAAATTTTCCCATCATAAAATAATAATCATCAGTAAGGCAAAAGTTCAACATTATAAGGAACCTCTAATTTGGTATTCTTGTTAAAGTTCTACTTTTCTATTATGATTCCTATAGCCATATGCACCGAATCGTTCCCAAAAAGCGAAACTACATTAATTTATATTAATTTTTTCTGCATAAATATGTATAAAAGTACAGTACCATCTAGAATAATATCATTGCATCGAAAGCGCTCATACCAAATAAACAGCCAGTAGCGAAGATTTTCACCGAAAGATATGACAAGAGGATATAAAAATGTATTATAATATTTATCACACAGGTTTTCTGCTATGTGGCGGGAGTTCACAAAATATATTAACAACAATATTGACCCAATATTATTTTCAGTTGAATTTTGTTAATGCTTGTCATGTGTTCACACAACACGTTTTGCCTTGGCTTGAGGGAAAGTGATCGCTTTGTTTTTACTCTTAACAGATTTTGGTTTTGTCTCCTTTTGTCAGTTCTTTATTAGATAATGGTATGTTACAAATTACGTGTAGTTTGTTTAAGATGTAATAGAAGGATTACCATCACTGCATTGATTTCTTAATGGTAACAAAATTTAAGTGTTTAAAATACATTCATATAATAATCTATATATACACATTTACATGAATACCCATAATACCGGTAATATTTGTAAGCAGATTTAAAGATTGTATTTTAGTTTGTAGTGGGTATTATTTTTCTTAATAAAATTTTAAAACGTTTTTGTAAGGCATTTCTAACTGATACTTGGTAGAGGCCCTTGTTGCTGTTTCATTTTTTTGCCAACAACACTTCTAACGACATTAGTCACAGTCGAAAATGAGCCGATTTATTATATTTATTTGGTAGATAGCAACAGGAGCATGCGAGTTTTAAAAATAATAGCATTATAAAGTTTTATCAAAAAGAAATAAGATAAAAGAAAACGCCTTCAAAATAGCAATTTCCACAACAGTGTACAGCTCAAAGATTTGTAAAATATAGTCCACAGAACAGAAGGCAAAATTTACTGTAGTGAAAGTTTGTTAAATTAAATTTTTAGTATGTAATCATTTTTGTATTTTACATTAGGAAACATCACATTTTAAAATTTTTAGTTATAAGAAATTTTTAGTCATAAGGAAAGCAATAAGAAAAAAACAAAATTTTTGCATTGATCTTAACGATTTAATTTTTTTTCTTGCATATGAATAATGGGCATCATTAAAAGATTTCAGACAACGCAACTATATATCCGTCAGGAAGTAATGGCTTTGATTATTCATATCATTCTTTCATTTGGTTGGTTGTATGAAAACTCCTGAAGCTTATGTAAACCGTCTTAATAATAAAACCAAAGTTGTTATGTGTTTTAAATAATATTCTAATTTAATTTACATTCATTGTGGTTGATTCCATAAAAAATAAACAGTTCATGATATTCGCATGAACTGAAAAGAGGTAAGTATTAACTTGAAGAATTTTTTTGATATCAATCATACGTTATCAGTGATATTAATTGTGATTGAATGCCAAAATGCTAAAACGATTGATATTATTCACACGTCATCAATATGATATTAAATTGTTATTGAATGTGAAAATGCTAAAACGATTGATATTAATCATACGTTAGCAATGATATTAAATATTAATTGAATGATTTATATGTGAAAACCATTATTAAAAATTAGTTGAAAACGTTGAAAATGTTTAGAAAAAAATACTCTAAAACATTACAAAGATTTAACACCTATTTTGAAAAAAATTTATTTGGAACAAATACACTTAAAAATAAATGATTGGAAATTAATACCTGTAAACAAAAAAGCAATAAATTAACGTGTTTTTGGCAGTTAAAGTACTTTATGATGTTGTTGTAATACGCTTTTATTTGCCCTAATTATTAATTTTGGCTGACGTTAAATGTAAAATGATATATTTGGCTCTCTGATATTTAGACGTCAAACAAGCGAAGATGTTATCTTCATTTGAAATTTTTTAATTGCCATGCTTTTTATTTTAAGAAGAGAAATACTAAGAAGATATTTAAGCTTAGAAAAAATTTGCTTGTTGTTATTTAGTTAAACAATATTGTTCAACTTTTTTTTGTTGGTGTTCACCTTTTAATACAGAAAAACTCCGGTAGACGATCTATATTTGGCTTGAGCGGAGGACAAAAAAAACATGAACTGGAGTGATTTATGTTAGAAGGAAAAAAAAAATAAAGAATTGTTTAGATGCAAGAAAAGGAAATAAAGTGAAGAAAATAAAGCATTGTTGTGGATAAAATTTTTTAGTTATATTGTTATTTTTTTCTTCCCTGCAATGGTTTTTTTACTTTTGAAAAAAACCATTTACGTTCGCTTTTTATCATTAGAATTTTTATTTTATATTTTGCAACTCTGTTGCTTTTGTTTTTTTTTTTTTAATTTGGCTTAAAAAGATACACTGCATCTCTGTGTCTGATTCAATTAAATTTTTTTTCTTTTTTTCCAGAAAAAAAAATATGTAATTTTGTTTTTGGAATTTTAAATGAATTTCAAGCAGCTGGAAAATAAGTTGTTAAGTTGCTTGACTTAAGTAAGAAAGTAAAGTAAAGAACGGATAAACTGGATGGAAAGATGATGTTAACAAGTGTGAAATATGTTTTCAAAATCTAATTGCACTGAAAGAAGTTAAACGATATTTATATAAATAAGTAAAATTATTTAGTTGTTATCTTTGGTTATATTTCTATAACTTATTTTTGTTTTCATAATAAATTTATGAGTATTATTATATTTTATTTGTTTTTTATTTAATCTTAAAGAAATAAATTGTTAGATTAAATTAGTAGTAGCTAGTGCACGTTAGCCATCAGCTCTTGTATTAAATTTATTATATATTCATTGCATTAATTTATTATAGAATAATAAGTTTTAATTGCAGAGAACACCAAGTGAGATAGGGCTTGTTTGTGTAGGGCAGATTTTTATTGGTTTTGCCTAACAAATACTTTATATTATTCCTTTTGCATTGCGTGCCTTATTTACTTTTAGGGTGTAATTTTTTATTTGATTGTGTTGTTTTTCTGCGTCGCTTTACTGCTGTTTTACTTTAATTTTATAATTTGTTAGATTTTTTTTTTGGCAAATTAACATATTTTCTTAAAAGCTATTTTTACGACAAAATTTATCTATATACTTTACTACTATTAATTCGTACACCAGTTATTTTTCGTTCTTTAGCACTAAACGACAGAATAAAGATTTAGTCATGTTAATTACACCAACAAGTTTGTACTTTTCTGAAAGGTCGTTTTATTCATTCTAAACTGATTTAGAAATATTCTTAAATTCTGTATCAAAATGTTAAAAAAAATTAAGTAAAATAAAAGGCCTTTATTATTTATTAAAAATTATTTGAACACTATTAATTCGTTCAGTGTATAAATTGCGCTTGAGCTAAATAAAAAAACAAAATGTAAACAAAAATTTTAAGAGAATAGGAATGTAAAGCAGCCAAAAAGGAAAACTTTTCCACTTCAAATTATTTAAATCTTCATCATTTATAAAAAAGGTACATGGTAAACCTGTGAGGAAGTTCGAATTTTAATCGCCGATAAATTCAAATCGGAAATGACATATGGGCAGATATCGACCGATCTTAAAATCCTATGATTTACAATATAAAGTATTGTTAGAAAATATGAAATAAGTGGAAATTTGAGCAATAATGTTTCAAACAGAGGCCGGATTTCCAGAATAAGTCATCGCGATAAAGGAGCTTTGGCAAATATCATTGAACTAAATCGTTGAAGCACTGTTCGTGATATAGCCATAAAGTGGTCTGAAGTAATTAAAAAGCCCGTAAAACGTGAGTGGACCCGACTGCAAATGAAAAGCATGGGTTATAACTTAAAGTTTAAGCCGGTATTTCGAAATCAACTAGATAATTTATATAATTTTTTAGGCCAAGGAAAAATCATTATGAACTAAAGGGAGACGCTTTTGGGTACAATGGCAATTGTATTCCTTAACGACGAATATAAGTTTGATATATGTATTAGTGATGGAAGAAAAAGGGTAATATGTAAAAGCACCGAGGCATACAACAAAGACTGCTTAAAGCGTACAGTCAAGTTTCCATCTAGCGTTATGGTGTATGTCCTCGTATTAGGTTCCTTATTCATTTTTGTATGAATTTTACCAGTAGTTTTCAATCTCAAATTTATCAAATTTTAAGCGGTGATATGTAATAATATGGAAAATATTTGTTGACTCAAGCAGTGGTATATTGTAAGATAAAGTCCTTGTAATATTCAACCAACACCCGACAATTGATAATAAATTTGTATCTGGTCTATTAAACTTTTTCATTACAACCAATGGAGAATTTAAATAATATCATAATTGTTTAATATGCAATTTTATGACTTTAGTAACAACAGAAAAGAGCAATATAAAATTGTACTAAAAGAAATAGAAAAATTGTCAACAAAATTATTGTTAAATCAGTGTAATAAAACAGAATGGAAATAATAAATCTTTTAGTGCAATTTAAAAGTGAAATTAGTAGAGTTTGGATATGAGTTACCGAAGTGTCAAAAACTATATATTTCAGCAAAAATAGACAAGCTAGTATTCAATTTCTTATTGCGGACTATTGGAAGATCATTATATTTTCCGATGAGTCAAATATCAACTTGATTAAAATTTCATAAAATTTGAATTCATCAATGAGAACTTTAATTCAATATGGTTTTATTAAACTTTTACTTGTTTAAAATGTGCAGTCAATTAGCCTGTAGTATCCGATTCAATAATGGGTGCTGCCGGCCAAACTTCTAGAATAGCAATTAATAGGAGATTTAGTGATTGTTTTCTTTAAAGATAAATACATAATTAAAGTTGGCTTTTCAATTAATTTTAAAATTGATTTAAAAAAAAAGACGTAAACTTAAGACCGATATAAATTTAAAATATACAAAATATAATATCGTGTTTTTCGACAAGAAGTTTGTTTTGCAACTGTGACAAAATCAACAACATGACAGTTTTGACATTTAGCTTTTTGGCATATTCAAAACGAAAATTGCATTAAAGTAATTAAAATTCACTATGAAAATGATGGTTCTGAGACCGCTATTAAGAATTTGGTCGTTAAATTTGACTCGACAGGCTTGACACAAAATGTGTGAACACCAATGCGTGCTCGACAGGGTCGCTCTACTGAAAACATCGCAGCCATAAGCCACAGTGCTGAAGCAGTTACAAATTTGTCAATTCCTCGACGTTCTCAACAAATGGGATTATCCAAAACCACCACATGGTGTATTTTCCATAAGGATTTGACTTTGAAGCTTTACGATGGGGCAACTGGTGCAGGAATTTAAGCCAACCGACCATTCACATCGCCATAGAGTCGCTCAATTCATTCAGGAACAACAGGCTGGTTTTTCGTTTGAGCACCCTATGAAAAACTACCAGAATATTCCAATAGAAACGATGCCATAATCTTTCGCCATGACAATACTCCGACACATGTTGCAAGTGCGGTTAAAAACTATTTACAAAGTAGTCGATGTGAAATTTTTGCTTATACGCTGTATGGTCCAAGCTTAGCTCATTCTGAATACCATTTGTTTCGATCGATGCAGAACACCCTTATTGGAATAGGCTTCAGTTCAGAACAGGGTATCAGAAAGTGGCTTGATTCATTCTTTATCTCAAAACCGGAGCAGTGTTTTTTGGTGCGAAATCAACATTATTAACTTGTTTACCCAATATGTAACCAAGTGCTATTGAAAATAAATAAGCAAAAATTAATTTATTTATCTTTCATTTGAAAATACATTAAATAAAATTAGTATTTTAAAATAGAATGGAAGTTTGCTTAAAAGGGTCGGCAAATGGAAAAGTAAGCATTACCCATATTTACTAACAAATTCAAAAAAATACAAAAAGCTATTAACAAATTAATTTTTACATGAAATAAAGAGAAATTTGCTACAAACTCATTCAAATTGTGAAATTGTAACTTCAATTAGGATTTCGTGTGTATATTTTGTTCCTAAAACAAAATGCTTTAAAATTCCATTACTGCTCATAATTCAAAGAGTTCGAAAATGTTAGATGATTGAAAATATTACATTCCCAATAAAAACTGCATGATTTGTCTGCCAAGTACTACTTCGATGCTTAGGTTTTTGTTTTTAGTCATTTACTTTAAATTTCATTTATACCGATTTTGTAGTATTTTACATTAAATTTAATATGTTGAATTTTCTGTTGCTGTAAGCAATGTATATAAAATTAAATAAGAAAAAACAATTAAAAAGGGCAAACAAAAATCCAAAAAAGTAAACATAATGGCAATTGTTAAGTGCTAAAATTACATGGTAGTAAAAACTATCAAATTTTGACATGTGTGCAACATATTTTTTTCATGTGTGTGTGCGTATACTTTAAATCTCCTATTTCATTGCACTAAGTGCTCTATAAATAGAAATAAACAAATATTTTGGTTTGCTTTGTATTTGCATACACATTCTATTAGGTTCTTCCCCCATTCAATATTGGAAATAAATTTAATGAATGTTTTCTTTTTGATAGTTGCTTAAAAAATGTGTACAAGATTGATTAATTCTGCAATAACACTTTCATTAAATTTTTATCTTATTTCCAATTTATTTGTATAGAGTAAATTTTGCTAAAGTATCTTTTTGATTTCAGCTTATTTTTTTAATTTAGATTTTTTGATGCAAGCATTTTGTACAACTTAACGTTACATATATATATATATATATATATATATATATATATATATATATATATATATATATATATATATAGTCATCACCTAAATTTTAACCGACCAACTGAGAATTGGATGAAAACCCAACAAACAAAAGAAACATAGCTTACAGAAAAACTCTGTTGTGTCTATTAAACGTTCTTTTTATTTTTATTTTAATTCTATCAGCTTTACAAAGTATAATAAAATATTATATTCTTACTTATAAAAAGTTATGTATTTAAAAAGAAAAGTTAGAAAAGGCCTTTTAAATGCATGAAGAAACATCCAACTCCCACTCCTAAATTCTAGTAAAGGTTTTTTTTGTTTTTAAATTGAAATTTAATAAGGTTTTCAAGCTTCTCTCATAATATTTGATTTTAATAATAAATTTAATAAGTAATTAATTGTAAAGGGGTTTTCAACAAGAAGTTTGTTTTCTAAAACTAAATAAAACCAAAAATTTTATTACATTTAAATTTTTATTGTATTACGAAGAGAAAAGTTTGGCAGTTATGAATAAAAAATGATATCTGGCAAATGTTCACCATGACCACGCTGACAGATGTCGATTCTTTCATTAAAGTTTTTAAAAACTTTTTGGAAAAATGGCGGCCTATTTTATTAATCACGTCATTGATTTTGAGTTTAAAGGCTGAAATCGGTTCGGTTGGCTACGTATAGAATCTGTCCTTAATATAGCCCCACATAAAATAATCATAAGATCTAGCTAGCCCCTTAACTGAAGGTTGTCGTGAAATTATTGATCGTTTCATTGGCTGTGTGTAATATGGCACTGCCCTGTTAAAGCCACATGTCAGTGATATCCATATCGTCAATATGAAGTTGTTAGCATCTTGTAATAGCGTGATTCATTGACCGTTACCGCATTTCCAACATCTTATTCGAAAGAAAACGGCCCAATCATGCCTCTAGATAATATAGCGCACCATATAGTGACACGTTAAGCAGAAGCCCAACTGCGGCAAGTTTGCTTATTGACATACACTGAAGAGTCAAAATGGGCTTTGTCTGAAAAAAATATTTTTTTCAGAAAAACCAGCCAGTTGTTCCTAAATAAATTGAGCGAATCTACGTCGATGTGAATGCTTGGTCGGCTTCAATTCCTGCACCAGCTGAACCTTGTAAGGCTTCACAGTCAAATTCTTACCCAAAATTCGGTTTTGGATAACCCCAATTGTTAAGAACGTCGAGGAATTGACAAATTTGAATCTGTTTCAACACTGTGGCAAATACCTGCGGTGTTTTTAGTTAAACGATTCGTTCGGACACGCGCTGCTGCTCCCACATTTAGCATTGAGTCTGTCGGCTCAAATTTAACGACCAAATTCTTAATAGCGGTCTCAGAAAGACAATTTTGTTGTCCGATAAAATCACGAATTTTATGAAATGTAACGTTATTTTAACGAAATGATCGTGCGTGCAAAATAGAATTCATTGCAATAATTGCAAATAGATCTACTATGAATACGTCAAAAAACGAAACGTCAAAACTATCATGTTGTTGGTGTTGTCACAATTGAAAAACAAAGTTCTTGTTAAAAAGCCCAATATCTTATACATATTAAATTAAAAAAAGAAAACATTTTTCCCATTAACTAAATCATTGAATCCATTAAAAATTTCTTTAAGGTGCTATTTGAAAATAATTAAAGCTTAGTAGGCGCAAATTCCCTTTTCTGAGGAAAAGCAAAACAATCTAGTGACTTTTTCTGCATACAAGTAATGGTTTTTTGTCAACTCTAAGTGTAGTTGCTAAAAGTAATTAAAATTAAAAATAAATAGCATTTGGAATTTATTAGTTTATTTTATTATTTATTTAGTTGTTCAATTAAAGTTTAAATATAATAGGAAGCTTTTGCTTATCTAATGTGAGGTTAAAAGTTTTCTAATGAATAGAGTTGGGCAGTCAATGAAATGGCCATGTCATCAATTATTAGCACGCTAAAAAGTGTACTAATATATTGGGCTTATTCATTATATTTAAAACCAAAAAACTAACCCACAATGAAATTTAAAATTTAGTGATTATCTTTTAATAATTCAACGCTATAATTGTTTTAAAATTTTAGCTCAACATTCTCGAATACTATAATCGCACATTTTGTTTATGCTTTTATTTATATAACATTACCGTAAACACAAAATCTGGTTAAGTGAAAAAATAAACTTAATTTGTTTTTTTTTATTTTTTATTTATTGAAAATTAATTAAGTTTTTAAGTGCAAACAATTTGTGGTTTTAAGTGTGAAAATTTATTAACCACCTAAAAGCTATAACTTTGGTATTGATTGTAATTTTTTAACAAACCGTAGCTCACTACAAAATGCTTGTATGTTCTTCCATTCATACATAAAATATTTTAAATGAAAATGGCATGTTTTACAAATAATAACTATTTGTTGTATTGGTTTAATAATTTCCCAGCATAATAATAATAAGTTTAATTTTTAACAATTAAAATTATAAGTTGAAGTATTTGATATAATAACAAATAAATTAATCACTCTTAATTTCGATTTCAATTTATTTTTAATTGAAATCAAAACAAACTTCAACCGAATTAATTAATTTGTTTTTGCTAAAAAGGATTATTTTTGCTTTTTTCTATTATCTTAATAATAATAAGTTATTGTATTAAATGTCACTTATGTTGTGATAAAAACCAGAAATGTAAATGTATAAAAGGTGACCTAATTTTACGTTAAATTTTATTTCATATTAATGCAATAAATATTATTTTTTGTGTAAATAATAAGTTTACAAATAATAGAAATTATAACTTGAAAATATATATTATAAATATATCTTTACATATTTGTAATAACATAAAATAAGAGTATTTATAATAAAGGGCTTTTAAACAAGAAGTTTGTTTTCTTTAAAAATAATAAAACAAAAAATTTAGATTAAGATGATTTGATATTTGGCAAATGTCCACCACAAACACGCTGACAGATGTCGATTCTTTAATTAAAGTTTTTAATAATTTAGGCAAAATTACGGTCCTATTGCGTTAATCACATAATGGATTTTAAGTTTTAAGACTGAGTTCGATTAGATTTGCTCCGTATAGAATATGCTCTTAACATAGCCCCACAAAAAATTATCTAGTGGTCTTAAATTACGCGATCTGGCTGGCCACTTAACTGCTGATTATAGCGATCGGGGAATTTGGTTTGCAATAAATTGATCGCTTCACTGGCTGTAATACATGTGACACCGTCCTGCTGAAACTATATGTCAGTGATATCCACTTCGTTAATAATAGGCCAAAGTTAGGTGCTCCTGTAGGCTGGTAGGTAGTGTACTTGCTTGAAAAAATGGGGGTTGTGGGTTCAATTCAAAACGAAGATCTTGTTTTTTTTCACTATAAAAATAAAAATTGACTGTCGGTGGGACTGCTCAGCAATGAAGGCATAGTTACTGGTCGCTGTGCTGTCTTATATACGGCAGTTAATTTCCGACTATCCTTCTACTTTCACCATCTGTTTCATCTATTCTCTATCCCTTTCCTAAAGAATGTAGCACAGTACTTAAAAAAAAATGATAGCGTCTTGCGATTGCGTGATTCATTGACCGTTACCGCATTTCTAACCTGATCCGCCCCCCCCCCCCCAAAAAAAAAACGGCTCAATTACGCCGTTCAGACCACATAGCGCACCATACAGTGACACGTTGAGCATGCAAAGGCTTCTCAATAAGCGCTCTAGGATTTTCAGAAGCCAAAATGCGGCAATTTTGCTTGTTGACATACCCTGACAAGTGAAAATGGGCTTCGTCTGAAGAAATGATTTTTGTAGTAAAAACAGCCGGTTGTGAATAGTCGGTCGGCTTCAATTACTGCACCAGTTGAATCTTCCAAGGCTTCAAAGTCAAATCCTTATGCAAAATTGGTTTTGTGGTGGTCTTGAATAACCTGATTTGTTGAGAACTTCGAGGAATTGACAAATTTGGATCTGCTTCAATACTGTGACTCGCGGCTGTGATGTTTTTAGATGAACGATCCGGTCGAACACATGTTGGTGTTAGCACTTTTTGTATCGAGCCTGTCCACTCAAATTTAAAGACCAAATTCTTAATAGCGCTTTCAGAAGGACTATTATACTATCCGAAAATATCACGAATTTAATGAAATGTAACTTTAACAGAACCACCATTTTCACAGTGGATTTTAATTTTTTTAATGCGATTTTCGTGCGAAATTGAATTCATTGCAACAATTGCCAATGCAGCTACTAAAACTAAATGTCAAAACTATCATGTTATTGGTGTTGCCACAATTACAGAACAAACTTCTTGTTGAAAAACCTCGTTTTTTTGTTACACTCTAATACTTTGATTTATTTTGTAATTTATTTTTATTAGCAAATAATTGAAATCGCCTTTAATAAATAAATTATGCAAAATATTCAGTTTAATATTTCAACTTAATATTTATTAAATGCTGTAACAAAATGATATAATGAAATATGAACAAATTCATTTATTATGCTAAAATTTTAAATACTTTTTAAATTTATTGTTACAAAAAACTTAAAAAAATTCATTGATTTATAGTTTAGGTTTTTAAAAGCTAAAATGTTTATAAAATGTAAATTCCTCATGTAGTTTCTTTAATAAATTAAAATACTTTTGACTAGAAGTACTTTCTTAATAACCACAATGATCTGGAAATTTTTCTTACCAGAAGTGAAAAAGGTAAAGTTACAAAACTAGGTTTTCATTATAGTTTAATATATTGTCATATTGTTACATTTATCTCAGTTATTTATTTAACAATTAATTTTTCAGTAAAACAATATCGGTGCGAAATTACTAAAGCGTTCTCCTCCACTCTCTACGTGGTATCCTCCACTCTCTACTTGGTATCTTTTGAACCGTGTTTTTAACCATTTAAATCACTAATACATGAGCAAGTAAATAATTACAACAAAACTTAAGCAATTTCTTACGGTAATTTAATCGGATGCTACCAACGACCTGTAAGAGAACTGTGGGAAATTTCTATGAGCCAGTCACTATAAAGCTGTTGCATTCACCATGTTACTGATACAATCAATCATATAATTTTTTGTATAAAGGTGAAATCTCCAAAGAGCCAAGGTGAGAGTCAAGCTATAAAAACAACTTTTGCTTCAGCATCACCTTGTGCACACGTGCTATCAGTTTATATGGATTTCAATAGCATTTGATGAAGAAGCAATTTTGGAAAATATACTCACATATTTCTCTTGCATACGTAGTTGTAACTCTTTTTAATCAAGAGCACTTTTAGAACACTATAAATCGTGTCAACTTACATTTTCTTCATAAACTGCTATCGGTCAGTGCCTGCTTCTTTTTATGGTACAAATATATAAAATTTATTAAGCTCTTACGTACGTTCCTACTATATTATAAACAATATATACATAGCATGCGCCATCTTATCATTTGCTAATTTAACAAGTAACTTCAGAAATTTTCCTCCTGCTAGTTTTTTCTTTTCTAACATAAAATCTGTTATTATGTTAAGTTGCTCGGCTAAGGCGCATGTTCATTTTTGAGTAGTATTAAGAAATATAGCATTAATTGTATAGAAATATAATTAAAACACGTACCTTACTTACCTTATCAAAATGTACTTAATAAAGTATTCTTTTAAATAAAACGTTTTGCATGGATTTAAATATTTATTATTCTTCATTTCTCTTTGTTCTTTTCGATATTTTGACATCCTGTTGCGTATTTGTTAACTACAAGTTAGTGAATTGAAAATGCGTTAGTACAAACAAAAATATATGTTGATATAAATAAGAAGTGTTAGATCGCTAAATGTTAGTGAATAGCACTAAAGGTTAGATTTTCCTCGAAATATATAGTGTCAGGTTTTTTTAAAGCAGCATTTTTCTTTTACAAAAACCTGGATATAAGATACAATAATATTTTATCTAGAATTTTTATTGTTTTTTTTAACCGATCTTTTTTTTATTTATCTTTAATAAATATCTTTTTTCTTTTTTAAGATCTTTTTTTTATAGTTTTTTTCTTCACGATATTTCGCTTTCCTTTGGAAAGCTTCTTCAGGAAAAAATTTTATATTTATTTTTTTATTTTATAAAATTTTTTCCTGTGGAAGCTTTCCAAAGGAAAGCGAAATATCGTGAAGAAAAAAAAAATTTATAAAAAAGATCTTAAAAAAAAAAAAAGATATTTATTATTATATCTAGAAGTTACGTTAAATATTATCTACAAACTATTAAACTTTTTTCGTCTACGGCAGATATTAGCAATCAAGCCTAGCATAAGATCTTTTCAATTACTTTAACCTAAATGTTCCTATGCACTTCCTCCTCCCTCAGTAGACACAAATTCATATTATTCAACATTTCAAATAGTTTTTAAATAAGTTCAGGCTAAATTTTCCTAATAAACTAACCTTCTGCCAACAGCAAAAATATGAGAAAGGTATCTTTAAAGCCTACAAACGTCTGCAATTTTTTGTCGTCCTTGAAATTTGCTTATATTTTTTTTTACGAATAAAAATTCGCCAATGTGAATGAAATTCTTTTTTGGCGTTTTGAATAAATGAAGGCATTTCTAACATTTTCAATCCCAAACGAAAAAAAATTAAATTTAAAAAAATTTATTTCTGACCAAAAGCATGCAAAGGCATGCTTTTGGTATTTGAATGCAAGCATTGTTAGTGGCATACAAATGCTTATTTCACAAAATTTTGTGTGTATGGAATTGCTAATAGAAAAGCAAACTAAATGTCTTTAGTTTACCTTGGCTATGAGAATGTTTTAAAATTGCGCCTTAAGAACAATATATAAAATGAAATTTCTTTAAATGCAGTTCTTCTGTAAGCATCTTTAAGTAGAAAAAACAATAGCAACTAGAAAACAAATTTTTATTCATGTGTGTACTTGAAAGTTTTTAATTGTTCCGGCACAGTGACATAGAATTTAGTTGAAAAATATTGACTTTCACTGTACAAAAGAAAAAAAAAATTAAAAAGTAAAAAAAACAACACAGCAAAACATTTCAAACAACATAAAACATTGTTTATTTTCAATCATTTCTACATAAGGGTTTGGAAACCATTCATATGTAATGTGAAAATTCCAGAAAACAAAAAATATTTGTAAATAATTTTACAAAATTCTAAAAAAGCAATGGGCACATGCAATGGATATAAGTTATTTATAATTATTCGGAATCATTTAATATAAGCAATTTTATTTCGTGCTTTATTCCTTTAAATAAATATTTCATGATAAATTCACAAAATATTTACTTGAGCAATAGTGAAATCGCAATATGGATGTGCTCTCCCCCATTACAATACATTTCAAATATTTTTATTTTAACTTTTATTTGAATAAATGTTTTATAAGAATATCATAAGATGTTAATTTTTTAATAATAATTTTTGTAATAAATATTTTGTGAGAATATCATGAAATATTTATTTAAAGGAATAAAGCACGAAATAAAATTGCTTATATTAAATGATTCCGAATAATTATAAATAACTTAAAAAAACATTTAGATTATGGGGGGAAACTCTTATATCGTAGTCGCAATTAAAAATATACTGAAATCTAAGTTAAAAATTAGTACGATTTGTAATTTGCATTATGGAAAAATAATAAAACAAACAAAGAAAAAAATGACTAATTTTCATAATTTTTTCTGTTATTAGAAAATATAATTTATTACATAGTATATATTGTTACGTTTATACCTTTTATAAACGTTTTATTGGTAATTAGTTCTTTAATGCAATATAATTATCACCAGAGTTTAGAGTTTTTAAATTAATTACAAGTTTATTTACTTTAACTACACATAAAGTAAAATTTGTACTTTGGTACTACAGAACAACTTAATAAAGATGCAAGTATTTACTTCACTAGGTTTATATTTTAACTAATTAACTGTCCTTTCATATGCTGTCTTTTATATTTGTCCGCTAGAGGTTCAGAATTTTTTACTTCCTTTGTATAACATTTTGTTGTTATTTTATTCATTCAATGTGTAGGCGCCTGTGTGTTTTTTTGTTTTTATGCTGTTAAAGTTTCTTCTGGGAATTCATTTTAAGATAGTTGTTGTTGTGGTGAGTGTATAAGTTTTCTTAGAAAACTACGCAGTTGCGTGTATAAGATTTCTAAGCTGTTTGTAAATGGAAAGTTGTTATTGTCTTGTGTATTATTCTACGCAATTTGTAACTAAAAAATTGTTGTTGTCTTAATATAAGTTTTCTTAGAAAACTACGCACTTAGTCAGCAGCATACCCAGTTATTTCGTTTACTTCATTACTTAATTATTTTCTTTTAAAACTTAAGCAAGACGCATCCGTAACAATATATACAGTCAAAAAAAATCAAAGTTTGTTAAATATAAATATTTTTTTTATATATAGATAAATAATTTTTAATAAATATAAGTTTGTAAAAAATATCCTTAATATTTTTTTGTGCAAATCTAGGCCATATTGTTAAAATAATTTTTTAGTTTACTTGTGTCAATTTCCTGGAAATATGCTTTCAACAGAAACAAATGTTTAATTTTGTACAAGTTACATTTTTTCGAAATTTCAAAAAATTGTTTTAGTATTCTACAGGAAATAAATACTGTAGAATGCAACCTTTAAACACAATGACTTTTGCATTTAAAATCTTATTGGCTTACAAAATGGATAATTTTTTTCGCTGAATTGAATTTCATTATCGTTTTGGATTTTCTCTACTAGGAACTACTGTATTACATCATCCATGTCATCATCACCATTAATTTAAAAAACTTGTTGCCCTTGCTGCAGATATTATTCTCCTTAAAAACTGTAACAAAGAAAGAAAGAAATAAAAAAATATTTATTTATATAAGAAAAGAAACATTTATTTTTAGGAAAATGGATGTTCTTGCAGAAAAAAGGAAGTTGTTTTATGATTTTAGAAAAGCATTAAATACGTTAAGAAATTCACATTCATAAGTAAAGTAACATAATTTCGAATCATATTATGATAAGTGTTATTCGAAATGTTTGTATGTCAAAAAAAACTAAAATACTAATAGAATCAAATAATTTATATTTTCTAGTTTTCAATTTTATTAAGACGAATGAACTAAAACAAAAAAGTAAACAAAAGACACTCTCAAAATATTCTGAATGTTTGGATCGCTTCATCCTTTATTAACATTTTTAGCATCTATCTGTTCTGCTTTGTACGTTGCATACGTTATCTACTTGATAAGCCAATTTAAACGTCTCATTATCGCCAACATATCATTTCAAATTGATCTTATTTAATTTAGAAGTATAAACTTATGATTTTATGATTTTAATTAAAAATTAACTTCAACCTAATAATCAAGTTCAAGTTAAAATTTTAAAATATTTATTATTTATTATTTTTTCGGTGGTACATATTTTCCATTTATTGATTATATTTTTTAATACTAAAAAAAGCTGCAACAAGTTAAGAATAATTCAGGATTTTACTAGCAACTTGTTAATGTAAAATTGTAAAAAGTGTTGAATAATGTCAAAAGAAATTCGTACGCAAGACACTAAATAATCTCAAGTCTGGTTATAGTAGTCTGGTACAGCGGTCAATCGACAATTTACATAGCAAACAAAAACAATAACCATAAAATCAGACATCAGCAAAAGTTGAGTAAAACTAAACATAACTAAACTACAATAAAAATTATAACAATTATAAATAGCATAACAATGATGGCTTACAAATACAACGACTTCGATTACTCTAAAACAACTATAATTTTAGGTAATGAATTGAAACAGTCATACGATAAGAATAGTTATTATTCAACTAATTGCAAGGATTACAGTTAGAAAATTATGCTAATGATGGCAATTAAAAGGAAATTGCCACTAAAGCAAATGCATATGTGCTCGTATATGAAAATGAAATGAGATTGAGTCAAATAGTAAAATGTATGAAAAGTAATTCATACGACAACCTAACCAAGTTTGTAATAACTTAACAAACTAAAATAAAGCTCATCTCCTGTAAAATGGCAACTAATGAAAATTTTAAATTCGAGATGCAACTGGTTAAGAAACAATGTGTTGTGTGACAAAAAAAAAAATAAAACAGAATGAAAATTTTTCATTTAAAATTTATTCTTCTAAAGGAAATTAAAGATTTCATAATATTTTAATTAATCCAAGACTACAAGAGCAGGAAAAGTCAGTACCAAACACACCTGCATGGATAAAAGTATGTTATGAATATTCAATTGATAAAATTTCCACAGCATCATCGCCATTATCATCATTTTAATGTCTTTTCACAACAGCTACAACAAAGCATCTCGCATGCAGCATTCAACGTGTTGATGACGATGGTGATATTTAATAACTACAAAAACAACAATAATATATTTAATACGCCACAACATCATCAATATTTACCAAAGTCTACCCTGGAACATTCACAAAATGCTTAAATAAAGTTTTCGCAGCCAAAGGTAAGATATATAAAGAAAGTCATTTAGAAGACACATAACCTGGGGTTAACACTTGTTTATATTTCATTCCTTTAATAATTGTTGTTGACGACACTTAAGGGATAGAAAAGATTTGATTTATTTATGCGATTGTGTCACCTCCTTACCTTTAGTTAAATTTAAGTAATTTTCCTTGTGGCATGTTTTTTTTGCAACAAACGTAAAGAGTGATATTTAAAAATTAAGAGATAGAGGTAGGACTTAGTCAGAGGAATTTTAAATTTTAATATTTAAGGAAAATTTGTTTTTCAAACTAGTTATTTGACTTCATTTGCTGCACGGGGCTTAGTGTATATATTAAATTATTGTTATGAAAATAACTATAAAAACAAAAGCTTGTGTTTACCCTGGAAAATGGTGGGTGTTGATGTCGACAAAAAACGAAGAGGTTAATAAAGTGTTTTATGCACCTCAAAGAAATATGACATTTTTGAATAGAATAAAGGCAATATCTAGCGAACATATTTTAATACCACTAAGAATAAAACAATATGTTTAATACTACGCACAGGTTATTTAGTTTTAATATAAACCAAATCTTTAGTTTAGAATACGCAAATCTGATAGAAACAAAACTTTACGGGATTATTTTTATTTACGCTTTATTTTTGCATTGCCACGCTCCCCCAAAGTGACAATAATATATTCGTCTAACGTAGGGCTTATGAAAATTTTTAACCATTCAGTTTTTCTTCGATTTTTTAAACAAAACTGTTTGTGATTTTATTTGTAATTAACTTGTAAGAGTTGACACCAAATTTCCTCGAAGTTAGTAAAGCACATGTAGTGTAGAAATGATATCTTGTATTCTAAAACGAAATAAAATAAAATTTTAGATTAAGATGATTAAAATTTTTATTGTATTACGAAGTTCGGCAATTATGAATAAAAAATGATATCCGGCAAACGTTCATCACAACCACGCTGACAGATGGTCGATTCTTTAATCAAACTTTTCAATCATTTATTTTTTTTGGCAAAATTGCGATCCTATTTCATTAATCACATCACAGCTCCGTATAGACTCTGTCCTTAACATAGTCCCACAAAAAATAATCCAGTGCTGTTAAATCACAAAATCTGGCTGGCCGCTTAATTGCTGATTGTCGTAAAATTATACGATCGTAAAATTTAGTTTGCAACAAATAGATCATTTCATTGGCTGTGGGACATGTGGCATCGTCCTGTTGAAATCAGATATCAGTGATATCTACGTTGTCAAGAATAGTCCAAAATTGAGTTGTTAGCATCTCGCGATAGCGTGTCCGTTACCGCATTTCCAATTTCATCTTCGAAAAAAAAAAAACAAAACGCCTCCAGGCCAAATAGCGCACATAACAGTGACGCGTTACAAAGGCTATTGAGAAACCTAGGATTTTCAGAAGCCCAAATGAGCCAGTTTTGGTTGTTGACATACTCTAACAAGCAAAAATGGCCTTCGTCTGAAAAAATGATTTTGTTAGAAAAACCAGCCGGTTGTTCCCAAATGAATTAAGCGAATCTACGGCGATATGAATGGTCGGTTAATTCCTGCATAAGTTGAACCTTTTAAGGCTTCAAAGTCAAATTCTTACGCAAAATTCGCTATGTAGTGGTTTTGGATAAACTCAATTGTTGAGAACGTTTTGGAATTTACAAATATGGATCTGCTTCAACACTATTCCTCACGGCTGCGATGTTTTCAGTTGAACGACCAGGTTGAACACGCGTTGGTGTTCGCACATTTTGTATCGAGCCTCTTGATTCTAATCTAACGACCAAATTCTTAATAGCGGTCTTAGAAGGACGATTATGTTTTCCGAAAATATCACGAATTCTTCAAAGTGTAACTTTAAGAGAACCACTATTTTCATAGTGGCTTTAAATTATTTTAATGCGATTTTCGTGCGAAATTGAATTTATTGCAACAATTGCCAATGCATCTACTAGGAATACATCGAACAAATAAATGTCAAAACTATCATATTACTGGTGTTGTCACAATTAAAAACCAAACGTCTTATTGAAAAACCCAACATTATATTTCGATGTATTTGAAATAAATTAAATCTTAAATTAAAATCTTGTTTTGAAAACTAAAATATGCCTTATGCCTTATTTTCCGACGGGGTTTGATTTTACGTCGACCCTCGTCAAATTTGATTTGTGAACAAACCGGTTTCGGCTATTTGCCATCTTCTGATCATCTGATTTTACGTCGAATGATTATACCCAAATGCCTTGTTTTCTTAGTAAATTCATAAAAAATCACATTTTTTAAACATTGGAAAAGTGATTAGCAATAGGTAGCAGTGGGAAGTTTCACTGCAGTTTGGATTGACGACACCTGCAGGCTGTATTGAAACAATAATAGCAACATAAAACCAAGCGTAAAGCGATAGATTCAAAGGTGCAAACAAGATGGAAAAAAGCAAAAGCAAACTGTTTTAACACAGCCAGACATAAAGCCTAATCCAGAGTGTACAACTTATATCACATTAACATTTATTTCGTATTGATATGTAATTGTCAAATGGCTAACAGCGACTCAATTAACTAGCAGCAATAATAAAGTTGAAAAAACAGGAATATTTCCTTCCATAGCGACTCATTACGAAATGCACATACATGCATACATAACCAAAAACAAGAATTGAAAAGGATAAAATAATAAAGCGCAACAAATGTTATTTGAGATTGCCAAAATCAAACATCATCACTGCCACATACGTATACATACAAGAGAACAAAATGGTTTTTTCATAAAGTTCTCACACATAATTCGACATTACCACGAGAAGATTAAAGAAGTAAGAGAAAATAAAAAAAATAATAAAACAAAAAACGGAATTGTGAATACATCTTTAAGCGACATCTACAGTTATCATTTCAAGAAAAGCAAATAACAATGATGATGAAGCCAATTAAAACCCGGATGTTTGATCATTTTACATTTAACATTCAACTACTCTTTATGATGTGTGAAGGAATTAAAATACACAAACTTTCTTGCACACAGTTAAATGTGCATGAATGCCTGTAGAAGTGGAATAAAGAGAAGTATCACAATATTAAAAAACTAAAATAAATATTGGTATACAATAAGATGCGTGAGACCATAATGATACAAAAGTTCAGGTCACATTCATACGTGCATGAATACATACATATATACATATATGAATATATACATATATACAAACATAATTTCACCCTGTAGTTATTTGCGAGATTGTCTGATGCGTGAAATATGTATATCTTGTCGGTTGTTTTACTTAAAAAAAAATCATCTGTACAAATTTATTTTTAATTCATTTAATTTACAATTCAATATTAACCTACAATTAATTGGAACTTAAGCTAAAATTAGAATTATTACAAAAAGGTTTAAGTCCGGAAGTGATAGTACAGTATGCCAAACTATTAATATAAAATTGTTATTCTTAACAAGTGCAAACATAATAATTTATGAAAATATTAAACGTATCGTTTTGTTTTTGACCTTTGTGCTGATTTAATAGTTGTAGTTGGTAGTGTGTATATAATTCGCGTGATCATTTTACGACTCTTCTTTTTATTAACCAAACTACTGTAAAACTATTATGTTTTCCTAAGTTATGGTATTGTAAGTTACTTTAACGATATTTAGAAGAATGAATTGAATTATCTTATCCCATTTTTAAGAGCATTGGCAGTTTGTCTTGCTTAACAAATATATTAATATTTTTACTTCAAATGGAAATTTTACACACTTTTCAATATTTTACTTTTGATTTATATCACAAAAATGCTACTTTATTCATACTGATAGTGGCTTCTCTTTAATAAATTTAATATAACTAAAGAACTTTTAAATTTTATTTTTGACAAGTTTTTTTATAATTTTTATAATATTACGCCAGTTTCTACAGTTTTCTTTATAAAAACGAGTTCATTATACTGTATCGATAACAAAACTAAATAGAAGCATTTGCATAAATACAAGTCATAAATATTTTGCTGATTTAGTGTTAATTCAGTTAAATGATTGACAACAATTTTTGACACTTGGTTCAATCTACATTGTCATTGAAGAATATTATTTTGCAAAGCAAAGTACATTTGTACTATTAGTTGAATACGAAGAGAAATATGATTTAAAAGTTTGTATGCAACAAAAACCACAAAAATGTTATAATCTTTACTGAGCAGCATCAGAACAATTTTAATGGTCTTACTGTCAGTTATGCATGAATAAAATTAAGTTAATTTGTGAGGTTTTAGTGTCAAGCAAAAATGGATTTTGTGAAGTGTTTTTGTAATTTTTCTTAAGTAATTATGCAGTGTAATAAATTCTAAATTATATAAAAAAATATAAAGTTTTAAAATTTTTACCAGTTTTATACTTGCAATAAATTGAAAATTATTTTTTTTTATTTCTGAAAATTATTATAACGTAAAAAGCTTAAAAATAAATAATAAAAATCGGATTTTTCAACAAAAAGTTTAGTTTTCAAATGTGGAAACATCAGTAACATGATAAATTTGAGATTTAGTTTTTTGACGTATTCATAGTAGATGCATTGGCACTTATTATAATGAATTCAATTTCGCACGAAAAACGTATTAAAATAATTAAAATCCACTATGAAAATTATAGTTCTATTAAAGTTACATTTCGTAAAGTTCGTGATATTTTCGAACAATATAATCGTCTTTCTGAGACTGCTATTAGGAATTTGTTCGTTTGAGTCGACAGGCTCGATAAAAAATGTGCGAACGCCAACGCGAAAACATCGCAGCCGTGAACCACAGTGTTGAAACATATCCAAATTTGTTAATTCCTTGACGTTCTCAACAATTGGGGTTATTCAAGACCACCCCATGCACAGCTGGTGCAGGAATCGAAGCCGACGAACCCTTCACATCGCCATAGATTCCCTCAACTCATTCAGGAACAACCGGCTGGTTTTTCTGAAAACATAATTTTTTTACTTAATAGGATATGTTAACAAGCAAAATTGCCACTTTTAAGCTTTGCGTGCTCAACGTATCACTGTGTGGTGCACTATGTGATTTGGAGGCGTGATTGGGCGGTTTTTTTCGAAGATGAGGCTGCAAGTACGGTAGCGGTAAAGCTATTGCTGGATGCTAACAACTCAATTTTGACCTTTTATTGATGACCTGGTTGCGTCCTGGTTTCAACAGGACGCAACCAATGCAACGATCAATTTAATGTAAACCAAATTTCCCTACTGCATAATTTCACGACAGTCAGCAGTCAAGCAGTCAAGCAGGCCTACCAGGTTGTGTGATTTAACACCACTGGATTATTTTTTGTGGGTCTATGTTAAGGGCAGAGTCTATAAGGAGCCAACCGAATCGATTGGACAACTGCCAGATATCATTTTTCATTCAGAATTATCGAACTTTTCTCTTCGTAATACAATAAAAATTTAAATCATCTTAACCTAAATTTTTTGTTTTATTTTGTTTCCGAATATATATATATATGTGTATGGGTTATAAGAAAGCAAGATCAATGAGGCTTAAAAAAGAGAACAACAAAAAATGTTTTGGATTTTGTGGTGAGTTCAGATAATGAAATTGATTTGATTGAATTAATTATTATTTTGATTGATTATGAATATTCCTAGTCAAATTAGCTACTTAAATAGACCATGTTTACAAGGTACACAATCTGATGAAGAGAGATATGAAAAATTCAAATGGCAAATTTAGCGGTGCATTCCTTGTTTTTTTACACAAAAAAAAAACAAGGAATGCAAATGGTACTATCATTTATTCTATTAAAAATAATAAATACTTGTCCTTATAATGGACGTAAGAGTACATATTTTGCGCGAATTTCAAGCAGCTGCCTAAAACAGTTTAAGAAATATGTTCGTATATGCAAAAATATTTGCCTCTAGAACTACCCAATAATTTTTAAATTTACTCTTCACACTTACTTTTTAAAGCGGAAATTGAAGTGTGTACATCTTAATTGAAATGTTAACACTACTCCTGTCAGCAGGTAACTTTCAGTTGATTCTTGTCGAAATTTGAACAAGCTGCCCCATTTAGTTTATGTTTGGAGCCCGTTGATAATAGATCACCGGACTCCACGTATTGGATTCACGTTTCGTTCACGGTTGCAAAACGGCGCAAAAACTCGCCCATAGATATTGATTATAAATTTTCATCACTCTTGTTTTTCTGGCTTTTTAACTATCGCTCTCAATTAATATATACCTATTTTAGCCCCCTGAATGCCAGCAGGGAGTCAACTGGAAGCTTCACGTTATTTACACGGGAATCAGTAAGCCCTAGAGTTCAGTTATTTAGTTTTTTAGCCTGTTAGCTGTTCTCTGTTTGACTATTGAGGTTGGCCCTTCGAGAGTACCGTGGTGGTTATGTTTTCGCGGTCCTAATGAATTTGATTAAGGGGTCATCTTACTTTTACTGAGAACATTGGATGAATGATCCGAGTCCAGTGAGCATGCTTGTTATGTGTTCTGCACCAGGGGTTGGATAGTCTACAACTCTTCAGCAAGGAGTGGGGGTTAGCGGCCCTGATTCGAAACCTCCGAAATTGTAACTAGGAATAATCTGTTGCTAGAAATTAGTCGTTGGCTTCCTACGGTGAGGCGCATGCATCATACCGTCCAAGTGGTTTGACCACCTACGAGTTATGGCGTACACACGCTAGGTACCGACGTGAATCTTATTATGCATATCTATTTATTTTAACTGTTTATGGGGTTAGATTTATACGCAGAATCTTTTGTTTAGGAAACGCATTGAATAAGCTGGGCCATTGTCTTACAAATATCCTTTTTCAAATTATTTCTGCGCCTTCGTTGTATCTTCAAAATTAAATATGTACCTTCAATTCACAGCAATATATACAGTGTGTTTAAAATATTTGTTTTAATTTGCTTTTTAGATTAAAAATATCTTCCAAATGAACTCTACATAAATTCCAGCAGTTTGTGGTTGGTGCAGTGGTCGTATCTCTTGTAAATGTGTATTCATATTTATGTGTGCTTTTGTAATTTATCTGAGCACATGTTAAGTGGTACTTAGTTGTTATTATTCTTCTTACTTAAGCTAAAAAAAAGTGTTACCATTTTTACTTTTTCAAAATATCATCTAATATTATGATTAAGTTTCATAGCTCTTTATACTCGTGCTTCACTTCACAACTGCAGTCAAAAAGTGTATATCAGTTAGTTTTTAGTTATTATTAAAATATAACCAATATTTTATCATTTATCACAGCACTGTATTTTAAAAAATGGAAGCAGAATCTCTATATTCTATGAAGAATGATAAACATTTGAGCCTTGTTCACGTTAAGCTCACAATACAAGAAAATAAGCCCGAAATATTTACTTATTTTTCTGTCTCTGTAGCAATTATCCTACTAACTATTAATGAGAATTACCTTTCTATCTCTCTCATTTCTAAATGATTTTCTTTTTCATTTTCTTTATTGAAATATAAGCTTAATATTTTCCGTCTTTTGGCAACACTGTGCAATGTATTTTTTTTTACTCTTACTAAAGGGTTTGTTACACTTTTATGCTGTAATGTTTTAGCAGTAAATAGACATCATGTCGTTTGGTGAAAGCTTAATTAGAATAAAAGTTAATAAAAACGAATATGTTGAATATAAATTAATGTGGTGTTTTTTCCAAGTTTAAGAAATTATAGATAATGACAGAGATAAGCGTTAAGTTGTAAGTTTAAAACTTTAAAAATATATCTTTATTAAGTGCATATTATTAATGTTATTTAGAAAATTTAATTTATTGTACCTTGTGTATCAGGGTTTATTAAAAAGATATTAATTAATTAATTTTTCCTTTAATGGATTTTCTTACTCGTATTTTAAAAGGCTTATGATGTTTAAATTGGTTGTTATTATAATCTTCGTTACATTAATAAAATTTTTTTTACTAAAATATATATTTGTTGCATTATTTAAATCTAGCGATTTGAAGTTACTGATAAAAGCTGTTAAGCCAGCAACAATTGACGCTTTCGCGGTCTATACTTTTTGTGTTATTCAATGCTTGAAAAAGTTGCAACCTAAATACGTTTCATTTAGAATAGCTTTAGTGGCCGTATGCTCGAAATAATTTTTTTATTGTTGTTTTTTTCAATTTAAAGTTTTTATCGGAGAGCTTAAAAAAATCTGTTATTATTTCGTAATAGAAATATTTAGCCTGTACTAACTTCATGCTGATAGCCGTCAAAGTATTATCGAGAATTGCCAACAAATAGTGAAAAACTAAAGATTAATTTATTATTTGTTATTTTCGGAATATTCTTTCTTCATATGTGACCCGTTTCATTTTATATATATCAAAACGGAAGGTCATGCAAAAGAATTTGAAAAATAATATAGTTTTAACACAACGGACTGTAAAATGACTGGCCACTACGGTTATTGGGTTTTTTAACATCTGTACGTGAGTAAATAGAAGTTGTGTTTACTTTGAGCAGATACATTTTTGTTCTATTGTCTGTTTCATTATTTTACCTCAAGATAACTGTATTGCTGTTTAGTTTATCGTTGTTTGTTCTTACTTATAATCGCTATTACCTCTTAGCTTTCCTTCTAACCTATTCACTTTAGTTGCGGCTTTCAAAAATATAAGTATTATTATATATTTACACATGTATATAATTATATATTTATTTATATTCTATTTTCGAATTGTATGATTTATAATAGCGTTAACCATAACCAATACAAGGTTAACAAATGTGGAAAATATGTACTCTAAATAAGAAATTTCACATTTTCACTCTGTCGTTTTGGTTATTATTTGCAAATATGTTTTTAAGTAGCTATTTCAGTATATACATCGCATATTTCGCCTGTAAAAATTTGCTTCTTTGGCAACACCACTTCCTCGGTATTCATAAAATATACGTGACTAATGCCGTTCCTCACTTTTTACAGGATCGCTCATCTCTAATGAACAAACATATTCTTATATTGCCGTTGTATTAAATAAAAAAAATTTTTTTTGGAAGTGGCCTAAAGCAGATTATACGCAATAATCCTCATAAAATATGCGATAATTTTAAAAGGAATATTTTTAGATTAACATGAAATTTGGTAGAAAATATTTAAATATTAGTCATTTCGGGAACATTTTTAATTGTTACTATAACTTATAATAACTAAATGAAAATGGAAACAAATCCTTCAATTTTTTTCATTTTAGAAAAAATCCTTGATAGTAAGAATAATTAAGTAAATAATAACATTCTCATTATTTGTGATTTTTATTATCTTCTAAAGACTCTCCGCACTTTATCTAGAAAAACCGTAAGTTATAAGGCAGAAACATGATAATGTCTTGAATGCCTTGGCCTAGCATAATAATTAATTTAAATATTTATATTTTTTTAACACTTGCTCTTTGCTAATATATTCTTTTCCTGAGTCTTTTTTTTTATTTTGTACATAGCTGCTTTCATCAACCTGGCCCTAAGACAGACAACTTAAGAAATTTATCAAAAATTCAATACACTCACTTAAAATCCTTAATATAAAAACAATTCATTCAATTTAAACTTAAATGGCGGTAATACATTTTATGCTCTAATATAAAGTCATGTGAAAAATCCCTGAATGGTAGAAGTGCTTATTAGTGGCTTTGAAATATGTGAAAAGTTAAAAACTTATTTGCATTCAAAAGTTTATAAAAACAAAAAGCAAACATTGTTGAAAATAATATCATTGTGTTCATTCAGTGTATTAAATAGCTATCAGGCATTTCACAGAATTGGTTCTTTAGAAAACCAAAAACATTTTTGGGAGTGATTTAATTTTCTATCAATATTAATTTTTAATAGTTTTTTCAATTTGCTTTCATTTTGTATTCCTATTTAAATTAGCTTTTTTGTTACTTTAATTTGAATAATTATGTCACGTTAAAATAAAAAATGGAGATTCACTATTTTTTATGAATATGCAAAATCGATCGAAATCTACAGAAGGTGTAACAAATTTGATCGGAATAGTTAATACGGAATTAAAATAACTCCTATTCTAAAGTTAATATTGTATACGTTTGCGTATAAATGCGAATAAGTAAATAATCGTCTAATTAAATCGTGTAATTTAATTAAAACTCTAAAAGTTATGTGTTATTATTTTTTTGATAGAAGAACTCAATAAAATAAAGTTTATTAAAGGAATAAACGTATATATCACTAATAATAGCTTAAAATATTTAAATTATTTCTAGTGCTACTTAACTAAATGAATTATAATTTTCTTAAAATTTTTTTGGCTTTACAAAACTTATTTAAATTTATTTAGAACTAGCTGACCCGGCAAACGTTGTTTTGCAATAGTAATAACGAAAAAATTGGATTTACTTAATTTTAATTAATCTTTCGTGTAGAGAATACCTTAAAAGTGCTATGTTATGTTATAGTTCGACTTGTAATAGAAGTTAAATGTTCCTAGATTGAAATATGCCATAAATGTTGTTGAATTGATTTGTGAAAAAATCGTAATTTCAATGCAATTCTGCCGAATCACGTTTTTCAGGAATTTTCCGAGTTTTCCACTAAGAGTTTTCTATTTTGCAATTTGAAAAGCTACAACGGAACAATTGCACACAAAATTCCATACTAAAAATTAATTTTCGATTTTTCCAATTTCCCGGCTTTTCCGTACGGTTTTCCCAAAATTTTCGTACTAACATTGTCCTGGCAATTACGAACAACTAAAAAAAAATTTGAGTCAAATCGGCCCAGCCGTTCTATCAGCAGCTCTAAATGAAGATGTACTGTCACGCATTTGCTGAAGCCGTGATTCGCGTTGTCTCTCCGTTTCTGCGGCTCTAGACGTAGATGCCCTTTCACGATTTTCCTGAAGACGTGATTCGTGTTCCTCAGCTGATTCAACGGCTCTTCTTGTCCTCTGCTGCCGCGTTGCGATGGTTTTTTTAGCAAACTGTAATAGTGCAAAAGGAACAATGATGTGTTTTGTTTTTTTACTTTTATAACATTTTATTATTGGTTGTTGGAACGACAGTAATCATATTACCTATTTGATGAATTGGCATTAAAAATAATTTGTGAAGTTATTTCACTATTGTAAATTTAAAAAGACTTGTTATTTACTAAATTGATTTCACTTATAGGTTTCTCACTTATGAACACAAAACAGCAAAGTTTGTTGGATTGTACCGTTATTTTTTACCAGCGTAGCGGGGAATATGTTGTATTATATAGTAATGTAAATATTTTGTAAATATAAATAAACCGAAAACTCGGATTTTTGAATGCAACATTTCGGAAGTTTTTAAATTTTGATATTTTATTATATATTAGTGTTTTTTTTTGTAAATATCTTCGGAACTACATAACCGATTTAAGAGATTGATATCTCTTTTTGAAAAGCATAACAATGGCTTTAAAATAAAAATAAAAAAGAAAAAATAATAATAAATATGTATATGTCATTGATGGGTTTTGCCACGCCCCTCCGCCCACAGACCGAAAATCAAAAATCGGACGTCACAGTGTCACCCGCCTGAATATTCTGAAGATTCTCTAAAAATTTCATCAAAATCGGCCCAGCCGTTTTCGAGTCCATTTCTTACATACATACACACATCCTCTTTTATATATATAGATAATAAGACTTTTAATTACAAGTAGATAATGTAAGTAACATTTTTTTCTTTTATATAATTGCGCACATAGCTAAACGTGCCTAGTATTAAACTTTAAAGTTACACATTTTAGCCGTAATCTATTGAAAATTAAGAAAATCTTTAATAAGTTCTATGAAAACTATATTACATTAGTATTCTGTTATTTCGTGTTAATTGATCCTTCTAAATATTGTGGGTGTCTTATACGTTGAACCATATCAAAGTCATCTACTACCTGTAGAAATTAATTAAATGAAAAACTCTCCTTCTCAAAATGATATTTTGTGAAACATAATTTTTTATGCATATAATTAAACATGAACTTGTTTTATTAAATAAAATTTATAAAATGATAGACTATGACATAATACCATTTAAAACAATGTTTCTTGTAAAATGTAAAAAAAACAACATGTAAAATTGCACTGCTTAAGACACGAGTTATATTACTTTGTCATATAATTTTTTGTTGGTTTTTCACATCCTTTTCTGCCTCAATAGGCATATTGCTTAAGTTGGTTGGAGGAAGGCTTCTTCCACTCTTTACAACATTATAATTTTTCATAACACAACTTCCGTAATCGCATAAATGATACTTACAACGACAACACAAACGTTGCAGTCGTTTTAATAAAAAGAAGTAAAATTTAATATATGAAGTCAAGTAGAAAACGCTGCATATTAATAGAAAATGAAGACGTGTTTTTCAACACGTAGTTTATATATTTTACTCATTTTCCCTTTCTTGTTAGTATTTTTCTTCTCTAGTTTTTACTATGTTTCTAAGTTGTAAATTATAGTGTGCTGCCAATACAAATTTCCTTCTGCTGTCTTTGACTTGATATAGTTTATAAGAAAGCAAACCCAAACCCTCCACGTTTAACTGTAATTTCAGTCATTGTTTTAAAATAATAGTTAAAAGAAAGCTGAGGTGTTTTCCATTCTGCCACTGATAAGAAAATATACAAAATTAAAAGATGAAGTAATAATTTACTCTTTACTTTAGGTGGAAAGGGTATAATTAAATTTGCTAATAAGTGTGAAATTTCGACAGTTTTTTATTTTTATATATATTTGATCATAATATATCTGGAAATCGATCAATCTGCCCGTAATCAGAATGAAATGATTAATGAATGAAATTAGTGTTGAGAATTATCCAGAAGAGCTATAGAAAAGATAAACAAACAATCTGTTAAGCATAAATTCGTTAGTAAATAAATGATGGAGATATCTGGAGATATCTTGTTTTTGCAATGTTATCACTACTCTTCTGTAGTAACAACCGATTGTTAAATTTCACAAAACTATCAAAATTTATCCAAAAATAACACATTTTCGCAAAAAAATAGTTTTACTTAAAATTAGAACAAAAATAAAATTAAATTTCAAGGTAAATTAAAAATTAAAATAAAAACAAAGCTTATTTATTTGGTTATTAAAAATTGCTCTGAATAATGGTTCTGTTAACCAAGTAATTCTAAGACTAAAAGATCAATATCACTCTAATTTAACTTTGTTAACTAATACAACCTCTTCCAATTTAAGCAATGACGCATATATATGCACGTACTTTTAACTGCCTCTATCCTCAGGAACAGAGTATAAATAAATAAATATAATTCTTAGCACTGGGTGTTTTATCACAATATGTGTTTCAAATACCACACAGCAAGAAGCAAAATATTTTAAACATCCTTACATAGAATTGTATGTGAATATGTATTGTGAATGTATGTATGTATAATTATATATCTGGCTTGTCATAAAGGTGTTAAAGAAGAAATGTATACAAACAAATCGGGTTTTTTAACAAGAAGTTTGTTTTTCAATTGCGGCAACACCAACAACATGTTTTGACATTTAGTTTTTTGACGTATTCATAGCAGATGCATTGGTAATTGTTACAATGAATTCAGTTTCACACGAAAATCGTTTTAAAATCTGTTAAAGTTACATTTCGTAAAGTTCGTGATATTTTCAGACAACATAATCGTTCTTCTGAGATCGCTGTTAAGAATTTGATCGTTAAACTTGAGTCGACAGACTCGAACACCAATGCGTGTTCGACCGGGTCATTCAACATCGCAGCCATGAGCGACAGTGTTGAAGCAGATCCGAATTTGTCAATCTCTCGACGTTCTCAACAATTGGGGTCATCGAAAACCACCACATGGCGAATTTTGCGTAAAGATTTGACTTTGAAGCCTTGCAAGATTCAACTTGTGCAAGAATTAAAGCCAACCGACCATTTACATGGCCGTAGATTCCCTCAATTCATTCAGGAACAACCGGCTGGTTTTTCTAAAAAAATGATTTTTCAGACGAAGTCCATTTTCACTTGTCAGAGTATGTCAACAAGCAAAATTGCCACGTTTGGGCTTCTAAAAACACTAGAGTGATTACTGAGAAGCGTTTTGAAGATGGGTCAGGAAATGCGGTAACAGTTAATGGCTCACGCTATCGTGAAATGCTAACAAATAAATTTTGGCCTATTATTGACGACGTAGATATCACTTATATGTGGTTTCAATAGGACGGTGCCACATGTCACACAGCCAACGAAATTATGTATTTACTGCAAATCAAATTTCTCGATCGCATAATTTTACGACAACCAGCAGTTAAGTGGCCAGCCAGATCGTGGGATTTAACACCATTAGATTACTTTTTTGGGGCTATGTTAAGGACAGAGTCTATACGTAGTCGATCGAATCGATTTCTGCCTTAAAACTTGAAATCTGTGATTAACGAAGTAGGACCGCCAATTTACCAAAAAGTGATTAAAAACTTTGAGAAAAGAATCGACATCTGTCAGCGTGGTCGTGGTGAACATTTGTCAGATATTATTTTTCATTTCATCATTTCGTAATTGGCGAACATTTCTCTTCGTAATACAAAAAAAATATGAATCATGTTGATATAAATATTTTGTTTTATTTTGTTTTAGAAAACAAACCCTTTACAAACAAAAACTTATTCTAGTTTTCACAGCGAAATGTAAATTTGAGTTGTGTACTCTTTGAAGTAAAAGTGAACAACCATGTCATACAATAAATTTTTTTGTATAAAATTTATGAGCAAAAATTTACAACAACATTTACAATTTGTATACATTATTACATACAACCTTAAGCATTGTTGGCTTGTGTTTCAATTTTATTTAAACTGAACGCTTAGAGTCCTCCTAAGATTTTCACTCTATCAGTTATTTCTTTAAGTTTTCTTTTTTCTTGTTTGTTTTTGTAAAGTGTTCTCAATTCGTTTATATTATTTTCCAAAGGGGCAATTGTTACTGCCTGCTGGGAATGTACAGAATAATAACAACATGTACCTTATGCAGGCATTATTACATTATGGAAGAAATTGTTTTGTTGGTAGGATATTTTATTTATTTTTTTTTATTTTGCCTAAATTAATTTGCTGAAATATATGTTGTACCGCATACTGGAAAAGATATAAATAATACACAAACCAAACAAAGATAATAAAAAGGCTACATATTGGAGCAAATTAAATTAAAAATTAGTGCACAAGAAGTTCGGTCCACTATCAAGGTTTAAATTACGTTTTATAAAGTTTATTTTTTTTTAAAACAAGTTTTTCTAAAATAAGCAATAAAGCGGGACCTGTAAATTTTAATTGCAACCATATAAAATTTTTCGTTTGTATGCCATTTATAATTTAACTTCTGCAAATTATAAAAGAAAAACTTTTCAATTCTACAAATTCTCATAGTGTTTTACTAATTTCGTACCTTACGATCGAATAAAGTACATTAGTCGATGATCAAAGGCTTTGTTTGCATAAATTATAAATAATCTGCATAAATTACCGGCAGGTGGCTTTCTTATATAGACTATTACAATATCAACTTACGATTTTATTTTATAATAAAAAAATATTCTTACAACTAGAAGCGCAAAAATTCTGCATTTTTTTTTAACTTAATTTGCAAATAGAGCAAAGTTTCCTTATAAGATGATTTCAAAACGAAACTCAAGTAATAATCCATTAAATATTTATGAATTCGGTTTAAATATTTCCAAAATATTGTAGAAATATACATACTGTTACGGGCTTAAGGCTATAGAAACCTAATAACAAATAAAAATAGTAATTTCACACCTTCTGAGATATTTTTTCAATAAATTTCTACTTCTAATATGTGCCCTCACTCAAAAATTGTGACTAAGGCATGCATGCGTCTGGACATGTTGACGCTTTTTCCTGCACCCAGTGGTAGCACCACCATCAGATTTAGGTTTGGTTGCCAGGTGCTGATGTTCATCGCAAAGAATTAAATTTTTAGATTTTAATGAAATATTTTTGAATATTCTTATTATGTTTTCTGTCTATTGTTGTTTAAAGTTTTAGTTTTGTTTTGTGTTTAAAAATAAAATTGTAAAATAAAACCGAACTTAAACTAAAAGCACATTTAAAATTTCGAAATCTTTTACAATGCTTAAGAGTAGATACAACATATTATCATTTTAGCTATAAACAAAATTATATTGTTACATCAATCAATAAAAATATCCAATCTTTATCTTAACTTTCAAAAAAGATACTCTAGCGAACTTAGTTAAGACAACCAACATTATATTAGAGATAAGATATACTATAAAAAAAATATACATTTAATGATGTGTTATAGAATTGCATACTTATAAAACTTAAGTTCATATACGTAAACAAAACTTTAGCACATAAAACCAACATACACAGCTGGAGTAGATATCATGGTAATAATTACAAAGAAATAGGATTGTGTATTGTGTCGCTTTATTTGTATTGAAATTGTATTTTTACTGGAATTACATTTGCATACACATTAAATACAAATACTCATACATATTTATATTGTATTATTGTATTGTATGCATATAGGAATTTTTGGGTTAAAGTGTTTTCGATTTCATGTATCTGTTTCAGGGATGACTAACGAAATTTTACTACATCTGACGTAGAAACAAAAACGCAGATACTGATTCGCTACGCAAAAGGGCGAGATGATCGTGTGCCAATGTATTACGGCGCGAAAAATATCTATACGAGGAGCGTTTTCATGCTAAAATCATTTGTGAAAAGTGTAAAGGATAATGCTACTTTTTCTCTTCCGACTTTTTTAAAAAGTTATCAAATATTCACTGACCCGGTTGATAGGGCTAAGCTTTTAGCTGGTATATTTCCAAATAATTCGTATATGCCACAAAGTACTTATCCACCGCCCGAGTACGACAGAGTGCCCGTTACTATGCTGGAGATATTCTTTTGAGCTGGAGCAGTTAGAAAAGTTTTAGCAGTTCTCAACGTTAACAAGTCTCCTCGGCCGGAGGAGGAAGGTTGTTAATGTAACGCCAATTCCTAAAAAGGGTTAGGCTAACAACTATTAAAATTTCAATTTGTTCTGCACTTTTTAAAGTAATGGAAAGTATGATTAATTTTCATATTGTGAGGTACCTGGAGTCCAACAGCTTACTTAGCGAGCGACAGTATAGTTTCTGTAGGCGTGCTCTACGGGCGATTTGCTGGATTTCCTGTCGAAAAAGCGGTGCAACTCCATACAACATTTTGGCGAAAGTAAGGTGATAGCTTTAGATATTTCCAAGATGTTTGATAATGTGATGTTTGCTTTTGGTGTCGGTGATAATTTCTACAGATTTATATTGAGTTTTCTCAGGAATCGCACTATACGAGTTGTTATAGATGGGATTCATCAGATGAGTTCAAGATTAATTCAGGGGTACCGCAAAGCTCTGTTCTTTCTGCTACTCTATTTCTTATTTTTCTAAATCACCTTCTAGTCTCAAACCTTCAACCCTATTGAACCTTTCGCAGGTGACATCACCATTTGTCATTCGTATTCATTTAGTAATAGACCGAACCAATTGAAGGTGAGTTTCAAAAGGTGGAACAATCTTCTCCGAATGGCATCATGCGAATAGAATAGTTTTTAATATCTGTTAGACGCAATGCTGCATAGATTTGGCTTTAGAAATAGTGCTGCACCTGTTGATAAGGATAAGTTAAGCCTTAGTAGAATCACTAAGCTTATAAAATTGAGTTTTGAGCCTTAGTAGATGCACTAAGACTCGATTTGTATATTTTAAGTGTAAGACTTAGTAGTAACACTAAGTCTTGTCCAGTAATAAGAAAGTTTAACTTTGATTTGCCTTTATACAATTTAATTGCTTACGTCTAAAATTAATAACAAAAATAAAAAAGTAATTAAATAAAATTAACAATAATATAAATAAAAAACATACAATTCAGCACATTTGATCATTTCCTTTGTAATAACTTAATATACAATTCAGCACTTTTGATGAATGCCTTATTGTAGAAAAACTTGACCCAGTTATTCGCAAAGGTGAATGACTGAATTTCCTGCATTTTGCACCTTCTGTAATTCAATGTTTTATATGAAAATCAAAAATTATTAAAAAGTGTATTTTTTTTTTCTTTTGTTTTGTTATGCAATTTAACAATTATATAAATATACTAACATTATATACTAACACCTGTTACTATGAGTGTTATGGTATTATGGAATCGGATTGATGTTCTTGGTATGAAAATTCAGTATGATGTTCGATGAACTAAACACATTTTTCAGGTTTCTAAAGAACCTTTCTAGTGTTTCGGTTTTCTAAAGCGGCGTAAGAAATACTTTACTCCATCCGATCTTCGGAGTTGCTCGATTTCGTACAGAAGAGCGCCAAGAGGCTATTTGGGGACGGTACGGTATACAACTCTATTGATTGAATAGAGCATCGAAGCAACATATGTTGTATTTCACAGTTTTATCGTTATTACAATGGTAAGTGCTCTAACGAAATTAGGGAACTTGATCTTGAAACTCGCACGTTTTTGCGTTTTACTCAATTTTTGTTGAGAGCGCTTTTCGATAGGTTAGTGAATCGTACTGCGTTTTACAGGAAGAATTCGTTTTCTAGCAGCACAGTTCAGATACGGAATAAACTTCCTCCGAATGTCCACAAAACTACTCGCCCTTTCCTCCTAAATTAGGTAGAGCAAGTTATAACTTGAAAGATCCGAACCAGTGCTGATATTTATTTATTTTTTTACAAATAGCAAAACAACGGATCTACGTTTACACGAGTACTTCTGAACTACCTGTTATAATCTGAAATATTAAATATTAGTTATTCGATGAGATAAGTAAAAATTAAAGTATGGCTGTATTTCAGTTTTCAATAACAAAATATTTTCCTCAAATTTTCTGCAATATATCCCGGGGAAAATTTGTAAGTTCAATTATATCAACTTTAACATCCCTGATTTTTTTCTTTGTTTTTTCTTTGTCGTAATAATCTGTTAGGTTACATTACAGCAACCTTATACAATAACAAGTTATTTTTTGCAACATACCAACTGAGCGTAAAAAATAAAATCAAACAGATTTCATTGAAAATCGTTGAAATCAGTGGGAAAAATTATTTTGTGCAGCAAATGTTGTTTTTAATCTTTCAGTAAATTTAAAAATAAGAGTAAATAATTTTATCTGTAATAATAAAACCATTATAAATAATTGTTATTTTAATAATATCTCGAATGTAAAAATAGATTGTTTTTTTGGGTTTTTCATCTAAAATTTATGTTTCAACAATAAAAGTAGTAAAAAACTAGCAAAAAAATCTGCACGCACACAGAAGTAAATAAATACTAGAATCTAAAAAAAGTTTCATAAATAAAAAAATTAACTAAAAGAACCCGACGAAACCCCATAATTACGATATGGGCGAGAAATTATATCCAAAAAGTGAATGTATTTCTTAAACATTAAAAAATGGTTTTCACTCCAAATATATCTACTGATACGCTGTAATGCCAAAGATCAGTTTAATCCTCAAGAAATTAAAAGATCAATCCTCATTTCAAAACTAGGAATTTGGTATACACAAAATGGCGGTTTTTACATTTTTCTAATTCAGAAATACCTCTGCTTGGCCTCTGTAAAATTGCTTTACGATATTTTAAGTAGTTCATGAGCTACCGAATTATTAAAAAAAGAACCATTTCAAACAAGTGTGTGATGGATCAGTTTCTCGTTATGATATTTTTCCATTGTTTTTAAATAATTTTTTAAATCTTCACAAAAAAGGAATTCATATTTTGAATATAATATTTACAATTAACTAAGACCAGTCAGCGGTAAACAAAAAATTCTGCATGATTGCTGGCATTATTACCTACTTACCTTCTTGACTATCGCCTGAAAATAATAATATCGCTTTCTTAAATTCGTTTTTGACTGCTTTATTCGTTTTCTTATTAATCTTACACATTTTTTTAAACTTTATTTATATTTTACAATATATTTGTTTCGCTTTAAGACAGCCTTCAACTACTGACGAATACAATTTTTATTTATCATATCTCCTTCTCGTGACAGTAGATGAGAGCGTTAATGGTGATGGTAAAATTAGTTTGCAAAATTGGAAATATTAAAATATTCATATAATTTTTTGTAATTGAATCTAATAAAAATCATTACGTAATAAGTGTCAAGCTTAAATCACAATTTTAACTTTAATTGCAAGAAGAAATAAAATGAGTTTTCAAACCAAAAGGTACTTGCATTAAAATCTAATTTTTTTACAGCTCCATTATATTTTATTCATCCTCATTTTCTGGCAAAGCGCGTGTTTTTATATGTTACTGATGAAAACATCAGTTTACATACCGCAAATCCTATAGATTATATTTATTGTTATGCACGAAATATGAAATCTATGGTGTTCACATCTTAATTTACGTGACTCAATTACAAAAGGATTTCTTTTTTTAACGTTTTTGCTATTTTATTTATCTCTTATCTGCTACATTTTGCAAGGGAAATTAGATGACAAAAACAGCTAAATAAAAGTATAAAATTCCATACCTATACGTGCATGTGTTTGTGACTGTTACAGTAATCCTGCCTGTGTACAGTAGATTTTGACATTTTTATTTTTTTAAATAAAAAGTAAAATCTTTTTTGGTTTGATGATGCAGCATGACATAATTTTTTATGTAAAAAGTGAGTAAGTAAATATGTTTTTATATTTTTTGATGTTTTCTAACTTGTATTTAAGTTTTTCATTAAGGTGCATAATCTGAGAACAAATATTTATTTAAGGTGTATTCAAGCACATAATTTTGCTTTACTGTGCCAAAGGGTTAATAAATTAAATAACTTGAGTGTCGAAGAAATTATAGATTTTTTTGTTTTTAAATAAGCTTTACTTCAGGTTTTGTCAGTGGCGCTTAAAAGCGGCTTCAACCAAACTCTTTATCAACACTTAAACGCATTTAGTAGCATAAAATTACGACAGATAAATTAAGTTCTTTTTTATAGCACAAACATTAGTATAAACTTAAAAAAAAATTACCAGGCATTTATGTGCGATAGTTTGGAATTATTTTCTACTTTACGATCTCGATTGCCATTCGCTAGTGTAATATTTATTTGTTTCTGATTTTTAAACTTTATGTTTTTACTTCTTTTGTCGTCCACTACCTGTCGAAGTATATCATATAGAAAATAAATAAAGGAAAGGATATTTTATTGAATAGCATAAAAATTTATTGCAAGCAAGAGCTTTATTTCTTAAAATAATAGCAGATAAATTTTTGTTGCCTTTTTAATATATAAAAAAAATATTAAATTTATGTGACTAATTTACTGCAACTAAAAAAAGAGGTATTTTTTAAATTCAATGACAGAAAATCATTTAATCAAAATCTATTCATATTAATAGGAAGTGAAATTGAAAAATAATAATATTTCTTTATATAGGTTTCATTGAAGATGTCTGTCTAATAAAAATTTCTTTTTGCCTTATATGTTAGCTAATTTAAATAAAAACTAACTAAAATTAACTGATAATTTAATTTATTAAATTTAACAAAATTTTAATTTTTACCACGTACTCAGTAATGAAATGAGAATAGTTATACTAGTGAACTCTAGATTTTTGGTTAAGATCCTGTAAATTGTTGTGTTGTATTTGAGGCTGAGCAAGCTGCCACAAATACATGAGGTTGCTAGTTTAAATTTCGTTCGAGGAAAAGGCATTGTGGCCTGCATGTCGTCCTTGTTTAATAAGCCTGTTGGCTAAAAACGAAATATTGCTACTCAATTCAAGTCTTTTCAGAGCAGCACAGAATTGTGGCTAAAATGGGTGCGTATATTTGATTCACATGAAGTCAGGGCCATAAAATATAAGAAATAAGGAAATGTAAGAAAATTATGTATATGCGTTTACAAGCAGTTCCCACTCCGTACGAGTTAAAAATTTGTATATTAAAAAAAGATGCAATATAACATTGTAAGTAGCATAATCTGATATAAGATAGTAGATAGTATTAGTAATAGATTTTGATGAAGTACATATAAAATAAAGTTATATGCAAGTCGGGTGACGAAAGTCACATTGGTATACGCTTTGGAACTAATATATTGTTACGAATATGTCTTGCTTAAGTTTTCAAATAAAATAATTAAGCAATAAAGCAAACTACTGGTTACAAACTGCGTAGAAGTTTATACACACACAACTTCAATTGGATATGCTGTTTACTAACTGCCTGGCATGCAAGAAAAAAAGTATAAGTATGCTATTTACCGTCTAAACGCGCAAGACAAAAACTAATTTTACAACAACAAAAATACATGCTGTTTATCATCTGCGTAGTTTTCTAAGAAACCCTTTTTTACAAATAACAACACCAAATGTATTGAAATAAAACCCAAGCAGAAACCTTATCAGCATAAAAAAAAGAACTATACACACAGACATACAGGCGTAGAAGATTCTTAAATCTTTTAGACTTTAAATGGACAAGTATAAATAGGGAAACATCTGAGTGGATAATCAATCAGTGTAAAATTAAACCTCATCGAGTAAAGACGTGCATTTTAAGTAAATGGTTCCGTGTGAACTTTGTGTAGTTAAAGTAAATAAAATTGTTATTAATTTAAAAATTCTAAAAACTGGTGTTATTTATTTTGCAATAAAGAACGCACAACAAAACGTTTATAAAAGGTATAAACGTAACAATATGTATATTTTTTAGTCTCTCAAAAGAAATACCCTGAAATATTACATAAAAGATTGTTTTTTAAAATATGACAAAGTTTGGTAAAGCACGCTT
The DNA here is from genome assembly GCA_030448955.1 of Trichopoda pennipes. Classification (NCBI taxonomy): domain Eukaryota; kingdom Metazoa; phylum Arthropoda; class Insecta; order Diptera; family Tachinidae; genus Trichopoda; species Trichopoda pennipes. The sequence goes on from JASKUP010000088.1 coordinate 12,523,006, forward strand.
TAAGAAACAAAAGAGAGCTTGGAAAGTGAAACTGTATTCTTTTAATTTATTTGGGAATTTTGCATAATATGCCACACATACATAACCTGTAGCATAAAAAAGGATTACTATAAAAGAATTTTAAAATATTATTTTTTTTTTGTCGTGAACCCTTTATGAAACCATGTGAAGCTCGTTATATTTCTTCTAGTAGCAAAACCAAGATTTTCTTACTAAAATTAAAAAATATTAAATTAATAAAAATAACGCGCTCGATTAAACCCTTTTATGTTAACACTAAAGTAATGTATGAATATCTTAAATGCTTTCAGTTTTTGCATCACATTCAAGCATCTGAGGACGTATATGATTCGCTTCAATTATTAACGAAATATATATTTTTATAATTTTTATTTTATTAAATTATTTTGTTGAACTGTTTTATCAAATAATAAATGAATCAATTATCGATATGTGCCTGGATTTTCCTACTTTTTTAAAGAAAAAAAAACACAAAAAATTCAAACTTAATGGAGAATGTTTATTATCATTTGAAAGAATATTCTTTGGCATTTATTTTTTGAAGATTATGTCTTTCAAAAGTTGGCCGCGGCTACGTCTCAGATGGTCCATCCGCATAAACTTTAGACTTTACATATCCCCACAGGAAAATGTTCAACGGTTTGATATCACACGATAATGGTGGCCAATCGCCCGCCCCAAAACGTGAAATTTTTTGCTCACCGCAGTATTTTCTCAAAAAATCCATTGATTGATGAAATGTGTGGGAATTGGCGCCGTCTTGCTGAAACTAAATGTCGCCGAGTTCACGAGCTTCAATTTGTGATATTCATTGTCGGTCACTATTGACGGTTACCTTCTCACCGGCATCATTTTTTGTAGAAATCTGGACCAATGATTCCACCATCACTGCGTGCTGGGCGTAGTGGATTCGGTCAAATATTATCCAATAATGAATGCGTAGCTTTAAAATGGGTGATGGTGTTGCGAATAGTATGCCCAGTAGGCCGATTGTTGAGCGAAGTTTACGAAACACATTCTTTACAGAACGTAAATTTTCGTAATAAATTTGAATGACTTGTAAACGTTGTTTACGCGTAAGTCTTTGCATGATAAAATGTCAAACAATACTAAACAAAATATCATGACAGCATAACACGACTCACGCGTGATCCGCCAAAAAAGGCTATTGAAATGTGTATCTCAACTTAAATCACACTGTATTTACGAATTTTTGCAAACGTTTTTCAAAGATAACAAGAAACATTAAGCACCAGTTTATTGTAATGCAGCATTTCCTACATTGCTACACTCGTTTAGAATCATCAAAAATGCCTGACTAAAAATTAATAAAAAGCGAAACAATAAAAATCGAAGAATCTTAAGTCATTTAGATCAGAATTTAAATATAATATATAACTATATAGTTATAATATATAACTACATATTTTATTAAAAATTTAATTATTGGGATTGTTTTATGAAAAATTATGCAAACAAAAAACAAATACAATGAACAAAATTTACAATAATTATTGCCTAATTATGGTTATGGAGGCAGGATAATATCAGATGCCAATTCTGCGCATATTGGTTGCAAATGCCATGAGAAGTAATTAGGGAATACTGTAAAATGGAAAATGAGTTGACAATTACTATTATTCGATGACCTTATAAATGCCTGTAGGTGCTACTCAATTATGCAAAACGCAAAGATAACATCTTTCGTGCTTCATATTTGAAGTGAGTGTATCCTGTCGCATGTACATTGAAACCTCTCGATGAAGGCTTTAACATAATGTAAAAAATAGTCAAAATAAAAAATATAAATTTTAAATTACCTACTTTATACTAAAAACTTAATGACATATTTCTTGGTCATGCATTCATACAGAAGTTTTTTCAAACGATTGCACCACTCAACACTCTTTAAATTTAATTTAATATTAATTTGTTTAGAAAAAATTAATGCACAACCCAAACGTTTTTTGTTTCTTCTAAGCATCGTCTTAATCAGGAGTTCGATTTCACACTTTTTTCTTAACTGCATTGTAGATGCTTTCCAGTGTCCATATGGCTTGTCTCATTTTGCCTATTATCTTTGAAAAATATTAAAATCAAAATTGAGATAAACTTAACCCAAATAATTTTTTTATATTTAAGATTAAAAATTTGTGTATGGTTTCTGGCAATTTTGGGGAATAAATTTCGTGCATTTTGTTTTTTAAGACAGAAAATTAAAAATTAATAAATAAAAAATTCAAAAAAATAATTAATAAGTTAATTCAGTTGATAAACTTAAAAATGCTTCCATTTCGAATTGTTTTTTATAGCTGTATAATCCTTTTCAAATCTCGTGTTTATTCTCCATTTTATATTATTACAAACCTTTTAACTTATTAAGAAAAATATTTTTCAAATGTCTTTCTATAATAAATTTTACACTCAATATCTTTTCATTGAAATCAACTTTTTATCATAAAAAAACCTTTAAATTTCCTCTCGTTTTATTACGCTTAAGACTAATGAACAGTTAACATCCCTATAAATACCATTTTTCAAAGTTTTTGTTACTTTTATATCTGCGTTTGAAGTATACGTTGTGGTTTTTTGATGAACGACTTTGCAAAACCACTAAAGCTGGTTTAAGCTGAATATAAACAAAAAAGTTTGGCTTTTTCAAAGTTATGAAAAATTAAAACAATCCTTTGTAACAAATGAAACCGTATTTAAGTTCATATAAAAGAAAAACAAACAAAAAATTGACAAATGAAGCAAATAATATAGTAAAGGCAGAAAATTGTAGATGAGTGAGAAGTTCAAGACAGGCAGCAGGCAAATGCAAACCTAATTAAAAATTTAAACATTTTTACAAACAAGGTAATATTGAAACACAACGAAACTAAAAGATCAAAGGTACTAATTCAGCACTTGCAGGAACTACATTAATTTTTTCTATTAAAGGCAAATGATAGCGCTTAAAGTATATAGCAATAGCCTGAAAACACTTAAAAATGCACGCCTCTATCCTCAACTTAACCAGCCGATAAGTAAAAATTATTTGAATTTGAAAATTTCTACACAATTTCCAAATGCCTCTCAGTTTAAGTCTTTTCGCAGAAGTGCAAAAAATGAATAAAAAAAAAGAAATCGACACGACAAAAGCATCATCTCGGCACAAAAACTAACGACTCTGACAATAAACATAAAAATATTCACCAACTGTTCAAAAATAGAGATGATAGTGAAACAAAGATGTGTGTGTGTTTGTGGCTTTGAGCACATTTTTGCCCCAAAAGCAATTGTGGTAGAACAATAATATTCTGCCTCAGGAGTAACTGCGAAAAGCAGCAGAAAAAACTTAAAGATACAAAAGAGAAAAAGGGGTAAGAGGTAAACAGCAGCAGTTAATGAACAGTTGCAACATAAACTATTCTGGCATGTTAAGACTTGGCCTTGGGGCGTTTTAAGTACATAAAAAATTGTTCTTTATAAACAGATAAAATGCTAAACATTATAAGTTATAACATTTTCATTTTACTCGCAAATTTACCATTTTCTTTCACTTTAAATAAAATATTATATCATTCCTGTACAAATATGTGTGTTAAAGTATACTCAATGGTTACTTTATCCTTGTCACAGTGTTTCAATAAAGCTATTGTTTAACAGCATTAGTATTACAATGATGATAATAGGAATGTTTTAGTTTTAGCTATTATTTCACTCCTTTCAATCTTTTACTTTAATAAGCACTCGTAATCGTTGTAGCTTCTTGTTCTGTTGATACCCATAACGATTATTGATGTTATTTCGTGCTAAACATTATGTTGTTTGCGGAAGTATTAAAATCTTGGGAAATGCTGCAATTGTTTAGATTCACACAAATGCCAGCAAGACAGCTTAGAGTATTTGATTAAGTGATTTTTTTTGCCTTAAAAGAAATCTGATATTTAAGTAAGACAAAATCACTGTGTCTTGAGATTATGAAAAATTATTTTTTTTTTCAGTAAATTGATTCTGCCTGAAGATTTTTTGATAACAAAAATTTTTCTGACAAATTTTAATTGTTGAATTATTTTACATTCAACACATATAATAAATTGCAAATGATATCAACATACTCAGTCTCTTTTGGTTATATCCAATAAGACATACCTATTCATTTTGCCCGTACAACTATAACCTGATTGCGGTAATGATTTAAAGCGGATGGAACTTTAAGTTTTATATAGAGTAGAGATGATGACTGAATAATTCATTTGGAAATAGATGGTCATTTTAAAATACTATAAGAGATAAGTGCTTAGGATGCAGTTAGTTTTGTGGTATACAGACTTCAAATACTTTTTACGTTACAGTTTAAATACATACATGATCTGCATAATAGAGACTACGCATGTCGCCTAACCGTCTCGATAGATTGATAAGCACTGGCACTATTCAGAGAAAGGCAAGTAGTGATATGTGTATTATTACTACTATGTCATTTGGCAGACATTAATACATAAGGACAACAAAGGTTTAGAAGCTTTCGATGTCCAGCACACAAAGTTTTGATTTTGCAAAACTTGGTAAGGGAGAGGATGGTCGATATTATTGATTTATGTTCATGCTTAAACCCGAAGAAAACATCTTAAAAAGGAAGAGGTCTATTTTAGTACCTCTCTACACATCATAAAGTTATAGCATATATTAGACTTCTAAGCCATTAGGCTAATATATACTCAGAATTTCTTTTCTAAGATCTAGTTTTTGAACTACTTCTTTTAAAACTAAGTTGATATATACTTTCATTATCTACTCTACATAATATTATTCAGTGCAGCCTTATATTTAGAACTACAAACATACGAGTACATAGAAAAAGGACTCTGAAACCATTAAATATTTAAAGAGAAAAGCAGCTTTTGGATTTTGTAGATTACTTTTAATTATAAAAAACTGATAATTTAAAAAAATATTACGACAATTAATTTAACTACGTATAATTGAGATTAAAATACTGTTGTTATTTTCTTTGATGTAATACGTCATTCCTGGCTGTTTGTTCGATTGGAGCGGCGAGCGCTTCCTATGTAATGACATCATTGACAAGCCGTGTTTTATGTGTGGTTAAAATGTCAGGTGGTGGGCAATCTGCTTATATGAATAGGCACGACCCTAATGAAAGAATTACCTAAACTCAAACGAGCACTAACTCACTAGTATAATCCAAAATAAGGTTTGACAATGATTTTATCACACCGAAAGCGCTCGCCGCACAGTGGCTCAAAATCGTATTTCATTGGCCAAAACTCTGTATCTTTTTAGCTAACAAAGATTTTTTAGAAATTCCTTTTTTAGTCAATAGATAACATCTTAAGCTTTTATCGAGTTAAGTTTTATTAAGATTATGCTTAACATATTTCCTAGTTTTTGATCAATTTTAAAATAAAACAGTGTAACCTAATTTTTTCTTTAGTTATGTATTTACTTATAGTCATAAATAGATTGTAGGTAAATAAAATAACATTTAGTATTTGTATACTTTATTTCATTCAAATATTAAATGCAAATTATAATTATTATTCATTTGGCAGGAATATTTTCTGTAAATATTCTATATTATGCTGTGTATTACTGCTGTCTGTGTCAGAAATATCTTCACATAAAAACTGTGTATATTGTTTTTGTCCAGAAGATCCATCGCATAACCATTTATAAAAAAGAGTTAAACTGCATTTCCATGTTTTTTCAACTCACTTCCTTTAAGTGATTGTAACAACCTTTCGGCTGTATGATCAAGTAGAGCTTGCAGTTGTAACTGTGCCGAAATTGGTATGATTTTGATAGATTCCTTTGGAGGATAATACTCCCTTTTAGCTGCAGTTATGTGATGATATGACATAAACAGACATAAACTTAATTATCGCCAAATAAAAAGAGCAAACTCATAACTAAGTTTAATGACATTTTGCTTACTTTGTTTTATTTAAACTTCAATTGCCCAATTTCCTGAAACTTGATTCTTTCATTTGACTACAACATTTTTTATTCTTCACATAAATAACCAAGCTGAATCGATAGAACGAAACACTGCAATCAACATATTGTCAAATAGAAATAAGTTTTTATATTAAGAAATTAGTATATAAAGAGTATGAGTTGAGTATACTGTTGTTTTGTTAACTTTAAATCCAAAAATAATGCAAGCGCTTCCTCATTTGTGAACTGTTTTTCCTCGTTTGGTGTTGGAATGCTTTTAAGGACCCGTTTTGTTCTCTCCGGACTAGCAGAAAGGACTTTGTGAACGATATCCACTTTTGTTAATTATTATTGTGATCGCAGTTAACTATCTTTAATATTTTCACATCCGATTTCTTCATTTATATTCTTCAGTTTTCGTCTCTTAGATCTATCGCTACAGTTATCTAGCGATTTTTGTGGTCTTATATTGTATTATATTATATTATTATTTTCAGTTTTATTCGACCTTTTTTTTATTTCTATTAAATTTTAATCTTTTCACACGGTCATTTAAATTATAACGATTTTATTTATTTTATTTTTTTTTCTCTCAATATTTCGCTTTCCTGTGGAAAGCTTCTTCAGGAAAAAAAAATATAATTTAAATGACCGTGTGAAAAGATTAAAATTTAATAGATTATATTATATTATTATTTAAAATTATTATTAATAATACAAAACCTTCTGTTTCACTTCGCTTTTTCATGAATGTTCTACCGGGTACATACATACATACGTACACACACATACACGCACGCACATATATGTATATATATACTTGTATATATATTCTCTTACACTTAAACAAGATTTAACACAGAAATGTCTAAATGAGCGAACAGCTGACTAAAACTATAAACAAATAAATAAATGTATATATATATATATATATACACACATATATATATATATATATATATATATATATATATATATATATATATATATATATATATATATATATACACATTAGCGAGGTTATTGCTAATCTTTGCATGTTAAAGTTAAATTAAAATTTTTATCGTATGCCAAAGTAATAAAATTAAAGCAGAAAATCAAGACTTAAAGAAATAGCAGCAATAAATTAAAAACAAGAAAACAACAACTTATAGCGAAAATAAAAAGTAACAGGGACAAATGTTACAAAATATGCAACTGATAAATTAAAAAAAGAAAACAAAAACACAAAAAACATTGAGGCGGTAATTTTTCCTAAGCTATTTATTCCTAACTCCATTGTATAAACAAACGGTCACATCGTTACAGAATTCAAGCAGCAAACGAATCAGCCAAGCATACTTTTATAACAATATTTTCCATAAGGTCAGTAAAATAAAGAACTTAACATTAAAAGTTGCACAAAACTATAATAAAATCAGGAAGTGACATTTTTAGCAAAATCTGTGGCAATAAAAATTTATATTAAAATGCAAATATTAGTTATTTATTAAATTTAGTCGCTACCGTAATTTCTATTATTGTTGTTTACTCAAATCGATGAGTAATGTGTTTAAAAACTAAATCAAAAGAAAGTTGTATTTTATCACCACAGCAAAAAAACAATAAAGTCCAAATATTTTATATAAAAATACAGTAACCATTGAGGAATTACTTTTATTTTTACCTTAAAAAAAATACATTTTATATTGATAAATGTAAAATAATTTAATATACAGAAATCTATGAAGCCTGTGACTACAAATGTGCATTTGCATAACAATGTCCTTTTCCGTCCTTGTCAACAACTGGGCTAGAGAAGTTGCTCTGGACGTGTTTTCAATAAGAATTTACTTATGACTAAGATCGACTGTTAAGATCGGTTCAGAAGCATAATTGCCGGATTAATAAAAAAAAACAAAAAAATATTGTTACGGTTATGATTTATTACGTTTTAAAAGAAAATAATTATCTATTTCACCCTCAAGGGGATCGACAAGTTACTCAAATTCCTGAAGAAGGACAACGAAGGTGTCCGAAATATCGAATGAAAATAAAAACAATATTTAATAAAACGGAAAAGAGTTTTATTTGAATAAATATTATTGACCTAGAGCCCGGAGAAAAAGAAAAGTGAAATAGACATTCCTAAAAGGTCGGACAAAATAAATAAATAAAAAAAAAATAATTATCTGTAAAAAAAAGTAAACGAAACGACCCACTGTGCATTTAATCAACTGTGTAGTTTTGTAAGAAATCTTATGCATACAAGACAACAACAACATGCTTATAGGAAATTCTATCAAATAAAGTAAAACCAACTAACACAGAACAAACCAAAACACACAGCCAAGTAAGCGCCTAAACTGAATGATAATAACAATAACAATATGGGGTAATATTAAAGTAAAATATTCTTGTATGCGAATATACCGCTTAAAACAAATGGTAAATGAATTAATTCAAGTTGAATCCTCAGTGAGTAAAGGCAACAAAAATACCATCGTGTTTATTTTGTGTGTATTGAAAGTAAAAAAATCGTCTAACCTAATTTAAAACTGTAAAGTACTGTGTTATTATCCTGCAATAAAGGAACTCAAAATAAAACATTTATTAAAAGGAATAAACATAACAATATACTAGATTTAAAAAAAGCAAAAAGTCAGTATTAAGCTAAAAGTCCATACTAAGCATTATCTGTGTTTTCCCTTTTCGGTGTTCTATAATTTTCTAATGTCTAAAGAGTTTTATACAAAAACATAGAAACAGTTAAGAAACTAGCCCATTCATATATAATTTCAAAAATAAAGAAAATAAAAATATTTATATTTGTATAAAATGTTAACAAAAATAACACATCTTTTTAAAAGACTCTTGAGTTTTCTATGGAAAATTGGAGTAAAATCCAAAATAAGCAAGTATAGCGGTAGTGAAGTGGCCAAATTGATACGCTTTCCCCACATTTTAATAATTGAATAATGAATATTTTATGAAAATATCATAAAATATATATATTTAGGGAATCTAAGACAATTAGTATACATAGATAAACTTAAAAATTAATCCAAATAATAATTTTCTTATTTTAAATTCTTATATAAAGAAATTATGTTTAAATAAGTTGATTTTAAAATACTTGTAAACTTTAAGATAAAAAATAGAAAATAAGTAATCTACGACACAAACGTATTTATTTCGAAATAGATTGTAATTTTTCAACCTTGGCCATAAATAAAAGTTAATCCTTGCAAAATCCTAAAACTACTATTCACGTTGTAAGCGTCTAAAGCATTCTTCGCTTTGTCCCAAAAAAAGCAAAAATTATTATACTTACTATTTTTGTGACATTAGTGCTTTAAAAATAGGGTTTGGAAACTATGCTGATCCGCACATTGCACCAAACCGTTAAATTGGTCTTGTGTCTGGAGTAAGTGTAACAATGTTTTTTTAATGACCTTATTGAATTAAAGTTATTATTCTTATCGCTTAACACCTTATTTTGCTGGATATTTAAACATAAATATTATAATTAATTTTCCACGCTCAAAGGTCTTAATATAAAATATTTTTATAAATTTTATTTTAATTTTCGGCACTTTGCCCCCATCACACCATTGGGTGGCATCACTAAGAGCAGAAAATCAAAATGTATAAAAACAATGTTTTAAATAATAACTAAATGAAAAATTTCTCAAATAAATACAAATAATTAAAACATTAAAAAAAATATATACAAAATCATTAGAAACCACAAAGAGAAAATCTATTCTATCTACATATACGTTCGTACACTTTTCTGATATTAGAAAACTTTTCTAATAAAATTAAATTTTGAAAAAAAAAACAAATACATATGAGAACATAAATTTTCGTAATGAAATGTAATTTAAAATTAAAGTAATAATTCTAAATGTTAGTTAGATGCACATTTTTGGTTTATGGTCTCATATTCTTAATTATGCAGCTTTAGGGGCCGTTTTATATGCAAGCAGTGGAACAATTATGTATGCTGCATCTATCTTTATAAACTGATAATGTAATTTTAAATACATACAAATAACAAAGCAAAATTTATGTATTTAAGAACAAATAAAATGTCAGTCATATTAAAATATTGTTTTACATGCTTGATTTACTACATGAATACTTTTAGTTTGTTGCTTTATTAAAATTTCATAGGACTTAGAAGGAGTACTTCGTAGATGAGACATACTAAAATAATATATATTGAAGTTAACTTTTTCATATAAAGGGTCCGCCATCTAACGTTCAACTAGTGCTTATTTCGTGAATGATAACACTTAGCTCATGTTTGAAAATTCCGTACGGATTTTGGAAGAAGAGAAGCACCGTCAGCTCTGTATGTTCGTTATCTTGTGAAAAAAGTGAAAGAAACTGGCATCCTCGTGAAAAGCGAAAAACAGTGCGTACATCCGAGAATATTGCTGATGTGGCAGAAAGTGTGCGTGAAGCGCCATCAACATCACTTTACCGTCGTTCTCAACAATTGAACATTTCAGAGTCATCATTGAGACGAATTTTGCATAAAGACCTTGGCATGACGCCATACAAAGTCCAATTGGTTCAGGTGTTAAAGCCAAGTGACCATCCAATGCGTTTTCGCTTCGTTAAGAGGGCCTGCGATCGACTTACAGAAGATGCCGATTTTGCCAAAAAAAAATCATCTTTTCAGATGAAGCTCATTTTTATCTTGGCGGGTGTGTAAACAAGCAAAATTTTCACATTTGAGGCACAGAAAACCAGCACGCATACATTGAAAAGCCGAAGCACCCAAAAGGAGTTACTGTTTGGTGCTGATTTCGGTCCAGAGGCATAATTGGGCTATTTTTCTTCGAAAATGAGCAAGGAGTGGCCGATACAGTTAATGGTGATCGTTATCGGGCCATGTTGCACGAATTTTTGTCCACAAACATTGAAGAGGAGGATATTGGCAACATTTGGTTTCAACAGGACGGTGCTACGTGCCACATAGCTGAAACTATACGCGATGATTTGCCCTATTTTTGAAGATCGCATTATCAGCCGCAGAGCTGATGTCGTTTGGCCACACCGAAGCTGCGATTTGACACCGTTAGACTATTATTTGTAGGATGCCGTCAAAGATAAGTGTTACGCCGACAAGCCGGAGACAATTGACGCTTTAAAGGAAGCCATTGGTGAAATACAGCTGCACACAATCGATAATGCGCTTAAAAATTGCACCGATCGTGTAGGTTACTGCATGGCCAGCCGAGGCAGCCATTTGAATGAAATTATTTTCCATTATTAACCGGAAGGTTTGTAATTTCAAATAAAAATAGAAATTTGAGAAAATATTCAGCAGTTTTGTTTATAGCATTTAATACAAAAAAAAAAAACTTATTTGGCGGACCCTTTTCATTAACTCACGATATGGTTTTGTTATAATGCATATATGTATAAACACATAAACCTTCATTTATGTAAACTAATAATTTAGATATAGTTTACTTATATTTACTCACATAGTTCACTTTTCACTACAAATGGTAAATAAATATTTAATTTTCATGCCCTTTTATTTATTGTTGCGAATATGATTTATTAAGTTTAAAAAGAAAAAAATAAGTTTAATAAGTTTAAAAAGAAAATAATTATCAGTAAAAAAGTAAACGAAAGGACGCACTCTGCTTTTTACTAACTGCGTAGTTTTCTAAGAAATCTTATACACATAAGAGAACAACACATGCCTATAAAAAATTTTACCAAATAAGACAACAACAGAAAACAAAAACAATTAACACAGAACAATATAAAACACAACCAAGCAGGCGCCTAAACTGAATGATAATAACAATATGGGATGATGTTAAAGTAGAACATTCTTGTATATGTGAGAACCGCTTAAAACAAAGCGCCACTTGCTTGGCAAATGGATTAAAAATATTTTTCAGGTTTCTAAAGGTTTTTTAAAACAGTTTAAGGTATACTCCACTCCATCCGCTCTTCATACTGTTTATACCACCCACATACGTCCAAAGATGGAATACAACTCTCATGTATAAACCGGCGCCCCTAAGTCTATTTTGGAGTTGCTCGACCACGTACAGGAGAGGTAAACGAAACTTAACGAAATGAATAACAAACTGTTAACTCCGTAGAAAAAAAAAATAAAAAAAATATTTGAAAATTTAAATTTTTGTATGTACATATGTATGAAAAAATATTTTATATCTTTTTGTCAAATGTTTTGAAACATTTTTTTTTTTCAATTTGTTAATAATTTTTTGTTTTCAAAAATATAAAATTTTTTTTCCTGAAGAAGCTTTCCAAAGGAAAGCGAAATATCGTGAAGGAAAAAAATATATAAAAAAGATCTTAAAAAAGAAAAAAGATATTTATTAAAGATAAATAAAAAAGATCGGTTAAAAAAACAATAAAAAAAATATTTATATACATATGAAAATGAAACTATTTCTAAAATTAAATCTTTTGAATAAAATCTTGCTAAAAAAGGTATTCCACACAAAGCTAAATTGATACATTAAAACAAGAAGAAGTTAATGGTATTATTATTCTTAATCTCCCTATTAATCGAATATCTTGATTATGGCTCATTGGGGACGGTAGGGTATCCAACTCTATTGATTCCCTAGAGCATCGATGCAATGTAGGTTGTTTTATCGTTACTACGATGGTAAGTGCTCTAACGAAATTAGCGAACTTGTTTCTGGAACTCGTACATTTTTGCATTTGACTCGATTTTCGTTGAGAGCGCATCCATTTGTAGTCGATTGGCCAGTGAATCGCACTACGCATTACAGGGAGAATTCGTTTTTTAGCAAAACAGTTCGTATGTATAATAAACTCCCTTCAGAGGTCTTTCCTGTCACTTTTAATTTAGGAAAATTCAAATCGAATGTCCACAAACACTACTCCCTCTTTTATACTTTCCGTAACCTAATTTCCTAGTTCAGGTATAATGCATTGCATGAGTAGGGGTCATCCCCTGAGTACTGGTCCGAACGAAAAAAATGAAAAATTAAGTTGAGTCATCAGTGAGTAATGACAACAAAGTTACCATCGTATTTATTATGTGTGTATTGAAAGTAAATAAATCGTTAAACTTAGTTTAAAGCTCTAAAGTATTTGGTTGTTATTTTGCAATTAAAGAAGAACTCAAAATAACAAAACGTTTGTTAACAGGAATCAACGTAACAATATTAGGATGTACTACGTGATTAAATGTTTTACAAGAAAGTACAATATTTAAACTGCACATTGTGTTATCCAGGTAAGTGTAAAGGAATTAAAATAAAAAATTCAAAATATACTCGTACAAACCACAAAGAAATATTTAAAAAACAAGTTTTCTAAAACTTCAATTTTAACTTCATTGCTGCCTGTCACAGTACTATTTACTTTTAATTTTATTTATTTAATTTGTTTTCGTTAATAATTTAACAATTTTTATTTAAAAAGAAATAAACAAAAACTACAAGATTAACGTTAATAATTTTTTAAAATTATTATGTTACTTTAATTCCAAAATTTATGAAGTGTGGCCTCTTTTGATTGCATGGGACTATACTTCTTGAGTATCTTACTCTGTGGCTTCAGTCAAATTTATATGCACAGAATTCCCCAGTTAAACATTTTTGTACACAAAAACCTCAGAAATAAAAAATTGCTTTGGAAAGTTAATTATAAAATCAAAACGATTTAAATCCATTTAATCGCTTTAATGACTTGGTTGATAATCAAAATCTTTTCCCTTGTTGCCCTTAAACCACTCATACGTACATATTTTCAAAATTAAGAGTTGCTAACACTTCTGGAGATGGAATACACACTCCGCAATAAATACAAAAATTTACTGTGGCACTCATTGTGGCGTTCATTAGATAAAAAAATCCTTTTACGCAATCACTTCTCATAGAAAAACAAAGTGCATTTTTTAACAATTAATTCTCCCTAGTCTACAATAATTCGTTGAAAATTTCCTTAAAATATTTGATCCCTGCGTCAGGATGTTTTGGTAAAATTTTATTAGAGTTAAACGTATTGACAATAATTTCACACCAACGGTGTGGCGAAATATCGAAATAATAATAAAAAATAAAAGTTTTTAAAAAAATTTTTTATTAAATTGACCTAGTGCTTTATAATTAACTACTAAAAAAAATGTTTCTAATTTACTTTTAGTAACGAAGCTATAACCACAATAAGAACTTATTCCTTAAAATTATAAACTAAATCGATCGATTTTATAAGCAAACACAATGATTGAAGCTTTATTGTTTATTTTATGTTTGCAAAACTTTTTATTTGTATGTTTTATTATCTAAAGCAAAAAATTTGTTTTCTCTTACTGAATTATTTGTAGATAAAACAATTGAAAAATTATAATAAAGAGTAAGTTGGAATTAAGTTTATATAATGCGGAACGCCAATCCCAAAGAACTTAAAATTTTTCCAGATAAAACGTCCCAAAAATTATTTATATTTAATTTGCTAAAAAAAAAATCAACAATTTCGCGATAAATCCCACAGCGTGGCCTGTTTATGATCTCTTGCTTACTACACAAGCGCTTGTTACAATCTTACATCTTATACATACCATCTATAGTACATATGATGAAGATGTATGTAGCGATCGAAAAAACTCATAATATTCCCGTTATCTAAAAATCATCATTTTTTTTCTCTCTTAAAATGACTGAAAAATATGGAGGTATAAGCTTAAAAAAATATTTATTTTTTACATGAATTACACGCTTAAAAAACATATAATTTAAGAGATTTAAATACAATCCCATAAAGGTGTATTTAAAAACAAACTGATTAGATTTAGTTTTAGTTTTTTTTATGTTTACATAATTAATATTATTAAGTTACAATTTGCTTCTTTTACATAAAACCATTTCATAAAAAACAAGCATGAATAAATATGTTGAATATTTTGTGTATCTTTGTCAAGTAAGTGACATGAAACATGGCCGGCAGCTAAAATATTATCTAATTAATTATATAAATCCTTATTATTATATAAGGTTTTTTGTTAATGCTATTATTATAATTGTAATACATAAAAATTACACAAGCATTATTATATATTAATGAGAATAAATACACACGAATAAAACATCAACAGTCAACAATTATAGCAGTAAAATAACAAAATAACAAGGAAAAAAAAGACACGGGGACAGATAATTTAATTGATATTGTTATGTTACGTTTATACCTTTTAAATAAACTATTTGTTAGTTTAAGTTCTTTTACTCTAAAATAAATAACACAGTACTGTAGAATTTTAAATTAATTTAAACGATTTATTTACTTGTAATACACACAAAATAAGCAAGATAGTAACTTTGTTCTCTTTACTCACTGATGGCTCAACTTAAATATTTCACTCGTCCAGCAAGTGGTGCTTATATAGTTGTTTTAAGGGGTTCTCGTACATACTCTACTTTAACATCACCCCATATTGTTATTGCTATTATAATTCAGTTTAGGCGCCTACTTGGCTAAGTGTTTTGTTTTTGTTTTTTGTTAATTGTTTTCGTTTTTTGCTGTTTATTATTATTATTATTTCGTAGAATTTCTTATAAGCATGTTGCTGTTGAATTTTGTGTATAATATTTATTAGAAAACTACGCAGTTTGTAAAACACGCAGTGGATTGTTTACTTTTTTTCTTTTAAAACTTAATAAATCATCTTCGTAACAATATTAGTTGTGTTACTGCTCCAAGTATGTTATTTTAATAGTAAACAGGAAACTTCGACGCCCATATACTCGTTTACAAAACAAATAGTTTGAAGTCAGGTCTTTAATTAGGCCTTCAGGTTTCAACAACACTTACATTTATACATGTGCCTTCGAAACTTTGGAAGACAGAGCTAAAATTAGTTCTTAATTTTCTGTACTTAACAAATTAATAAAATGAAAAATATCTTATAAATAAATATGCAACAAAATAAATAAAACCCTTTAAAGCAGCATTATGGAAAAAATTGGTAAGGAACTTTTTAAGTCTTTCCGAAATGGCCCTATTTTAAAATAAACTAAAAATCCTGAATATGATTTTTTTTACTCTCTTTTATTTTATTTAATATACGTATTTGATGTGGGTGTTTTAATTGTTCATTAAAGAAAAGATCTTTGATTATTCCTTTTCTTTTTTAAAATGGATTTAAAAGTGTTTCTTTAAAATTGCTGCATTTAGCGTTATATACAGTCCTTTTTTCGTTCGGACTCATGCAATGCATTGATACCAGAACTAGGAAATTAGGTAATGGGGAGGAGGAAAGAGAAAGGAAAAAGTGTTTGTGGACATTTGATTTGAATTTCCCTACATTGAAAGTGAAAGGAAAGACTATGGAGGGAGTTTATTCCACATACGGACTGTTCTGCTAAAAAACGAAAAACATTTTCCGGTAGTGCGTGGTGTGATTCACTGGCCAATCGACCACAACTGAATGCGCTCTCAACGAAAATCAGGTCAAACGCAAAAACGTGCGAATTTCGAGAACAAACTCCCTAAATTCACTAGAGCGCTTACCATTGTATTAACGATAAAACAGTAAAATACAACCTACACTGCGTCGATGCTTTAGAGAATCAATAAAATTGGATACCCTACCGTCCCTAATAAGCCTCTCGGCCCTCGCCTGTACGCGGTCGAGCAATTCCAAAATAGACTTTTATTTCCAAAATAGACTTTTATTTGGTCCTCAGTCATATAAGCTCCTTGTTATCACAATTTTTTATATCGTGCCTGGCAGACTCATGCCTTTAAAATCGGCTTATATTCACAGGCAAAAGTAAACCTAAGGACATTAGGTGGAGAGCTGGTGGTTAATCTTTAATGTTACTGCTGGCCATACAGAAGGAGCTTAATAACTGTTTTCCGCTAATTGGAGACAGCTCAGAAAACTCTGGACAATTCCTAGAGATCCTAAACAAATCGAAACAGAGACTATAATCTCTAAACAGGGAGGTCAGAAATGAGCTTTTAGTACCAAAGTCTTAGATATTCCGAGCCGGTCCAAATAGGGAAATTTTAAAAACCTTAGGTGGTTATTATTTTACTTGCACTCTCAGTTAATTTATAGAAGGAAGTTAGTTTGAGACAAACGCAGTTGTTCCAAGCAAAAAGGCACTCAACGTTACTTCTACGAATACAACAGCAATAGAAACAAACACAATAAACATGAAACTGTTTGACACTTAGTATTAGGAGTATTTTAAAAAAACATTTACTCTATCACATTCACACTATAACCAGAATTTAGTTGTGGTGTCTATAGAACTTGGCTGTTGTTGTGGTTCTGTTGAGTGGTAGTTTTAAATTCAATTTTACATGAAATAAAATTAATCCAAATTAAATTAATTTTTAGTGTTGTTTTTCATTTGATTGGTTTTGCATGTTTAAAGAGTGTGTCAAAAATATAGTGTAGTTTTTACAGAAGGAATTTTTTTAACATTAATTTATTTGAAGGTTCTTTAGCTAAAACATCAGTAGAAGAACAATTAAAAGTTCTTCTACTGATGTTTTTATTGGATTTTATATTTTATTTTTAATAGGAAAATACTTGTTTTCTCTATAAAACTCTTCGGAAATTAACAACACGAATTTATTTGATTTTATGAACTTATCAATTGTACTAACTTTTGATTTTTTCTTGTGTGTATATAAAACTCTAATGAAGTATTCTATTTTAATTTTGCATAACAGTAACCGAATTTTAGATACGACGCATCCGCGATTTTTTTATAATGTAAAAATTAGAAATTCGTGCTGTCATTAAATATGTACATAAAAAAGGTTTATCGGGACAAGAAATTCATAATGATATGGTGAATGTGTTAGCTGAAAGTGCTCCTTCATATGCAACAGTAAAAAATTGGGTTGTTGAATTTAAACGTGGTCGTACAAGCATTGAAGATGAACCACGTAGTGGACGTCCAAAAACAGCAACAACAACAGAAATTATAGCCAAAGTTCATGATATGGTATTTAATAATCGACGAATAAAAGTGCGTGAAATAGCTAATATCATGGGCATCTCGAACGATCGAGTCCATTTAATTTTGCATGAAAAACTACAGATGAGAAAGCTTTCTGCAAGATGGGTGCCGCATTTGTTAACAGTCTACCAAAAACGCATAAGAATGAACATTTCTCAAGCTTGTTTGGATCGTTTTAAGCGAAATAAAATGGATTTTAAGCGTCGTAACTGTTGATGAGACATGGATCCACCAAAATGCTCCAGAGACAAAAGAACAATCCAAACAATGGACTGAAGCTGGAGTAAGTGCCCCAAAGAAGGCAAAAACAATTCAATCGGCTGGTAAGATTATGGCAACGGTTTTTCGGGACTTCAAAGGTATTTTATTGATTGACTATCTGCAAAAGGGTAAAACAATAAATTCAGAGTACTATTGCAACCTTTTGGATCAATTAAATGTAAAAATTCAAGAAAGACGTGCTGGCTTACAACACAAAAAAATTATTTTTCATCAAGACAACGCACCAGCGCACAACAATGGCTAAAATCAACGAATTAAAGTACGAGTTGCTTGACCACCTACCTTATTCTCCTGATTTAGCTCCCAGTGACTTGTACCTGTTCCCAAATTTAAAAAAATTCCTTGCTGGCAAGCGTTTTACCTCAAATGAAGATGCAATTGCAGTTGTAGACCACTATTTTAAAGACCCTGAGGAAAACTATTTTAATCAAGGGATAGAATTGCTAGATAAGCGTTAAATTAAGTGTACTGAAGTTTCAGGAGATTATGTTGAAAAATAAAAATATTTTTGAAAAACTAACCATTCTCTTTCATTGATAGGCTAAGAAGTTTCCGAACCACCCTCGTAATTGTGCTTTTAATTTAGTGCTAAGATTTAGGGGAGGCTATGGCTATAAATTTATATTTTTAAATGTGCGGAAAAAACAGTCAAACTCTATAAATCTAAGAGACCCATTTCCAATAAAATAATCGAAAGTGTAGTGTCTGTAGTGTCTGTGATATCGGTCTACTAAAGCGGCTAGTCGTTCATATAGTTATCATCACGCTTAGGTAGAAGAGATTAGGCTCTCATTACGGCGTTCCGATCAATGCCTCTGCTTAATCAGATGAGGGTGGCATTAATAACGTGATAAATTTTACAACCCATAATGACGCGTAGCAAATTAAAATTTTTGTTTATATTGAAATACCCTTTACAATATAATATTTTATATAAAATCTGCTAAACTGTAATCAAGTTTCTTATGCGTGTTAATAATTCTCCATAACAACTCGTTTATTTCTAAATGACTCTTGAAGTTCTCATGAGTATACGTTTTTTTTTTTTTGTTGGATGTAGGTTTATTTGTGTCATTATTTTAATAACCGAGTATTAATATTAATATATGAGTGCTTATGTAAGTGTTACAATATAGTTAAATACGTGTTAGACTTAATTTCCTAGAAATATCTTGATGGCAATTAAAAAAGAAAGCAAACAAATGCTTTGTGGTAGTTACGAAACAAGAATTTAAATTTTGATTGTTGATTTAATTTTTTAAAAGTTGAAAAAATCTAAATATATATTTAAGTATAAGTTGTTAATAGCACAATATTGTTAATTGGAAACATGTATTTTTTCACTCTAGCCGTATTGGTATTGTTGAAGGAAGAAATATGTTTGTATTATAAAAGCAGTTTTAATATTTCTTTTATAACATGAATACATTTAATGGGAAGAAGCAAGAAAACTTTTTTAACATAAAAAAAAACATAAAAAAATGGAGCTAACGGTTAACAAAAATGCTGAGGTATACAGCTTAACAAGCTTAAATATTATTATTTAATTTTTCATCAGTCGCAGACTTAAATAGTTTTATAACTTAGAACAGATCTAAAGAAGATTATTGCAGGCAAAATTTAATCTTTGGCAGAGTTTTTGGAAAAAAAATTTGATTTATATCACTTTTGAAAATATTTTTTATCAATGCTTTGTTTAAATTTTACATTTTAGATTCCTGCTCTTTATTTCAGACAATTACTTTGTGTAAAAATGTTTGCAATAAATAGATAATTTTAACTTTTCCAGCATGTTTATTCTAAGTTACTAACCTTTCAGGTAATAAAATGATAGAAAGAATTTTAAGATTTTGAGTTATTAAATAAGCCCTTAAGGCTTATTATATTATTTTAGTTTGATATAAATGTCAGTAATAAATATTGGTGTAAAAATTAAATTGAGAAAAAAGTCGAAATTTAGCTCTGTCCTTTTAAAAAAATGGCAAAAATGTCAAACATAGTAAATATTGAAATCGAAACTTCTCCGAAAAAGGTGTATCAGCTCAGTTTTACGTGCTTGATTTCCGTTTTTAAAAAATATAAGGATTAAAATACATATGTAACAAAATTAAGATTAATATACAGATATATATACAAATATATAACAAAAGAGAGAGAGAGAGAGAGAGAGGAAAAATTTTCAAAGATTAATTTAAAAAATTATGTTAATTTGTAAAGAAAACAGAAAACTAAACATTACTACAAAGTAAGGCATTATTCGTTGTAGCCACCAGCAACAATTTTCAAATTTATTTCTCTTTGGTATAAGAGAAATGATCATCAATCACTGCTAATTAGATTTAGTGAAGCCTACACAATCCAATCTCTTTTCTTTGTACTCCTTATAAATCGTTACACATGTATGTTTTTACTTTCTGCTGCCGGCTTAGCAATGAATACAACTTGTTTTTATGTTTTTATACTCTACTGATTGTTGAAAGCAAACATGCTTGCATGGCATCTTAAAGTATTTAAAATTAGATAAAACTTTTTATATAATACTATTAATAACGAATAGTGTTTTATATAAGTAATAAAATTGTTCTGTTCCGTTGTTACTCTAAGCCCGCGGAATTAAAAAATATTTTAATTTAACTATGTTATATTTAATATAGCAATTACAAGTCGTGTGGCAGTGCTGGCTACATGTTGCCAAAATGAGTTAGAAATAATTATAGAAAATAAAAAACACAACTTGATATATTTACATGTAGTAAATAAAAAGATATCAAAAAGTAATTTACTATTTGAAATCTCTATTTATCTTCTTTAGGATTTGTTATAAAAATGTCGTTGAACTTTTTTATGTAGAATGTAAAATTATAATAAAAAAATAAAATAAGTTTTGGTTGCAAAAAATACGATTTTTATGTACAAAGCGCTTCCTAAATTCTACTTAAAATATAAAATTACATTTTAATTAAATTCACACAGTTATTTTTACAAATATCACATACTGTTACGTTTATTCATTTTAATAAACCTTTTGTTATTTTGAGTTCATTTTTTTTTTTGCAAAATAGTAACACAAAACTTTAGAGTTTTAAATTAAATTTAACAATTTATTTACTTTTAGTACACATAAAATAAACAGTTTCAGGAATTTAAGATTTTTGAAAATACATTATGCCATCTATAACTCGAAATAACAAAATTTCGCGCAACATTAAAATCAAAAATTAAACGCCATAGGTGGTACTATTTATTTTATAGTTCCTACAGAATTTTGTTACTAAGTATGTTAAGTAAAACAAAATAGAAATTAAAGGTTATCCAATAGGAAGCAAAAATTTCAATCCTTGAAAGGAAACTGGCGTTTCTAAATCTTTAGCTTGTGTTCACTTATATGTTCCATTTAATTTTAATTTTACACATCATGACTTATGTCGCCTGTCTGTACTATACGTTTGAATCAAAGTTTTTTAGAAAGTAATTTCATAACACTAACAAATAAATAAAATGAGGATTTTTTATTCTCATTAAATTTTTTATTGACTGTTTCGTAATTTCTACAAGAAGAAAAAGAAAAAAGTTTTAATGTGATTTTTTTTTGTTTTTGGTTATTTTTCTTTAAATGTTTTTTTATGTAAAGATTGGTCTTGAGAGTTCATATTGGCAGTCGTGAAGGAGACACGTGGCAAATTTATTATGGGAAAATATTCGATAAATCAACGTCTTTTAATCGTTAAAACATTTTATCAAAATCAGTGAAGCATGGACCACAACGTACTGCAAGATCGGCTAAAAACAATAGGCGCCGTCCTCAGGAGCTTGGTCTTCAAAGAACAACTTTGGCCACAATTTGCACAAGGACTTGTATTTGTATCCATATAAGATTCAGGTGACACAAGAGCTTCTTCCACAAGATCATTTACGCCGTCAATAGACTGCTACAGCTCGCCCATGACAACCTCGATCATAATGAGTGACGAGGCATATTTCCATTTGAATGGATATATAAATAAAGAGAATAGTCGGTTCGGAAATGGAAATCCAACAAATTATTTAACAGTCATCTTTCATCCATAAAAGTGACAGTCTGGTGTGCAATTTGGTCAAGAGGAAATATCAGACCTTATTTCTTTGAAAATAAAAACGGCGTAACAGTAACTGTGAATGGGGAGCGATAGCGTGATATGATTGAAAACTTTTTAATGCCACAACTGCATGCTTTGGGCTTGATTAACATGTGATATTAACAAGACGCTGCCACATCGCAAACAACCAGGATTACAATGGAGTTACTGTGAGACCTCTTTCCACAAGAAGTTATTTCAAGAAATGGTGATGGTAATTGAACTCACGGTTGCCTGATTTGACTGCTCCGGACTGCTTTTTTGTGGGGGATATCTGAAAAGTAAGGTTTATGGAAACAAACCAGAAACGCCTTAGCAACTCGAACAAAATAGTCGTGTTGAAAATAATGAAATACCGCGTGAAATGTGTGAGAATATAATGAAAATGCGGAACGCCAATTTTCATTCTTTTTCATTCAATCAAAAATTATAAACAAACAAAATAGTATTACCTTCCCGGCGAATATTCTGTTTACCTCTGCTGCTATTTTGCTTTTAAAATGTGTTGCCAGTTTTTAGTTTAATTAAGTTTCAACAATAGTGTGCACAAGTGAATTTCAGTAACTGTCAAAATTGAACGAAAGTGTCTGCCATATGCTTAAATAAAGTACTTAAATATACTTACAAACTATTAAGCCATAGTTGGAAAGTTTTGTAATATATGTATATATTGTTCGAAGATGGTTCATTAATCTTTAAAAGAAAATAATTAGGAGAAAAAAAGTAAATGAAACGAGCTACTGTGTATTTTACAAACTGCGTAGTTTTCTAACAAGTCTTATACACACAAGACAACAAAAACATGCTTAGAAAAAAATATTACACCAAATGATAAAAACAACAGAAAACAAAAACAACTATCACAGAGCAAAACAAAACACACAGTCGAGAACCGCTTAAAAGAACTATATAAGCACCACTTGCTGGACAAGTGATATATTTCAAGTTGAGTCATCAGTGAGTAAAGAACTTAAATAAAAAAATATTTAGTACCATTTCTTTTACACGCGTACTTCTCTTCCTTAATTTGTTATACAAATGGCAACTGCATCAAAATTAAAAATAAATTAAAATAATAAAATATTTTAATATACCAGCACCTTTACTGAAAGAAACTTGAGTTGTACTTACAAAAAAAAAGAATATATATACATATATAGATATTTTTGCGACAATTGTCTAAAGCAATTGACATTTGAAGAAAGGAATAGTTTTGTTAAGTACAATAAAATTTGCCATATACAATTTATATGTTGTTTGCGTTAGCTTTCGTAAGTGTATGATCTACTATAGCCTTCAGCTCTTTAATTACAGTATTTGTGTTAATAGTTTTGATGTTAGTGTTTAATATTTAAAATTGTTTCTATTGGTGCTGTTCATTCGTACCGCATATTGTTATTATAAACACGCAATATAAAAAATTATCTTAAGACACGTTTTGATAATGTTAGTTATTTATATTTGTGTAGGAGTTTGACTGTATCTGCTACAAGGTATATGAGAGTAATTGTTTTTTATGAAGAGGGCTTATTATTGTATTTTTTCATCATATAAATTTTAGGTGTAACAGAAATATTGTTTACATTAATTCTGCTTAAAAAAGTAAAAGGATATTTTTAAGAAACATATGTAAATTAATAATAATTCTAAAGTTTTATTTTTGCCTGGATATTAGATAATTTGCATTAAAAGGTGTTTAAGCAGATAAATTGTCGTAGAAAAATTATAAAATATTGAAGATTAGAATGCTATAAGACTTAAATCGCTGGCTTTAAAAATTGTCTCACTTATTACTGCCATCAATATTTTAAAACTTAACAACTTGGTCATACAAAATCCTATATAAAGTACCTAAACCATTAAAAATCAGTTCTAGTCTGACTAAAAAATAATTGATGAAATACTTTG
Source organism: Trichopoda pennipes (assembly GCA_030448955.1). Taxonomy (NCBI): domain Eukaryota; kingdom Metazoa; phylum Arthropoda; class Insecta; order Diptera; family Tachinidae; genus Trichopoda; species Trichopoda pennipes. Next base: position 12,547,274 of record JASKUP010000088.1, read on the forward strand.
TTACATCCTACTAAGCAAATTATTTTCCTATTTATTTGTTTGGATTTTTTAATTAAATCACTAAAATTCCATTTAGCTGAGATGTAGAAAAATGCCATAAAAAAAGGAAACACAAAAAATGTATTACCAAACCTTTTTTCTGTTTATTGTTGTTTTTAAATGCCAACCCTTTGCATGTTGGCAAACATTACTCCTCAGGCAATTCGACATTTCATTTCATTAACGCTTAAGTCCACACACAAATTGAAAATATATCCATATAAACAGCTGCGGATGTACAAATGAAATCACATAAAAAAGAAAATTAAATTTTGGAAAAAATCAACAAGAACCAAAGAGCAAACGCAAAAACGAAAGCACAAAAAAAATAGAAGTTGAAAGTCGATGCGACAGGTATGACGAGATGGAGAATGACATAAGCACTGAACCACCTACTTACACAAATATTTTTTGCAATCAAACATCAGTAGATGGTAACTTGCATATTTATGAGAATGTATTCATGCACTGAAACGGATGTAATCGTACAGTGTGGAGTAAAAAAAATTATGGAATTATTGAGAGATTATAATTATGATAAATGAAAAAAATTTAATATAAAATACTCACTTTTAGGACTTTTTTTAAGTAAATATAAATTGTTTGCGATTTTTTTCTAAAGTCCTAAGCATACAGCTAACCCACCTTTTGCTTGACTTAGTGATAGGCTACATTAAATGTAAAATACATACATATATAATGCATACTGATAGCATACTGATATACTTCTATTGCATTAAAGGCTGGATATATTGTTACGTTTATTCTCTTACGTTTATTTCTCGTTTTATTCTCTAAACGTTATGTTATATTGAGATCTTTAATTACAAAATATTAACACAACACTTTAGGGTTCTTAAATTAAATTAAACGATTTATTGACTTTACACAGAAAAATACACTATGGTAAACAAAGCGTCTTCATAACAATAACTTAAATGTCTTTATAAAGGGCTTTTCAACAAGAAGTTTCTTTTCTGAAACAAAATAAAGCAAAAAATTTAGATTAAGATGATTCTAATTTTTCTTGTATTACTAACAGAAAAGTTCGACAATTATGTCCATCAAATGTTCACCAAAACCCCGCTGACAGATGTCAATTCTTTCATCAAAATGTTTAATCACTTTTTGGCAAAGTAGAGATCCTATTTCGTTAATCACATCACGGTTTTTGAGATTTAAGGCTGAAATCGACTCGATTGGCTTCGTATAAACTCTGTCTATAACATAGCCCCACAAAAAATAATCCAGTGGTGTTAAATCACATGATCTGACTAGCCACTTAACTGCTGATTGTCGTGAAATGATGCGATCGGGAAATTTGGTTTGCAATAAATTGATCGTTTCATTGGTTGTGTGACATGTGGCACCGTTTTGTTGAAACCACATGTCAGTGATATCCACGACGTCACTAATAGGCTAAAATTGAGTTGTTAGTATTTCGCGATAGCGAATGCGTTACCGCATTTTCAGCCTCATCTTCGAAAGAAAACGGTTTAATCACGCCTCCAGACCACATAGCGCCCCATACAGGGTTAAGTTGAACATGCAAAGGCTTCTCAATAATCGCTCTAATATTTTCAGAAGCACAAATGCGGCAATTTTGCTTGTTCACATACCCTGACAAGTAAAAATGAGCTTCGCCTGAAAAAGAAAATTTCAGAAAATCCGGTTATTCTTGAATAAATTAAGCAAATTTACAGCGATGTGAATGGTCGGTCGGCTTCAATTTCTGCACTAGTTGAACTTTGTGAGGCTTCAAATTCAAATCAGTACGCAAACTTCGCCATGTTGTGGTTTTGAATGATCCCAATTGTTGAGAATGTTGAGGAATTGACAAATTTGGATCTGCTTCAACACTGTGGCTCACGGCTGCAATCCTTTCAGTTGAACAACCGGTTCGAACACGCGTTGGTATTCGCACATTTTGTATCAAACCTGTCGACTCAAATTTAACGACCAAATTCTTAATAGCGGTCTCAGAAGGCCGATTATGTTGTCGTAATGTAACTTTAACAAAACCATTATTTTCATAGTTAAATTTAATTATTTTCGTGCAAAATTGAATTCAATGTAACAATTGCAGCTAGTCAAGTTGGTGGTGTTGCCACAATTGAAAAACCCGATATATTGTAATACCGAACATACAACATTCTTTGCACAAATTACAACTGCCTCCCTAAAGAGACTTAAAAATAAGACCATATACTGTACAGAAATCAAATCAGTTGAACGACCTGGTTAAACACGCAAACTGTTTGTACATACGGTTGTACAAATGGTTTGTACATATTTTATTGAGCCTGTCGACTCAAATTTAGTGACCAAATTCTTAACAGCGGTCTCAGGAAATATCACTTTAACAGAACCATCATTTCCAAAGAGGATTTTCATTAATTTAATACGATTATCGTGCTAAATTGAATTCACTGTAACAAATACGTCAAAAGCTAAATGTGAAAACTGTCATGCTGTTTGTGTTGTCACAATTGAAAAACAAGCTTCTTGTTGAAAAGCCCGATTTTTAATTTTTGTTTATCTATCGGCAATCATTGCAAAATGACTGACCGCTTTTCATAAATTTTGAAAGGAATAGAATAAGGCTTCGGATGGGTAGTTAATATCTCGCTGGAATAAGTGGCGCTACAAGAATATTTAATCAGAAGTAGAGCGTGCGAAGAAATATAGCAGGCAACAGAAAAAAGAAATGAAGGAAAGAGAAAACTAACTAATGTGACATAATAGACCAAAATATCTGGAGCAAGTATTTGCAATTAAAAGAACCTTTTGATTTAACTAACAGAAAATTCAAACAATATTTTAGACATATTTTAAAGTTGTATTTGCACATTTATAAGTCGTATCAAAAAATTAATTGGCAGCACAATGTAATCATGCAGTCTATGTACGTTTAATAATTTGAACCTGATCAAAAAAATTGAGAGTTATTATAAGAGACGTACGTTAAAAATAATTAAACTGTTTCTGCTGAATACTAAAATCTATTTCGATACCTAACGTTGTTTTAATTAGTCCTTATAGCATGGACTTTGATGAAAACAACTCTAGTCAAACTTTTTAAAATTAGTTATGCCTCAAATACGTCCACATAGACCGTTATGTTGTAAAAATATTACAAATATATAAAGTTCTGTTATTCGTATGTACTTGAATCGGTAGAATTTTATACTTTCATTTGAATCTTCTAGTTTTTTATTATTCAGTAGAATTGTATAAGTAACTTCAGTCTTTGATTCGAAAGTATAAACATTAAGTTTGAAATTAAGCAAAGGAATTAGTCCTTAAGGCTAAAAAATATTTTAAATTAGCACTAATGGAGTAATAAATTATTAACTTGATATTTGAAAACGATCAAATGTGCTGATATCTACAATTGCAATTATGTTTTCTGTATAATTAATTTTTTTAATATTTTTAGAAAGAGTTCCATTTTCAGCATGCTAATAAGCGTGCTAATAACCAAAATATTATTTTTAAATAAAATCACAAAATTAAATAATAATAATAATATCTTTTTCCTAAAGAAATTTTTCGCTGACACTGTGCGCAATGATTGAAAGGAAATGGCATGTAAGTTATGTTAACATTGAGAACAATGGTGCCAAAGGACACAGATAAATAAAAAATAATATCAATAGTAGTAAGAATATGAGCAGATAGAAACTCTACATTATTAAGAGATAAGTGGAAAATGGACAATAGATGTTCCTAGATGCTTTGCTCTATTTCTATTTTTCTTACAAATACGGTCTGTAATACTTAAAAGCATTAAGCCATCGTCTCTCTAAAAACTAAAAATCCACACTTAAAAGTTAAACTAGATTGAGTGCTAGCCTAAAGTCGAAAGTTTCAATGCAATTGAGGTAGATGTTGAAAAACTACATAGTTTTTACTATCTAGCGTTTAGAGCAAAAAAGATTGCAGCTGCTGGTGCGCCACTGACTGACTTTCAAATAATTAAAAAGACTAGAACTGGCTAGCAATGAACGAAAGAAAAACTTCCCGTGTGAAGGCTTGCTCCAAAATAACATGTCTCGTTTACATGGGATTTAAATTCGTAAATACAAAAACAAAATAGTAAACAAAAGTTGATCTCTATTACAAAGAGTACAACTGAATAGAATTTTTACTATAATTTAAGGAAATTTTTTTCATAAAAACAAGCCAGATTTTTCGCAAACGTTTCAGGCAAAGACATAAATGGGACTTGACAAAAAGCACAAACGAAACAATTACCTTTTCACTCATCCACTTTCTTTGATGAGCAGCCTGCTTAAATGCCAACGCATTTTCTACTATTGCGAAGAGCTTTTATTTAAACGTTTCAAATTATTTTTTTTATTATTATTTTTACGTCTGTCATCCTTTTATTTTATTATATTGCATCTTTTAATTTATTATAAATTTTGTTATGGCAAAAACCATACAAAATTAAAGGCCAAATTTGTTTGTTTTAGACAGCAAACAGCGTTGTATTTTATTCATTTTCGTATTCCGGCTTAACGTTAATTTTAATATTAATAAGCTATATAAAGATACATTTTTTTGAAGAATTAATGCATATTGTATGTTATTTTATGTGGAAGCTATTTCATTATCAGTAAAGCCTACAAAAAAAATATATAAAAAAATATTACCCAACTCATTAGGAAATAACTTCGAAATTTTATTCAGAAAATCCATCTGATTTTTTTTGTATTGGAAAGCTATATCACAGTTAACCTTCACCTCGAATAAAAATATTATTACAGAAAAAAGATTTTTCAACACTTTACATACCTGTAGCAGTAAAAACTAAAGTTGTTTCTTTGAAAACAAAAATAGGGGAAATAATTTGTTGCTCCCAATTGCAACAAGTGTGGTGAGTTGTGGACAATATAAAACGGAAAAATTAGTTAATACATGGGAATCCTACTTCCATCAATGCCACAAATATAAAGATATCTATATATATATATATATATAGATATAATATATATATATATATTATACATATATATATATATATATATATATATATATATATATATATATATATATATATATATATATATATATATATATATATATATATATATATATATATATATATGTTGTGTAGCTTGCATGAACGAGTGTTTATATGTTGTGTAGCTTGCATGAACGAGTTGTTTAAAGAGCGAATAAATGTTGTCTATAATTTATAAAAAAAAGAACTCACCCCGAGATGGTTAAATCGCATGTGGCAATGAGTTGGTTATTAAAACAAAGTGATCCTGAGTTCGACCAAAGTTGCAAGTTTGCCATACGGGTCAAGTAACCACCATGTCTTGAATTTTTGAAAGCGTTAACATGAAGTGGTGGAAACAAATCAAGCCAGAGTCACAGAAGACTATAAGTAAGATTGTCGTGTTTATCAAAAACTAAAGCACAAAAAATTAAATTTTATTCGATTTCGGGTATATGGTCGCAGTGAGCTCTCTTTGACGAAATGCATTTTACTTCTCCAATTACTGACCGTCGGACATTAAATAGCCCCATAGGATATAATAGAGATGTATCAAATCTAATGCAAATCGCATCAAATGCTGAATTTTCCTGCATCTATTGAAGCCTATAGTCATCATTGCTGAACACAGTTTTGCTCACATAGGGTGCACGAATTGATGACTCATTTACTTTCAAAGTGAAGATGATAGTTTACCAGAGTTTTCATAGTAAGTGTCAAAATGTATGCACAGTATGATAGATTATTAAATAGTTAACCATTTTATTCAAACACCTTATATTTGCAAGCGAAAAAACGCCTATGTTCGACAACGGAAAAACAGCTTTGCTTAGTCTTGTAATATAAGAAATTAAAAAAGGAAAAAGGAAATTTTACAATATGTTGCTTTGTTTTCACATCAATATCTCAAATAACGAATTGGTTCAGAAAAAAGAAACAATTTTAAACAATAGAGTTTCATCGCTAAACTAAAAGTTAACATTTCGTAATGTTTTTGAAGCCTGGAGTCAAATTGCAAATAACTTATATAATGATACTAAACTTACACTCACTTTCGGTGGTGCATAAAATGAAACTTATTTTAACATCATGTTCATTAATAGAATCAAATGCACGTTTGTGCATACGATGACTTAAAGCGTTTTGGCTATAAAAAGGAATAATTGGTAAATATGTAGCAGGTCAACTGCTTATTGTTGTCACATGCGTATGCATGCTGATGCTTATGTGGTGGAAGCTGTTAGCTTTGCTATTATCATAACCATGAATTTTGTGCAAATATTTCTTTGTCAAACTCGTGCTGATATCATATGCTTCCGGATATTTAAGCTCATGCCTTTGTATGGTATATTAATCGAGCACGGAAACACTGCCTCTGGGAATGTAACACTTTTTTGTGTATATTGTCATATTTATACTGCTGCTAATGATGTTACTACTTTTCGTTTTTTTTTTTTTTGCATATATATAAATATCCATGTTTATTTTTTCCATTCTTCAAAATAAATCATTATTCAAATTTAGTGAAATGAAAGGATTCTATGAAAAGGGGGATTCTAAATAAGCACAGATGAAATTCTTTACAAAAGTTTTAAACGCATTTTAATATTAAGCAGCTAATCATGGTTATTTTATATTTCTAGTTTCAAAAATAAAATCCATATGAACTTACATTTAGTTTTGCAAACTATACTACAGAAAAGCTAAAATATAAATGCATTATGAAGTTTGTCGTTTTAAAGCAAAACAATTTTTGCAGTTATTAGAAACATTATTTGGTTTCTTACTGAAATTGCAACTGTTTAATTAAAACATTTTAAATGAACATTTTTTTCTTTTCATTTCAATGTTTTATTTTCTATAAATAATTTTAATTTACATGATTTCAATCATTCAAATTAATAACTTCGAAATATATAATAGGAACTTAATATGGAGTCGTTTTTAAAAATACTTTTTAAAACATATTTGTGCATTTTTCATAATTTATGTGCAAAAAAAAAAATAACAAAAAATTGTACAAAGTAGAATTGTTGTGCTTATCGAGAGTGATTTAAAAGGCAAAAACTAAAGCATAAAAACAAAATTTTATTCGATTTCGGGTATATGGTCGCAGTGAGCTCTTTTTAACGAAATGCATTTTGACTGTCCAACTATTGAGCGGCGGGCTTTACATAGCCCCATAGAAAGCAATAGATTACTAAAAAGCGCCGTCTTAAAAAATGCATAATGATTTTTTTACCGAAAACAAAATACCCAACGATTAAGTACTTATGAGCACTACAGTAGGATAATGTTTAGATTTTTTGGTATACAATAGTGTTCTTTTATGTATCATTTATCTATTATCTATCTATTATCTCCTTTTAGAGTGTGACGAGGAACTGAAGACAACCTAACTTTTTAAAAATTTTACCAAATTTTTAAGTTGGTGTAATACTTTGTTAGTGACTTAAAATGGTCGCCTACAATAATTGTCTTATCATGGGTTGTTTTGTTTTATTTTTTTATTTTTGTGGTTTTTAATGCATATTGTCGAGCCCCACTCTGCCTTGCTAAATACAGCTCCGATAGTGCGTGATCTGATTTACATCTGCACCGACTATATAGTCATAATCAGATGGTGGTCAAACCACTTGGTTGATTGGACATCACCCACGCCCTAGGAGGCCATCGAATACGTATATCCTCCGGTCACTCCAAGTAGCAATTTCGAAAGTCCGAAGTAGGCCGCAGCCTTCACTCCTTGCTAAAGAGTTGGAGACTTTCCAACTCCTGGTCCAGAACGCATGAAGCTCTTTTTTATCAAGAACACGACAGCATTAATGCTCACTGAAACTGGACCATTCATTGTGTTAATTTGAATGATCCGACCCACAAACTCTCGCGAGGGTCCGAAACCACAACCACCACGATACTCCCATATAGGGGCCAACCTCAATAACCAGTCAGAGAACAGCTAATTGCCTCAAGAGACAAATAGTGAACTCTGGGGCAATTGATTCCCGTGGAAATATGTGGATTGTCCAGGTGACTCCTACTAGCCTTTGAAGGGCCTGGGCTTCATTTTAATCCGCAAGACACTAGTCTAAATGGAATAGTGGGTTCCAAAAAGACTATCATGTGCCCCCGGGGGGACAACCGATAGTGTATTAGTGTTATTAAGTGGCATTGTTGGGGGCTTAAGTGTAATTTTCCTGCTTTATTTGGCATCGAAGATGGATCATTCGAGCAGCTGCCAAGCGGTGTTTTAGTATTTGAACATTTCGTTTTGCCAATCCATTTATTAGAGGATGGACAAGAGCAATATATTGTTATGGATGCGTCTTGCTTAAGCTAAAAAGGAAATAATTAAGTAGTAAAGTAAACAAATGGGTATGCTGTTTACTACTGCGTAGTTTTCTAAGAAAACTTATACACGCAAATGCTTACTTTTCTAAGCAAACATTAACAGCATAAAAATAAAAACAAATATACACACGGACCAACAGGCGCCTATACCTTGAATGAATAAAAAAACAGCAACAAAATATGATACAAAGGAAGTAGAAAGTTCTTGATCTCCAGTGGAAAAATATAAAAGACAGCATCTGAGTGGATAGCTACTTAGTTAAAACATAAACCTCGTGAAGTAAAGACTTGCATCTTTAGTAAATTGTTTTGTAGTACCAACGTACAAATCTTACTTTGTGTGTAGTTAAAGTAAATAACCTTGTGATTAATTTGAAAACTCTAAAATCTGGTGTTATTTATTTTGCAATAAAGAACTCAGTAACAACAAAACGTTTATAACAACATTTTTTTGAAAAATTTCAGAATGTATACAAAAGTTTGTGAATTCTTCACTTTTGCATATTGTTGCCTTATCCGACACCAAGACATCAGGGTAGCAATTCTTTGCAAAAATATTACAAGATGTTTTAATTGTTAAAGTTGATGTGGCAGCAAAAGAACAAATAGCCACTTCTATCGACTTAAATTTTAAGCTTCTTTCATAGTTGACGTGTACTCGCTGCCAATTATGACTCTTTCCAAGAGTGAATTGCAATTTGTTTTTGGATTTTTGCTTACTAAAGCATATGAAAAACAAAATCGTACAAACCTTTTTTATCTTTGTTGATTGATATCAATAAAGCGAGCATCTTGTGATCTGTATCATTTTTATAATCCCAATGTACATCGAATGAAGCTCTTCCAAAAACTGATTGCTGAAGATCACAATCAACCTTTGATTCCTGAACAAGATGTCACTGTCGATCATGTATTTAGAATTTTAATTTTGTAAAAAAAAAATTTTTTTTTCAGTCACGTGTTGAATTAAAATTTAATTGATCGGAGAAAAATTTGTTTAATGTAACATTGCAAATAGAATACAACTCTTGATCAATGGTAATTAGCATATGCATCAAAGGTAATTAGCATATGCATTTACTTTTGTTTCTTTAGTTACGATTTCATTTTCATAGCCAGTTAAGAATTATGCATAAGGTTTCAGATGTGCCGGCAATTTCCAATTTTAATAATTTAATTCGTGATAATGACAAATATCCTCTTTTTAAAGATTCCACTCCATGGTGTAACGAAATATTGAAAATAAAAATCAAATTTATCAAGTTTTTTTATGAAGACCTAGTGGTTAAAATAATTAATTATAAAATAATAGAAAAATTCATAATAACCATGAATTTTATTAAGAATAAATAATTATTTACAAATATTTACGGACGTTTTAATTAAGCAAAACTTAGACACCGTGCAGCATTTTTTGGATCATCAGCATTCTATGTATAATTTGTAAACATCATCTGCATAATGTAACTAATTCTTGTAATTAGGAATATAATTAAGAATCAGTATTAATTTGGTTAGATGAAATTAAGTTCATTTGTAATCAAATCTATACACGATTTAGTCAAATTAATAAACTTTTTTTTAATTAACATAAGAATAAATAATTTTTTTTTAATAAATTTAGAAACCAAATTAAAATTACTCGTAAATATAAATTTATAAAATATAAACTTTAAAATTGGTAATTTTCTAAGCCAACGAAAACCAAAATTTAATTTAATTTAAGACAATGGCAAAATAAATTAAAGTGTGTATACTTACTCACCCAAGGGCGCATTAAAGCAATAGGAAATCCCACAAAGCAAACCTACATACTTTCTGGCATTTTCTAAAAATAGAGCTGACTTACATACACACTGGATTTAAATTCAAATGCATTAATTTGTGGTTCTTCATCAAAAATATTACGAATTTCCTGTAGCTATTTGACATACAGTATAAATGTCAGCAAATGGACTCACGAATCTTATTCATTACAACAAAAAAAGGCGAGCTAGTTTTTTCAACAATCTTTCTGTATACTTATACATAAAATTTAATCATGTTTATTCGAATACGTATTTACTTTAAGTAAAATTTAAGCTACTTTTGTTAAATTTTTCGCCCAACAATTTTTTGTGTGAACTAGTTACTGCTTCGCTTTAATACCATGAGGCTTCCCAATAATTCAGTTGTTAAATAACTGAAAATTACAATATCTGCTGTTTGCTCATGCAATCATATGTACATAGACTATTGTAAATATCAAAAGGTTATATCTGCAATTATACAACAAAATGTTTTGAAAATTTGTTTACCTATTTAATAACAAAAAAAAAATATTGCTTGCATAATAGCAAAAGCTTACGCCTCTTTATGAAATTTTTCCTTAATTTAAGTAAATGTTTTATTTTCTTTTTTTATTAATGTGATTATTTTTGGGTTCGGCAAGCGTAAAGATAATATAAAGATTAATAAGCTGAGAAAGTGTTTAAAGACGTAAAGACCTCAAGTCTATAGCGGTATAGATTTTCGATAGATGGACTAACTTCTTTGGCCTGTATTGCGTGATTTAATTTACATCTGTACCTGGCAGTTAACCCTAACCAGATGGTGGTCAAACCACTGTGAATGATATGTAGCGCCATTCTCAGCCTAGAAGGCCTTCGAATCCGTGCAGCCTTTACTCCTTGCTTAAGAGTTGGAGACCATCCAATATAATTAAAAACACGACGGCATTCATACTCACTGGACCTGAACCATTCATTGGGTTCATTGTGGATAATCCGACCCACAAACTCTCACGAGGGCCTCGAAACCACAACCACCACGATACTCCCATATAAGGGCCAACCTCAACAACCAGCCAGAGAACAACTAAATGTCTAAAGAGACAAATAGCGAATTCTGCGAGCTCACTGATTCCCGTGGAAATATAGTGGATTGTCCAGGTGGCTCCTACCTTTAAGGGGTCTGGGCTCCCTTTTACCCCGCAAGACACCAGTCTAGATGGAATAGTAGGCTCCAAAAAGATTATCATGTGCCACCGGGGGGATCTTTGGCCTGTATAGTCGAGTAAACTTTAGGACACAACAAGCATATTTAGTCCAACTAAGCCTTTACTGTTTGGTGTTAATATTGAAAAGAAATTTTCGCCAATCGAATTTAGGCACAAGTACGAATTATTTTGAATTCGTTTATAATAGCTCAAAGAATATGGTTCTCATAACTATTTTAAAATATGATTCTAGAGGAACCACAAGATATTATTGGGATATAAATGAAACAACTTGAAATATTTGCATTCACTATTATTTTAATAGTAACCCCTAGACTAAGATTATAAAAATGTACACGATTTGAACTGCATGCCTTACTTTTCTTCTTCTTCTGCCTTCAATTTTATTCGAATTATAACGAAGCAAACTAAAACACAAATGCTTTAAAATAATTTTACTGCTAAATATAATTATTTGTAAAGAATTTAAAACTTATCTGTCAAACATTTTTAGCTGTTTAAGCCACTTTAACTTTCTTTGTTTGTTCTTTAACTAAAAAATTGTTTTAAATTTTTTTGATTATGTGTAATTATTTTGTCAAGAAATCTTTCCATTTCACTACTAAATGTGCTAATTAAGTTTCGTTGTATATCAGACTTAAGAATATACACACGAATTGGTCAGTTGTAACGAACATCATTTTTTTAGTTTTAAATAAAAAATTTTGTGTCAAAATTAAATAAAACAAGTTAAATTATGCTATTATTAATTACATTTTGAACATTCTAAGAACAAATCATATTTTTATTTAGATTTCCTACCTAACCTAATCAAGAGGAATAATAATTTAAAACTTAAGCTTATAACTGTGGTTGTGTTGATTAACTATTTAACCTGATAGACTATTTAAACAACACCAGAATATTAAACTCGAAACAGAATTTGTGTTTGTGTTAGCAATAGCAAAGAACCTAAATAAACAAAAATAAAAAAGCAACAAATTGAAGTAACCAAAAAGGATAATAGGATATTTTTTTTATTATTATAATTTACTATTACGGATAATTAGTTTAAAACCTGTCAACTAAACACAAATGCGTAATTTTCTGAAGTATCTGGTTCTACTAACAATATAAATGCTAAATTATGAATGAATATAAAAACAGCATTTTAAAATCCAGGCAAACAACAGCAAACAATTCAGAGTTGTTTACACTTTTTAAACATTGTGATAAGCTTTGGTGCAATAGTTTCTCTCAACTCAATAATTAACCAGCTTAAGGCACCATAATTGTGTCTAAGCATATTACTGCTTAGGCTTGAGTTTGCAAAAATTTTTTTTAAAGGTTAATCTCTCCACCTCCTGCGTGTCTTCTTTTTCTTGTTTAAAATCATAAAGTACATATTTATGGACACACAGATTTAATTTACTCAGCCAGCTTAAAGAAGACTCACTAGAATATTTCCGCTGTAGCAGACAGATAACTTTAAATGCTTGAATAAAATTTAATTCCCTTTTTAAATATTCAGATACTCTAAGTCTATTAATTTTTATAACACTTGGATACCTTATATTCTAAAAAGGATAGCAGTTAAGAGCACAGCTCCACTAAAAAATAATTTAGTCTTTGTAAGTAGTTTTGTTGTTGTTTTGCCTTTATTTTTCTTATATATAAGTATATACCATCCTGATAGAAAATGGGAAAATATATTCCCCATCGTCACTACACCAACGTCCAACAAATCAAGGTACATTTTGTAAGAATTTTTGGCGTGCATATAGGCAGGTTGAAAACGTATAAAATATTTGGTCATATCATAAGACTTACACAAAGTTCTGCTTAAAACATATCTCACATTGTAATGTTAATATGCTTGTAGCCATTAAATGTTTAATGTTTCATAGAATCAGTACCAGTTTCAATAATATCAGTACAATAATCAGCAAATTAAATAGAAGAAAAAATAATAATTGCATTCTTTACTAAACCGAAGGTTAGTATGGGTCCGCCAAATAACTTTTTTTTTAATGCTATAAACTCCAGTATATCCAGATTTACGTTGACAATCAGTGACCAACCCTAACATTTACCTTAAAGGAGTTAAAAAAATGGTGGCATGTGATATGAAATCAAAACCAACAGCCACGCATTATTAGAATTTTTTTTCAAAATTGCGGCCGGATGGAGATTACCATCAATGACTTTTTTTTAAAGTGTGGATGACATTGATTCGATTGAGATGCGTTTTCAACAAGATGATGCTACATATCATACTGCATCTGCAATTATCAACTAAAAAAATTTGTCAGTAAATCGAAAATTAACCTTCAAATTCAGTCGATTCATAGCTCTTGGTTTATGCTAATACTACAGCAACATTGTTCATGTAGTTGATGCCAGCAATGCTTAAAAAAGTAGCCTAAGATCGGACGTCTGGAATGCGCTATGTCAAGAACAGCTTCGGTGGTCTTACAAAATCATTATCAAATGTTAACATCCTTCGAAAGAATATACATTCTAAATTTAATTCGATTGTTTTTTCTTAGAATAGAAAACAATATCGGGCTTAGGAAAAACCTTAAACCTTCTTTTTTCTAGATAGTAAATATTGTTACGAAAAAAAAAATACATGTATGCTGTTTATCATCTAAACGCGCAAGACAAAAACTAAGTTTACAACAACAGACATACATGCTGTTTACCATCTGCGTGGTTTTCTAAGAAACCCTTTTTTACAAAAGCAACAACAAAATGCAATACAAAGGGAGTTGAAGATTGTTAAATCTTCTGGACTCTAAATGGACAAGTATAAATAGAGGAAGCGTCTGAGTGGATAGTCAGTCAGTGTAAAATTAAACCTCATCGAGTAAAGACGTGCATTTTAAGTAAATTGTACAGTAGTGTCAACTTTGTGTAGTTGAAATTAATAAGCTTGTTATTAATTTAAAAACTCAAAAAACTGGTGTTTTTATTTTGCAATAAAGAACTCACAACAAAACGTTTATAAAAGGTATAAACGTAACAACTGGTGTCACAAGTAAGATTGCAAAATATAAAAAATAAAATAAATCAACTAAAATGAAGTTGGAAGAACTGAAAGTTGAGCAGCTAAAGAGAAACACCCCGAGCTATGACGGTAGCGCACCGTTTAATGTATTTAACTTCCAGTTCGAAACAGTGGCCAGCAAAAATAGATGAACAATGAAGAGAAGGCTATTGAGCTAATTCTGGCCTTAAAAGGTGCAGCTGCTTGTGCAACGCAGAAACCATCCTTCACCGAAACCAATTCGTACGCGCTGGCCCAGGAGACCGCCAAAGTTATTTTATAACCTAAGCAAGACACATTTGTTACAATATAATAAAAATATATATAAAGTTTAATGACAATCGGTTAAGTAGTTCAGCAATTTAAAATATTAATAAGGAAAATCCTCGGTTGCTACGTGAGTTTTAGAAAAATTTTAATAAAAAAGTGAATTAGGGCCAAGAAACATATTTGAGTTTTTGAAATGCTTTCGATTTATCTATAATTTTGTAAGGATTTTCATAGTTTTTTGTACATATTTTAATTTATTGACGAAAACATTTAAAATTTTAAAATAAGTTTTTTAGACTATTAGATATTTTTTATCAAAAAATCTTTTGTTTATGTAAAAATATACAAAAATATCATAAATACTTACTTATTTGAGACCAAAAAGACTTGTTTTATTACTTATTATTATGAGAGATATGTCGTCCATATTAATGCCATCTAATTTAGGGGGAAACAATTACGAGCATTAGAAAAAAAACCCAATTATAACTTCCAGCTCAAATTCATCATCAAACATTATTACATTACCTTTCAACAATGTCTATCAAAGTCATTAAGCAACATGATTTACAGCTACTATGTTGTTTATATGTATATATATATATATATATATTTTTTTCCGCCAGTATATGAAATACTTTGTGTCTAGTTTTGATAGTTTATCAAAAGTATATGGTATTTAAACTGTTGTCATTTTTTTCTGTCTTTTCAGACTATTTGTGTGGTACAATCTTCAAGCGCTTTCGATATGAAGACATCATTTTCAAGCCGTGTTCTAATCCGTACTGGTGACTCAGTGTTCGCGTTCAGGTAGTTCTGTTGCTAAGTTCGTATCTATACATGTAGACAGAATGCTAGCCACCTAATACTTTATGCAAAGTAAATTTCTCAATACCTCTGTCTTTTATTATTATCTAGGTACGTGTGTCCGTCTGAGGGTGTTTTTCGTTTGTTCGTTTCGTTTGTTTGCATGAGTAGTTTTAGTAGTGTGAAAATTGAGGTTATGTTTACCTGTTCGTTTATAATGTCACTGTTGAAAGTTTTTGTTTTTTAGATTTCCATGTTTTCAAGAATGTCTAGTGTTCGTCCTTTTTTGCTAGGATGTACTAATGTCATACATTCATCTATTTCCCTTGGTGTGTGTGTCCGTGAGTCTCAAGGTGTAATACAAAGTTGGAATCTTCTCTTTTCTGTCTGTATGAGCGTATGTGTTATGTAAACTATGTTTTTAGTGTTCGTCCATTTTGCCCTATATAAGTTTGTTTGCAGGTACAAGTAAGTCTGTATACTCCTCTGAAACTACCTAAACGCGAACACTGACTCGCCAGTACGAATTATATCACGGCTTGACAATGATGTTTTCACATCGAAAGCGCTCGCCAATAACTTCAAGAGAACAACAGCTAGATAAGACGGGAAATAACAACAGTGCTTTACAGGTCTCTATAAATTTATTAAAAAATTTGCATCCACTTCTTCTCATTCTTTATGATTCTATCTTATTGTACTAACTCTGTTAAATTAACACTTTTCAAATTTTTTTAATCTAGAATAAAATCACATATTTAAAATATTTTATAACTTTTGTAGTTTTTTAATCGACCTTTTTTTAACTTTAATAAATATCTCTTATTCTTTTTTACGGCCTTTTTAAATTAAATTAACAATATAATAGTTATAATTTTTTTGACCTTTTTTAATATTTTTTAGTAATTAATTTAAAGCACTAGGTCAATTTTAATAAAAAATGTTAAAATTGACCTAGTGCTTTAAATTAATTACTAAAAAATAAATTAACAATATATATTTTTTTCTTTCTTTTATATTGTTAATTTAATTAAAAAAGACCGTAAAAAGAATAAGAGATATTTATTAATATTTTATAACTTTATAATAAAGATAACTCACTAGTTAAAAAATTAGTAAAGACTTTCCACATTAAGTATGATCACGGCTAAATCATAGATGAACTTTTTCTTTTATTGACACCATTGTGTTTTCAAAGTAATACAATATCGTTCATTCATCACAAATATATACAACAATAAAGTAATAAATTACTTTTAATTAAATTCTAGCACAAAACTTTATTTTATTTCATTATTATTGGAAAAATGATTGTGGTTAAATAAAAATATAGAAATGGGTGTTTTATAAATTTATTTCAATAACATTTAATTCTTAGAGTTTTTAATTTTTCAATTGTTTAAAATGTTTGTTTTCTAAGATACTTGCCTCTTAAAAACATCTGCTATATACAAATTCATCTTATTATAAATATTTTATTTTAATATCCTTATTAAATATATTGTTTAGTGTAATCATTTTCTTATTTACAATTACGAAAAATGATATATTTTTATTTCATTTAAAATTTACTATTTGTATATATAGTTTTAAAGAGAAATTTCATTAAATTTAATTAAATTAGTAATTATTTATCCAGATACACTGTTAAACTTTATTTCAAAAATTTTACATAAATTCTACAATTGTTGAAGTATTTTAAATTTTAATTTACATATTAACACTCCTAGTTTTGGGAACTCACAAAAATTTATATATTTAAATTGTTTCTGAGTTTGTATATAATTAAATCTAAATCACTTTCTTAGCTTAGTGAGTATTTTACAAAATATTTTTTACATATTTTTAAACATTCATATATATTAAAAACATAACCATTAAATTTTTAAAGAAGACGAAAAAACAATAATCTTAAATGTAGTTTAATGCCTATCATTTGTGCGAGGGCAAAGTTTTATTAATAGTAGTCAATTGCTCTTGGGTTAACATCAGGAAGATTTAAATTTCTTTAGATGTTACTCTACGTATTTTTGTTTTAGTATATCGGCGATATTTTCATCTGATTCTTGTCCCAAAAATTAAATCATCTACATTTTTTTATCTTTATTTTTCCTTTCGGTTGATGTATAATTAAGTGCTTTTTGCTTTCTCAGAGTTAAAGGCTAAACATTTTTAAAACTTGTTAAGCAATATAATAAAAATTGTAAAATGAATTTTTTATTCCATGGTATTATAAACAGAGAAATGCAATCTTGTTGGCATCCTATAACAATAGTAACTGCTGAGAAAACTAAGATCTCTTTAAGTTAAATAAAATAAAACTGAATTGAGGCCGAAAGGAAAGATTTGCGAATGTAAACAATGAATTGAGGATCACGGGCAGGTGTATATTGAGAGATAGTACGATGAAAACGACAGTTGATAGTAGCTGCTGCAGCAAATGTTGTTTTCATTACAGAAGAACTAAGCGGAGTTTTAGAAGTACTCAAAAAGCTATAGATCTTTTTTCATGTCTCGCTTTTATTTTTATTATATTCTAAAAGTTCATATTGAAAGTTTAATTTCTCTAATAATATTTTAATAACTAATTAATAATTACAATAATTATTAATAATTAAATAATAATTAATTTAATAATTAATATAATAATTTTTTAATAGTTAATTATTAAGCACTAGGTCATTATTTAAAAAAAAATTTTTAAAAAACTTTATTTTTTTTTATTTTTTTCAATATTTCGCCAAACCGTTGGTTGACATCATTATCATCATCAGCGAAATATTGAAAAAAATAATAAAAAATAAAGTTTTTTAAAAATTTTTTATATAATAATGACCTAGTGCTTCATAATTAACTATTAAAAAATATTAAAAGGTCGAATAACTACAATATATAAAATTTCTAAAATAATATATAAAATTTAATCAACGTTAATATAATTCGTTTTTGTTTTCTTTTAAAGAGAAATAGCACTTCAGGCAACATTGCCTATTTAGTCAAGTACCGTACAACATTCTTTAGGAAAGGGAAAGAGAAGAGATGAAACAGGTGGTGAAAGTAGGAGGATAGTCGGAAATTAACTGCCGTATAAGACAGCACAGCGACCAGTGACAATGCCTTCATCGCTGAGCAGCCCCACCGACAGTCAATTTCTATTTTTGTAGTGAAAAAAAACTAAGGTCTTCGTCGGGCATCGAACCCACAACCCCCATACTGACAAGCTGGTACACTACCTACTAGCCTACAGGGGCTTTCCCTTGGAAAGCTTCTTCAGAAAATTAATTTTTTTTA
This sequence comes from Trichopoda pennipes, assembly GCA_030448955.1. Classification (NCBI taxonomy): domain Eukaryota; kingdom Metazoa; phylum Arthropoda; class Insecta; order Diptera; family Tachinidae; genus Trichopoda; species Trichopoda pennipes. Next base: position 12,566,066 of record JASKUP010000088.1, read on the forward strand.
TGTTTTTGTCCATTGTTTTCAAAATTTTTTTTCGAAATTTTTAATAAAATTTGTTTTATAAAAATTTATTTCCTAAAGAAGCTTTCCAAGGGAAAGTGATTTAATAAATTTATATGTATTAAATTAATTTAAAAAGACCTATATAAAGCTAAATACTTATTTATTAAAGAAGAAAAAAAGGGTAGAATAAAAATAATAAAAAAATTATATTCTTATAAAATATGTATTATTCAAAACAAAAATATTTATATATTTGAAATGTATTGCTGCAGGGGATAGCATATCCATATGGCGATTTCTCTACTGCTCATATAGTGGATTTTCCCCAAAATTTTGTATAGAAAATTCAAGTGTCTTATATCATAAGGCAAATTGATTAAATGAGAGTTCTCATTTAAAGAAAACAGCAAACAACAAAACTGAAAAACACTTCTATGAGAATATCATAAAATATTTATTAAAGGAATCTAACATATATTAACGTAGATTAAATTAAAAAATTATTTAAAAAAATAAAATTATTTATAATATATTAAACTTAATTATACAAAATATAAGACTTAAGTTCCTCCTGCTTACGCTCAATAATTGTATTTACAGAAATATTTCTTTTTTAAATAATTATTTAATTTATTTATCATTGCTTGTAGTAATGTATTAGAAATGTTGTTTATAAGTTTATATAAACTTTATAACCTAATTTGCAATCTCTTTATGTATACACGACGTATGCATTTGTTTTTTGTAAACGTCAGTGATTTTACTGAATTCTGTGTGCAATAACAGCAATTGACATAATTTAATTAGAATTGTTGTTATAGTTAAAAACCGTAATTGCGCTAAGCTATTAACAATATTATTGTAATTACGATGATGATGTAAACTTCTAGATGAGCTGTAAACTGAAACGAAACAAAAACAAAAAAGAAAAACAAAATCATTAGTAGTAGATCCAAAGTAGGCACACATTGTTCATTATTATTTAATAATAAGAAAATATTTGTTGAAAGCACAATTTATATATATATATATATATATATATATATATATATATATATATATATATATATATTCTTTAGAGTATCAATAATATATTTTTGTTTGAAAGTATATGTTTGCTAACGCATGTTTCTCATTTCATTGGTAAATTTTTTGATGCTGCCCTAAAAAACTATTTTAAGTAGTTGATTTAAATAATTAATTGATAGCGTATATATTTACATATTTTAGAAGCTCTTACAATATCTACAAAAATATAGCTTTGCCCGTTCGGTGATTCATAAATCAGTTAATTCATGGAAAATACAACTGACATTTACTTTTGGAATATACCTCTGTATATTATATTTCAGAGTAAGTAAAACCAAACTTTGTTTTTTCTTTCGTTAATTTCTTTACTTTATATAATAGCTACATACTTCACTAGATTATGTGGAAGAGAAAATCCTATAAGTAAATAAATACATCGAATGCGAGTTAGATTCACGCTTGAGGGTTTTCATACCTATAAGTTTTAATTTCAATTCTTGTTATTAATTGTTAAAAATTTATTTTACTATTTAAGAAAAAGACATTATATTTTAAAATCATTTTGCGGTTAAGAAGTATCTCATTTAATGGTATTTTCATTATCTTGTACTTAACTTTGTACTTAACCTTATAGCAGACATAGTCCGCCTATAGCGGTGTAAAAGTTTAGATGATATTAACGCACCTTCTAAACTAAATATAGGATAAAAGCACGTTAGGGGTATCCTTTATTTTTCGTTTTATTTTTCTTATAGCGGCCATAAAAAGTGCCTGTCTATTCCGCTACAAGAAAACGAAGAGACAAGGCTCGCTGCTATAGCAGACACAGTTTAACATAAAGTATGAAATTTTTAACATTTTTATCAACTCACGACTATAGGTATTATGTATACTTCTATTCTAAATATTTCAACAGCCTTCCTAATAAGGTTACAGAGGTGGAGGTCTGTAACAAATGGGCGGACAAACAGACATGTGAGCGAATACAATCTGGCTACGCTTTTACGCTTTGGGTACGAAATCATCTAAGAATGATTTTTTAATATGATTGTAAATGAAAAATCTGAACTTAAGCTTAGCCGTAAATTGTTCCTGATTGTAACACTTTAATTTCTTATACAAAAGCAATAACATATATTATATATGTAGCTTATATAAACTACAATTTTAAATAAAACATATTTACAGACCAAAAACAGAATAGAAATAGTTATATAGCACTTACCAAAGAACATGGCTTCTCGATTGTCAATTATACCAGGCCTGCGTTGTACCACATTCTCCTTGTCACCTTTCCATAACACCGGCGATATACTCGCAAGACATTTTACATGCATAGGGCCGCTGCTAAAATCATGAGCCTCTACTACCATTACAAGACCCAATGCTGACGTTATAAGGCCGTGACGATGTACGGTGTTATTGTAATGTAACAAAAACTGTTCATCTACCACCTTAAAAAACATGGGAGAATCAACATTAGGAATAGTAGCAGTTGACAAAGTAAAAGAGAAGCATGAGATAAATATTGCAAGCAAAGCGTTTTATAGTTTTTGTTAATAACTTTTACTTTCTTTGCTTTGTAGCGAATAACGCAGCGAATGTTGTCCTCCAATTGGTCAATAGTTTTGGGTTTATCGGCTTAGACTAGCTACTTAGCATATCCCCACAGAAAATAGTCTAGCAGCCTTAAATCACACCATCTGAGAGATAAATTCATGGGTCTAAAACGTGAATCTATGCGATTACCAAACGTTTTCTTCAACACATCAATTGCGGTACGAGCTGTGTGGCAAGTTCCGTCATCTTGCAGAAGCCACAGCTCTCTGCACATGATGATTGTTTAACTGATAAACAAAAAATGCACTCACCATTGACTGTAACGTTCTGACCAGCATCGTTATTGAAGAAGTACGAACCAGTGCTTCCACTAGCCTATAAAGCACACTAAACAGTCAGTTTTTGAAAAAGCACTTCATTAAGACCATAACACTCAACTAACCCTTTTCCTTCTAAAAACCTACGAGTATATGAGTTCGCTGAACCCCAAGTTTCGTAATTTCAATGACTTGAAAGCAAAAAAGTTTCACATTTCTTAATCAATTTATTTTTTCTAACTTCTAAATTAGTTTTTTTAAGAAACTTGCTTTAGAGTTATTCAAAACCATTTTAATAGTAAAAAAGAATTTCGTTATTTGGTTTTCATGGAAACCACATCAAATATTTTGCATACTTACACTGTGTAAAACATAGTAGAAATGGAAAACAAATCGTGTAAATCCCTCCAAACCCTTAACTAAAATACATTCTGCATGCTCTTAATATAATCGCATTAACTTCAAACAAATTTTAAAAGAAATACAGCTTTGTGGTTTCCTTTTATTATGTACCCTTTGGGTTTTTTAAATAATATTAAACGTGACAAATAAAATAGAACATTTACCATTGTCACACGCAATATTTTAGAAAGAAAAAATAAACACCAACTGCAAAATAAAAGATGTATTTTTTCTATTCCCAAAACACAAGATGTCAATTTAACTTACGGAACAGCAAAAAGAATATTAACAATAAAATACTTTAATATTTAAATACTATCAAGGGGCAATAAAATTTTTCTTTCCAGGCATTTAGCATTTGAGTTTCAGTTGTGCAGGGCGATGAAAAAACTTGTCCTTGCAGAAGTTTAAATGACAGTTGCTTTTATTATAAGAACAAATTTCTATCAAAGGAATAAGGGATATAGTAAAAAAGGGACACAACATGAAAAGAGACTGAATTTTATGGTGTTTAAGCTTATTGAAAACTTCATGATGTTAAACAACCACGCTAAATATTAAAATGATGTTGAAAAATTTAAGGCATAGTTTTTCTTGTGTTTTTGTTAGTATTAAGGATTTGGCTTCCTGTAGTTTTAGAAGTTAATAAAATCTGTTTTATATCTTAAGTAACTATTGAAACACAAATACTTAAATAATAACAAATTATCATTTGTATTGTTACAAAAATAAAAGTTGGCAATATTTTACATATATTTTTGTTGTTGTGCTTGTGTGTTTGTTTGGAAAATAGAACAAAAAAAGTCTATGACATTGTTTCAATCAAATTCTCCTAGAGCCAGCTTATACTATAAAATTTTTCATGAAACTAGAGGTTTAGAAAAGCATGTGTGTTTAGCGAAATGGAAATGCATAAACTTTCAGAGAATTTTTGAGAGGGATTTCAACAGAAGTTCATATGCGAATTTGTGATACACAAAAACAAATACAATAACGTATATTAAATTAAAACCAAAACTTCCTATTTGTCGATGGCAGCATATTCAGTTGCTTTCAGAATCTTACATTGCACTGAAAATGCAATAATACATAATGTTAAATAGCGTTAAAAAGATTTAAGATTTTAAACATGAAATAAATGTTTTTTGCAAAATGTATTTAAAGCATGGCTTTTATTACGAAAAAATTTATGAGAAATAATTTTTCAATGAACTTTAGTGTTATCATCAGAAAATGTCAGCAACTGCTGCGTGAATGAATACTTCTGTGTGGTTTGTTAAGCAAATCGCTTAAAGTATAAACAAATAAGTGAGAATACCACATTACAAAGGCTTATGTGTGCGTTTTTATTTGTTGTTGTTGTTGTAAAAATACACTTCCATCCACAAAAGTTGATTCAGACATTGAACTGTCTGTTTAACGAAGGATTGTGAAAGAAAGAACACTAGTTGCTTAGTAGTCATAGCGAATGAGTTATTTATGGTGAATAAATAAAAAGCAACCAGGCAAAGCTAACGGAGTCTTAAGTTAAAAACAAACACAATTGGTGCATGGACACAGGAGATAAATAAGCAAAGAGACCTGTAACAATAAACACATAGTGGTTTCCAAATTTTTCCACTTGATTGATAAATAAAAGACAGCTGAACGAAAAGCATAGAAAAATCCAAGTTGGAACTTGCCGAAATCATTAAAAATTGCGAGTTGGTTAGTGACTGTTTGGTAACAATGGATCGTGAGCTTGAATCTACTATTACTACTTACAGTAATTGTGTTTTCTTTCTAAAGTTATAACTCCCGCGCTGAATAACGGTTACAGATCCATTAACATAAAGTAATCATAAAGTGTTAAATTCAAAGTACAATTATTTTTTAATTTTATTACCTGTCAAACTTTAAAATTTAGTTTATATTTTATCCGAAAGAAAACATTTTTATTTAATTTGTTTGCGTATTTAAATTTTATCTTAATGGCAAGGATGTTTCTATTATTTTCGCTTTACATAGTTAGTTAAATTAATGATGTTTCCATTGTTTAAGTACTTTAACAAGGCAATCATGTGAATGACTCAATATCTAACAAAAAAAAAATTAATTAATTAATTCAATACTAATTTCAAAAAACGACAGCCAGCATATTGGCTTTTGCTCTTTGGATTATTTTTTGCTTTTTGGATTATCTACACAAACATACAAGAATAAATGCAAAATACTCCTTGGATGACTGAATCTAAAAAATAAAGCAAAAATAGATTCATTTATTCCAGAGTTATGTTGCTTGAAGTTAAAAAATTCGGCACCACATCATCAAGTTCATTCTATCATCAGCACACAAGTATATGTTCTGCTACTTTCTGGTGTTTTCCTTTACACTGCTTGAATAATTTTTTGTCATACAATTAACCCTCGCCCGAATTTCTTGCTTTTTTATAAATCGCTATTGTTTGCAGACTCCTGCATGTGTCATTGTTAATACATTTTTGTTTTCTTTTATACATGCGTCTCAAAATTTAATTGCAAATGTAAATATCTGTTTCAAAACTGCACGTCCATACGCCACTTATTTCTTTTTTTTTCTGTTACCCTGTTTGACAGACATTCCCCTGGGCAATTCTTTATTTTATTATTTCTTTTGCAATATACATCTACACTCGCTGATGCAGTGTGGGATGTCATGCATAAAAGCTTTCTTGCGTTAAATAAGACTTTAAAATTAATAAGTTGATTAGTGTAAAAAATCCATGAATTTTAATATTTGGTAAAGAACATTACCACCACAACGACAGCACAAAAGGTTATTAATACATTAAGAGAATGGAGAATGACAAGAAGAACAAAACTTAAAATTTTATTTAAACTTACTATCTTATTTACCAACCTTTAGTGTGTGGTAAATTGTAAAGAAACCTTAGCACAGGAAAAAGCTCAAAACTTCTTTCCATTATAATTCTTGGCTGATAGCCTGCTTGACAGATATCCCGCTCAGCACATGTTAAAATAAGTATTTATATAAAAAAATATGGAAATCACTAAAGTAAACTACAAATTATAATTTTTTAACATTTAGCAACCAATATTTTAATCATATTTAGCTGGTAAGATATACGTTAGAGTAATAGAACCTTAAAGTATGCTCCTGTGGTAAGGGCAAGTTAATATAAGAAAAAACATATCAGGACAGAAAAGAATAAATAAATACATAAAAAGTGTACTTAAGTTTATCTGGTTTTCATTTAATAAACAAACATCATGCCTTCTTTAAAGTAAAACAATCAACTATTTATTGATGATATTCCTTTTACTTTCTATAAAAACATTTAGTTTAAAAGACCGTCTTTACTTACATATGTACATATATATACAAAATTCTTTGTTTCCAATGAATGAAGAAAATATTTTAACGTCTCACAGGGTTTGAAAACATTGTTTTTTTTTTTGTTTTTGGAAATAATTCGGTAGGTCATGAACTACATAAGATGTCGTAATCAAATTTCACAGACGCCAAGCACCGGATTTTGTAAGTACAGCCACGGATATAGAGGAGGTATTCCTCCAAATTTGGATACCCCGGGTATTAAATTTTTTGGAAATGTCATCAAAAGTTTATTTATTATTCAAATGTTAAGAGTTTTTATGTTTAAGTAGACCTTACCCCTTTCAGTTCGGGAGAAAATCGGGCTAGAAATTGTTTTCTTTTTTATTTTTATTCGACCTTAACTTAGTATTTTTGATGTGGCGACTGTATTCATAATTTGCAAGAAAACAATGGTAATTTTGGTGCTGATAGTATGTTTCGTAAACTAGGTAAACTATTTTGTTTTGCCGCCATTTTGGTAAACATCAGTGGTGACAGTTTGTTTATAGTTTATAGTTGACATTTGAAAAATATTCGATAAACCAACGTGTTTTAATCCTTAAAACATTTTATCAAAATCAATCATCAATTACTGTGACGATGAGAAAAGAAATGAGTGATGAGGCACATTTTCATTTGAATGGATATTTAAATAAACAGAATAGTCGGTTCTGGGGAAAGGGAAACTATCAAATTATTCAACAGGCACCTTTGCATTCATTAAAAGTGACGCAGTCTAGTGTGCGATTTGGTCAGGAGGAATCACTTGACCTTACTTCTTTGAAAATGAAAACGGCATAACGGTAAGTGTGAATAAGGAGCCATATCATGATATGATTGAAATCTTTTTAACGCCACATCTGCATGCTTGATTAATATGTGGTGTCAACCATACCGTGCCACATTGCATACAACCAGGATTACAATGGAATTACTGCGAGACCTCTTTCCACAACAATTTATTTCAAGAAATTGTGATGTTAACTGGTCTCCAAGGTCGCCTGATCTGACTACTCCGAACTTCTTTTTGTAGGGATATCTGAAAAGCAAGGTTTATGCAAACAAACCAAAAACGCTTTAGCAACTCAAGGAAAATATTCGTATGAAATTAATGAAATACCGCGTGAAATGTGTAAGAATGTAATGAAAAATGTGCTCAAAAGGGCTCACAGTTGTAAGGCTAACAGAGGCGGACATTTATCTGATATTGTATTCTATATAAAATTGCCGACATTAAATTAAACATTTATCAAAATAAGATCCATTGTCTTTCATTTAATCAAAAATCCACCTTCCCGGTGGACACCTTATATAATTGAAACCTACTTTGGTGCTAGTAAATTTTAAATAAAAGACATGTCTTTGAATTTACAAATGTACGGATACACGTGATGGCAAATGCAACCACGATTACTTTCATGCATTGTTTTCTTTCAATTTTATATCCTCTTTCTTTCAGAGTGCTAATGCCCTAAATGTTATATTCAAATAAATTCATTGAATTTAATTAATGGAAGTAAATTTACATCCTCCTACGGTCATCTAAAATTTTAAATGTTTTATGTGTGAAATTAATTGTGGACAAAAGCTATAAAGTATTTATTATTTCAGTAAAATATCCTTAAATCAGGCACAGCCAATCAGCCTTGGCAAAAGCAAAGCATTTTATAAATAAAATTGCAATTTTGAAAAAAAAGATGCATTTCATTTATTTTAACCACATGTAAAAAATGCTTGTGAATATGAGATACTCTATCAAGAGTTGGAGCACAATTATTGGACATGATTATTTAACAACAATTCTATAATCTATCAAAAAATATTAAACAATTTAAGCACGTAAAAGCAGTTATAATATCAACATAGAAGACTCGTTATTTTAATTATTTGACTTCTTATTGTTTAATTTCAAATTATTATCTTGCTATTTATAAAATTAATTGTAAGTGCTTAAATTACTTACCGTTTGGCCATTGACAAACCATTGTAAATGAGATGCTGGATGTGATTTCCCTGACGTACAATTCAAATGTAATGTTTCACCAATTTGATACAGCTTTTGTTGACCTCGTATATGTGGACCATCACGCGGAAGATCTGCATAAATTAAATATGAAGAAATAAAATATAGATGAGCTACAAAGAAGAAAACTAAGTAAAAATTAAGAAACCGGAGTGAGGAATTTTCAAACTTTAAAATATTATTATTATATCATTATTATTTTAGTTTGTTAACATATTTCATAATGCAACATTGTCATTCTTTTTTTAAAAAAAAATTTCCACCTTTTTATTCATTTTTCCTATTTCCTCCGTTACAGTGGCCCTGAAGGAATTACCATTAAACCGATTCTGCCAATGAAGTAGCGAACCTTTGTAAATATGTTTTAATAAAAATGGAATTTCAATTTTTAAGCCACAAGTAGATTTTATGACTGATTGCACAAAAAAGAAATGCAACACACAAAAGAACAACATAAAAACACTAAAAATATAAACCGACAACGCATAAAAATGAAATTTCATCAAAAAAAATTAAATAAAACTAAAAATGGCTCTTACAATGAACATATTTTAAAGTTTTTAGCTAATAATAAGAATATCTCTAACAAATTTTAAAGCATCTATTTATTTCCAAACAAAGCAGTTATAAAAGTTTTTGTACGAGTACTTGCAAAGGATTTCACTTGATACTCACATACAATATCCATACGTCCTTCACCTTGCACTGATGAAAAATTAGGAGCTTCAGCTGATATTTCACAGCGATATAATCCTGTTGAATTGATGGTTAGTCCCCTTAGCATGACTCTTGTGCTGTCTGAATGTTCTTCCTTTAAGAAAAATGAGAAGAAAAATTTTAGAACATTGGAAAACTATTAAATTAATGGATTTTAAATTTAATTAAACAGCAATTTAGGGTTTTTTTATTATTAAATAAATTAAGGCAAGACATTCATTATGTTGTTAATATAATCTTAGGCATATTAAAATCAGATTAAAACGAAAATTTTTAAATAATTTTTGTCCTTAATAAATTTAAGCCTAATTAAAAAATTTTTATGGCATAATTATCGCTGGTAAAATTTTAAATAAAATTATGAAAGATGAAATTTTCTATAGAAAAATTATTATTGACAAATTTTTTTTTATCGAAAATTTAGAGAAAAATTATGACGTAAATATTTTTAATAAATTATGACTGATGAAAATTTTCTATAATAAAAATTATGACTGATAAAATTTGTATAGAAAAACTATGACATGAAATAAAAAATGAAATTTTTTATGGCAAAATTATGATTTAATTTTTTTATTGAAAAATATGACTGATGAATTTTTAATTTTTAGGAAAACATGATGTATAAAGTCTGTAACCAAAAATATATAAAGAATAATTTTTATTGAATTCGTTAATGTTCCGAAATTAAGCATAGCTTATTCCTTAGTAGTTAAGGAGCTTAAATTTATTTTTAAATCAGTTTAGCTGCATAAAACTATTAGTTCTTCAATTGATGTCCGGGTTAAAAAAAAAATATGCAAGAACTGTTGAACATTTACATATCAGATTTGCTATAACAATAATTGGTGTTACTATAAACTCTACATGATAGACTATTTTTATAAATGTTTTGTGTGTTAAAGATTTTTTGTAAAACTCCAAAATGTCTGCTAGAAAAAGATATAACAAATTAAAAACATGTGTATTTACTTTGATGTTTGAAGAATAAGTATCCAGTATTTAATGAGAATATGCATAATAAACTACTTTTTTATTTGCTATAGATTAGTTAGTTTTCTTGACTTAACAAAAGGCATTTATTGTCTTTACCGCAGAATGTGTGTATGTGTGTATTTGTTTTAAGATTATGTGCTTTATCTTTAGCAAAAATATAATTTCCTTTTACAACAACTATGCTTTGTCTTCTAGTACAATAATAATAACTCATACTTACAACAACTCTTACACCATCAACTCTATAACTGGCTTTTTGTGGATTTGCTTTTGGTACATAGCGATAAAACTCTTCATTATCCTTGTACCATTTAATGGCATACAAATCCTCACCAGCCACTTCTTCATGGTGTCTATAAAAGTTTCCCACTTTTTCTTCATCATCATCGTCATATTCTTCGCTTTCACTGCTTGTATTATCTTCTACATCATCCCCATGTTCTTTAGGATGAGTATCATCATTGTGGGCAGGATGTTGGGCAAAGCTGCTTGCAGCTCTAATTGCGCCATTTGAACTTAAATAAGTTTTGCCAATGTGCGTACTGGCATCGATATGCCCAGCATTTTTATTTTTATATAAAGAAAAGGAAGGCAGAGATGATAATGAAGAAGATATTTGTGTTCGTCCTCTGTATATGCTATAACCATAGGGCGATGGTGGAGGTGTGTGTTGATATTCCGGATGTTTATATTTTTGCGTATAATAAAACTGGTGCTGTTTCTGGGGCTGGTAATTATACTGTTGTTGATAATATGTTTCACCACCAGAAGTTATGCTTCCGCTTGCATTTCCTATACTACTGCTACTACTCCCACTACCGCCTTGCAGTTGGCCCAAATAAGCTTGCTGTAAAGGCTGAAAATAAGCTTCTCTAAGATAAAATTTTTGCTGCTGTCTTGTGCGCGTGTGTCTGTGTGTTGGAACATCAACACTTTCCCGTGAATCTGAATTATCTATATAATGCATATTTGTTGATCCTTCTACACGTTGATATTGATGTTTATTGTAGTTATTCTTATTTCTAGTTAATATACTTCCTGTTGTTCTTCTAGACTTATTCAATTCATATTGGCATTCAAGAAATGCAGACTCTCCTCGGAGCTTATAGGCAGGTATGGAAACTTTGATGAGACGTAAACCAACTAGTCCTGGAAAAAGAAATTATAAAAAATGTGAAATTTAATTAAAATAACTTTAACCAGCATTTTATTAAAAAAATGGGCAAGTTGTTTCTGTTTTATTTACAAGACATTAGCAAGTATGCTTCCAATAGTTTGCCAAAAATCTTATCGAAAATATCTTAAGCCGAAATAAAAAGTTCAGAATTGTTGACAATACCAGACCATGTTCAATAAATTTAGGAATATCGTAAATAATAAAAGAAAAAGGGAAAAAAATAACTCTTACATTTTTTTTGTATATTCCAGTTTTTCTTCCAACGTCTTACACAAACAAAATGGACGTGGAATTTTGTTGTTGCCTTTGGCTTTCAATCAATCAAATATATTTAATAAAGAGACGTTGAAAGTCTAAATAAACTAAAAACATATATTGCTTTCCAATGACTCTGCACCAAAAACATGAAAACTTTATTTAAAAATAGGTATTTTAATTTAAATTTAAGATATTCACATTTCTGTTGCTTAGATTTAAAACTAAAACTTGACCACTTCCTTCCGCAAAAGCACGAATTTTGAGCCTAAGCTTTGTGACGACAAATATATAGGTGCCCCTGTAGGCTAGTAGGTAGTGTACTAGCTTGTCAGTATGGGGGTTGTGGGTTCGATTCCCAACGAAGACCTTGGTTTTTTCACTACAAAAATAAAAATTGACTGTCGGTTGGGCTGCTCAGCGATGAAGGCATAGTCACTGGTCGCTGTGCTGTCTTATATACGGCAGTTAATTTTCGACTATCCTTCTACTTTCACCACCTGTTTCATCTCTTCTCTATCCCTTTCCCAAAGAATGTAGCACGGTACTTGACTAAAAAACTTTTTAACATTCGTTGTTGGTATATGATTTATAAGGAATGCTATTGTAAGGAACGTTAATTGCTAGTAACGTGAAAAAATAATATTTCTAAATCATCCATGTAAATATTAAACAAAATTTTATATTAAAAGGGTTTCCTACTTTAAGCTAAGAAAAAGAACGTTAAATTAAAAATCATAAAACCATTTACGTCCTTCTCATTTAAAATATAAATATTTCTTGCTTCCCATTCACAGATTAAAACTTAAAAACCAATGTAAATATTGAAATAGCAAAACTTTTTCGATAATAAAATAATATCACTCTATTATGTAAGATGAACTACATAAAAAATTGTCATATAAATTTATTTCTCTCTCGACATCCACTTTCTTTAACACAATTTAAATCGAAAGTGCTTTAAACTCAATACTTTTTGTCAGCTGTCGCATGATTTTGTTTAGTATGACTTGGAATTTCAAGATGAATGGACTAACGAATGAACAATGTTTCAAAATTATGCAAATTGGGACCAAAACAAGATTGCCATTAATCAGAATTACTTTCATTTGAATGGATATGTTAATAAACAAAACTGCCGTATTTGGAGGGATGACAATCCCCCATTTGTGAGGTGGTGGAATCATTGATTCATACTTTTTTGAAACGATGTAGAAAAAAATCATAGAAAACTGAACGTCCGAGTCATTTTGTAAACTCATTTTTAAATTATAATGCCAGAAGATCATCTTTTGAATAATGTAAATGTCAAGGTAATTTAAAAACTTTTGTTTGGGTACGGTTTTCTGTCGACCCTCGTTCTTTTCGTACTGAGTACGAAAAGAACACTGAAGATGGCAAACAGCCGAAACCGGTTTGTTCACAAACCAAATTTGACGAGGGTCGACGGAAAACCGTACCCAAATAAAAGTAGTTTTAGCCCCGTCGGAAAATCTAAGCACATATCGTAATTTAAAAAATTTATCTGTTTTGTTCCATTTCAAAGTGCTATATCTCCATAAAACACACCCACACACACACGCTGATTGGAAGTTTATGAAATATTTTACTGAGAAAAACACCCATATAAAACTAAAATAAGTCGCAATAAAATAGTGTCCCAAAACCTGAAGATGATCCTTTCAATAAATTCAAATTTTGTTATAGCGCGTAGGAATCGGATATATCTTTGAGCAACTCTGGGACAGACATTTTATTCTAATTATGTAATATTCTTATAATTTTGCTTCTTAAGGTTTGGGTACGATTTTCCATCGACCCTCATCAAATTTGATTTGTGAACACACCAGTTTCGGCTGTTTGCCATCTTCAGTGTTCTTTTCGTACTCAGTACTCAGTACGAAAAGAACGACGAGGGTCGACGGAAAACCGCACCCAAATAAAAGTAATTTTAACCCCGTCGGAAAATCCAAGCCCATATATTTTCAATATTTCGCTTTACTTTGGAAAGCTTCTTCAGGAAATTAATTTTTACAAAAACAAAAATTATTAATAAATATTGAAAATATAGTGTTAAATTTATTTAAAAAAGACCATTTTTAAGATTAATACTTATTTCATTTTCATAAGATTAATACTATGTTCATTTCTTACATTATTGTCTTATTATCAAACAAGGCCCTGTATCTTTTAGCAAAGCCTTTATGTATCTAATGACTTTTTTCATCGTATTCAGATAATCATGGCTCGCTCTCCAACTTTCAATTCAAAATCAGAAAGAAAAACTTCATTAAAATCACTTAGGACCTCACAGTTACGTGAATCAGATTGATAGGTCAGTTGTTTTTACATTGAATTTTTAGAATGTAATAATGATATACAACTTAAATTTCAAAAGTGGGCGTGGCATATTTCATACATAATAAAAATTTATTTACAAGTAGCTGCAGGTCTAAAATAGATAAAGTTTTTGAAATTAGGGCGAGTAATACAGTGGGCGTGACACTTCCCATACAAAGTCATGAATAATTAAGGCATTTTTTACTACTATGTTGGCAAGAATCTTTCAGTTTCGAACGAATAGCAAAGGTTGTGTAATTGACACAAAAATCGATAGGATTGTAAAAGTGGGCATGACATTTCTCATATGTAATAAACATTTATCAACAAGTATCTACAATAAAGTACGAATAATAATTTTATCAACTAAAATAGATAATTATTGTATAGCAACCGTGGGCATGGCACATCCCATACAAAGTAAATATATTAGCTAGAAACTTTCAATTTTACCCGAAAAGCAAAGGTTATGCATTTCTTATACATAATAAAAATATACCTTCAATTAGTTGCAGCTTTACAATAGATAAAGTTTTCGAAATTAGAACGACTAATACTTTTTATAAGGAACATAAGATAAACAAATGAATTTAACAGTGGGCATGGCACTCACCATAAAAAATTATCAATAATTATTGTATTTTTTTGCAACTGTTAGTAAGAATTTTTCAATTTAAAATAAACAAGTTGTGTGAAAAAATCGATGGGATTGGTAAAATAGGCGTGGCATTGTTCATATGGAAAAAATATATATTTATAAAGAGCTAAGGAGTTCACGGGTTTACTTTTTTCACTATTTTTAAATATTGTCCCAGATACTAAGACAGCTCTCAACATTATTTTATATTTAATATATTCGAGCACAAACAGCTAACATAAAATGAATTTTTGTTTTACATTTTTAATCAATGATTGTCTAACAAAATTTCCAAAATAGCATTAAAACAAAAGAAAACAAAATGACTTTGTTTAAAAATAATTTATTGCTTCTCTGTTACAAAAACCCTGCTAATTTAATTTTAAATACACATTATTTAAGATGCACACGACAACAAATGTAAATAAAATTCGTAACAGTAATTGCAGTTAATTTAATTAATCTTCTGAAATAATAAAATTAACCGAATACGATGCAATTTCAATGGCACGCAAAACTTATTTATTTTATTTTATTCGTCTGCTTTCATTTTATTTGTAAAGGAATTTTCGTATTATTTAAACCTGATTATAACCTCAAATACCAACACCATTTTTACAATATTCGGATTGTTCGTGATATCAGTGTGAAAAAATGTTTACACTATAAAGTTTTTGCATTTGCTTTTATATTCCATATTCTTATTGTGCTCGAAACTATTTTGAAAAACTCACTTTATCTAAATAAAGAAACTAACCTACAGACAGCTATTTACTTTTACAAATAAAATCATCTACTTTTTGCCTTTTGCTACTTTTTGCAAATATTTAGCTGCTTTACTTCTGTTTTATACATTTTACAGCTCAGTGGTAAATGTAACAACATGTAGGTATGTGAATACGTCAAGTAGACTCAATACACAAAACCACACCACCGCCAACCGTATATATATTTCTCAATGACTGACGTGGCTTTTTCTTTAACTAAATACTTTTGTTGGGTTCTCTTGAATAAATATTAAGTCTCTTGCTTATTTTTATTCTTTTTAAATCAGCATTTATTTAAATGAAAGAAAACAATTTTTTTATTTTTTAATTTTAATTCTTTCTAAACTGCAAGAATTTAATGTTAGCACTGCTTTTGTTATTTAAATCTTTGCATGTTTTATTTTTATTAATAAATAATTTGCAGTTTATGTTAATGTAAGAAGAATTAACACAAGAATGATCTTGGTTATTCTTTTTAAATATAGTTTTTTTTATATATATAACAAGGAAATCTATAGTTTTTCAAGGGCACCAATATATAAAATTTTTCTTAAATATCGGGTTTTTCAACAAAATTTTGTTTTTCAATTGTGGCAATACCAAGAACATGATAGTTTTGACACTTAGTTTTTTGACGTGATATTTTCGGACAACATAATCGTAATTCTGAGACTGCTATTAAAAATTTGGCCGTTAAATTTGAATCGACGGGCTCGATACAAAATATGTGAACATCAACGCGTGTTTGACTGGGTTGTTCAACTGAAAACATCGCATCCGTGAGCCACAGTGTTAAAGCAGATTCAAATTTGTCAATTTCTCAACGTTCTCAACAACTGGGGTTATCGAAAATTACCACATGGCAAATAAAGATTTAACTTTAAAGCCTTCCAAAGTTCAACTGATGCTGGAATTAAAGCCGATCAACCATCCAAATCGACAGAGATTCGCTCAATTCATTCAGAAGCAACCGATTGGTTTTTCTGAAAAATCGGTTTTTCAGACGAAGCCCATTGTCACTTGTCAGTGTATGTCAACAAGCAAAATTGTTGCATTTGGGTTTTTGAAAATCCTAGAGCGAATATTTACTGTGTGGTGCGCTATGTGTTCTGGAGACGTAATTGGGCCAGTTTTTTTTTCGAAGATAAGGCTGGAAATACGGTAACGGTCAATGGAGCACGCTATTGCGAGATGCTAACATCTCAACTTGACTTAAACGGCATTATCCATTATTGACGACGTGAATATTACTGACATGCGGTTTCAACAGGACGGTACCACATGTCACACAGTCAATGAAACGATAAATTCATTGCAACCCAAATCGCATAATTTCACGACAATCAGTAGTTAAAAAGCCATGTTAAGGGGGTATGTTAAGAACGGAGTCCATACAGAACCAATGGAATTGATTTCAGCTATAAAACTCAAAATCCGTTTTGAGATTAACGAAATACTATCGTCATTTTGCCATAAAGTGACTAAAAGCTTTGATGAAAGAATAGACATGTGTTTGTCAGCGTGGTCATGATGGACATTTGCCAGATATCATTTTTTATTCATAATTGCCGAACTTTTCGTAATATATTTGAATCAATTTAATCTAAATTTTTTGTTTTATGTTGTTTTTTTATTAGCATTAAACTATTTGTAACGGGGGATACAAAAACCAATGTATTTTTTGTTTTTTTGGGATTAGTCTCAAATATTATTGAATTTGACGTAAATTTTGTTGGGAGATGAGTTTACATTAGGCAATATAGAACTACACACCTGAAGTACCTGAAATTATTGTTTCTGCTTAACTGATGATTTAAAGAAGCAAAAATTTTATCTTTTAATGTTCGACTTCAAAACTCGCATACATATATGAAAATACTATCTCAATGGAGACACCTTTTAAATTTATTTGTTGAGTTTTGTATCATAATTTTTTAACTTAAGAAAAATCTTCAAGTATTTAGTTATAACAAATATAGGAAAATATTAGTGTCTATACAGATATGTCATTTTCAGGTATATAACATTATTATTGTAAATAAGAATTTAAGTATAAGATGATTAGTGGAGCTTAAGTTTAAGTCCTAGCTTTCAACAACTTTCAGGAGAAAACCAAAAGCCTTTCAAAAGAAATTGTCTTAAAGCTTGTATTTTTTTCATTCTATCAGATGGGGCAAGCCATTTGAGAAATAACAAGTTGATTGACCCCACAGTTTTTCAGAGTTTTTCACCCACTACTGTAAAAATTAACGCCATAATATACGCTATGCTTAAAATGACAGACTAATTAATGACATCTAAGAAAAATAAAAAAAAAAAAAATAAAAATAAAAGTTTTTTGCAAATAAATAATGCTGAAATCAGAAGTTATTTAATTATTTATTTTAATCAAACCAAAGTAAAATTTTTATGAGGTGACTTAGCCAAATGTGTAGTTTTATTTTATTGTATGTCATATCATATGTTATTTTTTTCTCTAACATATGTTAGAAATTTTAGAGAAATTATTACTGTAAAAGCCAATTGAATGAAGCAATATTTCTCTAGTTCTAGAAACAACAAACACATAAAAAGTAAAGTTTGCATCACAGTTTAATACGACACTTAATGATACTTAAATTGTTTATTTCTGAGATCGTGTTCTCGTAAATGAATACTTAAAATGCAATTACATATTTGACAAATAAAATAGAGTTTGTGTTCATCACAGAATAAAGGCAAGAACATCATTAACAGCATCTTTATTTAGCACAAATTGTTAAAAAAATTTTTCTTAAAATACAAATGAGACAGAAAGTAGAGTTAAGTTCATTTCCTTCACATCAAGATAAAATTATGTGTATGTTCTAGTTTTTTGCATTCTCTTACTCTTTATCTTTTATCAGTTTTTATTTGTTGTTGTTGTTTGAAAAAATATGATACGGAAATAGATTTAATTTTCATATCCTATTCTGAGCACATATTGCGGACCTGTAAAAATCATTCAACTGCATTCTACTTGTAAAAAACATAAATGAATAAACTAAAAACGCTGTTAGCAGAGTTTTAAAATGATTATTTCGTAAGCCGGAGATTTGTTGTTTTTACAAGTAATTTTTAGTTTTTAAATTTAAATTTAATTATTATTTAATTATCTTATTTTTTTCATATTTACAAGCAATAAAAACTTGGTTAAATATTTTATTTTAAGGTTATTGATGTCACCACAGGATATCTAGACGATATACAATTTTATTGCAAGTGTCGTTAGTCCAAGAGGAAAATCATTTTAGTGGCAGAGACAAAGAACGAAGAGACAAAGAACGAACATTTGACGAAAATTTAGAAACGCATGTGTCATTTTTAACTGCTATATTGATTTTAATTAAACTTTAAATAGCCCTCAGTTGCTGTAATCCATATTTTCTCAAAATAGAGTACCGAGTTTGTCAAGTAATCAATTTTAAAAATATTGATTTCTGCCGAGCACAATGCGGAGCATAAAAAAGTATTTTTAAAATTTTCTAAAGTTTAATGTAATTAATAATATTATTACGAATGTGTCTTGCTTAAGTTTTAAAATAACACAATGAAGCAATAAAGCGAACTAATGGGCCAGTTCACATTGGATTAATATTTGTTTCGCACAACTTTAGTTCTTTCTAAAACACACTAGACTAATTATTTTAGCACAAAATTCTATACGTATACACATTTTTGTGTGTATTAGTGTGTTTTATTCATTTCATGTTTGTTTTTCGTTCGGTATACACCACAGTATACGCATTACAAAATAAATATGGCTGTAAGTGATGATGAAATGTTTGTTTCTAATTTTATTTTATGTAAAATTATTTTTTTTCTTAATCGACCTTTTTTATTTTAATTAAATAAAAAAAAATTTTTCAATTTGTTAATAATTTTTGTGATTAAAAATTAATTTTTCCTGAAGAATCTTTCCATAGGAAAGCGAAATATTGAAAAATATGTATATCGTTAAAATTAAATTAAAAAGACGTTTAACAGATTAACACATATTTAATGTTCTGTAAAATATAAAAATATTATAACAAAAACTTGAATTCAATAATAAAAAATAAATAGCATAAAATCTATTTATCTACTTTTGAATTCATATTCATATTTACATTACAATAGCCAACTGAAGACTAAAAATCGCTCTGCAAAAAAAAAAAACACAAGACCTGTGTTTTCATAAATGCATGTGTATTAGTTTTGTTTTCGTTATGCGGCGTTGAAGCTGATAGAAAAATTGTTTCAACCAAAAACTACCCGCCTCACCGAAAATGCCAACAAACTGCCAGCACAACTAATCCAATGTGAACTGGCTCAATTGTTACAAACTGCGTAGAATTTGATATGCTATTCACTAACTGCCTGGCATGCAAGAAAAAAGAATAAATGTATGCTGTTTACCATCTAAACGCGCAAGACAAAAAATAAATTTTACAATAACAAACATACATGTTGTTTGCCATCTGCGTAGTTTTTAAGAAACCCTTTTTTTACAAAAGCAACAACAAATGTATTGAAATAAATCCCAAGCAGAAACCTTATCAGCATAAAAACAACTATACACACATACATACAGGCGCCTATACAACGAATAAACAACATACAACAACAAAATGCGATACAAAAGGAGTAGAAGATTCTTAAATCTTCTAGATTCTAATTGGAAAAGTATAAATAGGGGAAGCGTCTGTGTGGATAATCAATCAGTGTAAATTAAACCGCATCAAGTAAAGATGTGCATTTTAAATAAATTGTATAGTAGTGCCAACTTTGTGTAGTTAAAGTTAATAAAATTTTTATTATTTAAAAACTCTAAAAACTGGTGTTATTTATTTTGCAATAAAGAACTCACAACCAAACGTTTATAAAAGGTATAAACGTAACAATATATTTAATTTTGCATTTAATTGTTTAAATTGTCAACAACTAACTCTTTTAAAAACAAAAAATAAATTCTATTGAAAATAAATTTTACTCATTGCAAATCTATAAACGTATTATACAGAAAAGGCATATAAATGATTTTGTTGAAACGCCATGTTCATTACAGCTACAATAGTAGCCAAAGAACTTTTTGAGCTGCATTATATCGAGGAAAAAAAGAGAAAGATAGCACAATTATTAAAAGCACCACTTTGAGTTCATCAGTAAGTAATTTTTTAAATCTTGCATTTAGTACTTGAAGTTTGAACATTTATAGAATGCAACTTCTATTACAGCTGCAATCTGAAAAATACTCACTTTAACCCAGTTACATATATATGCTATATGATTTTTATGTAACTATTGGTTTAGTTTTTATTACAGTAATTTTGTGCTGTTACTCCATATATTTGTTCTTTCAGTGCTTTTTTTATTTGTAGAATAAAAGTATGTAAATATATACTTGGACAAAATAACAGAGAAAAATAAATAATGGTCTGGTTAAATTAATAACAACATTTGATACATTTGTCATCTACTTAAGTTGTAATTTTATTAATTAGAACCCAACCAAAGAAAAAAAAGAAAGGTTTAATAAATTTCGCAAACCTTTTGAAAAAAAAAAAAAATAAAAATGATTCATAAGAAAAAGTTGTGACGTTAGTTGTAAAGTAGTAGTAGTTTATTAAGTTTCTTGAGCAAGTAAAAATTTTTATTATAATTAAGCTTCAGAACTGTACGCAAATGATTTACATCTGATTTTTAATTTGTTAATTTACAATGTTTGAATGCATTTATTTATACAAAACAATTAATTCAATTAAGACATCATGACATGACCATTTGTTATACCATCTGTAGTTATACACACTGTATAAATTTCAAGTGATAACAAAATTAAATTTTATACAATATTCGTCGAAATCAGATCTTTAACTTTTCATACCATTTTTTATATAATATTGTTACGTTTATACCTTTTATAAACGTTTTGTTGTTACTGTTCTATATTGCAAGATAAATAACACTAAAGTTTTGAGTTTTTAACTTAATTACTTAATTAGTTATTTTACTTTAACTACACACAAAGTAAGATTTGTACGTTGGAACTACAGAACAATTTACTAAAGATGCAAGTCTTTACTTCACGAGGTTTAGGTTTTAACTAACTAACTAACCACTCAGATGCTGTCTTTTATATTTGTCCGCTCAAGGTGTAGAAACATTAACAATTTTTTTGTTATTCATTCAATGTATAGGCGCCTATTGGGCTGTGTATATTTTTGTTTTTGTTTTTGTGTTATTAAAGTTTCTTCCTGGAATTTATTTTAAAATAATTGTTGTTGTCTTGCGTTTTCTTAGAAAACTATGTAACTAGAAAGTTATTGTTGTCTTGCGTGTATAAGTTTTCTACGCAGTTTGTAACTAGAAAGTTGTTGCGTGTATAAGTTTTCTTTGATAACTACGCACTTAGTAAACAGCATACCCAGTTATATCGTTTATTTTATTGCTTTATTTTCTTTTAAAGCGAATATTGTTACGGATGCGTCTTGCATCCAACAAATACAGTTTAAATATTGAAGTCATTAATTTACAAATTTTTCCTACTAAATGCACTCAACTTTTAATTTATTTGGTTTAACTGATTATTGAATACATTCCATTCAAATTCTTATTAATCTTTTTTCTAATGAGCAGGCTATTCTTAGACCTATGTATAAATTTCATATTATTTATACAATGAAACTAGTGAGCAACAAACTCAACAGCAAAAAACGCAACTTGTGTGTGGTTTACGGGGTGGTGTCATTAATTGAACTTATTTATTAAAAAATGAAGACAAAGCTCGTGTAACGTTCGATGACGAACAGTGCCATGATGAATTGCTTATTCAAAATCATAGTATTGATCCGGGCGAAATGTGGTTTCAACAAAATGGCACTACGTACTATATAACGCCCGCAAATCTATATTTGGCGACAAGCTGATTTAGACCAAAGAACCTGTCAATTGGCCAAGATCATGTAATTTAAAGCCTCTCGTTTATTTTTCCAGTAGCAACTGATGCTTAAAGACCAATAACGTTCGTACAATTCTTGCCATGCGGCTAGCAATAACCAAGTTCACATGGGCTGCGACCACTACCAACGCGTTGGTCATTTTCAAATGTTGGTGTCATGTATAGATATTTTTAACAAATGCTACATTTTTTTGCATTCTGTTTTACAATTTAAATTTCTAAAAAAGGAGCTTTGTTAACAATATTGTTCGTAGTAAAACAAGATATAAAGGCGTATGATTGAAATTAATATTTTGAAATATTACGTATACGCTGCACAATCCGCTACTTAGGAGCTAAGAATAATTTTTTATTATAAAAAATATAAGTTTTCTCATTACTAATAATAATAAATAAAATAAAAATAGGTGCGGTATTTTTGTGCAATAATTCTTTCCTCTATAAAATATAAAAACCATCTGCAGTTAATAAAGTATAATAAGTTGAGCCCGATTCTGAGCACAAAAGCATATATTATTAACCATCTATTCGGACTTAGAAGAAAATATGTCACTTCATTATAAATACATACTTTAATAAATATTAATTTTGTTCTGCGCTTTACATCGACAATACTCAAGCACTAGTTTTTTAATAAAGTTTTATTATTAAAATTCAACCGAAACTTAAAAAGAAAAATGTCTTTGAGATGTTAGAAAACTGTTTAACTGGTCCCCTTTACTAAAAAATATATTTTTACTTTGGAAGTTAAGCCCAAAGTTCATGCATCCGAAGATGAAGTGTATCCAGACCAATAAAACCATATAAATATTATTTCCTATGTAAAGGTGGTTAACAAAAATTAATAATAAAATTCAATTCGCAAAAATGTGTCCCTGCTGTAACAAGATTATACAGCTAATCCTTCCTTTCCATAACAAATAATAAACCTGTAAGCACCTTCAATAGTTCGCTTTCAAAAGTAAAATATAAATTTCAAAGCAAGGTCGCACACATATAAAACTAAAAACAGTAAAAACATGCTGTGAAAATTGCAAGGTGCTAAGAACAAAATCTACGAATTAAAGCCAAAAATTTCAAGAATTTCAAGCCTAAAATTCGCTAAAGCTAAAATTACAAGCATTCTATATATCTAAAGAATTTTGAAATACATGTACACCTCCTAGTACGCAACAGCATGAACAATTAATCACAGTTACATTAACCTGACAGCAAAAGTTGTTATTTTACTGGTACAGCAAATCTAGGTATTTCTGTTTAAACTTAATGAGGCATAAATATTAGATTAAGATTTATTGAACAAAACATTATTGAAGTAATTTTTGGCAATTAAAATGTAATTGGAGTTTTATTAATTTCCAAATGTGTTGCTATAATTTTATTATAAGTGAAAGTTATTCAACACTAAGTTTTCCTCGTTCAGTACGTTGTAAAAAGTACAAGAGTCAACCTTCTATATACAAAAGTTTCAAGACATCGAATTGAAAGAAATAGTTTTATTTCTAAAGCCTAAAAGTATGCTTGGATTTCTCTGTTTAAAAATTTTGTGTATTAATTCACATTTTTCTTTTGCCTATAATTAGAATCGGGATAGTGAAGAGTCAGCCAAATAACTTTTTTTTTGTTTTAAATGCTATAAACAAAACTACTGAATATTTTCTCAAATTTCTTTTTTTATTTGAAAGTACAATCCTTCCGGTTAATAATGGAAAATAATTTCATTCAAATGACTGCCTCGGCTGACCATGCAGTAGCCTAAACGATCTGTCCAATTTTTAAGCACATTATCGATTGTGTGCAGCTGTATTTAACCAATTGCTTCACGAATATTGTCCTTTAAAGCGTCAATTATTTTTTTATATAAAAAATAATTTCCTGAAGAAGCTTTCCACAGGAAAGCGAAATATCGAAAAAATAAATCGTTAAAATTTAATTTAAAAAGGCCATTTAAAAGACTAATACATATTTAATATAAATAATTTTATTAAAGTGAAGTACGCTGTGCTTATATCTACTTAAATAGATATTAGTTTTTCAACATTTTATATAAAGGATTTTTCAACAAGAAGTTTGTGCCTAAAGTAAAAGATTAAGATGATTCAATTTTTTATTAAATTATGGAGAAAAGAGTCCGGCAATTAAAATTGATAAAATGATGTCTGGCAAATTTTCACCACCACGCTAACAGATGTCGACTCTTTCCTATTTCGTTAATCATATAACGGATTTTGAGTTTTAATCCTGAAATCGATTCGATTGGATATGCGTATAGACTTTGTCCTTAACATACCCCTACAAAAAATAAAAAAATAATCCAGTGTTAAATCACACGACCTGGCTGGCTACTTAACTGCCGATTGTCAGAAAGTTATGCGATCGGAAAATTTGGGTTGCAATAAATTGATCGTTTCAATGGCGGTGTGATATCTGGCACCGTCCTGTTGAAACTACATGTCAGTGATATCCATATCGTTAACAATAGGCCAAACTTGAGTTGTAAGTATTTCGTTATAGCCCCCGGAGCCAATTGATATATCTTAATGGAATCTCACCCCTAAGACATGTGTCATCTTGGGGTAAAAGGGAGTCCAGTCCCCTAAAGGCTGGACAACTTCCACTTTATTTATACGGGAATCAGTAAGGCCCAGAGTTCAGCTTTTGCTGTTCTCTGTCTGATATTGAGGTTGGTCCTTCAGGGAGTATCGTGGTGGTTGTGGTTTCGCAGCCCTCATCAAATGATTAAGAGGCCAGGATCATCTCACTTTTGACCAAGAATACAGGGTGAATGATGCAGATCCAGTGAGCATGCTACTCTTCAACAAGGAGGGGGGTGCTTGCCCTGGTCCGCACTCTCGGAGTTGCAACTTGGAATGACCTGTTAGTTTCCTACATATCACCCAAAGTTGTTTTATTCACCATCTTGTTATGGTCATATGGCTAGTTAACGATGTAAATCTTATTACGTAATATCGCGATAGCTTGGTCCATTGACCGTTCCTTGTTGACATACCCTGACAAGTTAAAATGAGCTTCGTCTGAAAAAATTATTTTTTTAGGGAAAATAGCTGAAACGCGATGGTGTTCGCACATTTTTTATCGAAGCTATCGACTCAAATTTAACGACCAAATTCTTAATAGCGGTCTCAGAAGGACCGAAAATATCACGAATTTTACGAAATGTGACTTTTACAGAACCAATATTTTGATAGTGGATTTTAATTATTTTAATACTATTTTCATGCGAAATTGAATTCATTGTAGCAATTGCCAATGCATCTGCTATGAAGACGTCAAAATCCAAATGTCAAAGCTATAATATTGTTGGTGTTGCCATAATTAAAAAACAAACTTCTTATTGAATATATTTTAATTTACTTATAAACTAAGCTAAAACGAGTCTCGACTACAACCTAATTCTTGTTAGCGTATTTAAACTAAGAAAATTGGTATGAGTTAAAAAAAATATATTTTGCTGTATAATAAAACATAAAGATAACAGAAGAAAGTTTCTGGCATTATTTTCTGCCAATTGCAAAAAAATGTGAACTGCACTAACCTCCTGTAAAATTGAAGAAACCAGAAAAAATCCAAAAAGATAATAAAAACGACAATTTCCTTCTACATAGCAGTGTTGGTACCACTTGCTACCTATAAAATTTTTCAAGCGCAGCAAATAAAATATTCAAAAATTTGAATTATTTGTTATAATAATGTTTCAAAAACATTTACAAAATATTAGCATTATGGCAACATTAATAATGGATAATATTTCTACATTAATAATGGATAATAATAATTAACATGGTTATTATGTTTTGATGTTTTGATTCAGCTATTTAGAAAAACTTTTCTTAACTAAATAATACAAAACATTTAGAAATGATGTCCAAGTGATTTTATTATTTAGCAAAATTGCTCTAAAACAATTTTATTTCTTTATTATTTATTTCTTTATTGTTTAAAAATTTCACAAATAAGATGTATTAACATACCAAATCATAAAATTGTATGTTGAATATTGGAAAATCAGAATACGGCCATTTTGCAACTGCTTGTAATTTCCAGCAAAAGAACTTTATCCGTATTATGTCGAAATTAGATTTTATTTAGATAAAATATTATTTCTTTTATTTATTTCCAGATTGAATTTAAATTATAATTTTTATTGATACAATTAATTATTTTATTAAGAAATTTTTTCCACCATTTTTAGTTAAACATATCATGGATTCAATTAATTATTTAATTAAAAAAATTGCATTTGTATTCCAATTACAGATATGATTAAGATAATTTTATAAAATTTAATTCGAAAACAAATAAAGTATTTATTAGGGGTTGTGTTATATATTATAATATTGTTATGGATGTGTCTTGCTTAAGGTTTAAAAGAAAATAATTAAGCATTAAAGTAAACTACTGGGTATGTTGTTTACTAACTGCGTGGCTTGCTAAGAAACCTTATGCACGTAAGACAACAACAAATTTCTAGTTTCTAACTGCGTAGAAATTTTATACACGCAAGACAACAACAACTAAATATGCAGTTTGTTAACTGCGTAGTTTACTAAGAAAACTTATGCACGCGAGACAACAACAATTTTTTGTTTACTAACTGCGTAGAAATTTTATACACGCAAGACAACAACCAATCTGTATGCTGTTTGCCATCTGCATAGTTTTCTAAGAAAACTTATCTACGCAAGACAACAACAACTATACATTGAATGAACAACATACAACAACAATATGTGATACAAAGGGAGTAGAAGATTTTTAATTTTTCTATAGTTTTAATGGACAAATATAAGAGGGCAGCGTCTGAGTGGATAGTTAGTTTGTGTAAAAATAAACCTCGTAAAGTAAAGACGTGCATCTTAAGTAAATTGTTCTGTGGTGTCAACTTTGTTTGTAGTAAAATTAAATAAATTTGTAATTAATTTAAAAACTCTAAACTCTGGTGTTATTTATTTTGCAATAAAGAACTCACAACAAAACGTTTATAAAGGGTATAAACGTAACAATATTATTTTCGTTAGAGCTATAATGTAAAAGTTCTGTGTACAGTAATTATATCTAAAGCTCTCTCCTAGCGTTAAGTTATCATATGAATGTTTGTGAGTGTAATTCTGTTTCGACTTACCTTGGAGAAGACAGCAAATAAGTATGAAAATATGCGTATCAAATTCGAAATTCATTTTCACAGCATAATCCTTTACTTTACTGCTACCTGTAGTAAGAAACTTGTCTTTTTCTTATTTAAAGTCTTTTGTAAGCCTGGGTTTGTCCTCGAAAACTCAAATCCGTTTGATGCAAATGTAAGTTGATTTTGAAATTTTTTGCCTTTATTTATTTACAGTTTTTAGAATTTCTTTATTGAATCCACAGATCATTAATATTTTAGTTTATTTAATTTTAATTTTATTATATGCCATTAAGAATGTAAATATAATTTATCATATTTTATCCGTTCAGAAAATTTTTGTTTATGCTTTCATTTGTATATATTTTCTTAAACATCATTCTTTTCTTTTTAAAATTTAATTCACTTTAATGCTACATAATACTAGAAAGTTGCAAGAATTAATTTCTCATTTCTTACATAGTGTTTCAAAAAATCCTTAAATTTTAAAAGATATATTTTCCTCAACATTTTTCACAGTTTTCATTTTTATTCCATTCTATTTTTAAGTTAAGAACTTTTTATTTTTTTTTTTCATTTATGTATTTCTCTTTTTCATTTATTTTTCTTTTATCTTTATTTCACATTTTTGTTTTTAACTTATTGGCCTTCTTGTTT
Organism: Trichopoda pennipes; assembly: GCA_030448955.1. Classification (NCBI taxonomy): domain Eukaryota; kingdom Metazoa; phylum Arthropoda; class Insecta; order Diptera; family Tachinidae; genus Trichopoda; species Trichopoda pennipes. The sequence continues at coordinate 12,594,399 of JASKUP010000088.1, forward strand.
ATTCCACTTCGTTTACTTCAGAATTTTCTTGCTTAACTTTTTTCCGTATACTTTTTAGTGTTTTTGCCAATTTATTGCAAGATCTCCTTCCGGCTTAAACGCTTCAGGACTATAAAAAACATTTTTTAGTTTGTTTAAAGAGAAATTATTTTTGTCTGCCTATAGCCAGGTTTTATTAATAGAAATAGTATTTTTTTTATTAGGCTGCTTAACATCTGCAAATAAGTTAAAGGCAAATTTAAAACTTTATTAAATAGGCTAAAATTTTGGTTTATTTGGAAATTAGTAAATGAATAGAAGAAAGGCATATAAAATTATAATGCAAAAGAAACTAAAATTTATAATTGCTTAACTAAAAAAAAGTAAGTTAAACGAAAACATATAATATCAAATGTAGTCCATAGAAATACTAAATAGAAATGAGTAATGCAGCTGCAGGCCTGTATTCCAGGATATCTATATTTGGAACAGCTGGTATAAGTATCGTAAGACTAGCCATCTATTTTGAAAGTTAAAGCACTCAGTTTTTAAATCGTTATATATAATGGTGAGAGTTTAAACATGTTCGAGAAGCTTTATTTGCAATTGTTTGGATTTTTTTTAATAACTCTAACACACCCTGTGTAAAATAAGTTGACTTTAATATTGTGTGACAAAATATTTTTCGTTAAACTACATAAACAATGTACAGGTTTAAGTTTGTTGATTCCATTTAATCCATGAGAAAAAATCTGGTTTAAAGTTGATTTTTCACATGAGCAAAAGTTCATTTATTTCGGAATGATATAATTCTAAATATTTTTGTGTTATTCATTTACTTGATTTTATTTTTATATTTTGTAAAAAAATAGCTAACAGTGCCAGGTGGCTGGCATTCTACCTACATGACCTTACGACCTTAACAACAGAACCACCTAAACGCGAACACTGACTCACCACTACGTATTAGAACACGGCTTGAAATGATATCAAAAGCGCTTGGAGTTTGTACCCCACAAACAGCCAGAAAAGACAGAAAAAAATTGACAACAGTTTAAATACTATATACTTTTGATTAAAATTTTTTGATAAACTATCACAACTAGACACAAAGTTTCCGTCTACCAAAACAGAAATTACTTTTTTACTTTTTAAAGAATTTGGCAATAATTATACTTTTTCTTTCACCCGAGGTCGACTACGTTCAAGTATCATAGCGCTGTCTCAACAATAAATACTATAAGTTAGACAATTAAAATTTAATTTCGATCTTCTTTGAACTTAGGAAGGTACAGAATTATACTTGCTTACGAAATCCCTCACTCTGCATTATTTAAAACCTTTTTTATTTATTTTATGCTTCTCCGGCTTAAATAAATAAATAATTTTTTTTAAGATATAATATATAATATACAATATTCATTCTAATAATCGTTACAGCGCCTTAAAGATATTGTTACGAAATAAAATAATTAAGCAATAAAGCAAACTACTGGTTACAAACTGCGTTTGTAGATGTTTTTTTTACACACGCAACTACAATTTGATATGCTGTTTACTAACTGCCTGGCATGCAAGAAAAAAAAATACATGTATGCTGTTTGCCATCTAAACGCGCATGACAAAAAAAAACTAATTTTACAACAACAAACATACATGTTGTTTACCATCTGCATAGTTTTCTAAGAAACCCTTTTCTACAAATGACAACAACAAATGTATTGAAATAAATCCCAAGCAGAAACCTTATCAGCATAAAAACAAAAACAACTATACACACAGACATACAGGCGCCTATATATCGAGTAAACAACATACAACAACAACAAAATGCGATACAAAGGGAGTAGAAGATTCTTAAATCTTCTAGTCTTTAAATGGTCAAGTATAAATAGGGAAGCGTCTGAGTGGATAGTCAGTCAGTGTAAAATTAAACCTCATCAAGTAAAGACGTGCATTTAAAGTCAATTGTTCTGAAGTGTCAACTTTGTGTAGTTAAAGTAAATAAAATTATTATAAATTTAAAAATTCTAAAAACTGGTGTTATTTATTTTGCAATAAAGAACTCACAACAAAACGTTTATAAAAGGTATAAACGTAACAATATTATTGGAGCAAGTTGTCTGTACAAAATTCATTTTGTTAATATACCATATTCTTTTCTATAAGAATAAAATTAAATTATCTGTCTCAAAGAAATTTAACCATTGGCAACATTTGTATCCTGTGGATGGAACAAGTAAAATACTTAGGTATAATTCTGGATCCAAAACTTAAATTTAACCTTATATTATTTAACCTTTAAATAAACAGGAATTCCTAACTCAACAGTCATAATAAGAATGTGATATACAAATCTACATTTCAAGCAATAATATTCTATGCCATTCCATTTTGGGCTACATCAGCAGATTATCACATTAAAAAACTTCAAGTTGCTCAAAATAAATTGTTGAAAATCATTTACAATTTGCCTTGGCATTGCTTTACACAAAGTTTGCACAATTTTGCTAACGTTGCTCTTTTTCAAAACAGAATAAGAAAACTCACTTCCAATTTCAATTCCAGATGTCTGCTTTTTGAGTATGCACACAAGGTGCTCGCTTCTTTATAATTTTATCCTTAGTTTTAGTTTTGTTTTATGTACCTTTTAAGAATGTGCATAAAGGTTTTTTTCCTAAATTTCCTATTACTCAATATACTATTATCGGGCTTTCCAACAAGAAGTTTGTTTTATAAGTGCGGCAACACCACAACATGATAGTTTTGACATTTAATTTTTGTTGTATTCGTAGTAGATGCATTGGCAATTGTTACAATGAATTCAACTTCGCACGAAAATCGCATTAAAATAATTAAAATGCAATATCAAAATTATGGATCTGTTAAAGTACATTTCGTAAAATTCGTGATATTTTCAGATAACATAATCGTCTTTCTGAGACCGCTGTTAAGAATGTGGTCGTTAAATTTAAGTCGACAGATTCAATAAAAAATGTGCAAACACCATCGCATGCTTGATCGGGTCGTTCAACTGAAATCATCGCAACCGTGAGCCACAGTGTTGAAGCAGGAATTTGTCAATTCCTCGACGTTCTTAACAGTTGGGGTTATACAAAACCACCACGGCGAATTTTGCGTAAGGATTTGACGTTGAAGCCTTACAAGGTTCAACTGGCTCAGGAGTTGAAGGAACAACCGGCTGGTTTTTCTGAAAAAATCATTTTTTTCAGATGAAGCCCATTTTCACTTGTCATAATTTTTCATAATTTCATAACAATCAGCAGATCGTGTTATTGAACACCACTGGTTTAAGGACAAAATTTATACGGAGCCAATCGAATCGATTTCAATCTTAAAATTCAAAATTAGTGATATGATTAACGAAATATGACGACCATTTTGTCAGAAAATGATTAAAAACTTTGGTGAAAGAATCATCATCTGTTAGCGTGGTCATGGTGAACATTTCCCAGATATCAATTTGCATTCATAATGGTCGAGCTTTTCTCTACGTAATACAATAAAAATTTAAATCATCTTAATCTAAATCTTTTGTTTTATTTTGTTTTAGAAAACATACTTCTTGCCGAGAAACCCTCAGTATATAAATAATTTTTCTATATTTAAGTGGTAAAGGATCTAATCCTAATATCTTTATGTAATAAATAACAAAATATCTATTTAATAATTCTTTCAAATAAAATAATATAAAATAAGTAAATAAAATAATATTTCTAATTTATTAATAATAATAAATGATATTTATAATAATAGTATTTTTTCCACCCTGACAGTTTTTCAAATTTAGCTTGTTAATGTTCAAGCGATCCTTTTAGGATAATTTAGAGCATTTTTTATATGTTGTGCGTAGTAATTATTTCTACATTCTTTGCTTTTCTAATTGTTCTTAACGCTTTAAGCATATCCTTAAACTTTCCCTTTTTTATTTTTGCCTCTCATTTTTATATATATATTTTTTTTAATAACTGAACTGATATTCCTGTAGATTATTTTTATTTGGAAGCTGCAGTTTAATCGCAGCATATATGCAGGAAATCAAGTTATAATTAAAATCAGTAATATTGAAATTAATAAAGTTGTATGGAAGATTATTTCTAAAATATTATTTCACTTTGAAATATTCACGATATATTTTGGATTTTTCAATACTATCATTACTAGACATTTTGCTTATAATTTTGCAGAATAAAATATTATGATCTGCTACGTTCTATAGCATCTGGGCGTTGTGGGTTCGATTTTCAACAAAGACCTTGGTTGTTTTTTCACTAAAAAAATAAAAATTGACTGTCGGTGGGGCGGGTTGCTCCGTGATGAAGGCATGGTCACTGGTCGCTGTGTTAATTTCCATAACTAGCCTTCTACTTTCACCACCGATCTCACCTCTTCTTTATCCCTTTCCTAAAGAATGTGGGCATTGTTGCCTAAAGTGCTACTTTAGTTTGAAAAATAAAAAAAAACAAAAAAAATATTATGTGCACTACGGGAATCATAATTTTGAAAAACTGCCAACAGATCTATATTCTGCTGATTATTGAACAAGTTAGCACAATGGGCATTGACCAAAATTGTCTACTATAGTCTAAATTAATCTCAAAGATTCATCCGACTTGCACTTCTAAGACCTCTTGCAAATTTCAACTGAATATTTCAAAACAATTCTCTTTAACAAAGACAAAAAAAGGAAAAGATAAATAAATGATATATTTAACTCAAAATGTGATAAAAAGCCAATACAAAATATCCTTAACTACGAATAGCACTAGCTTATGTTTAAGAATTTGTATTTTCCTCCTCTTTAAATTGTATTAAGCTTAAGAAATGCCTTCAACATAAAAAGCAATAATTCTTTAATAATTTTAATAGCATTAAACACAGGTCATTAAGGATAATTTTAAGTAGGACATCACAGCAAATCGATTATTAATTAATGTGATGATTAATTATAGTTAATCATAGCATGGTTAGAAAAGAAAATATTATTGCACTAAAAGTATACTGAATTTAATGGGAAACTCTATAAATATTTTCGTATTTAGATCACATTATATAAATAAAATATATTTTGGATTTATTTTTGTATATTTAAAAAATTTAAAAATACATTTTATTGTTTAATCGAGCACATCTTAAAGAATGAATTTTATTTAACCTCTTAAACTAATGAAACTTTTTTATAAAGTTTTCCATTACGGTTTTCAAATCACCATTTGCTCACACATTTTCATATTATTTTTACTACAAAAACAACAACTACATACCGTAAATATGTAGACACAAGAGAATTTGTGTCACAAATTTACAGAAAAATAAATGTGCACACCTTTAAATGCCACAAGCTGAAATATGGCAACGGAAACAACAACAGCTCGAAAGAGTAAAATTATTTATGATTAACAAAATACAAAAATCATCAGAAATATAAAACAAAAAAAAAACAAAAAACAAAAATATTTTATTGAAACAGATGAAAATGTGAACAAATCAGAAATGTTATAACAGGAATGAAAATAAAAGGTATTCACATGGCATATTTGCTTTCGGAATGTAAAAAAGACAAATGTTGCCCAAATGAAATAAAGTCAACAGACGTTTGAATGAAACCACTATGTACCAGAAGAAGATGAAGATAAAGGTTTTAAAATTGTTTGTGTACAATTATGTTTTGATCGGTAGTGCGATGTGTCGTCCTTGGCGTATCCTTTTCTGTATTACGATTATTGATATGCACTGTTCGTTATAAATTTGTGCTTATCGTCGATAGCGTGATTGTTAAAACAATAGATATTCAAAGCAGATAGAGAATTATACGGATGTCCGCGATGACTTCGACTAAATAGGAGGATGCTAGAGAAAACCTTGCCCTTTAAGCTTTGAAGCAGCTCATTACAGATGATTTCTTCTAATATATATCTTTTAAAAAAATTAACTTTAAAGCAGGCAGGCAGGCGAGTGCAAGGAAATTCCTTAATACTAATTTAAATATTCATTCGTGCTGTTCATACTCACTGCATATTAAAAGTGTATAAATATAACGGCTTAAAGGACATGAGCTTAAATTCACTTCACGCCACATGATACATTTTTATTAAAATACATTTTTATTAAATTTCAAGTTACAATCTATAACTTTTGAACTAAGCGAAAATTTGGAATTTTTGCCACCTTTGGGCTTAAAGACTCAGGTGATAGTGTGATTCGTTTTACATCCGCACCTGGGTATGTAGCCTTAATCAGATGGTGGACAAACCACAATTGTATAATTTGGAACGTCATACAGCGTCCTAGGAAGCCGAAGACATAATTCTAAGCAACAGAACCACCAAGTTGCAACTTTAATGATTCCAGGGCAGGGCTGCAAACCATCACACCTTGCTAAGGAGTTGGAGACTTTCCAACTCCTGGACTGAATCATTCACTTTGCATGTCATTATCAGTGAGATGATCCTGGCCACCATAATAACCATTATACTGTTATTGGGCCGCGAAACCACAACCACCACGTTACTCCCATATAGGGGCTAACCTCAATGGTCAGTCAGAGAACTATTAAATGTGTGAAGAGACAAATAATGAACTCTGCGGCTCACTGATCCCCGTGGAAATATTATTTGATGTGACCGGTGAGACAAATTAGCTGCCACTTTTAAAGAAATCATTAAATAATAATGAATTATCTGCTTGTACGTCCATAATTGTTTAAGGGTTCCGAAGCCAAAGGTTAAAACGTAATCTTATTAAAACTGCTACAAAGCAGACCTCTATTTTTAAATCGTGACAGATAGACGCTTTAAAAGTTATAATTTTATGAACGCTGGAACGGTTAATACTAAAATAAAATTTAAAAGTTTAGACTGTTCTAGAAACAATTTGTTTAAGGCATACGTCTCCATTTTATTTAAACCGTTAAAGCAGATCCTTCTAATTTATACGTATTTAGCATTTACTTCACTACTAAAGCAGATTAAAAAATTATAATTGAAAATCAAAGGTTGCTCCTATAAAAAAATGATTTTAGGGCGTTTAAAACATTTATTGACTGATAATTTACTTTGATATACATGTCTTTTACTAAGAATATCTATAAATGTCACCTGAAATTTACACAGTCTCATTATTTTCAAACAGTCTCATCAGTTCGTGTAGCATTTTGCTACAGTGTTTTTAACAAATTTTTTCTATTATCGGGATTGTTGACTTTTTTTATTTGCCGGATTGTTTTCAAGCCCCTCTTTTAATTATATTAAATTAAATAATATTAACTTTATTAACCTTTAACCATGAAAATTTTGAGGTCTTATATAGATATGTGAATCAGAGTTTAACTACTTACTTTATCTTTCTTCCCATTTATTTTCATCTTGTTTTTATACTTTTTTATGATTGTTACTTTATGAAGCAAATAAAAAAGTGAAAAATCCAAAAATGATATAAAAAAATTAAAAAAATATTTTACTTTTCGTAAAATTCGTGATATTTTCGGAAAACATAATCGTCGTTTTGAAACCGCTATTGAGAATTTGGTCGTTCAATATGAGTTGACAGACTTGATACCAAATGTGGGAACACCAACGATTGTTCTCATCGCAGTCGTGAGCCACAGTCATAAATCCCATACAAGTTTGTCAATTTCTCGACGTTTTCAATAACTGAGGTTATCCAAAATCACCACATGGCGAATTTCGCATTTAAATTTAACTTTGAAGTTTTACAAGATTCAACTGGTGCAGAAACTAAAGCCGACCGACCATTCACATCGCCGTAGTTTCGCTTAATATATTCAGGAACAACCAGATGGTTTTTCTAAAAAATTAATTTCTTTAGATGAAGCCTATTTTTAATTGTTAGGATATGCCTTCAAGCAAAATTGTTACATTTGGGCTTCTGAAATACCATAAAGCGATTATTGAGAAGCCTTTGCATGCTCGTGTCACTGTATGGTCTAGAAGCGTTATTGGACGGTTTTTTTTCGAAGATGAGGCTGGAAATGCAGTTACGGTGCTAAACGCGAAATGCTAACAACTCAATTTTGGCCTATTATTGACGACGTGGATTTCACTGACATGTGGTTTCAATAGGACGGTTCCATATGTCACACAACCAATGAAACGATAAATTTATTGCAAATTAAATTTTCCGCCCGCATAATTTCACGACAATCAGCAGTTAAGCGGCCAGCCAGATCGTGTGATTTTACACCATATGAAGGTATGGTAAAAACAGAGCTATACAGAGCAAATCGAATCGATTTTAGCATTAAAACTCGAAATCCATAATGCCATAATGTGATTAACGAAATAAAATAGCCATTTTGCCAAAAAGTTATTAAAAACTTTGATGAAAGAATCGACATATGTCAGCGTGGTTGTAGTGGACATTTTCCAGATATCATTTTTCATTCATAACTGCCGAACTTTTCTTTTTGTAATACAATAAAAATTTGAATCATCTTAATATAAATTTTTTGTTTTAGAAAACAAACTTCTTATTAATAAATCCTTTATATGTAAAAAACTTTCAGAAAATCTAAAGTTCATTATTCAATTTATTAAAATATTTAATATGCTACAATATAAAATCTTTTATTATGATACATAAAATTAAATTTTGCAATTTCGAAAAAAAATGTCTGCAATAAGTTCAAAATAAAAATATTGCGATTGACTAACACAAATCTCCTTATTCTCAAAAAAGGGTAAAAAATTTCAAAAACTGAATGTTTTACTTTTTTTTGCTGTATTAAACATAAAAGAAGCTAAAAAGAAATTTCAATAGAATGTTAATTCCGTTCAATCCATGGCAGTATTTGACTTAATTTATTTTTCACAATAAAATTGCTCTATTTCAAAGTGCTATGAGTCATAAATTATTATTAATTACGCATTTCATCCTTTTGTATTATAAATTATTGAATAACTAAAAAATTATAACTACTTTTTCGCTAACATTTTCTAAAAAATGGACTTTTTAGTTTTGTAGTTTATTTTCCAAGCAGAAATAGGTTGTATGTAATCAGAAAGAGTTTTACTTTCTTAACAAAATTATGAAACACAAAAAAATATCAACTCGGATATAACTTAAGTTAAAATTTTTATTTATTTATTTATTTATTTTTTTTATTTATTTATTCAATCTTGTAATATGAAGCCATAGATGGCCAAATTAACAATATTACAAAGCAATTTGCCTAAGACTATAATGCGATGTACATATATGCTTATATTTACAATAAATAATTCATTCATTGATCAAAATATTATCATTAATAATTTTGTGTATAATTTGTTGAAAAAAAAATAAGAAAAAAATAAACAATGCAAAAAATAGCTCCCCAGCCGATAATAAATGAAAAAGTACGAAAAATTTGAAACAATAAGACAATGGTCCTATTTGGTAGCAAGTCGAGATATATAAACTATTCAGAATTACAATAATGCTTCATAAGTTTCAGACGAAATGCATTATTTGAGTGAGAAAATAAACGCAATGATAAAAGTAAAAAATTTCACAAACGGGGAATTCGAACCCTGAAAGAAGATTCAAAAAAAGATGTTAAAATTCGTGGTATAAAAAGTTGCGGATTTCTAGCCGATCGCGAAAATAAAAATGAACTACTCAAAGAAATTGGCCTTGAATTCCGAATTATTTTGAAAAAAGAGCTAAATTGCGAAATTTAACTAAGTTAGCGAAGTTACATCCAAAGAATTAATGAAAATAGTCCGAAATATGGTCACGACGGCGTACATTATATACAAAGCGTATAACAGTATTAAACATCCTCTGAATTCTATGCAAGTGCATCGTACATGTACCACTGAAAACTTCGAAAGCATAGAAGAGTTGTGAGATTAACAAGGCCCAAGACAAGCGAGTTCTAATATGTAGAGGTAAGTACAAGTTGCAAGAGTTAATCCTACGTAGAGTAGCAAGGAGTTTGAAGCTCAACCAATCAATGTGGTTTGTAAAAGACAATCTAGTATCTAGAATAATGCCTAGACATTTTAGTTGGGGTAAAATATTAATATGTGATCCATCTAGAAAAATATCAATATCAAAACTAAAACGATTTGTTGGGCCAAACATAATGGCCTTTGTTTTATATGGATTTATTTTCAAGCCGTTTCTCAATGTCCACAGAAGAACACTATCTAAAGTAGAGTTTATGTTATTACTCAAAGTAACAACATTGCCGAAAGAATTTTTAAATAATAAGAAAACATCATCAGCGAACAAATAAGTTTCACAGGTAGATGAGTTCGTAGAAGTGGGTAAGCTATAAATGTATAATGTAAACAAAAGCGGTCCTAAAACGGAGCCCTGAGGAACTCCGGACATTAAAGAACACGCTTCAGAGCTAATACCGTTAAAAACCACGAATTGTGATCTACCAGTTAAATAAGAGAAAATAAGCTTGCATGCAGACCTGGCAAAATTAAAATCCATCAAGAACTTATCAATAAGAATTAAATGGTCAATAGAAGTAAAGGCTTTCGATAGATCTAGAGAAATGAGCACGTTTAGAATACCATCATTAACATTCTGTCTAACTCTATCCGTTAATGAAAGAAGTATAGTAGTGGTATTAAAACCTTTCCGGAAAGCATACTGTTTATCATAAAGATCACATGAAACAAATTCAAGTATTTGGTCTTTTATGATGTGCTCAACAATCTTTGATAGAGAGGGGAGTATTGAAATAGGCCGAAAATCTTCAAGCCCACAAACATTTTTTTTATTTTAGGTATAGGAGTCACTCTAGCAGTCTTCAAAGAAGATGGAAAACATGACGAGGTTAGTATAGTGTTAACTAAAGACAAAATGTATTTGGAAACATACGGATATATTAATTTGATGAATTTAATGGTTATATATCAATCACAACTAATGGTTTGGTTCAAAAGAGAGAAAAGGAGGTAAATGATACAGGGTTTACGGTTTTTTAATTGAATTAATAGCATTAGCATTGATGCTAGTGCACTAAGTTGAATTTTTTATTATCATAGAAATTTGATTCATTTAATTTTTGTCCTAATAACAGTGTTTTGTAGAAAAATTATCCTTCGATTTAATTTATATCCATCCGCTTTTAGTTTTTTATGTATCAGCATAACTCGAAAACCTGATGATGTATTACTATTACTATTACACACTATTTTTAGCAGCTCTAAATTATGCCGAAATGTAAGAAATGCTCTTCTAAAATTAAATTTAATAATAGGTTTCTAAGTATTAATTGATGTTTCTCAATTTCTGGCTTTGTGTTTTGGGAATATAAAAATTGTCCGCAAACATTCAAAAATCATGTCATGTTTCTTATGCAAAAAAAAACAAACTTAAACTGAAGTATATTTTCAGTTTGCAAAGCATGGTATGCTTTATTAAGCAAAAAAAAGTAACAATTTTTATTGAAAATCGAATATTTAATTTGAATAGAACAAAATTCCAAAAGATAATAATAATTGCTAAACTTTTCTATATTCCCTGCGCTCTAGCACGCACACGTTTCTATTAAAGTCGCAAAACTTTTCCAATTATGATTTTACTTTACTTTTACTTTGCAGTAACAAATTGTTGTTTGCAACCACATTTCAATCGTCAAATATACTGAAATCACACGAAAGTTATACAAAAAATTAACTTAAATTTGTTTGCGTTTAAAATAAAATACATTCACATATGTATGTAGTTTTAACACGGTCTTACACCAAAAACTTCTGTCTTAAGGTGCCAAAGTGTTTTCAAGAAATATCACACTAGCGTTTAGACATTTTGGTAAGCAAATGTAAATGTACACACGCGTATGTATAAAATCAGCGGCTTTTTAAACTTACTTAGCAGAGCCAATTCCCATTACAATAAATCCATTGCATTTTCAATAATTTAACATTTTAAATAATTTATGTATATATTTTTAATTTTACAGATTTTATACTTTTTTTTTCAAATTATAAGCAAAATGTTCAAAATTTTTTGAAGCTTTGAAATTTTGAATCGAACTTAGTACTCTTCAAAATAATTCATAATTACAGTTGCTCCAAACAAACACTGAATAAAATAATTATATGCTTTTTCACATTAATATTTTTTTTTTTTTAATTTCTATTTTATCGTAAGTTAAACGTATCCTTGCGCGTTTATTTTGTTTTTTTTTTTAACTTGCAACGTTCATCCTGTTAAGCATTCCGTTTCTGACTAAACACCTTAAAGCAAATACGGATTATTTTAAATTTTTTAAGGAAATTTAAAACTAAGACGGCAAACATATCGTTTGTGTTGTTCAGTGTTACACATCTGATGAATAACCGAAAGAAAACTTTTGATTTTGGTTTTTATCCTTTAAAAACAAACGGCATGCACTGCATCATCGACTTTTGATAAAAAACAAAAAAACATTTTCTTATAAATATATTAAAAAGACGAAAGAGAAGAAATAAGAGCACCAACAAAAGCTTTTAAAAGTAATAACAAGTATAAAGCAAGTGAGCAGTGTGACCATGTTAGCTTTTTTCAAGATAAATTCAGCTTTGTTTTTTTATTTAGTTTGATGTTAAATTTAGCTCTTAATAACCTCAAAAAATTGACAGTTGCACTGCACAAAACGTAGAATTCTTTTAATCAAGACGGAGTTAAGAGCATCGTGCGGTTGTGCCATCGTGGCGGGTACCCAAGTAAATCTTAAGGCAAGCCGAGCTATTAATTTTAAAAATAAATTACCATAACAAGCCTTTGCTGAAAGAGTGAAATAACTAAAAATTTTAAATTTGGGAATTAAACATGCAGAAATGTTTTTCGAAGTTTTGAAACAAAATCTAAACATTGCAACGTGTTTGTCTCAGTTTAAGGTTGTTTTAGTTTTGTTCCTCTTGCAGCAAAAGTTCGATGAGTATGTTTCGTTCTGATAAAAATTTTCTTTTATTAAACAATTTGTTTCTTTTTGTTCTTTTTGTTAATAAGTTCTTTTTATTTTTGTTACATTTAGTAATTGCTCTAAGTTTACTGTTATTTTTTTTTTTTTTTGATTACATGATTTTTTCTTTTGGTTTTACTTACTAAAACGTTTGTTTTCTTTTTGTGGAAATGTCATAAAATAAGAATACTTTTTATTTGTTTTATTCATTGAATACAGAATGAAATTTATTTAAATGAGGCAGAAAAGCAAAATAAATTTAGTTTGAAAGGAAAGAAAACACAGACAGCATTTGATCTATGTAAAAAATTAAATTTGGCAAAAATATTTTGGTTAAAAAAGTATTTTGTTTAAGAAAACGTTGCGTAAATATTTTTATTTAAAGATAAACAATTTTAAAAAATAATTCTAAAAATAGAAAACAGGGCAATACAATTTTTTTCCAGTAATTTAAAAAAGAATAAACAAGAAAGTATTGTACAAAATTAATTTAACTTGTTAAACAACAGATTCCTTTTACCGTGTCATGATAGAAAGAAATAATAATAAGACATTTTTAAAACAAGTGTCTTAGTTTTAAGTTTTTGTTAACATACAGAAAAATTAGAACTGTTTAACACTTTACTATTTTATCGCTTGCTGGTGTTTTATTTTTATTATTTCCGTTTTAACAATGCCCATAAAAAATAAAAGCATTTTTAATTCTTTGACCAAAAAAAATCGCAACAAAAAATCTGATTTTTAGGTAGACGTGTCAACACTAAAAAAAAATAATGTGTAAAACAAATCAGAAGATAAATACGAACACACACCAATAATTAGTGGTTATACCTCTAGTTATTATACCATGATAGGGTTATTCTGTTTCTTTCAAATTTATTACAAAGTTTACTTTGTACTGAATATATGCTGTTGTTTTATTTTAAGTTTTAACTCTAATTAAAAAATAGAGTAGTAGGATGCTGCATCCTCATTTTATCGGCTGCTGGTGTATTCTTTTTTTGTTTTTGTAAAAGATTTAGCGTATTATTTTTTGCTTAAAAAATGTTGTTTTGAAAACGTTAGAGCTGACAGAAATATTAACAAAATGACTACGTCAACAAGCTCATAAGTCTATTTGCATATGCCATAGGTTTAACATCGGGATGTGGCTGAAATTAGAAAAATATATATTACAAAATTAATCCAAATCAGTATCTTTTGCTACCGACCTTAAGGTATTTTATTTAAAGAATAAAAAACTGATTAATAGATAATTTCTGTGTAATGACTCAAGTATTGTCGAATTGTTTAGATACGTTATCGAGTTTGACTTTGAACGTTGGAAAATCATATTAGCGGTATAATGTTATTTCAGTTAAATACTAAATTTAAGTATTTTTCAAGTATTAAACCTATAGGCTTAAGGTTTTTTTTTTAAATCAATATTTTCTTTTAAGGCTTTAATTCTCAATCAGTTGATTACAGCTTTAAATATAACAATTAAAAAATGTCTTTATAATATGCATTACTGTGAATCAAAGACGGCGCCCCATATCTTTAGCCTGCCTTTAGTTTTGTAGTCTTTTTTCATAGTTAAATTCACAGTCCTTGGCACCGACTTCAAGATAAATTTAAAAAAATAGTCTAACGCCGATGCTATCAGTCGAATAAATAATAATAAATAAATAAATATACCCTTCACCACAATTTGAAAGCGTATAAGATTGTCAATTCGTTTGTAATAAAATATTACAATCCTTTGGGCAAAATTGAGTTGTTAAAGAAAATCATGGGCATGGTCTCGCAAAACAGAATACCAATAGTTTATAGATTATAAAATTCATCTCTTACTTACCACTGATTCGAATGATTTGAAATTAGGTTTTAAATCATTGCCTTTAATTGTTATAAAAGCACCCATATTGCCCATAGTATCACTAAAACAATAATAATAAACAATAAAATCAATTAAAAATGGTATTTACATTAAAATTGAAATGCATACCAATAATTAGGTGCCGAAAATACCGTTATACATTTTCCATCATGTGTTACATCATAGCCCATATCTTTAACTTCATGTGAACGCACAATATAGTCCAAATTATTTTGTTTACAAAAGGTTTCTGTAACATCGGGACCAAATTGTATACCAACACCACGTTTTGAAGGACCTCGGCCAAAGCAAGGTTGTGGATCCGACCATAACAGTTCACACATGAGACCATCCTCTGGTGGTTGGCAATTACGCTCAATTTGTCTTAAATCATCTAATGTAACATTATCAGTAGAGAAAAGGCCACCATGCATAACCAAAATTCTCTTATTGATGCAATGGCACAATGGTAACCAGTTAAAGACTTGTGTAAACATATCAGCCATAGTACTTGTATATTTCGCCGTTACCTCTCCAGTAAATCCATACATTTGATTCATATTTATACTTTCATGATTGCCTGATTAAGATAAAATTGTTTTTAAAGGCTTTTATAATAGAAATAATACAAAATGTTATACCTCTTGACAAATAGAAATGGTTTGGATATAGTAGTTTAAAACCAAACAGCGTAAAAATACATTCTACCGAAAATGAGCCTCTGTCGACAAAATCCCCATTAAATAAATACGGATTCGTTGGAGATGGTAAGCCATTAATTTCGAATATGTTCATAAGATCATAAAACTGACCATGAACGTCACCACAAATTGTAAACTTAGATTCATCTGGTACATGTATATCCACCAATGAAGGTTGAGTACGCATATAACTATCAATGTCACATAAAATCTATAATCAATTTTTAAAGTATTAATTTGCTATTACAAAATAATCAGTATGGCATTTACTTTATAAGCATATTTGCGATGTAATTTGTTTTGTTGTTTATAATGATCCATTAACTCCAACATAAATTTTAATGTTACTTTACCATCTTCTAAAGCAGGTCCATTATAATCGTCCTCAATAGCTAAAAAATAATTTAATCTTTTAAGTAATAATGATGTATATACATACATACGGATATTATTGCTTTTATTGTGTTTATCATTTATTTAGTTTTTATCACTGTACATATATATGATTTACTTAAATTCTTTAACTTAGATTTAAAGTTATTTCTCGGGAAAATAAAGGCTAAAACCCAACTAATAACGTGCATTTAGCAACAGATACTAAACTGTAGCTAAGACCAGCTGCAGTTGCGGAATTCCTTCGTATAGAATTGTAGCAAGTGTAACTGTTAATAATATTAAATCTTATTTAAAAGCTTGCGACATCATTAGAGCAGATAGAACACAAAAACCCAAAAAGCGTCTAATAATATATGCACATATATAAATCCTAATAGAAAAAGGTGAGCAATTAATTTACGTTTAAAATACAAAATACTTTTCCTCCTGATTTTCTCTTTTGCTGTCAAAATAAACTGTTCAATTACATGGTTCTGTAAGCGAAATCCCTAAACGAAATTAATCAAAATTCTACAGTTTATATTTGTGACACTCTCATTATATACAACTATCTATGAAAAAAAGGATAATTCGTTTTGTTTTCACCAACCTTCTTCAGTGAAAAGTACAAGAATTTTTGTACGTGAAGAAGGAAAATGAAGAAGGAAATGCGAGAGCTGCATTTTACATGTTTGTTAGATCAAAATCCAGAATAAATATTATTATATTACTTTAATTTTAACATACCAATGTTTTCCAAATCTCTAAACATTTCCGATAACGTCTTTTCCGGTTTATCTACTGCAATAGCTCTTTCGAATGCTCTCATTTTAACTATTTTATTACATTCAGTATATTTTAGTTTAGCATCTTTATCATTAGGACGGCATTTAGATACCTTTAAAAAATTAAAATTCTTTCCAATGCCAAAAATTCTTTAATAGCATGCACTTACATATTCATAATCCGATAGGGCTTGTTTAAATTTACCCAAAGACATATATGCTGCTGCCCTGCGGTAGTATCCTTTGATATAAGTAGGGTCTGCTTTAACGGCAGCAATTCCATCTTGTAGAGCAAATCCAAAACTTTCTTGCCTCAGATGAGCCAACGATCGATTAGCAAAAAAAATTGCATTAGTTGGTATTAATTCTATAGCTTTGGTGTACATTTCAATTGCTTTAGTGAAATCTTTAGCTAAAACAAAAATAAACATATAAACCAACTTTATCAACTTTAAAGAATCAGAGGAATATTTCATTCCTATTAACAATGAAAAGCTTAAGCATTTGATAAATTGTTCTTTAAAAGAAATATACATAAAGAAATAATTCATAACTTACCTTTAAGATAGTCATTTCCCTGATTTTTATATTTTTCGGCTAAAAGCATTTTTTCTTCCTGAACATTAGTATCATTACAACCTTCCGAAATTGGCATTACCTTGACAGCAGTAACCGCAGCTGGTTGAGCTGATGCGGTATTTGACGATAAAACCGATACCGGGGTGTCACCAGCACCACCACTCTCAGCGTGACATGCTTTCTGTTGGTCTTTTTTATTATTTTGTTCCATTTCAACTAGAACAGCTGACATGTTTATGGTGTTTAATAATAATTATGTTCTGTCCTAAAGTCTCACTCTTCTTTCGTAAAAATTCGTTGTAGTTTCTATTGAGTATTTATATTATTCTTGTTAGGACAGTCCAATACCACCACCACCAATATTGACTTTTTCAAATAAAGAAAACAGATAACTATTTTTCGTTTTCTTCGTAAGTTGTAATTTGTTTTCGACAGACGTTTTGCTGTTTACTACTTTGATTGTTAACACTACTACTGAAAAATAATAGGTATTAAAATACTTTCTAAAAATAGTATTATCTTTAATATACCTTATTTATTATTTGTAAATTATTCGGAAAATATTCCGGACTTTAGTTCGGTTAAAATTTTTTTAAAAGAAAGAAGAAAAATGGTTTTTGACAGACAAGTGAAAAACTCACATTGCCAATATGTCATGATAAAAAACTGATGTTACTATTTACACAGGCTGTGTCAGAGAATATTTTTTGTTGTTTTCTTTAAAGAGTGAGGAAGTTTATATTGTAGATCAATTGTAAAAAAGTCTGTAGTCACTGTTTACTCACGTTTCACTCTTAGTCACAAACTATACATACTATACTTAGCCTGTGCCTCAGTATTTCGTAGGACCAGGCACTAGCTTCTTGATATAGTCATAGATTGTAAGAATAAAAAAATTATTATGTTGCTAATCTAGTATATTTATTTAAAATTTAAAATTTTTTAGCAATTAATTTTAAGCACAAGGTCTTATTTAATAAAAAATTTTTTAAAAACTTTATTTTTTATTATATTTTCGATATTTCGCCACACCGTTGGTTGGCATCATCAGGAAAAACAAAAATAATAATGAAATTATTATTATTATTATTTTGAAATTATTATTATTATTTTTGTTTTTCCTGATGATGCCAACCAACGGTGTGGCGAAATATCGAAAATATAATAAAAAATAAAGTTTTTTAAAAAATTTTTTATTAAATAAGACCTTGTGCTTAAAATTAATTACTAAAAAATATTAAAAAAAGGTCAAAAAAAATTATAACTATTATATAAAATTTAAAATTTTAAAGGCTGTATGCATAAAAACTTAAAGTAGGTTTAACTGCCGTTGTTAAGCACAATTTCCTAAAGTTGTATTCATAAAACACTTTTACCTTAAAATACCTTTGTTAACTTTAAAGTAGGAAAAACCTACGTTAAACCTACAATAAATTGACAGTTCAATTTTATTATTGAAAGTTCAAAAACCAAACAAATTTTAATTTTTAGCCATTTCAATTAGTCTGTATTTAGTTTTCATTCTAAAACGGATTTTTCTAATGATTCTGTTGAAATAAAATCTTTTTTCTCCATGTTGTGTACTGTGAAGGATATTTTCGACAGGGGGCTATTACTACTATTACTATTTTGTTTGTTACTATTTTGTCACTATGTGCAGTAATATGCTTTTGAGTTGTGACATTCTTAGATATTTTATACAACACGAAACAACCTCCTGAGAATAAAAAAATAAAATAGTGGTAATTATGTGTGGTATATTAGATATCAGTATAATATTGTTCCGTAAACTGCAATATTCTTTCGAACTAATAAAAATAAGTCAAATAATCACAACAATACTTCACACACACTTCTTACATATTTCCATTTCTTTCACACTAAGCTCCGTAATTAATTTCCTAAGTACAGCGACTAACGCCACTTTCAAAATAAGCATTTTTGTTGCACCGTTAATTATCAACACTCCTCTCAAGCAAATCTCAATACTTCTTAACTCTTAACAAATCTCAATACTTCTTAATTTCAAATATATTAAAAATGAAAAAAAAAAACTGTTCAGTTGTGACTTATGTCACTTTTAATGTAAACGGCTCAATTGACAATTATACTTTATTATTCCAAAAATGTTAAAAAATATTTATTTAAACAAATTGTAGTATACAAATAATAATAAAAACTAAAACATAACATGCCATCCAATATAAAACATTTTTACATCTTTATTTTATATTTTACAAAAATATAATTATAATTAATTATTTTAAACAAAAGTTTTATTGATGTACATATAATCAAAACAAAGCTCGTTATCCGAATAATTATTTTTTTAATATGAACAAATTCTTTGTAAGTTCTTTGTAAGCCTTGCAAATTAATCTTTTTTGGGTGCTTTGCTTTTTATTAAAAAGATTAATCTAAAAAAAAACAAAAATATGTTGATTTTGCTGAAAAAAATGAAAAACAATAAAAACATTTTTATGGATCTGACTACCTGGATAAGTAATATTCATTTTTATACATCGTTAACTACAACGTGACAACTGAAAATAGTGGCATTGCCAGAATTAAAATACTAATTTTACTAAAGCATACATTAGCTAAAGTACTGTTTATAAATACCATTTTTTAACAAACGTCTGTTAGCCTTAAAATGTTTGTTAACTAACGTGTACTTTAAAATAAGCGTTTTTTACAACCGTAAGTCTCAAATTCGTTGGCTCGATTTTCAGAACTCGAAAATATGGGAATTTACTTCACAATCAAAATAAATGTTTACTACAAAACTTAGAATATACTTTGGTAAGTTTATTGAATGTCATTTGAGGGAATTGTTGGTATTTGTGCAGAAAAAGTATTTCTATCTCTCTAAACATAATATGTTAAATTTTATTTTTTGCTTTAATTTCAACTTTAATCTTTTTATTTATAAAAGATTATTATTTTTAAAGTTGACCACGTTTTAGTAATATCTGTTGCAGCTTACAATTTTGAACCATAACAATATTATTTATTTATTGGTTAAACTTTTTTTTTTAATGTAATCACCTAAAATGTTTTTATTCACTTATATGTAGGTGTATTGAACAAGCCCCTTGCCGTTTTTTATTTCTTTTCCGATGTAATTAACTAATTAATAGGCTTTGGTTCAATGAAAAAATTTTGAATAGAAAATATTTGAGGGAATTATTTAAATTTCTCAAGGAAATATATCTCTGACAATTTTTTTTCTTGGATAATTTCAAAATTATATTGGAAATATGTTGATTAATACAAATTTTCTTGCTAAATCAGCCAAATCTTTACTGTTAATTAAAAAAAAACGACTTTGGAAACACTTGTAAAAATCAGCTTGTGATAAAGAAAAACAGAAATAAAAGTCCAACACACAAACTAACAACCAAAACAAGAAAGACCAATAGTAAGAGAATACTTAAACAGATAGATGTAAATAAAAAAAAAAAGTAAAATCCAGCAAGCAAGTAAACAAAACCTAATAACTATTAATTCAAAATTTAGATACATACATACTATATCCAACTTTACAAAATCGGCTAAGCAAAAAACGGTAAATAATTTTTGTATTTGGTAAATAGTTTGAGTTTCATATTGGCGAATGAATTAAAGTGTAAATGCATATGGATGTATAATTATATGCACATATGGTTCTAAAATGTTAGGCTTTTATCTTAAAATATAAATGTTTATTTACAAGACTTATAACTTGGTAATTGTTAGAGAGTATTCCATTATAAGTATATAGTGGCAATGGTTAAAGGAGAATAAGTCATCTCCACGTCTGGCAAATGAAAAAGGTGCATTAGAGACGGCAAGAAGAAAGAAAAATTATAGTAAATATCTATGTATGTATGAAAAAGGTAAAAAAAGCAATGTGGTGCCAACGACATTAGTTAAGTTGATGTCGTGGAGTTAAGACGCATTGGAATTATTAAATGTTAGTAAAAGTTTAACTATTTAAATTATTGTTTTCACAAGGAAAGCGAGAAAAAAATACAATTAAACGTAATTAACTTTTTAATTAGTACTAGTAAAGTGCAAATTAATACTAACATAATCGTTAGAAAATCTAATTTTTTAATTCAATAATATGTAACCACGCAGTGCATAAACATTTGCGTTTCATATAATTATGTGCAACAGTTAGTACTTACATTGTCAAAAGCTCCAAAAAGAAAATAATTAATGATGGATGTAGTGAATTGTTTTGTTAATTATATGTTCCTGGGACCAATTAGCCATAAAAAAACATTAAAAAAGAAAAACAGTTAAGAAATATAATTTAATCAAATTTTAAATTAACCTTATTTTATTGCTATAAACTGCACTTTTTTATTTTATAATAAATTTAGATTTAAAATTATTTATATTTATTTACATTTTTTGAAGCAAAAAAGGAGAAATTTCAGTTAGTTAAAGGTGATTTCCATAAATATAAGAAAATAAATTAACACCGAAGCAGTCTTAATTGGGTCTTTGACGTCCATATTTGTTAATTAAAAAAACCAAAACAACTTTTAAAGAAATTTCTTGATTTATTCTTTGATTAGAATGTGATTGTTATACTTTTATAAAGTTAATTATTTTCAGCTGAGTTTAAGTGCGTTATTGCATTTGGTTAATTGTTAACTAACTATTGACTTAATAATTAAGTGAATTTTTTCTATTTATTTTGACATTAATATTTTAACAAAACCATTATTATTGTAACTGGTTTACAATAGATTTTTTACGCACAGGTAAGAGCCAATTTTTATTTTAACAAGCTATACGTGTTTATTTGTCTTTAAGCTAACTTTTGGTTAGCAATTGTATTCATAAGATTTAATTAATCTGAATGCAATGTTTTTCTTGTCGTACCTGTGAAATTCCAGTTAAAAATTTTTCGAATTATTTTGAACCGCAAATTATTAGTTCCATTTTGGTTTAGGGCTCAACTTGTTGGTTGATCATTTCCAGTAAGATTTATCTAATTTTAAATTTATTAAGCCCACATTCTACCTACTAGACTACAGGGGCACCTACCTTTTACCAAATCAGACAATATTTAATTCCTCTTTTGCTTCAGAATGCAACAAAATTTATTTTCCAATATCCATATGGTTTCGTTAACATAAAACAAATATTTTGTTTATAAATATATAATAATTATAGTTATTTGACCTTTTTAATATTTTTTAGTAGTTAATTATGAAGCACTAGTTCATTATTTAATAAAAAATTTTTTAAAAAATAAATATTTTATTATAAAACAAAAACATAACAATAAACATACTTAAAATACGAATATGGAACCATCTTTAAGAGACATAATAGAAGTCCAGCCACCGTTAACCGGTTAAAACCAGTTTGCACATTTTCAAGTGTCGTTGTATTCCATCATCTTTTTCTTATATGAAAGTTTTCTGGCCATTTGCATACAACTGCCAACTTCTTATTTTGTAACAGTCTCGTGCATTTGCATAGGCTGCTTAATATTAATTAATTCACGTTGAATCCTTTCTGACAAATTTGTATTTGTATCAGTATTAGCCGAAATTATACTTTAAGATTTGAAACTTTCTAAATTAAGAAGTAAGCTTCCGTAATTTTAACAACATAATGAACAAAGCACAGATGTTACGAGCAGAAGCTAGTATAAATTAAGGTCTTCTCTACATTAAATAAAAAAAAAAATTAGCAAAACTTGTATTTTAAGTGATCACAGATATTACAGTAACTTTTCTTATTTTCTTTATTTTCAGTTCCATTTTTTTTATATTTGATTAGACAACAATATAACAATAACATTTAAGATGTCAATGAATAATTTAACTATTGATGGCGAATTCCGTTACATTGTCCAGTGGTTTAATGAATGGAGTGAATTACAACGCGATGATTTTGTTCCAATACTAGTAAAGTATTTAACGGGCTCTTGTGTCGATGACGATGATGATATTGATGAAGTAGCAGCATCAGTGACACCAGTAAATATGAATGGTTTGCCAAATGATCTTGAATTTAATGGAAGACCAATGTCACTATTTCAGTGCAGAGTAAGAGATTAACTTATTATAATTTTATAGTATTTATTGAAAACTGGTTACATATAATGTTTTTCATTTTAGATTAAACTTTTCAATCAATGGAATCGAAAATGGCCAACAGAGTTTAAAGAAAAATTGCAGCAAAAAATTACTGAAATAGATGGCAAAGTTGGTGAGAAAATAATGTTGATTTTAAACCCAAACAATTTAGGAAGCCTTACAAATGGTTATGCTTCCAAACATAGTCTGGAGAAGTTGAAAGAAACTGCACAAAACTCGGTTAATGTAGCCAATAGCGTATCAGATGCGGCGACAATAGTATTTAATGATCCCATGGCAGAAGTTTTAAATAACGAAACATCTGTCGATGACATTGAAACAAATGAAAATATATGCAGCAGTATTGAGCAACCGCTATTTAATAACACTCCTGATACAGATGATAATGATGTTGTTGCTGATGGCAATGGTATTAATGATAATAAAGCTTGTAGCAATAATACAAGTCATAACCATACATATAATGAATGTAGAGAACCTGTTGAGCAGGTTGAACAAATGCAAAATCTTCAAATTAATGAAGAAAAAGCAGAAACAGAAAAAGACTATAATGATTTTACAACAAATGTGGAAAAACAACAACAACCACTATCACCCGTAACAGTTGCCGTTAATCCGGTCGTTGTTACACAAACAATTTCTACAAATGCAGAAGTTCCTCTAGTTGTTTAAACGTGTTTGAATTTAGTATGCATTTACATTCATACAACCATATATACATTCATACAAACAAACTTATTTTGTTTTCTTATTTAATTTTTTTTTTTCTAAATGCAATCCACATTATTATGATCACCTTTACATTAAAAAATATGCCAGCTATTTGTATCGTGTGTTTTAAGCTATTTATAAAATAAAATCACATCTTGACTGTTTGTCATAGACTTATACGCACAAAAAACATTCCAATTAATGTTTAAATATCTATTTGTGGCATAAAAAATACTCAGTCGAAGACACAAAAAAAAAAGAAACTAATAAAAACCTTGAGCATTAAGTTAAAACTGAAATTATTATTGCACCTTGTTTTATTATTATTTTTCAATATAATTTATGTTAATCGTGTTAGATTCCTTTAAACATAAATATTTTATATTTTCATAAAAACTTTTTATAATCCAAAGCTGAAATGTAAAATTGTGGGAAAAGCATCACTACTGATCATATCAGCTCATCAGTAGATGAGGGGTTTTATATCTCATGCCAAATTGTTGAAATAAGAATTATATTCAACCAACAAAGCAAAAATGCCCTATTTAAGTTTTCGTCAGAGTCATTTTTTTAAAATTATTTTAAGAGACTTTTAGAAAAGTGTGCTATTTCTATTTTTTTGTGATTTTTTAAGCGGCCGTAAATGATTATCGTATACTTTACAAGCTGAATAACAAGCATATACAAATGGATGTGTCTGCAAAGTGTATACAAATTAGCATTTAAAACTTTTAATAAAATCAATGTTTATTGATAAGAATTGAACAGATTAGCAGAAATAATGAAATTTGCTACAATTGCGCTACAATAAAAAAATGAATAACAATTGAATTGACTTAATAACTACCAATACTGGAAATAATATATGTAGTTTGTAAAATCTATATTCATATACTTAAGTAATTATGTCAAGTATTTTATCCCAGTAGACAATTATGTATAGCTGTTGTTATTCCTTTCCGTCTTTGCTGGCTGTTTAATCGGTATGAAAGGCCAGCGTTTTCGACGGCTCAAGCCGTGTTTTAAACTATACTGTATGTTAACAACAGTATTTCATTTATTGGCGAAACCAATCCAAACAAGTTAATTATGTATAACGGTAAA
This sequence comes from Trichopoda pennipes, assembly GCA_030448955.1. Lineage (NCBI taxonomy): Eukaryota > Metazoa > Arthropoda > Insecta > Diptera > Tachinidae > Trichopoda > Trichopoda pennipes. The sequence continues at coordinate 12,619,529 of JASKUP010000088.1, forward strand.
AATAATTTGAAAAGATTTTAAAGACTTCTGAAATAATTTGAAAACGAAACATAATACAGTTATAATTTTTATATAGAATATTTTCGTCAATCGTAATTTTTCTAAAGCATATTTTAATCAGTCATAATTTCTCTATTTACAGTATACTTTTATTTCTTTTCCCTGGAATTAATTTGTTTAGCCAGTTTTTAAATTCAAATGCTCAAAAAATATATGATATGTGATCCAAGACGCAAGCTTACAAATTTTCGTAATTATAATATACAAAAATATCAATTAACATAAATTTATGAAAATATGTAATTCAGTGGTAGGTATGGCCATCCTGAAATCTGAAGTGCTGATTAAATATATATATATATATATATATATATATATATATATATATACTGTTGTAGCTCGAAATAATATTTTCTTAACAATTCTTTAAATAAATTTTTTCGTTTATATTTGCTACTGTGTTAATACATTATTTAATATAGTAGAGCATTTTTATTTCTTTTCAGTCAAACATCAGAAACACTTTAAATTTGTTTAATTAAAACAATTTTTAGCTGATTATAACAAACTGTTTGGAAAATTAAATGTTTTAATCATTTGATTTTGTGTTTGCTGGGATAATAAAGAAACACTATCGTGTTAACAAAAACTAAATGAAATGTTTAAATATTCATTTTTACTTTATTTCTTTTATACTACAATACGTTTTAAAGAAATGTGTTATTTATAAAATCATTATCATTTAAAACGTGAAACGATGCGGTGCTTTATAAAAAGGGTAGACTGGTTTATTTTAATTGCATTTTAAAAAAGGAAAAAACAAACAAAGTATATTAAAGAAATTTTTAAAAAATAAAAGCTTAAAAAATAAACAAATAAGTTTAAAGTAAAAAAAAACAACAAAGGTGTTATTTCAAAATGTTCAGTTACATTACCAAAATAAATTTAAATATTTGTTTTTATATCCTATTGATGAAATGTATTACAAAAGGTAATATAATGAAAGTGTATAATTTACTGAATAAACTGTAAAGACAATAATAAAAAAGTTTACAAAAAAGTACATAGTTTCCACTACAAAGTTGAGTTTAGTTTAAAATTCAAATTAGAAGTGGCCATAAAAATTAAAATAAACTAGGGCGCTCGAATTTTTGTCAAAAGAAATTAACAATGGTGCTTTTCGATGTAAAAGAGATTTTATACCATCTATATTTATAAAAATAATTAAAAAAAAGACTGGATGAAACGAAAACAATATAAGTAAAACTGTATAATAAATTCGAGATTAAACTTAAAGATAATGTAAAGACTGTTAAAAGCAGAACAAACAGAATGTTAGCTTACAAATGTTAAGCAACAGTGCTGTCAAGATTATATTCCAGTCCCAATAGGTTTTTCAGGTAAATAAATCGAAGCAGCAGGTTATATCTCCCGCAGTCTCGAGAGAAAAAAATGAAATAATTGTTGTATGGCAAATAAATGGATTTAGGTTGGTTTATAGAAGAGGAAATTAAAAGATTAAGATAAGGACTATACAGTTATATAAGGAAATCATGCTCAACGTATCCATCTTGTCTGATTAGTTTGAAGAGAGTGATTGATTACCATGACAACGTGAGGGCCAGAGCATCAGTAGTCGTGTACTTTCTAAATAAGATATATATATATATATATATATATATATATATATATATAAGTAGTAAGTAGTAATCAAAATTTGCAAGAAACCCTACGGTAGTATTTAAGTCGGTTCAATATTTTAAAAGCTGTACTGGCGTAAAAGTTGTCAATAATACATCGGAAAAAATAATACACAACGCATGTATGTTTATGCCTACCCTGCTGACATTTTAATGTAATCTACGTTAATTGTGCTAGATTCTTTGAAATAAATATTTAATGGTATTCTCACAAAATATAAATAAAGAAAATAAATAATATAAATATTGTTTTTAATTTAATCAATTTATTTTTTTACATTTTGAAAAAATATGTTTTCATAATTTGATAATATTGAAATTATTAGAAATTAGTTTTAATTTTTACAAAACTATTTTTCACTAATTTTTTTCATTTAAGTTGGGAAATTTGTTATAATTAATATGAACTGAACAATGAGTTGTTTTTAAAAACATATTCCTATTCCTATCGAATTTACATGAATAACAATAATAAATATGGAAAAAAGAACTGTTTTTAACAAAATAAAGACAATATTAAGGATTAGAAACTTTTTCACATACTCGAAAATTTTGTATTAAACAATATTAGTTTTGTGAATAATATTTGTATTTTATTTAAAACACAAGAAAAGTAATAAATTGACGGTAACGTTAAAAAAAACAATGAAAATTATAAACAACAAATTTAGCAAACAATCCAAATATTTGCTTCTGAACCACTGAATTAATTGGTAATAACAACTATCTTTTGAATTTATATTTGATTGTATATGGTTTGAATTTTAAAAGATCTCGCCACATAAAAATTAAGATGTCGTTATCCGCCGACAATATAAAAATTTGTTTCTGTTAAGGTTCCAATTGTGGGTTCATCAGTAAAACTTAATAGAATCTAATTTAAAATTGACCACGGTTGAGTATTCCTCTCAATACGACGATTCTGTACCAATGCAAATTTTCAAAAACACGACTGCAAGTACGCTAAAAATTACCAATCATTTTAAGATTATACACTCATTTAAGATGTAAAATTAAATCACGTATTTTTGTACATACTTTTTGATATAAAAAGCACTTCATAATGAATAGCAATTATAAAATTTAAACAATAATAAAAAAACAATAGAAACAACAAATGGAAAAAATATAAATATTTATGCAAAAATACAATTTTTTGATACTAAAAACTTTCCAAATCAAATAAAATTTTAAAAATAATAAATATACAAAACAATAATAACGACTTTTAAAGTTATTTTCGAAATTTAAAATTGAAAGATTTTCAAAGTTAGGATAGTGATTAAATTGAGAACAATATGAAGATAATACCGTTTCTTGTAAAATAGTATTACTCTGTATTTTTGATCTGAATTATGTCCTGATATCCTAGTTTTTAATTCATACTTTAATTTTTCGCAACGTTTTATCATAAAAATGTATGCTTGAATGCACATGTAAAATAATGTTACGGATGTGTCTTGCTTAAGTTTTAAAATAAAATAATTAAGCAATAAAGCGAACTACTGGTTACAAGCTGTCTAGAAACTTTATACACAAACAACAACAATTTGATATGCTGTTTACTAACTGCGTAGAAATTTTATACGCGAAAGCAACAATAAGCATGTATGCTGTTTACCATCTGCGTAGTTTTCTAGGAAACATTTTCTACAAAAGGCAACAACAAATAATCAGTGTAAAAGTAAACCTCATCAAGTAAGGACGTGCATTTTAAGTAAATCGTTCTGAAGTGTAGTTAAAGTAAATAAAATTTGTATTTGGGTACGGTTTTACGTTGACCCTCGTCAAATTTGGTTTGTGAACAAACCGGTTTCGGCTATTTGCCATCTTCAGTGTTCCCTTTGTACTTTTTGTAATTTATAGAGTACTTTATACTTTATAGAGTATAAAGAGAACACTGAAGATTGCAAATAGCCGAAACCGGTTATTTCACAAACCAAATTTGACGAGGGTCGACGTAAAATCGTACCCAAATAAAAATAAATTAAACCCCGCCGGAAAATATATGCACATATCATAAATAAAATTGTTATAAATTTAAAAATTCTAAAAACTGGTGTTTTTTATTTTGCAATAAAGAACTCACAACAAAACGTTTGTAAAAGGTATAAATGTAACTATAATATTGTCTTCATGTTTGTTATTTTCAAAATTAGATTTTATTTAAAAATTGTTTATGTCAGGTAATTGTATGTATGCATGTTTTTATAATTAAAATATTGTTTTCAATTTGCTATTTCTATTGTTTTTGGTATGTTTTGTTTTTTGGAGAACAATTTTTTTGATTTTGTTTGATAAAAAATTTCAGTTATTGATTCATATAAAAAGGACCTTATATAAAATTGATTTAATTTATATAAGGTCCTTGTGCTTAAAAAAATATTTTTATTATATATTTTCAAACTTTTTTACAAATAAAATATTTTTACTGTTTTTTTATAAAGTATTTTTATTTTATAGTTTGAGTTTTTTTGAAATAAAAAATAAAATAAAATCCTCTGGATCTAGCTTAAGTTCGTTATGTATTTTATACAGAAAATAGAAAGCATTTAACAATTTTTGTTTGTATTTTTTTCGAGAAATTCAATTTTTTTTGTTTCAATGTGTCAATTTAAAAATTCTTTTTGTCCTGTCACATGAAATTGAGTTCCCTTAAATTATTTAAAAACGAATTGTCAAATCGTCTATACATATTTATATCGATTTTCAATTGAGTATTGGTTATACTTATAATTATGTTAAGGCAAATTTCAAATTAATGAAAAATTTTACTTTATTACTGCAATAATCCAAAACCATACAAGTATATAGTATAAATCTATCACTCTTCTCATGCTAATTATCAATTGAATAAAGCAGGATACAGTTCTATTAAAAAAAAAAAACAAATTACAATCACATTTTGGATCCATATGCTGTAGTTCAAGAAAATATTAAAATAAACTAAAAAAATGAAGATTGCACCATTTCAATATTTAGAAAGACTTAAGAAACAAACTTTCATAAGAAAAGATACAAGAGAGAGGTCTCTCGAAGAAAAGACTTAAATAACAAACCTGCTTTTTTCTTTTGGTGCATTTAAATAAATAAATAATGTGTACATTTTTTATTTCTTTTTTATAGTTAGCGCATTTCCAGCTCAAAGCTCTTCTTCATGTAATTGTGTTTTATTACAGTCCTGTGAAACTTTTAAAACATTTATCGACAGCACATCCAACGACACATATATTAAAAATGTCATAGAAAATGCGGTTTGCTTTTTCGATGGTTTAAACATATTCGTTTGCTGTCCCGAAAAAATTGAACATAAACGAAATATTAAGCAGAGACCTGAGTTAGATTATTTAGATGAATTAACAGGGCTTAACTGTCCACCTTCATTTGGCAAAGAATATGACTACGATGAATATTTAGAAAAGCACGAAAGCAAACCAAAATATACTCTCCATTCACAAAATTCATATAGTGATTATGATGGCGTCCATACTAATCATGACGATGATTATGAACCGTTTTCATTTCCTCATGATAATGGACATTCTCAATACCATCAACATGACCATCATCATTATCATCATCATCATCACGACATGCATACTCCTTTTTTTCCTCATACACATACATACCACAATTATCCTGTAGAGAAAGTTACCCAAAGTTCTGCAAAGAAAAAGGACAATAGTTGTGGAATACTTCCTTCAATTTTTGATAATAGCAATGAAGTTTACCCTTGGATAATACGTTTGGCTTACTTAAACACAAGTAAGTAATCTTCTAAATATTATGCTTCATAAATAGTATAAGACGGTTTTAACGATTTTAGCGATTTATTATTTGTTTTCATTTAGCACGGCAGATATTGAAATAAATTACATAAAATCAAAATAAAAAAAAGCACTTTAAGAAATTTGACCTATTTTGTGACTGCACCAATTTTCGTAATTATGTTTTTAATTTTATATTTGATAGTTTTCCTCCTAATGCGATAAACATCTGTTTAGCATGTACTTTTAAAACTCATGCTCACACCCTCACGAAAAACATTTTTAGTCACGAATTTTCATATATTCTCACTAAAAAATACACTTGGCCATGAACATTCACGATGGAAAAATCCTTTATTAAAAATGATTTAAAAATCCAAATCATTTAAGTTAAAATCCAAAAATATTTAATTTAATCTAAAATCTCATGCACAACGTTACTCAGTTGCAAAGTTACCACCACACCCAGGCCAAATATCATGATGCTTCGGCAAAATTCCCATTTGGCCGGTGTCATTTTAAATTCACTAGAACATTTTTTTAAGTTTTCAGTTGCTTTATTTACATTGACCATAATTGATGAAATGGATCGGCTAGCTTTATTAGCTAATGTTTCTTCAGGTTTTTCTACATCTGCCATTTTAGGAAATATTGTATTTGCGGCTCTGTAAATAATATTTTAAAATACAAAATTGTTTATTGCTTAAGGTGAAGTTTCTTAAATATTTCGAAAGAAATGTAATATATAAAATTGGCCTTTTTATATTGCACTGTATTCAAGTTTCACAAGATTACTCTTCTTTAAAAAAGCCCACAAATTTGGCAGATTGTTTGAATAGAAAATATTATTTTGTTTATTTGAGCTCTTTTCATTCTGTTTTCTACCTTACATATAAGTGTAAGGTATGCCAGCACATAAAGTAAAGTAGCTCATTTAAATAAACCTTTTAAATAAATGTGTGATAATGTTTGAATCTGTTCCATTTTGAAAGAAACACAAGTTCATTTAAAAGAGTCTGCTATTATCAGCTAGCAGCCAAATTTTGTTGTAATGTAATTTTGTCCAATCTTAAGAGTGTTAAAAATATTATTATTTTCAGGGCTTCATCCACTGAAGCCGCATAAATCAATCATAATTTTTTATATTAAGTTTTGGTAATAAAAAGCATCTATTGTAATGGCTTGCTTTTACCATTAGGTTTTTAAACTTAGCTATGAACAGTGAGAAATATCTTTTACAATAATGTTCTCCCCCTATCTGCAATTAACAATCTTTTCAGAAACATGTCTTGACACATATTTTCCGTGATTTGTTTTTGTTTTGAAATATGGCTGCATAAAATATCCTTATATTTACATTTTGGACACAATTGCGCCTCTTACGTATATATATATATATATATATATATATATATATAGAATTACTAGCAGTGTCAGAAATGTATATTGATAGTAATGACGACATTCAGTAAATTATATAAAAATATTGGAAGTGCTAGAGCACTTGCGGCCATTTGTATACAAACATATTGTTACGAACATATAGTTACGAATGTATCTTGCTTAAGTTTTAAAATAAAATAATTATATAATAAAGTGAACTACTGGTTACAAACTGCGTAGAAATTTTATACACACACAACAACAATTTGATATGCTGTTTACTAACTGCCTGGCATGCAAGAAAAAAATACATGTATGCTGTTTACCATCGCAACGCGCAAGCAAAAACCAATTTTACAACAACAAACATGCATGTTGTTTACCATCTGCTTAGTTTTCTAAGAAACCCTTTTCTACAAAAGACAACAACAAATATTTTGAAATATTTTGAAATATCAGCATAAAAATACACAGAGACATACAGGCGCCTACACCTAGCATAAACAACATACAACAACAAAATGTGATACAAAGGGGTAGAAGATTCTTAAATCTTTTAGACTTTAAATGGACAAATATAAATAGGGCAGTGCCTGAGTGGATAATCAGTCAGTGTAAAATTAAACCTCATCAAGTAAAGACGTGCATTTTTAAGTAAATTGTTCTGAAGTGTCAACTTTGTGTAGTTAAAATTAATAAAATTCTTATTAATTTAAAAACTCTTAAAACTGATTTCATTTATTCTGCAATAAAGAATTCACGACAAAACATTTATAAAACGTATTAACGTAAAAATATGAATTTAGCAATTCGATATTTCTTGAACTCGTTTATATTCATGTTATACGCATTATTTAGGCCTCAAGTAGGCTAAAATAATCCAAATTTTTTCACCATTTTTTCATGTTATATGCGTTATTTAAGTCTCAAGTAATGACATATGGCTGTGAAGTTTGGTATCGTAATAGTGCCAAAATCTATATTTAGAAACTTCAAACCATTCAAAATAAGAATTTGAAAGCCGTTTTTAATCTACCTCGCAGATTTTCCACGAGGCGTCTACACAGAGAGTTTAAGCGAAAAATGCTGAATGACGTTTTTAGTACAAAAACATTAAGATTCGAAGACAGGTGCAGATTTTCAAGTTTTGCAATAAGAAATTTGATTAATTAACTCTTCTTCACTATCTCTGCGAAGAGGTTGCTGAAGGGGGTGAAACAAAAATTTCTTTAAAACACCAAAGGTTTTTTCTATCTTTTTGCCTTATATTGTTTAATATTATTTAGTTGATATTTTCTTTTTTTAATTATCCTTGTTTTTATTTGTTGTAATACGTTATGTAAAATCTCAAATTTATATGTATTAAAATTAAGAATAATTTTAAACTGATTTGTTGATAGTCAATAAAAACTAAAACAAAAAACGTCTCAAGTAAGCTAAAGAAATAATCGAAATTTTTTCACCAATTTTTTTTTTCGTTTTAATACAAAATTGATTTTAAAACAAATTTGAAACCTCATTTTTATTGAATGTGTCAGAAAAGGTTTTGAGTGTTTATTGTGACAAAATGAACAACTGAAGAGAATTTTTCGATTGTATTTCGGACTAAAAAAAAAGCATCTTTTGAAGAATACGTGTAACTTACTTTATTAGATATCAAGTTGGAATAATAGCTACTAAGTAATAATAATAATAAGATAATGTCATGAAATTTTTAAATAAAACATTACTTATTAATCTATGTACCTCATTCCATCATTTACGTACTTTATTTTTATTTAAAATTTCCATACGGAAATCAAATCAGTCATTTATTTGTATTCATATTAAAGATGACATCTATTTTATTTTCCATTTAAAGAGTATTAACTTAAATTTTCATGTTTTATTGTCTTTCGTTATAAATTTGCAAACTTGGCAGTTTTATAAACTTGTGCTTTTTAATTATAATTTCAGCTAGTCGAACAATAAGTTATCGTTGCATGGGAACCGTTATAAGTGATCAACACATTTTAACAGCCGCCCATTGTGTGGATAAATTAGTAACTGATTTACGATTGTAAGTAAACAATTGGATGTTATGGTGTATCGAAATATAATTCAATTCCAAGATTTTTGCAGAATATATGTGCGAGCAGGTGACGAAACATACTTTAATGATATTCAAATTTTAGAGACAATTGTACATCCAAACTATAATGAACCACTATTCAACAACGATGTGGCAATTTTAAAGCTGGCAATTACCTCCAAGAATAATGGTAAAAATTTAATATTTTTTCTGTGTTATCATGTTATGTATATAACTAAAATATTCTTTAAAAGGTTCTTTAATACAAATTTGCTTACCAAAAAATAATAGTGAAACCTTATCGGGTGATATGGGAGTTGTCGCCGGTTGGAGCAGCAGTGGTAAATGAAATATATTTTATTTATTTTGCAATTACAACAAAGAAAAATAAATAATATTAAATATTTTATACAGAAAATGACATTTGAAATATTTATTTTAAACAGGTATTTCAGAAATGAAAAGCTCTACAATACGTTATATAAATTTACCCATAATGAATAACACAGAGTGTGCCATACTTTATGCTAGATATAGCGAGAATTTTGAAAACAACATAGTTATAACACCAACTGAGTTTTGTGCCAAAGCACAAGCCATGAATGATGTGTGCGAAGGTAAATTTAAAGACAAACTACTCTTTCATAAATAGTAAATTTTATATTTCTTTTTTTTTAGGTGACAGTGGTGGTCCATTTATGAAACGTTCTAAATCTGCACGTTATACTCTATTAGGTATTGTGGCTTTTGGCCCAAAAACAAACTGTGGTCAGTCTAACTTACCTGGAGTTTATATGAAAGTTAGTTCCTATGTTAATTGGATTAAAAACTTTATTCCATAAAAATATTAACGCAATAAAAGTTTTATTGATTTAGTTATTTCCGCCTTATTTTTGGTTTAGAACACCAACCATTAAAACAGGGGGGCATGGTGTTGATTAGGTATGACTGAAAATTCTCTTTCTGAATTCAAGAGCACTTTTACAAAATTTGCATAGCTTGTGGGATATTCGCCGCTTCCTTTGCTGGAGCAAATTTAAATACAATGACACAATTACAAAAAATTGTTGTAACAGCAAACGTCCACGAATATATAGCAAGCCTTACGCGGTCTAAAATATTCTACACTATTTATTGCCAAAATCCATATTTACACCTGTTTGAATTTTAAATTTTATAAAAAATTAAATTGGGTATCAAATAGTAAAAAAATAAAAAATTAAATAAAAAACAAGGCCTTCCCCTGAACATACCTCCACCATTAGTAGACCAATTTTACTAACTGCCAATAGCAAAATTCTCGAAATTACATTGCATTACATTTTCTGTAGCTCATCGTTAAATTAACTTTTCTATGTGAAGAATCCAGATTTATATACTTTATAAGGTCGCATAAGAGTTTCATAGAAATTGCAATGAAATGACAATCTTATAGCTCTGGTGAAGGATATAAAAATCCTTCATAAAAGTTCAACTTGTCGTAATATTATGATATTAAAAAAACAGTTCATGTTATTTGCTAAGCTGAAAATATAGGATTTTCAAGGTGGAATTGAAATTAGTAAAATATGATATTGGAAAAAATTTTAAATCAACAGCTAAAATAAAAATTACTAAAAAATTCAGTTATCGCAACAAATATATGAAATCGATTTTTGCTTTTTATTTTTTAAAAAATTATACATATATTTGATTCACATGTTTTTAGTAACAAAATAAGAAATATAATAATAATTTACTTTTTGTGTTTAAATCATGCAAAATTTATGCAATAAATATTTTGATATTCTCATAAAGTACTTAATCTGATGAAATGTTTATTAAAAAAAAGCATGAAGAAATGTTTATTATCAGGAAGATGCCAACCAATTGTTTGGCGAAATATCGAGAAATAAAAAAAGACCAAGTGCTTATTTAATAAATTATTAATTAAATTAAAAAGTGCAAATAACTATTATTATTATATATTATCAAAAAATTTATTTATTATTAAAAATCATTTTCAGTTTTATTCGACCTTTTTTTATTTCTATTAAATCTTAATCCTTTTACACGGTCCTTTAAATTATAACGATTTATTTTTTCTCTCGATATTTCGCTTTCCTGTGGAAAGCTTCTTCAGGAAATTATTTTTTATATTTTCAAAAACAAAAATTATAACAATTTGAAAAGAAAAAAAAATTTTTCACAGGAAAGCGAAATATCGAGAGAAAAAAATAAATCGTTATAATTTAAAGGACCGTGTAAAAAGATTAAGATTTAATAGATTATTAAAAATCTATTTATTCACAAGATTTTACGAAAACAAAAAAATCCAAATTCCTAGCAAAAATACAGTAATGAATTAAAATTTATTTTAATTATACTTGTATGCTTCTACATTGCGAATAATTTTAATTAAAACAGCAACAAAAACTACATAAATCGACAATTAATTTAAAAATCCCAGTTACTTTTCCATCGATAAAATATCAATAATTAATGCAAAATGCATTTTAGATAATGCAGATGATCACAATTTACACATTTTACAAATTACAAAATATGTGTGGTAACTCTAAATTGTTATTGGAATTACCTCATTAAAAATAACCGTAGTTGATCAATAGTATAAGTAAAAAATAAACAAATATATTTAGCCTAACCAGTTCGTATTAAAAGTTTAAACGGTTTAAACACGCAAATAAAACACAGACGGTTTGTTGTACCAGCATCACAAATAAAAACCACTCAAAACAAGAAGACTAATAAGCGAAATGAAGAAGAAACAAAAAAATATATAAACAAAAAAGAATGAATTATTAATTTTTTTTTATATAAAATTTATCAAAAAAATTTTGAATTAATTACAATTTATACCAGAAACTCACTGACCATTAGATAAGCAAATTAATAAACAATTTTATTAATTATTTTACCTACAAATTGTGCTGAACTACTTAACAGAACAAATGAATATTAAAATAAAATATTATTAAATTGATTTCATTAAAATGAAATATCTGGCCAAAATGCCAAGAATCAAGGGATTTTTTAAAATACTCTTTATTTTATTAATTTTAATAAATTCAACTTTTTCACGTAAGTTAATATTTTATGAACAAATAATTGATTTTATGACGTTTATTAAAACGAGCTTTAATAATAATACACCAATTAACTCTGTTTGAATACTGAATATTTTCGTCCAGCATGCGTGCTGTTTTCAATTTTTACACTCTCTAAATTTTCATATGAATGAATCAGACTGAATATAGAATAAACGTTTGCTAAAAACGAACATATGTAAGTCTAAACATATTTTATCACTTGTGCTATAAGACTATCTGAACCCGTAATTGTTAAACTCATTTGAGAAATAAAGTGGTGTTGTTGTGAGGCAAGTTCGACTTTTAGGAAGAGCAAGTTTGCCAACAACGCAATTTATGGGACAACACATTGTCAAAAAGTTGTATGTCGGTTGGTATACACAATTTTTACATTGTACCAATTGTACTAAACACATTTTCTTCGTGATATAAATTATTAAATAAAAAATAACAGGTTGTAAAATTTTAACTTAAAGATCTTTAAGAAAATTCATTTAATGTAAGCTTTTACATAAATCTTAAGGATGACTGCAAATATTGAGAGCAAAAGATTACCACCTATAATTTCTGTCTGACAAAAAAACAACAACAAACCAGTTTTGGTTTTAAAATATTTTTTTTTTTTTAATATTTCAATAGTCACGGCGAATTAGAAAAAATCGGACAATATGTTTGCCAAACACCTGTGCAGATGTATATATCTGATAGGTATCGCTTGGTCTACACAAACTGTTACGAATATTTTTTCACCTACCAAAATTTAAGTCATACAAAAGATGTTAGTAACGAGAAGCGAATTTATAGTAGATATCAGACAAAGGGGATAATTTTTACTTATTAGATTTCTTATTATCAAATATTAAAAAAAAATTTTTCACTCTAGCTTCATTCTAAGCAGAGCAAAAACATTTTGTGTCGTATTCGGCAATATAATCAAAATATTTTAAAAATATAATTACAATACAGAACAAAATAATAATAGGTTGTATTTGCTTTTTTTTTTAAATATACATAACTCTGAGTTTTCGTGAAAGTGTAAAAGTGTGAATGAAAAGTTATGTAACAATTCCATCAATATTTTATTAAAATTAATTTACTAACATTAAAATCAAAAATTTCAATAACGCAAGGTTACTGTGTTTTATTCATTAAGTTTAAAATTTATATTTTTAATTACAAAAAAAAACTAGTTTCACTAATATTTTTGCAATAAATATTTTTTGTGCAAAATAATAAACATGATAATGTTATTTCGTCATTGGCTAATCAAATGTCGACGCTTGCCTAGCCAACTGGCTTAACGTGCATTTTGCAGCGAAATAAGTAACAGACTTTCTTAGTCATACTTAATCTTGTTTTGAAATTTTATGCTTGTACGTATTACAGTTAAAAAAATAATATTAAACACTTTCAATCATATCATATAGAATTAAAATAATTATTTATAAATAAGGACTGTTTCATATAATTTGTAATGTTTCAAATGAGAGTTAAGTCATTTCGTCTGCAATTCTTTTGCAGTAGATTGGAATTTAAAAAAATCCCACCAATTGACATATTAAACATGTAGGAAGATTAAATGCATGATTTATATTATTAAAAGCTTTATGTTACTTTAATATCAAGGAAGAATAAAAATTAGTAATTGCTTATAAAAATTGACAATGCAAGAATTGTTTTGTTTTATTGACCTAAAATCATGATTGCCAGAATTTTTCCCCTCCCCTGAAATCGACTAAAAAAACCCTGAAGTTAAGCTTTTTTTCTATAAAATCCCATAAACAATTGCGTATTAATCCTATGTTACACAAAAATCCCGCGAAACCAAAAATTTCCGCAATTACAATAAGTATTAATTATTATTAAACTATTATAATTACACAATTTATATTGGAGATGAGCGGTGTAGCAGCACAGGTAATTTAATCACTGTGATTACATAGTCACTGATCACTACAGTGACTTAATTATTAATAATTAAGTCTTTGATAAACGTATAGAAGCATGCTAAAATTTTATTTTACTTTTGGCAGACAAAACCTATCTATTGTCTCTTTTACTCTTTCATAAATCAAAATGGTGTTATTGCCTTTTGCTTCTCGTCATCATAAATAATTGCAATTTAAAAACTTTACCATACTTAAATGTACGTGCTACTCTTTATCAAAAACAATTCTAATTTGAAAGCTTTCCATACTCAAATTTATTTGAAAAAAAACACTTTCAAGATTTGAAAGTTCTATTCATAAAATAATGTAAAAAATACAAAATCAAATCTCAACTCAAACACTTTCAAAAAATGAATTTTTAAAGAAAATTGATTCAATTGATCATTTAATCAAATACATTGATTCCCAAAAAAATTTAAAGAAATTTCACAACTTAAATTTCTAAAAATAAATAGAACAGAAATCAGTTTTTTATTGCAGCTATACAACAACGATGTTATTTAAAAATTACGAGATTTATGTTTCCTAGTTGTTCATATAACAAGCGATCACTATATAAAGGAACGTTGATTTAAAAGTCACTCCGCACTAGTAACTACCTTCCTATAAAATAACGGTATCGCTCATCTCTAATACATATCGTTAAGAGAAAGAAAAATTTGTATTTAAATTGAAATTTTAAAATGACCCGATTATTTCAAATAATTTCAGAGTTTTACTTTGTAGGAAGGTACATTTGAGAATAACCAACCAGATAATTCTCAGAGTGTCCTTTCCGTAATAAGCAAATGATATCCATGTATGTAAATATATTAAATCAATTCATATAGATTCCAACATATTCATATCGTTTTCGTTAGATTTTTCATGGTGTCTAAAGTAAATAGTTTTAATACTTCAGCTAACGGTTAGTACCTTTTACAAAATTTATAACTGTAACAATGATTTCACCCTGTTGCAATTTTTATTTAAAATAACATTGTGCATTTACAATGCTTGCAATACGCCTTAGAACTGAGCCAAGACGAAATAATCCTCTAATCTAGGTAAAATTTCCCCAATATGACAGAACTGCCTAATGCTATGTTCACACCTAGCGTATTTAACATCTCAATCGTGTTTAAGCATTAAACACGTCGATTTTGAGATGTTTTAACATACATTGACGTGTTTTGTTAAACATCTCAAATGAGTTGTTTTTGATTTGATGTGCTAAGTGCGTTTTTGCCCCTGTATGCTAGTAGGTAGTGTAATTAGCTAATTTGTCTGGGGTTTGGGTTTGATTCCCAACTAAAATGGCTGTTTTCACTAAAAAATCATTTTTAAGGTAAAAAAAAGTAGATAAAACGTCAGCCTTAAACATCTCAATTATAGTGTAAACGGCGGTGTTTAAATTTTAAAACATTTTGCTTAAATGCGTTCAAAAACACTAGTGTGAACTTAGTATAAATTTCAAATTTCATTGACAAATTGAGCGCCAAGCGGTTTTGATGAAAACCTTTCCAAACCTTTAAGTGTGTGTATTAGTGAAAAAAAATGTACCCGTAGTTCATTCTGCGCCTTACTTTTTATTTTGCTTACGCTTTTTGGTGTCGTACATTTCTATACGCTGCACACTGTGGATTTTTGTATAGAGGTGAGAAAAAAATATATTTGTCAAAAAATGTAATGATTTTCATCACAAATTTAGTTTTATACAATTTAGTAATACACAAAAGTAATCAAAATAAAGAAAGTTAGAGAAATGTCGATCGTTAGCTGCAATGTAAAAAGCCATAACTAACAAAAAAATTTATTATTTATTTTAAATCTATTTTTAATTTGTTATTCTAAAAGAGCCTTAACTTTGTCGCTTATAATACTATCCTTTTTCTGGCTAAATGAAGGCGTCAAATGTGAAATCATGGGATCTGATGTTACCATCATTCGGTGCATAATATCTTTTATCATGGCAATTCGACTGCATTTTCTGGAGTGTCTAAGGCGATATTTTTTATAGCCTTCAGGAAAAACACACTTTTCAATTATATCTTTTTCATGAATCAGAATTTTGTGAAGTGTAGGTGGCATATTGTACCACTCGTACAGTGCAACAAACTCTTTTGCCGTCTCCAAACAAAAATCACCAAATTTTTTTGGATCTACTACCTCGGTGATTGTTATAGCTTTGAGAATTATCGAAAACCTCTTGATTATGTTTTCATCTATACCCGTTATTTCGGAAATCAAAACAGGATTAGCAAAGAGTCTTCGTGACGTATTTTCTCAATTTGTCGTACTAGAGCCTTGCTTAACAGTATCAACCTGTATTCCTATTTTCTCTTCAAGTTCACTCTTTATCAAACATTTTTGGGCTTCTTTTATCGAACAAGTATTTGAGTCGACTCTCCCACGTTTAAATTCAATATTATAAGCTGCATGCAAAAAACACTCCAAATTGCAGTGCTTGTTCATTTACGGGCATAGCTAGAACATTCATCGATTTTCATGAGTTATGTCTCATTTTGTTCATAGGTTATACGACTTTACGTGAAAGTAATAGGACTTGACACTTTTTTTACCGTTTTGGATTTTTTATGAATTAAAAAAAATTAACTTTTTAGGCAAAAAATATTTTTTTTTTCTTCATACATTTATTTATAACTTCGAAACTGTTGCTTATGTAGCAAAACGTTATATAAGCAGATGAAACTACTTGTAATTCTTGATTTTTCTAAATTTGTTTAAGTAAAGTCCGACTAGTGGTTCTTGAGTTATGTTAAACAAAAGGGCCTTATCAGAATTGAGTCGCGAACAATCAGCTGAAAAATATTGTACTGTTTAATGCAACAAATTGAGAGGTGGCAGTTGAAATTGATTAAAAATGTAAAAACAGATATGAAACAATGTATTAGTAGTGATTTCCAACTGGAAAGTATGGCTAAAATTGCACGTCCAAATGTTTGGAGAAAAAAGAGATTTTTTTTATATGTTCATAAAAATAAAGAAACAAAAAAAAATGAAGTCTCTGCAGAGTTTATTTTTTCAATTTTAGTGTACTGAAATATCCTACTTTAAATAAAAAATAAGAAGAAAAACGTTAGCTCACATAATGAAATAATATTCGTTTTGAAATTCTTAGGTTTAAATTAAGTTGATTCAGTAAAACGTACAAGTTCTGAGCTTGAGACGGCTATAAAAAAAACTAGCAGTCAGATTGGAGTAATTCTTTTTGATTTGACTGTGCCATTTAGTCTACAATTTCAAAATATCATTGCATATTGCATGAAGAGTATGTTGACAATTTGACTTTTTTCCGCGAAATTCCCAGTGTGCGCCGTGGCACTATACGAAGGGTATGTATTTATAAAAGTGCTGTCTCTTCTTGTTTTTTTTCTTTTTGTTTGTTTTGCTTTTTAGTTTCCAATTAGAAATTCAAAATAAAAAGTAAATAATTAAAACGTCGAAAAAAACGTTATGAGTGAGGGAAATATTAGAAGCCTTGACGGAGAGTGATGAAGATTTTCCTAATGACGATGCTTTTGATCGGATCCAAGGAAAATCGATGTCATACATTTGATGAAAACTAAATTCTCATCGCCTCAAAAGACATTTACGTTTACTAGAAAATCTGGTATCCAATAAATTTTTTTATGAGATTTTTCCTGCTGTAAGACATAACCGTCGTAACTAGATCTTTGAGAAAAAACAATGGGTACCGACAACCAAACTTGAAATTCAAAAGCTCTAGGACTTCTTTTATGAATTGGCTTGGTGACCGTTGGGTCTCTTTCCGATTATTGGTCAAGATATCACCTATTTAACTTTACCATTTCTGTGAAAAACAATGTCCCGAAATCGTTTTCAGTTGTTATAGAACTTTGCAGATATAAGTTGTATTATTTTAGGTGACCGACTTTGGAAAAGTCCAACCATTGTTAGATGTACTCCAGATGCAACACCATAAAGCTTATGTACCAAGGGAAAATATTGTTATTGATGAAACACTTATTCCTCCTTGGAGAGGCATACTTGTTTTTCAACAATACATTCCCAATAAGGCTCATCCGTATGAAATAAAATGGAAAGATGGATTTACTTGTTTAGTGAAAATATATTCTGCTAAAAGAGCTTTAGGGTAAGAGAAGTTGACTTAGCAAAAAATATTTGTGAATATTTAATCACTGAATCGAAATAAGGTCGTCATTAGACGTTGATTACTTTTATACCAACTACGAACTCACTTTACCGGCACTCTATACGCAAATAAAAAAGGTGAATTCGTGGCCCAAGAAGATGAAAAGCAAACAGTAGTGCTAAAATGGAAGAATAAGCGAGATGTCAAAATGCTTTTGAAGCATGATCCAGTGATGATATTTAAAATCAAAAAGGTGATCCAAATATGCCATTAACTAGTAGAGTAAGAAGACGCAAAAGTTTAGCTACGGAAAACCCGTCAGATATCATTGAATGTAACAAAGGAAAAGCTGGTGTAGATTAATCAGACATACTGGTCTCATATGGTAGCACCCTACGCAAGGTTCCAAGTGGTATAGGAAATTGATAATTGAATTATAACTTTTTTTTTTTAAAGAGAAGTAGCACTTCAGGCAACAATGCCTATATAGTCAAGTACCGTGCTACATTCTTTAGGAAAGGGATAGAGAATAGATGCGACAGGTGGTGAAAGTAGAAGAACAGTTGGAAACTAACTGCCGAATAAGATAGCTCAGTCACCAGTGACCATGCCTTCATAACTGAGCAGCTCCACCGACAGTCAATTTTTATTTTTGTAGTGAAAAAAAACCAAGGTCTTCGTTGGGAATCGAACCCACAACCCCAATACTGACAAGCTAGTACACTACCTACTAGCCTACAGGGGCACCTTAGTCTCTCAATAGCAAACTCGTATATTGTTTATAACAAAATTACAAACAAACACATCAACATACGCTAATTGCGTCAACGTGAAGCTAATGGCCTTTTGGATCTGCCATCTTGGCAACCAGTAAGCCCCAGAAAACATAACTAAAAGAGTAGATGACAACGATAAAGCCATTAGATGTGCTTATGTTCTGTGTTACGCAACTGAAAAAAACAAACTGAACCGAAAAACGCCCCAATATCCCCCACTTGCGCCTATAGTGTTTCCCAAAATACGCCCACCGAAAACAGTAACATGTGTACTTAGTTTTTCACTTTCAAAAATAAATATAGTATTGAATTACTTTGTCTTAATAAAAGTTAAAGAAATACATTTCATTCATTTTTCTCATAAAACCGCTAAAATTCATCCTAGAACAATGAATGCTTTATTTAAAAATCACAACAAATTTCACTCATTGTGTTAAAATCGGTTTGATAGACTTTAATTCCGGTTTTTTGCCCTTCAAATAAGCATTTATGTTGTAAAGTTTGTTTTTTTTTTTTGGCTGCGGCAACACTAATTAGAAGCAATCTGTTAATTTCTTAAGCTTAAAATAAAATTACCTTAATGACGAATTAATTAATTCATTTGTTGTAATAAAATTTGTAATATTTATAAACAATATTTTCATTTGCTACAACCCTTTGGAGGAATTTTGGGACCACATGTTCCTCGACATGGATATTTTTTTATGCAGTCAATATATTTTTTTTATTTTATTACATAAAAATGTATGGCTTCTCTTTATTTAAAAAACATTGTATTTTATTGTAAAAAAAATATTACAGAAATAATTTTTCCTAATGAAGAAGTTGATGTACCAAATTTTGGCCGTTGTGTAACACCCAATCGAGAAAGAGCTCTATGTATTATGCTGGAAAATTGTAAATTTCTTTATAACATTTTAGTCACATCACCTTTAAGAGATGCTGATAGATTGTATTTGAGTCGCAGTCAATGTGGTTATCAAAATGGCAAAGTTTTGGTAAGTTTTAAGAACATTTTTTATATAATTTAACTTTAATAGAAATAAATAATTTAATAAATAAGTTTTTATCTTTTTATATAAGTGTTAAATTCAATTGAAAGACTTATAAAAAGACAAATACTGATTTATTAAAGAAGAAACAAGGTCGAATAAAAAGTTATAAAAAAATAAATAATTTAAATAACTGAAGTACTGATTATGCTTTCATAAAAAAAACCTTGTATTATGTTATATTTATTCATTCAACCTGCCACATAAATTAACTCATAAAGCGTATTTTGCAGTTTAAAAAACTAATGAACCTCCAGTAATAAAATGTTTCATGAAGTTTTGATCAGTGACCTAAATAAGCACATAACTAAACACTAATAATAGCCTTAAAATATAGTTATGGGCCACAATTTCGTTCTAAAATAATTGTGTGCTTTTGTTATTTTATGTTTCAATAATCAATAATATGAAAATATGTATAATTAAACAGTTAAATAAATAAATGAAAACAACTTTTGTAGATTTGTTGCCCTGACCGTTATCGGAATATGGCCTCTGAAACTGTGTCCCCTTCAATACCACCCCAAAATGTTCAAAATTTATTACCCCTGCCTGGTCAATGTGGTAATGTTTTATCTAATCGAATTTATGGTGGCAATAAAACAAAAATTGATGAATTTCCTTGGATGGCATTACTAGAATACACAAAAGGTAAAAAAATAGAATTTTTATGAAGTTACTTCACCTTTAAGATATAATTTTATATAACTTGAAAAAAACACTCGTAGAAGACGAATCAATTACCACGTAGTAGCGATGACGGTAACTTACATTAACGGTAACGTGAATTCGCCATTGCTACTACGTGGCAATTGATTTACCTATCTTCCTAGATAAAATTAATATGTGCTTGGATTCTCCGACGGGGTAAAAATTTCTTTTGTTTGGGTACGGTTTTCCGTCGACCCTCGTCAAATTTTGTTCTTTTCGTACTAGTTGCGTTCTATTGTCAGTTGTGTTTATATAGTTCGTGTCTCCCTTCATGTTATTGCGTTCGTCCCTTTCTGTCTTTTTTGCCTAGCTCTCTTTCTCCTTTTTTTGTTTGTCTCTTTTTACTTAATTTGTCGCTCCCTTTTTCATTCGTCTTCTTTCCTAACTAAATTCTTTTACGATCATGCTTGTTGTCCGTTTTTGTTTATGTGTAAACCTATTGGGTTTTTTTCTTTTTTCCTCTTTTATGTGACATAATAATCTGTAATTGTACGTTTATGATGTTCTTTATTGCCTTGGTCTTGCGCACCTGTGTAACGTTTTTGTGCTGGTGTAGTGTTTGTTTTCCTGTAAAACTGACAATAGAACGCAACTAGTACGAAAAGAACACTGAAGATGGCAAACAGCCAAAACCGGTTTGTTCACAAACCAAATTTGACGAGGGTCGACGGAAAACCGTACCCAAACAAAAGCTTAATTAATAATTATTTTTTCCTTTTGAATTTAGTCTAGGACGGAAAACGCTTTTTAAATTATTAAAAATTAAACATTTATTAACTAAGAATTGTTTAATTTTAAAAGCAAAAATGAAACAATTTATATAAAACTCGTCGTGGAAGATAAGCCTTTAGCTGGACACTTGAATGAAGCAGGTACTTTCGAAATCGTAGGTAGAATTAAATTCGAGCATATTTACATCGCCAGGGGTAAATATTATTTCAATATAAAAACTTCAGTATGAAAAATAACCTTTACCGCTAGCTTGTTTGGAGTATTCCTGTTACATTCCTAAAGAATTATCCAAAACAAAGTAAGCGAAAAAAATTAAAGCGTGTAAAATACTAATTAAGTGGGCTCGGAATAAGCTTCATTTCAGGACAGTGTCGCTAAGAAATACAACTTGTTTTAAGTTTTAGTTAGCCTCTGAGCAAATAAAATTGAAATCAAAAGAAAAGCCGTTGGTCTGCAGAAATTGCAGTGCTCAACTCGCTTTAAATTTTTGCAAAAGCAAGCCAAAGGATCGTAAAAATCTCTCTGGAAAGTTGTGTAGGTTTATAAACATATATAAATGCTTACATTTGGCGTAGTACAGCCTGATTTGAACAAAAATATCTTTTTTTAATCGCATTAACTTCCTTTAAATACGGTTTTTGCTTAAAAGCTTCAAACAAGGCTTTCTTCACAATGATATAATAACCTTTCAGAAAAGACGTTCTTTAATAAGCCAATTGCCGCTCAAACTCACCATTCGTCTATTCCCTGCTTAGCTGCTACTTGCATGTTCAATTATTGTGGCAAATGAGGGAAGAATACAAAAGAATTTTACCGAAATTAAGTTTAAAAAAATTGTTTTTTGTTCGTATTTTACAGAATTATAACTACATAAGTATTGTAAATAATAAAACTGGTTATCACATTTATACATACATACATACGTATTTTCTAGCTAACAATGCAAAAGGTCACCATTGTGGTGGTTCTTTAATAAATACTCGCTATGTTATCACTGCCTCCCATTGCGTCAATGGTAAAAGTATACCAAGCAATTGGCGCCTGACTGGTGTTCGTTTGGGTGAATGGGATACCACAACAAATCCAGATTGTGAAACAGATGTGCGTGGCGAAAAAGATTGTGCTCCCGAGCATATTGATGTGCAAATCGAACGTGCCATACCTCATCCTCAATACAATCCAAGTTCTAGAAATCAGGTCAATGATATAGCCCTTTTACGCTTAGAACGTAATATACAATATACAGACTTTGTAAGACCGATTTGTCTACCTATAAATAACAATTTGCGATCAGCTGCTTTTAACGGAATTGTAATGGATATAGCTGGCTGGGGTAAAACGAAAAAGGCATCTGCATCGACTGTAAAGCTTAAGGCATCAGTTGAGGGATACACTAATGAAGAATGCCGTTCAGTGTATATGCGTCAAAATATTATTTTAGAAGATACACAAATTTGTGCCGGTGGCAAAGAAGGGATCGATTCGTGTCGTGGCGACTCCGGTGGTCCCTTAATAAGTTTAGACACTACTAATAGGTTTGTTTAATTCAAATTCGGCGATTTTTTTAAAGATTAAAATTTATGTATGTATTTTTATTTAAAATGTTTAGAGTTCGTGCCTATTATTTTCTAGCAGGTGTTGTATCATTTGGTCCTACACCCTGTGGCTTGGATGGATGGCCCGGAGTTTATACACGTGTTGGAAATTACATAGAATGGATATTAGAAAACATTCAATCATAACACTATAATTATTATTTTATTTATCTAATATGCGCATTGTATATGCTTGACGATTACTTTTCAGTTAGGAAGAAAAATCTCTTACATTTATTTATACATACGTGTGTCAATAAGTTTATGAATAAATAATAAGTTAAATAAGTCGAAATAAAATCAAAACATTCTTTCTCAATACATCGCACAATGGGCAAATTACGAAATATTTTTAAAATAAATCGATAATTTGTAAAGAGCTCCGGCTAATTATCATATAAGACTTTATTTCAGTTAACCTAGCCGACTTATTTCCAAAATATTATGTTTTGCGCCAACTGTAGAATTAGTCTAATTTACTTTATCAAAACAAATTTTAATTAATTTAAGGCGTAAAATTGGCATGTAGCTACTTTGTAAATGAATTTTATATAAAAAACAAAAATGAAATATAATTAAATATTAGTCATCCACCAACTTTTGGAAGCAGCACTACAAATGAAAAAGAAATGTTTTTGACATCAATACAAAAATCCGAAATCAATATTAACCTTTAGCTGCTATATTAATACTTTACAGAATTTGACCTTTTGTTTCTCTTTAGCTACATACATCTAGATTCGATCACTGAACAATTATTATTACATCTTATTAATGTGCATAGCCCAACAGATTATAGTATCGGTTAGAAAATTAGGTAAGTAAAAAAATATATTGTGACTAGACACCAAGCGTTACTTTGTATTTCGATTCAAATGAAAAAACTTTCGAAACGCATTGTATAAGCCATTGAAATTTATAAATTTGTTTTTTTAATCGAAATGGAGAGTAATCCCTCCTATAATAGGTAATGTTGATACTCTGAACGAAAATCGTGCATAGGTGGGTGTGGTACTACCCATGTAAAGTAAACATTAATCATAATGTGACTAAGGAACTATAACAGGTAGAACTCTAAGGCTTTATATTAAATATTGCCGTAATAATGCATATAATCGTGCAACAAAATGTCTAAATTGGAACAGTGGTCATGGTACCTTCTTTACAAAGTAATAAATTAGCATCGCATACCAAAAGAAATATAACAGCTTGTCTGAAATTTTGCTAAAATAGCAAAACGATGTACGCATTTTGCTACTATTTTAAATATGTTTTCCTTTCCAATCAATTTTATTAGGATAATTATATACAGAGTTTATATATATTTATCTTATATAAAAAAAACAACAACTAACAATTTCTTAAGTAATTACAAACAAAAAATTAATTATAATAATTGATAGTTTAATAATGATTTTAATATTACTCTTTGAATAAACCATATTACGGTTCATATAATCTTTATTAATTTAATTATTTATTAATTATTAGCTGCTAAATTTTAAAATTTTAAGGGCTCATTAAACTATTATTTCAAAACGGTGGTAAAAACGTGACCAAGGAAGTAGCAAAATAGTAAATAGGTCCTTAACTCAAAAAAGGAAACTTAATACCAAATAAAGTCATTAAAGTCCAGAAAAAATATTAATGTTAAAAATATTTATATATTAATTAAATATTTATTTATTTGATATTTTGAGTTGAAATGTTAAAAATTTTATCAGAAATCGTTCAAAAAAATTTCGTATGTTTTGTTACACATAATCAAATATACATTCATACATACTAGCTATTTAAGGCCCATTAAAAGTTAAAGTAAGTGATTTGGTTTAACTTCATGTTCTAAAGTTGAGAATTATGAGTTTTCTTTTCATTAATAATCCTTTCCTGCTATTGAGAAAAAAATTTCTTACATACACATTTTAAACTTTGTTGTTTGCATCAACTTCATTGTTCCCCGGTTTTTCAATACCCATTAATGGCTCAGCGGGTAATTTCCAATGTTCTAAAACATATGGCAACCGTTCACTAGGATCGGTACTCCAATGATGAATACGGCATTTTACGACAACTTTTTCTAAATTATTAATAGTAACTGTGCAGTAAAATTTTTTATTTTCTTTGTTAAGATCTGGACCCTCGATGGGCTCTTTAGGAATGGTGATACATTCTTCTTTACAATAATAGCCGGACTTACGAAGAGATGCTTTAATATGCCACGGTTCAATCACCCAAGGATGATCTTTATTCATAACAACTGCCAAATTTAAACGCTCCAACATGTTTACCGTCTAATAAAAGGTAAATATATTAATACCGATTAGACTCTCTAGGTTATAAGTATGAAGCTAACAATTTTCATACTCCCGTATTTCAAATTAAATAAACCTTAGCATTAAACTTTATACTTACTCTCTGTGCATATGGCGAACTGTGCTCCAGATCAACTTTTTCATTTTCTTTTCTTGCGTATTTAGATATATTCTCCTCTGTTTTATAAACAGCTAAACCAGGCAATAGTAGCTTATTATAAGCAAAATTTGGTTTTAAGGAAACGATATCTCCCTTGCCGCCTACACCTTCAACAAATGTTTTCAGCACTATTTCTATGTTCTTTTGTGTTGTTGTTTTTGTATCTTCAACCAATTCGTAAATGTGGTGTCTTCCACGCATTTTCTTTGGTTTTTGATTAATTTTATGCAATGGTGGATCATATTTACGCTTCAGTATAAATGTTGTCTATATAGGTGCATAGATGGCGAATAAAAAATGCTAATTACAATTTTATATAATATATTCATTTCAACTTACTCTAACGTGCTGCTGCAATGTTGCACATGTTTTAAGTATATTTATTTGTTTATAGCAAAAGTTTTTTAACATGTTAAGTGATAATTATTAAAAAGCAAATGAATTGTTCCTATTCTTCGCGTAAAATAAAACAATTTGAGGCAGAAAGTACATTTGCTGACACCAATGAAGTTATTTTTAAATATTTCGACAACAGCTGACATGACACTTTATGAAAGAATTACTCTAACGAAACGTAAGGGATCCGTTTCCCTTACGAAACTTGTTGTAAATTGGTACCACTTTGTGAACGAGATATTTGGTACGAGCCAACAGGAATTAGTCGTTGTTATTTAACAGGTATCTGATTATTTTCGTTTTCATTTTAAAAAGCGTCATGTCGAAAGTACATAATTTTGTATTACTTTTTGTTAATACCAGCAAATTGTTAAAGTTATTAGATTATTCTGTTTTTGTGCGGTACATAAAAAGTGAAAAGTTGCTTCACGTCGTCATAGATAAATACCTGTGACGTCATGACATAAGAATTATTCAGAACAATACAAAATGATCTAAAATCAAGTATATTTAAAGATAGCTTTGCGTGCACTTGATGAATACTTAGATATTCTTTAATACTACCTAGTAAAATAAATTGACCTATTTGTATATATAATTTCTAAAAAAAAAATTTTAATATTATATATTAATGGCGAAGTTTAAAGTTTGTATAACTGGGAATTTCATGTGTGGAGGTTTATAACTTTCAAACATATATGTGGTAACACTAAATGCGGAAAATATTTCAGCTAAAGTCAACTTTTATCTGGCGGCGATAGAAATTGTTTAAAAGCCGCCGTTTAGATTTATAATCGGATCCTCTCTCTCTTAGATGTACTTTGTGGTGTTGGGCATAGATTGTGGTATTACGCGCAAACTAGACTGTGGTATTAGGAATATTGGGGCACGTCTCTAACATGTTAAGTGTAAATCCTATAAATTTTATAAAAGCATTACCTTGTCGTAGTTTGGGTAAGTTAGATCATCGACATAAAATGATGTACGCACATTAGTTACTATTAAAAATGTCCCGGATTGCTAATAAATATATTTTTTTTTATGTTTGGAAATAAATATGTATCAATTGCAGTTAGCAACAGTTTGCGGGTGATGTCGACGAGAATACTACCCCAACATTCATCTGATGTACCCTCCTACACGACGTTGGCTGTATCAACTCCTAAGCCGTTTGTTTATCACGTTGAACTTAATAGACCGCAACGATATAATGCCATAAACAAGGATATGTGGATGTAAGCTTGTTTAACGTTTATAATCTTTAGAGACATGGAAAAGTAAATTTTCTGTCTATAGTGACCAAAAGTCACAAGGTGAATCTTTTAGCGAAAGGGGTAACTGGCTTAAGGGTCAAAGTCCAGATTTGAAAAAATAAATAAGAACTTTTTCGCGTGCATGAAGAATAAAATTTTCAAATCTTTTAGGCAGTTTATTTTGCAAATTTTAGGAAATTTGAACTTTGATCTCGAAAGCTCATGCCCTTTCAGCGCTGTCACTTAGCTAAAATTTTCATCATGCGAGGAAAGTTGAAGTAGCCTTTAGCGTCATGTATATAATACATTCTTATTTTAAACACAGAGAAATCAAAAAATGTTTTGAAGATTTAAGTAGTAATCCGGATTGCAGAGCTATTGTTTTGTCGGCTTCTGGAAAAAATTTTACAGCAGGTATGTTTTCAAATTTTAAATGTGTAAAAAACTGTTATTGAATATATAATTTTTTAGGCATTGACTTGAATGATATGTTAAAGTTGGGCCAAGAAATGGCTGAAATTGAAGATGTAGCACGAAAAGGCGTACATCTGGAGCGTATAATAAAACTATATCAGGACTCAATCAGTTCATTAGAGAATTGCAGTAAGCCTGTTATAACAGCGGTACACGCTGCGTGTATTGGTGCTGGTATTGATATGATAACAGCTGCAGACATTCGATACTGTTCACAAGATGCATTTTTTTCTGTAAAAGAAGTGGATATAGGAATGGCGGCTGATGTTGGCACATTGCAAAGATTCCCCAAAGCGGTTGGGAGCCAATCATTGGCACGTGAATTATGTTTCACAGGACGTCGGTTTGATAGTTCTGAAGCGCTGAATTGTGGATTAATCAGTAAAGTTTTTCCCGATAAGGATTCTTTACTTAATAGTGCCTTAGCGTTAGCGGAAAATATTGCTGAAAAAAGTCCAATTGCTGTCCAGGCTACAAAACGAAACATAGTGTACTCACAAAGCCGGCCAAATCAAGCAGGACTTGATCAGATTGTAGGTACATTTAATACTGCTCTATAATTTTTTTCTAAATTATTTATATTTGTTTAGCGGGAGATGAACAAATTATACTTACAATCAGAAGATTTCGCTCAAGCAGCTGCGGCCCAACTAACTAAAGGCGAAAAACCTTCTTTTTCAAAGCTATAACATTAAATATTTACCTAATAATGGCATTATAAACATATATTAATCCACAGAAAAGAATTTTTTATAATAAATCGATTTTGGCACATAAAAATTGTTTCTGATAGTTTTATTTAAGCTTAAAATCATCTTAGAGTTCATGATTAGCGCAAATGAAATTATTTCAAATTATTTATTTAAGACTAGGTTTAATACCAAGAGTTTGTACAATTGAGGGCTTTTTTAATTGGCATGCTATAGGCTTTCAATGAACCAGTTTTTCATATTAAACAATTTTAATATTTGTCCCTAAAGTATGCCATAATACAAGTATGCCTTAATACAATAACACTAATGTCTTATCAGTTATAATGAAACAAAATATCTCAATAGTTTTATCGTCAGTACAAAATTCTAATAATTAATTAAATAAATTCATTTACCCGTACTTCAATTAATTCTGGTTCTGAGGCAGTTTCTAATTGTGGTATATAGAAAAACTAGACTGTTTTCAAAATCAATTATTTTAAAGTATATAGAATCTCAGTATATTTGAAAGGACTTGCAAACGAAATTAGATATTTACATCAGGGACCGGAAATAAGAGTTATTTTTCAATTTTTGAAGAAATAAATCATAAATAAATGAACATCGTAGAAAACTTTTAATTACACCATCATGATTTTTAGCCGAAATGCATCCAACATATTGCATGATTTTTACATTTTTGATTTTTATTTTAACAATCAAAAATAACTCTTATTTTTGGTTTTTATATTTTTAAATGAAAAAAAAAAGTTATTTTTGATTTTTATATTTTTAAATGAAAAATAAAAGTTGTTTTTGATTTTTATATCAATAATAAAAAATCAATTCAAAACTTTTATTTATTTGTTGATGCCGTATGTATTATAATATGCTGCTTCATTCAAATTTCTATATGAATATAATATATTATGTGACTTATCCATTATCAGCTATAAAAACATGAATGAATAGAAATAGCTTATAAGTTTTGGCTGCCATTCAAGTCAGTGTTAAGAGGTCGTTTTCAGGTGTTAAATTTTACCATCATAATTGATTTTAAATGTTCTTCAGATAAATTATATCTCAAATCTCCCAATATTAATCTTAAAATGACCTTTCTACACTGACTTGAGTGGCAGGTACAGAATGAACAATTAAAGCTAATTTTCGAAGCCATGGAAATACAAATTTTTTGCTCTCCCAATAAATTAGCAGAAGTATCGAAACGCTTTTCTTTGTAATTGTCTATTTCAAAAAAAGCTTTGCGGACGCTGGCATTTATTGTCGCAGGAGTATCATTGTCGTACGAAGACGAATAATTCATTTCCATCAACCTTAAAACAGATCGAGAGCTTGCAACGGAGCTCTCATCTATTACAAATAAGTTTTCTGGAACAGGTGGCGTACCGCACATGTTATTTTTACTTTAATACGTAACAAAGATTAATAAACATATTACCTTTGTCACGAATTTTGAATTGATTTTTATTATTGATATAAAAATCAAAAATAACTTTTATTATTGATATAAAAATCAAAAATAACTTTTATTATTGATATAAAAATCAAAAATAACTTTTATTATTGATATAAAAATCAAAAATAACTTTTATTATTGATATAAAAATCAAAAATAACTTTTATTATTAATATAAAAATCAAAAATAACTTTTATTATTAATATAAAAATCAAAAATAACTTTTATTATTGATATAAAAATCAAAAATAACTCTTATATTTCATTTAAAAAAATAAATATCAAAAATATGTTATTTTCTATCTGAAAATATAAGAATAAAAAATAACTCTTATTTCTTGATTTTTTTGATGAAAGTCATAAGAGTTACGGTCCCTGATTACATATATAGGAGGTTAACCAAAAAATAAAACAAACCTAAATGTTTAAGTTTTTCTTTTATATTATCAATGCTTATTTTTAAATATTTATTAAAGGATTTATTTGAAAAGTGACAATGGTATCACTTATTAAAAGTGAAAATACATATTTATAACATTTAGTTGACAGCTTTAAGTTCAACTTCGAAAACTAAAGTGCTGTTTGGTGGAATTGATGGTGGTGAACCACGAGAGCCATATGCCATATGAGGAGGACAAGTTACTCGTCTTTTACCGCCTACTTTCATGCCTACAACACCAACATCCCATCCTTTAATAACTTCGCCACGACCTAAACTAAATTTGAAGCCAGCTCCAGATTTTGTACTATCAAAAACCTTGTTGTTCGATAGTAAACGACCTTCGTAATAAACTTGTACACGTTTACCTGGCTTAGCCTCAGGACCACTGCCAACGCGAAGGTCAACAATTTTAACGCCACCAGACAACACACGTTCACCGCCAGCTTTTTGTTGTTTTTCCTGCTGTGGCTGCTTTTCTTGTTGTGCCTTTTGTTGCTGCTGCTTTCCTTTTTTCAATTCTTTTTTCGATTTTTTTTCTGCCACTTGATTTTTTTGCTTGGCAACACCGTTTTGCTGTTTTTCTGTTTTTTCCAATTTAGCTTGTTTGGGTTTTGGTTCTTGGATTTCTTCATCATCTGAATCATCTTCTTCGCCCTCTTCATCATCATCGTCGTTTTCACCATCCTCGCCTTCGACCTCATCATCATCATCGTCGTCGTCATTATCAATCTCAACGTCGCTATCATCTTCTTCATCTTCATCCTCTTCATCGGAATCATCCTTCGCAACTGCTTTTCCTTTTTTAGCCTTCTTAGCATTTAATGCATTGCGTAAGTCGATCTCTTCTGATTCAGAGCCTGATTCAACATCTTCCTCTTCTTCTTCTTCATCACCATTCATATAATCAGACATGTTTTCTATTACATATCCCGAAAGTGTAACATTGCCACTACCTTATTAATACAGCATATTATTAACTACCCATAATTGAACATTTTGCAATTTCAACTTACCGATGCTTTGGAAACATATTTCATTTCCTTCACTGAAGTTCAAATCCAACCCTACTTGTTCGCAAACATCCTTGCGCAAGGTGCAGACCAAAAATCTTTGGTTTTCACTACTAATGAAAATTTGTGTTGGACCTCCCTGGGAAGATTCTGAATCCAAAGCTGCTTGTGATATATGAAAAGATTTTTCTGTCGTTTGCGAATATTTACGGTTAGGTTTTAAGTTCAGACCTTATAAATAAAAGAAACAAACTTTTATCCATTAATATGACGAAAAATATTCGTTTGCTCAACACGTGGCGGAGGTAAGGCTTAAATATGCTTACTTATTTGCTGTCTACTCTTTTTAAGACATAATTTATTACTTACCCCAAAACATGTTGCTGTAATATATATTTACAAATTAAAAATAATTAGATTTTAAGCAAATTTTTTACTTTTTTGGTTGACGAAAAAATGCCGGCGCTTATATTGAGTAAACTGTAACGAAGAGAATCAAAGCAATGAACAGAAAGAACTAGCGTGGTTGATAAATACATAGATGTGCATTCAATTCGCCACAAACTATACTGTGCAATTCGCTTTGTGGTTAGAAAATTATCAATTTGACAGCGCGCTCAAATATGTGGTGAAATAACGTATCTGAGTAAACAAACTGATTCGTTTTTTAAATATGGCAGAGTTACACATAAAGTATTTTCAGAATTTTCAGAATTTACATTTTTATCTTGCAAAAAATATTCTTGTTATAATTTATATACTCGAAACCATATTAAGTGTATAGTTTGTGATATTAAGAGTAACAAAGTAGAATTTTGTTGTCAAACACCCTTTTATTCGACCTCTGTATTTAAAAAATCGAATGAAGTTTTGTAAATCCATGCAAAGAATTGGATGGATTTAATATTATTGAAAAAGATTAGCCTCTAAAACACTTCATTTTGTTTTTTTTACGAAAAAAAAAATAGCACCACTAGTTCCCAAGCTGAATATTCAATAAAATATCATAAAAAGATGGATATGTTAGCTTGCAAGGCTTTTGGAGCGCACATCAAAACGATAGCTTCAAACTTTTTTAAGCTAAGGAGTAGAATAACAATATTCGCGAAAAAAGCAAAGTCTCTCAAAAAGAAAAATTC
Organism: Trichopoda pennipes; assembly: GCA_030448955.1. Classification (NCBI taxonomy): domain Eukaryota; kingdom Metazoa; phylum Arthropoda; class Insecta; order Diptera; family Tachinidae; genus Trichopoda; species Trichopoda pennipes. The sequence continues at coordinate 12,651,827 of JASKUP010000088.1, forward strand.
CAAGCTCTTGTTCAGTACGAGATGAAAGAGTAGAACTATAGGGTTATCCGTGGGCAAATTGAATAAATGCACTTTTTTTTGCTAAATATCATAACTGCAGCATTGAATTTCTAGCACAAACTAACAATTTCTAGTACAACAGTTGAGGCTTATTAATACGGAACGTTGACTTGTTTTTACTACAATATTATCACAGCGCAAGAGTATACGAGTAGATATCATTTTATACAGTAATAGATTTGCTTCACGGGTCGTAGGTATGTTGAAAGTTATAGTTCAACAAATCAAACTGCTAATGCAAATATTATGTAAGTATACTTCCATCAAATTTCATTTTAAAGTTGTTGTGAAGAAAGAATGTATAATTTCTTAGTCGCATATAATAGCCAATGCACTGACTCTCGCCTTGCTGTAGGCGTCTGTAAGAGTGACAGTGAATTTAAATTTTTTTTAAATAGAAAACATTTTTGTACTTGTAGAAAAGTCATTATATGTCCACTTGGGGCACGTTCCGTACTTGCTTGTCATGGATGCATGCCCTTAACTCAATAAATCAACAGTTGTCCAAAGAATTGTGTCAATATTTGATATTACTTTCTCTTAAGTTAAAGCTTTTTAAAGTAAAAAGCTTTAATTTGTAATACATATATAATAAAGGACTTTTATGACATTAATTGAGTCACACGTAGATACATTATTTTAGAGTACGGTTGACGAAAAAAATATTAAAAGAATAAATCATACATAGTTTGAAATATAAATATATTTTTTTATTTAAATTTTTGTAAGAAGTTAATACTATTAACAAAAAAAAAAACAAATATGTAAATAAAAAATAAAATATTAAAAAGAAATAAATCGCATAAAATTATTACAAATGTTCTGTTTAAAAACTAAAAGTCTTAAACCCTTAAAACCAGATTAGTAGATTGTTAAAACATCAAATATATTTAATAAAATATATATTTTTGTTGTAAAATAAATAAGAAAGAAGAAAAAAAATATAAACAAATTAAATAAAGTAGTTGCCAAAAACAGGGCATTTGAATGCTTCAACAAGGTACGCAATAAAAATTTGCCTTTTAAATAATTTAAAACTTCCAAAGTGAAAGTGAAAAATCGATTTTGCCCTCCATCCTCTTTCTTATCCTGTTTTTTAATTTTACTTTCACTTTCTCTCTTTAAGATTATTTTCTCACACATTGACCTTTTCGTTAAGCATTTGCTTTCACTTTCAAATGTTGTGATTATCGTTTCTTTGTTTTTACATTTTATACGCCGCATTATTTGTTTTAATGTTTACGTTTACAGTGTTCATATATATGTATGCATGTACATTTGTGTATATAAACATGAAAGCATATATAACGATATACGTACAGTAAATATGCATTTTTAATTTGTTTTTATAGTGTTGACCGTAAGATCTATAACGTATTAGTTGGATTTCGAAAACAAATTTGGAAATGATAGTTACTTCGAATGTGGAAAATTACGCGTTAAATGGTGAGTTATGGCCAAATACAATACTGTCTATAACAAAAGCATCTACATAGAAAAAAAAATCAATTAAAACGCTTCTTTAGTTTTATTTACATGTACAACAAGAAAAATATTACTATAATAATAATCGATAGCTCGAGTTTGCCTATAATTACGGACTTTAGTACTCCTGGCCACACATTGTGATATTGATTATGTATATTTAGTTTTCTACAAATTCCTGAATTTACAATACATAAAAGGGCGAATATTTTGAGCAAGACTGATTTTAGGTTTGTTCATTCGTTAAACAGTTGTCAATATGTCTAAGGAATCTATTTATCATGGCAAACGATAAATATAAGAACCTTGATTTTACCAAGTGATACGTCTTTTTATTTTGATGTCCCCTATAATGGTAAATTAGATTCCATATATTCTTATTTTAAATATGTATATATGTAGATGTAGATCACTTTAATTGCAAGATAAAGCAAGTTGTTCATAATTCTTTATTGTTTAAATTAGTCTGTGTAAATATTTAAGTAAATAAATACAGGCATACCTCGTTTAACGCTCAGGTTGCGTTCCTGAAGATTGAGCGTTAACCGAAATAGCGTTAAAAAAGGCACTATTTGCATTAAAATATGGGGTTCCGTTTTTTTGCTGCCTTGAAGTAAAAAATGACAAATAAGATGGGTATTTTATTTAAAAATATATCTTTTATTTAATGTGTACTTCATTTTAAAATTAGAAATTAAATTAAAATTCAAAATAACAATATTGCAATAATATGATATGCAAATAATTTCTTTATTTAATGAATTTTATTAATTTAATCAAAATTACTAAGTCTGTAGCGGACCATATCACTATTTCCAATGACTAATTTAATATGAGACAAAATTTTACAAATTATTTATCCTTATAGGGGAATTCCCAGAATTAGGGAATTTTTTTAGCCTACTTTTATTTAAAAAAAAAACGTATGGAAAAAAATTCAAATTATGTATATTTTCTGCTGCTTTTTATGACGACTATGTTTCGAAAAATGACAAAAAATTTTAAAAAATAAAGACAAAAAAATTGTTTTTTGAAGAGCGTTATAACGAAACAGCGCTAAACGAGGTAGCGTTAAGCGAGGTATGCCTGTATTTGAAAAGCCCATGTTTAATCACAAATTATTAGTAATCTATTTAATATGATAAAATAAACGAATATGAAATAAACGAACACAGACCAATTAGGGTTTCGTTCAAAATTTCATTACTTTTAAAATGTTGCTTAGCAGTAAAAGCCCATGTCACATTATGTACTTGGCTTACGTACATATATTTATATACATGCATCCATAAGTATTCTGCTTAATTCATATTAGCGATTATCATACGTTTACATATTTACTTAATCTAAAAACGAAAATTGTTTATCTTTGTGATATGTTCCTTTTTAGTGCGTTAAACTCTCTACAAAATTATGGTAAATAACATTTATTAATGCCGTTAACATATTAATAACAAACATAATAAAAAGTTTAATAATTAAACGTCATTTAAAAACAATAACATGACATTCCTTCTATTAGAACACAAAATTAATATTTGTTTATTTGTCGAAATGAGTCATCAAAAATTGCTTAGATTGAAAATAATTCCGATGAATAAATTACTTATTGTCATCAAAAAATTTTATTTATGTAGCATAGAACTATGGCTATCGATGTAAGGACAAATAATTTATATTATTACAAAAATAAGATTTGAAACGCCTGCATATATGAAAAATCCAACGTTGTCGTCTATTTATTTGTCTAGCACTAACAAGAGTTAAGTGGAAGGCGTTGTTGTGTCTTGGATATAAAGAAAAAAAGGTTGATCCAATCGAATCAAATCGAATAAGAAATAAAGGGTTTTTCAACAAGAAGTTTATTTTCTAAAAGCAAATAAAACAAACAATTTAGATTAAGATGATTAAAATTTTTATTGCATTTAGAGGGGAAAAGTTCGGCAATTATTAATGAAAAATGATATCTGGCAAATGTCTACCACGACCTTGCTGGCAGATGTCGATTCTTTCATCAAAGTTTTTAATCACTTTTTGGTTAAATAGAGTGTCTATTTCGTTAATCACATTAGAGATTTTGGGTTTTGAATTTGATTCGATTGGCTCCGTATAGACTCTGTCCTTAACATAGCCCCATAAGAAATAATCCAGTGCTGTTAAATCACTAGATCTGGCTGTCCACTTAACTGCTGGCTATGTGACATGTGGCACCGTCCGGTTGAAACCACATGTAAGTGATATTCACATCGTCAATAATATCTTAAAATTGAGTTGTTAGCATCTCGCGATAGTGTGATCATAGACCGTTACAACAAAAACGGCCCAACACGCTTCCAGACCACACAGCACGCCATAGAGTGACACGTCAAACATGCAAAGACTTCGCTTTAGGATATTCAAAAACCCAAATGCGGCAATTTTACCCGGACAAGTGAAAATGGGCTTCGCTTAAAAAAAAAAAGATTTTTTCAGAAAAACCAGCCGGTTGTTTCTGAATGAATTGAGCGAATCTACGGCGATATGAATGATTGTTCGGCTTCAATTCCTGCACCAGAGTTGAACCTTGTAAGGATACAAAGTCAAATCCTTACGCAAAATTCGCCATGGAGTGCTTTTGGATAACCTCATATGTTGAGAACGTCGAGAAATTGAAAAATTTGAATCTGCTTCAACACTGTGGCTCTCACCTGCGATGTTTTCCGTTGAACGACCAGGTCGAACACGCGTTGGCGTTCGCACATTTTGTATCGAGCCTGTCGACTAAATTTTTAATAGAGGTCTCAGAAGGACGATTATGTTATTCGAAAACAACACGAATTTTACGAAATGTAACCTTAACAGAACCATCATTTTTATAGTGGATTTTAATTATTTTAATTGGATTTTCATGCGAAATTGAATTCATTGTAACAATTGCCAATGCATCTACTACGAATATGTCAAAAACTAAACTAAATGTCAAAAGGATCATGTTATTGGTCTTGCCACAATTGAAAAACAAATTTCTTGTTGAAAAACCCGATATAACATCATGAGATTGTTTGCCAGGTATGGCTGACTTGCTTAAAGATCCCACTTAGTCAGCAGAATATCGTTAGTTCGAATCCCGATTCAGCCACAGAGTTTTTCATATAGATAGAAGATTACTCGTGAGTTTTAGAGCCTTTTTAGGGTAAGATAGTAATGGCTGCATAAATATATTACAGCTCATGTTAAGTGTACTAATGATTTTGAGTACAAATTTAGAGCAATAACTTTTAACCGAAGAAATTAAGAGCAAAATTTAGGAAGGGATAAAGTTTTTCTGGAGCTGGGTTATGCCTCTGCAGGCAGAAAAAATCGAAAATATTTATTAAAAATTTGGTAATTTAATTAACCAAGAATGAATAATGAATAAATTAAATATTTATTCTAAGATATTTTCCATTGTTTTTTTAATGTTTATTTGCCGTTAAACTGAATTTTAATATTTTTATCTTCGCTCTAACGATTATTTTAAAAATTTTTAATTTTCTTTCGCTATTTTCATTTCACAAATTTTAAACAACTATTTGTTTAATTATGTTATCTTTTTTCAAATTTAGGAACCGTAGAGATTACCACAGTATTGTCAGCCCTCTTTGGTGTGATAGCGTTAATGCTATTATTTTTTCTTTACGTCAATCGCAAATGGTGCTTTCACACTCGGCGTGGTCTACACTGTTGTGATGAGAAACATTTGGCATCAAAATGTGTACAAAAGTTAAGTAAGTTCATCAAATAAAATTCATTCAATATAAAAAGAAAAAACATTTTTTTACAGCGCGAAAAAGACGTTATGATAATACTAGTTCAGACTCTGAGGAAGATATTTTAAGACGATTACGCTTACAGCAGGCACGGAATGCCTCAACTAATGGCAATGGCTTCTACGCAAACTATGGCATAAATCAAGTCAATCCTCTATCACAAAACTTTAATTATTTTAACAGTGATTTGCAACGAGTCACAGTAGCACCACGAGATTCATCCAAAGATCCCTTAGCTATAGCGGAGCGTGGTAAAGTAGGTATACCCTCATCACATAGTGAGTGTAGTTCAAATGACTCAATAGAAGCTTCGATTGATAGTCAAACAGGTATAATAACAGGTGAAAAGAAAGGTGATTTTTAGATTAGTTATAAAAATATAAATAATTTTTTTAAGCATAAGGTCTTTATATAAAAATTAAATTTTATTTGTATTTTCAATATTTCCTTATTTCATTCGAAAAAGAAAAATATATAAAGAATTTTTAAATTAATTAATAAATGAAAAATGTTTGGCAACAAAAAAATTATTTATAAAATATTTAAAAGTCAACTAACTTAATTGTTATTATTAAAAATGTACTTATGAGTTCTTCAATGTTTATTAATTACAGAACGCTTACCTTCTATTAGCAAATCTTCCGATATTTCGAACAGTGCTTCTATTAAAGAATCTCGTATAGAGGTAAATTCGGATATTATTAAAACCACAAAATATCAAAAGGCTAATTACTCATCAAACGCAAACACACCTCCAGGACAAGATAGCTTAGAAGATGTACCCGATATTCAGTGTAGTAATAACAATAATGAAGATGTAAGTTTACTTTTATTATAAAGGTGTTCATTTCTATTAATTTATAACAAACTTTTTCATAGGAACCCTTATTCGATACCAGTGACTTACGATCCATTAAGTCTGATGATATATCTATGCAAACACAATGTTATGGTAAATCCGGCAGTGTTGAGATTTCTCTTCTTTACGATGCTCCAATGCGCAAGATGACAGTTCATGTTTTACAAGCACGTGGCCTACCTACAATCGGTAGTGGTCAACAAACACATACACAAGTGCGTCTTCTAATGCTACCAAATAAGAAACAAAAGCATAAGACTAAAATTCGCTCGGGAGAAAATCCACAATATATGGAAAGTTTCTTATTACATCGTGTTACGCCTGAAGAAGTTAACAATATGGGTTTACGTGTGCGACTATATGGTTGCGAACGTTTACGCAAAGAACGACTGATTGGCGAGGCTTATGTAAGCTTTGCTACTATAGATTTGGAATTGGAAACAAATTTATGGCTGCCATTAGAGCCAAGAAATACATCATCGGTAAGTTCAAAATTTTTATCTTAAATTTAGTAGGTATTTCAGTTCAGAAACACTAAACAAAAAATCGCAAACCGCATAAATGTAACGTAGATATTTTTGTAAATACTGTTGTAGTATATGATAATATATTTGTAGTAGTATAATTAAAAGTGATTAAAATCTTCAAAACCGAAAACTTAAAATAGAAATAATAATTAAATATTTGCAAGTAAATTAAAGTGTTTCTTGGCTACAAAAGCAAACCATTAAGCAACAAATCATTGTTACTAGCATTAATTTTACTTATTATCTGTTTTGCTTAAAGATTTTGGGATCATCAAGCGATCTATTAAGTTTAGCCCGTTCCGATAGTGCCGGCTCGACCACTTCAATGCAACATGGAGGTGTACCCGAGCTACTTTTAGGTTTAGGTTATAATGGTACAACTGGACGTTTAACTGTAGAAATTGTTAAAGGCAGTCATTTTCGTAGTTTAAATTTGAACAAGGCACCGGATACATACGTTAAGTTATGTTTAGTTAGTAGTATTGGACAAGAGATTTCAAGAGCAAAAACCTCAACGAGACGTGGTCAACCAAATCCTCTGTTTAAAGAGACATTTGTATTTCAGGTAAGTCAACCATATATTTGAGCACAGAGAAAAGAAATTCATGTTGAAAGCCAATTTTTTTAATAATCGAATTGGAATCATTAAAAAAAAATAATTAAACAGCCAATATTTTCTTTATTATTGCGAATTTTGATATTTTGAGAATAATAATTTTAAATAAAAATTTCATATTAATTAAAATAATTGCATTACAAGATTAAAATTTTATTTAAAGAGAACATTGAGGTATTTCTCGTAACTTTCTGTAAATCCATTTATTTGTCTTTTAAACAAAGTATGTATATTAAAAAATTTAATTGTACTTTCAGTACTAATGTGGTGTATGTGCTCTTGCATATCTTAAACAAGAATAGGTTTTTGTAAAGACTTAAATCGGCATGCTTGCCAGTCATTGACGTTAGAAGGTTTAAGTAGAAAGCTGAGTTAAAAGGCTTGTCTTCTCAATGCTTATCTCAAAATTTTATCAAGCCGACCGAACATTTGTAAAATGCTGATTGTTTTCAAAGTATTTTTATTTTAACCCTGTTTACGGCTGATAATTAAAAAACCTTGTTAAATCTCAAACTAACCCCAAAACATTGTACAAACATGCTTTGAGGTGATTTTAATATTTTTTTTTTCTAATTTTCATCACATTCAAAAATTTGTATATTTTAAGAATATATTCGATAATACTTTTTTAATTTGTATTTTTTATTTTTCCACAACAGGTAGCCTTGTTCCAACTAAACGACGTTACATTAATGGTTTCTGTTTACGCTAAGCGTAATGTAAAGAAAAATGAAATGGTCGGTTGGTTTAGTCTCGGCCTAAACTCATCTGGACCAGAAGAAGTGGCTCATTGGGTAGATATGCGTGATATGGCTAAGGGAGAATTATTGGCGCGTTGGCATGTCTTGGTTGATTCTTGATTTGAGAAGTTGGGACAATCTTTTAGACGTGGTAGTGGTCTCGGACTTCTCGTCTCCTTTGCCACAACGAAAGACAAGTCCAAAATAAAAAAGCCGAAAAACGATGACGACATAAAGGAGGTGGACAGAGGAACAACAACAACAAAGGCTGATGTTGTTGCTGTTGATATAGAGACTGGTCTTGAATTGGATTTTGTGTAACAGAACAATAATGAAAATATTTTGCAGTACATACAAATTTATGATTGTCGTTAGAAAATCACATGGAAAACAAGAAATGGTTATAAAAAAAGTTTGGTAAGTGCAAATAATTTGCACATTAATATTTTATATTGATTATTTTTGTAAAACTTAAGAAAATCATATTAAACTTTGCTAACTTCTTAATGGAAAAAAGGAGTTTAAAGTACTGTTTTTTTTAAACTAATGAGAATCCCTTCACAGGGGGTTAAACTACATGGAAAAACTTGAATTTGATAAGCATGTCTTTATTTTATGTTTAAAACTGATTTGCTACGTTGTTAGAATTTAAAATATACAATGAAAAAAGAAAAACACTAAGTTGTTATCAACCAACAATTCTTTTGTTTGGAATGTTAACAGGACCTAAATAGTCCTGGTATTTTTTATATACCTGAAATAGAGCACGGGCTCTTATTAAAATAATTGTAACAAATAAGCACTAAGTTTAGAGTGTAATGTTTTTCAATTTAACTTAAAAATTTCTACGCGCACATACATATTTATTAAGTATAATTAATCAAAAGATTTTTGGTAACCAAAAATTAAACATAAAAGTATTAATATAAATACTAAAGAAATTTTTATATAAGAAACCTAGAAAAACTGTAATATATTGAATATATATATATATATATATATATATATATATATATATATATATATATATATATATAGATATGTATAAAACTGTAATATATATATATATATATATATATATATATATATATATATATCAACAAGAACACTATTTAGATAAACCAATTAGTCCAAGCGATTTTTATACTTAACAGTTATGACAAAGAAAATAGAAAATAATCTCGTGATTCAAAATTTTAATTTCAAGAAATAGAAACAATACATTGATACATGAGATATATATTTATAAAATACTTTTAATTAATTAACTAAAATAATCTTAATTTGTTTCATTTTATCAACTTTTTATTGAGTCTGTGCAAAACTTTAAAAATAACATAAGTACTTAAAAATTTATATTGGCTTTACTTGCCGTGTAAGGGAACCATTAAAAAAAAAAGAATCAAATTTTATAAAATCCAACAAAGCGCCACATCCGAAATTGATTTGGTATTTAAAAGAATAATAATAAAATATATGAAATCGTTTTTAAATCGAAAAATTCTCTAAACAGAGTCGAAAGGATGAAGATTTTTGAATTTTTTTACTTACATTTGTAAAACATGAAAGCCACGATATTTATGCTTCATTATTCTAATGAAGAATAATAAAAATTTTAATACTTGTGGAAAGTTGTAACCCTGACCATGGGATTAAATTTGGAAAGCTATTGATTGTTAACATTGGAGTAGTTACTCTTACTTAGCGGGGCTAAAGCACCACTAGAAAAAATAGACTTATCAATTTCAATTTAATCAAGAAATTATGTGCGTACATTTTTCACAATGTAAGTATATTTGAATATATCAAAAATAATAAAAGAAAATATAGATACATACGTATGTATGTATGTATATACTTATAATTAGAAAATATAAAAAAACGAATATTAACTAAAGCTATTCGTACACCACCTAATTTCTCATATGATAGCGTTATGTTATAGCACATCTGATGTATGTTCATTCTTAGTCATGGGAAAGAAAATAAAACAACACATTTAAATTAATATGTAATTTTGTATAATTAAATTAATAAATTAGAGTGTTAATTAAGCACATAAGTATATAGTTGCTTAAGTAATAAAAATCTTGAATTGTCTTGAATGACCATAAAAACAAACAGCAACAGTGAGCTGAAAAGATATTAGGGCAGATGGCATCGCTCATTTAAAATAATACCGTAATAGCTCAAATAAATAAAGTAAATTTATCCATATGCAGATTGTAAAATAAATCTTTTTTACTAGCACTCACGTTAAGGAAAAATTACTCGTACAAACATTAATTTATAATTTGCTTTAAGGTTTACGATAAATGCAGACGTGTACTTCTTTAGATTTTAAATTATCATATCTATCTCTACTTTTAAATGCCTGCTGATTGCTGTATTCTCTTGTGTTAAACTACAGAAATTTCTATTAATTCTGTAAAAAATATTTTTCCTCTTTTATTCTAATTTTTCGCTAGAATCAAGCGATTTTGTTCTTGTGACAAAAATTAATAACACACAAATGTTGTGATAAATTTAACTAAATATACGGTCAAACTATCATACAACAACACAGAAAATGACTACTTTTTTCAATTTGGAAAAGTAAAAAATTGATTATATTTTACTGCAACCAACATCTATAAATCAAATTTGGCAATGGTGAATTTCATTTAAAGCTAATGCATTTAATTGCTATGAATTCGCCTTGCTATCTGCCACACAGCTTGTGTCAATATTGTTATTATTATTTTTAACTAAATGAGTTACATGTGTCAAACAAATATAAAAGTTGAAATAAATTATTTTATAATGTTCACGAATATCACTTTTAAAAGTTATTTAAAACATTGATATAGTATCCGCTTATCCGTTTACACAATTATTTATGTGCAACAGTTTACCTTTGCCTTTACCTTTATTTGCAGAGCAGAATCTCAGAGTGAAACCCTTTACCGCTGAACCTTTTTCTCGGTTCGTGTATGTGGAAAGTATCTCCGAAGAAATAATGATGAAAAATCAAATTTAAATTCACCTTTTATGTTTACACAGAAAAAGCATTTACACCATTTTACACCATATTTTCATAACGAATGAAAAAGCAAAACAAATTGCACTTCTATAACTGCAAGACTTATTTAAAAAAACTTACACTCGTTTAAAATGTTCATTAATGAAAATCTTGCTGACAATTTTTTTTGTTTAATATGCGACGAAATAATTAAACTAGAATTAATCGATCGATAAAAGATTACTTGGTGCCTGTTTAGACGCTTAAGCTTGCTCAACATTTGATTTTTCCATTAGAAAGAAAGAGAAGGGGTATAAAACTTTTGTTTTGCATTTCTCTTTTCAAAAAGAATCTGTATTAGCTTAATTTTGAAGTAATTTCTTTTCCTCTGTTTTAAGTTTTAAATATTTTAAATGAATTATTATTTATTTGTTATCTATGTATAAAAAATAATATAGTTCTGTCGAATGAATCGACTTAATTTACTTAAAACAAGTAAATAATAAAAAAAATATTTCCGTTGATTATTGGTTTTAGGTTTAGTTTGACGTGATTGAAGGTTCACTGATAAGATGAGTTAAACAATTACTGAAACTAGTCTATTCAACCAATTATAAATTTTTTATACATATATAATTAGGATTAAAAGCCACACTTTAATAAAAAAATACCGAAAGTATTAAAAAATGAAGTCTTGTTTTACTTACATTTGTTTTAATTTTTTTAGTTTAGGTGTTAAAAATGAAATTTAATTTATTTTCTATATATATGTATATGTAGACATGTCTGCGAAAGACCAATGTACTCCTAGAACAACTTAGCTCCATTTCTAAATTTTTCTTATCCAACTTTTAATACATGACACGATTTTTTTCTTTGTTAAATGCCTATAACCTTCCTCAAGAAACATTTTTTAGTTAGGCCTGTGTTTATAAATTGAAGTAAGGCAAAATAAAGTGAATACGTGGCTTTATATTAAGAGGCATATACAATGCGTAGCGTGGGCTTGGTGTAGAGCAATCCAAGTTTATTTTTTATTACTTTATACAACTAACTTAACACAGAAAGAAATTTCCTTTATTAAGTGAAATTTTAAACTCTGAGGTTTAAAATTATTATAAATTTTTAAGCCTGTAAATATCGAACGAAACTATTGATTAAAAGATGAAACTATAAAATATTAAAACTTTTGGAAATAAGTACCTACTGAAAATATGCAACTTCTTATACGCACAATTTAACAAAAACAAAAAAAGAAAAATGAAGGAAAATAAATTTTGAGATACAGATTTAAAATTATATAAATATTTGTATGTTAAAGTTTTATAAATTCTATAAGAATATATTATATTTTAATGTTTAAATTCTATTTTATTAACTAAATTTTTTATATATTAATTATTTTTATATTGTATAATTGTCATAAGTATTTGCAGGCGCAAATATTGTAAAATAAATGCAAATTTTCAAATCAATTCGATAGCCAATTTCAATTTTGTTATAGAGATGAATAATTTTATATTTAACAAATAAAATTTAAGAAATAAAATTTTTAGTTTCCTAAAAAATTTAATATACTTTTAAAATTAGATATATTTTCTTGATGGTATTTATCATAACATGTCGCTAATATTTCGAATTTTCTTTAGCATATTCTTGGAAAACGTTTGTAGTTATGTTTTTTTTGTATTTATGTGTAGGGAATTAATATATAAGGAAATTAAATCAAAGATCCCAAGCTTAAGAAGGCACGCAATTGTTTTGAAATTTAGAAGGCAAACTTTTTGTTTATAAAATACATTTTTTTTAATTAAAATATATGCCGTTTCTGTAATGAGGTTATAATAAATCTAAGCTTTCCTAATTCAATACGCATACATTTGCTTGTAGTTTTAGTTGGCAATGAATAACACTTATTTTTTTAATTATTTTTTTCTTGTTATTCTTAGAAATGACGGAAAGTTGAAATTTTGTTCACAAAATTAAGTTTTAATTTTTACACCGATACTTATCACCCAAAACTTATTGTGGCAATGACCATCGCGTAAAAGTTTTAAGACAATTGCTCACCTTATTATCACTTTTTATATTATAAAAAGTGCGCCTGAATAAAAAAGTAAAAAAGGCTCGAATTGTCCTAGATATTAAAGAAAAATTAAATTATTTTTTTGAATAAGAAAAACCTATCCAAATTAAACTGTACAATTTTACCAAAATTTTCGGGTTTGTTATCTTCAAAAAGAAAAAAATCGGATTTATTTTAATAAATACCGGGATGCATGATTTATCACTCCGGAAAAATCCTGGAATTTCGGACTTCCTGCATTATCGTTTGGCATTCCGAGTGACAGTAATTTGCTGCTTTACAACGAAATATTTACTCTGCGAAGGAAAAATATTATTTTACCATCATGATACTATATCTAAAATCAATGCATGAATTAATTACTCTTGAAATTGTTAATCCCCTACAAGGGGTGTATTTTTATAAAAAAAAAATATTTTTGAGGCAAAAACAAACAAGAAATATGTATATGTATATTTTGTAAAGCAGAAATAAATTTATTAAAACTACTAATTTATAATTAATTTTAATAAATCAAAAATATTTAAATATGTCTTACTAAAACCCAAGAGCATTTTATGCAACTCTTAACGAAAATAATAGCATTTGCCATCCGGGTTAAAAAATATAAGCAAGACGAAAACCTTGCTGCAAAGAAAATAAATATTCTATCGAAAAGATATTCGACATTCTACAAGAATAAAATTAAAACATATAATTTAACACTATGTATATAACTTATTTAGTCTAATGTACGGTGTATTTATTGTAACACCTATTATTTTCTACCCCTTGACATCGCATACCATACACTGAAGAATTTTTTGGGCGGCAAATAAATATTTGAGATTAAGGTTTTACCTATATAACTTAATTAATACAATTAAATAAATAATTTTCTACTTTAGGCCAAAAAGTCTAGGTTATTTCTATATGTTAGTGAAAAATTAGAAATTTTTTTCATAAATAGTACTTAAAAATAATTAGTTGTGAAACTATTCGGACAAAATAGATGTTTTAATCAAAACTTGTCATTTAACAAAGCTTTAAATTATAAAACAAACAAAATTTTCGTATATGAAATAAATATTTCAAAAGCATTAATTGATGTTTAATGTTTAATTTTATACCAAATAATCAAAATAAAAATAAATTATATTAATTAATTAATTAAGCAAATTATTTTTCTACCTTTAAAAGTGTGTGTTTCTTATTTATTCTACATACTTTTAAGCGAATTTAAATTAAATGTATTTTTATAATTATATTTTATTTTTAAATCAAAGAAACTACGAAGAAATTTAAGAATCTAAATGTTTTTTGTAATAAATTATTAAAACTTATAGTAAGTTCTTTTTACTAAATTTCAAAAGCAAAAACATTAATGAAAAATGTGTTCTAAAAACCAAAATATTAAAATTTATATTTTTATGAAAAAAAAACAAATAATTTAAATTATATTTATTGTAAAGACCAACCAACGGCCATAGGCATGACAAAAATTTAGTATGAAGTTGGTGAGGGCGAGAAAACTTAATTTGGTTTCACCAATCCCGTCCTCACAATTTGGCGATAAATATAGCCATTAAATATAGTTGTAGGCCACGAGTTCATTTTACAATTCTTTTTAGTGTCCAATCATATGGAAAAACACTCTGAGAAACACGACGCTAAATTTTTTACTATGCATATAGCCTTAATTACTAATTAGTCTATTTGAAATTAAATTGGAAAAAATATTGGAAAATAAAATTTGTAATATTAAATAACATAATCATTTATTTTTCTAATTAGATACATTTACTTAATCTTTTGAATTGAGACTGTTATTAATCAAACTTTAAAAAACCTAAATAAGAAAAAAAACAAAGACGGAATTGGCACTTATCTTAAAAATTAAAACTATAACTAAACTTAATTATATTTTTGTAACTTAATTATAAAGTTTAAATAGGTCCTCCGAAATCAAAGCTTTAAAACTTCGCATACTAGAGATAATTCGTTTTTAAACCGTGTAGGTCATATGTGAAATAAGCGGTTTCGGCCCTCAGCTTACTGACATACATATGTAAACGATTATGAGTAAAATAAGCAGATACTTCTTAATAAGTTTTGCAACGTATACAAATTTTATTAAACCCTCTATACGTGGTCTAAATATATCAATATCACATATTGTTCTGTCTTAGTATTTTTGTTCAAAATCAAATATTTTATAATCAATTAAGACAAAATACTCTTAGCAATTTAACCTCTAATTTTAACAACTAAATAAAATTTGTGTTATAAAAAGTGAGAATAGGCTTTAAAAATTAAAATAATTTCAATATAAACATTTTGTTGTTGTCTAAATAATGGACTTGAAAATGTAAATGCAGTTAAATAACTTTTAAACCTGATGATTTCTAACAAACAAAAATACTACGCTTGAAATAAAATAATTTAATTGTTGTTTTGTCTAATTACTATCAAACAACTTTCTAAATTCTTAACTTTAAAGAAAAAAACAAAGCTTAACTAAGAAATTTTGATACCAATTTTTAAAATAAGTTTATTTTAGTATGTATTTTAATTTAATAAATAATATATAATAATAACAAAAATTAAAGCAAATGACACTCACAAAAATTTATTAACAAGCACAGTGTTTATAACTCATAATTCAATTTAATCTGTTTTTTTAAACTATTAATGAAATATTTTTTATACCAAAAATAACAAAATTTTTTAATACTTGACATTTCTGTGTAATTTTATTGTAAAAATATAAAAAACACAGTTTAGTTATTAAGAAACGAAAAGTTTTCAACATAAATGATATTTGCCAATAACATTATAAATAATAAAAATTACAAATAAATAAAAACATAATAATATATCAAATTTTGTTAATAAAATCTTTGTAAAAATGCAAAATTTGTTTTATTTCTTTGTTAAAAAAAAAAAAAATATGAGAAATTTATAAAATGCAAGGAATATTAAAACGGCAAGAATTGTGGGTTGAGACCAACTTACCGTGTTGATTTGGTAAAATAGTAGTAGAAATAGTTCAATTTCAATAGCTTCATGTTATTTTTAAACAGTTTATGAAGGCGAATTTATGTTTTAAATTATACTATTAAGGACAATTTTGTTTTTAAAATAGCGGACAAGCTATTTGAAAATTTAAATCCTGTACGAATTGTTGACTTTTGATACGAGCTTAAAAATGTGATATTTTAACGAATTTCTGACATCGTTTTTATCATAGTCTTTTCTCCAGTAGAAGCAGCAGCCTCTAGGTATACATATCTTATCTAAAGTATCTATATATCAAATATTATAAACAAATGTATGTTTTGAATTGGGGTACCCTTTGAGCATACAAACATAATTCAACAAAATGACATTTTTTATTGTGGCTTAATACATAAAACCAAGTAAATAGGTATATAAAATATAATCAAGTTATATTTATTTTTAAACTGTTACACCGAAAGTATATTATTACGTTTATTCCTTTTAATAAACGATTTGTAATTTTGAGTTCTTTTATTGCAAAATAATAACACAGTACTTTAGAATTTTAAATTAAGTTAAACGATTTATTTACCTTTAATGTACACAAAATAAATAAGATGGTAATTTTGTTGTCTTTGCTCACTGATGAATTAATTCATTTGCCCAGCACCAGTGGTGCTTATATAGTTGTTTTAAGCAGTTCTCCTACATACAAGAATATTCTACTCTAACATCACCCAATTTTGTTGTTGTTATTATCATTCAGTTTAGGCGCCTGCTTGGCTGTGTGTTTTGTGTTCGTTGTTTTCTGTTGTTCACTTATTAAGTAAAAATTTTTATAAGCATGCTGTTGTTGTCTTATGTGTATAAGATTTCTTAGAAAACTACGCAGTTTGTAAAATGCACAGTTGGTCGTTTACTTTTAAATCATTTTCGGAACAATATTTTATTATTTGTTTTCTTGATTTCATCTTTGAAATAAAGGTTGATAAGAAATAAGGGTTGATAAAACTATCACACCGTTGCAAGTTCCAAAGCCTATAATGCAGTTTCAAGTTAGGGTACGTCAATAAAATAATGCAATTAAAATCATGTCGACTTGAGCATTTCTCGACACAAAACAAGTGTGTAAATGATTTTTACTACCAAGCAAAATATTTAGCGTAAAAATATTTTTTGTTTTCACGGCTTGTAAAAATGTTTATAATATCTAAACATGTATTTTTTTTGTTTGTTTACGCCTTTTAAATGGAGTGGTCAGTCCTTATTAGATTGAGTAAGTAAAGTAGGTATGCAGATATGACTCTTTGCTGGCCCCTTAGACAAAAGTTAGTCTATTTTAATTGTCATCACTAAAGCACTAAGTTTTTATAATTACTATACATTTCAAAATAAAGACTAATTAGTCATAGTACATAGGTATATTATTTAATTTATTTTCCTTAATTGAACATGCCATCTACATCGACGTGTATATAACGTTCAAAATATGACGTATTTTGACTATTCTTCTATATATGCCTAATCAAATTTCTGATATTAAATCTAGTTTGAAAAATAATTGCCTGTAGGTTTTTGCACTTCCCTGAAATCTTTAGCGTCCGCGAACTAGACAACCGATTTAAATAGAACCGACCGATCTTTACTAGCATTAGAGAAATGATTTAGTAATACAGCTCTTCCTGCTCAACACACAACAGTTCTTAATAATTTTTTAAATACGTAGATTAAAGCTAAAAAATAAACTGAAACCAAAATAGTAAAAACTTTATTCAAATAATTAATTTCTTACTTCAATAAAGGAACCTTTATTATCTTTCGAAAATTTGTAATTATAACACGCCAACATTGATTTAACTTTTTACGCAAATGTTTTGTTTTCGTAGTGTAAATTTTATATTTTAAGATTTATGTTAATTATAGCAGTGTCTAAAATGGGTTATATCTTAATCTAGATATCAAGTAAAAGTTATTTTTTACGCTTTCTGCGCGTTTTTTTAATAATTCCAGAATCTTCATCGTCGGTGTAATAAGAACTAGATGGATCAATTTCATTGTTTCGTTGATGTTTCAAGGACGAATTTTGATTGTCCCATTCTTTGCGTAGTTCACTTAGCATCCCAGGCGTTAAAAGGCCTTGGGCAATTAGGCGATCTGTAAGCCGACCGCGTGTAGTGCTGGGAATACGTGGTTCTATAAATACTTATATTATTTACAATTTTGATTACCTCTTTAATTAATTGTAAATTACCTTTGGTTTGCATTATACGTCTTACATTATAGGTTGTATCACCATCAGCAGCGCCTTGATTAGCTTCAGTATTCTTAAGAAGTCTTGTAATTTGAAAAACACCCTGCTGTATAATTTCATCAAGTTCCTTTTGTGCAGTTCTAACAGAACCTGCATCAGGAAAGAGGTCCACAAAACGATAGCTTAGCCAAAGATACAAATCCATTACATCGAATACAGATTCTAAGTGTACTAAATCTACTATTGTCTTGGGCAAACTAAAAGGCCAACCACAATTTTTGCTTATGAATTCAAATGTAATAGGTTCTCCACGACTATACTGGCGGGTAATCTACGGAACGTAAATTAATTATTTTCACTTCTAATTCTTAGATTTCCTTACCTTTAAAAACATGGAACAAACAAACGGCATCTTACGATTAATGGGGGCACAACAAAACACATAACGTGCTCTTAAAGGCAACGGAACATGTTGAGTCATTTCAGCTAAAAACTTGAAATCTTCTATATTGCACATGAAATATAATGAGTCATCTACTGTACAAAGATTTACAAAAATATCCTATTAAAAAACGAAACTTTATTTAAACATTTGTTATAGTACGATTCTTTCCTTCACTTTTTTCTTACCATCAAATTACTTAATGTTGAGTTAGGTAAATGATAAGCATATAACTCTATTTGATCGGCTGTTGGATGTAAGCCTGCTTGCTTTAAGGGCTCAGGAGTTTGGGTGAGAATATGTTTAAGAGTTTCTAAATCCTCGGCCTTGTAGGTGGTTACATATCCATGCTCCCACTGCGTACCAAAACGTCCTGCTCTGCCGGCAATTTGCAGAGCGGAAGAAACTGAAATTGTATCAATCTGCCGTTCTCCCTTTTCATTCATTGCCGGCTTGACCAAAGAATAAAATATGATTCGTCTTATACTTCTGCGAACATCAATAGAGATAAGTTATTTAGCACAGAAAGTACTAGATTGGTCTTTGTCTGCTCGTTTATAATTTTCACAATTAAATAGTAATAATAAAAACTATTCAATTAAATTATAAAAATAAAAAAGTAATCTATAATTATTCGGAATCATTATCAATATAAGCAGCAATTTTATTCGTGCTTGATTCCTTTTCAAATAAATATTAAGTGATATTCTCACAAAATATTTATTACAAAACAATTTTCATTAAAAATGAACATTTTATGATATTCTCATAAAACATTCTTTCAAATAAAAATATTTGAAATGTTTTGCAATGGGGGAGAGCACATTCATATTGCAATTTCACTTTCGCTCACTGATGAGCTTTGTTTTTGTTAAATATAAAAAATAATTTCCTGAAGAAGCTTTCCACAGGAAAGCGAAATATCGAAAAAAATAAAAACGTTAAATTATTTAAAAAGACCGTTAAAAGATTATTTCATATTTAATAAAATTTAAAAAAAAGGTCGAATAAAAATAAAAGTAATAAACAAATTTAATTTATAATTTAATAAGTTTTTTCTTTTTGAACACAAAATTTATCGAATTTTAATGGTGTGTAAATGTCACATTTAACAGCTTTTTATTCCTATTTTTGAAGCTTTATAATGCTGCCCTACAAACCCAAAACAAAATTTTTTACCAACACGTTTGGTTTTAACCATTGGGCTAATGGAACGGATTTTCATATTTATAATATTTAAGAGGAAAACGTGTGATTTTTTAATGTCGAATAAATTCTTGAATGGACTGATTATGGCCAAATTTTCTTAGTTTAAACACTTAATTATTTCAATATAAACTCAACTTATTACGCCCGTACTGTTTTATTAGCCTGAAGAAAACATGATCTCCATTTGCAAATAAATAATAAAGTAAATAAGAAAAGTAGCAAAATGTGTAAGGATTGCTATTACACTCTTTTACCTAAACAGAATTTTATATTAAACAATAGTTTAGTTCAATTACCTAATGACATTTTAAGGGAGATAAGATACTTTTTATATTTCGATATGCACTTTACAATAACAGTATTTTTAATTTAAAATATAACTATTGTTTAAATACTTACAGATTTAGGCCCATGCCGATGGCATCAGTAGCAACCATAACTTTGCAACTGTTTTCAGGGTCGTTAAATTTAGCTGCTTGTGCTAATTTTGTACCTGGAGGTAAACCTCCATAAATAACAGCTACTTCCTTTCCTCTAAAGGAACCAAGCTTTAAAAAACAAAATTTTTAAGATATAAATAAATTTATCTCACCTTGCTTCAATTTCCGTGGAAACTGAATAAATATCATTTTTACTAAAGCAAACAATACAATCACCCGGTTGTATATTGTCCAATGTCACTAATGCTGAGTCTTCAATTGTCAGTTCGGTAAGACGGTTATAGTGATGAACCTCAACGCTTTCATTTGTTGTTTCACAAATCTTTTCCAATAACTCCAACGAACCTGATTCACCACATACATGCACTTCTTCGGCAATAAGGCCTAAAAAGGCCCGTGTCCAAGCCCAACCTCTTTGAGGATCTCGTAGTTGTTGTATCTCATCAATAACTGCTACTTCGTCTGTTAATTATTTTATTTTACTAATACAAAAATTATTAGTTAAACTAAGTATTTGTTTCCTCACATGGTGTATTGACAGATGTCATTTCTACTGTACAAGCAACATGAGCAGCTGGTGTATCCTCGTTAATGCCAAATTTACGTTCTTCACCTGTTACTAAATCACAAGGAGTTCCCTAATTTATTTTCGTACTAGTTATTAGCAATGTTTTCGATTACGAAAAAATGTTTATAACTACCTTTTCGTTAGCTTTATTAAATACCTCAGTGGCTAACAATTTTAGAGGACCACAATAAACACCAGACTTTGCAGTAAGAAATCGTTCTAAAGCATGATAGGTTTTGCCAGAATTTGTTGGCCCCGCATGAAATATAATTTTTCGCGTTATAGCTCGAGCACTAGGATACCAATTAGCGGGCGTTCTCAAATCAGAAATTTTCTTTAAATCGTCCATACATTCTAAATGAGGGAAAATGGTTCTAGCATGGCGTAGAAAATAGGGAAATATATCATCGACATGACCAGCTCCATTTGTAATATCAAAAAATGTAATATGGAGATCTGCTGGAAGATTTTCCGATTCTATGCAAAAACGTCTAAACGAAGCAAAGGCTTGCTGTTGTAAATAATCTGCAAATAAACAATTACTCAATTTAACATGTTACATATGTATAACTTAAAAAACACTTACTATCTAAGCCGTTTTCCAAGCACAATGTTTTAATTTCCCTTCTTTGGACAAACTTGTTCAAAATTTTTAATAGCGCAGACTTTTCCAATTTCCCCGCAAGTTCGGAACCAACATCTGATTCATCAGCATTATGCTCCACTTGGACGGGTTTAAATAATGATGAAACATTATCTGACTGTGGTCTACGATTTCGGGCAAGATTTGTTATGGCCACATATAATAATCTTTGTGTCACTGTCATTACTCCATCAATCGCTTGAAGTCGCAGGACGGCTGATGAAAACGTTAAATTTTTTATAGCAGTACATAGTAATGATAAACTTCTACGAGAATTTTGCATTATTTTAAAGCTCCATGAAAGGTTATCGTAATTTTGATATTAATTTCACTCACTATTTTAAAGTATTGACACTAAAATTATTTAATATAATTCATAAATCTAACGTTGCATGTGATGCAATAAAATTTAAACAAAAAAAAAACAAAATGCTTTTGGGCTGTCAAAAGTAGTAGATTTAACCTCAAATTTTATACCAAATGTCATGTGAAAAGAAATCAATGAAACATATGAAACAGGGCTGTGTGTGCACTTAAGTGAGTTGCCAGGTATATTAAAACAATAGTAGAGCTCGCTAATGCTGCCACTTGAATAAAATGTGAATTATCTTTTTTTAATCTCTTGTTTTTTACAGAACATGTTTGAAAAACTCCAATAAACTGTCTTCTATAGAACGAAAACATTATATAACATAAGTCAGTTTGTATTTGAATGTGCCAAACAACTATTTCAATATTCAATTGTAAACGATTTAACAGTCCAAGTTTCAACGAACAATATCAAATATATAATGTGGCATCTTTTATTTAGAGAATGCTCTCTTATGTAGTCCCACTCACCTAATTAGAACTGTCAAAACAAATTACATATATACGTAGTAAAAAGAAAATACAAATTGTGTTTTTGTGATACCAATTTTAACCACTAAAGAATCAAAAATTTTACAAATGAGTCATTTTATATTACAAATATTAAAATATTAGAACTTTTTACAAAATTCATTATAAATTTAAACTTCAAAATGGGTTTATTTGGTCAGACAAAATCGAAAGATCCTAAAGAGCAGGTAATGTTAGTTTTTGGTAAATAAAAATGAATTCCAGATGAATACAACTATGACATCACTTGCGTCTATGTAAAACCAATGCAAATAACTCATATATTGTTATTATTTGTGAAAAAGGTACAAGAATGGACGCATAAAATACGTAAGGAAAGTAACCAACTTGATCGTCAAATTCGCAGCATACAAAGAGAGGAGGAAAAAGTTAAAAGAGCCCTCAAACAAGCAGCAGCGAAAAATGACCGCGATACATGCATAATATTGGCTAAAGAAATTGTGGGAGCTCGTAAAGCGGTAAACCGTATATATACTTCTAAGGCCCACTTAAATTCAGTGCAGCTGCAAATGAAGAATCAGTTAGGTAAGTAAGCATACTGAACTTACAATATTAAACATATGCAACAAACCGTTTTCTCTTAGCAACTTTGCGCGTAGCTGGTTCTTTACAAAAATCGTCAGAAGTGATGCAGGCTATGCAAAATTTGATTCGCTATCCAGAATTGGCCGGCATAATGCGGGACATGTCAAAGGAAATGATGAAAGCAGGTATTATTGAAGAGATGCTAGATGAAACTATGGATTCCCTGGAGGAAACCGAGGAAATGGAAGAGGAGGCCGCCAAAGAAGTCGATAAAGTTTTGTGGGAAATTACAAACGGAAAATTGGGTGAAGCACCATTACCTCCCGAAGAGTTGGCTGCTGCTGAGCAACAAAAGGCACCAGCTGCTGTTGCAGTTACCGACAGTGTTGAAGATGATGAAGAAGAGGACCTACAGGAAATGCAATCGCGGTTGGCTTCCTTACGCTCGTAAAAGTCTTACCCCAAAGAGGCTTGTCAACGTCGAATCGTGTGAATTTTGAAATAATCACATAAAAAATTCCTTTACAATTCATGTTTTTTTATATGATTGATTTTTAAATACACAGAGATATTTATTATTTTGCTTAAATTATTTTAATTTAAGTTTAAACTTTTAATTTGTTATTTTATTACCGTCTGTTGCGCATTAAGTATTAAATATCTTTTTTGAAGCATTT
This sequence comes from Trichopoda pennipes, assembly GCA_030448955.1. NCBI lineage: Eukaryota > Metazoa > Arthropoda > Insecta > Diptera > Tachinidae > Trichopoda > Trichopoda pennipes. The sequence continues at coordinate 12,675,623 of JASKUP010000088.1, forward strand.
AAATTATTTAATAAATAATAATTAAAACACATTAAACCTTTTTTATTATGTGATTTAAAATTTATATAATTAAATTACAATATTTAACAAAAATTTATTCCATAATTCTATATTTGAATATTTTACGCTTTTTTATTACTAAAAAACAATAAAAAGTAACAAAGAGAAAAAAGATTTACCCGGTTAATAATCGAGTTTTCGCAGATACGAAACTATGCATATGCAAATTTTCAATTTAATTTTTTGTGTTTTTATGAATCTTTCAATTTTAGTTTTTTTTTAACTTTTTGTGTTTTTATAATTTATAGTTTACAACTGAAGTATTGAATCTGAGAAATTTGATTTTATTTTTATTTTGTTTATAGTTTGGCGAATATTTATGGAAAATTTTATATTTTTTCTTATAATAATGGTAGCTTAATTTTGGTGAAATATCGGTTTTCAAATCACAAAAAGATACTATAAAAATTTATATAACATACATTTTTATAGCGACGTACTTTGAAAATTATCAAATCTTTTTTAGGCTTAAGATTTTATTAAAAATGGTCTCAAAATGGCATAAAAGTGAATGTAACTTTCATGTTGTAATGGTAACAAATTATCTGCCAAAACAAGTAGTGTTTATTTATTGTATTGATTTCAGGTGGTGATCAAACAATTGCTGTCATTGGCCGTAATATAAAGATGAAATATTATTATTATTATTCAGAGCATAGTAACCTTTTAATTTAAATTATTTCATTTGTTCTTGTTGGTATAAAAAAGTCGTTTTATATACAAATTTGGTGGGATCGCCTATCACAGTTCAAAATATTTTATTTTTATCATAACACTTTCACAACGTCATTTAATTGTTAGTACTTGCGGTTACATGAAAATGCAGTTACAGTATGAAAAATTCAGAAGTCTACATGTGACGATTGGAAAGATAGACAGACGGACATTCATTATCTATGGTTTACGTCAATGGCAAACTGTACAACTTTATTAAGGCCGTGTCAGATAAAACTTTGTTGCTTTGCGTGACATTTGAAACTTTAAAGCAAAAGCGTAAATCAAGTGGTGTATGTCACAATAAACTTTGACAACACTCATGCATTTTTTGTTTATGCCCACACACAAAAACACAAACACAAATAATAAAAGCCAGGTGTTTGTCAAAGCGCGCAAAAAGTTGAATGTTGGTTAACTTTTCGCTTTGCGCTGCGTCAAAAGTGCTTTATGTGGCAACTTTCATACATTTACGTACATTTTAACTCAAATGTCAAAGCGAAACTCTGACGCAACGCAAAGCAAAAGTTTTATCTGACACGGCCTTAAATCGTGAAAATTAGATATAAAATTAAAAGAAGAAGTTATAAAGACGAATAAAACAAATGAGTTTTGCGACATTCATAGGCTTTTACGAAAGATTAATGTTCAGAGTAAGAGGACATTACAAAGTAGTGTGCATTTTGCTGAAACTTGTTTCTCTCCATTGATTCTACTGTGTGCTTAGTGTTTACTGAGCTTAAAATACATCACAAATTTGTAAACGGTACAGTGAAATTAATCTCTAGTTAGAATTTGTACCCGCAATTGGAATATATTGTTCTAACTGTTGCTTGACGCCATGTAAAAATAAAATGTTCAAAGTTTTTTATGGCAACAGTTGCTGTTTTATTAAGTATTTTTTTTCTTAAGTCATCTATTTAAAAATAAATGATAAAAATAAAATATCACAGTCACATAAAAACCAAATTATTTTTATACCTACGTGACAATATAATCATTTGACATTAAAAAGAAAAACTGATTGTAATATCACGATAACACTTAACATTTTGTTACTGAGAATGAAGTTTAGAAAATAGCTTAAAGCTGTGAGCTTTAAAGTGTGTTTTAATTTAAAGACCATAAATTAAATTGTTACTAAATTTTGATATTCTATTGCATTTTTATTCGTTAATACGTCTTGCTAGAAGTTATGACAAACGGTTGAGAGTTAAAAGGGAGCTATTGAATTGAAGCAGATTTTATGATGCAGTTTTAAATTTAGTTTCTCAAATGTGTAATTTTATTGTATTTTATATGTTATTTAAAAATCTAAGTCTAAACAAATGTTCTTTCTTCTTATTATATCAATTTGCAGTTCTCTAGCAGACTTTCCATATTTAATGGGTTTTTGCTAGTTTGCAAATAAAGAGTTTTTCAACAAGAAGTTTGTGTTTTAATACAAAAATCAAAATAATAAATTTAGATTAACATGATTCAAATTTTTATTGTATTAAGAAGAGAAAAGTTCGGCAATTATGAATGAAAAATGAAATGTCCACCACGACCGCACTGACAGATGTCGATTCTTTTATCAAGTTGCCAAAATGGTGTTACTATTTCGTGAATAACATCACGGATTTTGAGTTTTAAGGTTGAAATCGATTCCATTGGCTCCGTACATACGCTGTCCTTACCATAGCTCCAAAAAAAAAATAAAGCAAAGGTTTAACAGCCACCATGATCTGGCTGACCAATTAACGATTTCATTGACTGTGTGACATATGGCACCGTCCTCTTGAAAACACATGTCAGTGATATTCACTTCAATATATTATATATATGTGATATATATATATATATATATATATATATATATATATATATAATAGGCCAAAATTGTGTTGTTATCATCTCGCGATATCGTGATTCATTGACCGTTACCGCATTTGCAGTCTCATCTTCGAAAAAAGGCCCAACCACGCCTCCATATCACATAGTGCACCATATAGTAACTCGTTGAACATGCAAAGGCTCCACAATATTCGCTATAGGATTTTCAGAAGCCAAGTGAAAGTGGGCTTCGTTTGAAAAAATGATTTTTTCAGAAAAACCAGCCGGTTGTTCCTAAATGAATTGAGCGAATCTACGGCGTTGTGAATGGTAGGTCGGCTTAATTTCATGCACCAGTTGAACCTTGTAAGACTTCCAAGTCAAATCCTTACGCAAAGTTCGCCTGTCGATTCAAATTTAAAGACCAAATTCTCAACAGCGGTCTCAAAAGAACGATTATATGTATGTCCCAAAATATCATGAATTTTACGAAATGTAACTTTAACAGAATCACAATTTTCATAGCGGATTTAAATTATTTTAATGCGAAATTGAATTCATTGTAACAATCACCAATGCATCTACTAGGAATACATTAAAAACATAAATGTCAAAACTTTCATATTGTTGGTGTTGCCACAATTAAAAAAAACAAACTTCTTGTCGAAAAACCCTGAATATTGACGGCAAAAAAATTATTATTTGGAGTGAAAAAACCATACGGGAGCAAATTTTGCAGAAATGGTTGGCTTATCAGCTTAATTACTAGCTGAGAGAACGTTTAAAAAATCTTTATCTAATTTGTTTCCAAACTGTCTCTTGTTGCTACAGTAATATTATTTAAATAATTTTATCGTAAGTAAATCTTTCATTAAAAAAATAATATTTTTATAAATTTTAAAATTGATGTTATTTTTCAGTTTTTATTTCTGTTTTTCTACTAAAGTTTTTAAAATTTTGCAAAGCAACGAAAGCACAAATTGTTAAAAAATTTCGGATTTTTTAAATAAATACAATTTTTAAGGTTTAAACAATAAAACGCCCAAAATTCATTCAATGGTTAATATGATTCTATCTTGTTTTTTTTGGTATCAAGCTTTTAAAAATTTATTTTATTTTAATTAAATTAAATTTTTATTTTATTTGTTTTCCACAAATACAAAGGCTGATTGATCACAAATTGAAATTATTTTGGATAAAATTAAACTTGATGAAAAGATTTTCTTTAAAATGAATAATGTAATTTTCATAAATACGCATTCAACTGGGCCAGGAAGCTTAATTTATTTTTTTAGATATCTAAATTAAATCTTTAAAGGGTTTTGAAACTATTTGTATTGTTACTTCCGCTCATCTGAAATATGTTTTTTTTTTATTTTATATGCTCGTACAACCAAGAGAAAATGATAATGAAGAAAAGACTAACAAGCCAAATTATTGCAAATTGTTACGGTAAGCCACATAATAACGGAAATATATGTTACGGGTGTTTGTATTTTTCATACCCATACACGTACACATACATACATACATACTCACGCGTACGAAATTCAACAAAAACCAAAAAACATGTAATTTAGAGAAAAAATTAAATTAAATTGATGCCAGGACAATTTAAACGGGACCTTTAAATTATGTTTTCAACATAAAATGCTTTCTGGTTTTTTTAACACATTTAAAAGCATAAAAGCAAATTTGTTTTTCGAGTAAAAATTTATACACCCTAAATTGTGAAAGATGCTTATCTATAATAATGATTCATTTTATATAGCCTGTTCATTAGGTTTTTTTTCATAAACAAATCTCAGCGAAGATTTAAAAAAGGAATTAAAAAAAAAAATTACAAAATTAATTTTTATAGTAAAAACTCCTATAAAGGGGCCCCTGATAATTTTGTTAATGTTGCATTAAGCTTTTGTCAAAAATAAAATATTTAAATTTATAAACATATACCAAATACACTATCGCACATATTTTGTGACAAAAAATTTTTATTTTTATAACTTTTAGTATTATAATAATATTGCTGAAAATATTTCAAGACTGAATAAGGAGTTGAAGAAAATTCTCATAGTAATTTTAGCTAAATACTTGAAGAAAAACAAAAGTTTATATCAACTATTTACAAATTTCATTTAGAAACGTGCTAAGCAACAATTTCGTTCTGTTTAGGTTTATGTTAAAAAGGCGCTGTCAAACCTTTTGCAAAAAAAAAAAAATATATATTTTTCTAGTTTCCTGAAAGTAATTTTATGGAGATTATTTATGCCTCTAAGATCAATCTCTGGACCACTCCTTTTTTCTGTTTATGCTAACGATTTAACTAAGCAGCTTTTGCACTGTAAAATTCTTATATGTAGCTGTACTTGAGCAGCCCAATCGTCTCCATTGCTCAAAATATTTCAAGGCTAAATAAGGAATTTAATAAAATTTATAGCTGAGCAACTGCTAATAGATTTTGTTTAAACCCTTATAAGTAAGTTAAAGTGTATTATAATTCATAAGAAAACTATTAAATATATTACCGATGTTGATGATTTATTAAATGGAGAAAAAATAAAAGCTGTCGAAAACGTCGGAATAATAATCAATAGTAGTCTTACTTGAACAAACTACTCACTTGTGGGTCGGACTTATACTAAGCTGAGGTGTCTTTGGTGGTCGCATCACTATACGCCGTTTATTATAATATAAGGCAACTTCTTGTACAATATTCATCCTTATTCTGTTTGGCGACGACAACATCGTCGTCAATTTTGAGGCAACATCACTTTAACACAACATCAATTGTTGTTGCCAGTTTATCGATCATTTAATAATTGATCTAATATTTGTGTACAACTTTTAATAAAAATTGTTGTGAAAAAAATATAAACTGTGTGAAAAACATATATAATCTGTATTAAATTGAACGTAAAATAAATTAAAAATCAAAATAAATTAAAATGAAAATGTTCAGTACATTGTTTTTTACCATCTTTTTTTTACTTTAAATTTTAAGTTGCGCCAAATCTGTAAAAAGAAAATTATCAAACATGTATTGGTAATGAACTACATGTTATACCTTTTGCCATCTATCACTCATCCTATTTGATGGGCCAAGAGCGTTTAGAGCATTTACAAAACTTTCCCATTTTTCCTTAAAATTAGTGCCTCTTCCAAATTCCCTGGCAAGTGATGGATTTTTTCCCAATGCTTCCACTAATTTCTCAAATTGGTTGGCGTTGGTAGTTTTATTATTTTTTTTCTATTTTATTTGTATATTTTTATATTTTGTTTTGTATTTTCGGTTTTTGAAATTTTTAAAATTTTTGTTTATACCAGCACGACACCAATCTCACAGACGAAAATATTAACGGCAATTTAAGGCAACATCATTGTCAAATTTTCTTACAGAATACCAAACATGTGTCGCCAGTCATCGATCGATGGCAATATTGCCAACGAGAATATGGATTTACAAGGAACGATAAAAAACGACGTCGTCTTGTATTGCCGGGTGATTATCTGGTTCCTGGGTTAATCAACGGTTGTGAACTACTAGTAAAAGAAAGCTAAATGTTTTATACAACAATATCATTAGCTGTGTTAACCGAGTGAGAAGATATGATAATGTTTCCCATTTTCGAAGCTATATGGAGTTTCATTTAACAGCTTCCTTAACATTCGTGTGCTTTCATTTCTTTGCAAAAGCATTTTTTCAGAAATGCCACAACAGTATCTTATTGATAAAATCAGGTTTGCCAGATCAACTAGGGGAAAAATAATTATAATTCCTTTACACCGTTCTCTTGTATCTAAATGGTAGTTTTTCATGCATGGATCGCGTCTCTGGAATGTCCTTTCTCAAGCAAAACAACCTAATAGGAATGCAAAAAGCTTTAAACAGTTTTTATTTAAGTTTTATTCTCAATAATTTATAGCTAATTTTGACTGAATATGTATGATCGGTGTATTTACCGTCTTTTAATCCTATATATGTATGTAGCTAAAAAATGTTGGGTGGTTTCTTGTACATGGCTTTGCACTGTTAGTTTAATAGAAGATGATAAGACATTATATACAAAATACAGGAGTGTAGCATAATTTTTCAAAGGCATAAAAAGGCTTGCTGGATAAGCATGTATAATTTAAAATTAAAATTTATTATTTATTTGTGTAGTTAACCGGCAGAATGAATTCTGGGATTAAATATAAAAAAGTGAGCATTGGCAGCAAAGGCCATCAGCTCCATTTCAAAAATATCCATAAAATTGTGGTTGACCATCTTAGTTTATATTCTATTACACTCAATATGGTGCATTCTCAAATTTTCAGTCCTGTTGTTCCAATGTAGTCGCAAATTTTATTGATGTTGATGGTTGTTGGTTCTCTAAGAAAATCGGTGGGTGGTATGTTCTTGAAAATTCTGTTCCTCTGGTGTTGAAATATTGGACAATCTAATAGAACGTGCTTGATGGTTAAATCACAATTGCATTCGTTACATTCGGGCTGAGTATGTTTGCCGAGCAGCCATTCGTGCGAAAAGATGGTGTGTCCTAAGCGTAGTCTGGAGAATGTTCTAATTCTACTTTTTGATGTATTAGTTGGATAGGTTGGTGGATTATGGTGGGGATTAATTGTTGAATAGTGGTGGTGGTTAATAGGGACATTTTTAAGCTTTAATTTGATGTAGCACTCGATATGACGACGGATGTCAATTTTTTCGGTTGTTTCGTCAGTTATTATTGGTGCATAAGATGCATATTTAGCGGCGGTGTCAGCGGCTTCATTGCCAGATATACCAGTGTGGCTAGGTATCCAGTGCAATTTGACCTTATTCTCATTGCCCATGAGTGCATATCTAATTTGTGAGATTATTCTCCATTTATTGTCGTATGTGCTGCTGATTGACCTGAGAACTGAGAGGCTGTCCGTAAATATGACAGTTTTCTTTTTACTTTTCAATGCAAAGAGAATCGCCTGCAAAACTGCGCAGGCTTCGGCTGTGAATATAGACCCATGTTCGTCCAGTACTCCAAGGGTGACATTTCCACCTGATTCGTCCTCTACCGCGTACGCTGGCCAGTGGCCTTTTGATTTGGTGCCATCTGTATATAAAAAACTCCATCCCTGGTTTTTCAGTCTGCACATAAGTTCGGACATAAGAATACGGAATGTGTTTTGTGGGGTATCATTTTTCGCAAAGCTGGTGAGTGTTAGGTCTATGCAGGAAGTGTTAAATTTCCATGGAGCGTTGCTCGTGTGCTTTGACTTAGGGGTTAGCGGTATGTCCAATTCCTTAGCCATTGCTAGTGATTCAGATATTGCTGATTTAAATGGCTTTGTGCATTTTGAGTTTATGGCGGATTTTATGTCTAGGTCTATGATTGAGTGCCAGCTGTTAAGCAATTTCGGTAGAATTCTGGCTTTGGAGTGAATTATCCTACTTGCGATAGATGGGAGGTTAGTCTCTTCGAGTATGTTGTTGATTGGTGTTGTTCTGAAAGCATAAGCCGATGCTCTGACAGCCTGGTGGTAAATGGGTTTAATAATGTTGATGTTTGTCTTACTACTTTTTCCATAGATAAATAACCCGTAAAATTAAAATTTCTTTCCTTTAGTTTGATCAAAAAGATTTGAAAGAGAAGATTTTGTATTTAAAATAAATTTAACTGAAATACAGCTTTTGTACAAATAGTATTCCAATTTCGATTGTAAATATACAGAGAATTATTTGAAACCTAATAAATAAAGAATTTTTTTTTACAATCAAATAAATAATTATTAATCCGGTGTATCTTTCATTTGGTTGTAATATTAAAATTGTTCGCGTAATAGTTAATTTAAAATATTAAACTATAAAAACTACTTACAAGGCACCGCGTACTCATACTTCATGTACAACAATCATTTATTGCTAAAACATCTGTTAACAGAAAGTAAAATCATGTACATTGTTTCGTTTATACCTTTTATAAACGTTTTGTTGTGAGTTCTTTATTGCGAAATAAATAACACCACTTTATAAAGTTTTTAAATTAATAACAATTTTATTTACTTTAACTACCCAAAGCTGACACTACAGAACAATTTACTTAAAATGCACGTCTTTAGTTTATGAGGTTTATTTTTACACTGATTGACTATCCACTTAGACGCTGCCCTAGTTATATTTGCCCATTTAAAGTTTAGAAGATTTAAAAATCTTCTACTCCCTTTTTATCACACTTTGTTGTTGTATATTGTTTATTCGATGTATAGGCGCCTGTATGTCTGTGTGTATTTTTGTTTTTATGCTGATAAAGTTTCTGCTTGGGATTTATTTCAAAATATTTGTTGTTGCTTTTGTAGAAAAGTTTTCTTAGAGATGGTAAACAGCATACATGTTTGTTGTTGCTTTCGCGTATAAAATGTCTACGCAGTCAGTAAACAGAAATTTGTTTTTGATATGTGCTTGGATTTTCCGACGGGGTTAAAATAAATTTTATTTGGGTACGGCTTTCCGTCGACCCTCGTCAAATTTGGTTTGTGAACAAACCTTTTTCGTTTATCTCTTTTTACCTAATTTGTCGTTCCCTTCTTCATTTGTCTTTTTTTTTCTAACTAAATCCTTTTGCGATCATGCTTGTTGTCCGTTTTTGTTTATGTGTGAAGCTATTGGGTTTTTTTTATGTGACATAATAATCTGTAATTGTACATTTATGATGTTCTTTATTGCTTTGGTCTTGTGCACCTGCGTAACGTTTTTGCGTTGGTGTAAAGTTTGTTTTCCTGTAAAAATGTTTCAACGGTTCAAATATTGTATCCGAAGCAGTGTTTATTTGTTCATTTATTATTCGTCCGTCAAATGTTTTCTGTTTGTATATTTCCATGTTTTCTAATACATTTAGTCTCCTTCCTTTGTGCTGTGTATGAAGCAGTTTAACCGTTGTTTTTATATGTCCTGGTGTACATTTGTTGTTGAATATATGGTTTGCAAAGTTTGATTCTGGAGTTGATTTTGGTTCTCGTAGTTTTTTGTTATAGTCTCTAATGTGTTCCCTAAATCTGGTCCTAATTTTTCGTCCTATTTGCCCGATGTAGCTATAATGGCATGTACAAGTTAATTTGTACACTCCTTGTTTGTCTAGTATATCTGCCTCGGTTGTTTCATTCCGTAGTACTCTGCCTAGGTTGTTTCTTGTTCTGAATGCGGTATTGATGTTGTGTTTTCCAAAGAATTTCGCCATGTTGGTACGTTGATTTTCCCATATATGTTAATGTAGCCCATTTTTTCCTTTCATTCTCCTGTTCTTTGTTCGTTCTAATTTGTTTCTTGATGTTATCTGCGAGGCGCTTTTTGTATCCGTTGTTTTCCGCTATGGTGTATATTGTTTCCATTTCCTTCATATACAATTTGTTTTTGTCATGCATGCCAGGCAGTTAGTAAACAGCATGACAAATTGTTGTTGTTGTTTGTGTATAAAATTTCTACGCAGTTTGTGACCAGTAGTTCGCTTTATTGCTTAATTATTTTCTTTTAAAACTTAAGCAAGACACATCCACTTAAGCAAGACAATATCATAATCAAATATTTGACAATTAATGAGGAGAATAACGGGACTTTGTCTAACTAAATAGATAATCTATTAGTTCAATTTTCAGCGTACTATTAAACCAAATGTTATTTTTAAATAAACTTAATAAAATTGATAATTGGGGGTAAAGCTAACTCCTACGGCCATTTTGTTGATTGATTAATTCAAAATCTCAAACACATTTAAGATAACCTAAATTTGCTTATTATATTTAAACAATTGTGTGACCCAACAATAAATAAAATATCAATAAGCAAACAATTAATAATTAATTACTATTAATTTGTTAAATATACCTATTTATAACGTACGCAATCTGAGTGAAATTAAGCCGCATTTATAATTACTTAATGCTTATAATACTAAAATAGTTCAACTTCAATAAATATTATTATTTTTTTATTAAATTCTTTAATATGTACAGTTATTCAGTTATTTCTGAAATATGTAGGTATGTATGTGCTTTTAAAAGCTTCTGCTTTTAAATTAGTCCCATGTGCTTTTTTCTTCCTTCACTTATCCGAAGTTTTTGTTAAAAAAATTCTACATTAACTAAAAATATTTTCATTTCACTTAAACGATTTCTCCATATAACGCACTACCTCCTTTTAACTGCCAACTAAGCCAGACTCATTTAAAATCCTCTTAATGCTGTTTATTCTTTCTTCTTTGTGTTTGTGTTGTGACAAGTTCCGTTTAAACGTTTTCTAAATGTATTATTTGTCCTGGCATAAAAACACACATTAACAATTATTTTATTCAGTGGCATAACAGATTCTATTTACTTTTATTTTGTTTAAGGGCATTGCATAGAAATAAATTGTAATACAATTTGAAGCAAAACAAAAAGCTTAAATCAAAATTGATTGTTTTTGCGTCTTTAACAATTTGTAAAATTGTATTATCAATCAAAAGTCGAATAACAGACACTTTATAACAAAAATATTCTAATTAATTTAAAAGTAAAACAAGTCAAAAAGCTGTAATCCATTTAAGTAACCCTATCAAAGCAACTGGTAAAAGTAATTGCAAGAAGCGAAAACGTAAACGAATAGTTTAGCAGTTTTCTAAAATTTAACACGCATCAAAATAACAAACAGCAACAACTACATAACAAATGGAAAAATAAAAATACATTTAGTCGATTTGGCAAAAGTTAGAGAATATTGTTTAAGGCCTAATGCAATTAATGTCTATAATACTCATATATATAAATATTTTTTATGGCTTAAGAGTCTGCTGGCTTAAATAATAACTAAGGCTTTTATGTAAGCAGACTCTTAGAATTTGATTGCAAAAATCAAAGGGTGACGTATATTATTTTCTGTATATAAATTTTGGGTTTTTAATTTGGTGTTTATTAAGTTTATTGTTTGAAAACCAATGAACGAAGTCGACAACAATTTACTTTAGAACTTCTTGTTTCCTTTTTTAAACGAAAATCCAAATTTTTGGGATAAATTCTGACAGCGGTACTGAATGAGGTAGTCCAGTGTGCTTAAACAACGAAACAGAACTTGCAATTTTTTTCATACAATATCACATATAGAAACCGTTAAAGAAAGCAGTAAAAATCTATTTTATTTTGGAAAAGTTTTTTCTTATCCTGTTATTCTGAGATATACACCCTCTCAATAATATTACCATACTGTACTTCTAAGTGTTTCACAAAAAGAAAGATTTAAATAAAAAAAGTAAAAATAGCGATTGCACATTAAATGGAACGAAAATTCTTTGTTCTTTACATCAGAGTTTTGCATGTGCTTGCTTTGTTTTACAGGAGAAATTCTAAATAGGGTGATAGTAACTATGAATATGAGTGAGCAGAGTTTGGATATGAAATAGGAAAATACTCTTTTTAAAATATTTGCATAATGCAGTCTTAAACGCATTGAACTGGACAATGAATTGGAGCTAAGATATTGACGAACAATTTGAATTTAAAAAGGGACATAATCGAAGTCACGTAGCTATTAAAAGTGACCTAGATGAAAGCCTAGAATGAATGATTTTATAAGCTTCGGAAATGTGGTTGCCGTGTACTAGTATGAACATCGTGCAGCTAACTGACTGAGGAAAAAAATTAAAGATCCCTGATGATTGCCCAAAACTCAGTTAAAAAAAATAACATAGAGAACATTCTAGAATAAAAATAAATAACATGGTTACGATAGCAAAATATATTAGAAAGGATAAAACGGTTTTTTAAAGTTATGTTCAAGAGAGTTTAAGTTGACATTTTTTTTTGTACATTCTGTAAGTAAATCGATATAGAAAACTATGTGACCCTAAGGTATCTGTACAGTAGATTTATTATTATAGCTGCCATAAGTCTTAAATCTTTTCAGTATTTTAAGGGTTTATTTCGTATATAGAGTTTGCTACGTTACCAGATTTTAGGGCGAATGGAAGAAATACCGTACTTAAAATGCCACCAAAAACTAAACATAGTTCAGCAGTATCCCTCCTCAGCAATTCAATTAAAACTTTTATAAAACCCCGATCCACTTTTATTTTTTCTCTCTTATGAATCCATTGGTACCCTGTTATGAAAAATTTTTGCTTTTTGTTTGTCAATAATAGCGATACAAGATGGCAGTTATACATTTTTTATTCATTCCTTTGAATGGATATTAGGAACCAAATTCTTGTGTGTAACCAAGCAGAAAACAAAAAAATAACCAACAAAAATTATGTAAATCAAATTTAAAAACAAATTATTTATTAAGTAATTTATAATTATTCGGAAACATTTTCAATATAAGCAATTTTATTTTCCGTGCTTGATTCCTTTAAATAAATACTTCATGATATTCTCACGAAATATTTATTACAAAGTTCACTGATGAGCTACTTGAGCAATAGTGAAATTGCAATATGGATGTGCTCTACCCCGCAGTAATACATTTCAAATATTTTTATTTTTATTGGAATAAATATTTTATGAGAATATCATAAAATGTTTATTTTTTAATAAAAATTTTTGTAATAAATATTTCGTGAGAATATCATGAAATATTTATTTAAAGGAATCAAGCACGGAAAATAAAATTGCTCAAATTATTTATTTTTTATAATTATAGTTAATTGAACTTTTTATTATCAAGCACAAGGTCTTTATATAAAAATTATATAAATTTTGTTTTTATTTTCGATATTTCACCACACAATCGGGTGGCATCTTCAGGAAAATACCCAAAAAACAAAAGCAATAGAAACTAAAAACTTTCAAATAATTTTACATACATACAATTTTTAGATGCTGCAAACTTTTCAAATTAATTTACATTTTGAATTATATTATGGTAGCAAAAGTCAACTGCTTCTGATATTTCCGAATTGTTATTAATACAAACAATAATTTGGTAGAAAGGATTTTTGGCAATAAGTTACAAAGAATTCAATAGGAAGAATTAACTGATAATAGTTTTCCACTACAATTAACTGATCGATCGATCGGTTGATTCATTTAAGCAAAGGACCGTGCAACATTGATGTTTTGTTTCAATGCTTGAGGGGAATAATCAGGAGTGCATTCTCGACAGAATGGAAGAAGTGTCCACCTATTTATTTTATAAAAATCGATTTTTATATGAAAATTAAATAAAAATTTTAAAATGGCTATATCTCCGTAAATAATTAGAATTTGTCTTATAGAAAATGCACCTAGCCATCCGATGAAGAACCCAAATGTGTAATTAATACAACCGCTAGGCCAAGGGATCAAACGTGGTAGACAAACTAGACCATAATGAAGATTAAACAGTTAGCTGTCTTAGAGCCATGAATCTTGAGCGAGAATGTGTCAAAAGCAAAAATCCTGATTCCGTCATCTATAGTACAGCTGATTTTACTGACATCACTACGCTGGCACATACAAGTGGAGATGGATTCAATAATCTAATAATGGCCGATATAGAGGAATAATTAGCTGATAAAAGCTTGAGCGTAAATAAAATTATAGACCTAACCCTTAATACTCATCAAGACAGAGAACATACCGATAATGACGAAGGATATCCTCCCATTTTTATTGCAATTCTAATCAAAGATCTTCCTAGAAAATTAGCTAATCATTTTGAATCACATGAAATCATTTATGGCATCTTAAAGGGAACTTTATAACGGTTTATCAGAAAATCAAACCAATCTTTAATGACTGATTTCCTTTAAAAAACTACGAAATTATCAACACAGGATTCTATAATCTAGAAATAATTTCATAAGATGATGAACAAAATAATTCTAGTGATGGCAGTGATATTGTTAGAAAATAACAATGCATAACATATTGTTATATTTATATTGTTTTTACTTATTTAGTTTTAGATATTATTTTCTTTTTTTTCAAAGTATAATTTTTTTCTTATAATATATTTAAAGAATTAAAATATCTAAGCACGAAATAAATCCTTAAGTGAACTCTAAAAAAAACTTTTTAATATCGATTTTACCTAATTCTCTCTTTTTCATGATTTCTTTGGGAATGTATTTAAGTGGAAACTATTAACAAAAGTTGTTTAGCATAAAATTAGCATAAATATTTTGTAAGCAGCCATTCTGTAAACATATAAATAAAATAATATATGAAAAGTCCTTAAAAAATACAATAGTTTGTAAGGAACAATTAGGTATGCAATCAAAATTAGTTTTAAGAAAATATGTAAATATTAAATTTTGACAATGAATAAATAAATCTTTGCACAGACCAAACCGGGCAAATGGGTTGAATTCAAATTGAAACATCGTTGAGTAAAGACGTAAAAATGATAAAGCATCTCTCAGGCGTTGCAGTGTTAAAGTTGCCATCATGTTTATTTTGTGTGTATATACGCGAATTAAAGTGAACTAACCCTAACGTGTTGTGTTATTATTTTGCAATAAAAAAACTTAATAAACTAAAACGATTTTTAAAGGAATAAATATAAAAATATGTAAATTTTTTGTATTTATATTTAAAATTTTAGATTTCAACAATTTTAATTCTTGCTTGATTCCTTCAAATAAATGTTTTATGATATTCTCACAAAATATTTATTAACAAAAAATATTTATTACAAAATAAACATTTTATGATATTCTCCTAAAATATTTATTCAATTATAAATATTTGAAATGTATTACTGTGACGGAGAGCATATTCATATTGCAATTTCACTATAGCTCAAGTAGCTCATCAATGAATTTTACCCCAATATTGTTTAGAAAACCTAAGAGTCTTATATCCAAAGCCAAACTGATATATGGATATGCTCTCCCCCCCACAGTAAAACATTTCAAACATTTATATTTGAATAAATGTTTTATGAGAATATCATAAAATGTTTATTTTTTTATAAATATTTTTTGTTAATAAGTAATTTTTTAATTATTCGGAATCATTTTTCATATAAGCAATTTTATTTCGTGCTTGATTCCTTTAAATAAATATTTCATGATATTCTCACAAAATATTTATTACAAGTAAATAAAAATAAAAAAATTTTTGTAATAAATATTTTGTGAGAATATCATAAAACATTTACTTCAAGGAATCAAGCAAGAATTAAAATTGCTTAAATTGAAAATGTTGCCAATAAATTATAAATTTTTCATTTCAAAATTTTAGTTATTTGAAAAGTTTTAAAAAACTATGTATGTGAAATATTTTTTTAATTTTTTATTTCTATTGGTTATGTTTTCTGAAGAAAAGAATTTTTTTTGATTATTTTGAATTTGTTTGTCAATTATTGATAGATTTATTAAATTGTTTATACACTTTCCTTTTCCCGGGTGGCAGCCATAAAATAATTTATTTAATTTTTATATAAAAATTTTGTGTCTGAAAAATTTATTTAGATAATAAGTTGAAGGAAAAACACATCTATTAATTTACTAAAATAAAGTTAATAAAATAAAATAAAGTAAGTAAAAGCACTATTAATGTAAAGTACCGGGTGGGCCAACTTGGATTGAGTAATTTGAAATGCTTATAATTTTTGCCTCCCTCGGCAATAATTCTTGGGCCAATTGAATTTTATATGGAAACATATTCAGATCAACTTTTAGAAAACGTCGTATCGATGTTCTGGAGATGTTCAATTGAGTAGCTCATCGACGAGTAGACACAGTTGGATCCTTGTAAATACTTTCTCGTACAGCTTCTATAGCCTATTCAGTGCGAACACGACGAACAAAATTTCTTCGTAGTTCATTATCCACTGAAACCAAATTCTCAAAACGGGTCATTAAGCTTCTTATCATGTTTACACCGGGAGCCGCTGCAGTATTAAAATGCTGACAGTCTTTTCTTTGCGTTGTAGCAATTGATCAGTATAAAATTTTATAAAATTCTATATTATCTGCAAAAAAAAAAAATACAAAAATTATAAGCATTTGAAATCAGTCAGTCCAAGTTGGCCCATCCTGTATAAGAAAATTAAAAATAGTAAAAAATTTCGCATGGTATACTTCAACATATCATTCTATTAATTATATACCCGTACATGAACAATGAATTCCGTAGTTTTGTAGCACTGATATAAGATAATTATTTTCTGGTGGCTTTAGTATCACAGGCCTGAGTTATCTGTTTATTAAAGTAATTCAAATAAAAAGTGTCTTATTTTACAGAAATTCATTCTCGCTATTTTAGTAGAATCATTGTTTTAATTTTTAACATTCCTGTTCTATGTTATATTGCATTGCTAAAACTATATAAATTTTTCTTCTGTTTAAATTAAATTAAATGTTTCTTCTATAAATTTTTTGTACAAGTTTTTCAATTCGAAAATGCTTGCTGTAGAGAACTTCATAGATAAAACTTTCTTTCAGTTGTTAAAAGCTTTCAAAATGTTGTACATTTTTCCATTACATTTACCAGCGTTTTTTTGTTTGCTGTTGCTCCATTTTTCTTCTTGAATTATTCTTCCTACTAAAAGTTTTTTAATAGCAACTGTGATTTATTTATTTATTTATTTTTGTTGCTTAGTTTTTGTCATTCGCCAGTTTACACTTTAAGCATGTGTGTGAAATCGTCATTTTAATAGTAGATTTAAAAATCTTTTCATTGTAATGCTACGAGCTAAATTGGTAAGAAGACAATAAAAGTAATTTTTATGACCAATAATCGTTAATAAAAACAAATTGATCTCATTTTGTTAGACACGGTCAATAAAAGACTGATATGATTAAATCTTTAAGAGTTAAGGCATTTAAGGCTTCATATATATTGTTAGGAGTTGATGTATCGGGTTTTTCAAAGAGAAGTTTCCTTTTCAATTGTGGCAATACCAACAACATGGTAGTTTTGACATTTAATTTTTTAACATATTCATAGTAAATGCATTGGCAATTGTTCCAATGAATTCAATTTCGCACGAAAATCGCATTAAAATAATTAAAATGCGCTATGAAAATGGTGGTTCTGTTACAGTTATATTTTGTCAAACTTGTGTTATTTTCGCACAACATACTCGTCCTTCTGAGACCTCTATTAAGAACTAAAATTGAGTTGATAGGCTCGATACAAAGTGTGCGAACTCCAACACGTGTTCCACAGGGTCCTTCAACTGAAAACATCGCAGCCGTGAGCTGCAGTGTTGAAGTAGATCCAAATTTGTCAATTCCTTGGCGATCTCAACAATTGGGGTTATCCAAAACCACCACATGGTGAATTTTCCGTAAGAATTTTACTTTGAAACCTTACAATTCTTGCACCAGTTGAAGTGCAGAGATTATAACCTACCGACCATTCATATCGCCATAGATTCGCTTAATTCATTCAATTCATAAGTATGTCAACAAGCAAAATTGTCACATTTTTGAGAAGCATTTGCCCCTTTATATGGTATCTACATATAAAGGGGTTTTCAAATAGAACAGAGTTCCCCAAACTTTTTTGTGTCGTAGACCCCTGCCATGTTTTTCTGTGTTGGGTAGACCCCCTACCTATCTGATATTGATTTCCTGTAAATTTCAAACTGTAGTGTTAAAAACTTAAAATTAATTTATGCATTTATTATTTGAATTTAAATTAAATCTACTCAAAATAAAATTTTGTGTCTGTTATGTAAAATATACATAACATTAAAAAAATATAAAATAAACTATAAATAAAATAACATAAGCAATAAGTCAACATTTTTAGTGAGAAGGATGAACCTGATGATTTAATAATAAATTATCAACATTTGGCGTCAATTTTGTGAGGATTAATCTTAAATCTCCTCGGCTAATGATGTCCAGTCTGTTTTTTTTTTGTTAGGAGATTGGTAACAGCTCTGAACCCCCTTTCTACTAGGTATGACGATGGAAAGGAAATTAAAAATTTCCTAGCTATATTCCATAATACGGGATAAGTAACGGGTATGTTGCTTTGCAGCCAGAATTTTTGATATCCGTTTTTAAACTGAACCTTAAGTTCTTCGTTTGTACTTAGTTCAGTCAGTTCCTCTTGTATTATGACATAAGTTTCTTCTATTTCACCCTATGGATTAATCGTCCACGGTGGTATTACCATAGTCAAAATATCCTTAAACCTAGATTCAAAATCTGAATATAGGGCATTTAAATGTTGAACGTATGTTGAAACGTCGTCTTCCTGGCAACTTGTATGTGACAAATTGGGGAATTGAGAAAATTCGCCCCGTCCAATATTTTGCTTCATTAGTTTAACTCTGGCAAGAAAGGCTGATAAGATGGACTTTGTTTTAATCAAATTGAAACTGTCGCCTTGTAATTGCAAATTAGCCATATTAAATTTTGTAAACAAATCTGTTAAATAGGCGATGTCTGTTTTTCTCTTCATTAAATTTTCTTTCAAAATTTTATCTTTAGTATCCAGAAATTCTAAAATAGTCTCAAAAAGTGCAAAAAATCTTGTCAAACATAAGCCTTTCGACAGCCAGCGTACTTCGGTATGAAGGAGTAATTGATGAAAGTGTTTGTCATTTTCTTCACACAACTGCGAAGAGCAGTTCTTCGTATATTTCTTGATCTGTAATAAAACGAACAATGGGTCGTTTGCAAATAATTACATAAAAAGCTTTCAATATCAGAACTCATTTCATCAATACGTCTTTCAACAGTATTGTTGCTTTCTCCGATAGTATGCGGTTTTCCGGATTTTGCTATAAGTAACGAGATATTGTAAGACGCCTGCAAACCATCATCATTTCTTTGTGAAGTCGAAGCGAACATTCTGAAGTTCATCTTTGAGTGTTTCAAAGTATTTCAAATCTTTTTCTGTTTTATCAGGGTGGCATCTTCTCAAATGATCTTGCAGTTTAGATGGTTTCATAGCTTCAATGCCCAATACTTTGTTGCATAAAAGGCACATAGCCAATTGTTTGTTCGGCTATGATGGAATGAAGCCAAATTTCAAATATTCAACACTGTACTGTCTACATTTCTTTTTAGATTCGGAGATGATATCAGTCATCTGGCAAAATTAAATTATTTAAATAAGACAGAAAATCCAGCAGGTGTATTTTAAAAATATTTTTTGATTTAGCACGGTTCAAACTATCACAACACACATAAATAAAAACACACACAGCGTACAAACAGATATGTATTTGTATTCCCTTTCGTTTTTTTTTTGTACATACATTCAAGCAAATTTACTGGTCAGAAAAATTCTAAATGTCAAAAATTTAAGGGAATTCCCTTTTTGCAATATGTACATACGTTTAGTAGAAGTTCAAAATGTATTGCGACCACAAAGCGAATACCAACATCCTACAACTTACACAATTTTATAAACATATATAATACATTTTTTACTTCATAGGTACTTTTATAAATAATGTGAATGTTTTGATATTATAAGATAGTATGATGTACATAAGTAAATAGGTACTATCAGTGTATGTATTGAGATCCACTATCGTGGACCCCCATTTTCATTTCATGGACCCCCAAATTTTTTTTCGCTGACGTAGACCCCTTGCAGGTTGTCATAGACCTCTAGGGGTTGATATAGACCTCTTTGGGAATCACTGAACTAGAAGTTTGTTTTCTTAACAAAATAAAACAAAAAATTTAGATGATTCAAATTCTTATTGTATTACGAAGAGAGAAGTTCGGCAATTATGAATGAAAAAATGAAATGTCCACCACGACCGCACTGACAGATGTCGAATCTTTCATCATGTAATCACTTTTGGGCAAAATGGCGGTCCTATTTCGTTAATCACATAACGGATTTTGAATTTTAAGGCTGAAATCGATTCGATTGGCTCCGTATACAACAAATAATTCAATGGTGTTAACTAACACAATTTCGGTGGTCATTTAACTGCTGATTGTCGTGAAATTATGCGATCGGGAAATTTGGTTTGCAATAAATTGATCGTTTCATTGGGTATGTTACATGTGGCACCCTTCTGCTGAAACCACATGTCAGTGAAATTCATGACGTCAATAATAGGCCAAAATTGAGTTGTTAGCATCTCGCGATAGCGTAATCCATTGACCGTTATCGCATCCAGCCTCACCTTGGAAAAAAATGACCCAATTACGCCTCCAGACCACATATCACACATGTAGTGACACGTTGAGCATGCAAATGCTTCTAAATAATCGCTCTAGCATTTTCTTTTACCTTGGCCTACGTCTGAAAAAATAATTTTTTCAGGAAAATTAGCCGGTTGTTTCTGAATGAATTGAGTAAATTTACGGCGATATAAATAGTCGTTCGGTTTCAATTTCTGCACCAGTTTAACCTTGTGAGGTTTTAAAGTAAAATACTTACGCAAAATTCGCCATGTCGTGATTTTGGACAGCCCCAATTGTTGAGAACGTCGAGGAATTGACAAATTTGAATCTGCTTCAACGCTGCGGCTTCCGGCTGGTATGTTTTCAGTTAAATGACCCGGTCGAACACGCGTTGGTATTCGCACATTTCGTATCAAGCCTATCGACTCAAATTTAACCACCAAATTTTTAATAGCGGTCTTAGGACAATTATGTTGTTCGAACATAAAAGGAATTTTAAGAAACTGAATTCAATATAACAGTTGCCAACGCATCTACTACGAATACGACAAAAAACTAAATATCAATGCTATCATGTCGTTGATGTTGCCAACTTCTTGTTGTTAAAATCATCACACCATATAATTTTAAAAATAATAATAATAAATAAAATAATAATTTACAATAAAAAAATCAAAATCGGTTTTTAGAAATGTTTGAGTTCTGTGAGCAAAAACATAAAAAAAGGAGACGAATTGACAAACTTCTGCTTTACTGAAGTGGCTTAAATAAACACACAGCCGAACAACTTCAGGTTACAACTTTTTTTTTTTTGAATTTAACATTTTGCTAATTTCACAATTTTGTAATATTTTTTAAAATTACATTTATCGTATTTTTATTATTTTGTTGGAGTAATCAAGGTAATGACACAAACGTTTTCTATATTTTGTTGATTCTCTGCACGTCTTGTTATAAAATCACTTGATTGCAAATAGTTTCTCTTAAAATTTGTAATGTTTTCTGTGTGATATGGGTATGTGGCTTTACAAACCGGAAACGGAAATAATTCTGAAACAAATTGTTTTGTGTTGGAATTTTTTGGAAGTGTGCTAGTGTAATTTTAGCACAGTGTTACACACAATCATAATAAGCAAATCTAGTTAAAAGGATTTTAATAATTTTATATTTCTAATAAAGATTTTTATTTCTACAAAAATAACAATCAAATTCTAATGCATGCAAGTACGTGTATTTTTCTTATGGCCTGAGAAAAAAATATATTTTTTGCTTTTGTGTATTTACTACAATTGACCTGCTTTCTACTAGTTCTAGAAGTGAACATTTTTTCTTTACTTGAGTTTTATTATGCAAGTCAGGTTTTATATTCGTGCATGATTATTTTTGTTATGCTCATAGAAGGTGTTTTTTAAGGAGGAAACGAACTTTGAAATGGGATAAAACAAATGGGAATTTTTGATGTTTACATGAGATTTAATTTATTTGAGGGATACTTTTTTAACATTATAATTTAAATGTGACTAGTGACATTTGACCGCCATGGCTGGCGCGGATGTAGTTTAATTTGGAAGTTTAATTTTCGATGATTTATTCCTACATTTGTAGCCGCACCAAGCACTCAATCGTTTCGGTATTATCGGCGTGACTTTAAATTTTCGCACAGAAAATAGTCTTAGCGGCAAATAGTCTAGATCGCGGAAAACAATTCGTTGGGCTGAAACTAAACAGTTACCAAACGTGTTATTTAATAATTCTAACGCTCTTATAAATCAAAGTTGTTAAACTGATTAATGGAAAGGTCAATAATCATGGCTCTATAGCAATCACTTTTGACTCCAATATTCTGACCAGCATCGTGTTAAAAGAAGTAAAGACCAATAGATTACACCAATCCATAAATCTCTAATTCGGTGAAGCAAACTAAACATAAATCACTTGACAGCTGACAGAATGGCCGCGAATTAAAAACTGTTGCTTTATAAAAAAACACCCTATAGATATCATTTCCTAAATAAAGGTGAAATATAAAAATTTTACTTCTTTCGCATTGGCAGTTTTTTGTCAAATAAAAATGCTTTTGATTCTTAAAATATTTTTTGTCATATTAAAAAATTATTGCCCTCATGAGGTTTCTTAGTTTATTATAGTTATTTCTCCTTGTGGTAATATTATTTTATGTGACTTCACTTAAGCGTTTTCTTTTTGTTGTTGAGATTTTAAATATATTTTAAATTGATATTTGGCTTTAGAACAATGAAATATTTCTGGTGTTATGTGCAATAAAATTTATTTTCAGTTATAGTCGATTTGAGTTCTTGAATTTTCAAATGGAAAATTAAAATAATAATCGAACGAATATTTGGGAAATAACTTATAAAAAAGTTATTATATAAAAAGCTGACAAAGAAAATTTTTATGATAATAAAGAATTTTAGTTGTTAAATTTTCACATAACATGGTTTTTATTATCCTATTTTCATAATTAATAATAACTTTTAGTACTTAAATTGAACGGATGTGTCTCGCTTAATGAGGACAATTAGGAACAGCTGGGAATGAAGCAACAGACCAATTAGCAAAAGGCGGATCAGCTATGAATTTCGGTGGACCAGAACCCAAATGCATTGTTGTATGCTTGTCCAACTCAGGTTGAACCAGCGGGTTGCAGTAAAAATTTGGAAGACTTGGAAGACCCCATTAACAGATTTCGATATTTCTTTTGAATTCCATTCATCCAGCTAAATACGTGTTACTTGCTATGATGAACATTAAAATTTCCGTAGTCTTAGCAATAGTTTTCCGTTACTTAAACAGCTTTCTTAACGTTCAAAAATAGTAGTTGGATAAATTTTGTTTCAATTAAAGAATAAATAAGAAAAATGTTAAAAACTATTTTTTCTGAAAAGCTTTTTTGATTATCTTCACTAAAAAAGAAATATCGTCAATTGTGCTAAATTGTTTTTTAAATCTAGTTGGTCTATACGATTTAGCCTATGAGTGATCTTTGGTATAATATTAATCAATGAAATATTATAGATAATTATTGCATGTAAAAAATCCAGTAACGCTTAATAATACAAGTACGATCAAAATTAGAGTGTATTTCAAATATGTTATCTAGAGTTGTATGAAAAGTAGCACTGCACAGTGGTTCGAAAACCTTTTTTTTTTGGAAATAATTCAGTAGCTCATGTTCACCCCTGTAGGATAAAGGGCGACTTCTGGGCATGCCCCCAAAATTGGGTCCCTCGGACATAAAATTTTTTGGAATTTTTTTTTTTAATTATATGTATAGTATTTATTAGTGTTTATAATACTTTAAAATTCTCATTTACATTAATATTCACAACTAATTACTAAAAGCATTTTGATTATTATGTCTTATAAAATTCACACATTTTCTTTTAAATACAATATGATTTCGATCCGTTCTAATATCAGTTGTAAGCGTATTAAATAATTAAAGTCCTTTATAGAATAATGATCTCTGCATTGCTGCTATTGTTGCTCTCCTTAGCCTGGAATTATCTGCATTGCGTAGTTGAGCATTACCATTGAATTCAAGTCGCTGTTGAATATTTAGCCATTTAAGTGTATCGATCATAGCTCTTATTGATGTAAATCTGTTGTACTTTAGAATAATCCGTATTGCTTTATTTTGTAACTTTTATAACCTTTCTAATTGTGTTTCATTGCAGCATATATATAATATTGTTGATCCGTACTCATTATCATTTATTATCATATTGTAAATATTTGTCGCCGTTTTTATTAGCGTTGCCAGTAGCTTTGAGAAGAAAATCATTATATGTCGAAAAAAAGATCATATTTTATGGAAAAAAATCATCATTTTTTTAATACAACATTTTATTTAAAAATTACAATCATTATATATTAAAATATGTATTTAAATTATTATTGTTTAAAGAATTTATGGCGAAACGTGTACTTATGCTTATATGGTGACAAACCACAATTTCACTGGCTTTGTCGTCATTGATCCAACAAAATCAATGAAAATAAGCAAACTTAAATTTTTAATCACACATTCACCAACCAACAAATAGAAAACTTAGAAAAACACTCAACTGATTTCATTGGAACAATAACGGTGTGCATTTATATAAATAAATATTTACTTATTTAAGAAAGCTTAAAAAAAATTTAGATAAAAAAGCACATGTCCTATGAAAAAGTTTTATGAAGAACTATTACTATAATGTCTACAGGGTTTCATATTTTTAATAATTTCTTGGTCTATTTTTAAATTATTGCAGGAAAAGTTTCTTATGGCCAAGTAATCTTTTGCATATAAGATACCTTCGAGAGTGCTGTTGTCTAATCTATTTCTATATTTAGTTTTGTTTAAATTGACTGTTGAGAATATTCGTTCGACATTTGCTGAAGAAATGTTGGAATGTTGTCAGCATGAGTTATTTTTAATCATTTGCAGTTAGCTTTGAGCTAGAAATCTTTTATTTAACAAAAACACCCAGGTAGACTTTTTCGTTATGTAGAAATAGACTTTTGTTTTCAAAATCAAGGTCGTTATTGAGACTCGTGTTCACAAATTCTGTTTTTATAAAATTGTCTGAAATTTCACAGCATGAGCTTTGAAAAATTTTGTTTACGTTATTTACCTCCATATTGTAAATATTTTAAAAAATGGTTAATCGTTCATATTACTCGAGAACCCGTACAACAACAGACTCTAATGATAACCACCTGTGAAGTGTGCAAAAATATTTTTGGTTTGTATTCCAAAAGCATTGCAAATTTTTGGTATTGCTAATTACGTTTTAGACTATTCGCTATGTAATTATCTACTTCAAGTGGAAGCTTAAGATAAGCATAAGAAGAGCAAAGCGCAATTGAATAACAAATATATTTGACAACAAATAAATTAGGAATTTCATTTTTAAATAATCTGGCAACATAATGGTTTTTGCCTGTCATATTTGGAGCACCATCTGCTCCGAATCCTATTAAATTTTCTTTGTACAGTATTTTGTGTTTTTGAAAATAAATTTTTATACAAATAAATATTGTTAAAGCTTCACCACTCTCCACTTCAATTAAGCCAGAAAATAAGTCTTGTACTCTATAATTTATAGTTCCCGGATTACTAAACGATTTTTTATTGCTTATGTCAGTAGACTCATCTACCCATAAGGAGAATTTCTACTGATTCCGTATATTGCAAACGAATTAAAATTGGGTCCGGCCTAAAACGGTTTTAATAAGGCACATAGTTTTTGTTCTGTCACATACAAGATTACGTGTTATTTTTGAATCAGAAATGGAGGATTTTAGAATCCGTACACAAAAATGTAAGGTTGTGTTCTGCAATAAACGCACTTAATTGGAGTTCTAAGTTTTTAACACTCCTCAACTCAGGAGTTTTACCTTTAAATTGTGATTCAATTTTTGTTTGGCTGCAACTTATACAATTCGCTCTGCTTATATGCTTTTTGGTTGATTGGTGTTTTACTAGATCCGCTCTGCCAAGAATCGAATAGCATATTGTACAAAAAATTTCCTCCTCACCTAAAAAATTTGTTTTTGTTGTTAACTAACTAAAATTTTTCAACAACAAGCTGATACAAAACTTAACTTCGCTATGTAGTACAATTACAATGAAATAAAAAAATCATAATTTTTATAAATCAGAAATCATAATTTAAGAAAGAAAATCATCAAATCATATTTTAGTTCAAAAATCATCAAAAATATGATAAAATAATCATTTTAGCAACGTTGGTTATTTGAGACACTTTATTTGTAATTCTCATGAAAAAAACAATCACCCATTTTTTTCACCCATTTTCTTGCATAAGAACTCTATATGATCCTTAAATTTCATTTCTTGCTCTATTATGAATCCAAGATACTTTATATTCTTTACCTTATTAATTTTGAATATTTCTTCACTATTCATATTTATCTCTAGCAGTTTGGTCTTTTTTTTCGTTTAATTTTAATCTGTTAATTTTTAACCAGGTGTTAACATTATTTATGCCATTCATCATCTTATCTCGACACTCTTTGTTCGTTGATCATTCCTTGTATATGAGTGTATCGTTCGCATATAAAACAACTTCACATTCATCCATTATATTTGGCATATCATTAATGTATATAATGTTATGCACCTAATATTGAGCCTTGTGGGACACTGAAGTTATTAATTATTATATTAGATTTTATTCCATTAACTTTAGTTATTTGTTTTCTATCCTTTAGGTATGATTCAAACCATTTTTTGAATTAATATTTCTCTGTCGATAGTTTCAAACGCTCTTTTGAAGTCTAAAAAAATAGCCATAATGTTTTTCCACCGATTAATAAAAAAAATTTATAGCCGTTTCACACGATAATTTTTTCCTAAAACCAGATTGATATTTTGAAAATAAATTGTTGTCTTCCATATATTTTTCCAGTTGTTCTTTTATGATTTTTTTCAATACCTTTTTTTTGCATGCTTTAAGCGTATTTATAGGACGATAATCTTCACATTTTGTTACCTTTGCCACTTTTTCAACTGGGGTAGCCATAGATTCCTTCCAGTTTTCTGGGAACTATCCTTTTTCCAACGATTTAGTTATAATCTCCAGTAAACATTTTTCCATTATATGCCAGTTATCAAGGGTAGTTTTTATTGATATTTTACTGTAGTCCGGTTTGTTTTTTAATTTCTTAATTATATTTCTAAGATCTGACATGGTAATTGTATTAAATTTGAATCTTTGGTTAGCCATAAGTATTTTATTGGTACGTTGCATATCCTCAATTGAGTCTATTATAATCCTTATACTATTCACAAAATATTCATTGAATTTATCAGCTATTTCAATATTCTCCTTAAATTCTACGTTGTTAAATATCACAGGTTAGTTTTTGTTCATCACTAAGTTCTTCATTTACCTGCTCATGTCATAAAAAGTTACCTTGAGAATATCTATAAAAAACATGCTTACATGTCTAGATTACTTTCTACAGTTTGGGAGAAAATAAGGCTTGAAAAATTTATGTTTTAATGATTTTCCCCGAAATTCCTCGGAGTGCAAAGTACGGATTGAACTATAATTTGAATTATAAACAGATTATTAAAGCTCTTGGCGACATACTCCAAAAAGAATTTGACAGCTCCACAGTTAACAAAGTCAGGGTAACCAGTTTTATAAAATAAAACAATTTTTTGGAAAATTTTTTGCCCGTTTAAGGAATTTATATGTTATGCTAATGTGGTTCATTTCAAACCACTGTTTGGGCCAAACAAAACATACATCGTCCTGATCAAATTGAATTCATTTAATGGCAAAGAACTTTGTATGGGTTTTACTTAGTTGAAATATAATAACAAATTATAAACCACAAATTTCGGTTACCTATTAAAGATTCAACATTTTTTGGAGGACTAATCTATTGCCTTCAGAAAGACAGTTTACATAATTATATTAAGTTTTTTCCTCAGAATTTTTTTACGCTATTCTTTATGTTGCAAAATTTATCTAATTTTCAAAAAGTTTGAATATGGAGTCGCAATTTATAATAATTGATTCAATAATATGTAATTAAATATTATTTTATTGTAATTTAATATTGCTAAAACATGAGAAATTGAATTCCTTATAAATAAATTCTACATATAAAACAGCCCTATCGATTATACTTTCTTATTACTTTCATTTTTTCTTTTCTAAAGATAAGTAAATTAAAAATTGCATTTTCGGAATAATATCGTTGCACATAAAACGAGCTAAACTATAAAATGAATTTATCTTGAAAAGTTTTGTATAGTTAAGAACAAATCTCTATTGAAAGAGAAGCAATTTTAACTTTTAGTTAAATTTTCTGATTGTTTTTGCAGACAAGCAAAGCTTATAACTTAAAACACCAAAAACCGCACACATGCATAGAAAAACTTAAAATCCAATTGAGTTTAATTATACATCAGCTGTATTTATAAAATCAAGCAAATATTTCAGTTCATTGACACATTCACATATAAAGGGCATTACAAAATTTTAGCAAGATTTAAATCAAATATCTCACCTTATATACTATCAGATTATTGCTGTATTATTGACTCATATAGTACACAAGGTAGAGTATACACAAATGACATCACTGTTAGCCATGCTGATAAGAAGAGAGATTTTGCGGAAATATTTGGAATATAATCATACAAATCCTTCTTTATATGACTCCCTCTATTAAAGGATATTTTAGCTTTGATGGTTAGTATGTTCACTTCGAAGCATGTAATTGGTTTTGTGGTCTATCTTTTTATATATATATAGCACAGTGGCCTTCTTCACCAGCATTCTTCAACAGCAATAAATTGTTGGCGAAAAATTGTTGGACCAACCAAGGTGAATTAAAAAACAGCTACTTAACGAAAAATTTTGTTTATGTTTTAAAAAAAAATTTTTTTACAATTGCAGAATTATGTGATTATTATATATGGAAAATCAAAATGATTTTGATATAAAATTTCAAGAATTTGCAATTGTTGTTGCGACATGGAAAAACAACTGCCAGCTGTCCAATTAATTGTCAAATAAAACATTATAGCCAACTCATAGATGTTAATATTTTGAACAAAATCTTTACACAAACTTAAAAACATTGCGACCTATAGCAATTTACTTATAAATAACCAAAATACAACTATCGACCTTTACATCAAGTAAAGTAGTTTAGAGACAAAGCGGTTGACTGTAATAAACTGATGTGGTTTTCTTAAAAACAACAACTTTTATTTCCACAAAGCCATATACCACATACCCACATATC
This sequence comes from Trichopoda pennipes, assembly GCA_030448955.1. Lineage (NCBI taxonomy): Eukaryota > Metazoa > Arthropoda > Insecta > Diptera > Tachinidae > Trichopoda > Trichopoda pennipes. Next base: position 12,705,049 of record JASKUP010000088.1, read on the forward strand.
GATGACACGTAAACTAAAAGTTTTCATCATTAAAAAGTAAAATGAAAAAAGGAAGTTGAGTTTAAACGGACAGAGCTAACAGAGCTAAACTTTAACGCATAAAGCATGATAAAACTTGCTTGTGGTTTCTTAACGATAAAATAAAGTTTAACTTTTTTAATATTATTTTTTTTTATATTTTTTAATTTTCTCTCTCTTTAGGTTTCAACAAAATGAAGATTTCCTTTTAGAACACTATGGAATAGAAAGTATAGGAAGATGAAAAGAAAAACAAGATTCACAAAAACTTTTTCTTTTAAGGCGTTTGAATAGATAGAAACTCGTTTCAAAAGTAACAACAACAACAACTTATATAGCTGAGTGATAGGAAGAGCATGACCAGGCGGTTATGTGAAACAAAAGGTATCCTCTTATTTGTTTAATGAGTAGAAGGCTGCAGTAGCAGCAATAGCAACAACAGCAATAAACTAAACGACCAAAAGTCTAAGTACTTTAATCTCTAGAGAAAACTTAAACTTGCATCAAGTTGAATTTCTCTGGAGGCCAAAACAACAAAAACAATTTTTACCCATGTCGTATAGCATTTAATGACAATACAACAATGAACGGAAATGAGTTTCATCTCTTCAATTTTTACTTACTCAGCAACTGCCGTAACGATAGTGCGAGTACTATTATCCAAGAAATTTTAGTTTAACTTAAGTTGATTCCTTTCTGTCTTTCTTTGGTTTTTTTTTTTTATTTTACAATGTCAATTTATAACCAGCTGAAGGGGTGTTTTTTGAAACACATTGCACATTGAAACACACTTTAATAGAGTGTGGCATGTTGTACATAATGAAGGGATAAAAATGAGGAAAATTATGTGAAATTAATTCTGAAGAGTTGTCAGTTTTACTAATTAATTGCAGTGTTCATATCCAGAGTACATATACAAAATTCTTACAGTGGTACAAAACTTATATAAAAACGTGTACAAAAATTTACTGAAAAGATGAAATTTTTGAAGCAAGCAAAACCTTTGAAGAAATCGTATTTTCGAAAACATTCTGTTATTCTAATATTTTTTCATTCTTAGTGTAATTTTATGATCGAAATGATGAATATTTATTTACATTTGTCATTACAGGCATATGCTCTATATTATCGCTGGAAAGGCTATTAAAATTTTAAAATATTTTTCAACTGTTTTTCCTCTTCATTGCAAATGCTACCAATTTTTATACTTCTTTGTAGAATTTTACTAATTCAACTTAGGCTCTTGATGTCTTCTTTATTAAACGTACAGTTTAATAAACTCGCTACAACACTGTGTTATTCCAACGAGACTCAAACAAAAGTCGTCCACTACTTCTATGTACTATTTTTATGTTGTCACGCTTTCTGACTAACATATTGTTTCTTTTGTTCCTTTTAATTAACGTTTTGAGTCATCTCATTGCAAAATATTAACACAGCACTGTAGAGTTTTAAATTAAATTAAACGATTTATTTACTTTCAATACACACAAAATAAACACGATGGTAACTTTGTTATTTATACTCAACTTAATTATTATTAATTAATAAATTTAGCAGTTGGTGCTTTTATATCTGTTTTATGCGATTCTCGGATGTACAAGAATATTCTACTTTAACATCATGCCATATTGTTGTTGTTATCATCAATCAGCGTAAGCGCCTTTTTGGCTGTGTGTTTTGATTTTCTTGTGTGTTGCTTGCTTTTTTCTTTTGTTTATCTTATTTGGCAGAATTTCCAATATGTTGTTGTTGTCTTGTGTGTATAAGATTTTTTAAAAAACTACAGTGGGTCATTTCGCTTACTTTTTTACTGATAATTATTTTCTTTTGAAATTTAACAAATAATCTAATTAATAAGGTTCTATTTATATTTGTTTTTTAATAGAAATAAATGAAAAAAAATGAGTAGAAAATGCTAATGCGTTTTCTATTATATGCGACTTTAAAGAAATATTTCATTAATATTGCCATTTCCCGTCCTAGCTGGCTGGTTTGTATTTGATGGCGAGCGCTTTCGATGCGAATGCATCATTTTCAAGCCACGGTTTAGTTTGTACTGGTGAGTCATTGTTGGCGTTCAGGCAGTTCTGTTATTAGGTTCGTATATATTCAGGTAAGCAAAATACCAGCCACCTGGCATTTGTATGCAAAGTAAACCTAACGATACCTCCGTCTTTTATTATTATGTAGGTACGTGTGTCCGTCTGAGGGTGTTTTTCGTTTGCCCGTTTGCATGAGTAGTTTCAATGGTGTGAAAATTGTGTCTGAGGTCGTGTTTACCAGTTCGTTTATAATGTCGTTGTTGAATGTTTTCGTTTTGTAGATTTCCATATTTTAAAGAATGTCTAGTCTTCGTCCTTTTTTGCTAGGATGTAATAATGTCATACATTCATCTATTCCTCTTGGTATGTGTCCGTGAGTGTCAAGGTGTAATAAAAAGTTTGAATCTTCTCTTTTCCGTTTGTATGAGCGTATGTGTTCTGTAAACCTTGTCCTTAGTGTTCGCCCAGTTTGCCCTATATAGGTTTGTTTGCAGGTACAGGTAAGTCTGTATACGCCGCTGGAATTAAATTTGTCAGTTGTTTCTGTCGTTGTTCTGAGATAGTGTCTGTGGGTGTTTCCACTTTTTAATGCTGTGAGTATTCCTTCGTTTTGAAAAAGGTTAGTTAGTCTGTATATTTCTGGTCCTGTGTAAGTAAAGGTGTGCCGTCGTGTTGTATCGGCTGTCTCCTTATCTTTATTTCTGTTCTTAGTGTTGTATTGTCTAAGTAGTTTATCGATGGTAGTGGTTTTGTAGCCGTTATTCATAGCTATGGCGTAGATTATGTCGAGTTCCCTCCTGTACTTATCTGGAGTAAGTAGAATTATCCCAAGCCTGTGTATCATATGCCTAAACGCTGCTAGTTTGTGTTGGGTAGGGTGGTTTGAGGTGTTCTGGATGGTAGTGCCCGTTGTTGTTGGTTTTCTACAGATGTCGAATGTTAAATAGACAGTTCCGCTGGAATTAAATTTGTCAGTTGTTTCTGTCGTTGTTCTGAGATAGTGTCTGAGGGTGTTTCCACTTTATACGATTGTTTTGCTACATTAAGACTTGCATATCAGAGAAATGCCGATTGTTTCGTTTACTCTCTTTGTCAGTGCTTGTTTCGGCTTTGATCACGTACAAAACGATTGAACATTTTTTGTTTCTTTCAACATAATGGCCTGAACCATGATTTCCTTATTACACTCTACAGTAGGTGTACAAATATAGTTTTCCTCTTTTCAACCAGAATCTTAGAAGTTTCTAATAAATTTTCTAACGCATGCTTTTACAAGTTTTTATATTACAATTATTAATTATATATAGAATTATTTAATTTCCTTGAATAGTTTTTAAAACAATGCAATAATATTTTTAAAAGTTGATCAGTTTATTTGGAGACCATTTAATGGATTTTCTGTTTATGTGATGATTATGCTGAGTTTCTTCCAGTCTGTCAGTAATTTGTTTTGTGATTTAAAACTTTTCTAGTTTTAATGGTCTGTAATTAACACAACAATTTTCCAGCATATTTTTCTCAAGCTATATCCAAGCATACAAAAAATGTATATGCAGCAATAATAACAACAACCATATCTGATCACTACGCAGTCTATTGTTCTGTTTATGAAAAAGAAAAAAACCAGGAAGGTCAAAATGGTATCTGCCAGGAGCCAATTTTTAACAATCATAAAATAAACAGACAAATACGGGAGACAAATTGAAATGCAATTATTAATGAAACAGCAAACACAAACATTTTATACAATAAAATAAATGAAACATTTAATAAAATATATACAAACTCAACAAAAACAAACTATAAAAGGGATTACTAATGAAATTATGAAATACTGTGAATATAGGGATAAACTTTTTAAAAAATGGCGAAATAATCGCAATAATAAACAATATGAATTAAAATTTAAAAAATTTCGTAATCTATTAAATAAAAAAATATGTAATGAAAAAAACAAGTATTATAAAAACAAATTTATTGAAAGCAGAGATGACATTCGTGCAATATGGCAAATAATAAATGAAATAGTTGGAAAGAGAAAAAATACAAATATAGACAGCTTCATTAATAAAAATTTTAAAAACGAAAATCTTAACACTACTCTAAATAACTTTGCACAAAGCTTTAGTGAAAATATTAAAAAACTAATTCACTTATGTGACATTAAAACCATTAACGCACATCCAGTCAGCTTACAAAACTCAATGTTCTTAGAATATACAAATGAGCTAGAGATTCTTCAAATCCTAAAATCGTTAAACATGAGAAAAGGTTCCGGAATTGATTGAATCAGAGCAAAAGATCTCAGAACAAATGCAACAATTTTAACACCGGTGATTACTAATCTAGTTAACTCAAGCTTACACCACACAAATGTGCCAGAGACACTCAAAACCTCAATAATTAGACCAATATATAAAAGCGGCAACAAATCAGATATACAGAACTATAGACCAATAGCTATTTTGCCAATGTTGGACAAAATTCTCGAGGAAATAATAAACAGAAGAGTGATGAGCTTTATGAAAAAGTATAAAATTATTAATAGAAATCAATTCGGGTTTCAGAAAGGAAAAAGCATAAATAAACTTCTCGGTAACTTTTCAACTTATGTAAACAAATGCTTAAGCAACCACATGCATGTTTTGGTACTTTTTATAGACTTTAGTAAGGAATTCGACACTCTCTCGCATAACAAAATTCTTCAAGCACTTGAGAAAAACGGTATAAGAGGGGACATGTTGCTTTGGTTCAAAAATTAATTAGAAAACAGATCGTATTATGTACAAATAAACAATATATATAGCCAAAAACTACCATGCGAATGGAGAGTACCTTAAGGATCAAAGCTTGGACCACTTTTGTATATTATATACGCAAACGATATGATGAGATGCTTAGAAGAAGGAACAACTTTTGCTTATGCGGACGACACAGCAATCATAACGGCCAATAAGGACATAAACATTGTGACTGAGAACATGCAGAATCACTTTAATATTATTACGAAGTGGAGTCACGACAATGGTCTTATTATAAACGCCAATAAGACTAAAGTTATGCACATAAAGCCACGTCACCTAGTCGACAAAACTGTTACACTGCAATTTCATGACCCAAAATGTCTTCACAGCAACGTTAATATGATGAACAATCAGGCTGACGATTGCACAAGTTTCATTGAACAAGTTTACACTGCGTGATTATTGACAGTAATTTTAAATGGAGAAGTCACATTGAAAAATTACAGAGGAAACTTAGGAAAGCGTCGTATATGCTGTACCATTTAGGCAACTGCTCCACGTATGAAGTTCTGCGTCAGGCATACTTTGCATTAGTGGAATCGTATATCCGGCATGGAATCACGGTTTAGGGTAGTGCAAAATACAGCAGCACTCTCCAAAAAACGCAAGACCGAATACTAAAAATTTTACATAAAAAAAAACAATCTGAAACTGGAAACAATAATTACCATGATTATAACATTAATATTAATATGAACATACGCAGCACAACGGAAAACGACAACTACGCAATCAGCATGATAGACAACTCTGCCAACAACCTTCAGAGAGAAACGGACGACAATGAATCAAACAGAAGCCTTACGAATCCTAACAACCGGGCCTTGATAAGAATTGTCAGAGACCTTCAAGTTCTTAGCGTGAAGAACATCTATTATGCAACCTTGGCCAAAGAATTCTACAATGATAACAGATATTTAAAGCCGATAGAACATACTCACAACACGCGGAGACGAGCTCAAGGAAGATTTAAAGTGGAACGAGTATGGAAGAAGTTCGCTTCCCGTAACATTGCCAACAATTTTGAATAAAATACCGACTGAAATAATCAGCATAACGCACGAAAACAAAAGGAATAAGCTAATAAAGGAACACCTAATGGGCTCACAATAAATCAAAACTTGTTACTACACAGACTGTGAAATATAATTTTGAATAAATAGTTATAAACGAATTTTATTTATTTTTTAAGTTTTAATATCCTGCAGACAAGCATAAAAGCTTTGCGGGTTTAAAAATTAGAAGATAAATTTGTTCAATAATAAATGAATAATAAATGAATAAATGAAAATGAAAAAAAAGCAATGTGCTGGACTTTATAATGAGAAATGCCTACAGATATAAATAGGAGTACCTCTTGCCATATTCTTATTAATTTTATTCTTTTTTTCTACAACAAGGCTCCTTGTCCACTCGAACCTTATTCTGACTGTTGTATTTGTTGGAGTTAATAATATTCCGAGCAAAGGAAACAGAACTCCACATACGCCATAAATCTGTATTCAAACGGGATGATCCCGTTAATTCACAAAAACAAGACCTAATTGGAATTCTGCTATCAACCACTAATGCAAGGGGATATAAGGCAACTTCTGATAGTGCATTTAGATTAGGCTATATAGATGGCAAATTGATGCTTCAGAGTAGAAAAAATAAATTAAAATAGAATAATAAAGGCAGAAAGCAATGCACTACAATCAAGAGGATACTCATTCTCTAATATCTTTGGTAGTTTAGAGTTTCAGAGTTCTTTAGAATAAGTTTTGGGATTTATTCGTTATAGTGTTGTAACTTACTCCAGGTGTCTAACCTACTTCAGATGCCTAGGTAAATTAGGCGCTTTTAGCCATTGTCTATCAAGATTTGCCAGACTACTTCATCGCCGGACTACTTCAACTTGTCTGCGCTCCACTTCAGGAAGCCAATCTTGCATAAGTGATTTGATTTTATGCTACATTTACAGGCTTGTTTAGAAGTAAACTCAAATGAGCTAAGCATCTTGGTGGCATCTATACCTTCAGAAAAGCTAACTGCATAATTTCTCTCGACTAGTTAAATGGAAAAGTAACACGATTTGCATGCTCACTGTACCATTAATCTTACTGCTTATACATAAATAATTTCTTCAACATTCATCTAGCAATTCATTCTCACTTACCAAGAAACTAAAATTAATTGATTTAATTCATTTTAACTTGTCTTATTTTAGATGGATGTCGATGAAGTATAAAGAAAACCCACATTTCAATCTTTGGAATTTATAATGCACGCTTTCACAATAACAAACAATTGATTGTTGATTCATTCTATTCTTTTAATATGCTTCTTCTACACACCCATAATCTTAATCATGTTTCGGATTCTTTTAATTTCAATGAAAGATTTTTCTGCTATTGTCTCTCGTTCATCTTTATTTATCATTTTACATCTCTAATTTTTTCTTCTGTGATGAGCATCACAATAAATGTTTAAATATTCTTGACACATGCTAAGTGGAATACAGCAATTGACATATACACAAGGAACAAGTGTGGGCTCCCAGCAACAAATATGATCAAATAAGTATGTGGATTTTATTTTAATAAAACTAAAAATTGGTCCAAAGGACCTTGAATGTGAAAGTAAGATTTTTACCCTTTTGAATAAAGCACTAAGGATGACACCATAATTTTTCCGTTATAATATTCTTTTACTTAACGGCTTACATACAAAATAATGACCTGAATTTGGTAGAATGTGGTCAAGAAATCAAGCTAACCAGAAAATGTTACCCGGAAAAAACTGTCCTATTACGTCAATGTCATGTTATTGCAATAGCAGGATAAAGAATTAAGTTTAACGTAACCAGTCTGTGAAAATCTAAAATCCCTTTTTTTACATCCCAACAAGGATGTAAAAGCAACTCTAACAAATAGACTGTGTAAGGGGTGAGCACTAATGACTTTTGTGATACGGTGTTCTATAAAGTGGGTTCAAGTCTTCCCAAAATACATGTTACCAATATTGTGGCTTAGATGGCAGCCTGGTTTGAGAAATCGCATGGTCATATTAACATTCTATATCCAATATCAGTGGAATGAAAGAACAGTCATTGCTCCTAACAGTATGCAGCAGAGCAATAAGCAGTCACATCCACGTAAGGCACCTTTTGATAATATAAGATAACTAGCGTGCCCGTGACTGCTTTGCAAGTTATTTGTGGTTTGTTTTTATTCTGCAGCGTTCTTTTTTGTGTGCGCCAAAAAATTCAATTATTCAAGAAAATTAATCAGAAAGCACAAAATTTCTTTTTTCGTGTTTTTGTTTTTTTTAATAATTTTATCTTTTTCACAATTCAATATTTCTGTGTGCTTATATAATACGTCTTATTATATTGCAATGCTTTTACATATACGACATTCTTCGATTGATTTTGGTTCGCGGTAGAGACAAACAAAGGAGTTGGTTTATTAACATATGAACGTGATACATATAATTGACCGTGCGAAAAGCAAGAATCATTGCAAAAGCAACACGCATGGGAAACTAAAGCCGTTTAAAATCAAATGGCAAATCTGAAGGAATCATAGGAATGCGTGTTATCAGCACATCCTTGCCCTTATATTTTCATTTTAAAATTTTTGCTTCAGTCACATTTTTCATGACTTTATTGACTACTAAGCAAACTCATGACTACCAGCAAACTCATGGCTGGTAGATATTTCTGAGCAAAATAATTGGTACACCAACTTTTAGTTGTAGGCGGTGGGGTGGTAGTCCAGGTAACTCAGGCGAATTTTAAAATTTGACTGGATAATTTACAACATCGTCTTGATTGGTAACAGAGTCAACCGATTTGTAGGTAAATATTTCCCCGGGAATGTCATTCAAAATTGTCACATTGATATCCGAAACATCATGGTTTCTAAAATTTTGTGCAATACCGGGAAATACGTTTGTGACCAATTCTTGTTTTGATTGTGCAAAGTGGTAAAAATTATCTGGACGCGTAATCATTTTTGTGGTGGGGTCAATTGCAATGGGCCATTCCCAATATCTAACAATTGCTTTGAAAAACGTTTGGCTTATGGATCATTTTTGATCATCATCATTGAACACGCAAATTACACACACACACACACACAAAGTGCAACAGAATATGAAAAACAAAATTCTCTATTTGTTTGCACATCCACTTGCTATGAACATGACCATACTTCGATTTGTATTGCCGTCGCATTCTGTGCAAGCACAAACCCACACAGCAACGTACAAACGAAAACACACATTTCATTTGATACAAAACATTGAGTCGAAGATACAATGGAAAAAAATTTGATATTTTTGAAAAATTTGTCTTGTTTTAAACACGCACTGTGGACGCACTATTATGCGTAAACGCTTAAAACAAAGATACAAACCATCGAACGAAGGTACTGTAAAAATTTGGTGGAAATCCGACGGCGCATCTCTTCAAACACCGGCAACCAACGGACACCTATTTTGGGCTTAATTTTTATATATACAGATAAGATAAGATGGTATTACAGATTCCACTACATGCTGCTACAGTTAGGTGAAATCCATAATTTCGGCCATATGAACAACAAAAGAAGATTTTGATAGTAATGACAAAATAATTTGCATTTTGAATCACTTGCTGAATTTCTAATATATTTTGTGAATATTTAAAATTTTGACTTTAAGGAGGGCTGATAGACTGAGATCAAAGTATGCGGTATGAAAAAAACTTAAAAAGGCACAAGAAAGGTTTTTCGATATTTTTATAAAAAACTCATTGACTTTTCTTTTAATAATTAAATCTGAGGATTTAAGCGGGTGCCGGTATTCAAAAATTTTTAGTGCAACCTCACATTCTTCTTACAAAACAGTGATGTCGGTGGCACTAATATGTTACATACACATTTTATGCATTACTAATGCCTTTGGACATAGTTTATATTGTAGAGATCTATAATAGAAAAGTATAATTATAGGTAGTTTTATGCTGCTGGAGCATGGGTCTTAGGATCACTAATTGTAGCGAAAACTGAACCTGCATCTATAGAGTATTATGGAAATTGCTAAATTTCATTTCATAAAGTCAAAATTGTAGGGAAGTTAAAAGCTTTTTTTAAATATATTTGTGTTAAGTGTGGTATTATCATTTGTTAAGTTTTTACATACTACGAATAGCTTTAATATTGGATCTTTTTCTGATGGATGTGAAATGTCAATTTCGTTCTGCATATTACTTTTTGGCGAGGTTAAAAAAGCCTCGGGTACCACATAAACGTTTTGCAAGGTTATAGATATTATTACGAAGATGATTTGTTTAAGTTTCAAAAGAAAATAATAATAATAAAGTAGATGAAATCACCTATTGTGTCTTTTAGAAGTTGCGTAAGTTATTTCGTGGAACGAAATTACTAACATAAACAACAGAAAAAAAAACACACACAACCAAACAGGTACCTATTGAATGCTGCTAAAAAGCACAATAAGTGATGATGTTAAACTGGAATTTTTTTTTATAAGCGGGAACCGTTGAAAACAGACAGGTAAGCACCATCCGTGAGTACAAACAAAGTATAGTAAAGTACGTTTTAGGCGTTACAGTGTTAAAGTTACTATAGTGCATTTTTGTGTGTGTTTAAAGTAATTAAATCATGTAATTTAATGTAAAAAGTGTAAAGTGTTGTGCTATTATTTTGCAATAAAGAACCTTATTTAACAAAATATTTTATTAAAGGAATAAACGTAGCAATATGTATTCAATACTTTCATTAGCAGATTACTAACTTTAGAATAACTATAATCTTTGATTAGAAATATACTTTGAGAAACAACTAATTGGGGACTTGTCAGGAGATGTGCAAGTTTTCAAACATTTTTTTTGTGTTTGACACTCTAAGTTTTTATATATAAAATGGTAAAATATTAATCTATATTTGATAACCGTGTATTAATATCGGTCTTATAGTGTTTGATACAACATGACTTTAATATTAGTTTTAATATGCTTAGAATAAGATAAATTTTTATTCATAATCTTTCATGTTTATTCTTAAATATTTTATTATTCCTTTACTTGAAATGTTGGTATTATCTCTCGATTTTACAGCAAATAATTTCCGAATATATATTAAAATTTAAATAAATGCGTATCTATTTTATTTCAAAAGTTAATAGATTAGAAGGAACAGCTATCCAAATACTATTGAAAGTTTTTTCAAAATCCACCAGACAAGAATCAAATCAATAAGATTTTTTTCAATTCAAATGAATATTTTATGCCAATAAATGTATGTTTATGAATTGAATGAATATGCTTAAAAAAATTGAAATTTTCATTTCTACAAATTCTTATTATAATATTAATGCAGCTTTTTAATATTCAGTAGTGTTTTAATTGCGTTTAAGTTTTACATGTTACTTGTTTCTTTATCTTTTTAAGGCAATATAATAAGTTTTGCAGTATGAGTTATTTAGCATAAATAAAGTTTAATACTCGAAAAACTCGCCGGAAATGATTTGGAAGTAATATTAGGAATGTTATAAAAAAAACGTAATCAATTGTGTCCCTTCATGCAAAAGTATTTTCTGCAAATACCGCTTTTAATTCAAATGTCTTTTTATCCGAATTCAAAATTAATTAATTAATTAAAAAATCTGTTGAAACGATCATCAATTTTAACATGTAATATTTCCTCTAATTTATATCTACACAAGAGTGTACAGTTTCCGGGTATGCACCGATTACTACAAAACAGAAAATATTTTTTTTTTCTAATGATTAATTTTCAACTTCTTCTTCATTCCATTAAATATGCATCAAGAGTTTTTTCCATGTTTTTTAACTTCTTTCGTAAATGATCGATGTTATTTTTTACTTTCCTTATTAATTTAATTTTAGTTTTAAAAATATTTATTTCCGCGAATGATAGAGTATTTTCCAATCTATTCTAATTCTTGGTAATAACCAGAATTGTATTCTTTTCAATTTGTAATTCCTTAACAAGTGTAATTCCTTGGTAAATGCTCTAATGAAATTAGAGAACTTGTTTCCGTTACTCGCACGTTTTTGCGTTTGACTCGATTTTTGTTGAGAGCGCATCTATTTGTGGTCGATTGGCCAGTGAATCGCATTATGCATTACAAGGAGAATTAGTTTTTTAGTAGAACAGTTAAACTCCCTCCAGAAGTCTTTCCTGTAACTTTCAATGCAGAAAAATTCAAATCGAATGTCCACAAACACTACTCCCTCTTTCCTCCTCCCCATATAATATAATTTCCTAGTGCTGGTCCGAACGAAAAGAAAAACAAAAAGAATTTATCAATTTTGTCAATACTTTTAAATTATGAAACTGATTTTTCAGTAGCGTCTAGTATAGATTCATTTATTTTACATAAATAGAATTCCATTTCGGAATTAGTTAGATTCCTAGTATTCGGTTTATTGCTTTGCAACACATTTTCAATATCATTCTTAAAATTTTTCCAATTTGTTTTTTCTATAAATTAACTTATGACTTATAATGCCAGAGGATTATCATTTCTGTCACTTAATATTGAAATCTGTAACACATTGTGATCGCTATCGTAATCAACTGTTTTGAGGCAGTTCAATGAATTATTTTCTTTATGTATTAATAAATGCTAAGTAGAAGACTAAGAACGATCATTATCAATGCATAACATTTGACTTGTTTTATTGGCGATTGTTAATGTGACATATGTAAGGCGGTTTTAGTTACGAATTTTAAGAAGTGAACATGCGCTGGTTCTTAGAAGAATTTCATGGAAATCTCTCTCTATATATATATATATATATACACCATTTGAATAACCAGTGCCCTATTTAACGATAGTGATTTTATTGATGACTTTGCTTAACCATTCAACTGTTATGCGTTCAAACCGTTCATTTATGTTATAAACTTGATAAATATACACACATTGAACATATTTTATTTTTGTGTGTGAGCATAGTTAATGTAACTAATGTTGTATTGCCTGTTAAAGACATACAAATTGATTGAGTTTCTAGTCAATTGGCTAGAAAAAATAAATAAATTGAGAAAATACTCGTATTCAATACACACTTGAGCGCATCAAGTTCAATAGAAATAAATAAGTACAATATAAGAATCAGATCCCATTAAGTTCCTGCTAACACAAACTTATTTAACTAACAACTACAAACAATTTTTATATTAAAAATGCTACTCGTTCGTATTTTGCTTTCTTTTTTTTTGTTGTTTTTATTGCCACTGAATTATAAAGTTAAGTACATGCTTTGCCAATAAATAACTGAGTACTTTAGCTGCTTGTGCAATCGTTAAGACTTCTATATATTCTGCTTTAACATTTTACTATTCTGGCTACAAAAAGGAAATCTATGAAGAGTGACTTACAAGGCAAAAAAAGAATTAAATATAGTTTTGAACACAAAAACCACAATTTAGTTTCTCTTCCTGATATATTTTTTTTACTTGGCCTATTTGACATTCCAAAAGGCATTAATTTAACATGACATTTTATTGCCGATTTTATTTATAAATAATTTTCAAGAACATTTATTTTATATTTAAACTGATTGGAAAATCCTGTTATGTTCGTTATTAAACATTTAGTAAAGATAAGATAACAAAGAAAGGCCTTAACAGACATATTAAATTTGATGTCTTTTTTGTAATGTTGCAATTTATACTTTAATGATCAAAAAATACATTAACCAGCTATCCGTAAACATGAAAATTTGCCATAAATAGATAATGGGTAGCAATTATTTTCTTTTCAAATTAATTATTGGATGGATAAGTGATAAAGATGCAATTCATTTTCAAATTAATATCAGCTATTTGCATTAAGGGTTTTGACAGTGACAACTACGATATCTGAGAGAGTGACAAAAAATCTAATTTTCATAAAATTAAAAAGTACCTGCAAATCACTTATCTCTCTATAAAATGAAGGTTTCACTTAATAAAAATATCTAAAATGAAATTCATATGAAGAATAATTTTTTTAGTCTTTTAAATCTGCTCTAAAAAAGGTTCTTTTAACATATGATCATACACCATTAAGCTTAGATCTACTACGATAACCCGAAATTTACAATTCATAGGATAAGCGAGATCGCCGTCCTGTCCTTTTTAGCACTATGATTTATTTAAATTATATGAAACGATAATGATTAAACGCTATTGACTGAAGTAAACGAGAAAAATAACTAACATAGGAGTAAGGACTCAACACAAAGATATTTTTTAATACAAAAATGTTTGGCCAACAAGTTTTTTTAATTTAAAATTTTTTTTTTGGTATCAAAAATAAAGTTTATAAAAAAAACTTGGCATTTAATGCTCTTTTCATTATTCATTTTATTAGAGCAATTTAATTTCTACATAACAAAGTTTTTATTTTTATTTTAAGGGCGCTAAAATTTTTATGCCAGTCAAATAAGTTTGCTAACGCCAAAAGTTTTTAATGACACAATGCATAAATTTTTTTTCAGATATTTGATAATGAAAATAAACAGAAATAATTTTTTTTTTTTAAATTTACTTAAGCAAAAGAAAATTTTTAATGTGTAATAATTTCTAACAAAATTGTATTACTGAGATTAAATTTCTCCATGATATGTAGCATGGAGGTCTTTAAAATCTACAGTCAAATGACTAAATTAGGTTTCCTTTCTAATTTGTATGGTTAACTGGGTACAGTATATATATATGTACCGCTACATATCACTAAGAAGCTTAAGTTAAGTTAAAGTTTTTTTTTTTAATTAGCTTAAAATAGAAAGGAAAAGTTAACTCAGTCGTTTCTTGCAACTTTATTGGGAATAAGGAGTATACAAAATAATTATCAATCTAAAATTCTCTAGAAAAGATGTACTTTTTCTATTAAGCTGCTAAGTTTTAAAGACCTCCAAGTTCACTTCAGAAAAGAATGTTTTCTATTAATTTTTCTTGGCTCTGAGGGAACCTTCTATTAAAAAAAACGGCTCAATCACGGTTACAGATCACATAGATGGCTTCTCAATAATCGCTTTAGGATTTTCAGAAGCCCAAATGTAGCAATTTTGCTTGTTGACTTATCCTGACAAGTCAAAATGGGCTTCGTCTGAAAAAATGATTTTTTGAGAAAAACCAACCGGTTGCTGCTGAATGAATAAAGCGAAACTATGGCGATGTGAATGGTCGGTCGGCTTCAATTCTTGCACCAATTAAACCTTCTAAGGCTTCTAAATCAAATCCGAATTTTAGCAACTTTGATAGTGATATTTAATTATTTTAATGCAATTTTCGTACGAAATTGAATTGTGCTATTCCAGGGGCAGTGGAAAACAATTTCGTTTTTTTTATTTTATACCATTATGTTTTCTGCAGACTGCAAATCGAAAAACAAAACTACTGACTTGATCCAAAAACTGCTAATGCCTTTTAAGATTCGTAAATAGTTAACTTTGTCTTATCTGAGACATATTAAACTGTGCTCTGAAGGTACACATATTTAATGTTCCTCTTCGCTTCTTTTATGAGCGTTTGTTCCGAGCACTCCGTAAAGAAACACATCACTATATCTTTTGTTAAATAACTGCAATTATTTTAATTTCCTTTTTTAGCATAAAGAAATTTATTAAAATTTTGCACAAAAATTTGTTTACTCGTACATTGTTAAAAATGCGAATACGAACACATACAGACTCAAATGCTTATCAAGGAAAAAGAAATCATTTTTAAAAGTGAAGTACAGCATCTAAGAAGATAAAATATTTGTATGAATAATCGCAAAATGAATGAAAAAAGAGCAAAATAAATAATAATTTAAAATCACTTGAAAATGTCAATAGTTTTTAAGCACAAAAAGGGAAGGAAGTAAGAGATGCTTTTATTAGTGAAAATTGCTGACTTGCAATTTCTTTTAAAGCATTCTAGTTCACAAATTGAAATATTGTTAATTGTATGTGAAATGATTGCAATAAATAAAAAAATATTTGGAAACAACGGTTGAATCTATGGACGCTATGGATGCATTAATATAACGCTGACAATTTGAAGGATTACAAAAAAAATGCACAATTGCTAAAAATAATTCGAAATAAATTTAAAGAAAAGAAAAATTTAATATTTGAAATATTTTAGAAGTGAGAGAACACTTTAATTTGAATAAATATCATTATTAAAATTCATAATTTTTTTTGTAAAAAAAACTCTATTTAAAGTTCAGTTGTTAAGATATTTTTGATATTAATTTATTAACGTATGATTAATATTAATTATTGAGAAATATATATATATATATATATATTGCTACGAAGGTGATTTATTAAGTTGTAAAGGAAAATAATTATCAGTAAAAAAGTAAATGAAACAACTCTCTGTGCATTTTTGAAACTGCGTAGTTCTCTAAGAAATCTCATGCACACAAGACAACTACAACATACTTATCAGAAATTTTACCAAATAAGATAAACAATAGAAAAGAAAAACAACTAATACAGAGCAAAACAAAACAAACCACCAAACAGACTCTAAACTGAATGATAATAACAACAACAATATGCGATGATGATAAAGTAGAATATTCTTGTATGTAGGAGAACCGCTTAAAAGAACTATATAAGCACCACTTGCTGGACAAATGAATCAATTCAAGTTGAGTCATCAGTGAGTAAAGACAACAAAGTTATAGTCGTGTTTATTTTGTGTGTAGTGAGAGTAAATAAATCGTTTAACTTAATTTAAAACTCTATAATACTGTGTTATTACTTTGCAATAAAAATATGTATATAGTGATCTTTTTAAACAGGTTATTTTACATTTACACAGGACAACTTGTTTAATTTTAATGCAAAATTGTTTCTCTTACGCTCTTATATTTCTCTTATACTACTCTTTTACAATAAAATGGTTTCGAAATTTCTGATTTATATCTAAAATATTTTATTATTGTCCCACTGTGTGTGGGATTTTTATTTGTTCTCATTAAGTATATTATTGTATTTTTAATGAATAAATGTTTTTCCTGGAAAACATAAAAATACTTTTATTCTCAAACCTAAAACCAGGACATATCTAATGGTCTTGTCTTTTGTTTTCCTCTCTTTAAGCTGTCTTTTCGTTTAAAAAATGTTAACAACGTTATAAATAGAACTTTTTCCTTTTTTTGAAAAGTGTTAAAATGTCATTCGATATCAAATCAACTGTAGAAATCAACAAAACAACATAAAAAGTTTTATTTTTAATTAAAATTAAATAGAACAAATAAATTTATACAAAAAAAAAGTTAAGAAGTAAAAAAACTTTTTCGTCTGACTGAGCTCAGTTACTGAAAGCGAGTCATAAAAATTGTTCGCACATAAATTAAATAACATGGCAGAAAAAACTGTAACAGAAATTTTAAACGAATTTATTGTTATTTTTATATTTTTGGTAGCTACTGGTTAAGGGTGTCGTTATTATATGAAATGCGATCATAAAACTTTTATTTTGTTGTTATTTCCACCAACATCAAATGCCAACAGCATGAACATGAAGAGGAAAAGGACTATTGTATTGTACAGTTTTCTGCAATTACACAAAATTATGGTAAAACAATATTATTGAGTTATATTTGCGTTAAAGGCTTTTCCAATTAGCGTGGGTTGCTACGTCCTCTGCAAATTAAGAGAGTGGCAACGTTACTTTCGATTAGATTGGAGGGGCGATAGATGAACATTTGCTTTGCTTTCAGTGCAGGTTTGACATTGCTCAAGTCATTTGGTCGTCAATAGTTATTTTTTTTTTGAACCAGTTTTTTCTGTTGTTTCTAAAAATGAGTGACACCAGTTTCGAAAAACGGTGTGCTATCAGGTTTTCCTTCAGGCTTGACCACCGTGGAAACTCTTAATAAACTTCAGCAGGCCTGCGGAAATATTGTTTTGTCAGGAGCCCAAGTTTTTCGATGGTTTAAGGCATTTTCAGAAGGAAGAGAATTGTTTGAAAATGAACCACGAAGCGGATCGACTTCATCTTCAAGAACCCATGAAAATATCAACAGAATCTGGGATCTTGTGCGTTCAGAATGTCGGTTGACAGTTCGAATGATCGGGGACCAATGAATTGAGGATGAGATAAATCTGCGCAAAAAACCTTTTGCAAGATCAAACAGTAAATCAACACTTTTCACGGAAGGTCCTTGAAAGTCTTCGAAAAAAGAGTCATTCGTGTATGACCAAATATCAAGAACAACTGGGTGTTGCATCACAATTTCAATAAACGAGTGTTTGGCCTGTGGCTTCGCAGCCTCCATATACATCTGACTTATGTCTATGTAATATTTTCCTTTTCCCGATGTTGAAAAATTATTTTAAGGGATATTATTTTAAAACATTCAAATAGTTGTAACCGACCAGCTAAAAGCTACTGTAGTATCTGAGTTCAGCACGGCTATGAGGAGTGGAACAACAGTCTCTAATGTTGTTTGGTTTCAGAAGTGTTATTTTAAAGGTGACAATATAAAATTGTAATTTTATTTGAATAAAAAGAATTTAAATAATCAGTCTGCTGTGTTGGTGACAGAAAAAAGCTGCCATTCTCTAAGTCGAGCACCGTTTTTTTAGGATTTTATCCCTCTCCGTAACTAAGCGATCTTTTAATTTCCTAGTCGGCTATTAAAAACCTGCATAAATTAGGCAGATTACATTATCCAACTAAAATAAACATGACCTTAAATTGTTATATAGCAGGATCATTAATCTGTATTTATGTTGTAATTTTATATCATTTTAGAGTGAATGACAATATTTTACAACAACAATATGGTTTACATATCTATAGTTTTTGTCGTTTCCGCCGCTGAACTTTTTATTTAAGCCCCATTAACAAAGTGTAATTAAAATATTTCTTAAACTTTTTTCATGTTGATGGTGGTCTTGTTCCACTAACTTTTTTTTAATTTACTTTTGAACAGAAATTTTATGCAGGAGTCGTAAATATTGTTACAACTATTAAACGTTAGTATTTTTTATAAAAAAAATACTGGGATTAAAACTGTGTGTATAAATATTTTGTTATGAATGGCAAGCTGTTGGAGTCATTGGTGTTGGCTTAGGTGTTTGATGGCAGTCAATTAATTATACGCTTAATAATAATTAATTTTTTTTTTAATAATAAGGAAATTTGTAATGAACCATTTGACACATTTCTTTTTCAACTTTGCCTTTATGTTTTAAAGCAGGTTAAGGAAATGAACTTTATAAGTAAGTGTTGTTATTATTTTTGTATGTAATGTTTCAAATTTAATGTTATACATTTTTGCTGTGGTGTTATAAATTATATGAAATTTACATACTGCTTACAACCGGAAGCACTTTTGTAGAAATAAAGTTGGTGTTACTACAAAAAGGTTACAACTTAAAATTTTCCAAAACTGGCTTTTTTTCATAAATTAGTTCAGAGTACCCATCTCTAACTACTGCAAAACTTTCTTGCACATCACTCACTATCTTTTTTAAATGGAAAAATACAGTTATGTCTATTTTTTTGTGTTAAGTGTGTTGCTTCTGCACGATGAACGGTTCTTTGTCACTCCTAAAAATGTTAGTATTTTGAGTTGTGATCCTTTTGTATTCAGGGTGCGATATGTTAAATGAAACTGTTGATGATGACGAAAATTGCCCACAAAGCTAAATATGGTTGGGGTAACAATAATCTTAGAGCGATATTTTAATTATATTTTTGTAATTACAATCATATTGTTTTTTTAACATAATGTTTTGTACTTTTTGTGACACTTTTAGTAAAAATACATCAAAAACCATCAAATATTTGCTATATAATTACTATTGCCAAAATTTATAATGAGAATAAGCTATTGTGAAAAAAATCTGGCACTATCGATATTCATATATGAAATGACCACACCTTTTATAATTTAAATCAACTAATAGCATTCAGGAAAAAGTGCAATAACAAACAAAAATGATACTTTTTTTTAATGAATATTAGAGACATAAAAGATATCTACACGCTTTGCTATGGGATGCACCATTTTATTCAACAGTAATCACTATCGCTACCAAATAAAGTAGTAAAATCAATCAAGGCTTAGTTCACACTAAAGAAAAATTATAGATGTCTAACCAAAGGAACAAACACTTTTAAGTCCCAAAATTTGTAATTTTAATTTAATAAGTAATTTGATAAGTAAATTCAGAACAAATAAATAAATCTAACTTAAAAGAAAATGCTTTGATTCAAACAAGGTTTAATTCCTATTATTAAAAATTCTTTTCCAAATACAAAATGAACATGACTGCATTTGTCATTAGAATTTTATTATTTCTTTGAGTAAAATAAATTGTGGTTTGTTTGAACTACTGTCTTCTTTGACAGGCTGTTTGGTTATGTGCTTCGCAGAATTATATTTCTATTGCTACAGCTACTTCTCTTTCTCCTTTTCACTAATATAATCGTGTTGTTCATTTCTATATTTCTTTATGTTTTTGTCATTGATATCATTGTCATCGCAGGCTTTAAGTGTAAATTACACCGTATACAATTGTCTATGTCTGTATGAGTGTATATTAAAGTTTGAAGTATGTCTGAATGAAATATAAGTATTTTCTGGATACCCCACCTAATCATGGTAGAGCCCTTCGTGCAAGCAATAATCTACAGAACAAATTTACCAATTTCATCAATAGCAGAATAAAAAGTATTTGAAGTATTTGTTGCCTTTATATGTATGTGTGTGTGTGAATGTATATTATATTTGTATTATAAAATTCATATTTATAGATAAACGCATATCTATATGTATGTATGCTGAAAATAGTAACGTCAAAACTTTATTAATATACAACGGCTACTAAGACTTCGTATTGTTGTAGATTATTGTAAATAAAGCTACAGACAAATGACGCTACAGATAAATAAATAAAAATAGCAGTGTTTGAAATTGCTTCTATTTTATGAATAAATAATAACTTCACGAGTCGAGTAGTATTCCTAGGAAACTTTTGTAGCGGAACCGCCCTAATTAAATATGCACGCATACATGCAGTCGTAACAAAAGTTTTCACATTGCTTTTGCTTTTGTGTTGTTGTTGTTCCGACAACACGTGCTGATCGATGCATTTAGCTTGACACATTTATTTTGTAGAAAAACAATGCCAAAATAAATGTAGTAACAATTAGATCGCCTTACACTTTTCGCCCAAGTAATAATAACTTTCTTTATCCCAGACTGCTTGGAGTCTTCACATAAATTACATATAAGCAACTATTAATAATTATTATTATTCATTAATAAACCAACAAGTGAACTCCTATTAAGCTCCTCGTTGAGCTAAGGATTAAACCAATAAAATAAAATATATAATTCTATTAAAAATACAAAGCTAAATTATTACCTTGCAATCCTAATTTATTACCTGGCGATCATAAAATATTACACTAGATGCTTTAATTATATACATTTTCAGGTATAGAAACACCCAGCGACAACGAACCAAAAATCCTCATATAGTGATGACTTCTGAGGAAGCGATATGTTAGTGAAAATAGAATTTCGAATAGTGACGTTGACCGCAAAAAAATTTTCTTTAGCGCGTAATGAATACAATTTCTTAAGAAACTTTCTTTACATCCAGTATAAATTTAAAATTGAAAACAAAATTATGTCCAATTCTTCGGCTTTCTGGCATTTTTTAAGCAGTAAAAGAGAGAATAATATTACTCCAAAACGTATATGTTATGACAACATGCAATCCTATAATATTTTAAGTATGTGTGATCTTTTTTCTAAGTATTTTCAAAGCATATTTGTTAAACCTGCTTGTAATAACTCCAGCTACCATCTCGTAGACAAAGAAAGTGGTGGAATCAATTTTCATATAACCGTTGCTGATGTGTATTATGCTATAAATAACTTAGGGAATGATACCAAATGTTCAGTTGGAAATTATCCTTCAATATTCTTTAAAAAGTGTTCAGCTAATATTGCAGCTATAATTACTAAGCTTTTCAATTCGTGTCTTGAACATGGTGAATTTTTGGATTGCTGGAAGCTTTGTTGCATTGTTCCAATTTTTAAATCTAGGGATCGTTGCTTAGTCACTAATTAAAGGCCCATAATTAAACAAAGCCCATTTGCAAAGATTTTTGATATTTTATAGAGTAAACTATTTGAGCATGCTAAGAGTTTTATTTCCGACCGGCAACACGATTTTATGTCGAATAGGTCTACAACGACTAACTTACTTTTATTAAGCCGTGATATTGTATCTTCTATGGTGCGTAAGCGCCAATGCGATGTTATATACACTGATTTTGCTAAGGCATTTGATACAGTTAGCCATCATCTGTTACTGCTCAAGCTTTGTACATTTGAATTTAGAAAAATATTTTGGCATTTTTTCATAGTTTCTTGACCAATAGAAAACTTAAAGTTAAAATTGGTAATTCATTCTCTTCTAATATAATTGATGCCTATTCAGGTATTCCTCAAGAAACGCCTATTGGTCCGTTACTTTTTACAATTTTCATTAATGATTTACCATTGAATTTTAAGTTTTCCAACTGTCTTTTATTTGCTGATGATTTAAAATTGTATTCTACTATTGCCGATATTGGTGACTGCGAAAAGACTGATCTTAATTAACTGTCTGACTGGTGTTTTAAAAATGACATACATATTAATGTTTCAAAATGTTGTGTTGTCACATATGCTTATATTACGAGTTCAATAAATTTTAATTATACTCTTGGTGGTGGACTTAGGCATCATTTTCGACACTAAATTAACGTTCTCTAATCATATCGATTATGTTATTTCTAGAGCTTATAGTATGCTTGGTTTCATTAGAAGAAATTCTAGAGATTTAGTAGGATAGTACATTCTGAATAAACTGAGCCTAAAGTCTTCCGTAAAGAAATTCTACAACTCTTGAAAGTTGTGCGTCCCTAAAGGTTAACGCTAGAGTTCCAGTAGAATAACGGGTACATAATTTGCGTACTCTACTCCAAGTATTCATTGTGCAATGAATAATATCTCCATCTGCTTACAGTGTGTAAACGCAACGAAATAGTAAAACCCAAAAATATTTTCTAAAAAAAGTTTCCTGCCAATAAAGAGTATCCCAAAATTAACATTAGTTTTGAATTTGTCGCCATTTGTGCAATTAAGGTTTAAGGAAACTAAAAGTAAACAATTTGACCAGGTATTAATTTGATCAGAGCATAAAGCGAATTAATGACTATAATCATGAGATTGTTACAACTAAATAAGCGGATAACCTTTGTGGTGATGGATAAATTTCATTTTCTTTACTGCTGCGAAAAAATAAATAATTTATGCCACTAGTTTAACAGTAAAAAATAGCTTTGTTAATATTTTGATATTACCTTCTGGCTGAGTGTATACGTTAATAAAGATAATCATCAAGCAAAATATGAACCGGAATTTACTCTTTATTGCGTTTTATAGGTTGGCGGAATATTTAGTTCATATATATATAAAATCGATAAGGGGAAGCATGTTGCTGCACATGGTACCCTTATTACTTGGAATTAATCTTGCTATTATGTGGTTCAAGATAGGCTAAAGGTATATGCTATAATCTCAATACAATTAATATGCTCATAGGAGCATTTGATGCAAGAAAAGTTTTAGGAATTGCTCCTATTACTTGTTACAGGGATCGAGCTTTGATTATTTTTTTTTGTAATATTCTCTGTCGATAAAGTATAGACTAGTATATACTAGTAGGAATTAACATTCAGGGTTTATATGACCGTATTAATATGAACGTTCATTTAAGCAAAAAGAACTTCCCAATAAGCCAGTTTAATTTTTTTCGTAAAATTATTAACTCAACTGTTTGATTTATTTTAAATATCTATTAAATACTACATTTGCGTGTTTTTATATACGTATTAAAATTTCTACTTGTGTTTAATAATCCATTGCCCATTTCCGCAAAACTCTGGTCGCAGTGTTGTTATACAGCAATATAACTCCATGATTATTACTACACTTGTGGTTGTTTCAAAACGATCCACTAGTTACCACTTTGTATATGAATGGTTTTATGTCCCTGAATATAAATACACATAAATAAATAAATGTTAAATTACAGATACATATTTACAGGAATGCCATGGTGAGTAAAAGTATACTCTTCAATAAAGGCCTTTTTAACATAATCTTATATAATTCGAAGGAATGTGATTAAAGTTTTTTTTTAACTTAATGATAACAAGTGACGGTAAACCCTTTTCCCTTTAACCGAATCATTAGAAGAGTGAAATTCCAGTCAACGCTTGTATCCTCAAAGTGACCAGTGTCTTTCCCTTCATCACTGACCACCCCCACCGACAGCCAATTTTTATTTGTAGTGAAAAAAACCAAGGTCTTTGTTGAGAATCAAACCCACAATTCCCAGTTACATAAGCTAGCACACTACCTACTAGCCTACAGGGGCACCTAAAGTATAATTTCTAAGTATAATTTTTAAGTATAATCTTTAAATATAACTTTTAGTATAATTGTTAAGTATATTTTGAAATTATCCTCTTGTATCTTGTATCCTCAAAATTTTTGGCAATTTTTACGTTAAAGCACAATTTTAAAGTGTATTTTTTTAATAATCTTTTTAATATTTAAAAAATATATTTTTTTTTTGTTTTTACGTTACAGAAGTGAACTGTCGTATAAGACAGCTCAGTGACCAGTGACTATGCTTTCATCACTGCACAGCCTCACCGACAGCCAATTTTTATTTGTAGTGAAAAAAATCAAGGTCTTTGTTGAGAATAGAACCCACAGCCCCCAGTTATTAACTACCTACTAGCCTACAGGGGCACCTAAAGTAAAATTTTTTGTTATAATCTTTAAATATAATTTTTAGTATAATTGTATATTGTAATAATTGTATATTTTAAAATTATATTTTAAGTATAATTTTGGAGTAAATTTTTAAAGTAAACTTTGAATTTTCTTTAGAATTAAGAAATTAATTAATTTTATTTTAGGAGAGCCAAATTAATTTTAAATAAATTATCAAAAAATAATAATTATAGTTTTATTAACCTTTTTAATATTTTATAAATAATATTTTGTTCAAGCACAAGGTCTTTATATTAAAATTAAGTTAATTTTTATTTTCAATATTTTGCCACAACATTTGCAATGGTATCTTCAGCGAAAGACAAGTGACATATGCTTAATTAACTTAATGCTTAAATAAAGACTTTGTGCTTAAACAAAAAAATATTTATAAAATAACTTATCAGTAATAGTTCGTACCATTCATTTTTTCCTATCTAAATTTTACTTTTTCTGTAAACAATCAAAATTAAAAGCGAACTTAGGCCTAACTAAAAAATATTCTAAAATAAATATCTATTATATAAAAAAAAAACAATATTGTGCTACAAGTTGCATAATACTTTGAATTAAAAAGTTCCTATCCAAAATTATAAAAGAAAACTACACAACAGCAATTGCCAAGTAAGGAACGAGATCCAAACTAAATCAAAATCCACAAAGAAGAATAGCTGCACGAAAAAATAAAAAAAATATATGGCGAAGTTCCTTTAAATAAGGCCTTTAGTGAAATCTAATTTATTTTTCATTTTACCATATTTGTGTCTGTGTGTGTGTATACCTTTGCATACCAATCAGCGTATGTGCATGTATGTGTGCTATAGTCGATTATTCAATTTGCTGCATTTGGTATTGGCAGCATTAATTCTTGGTATTTTTGTTACCGGAATGTATGCCGTTCGGAAATTTATAAAATATTGGTATTGAGTTCCATTATTATTAACCACCAGTCTTTGCGTTGCTACAAGTGCCACAATAACAACAACACCAATGATGGTGAGTATCATCACTATCAACACCAGTACTATATATTGCTTTAACCACTATCCAGGATGAGGAATATTACTGAATTTTTGCCATTTGCTTTGAGGTACGATTCCTGTTCAATTTGTCCACCCTTACCCCAATATCTGAATGAAAATTCCATTTGATTATATTTTTGTAAGTGTGAGTATATATGTATTTGTGTAGTCGTAGGTGTATTGGTAAAATTATTGGTATAACATTTTTCATGCCAGGAATTTTTATGTTCAAATGTGATAACGAAATATTTTTATTATATTTATTATATATTTTTGTTGTTGTTTTCGTTGTTGTTCTTGTTGTTGTTGTTCATTTGCTTGTTAGCATTGTTTCATTTTATTTATTGTTTTTGAAAATATGGAAATTCCATGAGTGTAGTTTAATAAATTGAATATTGAAAATATTCAATTGAGATTCTATAACAAGATGATTTTTCATTGTAAATACAATTTAGCATTTTAGGCATTTCAATAACAAATTATATTTTAGTGAAATACATTTTTTTAAAACAATGCTTTTTTATTCAGATTAATAGAAGTATTTTTTTTTAACACGAGAAAATGAATGTGAAATAATTAATAGTTGTTTGACCTTTTTAACATTGTTTAAGTAATTTATTAATTAAGCGCTAAGAATTTTTGATAAAAAAATCAGTTATCCTTTATATTATTTCTCGACATTTCGCCAAACCATTGGTTGGCATTTCCAGGAAAAACAAAAAGTGTATAAACGATTTGTCAAATGAATTAAAAAATGAAAAAATTATTGAAAAACAGATTCAAACCACACTAAGGGAAATAGATGCATGTATGACATTACTATATCCTAGCAAAAAAGGACGAAGACTAGAAATTCTTGAAAATATGAAAATCTGCAAAACCAATACCTTAACAGTGACATTATAAACGAACAGGTAAACACGACCTCAGACACAATTTTTACATCACTAAAACTACTCATACACACGAACAAACGAAAAACACCCTTAGGCGGACACATATACATAGATAATAATAATAAAAGACAGAGGTTTTGAGGGATTAGCCTTGCATGAAGTGCCAGACAGGCATTCTACCTACATTGGTAGATATGACCAGTACGAATTGAATCACGCCTTGATAATGATGTCTTCATATCGAAAGCGCTCGTCGTTTACACCAAATAAACAATAGCCAGAAAGGACGAAGGGAAGTAACAACAGTATTTGATTTACTGGCGGAAAAAATATAAACAACATAATACCAGAAAAAGAATGTGTTTGAGTTTTAAAAATCGTTGACGGCCAAGACTGTGCATCTTCTAGAATTTGCAAATAGACTAGTTTCATGTGACTGAGGGCTTTAGGAGTTTGAGCTTTTTAAGTTAGGCTTTAGGAAAGTATCGTAAAATGAATGTTTCTTTTTATCTTTTTATTTATAAAAAACTTCATTATTTTCTTGTCTACAAATGAGAACGTTAATATTATTTTGCATTAAAAAAGGTAGAGATATGTAATCACACACATCATTTTTATTCAAACTAAAATTCATTTTAAAAAGAATAAATTTTAATAGAGAACAGGTGAAAGTAATTTGGCCTTTAACAAAATGCAACACACTTTTTAGGATGCTACAAACTTTTCTAATATTCTTAATATTTTTGGGGCATTTATAACTTTTATAAAAAAACGCAAAAAATAAACAAAATATTGAACGGCAAACTTAAACATAAAATTTTTTTAAAATATCAAAATATTTTTAAATAAATGGAACAAATTTTTGTAGTTTTTTAATCGAACTTTTTTATCTTTAATAAATATCTCTTATTTTTTTTACGGTCTTTTTAAATTAAATTAACAATATATATCTTTTTTTTTGAATTTCGCTTTCCTATGGAAAGCTTCTTCAGGAAAAAAATTTTTATTTTTGAAAACAATAATAATAATAATAATAATAATAATAGTAGTAATAATAATAATAATAATAATAATAATAATAATAATAATAATAATAATAATAATAATAATAATAATAATAATAATAATAATAATAATAATAATAATAATAATAATAATAATAATAATAATAATAATAATAATAATAATAATAGTAGTAATAATAATAATAATAATAATAATAATAATAATAATAATAATAATAATAATAATAATAATAATAATAATAATTTTTGTTTTCAAAAATAAAAAATTTTTTTCCTGAAGAAGCTTTCCATAGGAAAACGAAATATCGAAAAGAAAAAAATATACATTAATTTAATTTAAAAAGACCGTAAAAAAATAAGAGATATTTAGTAAAGATATATGGAACAAAGTAATCCTGGTTCTAGTACTATTTGTGTATCAAATTTTATTAACAATGTAGCTGTAGATGCCTTATAATGTTGGTACAGACTTGTGGAAGGAAAAAAATATACTGTCAGGGATATTATTTCAATAAATTTTTACATATATTTTAAATTAAATTTAAATTATTTTATTTGAAAGAGTTTTTTATTACATAAACAGATTAGGATTAGATCGTGTACTATTTGAATATAGAAAAAGAGTTTGTTTTCTTAAAGAAAATAATATAAACAATTCAGATTAAAATGATTTAAATATTTTTTGTATTACGAAAAGAAAAGTTCAGTAATTGTGAATGAAAAATGATTCTGGCATATGCCCACCATGACCACGCTGTCAGATGTCAATTCTTTCATCAAAGTTTTTAGTCGCTTTTTTAAAAAGGCAAGTCCTATTTCTTTAATCACATCATGGATTGTGAGCTTTATGGCTGAAATCGATTCGATTGGCTCCGTATCGATCCTGTCCTTAACATAGCCCAAAAAAAAAAAAAAATAATCCAGTGGTGTTAAATCAGGCTGGCCACTTAACTGCTGATTTTTGCATTTCATTGGCTGTGTGACATGTGGCACCATCCTGTTGAAACCACATGTCAGTGATATCCACGTCGTCAATAATAGGCCAAAATTGAGTTGTTAGCATCTCGCGATAGCGTGATCCAATAACCGTTATCGCATTTTCAGCCTCATCGAAAAAAAACGCCCTAATCACGTCTCCAGATCACATAGCGCACCATACATGTTGAACATGCAAAGGTTTCTCAATAATCGCTCTAGGAGATTCAGAAGCTCAAATGTGGCAATTTTGCTTATTGATATAACCTGACAAGTAAAAATTGGATTCGTTTGTAAAAATGATTTTTCAGATAAACCAATTCCTGAATGAATTGAGCGAATCTGCGGCAGTTGGCTTCAATTCCTGTACCAGTTGAGTCTTGTAAGGCTTCAAAGTCAAATCCTTACACAAAATTTGCCATGTAATGGTTTTGGATAACTCTAATTGTGGAGAATGTCGAAGAATTGACAAATTTGGATCTGCTTCAACAGTGTGGGTAACGGCTACAATGTTTTCAGTTGAAGGACGCCGTTGAACACACGCTGGTGTTCGCACATTTTTTATCGAGCCTGTCGACTCAAATTTAACCGTCAAGAAGGACGATTATGTTATCCGAAAATGTCAGGAATTTTACGAAATGTAACTTTAACAGAACCACGATTATGTTATCCGAAATTATCACAAATTTTACGAAATGTAGTTTTAACAGAACCACTATTTTCATAGTGGGTTTTAATCATTTTTATGCAATTTTCGCGCGAAATTGAATTCGTTGTAACAATTGCCAATGCATCTACTACGAGTACTAAATGTCAAAACTATCATGTTGCTAGTGTTGCCACAATTGAAAAACATACTGCTTGTTGAAAAACCCGATATATGGAAAAACACCATGCACATTTATAGGGTATATAAAAACAAAACTAAAACTGAGGATAAAATTATAGTAAAGCGAACTCCTTGATGTGTGTATACTCAGAAAGCATACATCTGGAATTGAAATTGAAAGAGAGCTTTCGTATTCTGTTTTTAACAAGAGTAACGTTGGCCAAAGTGTGCAATCTTTGTCTGAAGTAATGCCAAGGCAATTTTTAAATAATGTGTAATAATTTGTTTTGAGCAACTTGTAGTTTTTTATAAAGTTACATCTACTTCTATACCTTATCGAATAATATAGGTTACATAAAGGTAAAATTTAAGTTTAGGAGCCAGAATTACACGCAAGTATTTTTACCTTTCCCAACCAGGGGATACAAATGTTGTCAATGATTTAATTGTTTCAAGGTAGAAAAGAATGCGGGTTGGTTTTTTTGTGAATTTACCAGTATTTTCCATTAAGCAATTTGTAAGTTTTCCAGAACATCGCATGAACAAATTCTAGACCTGAGAATAGCAATATCGTCTGCAAATATAGAGGTTGTATAATTGTTTGTAAGCGGCAAATCTAAAGCAAATATTTTATATAAGACGGGTGAAAGACAGGATCCCTGAGGGAAGACAGCTAATATTTTTTGTTCTGAAGAAGTAGCTGACCCAATAGAGTGGAAAAGCTTTTGGCAGAAAGAAAACTAGAAATAATTTTAATTAACATTGTAGAAAAACTTAATCTTATACTTTTTTATATTTAAAAATTTTTTTGGTTTTTTGATATAATTTCTATCGTAATGTATAACATCCTTTAAAATCGATTGTTTTTAAAGCAATTTTAGTGAACGTTCATCCTAACTAAAAGTTATCTACGTTTTAAATTCGATTTAAATCAATTTTGCCTTTTCCTCTTACAAATGTTATTTCTGTGAGTAGTGATTTTAAAATACCATTAATTGCGATATAATTTAATATGTTAATCTAAGTTATGAACTAACTGAGTGTGGTGATTTATTTAAATCCATGCAAACATACCAACATACAAACTTTCACATTGAGTGGGAAAAAATGTAATTAAACTAAAAATAAAAATGTTTAACATATGTTAACTATGCTTGCAGAACCAGTCGTATAAAATTACTTATGTAAAAATCAAGTAATTATCAAATTAAATAAAATACACATATTTCAACCCCATTCCAAAATTCGCAAGGCAAATAAATATGTAAAAACAAATATATACATGTAAACAACAGTAACTATTTGTCAAATAGAAATAAACGAACAAATGATTAAGAATAATACTGCTGAACCAAAAAAAAAACATAGGAGTAAAATAAACGACATGACATAATACTGGATTGAATGTTAAAACCCCAATGCAATTATAGATAATTGTTAAAAACAGCTGCTGCTACTTCAAGTCGACTGATTTGCTAAATTATAAAATGATAATAAAAAAAATAAAAAAAAAAAAATACAAAATGAAATAAATTTTATTTGAATTATTATAATAATTGAAAATTCTAACAAAAAGCAGATGAGACTTAAATAAAATAAACGAACACAATATTGACATGAAATGCAATTTCAAGATGATGACAAAGAAAAAAAGAAAAAACGAAAGAACAAAATTTAATTTTCTAAAATTGCTAAGTGTTGTTTCTAATGAAAAATGAACATCAGAAAAACTTGAAACAATTTAACAATCATGACAATTTAAAATTTGCACGAATAAAAATTACAAAAGAAAAAGTTTCAACAAAACATACACAACTCTTTTCATCAATTTATTTTCGCGGTTTTTAATTTTTTTTCTACTTTTTATTTTTCTTATTTTAATTTTACTTATAATTTTTTTAGGTTTGATAAATATTCAACTTATAAAGTTGTTAAGCTTGTAGAAGTACAATGCTGATGTTGATATGTTGGCGAAAAAAAATAAGATAAAAATTTGTTATCTTAATTTTTTTAATCAAAAATTTAATTTCATGTGGATTGTGCTCATATTATTCTGTATATCCTGTAAGATATGTATATTTAAGATCCATGCACAATGTACTATGATGAAATAATACAGGCGAATGTACTGACAACGCCTAAATTATCGGGTTTTTCAACAAGAAGTTTTCAATTAAGGCAACACTAGTACCATGAGAATTTTGAAATTTAGTTTTTTGGCGTATTCATAGTAGATGCAATGGCAATTGTTGTAATGGATTTCGCACGAAAATTCCATTAAAATAATTAAAATCCACAACATAATGGCCGTCTGAGAATGCTATTAAGAATTTGGTCGTTAAATCTTAGTCGACAGGCTCGATACAAAATGTGCGAATACCAACGCGTATTCGACCAGCACGCTTTTAAGCGAAAACATCGCAGCCGTTAGCCACAGTGTTGAAGTAGATCTAAATTTGTCAATTCGTCGACGTTCTCAACAATTGGGGTTATACAAAGGCACCACATGGCGAATTTTACGTAAGGATTTGACTTTGAAGCCTTACAAGATTCAACTGGTGCAGGAATTGAAGCCGACCGAACAACTGGCTGGTTTTTCACTTGTCAGTGTATGTCATCCAGCAAAATTGCCGCATTTGGGCTTCTGCTTTTAGCGGTTCTCGCACAAACAAAAATATTCTACTTTAACATTGCCCCATATTATTGTTGTTGTAATCATTCAGATTAAGCTTCAGCTTGGCTGTGTGTTATGTTTTCTGTTATTTATCTTATTTGGTAGAATTTTTTATAAGCATGCTGTGTTTACCTTGTGTATATAAGATTTATTGGAAAACTACGCAGTTTCTAAAATGAACAGTAGCTCTTTTCGTTTACTTATTTTTTACTGATAATTGTTTTCATTTAAAACTTAATAGATAATCTTCATAAAAATATGTTTGTCGTTTTGTTCCAAAATCTAATCCAATTTTTATTTTATGTTAAGTTTCACATTTCGAGTATTTTTAATAAAAAGAAATTTTCAGCTTAAAGCTTTAACATTTAAAAATAGTTACGGGCATATGAACAGCGCGGCTTATGTTTACTTGTTCAATTCGAGGCCATTTTCTTCTTTTTTTTAAACAAAAAATATTTTTTATGGTATTTTTAAGTTTGAGAGTCAAATTTCTAAAATAATTTGCTTAAATACCACTAAATGTTTTAGTAAAAACTTATAAATTAAAACTGACATGATTTCAAGAAAAGCACTATTATACTTTTAAATAATACTTTTAATATTAATTTAAGCATGAACTTTCAGCTTGATTATTATTCGCGTGAGCACTTTTTTCCCTAAAATAACAAAGAATAATTATTCACAGATAATGGAAGAACAAAGCAACAACAAAACCGCATAGAGGTAAAGCAACTTTAACTGAGTCTATTTGAAGACACCCACAAAAAGTAACAACATAATCTTTCATTATTATTGTCTGTGTGCCATACAATTACCACGAAAGAGATTCGTAAAAACTTTTTGTGTTGTGGGAAAAGAGGTCTACAGAAATTGTCAGCGTCTGTTTTTTTTTTGTTTTTTTTGAAAAAAGGTTAATATTTACATTCCTAAGGAGTTTTACAGAGTATATTTCAATTTTCGCATTTACGGTCAGAAATTAAATTACAGCATATGCTTTTAATTGTAAGCTGAAAATGTAATGACAATTAAAAGTCAAATTAAAATTGTGTTCAGGTATTTAAATAAATAAATGAGAAAAAAAGGGAAAAATGAAACTGAAACAAATAGTGTGGTACATTTGGTCATATTACTACAGCCTATAAAAATATAACAAATTATATATAAATATTAAATATTTAGAACGTGGCAATGTTGGATATAATATAATAAAGTCATATCAAAACAATCAACTTTCACGATTAAAAGGAATATGACAGTAAAAATATGCTACATTAGTTTCGAAAGCTTTGATACAAAAAGTGAAATAGGAGTTTTTATATATGGCAATCTTTATGTCACAGAGTGTCACGTGGATCTTAATTTTGCATTGTGTTATCATGTGAAATATGTTATAATGAATAAAATTAAATTTTTTGATAAGAGAAAATACAAGATTAAAATAAATAAAATGTTACAAATATGAACTTAAGTCTATAATATCCCATCATGTTTTATATACAGCAGCCCACTACCGCTTTCATTGTGCCTCGAGTTATACATTTAGTTTGGAAAGCGACAGTTATTATTTAAACATAAAACTCTTTTAGTTTCTCTTCAGTTTTTTATTTTATTTTTTTTTGAATATTTTTTTGTATCTTTATTCATTCCATTTGAAAGTCATAACTATAACAAAGTTTGTATAGTAAAAATGAGGTTACAGAATGATGGCTGGCATTAGCCGGAATGAGCCAGCAGTGCGAAAGTATTTTATTTACAGGACACGGAAGTGCACTGTTAGCAGAGGAAGCAAGAGCACAAATGGGATTCAAGGCAATACAAAAAAAAAAAACTTTTTAAAAGTTAAACATTCCATAGACTTTTGTGCGCTGGATAATTTAGCAACTTTTGCTTTTATATTCTCTTTTTTGTTTTGAATGTATATTTTTTGCCATTGTTTAGAAATTTTATTTTTCTTTATAATTTTTGTGTTAAAAATATAAATTTTGCGATATCAAAATAAAAAAATAAAAAATGCAAAATTTCCAAGTTGAGCAGAAGAATAAAAAAGAGGAATAAACACAAAAAGTGTTTTAATTTCCTTCATTTTATGCCTCGAGGCGGTTTAAAGCATGCGACCTAATATATATTTATTTTTATTATGTTTGAAAAGTGTTGTCTTCAACTTCAATTAGTTTGAGTTTAAGAGATTGTGACATTAAAATTTTAACTAATAAAAATCCTTAAATACTCCTTGAAGAGATCAAATGGCTTGTAGCTTGGTAACGATGAACAAAAGCATTCACCAAAAGGAACAACCTTGCTCAAGAAGAGATGACTGTTGATGCAGTCCCGCTTA
Organism: Trichopoda pennipes; assembly: GCA_030448955.1. NCBI lineage: Eukaryota > Metazoa > Arthropoda > Insecta > Diptera > Tachinidae > Trichopoda > Trichopoda pennipes. Next base: position 12,739,532 of record JASKUP010000088.1, read on the forward strand.
GCTCGAATTTAATTAAAATAATTTTTAATTTAAATAGTCGTATTACAAAAGCCTTGCAAAGGTATCTACAGTTACGAAACAAACTTTAGTTTTACACAAATAAAATGTTAATTTTTTCTCTTATTTGGGTACGGTTTTCCGTCGACCCTCGTCAAATTTGGTTTGTGAACAGACCGGTTTCGGCCGTTTGCCATCTTCAGTGTACTACGTACGAAAAGAACACTGAAGATGGCAAACGGCCGAAACCGGTTTGTTCACAAACCAAATTTGACGAGCGTCGACAGAAAACCATACCCAAATAAAAGTAAATCTAGCTCCGTCGGAAAATCTAAGCACATGTTGTTAATTTTTTATTTGAGTCAATTAAAAATGTAATTAATTTTCAATCATTTGATTTTGATTGCATTGACTCAATTCTGCATTTAATTCAAAGAAATATAAATGCAAATATTAATTGAATCGATGATTATCAATTTAAATTATACATTCAATTAAAAACGAAGAAAAAATTATTCTGGTTAAATTAATAATTGAATCAATTAATTATTTAATTATTTGCAATTTCACTAATTTTAAATATTTTTTCAATATAAAACGAAATTCAAACATGGCAACACGGAATTTTAAAATAAGATATGGTAGAAAATTTTCATAATTCACTTTGAAATAAGAACAATAACTTATCAGCGGAGTGCGGTTCGAAAAATATCTTTTTAAATATGTTGATAAGCCAGGCGCCTTGATTGGCACATTAATTTGGCGAAAATAATATTTATGTAACTTCTAATTTCCTTCCCCACAACGACTTTGCAACATTTTAAATCATATAGAGAAACTCAGCAGCCAGCAAGGCAAATCTATATGGCAAACGTAACAGTATAGAAGAACGGGCAATACATTATTGTCGAATTGTGCAAAACATTTTAAAAAGAAACAATATTTTTATATTTTGATTTTTACAAAGATTGCAATATAGTTTATTAAGGCTTAAAATGCATTCAAAACAATTTAATTCCTAAAGAAAAACGAAAATTTGTGGCGATTGCGATATATAAAAATTTCAAAATTCGTCCAAAAATATTCTCTCAAAATTCTAAAATATTCTATTTGAAGTTTTACCACTCTATTGTGTAGTCATCCTAATATCAAAAATAAAAACTCATATAAAGGGCCTTTCTACAAGATGCTTGTTTTCTAAAAGAAAACAAAACAAAAAATTTTGATTAATTTTTATAACAAATTATTATTATTATTATTTATTATTATCATTAATATAATTACAAAGAGAAAAATTACATCTGGCAAATGTTGACCACGACCACGCTGACAGATGCCGATTCTTTCATCAAAGTTGTTTTTAATCACTTTTTGACACAATGGTGATTTTATTTCATTTAGGCTCCGTGTAGACTCTGTCCAGTGGTGTTAAATCATACGAGCTGGCTGGGGTCACTTAACTGCTAGAATTATGCGATGGGTAAATTTGGTTTACTATAAATTTATCGTTTCACTGGCTGTGTGACATGTGGCACTGTACTGATGAAACCACATGTCAGTGATATCCACGTCATCAATAATAGGCCAAAATTGAGTTGTTAGTATATCGTGGTAATAACACGGTAAATGGATCAGGCTATATCCATTTACCGTGACCGCATTTCCACCCTCATCTTCAAAAAAATACGGCCAAATCACGCCTCCAGAGCACATAGCGCACCATATAGTGACACGCTGAGTATGCAAAGGCTTCTCAATAATTAGTCTACGTTTTTGAAGTCCAAATGTGTAATTTTGCTTGTTGACATAGCCAGACAAGTGAAAATGGGCTTCGTCGGTTGTTCCTGAATGAATTGAGCGAATCTAAGGCGATGTGAATGGTCGATGAGCTTCAATTCCTGCACCAGTTAAACCTTGTAAAGTTTCAAAGTCAAATGTAGTAGTTTTCGACAACTCCAATTGTTGAGAACGTCGAAGAATTGACAAATTTGGAACTGCTTCAACACTGTGGCTCACGGCAGCGATGTTTTCAGTTAAACGATCCGGCTAAACGCGCGTTGTATCGAGCCTGTCGACTTAAATTTAACAATCAAATTCTTAATAGCGATCTCCGAAGGACGATTATGTTGTCCGAAAGTATCATGAATTTAACGCAATGAAACTTTAACAGAACTACATTTTTCATAGTGGATTTTAATTATTTTAATGTGATTTTCGATTTCAAAACTATTATGTTGTTGGTGTTGCCACAATTGAAAACCAATCTTTTTGTTTAAAAACCCAATACTAGTACACTACCTTAAGGTTAGGCATACAGCAAACAAATATTTTTGGTAAGCAAATTTTTAAATTGGTTTCGGGTAGAAATTCTTTTGTTCTCAATATTTCGGGAAATTAACATTCCTTTTATCAGTGAACTGAAGGGATTTATGTAGAAAGATGGGTAGATTTATGTTGTAAATACAAAATGGTATAAAGTTGACACTAAATAGAAAGTTGTGTCGCAGTCTACTGTGCCATATGATGTCAGTTGTAAGTGTAGTTATAATTACTATTTCGATCAATGGAAATATAAGATTTAGCAATATTTTTTAAATCTTTTTTAAATTTCAATTGTTTCTAGAAAACTGATTTTTACCAATTCATTAGATTTTTTCGGCTCTTCTCTTTTAATTAAGTTTATCATCAATTCAATGAACTTGCTCATTAATTAAAATATTTTATAAACATTTTTTCAATTAAAAGTGTGATAGATTGTATAACTAATTTAAAATTTTAATCGGTCAACAATAAATTTAGTATTTTTCAACATTTCATTTTTAATTTTAATCAGTTTAATTTGTGATCAGAAAATTATTTGATTAAAATTTTCTGATGTTTATTGATAATATTCGCTGACATATAACGAAAATAAAATAGTGAATATTAGAAATTTTAAGTGGACGTTAATATTTAATTTTTAATCTATTTCATTACAATCCGCAAGTAGGCCTTCCATTTGTTAGCGCTAATGCAGACAAATTTTTTGTAAAAATAATTTAAAGAGAAAATACAAACTTTGTGGATGTAATTATTGTTTTTTAATATTGTGAAAAACAAAAAACGCAACGTTTATCTAGTGATTAAATTCGGGTATTTTTATTTTTTTTCATACTCGCTCAAACAACAATGATTTGAATTCATGGGGAAACAGAATATATAGAGCCCGATTAGTGGCATTTTTTATTTTTAAAAATTATATTTTTCTTATTCATTATAGATTCATTCAAAAGACTACTTGATTGATTGAAAAGTAAAAATATGTTGCTTAGTACAAATACAACAAATAACCTATAACACACAAACTAATTGCAGAACTTTAGTTTTCGCTTAAAATAGTTTCAGTCTTATGCCAGTTACGATAAATCTTTATTTTGTTCGATATTTTAGCCCACAGTATATTAAATGTGCTTAATATAGGCTTAAATATAGTTTCTTCCGTATGTCATATAATGTCCTTATTTTTTTATTTTTTGGGTACTTTCATATTTGCAGAATTTATTTAAGGTATGGTGGTCTCATAATAATTGACTGTTGAAAGCAAAACTCGTATTAAGTTTGAGCTAGAGTTTTATGTATTAATTGCAATACAAATATATTGAAAACATTTATTTAATTAGCTTTTATTAGTAGTTTATTATATAAGCACTAGCTCTTTTTTTATAAGAAAATTTAATCTTTATTTTTTAAAACTATTTTTCAATATTTCGCCAAACCATTGATTGGCATCTTCAGGAAAAACAAAAAAAGTGTATATACACATATGCTTATATAATAAATTACTAATAAAATATTAAAAATCTCAAATAAATAACTGTAATTATTATATTTAACTAGCGTGCCCGTGACTGCTTTGCGTCATTTGTGCGCCAAAAAATGCCATCGTTTAAGAAAATTAACCAGAAAGAACATAACTTCTTTTTTTTCGTTTTTAGGTTTTTTTTAATAATTTTATCTTTTTCACAATTCAATACTTTTGCGTGCTGATATAATATGTCTTATATCTTATTCTATTGCAATGCTTTTGAATGTCGTATATGTAATACGACATCCTTTGATTGATTTTGGTTCGCGGTATAGCCAAACAAAGCAGTTGGTTTATTAGCACGTAATCATGATACATATAATTGACCGTGCGAAAAACAGGGTTCATTGCAAAATCAACACGTATGGGGAACTGAAACCGTTTAAAATCAAACGGCAAATCTGGAGGAATCATAGGAATGCGTGGTATCAGCACATCCTCTCCCTTATATTATCCTTTTAAAATTTTTGCTTCAATCGCATTTTCATGACTAAACTTGTCCCATCGCAAAGTCGTGGCTGGCAGATATTCCTAAGCAAAATAAGTGGTACACCAACTTTCACTTGTAGGCGGTGGGGCGGCAGTCCAAGTATTTCAAGCGAATTTTAAAATTCAACTGGATAATTTACAACATCGTCTTGATTGGTAACAGAGTCAACCGAATTTTAGGTAAAAAATTCCGCGGGAATGTCATTCAAAATTGTCACATTGATATCCGAAACATCATGATTTCTAAAATTTTGTGCAATACCGGGAAATAGGTTTGTGATCAATTCTTGTTTTGATTGTGTAAAGTGGCAAAAATTATCTTGAAGCATAATCATTTTTGTGGTGGGGTAATTGGAATTGCGCCATTCCCAATATCTAAGAATTGCTTTGAAAAACGTTCGGCTGATCGATCATTTTGGAATTGAACATGCAAATTACACACACACACATATAATGCAACAGAATGTGGAAAAGAAAATTCTCTATTTGTTTGCACATCCACTTGCTATGAACATGAGCATATTTCGATTTGTATTGCCGTCGCATTCTGTGCAAGCACACACACACACAGCATCGTACAAACGTAAACACACATTTTATTTGATATAAAACATTGAGCCGAAGTGTGCAATGGAAAAAAAATTTAATTTTTTTGAAAAGTTTGTCTTGTTTAAAACACGCACTGTGGACGCACCATTTTGCCTAAACGCATGAAACAAAGATACAAATCAGCGAACGACCATTACGAAAGTTTGGTGAAAATCCGAAGGCGCATCTCGTCAAATACTGGCAACCAACGAACACCTATTTTCGGCTTAATTTATATATATATAGATTAGCTTTTTGAAAAATTCAAATTTCAAATTTTTTTAACAATTTACAATTTACAATTTTCCGCGTGTAATCAAAACAATCATTTGCTTACAGTTTTCTTTTAATGTTTTATTTAGTACCAACTTCTTGCGCTTAGGGACAATGGCTTCTGGTCAATTTCTTTTTTTTTTTATTCATATTATTTATTGAATCTTCAAAAAGAACTAACAATAATTACTCATATCTTAAATCTAAAAAATTAAAAAAAAAATAATTTAGTCCAGCCAGTGCTAGACAAAACTAATATTTTTCATGTTTTTTGCTATCTTTCATATGATCGGCCTAGTACGGCAATATCCCTTCTCTTTAGACGGATGTAACCAGGTCCATTAAGTATATTACGCGCCAAAGGATTTGGATGAGTTTCCAGTTTCCTCAAATAAGTTACTGCGTGTTTCGCTATTTCCGCCCGGACTGATGGCATATTTAGATCCTTGTGGATCTTTGCGTTTTTTACATACCAGGGAGCAACTGTGATCAAGCGAAGAATCTTAGTTTGGCGCCTCTGAATTTTCTCAACATTGCTTGCTGAGGCAGTACCCCATAATTGTACTTCGTAGGACCGAATTGGTTTGAGGATCGACTTGTACAGTAGAAGCTTGCAGTCTAAGCCAAGGGTTGAGTTTTTGCCAATAAGCCAGTTCAATTGGACCGCCTTTAACTTCTTTTGTGTCAGTTTGAACTCTATGTGTTTTTTCCATGTAAGGCGACGATCAAGATGCATACCAAGGTATTTGACATCTGAAAGTTGAGGTATCATATGGTTATTAATGCTAAGAGCAGGGCATGAGTCCCTACGCAGTGTGAAGGTTATATGAGTACATTTTGCTCATTCACCTTTATTCTCCACTTTTTCAGCCATTTATCCATGTTGAGTATGTGATCCTGTAGATGACGTGATGCTGCTTGTGCAGTTTCATGAGTACTTAAAAAAGCTGTGTCATCAGCAAATGTCGATGTGTGCACTCGGTTGCTAGTTGGCATATCTGATGTGTACATCAAGTATAAAATAGGACCCAAAATGCTACCCTGCGGTACTCCTGCCTGAATAAGCTGAGGTGAGCTTATAAAATCTCCTTCTTTCAGCACAAACCTTCGATCAGCTATATAGTTTTTTAATAACCCATATAAGTTTTCAGGTAAGTTCAGTTTTATTTTATATATGAGGCCCTCATGTCATACCTTATCAAACGCTTGGGAAACGTCAATAAATAAAGCAGAACAGTATTTTCTTTCTTCGAAGGTCCTTTTGATAACATTTACTAATCTGTGCGTTTGTTGGATCGTACTATGTTGTCTTCTGAAGCCGAATTGATGGTTCAATACATTGCTTTGCACTCAGAATCGGGTTCAGCTTAGTCTTTAGTGTTCTCTCAAACAGCTTTAATGTATTTGATAAAAGGCTAATAGGTCTGTATGATTCTATCTTTGTATGGTCTTTACCCGGCTTAGGAATCATCGTTATCAAGGATTTCTTCCACTCTGTCGGAAAGTACTCAAGGCATAATATGGCATTAACAATAAAAAGAATAGTTTTCCGGGCTGTACTGGGTAATTCAAATAACATCTTGTTACTGGTTTCATCAAGTCCTGGGGCTTTCCTGATATTCAAATTTGTTAATGCCTGTTCAATTTCCCTTAGTTCAAACCTTACTGTAACTGCCGGATTACCATCTACCGGTGGCAGTTCAATTTCTTGAAAAACAAAAATTCATGAATATCTGCAATATTTAGGAATTGGATATATCAGTCATGTTAGCTGATTTTAGTTGGTTGATTGCTCAAACGAAAGAAACATATAAATACACAACAAAAACATTACCTATTCACCTCAATAAACATATACTAACGTATATATTATAGGTGTATGTGCGTAGTATACATTTGCATACTTTCACTTGCATTGCATATGGAACAAAATGAACAACTTCCGGCAATAATTTACAATAATATTCATGTATAAACATGAACATAACGATGAAGACAGATTTTATGTTTAAAATTTATAACATCATATGATTCAAAGACTAATAATCTAAAAAGTGCCCAAAGATTATTCATGTATTACAAGCCTGCAAATGAAAAGGTACATGCAACCATATTAATTTTATATGTGACTATTGATAGTCAAAGGAATTCAAGAATAAAAAGTGAAAGGCCTTTACTGGAATGACTTTCCCTGTGGCTTACAATTTAATTTATTTAAAATTATATGAATTAAACATTTTTCAAACGTATTGTGTGCATTTAAAATTACCAAACTATTTTGTATATTGGAGTAGAGAAATGAAGTTATATTGAATTGGTAGACTTTAGGGATATTCTTAAAAAGTTAGATTGAAAATGAAATATATGTATATATTTTTTTTTTTGGAGGTGTCCTTAAAATTGCTTACTTCCTTAAGCTTTAATTAAAAAATGTGTGCAGTAATATAGTTCCAAGGGATCCAATAAAGACTTTTATTACTCCTCTTAATTTTTTTCACTTAGGCGATAAAATTATCAAATGAATGCTGGCGAAGAGTTTGACGATTCAGAGATTGCATTTCAGTCGGCTTTTACCTAATGTTTGCGAACTTTAAAGACAAGCTATCTAAATTATCTGTGTCTAGTGTCTGCGATCTTTTATCTCAATGCGATAAGGTTAGTCGAGTACTATTATAAGGCATACACTATTAGATGTAATATCTGGGTGGGCTGGGTCATGCTTTGCTTTATAATTTGCGCTTGGAAAGGGGCCAAATAAATAAACCATTCCATTTTATGCAATGAATTGGCGGTATGTACCCGTATGTTAACTAACAGTAGATGCAAAACAAAGTAGATAAACCTTAAGCACTGCCAAACAAGACTGATGTTTTTAACACATTTTCCATATTTTGCAAGAAGACTTAGAAACGTTGCGGTGAAAGACCTAATAAATTTTTAAGCAAAATAAAAGTATAAATTTTTTAAATTATAAAGGTGCATCTTCTTTACACTCATAAAAAAAGTTAAAATCTTTAGTATAAATTGTTAAAATTAATTTAATTAAATTCAACAAAGATTCAGTTCACCATTGACTTTGTAATAATTACATTACATTACACAATATTACATTGCATAAAGCCTGACCTTAAATTTCAGTTGTTTACTTCCGTTTTCATCATAGCTTCCATTTGAATCATCTTTTTACTCCCATCATTAATATGTTGTTAATAGGTGCCCCTGTAGGCTAGTAGGTTTTTTAGTAGGATTTTCTTAGTAGTAACGAGCAAAAAGAAAATAGTTCAGTACTAAGTAACTTTGTTTTTACGGCAAATGCGAGTTGCAGTGTATAGAGTAATAAATTTCTAGTATGAGAAATTAACGATTTAAGCCCTTCTTAAATGAGGCCACTTTCCGATAGAAGGTGCCAGGCCAGTATAATGTTAATGATTGCTAGATGACATTTCCAAAGAGTCGTGTTACTTGATAGTGCAGCACTAAGTAGGTGGCAAGCTCTATCTAAAACTAAAGAAACTAAAGATAACCATGAGACCGATAGTAAGCAAGTACCGTGCTCCTGTAGGTGAGTAGGTAGTGTACTAGCTTATCAGTATGGGGGCTGTGGGTTCGATTCTCAACGAAGACCTTGGTTTTTTTTCACTACAAAAATAAAAATTTACTGTCGGTGGGTATGCTCAGCGATGAAGGCATAGCCACTGGTCTTATACGGCAGTTAATTTCCGGCTATTCTTCTACTTCCACCACCTGTTTCATCTCTTCTCTATCCCTTTTCCTAAAGAATGTAGCACGGTACTTGACTAAATAGGCATTGTTGCCTGAAGTGTTTTTGAAAAAAAACGTTGTTAAGCAGGATTTTTATAATACTGTTGGATATTCACATGCGAAGTGCTCTGCATTTTATATTAAGTTACCTGCTGTTATAGCTACGAGCTTTTACAGTTAGTACCAAGAAACATTTTTGCCGTTTCGAACAGTTTTTTTTTTTCTGAGCAGCACTCAGGGAATGACCCCTACATATTCAAAGCATTGTGCCAGAACTGAGAAATTACGGTTACGGGAAGGAGGAAAGAGGGAGTAGTGTCTGTGAATATTCAGTTTGAGCTTTCCCAGATTGAAAGTGACAGGAAAGACCTCTGGAGGGATCTTATTTCACATACGGACTGTTCTGCTAAAAAACGAATTTTCCCTGTAATGCGTAGTGCGATTTACTGGCCAATCAACCACAAACGGATGCGCTCTCAACGAAAATCGTGTTAAAGGTGAAAACGTGTGAGTATCGGGAACAAGTTCCCTAATTTCATTAGAGCACTTTCCATTGTAGTAACAATAGAACAGTGAAATACACCCCACATTGCTCGATGCTCTAGATAATCAATAGAGTTGGATACCCTACTGTCCCCAATGAGCCTCTTGGCCCTCTCCTGTACGCAGTCGAGTAACTCCAAAATAGACTTTGGAGCGCCGGCCCATACATGAAAGTTGTATTCCATTTTCGGACGGATATAGGTGGTATATAAAGTACGGAGATCGAATGGAGTGAAGTATCTTTTACACCGTTTTAGGAAACCGAAGCACTTGAAAGCTTCTTTAGAAACCTGGAAAATGTGTTTAGTCCATCGAACATTACACTGAATTTTCATGCCAAGAACATCAAGAGCTTCCGACTCCGTAATATCTATATCACCCATAGTAACAGATGCAGCACCGCTACCGAACGCAGATCTATGCGTTAGCATGCAACATTGCGTCTTACGAGCATTAAAACCTACTCTATTCACACGACCCAATTCCAAGATCGTCGCGAGGGTAAGGGTATCATTCATGCTCTGCCTTTTGGAACTAACCTCCAAATGGCCTGGTCTTTTTCGAAATTAATACGAGTGACAAATGGCGCTGTCATCGGCAAAAGAATATATAGGGTTGAAAGTTCTACAAAGAAGGTCGTTTAGAATCATAAGAAATAGAGTAGGAGAAAGAAAGTTGCGGAGTAGTGATGTCGTTCACTTATCTAATAGCTGGCTCCGTGGACACCTCATTGTTTCTGATCCATAGAGAATTTTACTTGATATGATATCCCTGCTTCACTGCACATACGCTATTGCTTACATTCCGCTATTCGTGCAGTATTCTTTCGAAGATTGACCTACACATTTCTGTTTTAATACATAGATAAGTATAAAATAAGTATAAAAGTGAAGGTCGACTGGTAACCAGAGTTTGAACGACAAAAAACAGGCTTCTTCCATATTATGCATCCCGGGTGGCAGCTCAACATAACAGTTAACAAAATTTTAAACTCCTTTTAGTTTAAGTTAAAAATATTTCTCATAGACAATTGTTATTTAAAAAAAAAATATAACAAAAAATAAATCTTTTGTAGACTTAAAAATAATTAACTTTTCATTAAAAAAATCTTTTCAAAATTTCTACAATTAAAAAACAAAAAGGCTATTGAATCAAAAAACTACAATTACAAAAATTAAAAGTATATTAAGTCCGCTAACGGCAACACAAGCTAAACAAAATAGAAATTTTACCTTCAGATATTAGGTAAATGCAAGTAGATGTTTGCGCAGACCTCACATAAATAAAAGAAATCAAATAAAAAAATCAGATATTCAGGACTGTTTCAATGTTTTATATCCAAATATCGATAGGTAAGGCAGCTTCCCCTCTATCTCTACTTTGGCTGTAAAAGAAATCAATTTAAACACTTAGAAACAAAGTAATTTATTTTTATTTTTGTTTTATGTCAAATCCATTACTGTGTATTGGAATATTTCATCCTGTCTTAATTTTTTATCCTCCTCCATTATTTTTTCTTTACACTTCGATTGTTCGATTTGTTCTCGAAGCAAAATACAAACTTATTGCCAATATCACTTTAATTTAACAATCATCGTACATATGTATACACAAACATATTAACTTTGAGTTGTATAAATCAACTTTTGGTAAATAACCATTTTTAGTTGTTTATTTTTGTGTTTTTTGTTTGTTTTTTAAATACATTTTTTATGTCCAGCTGTGTGTACATTTTGCTTAAACTATTTCCATTTTCCATTTGTCTGTTTTGATTTTTTTTGTACTTTTTAGCAAGTTAAAAGTGCCTCAAATGGATTCCGTTCCATTTGTTTTTGATGTTATATATGTTCTATATTTTTTTTTGTAACTCCAACTGTGTGCATACATTTTTAAGGCGAATAGCATACATAACGAATATATATTGGATAGGCATATACGTACATGTATACTTTACATATAAAAATGATCGATTACAAATATACTTTAGTTTTTAAAGACTTCACGTCCCCGACGAAAGGAAAAATGAAAAGTAGTGTTGTCTTTCTTATTTTATCTTTTTTTATGATTTTTAAGAATTTGATCTGAAGTAGCTTTTTTTTAAGGTTTACTAAAAACGTAATCGAAATGGTAAATTATTAGGCTTCCGTGCCTAACGACTAAAAACGTAACCGTATTCGCTACAATGCCTGTCTGTATATTTTCAAAAGTGATACGATATTCATAAAAATATTTTTAATTTTTTACTGCGAAAGGTAGGCAGACATTAAAAAAAATAAAAAGAAAACTAAAATATAAAAGGCCGGGGCACATAGAATCCGTCGTGCGTTATACTTTGACGTATTCAACTGAAGTCAAAGTAACGACGGATGAGGTTGGCACAATGAGTACTTTGTTGACGGATAAGAAATCAGCTGTTTTTTTGTTTGTCTTATTTTATATATTTTTTCAGCAAAGTTTTATTAAAGTGCACATTTGAAATGGAGTTAGACGACATCTTAGACTTTCTATTAATGGTAATTTGTATTCCACTATTTATTCCATTATTTATTATTATTATTATTCATAATTTATTTGAAAAATATTTTACTACAACAGAGCGTAAACAAAAAACACAAGAAGAAGGAACAAATAAAAAATATCAAAGTACTCAACGTACGTCAGAAGTTAAAAGTTGGCCAACTTTCGTACTTTGCGTTGACGGAGACGTACTGATTGTGACAACGCTGATAAGAAAACGTGTATTTCAACTTACTTGTCAGTTGAAAAATACAACGTATGACATATGACCGATTCTATGTGCCCCGGCCTAAAGGGTGACAGGTTTTATATAACAGGTTTTATATTTGCTTGATTTTAGTTTCTTAATGATTGTTGACAGACATTTAGAATTTACATAAATTTTGTACGAATAATGTCCGCTATTAAAAAAATAAGTGTGAAAAATACTTTTTAAATTTAAATTATGCTTTCATAGAGGCTTTAAGTTTGACGTATATGATTTTATCTTCAAAATCGTTATAGCTGGACGATTGAAGTTGGCTTATTGTATGGATTGCTATGTCTGACAATAAGTATAAGAGAAATAATGTTAAATGGCTTATAATCCTTATAAAATTAGAAGGTGGTCTGCATATGCTAAGAAATTCATCACGTATGAGTTTAACTCGCACTTGACTGATTTGCCTGTTATACCTGTATCAAAGACAAGCAATTATTTTTGTTTTCGTTTAAAGCAGCACTCAGGGGATGACCCCTAATTATGCAATGCATTGTACCAGAACTAGGGAATTAGGTTATGGGGAGGAGGTTAAAGAGAGTAGTGTATTTTGGACATTCGATTTGAATTTTTATTCCACATACGAAATGTTCTGCTAAAAAAAACGAATTCTCCCTGTAATGCGTAGTGCGATTCACTGGCCAATTGACCACAAATGGATGCGCTCTCAACGAAAATCGACTTCAACGCAAAAACATGCGAGTAACGGGAACAAGTTCCCTAATTTCGTTAGAGCACTTACGATTGTAGTAACGATAAAACAGTGGAATACCACCTACATTGCATCGATGCTCAAGAGAATCAATAGAGTTGGATACCCTACTGTACCCAATGAGCCTCTTGGCCCTCTCCTGTATGCAACTCCAAAATAGACTTTGGGGCGCCGGCCCATACATCAAAGTTGTATTCCTTCTTCTCCGTACGGAGATCGGCTGGAGTGAAGTATCTCTTACACCGTTTTAGAAAGCATCTTTAGAAACTTAAAAAATGTGTTTAATCCATCGAACGTCACATTGTATTTTCATCCCAGAGAAATCAAGAGCGTCCGATTTCGTAATACCTATATCTTGCATAGTAACAGATGTAGCACCATTCCCGAACACAGATCTATGCGTAAGCATGCAACATTGCGTCTTAAGAGCATTAAAATCTACTCTATTTACACGACCTCATTCCAAGATTATCGCGGTATCGTGATTGAGCGTATCACTCATGTTCCGCCTTTTGGAAATAATCTTCAAGTGGTGCGGTCTATTGCCAAATGAATGTGAATGACAAACGGTGCTGTCATCTACAGAAGAGTAAATAGAGTTGAAACATATCATTTGTATTGTATGTATTTGTGAGCCAAAGTTATCGCAGATGTCTATAATAACGGGCTGCATAAAAATCCTGAAAATGAAAAAAAATAAGCTGTGGCTAATTAAATGTAAAGGGTGCCACGATTGTTAATAACTTTGTAGATTTTTTTGAGAAGCTTAAAATAATTATTCTCAGTTGTCTTTTTAAATACGTGTTGGCTTAACATAGTTTTCTAACATTGTCCCATATACACCAGCATTGACAGAAATTGAAACGCTAACGTCAGTTTTTTGTCAATTACCTTTTCGTACAGCTTTGCTTATTGACGTAGCTGTTCAGATAGTAATAAGCTCATTATCATGGCTCATTGTCACTTGCCTTCTATCCAGCCTCAAATATTTTCAATAAGTGACAAAGTTTACGTCTTAAATTTAAACTACAATAGATTTAACCAATAGAAAGAAGATCCATATAACTAAGGCAAATATTGTTTGATGGCCAAATACTTTTTAGTCATGCCATCACCTACGGTTGCACCAATTTTGATTAGAAACCTAGAAAGATAGATGTTAATGTGCAATTTCAATATTCTATTTTTGGTGCAGGGGGCAAACGAATAAGCTACGGATAACTTTAGGATTCTTTGCAATCTAAATCCTGCAGTTTTGCTGCTTATTGAGGTAGCTTGAAACGTTAAAAAAGAAGATCTATATAATTAAGGCAAGTGCTGGTTGCTGCCCAAAAACTTCTTGTTCATGCAATCGCCAACGTACTTTTGGACTTTTTATAACTTAAATTTGGGTATTATTAAGATTTCGTATCAATAGGGACGTTAGATGCTGTTGTGTTACATGTGTGAATATATTTTGAAACGTTTTGAGGGCGACCCGGGGTAAGTATTTAAGTTTAATCAGTCCCAAAATAGTAACAACTACTTAGTGCGGCTATTCATATATAGGAAGAGTGTATGGAAAAGACAGTCTTATATTATTTAAAATTTAACTTGAATGGTTCCTTACGTTTGAGAGAGTAAGTCACCGAGAATGTCATGAAGTCATTAGGCCACTTACTTGAGGGTTAGGGACAAAATATAAATATTCTCATTGCTCTGTCTGTGGTTTTATGTATGTAGAAAGAAGCATGTACTATCCATTGATCCCTAAGATGCCCTAAAGATTAACAGGCTTGCCAGTGCAACAAATGAAGCAACGTATGTCCTTATGAAAAGGGACTTTCTTTTATACAAGAGGATTACAGCATTAAAATAGCACGGCAAAGATATTTATTATAGAAGAGACTGTTCCTAAAGGAGATTATTTTGCCGCATGGTACAGGTAGCTGCAAGAAATATATTTTTTTTCTCTCTTACTTTATTTATTGTTTCTTCGATTTAATCGAACTAACAATAATTACTCATATCTTAGTTCTAATAATAAAAATCAAGCCCAGCCAGTGCCAGACAAAATTCAGTATGCTTCAGGCTGACTGCTATTATCAGTGGGTCATCCTTCTGATGTTTGAGCGAGAGAAGCAGTATCCCTCCTTTTTAGTCTAATGTAACCACTGTCATTAAGTATGTTACGGGCCAGTGGAGTCTCTTTAAATATGTTATTGCATGTTTCACTATTTCTGCCCTAACTGATGGCACTTTTAAATCCTTATGGATATTTGAGTTTT
The DNA here is from genome assembly GCA_030448955.1 of Trichopoda pennipes. Lineage (NCBI taxonomy): Eukaryota > Metazoa > Arthropoda > Insecta > Diptera > Tachinidae > Trichopoda > Trichopoda pennipes. The sequence continues at coordinate 12,754,783 of JASKUP010000088.1, forward strand.
TTATGTACCAGGGAGCATTTGTGATCAGTCGTAGTATCTTATTTTGGCGTCTTTGAATTTTTTCTATATTGCTAGCTGAGCCAGTGCCCCATAACTGGATTCCATAAAACCAGATTGGCTTCAGGACCGACTTGTAAAGTAGAAGTTTGCAATCCAAGCTAAGAGTAGAGTTTCTGCCAATAAGCCAGTTTAATTGGACGGCTTTCAACTTCATTTGTGCTTACTTGGATTCTATATGGCCTTTCCATGTGAGGCGCCGATCATGATATGTATACCAAGGTATTTGACCTCTGTAATTTGTAGTGTTATTTGGTTATTTATGCGAAGGGGGGGGAGGGGGCATTAGACCCTTTGCAGTGTAAATGTGATATGTGTATTTTCGTGTATGCTTAAGAAAGACACGGCTTTCTCAGCAAATGTTGATGTATGTACTCGGTTATCAGTTGGCATGTCTGAAGAATACAGTATATATAGGATAGGTGTCAAAATACTACCGTGGGGAACTCCGGCCTCAATCATCTGTGGAGAGCTTAAAAAGTCTCCTTCTCTCAAAGTAAACTTACGATCACTTAGATAACTCTCTAGCAATTTATAGTAATTTCCAGGCAAATTTAGCTTCAACTTATATGCAAGAAATATAACAACAGTTTTGTATTTAAAAACTTCAAAATTATTTAAATGAGTTTTATTTTATTTAAAAAAACTTTTGAAAATATTCTAAATTAAAAACAAATTTCACAATTTTTTTTTTTTAATTTTTGCATTCTTTAAAAAAACCGTTTGTTATTTAGCGGCGTATACAATACGATGCAGCTCTATTCGGCCGTCATTGTTACTGGTGTGTTACTGTAGTTATTTACATTTATATGTATTTGTGAATAAACAACTGTATGTTTAATTCGTGAAAACAACGAATTAAACATACATTTGTTTATTTGTTTATTATACAGCCATTTATTTATTAATTTTATTTTTGTTTATTTGTTTTCACAATAAATGTTTGCATTCATCACTTGTGTATTTGTTACAGTTGCTACACGCAGAATAAATGATTATACTAAGTGTAAATGTGTATAAATAGTGCACAATACCATTTTAACATCATTTTTATTGAAGTATTTTCACTATTTATTGTATTTTATATTTCATTTTCATTTCCTTTATGTGCCTGTTTGGCCTGTAACGAATCAACTTGGCCACACTTCCATATTAAAGAACTTCAATATCGAACATTTAAACCATTTTAAGGGTTAATAGTTGTTGTTGTTAAAAGTCATTAAAAATTTCATAGGACTGAGCTTTTTTTTCACCCTTAATTCGTTTGCCAAACACTCTTACGGAATTCAGTTTACTAAAGTGTATTTAAAGGAGTTTTGGATTTTTTTTATTTGTATTTTTTTTAAACTCCATCCTTATATTTAATTTTATTGCTTTGATTTGAATGAAAACTGTTAGATTGTGGGTGGAGTATTAAATGTTTTCAATGGGCCAAGACATGACGTTTGTAAGAGTATTTGATTATACTTGTTTAGGCTTAACAAATTTAGTTTAAACAGTTAAAGTGTAATGGGACTTAATGTAAATTTTATTTTATTGATAAAAGATTTTGATTGTTCGATTGGGAGTTATCTATCACTTTGCTGTGTCTTTGTTTTTAATAGAACTCTAACCTTCATACATCTAAACTTAATATAAAAATTAGGTAGTTGTAAAAAAATATCGTTATTGTAGTAAAAATTAAATTGTTTTTGATTTAAAATTTTTTAATCGTTTGATTGTGCAGCCCATAACAGCTAATTTATGCCTTTAATGAAATTTAATGTACACTATCATGATAATAATTTTTTTGTTTTTTAAATACACAGAAGTTTGGCGGTGTAGAACAGTGGAGACAGTTATTCTTTATATACAATAATTAATTGTAATATGGGGTTTTTGAACAGGAAGTTTGTTTTGTGAAACAAAATTATATAAAAAATTTAGACTAAGATTATAAAAAGAAAAGTTTGGCAATTATGAATGAAAACTGATATCTGGCAAATGTCGCTATGACTACGTTGACAGATGTCGATTCATTCACATCACGGATTTTGTGTTTTAACGATGAAATCGAATTGATTGGCTCCGTTTTTAACATAGCCGCACAAAAAAGTAATGCATTGGTGTTAAATCCCACGAACTGGTTGGCCACTTAACTGTTGATTTTCGTTAAATTATGCAATCGGAAAATTTTAATTGCAATAAATTGATCGCTTCATTGGCTGTGTGACATGTGGCATCGTCCTGTTAAAAACACATGTCAGTCATCCTCAATAATAGGCCAAAATTGAGTTATTACCGCATTTCTAGCCTCACTCACGCCTCCAAACCACATAGCGCTCTATATAGTGGCGCATTAAACATGCAAAGGCTTTCCAATAATCGTTATAGGATTTTTAGAAGCCCAAATGCGGTATTCTAGCTTGTTCACATGCCCTGACAAGTGAAAATAGGATTCGACTGAAAAAATTATTTTTTAAAGAAAAACCAGTTGGTTGTTCCTGAATGAATTGAGGTGATATGAATGGTTGGTTGGCTTTAATTCCTGCACTAGCTGAACCTTGAAGGCTTCAAAATCAAATCCTTACACAAAATTCATCAATGTGGTTGTTTTGGATAACTCCAATTGTTGAGAACGTCGATAAGGTGACAAAATTGGATCTGTTTTAACATTGTGGCTCGCGAAAGTTGAACGATCCGATAGAACAAGCGTTGTTGTTCGCACATTTTTTATCGAGCCTGTCGACTCAAATTTAACGATCAAATTCTTAGTAGCGGTCTCAGAAGGATGAATATGTTGTCCGAAAATATAACAAATTTAACGAAATGTAACTTTAACAGAACAGAACGGCATTAGTAGTACTTCTCCAAAAGAGCAAAAATTGTTACTTTAATCTTTAATTTATCTGATCGAATTTAAGTCTTAAAATTATTTAACATTCTTTTGATTAACTCTTACCTGCATTTATGTAAATCTAATCTAATATATATTGTAACGACACGTTTTCCTGGTAGCTGAGGTATGCTCAGCGGCGTCCAGGGTCGTGTTGTGTCGATTCCAAAAAAAGACGAAGCCTTGCTCACAATCCTGTCCTTTATTCAGGAAAGGGGTTGCCTAATCCTAATTCGCAACTTGACTGCAGCTCGGGCTTGAATCTTGTGCACTGGTGTGTATGCAGGCGGCTTCAGCAAATATCTTCTGCTTCACGCGGTCCGTATTCAGCGAACGTCACTGTCTACGTCGACTGCGGGCACAAACTCGGCTGGGTATTACCACGGCTCTGTTTGTGGACGCTACGTCGCAGTTCTGTCTCAGAGTATAAATTCGGCTGGGTATTACCACGGCTCTATCTATACTCTGACTTCCAGTCCAAAAAAATAATAAAACAACTAGACTGCGGACACAAACTCGGCTGGGTATTACCACGGCTCCGTTTGTGGTCGCTATGTCACAGTTCTGTCCTGTCTCAGAATATAAATTCGGCTGGGTATTACCACGGCTCTGTTTATACTCTGACTACCAGTCCAAAAAAATAAATAAAGAAGTTGAAGAAGATATTTACCTTTGCTCCTGTTGCCGGTCGCACACCAATTGATTCACCCCGATTAATGTTTGCGCTTTTATACTCTTTTTCCTACCACACACTAATGCACAAACACACTTACATTACTTCGGTAGTAAGTACACCACAGCCGACGGCTGTTTTCACCACCGAGATGTAGCCAGTTTTACAATATGAATGTTACTAATTACAATACTCGTATGCCTTCGTGGCTAATTACAATAATAACTAGAACTAAATCTTACGTCAACATAAATACTTATAACTACATGCGTATATAAGTAAATACATGAATTCATATTTTTAGTAAATGATTTTATAACTAAATTAATACATTGGAGAAAATATAGAGATTTAGACATAAATTCATTATTTTAGTAAATAACCGTACAAATAAATATGTGCGGGTATAAATAGATGCATTGTAGAAAAATATAGCAATTTAAATATAAATTCATTATCTTAGTAAATACATTTAAAATAAAAGATAGGGATTGACCCGTGACTGTTGTCACACAGCTCTATGTGTGACCAAAAACGACTCCGGACTTTTGGTCGTTACACCACCTCCTCCTCTGATGGGCGGAATTTCTCGGCCACTTGGACACAGGTTACTCCTTTCCGATTTATGTTCACCCAATGCTGTGGCCATCCTTCGTTATACTTCTGTAATGAAATGAGAGAACAACCACGATGGTGATTAGTCTGCGTGGTGGTGAGGTTTAAGTTCACTCCAATGGGCATTTCGCTCTTTAGCACTTTGTGTCTCCCGAAGACGTACAATTACCGGAGATATAAACCCCGTAACGATATAGGGTCCCCCAAATTTCGGTGCGAGCTTTGCCGCAAACTTATCGCTGGCCTTAGAGAGCGGGTGTCGTCGTACCCATACTTGGTCACCTATTTTGGGCTTCCACCTTCGGCGACGTAGGTTATAGTAATGTTGTTGTCTCTGTGATGCCTTCTCCAGATTCCGGCGAACGATCGTAAATACCTCGCGAAGTTCCTGACTTCGATCATCTGGATCGGGGTTGCGTGCCCCTATGCCTATGGTGACCTTGTCGTAAAGGGCATTGGGCAGTCGGGGTTCTCGTCCTTGGGTGAGATAAGAGGGCGAATAATCCGTGGATTCGGATACGCTGGTATTAAAGGCCGATGGTTCGGTGGGAATTCTGGTCAACATTTCCCCGGCAGGTAGTTGTTGCATTGCCTTGTATTGTTGGCAAGACTTACAACTTTGCACGTATCTACCGATGTCTCGTGACATACCTGGCCAGAAGTATCGGGTGGCGACCTTATTGAGTGTTCTTCTCATTCCGAAGTGTCCTCCTGCTGCAGTGCCATGGTTCTCTTGGATGACCTGTTCCCGCATGGATGTCGGTACACACAACTTCCATGGTGTGCAATCTTCGTCGTTCCAACTTCGTGTGGAATGTTTATACAGCTGGTTATTCTGGATGGAGAAATCTGAAAATCTCTCAGGTTGTTCTCGCACTTCCCTCATCCGTTGTGTTATCCATGGACATGGAGCCTGATAAACAGTTTGGACCAATTTAATAGCATCCCTGGGTTGTCGTGATAATGCGTCTGCCACCACATTTTGCTTACCCTTGCGATACTGGACCGAAAATTGATAGTGTTGAAGTTCCAATGCCCACCTGGCCAGTCTACCAGTGGGATTGTCGATATTGTTTAACCATTTGAGGGATAAATGATCGGTGATGACTACAAACTTATAACCTTCAAGGTACGCACGCATCTTCCGGATTCCCCATATTATGGCTAAACACTCCTTTTCCGTGGCTGAGTAGTTCTTCTCGGCGGCATTTAAGTGCCGGCTGGCATATGCTATCACTCGTTCCTCGCCATTTAGGGTCTGGGTTAAGACCACCCCTAGCCCGTATTGATTGGCATCCGTCTGTAGCACAAACGTCTCGTTGAAATCGGGGCAGGCTAAAATTGGTGCGGACGTCAGCTTCTCCTTTACTTGTTCGAATGCCCTTTGCTGTTTAATTCGCCATTTCCAATGTTTGCCCTTTTTCAGCAACTGTGTTAGTGGTTGCACTACGGAGGCAAAATCGGGCACGAATCTTCGGTACCACGAGGTAATTCCAAGGAAGCGTCTAACTTCTGTGACATTTTGGGGCGCCGGTAGCTCAGAAATAGCGGCTATTCTATTGGGGTTCGTTTTTATCCCTCTTTGGGTAATAACGTGTCCGAGACATTCTGTTTTCTTCATAACAGTTCGATGTTTCGTGCTAGCCATTATTCCTTGGACCCTTTTTAATTTGGGTAACTCGTCTTCTAACAATCGGGCCGCCTCTTGTTGGTAGTCTCGGGACACCGTTCTTTTCTTTGCGGTGTTGTGGATCTTAATCTCATGTTGGACTTTCTGTGTCCTTAGAATGCCACTTACCGTGTTTTCCGCGGGTGTTGTTCCCGACTGCACTTCTCTCGTACTCCGCGCATTTAGGCCGGCGCAAGAGATGACCGCGTTGACTTTCCTCAAGAAATCCAGGCCCAGTATGATGTCCTCAGTGGCATCGTCTAGCAGAAGGAATTCTACCCGGGATGTCTTGTTACCCAACGTCACCTTCAAATGTACGGAATGGCTAATAACCTTCTTTGTACCGTCAGCCAAGAGTACGTTGATGCTAGCCGCTTTCTGTGGCACTTTATTAAAACTCCTCAGTTTTCTGGGGGTAATGAAGTTTTGCGTGGCCCCGGTGTCTATGATGGCATCCACGGACTGTCCCTCAATCAGCAGAATGGCGCGTAGTCTGTCTTCGTCCCAGATCAGAGTGGTTTCGTTGGCTTTGGGGTTATTGTCACACTGTACCACCCCTGGTGGCACCTTGGCTGTAGTTCTTCTTAGCATACGATAATGCTCACCTCGGTTTAGAGGTGCAGCAGGTATACTCTCCAAATCATCAGCCAGTTGGAGCAGCTCACCCAATGAAATGAAATCTTTCCTCCTAATATACCACTGGTATTCAGCTCGCGCGTTGCGGAAGATTCTTTCCACCTTTTGTGCTTCTGTAAGGCTACTGTGTCGCATCAGTTGTTGTAGTGACAGCACATATTCTTTAAAGGGTTCTTTCGGCCGTTGCAGTCTCTTCCGGATTTCGTCTTCCAGTTTCTCAAAATAGTTGGAGGACAGGAAAAACGCGCATAGATCTTTCTTAAAAGAGTGCCAGTGGTTCCAGTGGCGATTATTGTTACGAAACCAGATCAAGGCCTTCTCTTTCAAAATTTCTGGCATCACTCTCGGCAGCTGGTTGATGTCCACATTGTATATCTCGGCGAGCTCTTCCGCTCGTTCCACAAATTCTAGAGGGTCTTTGCCACCCGCATATTTCAGACCCCATTTACGGACCTGCTCTACCACCATGATTCGTTCGTCATGGCGGGTTGATGTTGTACTGCCCATATCGGCTCCCGTCGGTTGTGTGAATAGCTTAACAGGCGAGGGATTGGGCGTGATGGCTTCTATTGTGGGTACCCGGATTGTCTCATCCTTCAAAGGTGTGTCCAGTTTGGTGCGACCAGTCTCATTTGGTCCTGGTAGTGGCAGTTGCGTGGTGCCAGGCAAATACTCGTGCCTGGATTGCAACTCCAACAGCTCTTGCTTACGCTTCTCGCTATGTTCTGTTGCTAAGAACCTAGCGAACCGCTTCCTCAGCTCTTCTACGTTGCCTGAGGAGTCTTGGGCAAAGATTCCCAGGTATTTCACCAAGTCCTCCTTGCGTAAGGCATACGCCCATGATGTCTTCAACATCTTGCTGATGTGACGGCAGCACACAGTAGTAGTGGTACGGCGGCAGCGGCGGCACCTAGTAATGGTACGGCGGCAGCGGCGTAACCTCTCTCTCCCTTCCTTCTGTAACCCTATAAGGGTCCCTGCTCGGGCGCCAAATGTAACGACACGTTTTCCTGGTAGCTGAGGTATGCTCAGCGGCGTCCAGGGTCGTGTTGTGTCGATTCCAAAAAAAGACGAAGCCTTGCTCACAATCCTGTCCTTTATTCAGGAAAGGGGTTGCCTAATCCTAATTCGCAACTTGACTGCAGCTGGGGCTTGAATCTTGTGCACTGGTGTGTATGCAGGCGGCTTCAGCAAATATCTTCTGCTTCACGCGGTCCGTATTCAGCGAACGTCACTGTCTACGTCGACTGCGGGCACAAACTCGGCTGGGTATTACCACGGCTCTGTTTGTGGACGCTACGTCGCAGTTCTGTCTCAGAGTATAAATTCGGCTGGGTATTACCACGGCTCTATCTATACTCTGACTTCCAGTCCAAAAAAATAATAAAACAACTAGACTGCGGACACAAACTCGGCTGGGTATTACCACGGCTCCGTTTGTGGTCGCTATGTCACAGTTCTGTCCTGTCTCAGAATATAAATTCGGCTGGGTATTACCACGGCTCTGTTTATACTCTGACTACCAGTCCAAAAAAATAAATAAAGAAGTTGAAGAAGATATTTACCTTTGCTCCTGTTGCCGGTCGCACACCAATTGATTCACCCCGATTAATGTTTGCGCTTTTATACTCTTTTTCCTACCACACACTAATGCACAAACACACTTACATTACTTCGGTAGTAAGTACACCACAGCCGACGGCTGTTTTCACCACCGAGATGTAGCCAGTTTTACAATATGAATGTTACTAATTACAATACTCGTATGCCTTCGTGGCTAATTACAATAATAACTAGAACTAAATCTTACGTCAACATAAATACTTATAACTACATGCGTATATAAGTAAATACATGAATTCATATTTTTAGTAAATGATTTTATAACTAAATTAATACATTGGAGAAAATATAGAGATTTAGACATAAATTCATTATTTTAGTAAATAACCGTACAAATAAATATGTGCGGGTATAAATAGATGCATTGTAGAAAAATATAGCAATTTAAATATAAATTCATTATCTTAGTAAATACATTTAAAATAAAAGATAGGGATTGACCCGTGACTGTTGTCACACAGCTCTATGTGTGACCAAAAACGACTCCGGACTTTTGGTCGTTACAATATATATATATATATATATATATATATATATATATATACATATATATATATATATATATATATATATATATATATATATATATATGTATATATATATATATATATGTATATATATATAAATCTTTTTGTAGGCTTGTTTGTTTGTTGATTTATGTTTTGATTTAACGCAGTTTAAATATTAGTCTGGAGAGTGCAATAGGGTTCTTATATGTTCCAACAGACGACCAGGAGGAGAGAAACTCGCATTTTTATGCATACAGGCGATATAAAAAATAATAACGGCCCAACCGATTTTAGTGAAATTCAAAACACGGATAGGTTTTGATGTTAAAGGATAAATACGTTTTAGAAAAGAGAAAAAGAAGGATTACCGCTACATCGATTTTAATTAAAAACATAGAAACATAATTATATGTTAATGTAGAATTTCTAATATTCTATGTTTATTAAAAAACAAAAGGTTTATTCAAAGTAAAATCCTGTCCTAAATTATTATTAAGATCGGTGACAGTAAATTGTATGACTTGTTAAACCATTTACCATGGAGTGCCGGAAACAATTCTTTAAGAAAGGGGTTAAATTAAAAGAACTGGGCAATACAAATATTTTGATATATAGAAAATATCTACAGATATAGTGATAGAACTAAAGTGGAAATAAAAAATAAACTTGTTATATTAAAAAACATGAACATATAATTCCCATCCCTATAACATTTTGCGGATCTTTGATCACAGACTTGAGAAATTGAAATTGATACGGCACATCAATGCTGAAATTTTAAATAATTTATCTTCGATATAACAAGTTTATTATCATGTAAAAAAAGACTATGCAACACCTAGAAAGACCCTTTTTTAAGATCCATAAAGGAATATAAAAGTATTATCTCACCGTTGCTAGCGGTAAAGCAGTATAAAGAAAAACATAGTAGACAAATTGCCTGCGATTATAGCAAAGTGCTTATTGTTTAATAATATTGTAAATTCAAAACTTAATAAAAAAGGAGGCATTAACTGAATTGTAATGAAAATGGCGCCATTAGCAAACTAAAAGTTAACAATAAGATTGAACCATAGTTCAATAGTTCACAAATCAGGGTCATATGATTTGTATGTATATAACTTATAATTATTTAATAAAAAAAAAAGAGCTTTGACTTCTTATATCCGATTCATCAATTTTAACAATTTAGGATTAAGTGATACAAATTAAGTGTTTTCGAAAAGCGAAATAACATGAATATAAAAGAACTTGAGTCCGTTCATAAAGGAATAGATAACTACTGTTGTCTCACTCCTTTGCCTTTGTGCTGGCTGTTTGTTTGGTATGAACGACGAACGCTTTCGTTGTGATGACATCATTCTCAAGCCGTATTCCAAACTGTACTGGTGCATCAGTGTTCGGGTTTAGGTAATTCTTTCACTACGGTCGTATCTACTTATGCAGGTAGAATGCCCGCCACCTGGCATTTTATGCGGGGCTGATTTTTAATATTCTCGTCTTTTATTGTTATTAAGTTTTTGTTTTGTAGATTTCCATGTTTTCGTCCTTCTCGCTAGGATATAGTAATGTAATACATTCATTTATTTCCCTTGGTCTGTGTCCGTGAGTATCAAGGTGTAATGCAAAGTTGGAATCTTCTCTTCTTTGTTTGTGTGAGCGTATGTAATCTTGTCCTATATGAGTATGTTTGCAGGAACATGTATACTACGCTGGAACTGAATTGGCCAGTTGTTTCTGTCGACGGCCTGAGATTATGCCGCAAAGTGTTGCTGGTTTTTAATGCTGTGAGTAAACCTTATTTGTGAAAAAAGTTATATATTACTGGTTCTCTGTAGGTAACAGGGCGGTAGGTTGTATCATTGTTTCTTTGTCTTCATTATTCCTGTTTTTAGTGTTGTATTGTCCAAGAAGTTTGTCGATAGTAGTGGGTTTGTAGACGTTGTTTTTAGCTATGATAAAATTTGTTATGTTCCTTCTTATACTTATTTGGAGTAAGTGAAATTATCTAAAGTTTGTTGCTAAATACTGCTAGTTTATATTGGTTTGAGTGGTTCGAGATGATGTGGATGTTAGTTTCCGTCGTTATTGCTTTTCTATAGATGTCAAATATTAAAGTCAGTTCCTAATGCTATTGTGATGGCAATGTTATTATGGATTGTGTTTAAGTTTGTTAAAATTAGCTTGGCGTGCATATGATATAATCAAGATAGTATTGAGTAATTCTGTGTTTTTCTCATTAGTGTCTTTATGATGTTGTATGAAAATTTCCATGAAGATTGCTTAAGTTGTGTTTTTCATGATAAATTTATAAAAGTCGTTATTAAATCTAAAGTAGTTCTATTTTATTATCATCTTTTAAATATCTATAACGTCAGTGATGTATTGCTTGTCCTATAAATTGTCTAGTGAGTCGCGTAGGATAACTAATGTTTCTTGTGTTGGTATTGATAGATCCTTGATGTCAAAGGAAACGAGTCGCGTGTTTTCGGTTACGTTGATGTCTTTATGTTTTTCGAAAAGATCTTGTGAATTACGTACCGTATAAGTATTCTGTAAAAATTAGCCACGCATAAAATGCCAGGTGGCGGGCATTATGCAAAATTTATCAAGATGAGTAGATACGACCTTTACCAGTACAGTTTACAACACGGCTTGAAATAATGTCATCGCATCGAAAGCATTCGCTTTTCACACTGAACAAATATCTAGCAAAGACGAGAAGAAATGACAACAGTATTTCAGTCACTGGCGGAAAAATCCAAATAACTTAATACCAGAACAAATAACTATATAATGATTGAAAGAATTATTCTTATTTTTTATTCCGTTAAACTTGGTTACACACGCTTAAGCAAAACATGTGCACAACTTTTGACATTTCACGTTGCCATTTCTCTGCAATTGCTGTTGTTATTTTTATTTCTATTGTTATTCATATTTGTTATTTAAAATGAATAAAAAAACTTTGCGTTTTATGGCTCAAGGCCCAAAAACTAAGTTATAGCTGAAGTTTACACTTTTTAATAGATGTCAACGAGGTGTGTGTAAGAATTATTTTCGGATTCTTTGTTTTTAATAAATTTTAAACTTAAAAGCGTGGTCAATTCAGCATTTTATTATCTTAGGGGTTTTTTTAGCCTGGATTGCAGAAGGAAGTATACCTTATTCTTATAAGATCTAAAAAAATATTTTACTAAAACAATTGTGACTGAACAAAATATATAAAATCTTATTGTTATGTAAAATATAAAAATGGCGGTTTTTGAAAATATAATCACGACACGTACTTTAATTTAATGAAAATATTTTCTTATTGCAATATGACCTCGTATGTCGATACACACAAAACCATTTTTTTTATTTATCTATCTTTTTTTTTTGTCATAAGAGCAAACGTGCAGTTGAATTCAGTACCAACACTTGCCTGATGAATTCTAACTAAAACACACAATGTGTGTTGTTCCGAAAAAAGAACTAAAGCAGGCCTCAGCATGGAGCTAAAAGGAATAGAAAATAAAATCCATTACAATATTTAAAAAATCCTATAATAACTTTTCGGTTACCACTTTGTTTGTAGTCCACTAAACAATATTATTTAGCAGCAGTGAGGGATTATTACTTTTTTGTGTTTCAATTTTTTTTATCTAAATTTTTACAAATACCCGTTGATTTTTATATTTAACCTTTAGACCATAGGCATTCGTTTTAACGCCTTATATATACGCACATATTTCTTTTTGCCTAAACAAAAAAAAAAAAAAATGTTTTTAAAGGCTTAACAGTTTCCATACATCATCATTTATTTTATATCCACACGTATGCGGGCAGAGTAATAACAAACACATGACGAGCATCAGTTGGGTGGTTAGCAGGCATATTGTTTCAAATTCTATTCATGTTTTAATATAACTAAATTTTGTTTTATGTTATTTGAAATAAACATGTGTATATACTCGTATACAAATAAAAAAATAAATTGTATATTTTGTACAAAATTTAAAAGTCATCACATTTTAAACTACGCTTGTGCATATCCAAAGGCAAGCAGGGGTGTTTAGTGTGAGCAGATAGATAGGTATGATATAGTAGATAATTTTTGTTTATATTTGCGTATTTAGTCCGAAATTTGGATGTCGAATAAGGAAATTCGATTTTAAACGAAAAATATAAGACCCATTTATCTTAAGAGCGGGATGTGTAGCAGGGAAATAAGTTAAACTGTGTCAAGAATGACAAACAATAAATCCATTTGTATGGCAAATTAAAAAGAGCAAAAATTTTTAAATAGTTAGTTTTGCCCGATTGTGATCACTTTTTAAATGAAAAATCTTAATTTATCTGGCGAATTAGACGCCAATAAGGAAAAGCTTCACAACCATCTGTCAATTATCAACTTTTAAAAACTAATAAAATTCAATATTTTGCCGATATTTTGATTATTTTTTAAATAAAAAACAAATCTCTAGAACTAGACATTCACCAAACAAACGATCAAAGCTGTACGTACATTTAAATTTAAGGTTTGTTGGGTATTATTTGGTTGTGCTTGCCCATGATGGTTGGCTTGTTTGTTGCAAAATTGGATTAAAACTGTGGCTGCATTTTCTTTTCATTTTCATACCACGTATTGTGTGAAATTTGTTTAATATTAATTTTTTTTATTCCTTTTGAAATGTTCGCATTGCAAATGTTTTAAAATGTAAATATTTGTTAAGGCTTCACACACGTTTGAAATTTAGAAGTTGATTTTTACTCTTTTTTATTTTTCATTTAAGTTATTTATAGTTTTATATTAAAAAGAATATATATATTTTTCTGTACTTGCGCCTTTTATATATTTTAGTTTATTTTTTATATTTATTTATTTCAATAGAAAATGGTTTATGGTTTAAATGTATTTATTTGCTTGCTTGTTGTTAGTGTGTTTAGTATTCGGCTTAATTAAAGCTTTTCTTATTTTTGCGAATACTTCATGCGAAAATTGAGATTTTGTATTTTTCGATTTAATGAAAAGCCAAGGTTAAAAACGTTTTTAAGGATTCCTAGAAAAAAAGGGGTTTAAGTTAAACATCAATGAAAATAAAATAAACACATAATAATAAAAAATCCCACTTACTTGAACTTTTATATATCGATTTCTAAATTTATTAGGAAAAAATAATGTTATAAATTTTTAATATTTATTTTAAAATAAAATTAATTAGACTCTAGCGGAATGTAATGTAGAATTTTCTGGTTCGCTATATCCTTCATCAGTATGCTTCGCAGTCATCTAGCTTAGCTTGTGTATGTTACAATCATTATCTTTGCAACCAACCAATTAAGAAATTAGAAGATGAGAAATAAGATGAATTAAAACTAAATGAATAGTTTTAATAGCAAAATAATTCGACTAATAAAAAAACACCATGTAAAGGGGTTTTCAACAAAAGGTTTGTATTCTAAAACAAAATAAAAAATTTAGATTAAGATAACTCAAATTTTTATTTTTTAATATTACGAAGAGAAAAGTTCGACAATTATGAATGGAAAATAATATCTGACAAATGTCCATCACGACAACGCTGACATTTTATCACTTTTTTGCCAAAATGATGGCCCTATTTCGTTTGTCACATCACAGTTTTTTAGTTTTAAGGCTAAAATCGATTTGATTACCTCCGCATAGACTCCGCATTTAATAATCCAGTGGTGTTATATCACACGATCTGTCTGACTGCTTTACTGCTGATTAAAGTGAAATTATGCGATCGAAAAATTTGGTTTGCAATAAATTAATCGTTTCATTGGCTGTGAGACATGTCGCATGGTCCTGTTGAAACCACATGTCAATGCTATCCGAATCGTCTATAATAGGCTAAAATTGAATTTTTAGCATCTCGCGATAGCGTGATCCATTGAAAGTTACTGCATTTCCAGTCTAATCTTCGAAAAAAACGGCCCTTCAAGACAACATAGCGCACCATACAGCGACACGTTGAGCATGCAAAGACTTCTCAATAATCGCTATAGGATTTTCAGAAGCCCGAATGCGGTAATTTTGCTTGTTGACATAACCTGACAATTGAAAATGGGCTTCGTCTGAAAAATTTTTTTTCAGAAAAATCAGCCGGTTGTTCCCGAATGAATTGAGGAAATCTACGGCATTGTAAATGGTCGGTCGGCACCAATTCCTGCACCAATTGAACCTTGTAAGGCTTTAAAGTCAAATTCTTACGCAAAATTCTCCATGTGGTGGTTTTAGATAACCGCAGTTGTTGGGAGGATTTGACAAATTTGGATTTGTTTCAATACGCTGCGATGTTTTCAGTTGACCAATCCGGTCGAACACACGCTGGTGTTCGCACATTTTGTATTGTATTGAGAGTTAATTTTTGTGACCAGATTCTTAACAGCAGTCTCAGAAGGGCGACTATGTTGTCCGAAAATATTATGAATTTTGCGAAATGTAACTTTTACAAAACTACCGTTTTCGTAGTGGAAATTGAATTGAATTTGTGTGAAATTGAATTCATTGTAACAATTGTCAATGCATCTTTTACGAATACGTCAAAAAAGTGAATGTCAAAATTATCACGTTGTTGGTGTTGCCACAGTTGAAAAACAAACTTCTTGTTTAAAAACCCGATATATAAAGTTATACAAACTCTTTCCTTGTAATGTTGGATTTATCCTGTTGTGCGCGAGTCCTGTCAAAAATGACAAGAACTTCTTGGCATATCATAAAACTTTCTCTACTTGTGGTTAATCACACGAACAATGGTACAATTCCAATTACGGGAACGATAGTTATAAAGAAACAAGTCAAACAATTATTTTAAAGTATTTTTTGATAATATTAAAATTATCGGGGTTAACCAAAAAATAACTTTGTTCAGCTTTATCTTCACAGATGTACATAAATGTTATTGGTGTTGTCACATATGAAAAACAAACTTTTTGATAAAAAATTCGATATTATCACTAAACTTCTTTTTTATATATGCACCATTAATAATATCACTTCTCGATGATTAAGCATTTTGTACCACAAAGATCACAACGTTAAGTAAATTTAATAGGTTATATAAAAAAATAGTAAAACTACGACAAAAGTAGTTAAATCAACTTAATTTTCAAATAAATAAATATATACACAGTTCTATTAATTTGACAAATTCAGTTATTAGAGTATCACACAAATGATTATTTTTTAATATTTAAGTTAAGAACATATTGTTAAAGGTAACGTCTCTTAATTAAAAAAATATTTTTAATTTAAATTTTTTCTTAAATTTTAATCTTAATCTTTTAAACGGTCTTTTAAATTATAACGATTTATTTTTTTCGATATTTCGCTTTCCTGTGGAAAGCTTCTTCAGGAAATTATTTTTTATATTTAAAAAAAAAAAATTATAACAAAATGAATATAAAATAAATATATATATAAATATCGAAAAAAATAAATCGTTATAATTTAAAAGACAGTTTAAAAAATTAAGATTAAGATTTAATAAAAATAAAAAAAGGTCGAATAAAACTTTATCACAGCTTAACTCGTTTTATAATTTAAACCCTTTGAATTTAAACAATAATTTACATATTTTTATAGCTACTTTTTAAATATTTTTCTTAATTTCACAAACAAAATAAAGTTTTTGCATTACGTCAACTCTAAGCCATAAGCAACTGTAATATATTTCAAAGTTATAGTAGAAAATCTCTTCACTAAAAGATCTTGAACTGATATCACTTAATTCCTTTATGTCACGAAAGGTTTTTATTTTAAAATAAGCCTGCAGACTTGAAGAAATTCTGCAGAACTTAATCAATTTACATATTTCAGTTAAATTTATTTATTATTATTATTATTAGTTTCTTTTTAATCTAAAAGAAATAAATTCTAAGATTAAACTAGGTTAAGAGTACTAGCAACGTTGACCATCAGCTGCCTATTCAATTAAAAAACATTGTACTTATTTATTAAACAAAAACAAAAAATAGTAAAAATAACAATTTCAGAAGACATGTAGAATATATAAAATTTTTATGTTATTCTTAAAATTGCTTCATTTTATAATTAAAAACTTCTGAAGTAGGTCGTCGTATTTTTCGAAATTTTAAAACCATAAATAACTTTTTAAAATTAGTGCCCGAAAATTATTTATCAAAAACTTCTCAACATGATTGCAAGTGGAATTGAAAGATAATATTTTTTTTTCAAATTTCCATACAGATAATACAGAGATATTTAATGCAAATTAATAATTAAGGTAATTTAGGTATATACATAGGTAAAATTGAGTCAATGTTGGTAAAAAGAATTTTAAAAGCATATAAAATTGTCTTCTCATGTATAGTTAGTATTATCAAAAAGTTTAAATTGCTTCTAAACTCTGATATAACAAATTAAATTTTAAAGTATTGCAATAACAAAAAAGTTATTGTCAATATATTCTCTTTGAATACAAAAATAAAAAAAGTTTTATGCACTTTAATTTTTATTTGACTGCCAGCTGTCGGAATTGACAACAACAACAACAACAATAACAAAACAGCGAATATTTCGCAAAGAGTAACTTAAGTGGTAGAATACTGTTTTTGCAGTACAGAGACATGTGTGCTCGATTAGTTACTTATGAACTGCAGAAATTTGAATGACACTGTCAGTTAAAGCTGGCTCGTTTTGAGTCCACATTAAACATTATGACTGTCAGTAGATTAATGGATTTCTCTTATAAATTAGTTTCTTTTTCTACATAAAATTTTGTTTATATTAATATTTTTCATTTCTTGTTTACAAATAAGAATAAAAGCTTTTGTACGTTTTTTTTTTGGAATTTTTAAACTTAATAGAAAAAATATAATAACTTTGGGTATTGCGCATTAATACATCTCAGCTTGTTACAACCATTCGTTTTGCGTGTCGATGTGCGTATGCACGTCGAAGTACGTGTGGCTGTGTGGTCGTGTGAAGGCAGCCGAAACCTATAAAAGGTAAATGATCATTGAACAAAGAGTAGGCCGGTAGCTTGTACTATGGTAAGATCAATATTAGTGATATGTGCGTATATTTTCCGAAGGGGTTTAATTTATTTTTATTTGGGTACGACGACCCACGTCAACTTTGGTTTGTGAACAAACCGGTTTCAGCTATTTGCCATCTTCAGTGTTCTCTTTATTATTTTGCCATTTTCAGTGTTCTCTTTATTATTTTGCCATCTTCAGTGTTCTTTTTATATAAAGAGAAAATGGCAAATAGCCGAAACCGGTTTGTTCACAATCCAAATTTGACGAGGGTCCATGTAAAACCGGACCCAAATGAAAATCAACATTAGTAGTTAGACACAACCGCTAGTAATCTTAACTTAATGTCAAGTTAGGTTTACTATTGCATTTGGGCACATCTCCAATTCTAGATTCTAGAGCTAAGTGTTGTAGGGGAAGCGCAGGAGTAGATTCTGTCGACTCCCGTATAGGGCCAATGCACGATTGAGGAGTGGCAGCAGCAATTTTTGTGGATACATTTGAAAAAGAGGCCCACTTTCAATGTCCGCAGGAGAATAACTTTGGTCACGCGGCATTGAAGAGGGACGGCAGCTGTTCGTGTCGTTGGTAAAAGCCACGGGCCAAGGTCTTGCTCACCCTCTCCACAGCCCACTGTATTGTTATACGGGCTAACTCGTCAGGATAGTGCACCCGCTCCCATGAGAATCCGCTGCCCGGGTAATAGTCGTCGTTAATCTCTAATAGAGAACACCACGGCAGCTCACATACTAGGTTATCCATACCTCGCAGACGATATGATGGGTAGTAACTACCTTAAAATAAAGGAGACTATAACGTTTAACCATGTATTTGATTATATATTATTTAACGAGTCAGGATTCCGCAACCAGCGTAAACGTGTCGTTACAATTTTATATATGCATATGAAAAACCAAGACATAAGTTTTATATCTTCAATAATAATGTTCTCTAGCATTCGTTTTAGAAAGAGACTATATTCAGATTACTTGAATCTAGTTTATAAAAGTCCACTGCGCAAAACCTTATTGGACAAAATATGCCACGATGGCAACACAGTCGCTGAATTGGAAAACTGGCGGGTTTTTTCCAAAGGAAGAAAACCGCAAGCTTTTGGAGGGTATAAAAGGCAGAGCGGCGAGAAGAAATTAATCATTAACGTTTGGCAGCCAAAAAATAAAGAGTTAAAGTAGTGAATTTAAATTAAATTTTGAATGAATTTATTGTGATTTGTGAAAATATAATAATAATAAATGAAGCAACTAAATAAAAAGAATTAGAAATTAAACAATACAATATGTGATTTTAAGATGGAAGTAAAATGATCTTTTGAAATGATTTAAATTGCATACAAAATTAGAGATAAGTTTCTAACAGAATAAACACAATCTTTCTAATAAATCAAAAAATAAAAAGAATTGGAAATTAAACACTTATAATTACTTAAAAGAAGACAAAGAAATACTACGTTCGCGACTAAGAAAATCTTAAGTAATAATTTTGAAAGCGTTAGTTACCTGATGACATCTACGTTAGTAGAGTTATTAGTTAGTTATTCAAAATTGTTATTCTATTCAGCTGTTCATTTGGTTTTAAAAGATTATTATTTAAGAATATTTTTATGTTGCTTTTTTTGTTTTTTTTGGGAATATTATATATTGTTAAGAAGATGATTTTATTAGTTTCAAAAGGAAATAATTTTTATTAAAAAAAACGACCCACTGTGTATTTTACAAACTGCATAGTTTTCTAAGAAATCTTATACACACAAGACAACAAGCATTTGCTTATAAGAAATTCTAAAAAATAAGTAACCAAAAAAAAAAAAACAATTAACACAGAACAAAACACACAGCCGAGCAGCCGTCTAACCTGAATCATAACAATAATATGGAGTTATAAAATAGTGCGCGTACCGCTTGAAACAACTATATAGGCACCTCCTGTCGGGAACATGAATGAATTCACGTTGAATCATCAGTGAGAAAAGACAACAAAGTTACCATCGTGTTTATTTTGTGTGTATTGAAAGTAAATAAATTGTTTAACTCAATTTAAAACTCTAAACTACTGTGTTATTATTTTGCAATAAAAGAACACAAAATAGCAAAACGTTTATTAAAATGAATAAACGTAAAAATATTTTATGTCTTAATTTTTTGATTTATTTTTATATTACGCATTCCCTCATATTTCTATATATTATCCTTTTGGCAGATAGGCTTTGACATTTTTCATCTGAAATAATTTACATGACATTTTAAATTATTGATCCCACTGTTTATATATGCTTTTTTATTTAAAACATTTTATCAGAGATATAAATTTCAATCAAATTGATATAAACAGAAAATAGAAATATGAGTAAAATAAATTCAAAAACTAAAACTTAAACGAAAACTGATGTTGATGACCAATGAAATCATGTCACCATGACAATAAATCTAATGTCGGAAATAAAAAATAATTCATTTCTAAATTTCGATGTGTATTGTTAAGAGTCAACAAATGTTGGCTTGTATTAGTACATAAATATGTATGCATGTATTTTTTGTCATAAAAATAAAAAAATATAGAATAGAAGATAAACTATATGTCATTCTAGTTGTTAGTTATTGCTAGTTTTCAAGCTTTTTATTTTTTTAAACTGCGTTTTTTGTTTAATTACAGACATGTAAAGTTTTTGTTAGAGCTTTCGTTTCAAATAAGAAAGTTTACAAAAAGACTAACGATTTTACATTTTCCCTGTTTTTGGTCAAAACTAAAACAAATTTTCATTTTCAGTGCAGATCAGGCTTTTCAGCAATGTTACTATAGCGTTATTTTTTTATAAGCAAACGTATATGGTTTTTTTCGGGCCAGCACTCAGGAGATGACCCCTTCTCATACAATTCATTATACCAGAACTAGGAAGTTAGATTATGGGAAGAAGGAAAGATGCATTAGTGTTTGTGGATATTCGATTTGAACTTTCCTACGTGATTAGATTTACATCTGCGCCTGGCTACGGAGCCTTAATCAGATGGTGGTTATACCGCTAGAAAATAAAAACCAAACCTCTGAAGGCAGTTTATTCCAAATACGGACAGTTTTGCTAAAAAATAAATTTTCCCTGCGATTCGCCGACCAATCAATCACAAATAGATGGGCCCTCAACGGAAAGCGCAAAAACGAGCGAGTAACGGGAACAACCCACATTGCGTGTTTACTTTAAAGAATCAATATAGTTGGGTACCCTACTACTGTCCCCAATGAGCTTCTTGGCCCTCTCTTGTACGCGCTCGAGCAACTTTAAAATAGATTTTGGGGCGCCGGCCCATACAAGAGAGTTTGTATTACATTTTTAGATGGATGTAGATGGTATAAATAGTAGGAAGATCAGATCTTTTCAACTGTTTTAGAAAACCGAGGTACTTGAAAGAATCTTTAGAAACTTAAAAAATATGCTTAGTCCATTGAACATCAGACTGTATTTTCATGTCAACGTCATCAAGAGCTTCCGATTTTTAAATCTTATATCACCAATATGGTTTCTTAATTAGAGAAAAGTGAATTAAAATTGAACAAATAAAAAGATACAAAAATTACGTTTTAATATTTCCTGAAATATCTACAATCTTTTCTATTCGGGTAAATAGGAAATTCTTAAGTGACCTAAGAAATCAAGGAGTATTATGAATTAGAATTTTATTTAAATTATAATTAATTTAAAGAATTTTATTTAAATTAATTAAAACTTATTCCAACAGTTTGCTAGGCTATTCAGAATTCTTCCACACGTATTGTTTTTAAACTGCAAATACTTTTAAAATTTCTTAAAAGCCCTACATTTCTCAGCAAATTTCAAGTAATGAATTTAATTATTTTTTATATGGCTTGTTAAACAAAATGGAGAAAATATTAGACATGGCGTGTTGAAATCATGTGTTTTAAATTTTGTTAACAATAAAATTTTGATAACAATTTTTAAAATTGTCAGTTATTAAAGTTCACAAGTTTTCATGACCAGGTATATTTTCTAGTAAGAATGTGTTAGCATGCATGAATAAAAGATTATTATTCGGGAGATTGAGCGAATGGATGACTTATTTCGTTAAAATAAGTGATATAAATAAATTTTAAGTACCTCCGCCACCAAATATTAAATAAAAAAATTACGGAGATTGATTGATTGCAATAAAGTTTATCGCAT
This sequence comes from Trichopoda pennipes, assembly GCA_030448955.1. Lineage (NCBI taxonomy): Eukaryota > Metazoa > Arthropoda > Insecta > Diptera > Tachinidae > Trichopoda > Trichopoda pennipes. The sequence goes on from JASKUP010000088.1 coordinate 12,776,641, forward strand.
TTAAAAATATATTTAAAATCCCTATAAATCCAAGTTTTTAGATCGAATATTTTTTTGTGGTCACTGCGATAATTAAAAATTAGTGTAAATTTGCTTTTCCTTTAGAACATTTTATATTTATTTACACATCACAAAACCAAAAAATCTAATAGATTTTATTCGCAAGCTAAAGTTTATTAAATTCAATATAATTTCAATACTTCAAGAAAAAAAATGCAATTTAAATAAAGCTAAGAGCATTATAAAAGGATTTTCAGTTTATATTCAATGACATCTGAAGCTAGATTTTTCAAAACAAAAAAAAAAAATTAAAAATTTTTTTACACCGAATAAACCATATGCCTTATTTTTATTTAAATTTTTTATTTCTCTGCTTTTTTATTTAAAAGGTCCAACAGATAAACCATATATTTATAACCTTGACAACTACATATTTGTATGGTTATATGTTTTTTACTACTTTGTTTTGATAGTATAAGTGAGCGTTACAAACCATCAGAAGGAAACAGGAAACAAATATGAATTTGAATTAATTTTCCGAGCTGTGTAGGTTGAATGTAAGATATTAATTTTATTATGTTAGAAATAATACATTTTCGTAAACCTAAATCCAACAAGCTTTGCATGTGGTTACTATGAACTCTATTTATTGAATACCTTCTAAGAACGGATGCTCATTTGTTTTCTATGGTAGTATACTGACAATGAGTTTATTTGTATTTGACTTGAATTTTAAATAATTTTTTTGTAAGAGATTATTTGTATTTTTTATGGAGTTTTTATTTATTACAAACGCAAAACTCGTCGTTCTAAAATTAAATGTTAATTATGGTTTGGTTTAAGGAAAGCAGCTATTGGGTTGAACGTGAGGTATGCGTGATAAGATTTATGGTACGTTCCCACTCCCTGGGAATCTCAGCATCATTACATTTGTCACCGGGCGTAAAAGGGAGCCCAGTCCCATAAAGGCTAGCAGGGGCCAACTGTACAACTCCACGTTATTTACACAAGAATCAGAGCCCCAGAGCCCCAGATTTTTGGCTCTTTAGCTTTTTAGCTGTTCTCTGATTGATTATTGAGGTTGGCGTATCAGGAGTATCGTGGTGGTTGTGGTTTCGCAGGATCATTCACTTTTGACATTAACACAGGATGAATGATCCAGATCCAGTGAGAAAGATTGTCATGTGTTTCTAGACAAGGAGTAGGATAGTCTCCGACTCTTAAGCAAGAACGGAAGTGGCGGCCTGCTCCAAGGTCTCGAAGTTGCGTGATAAGATTTACATCAGTACGTAGCTGTGTAAGCCATAACCCGACGGCGGATCAAACCACTGTGGGTGATATGTAGTGTCATCTTCGCTCCTGCTAATCTTTATGGGACTGGGGTCCCTTTTACCCCCGGTGACACATGTAATGGTGAAATTTCCGGGGGGTGAGAACGTGAGGTATACAGATAGTGTGATTCGTTTTACATCCGCACCTCGCTATGTAGCCTTAATCAGATGGTGGACAAACCACAATTGTATAATTTGGAAGGTCATACAGGCGTCGTAGGAAGCCGAAGACAGAACCACCTAGTTGCAACTTTAATGATTCCAGGGCAGGGCTGCAAACCATCACACCTTGCTAAAGAGTTAGAGACTTTCAACTCCTGTCCAGAACACATGTCTAGCATGCTCATTGGACTGGATCATTCACTTTGCGTGTCATTATCAGTGAGATGATCCTGGCTACCATAATAACGATTATACTGTTATGGGGCCACGAAACCACAACCACTACGATACTCCCATATAGGGGCCAACCTCAATGACCAGTCAGAGAACTATTAAATGTCTAAAGAGACAAATAATGAACTCTGCGGCTCACTGATCCCCGTGGAAATAAAGTAGGGCTTCCAGTTGACTCCCTGCCTGTCTTCAGGGGACTGGGCTCCCTTTTTCCCCCAGTTGCACAGATCTAGATAGCTGTTACGTATTATAAAGACCATAAATGTGACCCCGGGGGGGAATACGTGAGGTATACAATTTTTATATCCATAGGAGCATGATGGAGGCAACTTTCATTACCTTATCACGCAGAAAAAGGAATAGAATTCATATGTATTAACCGCTGCTTCAAAGATTTTGTTGAAATTATTCGCCTATATATAGTAGAGCCCGAAGATGCTTATCGATGAGAGTAAGGTGTCCAGATCTATTACTGAAGCATTGACACAATGTTTTATCATTAATGCAAGATGTTCTCATGAAATCTGTCGCTGAAAAGCACAATTTCCTTCGAACAAAGTTTTTCATCAAGAGTACATTCCTTTGTGGTGGAAAGGTCAGTACGCCACAATACACATTACAAAGAGAATTTGTTTTTAGTCGAAAAAATCGAATGCAAATAAACTTTGCTACCACTACACTACTTCCCGCAATTTAATTTCCAAGTTGTGGTACAATACCTTGCATGAGTAGAACTTATTTCCTGAATGCTGGTCCTTATAACTGAAGTATTTACGTATTATTATGCCTTAGAAAAGGGTGCGCTTATGCTGCTAGAAGGCGTCTATAAAATCTGAATCATTTTTTTTTACTTTTCACTTAATTTAGATTGTAGTTTTCTGGCAATGCAGTTCAAATACAATTATTTTTTATTTATTTTTTTTTTAAATAATAAAATTTCGTTAAATTTATTAGTAAAATCTTTCAGATTTTCTGGTTTTGTGTTAAGTAAATAAATATAAAACATTTTAAAGCATTCGTTGCTTATTTCAACTTAAGAAACTGAACCAGAATTAGGTTTTGACTCAAATATTAATTAAAACAATTTTTTAATTATTATTATTTTATATCAAAAATCGAATTTATAAGAATTTTATTTATATTTTTGAATACGATAAATTTACAGCACTATTGGAAATTTGGCTAATGTTTTGGCTTTTTTTTTAGTAATATTTAGCGAAGTTATCTTTAGGTCTCCAAAATTAGGTTTTTTCATTTATTGTAATGAATAAATCGGCCACCCGCCGACTCTTACGGAAAATATTATAGGTCACGCATACTCGCAAATTTTAACTTGAACAAATATTGGATCATTAATACGAACTTTAATACTTGACTATTTTAAAATGTGCCATTAAAACCCCTTTAATTTTATTATAAAGAAAATTTAATAAAAGTTATTTTAAAATGTCACGATATGTTTAACAAGGTCATGAATAACTTATAATTCTTATATAAGCTTATAGCTTATATAGTAAATCTGAAACCTTAAAATTTCTGTAACAACATCTAATGCTTTACATTAAGGCCACTTGAATACTCTTTACATTTAACCACAGCAACTAATAAGAACATGTTAGTGAATGTGTGAATATAATAAAATAAAGTTATCTAGCACATCTTGCTTGTCTTATGAGTGGTGTCTACGTTTCTTAAACAAGAGTTCATGAGTTCAAATCCCATTAGATCCATAGAAAAAATAGTGCAGTCATGGTAGTTGAGAAAGAGGATATTTGCAGGCAGCCATATATTAAACCTAGACGAAAAAGAAAATTTTAATCCAACAAGTTTGACGGCAATCCATAAGTTATACCGAAGCAGAAATTTATCATCTATTAAAACGATGCGGAAGTGTTTAATGTATCGAGAAGCTGGCTGGTTCCATTTAGAGCTTTATTTGCGCCAAATTTTAGAGGAAATTAATGATCCGTGTGTAATTTATTCATTTATCTCTAACCACTTTGATATGACCATAAGACTCAATGTGCCAGAGTTCGAACCTAGGATTAATAATAAGCCGCGTTGGTATAATGCCAGATTATGCCATCTGAAATACAATGAATACAATTTCTTAAGAAACTTTCTAGACAGCCAGTATATATTTAAAATTGAAAACAAAATTAAGTCCAATTCTTCGGCTTTCTGGCATTTTTTAAGCAGTAAAAGAGAGAATAATATTACTCCAAAACGTATATGTTATGACAACATGCAATCCTATAATATTTTAAGTACGTGTGATCTTTTTTCTAAGTATTTTCAAAGCACATTTGTAGATAACGAAAGTGGTGGAATCAATTTTAATATAACCATTGCTAACGTGTATTATGCTATAAATGACTTAGGGAATGATACCAAATGTTCAGTTGGAGATTATTCTTCGATATTTTTTAAAAAGTGTTAAGCTAATATTGCAGTCATAATTACTAAGCTTTTCAATTCGTGTCTTGAACATGGTGAATTTTTGGATTGCTGGAAGCTTTGTTGCATTGTTTCAATTTTTAAATCTGGAGATCGTAGCTTAATCACCAATTATAGGCCCATAATTAAACAAAGCCCTTTTGCAAAGATTTTTGATAATATTTTAAAGAGTAAACTATTTGAGCATGTTAAGAGTATTATTTCCGACCGGCAACACGGTTTTATGTCAAATAGGTCCACAACGACTAACTTACTTTTATTAAGCCGTGATATTGTATCTGCTAGTTAGCCATCATCTATTACTACTCAAGCTTTGTACATTTGGATTTTCGAAAAATATTTTGGCATTTTTTCATAGTTTTCTATTAGTTAAATACATAAAGTTAAAATTGGTAATTCATTCTATTCTAATATAATTGATGCCTATTCAGGTATTCCTCAAGGAACGCCTATTGGTCCGTTACTTTTTATAATTTTTATTAATGATTTACCATTGAAATTTAAGTTTTCCAGCTGTCTTTTATTTGCTGATGATTTAAAATTGTATTCTACTATTGGCGATATTGGTGACTGCGAAAAGGTACAGATTGATCTTAATAAACTGTCAGACTGTTTTAAAAATGACATGTTTCATGTCATGTTTCATGTCACATATGCTTATATTACGAGCTCAATAAATTTTAATTATACTATTGGTGCTTTCCTGCTTAAACGTGTAGCTGAAGTTAAGGACTTAGGCGTCATTTTCGATACTAAATTAACGTTCTCTAATCATATTGATTACATTATTTCTAGAGCTTATAGTATGCTTGGTTTCATTAGAAGAAATTCTAAAGATTTTGAATATGCATACACCCTCAAGCCTTTATACATTTCCTTGGTTCGAAGTATCTTGGAATATTGTTCCATTGTTTAGATTCCAAGTCATTTCGGCCCATCAAGTCGTATTGAATGAATTCAGAAGATATTTACTAAGACTGCTTTAAAATTGATTTGGCCACATAAACTACCTTCTTATGATGTAAGAAGGAAAATGTTAGGCTCCTCATTATTATTTGTTTATAATATACTATCTGACAATATTGATAGCCCGGAAATAAAAAATTATTTTACGTTGTATAGTCCTCCTAGAGACTTGAGAAACAATCGCATGTTTGAAGAATGTCTTTTCAGAACGAATTATGCAATTAATGAGCCAATTGCAAAATGCTTACATTTATGTAATAGTTTTAATCCACACTTAAATTTTAATCTCAGTTATAATATGTTCAAGCTTCTTTTATTCAAACATTATAATTAAAATTGTAAAGTAATCTGTAAAAATTTAATTCTATAGATGAAATAAATATATAAATAAAAAAAAATTTACATGTAACAAAGAGTTCACATACACTTGCTTACATATTTACGGAGTAAATATTTTAAAACAATTTTCTAAATTTTCAATTATTCAAAAGACTTGCCCGAGAAACAGCTTTTCGTTTTTATAGCATAAGTGACAAATTTTTCACATAAAATTTTATATTCATCATATTTTACATAGGGCGGGCTACAGTTAATCATGTAATTTTTTATTACTTTATATAACAATTTTGTTAATAACTCTAACTCACCCTGTATTAAACTGGATGACTTTGATATATGCATTTGAAAAATGTTTCACTTAATTTACAGAAATGGGGCATAGAGTCCCAATTTTTCGTTAGATTAAAACAGTAAGTGACATCTGTTTGAATATTTTATGTGCAGCTGTGTATAAAAAGCTATTTGAATATGTGGTCCTTTTATCACATTGTAACCTCTACTTAAGCCTCTTATAAGTTGCCAATATATTAGAATTTATCTTCTTTTGAAGAAAACTCTTTTTTGTAGTTGGTTTTTGTCTAATTTTTTTCTACATCTTCATTTACATTTGTAGATGACACTATCAGGATTGAAACTATTAATTTTTTTTGCTCGTTTTTTGTGTGAGGATTGTCTGTTGCAGAATTTACAAAAACGTATTTTTGGCTTTAGATAAACGAAATCAACTTAAGAAAATACAAAATAAGCAAATACGAAAATAATTTAAAAACAAAAAGTTAAAATGCGGCACAACAAAAACAGAATATTTATCTTTTTTACAGTACTTTTTTTTTACTTTAACACAGAAATAAATTTATTGTTGTAATAATAAAATTTTTTACCGTTATGGGCAGAGGTAAAATATTTTAGAAATAATTTAATAATTTCCAAATAGTTATTCTGATTGATCCAAAATTTTACCGGATAATAGCATACATCATCTGTTTGCTAGGGTCTGATACATTTGAGAATACTCATATTCTTGCAGTAAAGAAACAAACTGAAGGGAATATTTTCTAGTTTGACAGTAAATAGTATAGTAATTATGCACTGCCAACTTTATCGACAGGATTAGAATTTCCAATCTTAAAATTAATAGATAATCACGGGCAATTTATCCATAATAGGTAATAAAAAATTAGTAATTGTGTTTGATAGTTGCTCGAGTAACTTATTTATTTATTTCTTTGGCAATCGAAACTTGTGTTTCCTTGCAAATTTTAACTGCAATTCAGGAGTCAAATATAGACCGACTTATTTTCGTTCACCATTAGGAGTATAATTGTTTTAAACATATCTAAAATTTATTTATCTAGTATGAATTTTTAATGTTGGCTTTTCTCGAGTGTTTCCCTCCTCTCTCCCTCTCTCTCTCTCTCTCTCTAGTAAAAGATACGTGGCTCTAACTGAAACGGATTTTGCAAACATACTATGTGGATACGTAGATATGTAGTCATTGTTTAGTATGAGAACCCTCAAACATTCTTACTTGGTAATGTTAGCTTAAATGTTAAGAGCATTTGATATGCTCCCTACACATCATATCCCTTTGCGTAAGTATTTTTCATAATTCTTTGTATGTTTATAATTTGCACGTGCTGTAATTTGTTGTTGTGTATAAATAAGGATTGTTGGTTTTTGTTTTAAAGCAATGCCGTTATTATTGTTGTTGTTGTTGTTACTTTTGTTCCATTTGTTGTCTGTAATAAAAGTAATTCTCATAAAATCTTGCCACTTAAAATATGTTGAAATTTTATTTAAATGTAAATTATATTTCATGCTTATGAACTTTTTTTTTAGTATTAGATGACACACAAACATACTAGCTTTTTACATATGCACATACAAAGTTTGTATATCTAGGCTAGGGTTTTAGGTATTCGTTATAAACCTTATCGGTAAATGGAAATAGAAAATTTATTATCAATACATTGACGATAAATGAATTAAATGAATCACTCTTCGGGTGTTACAGCAGCTGTAATGGCTAACACTTGCCCGCGCAAGATTTTTTTGTGACTGTTAAAAAATGTCTTAGAATCCAACGTTTGGTGACAAATGAATCGTCCGTAGAAGGCAATGATCTGCAATGAAACAAAATTCATATGCAAAATTCTCTCTTACGCATTTGGCTGCCAAGTAAAAAAATTCATATTTTTTACGTACGTATTATTTCCATATGGGTATTCGCAGCGAAAAAATATTTTTTCTTACTCGAATTTCCATAATACTATTCACAGTGAACGTAAAAATTTTTTCATGCTCGAATTTCTATATGAGTGTTCACAGTCAACACCCGCCAGGCAGTCGTAGGCACGCACGCAGAATTGAATGAGACAATCATTGCACCGGACAATTAGTGAGGAAAGGAAAACCTCCTTTACTTATTAAAATTACTCGCCAATACCACTGCCACACTGTAGTGATCGCATAAAACTCAATTGTTTAGTTTTGTATGATGCAGCGCCTATACACAAACGAAGAATATGCACTATGACGTATAACACTGAAAATAATACGAATAGAAATGCTTCTCTAATTTAAATTGGCTCAATAGCTAATCACTGTAAAAGTCACAATCACAATTTGTTATTATTGAGGACAGTAAAAATCACTAATTATTTTCTACTGCCGTCGAAATAAGTTTTATTGTAGGGCCAATGAAAAATCTATGTTGCTGTATCGTTGCTGTTCCAATGTTTTGACAGAATCAGAATCAGCGAACTTAGTCGTGCGCAGCGTTATAGAATAGTGTTTTCAAAAAATTATTCTACAGCGCCATCTATCGGCGAGTTTCATAAAATTTGATAATCTAAAAACCACTTTTATTACTTATACATGTTAAGTTTCATCACGACCGGTAGAGCGATGTAGAAGTTTATCACTTACCAACCAACCAACAAACATCCATAACAAAATACCAATGTCAATTGAGACATTTATTTTGAAAGTGGAATAAGTCACAATTGAACAGTATAAAAAATTTGAAATTAATAAGTTGGTAATTAACGTAGTGCAGTTTAAAATAGTGCAGTTTTCTAAATTATATTAAAGTTATATCTAATATAGTACACATAATTATAATTATTTCATTAAATTTCCTTTTATTCCCAGGAAGTTGCCTCATGTTGTATAAAACATTTTAAGAATGTCACAACTCAAGAGCATATTACTGAATGTAGTGACTTATGTGCAGGACAAAATAGTAACATAAAACTCGCAATAACTTGGATCAAAATTTTGCAGTCTTTAATTACGAGCCATTCATACTTATCAAATGATGGTGACTTTGGTGTAATAGAAACGGCCTTAATAAAATAAATATTTTATAAATTCCAAATGATTGCTATAGTGTGATAGCCGCCTGTCAAAAAAACCTTCAAAGTACACAACATGGATAATTTCAATACAATCATTAGAAGAATTTGTTTCAAAAAGAAAAGTAAATATAGAATAAAACAGACCGAATTGGCTAAAAATTCAGTAGATACGATATGACCATGATATTCCCTATAAAATGTTTTATAAACTTTCTTTAGATAAAAAAGCTGATTTAAAAACAAAGTGACTTATGCCATTTTTAAAATAAACGGCTCAATTTATTGTAGGCTTAACGTAGCGTTTTTCCCACTTTAAATTCAACAAAGGTATTTTAAGGTAAAAACGTTTTTGGAATACGACTTTAAGTTAAACCTGCTTTAACTTTTTATGCACATGGCTGACTGTAAATCTGTTAACTTTACAAAAAAAAGTAAATCGAAAAGTCGTCGATATCTTAAAAAATCAAGATAGTGGTGTATAATTAATCGCCAAATGTCAGAAAAAGATGATACAAATAATTGTCATTAAACTATTTATGTCAACTTCTCTATACATTTATGATTTTATGCACATAAATTGTTTTAAATAGTGAATTACGAAAATGAATACGACTTTTGAATTGAAATTTTATTCAAAAAAATAAAAGTTGTATATAAAAGTGTTTTTTTCTCGCATCTTTCCAAACGAAACAAACGTTATTATAGGAACCCTAATTTTAATATATTGGGCTTTGTTAGTGCTGAATCTTATAGATGTGGATATGTGTATGTGTATGCATACATGAACGTGACTGTGTGTACATGTGGTTAGCCACAATATTGTCTTACCGCAATATAAATTACTTACTAACTTTAAAACTTTGCATTATAAATCGTTATATTTTATTTTACTTTGCATACTTTTTTCTTTTTGAGGAATCCATTATTTTATATATTCCTTTTTTTTCAGTTTTTATCTAGTGTTTATTTTCCTCACACACACGCACACACACAGTGCTAAAAGGGCTTTATTTTCATAGTCAATAGTGCCTATTTACACATATGAAAAGCAAAAATTTTAAAATATTGTGAAAACTTCCTGGGTACAATAGAGATGGAATAGTGTACTATATTTCGAACGTTGGAACTTTTTAATTGGTGAGGTTAAAAATAAACATGATTCCTAATTTCAGTTAAAGGCGAAAGTTCAAAAAATACCTCCAAAACCGTCGCAACTATGATAGATTTGTCCCTGGAGAGGTAAAATATGAGATATAGCATCTTTTAATTGGTTTCACAAGAGCGACTTATATTCTCAAAATTCGTAGCACCATTGGTGTAGATATTTTGTGGAAATCTTAGTGATCTGGCTGATAAAGCTGAATGTTTTTTTATAACAAATGACAAATAAAATTTGTGTATTTAAAAATGTAAGATGACTATAAGGCGCTATCTTCGATGCGCCGCTTATCGAAGATAACGAGCGGCGTAATGGAGGATAGCGGCGGCATTACCATTCATTCAGTATGCTGCGGACTTATGTTGACTTTTTATATGGCAGTTAAATTAGTGAGTAAAACGTAGAAAATAATTTATAAAATGGCAGAAAAAGAAAATAAATAACTGAAGATGGCAAATGGCCGAAACCGGTTTATTCACAAAACCAATTTGACGAGGGTCGACGTAAAACCGTACCTAAATAAAAAAAAAATTAAAGCCCGTCGGAAAATATACGCACATAACAAAACAAATAACGGTTTGCAGTGAGATATTTAAATTTATTTACAAATGGTTAATGCAAAAACATAACAAATGACCCACCTATTTAAATATACTAGATTAGAAAATCTCTTATTGCTCTATAAAAAAGGCTTTTAAAATAACAAAAAGTTGCAAATGCTAAAGCTATTTTTTAGTAATTAATTTTAAGCACTAGGTCTTATTTAAAAAAAATTTTAAAAAAACTTTATTTTTTATTATTTTTTCGATATTTCGCCACACCGTTGGTTGGCATCATCAGGAAAACAAAAATAATAATGTTTTCCTGATGATGCCAACCAACGGTGTGGCGAAATATCGAAAAAAATAATAAAAAATAAAGTTTTTTAAAAAATTTTTTATTAAATAAGACCTAGTGCTTCAAATTAATTACTAAAAAATATTAAAAAAGGTCAAAAAATTATAACTATTATATATAATTCTAAAGCTATTTAAATGTGCGGAGAAAAAAGCCACATTAAATATCAAATGCATAAATTTAAAACTTAAATGATGTACAATTAAAAAATTTTTTTTCTTGAAGGACGTTTAACTTAATAAATTTAAAGTCAAAAAGAAAAACGAATGCACTGGCTTATTAAGAGAAACTCTACCTTTAGGTTAGATGGCAAGCTTCTTCATGCTAATAATTTGCTGGTATATTGTGCTAAGCTTCTGATTTTAAAATAGAACGAAAAAAACAATCTGCAACCAATTATTTAACATATTAGGAAGCTGGCGTTGAATTCTTAACCAAAGCAGAAATTATTAAAAAAAAAAATAAATAAATAATATCTGAAAGACTATTTCAAATAAATATAAAGAAAGTGTTGAATCAATTGATAGTAGCGGAACGTGTTCTTTATAAAAATATTAATGTTTTCGATTTTATACATATGCTGTTGTATGTTAAGGCCATAATTAACTGCCCTACCTAATTATATAATTCATTAAAAAAAATCTATATGATGTGTATGCTACTCAAATTCCTGTTCTCTATTTAATAAAATATAGTCTTTTGCATCTTCTACATGAATATTTATGTATGTATGTTTCAAATTTAATTAAAATTAGTGCAGCCTCAAAAGTTTAGGTTTCTCCTCTTCTCCCATCTAAGTCCTGGCTTTGGAAAAAATGTTTCGAATTTCGACAAAATCGGTTAAGCCATAATATACTTAAATTGATTTTCACGCGAAAAAATATCAGAATTCCCCCTTCTCCACTGCTTAGAAATATAAATAGGCTACTGAGCCTTCAATACAAATATTTATCTGTGATTTAAATTTCATTAAAATACTGTTTTATGCACAAATAAGCATACAAATACGAATATTAGATGCGTTTATCTTGCAAAATGCAAGTTTAAAATTAAAATAACAATATTGTTGACATATCCAAAATTATTTGATCAGCTTCATTTCTCAATTGATTAAATTTGCTTAAATTATTCAAGTTAGTTAAAATTTTTATTTTATGTATGAAATAAAATTGATGCTAAATGTTTGCTTTTATTTTTTATGTTTAAATCAAATTACAAATTCCGTAACTTGTTAAAATATTTTTAAAAAAATTTTTGTGTTACTTTTTATTTGCATTTGTAAATTGGTAAAGGTTTTAGAAAAAAGAGTTTTTTTAACTTTATTTCATGTATATTTATGTATATTGCATATGTATTGTTGCAAAGTTAGTTTAAGTTATAAAAAGATAATTATCAATTGATCCAAGAGCTGCAGACTTCTGACTATTTCAAACGTCGACAATATGCCGCATAGTCCAAAAGCCGATGCATTTACAAAGAATGACTACATGCTGCGGTTTATAGCTTATCGACGTCATCGAGCCATACTTATTCGAAAATGAGGTCAGCCAAGCATTTACTGCGAATGGCAAATGCCATCGCGAGTTGATAATGAACTTATTCTAGGCAAAAATTGCGGATGTGAACCTGAACAGTATGTCGTGTCAGTTGCCACACATCCAACGACATAATAGCCCTTTTGCACGAGAAATTCGTTGGCCGTGTAAACTCTCGTCTACGTTAACATGATTTGACACCGTTGAACTTCTTTATTTGGAGATTTTTACGAGAAAAGTGTATGTCAATAAGTCAAGAAAAACTCAAGAGCCAAAGGATGAGATAATTCGGGATATTAACGAAATTGAACCTCAATTATGTCTCAGAGTCATTTAAAGTATGGACCAGATAGAGGCATGACATAACTGTTATCGATCCTTCTATCATAATAAAAAATATTGAGATAATTTTAAAACTTTGTGTTTTATTTTAAACTAACATCGTGTTTTTTGGTTTGACCACTCTTTAACTGAAATTGACACTCGGAAGCCTGGTTAGACTACAATACAATAATAAACCTAATAATAAATAAAATTCGATATTTTTTTTAATTGACCTTTTATACCTTAAATAAATATGTGTTATTCTTTTTAACGGTCTTTTTAATTAAATTTAACAATATATTTTTTCAATATTTCGCTTTCCTTTGAAAAGCTTCCTCAGGAAATTAATTAAAAAAAAATTAATTAAAAATTATTTTTCTGAGGAAGCTTTCGAAAGGAAAGCGAAATATTGAAAAAATATATTGTTAAATTTAATTAAAAAGATCGCTAAAAAGAATAATACATATTTATTTAATAAATAAAATGTAAATTCTTAGATATAAATCATGTTTTCTCAGTGGATTCATTAATAAGGAGAATTGCTGCATTTGTGCCAATAGCAATCGACGACTGATTGTTCAAAAGCCAATGCATCCACAAATAGTCACTATTATATGATGAGGTTTATGGCTTGTCCACATCATCGGGCCGAACTTCTTCAAAAATGGGATCAGCCAACTTGTGAGAAAAATTGTGAATAAAGACCTGGAAAATATGTAGTTTCAACAGGATGATGCCACTTGACACACATCCAACGACACAAAAGCTGCTTTGTGTGAAAAATTCGTTGGACTTCTTTATTTGGCGATATTTACGAGAAAAGTGTACGTCAATAAGCAAAGAAAGAGCTAAAGGATGAGGTAATTCGGGATATAAACGACATTGAACCTCAATTATATCTTAGAGTCATTTAAAATATGGGCGGGATAGAGGTATGACATAACTACAGCTTTTTGCTTTACTTGCAAATAATGCTGTGCTTTTTGGTTGGCTTCAGTTGACCCTTAACCCCCAGAAGCCTGGTTAGAATATAATATAATAGAATATAATAATAGTAAACAAAGTCTCCGCAAATGTAATACAAATTTGCGTTAGTAACTTCCTTAGTGCGGCCTCAATTGACGGTGTTCTTAACGCTTGATAAAACGTAATACATAAGAGAAATTCGAACTATCGAAACTCTACAGCAGTAGATTTTTTAAAATAAAAATAAAATTTAAATCTACTCAATGCAAGTTACGATTATTTTAGCCATAGTATAAAACCTTCCGACAACTATTTTGCAACTGTGTGTTCTTGAATAAAAATTAACACCAAATAATAGAATACTCCTCAAATAAATTACTCCGTTTAGTGTGTATTTGGTAATTTTCGTTATACTAATTTATGCGATGATAAATTACTAACCTCTGCAATTTATTCAACATCAAACACATGCACTTATTTATCTTTCCTCCACCCAAGTTTGTTTCGACAAACCGTTATCCATTATAAGAGTTGAAGAAGGTATTTAATACCCATCCCGCAAGATTATATACATTTTAGTATATCCTGCCAATTACAACAACCACGTCAAGACCAGCGGTTACATAAACTTAGTAAACGAAATAAATTCATAGACACATATACATGCATCACAAATACACACACATATGTGTATTTACATTCCACATAGTTATACGTGCATGTAACCGTACTCGTAAATACATACAAATAATTGTGAATATACAGTAGGTGTTACGTCTACTATTACTATTGAAAACGTGTGTATGTCCAAAGCATACGTTGAAAGATTAATTGGTAATGAAATTAAAATTTTCTGACCAAAAACCAAATGTTCGTAATCTGTAGAGATTTTCATCAGCTTTGCGTAAGACATGTCCAATTGACCATGACGGTCCTTTCTAAACTTTTATTCAAGTAAAATTTACCAGCTTAAACACTGAAGATATAGGAGAGCCTAAATACTATAAAATATTCTTAAAGGTGGTTTTTCGATATTACGAATGATTTTTTACACGCATATCGGCATTAAATATCGTAATTTCGTTTTTATGAGACAATGCTAAAACTAAAATTGTATTTAGAGTTTGCCCCTGTTAGATGTATGAAGCAGGCTTTTGAAAAAGATTGGAAATTATTCTATAGTTTCTAAACAGTCTTATTCTATTAAGTCATAGTTAAAGTAGAGGGCTAAAAAAATTAAGTTTTAAATTTGGTTAGTATGTTGGTTACAGATGCGGCAGGTGCTTTAATGTAGCACATCTCACTACCTCTGACTTTTTGCTTCTAGTGAGCTAAAACACTCTCCCCCTTTTTTCTATTGATGAAAACTGATGAAAATCTTAATATTAATTTTATAAGAGCAGTGAATTGAAAGCCTTTTTATTAATATTGTTGCGAATATGTCTTGCTAAAGTTTTAAAATAAAATAATTAAGCAATAAAGCAAACTACTGGCTACAAACTGTGTAGAAGTTTATACAAACACAAAACCAATTTGATATGCTGTTTACTAACTGTCTGGCCTTTTAAAAAAAATACATGTATGCTGTTTATCATCTAAACGCGCAAGACAAAAACTAATTTTACAACAACAGACATACATGTTGTTTACCATCTGCGTGGTTTCCTAAGTGCCGTTTTAGTTGAAGTGTGTAAAACGGCACTAAGAAACCCTTTTTTTACAAAAGCAACAACAAATGTATTGAACAACTAGAAACACAGGCATACAGTCGAATCAACAACATACAACAACAAAATGCGATACAAAGGGACTAGAAGATTCTGAAATCTTCTAGACTTTAAATGGACAAGTATAAATAGGGGAAGCGTCTGAGTGGATAATCAATCAGTGTAAAATTAAACCTCATCAAGTAAAGATGTGCATTTTAAGTAAATTGTTCTGAAGTCTCAACTTTGTGTAGTTGAAATTAATAAACTTGTTATTAATTTAAAAACTCTAAAGACTCTTGTTATTTATTTTGCAATAAAGAACTCACAACAAAACGTTTATAAAAGGTATAAACGTAACAATATTAATAATTTTTAATTATATGTTTTTTGCTTTAGCAAATTTTCTTGAATTTTCGTGTATGAGATCAAGTGGGCATACCAATGCTTTTAACTATAAATGTGTCTAAATTATTTAATATTATCATAGAAGACAGTTTGATGTTTGCCGATATTTTCATAGCAATCAATTTATAAATTAAGTTTAAGCCATCGTAAGAAATTCGAAGATTGTCAAAGCTGTTTCCAGATCTTTTCAATTCAATTGATAATAGTTAAAGTCATTCGATTTATTTTTTTTAAAGATATGCATGTTGTAGTCTGCAATAAGCTATAACGCTTCAAATATGTTAGTACGACACGCAAGTGATAATTTATGACATTTGCGTTGACACAATTGATAGTTGTAGGTCCTATTAACGTTTTTAATTTCATTAGTTCTTATTCTTGTTGTACTGATGTATATTAAAGTCATAATTAACTATCCTACTTATCATATGATTCACTCAACAGAAAGCCTGACAGATGTGCATGCGAAGTAGTATTTAGAGTATACTATAAGATATAATAAATCTTACATTACATTTTGCTAGTATCTAAACTTTCTCTTTTCTTTTCAGATTAGTGAAAAAATATTTTAAATAATTTTTCTTTAGTCGCCGTGGTGTTTTAGTTAAATAATTTGCGAGAATTAAACCTGTTATGTTTTTCAAATGTAGACCCTCTTGTGGTCCCTTAAAAAATAATTCAGCCGTCCTTTTTTAAAGATTATCACAAAAATATGTGCTCTCTTGCGGTCTCTAACTTACCAAAAATCTGCCTTAACAAATAATGCAGACTATAATTGTATCTAAAATTCTAATAACACACTCGGTGCGAGTAGCCTAAGCAGTTTTGTTCTTGGACTATGAAGAGTAGAGTGGAGACTATACCATAGAGGCAATTCAATTAAGACATCTCTACTGCGGCTCCATAATTACTATTTTCTTGCTATTATGGTCTCAGGTGAGATTTGAAGAGATAATCTATTTTCTTTCAACTCAAGGCAACGGTAACATTCAACTGCTTTTTTAACTTCAAAGACACTAAATACTATCACTCAGGTTTTAAATAGGCAATTGATATGGAAATTGTGGCCATGAGGTCACATCTCTGAAAATGGTTTGTGAACTAGTCTGCTGTTTTTTAAACATTTGTGATGTCCACAAATAATTGTTAAGGTCCTTGTTAAATAATGCAGTAATTATTGCCTGGTTTCAAAAGTATTCTGATGTAGCAATCCATGACTTCTTACTTTGCACTGATCGCCTGTAATGCACTCCTGCACGAGCAACATCTATCTAGCACTAATTATTGTCTCATAACTAGACGTGCTTGGTACTATTTTCTTTTTTGCAAATTTCCTAGGATATTTTCCATCAGATGCATGGCAACAAATTGTAAAGAAATTTATGATTTCACCAGAAAGCTAAAAGTTGGTTAAAACAAAAGCAAAATATTAGAATAAAGTGAAAATTAAACTGAATGTTTAAATATTGATATTAGCTTTAATGCTGCCGCAGCAGTAAAGATATATAAGTTTTATATTTTCGAATAAAAAAGTACTTTAATTGATTAGTATAATTATAATCGAAATGGATGGAGTCAGTAAATAAAATTAAACCAAAAATGTTACATTTTATTTTAGAACGAAAAACAGCGTAAGCATGCGTGTGTGTGTGTGTGGATACGGTCGATAATAAAGGGTGTTCTTAATAGAAGAATAGAACTTTGAAGAGGAATAAAAAAAATATGAAATTTTTATAATTGTAATATTCTTTTCATTTTTTCATTACAAGACAACATTTTTTCTTGCTGTATTTGCAAGACACAAATATACTGTTTAAAATATGGTAGATAACTTGTAAATAACAATTTTACCTGAGAGCCCACTACCGAGCGAAACCGTACTTGTTTTATTTTTGGCCAATTACAATATTTTTGGTTTTTATTAATTATATAAAATTAAAATAATTTATCCACACTGTTTGTAAATTTTTGTTTTTCTTTTACAAAAAATGATAAATTATGTAATTAAAATTCCACTTATATTGCCTTACCTGTATAAAAGGCAAGTCCTTAAAGAAATTATAAAAAAATAATGATAACGACAATAATGCAGTACCTTTTTTTTCTCTTTGTTTTTTTTTTTTTTTTGGAAGGCAAGCGAAACAGTATAATAAAGATCAACACAATATCTTCTGCATTTTGCGATTGTTTCGAACTAAAAATGGTACAGGAAAAAAAAAGAGAAATCCTAGAGCTATATTAAATGCAGTTGTTAACTAGTGATGAAACCTACTTTACCAGGCTCATACCTCGCAGAACAACATGCTAAGAAGGTTCCGTAAAAAGTGTAACAGTTTTCTATTCCTCAAGAACAAAGACTTCTCTTGTTTCACTTTTATTTGCTTCTATGATCTGTTCCTTCTAAATATAAGTTTAACAAGCTTTTCCAGCTAAATATGAAGTTATTTTTTCATCTAGCTACACGACAATGGCCATTTATTTTCGTTGTCCATAGCAATTAATTATTTCCGAATTATGGACACATTAAAAAAAAAATTTTATTATTACTTTTATTTTTATTCGACCTTTTTTTAATTTAATTAAATATGAACTAATCTTTTAACGGTCTTTTAAATAATTTAATGATTTTATTTTCTCGATATTTCGCTTCAGGAAATTATTTTTTATATTTTTTATAATTTTTTGTTTTTGTAAAATATAAAAAATAATTTCCTGAAGAAGCGAAAAATAAAATCGTTAAATTATTTAAAAGACCGTTAAAAGATTAGTTCATATTTAAAAAAATTTTATTTAATATAAAGGTTAAAATTTGGTCACATAGTAACTCTTTAAATGATCTATCGAATTTTCCAGTGGAACTTTTATTTTAATCGTGGTCATAAGAGAAATTTTTCGACCACACGAATTAAATTAATATTAGAACTATTAAAATTTGACAAAGATAAATAGGGTCTCAAGGTTTATGTGTTAAACGTAGACCCAATAGGGAAAACCGGGCAGATAATTCTTGTACTAAAACATTGCAAGTTTTATATTTATATTTAGACATTTTCACGAATTATTACTCGAAATTCCAATTTGATTTTTACATCCATATTTATTTCAGAATAATTTTCAGCTACTTTTAAAGGTCTATCTAACACCTTAAAAGTTAGTAACCTGATGTAATCATCCAGATCATGACGTGATGTTTTCATCGGTAAAACTCGAGCTCACAATTACATTGACTCATATTTGGAACAAGATTACCTTGTGCTACAACAACTATTGTTTTTACTTTTGCAATCGAGTCTTTGGCAAGTTTGAAACGCTTCGTTTTAGTATTTCTCTTGAGGATACTAGATAACGATGAATTTTCTTTAAACTAAGAACTTTAATGGGATTTGAACTTATGATCTCTTGCAGTAAAAACTATTTTAACTGAAGATTTTTATATAAAATATATATAATAAATAAAGCTAAAGATACTATAAGCGATGAAGAGAGCTAAAAATTAATTGATGAAAGACCTACGCTTATAGAAGCTATTTAAAAACAATTTTTGGATAATAACAGATAATAAAATATTTACTCATATTTTGCCAGAATACCTATTAATATCTATTTTTTAATGAAGCATATGTAAAAATACTGATTTTACTTAAATGAACTAATAACAATAAACTATTGAATTTTTATAAAGAGAGATGAAAGGATTTTAATAGATAGTGTTTTTGGAGACCTAAATATAAGTTTAAAAAATTAATTTTGCACATCGTTTATGCCTTCATCTGGTTAAATTCGCTCTTATTCAGAATAATTGAAAATACAGCATATACTAAAGTATTAGCATCTCTATTAAGAGATTATATGTTGAAATCTACCATAATAAAGTCACATGCTTTAGAATTAGACAACACTATTAAATGCTGATGCCTTACAAAAGGCCCAAAAAGTTATTGAATAACTTATATACAACCATAAAATATTTCATATATAAAATATATGCGTAAAGAGTATGATTAAAAGAATATTGTAAATTATTTATTATGAATTAAATAAATTTTTGTTAGGTCAGATACTTCCTCTACTTAACGTTATAATGTCGTATGTTTTACCATATTTAATAACAAATATTTTAAATGAAATATTAAATTGTTCTAGTTATAACAAACACATAAACAATAACAAAGTTGCTTAGCAAACCAATATTTGAATATAAATTAAAGCAAATATGTTAATTTCTATTGTAAATGGCAATTGAAAAACGCAATTAAGTAAATTCCAAAAGTTACGAAATTACAAATTAAACCATTTTTATATTTGATTTATAATAATTTAAATTAAGTGCGCTATTATTTTTAATACAACAAATGCCATAAATTAATGAGAACTGTTTTCATATTATTTTATTATTGATAAAATTCTAATCAAGCTAATGGTTTTATGTTTTTTAAAATACAGGGAAACATTTTGGTGCATTAAGATTTTAAATACAAAAAAAATTGAAATATTAATAAAAATCCTAAGTATAATATCCTTTCGAACTGCAGGTACATATTAGCTGTAATGACGCCTGGAGTACTTTGTGCACAAATTTTATTTATGAATTTTGAAATTTAATAACTGCATCAAAGCAGAGCAAAATGTAGGCAGCTCATGTTTATAGTTCTATTTCTCACAGTACGATTTTAGCTTCAGTTGTACTCAGGATCTTTGGTTTGAGAAACATTTCCTTTTAACAAAGTTACGTAGACAGGCCACACTTGGGGGCAATAACAAAACTTAAAATAGTCAAGACTGTAATTACGTGATAAGATTTACATTTGCGCCTGACTATGGAGTCTTAATCAGATGGTGGCCAAATCACTTTGAATGATTTTAAAACAAACGTCATTCGCGCCCTAGGAAACCGAAGACTAATTCTACCAACATGTCTTTCCTAGTTGCAAATTTAGTGATTCCAGAGCAGGGCTGCAAACCCCCATTCCTTGCTGAAGAGCTAGAGACTATCCAACTCCTGTCCAGAACACATGTTTAGCATACTCACTGGACTGGATCATTTACCTAGCGTGTCATTAACGGCGAAATGATACTGGCCACCATATTAAACAACAAACCTGATATAAGGCCGCCAAACCACAACCACCACGATACTCCCATATAGGGGCCAACCTCAATAATCAGCCAGAGTACAGTTAAATGTCTAAAGAGACAAATAACGGAACTCTGCGAGCTTACTGATTCCCGTAGAAATAACGTGGAGCTTCCAGTTGTACTCCTGCTGACTTCAGGGAACTGGGTTCCTTTTTTCCCCGAGTTGCACAGGTCTAGATAGTCGAAGTTCTATAAAGACCATATAATGTGCCCCCGGGGGGGGGGGGGGGGAAGTCAAGACTGTAATATTCTGTACCTGTATATAAATCACGTTTTATTGCTTGCCACCCAAGCTATGAAAAAATTAATAATTTCCTCCCTTACTAATATTCCGCTGAAGTTTGAGCGAGCACTTTCTGTCTACGACTGGTACTATACAGTTGTTTTGCGTGAAATGATTGACAGAAAGGTGTGATTTACCACATAAATACTGAACATTATTATTATTTACGCTTAAGTCGCTGTTAGGAGTTGAACACATGACTCGTGATATTCTGTTCACCAAACAAGCAGAGTCGCAATAAAACCTATGTACTAAAAATCCTAACTTGTGCAGATTTGCCACACACTAATACATACACAATCACACAGTTTGGTGGTAATATTGAAATTTGGAATCTTAAATTTTTATTTTTTCTTAAATTTTTTTTTTAAATACGTTGCTCTGCCAAAAATGTTGAAGACAGAAATATGGTGCAGAAAAGGAGATTTGCTAACAAAACATCTGCAGGAAATTTCTTGTTTTAGATTTAAACATTAAGTGAGATACTTTAACAGACTCTTATTACTTTATCTATCCAGTTTAAACAATTCAATGACAGCAATTTGCCAATATAATTAGACTTGTATTTAGGAAATCTAAAGTATTCATATGGTGCTAATTTTATGTATTTAGTTACAAGTTTATTTTTGATGTAAAAACAAGACAGCAAAAAATTACCCTTTTTCAAAACAACAATAGTGCCAAGTTTTCGAAACAACTATCACCGCTGGCACCACGTTGTGTTTGTTTTAACATTATTTTCAATAATCGATTTTATATTGGAAAAATCTATGAAATTTATTATAAATTTAGCATCGTTATCCTAGCCAAACACACATAAATACACAAATAATGTTCACTTACCCAGTTACTGAATCAATTATTCAATCATTCATTCACTTCTTTTTTCTTATTTATTTTCATACAAAACAAATACCACCCGTACATGCAGCATTAATAAGGTCGCATATTTATAAAAACAAGCAAATAAAGTTGATTGAATTTTGTGCTGCAGTTTAAGTCAATCAGCAGATTGTTTTTCCTAGTTGTATAGCTTGTGGGTCAATTCTCAATCCATTTTATTTTATTTTATTTTTTCAAAATGACGTCCACAATTTCTGTGGTTGTGCGAAATAACTCATCGACCTAATTTAATATTGTTGACAGTTTTCTGGTGACTTTTTTGATATTTGCAGTTAGTTTTGTTGTTTCATATATTTGTTGGTAATTCATTTAGTGGGGTAACAAATTTTACTGCGATGATAAAGTGCATTTAGAAATGATAAATAATTTTGCAATTGGCAAACAGAAGATGGATATAGTGAAAGTTTTAAGTTAGAGGTTTTTAAATCTGAAATAGAAGAAATGAAACATTAATGATACATTATTTGTTAAGAGCACATTTGTTATAAAAACTGATAGAAATTGGTTTACGAAAACCTTTTAAAGGGTCTGCCATTTAACGTTTTTTTTTGTAAACTAGTGCTTATTTCGTGAATGGTAACACTTGCTCATCCTTGATTTGACAAATAATTAGTTTTATTCTTCCTCTGAACGATTATGGCTGTGTATACATTTGAACAACGATGGGAAATATTGCGACATTACTTTGAAAATCATGGTAATGTTGCAGAATGTGTGCGAAAATTGTGTACGGATTTTCGAAGTAGAGAAGCACCGTCAGCTCCGTATGTTCGTTATCTTGTGAAAAAAGTGAAAGAAACTGGCATCCACACCAATAAACCAAAGCGTAAAAAGCTAAAAACAATGCGTACACCCGAGAATATGCTACTGTGGCAGAAAGTGTGCGTGAAGCGCCATCAACATCAATTCACCGTCGTTCTCAAAAATTGAACATTTCAGAGACATCACTGAGACGAATTTTGCATAAAGTCCTTTGTATGACGCCATACAAAGTCCAATTGGTTCAGGAGTTGAAGTCAAGTGACCATCCAATGCGTTTTCGCTTTGCGAAGTGGGCCTGCCATCGACTTACAGAAGATGCTAATTTTGCAATAAAAAATCATCTTTTCATATGAAGCTCATTTTGAACTTGGGGGGTATGTAAACAAGCAAAATTGTCGCATTTGGGGCACACAAAACCTGCACGCTTACATGGAAAAACCGACGCACCCACTTACAGAAGATGCCCTTTTTGCAAAAAATCATATTCTCAGATGAAGCTTATATGTATGTAAACAAACAAAATTGTCACATTTGGGGTACAGAAAACCGAAACGAGTCACTGTCTGGTGCCATGTTGAACGAATTTTTGTTCACAAAAATTGAATAGAATGATATTGGGAACATTTGGTTTCGACAGGAAGTTTATTTTTAAAGATCGCGCCTTATTTTTGAAGATCGCATTATCAGCCGCAGTGCTGAAGTCGTTTGGCCACCTCGGACTGCGATTTGGCACCGTTGAACTATTATTTGTGGGGTGACGTCAAAGATAAGTGTTACGCCAACAAGCCAGACACAATTGGCGCTTTAAAGGACAATATTCGTGAAGCCATTGGTGCAATACAGCTGCACACAATCGATAATGTGCGTAAAAATTGGACCGATCGTGTAGGCAACTGCATGGCCAGCCAAGGCAGCCATTTGAATGAAATTATTTTCCATTATTAACCGGAAATAAAAAGAGAAATTTGAGAAAATATTTAGCGGTTTTGTTTATAGCATTTAAAACAAAAAAAGTTATTTGGCGGACCATTTATTAAATAATTTATTTTGTGCATATGGCCTGCTTATATGTAGGTGATGTCATTCATAGCGTAGATCTTCGAAGGCCAGGCTTTACGATATCCATAACAGTCTATGTTATTCTGGATCCATATCTTTACAACTGGCTATGAGTTTTGCCAAGAAGACTCATGGGACGGTGAGCTACAGCCATGTATGCATTTGTAGTTATATATTGTTACGTTTATTCTTTTTAATAAACACAGCACTTTAGAATTTTAAATTAAATTAAACGATTTATTTAATTTCAATACGCACAAAATAAACACGATGGTAACTTTGTTGTCTTTACTCACTAATGACTCAACTTGAATTCATTAATTCGCCCAGCAAGTGGTAGTTATAAAGCTATTTTAAGCGGTTATTGCATATACAACAATAATGTACTTTAACATCATTCTACAATGTTATTGTTATTATCATTCACTATAGGCAAGCCAAGCAGGGGTGTGTGTTTTGTTTTTGTTCTGTGTTAGTTGTTTTTGTTTATTGTTGTTTATCTTATTTGGTAAAATTTCTTATAAGCGCGTTGTTGTTGTTGTTGTCTCTTGTGCGTATAAGATTTCGGAGAAAGCTATGCAGTTTGTAAAATGCACAGTGGGTCGTTTTGTTTATTTTTTTTTTACTAATAATTATTTTTTTTAAACCTTATAAATTATCTTCGTAACAATATATTACTGTTGGTGAGACAGTTTTACTGTTCCCTTCTGATCAATTTGGAGTGGAATACCTTAAGGTGCTAGATTTGTCAACTCACAATCCAACCCACATTGTGACATTTACTGATAATGGAGTGTTTTTCAACAGTCGGAAAAGTCCTCAGTTAGCTTCAAAGTATTTACAAGATCAGTTTAGAAAACTATTTGAAGAAATGGAAAATAAAGATGAGACATTTCGTAATAAAGTGTAAGTAACTGTCAAAAATAAAATTTTTAATACATTTACAAAAACTTATCTCTCAGCAGAAGTAAGAAAAAAGCAATCAAATTCGATTGTTTTACATCTTACAAATAGCGGACAATATTATTATATTATTTGACTTGCATGACTACGTAAAGTCAAATACTTAGCACTTAATACCAACAATATTATAAAGGAATTAGGGGAAAATATTCTAAACACTTCTGGCGTAATATTAAAAGCCACATACATATAAAGTAAAATTGCCTACTTTTGTTCTATATTATTTCATGTAAATTTCGATTACTTTTTCCTTTTTTTGCTCTATAAGAATATCTGCTTTAATTTGAAATATATTAAGCATAATTTGTTTTCTATTTTAATTTCACCTTAAAATATCTAATTAAAGATAAACAAAGATGTTGGCAAGAAAAACATAAACTACAGCCTATCAATACGAAATATCACAAACAAACATACATAAACCTACATACGCTTACATTATAATTCTAACAAGTTTATTGTGTACCTGCTTACTAAGAGCCAAATACAAAGGTAAGTCAGCACTTAACATTAATGGAAAATATTATAATAATAATCTATATATATAAGATATACTTATCGAAATTTTCGTTTAACATATTGTGCATATTATTGTTCGTATAATAAAGTATTTTAGTTGAAGTCGATTGTATTGTTTGTTTGGATGTATAATTTTTATTTATGGCAAAAGTACAGGAAGTTGTTGGGCAGGGTAGATAAAATCTTAAATTGCTAAAGTAAGTTTTAAGTCAAAAATTACATACAGAGTAAAGTATTGTTATTATGTAATTTATCAAAAATATTCTCTATGTACGTTTATAAAAGCTAAAGCATTAATTTAGATAATTAAAATGCTATAGAAGTAGATGTACAATGTATACTTTTGCAAAATGGCCTAACTCAAATATTTGACGTTTTGAAGCAAAAACGAAAATACTGCTATTTTGGGAAAAATAGTAGAAAATACTACTATTTTGGGGAAAATAGTGGTATTTTCTTTTCAAGAATTTTTTTTGTTAAATTAAAGAATAAGAATAAATGTTTTTAATTATATGTTCGTTTTAGACTTGACATTACGAGTAAGATGGTTGGTTTTGCTGGAAGGCCATGCCATCTACTTTGAAAGTTAGGTTTACAATATTTAGATAAACTTCAGATAATTTCATGTTTGAGCTTGTATTGTAATGAGGGCGATTGTTTTGTCACATAAAAAATAATTGGAACTTCGATTTTTTTGATTTCGTCTGAAAAAGTCTTTATCGTTTAAGAAAACGAGTTGTGACCGTAAAAGCCTGCTTTTGGTCAATAGCTTAGATAGATTATTAATCAATATTTTTTTAATTAAAAAATTAAAAAAGACATTATGTTTCTAAAATAAGTTCGTTTTATACTGGAACTTGCGAGTAGTGAGGAGTGTATGTCAGATAAATTGATGCCTAAGCTGTTAATACACTGAAACTGATTGCTGTGTACACTATTTCAACTTTCACAGAATATTTAAAGAAACACAATTATAATCTTAAGATCTCCATTGAATCAAGTGTTTAGACAAAACAAATTTTAAATTAAATTTATACAATTCAAGTTATATTTTGCTACCATGGCTATTGTTAAGAAAATAAAATTTAGAAAAACTTTCCATATCTGTGACGATAAAAGGAGCTTGTATTGTTTAATTCACTTAAATTAGTTGATATTTCGAATATTTAAAAATTTATAGTGCGTAAAAACTGAATAAATGAAAATGCCCGCATTTTCTATTAACAAAAAGTCACAAAGTCATAAGTTTAGCTCTCATTAATACTTTGAAAACAGGTAAGTTGTTTGAGAAGATGCACTTATCAAAAATAGCAATACAAACTTTATGCGGTCTAAACCAGAAACGGATGATAATTATTGTGGGTAGATTAAGTGCAAATATCATTAGAATTATAGAGGGAATGTATAGTAACACAAAGAAATCGTAGGGAGTTAAATTAGTAAGAAAAGTTACATTATGCTGCAAACTTGGCACGGAGTTGGCTTAAGAAGGAAGGGCCTGCTTGATAAAAGAAAAAATCAAGAACTTGAATCTTTCCGGGCGTGCAGCGTATTTTATTTGGTTGGCTGCACAGGCTCGTTAGACGAGAGCTACAGAGTAGAAATAGAAAAAATACAGAATAAGTGCCCTAGAAGAGTAAAACTGATGTATTTATTTTATATTTCCTTAACTGAGTTTAATTTTGAACAGGTTTATTTTTACCTGCTTTATTATTTTGATGACTTTGCATTTTAATGAAAGCTTTTCAGATTGAAAGAGAGATATAAGAATTTTGGATAGTAACGTAAAAGTGTTTATTGCATGACAATCGGTATATTGGTTTAGTTATGGGAGATGATTCTTTATAGGAGAAAGATATAGTTTTTTTAATGTTTATAACAGATTGCTTCAACTTAACCTTTTATATCCAGGTATATCAATACTTAAGCTCGAGGTCAATTATTTTTATTTTACTTTTTATTAGCCATCAAATGAATTATGCAAGTATGTAGTAAATATTCTTAAGGAAATAACAAAAAACTCAAAATACAATGTTAAAGATTCATCTGATTTCAAAAGAAGAATTGGAAACTTGACAATCGAAAAGGACGAAAAACTTATATCATTTGATGTGTTGTCATTGTTCCCAAGTATTCCAGTTGACATGGCCATTACTATAATTGAAAGCAGATGGGACGATATAATTAAACATACAAAATTGAGTAGGGCGCTATTTTTGAAAATTTTAAAATTCTGTATTAAGGACAACCGCTACTTCAAGTACAATGGGAGAATCTTTACGCAGAAAAGATTCCTTCCCATGGGCTCACCAGCTTCTCCAATAGTAGCAGATATCGTTATGGAAAATCTTATAGACGCAACTATTGGAAGATTAAAAATCAAACCAAAAATATTTACCAAATATGTTGATGACCTCTTCACTATAATTCCTGAAAATGAAATCGTGTTTAGAAAAACTTAATGATTTTCACACCAATTTAAAGTTTACAATGGAGAAAGAAGTCTAATGTAAACTTCCATATTTAGATATCTTAATAATAAGAGAGGAAACGAAAATTAAAATAGACTGATATCAAAAACCTACAGCATCAGGACGTATTATAAATTACTACTCAAAGCACCCAAAAAATATGATCCTCAACACAGCCAATAATTTGGTGAAAAGGGTTTTGAGCGTGTGTTGTGTAGATTTTAGATCAACAAACATTATCAAGATTAAAAAGATATTGAGAGCTAATGCCTTTCCTGAAAGTGTTATAGAAAAATTAGTTAGGAACTATGAAAAATCTTGTGGGAATAATAAAACAGAGTCCAACAAACCTGAGATGTTTAAATCGATGATTTATATACCAGTTTTATCTGAGAGGGCTAAAAACTCTAAGCTTGTAGACGGAGATAACTACAAAATATCTCAAAGGACGATTCATAATGTGGGAAAGTTGTTTAGCAAAACTAAAGATAAAATTGACAAATTTGAAAAATCTAACGTGGTGTATAAAATACCTTGCAATGGCAACGGTGTGACAGTATGTGAAATGGTAAATGTTGGTACTACCAAGAATAAAATTAAGAGCAAGAATAGCTGGACACAGATCAGATCAGCGAGGGCGTAACAATAATAACACCACACAAAAAACAGCATTAATGGCCCATTGTGCACGTGAAGGTTACACTCCAGACTTTGATGAGACAACAATATTACAAAGTGAGAATAATTACAAACGCCGCTATATATTAGAGATGTTACACATTATCAATATACCAGCAGATAAGAGAATGAACTTCAAAGCTGATACAAAGAATTGTGCCGAAATTTATAGACATCTAGTTAATAATATAAAACAGAATCAATTTGTAATAGTTTAGTATAGTAGAACAGAGGAATATTTAACTTACTCGGTGCAATATTTGACGATGATAGATACACGTCCAATGTGTGTACATTTGCGTGTTAATTTAGATTAAATACAAATTAAATGTAAGCTTGAATGTTGTGACAGTTGCGTTTACTTTGCTGTTGTGTTTATATTCTTATTTTTATATATACCTATATATTTCCTTAAATTTCTTTGGTTTATATTAATGTTTGTTATTGGTAAATTTTATATTCTTTAGAAAATTAAAGCCCTGAAGATGCCACTTAAAGTTTGTGGCGAAATATTGACTAATAAAAAGTAAAATAAAAATAATTGACCCCGAGCTTGAGTATTGATATACCTGGATATTAACAATTAAAAGGTCGAACAAATAATCAAAATAAATAATTATAACCTTTTATATTTTTGATCTAGTACTACAGTTTCTTTTCTTTTTTCAATACTTCAAGGTTTTAAAACCTGCGAATTCTATACTAATCTCTTCCTTAAAACGTTTGCCTTCTTCAGTGTTGTTAACGTCAACAGCAGTTAAAAATTCCAGTTACGAAAAAAGTTTTTGATTGGTGCTTCTAAAGGTTCCAGAATATTAACATAATCTTCTGGATTTGATTCCAAGCTTGCTGTATTAACATTTTTTGCTAAGTGATTTTAATTTTAATGGTCTATAGTTAATTCGAAAGTGTTTATACCCTGACCAAGGGGTTAAGAAATTAAAGAAAGGAAACTATAAAATTACTTGCAAGTAAAAACAAACAATTTTTCCAGTAAAAGAAATTAATTATCTATGATTATTTGGCAAATTATCCAAAAATTTTGTTGTTAAAATGCATCAGGTACTACGTCAGGATATTTCGTGTCATTCACTTTTTTATTGGGAAAAACGAGTTGCTCTTTTACCAAAAAAATTATTTTAAACATGTTAAATTATTATCGAAATTAAAATTCCAATAAAAGCCATTTCCCGAGCCAATGAAACTCAAAACGTGAAATGCTCTTCTTACTTTTTGTTGTCAACAAAAAGGTTTGCAAACATCCTCCAATGGAGAAAGTATGACACAACTCAAGGAAGACGATAATTAAGTACATGCCACGTTTCAAGAGCAGGCCAATTTTCTATGTACTTATCTACAGCATAGATCTCTGAGCAGAATGACATTTGATGTCATATGTAAATATTTATTCACATTTACAGTATCCTAATATTTCTGCGCGACCTTTTAAATTCGTTTTTGGCAGTTTTAAATTTTTTTTTTTTTTGCAAAACATAAAGGAGATCTTCTTAAAATAAACAAATTATTTTCTTTGGTTTATTCTAGTGTTAAATACAAATACCCTAATCTTAATGCACAAGCAGTTATGTGTGGTAAACTGCTGATAAAACATACAGGCCCATCAATTTTACAAACTGGCAACAATAGACTTAAATCCACATCATATAAAATTTAATATTTGATGTGCCCATATTTACTAGCAAATAATCACCATCACATGTATACAATATACATTCACTATATACTCTGTGATAAATATCATTATATAAGAACACCAACCATTTGTGTCAACTCAGTGTAAAATAAAGTCACATCTACATACATATTCACTCGTTTGTACATGGACACAAACACTTATAGCTAATGTGAATGTTTTTAAAATTTAATTGTATACAATGATATATGTATCTACGTCGAGTATAAGATAACGTGGTACAATTGAAAATTATGTGAAGTTTTTCTACTGGTTATTACAAATATTTCCATAGTTTTTTATATTTGAATATTTTGACAATCATTGTCAATCATTAACTACAAAATAATATATATGAACAGGTTTGTGTATGATTTGGCGTTATTAATGTGTATTTTTTTGTTCATAACGTTGTAATAATGGTATTTGATCTCAACAGCGTTTTATATATATAAGCGAAAAGGAGTGACTACATTTTTTTAATATGGAAAGTAATGGCGGGCTTAAAGATAATGAAAAGATCTCAGCAACAGTAACTAAAACTAACATCGCTACGCTGTTCGTTAAATAGAATGTTGTTGTTGTAAAGCTTAAATTAAATATTTTCTTGTGGTTATTTGAAGGTTTTTGAATCACTGTCATAATCATATATATTGAATATTATACCGCTAAGGCTAAAGAGCCGAGGGTTTGATAACTAAGACTATTGGAAATTTTACAGTTGATTATATGTATGGTTATCGCAAAACTGCTTATCCGATAAAATAAAATTACATAACCCTAGTCTACGCAAAATTTTCTTCGCAAATCAAACCATAGTGCAATGTCGGCAATATAAGATAAAACTTCGAAATTAAATGGCACTATCGGTTCTTCATTTTTCTTTTAAAATGTTGGAAAGGAGCATAAATAATTATTTGTTTGCGCCTTAATAATGGCGGCTGCGACGAAAATCTTAGTAATGTCGGCAATGTAAGATAAAACTTCGAAATTATATGGCACTATCGGTTCTTCAAGGAAAAGGAAATAAATAATTATTTGTTAGCGCCTAAACAATGACGGCTGCGACTAAGATCTTAGTAAAGCCAATATTTTATCAACAAGATTGCCTTAATGAATTTTTCAATATTTTAATCTAAACGAGAGTGACGATGGGTCTCAGTTTTAACCAAAGTTCTGGTAACATCACAGTACACTGTCTTACATTGAAATATGATATAACTACGTAGATTTGGTGTACTAACTTTTTTTTGCGTCAGTGTTCTCGTGTGCGTAACTGTAACCTTAGCGCCCAATAACCTGTTATAGATATTTTCGCAATATGTTGCTTTTATTTTATTATCTTGAAAAACCAAATCTGTTTGTAGAAAATTTATGATTCTGATGACAAAACCTTTTTCACATATCAAGACAATGACTAATGAAACTTCGTATTTTTCAACACATATTACAATGTGATACTTTATTCAAATAAAATATCTTCTGCTTCTTATTTTTTCATATAAAAAAAATTTGCATCACCATGAAAACAAAAAACAGCCTTTCCGACAAGCTTTATTGGAAACACTGCACATTTAGACATGGTATACCTCTATAGCCAAAGCTGTTATGGTTATGTTATAAATTTATTTTTAATTTTTTTTTCTGCTTATTGTAATTGTTGTTTCGGCGATGGAATCACTAATCCATGATAGTAAATATGTCTATAGCTATGGCAATGATAACAAATATTACGTTTAAATGTGTTACATCTAACTAAATAGACAGGTTTTTTTTCTAATATGAAAGCATTTAAATATTTTAAAACTTACTTATGTTTAGTGCAAGTTAATACATTTTCGATATGCAATTAAAATAATGTAAGTATAAATACACATAAAAAATATGGTAGGATAGGATTGAAAACATATAACTATTAAATTATATGAAATAAAAAATTTTATTTTTTAGTATTGATTAAATGAGAGTTTTAATTAAAGCAACAGAGAAAAAAAGACACAAACAATCAAAAAATACTTCTATACAAAAATCCAGCAAAGATTGAAAATAAAAATGAGAATCTTAAATTTTGTATAAAACATTAGTGGTAAAATGCACTGATGAGCTATAGGAACAGTGGAGAAATGGCCATATGGATATGCTTTTCCCCGCAGTAATATATTTCAAATATATTTTTTGAATAATAAATATTGTATGAGATTTTTAACGTAGATTAAATAAATTTATATGCTTGCATTGAAATTAATAGAGCTTCAATTTTATGAAGGCCTTTGCAGTGTTAGAGATAGATGTTTAGGACTTAAATGTGTAAATTATTATTTTTTAATTAAAAATATATTTTGTGTTATAATGTACAAATACACAGCAGTTATAGTTTATGGGGTTAAACTTCCAAAGACTTCAAAATTATAAAAATAACAAACTTTTAATTAAAATTAAATTAAAATAAAAATATGTGAGAAACAAATTCTAGGACATTGTGCAAATTTCTGGCCAAGTATTTACATATAGATTACAAACAACTATTGTAAAATCTGTTGACTTAGCACACTTACAATAATACGTGAATTGAATAATTTATGATTATTTAGTTTAATAATATAAAGTATTGTAGGTTTGCAAACTTACTTCAAATTATTTAAAATTTTTAAATTTTCTTAAAACTTTGCTTAATTCAATGAAACCACTAATAATATAAGAGTGCATTTTTTTTAACATGTTGAATATTTTATTTGACTTATCAATTGTGTTCATGCTGTGGATAAAAGTAACTGGCGGCAATCTAATGCAACTAACAAATGGTGGTATTTTTAACCTTTAAGTATAAACAAAAGCAAGTTAAACAAGTGACTCTGTACTCAGATAACCAACTAAAGCGTAATAAGTATGAAATAAGTGCAAGGGGAGATACAATATGGTAAAAAGCTCATAAATTGTGAATAGCAGAGGAGAAAAAAATGAGTGGTTACTTAACAATTACACACTTGCTTATATAATACAAGCACTTCCACAAACATCAGCAAACGCACAAAAGTGCTTAAGAATAGCTATTGACAATCATGTATGTTTGAAAAAATACACATACTCACATTGTGCTGTG
This sequence comes from Trichopoda pennipes, assembly GCA_030448955.1. Lineage (NCBI taxonomy): Eukaryota > Metazoa > Arthropoda > Insecta > Diptera > Tachinidae > Trichopoda > Trichopoda pennipes. The sequence continues at coordinate 12,810,051 of JASKUP010000088.1, forward strand.
GATAAACGTGTGCAACATTATTTGACCCACTTAACAAATTAAGTGTAAAAACCTCTTAAATAGACACAAGCGTAAAAACTAACAAACATCTATGTATATGTGGTGAAGGAAACGATTGCCTGAAATGGGTTGGGCTGAGCTGGGGGCAGGAGTGCAGAAAAATGGAAATTTGAAGATAAAGAATGAAGCTAAAATTAAATGCATTCAACTGAGATGAACAACCCGCTCGAACAATGAAAAATGATGCACGGAAATTGGTCTACTTTGGTTTTTTCCAGTAGTTTGGCTTTGTTCTATAAAATGAATTGAATTAAGTTAACGACATAAAGGGGTGATATAAATAAAAAAAATTATATAAAAAGTTTTAAAGGCTGATAAAAAAATTGTGTTATTTTCCGATAAACTGATTGCTTTTGCTTTGTTCTTTGTTAAAAATTTATAAATTTTTAAAGGGGCAGGGGGTAAATTTTATTTATCAGTAATATACTTGTATTAAGACATATTTAGAAATATTACAAAATTTAAACTTAGAATATTCGAGTTGCTTTAAACCATCTACGGCCAAGTTTGAGGCACATGACTTTATTTAATTAGCTTACACAGAAATTGGATTCAGTTTTATTAAAGTTTTAAATACTTTGTCACTCTCTTCGATAATATTGTTTTATCTCCTTCATTGTTGGTTTATCGTTATTATCGTAACTACTGTTTCTGCTTCATACAATATTGTACTGCTAAGGATCTTTGACAAAATCCTCGAAAGAATTAAGAAACTGAATCTCAAGTATTCTTTCTTTAGCTTTAGTTTGTAAGATTCATGAACAACTAGTGCTTTTACATCTTAACGGCTTGGGGCTTCGTCTGATCCAAAGTCCCAGCTTTATGATTGCTTACAGTAATATGTATTGAAGCGCACTTACAGTTCAATACAGTAGATATTTGTAGATCGGCTATTCTGGATATTTTCCTATCTTATCGATTTTCTGTCGTTTTGTGTGGACATTAATAAAAACTAATGACTTGTAAATAAACGTTTTGTTAGATGGTTAACTGCTTAACTGTTTTTGCTCTTATCTCATACAGATTCAATTTACAAGCTCGTAAGACCGCACAGTCGAAAAGTAAATGACTCAAAGCAGGTTAGCCTAATGAAATTCTTTAACTATCTGAGCTTACTAACTTAACTAAAGATAATTGGATCTTTCGTTTACTATATAGCATTTGCGGCCAAGGACCCAACCTGATATTAAACTGTTGTGGACCACGGGAACTATAAAATCTATGAATATCACTCTCCTCTCCCCAAACATTAAGTAGCGCAAATAATGATGACGCACATTGATAGCCCGTTATTAAGTTAGGAGTAAGATACCTGTTTCTGTGTAGCTATCAGCGTGCTTCTTGGTGCCAACCAGTTTTGTCCATCTATTGAGCAGTGTCAGGATAACAATTTTCTGTAAAATTATATTGTGCCAAAGTTAAGTGATCTTTTTCAAGAAAGTGGAAGCGTTAATTTAGGATTCATCTTGTGCCGATATGTAGAGTTGCACCTAAAGCATATTTAGGTCTATTATTTATGTCATAAGTTATATTATATGCCGGTCAAATTATAGTGTTGTTTAATCTTCGACTACTGTAAACTGGTAGAATACGGTAGGATTGTTCTTGTAATGGTGTTCTTAGGCCAGCTGAGCCTTTGGAAAATATAGAGTGCCCATATAAAATTTTTGGTAATTTAGGAAATATGCCACAGTTTTGTCCAATATATTTTACCGCATTAGAAAACTAAATCGGTCAAAACGTTAAATTTTAGGTTAATTGACATAATTGCACCCTTTACCTTTCTCAAATGCCATTCGTTAATATCTGCCATAGCTATTCAATATAAAGGCTCTGCCATCAACGTTTTTTTTCAACTAGTGCGTATTTCGTGAATGGTAACACTTAGCTCGTGTTTGATTTAACAGATAATTAGTTTTATCTTTCTGCTGAACGAATATGGTTGTGCATTTGCTTGAACAACGTTGGGAAATATTGTGACATTACTTTGAAAATCATGGTAATGTTGCAGAATGTGTGCGAAAATTGCGTACGGATTTTGGAAGAAGAGAAGCACCGTCAGCTCCGTATGTTCGATATCTTGTGTGATAAAAGTGAAAGGAACTGGCATCTTCATCGATAAACCAAAGCGTGAAAAGTCGAAAACAGCAGAATATTGCTGCTGTAAGAAAAAGTGTGCGCGAAGCGCCATGAACATCAATTCACCGTTGTTCTCAACAATTGAACATTTCAAAAACATCATTGAGACTAATTTTGCATAAAGACCTTGGTATGACGCCATACAAAGTCCAATTGGTTCAGGAATTGAAGCCAAGTGACCATCCAATGCGTTTTCGCTTCGCTAAGTGGGCCTGTGATCGACTTACAGAAGATGCCGATTTTGCAAAAAAAAATCATCTTTTCAAATGAAGCTCATTTTGATCTTGGCGGGTATGTAAACAAGCAAAATTGTCGCATTTGGGGCTTAGAAAACCTGCACGCTTACATGGAAAAACCGACGCACCCAAAACGAGTCACTGTTTGATGCGGATTTTGGTCCAGAGGCACAATTGGGCCATTTTTCTTCGACAATGAGCAAGAAGGGGTCGTTACAGTCAATGGCGATCGTTATCAGGTTATGTTTAACAAATTTTTGTTCACAAAAATTGAAGAGGAGGATATTGGCAATATTTGGTTTCAACAGGACGGCGCTACGTGCCAAACAGCCGAAGCTACACTCGGTGTTTTGCGCCCTATTTTTGAAGATTGCATTATCAGCCACAGAGCTGATGTCGTTTGGCCACGTCTGAGCTGCGATTTAAAACCGTTGGACTATTATTTGTGGGGTGCCGTCAAAGATAAGTGTTACGTCGACAAGCCAGAGACAATTGACGCTTTAAAGGACAATATTCGTGAAGCCATTGCTGAAATACAGCTGCACAAAATGGATAATGTGCTTAAAAATTGGACCGATCGTGAAGGCTACTGCATGGCCAGCCGAGGCAGCCATTTGAATGAAATTATTTTCCATTATTAACCGGAAGAATAGTACTTTCAAATAAAAAAGAAATTTGAGAAAATATTCAGCAGTTTTGTTTATACCATTTAAAACAAAAAAAAGTTATTAGTTATTTATTAGAATGTAATACTGTTTAGTATAATTTTTATTTTGTGTGAGATATCGTCCTCTCTCTCTCGGAAAGGAAAGAAAAATGTCCAACAAAATTTATATCTGCAAAAGAGGATGCAATTCTATGTATAGACTTTAATTCGATGTAAGAACTCGTTATACTTTTTTATAATCTTTTTATATATGAAACTGACATAAATCTGAATACGATAAACATCAAGTTTATATTATATAAGTGTTTAAATAAGGGGTAAATATGATTAGATATATATTATCTTTTATTTTTATAGCTTTAAACACTTCGACATCAACACCACTGATTTTGCTTTATAAAATGTATAAAATAAGAAGAATAATGACGCCATTATTCGTCATTTATTGCATGGAATCCATTCCTAATGTTAATCTTTAAATAAAGATTTTATTATATCTTTTAAGTTTTTCTGGCACCATTTAGAGAACACACCAGCTTACTTAAATATCTATAACATTTTTATAAGTATTTAAGAAAGTATGTCTATTTAAGTGCAAAAAAAACATTATATTTATGGATGCAGCCACAATCTGATAAAAAATTTATTTGTTTTGCCTTCGGTTCCTTATATTTGTAGAGAATAAAAATCCTTAAAGTTACTTTGTTGAACCAATTGAGTATCGAAATTTTTATGTTTGATGTTTGATTACAATCAAACTCCATATGATTATAAAGTGATGTAGCCGAGTTAAAGTATTGAAATTGAACCGACTAGGTAATAGGTCTACAAAGTGTTTAAACCTTTAGTCAGGTACTAAAGTGTGTGCTGTATGACAGAATCATAACACAAAGAAGTAGATGATAAAATTAGTTGTGGTATTAAATCTCGTGTTTTCTTTGATGAAATAAAGATATATATATATCTCTTATACCGTTATCTAATTAAAAGCTTAAAATCTGTAGAGTACATATAGGATTGCCAGAATAACATATATAAATCGTAATCAGCAGATAATTTATATGTTGCTGCCAGAATCAGCGTACTTTTCGAAGACATATCATGACATGAGAGATGCTAACTCGTAATTTTTGTAAAAATCATATTTGTAGCTAGAAGTAAGCTGATCTTTGTTGTATTTATTTTTGGCGAATAATACTCAGTTAATAGTTCACACGTGATTTTATCATTAACTACTGGATTTATAACTGAATTGTTATTATAATTATAGGGCTTCTCAAAAATAATAAAAAATAAAACAAAAATATATATTAAGATAATTATGAATGAAAAATAATATCTGGTAAATTTTCAGCACGAGCACGCTGACGGGTGCAGATTTATTTATCAAAGTTTTTGGCAAAATAGCAGCCCAATTTATATAATTACATTACGGATTTTGAGTTTGAAAGCTGAAATCGACTACATTGGCTCCGTATAGACTCTGTCCTTAACATTGTTAAATCATACTATCTGACTGATCACGTAACTGTCGTGAAATTATGTGATTGGGAAATTTGGTTTGCAATAAATTGATCGCTTTATTGGCTGTGTGTCATGTGGCACCGTCCTGTTGAAAATACATGTCTGTTATATCGACATTGTTAATAATAGACCAAAACTTAGTTGTTGGCATCTCGCGATAGCGTGATATAGCAAATTTTCAGGTCTATTTTCAAAAAAAAAAAAAAACGGTGTGATCACGCGTCCAGACCATATAGGACGCCAATGCTTCTCAATAATCGCTCTGGAATTTTCAGAAGGCCAAAAACTTGTTGCCCTACCTTGACAAGTGGGAATAGGCTTCGTCCGAAGAAACTATTTTTTCAGAAAAACCAGCCGGTTGTTCCTGAATGAATTGAGCGAATCTTCCGTGATGTGAAATTTTTATTTTATTATTTTAGTTTTTTATTATCATTTAACACTTTTCAATTTAACATATTTAATGTCTTAAGGATGGCACCCAATAGTGTGGCAAAATATTGATAATAAAAATTACACATTAAATTTTTGATATAAAGACCTTGTACTTAAAAAATTAATTACAAAATAATTTATTAAACACAAAAGTCAACCAAGCAAAAACAAACAAAATTTTTAAGGTTATTAAAATGATTTAAGCAGTATAGTTACATTGAAAAATCATATACAATATTAAAAAAATAATTTTTACATAAAATAAAAATAAAGTAGAGAATTTTCTTCTAATAATTATCAGAAATATTACATTCACCATAAGTTGTATTATTATAAGTTCTTATGAACTTTTAATTTTTTGATCTTAATTGTTTGGCAGCAGAAATAGACAAGAAATGAGAAAAATGTTCTAAAATAATTATTAAATTAAAATTACTTTGCAAAATTCAGCCAATAGATGCTGTCATTTAAGATTATATTTTATACTTCAATAAGAAACTTTCTAACTTTTCAAGTTGAAAGCACTTTTACTGTTGAAATACATTTATGATTTATTAAAGATCTTGTTGTTGAAAAAAAATTTTCATTTGCCAGAAACAAATTGTTTATTTTTCTTTTTATAAAATTAATTTAAATGGCATTTAGTTAAAGAAAATTTTAAACAAATAATTTGATTACATTTTAGTTTGAATTGAAACAAATATTATTTCTTTACAAACAAAGGATGTAACAAAAATCATGTTAGATTCGTTTCCCTGGTGACATTTAAATATTAGTAAAAGGGAGCAAGTCCCGAGAAAACAGTGTTCAATAATGTTGTGAACAAAATAATTCATAGTTGAGATAAAATTGAAACATCAAAGAAAATGTTTTTAGGATTTGTTAACTCTTATTTGGTAGTAAACCCAGTTTGCCGGAATAAAAAATATTCACATGTTAGGCGGTTGACATCCACATCATTTAAAACAAAAAACGCGTCTATTTTATACCATTGTGGCAAACTGCAGATGTGGAGGAAAACTATTTGTATAAAAAAACAGCATTTTCTTTCTAAACATTTTCTTCAATACGAAAATCTTTTGTTTTTTTTACAAATTTATTATTTCTCAAATAGTTTATAGCACATAAACTACGTGGTAGTACAAATAATTACTTAACACGAAAACTTAGTTAGAAATATTTTACCCCATCTCCGCAAAAATAATTCAGTGAATATTAATGTTCAATGTTAATAGCGTTAAAGCGAATAAAAGTATATAACTAAAACGGGTGCACTTGAAAAACTTGAGAAATATTGAACAATGAATTAAATTTTGGCTAGATGAGTATCGCTTCGGTCTTATTTATTATTTAACTTGATAACTATTTAAAAATCTTGGCGGCTGTAAGTTTTTTGTGTCATTCGTATGGAAAATATTAGCTAAACTTTCTTGCATTACAATTTTATAGAAAACAAAAAACAAAAGAAAGTAAATTAAAAAATTCCTAACAAATGTTATTGTTAAATTTAAAAAAAATACATAAAATTTAATTAACATAATTAAAAATAAAAACAAAAATATTTTTGTTTTTATCTTATTCAGTAAACTTAGCGAAAAATATTGCAACTTTTGCGACTTTATTTATGTAGAAATTACGAAAAAGCCTTGACCTTATAGCGCAGATATTAATTCATAATCTGCGCCAATTTTAGGCATTTGTTTAAAGGTAAGACCATATTTGGCAAATTTACGGATTCTATGAAAACACCTCTTAATTTTTGATTTGTTATTTCTTGTTAGTTTGTATCGGATTTTCCAAGAAGAGTTTGTTTTTCAATTGTGGCAATGCCAACAACATGACAGTCTTGACATTTAGTTTTTTGACGTATTCCTAGTAGATACGATGAATTCGATTTCGCACGAAAACCGCATTAAAATAGTTAAAATCTACTACGAAAATGGTAATTCTGTTAAAGTTACATTTCGTAAAATTCGTAATATTCTCAGACAACATAATCGTCTTCCTGAGACCACTATTAAGAATTTGGTCGTTAAATTTGAGTCGACAGGCTTGATACAAAATGTGCGAACACCAACGCGTGTTGGGCAGAGTCGTTGAATAGAAAACATCACAGCCATAAGCAGATCCTAATTTATCAATCCCTTGACGTTCTCAGCAATTGGGATTATCCGAAACCACCACATGCCGAATTTTGTATAAAGATTTGACTTTGAAAACTTACAAGGTACAACTGATGCAGGAATTAAAGCCAACCGACCATTCGTATTGCCGTAGATTCTCTCAATTCATTGAGGAACAACCGACTGGTTTTCCTGAAAAAATAATTTTTTTAGACGAAGCCCATTTTTACTTGTCAGGGAATGGCAAGAAGCACAATTGCCGCACTAGGGCTTCTGAAAATGCTAGAGCGATTGTTGAGAAGCCATTGCATGCTACACGTGTCTTTGTATGGTGCGCTTTGTAGTTGGAGTCGCTATGTGGTCTGGAGGCGTGTTTGAGGCGTTTTTTTTTCGCAGATGAGACTGGAAATGCGGTAACGGTCAATGGATCACACTATCGCGAGGTGCAAACAACTCAATTTTGGCCTATTATTGACAACATGGATATCACTATGTGATTTCAATAGGACGGTGCAACATGTGACATAGCCAATGAAACGATTAATTTATTGCAAACCAAATTTCCCAATCGAATAATTTCACGACAATCAGCAGTTAAGCCTGATCTTATACCACTGGATAATATTAGTGGGGCTATGTTAAGGACTGAGTCTATGTGGATCCAATCGAATCGATTTCAGCCTTAAAACGAAATATGACCGCCATTTGGGCAAAAAGTAATTATAAAATTTGATGATCATGGTGGACATATCATTTTTCATTCGCAATAGCCGAACTTTTTTCTTCGTAATACTACAATAAAAATTTAAATCATGTTAATCTTGTTGAAAACCTTTTGCATTCATTTTGTAAATTCTAAATGGCTGCTTACTATTGTGAAAAAATAAGGGCACATAAGTTACAGAAACTAGCCTTAAATTTAAGTTGTTATTAATGAACTTGCACGGTTTTGTTATTGCGGTTGTATATATAAAATTTAAATATTTGCACTTGCAGTCTTTAAAATTTAATAAAATCTTTATGAAAAACGTTAGTTTCTTTCGGCACACCTTTTATTTGTTTATTTGTAGCTTAAGTATCTACAGCAATATATTTAAGAGGCTTAGGAAATGAATTAAAGATACATTTTTAAAAATTAGGAATTTGACACAATCTTTTAAAAATGATATTTTCTGCCTTCGTCCCATAACCCATTTAACAATCATTAACGTCAAATTTTCAACATAGTTGTGACAGTTGTTCCTTTTGAATTTAAAGCAAAGAGTTGCATTCAAGAATGTAAACATGAAAATACAGGTGTGCTAGTGTGGTTCAGTTAACCACAAATGTGTTTTCCTGTATCCCTTTCATAAATCTTTTTACTAAAATCCCTCAAAAACTCTAAGTCGTATGCGAATGAGAAATAGTCTGTTCATTTTGCTTCTTTTATACAACATCGGCTTTTTATTTATTTAAAATGCTGACTGATTGCTAATTGATGGCATATAAAGCTGATTTTTTACTGGATATTAAAAGCAAACCTGATATTGTGTAAGTAAAACTTTAAAAATATTGTTACGTGTATTCCTTTTAATAAACGTTTTGATATTTTAAGTTCTTTTATTGCAAAATAATAGTGTTTTAAATTAAGTTAAACGATTTATGGTAACTTTGTTGTCTTTACTCACTGATGACTCATATTGAATTAATTCATTTGGTTTTAAGCGGTTCCCGTATGTGCAAGAATATTCTACTTTAATATCACTCCATATTATTGTTATTATTTTTATTGAGCTTAGGACCCTGTCTGGCGGTGTGCTTTGTTTTGTTCTATGTTGGTTGCTTTTGTTTTCTGTTGTTAACTTATTTGGTAGAATTTCTTATAAGAAAGTTGTTGTTAAAAAGTGCACAGCGGGTTGTTTACTTTTTTTAACTGATTATTATTTTCTTAATAAATTATCTTCATAACAGTATGAATAAAAAATATAAATACTTCAAGTACCTATTACGACCCCCCGGGGGCATATTTATATGGTCTTCATAGAACTTCAACTATCTAGACCTGTGCAATTGGGGGAAAAGGGTGATTATGTCACTTTAGTTGTATTAATAATTACTCCCGCGCTCTAGATTAGGCAGAGTTGGGAACTTCACTTCCAGCCGGGGGCCAATCTATAAGGGAGATTTCTGTATTTATAATTGCTCGGTTAGAGCAATTATAATTTAGGAAGTTGGAATAATATTTGTGATTAATTTCTTTTCCTTGTTGTGGAATATGTGGAAACCTTAATTCTCACCTTTTTCCTCAATGATTTTAAATAAATGACCAGCAGGTTTAGATATAAATTTCTTCTTTATTTTTCGGTTGATCAATGGATTTATAATTCAATTGGGTAAGTATGCGTTTACATTTAATATTCCTTTACGTAAAGTGTTCAGGTTGATTAATTAAAAGTTTTAAGGTAAGTAATTCAGGTAAGTTATTTTAAGCGTTTAGTTTAGGTTAATTTTTTGTAAGTAATTTTTTTTTTTTGATAAATTTAAGTTACGTATGTTTCTTATTCTTAAAACCACGTTACTCTAGATGATTCGGCAACCAATTGAATAAAAAATGGAAACTTATTCTGCCGTTTTTCTTTTTTACGGAATAAATTTCCCTTTTCATTTTCTTGCCAGTACGAAATTGTGGTGCTGCCAAATGGTATAAATGTGTGTCCAAAGCTAGTTTGGACAAAGGGAGTCCAGTCCCCTGAAGGCAGTTGGGGTCAACTGGGAACTCCACTTTATTTCCACGGGAATCAGTAAGCCCCAGAGTTCCGTTATTTGTCTCTTTAGACATTTAACTGTTCTCTGGCTGATTATTGAGGTTGGTCCCTATATGGGAGTATCGTGGTGGTTGTGGTTTCGCGGCCCCATAACAAACAGGTCAGTTTTATATGGTGGCCAGGATCTTTTCATCGTTAATGACACGCTAGGTGAATGATCCATTCCAGTGAGCATGCTAGACTTGTGTTCTAGACAGGAGTTCGATAGTCTCCAACTCTTTAGCAAGGAGTGATGATTTGCAGCCCTGCTCTGGAATCATTAAAGTTGCAGCTAGGAAAACCCGGTTGGTAGAATTAGTCTTCGGCTTCATAGGACGAGCAGGAGGTTCCTATTTATTAATAGAGGTTCGACCACCATCTGATTAAGGCTCCATAGCCAGGCGCAGATGTAAATCGTATCACGTAGTACCTCACTATTACGCTACTAGAGCTAGAAAAAAACTTAATAAAACTATTTTTTACACAATCGCAAGATTAAGGATTTTGTAAGAATTGCCTAAGAATCCTGATAGTAGGGTGCCTTTGCTGCAAAACTGTTATATCTAAAAATAGAAGAAAACAATAGGGTTTTAATAGTTTTCATTCTGTTTGGTAGTCCTAGGAATGTTTTTACGTTTGCTTTTCGCAACTGAAAATAAAGTCATACTTTCTGAAGTTAATAGTTATTAGTTAAGACTCCTCTGAAATTTACAATAAATGTATTTTATGCTACTCTGTTCTTCACTGTTAATCCCTTTAAGAAATTTATTTTGTACTAACTGCATCCTTATTATTCAGACAAAAGCACTATATTAACGGGATGTTGCTTTTAAAAATATGCCTTTTGTTTTTGTAGCTTTTTTTGCTGTTACTTCTGAATAATTGATGTTCGTTGCAAAGTTTTTCTTTGCTATACTACTAGTGATAATATTATAGGAGTTATTCTAAACTTATATAATTTTGTGCGCAGTGCTTTTATTTTATTAAGGAAAATATTCAATATTTTCCATAATATTTACCCAAATATATATAAAATTATAAAAAACACGGTTCAAAAATTATGTTTCATTTTATTTCATTTACAAAGTATAATTTTCAATGGTTTTAAGTGTTAAATAGTTTAAAGTTTTAAACAGTTTTAGTTTAAGTTACAATTTCTAGATTTTAATAATATTCATAAGTTTGAAGGTTTAAATTAAGTTCACATATCTTTTAAATTATATACAAAATAGAGGACTAGTTATCAACTCTTTACAAGGAATTTTGGTTTTAGTTTTTAACTGCAACAAACATATGTGAGTGTATAACACTTTTCGTAAAATCGGTGTAATATAAATGAAATATTAAAATAAAACTTGTAGATTTATCATTGGAAATAAAGTTGGAAATAGTGTGTATCTTTTTTATTGCTTTTGTATATACTAAAACATTGCCAAAAAATGATTTATGAAGTTTAAAAGGAAATAATTATTAGTAAAAATGTTAACGAAACGATCTACTGTGCATTTTAAAAACTGCTTAGTTTTCCAAGGAATTTTTTACGCATAAGACAACAAAAACATAATTATAAGAAATTTTAGTAAATAAGATTAACAACAGAAAACAGAACAAAAGAAAACAAACAGCCAAGCAGACACCAAAATTGAATGATAACAATAAGAGTAGTATGGGGTGAGTCCAAAGTAGGATATTCTTGCATATTCGAGAACCGCATAATATACAACAGAAATAGCAGACATCGAAAGAAATATACAACAAATCTTTCTGAAATATTTATATAAATTAATTATAGTTGATTTGTGGAAATAATTTGTGTATTTTAAGGTGGATTTGATTTTAATTTAGTAAATGTGTGTAAATCTTATTTAATTGAAATATTACTTGCATGTATTTTTTATTTGCTATTTAGTAATTTTAGATAATATCCCTTTTGCTTTCTTTAACGTTAAAAGTTATTTATCTTTAGCTATGGCAAAGTCTATTAAAGCGACTTAATAAACCCTAAGCTAGAAGCAAGATTTAAAAAATTTAAGAGTAATTCAAATAGGATTTCTAGTAGCAAACCTTTCCAAATGTAACTGAGAAAAAAAAATGGTTTATTAAAAATTTTCATGTTATCTACATAACTCTAAAGATCTACTTTATAAATTTTTCTTTCATTAAAAAACACCACAAAAGAAAAAAATGTAAAAAAGATTTTTTTATCTTTATATTTTCCCTTTTGTTTACCTCAAAGTTGTATATAAAAGAGAACAGAGTGCTATTATTTCTAAAAAAAAAAAATACATCAATGTAAAAATATGTTTTTATTCATTTTGGGTTAGATTTTGCAACCCTTCAGTTTTACTTATAAATAAATTAGACTAAAGAATAAAAGAACAAAAAAAAAAACAAAAATAATATAAGAGAAAGTATAGTTTTTTGCTTTGTGGTTTGAACTTTTTATAAAATTCAGTAAAAAACAGAATTTTTAAAATATGATCTTTTGAATTCTTTTTCTAATTTGAGATGTCTTTCTTTTAATGAGATATTGCAATGACCACATTTTAAAAATAATAAAAATATTTCAAACTCTTCTTTAAACTCTTTAAAATATTAAAAAGCGAAAACGAAAAAATTTTTGAAGTCTTTTTTATTAAAGATTATTAAAATTATATATATATATATATATACGATATATCGATTACAAAATTATTTATTATCTTATAAACCCATTTACGACTAATAATTGTTCGTTTAAACGACTACTTTTGGTTGTACAATGAGCTAGAACTGTTTTTAAGTTAAGTACAGGTTCATGTATTAGAATTTGTATTTCATTCAATTTAAGTATTAATATTGAATGTTAAATGGCATTTATTTAAGCTCCTGAGCTCTATCTAAAACCGAATATGTCGCTTTTATAAACATGTGTGGCTAATTTTATCTTTTATTATATTTTTTCTAATTTAGTGGGCATTAAAAATTTCATTTAAATGAAATACACTTGAGCCACATACTTATACATTAATATGTGTTATAATACATACACCAAATTCCACTGTCACACGTACATGATTCAAAATGAAAAAGTATTTATTTCCCCTCCTCTAAGTTTTATTATGCTTTTATTAGATTTAACACTCTGTTAAGTGGAATTTTATTGCATGACAACATCAGTGTGAATTTAACACTTATATTGTATTTCGACACCCTTAACTTTCCTGTGTGTTATAATAACCATCCCCCAAATATGTCTACAGGTCATGTATAGTTTTGCAATTTGCTATTTCAGTTTTTACATGGTTGAATTTTTCTATTTTTTGCACTTTTATGTAAAGTTTGTTTCATAAATTAAAACAGAGAAATGCTTATGCACCATTTAGCTGGGGCGGTGTGTTAAAAGGCAAACAAATTTATGGTGTAAATAAAAGAAGGAAGAAAAAAAAGTTAAATTTGTTCAAGATCCTATTCTCTCTAGTGTTTAGTTGGTTTTAATGTTTATTTATTGTTATTTTTTGGATAAGAGCTCAAGTGAGTTTATGTGGATTCTGTTACTTATTTTTCTTACATGCATGCCACTGCTAGCAAATATGCTGATAATGGTTCGAGATGCAGAAGATGGTGTTTCATTTGCTGGCAACAATGTAATCGTCTTACAGTTGTTTCTGTCACTTAGAAATTTTCTGTAATTCTGAATATTTCATTGGCGTGTGCTTTTAATTTTTACTTTTCTCAATTTCGGTTTTTTATTTTCTAATAAAAATATGACTGAAGCCATTGCTGATGCCTGAAGTAGCATTTGTTTTTAGATCTTTTTTAGTATGATTTAAGTTGCTACTGTAACTGATAACTATCGGATTTTTCAGCAAGAAGTTAGTTTTTCAATTGTGACAACACCAAAAATATGATAGTTTTAGTTTTTTTGACACATTCGTAGTAGATGCATTGGTAATTGTTACAATGAATTCAATTTCGCACGAAAATCGCATTAAAATATTTTAAATCCACTATGATAATTGTGGTTCTGTTAAAGTTACATTTCGTGAAATTCACGATATTTTCGGACAACATAATCGTCTTCCTGAGACCGTTAAATTTCAGTTGACAGGCTCGATAAAAATTGAGCGAACAGCAACGCATGTTCAACCGGGTCATTTAATTGAAAAGTTTGCAGTTGTGAGCCACACTGTTGAAGCAGACCTAAATTTGTTACTTTCTCGATGTTCTCAACAATTGGGGTTATTCAAAATCACCACATGGCGAATTTTGCGTAAGGATTTAACTTTTAGGCCTTACAAGGTTCAACTGGTGCAGGTATTGAAACCGACCTACCATTCACATCGCCGTAGATTCGTTCAATTCATTCAGGAACAATTGGCTGGCTTTTCTAAAAAAATCATTTTTTGAGACGAAGCCCATTTTTACTTGTCAGAGTAAGTCAAAAAGCAAAATTGCCATGTTTGGTCTTCTGCGTGTTCAACGTGTCACTGTATGGTGCATTTTGAAGTCTGTAAGTGCAATTGGGCCATTTTTGTTTCACAGATGAGATTGGATATGTGGTAACGGTCGATGCATCATGCTATCGCGAGATGCTAACAACCCAATTTCGGCCTATTATTGAACGACAATTAACAGTTAAGTGGCCAACCAGATCGTACAATTTAACACCACTGGATTATTTTGTGTATAGATACGGAGTCGGAGTCTATACGGAGCCAATCCAATTGATTTCAGCTTTAAAACTCAAAATCTGTAATGTGATTAACGAAATAGGACTGCCATTTTGCAAAAGAGTGATTAAAAACATTGATGAAAGAATCGACGTGGTCATAGTAACAGATAAAATATTTCATTCATAATTGCCGAACTTTTCTCTTCGTAATACAATAAAAATTTTAATCATCTTAATCTAATTGTTTTGTTTTGTTTTAGAAAACAAACTTCTTGCTGAAAAAGAATAAATAGCAAAACACTTTGGAGAATCATTCAGTGGAGAGAAAGGGTATTATACAAATATCACCTGGTTTTGTCAACGATCGTATACAATTAGTTGACAAAGTAGACAACTCAACAATTTTAAGTTCTCAAAATATAAAAGATGGCTTACATTTTCAATTTAATTTAACACACGTTGACAAATTATCAAGGAGCAGCATACGGGAAGTGAACATAAATTTTTACGCTTTTTAAACTTTTCTCATTTAGTCTCATTTTTCTATTTACTGTGCCAGCTTAAAACATTAATCATTTTTTAAAAAATTGCATTCTAATAAATAATTTAAATTTTATGTATTTAATAATTTTTTAATCATAACTCGAACTATGATAGCACTATTTTCATCTTCTTGTTATTAGGAAAATAAGATTATGTAAAAGTTTTTGTTAAATAAATGAGAAAATTAGCCAGTGGAAGTACGTAATGCAGCAATTTCTGTACCGCTATATATGTCATAAGCATTATTTACCCCAAGCGTCTATAATGATATATACGTTTCATTATCTATTTAACAAAATAATTTAATAAATAAAATTTAAGGATTATTAATAATTAGTAAGATATAATTTAGTAAGACGAAGTCCACTTACAATTCAAAAATTTCGTATTAATTTTTATTAATCCTCCAATATTAGTTTTTTTTAACTTCAGCCGAATTATAATTATTCATTGGGTTGTTATATTACAAATATAGTTTCGATTAATAATTTATTTTAAAGGGGCAAATTTAAGTTTAAAAATTATGGCATATACCAAACCATGCCAAAAACAAAACTGCATTCCTATTTACAACGTTTTGATGTTTGCGAGGTGTTTGCTGAAGATGTGTGTTTGTGAAACATATTAGTGTCAGAATAAATTTGTATGTTTTTGAGCAGCTCTAATGTGACTGGATTATTTAATTTCCCTTTTCTGTGAAAAACACTTATTTCATTGCAGAAAAAGTTTGTAGAAAAAGATTTAATTTTTAGATTGACGAATATTAGTTTGGAAATAAAACAGACACAAATAAAATATTAGATTTTATAACTAAAATTTATAATTATAATAAAGATAAAGAATTTAATTTAATTAACTTGTGTATAGTTTTTACATAGATAAAATCAAAAAGTAGGTCTTACAAATCTAAACTTATACGTAGCACGAAAATTGCATGAAATAAAATAGGGAATCACTTTTTAATTTACTCGTTAGTTATCCTAATGAATTCTTTTTGCCTAAAATAAATTATACACATTTTTTTTAAATTTGTTTATGTTTGAAATACTTATTTTTTTTAGCAAAATACTAAAAAAAAATATCATCTTTTGTCGGTTACTGATATAACCATGTTAGTGGACCATAGTGTTTTATGTTTTATTTTCCTCAATTTGATCCTCGTTTTTCTCTCAGTGTTGTATATTTTAAATATGCTGACCAATAGTTTTAAGTATTTAACATCATGTGAGATATTTAAATAGCAAGATGCTATTCAAAATTTAACGAAGTAGTAAAAGAAACGGAAATAAGGATTTTATTTTCTTTCCGATAAAGTTCAGTTTATCTAATATTTTGCAAATATAATTTTTTGTTCCCTAAAAGTGTCGACATTAAAACATCTGCTGCAGATTCTACTGATCCTTGTATTACTACAACATACTGTTGAAAGCATTGTGGCATAACAACTTGTGTTATTGCCTTTTTGCTTTCGCATTACTTAAGCCACACAAGTATATTAACACATGTACGTGTGTATTGCATACATAAGTGAACGCAAGTATAAATATATACAAGTAAATGTGTTCGTGTGTGTGTGGATATTTTATTTATGCGTTTCTAGTTGATTTGCAATTCAATAAGCTTTGGCCCAAGTGAACATACACAATAGCCTGCATACATTATCTTACACCGTATAAAACTTTGTTTTAAAAATACTCAAACAAAAATAAATATAAACAGTGTGGACAAAAACAAATTGTAATTTTGATTGATGCCAAATGTTAAGAAAATATTAATTTCAGCTTTTATTAATTTTAAATTTTACTGTTTTCAATTCCATTTACATATTTATATTGTGTGTTAAAAAATATTGTTAACAAATAAATAACTTGGTATTAATGCAAAAGAGAAAGTTAAGTGTAGAGTTGTGTCGACTTATACTATTTTACCCCTTAGTTTTCTTTAAATAATGATTAGATCTGAACAAAT
The DNA here is from genome assembly GCA_030448955.1 of Trichopoda pennipes. Taxonomy (NCBI): domain Eukaryota; kingdom Metazoa; phylum Arthropoda; class Insecta; order Diptera; family Tachinidae; genus Trichopoda; species Trichopoda pennipes. Next base: position 12,827,180 of record JASKUP010000088.1, read on the forward strand.
TTGTTTTAATTACCTAAAATAAATACTTCATATTTTACGTAAATGTAAATATCGGGTGGCTGATCAATTTTGCTATATTAAGAAACCCAAATAACTTTTTGCAAACTTTATACAATTTATTTTTAAGTAATTCATTTGAAAAATAATACATTTTTATTAAAGTAATTCATGAAGTTTTGAAAATAATTGAATTCAAATGGCCTACACCCACGGTGATACATGTGCGACATCTTATCAAAAAGTTATTTATTATTGGCTGGAGTGTTGCAGCGGGAATTGCCTCAATTACCGTTCGAATATATTGCTTTAAATCATCCAAATTTGTTGGGTTTCTTTTGTTAACTTCTTCTTTGCAATAACCCCACAAAATAAAAATCAGGGCAGTGAGGTAAGGAGACCTGGGAGGCCAACGTAATGTGGAGTTTCTTAAAATCAGTTTATTGGGGAAATTTCGCCGCAATTCTGTTATAACAGACGTGGCTATGTGACAAGTTGCTCCTTCTTGTTGAAACCAAACAGAGTTGGAAGGGATTCTCTTTCGGCGTAATTCTGGAAAGAAAAATTCTTTCAACATGTTTAAGTAATGGTCTCCATTGACCGTAACAGTAAGACCGGTTGCTTCGAAAAATGATGGCCCGACAATGAACCTTGAAGAAACTGCATATCACACTGTGACGCAAAGTGGATGTAATCGCATCTGATGGAGTATCTGTGGGTTAGAATTACTCCATATTCGATAATATTGTTTGTTAACATTGCCGCTTAAATCAAAATGTGCCTCGTTAGACATAAAAATGCAGTTCAAGACGTTTTCATTCTCTGATGCCATTTGAATGATCTTCTTACAAAATTCTAAGCGAATTAAGAAGAGTCTTGGGTTCAGTTTGTTAATTGAATCCTTTATGGAAATAAGTTTATATCTTGGTGGTCTGCTGACACCCATTTGAGCAGATAAGCTCCTTGTCGAAATTCGAGGATTGGATTGTATGGCAGCAGCTCCAGCAGCGATAGTTTCCTGCGTCTGAACTGAAGGATTTTGATGATAAGGCCTTCTTGCGATTGTGCCACGCTCAGTAAAACTCTTCACGAGCCTCATTATAGTCAATCTGCTAGGAGGAGGGCCAGAAAACGTGCGCCTATATGCTCTCTGGATGGAAACTATGGACTCTAAAGCATGAAAGCGCTGCACTATGCAAATTTTTGTTTCATTGTCCCAATTCTCCATTTCAGTTAACTTTAAAGATCAATTTGTAAAATCAAATAAAAATGAAACAGATTGGTTACACAGAAAATAAGTTATTACGTTTTATTTTTGGTAGCAGCTTTCATCAGTTATCCTGTATTTTTGTAAGCTCTATGTGAATGGGGAAACCGATGCCAATTTTTATAGAAAGCTGCTTAAAAGCGTTATGATTATAATATTATTGTAAACCATCATGAATAATGCTGGTATTTTATCCAGATTATCGTTATATTAGTTATTTATTATAAACATTTTTTTAATTGTTATCTGCGGTATTTGTATATATATTTTATATTCTAATTTTGATATAAAAATCAGAAAATTTATTTCATTTTCATCTAAGGTTTCGTTAGCATTTTTCAAAAGTTCCAGGAATATTTTATTATAATCTTATGACGTGTAAAAGTAAATAAGATTTATTGTCTTATAAGTACAAATGCAAAAACAACAAACATACAAATACAACAAAAATAGTTATTTACTTTGGAAACCAGTCATTAATTCAAGATATTTGTCGTCGGAGGAATATGCGTACTGAAGCGAATATCGCCAATATAAATAAGCATAGAACAAGATTCAGATTTAGCGAATCTTATTGAATCACGTATATAAGATTTAGATGTTGCAGGAATGAAACCTACGAAACGAAATCTTCACCAACCAGGCTCTAGACGAGTTGAAAACTAACTGCACTCTTGTGTTCAGCGATAAAGCATTTATTTGGGTCTAATGGATTTTTTGCTGATAACCATTAATAGATTTTGCCTTGTGAACATAATGTTTGTTTTTCACCTGGACTTTAAAAATGCGCTTCCTCAAGAACAGGTTTTATTAAAATTTCAGTTTTGTGTTATTTTGAATAATTCAAAGTTTTTTTTTGGGTTCAAAACACACTTTAAATAAATGATTGATGCCTTTGTGTTTTCGTGGTTGCTTTAAACAATGATATATTCTACTACTGAAAAAAGTACCAAAATGTATACTATACAATTCAAAATTTCTTCTGCTACTTTAAAAAAATGGGTACTTATAAGTACCACATTTCAATTTTTCCTTCTTTTATGACTTAACATTCAGTTATATTTGTTTGTAAATTTTATTCATGTTTGTCTTACTTCTAGGTATATTGAGTTAATTGACTTAATACTGCGGCAGTCGTGTTTTCGAAAATAAATACTTAATGAATTTACACATCGGACGTAAAACAAATATATTGATCTTTAACCCTTTAGTTTTTGAGGTTTTCTTTTCGTGATGAAGTAAGTTAGGTGCCCCTGTAGGCTAGTAGGCAGTGTACTAGCTTGTCAGTATGGGGGTTGTGGGTTCGATTCCCAACGAAGACCTTGGTTTTTTTCACTACAAAAATAAAAATTGTCGGTGGGGCTGCTCAGCGATGAAGGCATAGTCACTGGTCGTTGTACTGTCTTATATACGGCAGTTAATTTCCGACTATCCTTCTACTTTCACCAGCTGTTTCATCTCTTCTTTACCCCTTTCCTAAAGAAAGTAGCACGGTACTTGACTAAATAGGCATTGTTGCCTGAAGTGCTACTTAGTAGAATTGGAAAAAAGGTATTTAATATTTCCTTATCATAAATTTAGATTTTAGCAGATGAAAAAATTTTTTACAAAAATTTTCAATGAAAAATTTTTACAAAAATTTTCATAAATGTGTTTGTTACATAAATCTTTGAAAGCTATAATATTAATTTATGAATTCTTTTATATAAGTTACTTAATATATAAAAATTAAAGGACTTTACAACAACAAAAAAACTTGAAAGTTATTATAAAAATGAAGAAGAAAAAATATTGCAATAAATTCGAAAATATTTGTAATTTTAATGTCACCATCTAATTATTTTAGGTTAATTTTACTTAATAAATATAATTTATTAAAATTTATGCTACAATTTGATATAAGTAATTCGTTTTAATTAAAACCACAACAATTAATAAATTAAAGAAATTTTAACAAAATAAACATTTAAGGAAAACAATTTTTTAAACTAAAATTATTAAGAAAACACAAAATAAATTTAACAGATGCTCTAGCAAAGGAAACTGTGAGTTTAAGCATGAGAAAATCAAACTTGTCAAACTGCAAACGTTAATTTTGAGTAGAAAAAAGGAGAGCATAAAAAATGGAAAAATTTTGTAATTCACGAAAAATAGAAACTGAATAGAAAAATAAAAAGAAAATTTAAATACCATCATCATCCTCATTATTTTGCTTAAGCATTCCTTAATTCTCATTTAGTTAATGATAACAATAATAACAATATTAAGAACATCTTAGGTTTTACAACAAAAGAAAACCAACTTAAGCCATCAATGTAAGGACAATAGGCATTCGTTTTCCTAGCATTTTGTTAATTTAAGTGTGCTTGTTGTAAATTAAAAGAATTTTTTAAATTGCGGTACTAAATTACTATTAAAAAATAATTGCAAAGAATATTATTATTTTAAATAATTTGAGACTTTTAAAATCGCTTAAATCTGTTGTGGAATTTTTGTATATATATATATATATATTTTTTAAATAATTACAATCATTATTTTTTATTTCATAAATAACTTTTTAACACCAGGTCTTTATACAAAAATTTAAATTAATTTTAATTTTAGTTTCCATACTTCGCCACACCATTGGACGATATCCTAAAGTAAAAAAAATGTATAAACAATTTTTTAAATCACCCAATAAAAAAATTGTTTACATATTTATCTTTCCCTGAAGAAGCCACTCAATAGTGTGGCGCAATATGGAAAATAAAAAAAAAAAATAAAATTTATGCCATTTTTATATAAAGATCTTGTGCTTAAAAAATATTTATAAAATATATTTTTTTTAATGGGAAAATACCAAAACAGCTTTCGTTTTTGATACAAAAGGGCATATATTCTTTTTTTATTTTGTTCTAATGGGACAAATTTGAGGTTAGGAAGTAAATTGGCTTAAAACACCTACTTTTTTTAACAACTTTTGTTTTATTGACACCCATGCAAAGTAGAATTACGGAAATTATAATAGAATATGATTTCGAGCAAATGACCACCTGTAGCAGGTCAGCAGATGTCCGCACTTGTTACAAAGTTTTGAAATACATTTTGCAACAATGCAGCGCCGAATTTCATCTTTAAAAAAAGGTTTCCAAGCTACCATTTATCCCTTTAGTGTTATAAAAAGAAATAGGATATTGAAATAATTAAAAGGATAATATTAATCTAGGGTACCAAAAAGGCTGTCTTATTTCACCTATGAAAGCAACAAACCCAAAATTTAGCTTAAACCCAACTTTATTTTACTAATAAGCAGGATAGAATTAAAATTTGTATGGCAATTTTTTAAGCCAGTGCCACTTTGTTCAACAATAAGTCAACATTTAAAAATTGTGTTGGTATATTTAACGCAATAAATTATAGATAAATTAACTAAGTCTGTTCCAGAAATCATCGTAATTCCTTTAATTTTTTACTTATTCTTATACCACCGCTTACTCTAGTTGTGTTTTCCATTAAATTATTCTGGTGGGATATCAGGAAATGTACTACTCAATGATATATGAGTATAAGTTATCTTTTTGTTAAGCAGCACTTTCGTAACAATAAAGCTGTAGCTTTAATTTTTCCTTTAGCCAAAGAATTTATGACCGTCAACACTTCCAGTGATCTAAAAGACACGAGATATTAAGTAATTATTTTCGTTTTACGTGATCAATTTGAGAATATCATCCAACAGTTAGTCGTTTAGGGCATCTCAATTGTATTTGGAAAAATCGACATAGTTACTTAATATTTTCTTCCATTTAATACTATTTATTCTACATCACTGATACAATACAATGTTCAACTAACTTTAATAATTTACTTGCATTACAAAACAAATTCGACGTCCATTACTTTTATAAACTTCTGTCTGGAGTTTTCAGCCCAACCTGTTTGGCTGCCACTGTTAAAATTTTTTCAAGCATATTTGTTTTCCAAAAGATACTAAGCAGGACATAGGATAATGCCGCCACTAATACACATATATACACTAATTTATACTCATACATAAAAACATGTGCACGTTGTATAAAGCTGGAAGTTTACTAAGAGTATAATTTTGAAAAATATCAAAGTAAAGCCAGTCATGATGGCTTTTTCCGTATTCCTCTGCAGTTATATTTTTTGCTTCAATTTTTGTTTTTTTTTTCTACTGTTTGCAGTGTTTTCTTGGTCAATACTGTTTATATTATGATTAGAGATTTTAAGAGTTTATGTATATTAAGTTGGCTTTTGTGCTATTTTATCATTTCAAATTGGATTCTGTTTTATTTTCTCAGTAGCTCTACTTTATTTAATAAATTGTTAGCAAATTTACAATCTCTGGTTTTTTTTCTATCCCCATTTTCTTATGTTAATGCATGTGTATATATTATAATGTTCTTATCTTACAACGTGTACATATGTATGTATGTTTATGGGTATAATGTGTTTAAGTTTATATTTTAACTTCTATTTTATTGTTAAGTTTTATTTGTTTGTAAATCAATGTGTTTGCTTGTGAACATGGCATTTAGCATAAGTATATTTTACTATACGTATACGTAAACAAAATTCTATGTGTTTGTGTATATGTGTGTGCGAGTGGATAAATGTTTATTTGTTCAGAGTAGAGTCTTATTGTTTACTTTATGTCAACACTATTTAGCACTTGTAATGCCAACTTTATAATGACGCAACGTAAAATTTCCATTTTGGGTTTGCTTTAGAAAGCAAAGGTGAAGAATGTACAACTAACTATTTGTATTATAATCACAATTCTGTTTTATAAATATATCAAGACTGTACATAATCCTTTTTGTGACTAATCGCTTCAAGAAAATTTTTAAGCTAATTTAGTCTGCATCAATATCATTTAATTAAATGCCGAAATTGTTAACGAATTTAAGCTTGTTCATACTAATTTATTTGCTTTTTAATGTCATCTTTAGCTTAAGCAATTATAAAATAAAGTTTTTAATAATTTTATGTTATGAATCCAAGTAAATAGAAGGATATTAATTAAAATGTCTTAAATGGGGAAATATTATACTAAGGCAATTTAAAACCAACACCTCTTATTTCGATATAAAATGACTTGTTTATTATATTTTTTTTTTACATTTTTTTAGTTTTTTGAAGATTCTGGCACACAACCAATCTAAGGTGCGTACTGTTGCAGAGGTTTTACGCAATAAAACTTAAAATTCTGCTGTATGATTTTAAGAAATGTAACGCAGATGATGTCAAAATAGAAAAATCACTCAGAATTTAGGACACAAACAAATCACTGTAAAATTAGAGAACTGATTAATTGCGCTGCAGTCTAAATGGGCTATTGCAAGCTAAAAAAATTTTATTTAAAAAAAGAAATTTGGAATAATTAGGTTATATTACTTTTCCTGGTCCTAATAATCAAAGCATTTATATTTTGAAAGAGCCTGAAAAAATGTAAGTAACATAAAGTGACTATTGGCTATTTATTTAACGTATTTGCGCATATTAATTTCATTTTCCATTAGGTCTCAATTCGTAAACATAAGGTAGCTTTAACTTACCTAAGATGCGGTTAAAGATTCTATATTAAATTAATTAGGACAATATTGAAATGATTATAAAAATAGCTTTATCGCCAACAATTAATTTTGGTAAATTTATTAAAAAAAATTGGTTTACAGCGCCCTAAGACGTCTAGCCAAATTACTAATTTAACATATTTATTTTCTTCTTATTTACGACACAATTTTTGCAATAAAGATATTATTACGAAAGTAGATTTAATATCTTTAGACAATTAAAATAAAATATACTCTCTCTCAAAAGCAGATCTTAAATTCTTTGTTATTCAAACGCATAAAAGCACTTTTTACAAGGAGTATTATTTTTATCAATGTAGCAGCATTGGTTTAATTGGCATACTTATGAATATACAAGTAATAAAACAATACCTAGAACAAGTTGCCAGTTTTTTCAGTAGCATAACAATCTTAACATTTTAATTCGCCTGTAATAAATAGTCACAGCTGCTGGAGTTATAAAATTATTAAGCAAAGCTTCGAGCAGGATAGTGATGTGTTATTTTATAGCAATATAAATGCTATATACGAAGTATGGTTATTTGGTAGACACGTCTGTTATATATATTAAAAATATCAGCCATTTTGGACAGTCAGTTAGTTTTTGACAGACAGAAAGGTGAGCCGTATTTTGGTGTGCTCTTCGATTTTTTACTATTTGAAAAGATGGATCAAAGAAGCTGTATTAAGTTTTGTGTAAAAAATGAAATGAAATCTGCAAGGACATTTGAAATGTTGTCTTTAACGTTTGGCGGGTTAACTATGAGCAGAACACTAGTTCAATTGTCGTATAACCGGTTTAAGGAAGGCCGAGAAGATGCCAATGACGATGCACGTTCTGATCGCCTGAGCACGTCAACAATCTATGTAAACATTGAAACAGTGAAGAAAATGATTTTGGATAGTCACTATTAGAGAAGTTGCTGATGACGTTGGCATATCATTCGGCTCAAGCCAAGCAATTTTAACGAATGTTTTAGTAATGAAACGTGCGCCAGCGAAGATTATTCCTAAAATTGCTAAATTTTGAGCAAAAACAACGTCGCATGAACTTCGCCAAAGACGATCCAGATTTGCTCAAAAAGGTCATAACTGGTGGCTCATTGCGGGTGTATGGTGTATGACATTGAAAATCATCCCAATGGAAGCGCCATTGGGAAAAGGCACGTCTAGTTCGTTCAAATGTGAACGTTTTGCTCACTGTGTTCTTCGATTGCAATGACATTATGCATCATGTGTTCTTGCCAAAAGGCCGTACTGTCAATAAGGAATACTACCTTGAAGTTATGCGCCAAATCGTTTGCGCAAAGCAAATCGTCAGAAACGCATAGAATTGTGAAAAAACCAATCAAAGATTTTGCACCATGATAACACACCAGTCACATATCGCTGCTAGTGCGTGAGTTTTTGGGTAAAAACAAAACCGTAATCCTGCCTCATCGGACTTGGCCCCCGCTGACTTTTTTCTCTTCCCAAAAAAAAAAAAACACCGATGAAAGGAAAGCGTTTTGCTACGATTGAGGATATAAGAGAAAAATTGAAAGAGAAGCTTTTGGCGATACCAAAAACACGTTTCAGAAGTGTTTCGCGGATTGTAAAAAAACGCTGGCGTAAGTGTATTGTATCTGAGAGGGTTAACTTTGAAGTGGACAAAATAGTTATTTATGAATAAATATATTCTCTTTGAAAAATTGAAAATAACGATTACTTTTTGATCATATCTCGTATAGTTCAGAATAAAATTAAGATCAGACAAATTCTAGGAACACACAAAAATAACATTTATTAAAAAAAACTTCAAAAATAATAAATATTTTATTTAAATATTTATTTTATATATTCACAACCTTACAATCAGCTTAATTTCTACTTCGTAAGCCGACGTACCTTTTAAGGTTTGCGTTTGTAGTTTTAAGACTGGCCTAATTAAGCCTATTTAACTGTAGCAAAAGAATCCCGTTGTTGCCTTAGAAGCTGTAAATGTTTCGTGTTTAGCTCTTGCCACCCTCCTTTGGAATTTTAGAATATAAGGACCGAAATTAAAAATTTGTAAAAAAACACTAAATATAATATAAATACAATAATGAGGATCAAAGTAGCACTTTTATAACGGTGGAAGAATTGGCTTTGTTCTTTTTTATACCAAAAGTATGTTTAAATCTACCATTTTAATAACTTTATACCTGAAAACCGCATAATTTCTAATGCGTTAAACAGATTTAATAGGGCAGTAAATTGAAAATAAAAAAATGTAAAATGTCATTCAAGAACCTATTCTTGACCCTTGGTTTTGGAATACTGAAAAATATCTTTTTTTTAATACAAATAACTATATAATTATAATAACAACTAAAAGCTGTTTTTCAATAGGGGTTTTTCAACTGTTGAAAACAGTTTAATCATTTTAAAAACGTGCATGCCCCTAAATAGTCTACGCCCCTAATAGCTAACACTCGAAATGCTCATGAAATTTTGCTTCATTTTTAACAGCCATTTAGAAATTGCTTTGTTGAAAAAAAAATAATTTTATATTAAATCTGTTATGAAATTTTCGCAAAATAGATGCATTTATATGTGATCCTTTGGTTGGAAAGATTTATAGGTTAAAGTTCTTACGTTGATATAGTGACGTTTAATATCAACAAATTAACACAATTTATTTCCACCAAATTGGATGAAATTGATATGGATGTAGTGCGATTTCAGTTCACAAAGCAATTATAGCATTAAATTATTACAATTTATTAATTTCAAAAATTTATGTTTAAACAATTTTAATCATAATCTATTCAATAAGTTTTATTTTTAAACACTATAGTAAATTGATTTATTGCCAACCCTTCAATATTGACAAAATGTATTTCACTTGTTTCCTTAGAAACTGGAAATCTAAATATACTTGTGAGCTCTGTAAAGAATTCGTTCATTATTATTTTTATAAACAAATTGTATAAACTTATAATTTGATTATTTGTAGTTTATTAATCCAACGACTTTGTGTTAGTAACAGATATTGTACAACAAATATGTTTCAGAGCGCACCAATAAAAATTTGATTTAATTATTTTTACTTTATTTTTCTTTTTTACTTTACTTTTTTACATTTAAACTTTAGTTGTTTGTTTATAGTTCGTCTCTAAATGAACTAAGACATGCAATTAATATAATTAAATTTTACAGTTCTTGAAAAGACAAAAACACAAAAAAAAATAAAAAGAAAGGAAAAGGAAGAAAAAAGTTCTTGTTTGAAAGCCTTATGAGAAACAGGAAAATCACAAAAAATTTAATTATTTTCTGCTAAACTTGTGACAGTGACAGTAAGTAGAGTGAAAAAATAAAATAAAGGAGACGATTTGCTAAAATAGAATTCTGTTGTTGGATGTATGTCACTGATAAATGTATTAATGAATATTTAATTTAATACTTAAAATTTAATTTTGCATAAAAGTTAGGTGGTGCTTTGTATGTGTAAGCAATACGTGCTAAAAGAAAAACTAAATGTCACAAATTAGCTTTTTGGTAATTTTGTTTTTTATGTTTTTATCTTAAGCACTTGTTTGGTTGTTACAAAATTAAACCTTAGATATGTGGTTCTGTAATATTTTTAGAATAAAGAAAATAAATAATAATGATGATTTATATTGTTTAAAGCTTCGTAGACTTAAAGAATAATTTTATCACTATCTCAAAAACCCATGATATCTCTGAAGCTGTAAAATTGTCAGCAAGACATGTTATTATCGCCGCTACAGCTAAAACAAAATAAGTTTGAAAATATACATATAAGAGCATTTATGAAGGTTAATTTTTACGTGAATTGACGCATCCTTTAAACTTGAAAAATACACAGAGTATGAAGTATAATGTTTACTTAAAGTAAATAAAAAAAATTGATAATTGACTCTTTATAAAACGTAATTCTCATGTCTACTTTGCCTTTAAAAAGTTATAGACAGACAATTCAAATTTACAACCGGTACAGTATTTCCATAAAACGATTGATTGTGTATTTTAAATCTTAACAACAACTAACAAATAGAAATAAATATAATAAATAATCTAAGCAATTTTATTTCATGCTTGATTCCTTTAAATAAATATTTCATAATATTCTCACAAAATATTTATTTCAAAAATATTTATTAAAAAACAAACATCTTATGACATTCTATGCTGTGCTGATTTTATGAAAATTCTCATAGAATCAGTTTGGCTTTGGATATAAGACTCTTAGGTTTTTCTATACAATATTGGGTTAAAATTCACTGATGAGCTACTTGAGCAATAGTGAAATTGCTATATGAATATACTCTCCTCCCAGTAATACATTTCAAATATTTTTATTTTTATTTTAATAAATGTTTTATGAGAATATAATAAGATGTTTGTTTTTTAATAAATATTTTTGTAATAAATATTTTGTGAGAATATCATGAAATATTTATTTAAAGGAATCAAGCGCGAAATAAAATTGCTTAGATTCAAAATGATTCCGAACTATGAATTACTTATAATAAATAATATAATAAAGAGTTGAACTTAAGCACAAAAGGTGCCGTACCATGTATGAGTTATTCATATAAAGAGCTTTTTTAACAAGAAGTTTGTTTTCTAAAACAAAACAAAAGAACAAATTTTTATTGTATTGCGAAGAGAAAAGTTCGGCAATTATTCTTTTATCAAAGTTTTTAATCACTTTTAGATAAATTTATGGTCCTATTTTGTTAATCATACCACGTGTTTTGAGTTTTAATGGTGAAATAAATTCAATTGGCTCCGTATACACTCTGTCCTTAACATAGTCCCACAAAAAAAAATCCACTGCTGATTGTCGTGAAATTATGCGATCGGAAAATTTGGAGAGCAATAAATTGATCATTTCATTGGCTACTAGATATGTGGTGCCGTCTTGTTGAAACCATATATCAGTGATATTTACGTCATAAATAATAGGCCAAAATTGAGTTGTTAGCATCTTTCAATAGCGTGATTCATTGACCGATACCGCATTTTCAGTCTCATCTACGGAAAAAAAAACAGCCCAATCACGCTTCCATACCACATAGCGCATCAACAGTGACACGTTGAGCATGCAAAGGCTTCTCAATATTCTAGGGTTTTTAGAAGCGATGTGAATGCCTGCACTAGTTGAACCTTATAAAACTTCTAAGTCAAATCCCCACGCAAAATTTCCCATGCGGTGGTTTTGGATAAGCCCAACTGTTGAGAACCTTGAGGACTTGAAAAATTTGGATCTGCTTCAACACTGTGGCTCACAGTTGCGATATTTTTATTTTGTATCGAGCCTGTCGACTTAAATATAACGACACATTTCTTAACAGCGGTACGTTTATATTGTCTGAAAATATCACGAGTTATACGAAATTTAACTTTAACAGAACCACTTTTTTCATAGTGATTTTAATTATTTTCATGCGATTATGGTGATGACGATTATTATGCAATACTTTACCCAATTGCATACAGTATGAAAGCTTATTCAATCATGAAGTTTATAACTCAACTCCAAGTTGGAATAACCTGGCTTAATATATTTTCTTTATTTACAACAAAAAACAAATTTTTCTATAACTCCTGTGACTCTTCTCCTTTACCACTTGCTATAATTATGCCAGCAAATAATGAAAAAGACATTTAATCGAACACAAGCAGCATTAACCGTTCAAAGAGAGCTTAGCTTTATATCCAGAATATAAAATACTAAAATACTCGAAATTTTGTAATGCTTCATTTTACTAAGGCAATATTAATGAAAATGTTTATTTTAATAAGTATTTCCATATGTTAGAATCTCTTCCATCATCCAAACATAATTAATTTCTTCATAAGAAAGTTTGGTAGAAAATTGCCATAATGCTCAAATGAATAACTTTAATACGAGTGATTAATTTTGATGTCAAGTAGGATATGTATGACTAATAACATGTTTTAATTATTATATTGCAACACATTTATAAGAGTACGAAATCACGAAATAAATTATTTTTACAGATAATAATTATAGTTTTCTTTTTAAATACAACTTTGTTTTCCACAACCAAAACATGCACGTAAACTTCTGGCCTTAAATGGTCATAAATTATTAGAAACTAAGAAAGTTTTTTTGCTTCAAAAACAAAATGTTAAGAAACTTAGGGAAAAAACAGACATATGAATATTTCAGATGGTGTTAGGCATATGATTTATGATAGAACATTAAAAGTTCTTAGGATATTTAATCGTTAATCGGTTAAGCGAATAAATTCTGTTTACTTTTTTTTATAAGTAAATTGGTACAATTATTAGTGTTTGACCAAATTTTATTGTAAGTGGCTTTGAATGAAATATCCTTAATTTATTTCTGTTTAAAAATAATGAATCGCTTAACTTTTTAAGAAAGCGAATTGTTCATGCATATTTTTCATATTCTTGACAGAATATTTTTTTAGGAACTGCAATAATTTCAAACCCTTCGGCATTTAGTCACATGATTTGAAGGGCATGTTGTATATGGGAAAACATAAGGCCCAACTATAATATGCATAAACTGGCTTAATGTCAACAATTGAACGAAAAGTCTGTCACATGCTAAAGCGAATCATTGTAGACTTTTACGTGGCTATATTGTACTTACATGAATGTAGAAATTATTATGCACATTTGTTTTATACGTGCTTTTGCAAAAAAATAATTTCGTTTTAAATAAATTAAATTTATTAGCAAAAGGGCGTAAAATAATAATATTTTGTGTACTTAATACTATCCTTATACAAATTTATAATTTTTTGTTATTAGTTTTAAGAAAATTACGAATGAAAAATTACTCATACATCGCTGTATGTATTATTTGGGCCAAAAGTACTAAAAATGCAACTGTGTGCATCATTGAATTTATAAACAATACAAAATTAAATTTTAAATCAAATTGTGTCTTAAAAAATGGAAGAGAAAATAAAATGTTTAAAGGCTAAACACTGCAACAGAACAATTTTTTCACTGCAATATATTTAGTGTGTTTAAGAGGTATTTATTAACTTTCAATATTGGAGGACTTTTGAGGAGAAAATCAACTAATGACTCTTCTTCTTTCAAAGGTTTATGCAGATAACCATGAAAAGTACTAAATAACGGATCTAGATTTTAATTTATAATGGCAGCAGTCACTTAAGGACTTCTTTTCTCTTTAAGATACTTCTTAAAGTTATTGTAAACAAGTATACAATTAAACAAGTAAACTTAGTAGCAGTTATATATTTTTACTTATTTTTTTTAATTTTTGGATCTCTCGCTCTTATTTTTTATTCTTTTAACTGGTTACCCAGCATAGAAACAGAAATATTTACTAAAAGTAAAAACAACTAACAGAAACTATCAAACCTGAAATGCACTGCGGTTTAATCAAGCAAACCAACAGATACAAGTTCAAGCTTTGCTTAGCAACAAAAAAATTATAAAATAATTTTATTTTAACAAGAATTTGCTTGAATTAAAATTTAGGTTTTGTTAACTTTTTAATTGCTTTTCTAGATACTATTATTGTTTTATTAGTTTGCTTTGTATTTATTATAAAAGTTACTTTTACACAAATGTTATTTACCAGCAAAGAAATTAATGAATAAATTAATTTATTTATAAATTTTTAATTTATTTTTTTTATAATTTAAAAATTTACTAAAATAGTCAAAAAAATTCAATAAGCTATAATTACAATTCATTAATTTGTGCACTTAATAATCATTATCACATATGGTTTTTATTAATAATAGCAAATAAGATATTTTGGAGGCTAAACATCTGTCACAATAACACAGTTTTCAATAGACGTCAATGGCTAAAATAATATCGAAAAAGATGTTTTACAGATAAATCTGATAACCTTTTTTTTTTTTTTTTTTTTTTTTTTTTTGTAATCAATTCTTTATTCATTTGGTAATTATTTTACAATATATAATGCCTCTGCGTCTTAAAGACATTGTTGAGGCGTTTTGGCAAAAATTTATTACATATAGCATTAAGTGTATTTACCAGAAGAATAAATAATTAAGTTAATCAAAAAAAAGAAGAAACAAAAAGTTAATAAAATAATAAAAAATAATATTTTTTAATAATGAGAAAAAATTAAACAAAATAACAAATTTTGTAATAGAAAAAAAAAATAACAAATTTTAAATTGAGATCAAATAATAATTTTTATAATCACTATAGAAGCATTTCCAAATTTTGTAAAAGATGCTCTTTCACATTTTTTTTAAAAATGGAGATTCGAGCAATATTTCTAATATTCTGAGGAAGTTTGTTAAACTCTGAACTACCAATGTGTTCTATTCTCTGTTTTGTGGTTTCCAATCGACATCGTACTACTCTTAGATTCATATTATTTCTTGTGTTAAACTCTGTTTGATTTCTTGAAAAAGTAATTGTATGATGCCCAATGTTGTTCATTGATTTAAATACATAAAGTAAAAGTTGCAGCTTGTGTAATCCGTGCACAGGAAGAATGGTTAGAGCTATGTTCCTATAAAGAGGTATTGTTGGGTGCATCAAGGGCAAATTAAAAACAGTTTTCAATCCTCTGTTTTGTACTCTTTGTAGGGATTTCAATTCATTAGTTCTTTTATGACCATATATTAATGGCATATAGTTTAAATGACTGTGTATTAAAGCTTGATATATAACCAATTTTGTTTTCGTACTAAATTTATTTTTAAACTTATATAATAGACCAACTGCCGACAATACTTTGGATTTTAGTTTCCGAATATGTAAGTCCCATGAGAGATTATTCTGTAAATGCACACCAAGGTATTTCGTTGAATAACATTCGTTTACTTCATTTCCATCTACCCAAATGCTGAAAACTTGATTATGAATATGATTCGGTCTAAATCGCAATATTTTAGTTTTTTCCGCATTAAGCTTCAATTTGTTAAGCCTTACATATTCTGAAATCATTGCTGCATCGTACTCCATATGAGCCTTTAAAGCAGTTTCATGCTTATACGGATAAAAAATACTTATATCATCTGCATACATAAACATTTTTCCAAATAACTGAAGATTTTGTATATCATTTACGTAAATTTTAAATAATAATGGTGCCAATACACTTCCTTGAGGAACTCCATATTCAACAGGGCCAATAAAACTTTTTTCGCCGTTTACCTCAACATACTGCTTTCTTTTCTCCAAATAACTCCTTAGCAATAACAAGCTTCGTCCATTAATTCCATAGTGTTTGAGTTTATTTATCATTATATCGTGATCAACAAGATCAAAAGCCTTGGATAAATCGTAAAATATACCACCAACACCACTGAATCCATCATCCAAACCTTTGCATATATTATTAATTACGTTTATAACCGCTTCTTCTGTGCCACATCCTTTTTTAAAGCCATACTGACAATTATATAATAAGTTATTGACTTCAAAATATGAAGAAAGCTGTTTGAATATTATTTTCTCAAAAATCTTATCAATGATTGGTAACAAAGCAATTGGTCGAAATTTTTCTAGCACTGCAGCTTTAGATTCTTTTGGTATTGGTATAATTTTTGCTATTTTTAAATCACTTGGATATATTGAAGTGTCAATCATTCTGTTAAAAATTCTCGAAAGATAAGGACAAATAACATCTTTACATACCGTAAGTACTTTTGCTGAAATTTCATCAGACCCAGAACTTTTTGTAAGATCGAGTTCTGAAATGAGTTCAGCTATTTCCAACTCCGTACTATAAGAAAAATTAAAGTTGCCTAGAGATTGACGTAAAGTTCTCAGACCATTAAACGAGTCATCAGGTAAATAATCAATATTCTGTTTTAATGTTTTTGGAATTTGAAGAAAGTATTGGTTAAGTAGATTACTCTTAAGTTGGTTGTCTAAAATAAACTCCCCGTCATGATTCTTTATTTTTATTTCATTCTTTAATTTTCTTCCAAGATTTTCATTCAAAAATTTCTAAAATTTCTTTGGCTCATGTTGTATTTGATTCAATTTAATGTAATAAAAATTGTTCATAGAATGTTTGCAAGCTTTTCTGATTACTTTACTTATTCTTTTTAATCTACTTTCAACATCACGCCTTTTTCTCTGTTTCAAAAGATTTCTCTTATATAATATAAGAGCTTGTAAATTCTGATTAAGCCAAGGTGTTAACTCATTTTTAATCACTTTTCGTTCGGTTTTCTCTACAGTAGAACTAATTGTTGCATTTGAAATATGTGATATAATTTGCGAAGTATCAATAGATGGGTCTCCAGTTTCTTCAAAAGCTTCTAAATAGTTAGTTAAATTTTCTTTTACACGTCCATAATTACAAATTCTGGAAACTTTTTCAACATACTCGCAGCTTGTAACATTACTTTTTAGTATACAAGATATTATATTGTGATCTGTTAAACAACACTCCATGGTATTTATCAAAAGTTCATCTGGGATATTGCTGTACACATTATCTATACATGTCCCAGATTCCGGGCGAGTTATTAATGTATGACAATTTTTGTAATCAAAACTTGACAAAATATTAATTAATTCTGCAAAATTGTTGTTAACTAAATCCATGTTGGAGTCTCCAATTATAATATTAGGGAAACGACCATAAGTTTCAAGTAAGTTCTCAATAAAACTCAAAAATGTTTCTACTTTGCACTTTTGAGATCTGTAAAAAGTTGTTAGTTTGAAGCTTTTTCCGTTGCTTTTATGGTTAATCAAAGATATTGTTATACTTTCAATAAAATCCTTACTACAACAAGTTTCAACATTGTAGCGAAAGCTGTTATTAATATAAAAGGATGTCCCACCATATCCATTTGATCTGCAGCAGTGAACAGCATCATAACCAGGAATATTATAAATTTGAACTAAGTTTGAATTAAACCACGTTTCTTGAATTGCTATAACACTTGGTAGTTTTGGTAATTTAGAAATTAAATACTTAAATTTATTAAATTTGTCAATAGATGAAATGCTTCTTATGTTTATTGAAATAACATTTAAAATAGGGAACTTTATTCCATTAAAATAGGTGTTAAAAGATTCAATATTTAAAAAATTTTGATTATTAATCATAAAAAATAAAAAAAAAAAGATATAGTAAAACATAATTATACATTTATTCCCAACTGCTAGTGGTGGTTGAAGATTAAATCTGCGTTTTTAAATCCTGTTCGTTGTTGCCTCCAAAAGCATATCATCAACTTCCTCCTCAAATCTTATTAGTCTTGGCTTAGAGGTCTCGCTTCGTTTTGCATACACTCTGCCACTGTAGGTGTACACAGACTGATATCCTACTTTATGCAGGGTTTTAGCATGTCTAAAAAGATTTAAAGCCTCTTTACTTAAATAATCGTTTATGTAAACCGATTTAGTTTCCTCCTTTTCTTTCAGTTTTGCTTTTGATTGCATTAGTTTTTGTTTGTTTTTTCATTTGAAGAAAATGGCTACTGAAAATTACCGCCTGTTGAAACTTGTGAACAATGGTTTGCGCGATTCAAAAGTAGTGATTTCGACATAGAAGACAAGGACAGACGTAGTTTATGAAAAATAAGAAATTGGAAGTACTAATCGACGGATTGTGATCAAATGCAAGAAGAACTTGCATTATCATTGGGAGTCACAGCAAGAGCCATTTCCCTATGTTTAAAAGCATTGGGTTTCATTAAAAAGTAAGGAAATTGGATCCGAGAAACGTTTTGAGGTGACTTTGCATGTCTGAAATGATTCTTGTACGCTACAAAACGAAGTCATTTTTGTATCGCATTATTACTGGGAAGCACAAAAGGTGATATGTAAAGCCCGTCAAATCAGCCAATTCAACGCCGAAGTCAAGTATCCATGACACCAGTGTAATACTCTGTATTTGATTTGAGCAGAAGGGTGTTTTGTACGAAACGAAGTCATGTATCACATTATTACTAAAGATGAAAAGTGATATATTACGATAACCCTAAGCACAAAAAGTTATACGTGAAGCCCGATAAATCAGCCAAATCAATGCCGAATATCCATGACACCAGCGTAATGCTCTGTTTTTGATTTGACCAGAAGGATGTTTTGTATTATCGGCTATTGAAATCTGGTCAGACGATCATAGAAGGCAGACCTGTGCCAAGACACTTGATTTGTTTAAAGAGAGCCATTAACTAAAAATGACCAGAATATGCGACCAGTTACGAGGCCATTATTTTCCATTATAATAATACTTGACCACATATTGCAAGACCGGACCTTAACTATGATTTGTTTCGATCGATGCAGAACGTTCTTACAAGAATAGGTTTCACTTCAGAACAGGATATCTTGATTCTTTCTAATTCTTCTGCCGCAGGCTCCATATGCTATTATAAAGATCGGAAGTAGTGGCCAACGATGGATAACATTTTAAGTAATGTGTTAACTAATTTTGCTATTATAATAAATGCTGTTGTTACGGATGTCTCTTGCTTAAGTTTTAAAATAAAATAATTAAGCAAAAAAGCGAACTACTCGGTATGCTGTTTTTGAACTGCGTGGCTTGCTAAGAAAACTTATGGTACAACAAAAATATTTCTAGTTACAAACTGCGTAGGAATTTTATTCATAAACAACAACAATTCGATATGCTGTTTACTAACTGCGTGGCATGCGCAAGACAAAAACAAATATCTGTTTACTAACTGCGTAGAAATATTATACGCGCAAAAGACAACAGCAAACATGTATGCTGTTTACCATCTGCGTAGTTTTCTAAGAAACCTTTTCTACAAAAGACAACAACAAATATCTGAAAATAAATTCAAGGAAGAAACTTTATCAGTATAAAAACAAAAACAAAATACACGCCTATACATTGAATAAACAACAAACAACACCAAATTGTGATATAAAGGGAGTAGAAGATTCTTAAATTTTCTAGACTTTTAATGGACAAATATAAGAGGGCATCATCTTAGAGGCTAGTCAGTCTGTGTAAAAATAAACCTCGTAAATAATAGACGTGCATCTTGAGTAAATTTGTCTGTAGTGTCAACTTTGTGTAGTTAAAGTAAATAAAATGGTTATTAATTTTAACAATATGTTTAATTTTTAAAAAGACATATCCCTGATAAGTAATACCTCAAACGCACGTTTCAAAAAAATTTTTGGATTGGTTTTGTATAAGGAAAGTTTAAAAAATTACTGATTCAGAACTACGACTAAGGAAATTTAAAAATAAAATAATTTGCTCACTTTTGCATTCATTATAATGGAAAAATAATTGGACTTTAAAAAAATTAGATATTGCACAGAAACTGCTTTATTCACAAAAATTTCTCTCAAAATCACATTTATCTTAGTTGTGGTATTTTTTGCAGAATCCAATAATTTTTCGTTATAGCCAATTAACCGATTAAAATTATAACTAAATTTATTAAATATACAAGAGAAGTTAAATATTTGCACATAATTCTTTCATATTCGTTTATTAATAATTTCTTTTCGACTTTGTGGAAAAGTAAAAGTATTGTAGTAATTAAATATTAAATACAATAGAAACTAAGAACAAATTCACAAAAACATATTTATTAATCCAAGAAGAGTTTATTTTCAATATTGTTTTATATTCTAACATTTATTAAAATGTCTAGCCTCCAACAAACACATTTTATATAAAACTTATGGTATTGATATCATGTTATTATTATATGTTATATTAAAACTTTGATTTTTTCAATTGTATGATTTTTCTATAAAATGCATAATTAAGGGAAAATGTATTCATATGACCATTTCGTTACTAAAGGGTTTTTATACACGAAGTTTGTTTTCTAAAACAAAATAAAACAAAAAATTAAGTTTAAGATGTTTCAAAATTTTATTGTATTGCGAAAACAAAAGTTTGGCAACTATGAATGAAAAATGAAATCTGAAAAATGTCCACTACGATCACGCTGACAGATGTAGATTCTTTCATTAAAGTTTTTAATAATTTTTTGGTAAAATGGCAGTTCTATTTCGTTAAATACAACACGGTTTTTGAATTTTTTAAGCTGAATTGGCTCCGTATAGGCTCCTTCTTTAACATAGCCTCACAAAAAATAATCCAGTGGCATTAAATCACATGATCTAACTGGCCACTTAACTGCTGATTGTTATGAAATTATGCGATTGGAAATTTGGTTTGCAATATATTGATCGTTTTATTTGCTGAGTGACATGTAGCATCGTCCTGTGGGATCCTCAAGTCAGTGGTGTCCACGTCATCAATAATAGGCCAAAACTGGGTTGTTAGCATTT
Source organism: Trichopoda pennipes (assembly GCA_030448955.1). NCBI lineage: Eukaryota > Metazoa > Arthropoda > Insecta > Diptera > Tachinidae > Trichopoda > Trichopoda pennipes. Next base: position 12,848,285 of record JASKUP010000088.1, read on the forward strand.
CGCGATAGCGTGATTCATTGCCCATTACCGCATTTCCAGCCTCATCTACGAAAAAAATAGCCCAATCACGCTTCCATACCACATAGTGCATCATATAGTGACACGTTGAGCATGCAAAGGCTTCTCAACAATAGCTCTAGCATTTTCAGAAGCCCTAGTGCGGCAATTGTGCTTGTTGACATTCCCTGACAAGTGAAATTGGACTTCGTATGTGAAAGTGATCATTTCAGAAAAACCAACCGGTTGTTCGTGATTTAATTGAGCTAATCTACGGTGATGTTAATGGTCGGTCGGCTTCAACTCCTGCACCAGTTGAACCTTACAAGGCTTCAAAGTCATATCCTTATACGAAATTCGCCATGTGGTGGTTTTGGATAAACCCAGTTGGTGAGAAAGTCGAAGAATTTATACATTTAGATCTGCTTCAACACTGTGACTCACGGTTGCGGTGTTTTCATTTAAACGACTCAGTCTAACATGCTTTGATGTTCGCACATTTTATATCGAGCCTGTCGACTCAAATTTAACAACAAAATTCTTAATAGCAGTTGCAGAAGGACGATCGTATTGTATAAAAATATGACGAATTTAACGAAATGTAACTTTAAACGAACTACCATTTTCATAGAGGATTTTAATTATTTTAATTCGAAAGTGAATTCATTGTAACAATTGCCAATGCATCTACTACGAAGGAATACCTCAAGAAACTAAATGTCAAAAATATCATGTTGTTGATGTTGCCACAATTGAATGGCAAACTTCATGTTGAAAAACCCGACATATTTTTTGTTAGAAAATATAAATACTTAAATTTTTAACAAAAATTAATTAAATATGCTTTTACTTGCAATTTTATATTACTTTGTACATTTAATGAACTCAAAGGCAGTGCAAAATAGAAAAGTTTCAATTTGTTTAAAATTGTGCAAAAAATATATAATAATATTACTTTATTATACTATAGTGCAGGATCTAGCACAAAGATGTATTAAATTGAAAATTTTGGAGTAAAGTAAATGGCAGTATTAAATATGCAAATACAATTTTAATTGAAAATTACTTTGAGATGCCATTTCTATTACAGTAAAATTTTACCTGCATCAAAACGTTTTTGTTTTTATAGTTTTAAGTTTAGTATAATGTAATAATAGAGACTCTTCTCTTCTTACCATATGCATAGTATTTAATTGCCATGTTTGCAAAATTACATGCTGATGGTTATTTAAACAAGGATAAGTTAGTATTTATTTTAAATTACATTCTCCTTGAAATGTTTCTTCAAATAATTATTTACTAAAATTCTAAGCAAAATTTCATCTCAAGAATATTTAGTTGCGTTAGTATAAAAACTTAAAATATTTGTAATCATCTCTTACATGAGTTTGAGCAGTACGAAATTGATTATGTTATTCTATCTACACTTGTAATGCATAATTTTCATTAATTTTATTATGTATTCAAGAAATAAATCAATTCATTTTCTTTATTAACTTTAAGGTGTGTTTGTCTAAAATAATTACACTAAATAATACAATGATATTTACTTACAAATATTTGTAAAAAATTTAAGAAAATTTCAATGCAGACATAAACAATTGTATTTAAATGAATTTGCCTTAAGTTTGAATGAATTATAATAATGCAATAAATTAATGTGTGAATTGCAATTTTAAGATAATTTTTTGTGACACTGGAAGGAAAACGTAAATTAAATATTTGATATGTGCGTGTATTTTGCGATGGGGATTAATTTATTTTTATTTGAGTACGGTTTTACGTCGACCCGCGTCAAATTTGGTTTGTAAACAAACCGATTTCGGCTATTTGCCATCTTCAGTGTTCGGTATAAAAATAAATTAAATATTTCTTAATGCAAATGTATTTAAACTTTTGCTTATCTTCATTTTAATATTTATCTATCTCGTTATTTTAATTTTACCACTATGGTAAAGATAAATATAATAGTATCTTTAATTTTATCTTTATCTTATTCTTTATCTGTAGCTTTAGCACTATCTTTTTCTCAATGTTTATTTTTAACTTTATCTCTAGCTTTTATCTATATTTACAGTTTTAACTTATCTTTGTCTTCATCTTTATTTTTATCAGTATATTTATTTTTGACTTTATATTTATCTTTTTATTTATCTTTGTCGTTGAATTTATCGTTATCTTTGTCATTATCTGTATTATTATCTTTACAATATCTATGTTTTGACCTTTATCTCTACCTTTATCTGTGTTTATATTATCATTATCTGTGTTTAAATTAATCTCAATTTACCTTTACATTTATATTTACTTTTATCTTTCTCTATATATTTATATTTATCCTTATATTTATCTATATTCTAATACTTATCATCAGGGTGTCCGCTGGAAGGGTATACTACTCTATTTATACTACTATATATATTATAATTATAATTAATATCGGCATTTATGTATGAAATGTAATACCCGCCTCTATTAGCTTTACAAATGCGAGCGCTTTTAAATACATTTTTCATTACATTCTCAGAAATTTTACGCGGCATTTCATTTATTTCATCAGGAATACTTTGTTTGAGTTGCTTAAGTGTTTCTACTTTGTTTGCATAAATCTTGTTTTTCAGATATCCCGGAATAGTCAAATCAGGCGACTGTGGAGGCCAATCAACATCACCATTTCTTGAAATAACTTGTTGTGAAAAGAGGCCTCGCAGTAATTCCATTGTAATTCTTGCTGTGTGTGATGTGGCATAATCTTGTTGATACCACATGTTAATCAAGCCCAAAGCAGGCAGTTATCGCTCTCCATTCACAGTTTTAATTTTCAAAGAAGTGAGGTCCAATGATTCCTCATGACCAAACTGCGACTGTTGAATAATTTAAGGGTTTCCTATTTTCCATAACCGACTACTGTGTCTATTCATATATTCATTTAAATGCAAATGTGCCTCATCACTACCCCCCGGGGGCACATATATATGGTCTTTGGAGATAGCAACAACTGAGACCTGTGCAACTGGGGGTAAAGGGAGCCCAGTCCCCTGAAGTCAGCAGGGGTACAACTGGAAACTCCACTTTATTTTCACGGGAATCAGGGACCCGCAGAGTTCCTATATTTGTCTCTTTAGACACTTAACTGTTCTCTGACTGATTATTGAGGCTGGCTCCTATATGGGAGTATCGTGGTGGTTGTGGTTTCGCGGCCAGGTCTGTTGTTTAATATGGTGGCCAGGATCATTTCGCCGTTAATGACACGCTAGGTGAATGATCCAGTCCAGTGAGAATGCTAGATATGTGTTCTGGACAGGAGTTAGAAAGTCTCCAACACTTAAGCATGGAGTGATGATATGCAGCCATGCGCTGGAATCATCGAAGTTGCAACTAGGAAAGACCTGTTGCATAGAATTATAGCTTCGGCTTCCTAGGATGAGCATGATGTTCCAAATTATGCAATGGTTTGGTCCACCATCTGATTAAGGCTTCATGGCCAGGCGCGGATGTAAATCTAATCACACAGTTTTGCCTCATCACTCATTACGATTTTTGCATTAAAATCATGGGCGAGCTGTAACATACTATTGGCATATGTGCGGCGCCGTAAATGGTCTTGTGTCAACTGAATCTTATATGGAAACAACAGCAAATCCTTGTGCAAAATTGTAGCCAAGTTCTTCTTTAAAAACCAAGCTCCTGAGCACGGCTTCGAATTGAGATTAATGGATTGTTTTGAACACTTTCTTGAGCAGCAGTAATGTTTTCAACCGATCACACACAGTACGTTGTGTTCTATACTTGGGCCTGTCACCTACAGACACTATTTCTTTGGAATCATTCACTACACGATAAATAGTACGTAACCCTTTCATCGTCACAGTAATCGATGATTGATTTTGATAAAATGTTTTAACGATTAAAACACGTTGATTTTTTAAATATTTTTCTATGATAAATTTGCCACACGCCTACTTCATGACTGCCAAATATGAGCTATCAAGACTAATGTTTATCAAAATGGCGGCAAGACAAAGTAGTATACCTTCCCGGCGGGCATCCTGTATTACTTATATTATTTTTCACTGGCAGACTCACATGAAAGCTTACGAAAAGAAGAAAAAAAAGGAAATTATTTGCAACATGTTTTCGAAACGTAACTATCCTAGTCGTTTGGGTTGAATTGACTACTAACCCCACTAAATTTGAAAAACTTTTAATTAGTACACTCTATTCCATATAATTTCTAATATCTTACATTTACTAAGATTGAAATAAGTGTAGAAACTAAAATTAAATTAGAACATAAATTGGAAACAATTATTACCTGTAAAATGGTTATGACAAAGTCCATTTTTCATAATATAAATTTTAGGCGAAATAAAACATTAAATTAATGTATTTATAAATTATATATTTTTTTTCGTAAATTCCTTTTAAAAACCAATTTTGTATAAGACGACTTTGTAAAATACGTAATGAAAACAAATATATTTTTGTTTATGAAAAAGACACCAAATATATGTTTGAAAGAATAGAAACATAATGGGACTTTAACTGTATTTTATAATCTAAAATTTTTTGTCTTCCAATCTTGTTTGAAATTTAAATGTTAATTAATTTGATACCATTTACTTGCTGTTTGCATGTGTAGTGATAAAATCTTTATAAGCAAAAGTTTTGTGTTTGCATAAACACGTTAATATACAGCGGTAAAACTATAGAGGCCATATTAAACAAAAAGGAAACAAAAGGAAAAGTAAAACAACATGAAAGAAAACACAAATAAGTTTAAAAGAAATTTTAAGCATTTAGTACAACTTTTCGTCCTGCTATTCGCTATGTTTTGAGGAAGAGCGTTTCTAAAAGTTGAAAGCAGTAATATTTCTTCGCCAGGCCAATTTCGCTATCTATAATCTATAATTTTATAATAAAATATTGTATTCATTTAGTTGTACCTAAGCTTTGAAAGGTCGAGGCCATTGGCTGATGTGTAGTCGTTAATTTCTTAGAATAAATTGTTTAAAAAAACAAACCATTGAAATGGGAATAACATGAAAATGTATGAGAATAAATTTTCTTTTAGAACAAGAACATGAAGATTTAAAATGTAAATACCGCTATCCAAACTGTTAAATGTGCTTTTATTTGACACATTTATAACAAGGTGTTGTCATAATTCATCGATTGAAGGCTTGTGAAAATCAATGCTGAATTTATTATGAAGGGATGGTTTTAAAATGGCAACATTTGTAAAATAGTTAGTTATAAAAAGGTAATTATTAATAATATAAAAAACTAAAATGAAATGAACTTTTGTGTTTCTTAATAAATCAAAGAGTTTTTAAGAAACCTTATGAACAATCAAGAAGCTTCTAAAGAAACCTTTTAAACATAAAAGGACAACAGAATGGTACAATAAAATTCCATGAACTAAGATTAAGAATCAGAAAAAAATTAAAAAACATACCCAAATATATACCTACACTGAAAATTATAGAACCCCATGCTCTCTCGCCTGTAGACAAAAAGCAGCCTAATTTTATATGTGATCAAATGAAGACATAGCTGAAGCTGTATAATTACATGTTGTATTTCTGTATATAAATGCGAACATTAATTAATTACCTAAATAAATTAAAATTATTAATTTAAATATCTAAGAGTTGTGTGTAATTATTTACCAATAAAAGATCTCAATAAACTAAAAGTTATCAAAGGAAGAAGAAACATAACAATATACATGATCACGTTATGGGACTTGGGCACCTGGTGTCTATTATAGTAGGAGCAAAAAGCCTTTCGGAACTTCTCTATAAGCTATTGCACTACATACGCATAAACAAAAACAATACTAAAGTAAACAATGGTAGCATTGTGCACGCAGTGTGTAGTCTTAATACACAAAATTTATTATTTTGTGAACACATATTCAAACTTCAACACCTTCGACAATATCAAACTAACAACAATTGTTTGATTTAATTACACTTCATCCTTGGTCGCTTTGATTCAAGTATATCCATTTTTTTAATAATTAAATATTTTGTGTCATGGAAACGTATGCATACAGCTAAAGGGTACTACAATATTTCCAAAATTTCCAAAAAATCTAAACGAACTTGTTAACTTTATTTTAATAGCTGCAAAATTAACTTCTGAGATGATAATGGTGAAGCAATCGTTATGTAAGTTAGTAAAAGTCCTGGAGCATTCAAAGATGCTATCTAAAGTGTGTGGATAGTTTAATTGATACAAGATACAACAGCTAAGATATTTTGTTCTAAAACTAAATAATTAAGTAACAAGAAATTATTGCTGGTCTTTCATTAATCTTTAATGTTACAGTGTTTTTTGGTTTGGAAAATCATTTGTGAATATCACTTAAAGGATATCATACAGGTGATGCTCTTTTGTGTGGAATGCAAATGGAAGCAGTTAGTAGTAGCTATAAGTGGTAATTAATATCTCAGTATATTAGCAAAGCTCTGCATGGGGACAATGCAGCCATAATGTTATATAGCTTATTGAATAATACTGATACTTTATATTTTTGAGTTTTGGGTTATCGAAATTATTCCTATAAATAAATTCATTCATTCAACTTCTTCTTATTGGGCTATTAAGCTCTAAGAAATGTCTTTCCTATAAATCTGTAATATCTGTTTAGCTTTATTTGCTCTATAAATTTTAATAGCTTGCTTAGTGTTATGTAATTATCGTGTCATACTTAAGGAAAAAATAATAAAAACCCGGCAACCCTTTTTAGGTGGTATCGAAATTTTAAAATAAATTTTATTTATAAAGTTAAAGTAAAGATATCTATCTTTGATAAGTGCGTATATTTTTCGACGGGGCTTAATTTATTTTTATTTGGGTACGGTTTTACGTCAACCCTGGTCAGGTGCCCTTGTAGGCTAGTAGATAGTGTACTAGCTTGTCAGTATGGGGGTTGTGGGTTCGATTCCCAACGAAGACCTTGGTTTTTTTCACTACAAAAATAAAAATTGACTGTCGGTGGGGCTGCTCAGCGATGAAGGCATAGTCACTGGTCGCTGTGCTGTCTTTATACGGTAGTTTATTTCCGACTATCCTAGAGTACAAGTAGAGTATACTACATTATAAGGAGAACAGTAAAGATGGCGAATAGCCGAAACCGGTTTGTTCACACACCAAATTTGACAAGGGTCGACGTAAAACCGTACCCAAATAAAAATATCTATCTTTCATCATTAACTCAGTTCTGTAATAGCTGGTATTTTAAAATGTAAGGCGCTAAAGTTTAATGGAATTTATTTATTAATGTGATCTTTGATGCAAAGTAGATAATTTTGTATCCGAAAAAGATAACTTATTTAATTGTACACAAGAAAATTTATGTATCGGATTTTTAAACGAGAGGTTTGTTTTTCAAATGTGGCAACACCAACAACATGATAGTTTTGACAATTGAATTTTTGACGTATTCGTAGTAAATGCATTGGCAATTTTTACAATGAGTTCAAATTCGCATGAAAATCGCTTTTAAATAATAAAAATCCACAATGAAAATGATAGTTCTGTTAAAGTTAAATTTCGTAAAATTCGAGATATTTTCAGATAACATAATCGTCCTTCCGAGACCGCTATTAGGAATTTGGTCGTTAAATTTGAGTCTACAAGCTTGATACAGAACTTGCGAACACCAACACATGTTCGACCGGGTCGTTCAAGTAAAAGAACCGCAGCCGTGAACCACAGTTTTGAAGCAAATCCAAATTTGTCAATTTCTCTACGTTCTCAACAATTGGGGTTACTCAAAACCCCAATATATAAATTGTGGGGAATTTAATTATAGTTTAATTTATGTCTTTGTCTATGACTGGAGAAAAATCGATCTTACAAGCATTTTACTCAGTATAACAAAAATCTTTATTGGCTGGATATTGAATAATTTTTTATTTGTATCTGAGTTTTTTATTGTCAAGTTAAAATTTCATTGCTTTCTTTGAACTGAGGCAGGTAGTTTTCGTTTTAATTTAATTATTTTACGTTATTTTGTTTGTTTTTTTTTTTAAATTATATACATTGAGTATAACTTTTGTTTCACCTTAAATATGCAACATGAAGGAAAACTTATTTATCGCTATACAAAAAACGTGTTTATAATAAGCGTTTACCGTTTTAAAGGTTATTTACGTAAGAACATGAATAAATGAGCCACACTAGCACGCATAAATAAACTTATGCTACGAGTTTGGTATGATTAAATATCGTATATAGAATATAAGTTTGTTTGTTTTTCTGTCATCATAAACCACTAAATAAACAACTACAGCAAACATCTGACATACACAAAGTACATGAAATTCTACATGAAATAAATACATGCTTGTGTGTTTTGCTGAGTATTAATTTCTTAAATTTTATCTACATCACTTATAAAATAATTTCTGAATTGAGGTATACTTTTTTGATGAATTATAAACTTGTTTGATCTTTTTATAATTATAATTTGTAATTTCCTATTTAATGATAATTCTTTAGCTGAAATTTGGTATAGGGTTCTGTTTATTTTTTACTGTCCTTAAACCTAGCTGGCAGTGATTTAAGTGATCTCCACACGTTATTGAAGCTTTCGAACTTAAATAGGAATATATAATTGCACCTTTCCTAACTTATGATTGGATTTAATTTTTTGTAGAATTTTTAGGAATATTTTGAAGAAGTTATGCATTTTTATGAAATCCCCATATTATAGCGAGCTCTAATTTATTTCCATTTAGTTTTTTTTTTTTTTAAATTGAATATTAAATATTTAGTTTTTTCTCCTTAATTTTTTTTTTTTTTTTTTGAAAAATGGAACTATGTAAATAATAGTTGATTTTATTGAAGTTGAGGTTTTTGTTGAAATTAATTTTATTTAAATTGGAAAATTGATTAGTGGTAGAATAAATACTTTTAGAAATCATTTTTACTCGAATTGTTTTCTTAGCTAGATAGATATGAAGAATCATGTAGCAGCATGTAGAGATGTGCAAAATGCATGAATGTTGCCACATGATTATTTGCTGGTTATCTGCCTGTTTTATTCCAAAGGCTAAATATAGCCATTAGACGACTGCAATACTTTGTACCCATATAACTAAGCATAATTCCCCCCGGGGGCATATTTTAAGTCTTTATGGATCACACAACTATCTAGACTTGTGTCTTGCGGGGGTAAAAGGGAGCCCAGTCCCCTTCAAGGCTAGTAGGAGCCAACTGAACAATCCACTATATTTCCACGGGAATCAGTAAGGCCCCAGAGTTCCGCTATTTGTCTCTTTAGGTCTGACTGATTATTGTTGTTGGCCCTTTGGGAGTATCGTGGTGGCTGTGTGTTTCGAGACCCTCGTTTGAGTATGTGGGTCGGATCATTCATAATGAACACAATGAACGGTCTAGGTCCAGTGATTATGAATGCCATCGTGCTTTTAATAATATTAAGCTTCATTCGTTCTGTACCAGGAGTTAGATAGTCTCCAACTCTTCAGTGAGGAGTGAAGGCTGCGGCCTACTTCGAGCTTTTGAAGTTGCAAATAGGAGTGATATACGTATCCGAAGGTTATTAAATAACCTAAATTTCATTTATAAGGAAGCGAACAGTAGGAGATGTGCCAAAAGAATCTGCAATCTCTTGACATGAAACTACAATCCATTTTCAAAATGGAAAGAATTGGAGTGATATTGTCTGATTAAATATATATCCTGATGTAACATGGCGTGTTCTTTGTTCGAAATTTAAATTATCAGCTCAAGAACATTTGTACTATGGTCACACACGATTTTGGTGTAATTTGGAAACCTCTTTAAAAGCTACTTGTTATAAATCTTTTTAACTAATTTCACACTGCGTTGCATTTAGAAAACATAAGGGGCTCTAAGTACCCATAATCTTAATTAGACATGGATAACTTCTATTATATTCAATCCGACATCTTTGTTAAATAGCGATGGACGCGTGTGTATTTCTGGGTATCTGAAAATCAAGTGTAGCTATTTAAGCCACCAACAAAGCTACATTATAAATTATAATCTCACTTCTTTTTAGACATGCCAACGATTTGTTCAAGATTTTTTTAATACAAATATGGTGGCAACTCTATTGATTAATTTATTTAAAAATTTACGGACTCATCACTAGGAGACATCACTAGGAACGTATAAAAATAATTTAATTTTTTTGTTAAAAAGGCAATTTGCCTTTAGTCCAACAAAGAATTTTTTTTTTCAGTACTCTCAACATAAATCAATCCAACACTTAATTAAAGTGTTTCTTTGTTGAATTCATCATGGCTAAAAAGTATTAAATTGATACCCCTGTTAATTGCTTGCTCTATTTAAGCCCAACACAAAGATATGTATGAAATTGTTTACAATTAAATCAATCCACCATTGAAAAAGTTTCATAATATCCCAAAGGGCTTTGGTATTATGCACAAATAAGAGATTTTTAAACTCCCACACATATACACACACATATATATAAATGGTTAACTTAACAACCTTGTACAAAGTAGATATCTATGAATATCGATTTAGGACACTATTAAATACTATTCCATATACACGCATGACTAAATGTTCATAAGGGAACATGACATTAAGAATATGACACAGAATATAAAGCTATCGTTCGTACCTTTTCATGTTAAACCTCATTTTCAACCAACACACAAAATTATACTACAAAAAATCTCTTACAGTTTTAATATTGTTAGTTAGATGTTGTGGGTGGTGATCACTACGAAATAAATTTGTATGTATTGTATAGGTAGTGAGAACTCATTGCACAGTAGCTTTAGAAATGTTTAATCTTTAAATAACAAGTGTTTTCATGGGAACCATTTTTAGTGGTAACTTGCAAAATTTCAATCTGAAGAGCAAAAGTTTAAACAAGAATATTGCACCAATAGATATAATAGCCTTTAAATATAAATATTTTAATTTATCTTAGTTTGACAAAAGAAATTTGAAGTTATTTCGGAAATATTTTTAATGTAAAACTTTATAATTAAATTTTTTAAAACACATTCGAAAATAACAAATTCCTAAGAAGTTTTTTTTTGTTTTTTTTTGTTTGTAGACAAACTAGTAGTAAAAGGGGGATTCGATGAGAACCCAGAGTAGCACTGGAAAATTGTCTAATAAAGGCAAGAGTCCCACAATGGGAAAACTAATTAAACCTGAAAAAGCGGTAAGTAAGGTGCTCAATTAATATAAAAAGACCTTAAGCTGGATAACTGTGTTAAGAACAGGTCTTGGATACATCAAGTACCATCTAGTCAAGATGAAAATTGTGGATGATACTTGCAGACTGTGTCTAGAAGAGGCTGAGATAGTGGCGCACTTTGTGTGTGGATTTCCTGCACTGATTGGCATAAAGCTTGGGGCTCTTGGATACAAGGGGATTTTGGAGACAAGCTAGCAACTACTAATAACTATATTGTCGAATAGTAGCTCTATTAATATTCTACTTTTTATATTATGTTTGTATTGATTGGCTTAATATGACTTATTAAAAAATGTATAAAATTCTCATTGTGTCTGCAAAGAACAAATTCAACCAAAATTTCATTCGTCAGAGTGGTTATTCTTATTTAATTTACTAAATTTTTCTATATAAATTTATTTAATGCTACTTTATTAAGAATTTAAGCAATATATTAACACACAGATTCGTAAAACAATTGCTGTTCTTTGGCAATGTACATTCAAAGTTCTTACAAAAATAATGATGCTTGAAAACATTGCTAATAAACGACATAAAAATGCTTCAAATGATTTAATTTAACCTTCTAACAAACGAATATGACTGTTTTTATGTTATTGTGGAACATAATAACATCCATCTTTATTTTATAACTTGTTCATTTATTATTTTAAATATTTTAAAAGTCAGACTACTTTTAATTAGATTATGCTCTTTATTTGGAAAGTAAATAATTTAAATATTATTATTCTCTTTTATGCTTTCAATAGGTTTCAATTAAAGTCTAATAGTATTACGGTGATTTAATTTAATTAGAATTTTTAAATTTTAATAACATTTCCTTTTTACCTTTGAAACAATACAATTTTAATTAAAAAAAGTTTTAACAATACAAATAATCTTTTCCTACCGCACTAACTTCGAAACTTCGATTGTTTGGTTTTTCAAATAAGGTATAGACTAATTTCTTTCAAATCGTTTTTTTTTGTTATTTCATTATTTAGGTTTCTTAGGTTGAATAACAAAAATGTTATTGCCTTTTTGTCTCGTTAAAAGGGTTTTAGTTATCTAGAATATGATAAAAATAACTGAACGAAAAACAAATTTGACACGTTGTTTTAATGTAATTACTGAAAGTTGGTTATGTGCATGTGTAAACAGACATAATACAGGCACCCAAACCCCATCTGGCTGGTGTATTACGACAAAAAGGTCAGTTAATTATTTTTAAAATTTTCATGAATCGTATGTTTTTACGTAATGGCCAATGTGACTTACATAACAATTTTCTTTGCATTATTATTAGGGTGGTTCACTATATATTGGTTAATTTCAATATCTTTTCTCTAATGGTAAATTTCGTTATTATTAAAGGAATATTTGTTGGTGCCAATTTTGTAGTAATGATAATCTGAGGCTCATTTTTATGTCGGCGATTCAGCCAAGAAATTAAATTGCAAGCATTTCACAAAAGAAAAATCATATTCGCAAAAAAATATTTGTCATTTATAATAAATCGTTTATGCAACGAACCACCTGCCATTACAAAATATAAGATGACTGTGGCTGTACATCAAATTTTCCCATTTAGATGATTGTCGAAACTTGTTACCGTTTTCTAATCGAGTATTTAAGAATTGACTGCATAAGTCGCAAAATTAAGCACAGAGGAACTTTTTTAATGTACATAGTTATATCACGATGAAGGTAAAAGGCGGGAGTCTACCGTTGACTATGCCGAATGCATTTTATCGTTGCATAAGAAAAATTTAAAATCGTGTTTATGCTCTAACAAAGTTTTGTAGGACTTTTTGTGTTCTATTCTAAACATAAAGTATTTCTTGTGTTTAAATCGAAAAAACAAAAAAATTAAGAAACACGTCTTCTCCATTTTCTGTTGTTTATCGTGAAGATGCCAACCAATGATTTGGCAAAATATTAAAAAATAATATAAAATAAAGTTTAACATTTTTTATAAAATAAAGAAAGACCTATTGGTTTTTATAAGAAAACCTATACGCGCAAGACAACAACAATTATCTTAAGATAAATTCAATAAAGAAAATTTTAACAGTGAAAAAAACAAAAAAAAAATACACACAGACCAACAGGCGCCTATACATAACAGCAACAAAATGTGATACAAAGGAAGTACAAAATTCTTTATTTTTCTAGACCTCTAGCGGACAGATATAAAAGACAGCATCTGAGTGGTAAGTTGTTAGTTAAAGCATAAACCTCGTGAAGCAAAAACTTGCATCTTTAGTAAAATGTTCTGTAGTGTCAATGTACAAATTTTATCTTTCATGTAGTTAAAGTAAATAAACTTGTAATTAATAGTATAAACTCAGTAACAACAAAATGTTTATAACAATATTTTCTTTTATAACTTAACTTACGGCTCGGCCTGTATTTGTCTCTATTATCTCTTGCTTAATAAAAGTTCGTCATCAATAAACTTACAATCAAGTCAACGCGACAAGTGATAAACTGCAATGCAAGATCTCTTCTGTAATTTTCCTTCTTAGCTAAAGTTTCCGCCTGCTTATTTTTCGTTAAACAAAAATATATTTAATATTCAACGATTAAACATTTATTAGGCGCAGAAGCTATTATCCGCGTAGCAAAAATTACTCTTCTTTCTTGCCTTGCTGGGAATTAGCTGATCATATTTTGCTTAATACACAATTTCTTTAATACAGCAATCAACTTTTCTCCATTTTTCCTATACATCCATTATAAGTCCATATTTTTAGCGAACAATAACAACATAAGATTTTCCATAACGGCATGCTTGTTATGAATATGTAGAGCGTTAATATCTATCAAATTAGGAAACTAATTTAGGTCAGAATAATTTAATTAGATAACGATAACAATATTGTTACTTTTTGACTAAACAATTGCTTAATTCATAAATCTTCTTTTCTTTTTTGCTCTCTCCTATTTCGTATATAGAAAATTAAATATAAAATTTACAATTCAACTTAATATTCGCTTCAAGCTAATTTATTTAATAACTTTATTAAGAAGTATTTGATATTTATAGTTTAATTGCTTTGCTGTCGAAAAATCACTTGTAAATAATGCCACTTTATACACTCTGCATTTGACATCAATTAATATGCAAAAGTTTTATTTGAAATTTATTCTTAAATTGATGTTTTTATATATGTAAATCTTTATAAAGGGGTTTCTGTAATAAATTTATGTTTCTGATAGTTTATTCACCCGAAGCACTTGCTGAATTTTAAAACAAATTTTAAATTTTCTTTTAATGTAAATAACAACAGTTTATCCTTTCGAGAAAATTTGTTATAGGCTAATATTGTTAAGATATTTAAAATTTGTACTTTTTTTGTCTTGTGTTAATCTAATTTCGTATACACATTTTAGTACTCAAATGCTTTCGTTTATCTTGTAGCAAATTGTTTACGTTTTTGTTGCTCAAGATTCTGTAATGACCAGTTTGGCTGCCATTGCAGTGCAGTTTGTTATATTTTCTAACTATTTTTTAATACATTATTTTGAGTAACTTAATATTTTTTCAGTTTATCTTAGCTTCATTATATCATGTCATTGTGTTACGCTACTTACGAGTTTTTTACGTTTTTATGCTTTTAGCATTTACTGTTATTAATCCAAAGACTTTGACCTTCCTTTTTTAATTAGCCAAATGAACTGTTTTCAACAGGGAAAGCACACAAACTCCTCCATATAGTCAGGTTCACATAATAAAGTTACAATGTTATTTGGATTCGAATTCATATGTCATTAGTTTTGGCAATAAAACTTCTTCACTATTCCGTATATAATGTGTAAAGGTATAACCATATTTTTTTCGCTACAATATATGTACATCTGCTATAGCTCGATATCTCTTTTATAGCAACAGGCAGTATGGAACCCTTTGTGCAATCTATAGTTCCAACGAATTATGCGAAGCTCTCGGTTTTTTGCTAACAAAGACGTTTTGATGATTTTTGTAACAATATCAGAAATGTTAATGTTATCGTTATTAATTTAAAAAAAGTCTCAAATTTGCTGCAAAATGTGCAACTCAAAGTCAGAGTTGGAAGAAGAAATTATACAATATACTTTAAAAATAATAAAGCACGAAACAGCTTAAATAAATAAAATAATCGAGAAAAAATGTTTTTCGGTGCAAATGCCTTTTGGAGCCGGATGCAAAAATAACCAAAAACAGGAATTGAAAATTTAGCTGTTTATTATTAAGAACAAATGCTGGCTTAATGCTTTTTAAAACTAAAAAATCTTGATATTGAAAATTCTTTTTGATTTCAATTCTACGAAACTATGTGCTACAAATGGAACTGGATAAGAATAGAGAGGGGGTAGTGGTAGGAGGCGAAGCTTGATACTGAAGCTTCCTTCCCCCTTTTCGACTCCATTGCTCCCCAATAACTTTTCTCTAATTAAGTTTCCTCCTGGCTAGTCTCTTATTCACCACAGAGCTTCTTATTATTGCCAATATTTCTTTCGTGTTAAGGTTTTCCATTACACATACAAAACAAACATAATTTCAGACGGTACTGAACATTCACAGCCAATGTATGCAACCGTCTCGGTATCCTTCAGGTAAAATTTTAAAATATTTTTTTTTTTGATTAAATAATTATTAATCTTAGTAGCGGTCTTTTTTAAATAAATTTAACACTATATTTTTTAATATTTCCTGAAGAGAAGCTTTCCACAGGAAAGCGAAATATTGAAAAAATATAGTGTTAAATTTATTTAAAAAAGAGCGCTACTAAGATTAATAATTATTTATTTAAAAAAAGAGGTCGAATAAAAATAATAATCAAATTCTTTTTTGATTTTTATTTTGGAAAGAAGTCTCCATGCCTTGTTATGGTTGCTATTCAAAAATAGAATAGAAGATTGTCTGCTGCTGCAGATATATAGGTGGAGCTTCAGAAAGTGTTCTCAAATGTTGTAAGCTAGTCTAGCCTCAAATAGATAGTTCCGCAGCGATCCGCGTATCAGTTAAAATATTTATTTTCGTTTTGTTTAATAAGATCACATTATTCCTCAATGACTTTGGGTAATCGATTAGTCATTTTTGGCCACCATTCTCTTACTGAGTCTTGTCCTGTAAGTTGCACAGTTATTTGCCACAGAGCCTCAAGCTTATGCGATTTTTATTTAAAAAAAATTTTACATAAGCGCAATTTTATTTCGTGCTTGATTCCTTTAAATAAATATTTCATGATATTCTCATAAAATATTTATTACAAAAATTTTTATTAGAAATAAACATTTTATGATATTTTCATAAAACATTTATCCAAATAAAAATAAAAAATAAATTTGAAATGTATTGTAATGGGGGAGAGCATATCCATATTGCAATTTCACTATTGCTCACATAGCTCATCAGTGAATTTTACCCCAATATTGTATTGAAAAAACCTAAGAGTCTTATATCCAAAGCCAAACTGATTTTATGAGAATTTTTCAATCGAGTCCAAATGTATGACCGACCCTCACTACCTTTGGAGTGCCTATCAACCCATGCTAGTGGCATACCCCCTGGAACTCCCCTGAGGGGGTTTCCCATTCAAACGTTTAAAAAAATCAACATTTTTGGTACTTTACATGAAAAAATCAGCGAAATGGCTATGTTTCTTCTTTATTTTTATTTATTTATTTATAATTATATTTATTTATATATTTTTAATAAGTCAGAACAAATATAAATGAAAAAATTAAATTAACTTAGTTATAGAAAAGAAACTAAAAAAAAATTATTGTTTGAAGTCTTTTTTTCTTTTAAGTCTGGGCAATTTCGCACCGCTCTCTAATGTCGTCGCCATAACAGCCTCTACATTTTCCGGTATCAGTGGTTTGGAAACGCTAGCTAGCAATTGAACGTGTCATTCCGTTCCTTGTATGTGTGATGGAATTTTTGGATCATTAAACGTTGTTTATTTAAATATTATTTCAATGCGTCGTACGGAATACTTCACGTGAATGGTGGTTCAAATACGTGCAACTTGTGCAACTAAAGTTTAAATCCGGTTTTTTATAAGCTGTAAGTTGCGTTGAGTCGTCAACATCGGTTCGATAGCATAGAATTATATTGATAGCACATTTGCACTTTTCTTTGCTATCATCAAACAACATTGATAACAATATATTTTCCGAAAGCGCATAATATGAATTATCTGTAATTACTTGATTGACAATTTTGCGTAAACGAGGTTCTAGAAATCGTGACCAAGTAATGAACTTGAAAAATAATGCACTACCGTACACGACAGAGCTGTAGTACTTGATACTGAAGTACATTGGCACATAAAATTTAATTATAAATTCAACTAGAATTCTTAAATTTGCGTCTGGATTTTCCGTTGTCACATATAATCGTAATAATCTAGCGGCCTTGCTGAGCTAGCGAAAATGTACAATTTTCCATGGTTTGATGTTAGCCAGATCCAGCGAAACCACGCTGCTAGAAATTGCATGGGCCATATCGTATAAGTACTCCGAATCGGTGGAAAATTCAATTTTTTCTGCAGCAGGGGGCATGTTTTTCAACTCAATTTTCTGGAAGCTGTCCACCACCTGAAAATATATAATAATAAAATAATTAAAAACGGTTGACAATTATAATAAATGCGTGATAGCAATAACTTATCGGAAGAGTTTCACAAGTTTCGATTTGACGGCTCAGTTTTCCGCTTGCCGATCTTGGTCCAGTGCTGGTTGATTTATCCAAAGCTTCAAACAAATGCCGCAACGGTAGTTCGTTGAAGTGTAGAAGGCAAACGAACCAATGCAATGGACTTTTTAACAGCAATTCGAATCGTCGTATAATACCATCGTGTGGGCCAGTTTTTGTTGGCTCACCGTCAGTGCATATTCCAATTAATGCATCCAGTGATTTTTTTTATCTTTGAAAAAATCTTTTAATTTGGTTGTTTTGTATTCAGCGGTTTCATGTTCCAGTCTTGCGTAACCAATAATTTCAGAATTGGATTCTCTCAAAATAACAAGATTCTTTTACCATAACAAGGTTCTTTTACCATCCAAGTATGACACTTCTCATCAATTTTAGCTCTCGTTAAAGTAACATCCTTTCTGCCATCGAATGAAAACGCTAACAAATTAGTAGCATCTAACCGTTTGCGACGCACTTTTTGTCTGCATTTCTCTTTTTCTCTGCGAACTTTCGATTTATCAATGATGAGAGGTTTGCCACGCTTGTCTTTCATTTCAAAATCTTGGAAAAGACCTGTTGCCAATGCTGATGCTACTCTATCAGGCAAACCAAATCTGTCACATATCAAGGCAAAGTTAAAGCAATCGTATCTTTCTTTCTATTGTATTGTGATCTTTCTGTGTATTGTGATCTTTCGCCTCTATCCATATCTTCTTGAACCGATGGCGGTGCGTATGTTGAATCATCGGGATATTGGTATGTTGGCATTGATGACATAGACGTTACTCCTTGCTCTTCTATTTCCATCACGAATGCATCCACTGTAAGTCTTTTCTAATTATGTTGATCGTGCAGAAAATCTTAGAGGCGTTCTGGAACCAAGACGCATGCACATGGAGCTGTCTTCAAATCGCATTTGCATGTTCCAATGTAAAAAATTGTTTCAAGAGATTTAACATACTCTGGAAATTGTTGTTTTAGGTTTTTTCTCTTGGTTTGGTCTTGATATTTGTCAAGTAATCTATTCAATTTTTTAAATACACTTTTTTTCTGCATTATTTCCATACCAAGTTTTTCCTAAATTCCAACCAACTTATTTTGTACTTGAATAGTGAATGATGTATAGGAAAACTTTGTTTGTTCTATTTTAGCACTTTCGCTTAAGTAATAATAATGTCTCAAGATATCCAGATGGGTTGGTAAATAAAGATCAGTCAAATCACTAGACATACCAAAAACAGTAACATCATGCCTGGATATATGACTCATTGGGTTTTCGATAGTTCTTGATGTTGTTATTGCTTCATCTTGCGTTGTAGAGGATGGTGGATTCATTGTAAACTTTTTGATTTTTTTTGCCACCCCACAAATCGACTGGGCCTAATATATATATATATATTAAACAGCATTAACTTAAATGTACAAAAAACGTCGAAGAAAAATGCAGAACAAAGATTTATTTCATCATAGTAATATTTCTCTACCGTATCAATATAAGAATTATTATATTCCTCAAAGTTCGTATTCGTAGAGATCCAAGAATAGTATTGATTAAAAATAAAATATCTTTCTTAACCTACCTAACTTCCACCTTCTAAATAACTTTTATCCATTATGTTTGGGCTAACCAACAATTAGTCTTCTAATTAAAAGCAAATATTTGTATCGTGACAGAATTTCTTGATATTTTATACAAATATTAATAGTAACTAATTTATTATTAGATTTAAATACCCAAAAGTAGATTATTATACATTATTTGGCAATATATTTCGCTATGGCATAAGTTGTAATTAATTTAGATTATAATAAGTATCAATATATTAATTCTCTTTTATTGTTTAGTTATTTTTAATGTCACGTAACAGTCACATGATATTTTACGTGATTATATACAAACAAACATAATGTCTTCCTTAAAATATTTCTTTTTTTTTGTTATATTTTGCATTAACTTGTTGACGACATACAATGTTTGTAGATAACACATTCCTTTGAGTATTAAAGTGGAAGCCGCTATATCAGGAATAAAACTAACGTATAAAAGAAGACGCATTTTCCATTTATATATTACTCTGATGATTGCATGCAAAAATGGTGGAAAATGTAAAGAAATAATATTACAGAGTTCTAGACAGAAAATAAATAAAAAAAGCACAAAACAATAGAACAAAATAACTTCATTAAAAACATTTTATTCTATTTGCGCTGCACAGTGGCCCCCACTCAATCGCAATAATTTTTTGCCAGTATTTTAATAGATGGCTAAACGAAAGAAACATGATTGTGTTAACTATAATATAATAGCAACGTATTGTGTTTAAATTACATGGTGGCATCCAAAATATACTATTTTTTATATGTTAAAAAATCTTATTAGATGTGTTACCTATAATGAAATATTTTAAGCACAGCGTGGTCTTAAATGATGCTGTATTATACTTAATTTGTTTGTGGACTTGTGGCTTAGAAAGAAAAAGATAAGGTAAACTGTTTTGTTAGATTAAATAAAATAAGATTGAGTAAAATTTTCGTTTTATTTTCTGTTTTCAAGTTTAGGACGATCTTGTTTTATTTGATATTTTGCAAATAAATTGATTAAGTGCGAGTGGCGCGCACGTACGTAGGGCTCCGCAACACCGTTTGCTATTCTCTTAGATGTTAGGTGATGTTAAAATTAATTAATTTTTATATTGTGTGCCAACGTAGTTACTACTGGAATACCCTTCATTTAGTTTTATTTAATCATTTAACTTACCGTTATTATAACAGACATAGCAATATGTACACGGCCGTTTATAAAGGCTAATACGTCGCTATAATAACTTATATTACCTATGATTTATTTTTAATTTGTTGTATTTATTCTTATAACGGATAAGTCCAAATATGACATCCTTTATGTAAAATTGCTGTTCACACGTTGATGCTATAAGGAACATATTTCTACAAGTTGCGGTCAAATTATATATATAAAATTCGCATTACTTTCTGAACTCCTTTCATTTTTAGTTTCTGGTTTCAAGACTCTACCTGTAAAATTTTCAAAGATAGCGAGCTATGTCGGCAGGTCAGTTATACACATATTGTAGCGAAAATGAAAGTGTTAGGTTTTAATAATCAGAGTAGGCAAAAGTAAGAAACATGTCGTTTGTTGTACACGCAATTCACCGGGTTGACAATTGGAGTGCTGTGTTTGGTTTAAAACTATTCTGAAAACCCCCACTGTGCACTGATACAAAAAGCAAAAACGAAATGTGAAATAGAAAGTAAAAAAATATATATACAAAAAAAAAATAATACAAAATAAACACGTTTCTTAACTCTGTGGTTTAATATTTCTCCTTGCGAATTTGTGTGATTGTATTTCCACGCGAATCTACCAACGGTTTTAAAGTAGAGGATGTGCTTGTTTAGCTTCATTTGTACTTGCGCGTGCATTTTTTGTGGCAAATCTCGCAAACCAAAGTTGAATAAAATTTAATAAACGGAAATGCATACAAAATTGTATGAATGTTAAAAAAAAATAAAACTTATTTAAATAAATAAAAAATACAATGACAATGAATAAATGTTTTACAAGAAAGGAAAGAAAGAAAGAGCTCATGTCTTAACTAAACTTGTTAATACAGTGGTTCGCTAATGAAAAATATTTTGACTTATTTTTGAGAAAAAATAGAAAAAATAATGCAAGAAAATGTTCGTTCTTTGTTGACAACAATTAATAATTAAATTTACGTTATACGCGGCCAACCCGAAATACAGAAAGAAATATGAATAATTTCTACTTTAACAAGTATTTGTTTGAAGTTATTTCTTACTGCTTACTTGAGTATTTGAAATGGATAATTTGTGAAAAAAACAAATAATTTCGTGCCAAGAAAATATTAAGAAAAAGCAATTATTTGAATTTTTAAAATAAAATCATTTTTTCTGCATGATACCACTGTGTACTTTGATAACGTTTACAATTTTTCCCGCACAAAAAATTTAAAACTTTACATATGCTTGCAGATAATATGTAAAGTTTTGCTTCTTTACAACTAAACAATTGAGTTAGATTGTACCGTATATATATGAAAATAAGAAATTAAATACAAAAGGTTTTTTTAAGATTATTTCACTATTTTCTTTGTTTAGTAATTGGCAAAATACACAAATCAAACTTGTGTATCTTGCAACTGCTATAGTCAAATTGACAATAATATTTGCAGGCTTTGGTATAGATATAGTCCCGGAGTCGCGTTTATAATTTTTCAAAAACATTCAAGTTTATGCAACTTTATTCATTCAAAGTAAATGATGAGTTTAACTTACATAAAATTTCAGTATATTGTGGCATGATATGAAGTTTTACGTGGTTGAAAAATTTTAAATTCTTCCGTAAATTATGATCCTGATGGTGTTCCCAGCTGTATATTAAATAATTGTACTGAAAGCTTATCAACTCCGTTGGGCAGCTAAAACATGTATATTTTCTTAAATTTTGGAGAAATCATATATTATTTCACTTTTTAAATCTGGTAGCACGTCCGGCATTTTAAATTATAGAGAAATTGCAAAGCTGAATAGAAACCAAAGTTCTTGGAAAAACTTATATTGGATTATTTCTGCTATCACACATCCTCAGTTTTGTCGCCTTATCAAAATGGATTCTGTAAAAACGTTTTTACCATTACCAACTTTTTGGATTTTAATACAATAATGAATCAGGGTTTCGTGAAGTAAACTGATGCTGTTTACAGGACAAAGTTAATTATAAAATTATTTTGCATAAATTGAGGCTGATGGGCTGAGGCTGAATGCCCTTAAATTGATTTCATCATATCGGTTTGATCGGATACAACATTTGCTATCTAAAAACAACAGCTCGATAGATATCTCAATTTGTTCTGAAGTACTCGAATTCAGTCATCTTTGGGCCAATTTTATTTTCGATTATAATTAATGATCTCTCAAACGTTATTCAATTCTCCAACATTCTGATGTATCCAGATGATGTCAAAATTTTCATCAATATGTTAAGCTACCGGATCAGTCATTTTTTCAATCTGATTTGAATAGCTTTTAAAGTTGGTGCTATATAAACTTATTGAAATTAAATCTACTGGAATGCAAGGATATTTGTTTCGCGAGAAAAAACTGTATGATAGTCACTACCTTTTAGGGAAACATCAGTTGTAATTGATGGATAACATCTTGGATTTGGAAATTTACATGGACACCAAAATAACTTTTATATCTCTATTCACATATCGGTTAATAAAGCTAGAGCTATACTTGCGTTCATTAAAACGTGGCTACTGATCCGTACATAACAAAACAGTTATACACATCACTTGTGAGACCAGTTTGGAAATATGGTACAGTAAAATGGGACCCACAATATAATATGCATAGTAGCCATGTCGATTCTGTTCAGAATCAATTTATAATTTTCTGCTTACAAAGTTTTATATGACAGTTTAATTAATTAATTATAAATTTTTTTGTTTATCCTAAAGATGCCAACCAATGGTTTGGCGAAATATTGCAATAAAATAAAAAATGAAGTTTAAAAATTTTTTATAAAATAAAGACCTAGTGCTTAATAATAAAAAAACTAATAATTACATATTAAAAAGGTCAAATAACTATAATTATTTTATTTAATAAGTTTAAGAAAAAGATAAAATGTGATATAGTATGTGGCTTTGTGTGGCGGATTTATTTGAAATTTTTACCTACAACAAAAATATTTTCCTGTTCGTAATATTAGATTAAGATTATGAACTATTATGCAGAAAAACTGTAAAAACTCTAATTATTAATATCTAGTTTGTTGCAGATCCATTGTTGTTTGGGAAATAAATGCCATTAATGTTTTATAAAGTTTTTGCATTTTATATAAAAATGAAATAAATGTTATTTTAATTTTTAGTATTTTGCCACAGCATTGGGTGGTGTTTAGACAATTTCTTTTTTAATTAAATTGTTAAAGATTGCTGAAGTTGCCACTCAATGGAGAAAATAAAAATAGATATTTAATTTTTATTTAAAGACCTTGAGCTTGAAAAAATTATTTATAAAATATTAAAAAGTTCAATTAACTAAAATTGTTTATTTATTTATTATTTGCTGCTAATATTGTCAGCATATGTTGTAATTAATATTCGTTGGAGTTTACAACTGTAAACACATTCTTCTTAAGGATAATGGGCTTTCATTGTAGTTGGTTGATTATTCCTATTATTGTTATTATTTTTAAATAAGGATTTCTAAATTAAGATTAAATTTTTTTTATTTAAAAAGCTGTATTATTTATGAAAAACTATAATTCTTAATGAATTGAAACAAATATTATTTTTAGTTTATTTTTTAAATCCTTAAACTTATAAGGAATTTATTTATAAACTTAAATAAAATTCAAGCAGCTACAAATTTTAAGGGTTCTTTTCTATTATTTTTACAATATCTAGTCGAAGGTAACCAACATCACATTTCGTTTACTTTATTTACATTTCAGAGCAATTTCTAATTTAAAGTAAAAGAAAGAAAAACAACAAGGACTAAACTTGAATAGAAAACTTGGACAATGAAACTAAAAACCTCTATTTGAAATACAATTTCAGTAAATTGCTGCTGAGAAACGAAAAATATGACAATAGATTTTGTAGTACTACAAACTAACTGTAACTGGTATAAAGTAAAATGAAAAGTAAAATGTAAGGCAGTATAGCAAAAAACCTTTTAAAATTCTTGAATTTGATAACCTAATAATGAATGGAAAAAGAGAAATTATTTAAAAGAAAATAAAACTAAAAACCCTTAAATTAAAATGTAATAAATAAATTTTTTGTAGAATACATAGGTTTTTCTTTTTAGTTTTGCACTAACAAAATCATATTTGTACTTTCTTGTTTTTTTTTTTTGTTGCATTTTTCTTAATAGATGACACTTGAATTTCTTGTTACCTAGTTCCGAATATTGTCTTCTCAATTGCGTGCAAAGTGCATTCTTGTCGAAATATTTTTCTTTCCGTTCCCAAACTGATGATGATGATGATGTCGACAAAGATGATGCTACTGCTGCCAAGGCAGAAAAAAAAAAATTAAAATAAAGTGAAATAAAAACGTAAAATTGACGTAAAGTCTCAAAGTGCGGCAGTAATAATTTCCCATTATCATCTTGTACCAGTTTGCTTAAAAGCTTTTTAACAACATGGTTAATTGAATTTCGGAGGCCAGTAAGTCAAACGATGAACGCACTTATGATTTTTGTTTATTAAGTTTTGAGAAAAATGTGTCAGCATAATATTTAAAAAGAACAAAAAAGAACGACAAGTTTTATTTATTTGAAAACGTTTACTGAGGTGTAATTTTGTTATTAAATTTTTCAAATTAAATAAAAGCGCCATCGCAATGAATATACAATATTTAGTATCAGTAAATAAAAAAAGGAAATTATAACTAATTTTTTTCTTGCTTATTGTTACCTGCATTGTATGTGTCTATTCTAGGCATGGATAATACTTCATCGGCTTTTTCTACTAAAAGGCCATATTTTAAATACAGCAGAAACAATTTTTGATATCGAATGAACAGCTTTGGAAATAAAATAGTTATTTTTAGATCGCAGAGATAGCGTCACCTATAGTTTGACATTGTGAAATAATATATTTAAAGTGAGCTGTGAGAGTGGGTGTAGATACGCTCCTTGGCTGTATCTCCTGCTTTTTTTTGTTAATGTGTATAATTAGGCATATTTTATAGACTACACCGTCCATAATTTTTCAGATGATAATACATACTTTTTTAAATGAAAGGCGCCCCTTTTGTGCCTTTCCAAATATTTTTTTTCATAATAGCTCTTCTCAGCTTATATAATAATAGACAAACCGTCATAGCGTCTTTAAAATTTTGCATCAATTTCATAGTGAGTGTGTTGCGTTGTTACTCCGCAGCAATTTTCATCTTTATACTATTAATCCTTACAGAATTTGAATGTTTTTTTAAATTCTAATGGCGATTGTTATATTATTAATAGGTTGCCATATCAATATTAGAAAAAATGTTATATAATCTATAATCTAAAAAGTATTAGACATTAACTTAGAGGCAAATATTTCAAAAATGTTACTTAAGTATAATTTGTATTCTTCAACTTTCAGCCCGCTTTATTGCGAAATTCTGTAAGAAAACTATTTCATATAGAAATATTAAAGTCTTTAATAAATATCTTTTTTCTTTTTAACGAACTTTTTTATATATTTTTTCTTCTCGATATTTCGCTTTCCTTTGGAAAGCTTCTTCAGGAAAAAATTTCCAAAGGAAAGCGAAATATCGAGAAGAAAAAATATATAAAAAAGTTCGTTAAAAAGAAAAAAGATATTTATTAAAGATAAATAAAAAAGATCGTTTAAAAAAACTATAGATATATTAAAGTTTTATTAATATATATGAATTAATAAACAAGAACATGTGTTACTTCTCTCTTCATTGAAGATCAAATCCCAAAAACTCCTCTATGATGAAATACTTTGGTGAAAGGATGAAAAATTTTTTTTGCGTTTGCACAAATTTCATCCATGTACCTTTTTTCAGAAGAAATTTTGTAAGTATAAAAAAACATTAATTTAATTATTCACCGGATATATCGTTTTTAATTTGAAAAAAAATGTTGAATAAAGAAGAGTTATTGATGTTCAAAAACTAGTCATTTTTATATCATTCATGATTATACAATGTTTGCTGTTAATCAATTTTTGCTTTTAAAATTCTTTCAATTAAATACCAAGTTTTTTGTTTTGGAAATGACAACACTGCTTACGATTGTAAAAGTTACATTAAGCATTGTTCTGCAACTTTTTAGAGTTGGCAATCTGATTAATCTTAGCCTGCAACGATATTAGGAAGATAAACTCCAGATAGCCATGTTAAACCTCGTAAGCAGAAAATTAGAAAAATCTTTCTTAACCTATTCGACAAGGCTACTATGCATATTATAATATTGTGGTTCCTACTTTACTGAACCATATTCCAAAATTAGCATCACAAGTGATGTGTATAACAGTTTTGCTCAGTAAGGATCAGAGAAATCTTTTGCCCAACTATTAATGATTGCAAGTACATTTCTAGCCTTATTAACGGTCATCTGAAGATATAAAAGTTAATTTAGTGTCCATCCGAATTTCAAGTAGTTATCCACCAATTGCAATTTTTTTTCTCGAGAAACAAATATTTGCATTTCATTAGGTTAAATGTCATTAAGTTTATATCGCACCAACTTTGAAATCTATTCAAGTCAGATTGAAACAATGACTGATTCGATAGGTAAGTATGTCTGAGAATTGAAAAATGTTCGAGAGATCATTAATAAAAAAGGGAAATAAAATTGGTCCAAGATGGCTTGGGGCAAACCAGATAAAACTGAGATATCTCTCAAGACGTTGTTTTGTTGCTTTTAGTGCAGTCCTCTTAAGGGCATTCGTAGTGAAACCCGGCAAGCAAAGGAAGTTTATGATTAACTTTGTCGAATGCTTTACTAATTATTGTAGTAAAATGGAATTAGTTGGTAATAGTTGAACAGTTTTTAGGGAGACCATTTTGATAAGGTGACAAAGGCGGTGGAAAAAATAATGCAATAAAAATTTTTCGAAGAGCTTTGGTTAATATGCTCAGCAATGTAATTCCTCTGTGATTTGAAATGTCGGACTTGCTACTAGATTTAAAAAGTGAAATAATATATGATTTTCTCGGAAATTTAGACAAATATCCATATTTTACATAAATATTGTACAAAGCTGACAATGGAGTTGATAAGCTTTCAGCACAAATAATTAATATACACCTAGGAACACCATCAGGTCCATGATTTACGGAAGATTTTAGAATTTTTAAACCACGTCAGCACAAATAGGCAACAGTGAATATGGATATTCAGGGGTCTTGCGCTTTTTAGCTTTAGAATATGTTGAGGCCAAAAATCGGCAAATAAGTTACTAATGTCATAGAATTTCTTTTACAATTTTAAATTGAAAGAACAACTTGGGATTACGTTTAAAACTGTATAAATAATTTTGGTACAATAAAAAGTTAAGTTTGTTGTACTTAGCACGACAGATAGAATAGTTTCCGTAATCAGTAAGTGATGCAGATTTTGTGTATATCTTACAGAGCTTATTCTTTTTATTCTTGAATTTAGTTAATTGTTTTTTTTTTCCACGGTGGTCCAGGTTTTTATTTGGAAGTAAAGTTATCCATTGCAGTTTTTATGCCGTAGTAAAATTTGGCAAAGTTTGCAAAACCATAACATATTACGTGGCATAGTCTGAAATCACGTTTCTAAAATTTCGTTTGAAATTTACATGATTACGTTTCTAATATTTTTCACTTATGCTGAAAGCCCTAATATATATGTGTTAGAAATATGAGGCCTCTTATTCCTCAGTCTTATAATATTCCAATACGATTGTCTAGGCCTTAAAGACAAAACATAATTGTTTTGTTAAATTTTTTTGTTTTGACGTTAATGCTTATTTTCCAAAACCGGTTCTTGTTTCGTTGATTGTGATTATTAAAGCTTTATTTTTTGGTGATGATATATTTTTAATGCAAAAGATAGTCATAGTAAACGAAATTTCTTTTTATTAAATATGCATTAAAGCATCGAAAAAGTTACGAAATCAAACAAACAACCTCGTAGTATAATCCCGGAATGGTTTTGAAAACATAAGACATTACCAATTCATAATGGGCAACGCAGGCTTTTCTGCATTCGAACACTATCAAAATTAAGTGGTTTGCTTCGTAAGCAGTTAGATTTTGGGGAATGAATTTAAACACCGGAAAAAATATCTACTTAGATTGCAGTACATGTAGAAACACTATGTACTAATAATTTAACAATAAAACACAATCTTGATTAAAAACTTTAATAAACATTTTACAGCAGTTTATTTATTCATTAAACTATTTTCATCTTACATTGAACGATTGAATGTATAGGATAATTAAAAATAATGCAAATATAATCTGATTTATTGTTAAAAAATAACAAAAAAATGTATTGCTTTATTCCATTTAACAGGAATTCTTTGATAAAATAAATGCAATGATAATTGAATTTTATTTTTAAGCTCTGTTGTTACAGAAAATAATTTAAAAAGAAATTATTGAATAGTAAAAAAAAATTTATTACTTATGTTTTGTTAAGTATTTAGTATGTCCTTAATTTGACGCTTAGTTTGATGGTACATAATATTGTCAGTGAAATAAAAATTTTAATAAAGAAATCCTCTTGTAAAAAAAAATTTACTGGGATTGATTGATATTGTGTCTCTTTTACAATTTAACAATTTAATTTTTTGCTATAACATTTTATTGAATTTTCATTAAAAAAAATTGTTTTTTGCTATTTTATAATAAATAATCCTATGTATTATTCCGTTGAACATTTTTTATTTTATTATTATTAATAACTTAAATAAGAGAAAAACATTTGCTGTTGGCTTTGTCAGTGCTGGTCGTGGAGGATATATAGACATGTAGATAATGGTGGGAATTTATTTACTGTTACTGACAACATTATCCTTCTGCTTTGCATTTTCTGTGTTGTAATCGTATGGTTGTCATTGCATTGATGATATAATCATTTTAGATCTGCTGTAAATAAATTCAGTGTAAGAAATGAAATTGATATTTTTGTTGTAAATTTAATTTATTTAATATTGTCTTAAATATTTTATTTTTACTACTCTATTTATACCTCCTAGATTGGATTTGGGTTTGTTAAGGTGAAAAATCGCTTTTTAGCATTGTAGTAATCCAAATATTTTTAAACAAATGACTAAAAATGGTTATAGATGGAAAAACTAGTTCCTATAACCATTCCGTATATTGCTCAACTTAACGCATCAGGGAACCTTTAACCTTATTTTTAATAAGCTAAAACCATTTATTAAGTATTGTATAAAAATTTGTTGGATCCACACAGGACTAGTTTTTTTTTTTATACAACTCAAGTGTATTTATATAAATAAATAGTTACAAATAAATAGTAAAATTAAATCTAAGATTATAGTGAGTGGACAAAGATTTTATATGTATACATATATAAAGGGTCTGCCAAATAACTTTTTTTTTTGTTTTAAATGCTATAAACAAAACTACTAAATATTTTCTCAAATTTCTTTTTTTATTTGAAAGTCCAATCGTTCCGATTAATAATGGAAAATAATTTCGATCAAATGGCTGACTATACGATCGGTCCAATTTTTAAGCACATTATCGATTGCGCGCAGCTGTATTTCACCCATGGCTTCATGAATATTAAATATTGGCCTTTAAAGAGTCAATTGTCTCTGGCTTGTCGGCGTAACACTTATCTTTGATAGCACCCCACAAATAATAGCCCAACGGTGTCAAAACGCAGCTCCGAGGTGGCCAAACAGCATAAGCTCTGCGGCTGATAATGCGATCTTTAACAATAGGGCGTAAAACATCGAGTGTAGATTCGGCTGTGTGGCACGTAGCGTCGTCCTGTTGAAACCAAATGTTGCCAATATTCTCCTCTTCAATTTTTTTGAACAAAAATTCGTTCAACATGGCACAATAACGATCGCCATTGACTGTAACGGCCACTCCTTGCTCATTTTCTAAGAAAAATGGCCCAATTATGTTTCTGGACCAAAATACCCACCAAACAGTGACTCGTTTTGAGTGCGTCGGCTTTTCAATGTATGGGTGCGGGTTTTTTGTACCTCAAATGCGACAATTTTACTTGTTTACGTACCCGCCGAGATCAAAATGAGCTTAATCTGAAAAGATGATTTTTTTATGCAAAATCACCATCCTTTGTACGTCGATCGCAGGCCCACTTAGCGAAGCGAAAACGCATTGGATTGCTTCATGTCCTGAAGCCATTGGAATTTGTATGGTGCCATACCAAGGTCTTTATGCAAAATTTGTCTCAATGATGTTTCTGAAATGTTCAGTTGTTGAGAACGACGGTGAATTGATGTTGATGGCGCTTCACGCTCACTTTCTGCCACAGCAGCAATATTTTCGGGTGTACGAACTGTTTTTGGATTTTCACGCTTTGGTTTATCGATGAGGATGTCGGTTTCTTTTACTTCTTTCACAAAATAACGAACATACGGAGCTGACGGTGCTTCTCTTCTTCCAAAATCCGTACGCAATGTCGCAATATTTCCCAGCGTTGTTCAAGCGTATACACAACCATATTCGTTTAGCGGAAGGATAAAACTAATTATCTGTCAAATAAGACATGAATTAAGTGTTACCATTCACGAAATAAGCACTAGTTAAAAAAAAAACGTTAGATGGCGGACCCTTTATTATAACTGTTTAATTTTTCACGCACTACTAACCCATCTGTTATTGTTTTAATAACATCACTAAGTACTTAAATAGTGGTTATTGTTTGTATTTTGTTGCTATAGAAGAATTTATTTTGGCTACAAAAAAAGTTTTGGTAGCAGGCTTAACTCCAGAATTGCAAGTATAAATACCAAGTACTTCCCTATAGCTTAAGAAAACGAATTAAAAAGAAGATGTATTACCGCATACACAGAAATCTAAGTAATCTCTAGTATCTCTAAAAATATGCATAATATCCACATATTTACGCGTACATACATACCCCTATATCTATTTTAGCCAACTACCTAATATAATAACAGGGTTAGTTAAGACTTCTGTCTATGATCTTTATCCTCCAGATAGATATTGTAAATTCTTAAAACACGATCATTTTCAAGTAATTCATTAATCACCTTGAGATATATCAATATTTCTCTAATCGTTTTTTAGATTTATGTTGACCAAATTTGCATACCCAAAAGCTGAAATTACTATTGTTTTGGCTAAAAACTCTGTCTAACTTATACTCCGTAAAAGGGAGACTCTTAAAATTGTCATGTAAGGTGATTTGCTGTAGCCGCTTTAATAACAAAAATTGAAGGTTGTTATTGTCATTTATTTTTGAATTGTGATTGCATAAAACTTTCAATTGAAACATGTCCTAATAGTGATGTGATTTTTGTGTATGTGGCCTTGTTTTTGATACTTGGTTATTTATTTGTTTAAACTACAAAAGCAAGGATATCAAATTTAAAATAAAATATAAATATAAAGAGTGTTCCTATAGTACTGTGAATGAATTTAATATTTCAACCTTGTACAAATATGTTTATTATAAAAAAAATGTGAAAAATAAATTTAAAAGTGAAAGCGTGACCGTGAACTTGAAGTATATTTATTAATATTTTTTTACCTTTAGAAGCAGATATCTGGATTTCTTATACATATGTAGCGCTATATCTGTTATAATGAATTAAGATTCTGTTGCAATTGAAATAAGTACTTTTTATAGGATAAGTAATGTAGAATGTTCTCATCCGGTAGGTCTTTATTAATCATATACATACTTTAAGCAAGGAGATTGTTATTCATGTTAAGATTTTTAGTGTTATAGTTTTTCAGCCATATGATGTTAAAATTTAATATTGTATGTGTGGTTTTAAGTTCTAACTATCTTGTAAATAAATTGAAGATTTAAGACAGCTAGCATAATACACTCTAAATTTTCAAATGGATCATTTTACGCATGTAGGCTGCTGTAGCTACAAAAGAAAACACAGTTTTATTTTACAAATTTTACAATAATACTTTTTCGTAAAATAAAAAAAAAAAAACATTTTTTAATACCAAATTGTTATTCTTAATACAAATCATTTTAGCTTCTATCACTTAACAGACAAAGCACAATACAATTTCTCCACAACTCATGAATATTTCTTGTAACTCATGCCAGTAGCAGATAAGTAACAAATAGTTTCAATTTATTATAATTGAAAGATATGGACACAGAAAAAAAAATGTTTGCAATCACTGAACTGATTACAATGATGCATGTCATTAACATTTCATGTAGCAAACACAACTCATTGTAAAACTTTAAATTCATCTAATAAACAAGCAACCAAACAAAGGCAATGGCAAACAAAGCTTGTTACAAACAGGTAACACAAACAAAAAGATGTTGCAAATAGTAACACAGCAAATAAGAAGAAAACCCGGGAAAATTATATTAGCAACTACAAGCGGAAAATATATACCAGCATTATTACGTTTTCATGTTCCATGATGATGATAAGTGAATGTACCAGTATTTAAAACTCGTTTGGACAAAACGAGCAAAAAGCGAAACATTTTTTATTATAATTATGTTGCTTGTTTTTTGCTTTTTTTATGTTAAAAGGACAGTAAAAAATGATATACAAGAGTAAAACTACAGCACAAGTAAAGAGCATAATGAAATATTTATTAAAATAAACTGCAATGATAATAAAAAACCATCTGTTAAAAAGGATGTCGAATATGAAAAAACAGCAAACAAAGAAAAAGAACATTGAATTCATTTACCATATTGAATATGAATGCAATTAACAATGATTTACACACATAATGTGCGACCAAACAATACAAATAAGTGCTTGTTGGGTTGTATGTATTTCAACGTTTTTATAAAATTAAAACAAACTTTTTCTGAATTTAATTTCAAAAATCATGGTTTAAGGGATCACTGGAGATAAGCCGCACAGATGAGATGGCCAATCAATTAGGAATAGAAGTATATATTGGGTTTTGCAACAAGAAGTTTGGTTTTCAGTTGTGGCAACACTAACAATATGATAGTTTTGACATTTAGTTATTTGACGTATTCGTAGTAGATGTATTGGGAATTGTTACAATGAATTCAAATTAAAATAATTAAAATCTACGTGGCTCTGTTTGAGTTACATTTCGCAAAGTTTGTGATGTTTTCAGACAACATAATCGTCCGTCTGAGAACGCTATTAAGAATTGGTTGTTAAATTTTAGTCGACATGTTCGACATAAAATGTGCGAACACCAACGCTTCTTCTACCGGGTTGTTCAACTGAAAACATCATAGCCATGAGCTACAATGTTGAAGCAGATTAAAATTTGTCAATCAATACTACGACATTCTCAACAATTGGGGTTAGCCAAAACCACCATATGGCAAAATTTGCGTATGGACTTGATTTTATAGTCTTAAGGCCCAACTATAATATGCATAAGCTGGATTGAGCTAATGTCAAAAATTGAACGAAAAGCCTATCAAATGCTAAAGTGAATCATTGAAGAATTTTACGTGGCTATATTGTACTTATATGAATATAGAAATTATTATGCCCAGTTGCACATTTGTTTTATTCGTACTTTTGAAAAAAAATAATTTCGTTCTAAATAAGTGAAATTTATTAGCAAAAAGGCGTTTAATAATTATATTTTGTATACTTAATACTATCCTTATACAAATTTATAATTTTTTGTTAATAGTTTTAAGAAAATAACGAAAGAAAATTTACACATTAATCGCTGTATGTATTATTTGGGCCAAAAGTACTAAAAAATGCAACTGTGTGCCCCATTGAATTTACAAACAATACAAAATTAAATTTTCTTGCAAATTGTGTGTTAAAAAAATGGAAAAGAAAAAAAGGAAAAAAAAATGTTTAAAGGTCCTCGTTCCTTTGAATTGTCGTTATAATAAAACGCGTCTCTTTTGTCATATAAGCTATTTTTTCTTTGTACATTTTCTATTAAAATTCAGATAAAATATTTCTTGCCCTCCATTGGAATTTGCTTACTAATGTATTTATAACACAATGCAAAACAACTGTTTCCGTACGGAATGTGCGATCAGTTTCGTACTTCGCTTATGCAAATGACATTTGACGAAAAGTTTTGTTAAGTACATTATAGTTTGCCACATATGATTATTAGGTATTTGCACAGTTGCTTAAGTTGCCTTAAGCCAGTATATGCATAATATAGTTGCGCCTTTACAAGCTTCAACTGGTGCATGAATTGGAACCGACCGACCATTCACATCGCCGTAGATTCGCTCAATTTATTCAAGAACAACCGGCTGGTTTTTCTGAAAAAATCATTTATTCAGATGAAGCCCATATTCACTTGTAAGGGTATGTCAACAAGCAAAATTGCCACATTTGGGCTTCTGAAAATCCTAAAGCGATTATTGAGAAGCCTTTGCATGCTCAAACTGTCACGGTATGTTGCGCTATGTGGTCTGGAGTTTTGATTCGGTCGTTTTTTATTTTCGAAGATGGCACTAGAAATTCGGTAACGGTCAATGGATCACGCTATCGAGAGATGCTAAAAACTTAATTTTGACCTATTATTGCTGAGGTGGATATTACTGATATGTGGTTTCAACAGGATGCTGCCACATGTTACACAGCCAATGAAACGATAAATTTATTGCAAACCAAATTTACCGATCGCATAATTTCAAGACAGTCAGGTGTTAAGTGACCGCTAGATTATTTTTTGTGGGACAGAGTCTATAGAAATATTACAAATAATTAAATTACCGTTAACAAAAATAATAAACTTTAAAGACGATACGGAGAATATTGCGCAAAATTATAGACATTAGGTGCATAAAACTATGAACCCAACTCTGTACCTATATAACATTATTAATTAATACTTAAATTGTTTGGTCATTAATTTTATGTTTGAATACATGTGTAAAATAATATGGTTTTGTAAATTTGTTTTTTTCAAAATTTATTTTATTTGAAAAAAAGGAATTTTAATATTAAAATTTGTATGTTTTATTTAATATTTATTTATTTATTAACTATCATAGGTACATTATCTTTAACAATATTTACAGTTTTTGAGTTTCTATCATTAAGATATTTCAGCAAATTATCACATTTTCATTGTTATTAAAAACTTATTAAATTAATCTATTTAATAGGAAAAGATAGTAAAAACCTAAGATATAATATAAAAAAAACAAAAAAAAAGGAATGACTTGAGAAGCTTTAAGACAACACCTAATGGATACTTTACTTGAGAGCAAAGTTAAAATCAGATGTTATCAAATCAAACCTCTCAGATGGGCGTAGCTCGACCTTCTGCATTTTTCTCTAAATGACAGCGCCATGTCAGTTATGAAATTTACAATCGTCTTTACGTTTGCTTTTGAATGCAATTCGACAGTTGGGAATCTTGAAGACAGATTGTAAATTATTTTAAAATTTTTATTCTGTATTACTTGTAGCTTTTTAAGGTGTGATTTAGCACATTCATACCAGATTTGGCAGCCATACGTAAGAACTGGTCTTATGCACATTTTAAAAAGTAGTAATTTATTTTTAAAATTCAATTTTGACTTCCTATTCAAAATGGGATACAAAGATCGTTCGCATCTGATTGCTCTAAGACGTGCACTCTCAATGTGCTCTTTGAAACTCAGTTTCTGGTCCAAAATAACTCCAAGATATTTTACGGATTTTGTGAACTCTATTTCATTACCTTGAATCCTGAGATTTTTAGTAGGAACTCTCCTAGGAGACTTGTTGTAGGGAAACAGAATGGCCTGAGATTTATCTTCATTAATCTTTATTTTCCATTTAGAAAAATATTTTGTAGTTGTTATCAAAGCGTTCTGAATCCTGCTCACAAATGAATTCGAAACTTTACCGTGACAGATTATGGCGCTGTCATCCGCATAAAATGCCACGTCGTTGCCTCTGGAAATTTTGAAATCGGAAATGTACAGAGAATAAAGCAATGGTGATAGAACAGAGCCTTGGGGAACACCAGCTGGTATATTACGCAGGGTTGATTGATTTCCGTCAACATCAACCAAAAACTTTCTGTCCTTAAGGAAATTCTTTAGAAGTTTTGTTAGGTATAAGGGAATATTCATTTTGTTAAGCTTGTATAAGAGGCCTTTGTGCCAGATAGAATCTATAGTTTTAATGGTTTTTATTTATTTGAATTTGTTTGTCAACATTTTTTTTAATTTTTTGATTAATTGGGTAAATTGTTTATACACTCTTTTATTTTCCTGAAGATGCCAACCAATAATTTGCCGAAATTTCGAGAAATAATATAAAAAAGTAAAGTTTAACAAAAGTTTTAATAAAAAAGATCTAGTGCTTAATTAATAAATTACTAATAAAATATTAAAAAAGGTCCAATAACTGTAACTATTTTATAAAATATTTAGCATTAAAAAAATTTAAATGTATTGCTGTGAGGGTAAGCATATTCATATGGCCACTTCAGTATAGTTGATATAGTACGTCCAAATTTTGTATTTAAAACTCAAGAGTATATATACAGCCAAATTAATTAAATGAGAGTTTTCATTGAATCAACATAGCAAATAGTTAACAAAACAAAAATAATTCTATACAAAAACATAGTAAAATTTTCTAAATGAAAACACTTTTTATTGATAATATTATTAGAAGAAATTATGCAAATATTCTGTTACATTTTATAATAAAAAAATAATTAATTTGTCGGTTGGAATAGGTGGTATCTGTACATCTTTCGTTGGTATAAATTTATAAATTTTTAGAAAACTCTAGGACATTTTTCTTCAAGGACAGAAATTGCATAAACAATTTCAGAGTTGATCGGAATTAGCGTACTCAGAAGTGATACGCAGAAAGAAGAAAATTAAGTAAGCAGTCATCTATTCAGGTCATTAAGAAATGTATAAACTCTTTATGCAAGTAATTTGTAAAATTTTAAATTTAATGTCATGTGTTGTTTATTTGTTTATGTTATTTAAAATTTTATAAATAAGTAAAATATTAGATGAAAATAGTAAAATGATTATAACCCAAGTAAGCAAAAAAAAAAAAAAGAAATTATAAACAAAATTAATTACAAGAATTATTATC
Source organism: Trichopoda pennipes (assembly GCA_030448955.1). Taxonomy (NCBI): domain Eukaryota; kingdom Metazoa; phylum Arthropoda; class Insecta; order Diptera; family Tachinidae; genus Trichopoda; species Trichopoda pennipes. The sequence continues at coordinate 12,885,953 of JASKUP010000088.1, forward strand.
TTGTACTAATCAATTGAACAAGTGTACAATAATACTTCTGTTAAAAGGTGCTTACATATTTTTGTTTTTTTTTTTTTTTAAATATGCTTGAAATGGCAATACAACTGCAGATTTGACTAAGAAATTTTAAGCCCATCAATCTGTGAGATATAGTTTCAAGAATTTTGCCATTGAAAATCAATTAATAGGTCATAAATAGTGGAGATATGTTCTGAATTTTTTCCATGTTTTTTATTGTTGTGGTTTAATTATCAAAATTTTAAGTTGTCGAAATTTCACTTAAATGTTTATTTTACCAAAATTTTCCAGAAATAATTCAAATTTTTCATAGAAATTTTACTTGCAATTAAAATACTTAATATTTACTAGACTCAGCCATCAAATTGTTTTTTAATTATTTTCAACCATTTTTATTAAATTTCAATTGTGCTAACACGTTCACCTTTCACTAAGCGTTTTTTTAAACACAAGCACTAACTTACAACATATTTTAACTACAATCGTAAACAATAACAATGAACATCAAGTGTTTGTTTCCACGTTTGAAAATAACATATTTATAAAGAGGTGCTTGTAGGGTCATTTATTAAACAAATTCGCTAAGTGGGTGTAAATTGTATAGTTTTTATTCTTCTACATATTTATTCCATATCATTGTTCCGCTAGTTTAGAACTTTATGCTGATAAAGCATTTTATATGTTTCCTTTTTGTATCCTTGTACTAGCAGACACTGATACTGATAGTTTCGTTTTATAAATAAAATCATATCGAACAAATATTTTAGAATATCAGTGTTACTTCTGTTTTAACAGATTTTGCTAGAAACAATGTAAAAATTTCAAAACATTAACAAACGAAAGGATTTTTTTTGCAGACACTAGATTCATAAGTGTTACAAGACTTTTTGTATAAAAGATTAATTGGGGTTACGTTTATTTTACTCAATACTATACTTTTGCATATATTGTATATATGTATGTGAGTATTTCATAGTAGTTAAATTAATATGGTAATTGTTGTTCCTAAACCATACCAAAAAAAATACAACGGTAACAAAAATATAAAAAGGAATACGCTGCTACAAGAGAAAAAAAATAAAAGTAAATTTGAAGGGTATCCTTCCGAGTCGTTAAGCTTGCATACCTTATTTTACTGCCTCACTAGATGATGACAATGAAGTTGTTGGTTTGTTTAGTTCATTGGTTAGTTGAATGGCTCAATGGCTGTTGGCTGACTGGGTGAATGGCTCACTGAGCTGACTGTCTGATAATGTTATTGCTGCATTTAGTAACGTGGTTTTACTTAATTTTGAAATTCTCTTTTTTTTTGTATTTTGTGTCCACCGTTTTCGTTGCCTCTTATATGTACTTTGTCTCTATGTTTTTCATGTTCGCTTAGTTAGTGGCATGTTTATGTACAAGTTTATGTTTCTGGGCAAAATTCATTGTAGCGAATTGTTGCTGTTGTTAGGAAGTTGCAACAACGCATTTGGGGCCAATGGATTTATCTGCTTCCTTAGGGGTGTGTTTTTTGTTGTATATGCCAGTGTATTTGAATGTAAAAGGAAGTTGTTGTAGGATATGTTATTATTGCCAGCATCATCATTGTCACCAGCGCCAGCACCAACAGCATAAGTATCATCATCATAATCATTGTCAACGTTACCATTCCTGTTAAGGTTGTTTGTGGGCTCTAGAGCACATAATGTCATTGTAGAGCTTGTTTATATGGTAGAAGTATACAAAATCTTATTTAGTAAAAGAAAATTAAATTTTATGTAACTTGTTTTAACTGAAATTAAATTAAAGTAAAAAAAAGGAATAGTTAAAAATTTCTTTTTAATAAAAAAAAAAAATGCTAACGTAACTAAATTATAACTAACAAACAGTTTGTAATTAGGATTTTTTTACAAAAGTTGATAGAAAAATAATTAAAAGTTAATTTGCTTTGCAAAAAAACAACTCTTGGACAAAAGGAACATGCATTGCAACTGTTCTTAAAATCTTAAGTAAATGTATAGCGAAATTCAGCAAATAGGAACATGCGATAATAAATACTTATTAGTAGCAAGACAACAAAAAGTAAAGATGTTGAGTTCTTTAACATTGCACTGTGGCGTCCTTTACCAAAATCCGTGGCAAAAATACAAAATTTTGCAAAATGAGGAAACACATCGTATAAAAACGTTTTTCTTAATTAGATAAAAATTGTACTTGAATTAAAAAAAAATCTGCAAACAATTTAGGTACACGAATGTTTGCAAGACAGCATGAGGACCTTTTTAATATAGCCTCTTCAGACCACTAATTTCATTACAAAGGCATGTAAAATCTCGAAAAGATTTGCAAGAACATAATTACGGCTTCGACTGTTTTAAAGAGAAATAGCTAATAAAAAAAATTATACTGGTTTAAAAGAAATATAATAAATTCCTTAATATCATTATATATAAATAATTTCAAAAATCTGTATGTGTAATATAAATAATAAAAGTAATTTTAAAAATATCATTACTTCAAACGATAAGATTTGCGGCAAAAAATGATTAAAAGGTGTCACCGTTCACAGTCTCTATTAAAATGCGTAAGCAATTATTTTGAAACTAAAGTATTTAAAATTTAAGTGATTTTTAATCATTAGAAATATATTCATAACTTCAAAAATTATAATTATTGTAACGAAAAAAACACTGTGCATATATCAATGGTCATGCAGGTTACTTCTTTTAAGCGGAAGATATTATCCTTAAAATATCTTTATTACTTTAAAACTTATGATGTTTGGCTATGGTCATGTAGGTTACTTATTTTTAAGCCGAAATGCTTTATACATTTTTAAAATATCTTTATTACTTTAAAAGTTTGTAACGAAAACAGTCAAAAGCCAACACTGTGTATTAAAGCCTTAGGGAACTTCTTTCAATTGCTTTTTGAAATATTTAAATATCTTTATTACTTTCAAACGTCACCTTTGCATACGCCCCACTGTGCGTTGGACTTCGTTATACTTAAAGTACCTTTGCTATTTAATCTTGATACTGGTGATTTACTGCAGCTGTTGCTTACAGGAAGCAGTACTTTTTAGTGTTGGATATAATAATTTATTCAGCTCTACTTTTCATCATAGATACAATTCAATATTTTTTACAGGCTTTAAACTTTGCTAATGCAATCGTGCAAAAGACAAGAATAACTATCTTATTCTTATTCAACATCTATTTAAAATTTTAAAAAATTGCATCCACATTTTAAAAATAGTGTAAATGTATTTTTGACATAAATTTAGCTTATCACGAATGCCGTCTGCTATTAGCCTCTATTATACCATACTTAACAAATCTCTTAAATTACAAAAGTACTTTATATCAGTATATTAGGCCCGTAACAATGATCTCGGCATTTAGATTCAAAGTTGTTACGTATGCTTCTCACCACGTCTTATGAAGCCACAGATTTATGACAGCGGTCATCAGTAGAATTCTTTGCGACTAATTAAATAATTGTGGTATTAGTATAGATATCATTTCAGCTGTGATTAGCTTATCTGCTACCTCATATAGTTCCCCCCGGGGGCATATAAATATGGTCTTTATAGAATTCTAGACACAATGCAACTGGGGAAAAAGGGAGCCCAGTCCCCTGAAGACAGGCAGGGAGTCAACTGGAAACTCCACTTTATTTCCACGGGAATCAGTAAGCCGCCGAGTTTGTTATTTGTCTCTTTAGACATTTAACTGTTCTCTGACTGATTATTGAGATTGGCCATTTATGGGAGTATCGTGGTGGTTGTGGATTCGCGGCCCCATAACAGTATAATGGTTACTATGGTGGCCACGATCATCTCACTGATAATGACACGCAAAGTGAATGATTCAGTCCAGTGAGCATGCCAGACATGTGTTCTGGACAGGAGTTGGAAAGTCTCCAACTCTTTAGCAAGGTGTTATGAATTGCAGCCCTGCTCTGGTTTCTGTTGCATAGAATTATAGCTTCGGCTTTCTAGGACGAGTATGACGTTCTAAATCATGCAGTGATTAGATCCACCATCTGATTAAGGCTTCATGGTCAGGTGCGGATGTAAATCGAATCACACCTCATATAGTTCATATAGTTCCTATTTCTTAATACAATTAAAATTTATTAAACTAGCCCTTAGATAGTATTTCCCTTGCCGCCATTAATTTTCCTTTAATAGTTTTTTAAACCCGTAGTAATTTACTGTTTCTGTATTTAAAAAATAATTCCCTGTAGATAACATTTTTGTGAAATTTTATAAATTTAATGCTTTCTAAGCAAACCTTCAAATTTTGCTTTTATCTGCATTTATAGTTCATTAAAAATGCGATCAAAATCGGTTTACTCAGCAACATTTTATTAAAAGACCAAGGGTTGCACTCCAACTAAAATAAATAAACCTCAACAATAACAAAGAAAAAATAAATAATAATAAGAGGAATTTATAAAAAAAAAGAATAAACAAAAATCGAAACTAAAAAAATCCTTTAGGAATTGACATAATGCTAAATAAGTCCATTCAATTAAGTGGAATTTGTGTACAATAAACAAGGAGAAACGAATGCGCATCCAAGCAACTACATGCAGTACGACGACAAAATCACCAGTAATTGCAGTAACATAATGACAGAACCGCTTATATTATAGAAATTGGAAAATAAAATAATATAAAAATAAGCTTCTTTCAACCAAAAGCACTTTAAAGTATTTTGGGCGAAAAAAAAATCGCATTTAGATAAACCAAGCTGGAGTGGTAAAAATGTTCTCTCATTAATTATTTCTTTTCGTTTTCATTTTAAAGAAATTTTTTTATTTTAAATATAATCATTGATTATTATTTAAATATTCTTAAAGCAAAGAGCTTTTCAACAAGAAGTTTTCTAAAATAAAACAAATAATTCAGATTAAGGTGATTCAAATTTTTAATTTATGACGAAGTGAAAATTTCGGCAATTATGAATAAAAAATGTAATTTGCCAAATGTCCACTACGACCACGCTGACAGATGTCGATTCTTTCATCACTTTTTAGCAAAATTGCGGTCCTATTTCTATGGTTTGCAATAAATTTATCATTTCATTGGCTGAATGACATGTGGCACCATCCTATCGAAACCACATGTCAGCGATGTCCATGTCGTCAATAATTGGCCAAAATTTAGGTGTTAAGTTGCTAACACCTAAATTTTGGCATGATCCGGACTATGTAGCGCACCATACAGTGATAACGTCACAAGCATGCAAGGGCTTCTCAATAATCGCTCTACGGTTTTTAGAAGCCCAAATGCGGGAATTTTGCTTGTTAGCATACCCTGACAGGTACAAATGGGCTTCGTTTAAAAAAATAATTTTTTCAGAAAAACTAGTCGGGTGTTCCTGAATAAATTGAGCGAATTAACGGCGACTTCAATTCCTACACCAGTTGAACCTTGTAAGTCTTGCAAGTCTAATCCTCATGCAAACTTCGTCTTATAGTAGTTTTGGATAACCCCAACTGTTAAGAAATTCAAGGAATTGACAAATTTGTATCTACTTCAACACTGTGGCTCACGGCTGCAATGTTTTCAGTTGAACGACCCAATCGAACATTCTTTGGTGTTTGCGCATTTTGTATCGAATCTGTCGGCTCAAATTTAACCATCATATTCTTAATAGCGGCCTCAGAAGGACGATTATGTTGTCCGAAAATATCACGAATTTTACGAAATGTAACTTTATCAGAACCACGATTTTCATAGTGGATTTTGATTATTTTAATGCAATTTTTGAGCGAAATTTAATTCATTGTAACAATTACCAATGCATCTACTGCAAATACGTCAGCAAACTAAATGTTGAAACTATCATATTTTTGGTGTTGTCATAATTGAGAAACAAACTTTTTGTTGAAAATCCCAATATTATAGATACATAGATGTAAATGATTAGAGATATTTCACTATATTGTTCGATTTACCAAATGACAACAAGTGTGTTCTATGAAATGAATAATTTTTTTGAACAACAAAAAGGACCCCTCATCGGATCTACACTTTAGTGTAGATTATATATGATTTACTAATAAAATAATTACTAAGTTCTTATTATTTATTGCTTAGAAATATTTAATTAATAAAATGTTAAGAATCTTCCATATTAATATCAAAATTATAAGTGACGAATAGCTTCACTTACAGCGACCACAAGTAATTCAAGTTGCTGACCGCTGGATATTTTATGAAATAGCTTTCTTTTAGACAAGAAAAACAAGAAAAATTAAATCGGCTATAATTCAAAACAAAAAAATTAGAAACGGAAAATTTGTTAAATAAACTAACTAAATAAACTAAAAACTGGTTTAATAAAATTAGATAAATAATGAAATAAATTGCAGTGGAACTAAAAATTAAACAAAATGATATGCCAAAATTTGTACTTGAACGATTGCAGAAATCGAAATTTTACAAAACTGGGATATATAAAATGAATTATTATTAAGGAAATCATTTAGCAAGACCATGGATATATTCCGAAATCTAAAATATCAAATATGTTTAAAATATCTTAAAATCACTACTAGCGAGCAACGTTTGAGTATATATGTGCACAAATCAAATAGATATTAATTAAAGCTACAAAAAGTGGCTCTTTGTTTCCATTATTGTAATTAAATCAGGTTCCCTATTTTTAAATGCTTTTAATACAAAAATGCTATAATAACAGCTGATGCATGATTATGCTGCACAATATGGGATACATGCTATTTTTATATTTTTCCATTATGTTTTTTCATTATAAAATCTCATAAACTATTTAGAACGAACTTATAAAAATGTTTGTTTTTTTTATTATGTTGCAAAAAATATTTCTTCTAAAATCTATAAACTACAATTTATTACAATTTCATAAAGAATTAAATTTTAAACTGCTGCGTGTTTCTATTCGATTAAAATAAATAAGCCATCATTTGATGCGCAGTTTACTAGAGGAACGAGGATAACGGCTAAAAGTATAATATTTTGTAATTGTCGGAACAATACCTGAAGTAACAAAAATAATGTAGGTAAATGTAATGCAAACCTAAAAAACAAAGATTTTTAAATAAAATAAATATCTAAATCTCAAAAATAATAATGTTCGGGAGGTCTACAGGTTGGCATTTTTTATGCCATGCTTCTGAATATGCTTTCACCTCAGTCACTTGCTTGTGTATTAAACATGAATGCAAATTTTTTTTTATTGTATCATTTCACCGATAAATAATCGACCTGAGGCTGACAAAAAAATTGTATATTCTATGATAAACTGCCACATCTCAAGGCTCTTTGAATTAATAATCTTGTCAGAATATAACAGTTTTGTATAACTAAATATAATTAAATAGTTAGATGCTTAAAAAATCCACTATACAAATAAAAACCTAATGTGAAAAACATGCAGCTTGAGCCGTTGCAGAAAATCCGGTAAATATTTCATAAACATGGCGGTGCAGCCTCAAGCTGCATTGAGAATAGAGTCCGTTTATTTCTGCATTAATTTATTAGCTCATTATAAAGCAAATAAAGATCAGATTCTTAATCATCCGATCTTATACCGGTTATACTTAATACATTTTATGTGAACTTTAAGCTTCTTCCTTTTGCATTTTCTGTAAAATTTATTAATGTAATTTTAATTTTATTTTTATCAAAATTATTTCCTCATACCAAATTTGTCTCCATTTGTTTTGTTTTTATAAAATCGTTACATGAATTTCGATCGGAAATATTACTTTTTGTTCATTTAGCAGAATATGCATGTATTGTTTGAATTTCACTTTACTAACACTTCTAAAATATCAAGTTCCATGGTATCCTTTCAGCATTGCTACTATTTTTGTCGAGGGTATATTTTTTAGAAATTGGATATATAACAATTTTACGCGCTCGCTGTTATATGTTCGATTTTCTTACACCAAAAATTTCATTATGAGTGGAGTTTTTTTTTATTATCAATCACTAAAGAGATTGTTAGTAAGATGCTGTGTTGAGTTAAAAAAAAAATTATCATTAAAAAAGTAAACAAAATGACCTATTGTGTCTTTTTTCAAATTAAAAAACCCCAAACAGGTACTTACACAACAACAATATGTGATAATGTGTAGTAGAATTTTGTTCTATATACGAGAACCACTCAAGACAGAATATACAAGCACCAAATTTAGTTGAAGGTTATACATCATCGAGTAAGGAGATGAATATTATAAAGTAGCTTTTAGGCATTAAAGTGGTGAATAAATCATGTAATTTAATTTAAAATCTGTAAAGTGTTGTGTGCAATTATTTTGCATTCGTTTTATTAAGAAACGTTCATTAAAGCAATTAACGTACGTACTAAGACAAACAGTAGAAATTTATTATTTTGTAAAATAACCTTCAAGTGTTCCCACACATATTTCCTTGCTCAGGCGATTTCAATTAAAAAAAAAAATATATATAGGACAGATGTTGTGCCGTTGCAATTTCTGTTTTACAATAACAAAACGTTCTGCAGCAATTGTAGAATATTTGAGATGCTTAGCCTTCTGAACTTAAACTTAAAATGTATCTTTGTTCCTTGCATTGTGTTACAAGTGAACGGCTTTCTTTAGAAATTTCGTAACTGCTATATTTGCCCACGATTTAGACTTCAACTTATTTTGCTTGGCATACTTACAAACATTAAGGGCTATGACAATAAAATATCATAAGAATTGTTATTTAAACAAAAATTAAATATTTTTGAAACTTTTATTTCATAGTTGAATTTCTTCTATTATTCAACACGTATTTCCGAAAACAACTTTTGTTTTCTGGAGTTAAACTTGTGTATTCCTTGTCCTTATTTAAACAAAATGAATATAACGACAAAATGTTCAAAATATTTGCTTCCAAAAACTTTCAAAAGCGAACTTTAATTTAATTGTATCATGTCATGATGATGAGTTTGTAAAAGTAAAATAAGATTCTGGTGGTAATACGCAATCACCCCTCCCATTGCTGTCATCATCATCCATTTGACTGTTCTTGTTACTTAACTGTATAAATTATTGGAAGCAAAAAAGTAAAGATATTTTGATAACAATCACAAAATGAAAAATCTCCGAAATTGTTTAAAAGTTTTTTAATTACTGTAGCAATGTTTTCCCTGTCTTTTGCAAAGAAAACGAAAATTCTTTATTCAATGCATCCCATTGCATTTTCTTGTTTGAGTAATCGCGGCCTTGTATGGGTGTGTTTTAATGTACTCGTACTCGTATATGCAAATTTTTTAAGAATTGTAATGGGAAAATATATTCAAATGCTTTTAAACTTTCACAACAATATTATTTGAGTCGTTTCAGCTCCAGATGAAAATGCTAAAAATTTGTTTTTTTACAAAATTTAATCCGATTTTTTTTATTACAAAATATTTGGATGAATGTGGTTAAAAAAATATTTTGATTAATTTTCTAATACCTTATGTTGTCGTTAAGCATTTTGTAAAGAGTAGCATTGTACCTTTTGATATTTTTAAAACCTTTTATCATTTCTTTTCTTGGAGCTTCTATTTACACCACAATTGAATTGAATATTGGCGAAATAATTGTTTGTTACTACATCATCATCATCATCATGTGCCACTACATCATCACCATTTGGCACATAATCATATAAGTTTAGCAAAGAGTATGCAAATACATCTTGTACAATAACACCGCAAATTTTACGTTAGCTTAAGACTTAGCAATATTATCAAAATGTGTGTACTTGTGTGCTATAAAGATCATACTCTTCTAGTTTATAACATTTCTCCATTTAGTCGTCAATCTAACTCTGTTGCATTTAACGTCTCTTGCAGATCGATTAAACGAACTCAATTCTTTCACTCAATTATTTCATTGAGTATATATTTATTGACATAATTATTTATAGTCTTAGAAATATTAAGCTGATTTTTCAAACGCCTCTATAATTTTTCAAAGGCCTCTATCTCTGAAACTGAAATTTTGAAAATAAGTTTTGCTATAATAGCTGCTAATTACGTTAAATTTTTTACAACAGCAATTAAAAAATAATCTCAAAAATTTTAATTTAAGCTATACAGGTAAAATATATTTATCTGAGTCCACCTATCTCTACTTTATTTGAACAAGAAGTCTATAAGGCGTCTAGTGTAGCTAAAAGCTGTTGTGTTTATATAAATGTATTTTTTTCTTAGAGGAATAGAACTTTTAAATGCAATAAAATAAAATTTTTTTTTATTTTCGAACGATAATTTTGCTGATATTATAACGTAGAATGACTTCCGACAGGTCCAATTTTCGATAATTTCTAACATAGTAGTGTAAACTAGTGACTTCAAAAACCAGTACAGAAAATTGTGTAGCAACTTTAAATCGCACGATTTTGAAGGCTAGTTCATCGGCCTGAAACGTGAAACTATGAAGTTAACAAATAATTTTGTCACGTGCTGCTTGACATGTTGCGCCGCCTTGGTCAAACCACAATTTCTACATATCGTGGTTGCTCAATTGACATACGAAAAATTTAGTAATTATGACGGTCACCATTGACCAACATCGTTTTTTAAGTAGAACTTACCAATAATTTCAACAGCCCATAAAGCGCACTAGTCAGCATTTCTGGATGCAACAGTGTCTCGACATACACTTGAGGACTATAATTATCCCAAATACGGTAGTTTTTGTTTATTGACATATGGCCGTTAAAACAACAGTGAGCTTTATTCGCTTATGAAAATCGGGTTCGATTGCAATCTTATTTTGGACTCAATTGGCAAATTTTTGAAGCGTCGTTTAAGCGTCAGTCTATTCATGTACAAATACCAAACCAATCAGACTATTTTTTTGCGCAAGAAAGAAAGCCTTTAAATTACTATTTTAAGCGGTAATTAGAAAACTCTAATTTATCGCATTTACTATCGATGCTATAGTTCTATATCATTATTAAGTATAGATGTTTGTTTGGCTGTATGCCTTCTTTTTGCTTTTTGCTGATTATCAATCTTAGTTCATGGAATTTTAATGCAGCATGTTGTTGTCTTGTTTTTATTAGATTTCTTAGAAATGTTTAATTTTTAAACAGACACAATAGGTTATTTCACTTTTTATTTAGTGATAATTATCTTTCACAACTTAAGCATCTTTGTAACAATTGCGGCCACTTAAGCCTTTTTATCCCGAAGAGACTCAACATCATGTCGACCATATTTGGCTAGCCATTCCTGGTGAACCACTTTCATTTTGGACCTCGTACCATGATTTCTTTGTATCCTCTAAACCACGTCATTTAATATCTTGATCACCTTTTTAGATCCCACCCAGTAGGTTTGGAATTTAGGAGATAATTCTTTCTTTCTTTTGTCCTTCCGTAAATTCCGCCGTGCTAACTGCTCGATTATATCTGGCTTTCATTTTATCGCTGGACTCTTTAATGCGGACAATATCATGAAACTCGTGCAGGTTTTCTTATGTCTGAAGAGCGTTTTTATTGCCGTCGTGAGAAGATTTCGCCAAATTTTATTTCCCATGTTAGTTTTAGTTCTGTTCCACTGAAGAGTGTTTCCATTGCCGTCGGGAAAATATTTCGCCAAATTTTATCTCCCCTTTAGATTTAGTTCTGTTTCAAACACGATTTTTCTGGACTATGTCAGTATTAACTTGGGTACATACTCATTCTAACCCTTTGGTGTGTATTGACCAATTTTCTTCAATGCCAATAAACTGTGTATGCAGCGCTGTCGTTCTCATCGTTTTGATGGCATATATTTCTTTAATATGGCTGATTCGAAATTTCTTCGCTGGACAAAATGCAGTTCTATTGGAACACCGTATCGACACATCCCATTGTTTGTTTACTACTGCATCCACCTCTCTTTTCGATTCTTAGTTTGGAATGGTATACATTTTAGGCCATTTGCCAAATTAATCCATAACCATATCATGTAGCATGTTGTTGCTGTTTTATGTTCATGATTTCTTAGAAACGTATTTGTTTGTAAACAGACACAATAGATCGTTATATTTTGGTTTTGGTACTAAAAAAATATTAATAAAATTAACAAAAAAACGCCAACGGAGATTCGTATTAAAGAAAACCAATTGCTAAGTTTAAATTACACCTTGTTGTTTAAACAAAATATTGTTTTGTTTAAAGCTGTACAATGTCTAATTCACTCGAATAACATTAAAAATGAATCTAATATGATTTTGAATTATTGTTTTAAATCTTTAATTATATAAATTAAGAAAGCATTAAGAACATGTACTTTAAAGTCTCCATGTCAAGTCTTGTTAGTGTAACATTATATTTTGGGTGCTAGTAATCTGTGGCATATTAAACAAACAACATAACACAATTATAGCTTAAGTATAATATTGGAATTGTAACTTCAAAAGCACAATTCATATATAAATGCATAAACAGATACTTGAACACTCGTGCATATCATTAGCTTATATGCAAGATATGTAAATGCCAGTTTACAAGAATTTGAATTTGCAATTTGATTATCGCCACAAATCTGTATAATTAAAGTATACTCTAAATAGCAACTAAAATATCAACAATATTGAAAGTAAGTACAATTGCTAATAAATGTTTAAAATTTCTATTAAATAAATTTATTTGTAATATCAATAATTAATTTTTCAAGTAATTTTATTGCTGTCCAAATACAAGCGAAGAAAATGATTTAAAGTAAAAAATGAAAGAAAATTTAAATTTTTTTAAAAAATATTCCAATAATCAGTAGCACTTTATATACAAATTAAATGTACTCCTATTTTTTAAGTAGTTATTTAGTTAATTGATTATTTATTTTAAGATGTTATAAGAATATTAAAAATTTTTTGAAAAACTAAAATTATTTGTTGGAAAATGTGAAAAAATTTTTCTTGTTTTCTAAAATTATTAATTTTAACTTCAAAGTTATTAAAAATATTGAGTATTTAAATCTGAAACTTACAAATATATTTTACTAAGTAAAGCCAGTGCTAGCGATATGTTTCTGATTTTCGACTGAGGAAATAATATCTGAATAGGGGTTTGGGGTATATATTCTTGTATGCTTTTCGATTTTTAAGGTTGAATTATTTATCTGCAATGATCCTTAGTATTATTTTATTTTGGTGCTTTTTACCGGGCTTGAAACGGAGCATTTTTCAACAGGAAGCTTGTTTTCTATAACAAAATAAAATACAAAATTTAAATTAAGATAATTGAAATTTTTATTATATTACGAAGGGAAAAGTGCGGTAGTTATGAATGAAAAATGATGCCTGGCAAGTGTCCACCACGCCCACGCTGACAGATTTCAATTCTTTTATCAAAGTTCTTAATCACCTTTTGGCCCCTGTGGGCTAGTAGCTAGTGTACTAGCTTGTCAGTGTGGGGTTTGTGGGTTCGATTCCCAACTTTTTTCACTACAAAAATAAAAATTAACTGTCGGTGGGGCTGCTCAGTGATGAAGGCATGGTCACTGGTCGCTGTGCTGTCTTTATACGACAGTTAATTTCCGACTATCCTTCTACTTTCACCACCTGTTTCATCTCTTCTCTATCCCTTTCCTTAAGAATGTTGCAAGGTACTTCTCTGTGCTATTTCTCTTTAAAAAAAAAAAGAAGTGGCGGTCCTATCGCTAATCACATCACGGATTTTGAGTTTTAAGGATGAAATCGATTGAATTGTTTTCGCATAGACTCTGCCCTTGCCCATCCAAATTGGGTGGCTAATTAACTGCTGATTGTCGAGAAATTATTCGATCGGGAAATTTGGTTTGCAATAAATTGATCGTTCCATTGGCTGTATGATATGTGGCACCGTCCTGTTAAAACCACATGTCAGTGATATTTACGTCGTCAGTAGTAGACCAAAATTGAGTTAATATCTCGCCGTATTGTGATTCATTTGCTGTTACCGCATTTCCAGCCTAACCTTGTAAAAAATTAAAATTTACCAATCACGCCGCCAGACCACATAGCGCACCATGCAGAGACATGTTAAGTATGCTAAGGCTTCTTGATAATCGCTCTAGGGTTTTTACAAGCCCAAATGCGGTAATTTTGCATGTTAATATACCCTCATAACTGAAAGTGGACTTCGTCTAAAAAAATAATTTTTTCAGAAAAACCAGCCTATTATTTCCGAATGAATTGAGCGAATCTACGGTGAGGTTAATGGTCGATGAGCTTTAATTCCCGCACTAGTTGAACCTTGTGAGGCTTTTTAGTCAAATCCGTTGAAGAATTAACAAGTTTGGATTTGCTTTAACACTGTGGCTCACGACTGCGCTGTTTTCAATTGAACGACTCGGCCGAATATGCGTTGGTATTCGCACATATTGTGTCGAGCCTGTCGACTCAAATTTAACGATCAAATTCTATATAGCGGTCTTAGAAAGACGATTATGTTGTCCGAAAATATCACGAACTTAATGAAATGTAGCTTTAACAGCACCACTATTTTATACTGGATTTTCGTGCTAAAATGAATTCATTGTTACAACTACCAATGCATCTACTATGAGTATGTCAAAAACCTAAATGTCAAAACTATAATTTCGTTGGTGTTGCCACAACTGAAAATCAAACTTCTTGTTAAAAACCCCGATGTTTGATTTTCGAAAGCTTAAACACTGTGCAATTATTTATTTGAATAGTAAGTATTGCTTATTTGCCTTAAAACTCTACTTCTTTCCTGCAAGTATCTGAAGGCTGCATGAAGGCTTTCAAATGAGGTTTTCTTTCATCAGCAAAAGTTTATGTGCTGACCCGAAAGCTGCTTGCCATATCAAATGTAAAAAATAAGTATAGCCGTAGTAGCAGTACTAATTTAGAGAACTAACGCTAAAATTGGCTGCGATGAACTTGGAAATCTTCTTTTATTATAAACATAAATCCACTTAAATATACTTCTTTACTTTATAGATGCTTTTTGTTTTAATCAAGAATTGTAAGAGAAAAAGCATTTTAGTATAAGAAGATTGCAATATGATAGCAAGTGCAAATATGTGTAATTTTGTTGTTGTCGCATTTCCATCTTCGCACTAACCTCGAAGTTTAAAGTCCCCTATTTTATTTTTTATTATTTAAGATATTAAACTTCAATTAACTTCACTTTATGAAGTGGAATAAATACGACGTCAAATAGTTTTTTTTATGACAGTGAACTTAAGACCAAAGACTGATAGTGAAAAAAATTTTTTTTATTATTAAACGTGAGTAACAAATAATCACTATCCACTAGCGGGATATTTAGAAAAATAAAACACATACAGCAGAAGTTTGTTTTGTGATAATAAATATTTTTTTTATTTGTTAGAGTACTCTAAGACTTCTAGCTTTCTTACTGTATCAATACAATATGGCCTTGAATGATGGCTAAAAACTGAAATGTTGGAAAAATAGAAATCGAAAATTGCATTAGATAAAAAGCCGTTTTAAGTTAAATAAAACTATTTAAAAAATAAACTTTTTTTTAATAAGCATGAATTTTGTGACACCCATAAATTTATATTTTGTTCTTAAGATTTTGGAATTTAAGCATTTCTTGGAATTCTCTTTTACATTGGATTACACACGAGCCAAAACTATGGTTTTTATAAAAAGAATGTTTAACAAAGTTTGCTTAAAGATCTTCTAATAAGATTTGCCAAAAATTTAATTTTGTTGTTGCCGTAATAGTATTTTGTAAAAAAGTTTAACATTCTTAATTTAATCATAGTAAAGTTCTATCCATAGAAGAAACTTTAAAAGACACCACACACACACACACACACATTTCTTTAGGAGTAATATACTTTTATGTATGACTTCATACATCTGTTGATAATCGCACGTATTGGCAAAATAAATTCTTTAAAAGACTTTTTAAATTTTAGGATTTTACAGTTGTCTGTTACTAAACTTGGGAAATGTATTTTAAGTTCTATTGGTGTTAACTTAAAATTCTTAACAAAATTAATTTATTGTTTTTTAATAATTAAATAAAAATTCATCATATCATAAATTTGTATCAAATACTATTTATGTAATTTATATTATGTTGTTAATACTTCAATAGTGAATAGTCAGTGAATTATATTAATTTACCCCCATAAACTTTTTTTATATATATTTAATTTTTTCTTACTACCAACCACTTGATTGCTAAACAGATGATCCTGATCTTAATTTCCTAAATCCTCATAGATTCATTAGTATGAAAAAACACATTATTGTTTGATAGCGGCATATAAAGTGTCGTTTAAAAGGCGAATAAAGTCGATTAAAAAAAGTAAAATAATTGTTGTTTAGCTGCGGTATATGAATTGCTTAGGGCGTCCGTGTAGTTGAAACAATAGAATGATGTGCCTAGCCTCAATGGAGTGATAGATAGAAGAAAAAGTAAAAACTTACTGAGATGGCTGTGCTATTAAAAATAACAAGTTACCCAGCAAATAGAATCTCATCGAAGTCACGATATATTATAATCTAATTGACTTAGTAGACCACATATTTACTTAAAAATTGATCGTGTTTAAAAAAAGAACTTTACGTCTGAGATGTAGGAAACGTTATTATATTATCTCGCTTTAAAAACTAAATGTATGTTTGCATATTTGTAGTTTATATAGCCGCATATAATAACTTGATGGAACTTGATAAAATTTCAGCAGTATGTTGAGCTGGAGCTGGGTAATATTTTTTTTTTAAATAGATGTATTATGCCACGACAATGCAAAATAAATACATATTTTGAAAAAATTAAATTGGTATTATTTGTGCCTATAAATATTGTTAGGAAGATGACTTGTTAAAATTTAAAAGAAAATAATTCTCAGTAAAGACGTAAACGACACGACTCGCTATGCATTTTGCGTAGTTTTCTAAGAAATCTTATACACAACAGATAACATCAACACGCTTTAAAGAAATTCCACGAAGTAAGCTAAACAACAAAAACAACTAATACAGAACAAAAACAAATCACACAGCAAAGCAGGAGCGTAAATTGAATGATAATATCAACAACATATGGTGTAATGTAAACTTAGAATATTTTTGTATATGCGAACATCGCTTAAAACAACTATATAAGCGTACCACTTGCTGGGAAAATTAAGTAATTAAAGTCGAAACATTGATGATTGTGTGTATTGAAAGCAAATAAATCGTTTAATTTAAAACTCTAAAGTACAATGTTTTTATTTTGCAATAACGAAATATTTATTAATAAAAGGAATAAACATAGATATTGCAAAGACGATAATAAAAGAGAACTACTTTAGATTCAATAACCACTTTTACAAATTACCTGACGGACTCGATATGGAAAACCCAACTTCCGCAATCTTCATGGAAATTATCATGCAACATCTCGAATCACTACACGTAAAAACACTAGTGGAAAAACACAAAATAACTCATTACTATAGATGCGTAGATGACATTATATGCATCCTCGAACAAGACAACGGGGAACAAATTCTAGAAAACTTAAACACAACTCATTATAAGATTACATACACAATGGAAAAAGAACAAGACAGAAGTTTGCATTATCTTGACATCATTATAACACGAAGAACTGACTATTTAACATTTGACATCTATAGAAAACCAACTACGATGGACACTACCATCTACAATACCTCAAACCATCCTACCAAACATAAACTAGCAGCGTTTAGACATATGATACACAGACTTAAGATAATCCCACTTACTCCAGATAACTGCAACAAAGAACAAGCTGTAAATAAAGGCTACAAGGCCACTATCATCGATAAACTTCTTAGACAATACAACACTAAAAACAGAAATAAAGAAGACAAAGAGACAGCCTAGACCTAGAGACAGGTTTAGAAATATACAGACTAACTAACCTTTTTCACAAAGAAGCAATACTCACAGTGTTATGTATTTGGCGACGAGGATCAAACTCGAAGAAGGTGCAGCTTTATTGTAAAATAAAAGTAAATAGCTCTAAAATAAACTAAGTTAAGTTTACGAAGAAAAAAAAGTTGTTGGCAAACGAAAAAACTATTTTCATCAATTAGCCGGTGTATTTTTTTAACCTCAACCTGTAGTAGCTTTGAAACTGCAACTATGGTGTTTATTGGGTCAATAGAACAGTTTGTATTTGGTGATGATTTTGAGGAGTATTTGGAGAGGATGGAACAACTATTTAAGATCAACGCTATTGAAGATGTTAAGACACGTATAAACGGATAAAGTCAATAGTTTTACCAGAAAAAGTTACGGACAAAGTTTTCAAAGATTTGATTAAAATAATTTTGCCACATTTTAAACCCACTAAAAATGTGATTGCGGAGCGATTTAAATTTTACAACTGCGTGCAGAAAGTAAACGAACAAATTGGGGATTATATACTTAACCTCAAACTTTTGGCAGCCGCGTGTGAATTTTCCACATTTTTGCCTGAAGCACTACGGGATCGTTTTGTTTGCGGAATAAGGAGCAGCCAATTACAAACCAAATTACTGTCAACAGCAAATCTGACATGGGAGTTAGCGTGTACATTGGCTCAGTCATTTGAGTTGATTGACAAAGAACAAAAAAACATGTATCCAACGTCATCGCAGGAATTAGACAAAGTATTTCAAAGATCGTAACCTGCCTAAACCTGCCTAAATACTCTAAATGCACAACCAAGCATGGAGAAAAGGCGTGTCCAGCAAAAAATTGGAGGTGTTTTAATTGTGGGAAAAAAGGACACTCAGCTAAGGCATGCTTTCTCCACAAAAACACGAGAACAAATTGGAAAAAAACAAACAATGGTTAACGTAAAGTCAGCTTAAACAAATTGGACTACCAGTTGGGATCGTTAAATTGGGTGTCGAGTGCTGCAGCACCACTTTTAAAAACAATGCTGGTAAATAGAAAGAAGTTGGTGATGGAAATAGAAAGTGGTGCGGTAGTATCTGTTATATCTTAATTTGATTTTAAATTATACTTTGATAATTAGATTGCAAAATGTAAATATACCTTCTCTACAAGTATTAACAGGTGAAAAAATTGATGTACTAGGAGAAATCTCAGTAACAGTAAATGATTGGTGTTCCCTTAAATTGTTGGTAATTGAAGGTAACCGTCACTTCAGGCCGCTGTTAGGCAGAAATTGGATGGATGCTCTTTTCCCCTCGTGGAGAAATATTTTTCAAACCCAGAATTGTAAGTCAGAAATTTTATTACCAGTAAATTCGTTTTATAGCATTGAAGAAGAAATTAACGGCAAATTTAGTAAGTTGTTTGCGGTAAATAGTAACCCAATTAAAACTTTCACAGCGAATATTTCCATTAAACCGAAATTTCATAAGGCATATACCGTGCCCATGAGTTTAAAGGAGGCTGTAGAGTCGGAATTAAAACGTATGTGTGACGAACAACTCATCCGACCCGTTAGTAATAGTTTATGAGCTGCACCTGTGGTGTGCGTCATTAAGAAGGATTCGAAAATTAGATTATGTGGTAATTTTAAATTGACTATTAATCCGGTAATTGAAATAGATATATACCCTTTGCCTCTAATAGATGATATACTTATGAGCTTAAGGGGCAACACATATTTTTGTTTGCTAGATTTGAGTAAGGCATATCTTCAATTAGCGGTAAATCCAGATTCAACAAAATTACTTACTATTAATACTCATTTAGGTTTATTTGAATTCTGTCAGCTACCATTTGGGGTAGCCTCTGCACCCATGATCTTTCAAAGAGTTATGGATCAGATCACGAGTGGGTTAGCAAGGACAACTGTTTATTTAGATGACATTTTAATTGCTGGTATCAGCCGGGACGATTGCAGAGACAAGTTGTTTAGGGTTTTAGAAAGACTACAAGAATATAATATTAAAATTAATTGGACAAAGTGTATTTTTTTGTCAAACGTATTAAATTACCTGGGGCATACCCTTACTCCTGAGGGTATAAAACCATCAGAATCGAAGTTCGAGGCTATTACGCAAGCACCTGAGCCCAGAAATATTCAACAACTTCAGAGTTTTCTAGGTTTGTACGGAAAACCGTACTCAAATAAAAGGAAACAAATAGAGTTAAAACGGTTATTTTCAAAATGGCTTATCTATTTAATTAGTGGAATCAGCATGTATCACCTAAAGCATATGTCTCAGCAATGAACGGCAAAAGCGAAATATAAATACGAACGAATCTAACCAGAACAGGAAAAATCGGAAATAGGGACGTCTAGAACATGTAAGAATTTAAATTTATTTTCACAAAAAAAGTTTTAATAAGTAAATTTTGAGTTTTAAGCTGTACACTTTTGCATAAGACAAAAAGGGCAAGCAGGTAATACCTTTTTAAGTACTAAAATGTATTAATTTTTTAAATGTTTTTGAAAATGTTTTTTTTAATAATATGCGAATGAATATATTTTTAAAATATATCAATTCAGTTTTAATTAGAAGCAAGAAATGTTTATTTCAGGATAAAAAACTGCACAGTTTTCGAATAATACAGCCAAAAGAATCCTTAATTAATTGAAGCAATTATATTGTTTTATTTGACCTTATATTTTTATTTTATTTATATTTATAAATATATTTTCCGAAATATTTACTGCGTTTCCACTTTAAGATTTTAAAAGTAGAGTTTTTTTTGGAAGTGGAATTTACATTTGAAATGCTTTTTGTTTTTACATTAAGGAACTCTCTATATATGTAATTAATAAATTGTGAGGATCAATCAGTTTTACATTTATTTTTAAAATGTGGTTACATCAAAAAATTATTTTAATACACACTGAAAGTTCAATTATAAAAACTTCTGTTTTCTCAAAAAATACTTACGTTTATAAATATGTAAATTATATGTACATATGCATAGGTACACAAAAAAAAAATAGATCTATTTCATTAAATAATTATATATTTATTGAAATTTAAAAACTTTTTTTACATTAATTTGTCATTAATTTTTTTGTAGCTTATTAACGTAAAATATATTTAATTTGATTATTAATTAGATTTTTTATATAACATTTTTAACAATAAATTGAAAACAATACAAATGTACGTATATTTTTCTATATAATTATTTTAATTTGGAAAAAATAAAAATAAAAAGCGTTTTTGTGTACTTAAATTCATAGATTTTTTTTTTGAGAAAGCACTCAAAATGATAAGGCCGCTTTTTTTGTTGTGCTTGTCAAAAATGTCTAAAAATTCAGAATGAGATCTCTATATGAAACTTTTTATTTAAAACCAATGTTAGAATCCAATATTTTATAATCTATATTTAGCGTTTTATAATTTTCATAATTGAAAGTTACTTCATTATGATACAATTACAAAAGTTTTTAATTTAGCAAGCAGCTTCACAGACAACAGAAGTAAAAATTTAAGTTAATTAAGGTTTAAAAATAAGTTGACTCTGACAAACCCCCTAACTTCGGTTTTCATAAAAAGCAAACACTTGATGTGTAGAAACGATTGATGAGCGGATACGTTGAAGCCGTTACTAGACGAGAAAGAAATAAAACAAAGTTAGCGCTTGTAAAACAATTTAACTGGCTTGAAATAAAAAGTTAGTATATTCTAATGTTTATAGACTTTATCAAAGAGTTAAAGAGATATAACATCTACAAAGCCAATCTCTTTAAAACTATGATCTGTTAGATATTTATCACTGTGTTTGAGTATTATTATTCTAAAGCGTTGTGATACTTAACAGTGTGTCATAGTTTCCATAAATGAAACTAAAATTTAGGTGCACTTTTACAAAGCAAGATATAATGAGCCCTAATCTCGCCAAAATCATAAACTACTATTAAATCAACATCTAAGACACAAGGTAAGAAAACTTCATACCACTAAAACTACTCATACACTCGAACAAACAAAAATCTCCCCCAGACGAACACACGTACATGGATAAAAATAAAAGCCGGAAATATTTAAAATAAATTAGCTTTCTATAAAATGCCAGGTGGAGGGCATTTTATCTATACGAATAGAGTGTGTGATTTGTTTTACATCCGCGCCTGACCATTAGTCTTAATCAGATGGTGGACAAACCACTATTGTATAATTTGGAACGTCATACATGCGTCCTAGATAGCCGAAGCCATAATTCTATGCAACAGAACCACCTAGTTCCAACTTTAATGATTTCAGTACAGGTCTGCAAATCATCACACCTTGCTAAAGAGTTGGAGACTTTCCAGCTCCTGTCCAGAACACATGTCAAGCATGCTCACTGGACTGGATCATTCACTTTGCGTGTCATTATCAGTGAGATGATCCTGGCCACCATAGAAAACCATTGGATATGGGGCCGCAAAACCACAACCACCACGATGCTCCCATATAGGGGCCAACCTCAATGATCAGCCAGAGAACTATTAAATGTCTAAAGAGACAAATAATGAACTCTGCGGGTCACTGATCCCCGTGGAAATAAAGTGGAGTTTCCAGTTGACTCCCTGTCTGCCTTCAGGGGACTGGGCTCCCTTTTTCCCCCAGTTGCACAGGTCCAGATAGTTGAGTACTCTATAAGAACCGATAAATGTGCCCCCGGGGGGTAACTATATGAAAAGATAGGATCTTAATGAAAGAACTACCTAAGCCCGTACAGTTTAGAAGACGGCTTGAGAATGATGTCATCACATCGAAAGCGCTCGCCGTTAATACTGAACAAACAATTAAAACTATTTTATTCACTGGCGGAACAAATCCAAACAATTTAATATAAGAAATAGAAGACAATAGAAATTAGATGCTCAGGTAGTTACAAATAAAGCCACCCCTAAGTGGAATAACTTCGATATTATTCGATATATAAATTGGTAGCTCTTCTCAAGTTCTAGTAAAGCGGACAATCTTTTGTCTTTAAAAATTTAATTTTAATTTTACATATTATTCTTTGTGAGATATTTTTCGTTATAAGTATAACTAACTACCGGGTAGTTACGTTGTTATTTAATTGGCATAACAATTGGTGACAGCATAGACCGAGAAATAAAACTTGAGTAAAAACATTCGCTTCAGCTACCTAAACTCGGTTTAACGAGCTTGGTGATTCATTTTCTGCGGGTTTCAAAAGATTTTAAAAACCCGCATTCCGAATTAGTTAATTATTAATTACTATTAATTTAATAATAATATTAATAAATTTATTAATTTTACATGACAACAAAATTTACTTTACATTTGCCTGCAAATCTTTACTGATTGGTAAGGAAAGTCAATAATCTCAAAAAAGGATATTTTTTTACTACTTACGCAAATAAAGTTTCAGTTTTTTAGTAATCAGGTTATTAACTGTCAATGAAAATTAAATTGGAGTATTCGTAATATTTTTTAACAGCTAATTTACTGGTACTACCAAGTGACCATGTTCAAATTAAGCTGATTCATAGTTCAAAGCAGAAATTTTGTAAAATAGTTTTCCTGTACCTTATCATTACGGTGGTCTCTTGTGCAAGTTTTTTGTAAAATACAAATAAAATAAATATGTTGACTGATTA
Source organism: Trichopoda pennipes (assembly GCA_030448955.1). Lineage (NCBI taxonomy): Eukaryota > Metazoa > Arthropoda > Insecta > Diptera > Tachinidae > Trichopoda > Trichopoda pennipes. Next base: position 12,909,456 of record JASKUP010000088.1, read on the forward strand.
ATTTAAATTTTAAAACACATTAAAATGTATTGTTTATTTTAAGAGGGATTAAAGGTAACGTAAAAAAAATATAAATTATCTTTGAAAATATTCACCATTAACAATTTCTATTATAAATTGGTTGTTTATACATAATTGTATAATGAAATGTATACGATTTAAATTATGCTTGTTGTTTTCTGATTAGTAGTGGAATAAATGTCAATATTGTTATCAATTTTTCGGCTTTGGATGAGTAAGGAACACATGAGATGTATAAATGCTTAATTGCTTTAGTCTGCTCTAATTTTTTTTATTATTAATTATATTATTTATTTAAGATTATTGATGACTTTGTAAAATAAAAATAAATTATTCTTTAAACTTTTTATTTTTTTAAAATTGTTGCAGTAACAAATAGAATGTTTTAGAACTAAAATATAATTAAGTAAAATAAAAACCTTAATAAATCTTTTATATTTTTTTACGTTTTTTGTATTTTATTTTGCTTTTATTTCACACTAAAACTTTAACTTTAATTTAATTTAATTTAATTTTTCAACAGTGAAAAATATTTAAAACAGTTTTCTTCAGTCTAATATTTTCTATTTTTCGTAACAGTACAATTTTTAAAATTTGGATCTATTTTTAAAATATGAGCGAGAAATGCAATTCATTTGTTAATATTTGGCTAACATTTCTTCTTTTTAAATAGGGGTTCGGAGTTAGCTTTTATTGTTTAGAGATCTTTATTTGCATGAAGTTTAATATTTTCTGTCTGCGACTGAAAAACAAATGGATATAATGGTCACCTTATTTAAGTGTACTTTTTAATAAATTATGTTATAACGTGAGCTGGGTAAATGCAAAACATATTAATATTAATGCAAATCCCGCAATTCCTAGAAGACATTTAAAACTGCGCAAATATGGAATTTTTCAGATATTTTTACCGTGTTCACTATAAAATTAGCTTGGATGATTTCACCTATTATTTCACGATAAGAAAGTGCATATTGAATTATTTTTACCAGGTGTAGTGTTTTATTCCGGTTAATTCATGAATGAAAATCTGGCATTACGCTGATTTTTGGATATGGATTTAAAAAAAAATTTTACTTTCTCAATACTACAATAAGAACAATTTTTTTTAATCCAAAAACATAAAACTGCAGAAGATCAGGGTATTTTAGTTATGCTAGAAGCAATAAAGTGACACAAATTTTAATTTTCAAATTAAAAAACCGAATATATCCTTAAATACGAAACGTAACAAAAAAAAAAGTTGCTAGTCTAAAATCCAGGGAAAAAAAGAAACTTTCAACGATTTTAATTTTGCATACTGTCGAGGATTTCTCATGTTGAAATTGGGCTTGTATTCAAAATTGAAGGAATCGTGTAAGCAAATATGCTTTATGTCACTTAGATCTGATGAAAGATTAACAGAGGCTCGTTGATCGTAAAGTAAAAAACAATATTAAAAAATGCGTCTATAATTGAATTGGACTACTTTCGCGGTAGAATACCAGTTGCCTATTTGTGTCTATGTGCATAGAATTAGTGCTTGAGTAAATGTTTAAAAAGTGGCAATCTTCTACTGGTAGTTAACGTTTGCTATTTGCGTAAATGTTAAGTTTTTAAAGTTTATATAAATTATTAAGGACTATGCGACTTTTCCTAATTTCTCTAGCGTTTAAAAACATTCTTTTCATATTAAAAGTTATTCGCTTATTTTGGAGTTAAAGTTTATTTTAATTTTCTAATTCCATCTTTTTCTGCTACAGTTTGAGAAATTTTGATTTTTTTTGCTGTTAATTGTATTTCATTGCTTGTTTTGCTTAAGGACTTTTGCAATAATTATGCAGTTGGAATTTTTCTCGTAGCATATCAATTGTGGCTTAGCATTAATGACATCGGATCTAAAGCAAAATACTGTATTGGCAAAATTATTAACAACTTTACTTAGTTTGAAAGAGTTTATAATTTGCTAGTGTTCTTTTTTATTGCCCTTAAGTATGCAACCTTTTTTAATTTGTTTTAAGTCCCTTGGAAATAACTAAAAAAATGTTGATAGAAACATGTTGCCTGGCGATTAAGGCAACATTATTTATTATGTTCTTTGTTCAGCATTTCCTTTTTAAGGAAATAAATTATACATGTGAAGCTTGAAAGAAAACTGACTATTAAGCACTTTTATTTGAAAAATCCCCCAATGAGGTACTATTTATTATTAAGTTTTTTTCTGTTTGGTTTTCCATCAATACTTGACAAACGAAAAAGAAAGTGAAAAGAGGAAAATAAAACAAAAATAAAAACTTAAGAGTATAATTTAAGCTACTGGAGATATTTTACAACCATTATTTTTTCAAACTATTTATTTTAGATTCAGATTATACTTTAAATTACCGCTTTTAATATTATTTTTATATAATTATTTATGTAAAAATTTCTCTCATGCAGAGTAAAAGACAATAATCATTTTATTTTCATATTTTTAATAATTCTTTATTAAAATATTTTTTTAATTAAATCAGTTTTATTACGCCCATACATTTGGACCTTACGTTTTTGCTACATGCAAGAGATAAATATTTAAGACTTTATTTTTTTATTTATTGTTTTTAAACCTATATACTGTAAAGTTTATTAAATATTTTTTCAATGTTTTTATATACAATTTAAAGAACATTTCTATTTTGCGTTAAATATTATATTTTAGTCTTACTAAAAACTAATGTCGTTGTTTATTGAAGTTCCATCAGAAAAAATTATGAGTACATTTATTTCAAACTTCCCTTTAATAGGGTTTTCAGTTGTGTAAGATTTTTTTTAAATAATTTTTTTATATATATAATTTTTTATTAGATTAATAAACTCGAACTCACATTTGTTTATTATTATAAATATACAGTTTTTAAGGTAAATTTTTATATTAGTATAAATTCATAAATATTGCAATTTTTAACTTAATTTTGTGTATTTTTTTTTTTTACTTTTACAATAATATTAATAATTTTTTTTGATAGAGGGTTTTACACAAAACTTAAAATTGTTTTAAGAAAGGCAATTTATTTTTGAAATAAGTTGCTATGATATCATTGATAAAGCAAAATTAAAGCTTGGCTCATACGGTAGGAATAAGTTATGCAGTCTTCAATCGACTTACAATAACTGTTACTGTTTTCTTTAAATAGAAATTCAGAAGAAATAACCTCAAATTTTGTTAAAATTTACTATAAAAATAGGCCAAAAGAGAAAGTATGGCACCTCCTTAATGACGCATGTTATTATGTTTAAACTTTTTGATTGGTTGAGTTAAATTGATTACGAAAGGCCTCTCCTATTCGGGTTATAATTAATTGCTAATGTTTAAGCCTGTTTCAATTATCCAATCATCGAGCAATGTATCTATGACCGAATCTAATACATAAACAATTTTGCGTTACCATTGTAAAACTTTTTGGTAAGAACATTTTTATAGACTCAATACAATTTTTGCCTTTTGTCTATAGTTTTGTTTATAGTTTTTGTTTTACTTATTAAATAATTTTTGTTATTAAGCCTGTTCGTTTGTTTTTTGTAAAAATTTTATATATCTAAAGGTATTTTGTTTTTTTTTTCTAAAAATGCGCATTATGCTTTGCTAAAGATACTATCTGCTCTTATAACTTTTTCTGTTTTTTAAATTGCCTGTAATAATTTTGCTTCTACTCAAGGAGCGGTGTTAAAGTCAACAGTGAAGATTAAATCACCGGCTAATTGATCTACATTGTTTTTGCGGTAAGCCTGGTACTCTGTTCATAACTTCATGTGAAACGCTGTCAAAGTACATGTAAAAATAATTCTTACGAAATATTTATTTTATTTATTTTTGAAAAAGTCACGAAATGTTTCGGGCCGCATGTTTTACGAAATGAAAAATGTTTCAGGCAACATTTTTTTTAACTACGAAACAATATGAGCAGCACTTTCTTTGCACGGAATTGTGAGCAACAGCTGATCAGTTAAGTATTTGTATTTTTGATTTTAAATTTGTTGTGCTAAAAAGTGAAAGCATGGAGAAAAGCGTAAATTTATTAAAAAGTGAAAAAAAAGAAAATTTTCTGACACAGAAGAGTAAAAAGTAAAAAAAACTTATTTGGGATAAGTCCCAAATGATATATTCTAACCGCAGTGGCATGAAATCATTGTGGATGCATATTGCTAAAGAGATTGGATAACCTGGTAAGGATTGAAATACATGTGCATATGTATGTATGTATATACATGTGCATGATCTAACTTTTTGATTATTATTAGATGATGCATGTAAGCAAAGCTGGAGGAGTATTTTGAGTAGCAAACGGTATTACAACCAAAAACGAAAAGCATCAAAAAGATCTGGTGGTGGATGCAACTTGCAGTTCTTTTCAGACGAATCTCAGGGTCCGTGGGAGTTTTCTGAGGACTTCACTGAGACGTCGAAATTGAGAACATAAGTGCTATTGTCCTGACTTATTGTTGCTTATTGTAACTTTCGTAAATGATGAATATTTCGATTGTAGAACCAGTTGCTCACAGCTTTCAAGCACGCCAGATCGGCAGCCCACGCAAGATATTTTATTTGATTCTGAGATGCAGTCTGTTACGCACCGGAGAAAAAAACAACTTATTTATATGCAAGTAGACACCAAGTCTTTATTATTCTAATTTAAAACTTAACTTTAGAGTTTTACAGATTTTTATTTTGTTTTAGAAAAACACAGCAGTTTCATCGAAAAACATATGTATGTATATCGGAATGAAATGTGAGCAGGTGTCTCAAAGGTGCAAGATGTGATGACAACATCGGTGGATATGGCGAAACAACAAAACTAAAGTAATGTCAATACGCCTCTCCTCAATTATATTAATTCCTTGTAGTAAAAATTGCCTAATGAGATTGGTGAAAATGTACGATGAAAAAATATTGTAATGCATTACGATGAGATTTTTGCTCAAAGACTAATTAGCAACTAAGCAACTTATTTTTAATATTAATGCATAAAAGTAATTTTTACATAGTAAAATAAGAATTTTCAAAACTTGTTGAGGTTACCAAATTTACATTCATAAACATTTGCTCACTTTTAACAAAATAAATGCTCACTTTTAACAAACAACTTTGCTATTCTCAAAATCCTTTCTTTTTTGTATGTGTCTTTGACATTATCTCACATGCTATTTTTTACTTTTTTTATTTTATAATAATATTGCAATTGATCAAACAAGCCACATATGCTACTAATTATAACATTTATAAATGCATATAAAATCTGAGGAAAAATGTTAAACTATACAACTCCTTACCTTGTTGCCAGTTATGTGAAGATAATATTGCAAAATTTTTCTTAACGTTTTCTTCTTGTAAATTTAGTAAAAAAAACTTGTATATTTTAAGGAATCACAGCAACTTAAGTTTATATTTAAATTATATTCAAAATTATATTTATTCAATTTTAAATTTTAAAAATGTTTTTTTTGTTTTATTTAAAAAATTACTTCATTCATTAATAATATATTATAACAATTACACTAAATTACTTTGTATGTATTGGCTTCTATATAACTTTTTGTTTGCTTTTTAATTTTTTATATTTTTTTCTCAACAGCGCCAATTAGTTTTATTATTCAGCTTTTTTTAATGTATAATTATTTGTATATTTTACTTCAAAATTTACTATCGTGTTGTTTTTCTATGGGTGAATTTTGAAACCGTAATCAAAATATTGCATTTATTCTTTTATATAAATTACCAAATCAGAAAAAAATTCATTAAGTTATTTAAAAATTTTTTAGTTTTAATTTTAAAATAAATTTTTTAAGGAACAATTTTTGAATGCATCACTTAAACGTCTTTTTAATTTGGCTGCAAATAAATATAGAAAATATTTAAATATTTAAAAAAAAGTGTTTATTTGGTTACTGTTGTTATTTCAAGAATAGTTACATATATGGAAATCTACAAATACCTAATAACATACCTCGCTCAAGAATTGCCTTTCTATTTTAATAATGCAATTTTGTAATCAGTTTTAAATATTTTTGCCCTGCTGGTACGCTTGTTCTTAAGATATTTATACTTAGCAAACTTATTTTACCTATCATTTAAAAAACAGCTCTGAAGACCACTAAATAAATTTTATATTAAGTTATTAGGGGATGTTATATATTGTTAGGGATGTGTCTTGCTTAAGTTTTAAAATAAAATAATTAAGCAATAAATAAATAGTTCATTGCGGGGTATATTATTTACGAATTGCGTGGCTTGCTAAGAAAACTTATGGCACCACAACAAAATTTATAGTTACAAACTGCGTAGAAATTTTATACACAAACAACAAAAATTTGATATGCTGTTTACTAACTGCCTGGTATGCAAGAAAAAAAAAACACAAATTTCTGTTTACTAACTAAACGTGCAAGACAACAACAAACAAGTTTGCTGTTTACCATCTGCGTAGTTTTCTAAGAAAACTCATCTACACGAAATAACAAAATAAATGAAATAAATCCGAAGCAGAAACGTTATCAGCATAAAAACAAAAATACACACCGACATACAGGCGCCTATACATTGAATAAACAACATACAACAGCAAAATGTGGTACAAAGGGAGTAGAAGATTCTTAAATTTTCTAGACTTTAAATGGGCAAATTTAAATAGGGCAGTGTCTGAGTGGATAGTCAGTCAGTGTAAAAATAAACAACGTAAAATAAAGGCGTGCATCTTAAGTAAATTGTTCTGTAGTGCCAACTTTGTGTAGTTAAAGTAAATAAAATTGTTATTAATTTAAAATCTCTAAAAACTGGTGTTATTTATTTTGCAATAAAGAACTCACAACAAAACTTTTATGAAAGGTATAAACGTAATAAAAATTTTTTTTTCACAACAAATAATTATGACATCAAAAGTAAATCAAGTGACAGGAATGCATTATAGTTAGTACTTTTTTTTTAGCACGTACAAAAAATCTGTGTAATACACTTTTTTCTAAAATTGTTTATTAAACGGCTACGATTAAAATATTATGAAATAAAAAAACACTAAAAAAACAATTTCATAAGATATTTGGCTAACAAAATATGATTAAATCTTTTAAAGTTTTTATGCCTCTAAGTAAAAAGAGTTTTAAAATGTTATCTTATGGGCTTTTGTAGGCTGAGAAGTCGGGTCTAAATTCCATGAACTGCAATACTATATACCATAGTGAAAATAATCAGCTAAAATAACACATATTGGAAGAACATAATCTGGCAACAATAAACTCAATGGCAATGCAATTTCATCTAGACAAGAAATACTCTATATCTGGCACGGCACACACTAATTATTCCATCATTTTGAAACCTTAAAAATTAGTTTCCCATATATATATTTTTTAATTATATCTTTGAAGTAATCTCTTCAAGTATCTCGATTTATTATATTTATTAAATTTGTTCAAAGAAATTAAAATTTATGGTTACGAAATCATAGTCTGTGAGTAATATATTAATTAGTGGATATATCTTATTATTGTATAAAGCAAGGAAAGACTTGAAAGCAATCGGTTGAAAAAAACTAGGCCTTGGCGGTTTCTTAATTAATTAAAATTTACTTAAATAAAAACTTAAACAACTTCGATGATATTGTTTGTTTCCGAAACTGCGAGAGGTTGTATTTAAGAATTGAATCTAATATTCGGTTGCCTGCAAATGTAATCATCATATCCGACATGTTGATAAAAGCACACATTTGTTGTAACGAAATTTTCAAATAACACTATTTTATTTTTTAGTAATTAATTTTAAGCACTAGGTCTTATTTAATAAAAAAATTTTTAAAAAACTTTATTTTTTATTTTTTTTTCGATATTTTGCCACACCGTTGGTTGGCATCATCAGGAAAAAGAAAAATAATGAACAAACAAATTGAAAAAATTTTTTGAAAAAATAATAAAAAATAAAGTTTTTTAAAAATTTTTTATTAAATAAGACCTAGTACTTAAAATTAATTACTAAAATATATTAAAAAAGGTCAAAAAATTATAACTATTATTAACAATATTTTATTATTTTTGAGGCCAAAACACATTGAAGTAGAAGAGTAAAATTCTTCTCAACGCCCTTGTACAATGTAAGCAAAGCTATACAAATTGTTTTTACAATGAGGCACTACTGAAAAAACTAGCGCTACTTATTAAATCTGTTATCATACATTTTTCGTTCGTCAGACTGATACTCAAACAGATGTTGGCCGATACAAATTATAACAAGTGTTAAAATTGAGAAAAAATCAGATCACTATCGCCAAAGGTAAAGAATAAAATGTAAGAAGAGAACAATCAATATAAAATGAGCTTTTAAAATAATTAAAGCTTAAACAAGCTTAAGTGGCGAGAATATATGTCTAGAAATCTCTTCTGAAGTACAGGAGCTGTACGATATGTCCGATCAATATATTGTGTAAAAGAAGATCTGAACTGTTTGAGAATAAACCTACGTGGGAACACTCAATAAAAAAAAGTCTATTTACCAGTAAATTGTCTAACAAACAACATAATAACAAACTATAACATAAGAGATTAAGAAATATTGTTGCTTAAACTTAAAAACGACTTAATATACCAATAATTGAGTGGCAAAAATAACTGCAAGTTTTGAAACTTCATTATTTTCCTCTCTATGATCAAAGAGATCCTATTTGGACACAACTATTTTCACTAATCTCGAATGTTTTAAATAAAGTAAAAAGAGTATTGAACTTTCCTTTAGTTTGCATACTACATTTACCTAATAGTAGTCAGATTTTTGTTAGCTTTCCAAAATTCTATGAGACAATCCTCAGACGGCGAACCTCAAATTATTCAACAGTCACCTTTGCATCCAAAAAAAGTGTCAGTCTGGTGTCCAATATGGTCTGGAGGAATCATTGGATCTTACTTCTTTGAAAAGGAAAACGGCGAAACAGTAACTGTGAATGGGGAGCGATATCGAGATATGGTTGAAAACTGCATGTTTTGGGCTTGATTAACATGTGGTATCAACATGATGGTGTCACATCGCACACAGCCAGGATTATAAAGGAATTACTGTGCGACCTCTCCCTAGTTTTTTCAGGCCTTCACGGCTGTTTGAATTGACTGCTCAAAAGGGCTCGCATTTGTAAGACTAACAGAGGCACACATTTATCTGATATTGTATTCTATGCATAATTGCTGACATTAAATAAAACATTTTTCAACGGCGGACATCCTGTATATGCAGACTTACTGCTATTGTTCGTGTTATATAACCTATCTCTGTTATGTGTTATAAGGCTCCGTCTTTACGTGAAATTCTTATTGTAACTATTATTTTTTTATAATCTGGGAAATAAATCTTATTTTTGTGTTTGCCTATTTTTTTTCTTAAAATATACTTATACTCCTTACTTCTTCGTATACTAATTTTCTGTGCATTAAGCACATATTTACTAAAATCAGTTATTCCTAAATTTTTTGTTTATTATGTATGTATAATAAAATAAAATTATTTATAAAAGTTAATGTTCTATGTACATACCACTTACTACACATTAAAATATTGTGTATTTTTTTTTAAAATTATTTACAAATCTTCCAAATCCAACCACAACCACCTGAAATTATATGGGCAACATGTACAAAAATGAAAAGAGATATAAACTTACCGTAAAAAATTAAACCATTTTATAAAAACAATATTGTGTTTGTGTGTAATTTAGACATCGTTTGTTTACGTATAAGATTAAATAACACGCACACAAATATACATACATCCATCATTACCATATAATAAGCATAAATGTTGGTATTTTTTTCAATTTTTTGTGCGTGTAGTTACAGTTATTGGAATTGTTGATAACAGTTAAAGAGTTCTTTTCAAAAAGAGTGTATGGAAGTTAGAGTGAGAAAGAGAGAAAGAAAACAAGGAAATCTCTAATAGATTACAAGTTTCTGCACAATTCGTATGGCGTTTTTTTTTAAGCTTTTCTCCTTAAAAATCCTGTGATTTCTAATTTACTTATCGCATATGTTCTGGGCATACGTATATTAAATTGCGAAACGTTAATTTATTTTGAGTCTATTACCAAAAATTTATGAAACTAAGTTCAGCTGTAGTAAATTGTATCAGTTCGTGTCAACAGACATGTGCGTTTTTAAGCCGCCAATCGGCTTAAAACCGTATCTAATTAAAGCAAAATTTGTTTGAATGTATAAGTAAAGCTAATAAAATTAAAAATATTATTTCCTAAATCTTTTTCATCAAAGCAACAAATACACACAAATTTACTTATGAAGAGAAAAATAACTTATTTAGGGATTTTAGGATTTCTCGAAGGAATACTAAGTTGTTTGCATTTTTAGGCTTAAGAACTTCAATACAATAAATAATTGACATCAATTTTATTTTATTTTTATTTTTCGATGCAAACAAACATTTCTAGCAAATTTATTAATATAAAAATGACGCTAAGTTAAGTCCACGTGAAGTCCATGTAAATTAGCTAATGACTTTACTTTGATTAGCTACGACAAATGTTTATGTAAAATGCCATTTTTGACAAAATTCCGGCCGAATAGTATCATTTTCAAACGGGTATAATATAATAGGATATAATAAAATAGCCTTAACGGTTCAATTTGAAACAAATCTGGGATCGTAAAAAATTTATTACTTTTTTAGGAATTTGCAAAAGAAAAGTGTAAGCTATCAATGACCAAGTGAAAGTCATAGATATCCAAAGTTTGCCATATATGTTTTTTTTTGCTGTTTGTGTATTTAACAGATATTTTGAGAGAATGACAGAAGAAAGGAAAAGAGAAAGACATTAATTAAATTGTTTACTCTCTTTACGGTTGTATCTTTAGTTTTTGTTGTTGTCGTGTTGCTAAGTCTAGTCGAAACCTGTATTTGTTCAAGCAAAAGATATAGAGAAATATGTAGACTTTTGACAAAACAGATCTCAGATCGAGACAAAATAACTTAAAGTTATTTTTCAATCTAAAAAATAATAAGGAAACATTTTCTTTAACAATGTTGCAAAATATTCGCATAAAAAATTAGGATATTCTTTTTGAGTCATTTATGTGTGTGCCTAAGAAGAATACTATAAAAGTATTAAACACAGAAACAATTATTTTATTAAAACTTTTTATAATAATTTATTTATGTTTTAGTTAGATAATTTCTTTCTTTTAAAATATTAAATATTAATGAGAAACGAGCAAAAATTTTATTTAAAATTTTAGCCAATTTTAGAAACTGGTTATATCAGGGTGCGAAAGTAAACGCGTAATAACTAAAAGAAAACATACACATATTATATATTTGCATTAATATTGCAGCCAGAGCGACGACAGTGAGAACGCAATAATAAACACTTCGCTAGTTATAAATAAATAACTCATTAGCCCATAAAATGACAGAATCCTAGTGTAAGATTGTATTGGTATTAAAAAGATAATTGATTCGTTTGTGCTCTTTGTTATTTAAAATTATTTAATTTTTTTGCATTGCTCATGTAAAAAACAATAGAATATTTTGAAAAGCTTGTGAAAGATATTGTTTGGTTTTTTACACTGGTTTAGTTAGTTAGTTAAAATAATACGACTCCGTGATGAATATAGTGTTTTATTAAAAAAAAAATTATACTTGGTTTTTGGTGAAATCAATAAAATGTAGGCTTTTTGCAATTTAGATAAAGTTCCGGTTTTCTTTAATTTCTAAGATATTTTGTCCAAAGTCCACATAGTTTTATAAATGTATTTGTGGTAACACTTTGATAATAACTTTTTCAAAGCGATAAAAAGAAAAAACATTGATTTATATTTAGTTTATATAATAATTTTTATTGAATTTATTTTTTTTATTTCAATTTTTTTTTTTTTAATTTTCAAAGTAACAATAATTATTCAACATTATAATTCTTTTAATTATTTTGTATATAACTTTTACATAAACATAATTTTGTTTTGTTTGTTTGTATTGTTTTATGTTTTTTTTTTAATAAATGTTTTAATGTTATTTGTTTTGTTTGTTTTTTTTAAATATATTTTATTTTGTTTGTTGTATTATTAAATCCCTATACTTTGTTCAGTTAAATAATGTATATATAATTTTTCTCTTCTCTCTAAAGTTGGTATTTTTATAATTCCAATAAAATTTATTTCCTGTGTTCTTAAAATTGAAAATAACGTATTACAAATTAATTAAGTAAAATCAAAATATATTTTAAGTAAACTTCTAGTTTTCTAGAGAATATGAAAACAGTATTTTACTTTCGTTTTTTGTAGAACTCGGGTTGCTTATTTTGCTTTGGTTAATATATAAATATATATATTTAATAATTATTATTAAAATTATTTTCATATTTTTAATTATGAGAGAATAAAATATTGGACTTTGATTTTAGAGGAAAATTTTAAGAAGAAATAAAAATTTTTTTCAGTGTAAATATAACTAAGGAAATGAGCCCAAATAACCATTAACAATTTGTATAGCTGTTAATATTTAAGTTGTTATTTGTGAATGAGATAGAGAGAGAGAGAGAGTGAGAGAACGAGTTAGTTGTTGGATTTATTAATCAAGAGTTACCAGCTGGCTTGTTAATATTTAGATTGGAATAAAGTATCTTCAAATTTTTATACTTTTCCAAAGATTATGAAAGCTTTGCAAGTTTAGTGGCAACCCTTTTCTATATTACTATATATTATATTACCTAAATTTAGCTAGAAAACTTAATAACTAGAGCCATTTATCTGCAAAGGGACAGATGCAAGTTTGAGAGAAGAAATAATAAAATGATTTAGTATCAGTATCCTACGTTCAAGATCTTGTCTTTGAGCTATATTTAATATGAATTATCGAAATTCGTTTAGGTAGAGTAGCTGTTTTCTGATAATCTTCAGACATGTTAAGATCAATATTTTTCTCAAAGTAGAAAGTCAGGGCAATTTTATACCGAAAACCTTTAACTCTAAATAAGCATAATAAATTTAAAAATATCAAACTGTCTCCAGAAGTAGAGTTAACCGTCAGGTAGTTGAAATAAAAAGAACTTATCTTAAAAGTGGCTTTCGGCTTATAATACGCTACCACCAGTTAAAAGTATTTATTTACAATAAGTTAATAGAAATTTCAATATAATTAAAAAAAACATTTAAAATATTAACTTTATATGGCTTTAGCTATTTAATTTTTGTATACTTATGAAAAAATGACTACTTAAAGCAAACTAACAACCAATGTTTGTTTTTGTTTTTTATTTGGTTTTTTTTCAACAAAGTTTTTTTAACTAAATTTCAATGATAACAAATAAAATAAGCAAAAAATAAACGCGACTCCTAAAATAAAAGCTGCTAAATCGTGTTTACCACTTAACAACGGGCAAAGTTATGAACGTTGTTTGTTAATTAATTATAATTTGTACATTGGTATGAAAAAAATGTAAAAGAAATTCAATTAATATTCAATAAAATATTTAAAAAATATTAAATAAGCACAAAAACAAAACTTAATAGTGTGTCCTTTTAAAATTACTTAAAGAATAAATAAGATATAGATTACTAAGAGCGATAATTATACTGGTACACTGTAAAAAAATCACCAGTTGTTTAAAAGTTGTGATGTTTGTTTGGCGTTTTTATGTTGTTGTAAATTCGTATTGTTGTTGTAACAGTAGATTTATATATAGAGCAACACATACATTCACACACATCAATAGAGTTTAAGTTAAAGTTTTTAAGAGAAAAAGAGAGAGAGAGAGAGAGAGAAAGATTAAACAGTTTAATTAGAAAATAAAATAAAATGGTGATTTCAAAAATATATTTTATTAAAATATTTGATTTTTATAAATACAAATATAAATACATACAATGACTTTTTTTGAAGTAGAAAAATGTAGAAAAAACAAAACAAAATGTTTTTCAAACAAGGAAAAGTAATATTCATGCCTACATAAAAATTGTGGTTGGAGGCTTTTTTTAATATTATGAGGAGGACTTTCTCTAGCAAACTAAAAATTACATATCAAACTACTTTCATAATATGATATCGAGTATGATTTTAAAGATTTTTCTGTTAATTTTTTATGCTTTAATATATAGTCTTTAGTTTGCATACGACATTTGTGTTGAATTATACACTGTATATTATTTTCTTAAGTGCAAAGTTTTATTCGCATGCTGTATCTATGTATTTATAAATTTTTTCTTTGTTTGTTGTTGTTTTATAATATGAAACTTTTTAAAACTATCACAGCATTTAATCTATTACACACTTTTTATCTATTACTTTTACCAAACCGCTATTATTTCTAAAATGATTTGGATTTTTTCTAAAGTTATTTTGATTTATTTATTCTTGCTACTCTTTTTATATCACAAATCAGCTTCAGCTATTTGTAAATATTTCTCGTTGATTGAGAATTATAATTATTATTGTAATTGATTTTGAAGCAATATTTACAAAATTTAAGCAACAAAGAAAATTTTTATTTTAATGTAGTTGCAGAGTTTAAATATAATAAAGAGTTGAATAGAAAATTCTAAAAATTTTCTTGAATTTATTTTTTCATTCAGTTAAAATTCGGATACGCAAAAGTAAGGTTAGCAAAGAAAGAATAATTTACAATTGTGAAATTATAGATAATCTGACAATAGATTAGTAGGATGCCATTTTTATATAGAAAATGCTTGGAGACTCAAATTTAAAAGAGATTAGTATCGGGTAGTAGAATAAGGGGGGCTACGAAATTATTGTTGTGTAAAACTTTAATGGAGAATAACAACGATCGTTTGTAATAAAAATGATGTGTAGAACCTTCAGATAATGCAACTCACATTGCCATATCATTTGGTTTTTGGAATGTTTAAGGCCCAAATATATTATGCATATACTGGCTTAAGGCAACTTAAGCAACTGTACAAATACCTAATAATCATATGTGGCAAATTATAATGTACTTAACAAAACTTTTCGTCAAATGTATGCATAAGCGAAGTATGAAACTGATCGCACATACTGTACGTAAGCAGTTGTTTTGTATTGTGTTATATTTACATTAGTAAGCAAAGTCCAATGGAGGGCAAGAAATATTTTATCTGAATTTAATAAAAAATGTACAAAGAAAAAATAGCTTATATGACAAAAGAAACGCGTTTTATTATAACGGCAGTTCAATGGAACGAGGGCCTTTAAACATTTTATTTTCCTTTTTTTTCTTTTCCATTTTTTAACACACAATTTGCAATTAAATTTAATTTTGTATTGTTTATAAATTCAATGATGCAATGATGCATTTGCATTTTTTAGTACTTTTGGCCCAAATAATACATACAGCGATTAATGTGTAATTTTTCTTTCGTTATTTTCTTAAAACTATTAACAAAAAATTATAAATTTGTAGAAGAATAGTATTAAGTATATTAAGTATACATAATATAATTTTATTAAACGCCTTTTTGCTAATAAATTTCATTTATTTAGAACGAAATTATTTTTTTTTTCAAAAGTACGAATAAAACAAATGTGCAACTGTGCATAATAATTTCTATATTCATATAAGTACAATATAGCCATGTAAAAGTCTTAAATGCTTCACTTTAGCATTTGACAGGCTTTTCGTTCAATTTTTGACATTAGTTCAAGTCAGCTTATGCATATTATAGTTGGGCCTTTAGTTTCCTAAGTAATGATTTTTAAACTTTTAGATTAATGAAGATGATTTTTACTTTGATAAAGAACTTTTTTCGTACAATTTACATCTACAACAAGCAAACAAAAATTTTTGTTTTTTTGTGGAAATTTCGTTTGGAAAAGTTATACTGCTAGCTTGTGGAAAACTAAATAAACTTTTGACCTCAGGTTTTATTAAAAATGATTTTTTTTGATTTATAGCAATTTTTTCCGCCAGTAAAAACAAAGAAATAAAAATGTGAAAACACTTTTTCTTAAATGACTGTTTTTCTCAATATTTAAACGCTTCTTAAAATTTTGTAGAAATTAAGTACAAATAAAATATTAGCCCATGTTTTATTCATCTTGGGCTAAAAAATTGTTTAGACATTGTGAAAAATAATGCTAAAATACCTCGGATAGTTTAGTGTAAATTAAGAATTTTTAATAGATATATAATATCCTATTTAAAAATTGTTTTCCAAGTTAAATTAATTTTCTAAAAATGTATTAAAGTATGGTTTAAATATATCCTATTAATTTTAATTAAAATGTCACACGAAGTAATACTAATATTTTTCAATACTGTGCCATAATAATTTAATAATGATAAAATAAAGGAACAGGTCTAACCTAGAAGCAGGTGCTAAATAAAAGAAAAAAAATATTAATAACAATATATCTTTGTAAATTAATTGAATTAAAAAAGATTTTAAATTAATGAAAATTTTCAAATAAATATATATATATATATATATATATATACATATATTTTTTTTTTTTTTGTATACGACAAGTAGATTAGGAATTGTCTCCAAAGCATAGGCACTTTTGATAAAATGACACTATAATAAATTACAAAAGCTGTCTTTCGTTAGTTATGATTAAAGTAAGAGATCGATAAGTTTAGCTAGTGACCAAGGTAAGCAAAACGCTATTTATCTACTTAAATGATAATGTTGACACAGCTTAAGAGAAATATGGGACATACAACTTGGTTTAAATAAATTATTCAATCCTCTATCTTGTTATTTCAAAGTATTAAATTTTGAAAGAAAATTAGAGAAATAATTTTTTACAACTATTTTCCTTAACATTAAATGCCTCTCATTTAGGTTGTTTTTAACAAACAAAAAATATTTAATTGTTTAAAAACTTTAAATTTGTACCAATTTTAATTAAGTTAAAAAAATTTGATTTAAAAAAAAAAACAGAAATAAATTTGTATAACCACGAGTAAAAATGAGAAATGAAAATATATAATTAAATAATGTAACGAGTATTTATACATAAATTAATAAGAAAATAGCAATAATTTAAAATTTGAAAAGGTTTTACTTACATTTGCAATAAAATCATCAATAGCGAAGACTTAGTTTTTCTTCACAAGAAATAATAATAATAATAGTAATAATAACAATTATAATGCCTCAGAGTACAAAATCAATAGAAGAGAAAGAGAGAAAAGTTGTAATAATTTAATAAATTGTATAGCGACAGTAGGCTATAAACAATAACTATTTAAAGTAATCAACAGATTAGCAGCTGTTTAAAAAGGAAAAAAATAAATAAATAGTTAATACGACTTAGCTATGTTTAAGTTAAATTTATGTTTAATAATACATTTTATTTAAATTTTTGTTGGTTTTTTGTTTTCAAATATTTATTAACAGCCTAAGTAATGCTTTGTTTTTTGTTTTACCAAAAATTTTCGCCTGATTTAATAAATTTATTTTTTTAGATTTAAAGGATTTGTTTTTACTAAATTACTTTAACGTTGTTATTGTTAAGAGTTTTGTTTTTTGTTTTTATTTTATATTTTCCTTTGTTATATTAAAATTGTTTATTTTAAATGATTTTCATAAATTTCATCTAAATTTTGTTTTAAAGGCTTAATTTAATTTTATTTTATTTAATTTAATTTTTTATATTATTATTTATTATTTTACTTAAACGCAGTGCTTCTGTTTCTTTTAACTAGTTTTCAAAAAATAACGGACAGTTTATAAGTATGATTAGAAAAATATACTGTTTAAAGAGCTTTATTTATTAAAATTTAAGAGAGAATTAGTAAGAGAGAAAGAGAGCACAAAGTTAAGCAGCAGCTGTTTTAAGTTTTACTTAATTTTATAGTTTAAACAAAATATTTTCTAGGTATTAGTGGTGTAGTTGGTTCAAAGTTCCATTTTAATTTTACTAATAAAGCAGGTGATAGATTTTCTTAACTTGTTGAGAAAGCCAACCGAAATAACATTTTATTAAAATTGTATTACAAAATAAAGAAGAAAAAATATAGAAAATATAGTTCTCGTTTGTTATGAAAGAGTGTGTTACTATTTCCGGTTTTTAAGATTTGTAAATAGATAAAGTTGGTTTTAGTTCTAATTATATAATTGTTGTAGTAGTGGTTGGTGGTGGTGGTGGTAGAAGTTGTTTGTAAGATGCATAAGAATTGCCAGCTTTTTGGTTTCGTTTGGTTTGGTTTTTAAGAGGTTAATTTAAGTTTTACTAAACGTAGTTTATTTAATATTTGTTACTATTTAAACTTTTGTTAATTTATTTGAATGCAGTTATTATAGGTATATTTATTTATTTATTTAATTTTTGGGTGGTGGAGAAGGATTAAATATCCATTTGCTAATAGTTAAAGGTAAAAGTTGAAATTTTAAATATATATTTTTTGGTTTCCCGTTAATTATTTGTATTGTTGTTGTTGTAATAGTGCTGTTGTTTTTAATGGATTTTATATTAGCTGTTTTTGTATGTTTATATTTGGAAATATACATACACATTCATATGCAATATACATATATTTGCATATGCAATATACAATATATATATATATTATATTTTTTATATTGTGTAGACTATTGTATATGAAGATATTCGTAATGTTGGTTTATGTAGAGTGTTAAGTGTAGATGTAGCTTTAATCAGTTTTTATGCAATTCAGCAGTTTTACTTCCATATTTGTTATATATAACTTGCTATGTTTGAACATAATACGTCAGTTATGTGTTTTTTTTTTGTTTTGTTAATATAATTCTAAATATTATTATTGTTGTTGTTTTAGATTTAATTTGTTATTAATAAAATTTTTTATTGAAATAATTTATTTAATTAAGAATTTTTATAATTATATTATAATTTCTGTTAAATTGTCTTTTTACTTTATTTAATTATTATAAATATAAATTATATATTTTTTTTGTTTATATTAAATCATTTCTTTGAAATAAATAAATATTATGTTGACATATCACTGCATGACGCATTTTCCCTCTATTTGGGTTTTTAGCTCATTTACTTGCGTTTCTATTTGATTTTTCAGTTCTGTAAGAAGAAATTGAGTAATGGAAACAGCAATAAATAAGCACATCTTATGATAGTTGTAGTATGTTTAGAATATAATACAAACAATAATAAGAATTATACAAATATATGTATGTAATATTTGGTATTTTGTAATATTGATACACAATTATTATAAAATTATTGTGCTTTATTACAGTTTTAATTAAATAAAATATTTATTAAATTTGTTTTATTAATATTATTAATAATAATGCATATTATTTGTTTAATATTAATATAATTTTGTTTAAATAAATTCATTTTGTTTAGCATACTTTGCGTAGGGCAATTTTACCTTTTTCTAACAAAAATATACAAGTCAACATTTACTAACAACAAAAAGGCAATTTGATGACTTAGTGAGTTGTTTGGTGCGTGGATGATGTGAGAATTTTATGTTTTTAAAATTTTTATTATTATATTAAATCCATTTGTGTTAAAAAAAAAATTTATTTAAGCTCAAAAAAAGTAAAATTATTCTGTTTATTGATATTGTCATAGCTTAACTTGTCTGAAGGTATCAATCTACTCCCAGAAAAAAATGTATGTAAGATTTAAATAAGTTAAAAACATTATATTCTTTGGATTGTTATATTTTATTGTTTAGGTTATCTTTTTAATATATTAAATTTGCTATGGTTTTTACCCCACACTAAATTATGGCGGTTTAATTTTCTTGCTTTAGTTAATTTATGATTGTGGAGGATACAGCATTTCACAGTGGTTTGGTAAGGTTTTTTTTTTTGTAATTGGTAGCTTAGCTTAAAAACTACAATTTTTTCAATTTTTGCATATAAAATAGATAAAAACTTCATTAGAAGCGAACGTTTGTGAAGTAAATGCTCCTTATCCAAGTAGATGGTATCACAGGAAAGCTTATAACTTCTAGATTAACAATTCCTTAACATTTTTATGACGAGCAGCGTTTTTTAGATGTCATTTATCTTTAAAACTTTAAAATATAAAATATGAAATGCCACAAAATCTTAACAGATCGAGATATTCTTGCTTAAACGGAGAAAAAAATTTCCAAAAATTATTATTTTTGTAGAAAACTGATTACCCTGGCTTCATTAACAACGGAGCTGTCAAATCCTTTCATAAATTTTGTTTTAAAATTGGAATGGAGGGTGAACCGTTACAATTTTTTTTAACTCATATTTCTTTTATTCGTATTTGCTTATGGTTGTGTTAAAAAATTTAATAATATTGAACTAAGTTTTAACTATATAAGCAAACAAATCATGCCACTCTTTGGGGAAAATCTTAAAAAAACCGTGTTTTTAAAATGTTTCCAATTTGTAACTTTTTAACGAAACATGCTATCAGAACCAAACTGACTGCTATTTTATTATGAATTTTAGCAAGATTACAGCGGTTATCTTAGAATAATAATCCGAACATAAACCACGTCAAAAATACTAACTAAAAATATTAAGTTAAGGTTCGCCAAAAATTAAAAAAAAATTTCCGAAACTAAAAGAAGTAACCTAGATATGCAAGCCCGTTTTTTGTAGATATTTCCAGATTTAATTAAGTTCAAAACCTCTTAATATTTAAGTAAGAAATAACTTTTTCATGACAATTCCAAAAAAATTTTATATCTAAGTTACTCAACTTTGGGGCATACCCAGAAGTCCCCTATTACCCTAGGGCGCCGATTGGTCACCGATTGCTTGGCCTGCGAGTTAGCGAATTATTTCCAAAAGAAACACGTTTTCAAACCCTTGTGTGTTCTAATATAAAATTAAAGTTAATTATAAACAGAAACGAGCAGCTTTAGAAAACGATGCGGCAATATCTCTGGCGGTAGTATACAGTCGGTTAAAGTTTATATATTTTCAGTGACGTTGGCGAAAAATCAACAAATAAGCGCCGGTATTAAGCGGTATATATAAACAATAAATTGATATATTTTTCTTCAATTTAGTTGCCTTTATTGTAACGGTATAAAAATCCACCAGTTAATGCAATAATTATAACACTCCATAACATAATACAAATTAAAAGAACTTTGCCTAAATGAATATAAACAATTTTGGTTTAAAAGACTGGAAAACTGCAACACGTTTAAAAATATCGGTAATATCATTAAAATTCTAAAATAAAGTTTGCAATTTCAAATTTATTCAAAAAATTAAAATTAACAATATCGCTAGAATTTTAATAACTCTGTCGATAAAAGTAGTGAATAAAATGTATACTGGCGGCGCTTGTTATTTGAGCGGTAGTAGATGATATTACCGTTCTTCAGAAAAAGAAACCGGGATAAATTTATGTTTCGTCGCTTAAAACGATTTTTCGTAGAAAAATAGTATCAAACTATGTTTGTATTTTGAAAAATTGAGAGCTTTCTTTGTTAGAATTACAAGGGTCTTAAAATAAAACTCTTACCGCAAGTTATAGGGAACTACATTATATGAATGCAAAATTTGCTTCTTTCAGTAGGATATGTAACAAAGAAAATATTACATAGAAAAGACCATGATTATTTCTTTTACACTATAGTTCTACAGAAAAAATATTTATGAAATAAACATTTACTGAATAAAGTTTCACTTTATTAAATCAATATAATATTTCGATCGTAAAAAATCCACATCTTAAATTTAAATTTTGTATACTTTTCGATGACATAATCGTTTTATACAAACCCTGTAGCTATTAAATAGTTATCACACCAGCACTTATAATCTTACTTTATCACTGTAAAAGGTGAGTATATTTTTGAAGACTAAAATTAAACGCTTTACAGGAATGATTATATTCGCCTTACACAAATGGATTTAAGTTCACAAATTTATTTTGTTTTTTTTTTTTATATTTTAATACATGTTATCTATCAATTTATTGAAGTGAATAAGTTTTATTATAAAATAAATACATCAAATTGAGCATGAATTTTTATGTAAAAGGCTATGAATAATTTGCTAAATTTTAAAATATATTTTTTGATGGAAAATAAAAAGTTCGTATTTAATTGGAAATAAAATATAACAATATACATTTGAGCCTTAAAATATTGTTGTAAATGTTTGTTCATTTTTTGTTTAGCAAAATATTTAAATAAAACGAACTGATGCCAATAGTCAGGAGACAGAGAGAGGGAAAAAGCTTGTTTGTGTATTAAATGTAAATATATTTTAACTTTTTTTTTCATGTGATATTCTAGTTTTAGTTAATGATGATTTTGTTCAAATATTTTGTTAGCGTATTTTAAGAGTTGTATTAGCGTTATTTTTAAATTAATGTAAAATGTCATAAGTTTTGTTGTAGACAAATATTTTGGAAAACTTAAATGTCTAAATAAATAATTGCTTGCATTTATAATTGTAGTTGTGTTTATTAGAATATTTGTGCAGTTTATTAGAACGTTTTGTGCATAAAATGATAAAACATTAGTATAAGACCAAAAGCCAAATAAAAGTTAAAAATATATATTGTTCATTTGCGGAAAATGATAAAAAATTAAAAAGAAATTTAGATGAAAAACTTTTTCTGTTCTTTAAATAAAATATATTCGTAAGATATATTCCAATTCAATTTAGTTAAGTTAAAATTAAAATTCGGCTAGCATAAACCTGAGTTACTTAATCTTTAAAAAGATATTTCGGAGGTTAATATTCTATACCTAATAGTTACATAAACAATTTTTTCTGTGATTCATATTCAGAATTTCATAATTTTTTCTTTAAACATCTTTCAAACATGTGATTTGCAGAGTGCATTTTCTTTTTCGCAAAGAAGAGGTTTTTCTTTTTAAAATCAGTTGTAGAAATTATCCTTAAAGATTCAAGAAGCGTTTGCCATTTACCGTCCACATCCGCTTCAAATACAAAACAATTGCAGCATCAAAGGCAGGTATATAGCAGACTTTCTTCGAATTTACATTTCAAATAATCATACAACTGCTTCTTCGACGCATTTTTTCTTCGAGAACAATATTTGATGCCATTAAAGTTGTTAAGCTTGATATTAAATATTTCTTTTTTATTATTCTTTTAATTAATTCCATTTATATGTTCGATATTTTGCGTTGCATCTAATTAAATGATTATTTACTTATGGCCAAATATCCACCACAGCTTAATCAATCAAATTGAAAGTTATTGCAATTATTTACATTTTGTCCCCTAAAAAAGACCTTAAACGATTTTTTGTGTAAAGAGAACTCAAAAAGAATTGCAACATTTAATTAAATGTAAATAATTTATGCAACGATTTATCTTCTTGTTTTAATGTTTATTTAATGGCAAAATGAAACGAAAGCTACGAATTTTCAGTCTGCATAATTTAATTTTTAATCTGAAAGCAAATTTGCCGCAACGTTGTATGTGACTGTTAACACAGAATACAGCAAGCCGTTTTCTTTTAATTTGGCTTTTCTTAATACGTTTTATTATGCTGTAAAATTTCATTAACGAAAATGGTAATTGCAAAATTAAATATATTCCTTTTTTTCCTTAAAACGCTAATATCTACAAGAACTATTGTAGCTGTATAATTAAAATATAAAAATTGTAAATAGATACAAGTTGTGGGTATACCAAAATAAAGGAGACTAGCTTTTTTCTGATAGTATTTATTTTTGATTAGCTTTTGAATACTAGAATTAGATTCGTAAATATCTAGGGATATGTGTTAAATACCATAATGTTACTGCTTCCAATGCTACACCGAACGGTGCAATGATATTTCAATGTAATAGCCCTTTAGATATTCAAGATTTTTTTAAGACAGTGTGGAACATAAAAAAATGTCTACAGTTTACAGAAAATCTTTATAATGAATCATTGCACAGTAGGGCAAACAAAAAATATTTTGAAAATAAATCAGCAACTGTTTTAAAGACTGGACTGATTGAAATAAATAGTCTCTTTGTGAAGATGTATTTTACACAATCGAAAAAAGTAATGTTTATGAAATAATTTTCTCTTAATGGATCAGTAGATTAAAATCTTTTAGAAAATTCAGAAATTTGGAGTGCTATTACGACATTACAGAGCATTTGGAAAAGCACGATTGAAAATTCGCTACCAGCACGTTTAGCCCTTTTCTAATTTGAATTATTCTTATTTCGGCCTTTCTGTGCATAAAAATTTTTCAAAATTTTAAGTTATAATTTTTCTTTTGTCTTAATCACATTTTTTCGGTTAGGCAAATTATTCTGGCATCAAATATATCAAAACTGAAAGATATATTTATTTATTTATGTCGAAAGGATCAGTGTCAGATAATATCATATACAGATAAAGTAACGATTTGATGATTTTAACATATATATATAGTATATATACAGTGATAGACATTCGTTTGGACGCACTTATTTTTTTATTTTTAAGTTGTTTTTTTAAACTCTTTCTGAGAACAGTTATTTCTTTTTCTGTTTTTTTATTTAAAGTATTAAGCGCAGTTTACAAAACAATAACAATTATTAGAAAATATGCGTTCTTTTGTAAAATTGTTGCTGTTTTTCGTGAGACAATCGTTTGAACGCATTAAGAGAAAATGTTATTTAATTTGTGAATTTTGACTTGTAAACACGTGTTTTCATACTAATTTAATAAAAAATTTAATTCAAATATAAAAAATAAAAAACAAATTGCAGAATTTTTACAAACCGATTAGATATGGGCTCAGGAAAGCGGTTAAATGATACCAAAAAAGATTTAATCGATAACTTAAAGAAAAAAGGGTTATCAAATAAAAAATTTGCTGGAATAATTATGCGTTCTGAAAGAGTAATAAGAAATTATTTAAAACTTGGCAAATAGTATGGCATTAAGGCTCCAACGAAGGGATCATCCACAATTACGAACCGTCAAAAAGGACAGATTCGCCATTAAGCAACTTGAAATCGCTTATCCTGTCGGAAAATAAAGGACAAACTTGATCTTCCAGTTACTACGTGAACCCATAGCCCGTGTTTTGAATGCGACCCCATTGACAAAATAGAAAAAAATAAAGTCTAAACCACGACTAACTAAAGTACACAAGGAGAGACGTCTTAGCTTTACCTAAGCACACACATGTCATTGACTGATGAATGAAAAGAAGTTATTTTTTCAAAAAAAAAATTTAACTTGGATGGTCCAGATTGCTACAGTTGTTATTGGCATGATTTGAGCCAATCGAATGTAGTGCGACCAAAGCGAAATTTTGGTGGTGGAAGCGTTATGGTGAGGGGAGCATTCTCTTATAACTTCAAGCTTGGTATTTGTTTTATAACCATTAGAATAAATCCAGAAATGTACCTGGAACTTCTGGAAGATGTCCTTATTACAAAATTTGACGAAAATTCTGACAGTGAGTATATTTTCCAATAGGACAACGCGGCAATACATGTATCGAAAAAATGTAAGGAATGGTTTTCAACCAATAATATTGATTTACTTCCATGGTCGGTATACAGTCCCGATTGTAACCCAATCGAAAACTTATGGGGAATCCTTGCAGCTAAGGTATACGAAAAGGAAAGGCAGTTTTCGACTGTTAATGAGCTGAAAGAAAAACTCAAAGAATGTTGGTTGGGTATTGAAATTGAAACTCTTCGAAGCGTTGTAAACTCAATGCTGAATAGAATATTTTCGGTCATTCGAAGTGAGGGTGGTCCTACTAAATATTAGTACATAATAACTTTTAATATTTTGTAAATAATTTTAATTCTTTTTTTAATTTAAAGGAAACTGCGATCAAACGAATGTTTTTTAATTTTTTTTAGTTTTATCTCGTTTACGTATCACGAATATGAAATATGTTTAATTTTTGTTTACTACTTTTAAGCTAATGGATGACTTAATCGTTTTGTAAAAAAAAATAATTAAAGTCCTTTTCATTTCTTTCAAAAGAGAAAAAAACATGGTGCGGTCAAACGAATATGTATCACTGTATATATACCTGCCGGACAAAATAAAGTATAAAAGCTATACTTATTAATTATTTCTTCACTTTGCCACTAAAATTAAAATATAAAAATTATAATCGCGTTAGAAATAAGCTCGTGATTATTAAACAATAATTGAAATTATAACTTTTATTTTCTATACTTGATTTTAATTGCAACGGACAAAATAAAGTATAATATTTATTTTTTTAAATTTATAGTGAAATTTTCTTAGTGTTTTTTTTTTTTGATAAAAAATAAAAGGTAAGTTAATTTTAGCTATTAAGGGTCCAGGATTATGACAGAAATTGTATCTATAATTCTCTTAATAGTACATACTTTTAACTTTTCCACAGAAAGTCGATATGAAACAATTGTCAAAAGATGTGAAAGATCTGTTGGTAAAAGAACGCAAAAATGGGTTGATTTATAAAGACTTCTCCAAAAAATATAATATTTCAATAGCTGGAGGGAGAAAAAGAAAACTATTTGGGACATAATAAATAAACAAATTCCAATTAAAGTTTAAAAGGGTTTTGGTAGAAAATGTAAAACATCAACAAAGGATGACCACTTCCTTGTAATTCTAGCTAAAAAAAGATTCATTTACTTCTGCTAGAAAGAGTAAAGAGGAGTTAAAACTGAATGTTCTAGCCCGCACCGTGCAAGGAAGACTTAATCAAAATTGATTGAGAAGATCCTTTGCGAAGAAAATGCGGCTAATGTAAAAAAACGATTGGATTTTGCTAGAAAATACGTTAATATCCTAGAATCATTTCGGAATACAGTGATTTGGCCTGATGAGTTCAAACTTGAATAAAAAAATACAAAATGTCTACAGCGTGTGTGGTGCCACCCAACAGGAAAACTTAGATCGGAAAACATTATTCATGGTGGCGGAAATCTAATGGTTTTGGGCTGATTCTCAACAGCGGAAGTTGTATAACTGGTAAGAATAGATTCCAAAATGACTGGAGAGTATTTTGTGAGAAAATATTAACAGTAGTGCTTAGAAAATGGGCTTAGGGGACTTTATCTTTCAACATGGTAATGATCCCAAATACAAAAACAGGGTGGCGAAGCAATTTTTTGAAGAAAATAATATCGAAAAATTGGAAAGCCCTGATTTAAACTCTATTGAGCACATTTGGATTATTCTAGATATTAAGACTCCAAACCTCCAAAATTTTTGGGATAAAATGCAAGCAACAAAATTAAAAATGTAACTTTAAATATGCAAAAACGACTTAAAGAGGTTATTATAAAAAAAGATGATTAACCTAACAGCATCTTTTCTAATACTTGAGTTCATTTCAATTAACTTAGCAATATAGAACAATATCTTTATTAAAAATCTGTTAATTTGAATAAAACTTTTTAATATAAATAAGTCGTGAATAGGTTTGTATTGAAATTATCTTGATTTACCTTACCGGGCAGGTGTGACTTTTTGCTAATAAAACCTTTTGGTTTAGCGTAAAAATAATTTATCTATTAAAAATAATGCTTATACGAATAAAACTTAATACTCTTAAATGTTTATGATACCATATACATATGTAGGCACAATACAGCATACATATATATGTCTTATCTAGCAGTAGGTTTTGGCAACATACGAGTTATTAACGTCTTACATGTTCATGTGTAACAATTATGTCTTTCAGGACTTTATATTTGTTTTTAAGTTTTGAACAGAGTAAAAGTGTTTATAAATATTCCTGTTTGTTTTAGTATAATTTTAAATTAAATGATTTCAATTTGTTATTTATAATCAGGAAAGACAGGAAAACAATATAAAAGACAAAAGAAAAGCCCTTTAGTTAAATTTGGCTGTAACAATAAACTAATAAACTAATGTTTTCAATTCCTCCTCTTCACGCACAATAAACATTTGAATTTTATTTTACTCATAAAGGTAATAAAATACTTTTTTAAGGTTGAGTTTATTTTTTAAACAGAGATTATTTTAAATAATAATCTTTATTATTGTCAAACTAAAACTTTTACAAATGCAAAATGTATATTGCTTTCAATATTTTCCTTTACCTACGTATTAAACATAATTTAGCTACCTTAATATTTTTTTATTATTTATGTTATAAGTCATGACATTATTTTTATTAGCCATACTTTTTTGTGAGAAATACACAAATGTTAAAATTTGCTTGTTGTTTTGGCTTAAATGGCCAATAATTTTTAACGCGTCTTTGATGAGAAAAATAAATATTAAATTGAATCACATTTAATTTGCGGTTCTTGTAAATTGAAAATAATTATATTTGCTTTTTATATTTAATTTATTTATTAATTTAATATATAACAAATATTATTTTTCAATTTTGATGTAAAAGGCAGGAAAAATTATATTAAATAGTTGCTAGTTAAAATGATATACACTAAAATTTTTAAAATTGATATTATAAATCAGATATAGATTTGGAAGAATAAAAATATATATACCGAACTTTTAAAATTATACGTTGTTTTAGTAAAACTCTTAATACTGGATTTTTAGGTTACAGTTTTTAAGTTTTCGTCTTAGAGGGGTTAATATGTCTATGCAATCAAAAGTAATTTAAAATTTAAAAAATAGCTTTACACAAAGAAACATTTTTTAAATCAAGCAACGATGTAATTTCTTACTATAATTTCCAAAATGTCGTGTTTAATATACAGGGTTTTTCAACAAGTAGTTTATTTTTTAAAACAGAATAAATTAAAAAATCTAGATTAAGGTGAGAAAAGTTCGGCAATTATGAATGAAATATTTTATTCTGGCACCACAACCACGCTGAGAGATGTTGATGCTTTCATCAAAGCTTTTATTAACTATTCCTAAATCAGTCCTATTTCGTTAATCACATCACGGATTTTGAGTTTTAACATAGCCCCACAAATCGGGAAATTTGGTTTGCAAGAAATTGATTATTTCAACGACTGTGTGACACGTGATAGCGTCCTATGCCAGTGATATTCTCGTCATCAATAATAGGCCAAAATTGAGTTGTTAGCATCTTGAGATAGCGTGATCCATTGACCGTTACCGAATTTGTCGCCTCATCTTCGAAAAGAACGTCTCCGGATAACATGGCGTACCATACAGTGACACGTTGAGTACACAAAGGCTTTTTAGTGATCACTCCAGTGATTATTTGCTAGTTGACATACCCTGACCAGTGAAAATGGGCTTTGTCTGAAAAGATGATATTTTAAGAAGTCAGCCGCTTGTTTCTAAATAAATTAAGCGGATCTACAGCAATGTGAATGGTTGGTCGGCTTCAATTCCTGCATCAGTTGAACCTTGTAAGGCCTTAAAGTCAATACGCAAAATTCGCGATGTTGTGGTTTTGGAATTTTGGATAACTCCAATTGGTGTTCGCATATTTTATATCGAGGGCCCGAAAACGTCACGAATTTTACGAAATGAAACTTTAACAGAACCACCATTTTCATAATGCATGTTAATTATTTTGATGCGATTTTCGTGCGAAACTGAATTTATTGTAACAATTGCAAAATACATCTGCTACGAATACTTTAAAAAACTAAATCTCAAAACTATAATGTTGAGTATTGTTGTATCAATTGAAAAAGTAACCTCTTGTTTGAAAACCCGATATAAAAAAGCTTTTAAAAATATTAAAACTTATAAAATTAATTATCTTTATTGAGTCGACAACTTTCTTAAGTTACTTGTAAGGCTTTCCAACATACAAGTGATGTATAATAGCAGAATAAAAAAAAGTGATGAAAAACGAATTTATTTAGAATTCTCCCTAAAAAGCATGTTAAGAAATCGAAGTTTATTCCACAGTGTTTTAAAATTTATAAATTTATTATTCTCCTTAACACAAAAATTATACAAAAACACAAACATGATAAATAAATAAAAGGAAAACATTATTAAATAAATAATTATATTAAATGAGGTCTTAACCATAGATATGAAATGAACATTTTTAAAAGAAGAAATACCAAGAAAAAAAAAACTATACGGAAACAAAAACGTGCTTAAACGACAAACGTGCGCATTTATGAAATTAAATATTTTATGATTTGAAACAAAACACACTCTTGTGTACATTTAAATGATTTCTCAAATTCAACATTTATAGTATTTTATTTATTTTATCGTTTTTTTTTTTGTAGCATTAGCTTAGTTAAACTGGTATTAAAGAGCTTATTATATGTGTATTTAGCGTAGTTTTGAAATAGCTTATTGTTGAGGAAAGTAGCGTTAAAATAGGAATTATAGTTAACTGCAAAATATGTTGTTTTCAATAATCAGCGCTAGAAAAAGAAAATAATGAGCTGCTGAAGGAATTTTGAGTTGGTTTTGCAAATTCTGAGGATTTCTGACGAATTACCTTACGAGATAACAAAATTTTAACTAAAAGTTAGTTCTACTATTTATACAAATATATAGGGCGATATATGTTTGAAATGTTATAAACGATAAAAATACGGAGAATCATATTTAAAGCTTTTTTAGATATTATCGTTCTGCATTGTGGGCAGGTACTTAGTACATAAAATATGACAGTGGATCAGATAAGTTATTCATAGCTTATTTTAATTATTTATTAATTGTAGAAACTTGTATTTTAAATGGCCTGCGAAACTTGTTGGCGAGAAATTCTTTCAGGCATTGCTAATTATCTGTTGCATGCAAATATTGTGCTCAATAGAAAGAGGTTTCCAAATTTCTAAGGTTTTCAATAGGTTTATGTTTTGTACACTCATCTTTAATTTTTATTCGTATCGTTACTGTAGGTGAAAAAACTTAGCTCAAGTTTATAAATGACAGAAAATCAGCTGATATCAACTCCACATGATTATTTAATGAACGAAACTGATACCCTTGCTTCAGATTGGAACTTCATTTTAATACATATATTTTTAAGATTTTGAAGTCGGAAAAGCAAGTGAGTAATTATTGAATTATAACGATATAATCTGTCTAAGAGCATTTTTCGACGAAATTTCTGGATGGTTTTAAAATAGGAAAATCTACTCTCTAGTGAGATAGATTTTTAATACAAAATGACACTCGATTTAATTATAATTAATTTTTGTTATATAAGTAATTATCTTCGCCTTAAGTAATTACTTAAATTGCTAACCAGAAATAAAAAAAATCAAAGGCATTGCCAGATAGACAATCAATCATAGTTAGCAGCTGCCAGTTGTAAAAAACTACTCGCTAGTTTTATGTGTTTCCTGTTTTCAAGAGAATTTAAATTCTTTGAAAACGAACTGAGTATTTAGGAGAAGGGCGAATATTGGCTGCAGCATTATTAAAAAATTTTAAATTATTTATTTGAGTAGCCCAAATAGTAAGTTGGTCAAATTATATATACATTTCGTTGCTGTTAGTTATGTAAGTAATACATGGCCACGAGATTTGCATAAAGCGTAAGAAAGTTTCTAAACTAGTTTACGTTTACGTAGCAAACTCGCCATGGGTCTAGGCACAGCTCGAAATTAATATTTTGCTAATATCTGCAGTACATATCAATAGTAGGGCTTACAATTCGACGAGGCCAAACAATATTAATTTTCAGCAGTTGTCAAGGCTCTATTGTATTCAATATAATTAAACTAAAACTAAGAAATTGCTAAACATTTTAATTATAAAAATAAATTTTTAATCACACACCTATGAGAATAATAATTTCAAATATTAAGTAAATATTTATGTCTACGGTTTTTAATAAATTTCGATTTTGGTCCAAAATTTCGCCACACTGTTGGATAGCGTCATGAGGATTTAAGAGTTACAACAAACTAAACTCTTTTTGATTTCTTTGGACAATATTACATCTACTATTCTGAATTCTTCTTCATACACTGAATAAACGAAAAATTATTAAAAACTTAAAAAGAACCTAAGTTTGAATATTTACTAAATACTTGATTCTATTAAAAAAAAAAGGTCGAATAGCATCAAGGATCTTGGTACAACCTAAGAATTTGCAAATTACCACATCATCAGATTAGCACATATAATGCAGACTCTAGTTGATAAAAATTATATCACGATTATTTAAAAAAAATATTTTTTTTTTATCTTTACAGTACCGCGTTAACTTTTCTGTTAGAATATTTTAATTATTATATCTTATAATAGTTTTAATTAGTTACAATAAATTAATGTTATTTATTTTATATTAATTAATACAAGTTCATAAACATTGTAAGTTTTAATGTTGGCTTAAAGAAAAAATCGCCATGTGCATGAATAGGACATAACATGAAACATTAAAAAAACTTACAATGTTTAATTCAAAATATTAATTTTATAAGTTCTTAAATTATTTGTTTTATATTTTATTGAAGATGTTTCAAGTTGTTAAACGCTGTTAGAATAATAGCTGTAGAATAGTGATAGCAACAGTGATAGAAGAAGAACAAGTTATAGTTGTATGTAGTTTATAGTATAGTATAAGTTTTAGTTGTTGTTGTAGCAGAAGTTTTGAATATGTTGTTTATTTTTATTATTTATTGTGATTTTATTTATTTATTTTTTTTTCTTAAACACACACACACATTCATATTTATTGCTTAAAAAATACTAGACATCGATACTACATTTATTTACATAGACTATATAAATAAGAGAAAAAAATAAGAAATATCATTTGTCTTCTTCTTAAATATTGTGTTTTGTTAATTACAATAATGTGTCTTTAAAAAGGATATAAGTATATAAATATATATAAAAGTAAAGAATGAAATTTTCTCATAGTTTTAGGCAGTTGTAGGCTTTAGATAAATGGTTTGTATAAATTTTATTTTGTATAGATAGTAATTGTTTTAAAAACATGTTAAAGACAAAGATTAGTTAATAGAGAATTATTATTGTTAGTTAAAATTAAATGTTAGCAAGTAAAAAAGAGATAAAGATTTATTTGTGATCGATTGTGTTCTGCAAAGAAAAATACAAAAAGAAAATAATTGTAAAGAATTTTGTACTTACTTGTAAAATCATCTAGCTCTTCCTGTTCAGCTTCGGCAGCCAGTTCTTCGGGTGTTTTC
The DNA here is from genome assembly GCA_030448955.1 of Trichopoda pennipes. Taxonomy (NCBI): domain Eukaryota; kingdom Metazoa; phylum Arthropoda; class Insecta; order Diptera; family Tachinidae; genus Trichopoda; species Trichopoda pennipes. Next base: position 12,942,413 of record JASKUP010000088.1, read on the forward strand.
TTTCTTCTCATCAAGGGATTTGGCTCCTCTTGTGGCTGCATTTCTACTACCTCTTCTTTCTTCTTGATGTTATACTGCAAAATAAAAAGAAAAATACTATTGCGTTTTATAAAAATTTTAAATATTAATAGGGGTTTCAAGATAGTTGAATTGGATATTTGCGTACCGTAAATTTGTTATCCATATTAATGTAGTCTTAAAATTTCTTAAAGAAATCTCAAAACTAATATAAAAGTACATAAATAAAGTATTGTTTGGCTTTAGTGATTATAGAAAATTTTATTTAATATATTTCCTAAATATAGAAATAATTGTTATTTACTTTTATCTGAAGGCGAGTAAATGTGCACTATTCACTTTTAGTGCAAACGAAGAAACCTGAAGTAAATTGAAAATATGTTTAGTGTTTTGCATTATTCAAAACGATACGCACTTGTACTGCACATCGTGCAAACCCTTACTGACTTAATTAAAAACAACCACAAATATTTAATTTTTTAATGATACAAAAAAACTATTTTTCTTACAAAGCTCCTAAAACATGTCTTACAAACACTTCGCAAAAATTTTATAACTATTTCAAAATATTTATTATTCATAACCAGGTCTTTCCTGTCACTTTCAATGCGGGGAAATTCAAATCGAATGTCCACAAACATTACTCCCTCTTTCCACCTCTCCATAACCCATTTTCCTAGATCTGGTAAAATGCACTTCTTGAGTACTGGTCCGAGTGAAAACAAAAAACAAAAAAAAAAATAATAATATAACAATACCTTAAATTTTAATGACAAACAAAACAATTAATATTTGATTTTAAGAATATTGGTTATCCTTCGGGCTAGGCGCTTTTCTATCGGTTCAGTTTGTTTTTAGGCCAGAAAAGTTTGATGCGTTTTCATCATATGATATTTTATAATGATATTTACATTTTAACATAGTTATGGTGCTATTTAAAAATATTATTATTATATTGCACAACACTATGGTTGCAATGACAGTAATATTGTTATGAAAATTAAATTTTTAGTCATTAGCCAAAATCCCAGATTGTAGAGGAGAAATAATTATTAAAACAGTTAAATTAAATTAAAGAATAGAAGTGGAAAAAACAGATAACAAAAGAAGAGCGCACTGCTATTTAATAAAATAAACTAAACTACAATTAAATAAAATTAAACTGTAACGATATAATTCAGTCATATGTTTTTGCAATGCAGGGTATAATTATAATTATATTTTTTTATTATAAGAATATAAAACTTTCTAGTTGTTATATTGTGGCAAGAGCCGCTTGATTTTAAAGATTGATGCGAGATTGCATTATTTATTAATTTATTTTAATTAAATTTAAATAAACAATATTATTTTCTGGAATCGTTTTTAATTTAATCTACAATAAATTTTTGCTAGATTTCTTTAAAAATAAATATTTTAAGATATTCTCATAAAATATTTATTATTAAAAAAATTATATTATTTTTTGATTTTTTATTTATTATTCAAAAAAAGAATATCACAAAATAATATTAACATTATTTTTGAATAATAAATACTGTATGAGAATATCATTAAATATTTATTAAAGGTATCTAGCACAAATTAATGTGGATTAAATCAAAAAGTTATAAAAAAAATATAATTGTTTATTTTTATTGCATGTGCAGGTTGCGTTTTTATAAAATTCTTTACAAATATTTTTTGTTGTCCTTATTTTTCAATAAAAGCTGCCAAAGGAAATCCTTATGTATTCAATCCTTTGTTTTCAAAATGTTTGCTGTGTTTTTGCTGTATTGAATCAGTGATAACTCTCATTTAATCAATTTGGTTTACGATATGACATTTACATTTTATATACAAAATTTTGGGGAAAATCCACTATGAGCAGTAGTGGAATGTCCATATGTATATGATTTTCCCTGCAGTAATACAGATCAATAATATTATTTTTTGAGCAATAAATATTTTTATAAAAATATCGTAAAATATTTATTTTTAAAGAAATCTATCACAAATTAACATAGATTTTATTTAATTTAAATTAAATTATCTCCATCCTTAAGAGGAAGCATTATTATGCTTCATTATTCGTAAATCAGCAATGTATTATCTGTATCACAAATAACTTGCTTCATTATTTTTCGTAGCAATCTAAGTGGTAAAGTAAAATTATAAAACAACATTTTATGTTTTTTAATTTATTATAAAGAATTTTAAATATAAATATTTTTTTTTGATAACGCCGAATAAGGAATAAGATTCGGAGCAATTTTAAAGTTTTTATTTTTTTTATTTATGGCATTGCACCGAATTGGATAACAATGATAGAGATGAAGATAATGAATTCTGTTTTCACAGAAAAATAATCTAAATACGTAAGACTAATAACATTTAAACAAATGTTAATCTTGTAGATTGATGCACATTCATCTTGTCTTCCAGCATTTAAATTGTTAGTCGTAAAGACTTGAAAAAAATAAGACATGTGGTGCTAAATGGAAAAAACGTCGACAAAATTTACACTGCACAAATATAAACAAAAAGATGGTCAAGTAAAAATAATTCCTGTTCTTGCTGTCTACAACATAGAAGCCAAATCTCATTAAACTTTTTCTTCATTTTTAAAAATTTAGTTTCTATTAAATTATAACATAGTATTGCCTACATCCTATGTAATTATGAGTTTTGGCTGTTAAACTTAATTAAAAAAACTTTGTCACTTTTTGTGTGCCTCAAAGTTTTACAATAACTCGTACATAAATTGGTCAATTATAACTAGATATTTATTTATTAATGACAAAAATGCGTGGTATCAATTACTCGTGACATTTTCTTACATATATATTAATTTATTAATTGCTAAGTCTGCTTACAACAGTAGATGACATTAACGAACTTATGTGACTTTTCCTTTTGTTCACTTATATTTAATAATAAATATTTTGAAACAGAGATAATGTGAAAAGAGGAAAAGTCATAGAGCGGACAAACAAAAATCTTTGACTTTTCAACTCATATCCTTTTTTATCCTTATGTAGGGTTTAATTAATAATTATTTTTATAAGTTGCTATTCTATACACGTAGGCGTTGACATAAATTTTTTTAACTAAGAAAAGTTTACTGAATTTTATTAATATTTGAAAGAAATATGGCTTCAAATTTGTAATTTAATTTTTTACTTTTGTTGAATAGCTTAAAATTTATTTGAGATATATATTTCTAGGGCTTTCAAATATACATATAAGCGGATTTTCAATTCAGTACTTCAGCAAGCAATTAGTTTTCTTTTATACCACTTGCGGGATTTTATGGTGTATCTCTGCCTGTCGATGTCTATTCAGAGCCAACAAGTGTTTCTTGAAGGCTCAAGATTAAGGTTACAACAGCCTCATTGTATGGCGCAACATATTTAAATTATAAATAAATATCGGGTTTTTCAACAGGAATTTTGTTTTTCATTTGTAGCAACACCAACAAAATGATGGCTTTGTCATTTAGTTTTAGTAGATGCATTGGCAATTGTTGCAATGAATTCATTTCACGAAAATAGCATCAAAATAATTATAATCCACTATGGTTCTGTCAAAGTTACATTTCCTTAAATACGTGATATTTTCGGACAATATAATCGTTCTTCTGAGATCGCTATCAAGAATTTGGTCGTTAAATTTGAATCGACAAGCTCGATATATAATGTGCGTACACCAACGAATGTTCGAACAGATCGTTCAACTGAAAACATCGCCGCCGTAAGCGACAATGTTGAATCAGATCCAAATTTGTCAATTCCTCGACGTTCTAAACAATTGAGTCCTTACAAGGTTTAACTGGTGTAGGCTTTATAGCCGACCGACCATTCACATCGCCGTAGGTTCGCTCAATTCACTCAGGAACAGTCGGCTGGTTTTTCTGAAAAAATCATTTTTTCAAACAAAGCCCATTTTTACTTATCAGCATATGTCAGCAAGTAAAATTGCTGCATTTGGGCTTCTGAAAATCCAAATCCTCAACATGTCACTGCATGGTGCGCTATGTGTTCTGGATGTGTGATTGGGCCGTTTTTTTATGAAGATGAGCTTGGAAATGCGGTAGCGGTCAATGGATCATGCTAACGTCTCAATTTTAGTATATTATGTGGTTTCAAAACGACGGTGCCACATAGCTAAAGAAACGATCAATTTATTGCAAACCAAATTTCTCGATTGCATAATTTCGCGACAATCAGCAGTTAAGTGGCCAGCCAGATCATGTGATTTAACATCATTGGATTATATTTTGTCTATACAGAGCCAATCAAATCGATGTGATTATTCAAATAAGACCGCCCTTTAGCCAAAAAGTGAGAAAAATCTTTGATGAAAGAATCGACATCTGTCAGACTTGTCGTGGCGGACATTTGCCAGATATTATTTTTTATTCATAATTGCCAAACTTTTCTCTTCGTAATACAATAAAAATTTTAATCATTTTAATTTATATTTTTTGTTTTAATAACCAAACTTCTTGTTGAGAAACCCTTTGTATACTGGAAGTCAAGAGTACAAAAGAAATTTTGACTGGAGAAGGAATTGTACGATCACTACATTATATTAAAAATAATAAAAAAGGTATCTTAAACTTATTACAAATTTTCCTTTTTCTTTCCAGCGTTAGTATATGTAGTATATTTTAGTTAGTTTATTTTAGTATACTTTATTATACTTTAATATTTTTTACTATATTTTAATATACGTTCAACATAATATACACGTTATTTGAGACGTGGTTACAACTTCGCGAACGAGTTTATTTGAGCAATCATTAAAGCGCAAATTTAAACAAATCAAAAGGATGCTATTAGAATGAATATAAGATTTATAATTTTTACATGGATTATGCTAATGAAATTTATAACATATATTTCTTAATATACTTATTTATTTATTTATTTTATCTATTATAATTAAAATTATAATAAATCTTAGCGACTAAAGCACTAGCACCTAAGACTGTCGGCTATTTTCTTAATAATTTTCTATTTTCCAAACAAACGCACACTAATTTAAATAACTGATAATTGTAGTAATTAAAACTTTTGGCTATTGTATAAATTTTATTTTTTAACACTTTATTTAATTAGAATTAAATACATTTTTTAAACAAAAGAAAAATCACAAAATTTATTTAAACCACACTTTTATTATTTTTGCTTCCTGGTTTTAAACACATGCACATTGCCAAACAGTATTTTGCTGTAGAAATTATAGTATTAATAACAATCACTCTGTTTGCGTTGTTAACACTCCTGTTAGTAATTCAATCTGACTCCGTTAGGGAGTCGCTCATATAAAAGGACTCCCTACTAGAGTCAATTTGAACTCCTAGGGTATTATAATGAAGTTACATTATTTATTCTTTTCAGTTTTAGTTTTATTTCTTTTTTCATTATTTTCTTTTTTGTTTTATTTGGCTCATTATTTATTGTTAGAATATAAAATAGTTGTACAATATTTAATGCACCACTTGTATTTACACTAATTAAAAATAAAATTTTTTCTTTTACTATTTTTCTTATTTGTAAATAAAAATGTTTTAACCTTTTAAATATATTTAAGAAATGAACTTAATTAATGAAAATATTTTAAGAGCAGCAAATTATTTTAGTTAAAAAGGATGTAATGTAAATAAAAGGATATTTTTAGAAAATTTTTATAGCAGCCATGCAATTTTATATATCTTTTTATTTTCCTTTTCCAACGGGTAATTAATTTTATTTGATTGTTACTCACTGTTTTAAATTTGCTCATAATATTTTTATACTTTAATAAGCATTCCGCTTATTTTGATTTCTTATTTTTTTCAGATTTTTTTGTTAAAATAAATTGAATTTCTATGATATTAATAAATTTAATAGATTCGAATATTGTAAACGAAATTAGTTAAGAAAACTATGTCTCAACAGATACTATTGGCTAACAAAAGATACTCAAATATTTCACAAACTAACTTTACAAAATGTTGAAGGAAGTAAGTAAGAAATAACCCTAAAAAATTAAAATCCAAATTTCTAGCAAAGTAATATTTCTGTTCAGTCTGTTTAATATCTGATTTAATATTTATAGTACTTTTACCTTATCACGTATATCTTGTCGCATCTTTTCACGCTCTTCTTCCATACGACGGTGTTTCTCCTTGCGTCGTTCTTCGGCCTCACGTATGGCCTCCTGACGCTCTCTCTCCTCCTCCTCTGCCTTTTCCTTATCATCGGCATCATCACCACCATCACCACCTACGGCGCCTGTAATTATGATATATAAAATTTTAGATCATTCAATAACTTAATTACATTAATTAATTTGATTAAATAAGTATTTATTAAGTATACACTATTTGGGAAATTTTGTTTAAACGCCTAAAAATATACACCATTAGTTAAGTTTTTTTTAATTTAATTATTGAAGTACAATGACGCCAATAATAACAACTTTACAAAATAATGAATTTAAAATCCACACCGACCTGGCAGAGTGACCTCGAATTTAAGCAATCCCACGTTATAGATTTAATGAACAAACATGTTAATATAATTATTTGGTAAGTAAAGCAGTTTTATAAATAAGTAGCAAATATTCTGTTCGTGTGTAAAATATTTAAAAAAAAATTCTTGTAACTTAAAATTTATATTCTTGCGATATTGAAATAAATATAAAAAGATTTTGTTATTTTAATTATAAAGTTACTTACTATTTTCATATTATAAATAATGTATTAATTTATTAAGAAAGAAATATTATTTACAAATTTTTAGATTAATTTTTTACAGCATTTTTTCAGCAATATTTGCTGATGACTACGACCTTATCTATTTAACCAATTGATTTAGGCAGTTAGATTTGGAGGAATAACTCATAATCAATCACTATTAATTTAGATAGACGAACCCCATACAAATTGAAACAAAATTTTCATATAATAATTTTTTATTAATAAATTAAAAATTAAAAAATTATTCCCTGATTTTAACTTTCTAAAGTCATATGTCTGATCTTTTAAATGGATTTAACATAAAAATACTGGAAATATTTTTAATTCATACATTGTTTTGAATTATTTTATCAAAATATGCAAGTTTGAGAAAGAGTTTAAAAATAATACATTTTACAAAGCCTACTTTGTTATAATAATACTTTTTGTAACAGGCAGCTTAGGAAAATATATTTTTCTTTTTATATAGTTTTTTAAAATCTTTGTTAAAAAAACTTTTTTAGTTCTGAATAAATTATAGATTTAACAAAACCATATTTTGAAATGATTTATGAAGAAAAAAATTTACTTTGAGGAAAAATTTTATAATTTAAATACAGGAGTTGCATTAAATTTTTGTTTGTTATTTGAAACGAAAAACATTTTTTTTGTGTTGAAAACATTTTTATTTTCAGAAAAACTTAATATGTGATTAGATTTTTTGACGGGGCTAGATTCACTCTTATTTCGGTACGGTTTTCCGTCGACCCTCGTCAAATTTGGTTTGTGAACAAACCGGTCACGAAAAGAACACTGAAGGTGGCAAACGGCCGAAACCGGTTTGTTCACAAACCAAATTTAACGAGGATTGACGGAAAACCGTATCCAAATAAGAATATTTTGAAGTTTATCTACATTAATTGTACTTGATTCCTACAAACATAAATATTTTATGGGTAGATCATGAAATGTTTATTGTTCAAAAACTATAACATGAAATATATTATTTCATTTCGAAATGACCATTTCGGTACTACTCGTAGAGCTCATCGCTAGATTTTAAACGAATTTCGCAAAAAAAATTTCAAGATTCTTGTAAATACTTTATTGATTAAGTGAGAGCTGTATTTAACCATTAAAGCAAAAAGACAACGAAGTTCTAGAAAAAATCTTCAATACAAAAACTGTCCTATTGTTAATTTTCTATTGAAATGAATAACAAAGACGAAAAAATTAAAAGAAATAAAAATTTTTTTATTTTGACAAATATTTAGATATTTTATGTGTTTAAAATAAATAGAAAATCTGTTTTTATGTGTAATTTGTCGCCTGTGTTAACTTTTGTTTTAACTGATTTGGTGGTTTATTTTAATTAAAGTACAAAATGATTTTGTGGTTTAAATTATTTAAAAATTAGCGGCGAATTTTTTATTTTGCTGCCTTCATCCATTTGCTAGTAAATACCAAATAACGAGTGAACGTGAAGCTCAATTTTATTAGTGATTTAAGTGGATTAATATTAATTTGACTTTTCTATTAACGTTTCATATAATTAATTTACATTGAAACAATATTAAATTGAAAAACAAAGTAAGAAAAAAGGTAATAATGTAATCGTTATCGTCTATATGTAAAAATATATACATATGTAATTAATTGAGTTGTATGTTTTTTACAAAATTTCCTTAAAATTTTTTTATATTTATTAGAAAGTTAAGTTGCCCTCGTTGTTATTTTTAAATACTAAAAAGTTTTAATGGCTTACTTTAACAAAAAGAAAACTTTTAATTATCCAAGCAATTTAAATCAATTATCAAGAAAAAATTTGTTAGACATGTCCAATTAATTCAGTTAAAACCAACACAACGAAACATAAAAAGAAGCCAAAAAGTATTATTGTTATTGACATTTTGTTTAAAATGAAAATCATAAATAAACATTGACTTTTTCCAGATGAAGTTTTACCACAAAAAAAAAACAGTTGTGGTAGTTAAAATGGTTATACAAAATTATATTATTTTCAGAAGCCATTAAAATTTTTCCGTAAGAAGAAACGTTTTAAGTGAGATGTAAATATAATTTTCCTTATAGTTATATTTCAGTAACAAATGCCACTTAAAGCAATAAGAGAATAATTTACAAATAAATATTAACAATTAAGAAACTTTGGTTGATAACTCAAAGTGACTTTTGACTTGTTATTGTTATTTATTAATTATGTGAAAGTTCTTTCAAATAGAACATTAAAAATTTAATTAAACCATAAAAGAATTTAAAGTATACAGTGTGGTGAACTAATTTGATTGTTTAAAGAACATAAATTAATTGCATCGAAATTTTTCATTTAGCAGAAATACAAACAGATTTTCAAAGTTTTTAATGGTACAAAATAATAAAACAATTGAGTACTTACAGGTGAATTCTATAAAGAGTAGCAAATTGCCACATAGGTATGCTGTCTTCACAGTAATACATTTTATGTTTATTCATAAAATATTTCACTGTTTAATTAACGAAAATATCATTAATTAACTTTTTAAGCACAATTAACAAGAGATTATAACTTCGTGGGGCTAAATAATACACCTGTTAAGTTATAATCAAAGAATTCGACCAATTTTGTGGCATTAAATTTTCATGAAGCAAGAATTTCTGCGAAGTATTTGGAAATTTTAACACTAAATAAATCAAAATATTCTACTTTTTGCAGACGCAAACATACCAATTTTAACAGATCTGTCGACAGAAGCTATAGGTGTTTTGTTGTTTTGTTAAGCAGTAAAAAACTCACAAATAGATTTTAAAGAAGGCAAATTGTACATGTTATTTTAAAACTATGTCAAAAATTTCTATTTTGTTCTTTTCTTTTCTGTAGCGATAAAAAAATATTATATAAAAACAATAAAATAACCAAATTTAAATACAGCGTTAAAAAAGTTAAAACAAAAATTCTTTTGCGGTCAAAGGTACGCAAAATATTATACTGTTTATATTTATATTAAATGACTATGAATGACATCTTCCATTTGTGTAAATTTGATTAAATTTCAACAATTTAAGATCTGTTTGCATGAAATCAAAAACCGAAAAATCATCGTAATCAGATGATGATTATGCAGGGTTTATAACATCAGCTAGTTGGGGTTGAATCATAGTTTATTAAATTAAATCGAAGAAGAATGATCGGAGCATAATATATAATTTTCCAGCACAGCAGCGCTCGTCCAAACCAAAGATGAGAATATTTAAGTTAGAAAATGCCTCCCAAACCCCACAGTTATGAGATGTTTGGTTCTAGTAATCCGTTGTTTTTGCCGTGATTTTGTAATTTAGTTTAATTTTCAAAGAAAAAGCCGTTTTTCATTTGTATTATCACTAGGAAAAATCCAGCTTCGGTACACATCAAAATTTAATAAAACGCGGTAATATCTGCTTCACTCTTTTGTTTAATTCTTTTGAAATATTAAAATTTTACTTTAATCATTTAAGCCTGATTGATAAATTGCCTACTGTGACCGCCTGCCTGTTTTTATAGCTACGCTAAAACTATGTGATCTAATGGTTGATATTTTCTTATATGTATTTAAAGAAATGTTGAAAATCTATTTCACTCATACAGGGATGCATAACTCATGTACATGTAATATCCTGAAGTTCGTTATTGTCGTAGATTTAGAAATCAAGAAGAAAAATCATTATTGACTTTGGCAACTAATTGGTTATGAACTGTGGGCAGCAAGCAAATTCGAACTTTAATATTAAAATAAAATTAATTAACTCTTTTCAGTTAAAAGATCATGTCAGCAGTTATCATTAGAAAAGTCATGGAAATATTTTATAAGCACTAATTTTTTTTTTTGGTTTTGAAATAGAAATGATTAAATATTTTAAATAAGATGTTTTCAGAACGAATTACAAAAAAACATTATTCTGATCTTGACCCATTTACACAGAAATTTAATTATGTTAAACTCGAGTAAGAGATAAGAAATCAAAGGGACCAGAATAGTAACTAGAAGATGCCCTTGAAAAGTGTGTGTTTCGTTTTTAGTTAAAATAATTTATTTTAGTTTTAAATTTAGTTGGGTTGTATTATATAAAAAGAACAGCTATGACTTAATCTGCTCACTCATTTGCTTTAAGCTTAGTTTTCATACACATTTCAAAACTCAATTATTAGTTTATTTAATCTTTAATCTTTAGTTATTTTTAATCTCTGTTTTAAAACATTTGAAATAATTTATTGCTGATAACACACACACACACACAATTATTTTCTTTCTTTTAAAATAAAACAAAAACAACCAATTACATGGGTGAGAAAGAGGATAATAAGAAATGGGTAAATACTTTAATTAAATGTAATTAAGCAATTTATTTTCAAAGTTATTTAATTAAGGTCTTTTAAGATTTTAATGTTTTCTTTTCAATTTTATCCATCATTTAAAACTTTCAAATCTTGTAACACTTTTTAGTGTAAGAGAAAAAATTTTCCAAAAGTATTTGTGCTTTCCTTTTCTTTTTAATTTGATTTAGACGTAAAACTTCATATTTTTAAAGACTTTTAAATTAAGAAGTGTTTTGAAATACGCCAAACTGATTTATTTATAATTTTTGCTAATTTTGTAAACACAGGGAGCGAAATACTTTATTTTAAATATATATAAATTTTTGACAAAATATAAAATTTTTAATTTAATACTCGTACTTAACAAAAAAAAAAAATATAAGTCGTCTCTTAAACGTATTTAGGGATCTGTAAGTTTTCTACTGCAAAACAACAAGACAGAGATTTAGTCGGCAGATCTGTTAGAAATGGTGTGTTTGAGTCTTCAAAAAGTGGGTTAGTGTATTTTTAAATGTAATATATGACAGACGAATCTTTCATTTATAACATTTTACCAACTAAATATACGTTTTTTTCCAATTTTTCATAATTTCATTAGATTTATTAATGTAAAAAGTGGCTTCAGTGGCGAAACTGTTTTCTTCCATTTAACAATAGTTAAAAATGTTTACGAACAAACTAAGCATTCCTTTAAATAATTTATTTCAAGTGAACGATATTTTCATTGCAAGATGTTAATATTCACTTGTTTTATTTGGTCTAGCACTCAGAAGATGATCCTTACAAACCCAATGCATTGTCCCAAAATTAGGGATTTAGGTTATGGGGAGTAGGAAAAAGGGGTAGTGCTTGTCAGCATTCGATAGGAACTTGAAGGTGACAGGAAAGAACTCTGGAGGGAGTTTCTTTCGTATACGGACTGTTACGCTAAAAAACGAATTTTCCCTGTAATGCGAAGTGCAATTCACTGGCTAATCAACGACAAATGGAAGCGCTCTCAACGAAAATCGAGTTAAACGCTAAAACGTGCGAGTAACGGGCATGAGTTCCCTAATTTCACTAGAGCACTTATTATTGTAGTAAGGATAAAACAGTGAAATACATGTTGATGCTCTAGAGAATTATTAGATTTGAATGCCCTACTGTCCCCAATAAGACTCTTGACCCTCTCCCGTACGTGATCGAACAACTCCAAAATAGACTTCGGGGCGCCGGCCCAAACATGAGAGTTGGACGGATTTAGGTGGTATAAATAGTACAAAGATTTGATGGATTGAAGCATCTCTTACACCGTTTTAGAAAACCGTTGCACTTGAAAGCTTCTTTAGGAGCCTAAAAAAAAGTTCTTGGTCAATCGAACATCACAGTAAATTTTCATGGCAAGAACATCGCGAGCTTCCGAATCCGTAATACTTATATCACCTGTAGTAACAAATGCAGCACCATTTCCAAATACACATCTATGCGTAAGCATGCAAAATTGCGTATTACGGGCATTGAAATCGACTGTATTCACACCACCCAATTTCGAGATTGCTGTGAGATTGTGATTGAGCGTATAGGTATCCCTGTAGGCAAGGTAGTGTACTAGCTTGTCAGTCTGGGGGTGGTGGGTTCGATTCCCAACGAACACCTTGTTTGTTGGTGTTACTCAGTGATGAAGGCATGGTCACTGGTCGCTGTGCTGTCTTATAGGGTAGTTAATTTCCGAGTATCCTTCTACTTTCACCACCTGTTTCATCTCTTCTCTATACCTTTCCTAAACAAATGTAGCACGGTTTCTTATAAACTGTTTTCTGATTTCTAATAAACGTGTCATACATATACAACTTGATGATAAGGCATTATTTCCTGAAGTGCTACTTTTCTTTAAAAAAAAAATTATCCATGTTCCCCTTTTGGAACTCGTCTTTTACTAAATGTATACGAATGACGAATTGAAAGTTTGATAGAGAAAGTCATTCAGTCATAAGAAATAGTGTAAGAGAAAGAACGGAGCCTTTCGGTACCCCTCATTTTTGATGAGATTCGTTTTCCTCCAATTCGTTTAATTTTTCTAAATGCTTAATAGAAAATTGAACTTAGCTTGTTGCGCTCACAGTATTTTAAAGAGTATTATCATGTTGCAAGTTGGGGACGTATTTCGATTAATTTCTGAAACTTTACAAAAACAAAAGCATACAAAAAAACGTTTGTTTCTTAAACTCGTCTTTTAAATCGGCATTAATACAATACAATATTAGTAGTTTCCACAGTTGCGGGCTATACTTTATAAAAATATTACTTAAGAAAATAGTCGTTTTTATGGTCTATGCTCCTCCTTGTTCGAAATATATTATATATAATTTATGCTACAGTTATCATGATTAACTGTGTAATCAAAAACTTCCTTTTGAAAAAAAAAATTATATAATATTTCCACGAGAAAATTTCTCAATTAATGTTCTATAAAAAATAATTGATGCAATTATTAGCTCAGCTTTGATTGACACTTGCCCTAGTAAATTACATATTTACGTTTTTTCAATCAAAAGCCATTTAAGTTCTATTAAATTACGAAAAAATATTAAAGTGGCTTTTGAGTTAAAGACAACAGTTTTTTGTGTCAATTGCAAAAAATTCTTTATAAAAAAACATGACCTGATTGGTAGAAATAAATAAATACTTGACCATTTTTAGAACATATGTCGAACCACTTCTGAACTAAATTCATGACAGTGAAATATTGAGAAACAATTTCTTGAAACTAAATAATCACGTTTAAATTTGAAATATTGACAAATTGTTAGCTATGATCTGGTTTAAAAGTGTATCATAGTTAATGGCAATTTCCATCTTTTACTTACTTCTCCACTCTATTTTTTTCTGTTTTCTAAATATTTTTTTCTCAATTTTTTTTTCAAGTTATATTTAATGCCAAATAATAACAAATGTTATTGTAATAAAAAATCAAATATTTTAATATGATCAATTAAATATAATTGACCTTAACCCTTGCTTATCTCTAACATAATAAAATTCTTTTTTATATGTATATTTTTTCATTTACTTGCTATTTTCTTATTGCTTTAAACAGTTGTTGTGCTTGTTAAAACAAACTACACAAGCAGTTATACAACAACATGGTTTTTAAATTGAAATTCTATGCGGCAGTTTAGGTTAAGCTTTAGAAAGAGATTCAAGCAAAAGCTTAACAGACAAACGGAAAATACCTAAAAGAAACACTCATTTGAATTTCTTTAGTAAAAAAAGCGAAGAAAAAACAAGAATTAAATGTATTATCAAATCCAGAAAAAAACAAAGTTAAATGTAATGAAAGAGGAATTGTAAACCACGAAAAAAAATTTGAATAAAAATTTTAAGAAAAAAAAAAAAAACAGTATACGCAAGTACACATTCAAAGCCTTTTGTCTTTTAAGAAAATTTAATTAAATACAAGGTTGGAAAACGGAAGTACACAAAATAAAAACAAAAATTACACAAACACGTAACAATTAATTCAACAAAAAAATTTTCTAATTGAAAACGAAACAGCAAAGGGCAAACACCAGCTTTAGAATTACACACAATCATATGAATATAAAAAAAATCATTTACAAGTGCAAACGATAAGAAGTATAAGAAAGGGAGAGCAATTATCTTTTTGTTGGAAGGTTTGCGTTTCATGGAGGCTCTAAGTTACAACAGATATTTTTTACGTTAGTTGTAGTTTTGTTACAAAAGTGTTTAGTTATGCTATTCAAAGTTAAATATTTGTTTTAGGTTATAATTATGTGAAATACTTGTATTTGTATCTACGAGAAACACATAAATTAAATAGTATACTAGTTTTTGCAGTTAAAAAATTTCAGTGGTTTTACTTCAGATTATTGCCTTTAAACTTGTGCTTAGAGAAACAACGAAGCCAACAAAAATATATATATCTGAAATCTAATTTAACAATACAATAATGTTAGCACAGTTTATGCCACTGATTTGTATTGCCTGGTTAGCCAACGGCTGTTTGGCGGCGGCAACACTCGATAAAGTGTCCATAGAACATGACATTTTACGTTTTTCATATGAACTTGAATCCTGGTTGGATAATTCGAAAAAACCCTGTGATGATTTTTTTGGCTACGTTTGTTCACGTTCTTTAAATGCTACAAAGCAGGCTAAATATGATCGCTTGTGGCAGCAGGAACAAATAAAATTTAATAAATTTTTAGAGAATACTAATGACGAAGAACTTCTCGACTCTGAACTTAAACTGAAACAATTTTATGACTCTTGTCAAAATGCCCGTTCTATGGAACAGTTGAAATCCAGCCTTATGTATCGTTCTGTTGGTGGCTGGCCAGCGATAGATGATTCTTTGGCTATGTTGCGTAAAAGACGCAACATGACTTGGCTACAGGTATTAAGTATATTTCATGAAACTGGCATTTCATATTTCTTTAACACAAAAATTGAGCTGATTTCTAATAAACGTGTCATACAAATACAACCTGATGATACGTTACGTTTTACCTTGCGTAAATTCGAACAAGTATCTGGTGAAATAATGCGCTTGTGTGATGTTGATGCTGGTCGTGCTCGTTTGGTAGCTCTGGAAATTTTAAATTTCGAACGTAATTCTAGAGAAATTATGAAGATCACTGTTAGTGAACCGGATAGAGTTCGTGAATATTCTTATGCTGATTTTAAGTTATTAAGTTTTGGTTCTGTCTATCCTTTGGATTGGGATGCTTATTTTCGTAAAGTTATGGGAAAATCTTTAAAGTCTACGGATTTGATTATTGTAAAAGAAATGCCCAAACTTATTCAATATTTTGAGCTGTTGCAGGGTACAACGTTAACAAGATTTTTAAATTGGTTGTGGATTGATTATTTAATGGGTAAGTAGAGAAAATACATCAAAGATTTAGATGTAAAAGTTAAGATAAAACTAAAATTCATTGCCAAAAATTAGACACATTAAATAAGACTTTAAATTCATTATAAAAATAAAATAATTTGTAACTATTTATTCACTAGCTTTTGGATTGAACTTGAGTAGAAAATGTTGTAATTTAATTTAATATTTTATACATTGTTTATTTCATTTACAGATAAAACTGTTGATGATTGCAAAAAACTCACCGAGACCTATTTTTCAACTGTATACCAACATATAATTGAACGCATTGGCATTGATAAAGTTCAAATGGCTCATATGTATTCGGTGCTAGGACAACAATATGAACAACTACTGGCTAGTACGCCCTGGATAGATGAAATAACGCAACAAAATTCGAAACTTTTTCTAGAACGAATAATGCATTTAACATTGAATGGAGATGAAAAACTCGATAACGACTACCAGCCTTTAACGATAACGAAACGTAATTTTTATCGCAATTTGGAAAAGGTACAACGGTTTAGGGCACAGCAAATAAAAACAGGAAGCAGTGAAAAGAAAAATCCCTCTAATAGTGTCGTTCATGTGACACAAAGTGCTAAAGAATTTATGAAAATATTTATAACCATCAGTAACTTAATACAACAGCAACAGAATTTGTCTACACCCTTGAATTATTTATTATTGGGAGAACATTTTTCGGAAGTAATGATTGGTGGAGCCTATGATATACCAGGAGCCTGGAGAAGTACAGATTCGGACAAACAATTTGAAATGTTTGACAAATGCTTACAGAAACAAATGCCTTTGGCAACAAGAAATTTCAATTTAAACAATTTGTTATTGAAACTTTTGGCTCAGAAACAATCCTGGCAAACATATCAATTATGGCTGCAGCAAGATGAAGAATTTGCGCAAAAATTGAATAATTTGTTAAAGGCTGGACGTTTTCAATTATCCATGGAGAAATTATATTTTGTGGCAACAAATTTGGTGGATTGTCATTTGCATACATCGGAACAAAGAAGAAAATTTATACACACGGCGCTAAAACAAAGCAAAGAATTCCAACACACTTTTAAATGTCAGACACAAGATGCATTGTTTAATAATAACAAGTGTTCAGTGTTAAAAGAAAATTAAATTTTTAATAAAAACACTTAAATTTTTAACACAAATAATGACAATTTTCCAACAATTTTTTATTTTACCTTTCATTCTTTTTCTAAAATCTTCGAAGAAATCGCAAATTTTGTTAAATAATTTATAAGATTTAATATCAAGAAAATGTTTTAACTTATTGTTAGCTATTTTAAGCGGCAGTGTTATTTGTTATAAATTCTAACTTTAAATAACTAAAAAACTACTTTGTTGAATCCTTTTTAAATAATGAAAATAGTCATTCATATACATATACACACTGTTTTCTCTAGAAAGGACAGCAATAAAACATTGAATTTCATTCATTAAAAATTAAAGAATCTAAAATTATTTTTTTTTCTAGAAAGTAATTTGTCTTTACCATTAAATTATCAATTCTCACTGCCTTTTAGAAGCCCTTTTACGATGAATAATAACAACAAATATAATCAAGGAAAATACCTTTAGTTATAGCAATTAATTTATAAAGATTATTGTACTGGTTGTGTTGTTAAGGTTTAGAACGGAATAAAAAAATTACCATTATTTAAATACCTTAATTTGATGTTGACTTGTCTTCAAGTCATTTGTTTTATTCCATTTTCAATAATTTGCTATAATCTTGTTTCTGATAAAATATTTATCTATCGAAAAATACATAATTATTTTAGCAGATCCTCCCTCTAACCTAAAAACAAGGGCTTTTCTACAAGAGATTTGTTTTCTAAAATTAAATAAAATAAAAAATTTAGATTAAGATGATTCAAATTTTTATTGTATTACGAAGAGGAAAGTTCGGCAATTTGAATGAAAAATGATATCTGGCAAATGTCCACCACGACCACGCTTCTTTTGGCAAAACAGCGGTCCTACTTCATTAATCACATCAAGGATTTTGAGTTTTAAGGTTGAAATCGATTCGATTGGTAACGCTTAGACTCTTTCATTAACATAGCATCACTAAAACTAGTCGAGTGGTGCTTAATCACACGTTCTGGCTGGCCATTTAACTGCTTAGTATCGTGAAATTATGCAATCGGGAAAGTTGGTTTTTAATAAAATAAATCCACATATTAGTGGTACCCATATCGTCAATAAAAGGTCAAAATGGAGTTGGTATCTCGCGATGGCGAGATTCAGACCTCATAACGCACCGGAAAATGACACATAGAGTACGCAAAGACTTCTCAATTATCGCTCTAGGATTTTTAAGTGAAAATACGCTTCGTCTGAAAAAATGATTTTTTTCAGCAAAACCAACCGGTTGTTCCTGAATGAGTTTAGCGGATCATCGACAATGGTCGGCTTCTATTCCTACACCAGTTAAACTATATAAGGCTTCAAAGTCAAATCCTCACGCAAAACTGCCATGGTGTGGTTTTGGATAACCCCAATTAGCGATCTCAGAAGGACGATTGCCATTGCCAATGCATTTGCTACGAATTCATCAAAAAACTAAATGTCAAAACGAGCATATTGTTGTTGAAGTTGTCACAATTGGAAAACAAACTACTTATTGAAAAACCATATACATATATATATATATATATATATATATATATATATGCATGTATGCTTTAGAAAACAAACTGCTTGTTAAAAAATAATATTACAGTAGGGTATTTTGTATTACGACTGCAGATTAACTTGATTATATAATAAAAAAATACAACTATCTAATCCGCTGCCCTTAACCTCAGCTTTAATTACAAAGGAACAAAATATACTTGTTTTAAAAATTATAGTTTTAGTTCTTTCTTCCCTAATATAGCCTCTGTTTCAACACTATAATTATTTTATTTTTGAACTAAAAGTAAAATTAGAACTTTGAAATTAAAATTGCTGTCAATATATTCCATTATTTGTTATTGTTGTTTAGCAGTTTTAAAAATAAGTTTTTCCATTGTAGTGGTCAGTTACCAAGGTAACTTATATTTTTTGTTGTAGAAGGATATCTAATCAAAAACCAAAAAAAAAATGGCATAAGTGCTCTAAAGTTATTCATGGGACAGTAAGTATTGAAAGATATGTAGAACTGTCATTAGTAGCTCCTGTTAGCATGCAGCCCTTTTTACCAAAGTACTTGTTCAGTTAGTTTAATATACATGTATATGAAAAAAATAACTACTTTGACGTCAATAGCAGTGAGTTGATAATTTATCTTTAGTGCAAGTAATTTCAAAGACCGATTTATATTTGATTTTAACTAAAGTGAATATACTTGTAGATACTAAATTTAATTAAATACTTCCTTACTGTTAGAGGTAATCCTTTAACCGATCAGCATTATTTATCATTTTAAAAATTATGTGGCCTACTCAAATGTGTAATATATTTAAAATTTTTGGATTCGTTAGACAAGTAGACACAAAAAGCTAGGACTTGCGTTTTGTTTTTATTAAAATAAAAATATTATAGTGTAACTAAATCCTTAATAATTACACAGGGTTACATAATTTTTGATGTCCGAAATCGTTATAAATTTTGTTTATGCCTATCAGCTGTTATTACCGTTGAAAACTTATTATTTTTAAAATTAGTTTGTTCTATTCAAAACATTCGGATTCGCACAATTTATCTAATTTTGTACATATAGTTTTGTGTAGAATTAAACTTTAAAATGTAGTTTTTAGTTCGAAACTGTAGTACCAAAAGAATGAGCGATCGAGCAAAATTTCAAAAAATTTCCTAAAGAATTAAAATGCACTTTCTTTGTATTATAGCTATAATTAATAGACTAAAAGCGAGATAAAATATTCTAAAAATTCTATTTACAGGTCCATAAGGAGAACTTAGGGTTACCAAAAATTGGTGAAAAGATTTGGATTCAAGCCTCTCAATTTTAGTTAATTAGGCTCGAGATGGATATTTAATAAAAATTCAAGTGGAATAGTTATAGCGAAGACATCATGCTTGACATCTTTTTTACCTTTACATTTGCTTCAAGTACTTGC
This sequence comes from Trichopoda pennipes, assembly GCA_030448955.1. Lineage (NCBI taxonomy): Eukaryota > Metazoa > Arthropoda > Insecta > Diptera > Tachinidae > Trichopoda > Trichopoda pennipes. The sequence continues at coordinate 12,962,458 of JASKUP010000088.1, forward strand.
TTGCATAGCTAAAAAAAATAATATTACAAAGTTTTTCGATAGAAAACCTTATAAAACTAATTTTTAAATTAAGAATTTAAATAATTTATAACTTTTTTGATTTTGGGAAATATTCTGAACAAAACATTTTGCAAAAATTTAAAGAATTGTACCTTAGAATATCTCTATTGTCACAGTGTGTTAGACAGCGCTTATTTGATAAAGGAAACTAAGTAAAATCCAAACAACAGCATGTGACAAAAGCGGAGGCTATCCTACCATTATTCGGCTTTTCTAAGATCCTTTATTTATTTTTTTGAACAAAAGTAAAAACATTTTTTATGTTTTTTTATAAAAGCTTGAACAAGTTATCACAGAACATAGAACTACTGTAAACTTAATACAATATTTACATGCAAATTTAGTTTCTTAAATTTATTAAAATTAATAACAGAATAAATATTTTGAAAGGTTAAACATTTTTCTTTAAAAAATTAGACGTGTCTTAATCTCAGTGTCAATTTTGTAAAGAAAACTTGTCTTGCCATGTCTTTTCTTGACTCTACAGAATATTGTGATTTTTCATTACAAATGTCTGTTCATTTTCCAATCTTTTAACTCATTGTCAGCTTAATTTCCTGTTGTGTTTTACTGCTACAGCAAATGATAAAAATTGTAAATTTGTCGAAGAGAAATGAGCAGGACAAGTTATTGTTGAAGATTTTTTTTGTATTTTTATGTTTTATTTTCTTTATATTTTCTCCCTTCTTGGCTTTGTTTATTAAAAAGTAAGTCAATTTTTTCTCTATAAAGTGGCATAACTAATATAATATTATTATTATAAAATAAATTATTGTGTTTTTTTCCTTCTTGTTCTCAACAGACAAAAGACTGCACAATTTCAGCGTATTTATTTTTTTTTTATATTCAGATTTGTCAACTTGCACACAATTGTTGTTAGTATACATAAGAAAAGGGATATAAAATGTAGAATTTATTTAAGAAAGTATAAGGTGTATGTGCCATAGTTTGTAGAGAACTGTTTTCTTTAAATTTTTATAAAAATGTTAAATTTTAATTCAGTACATGTCATGCGACTATTATTTTTAGAAGCTATTTAATTACTAAAGCTCCTTAGAATTCCATCTCAGTCAATATCATTTCTTATATAGATATTTCAACGTAACTTATAATTTGAATTTATACTGTTTTTGAAAAAAGAAACATTTTATTAAAACACTATGGAACGGTTCTGAAACTTTTAACAAAATCTGAAGGTAGAATAGCAGTGATATTCTTATTATTTCTTATAAATAAATTTTATTTCTTAATATATAAAATAAAAAATTCAAAAATTTAACTTCTTTTTTGATTGTTAGTTAATTAAACTTTTAATAGGGTCAACTATTTTATTGAAAAATATGTATTAAGTTTCTTATTAAATAATTCACTAAATTAATTATATAAATAAGCAAAATGGAAGAAAACAAAAAATTATTGAATTAAATTTATTTGAATTGCAAACTGAAAGCAAGTACAATTTTTATTAAAGACAAAAATATTTTTTATGTCTGTCTTTATTTAGTCATGAAATACTTATTACCAAAAACTATAACATATGAAATACTTCACTAAGGGAATATAATATTCATATTCGTTAATGGATTTCAAAATAATTTCGTGTAAAAATTTCAAATTCTAATGTCTCACAACAAATGATTAACTGAAAATTGTATTTAATTAACAGTAATAATTTAATATCAGCTTTACATTGAATATCTGAAACATTTCATGCACGATGATTTTTCTATAATCTCTTCTATTAAATTTATTTAATCTCCAAGTTTCCCTTTTATAACTACAGGAAATCAATTTTAAATCCTCAATTTAAAATCCTCCAATGCTGAAGCCCTTAAATTTCGACATATCTTTTTATTTCCAGCAATTACTAACCAATATTTGTAAACAGCTGCTATCGTTAATATATCAAATCAGCATCATTTAAATGTTAACGAAAATAAAACAAAAACCTCCTTAATGTATTTTAATCTATTCAAATCAAATGACATCCATTTAAAATACTAAGAAAAAATAACTGACTATAGTTATAATGGTTGATATGTGAAGAGATGTTTGTATATAGTTATGTTGTCTATACGATTACAGTTATTTTTCATAAACACTGCTGACATAAAACACTCTTGGTGTCAACCCCATGGTTTCTGCTTTAGAGCAACAATATTGAATGGCTACATGATGGCATGATTAAAAAGTTACATTTTGTTGATGATGGCTTTTAATTTTATGTTTTATACTTTGTTTTAGGTGAATTGAATGCAAAGAGTCTCAGTTGGTTTATAAAATTTCAAATAAAATATTTTAAATAAAAATTTTGTTAACCCAAAAATCAAGTCCACATTGAAGGATGTTTTATTCACCCTTTCAGCTTTAAGTTAAATGAATATATATATATATATATACATATATATATATATATATATATATATATATATATATATATATTCTATATATGTTTATGTATATATTCTCTATATATTCTATAGCTGTTAACGTATGTTTCCTGTATGGATTTCATGTAGAAAATAGAAAATATTTTAAGTTGTTTGTAAGTTGTGTTAACTAAAAGTCATATTCGATTGATATACAAGCGCAGATTGTGTCAAGTACAACGCATATCCATATACACACATATGTGTAATACACACACATTTATATAAAGGAACAAGTACGTAACAGCAACCAAGCATGTTTTATTATTCTATCGATATGTAAATGTAAATACAAATAAAATATGTAGAAATTTTTAAATACGAAAAGCAACTCATATCAATACATGTATTTGTGAATGTGGCTGAAGTAGAAGTTCTACCATATATAATACTAAATAGATTCAACATTCAACATTCAACCATCAACATTATCATTGGCGTCATTTGCACGCATGAAACATGCCAACAATTTTGTTTAACAAAATATTCTCTTCAAATGTGTAAAGTTGGATATGTAAGTATGTGTGATTGTCACTGCTAACATGTCAACAACAAATTGTTTTTTACATACTACAAAATAAAACAACTTTTAAAAGATTTATTTTATTTTTTGCACTTTACATTTAGAACTAATGTCATATTTAAGCATAAGTTGTTGTTTTTGTTTTGTTGCTTCAGCAGGATTCAAAAGGGAGCTAAGAAATTTTATTTTTAAGCCGGAGTATAGAAAACTCACAAAAAAAAATTTAAAGAATTTAATAAAAATCATATAAAAATATAAAAAATATCCTAAGGGTAATCGTTTGCACAAAACATATACGAATTTGTAAAATCATTGCATACTTGCTAGGTACAAGATGAAAGTGTATTTATAGTATATTTTAAAGCAGAAAAAATAAATAAAATCATTAATAAATGAATGTAATGTTATTTAAGTAAATATTAGTTATGTTATGCAAATGTGCGATTAAGTGCGATATTATTATAAGTGCATCACATTATGGAAAGTACGCGTTAAAATGTTTACTATTAAAATGCTTTATTGCTGCTTAGAATATTACCATACTCGACTATTTGCTGAGCAGTTACTATAATTAATAAAAATTGTTTGTTGAAGTGTTCAAGTATTTCATACATAAGAATAAATTTATAAAAATAAGCGCGCTACTTCAATCCGTCACTAGATATATTATCTGGAAGTAAAACCATATCTGCGTGAGGTTGCAAGAAGTAAAGAACCGCCTTCTTAAACAAGGAGGCAGCTTTCAACACCGTTACTCCCAATTAAACCTACTCTTATAACCTACTCTTTTTTATCCAGATGTTTTGTTAGAATTAAATGAAGTAAGTAAAAATTTTTGCTAAATAAGCGACATTATATTCATTATGTATTACTAGTGAATAAATAATTGTGCCATTAGCTTTGAGTGCTTTTGCGGTAAATACATGTAAAATAGAACTGGTAGCTTTGACCACAATGACAATCATATAAAGTTTGAATTGAGAAATTTTCTTATTAAGTTATGTAAATTTAAAGAAATTATTCCATACTCTCATATGTTATGAAACTTAATTATTCTTGTAGGCAGTAAAATTAAAAATTAGGTTTACATTAAGAATCTATACTTAAGAGTTATTTCTACTATGGTTATATATTAATGCTACATTCTTATATGTAAAACTATGGTATGGCGGTATTATTTCATAGACCAGCTACTAACTTAGTTTCTGTACTACACTGCCATTTGTTTTTTCTTTCATTAAAATAGTCAACTCATTTGAAACTCAAAGCTACTGGATATTTGATATAGTAAAGTATATTGCCTGTGATCCTAAGACAAACTGCTGATTATGTTATGAACTACAGCTTTTAAATATATACAAATGACTTTAAGATAAGCTGTAGTTTTGAATCTTCTGTCTTCTCATATTAACCTGAAACGCTTTTCTATCTAAAGTAATTACCATTTCGAAAGCAACTTAATTGTATGGAAATAAAAATAATTAAACTCATAGTTTTCCATCAATCTACAAGGAGAACATATATTAGAAAGAGCTGTAATAGCTGAATTGACTTTATCACTTTAATTTAGGTTTCCATTAATATAATTATTCAGGAGTGATTCTGAAAGTAAAGTCCCAAAACGCTTTTTTTAAAAACCTATAGTCATGAAAATTTCTATATATATATATATATATATATATATATATATATATATATTGTGTGTCCCTCTGTGACGATGTTAAAAGTTCTTCCTCTTCACTTATATCCTCCATGCTAGCTTTAAGCTCATGTGTTAATGAAAACAGAAAAAATGTTTTATAAAACTATTTTCCACACTAAAAAATGAATATTAATATTATGTTAAAATTTGATTTAATTACAACTAAATAATTGTTTTTAACATAAACAAAATTTAAAATATAACTTTCACACAAATTATTAAAACTGATTACTTTTTAATAATTTTAACTGTGTATATTCGTATACACATTTATCCATGTATGCAAAAACAAAAAAAAAATAAATAAAATATTTGAATTAAATAATCCTTGAAAAATCCTTTTATAAATAGGCATTACTATTACTGTCAATGTTTTATAAATATTTAAATTGAAAATCATTTAACTAAAAACTTATTATAAATCTTAAATTATACTCCATGCGGATTAAAATAAATGCACTGAATTACACGAATATATAAAAATTTATTGTGCAATCATAATATTGGATTAAATTTATAAATTGATATTTTAAATATCATTAATTTAATTATGGTTGTCAGATTTGAAAACATTATTAACCCATTTTATTTATATTTAATTAAAAGTGAATGTTTACCGATGTGCAATTTAAAAAGTGAGTGTAATTTTTCTTGAATTATGTGAAATGTAATAAAATTTGTTTAATGAAGTAATAAATATTTGTTGTCCAATCGTAAAAATATATAATTTTCTTTAAGTGAAGGGAGCGATAAAGAAGATGATCAGGCGAGGAAACCTCTATCCACCCAAGCTTTAACTAAATTAATTACAAGTAAAGTATGAATACACATTTCCAAACAATAAGAAATCCCATTTTCAACTCATCTATATTTTAGTTAAAAAATATTGTAACCAAATTTATATGTAAAGAGGATGAAATTATTGTTATTAAGTAATCCTAAAGGGCTTAACTGAATCGATAAAATCTTTTATTCAATTTTAATAAATTTTATCACCTTTTTAAGACCCTTTTCTAATAAGTAGCTCTAAGTTCTCTGGTGACAGATCTGTATAAATATATATGTATATATATATATATATATATATATATATATATATATATATATATATACAATTTTTTTTTGCTATCTATATTTTTTGCTCTTATATACCATTTTTTTTGCAATCGTTTTAGTGATTGCGCAAATCATCAAAATCGATTCAGAATATTGTAAGCTATAAACGTTTTGAAACCTAACTAAAATGTCGTACTTGCTTAGCCCACATTTGAATTAAGATGTTTGAATAATTTTGTAAAATTATGTTTTTATCATTTCCGGAGAGTCTAGTCGAAAGACTTGGCTGCTGAACATGCAAGTTTGAATTAATAGTTAACATTATTGATATTACATATCAAACGAATTTTTCTTTAAAATGTAGGAAAAAAGAATAAATACATTTGAATAAAAACGAAATTAAAACCGAACCGATCTTTACAAATTTTCTTAGAAAAGTAGGTGTGATATTGCTGTTTCCAGAAAGATTAAAAATATAGCTTTACAATAGACAATCAAACAACTGATTAAAAAATGGGGTAAGTGATCCCCTTGAACGTTAATAAAAACCCTTAAAATGAAAATACAATCTTTAATTGAATAAATAATTCTTAATAAAAAATAAAAAAATAAAAATTTTTTATATGTTTTTGTCAAATGTTTTGAAACATTTTTTCAATTTGTTAATAATTTTTTTTGTTTTCAAAAATATAAAAATTTGTTCCTGAAGAAGCTTTCCAAAGAAAAGCGAAATATTGAAAAGAAAAAATACATAAAAAAGATCTTAAAAAAGAAAAAAGATATTTATTAATAAAAAATATTTTTTCAATTTCAAACTAATACTTTTGCGAACTTTTTTTGTCACTGTATTTATAAATGATTATGTCTGGGTTTTAATAGTTCGTTATGTCTTTAATCTTGAATGATAGATAGAGATGAGACATTTGAATTTAGAATTTTAGGTTTCTATATTTTCTAGAATTTCGAAACAATATGTTTACATCGCTTTATGAAATTATTAACATCCCATGTGGCTGTCCTATATAAAATAATGGAAAATTGTTGAAATATTTTATTATAAGGATGTCTGTATAGTTGATAACATTTTTCTGTTATTGTGTGATTGAAAAGTCAAAGTATTCTCAAAAGGGTTTTCAAAAAAGCTTCTTTGCATTGGCGATGCTGAAAAATTTTCTTACCGGTTTAGAAAAAGGTTAATAAGAATCCTTCAAAATAAATCTATAGAAAGAGGAAGTAGTCCTTAGAAGTGGTTTGTAAACCTCTTTTAAAAGTATTAAAATTATTACGTTTTAAAGCAAAATTCTAATAAAACTCTCTAAAAATTTTCATTTATCGACGTATTATGAGATTATAATTTATCAATAATAATTAACAAATAATTTAAAATTGTATATAATAGGGGCAAAATAAGAATGAAATTGTTACTAACAGCTTTTCATTCACATTTGTCAGATATCAAATAGTTTTTATCAGGGTGAGAATGCATTTTAAAACAGTTTTGATATGTATGTGTGTGTGCCATGGATACTGTGGAAAGTGATTTCAATTAAACCAGTGTATACTATTGTATTTATTCCATCAATGCAACAAAACTGTAGCACCAAATTCATACAAATTTTTATAAATTATGTTTATAAATTTTTAACGAGTGTTTGAGTAGTTAAGATGATTAAATTATTTAATTTTAGAAAATTGTAAAATTGAAAAAGTTTTAAGCATTTCTGCAGAAAATGGAAGAGATAGAAGAGACAAAATATATCATTTGAATTTGAATATCTTCATTTTAAGCATGCTAAGCGAATATTGCTTATTTTTTAAAATATAAATTTAAAATTCTAAAATTGATTGTTCTTGGATAGTGCACGTTTAAAATTATTAATAATTCAAAAATAAATAATGACTTTGTAGAGAAATGGATGTTTAAAATTTATAATTTTTCAAATTCTATTTCACTACAATAGACTTTTTTGTGGTTTGTGGTAATGTGGTCTTCAAAATCATATATAAATATATATATATATATATATATATATATATATATATACATGTAGTGTTAGTGGTGGCGCTTAACAGTAAGAAATTTGCAATACCAAACAAGATTGCTTCGGGTTATATCGATCTCATCTGTTTTCATAATATAACAAATTGACCTCTACTACAGGTTACTTGCAAACAAGTAAAAGCCCTGATGCGAACGCAAAGCAAATGCAAATAATTTTTTAAAGGTTAGTATTTTAAAGGTTTCAAAAATTATTTAATGTCAGTTTCATTTTTTAAGTGGAAAGATTTTATAATTTATTTAGTATTGCTGACATATTATTGTTTTTTTTCCTTAGTTTATAACGAGCAAAACTTTTAATATTAAAGTCTTAGAGTCATCATACATAATATTACTTATTTATTTATTATTTATTTTTATTTTACAATTAATATTGGGCCAATAAATTTAAAATTAAAGTTTTAAACAAAGCATCCCAATAAAATGAAGTTTTCTTACAGAATATTGCAATAAATTCATACTTACACTCGGGTACTAAAGAGATAAAAAATATATCATTTGTTAATCAGTATGACTATTTTAAAATAACCTATATTCAGGGTTTTGTTAAATATATGGCATTTCGTTTTTTTTACTGAAATGAACATAAATTCTAACATGAACATAAATTCAATTTAAAAATGTGTGTGTTTGAAAAATTATTTAAAGTATGTGTTTAAAAACGTAGCATATTTTTTGGCTGTTTAAACACACAAAAAATGTGTACTAGTATATGAAATAAAATGACAATGAAAAGAATGTTTCATATTTATGCTTAACGCCTTTTAAGAGGTCATACATAAATTATTTAAGTAGAACAAGGCTAAATTTCAATATGGATTTGTAAGGCCAACATATAAAGAATAATAGAAACAAAAACTGAAAACACAATATAAACCACACTATAGAGTGAAGCATATTGTTTGGCATTTCGCCAAATAAACTTGAAACAAAGCAAAATGAGTAAAAAAAAAAACAAAATACTGAAGCATAATTTTTAGTAGAAATACTTAGAAAGCCTTGAAAGTAAATCTTTTAAACTGATTATTTATCATGATTTTTTTTTTTTTTGTTTTTTACTGAACTGACAGACGATGTTGGGTTTTGGCACTGTGCCAAATAGAATTTGAAGTATTCTTAAAGGCTTATTATTTGAACAATTTATAAGAGTTTTTGTGAGCTAAAATTCAATTTATATTTTTTTAGTAAAACGAGTTTGGTTTTTTTTTTATTATTTTTAAAGGGAAAATTCTATAAAAAATTAATTTAATTAAACGACGAGGTATGTGTATTTACTCTTGTTTTACCGAAGGCTTATTTTTTATTTTAAATCAATTTTTCCAAGAATAATAATCAAAGCAAGAGAAATAATTACGTAATCCTTGAACCTTTTGTTTTTGTGTTCTTATAATATCATTCTAGCATTTGCCCACGTATAGCTTTTAGTTTTGTCTATAAGCCAATTTTATTTGTTTCTAATTAAATTTATGGGGGTCATTTCATGCAAGTGTTAACAAACAACATTAAATCCAAAAACTTAATCGCAAAGACACAGTCGAAATTATAAAATTTACATGTATTAATTCAGTATATGTTTATACTGTGAATATTGTGTTTATAAATAATTTAATAGCGTCCCTTTAAAAGTAGATGTATCCTGTTTCCCTTAACAACGATACAATCAATAGAATGTCTGCATTTTAGAACTAAATTTGGGGCTTGTTATTTCTTCCTCTTAAAACAATTTAACAGAAAATCTACCTTTCGTGCAACTAGAATGTTTGTTTTCATTTCCCTTCTGTTTTTCTTTAAGCTGAAAATGCACATGTCCCACAGGAAAAAGAAAAACAACATAATAATACTTATTGTAGTCATCATTATTATCATCGTTAACGTCGTCATCATTGGCAGCATTATGAAAACAAATCCAGTAGAGCAAACGAAAAAAAATCGATAAAATGCGGCAAAAACTAGCACGTTTTTGTATGAGCAAAGCAAATAAAGAGCAAAAAGTAACCAGAAAACAAAATACACACTCATATCGTCTTATATTCTCTGCGACTATACTAACAAGTCACATGGCAGTATCACGTGAACTAAAAATAAAAACCATTTTAGTGCAGTTAATAACAATTTTTTTTTTAGTTTATTACAGCAAATTTATAATGAAAATTTTCAAAAAAGAAAATAAAGGAAAAATTGCTTTTGTCCGATTTAAAGCATAAAGAAAAAATATGTATTTATTCTAAAACTATGTGCTATTTTTAAACTTTCGTGGATATTGTTTGCTAAATTTTACTCTGAAGCATGACTTATTTATGATAATTAACTCATCAAATACAAAACGAAAACTAATTAGTGCAAAAAATGTTAATTTAACAATTTTTTTAGTCAGTAAAAAAAACTTTTCCTGTTAAGCAAAATAAGGAGTTTTATATTTTCAAATAACAGCCTTATTAGAAATTAATTAAAATTAAAAAAAAATATTGGACATAAAGTTTTAAATTTAGACAACAACTACGGAAAAACACACAATTCCCTAAATAAGAAGCATTTCATTTGTTATCCATAGCTTCGTTAACTTCGGAGACATTGTAAATAAAACTATAGCTCTCTGTGAATAACGTAAAATGTCTGAAAGAAAAACAAAGCTATGCAAGATCAGCCGTTCATTAGTTCAAAAAAATTAATTCATTGTAAAGCGTCGACAGATATATATTTTTTAATATGATGAGAGTTTGACATATAAAATATAAATGAAATTCTAATCACTGTTGTAATACACCAACTTCCTAGGTATCGTAAAATAATTTTGTAGCTTTGAAACTGTAATTACCATTTCAATTAGATAATAATAATCTGATATCTTTACTAACAATAATTTATTGGATTACAGAAATCGATTAAGAAACCAAACAAATTATGCTGTTAATTTTTATGAAATATTACACAGAAAAATAAATACCATTTGATGATTTGGGATTTTTTTATCATGTGCTATAAAACTTAACCCAGAAAAACTTATTGTAAAACACAAAGAAGTTAGTGCAGCTATTAATAGTTTTATTAGTTCTCAAATTGCAATTTTGTTATATTTTTAATTGAATTAATTATATTTATATATTACTTATATAAATAATTAAAAAAATAATACAAAATTGTTTCTATTTTTTTTTATATTATATATTTATTTTTTAATTAAACAAATAACTGAATCCATTAAAAGTTGATTAAAACTGCAGTTTAAAAATGAAAGAATAAAAAACGCGCAAACATTTTTCATATGAAAAAATAAAGTTGCCTTTAAAAGGGGCCTAAGAAAATGAGTGAAACTAGTTATTTAGAACATGTTAAAATATAATTTTAATAATAAAAACATAAAAAAGAAAATTCAGCGAAAATAACACCAAATCAATTATTTTATTTTCGTTACACTGTAATGGAAGTGCTGGTATGGAATTAAAAAACATGTTGCCCAAAAAATATATTTTTATAAAACAATTTAGAAATTACTTTTCTGTAGTTTATTTATTTCCCTTGAAAAATTTTTTTACTTTAAAGTAAAAAAAATATTGTAAGGAAATATATATGCCTAACCCTTATTCGTTAAAGAAAATAATTTCACTTTTCAGATAGTCTGGAAAGGAAAAAAATTATTTTGGTTAATTTAAATTAAATTTCTTTATAATATTATGTATATCGATATGTACAATTTTTAAAAATGTTTATGTCCAAGAACAATTACAATTAGTTCGTTTTGACAAGATTTTAATTTTAATTGCACAAATTCTATAAAAGTATAAAAACTCTCTCTTGTTCCTAAAAACCGACAATGTTTTAGTTTTATGGATTTTGTTTTATTGTAATTAAACAGATTATACCTATTGATGTGGTACAACTTTATAACTTTGAACAACTAAGTTTTATTTAAAAATTGTTTAACAATTGTCTATATGATATCTTGGAGTTCGTTAAAAAACAAAACTTTGTAAATTAATCAGTTATAATTCGATAAAATAAATTTTTAATTAAATGATATTTTTCTTTATTCACACATTTGTGTGTTTAACTTTTCCCAACGCCCTTTTACATATAATGTTATTATTGACAATATTTATTTTAAAAAGGCACTTCAACGTTTATTACGTAACTTGTATAAGTCAAAGGGTAGTTTTCAACTGAAAATCAATAAAGGCCTTGTTGTTTTCGCTTTTAGTTTAAAAGATAATTGTTTTCTGCTTAAACGTATAACAGAAAAACACTACAATTTAGTGCTGCAAGAAATTACTGGAACAATAGCTTTACGGGTTTGTTTAAGTGAATAAAATGAGATGACAAATAATAGTAGTGATAATAGAAAAATAAAGATTTCTAGTGAGAAAAAATTAATTTGTTATTCAGAATTTTTTTACACCCGTTTGGTTTTAGAAAATTTGAGGCGTGTTTATTTCTCTAGGTCATTTACCTCAACTACGTGATATTAAAATAATTTTTTTACAAGACAAAAATATAATATAATAAAAAAACGTTATGAAGTAGACCACCCTTAATTCGTTATGTATATTTATTTTATATTTTCCAGTGAAAAAAAACATTTTGCTTAAAGTATTATTTACAGCAGACTAACTTGAAGAAACTTTTATAACAACAAATAAATAATTATAAATCAAAGTTATTTCTAAACTTAATTTTTATCTCGACCGAATTAAAAATTATTGTTGTTAAAAAAATATTTGTAACAATTTTTCTACGTATTTTGATTATATGATATATATAAATATATAAATCTAACTATACGAACTTAAATGGGTAAATTATTTTAGTTTTATTATAAAAAATAAGCTAAGTCGGAGCACCAGAAACTGTGAAAATTATGGCTTTAGAACTACTTTCAGCCTTAACTTATTTGAAGTTATTAAAATAACTTAATTTGTAAGATGTATAAATCTTTTTATTTATTTAATTCATAGTTTAATGTTAATATTATTCTTAAGAAGAGTTGTAATATATAATTTATATTTGTGGTCTAAAAACTTTTTTATTATTTTTTAAAACGTTCATAAAAAGCCTTCTTCACCTTAGATGTTTTTTTGTTTTTAATCTACATGTTTTAAAACACATCTTAACATATGGCATACTTCATAGCTATTTTGTGATATCTAAACAATTATTGAATGGTGTAGGTATACCATACAGGCATATAAAAATAAAATTAAAATCACATAAATAGTATAAAAATAAAAATAGAGAAAACTTACGTGTTTAGAAACGAAGAATCATAATTGAGTTGTTTGTTGTGTTGTAAGAAGCATTTGTATTTTAGTTAAATATGAAGAAGTTAAGTTGTAGCAGAAGAAATAATTTTAAGTATAGTTAAAGGCAACACATAATATTCAGTGAAATTAAAGAAAGCATATGAAACAGAAAGTAGATTTAAATAAAAATTTACAAATATCAAATATCTAAAAATAAAAAAAATTTTGATTTTAAAATTATTCATACCAATGAAATTCATATTTCGCTGGCGCTTTCACTGAATACTATCTCGCTTGAGACACCGTTTTGTTGTTAATATTTGTAGTTAAATCGATGATATTTCTAATGTTTTATTATTTTTTAAAATTATTTGTTATAAGAATTCATTTAAATAAGTGTTTATAATCGTTTCCACTTTTTTATTTTAATTGTACTTTTAGGTTTTCACTGAAATAATTTTAATTGTTGTTTGTACTCGATGTGTGATGTGTTTGTGTGCGAGTTTAGCGATAAACGTATTTGTATGTGAAGCATACGTTACGGCTAAATGATGACGTTTTTGTATTTGAATGATAATTTACACAATTACTATTGCTGTTGCAGTAGTAATTGTCATGGGCGCTGTGTTTATTATATCTTTTGTTAATGTAGTTGTACTGCTGGCGGTTGTAGCTAAAGAAGTGGTTGTAGTGATTTTTGTTATAGATGTTAGAATAACATATGTTGAGTTTTAGTAGATTTCGTTTCAGTTTGCTTTGATTTTCTGGATTTTTATACAAATATTGGAAATATAGTAAGAGTTTTTGATTGTGAATGTAAACTAAGCGGTGGTACCGCTTGTTTTGAAGCACTTTATGCACTAAACTAACAGCGTTCATAGTTCTAGTTGTCAACTGTCAACGTTTAGGAATATTTTCACACACAAAATACAAAATAAAATTTGTGTTCTAGTTGGCTATAGTGGTTGACGTCGTTCGTTGTTATTATTGTTGTTGTTGTAGTCGTTGTTTTCTTAGCTTATTGTGCTCTTAAAGTAAGTAGTTTGAATAACAGGCAAACAGGCAGAATCCTGTTGTTGCCAAAAACCCGAAGCTATTGCTAAAGAGTGAATTTCTACAAAACGCGAGTCGTCGCAACAATCAGGAAAAGAACATCGTACATCCTGCGCTCAATATGTGGAAAATGAAAAACTGTGTAAAATTTAATTCTCCTTACAGAGTGCCTAGTGGCATGTATTGAAAATTATGCCACAAGTTTTTTGTTTCAATTTATTAATTGTAAAAATCATATTAAAATAAAAATGTAAAAAAATCGTTTACCACATTTTGGTTTTATAATTCAATACTTGATAATTTTCTTCTGCCTTTTATCACAAAAAAGTAGCACACTTTACACATTTCACGCTTTCTTGTTCACTTGATTTTTATGATAAGTTCTGGACTCTGTATGGTGTTGTTGAAAGTAATGTTGAAGTAAGAGTAGGAGTTGTCCTGTTACTTCCTGAGGTTTTTATGCAAAAATATCATCTGTTCTTTTCGTTTAATTTTAGTGATTTTTGTTGAGTACATTTTTGTTGTTGATTTTTTGTTTTTGACTTTTGTCGTTCGCTTCGTTTTTGCGCTATTGTGCTTGAATTATTGTTGCAAATTTATTCACCCAGAACTGCCACATCCTCTGAATAAAAAATTTCTTACAGCTTTACTTTAGTGTATTTTATTTTTCACGACTGATAACGATGTGTTGATAGTTTGTTTAAAAAAAGCTAACAACAACAACAACAAAATTCACATTGAGTATGAAAATATTGTAAATTTACAGGGATGCCCATTAAACTCAACCTTTGTAAAACAAAAGCATTGTTGTATAAAAAACAATTCTGATAATTTGTAAAACTTCATCACCATGTTGCTGTAATAAATAGAAGTTTGTATCATGATGTTTAAAAAGCACTCATATTGCGCAGACTCCGAATTCCTCTCTTAAATTTTGTAAGAGAAATTATTTTAATTGAGTCTATTTATAGGCGCCTGTGCTTAAATTCTTATTACTCCTTCAGATTGAGTTAAAATACATGGCGCATAATCATTATTTTCAGCATTAGATGATGGTGAAAAAGGCTTAATTTTTTTCTTATAAACAGTTCATTTCTATGGACGATTCCCAAGAAATTGAGCATATTTATAGGAAGAACAAATTTTGAGTGTTTCTTGCTTGAGTTACTTTTATGAGAACAGTTTATTTTTGATGTCTGCATGTTCCCCTATTTTGATTGATAATGATTCTTTAACATAAAACAAAACTAAATAAAGTTCCACAAGTTGTTTTTATTATCCTAAATATCCTTTTTATATCTAAATAAATTGTTTAGAACATTTTTATACCTTTTGAATTGAAAATAGGTAAAAAAATAAGATTTTTCAATTTTATAAGAAGCAGTTTAACAAATTAATTTTTACTTTTCAGTTAGGTATATGCTCGCCATTAATTGTAATTAATTTTAAAGAGAAAGGTACCAATTTCACACTATCAGCAAAAATACATTTCTAATTCGCTACAACCTTTCTCAGCATTCTTCGTATTAACTATTTAGAAAAAATTTGATATGAAAATTTTAATTTTTTCTTTATTGTATTTTTTAAGTATTTATTTTTTTCGAAAGTCACTTTGGTTGCTATTAACTTAAGTCTTAATAATAAAATAATAAAATTGAGTCTTAACAATCAAATAACTTTATGTTTATTTAGTTAATACTAACTAAGATTTTCTGCATGATCGTTCTATCAAGCAATTAACTTCTTGACGACAAAAAATTGTTTTTGATATGTTATGCCAAAAATATTGGCTTAAATACTGAACCTACAATTAGCATCATAAGCATGATAAGATTTGTCGGAAATTCGAATAGAATAAAATTATTATTGCCGATGTTAACAATCAATGTAACACAAACATTTATATTCTTTACAGTTTAAGTGTTTGTTTGTTCTAAAGTAAACTTTTTTATAAATAGAACAATAATGATATAGAAGATTTTTGTAGTGATATAAAATAAAACATTTCTCTGAGAACAAAATAAAATAGTATTAAAAAACATGTTTTATTATTCGTAAATAAGCAAATAAATGCAAAGAATACTGATGAAGGATATAGCTATCTGATTTCTTCTGATTTCTTTTAAACTCAACACATCATTTGAAAACATTTTTTAAATTTTTAAATAAACAAACTAATGCCGGTCTAAAATTTTTAATATGTGTGTTAGCCGAGAAAACATCTTAAAAATCTGTGCATGTCCTTCTGTGAGCCTGTATGAAGTGCTCTAAAAATGATAGAAATTATTTTTTCCCTCTTATATGTATATTTCTGTAGAGAATAGTCAATATTCAAATACTGATCTTTTAAAAGCAACATTAATTCAGAACAGATGATTTACTTTTTATTACAATTGAGTTAAACAAATTTACGTAACGAGTAGTAATCGAATTATTTATTGCAGTTAAGTTAATAGTATTATACTTATTTTTTAATTAAGATAAGATAAATCAATTAAAAATAATATTTATACATTTCGAGGTTCTATTCTGTTTATTTCCAAGTGTAAATGTTGAAGTAGTTATTTAAAAATAAAGTGAAGTTAGTTGTTTATATTGTTTACTTTACCAATTCATAACAAACATAATTAAAATCCTAATCAGCTATTGCAAAGCGCCAAAAAAATAAGGAGGATATTTTAGGAAAAATAAGTTCCTTAAGTTCTTTGAAGGCAAATAACACTTGAGCTACAGGGAAAAAATATATTTGGATATGATTTTACGTCATCCCGCGTCAAATTTGATTTGTGAACAAACCGGCCAATAGTCGAAACCAGTTTGTTCACAAACCAAACTTGACGCGGGTTGACGTAAAACCATACCCAAATAAATTAAACCCCGTCGGAGAATATACGCACATAAAAAAAAAATATATGTCACATTAAACCTGGTAACAGAAATAGAAAAAATCACTTTCTAAGGTTTGGTAACTATGTCCAGATGTTTATATTAACGGTTTATTTTTTTGCTCTCTTAGAACTCTAGAATTAAAGTTTTAACGAAATATGATTGCCATTTGTAATGAAATTTTAAAGGGAAAGTATAAATATAACTCTGTCAATATTACTGCAATACATATCCGTGGATCGCTAGATATTTAGGAACTTGACGTACTATAATTGCCGCTAAAACAACGAATAATAAAATGATTTTAATGGCAGACACTGTAAATTATACACGGTAAGTTCGAAGCACAACAAGTAGATATCAAATTTTTTAAAATTAAAATCCCTTACCTTCTTACTGCTGAGGTATAACAGAACGGCATTTTTAATTTGTAACAACAATAAGAAAGATATAAAAAAAAAATGAAAGCGGGGTCTCTTCATTGTGTAGAACATTGCGGTTATAGAAAGTCTGTTTGTTTATTCCCAACAAAATTTAGTTACTACAAGACACTTATCAAGGTTTATATTTTTAAATTTTATGTTTAAAAAAATAAATTTAAAATAAATTTAAAAAATTCAAATATTTTTTGTTATTACTACACTGGCTAAAAAGTTCATGTCTCATGATTTAGTGGTTATCATTTTTAGTCATTTTGTATTTCTGTAGGCAACAGTTGTATATATCCATTAGAAAATAAGAGATTTAGAGTTAAACATTCAAGTTAATACCATTTTCCTATCCTATAAATTTTTTAGAAATGCTATGTCAACTTTAATATTGGTTTCATATAATTGCAACAATTTATTCCTCTTTACTTTCAACAAATAATAAAGTGCTATTGAAATGAACTTCCCTTCATCCTAAGCATTGCAAGGCTGTTTGTGTATTTTAATAAAATGAATTAAAGTCATATTAAATAATTTTATTTAAGGAAACTCTATTATGGATATATAGATAATAGCATTATTAAGGCATATAAGAGCCAAAGATATCATTTTCGCACATACACAAAAGCACTTACTAACTTCTAATATGATCGCTCGTTTATTCGCATTGGGAATGGAGACCACCCTATAAACATTTACGGTTTAGATTATTAGTAAAATGTTATGTTCAGTAAAGATAAAATAATTTTTAAACAAGAAAAGAGAAGTGTTATTTAAATTGTTTAAATACTTAAAACATATTGCACAAAAAAAAAATTAAATAAAAACCTAAATTTTTATCAAGCATACGCCATCGTAACCGGATTGATTGTCTTGAATACCGACATTTTCCCCTTCAAGGGCTACTAAGTAGGATTGGAAAAATTAATTATTAAAGTGGTCGATTATAAGTAGTAAGAATATACCATTTCGAAGGTATGCTTAAATGGAAATTAACTATCAATTTGAGATATAAAATTCCGTCAACATAAGAATTATTATATAAAAATGCTTGCAGAAAATTTTTCATACAGTAAGTAAAGTAATGTGAACAGTTACCAGCACAAGCATATATACACAACGCAAAGTAGTACACTACTTTGTACATTTCTCCCTTTTAGAAATTTTTCTTTTTCATGTCATCTGAAGTCATAAAAATATTCGTAAATAAAAACACAAACGTTTAAATACACATACAAACGCATAAAGACACACTGACGGTGATGTGAAGTTGAAGTAGAATTTCTGTTCACACATATAGCTGCGCATAATAGGTTCCAATAACTTGTCTTAAAAACAGACATATTTACAAGTGTCTGGTAAATCTATAG
Organism: Trichopoda pennipes; assembly: GCA_030448955.1. Lineage (NCBI taxonomy): Eukaryota > Metazoa > Arthropoda > Insecta > Diptera > Tachinidae > Trichopoda > Trichopoda pennipes. The sequence continues at coordinate 12,981,258 of JASKUP010000088.1, forward strand.
GGCGTGGAGCACGATTGTTATGTGGCATGTTAGAAAAAATACGATATTTAATTTTTATTTCAAGACTTTACTAACGATGACAGTATATTACATTTTCAGCTTTAAAATCTGTCTAACAAAAAGAGAATACATAAAATTGAAGCACATACATATGCAGTCAAACGGGAAGTTAAATTAATTAAGAAATTAGAAAAAATTTGTCGTATATATTTTACGATTAAGATTAAAGAAAATATTGTATGTTGTATGCTTTAAGAATGATAACAGTATATAGCTCAAATGAAAATATTTTTTGTTTTTAATTGCCTTAAGGTAAATAAATATTTGAATTTGGAAAAGAAACAAAGTGTTTACAGCATTTTTATGACTTGTAAATTAAATATGTTGTAGTTAAATTTACTAAGTATAATAAATGCTAATGTATTAACCACACGATTAAATGTTATTGCAAAACGAAAAAGATTTTTTTTAGTTATACAAAACGATTTTATTTTTAGTTTTACAAAAATTCTCGGGCTTTGATTGTTAATGTGCGAGCAAGAGTCTCTATTGAAAAGAAAAAATTATTAGCTTTTTTTTAGTCTGCGACATAAAGACCAGGATTATAAGGGGAAACATTGTCTTAAGGTCTCACCAGGGCAGCCAGATTCTCCTTAAGTCAAGTTTTAAAAATTAAAACAAACTACAGAAGCAGTTTATTTTTCTTTAAAGTAAAAATATCATATTTGTGTATATTTTTAACGAAATAAAACTTGAATCGATTTACAAAATTAAAAAGCTTGCATTAAAGATATATCTTTACGTGGTAAGTCTTTTTAGAAATACTTTCGTATTATTATAAAAAAAAATTACTTTAATATCAATTTAACTTTCTTAATTTTAAAATAAGACATTTTTAAAGTAAACATAAACAAATAATACAAAATAAATTTTTTAATCGTTTGTTAGTTGAATAATCGTAAATAAAAAAATTGTTTATTTTGTTCAGATTAATAGCTGGTCATCTGTTATAACGCTATGGTTCGCTTAATATAATTTTATTGGCAAAAGTTTGACTCGTCTCTATTGGCGAAAGCAGTGCAAAACTAACTCTCAGTTAAATATTGTCCATGTAGTTGATACGCTAACTTAAGAATATTAGACTTTATGTTCATTTAGGTCTTTTTAGGTCAGCTTTTTTTCCTATTATTGGGAATTTCATCAATTCTAATTGTGATAAAATCAATTGCTTAATCTTGGCAAGAAGTCTAGAAATTTGCTAAGATATAATCAAAGTGTGAGACACTTTCAATATATCTTAGCATTAGTGAGGTTAAAATCTCATTGGGAAGTAAATGCGAGGAAGGTAATACTTTACTACTGCGCTAGTAAAAGATTGGGTACTTTACATGTGATTGTCCCTGGATATCCGGCTATTTTCTTACAGATTTTTTATTTACATATTTACATCACCACAGCTGATAGTAAAGGCTGGAAAAAGCACGAGGCTTAAAAGGAGAGTGGGGTGGTCGAAATTTAGCAAGGGGTTAAAAAAATGTTTAAGGGTTATCGAAAAGAGATCTATTAGATTTTAATTTTTTTGTTTTGCTCCACTTTCTGTTCATATATTAAAAGGGAAAATAGGTCTATTAAATATTTTTTATATATTTTTAACTATTATTTTATCATAATATGAGCATAAAGAATTTATTGAATTAAAGCTTTTAGGAAGTTAAAGGTTTTTAAAATTTAAAATAAATTACTTATTCTCCCTACTTTCTCAGAGTGTTGAAAACCTTCTAACTGTAAGTTTTAGCAAAGTCGGTGTGTAAAATTACAAACCGATATCAAACACCAATAATCATGAAATGAATTGACAGTAAAACCTGAAATATAAAAAGAGGGTTGTATCAATTTACGTTATACGTATCAATATACGTTATATTCATCAACAAGAATAAAAACATTAAGGTTGAATGAACTTATAACTACACAAAAATAAAAATTAAAATCCTCAATGTTTAAAATATTTATAAAATGCGGGAATATTTTTTTTTATATAAAAATACTTGATAATTATATTCCTATAAAAGATGTGCGAATGTTAACAACAACATGTTTTAATGCTAAGTTATTTTTAATTCTTGCTGTGGCAGGCTTAAATTTAATTTCTTGAAGCAAAGGAAAAATAAAAAGAAAAATAACTCAACTGGGTTGGAGGAAAATGTCAATGAGCCACAATGGTTGGGGTTTATGATTGTGTGAACGTGTGAAGTCTGTTAAAAATATCTTCGAGTGCGTGCCTTTTAGCAAATACCTAAATGGATTTTCTTTTTTTTATTATTATTTATATTAAGACTGCGACTTTATTTTTTACTAAATATTTTTTGCATTATTGTTTATAAGCAAATAAGCATGAGTGTGCATTTGTATGCGTATTTAATTTTTTTTTTATATAATAGGGGCATATTTTTGTATTTAAAATAGAGCCGTTCAAGCAATAAAAATCACACAATAACATCCAAAGCCACACGTAGACACGCATTTTTAGGCTTTTGGCTTAATTTTTTTTCTTTGTGGGCTTATATTTTATTTTCATGACATTTTTCCACAATCAAGGCATTTTTCTTGAAGTAGATTTTGGGTGATTCATGCAATTAACAACATTTCATTTTTTTTTGCTATTTCCTTTAATGTCTTTTAGAAGGATTAAAGTCAACCTAGGAATTTAGTTAAGAATGCGATTAAGTGCTTCCTTGCGTATAAAGTAAGGCAAAAAAAAAAGGAAAAATTACTAAAACGTATTGAAGGCTTTTACGCAAAAAGCACGCAGAGGTATTAAGTAACCTCATCGTCTATAAGACACGCCAACTAACATTCTTAGAATCAAAAATACGAAAAAATGAAGAAAAGATATGTATGTTAAATACAGAAATAAGAAGTATTAGATGACATTTTTTTTTTCAATTTACTCTATAGAAAAAGGAAATTCCTGCTAATAGGATATAGTTACTGTGGTATGTTGAGGTTGGTTTGCTTACAGAAATGAAGATTTATTAATATAAATGACAAAGTAGAAGACATAAAATAAGAAAGCAAAATCTTGGAGCTGACCATAGTGTTGTAGTATTTCTGTAGAATTATCATTTTGCCTTTCAAGCCCGCTCAATTCTTTTTATCATTATATTTATAAATCCTTTTTTTAGCATTAGGGTTTTTTTTCTTAAATATTTATTATAAGTATTAAAAAATATTTTAATCTGGCTAGAGAGGTGTGCATCACAGCAACCATTTTATTTTACCTCTTAGAACGTAACGTAGCAGTAACTAAAATTTTTAACTTAATAACTAAGACGTTATTAAGGAATAATTTAAGATTTTTTTTGTGCGAAAGAATAATTTAAATTTAATAGAAGCCTAATATGTATAAACAATAATTGCCAAAAGTACACTTACTTATACTGCAAGTTGATTATATTTTATTATTGTTAAATTTTTATTGGTTACTGAAGTTCTAATCGTAATATCACTTAAATCTTACGATGACCATGATGAAGATTCATTTGTATGTAAATACGTGGTATGTTTGCAGATAGATATATGAAGATAGATATATGAAATTACTTTATTTTTGAATTTTTTAGTCAGACCTTAGCAATTTTTATTTATTATACATTATAAAAATGAAACAATTTGCTTTCGTAACTAGCAGCTAGGCTAAGGAAGTAAATTTCAAAGACAAACATACCTCTGAGCAGCACTGCCTAAAACTAGAATAAAACTGCTATTTTAAAACTAAAACATTGAGTTCAAGTATCAAAAGTGCCTTATCTCAATGATTGCTTTCATTTTAAGCATCAAATACCATTCAAATGATCCAACGTATTTAAGGCATAATTACTTACTAACTCCTCTAATATTAAGGGTTATTTTAGTCACTTTAAGATTAAGAATAACAAGCACGTTAATTAAAAAAAGCTGTGGAAATCCTTTATATATTTTTTTTTTCAAATCCTTTTCAGTAATTAATACTTAAATTAGCTCTAAAGATGTTTCTAAGCTAACCAGCAGAAATATTGTTATAGGAATCCTATATTCATTTTTACTAAACAATTTTACGAGATTATTAAGATTTAGAATGAACATCCAAAATCTTTTAGCTTTGTTTAAAATTATGATATTTATAAAGAATCATATTGCTAAAATTATTTGTTTAGAATATTAATCATAAACTTTATAAATCGTTCCTAGTAACTAAGAAGAAATCAGAAAAGTAAAACAGTGATTCTTTAAAATGTCAACATGAACTGCCATTTTTACTTGATGTTTTTAAGCTTCAAAAGAAAAATGATAGACCTTAAATTTTAACCTCTTGCAGAAAAGTATTACTTATTATTAAGAAAAATTATACTACAAATGTTTATTCTTGAAAAGAATTTTAAATGCTCTTCAGACACGAAAAAAACGAAAATGCCTTTTTTTCAATTATTTCATTAAGTTTTTAATATAAAATTTTTAAATTTTTTTATTACAAAATTAGTCGAAGGAATACCCTACATTTATTATAGATATTTTAAAATTCAGCATATTAAAATAACGCAATATAGTATAATATTATGAAAAGTTTAATAAAGTAAAATGAGAGGAGTTCCCATCCTCTAATTAGTTTATAATAAATACAATTAAAGACATTTTTTGTGTATTTACAATTAAAAATTTTTTTTTTCTTATGTTTTCTTGATATTCGATGGAATTAAAGTTCCTTTAATTGAGGACATTAAATTGAATTGTATACACGAGGGCCAAGAAGCAAGTTATAAAATATTATTCTCAATCGGCATTGTCACCGTTAAAAACCAAAACTTTTATTTTATTTTTGCATGATCTAACCTTTTTTTATAAGATTATAAACTTTTATAATTAACAATTATCCCTGCTATTCTGCTCACATCTAATTTGATGTCTGGTGGAAACAAAGCTAAATAACCAAAATTTAAAAATTGAAGTATGTAGTATTTGTATAATTTAACAAATCTTGCATTAGAATGAACACATATTACTATTGCGAGTTGCATAACTTTCCATATTGTATTGTGTTTTTGTGTTAAAAAGTATAGAATGTTGAAAAAAAAGAAAGCGGTCAGAAGGCAGAAAGTATTTGTTTGGTAAATTAATTTATAAAATACGACTATCAGAGAGAACAGTTGTAAAAAACATAGAAACAATGAAATTTATTTCAACATAATAAAATAGAAGAGGGAAGAGAAAACAAAAGGCTTTGTGATAATGATAGAAAAAAAAACAAAAACTTTAATCCTGACGTCTTTTACAATTTATAATAAATAAAATTGTTTTAACAAAATAAATTAAATTCCTCAGGCAAACATTTTTTTTTGTAGCACCAATACTAGTAATTGAAATATTTGTTGGGAAAAAATTTAAAAGATTTAATTAAATTTCATGAAAAATTCTTATCTCTTAAAAACACAAACTTCATTTATTTACCAAACATGTTTTGCCTTTTTTGCTTTACTTGTATTGAACATTCACTTTGAATTATTAATAAATACCAATATCCTTAAGCTGTTGTAAGGTATGCATGTTTGTTGAAATATTGAAATGCCATCAATTTAAACACCCATTTTAACACTATTGTATATTAAAATGAATTCCAATCATTTGCTGAACATCAAATGATTACTGACAGGAAAAATTATAATATTATGTATTCGAACAACTTTTGGATGATGTCTTCATTATGTAAAAAATTTACAGCTTGTTCGTTTGTAGTAGAATAAAAAATATTACACATTTTTGCGACTCATTGATAAGGGAAATCTTCATGTTTGTCTTTAGTCTTAATTAAAAAAAATGTTAGAAGAAATTAAAAATTCAAACCGATATTTTTTTCAAGAAAAAAATTTCCATTTACCTACTACAATCGCTCAAAATTGGAAATCTTTTAAGAAAATAAAATTTTAAAATTAATTATATAAACAATTTTATTTTTTCAAAATCATTTTTTTACGATATAATTTCTGATGCATTTAATGTTATTTCATCAGTAAACTGAGTTGTAATATATGAATGTAGATATTTTTAGATATACTACTTGAGTTTCAGCGCCCCATAATACAGGAAACTCTTCTACCCCTACCAAATGTGCATTAGCTACTCATAATAATTGTTTAATTTTACTACTGACTTTCGTACTTGTCCTTTCCATGCATATTTTCTCATTAGTCATAATTCATCGTAGGCGAACAAGTTATTTTATTACGTTAAAGGAGTATATCCCGTTATCCGAATTTAAGAAGAGAGCTGCTTGCCAGGCATAATTCGTAATTTAAACTTATTCCATATATGATTATGAAAAAACACAGGAAGATTTTAAATACTGTTGGCGTTGCTTTCCGTCCTTGTTGGGTGTAGAAAACTAACTGTGACGGTCATCACCATCGACATCTGCTTGAACCACCTCACCCAACATAAACTACCAGCATTTAGACACATGATAAGGAGACTTAAGATAATTCCACTTTCTCAAAATAAGTATAACAAAGAACTCGACATACTTTACAACACAGCTAAAAAATAACGGTCGTAGGCCATTACTATCAACAAACTTCTTACACAATACAACATTGAAAAAAGGAATAAAGAAGACAAAGAGACAACCAGTACAACAGGAAAGCACACTTTTACTTACACAGGTCCAGAATTATATAGATTAACTAACCTTTTTCACAAAGAAGATCAGCTCCCAGCTTTAAAAATCAGCAATACTCGGAGACATACTATCTCAGGACATTGAGGGAAACAAGTAACAACATATCAAGGGAAATATATGAGTGTGTGTCGTTGAAAAAAGGACGAAAACTAAACCTTTTCGACAGCATGGAAATCTACAGCACAAAAACTTTTAATAGTGACATTATAAATTAACAAGTAAACACGACCTCAGACACAATTTTCATACCACTAAAACTTTTTAAATACTCGAACAAACGAAAAACATCCTTAGCCGGACACAGGTACTTTTAGAGGAATAAAAGACCGAAATATTAAAAATTAGTTCCGCATAAAATGCCAGGTGGCGGGCATTCTACGTACATTAGTAGATATGACCTTAATAAAAGAATTACCTAAATCCGAACACTCACTCACCAGTACAGTTTAGAACACGCTTTTATACCGAACAAAGGGTTTCCAAACAACTTATTAGAAAATAATAAACATTAAAGCTAACTAGTAAAAAAAAACCATAACGTCGTTCAGCAGTTATCGACGTTTTAGGAAAAATTCCATAGAATTTACATTTTGACTACTTTTGTGGTAAGAGTATCATGTACAACGCATACAATGTATCGAGGTTGTGATTGTAATTTTTTATTGCCCACTGTTACCATGAAAGTATCTTGTCTAGGTATTTTGCATACTTCTTAGAAGAAGTGAAAAATATACATAATTTTTTTAATAAAATTATTTTTGCTAAAATAAATATTTAAATTTAGTGAGACTTAAATTTATTATTTTCTGTTTTCCTTGTTTTGGAACAAAATTGTGTGATCAATAAACAAATTTTAATCAGAATTTCAAATTTTTTTCTTTCACAAGAATGTGATGATAAATCGTTTTTGGTTGTGGTTATTAATTTTTCGTGTACTTCTGGTTGATACTCTAATGTGCATTGTGAAACAGCGGTTAAAACATACAAACGTTTTTATAAACGTGACTTTAAAAGATATTTCAGAGATATTTTATTTTTATAATAAATGTTTGCCTTTTTTTGCAAAAATTACAATTTAATTCACCCACAATTTACGCTTATAAATATTTCTGCCAGTATTAATAAATAGTAAAATGCGAAACATGTACAAATAATAAAGGACATTTTAATTTTCCTGCATTCCTTAACTCCGACTACAAATAATTTTAACTCACTTTTTTTGAATTATTGTTTTTTTTACATTTTTGAAATTAAGGAATATAAAAATAAATAGTGAAATAGAAATTTTTGGTTAGTTTACTTAATAAATAAATATTGCGAAGTATGGTGCTTAATAAAACTCTGATAAGTCCGTTTGTTTCTCTATTTGAACAGAGTACTATATATATTTACAACTATATATGAGGATTTTAATAAAATTCTTTAAACTCTTTTGTTTATACGTTAATAATATTTAATTGTTGATTTAAAGGGATTTTTGAAAATTACTTTAGGCACCGCCTTAACTAAAGTGAACCAACCGAATACTTTTCAAAGTTAGGACTAATATACTTGAGCTTTCAGTATACAAATTCTGTAGTAACACACTTTAAATATATGGATATATCTTTGTTTTTGTAAATTTTGGCTATCCTTATAAAAAAATACACTCCAAAACTAAAATTGTACCTTATATTATGATCTTATGTCCATAGAGTGATAGGCAGACACATTAATTTTTTTCAGAATATGAGTTTAATTATGCGTTCAATCCAACATTAGCATAAAGAAAATTGTGCATAACAGGCATAGATAAAATTGATGAAGGCAACTGTTATAACATAAAATCAGCAGATGATCATGAGGTGTTGATATTTAAGCCGCTTGTAGGAAGTAACAGCAACAATAGTGTTTGAAATGGGCCTGGCTTTATAAATGAGATAGTTGTTCGCCGGAGGTGCATGTTTATATGCTTTTCTATACAAATTTTGGGGTAAAATCCACTGATGAAACATATGAGCAGTAGTAAAATGGCCATATAGATATGTTTTCTCCCACACTAATATATTTAAAATATTTTTTACATCACAAAATATTGATGTTTAAAGGAATCTAGCACAAATTAACGTAGATTAATTTAAAAATGATTCTATAAAACTAAATACTTTATTTTTATTAGAAAATATTTTGTGGGTTATTGTTATGGAATATGGCTCAATAATTTGGGATCCAATAGTAAAAGCATGGAATTGGTGCAAAAGTATTTTTTGTTATGTTGACTTCGCGTTTTACAATGGATTTCCTTAAGTCTACCATTCCACCCTAGCAGACTTGCTGTAATGAAGCTGCCAACTCTAAAAGGTCGAAGAATAATATTAAATGTCACGTTTGTTTTAAATTTAATAAAAGGAAATGTTTGTTTAGATTTACTCATTAGTAATATTTCATTTAACGTTCCATTTTATCCTACGCGTTATTTTAATACACTTGTAATTAAAGTATGCAGATCAAATTATGTTAACTCTGACTGAATTTAATAAATTTTATAGGCATATTGATTTTTCTTTGAAAGTTAATACTATTAGATGTCATATTATTTTGTATTTAAATAGCTAAATTTAAGTTTTATTTAATGTTTATTATTTACTGTTTTAATGTCTGTAGGGATCTTGAATCCATAGACTAAATATAAATAATTAAAATTAACATTATAAGCATAACTTTTCGGACAGTGATAAAGTATCGACCACAGTGTATACTATCGCATAAAGATGATAATCATGAAAACACACTGTGGCAGCTAAATTGCTATGTTATTAATCAATATAATCCAGATTAAAAATACAGGAAAAAAACGGCACGATTCGCCAGCAAAATTTGTTCCTTAGAGGTAAATAATGAAAGCACATTGAAGAGCACAAGAAAGAAATAAAGTGATATTAGGACTAGTGTAATTCACAGATATTTAAAATTTTTTTTAAAGCACTTGGTAAAAAAAAATACAAAAAGTAAGTTTCGTTTTTCTCTATTTGAAAGTGTGTTTAAATAGACAAGTTTGAAGTTTGCTTTAAAATTAAATTTATTGTGTAAACAAATGCGATTCTTATAATAAAATGCTTTCAATGTTTTTGTTTTTTTATTTCTTTGTTTTTTAGCAATAATTTAAGATATATTATTAAAATATAAAGTATTAGTAAATAGTTTTTATATTAAAAAACGTGAAGCGATTTTAAGCACTTATTCCATCTTTCATATTTACATACGTAGTCGTACGTTTTCTCGTGCTTATTTGTAAACCAACAAAAATTATTCGTTTATTACGTGCCTGGCATATATGTGCTTATATTACAATGCTATAAAATATATTTAACCCTCAATGCAAATATTCAATTAAAATATCACTTCTTTGCAGTGAAGTGGCATTTTTATTTGTGTACAAATGATACAGCGAACCAGGAACGGTGTTTGATTTTTATTTTTGCCCTTGTGTTTTATTTAAATATATTTTTAAATAATTTTTTTTTTTAATTTTTAAGTCACATTTTATATTTTTATCGCGATATTGGGCAAATGGTCGCAAGTAAAGTTTTTTATATTAAATCAAACAATTAAAAAAAGTAAAGAAGACCTTCCTAAAAAATCATGACTTAAATATTGTTTAAGAATTATGTATTTAAAAAAATATATGATTTTTGGTATATTTTCACATAATCACGTTACAAGGGTTAATAAGTGTGGTTAAATACAATAAAAATTATCTTGTTTTATTTTTCTCTTCTTTTAATTTAAGCGTATAAATAATGTATATCAAAGTACACCACAACATGTTCTCTTACAAACGAACATTAATTCAACCACTAAAATAGTCATATAATACCACTTAAACTAAAATATATTCCTGGTAGCATATGTGCGTTAAATCATGTTTTTTCTATATTCCCTATTCATGGTCACATTTAAACTATTTCATGCGGGTTTTTCTACTACATTTTTGGCGAATATATGAAATATTCGCTAAAAGCTTATAAAAGAGAAAAAAATTGGCGACACATGATTTCATATTTATGTTTGCTATTTTTTTATGTGCAGAGGTAATTTTTGTCTTTGGCAGAACATTTTTCTTTTATAAGAAGAAAACAAAGTAATATATGAGAGCTTCAGTATATATATATTTTCTATATATTTATATTTTCCTTTTGTTTAAAATAAATAAAGAGAAATATTAAAGTGTTCGTAGTTAGAGATTATTAATAAAATGTTTCGCAATCCAAACTATAAATCTAAAAGTCCCATACATTCATTCTGCTTTAATTATTCGTTTTTAGAAATTTATTTGCAGGATAGGGTAGCCTAAGTGGTTACTATGTTTACCAAGCTTTGTTTACCTAGGAGTTAGTCTCAGCTAAGCAAGTGTATGATTTCTTATATATTCTACTTTTCAGGTATTTAAAGTGTAGTGAGATATTTATATAATTAGCTATTCTATGCTATGCTTAAACATTAGACTGCTTTTACACAAATTAGCCTAATTTACACGAGTGAATTTTTTCTAAAATAGAATAATTTTTTAATTTTTATACTCATTGGAAGTAACTAATTATTATAATGTACAATAAAAGAAGTATATATAAAAGATAAACATTTTTTTGTGGATTTTATTGCCTTTATACCAGCTGGTAACGAAGTCTGCATTATTCCTTATTTTAATAAAAATTTATAAAAGTATTTTCCTTATATACTAAGAAATGCTATATTTAGTATCAATTTCCATTGAATTTGTATGGCAGGTAAGGTCTGACTGAGCGCCAAACATTTAAATATACAACTTATCACATTAACAGTATTGATGGAAAAATTGCTTTTAGGCACTAATGATTTACAATAGACATTATAGTAATGCTATTTTAATCTAATCGTAGTAGTGTTGTTTAAATCTATGCCGAATAATTGAGCATAATTTGTTTTACAATTTTTTATTGGCAATAAAATATTTTTGTAGGTTTAGCAATGCAGTAATAGCATAACCATTTCGTTCTGTTTCTGAGATTTCAGACCCGCATAGTCATCATTTCACACGACTGTATATTAAGATTTGTCATATATCGAAATATTGTAAGAAAGTGTGATATTCAGCAATGATTAGTGCTACAAATTTTTGAATTTATCAATTTGGTCTTAATTATTTCCGAAATAATCGTTAACATTTGTTAGGGAGTTTGGCTTGAAAATATTTCATAAATAATTTCCTATTTTGGTAAATATTTTGAAATAACAACAGGCGTATCGAAACTGTATATTTTCTTTCATTTTGCTGCTAGCCCTCCTAATCTAACAGAACAGTTTAAGTCGATATTGTATTGAGCCAACTTTGATTTTAGCAAAACAGTTTTCGGCAATGAATCAAGGTGTTATTTGCAATTAAAAAATAAAAGAAATTTTATATTGCGGACCAAAGTCGGTGAAAAGTAAAACACAATTCCCATTTTCAAATGTATTACCTGCAATTGACACGCTGCTAAAATCTAATATAAAAATATACGAAGTGCATTTGTAGCCTTTGCAAGATTTGTATTTTCTTTTCGAAAAGAATATGGTTTATCTGGCTATATAATATATTCAGTATGTTTACATTAAGCTAGTTGAAGGCAGCTCAATTGAAGAATTCCTCAGCAAGAAAGCGACACACTTTGGCATAGGTAATGTTAAAAAATTAAAATGAAGTAGTTAAGTTAAGTTGCCACCAAAGAGTACTACTAGTCAAATATAAATCATAGCTAAACAGATTTTTTCATAAAAACAATAAAAAGCCCACGTCATAATTGGAAACTTTTTCATTCCATTTAAACTGATGAGAAATAACCAAAATAATCGGATGAGTGGTAAGAAAAACCTGAATTAATGTAGAAGCCATGCCAATATCAGAATAATACGAAATTGGCATAAAACTGGTGACGACATAAACAATTAAATTTTAATTTCCTGTTTTCCTATTGAAATTCTTATAAGGTTTTAAAAATGTTTGCATTCAAACAGTAGTTTTGTTCAAAAGTTTTATGCTTTTTTGTAATTTATTTAAGAGTTTAGAGTTTATTTAAGTCTCACAATATAATTAATTTTCTATGAAAATAATTTTAGAAATTGAAATTTTTTTTAACATTATTTTGAAATTTCAAAAGTTATCAAGCTTCAAAGCATTAAAGAAATTGGAAAATAAACCATTTTTAGTAAGAAAATTTATTAGCATTAATTTATTAATTAATATTTTTGTTTAGCAATATGTGTTAAAAGTTAAACAAATGTATTTAATTTACTTAATTTTTGTTTTTAATTTTACAAAAAACTATTGTAAAATTTCAATAGTCCTATTTATGAAAAAATAATTTTGATTTATAGTATATTTTAATATATAGGGTTTTTCAACAAAACGCTTGTTTCCCAATGGAGGCAACACCAACAATATAGATAGTATTGACGTATTCGTAGTAGATGCATTGGCAATTATTACAATGATTTTAATTTCGCACGAAAATCGCATTTAATCCACTATCAAAATGGTTACAATTTGTAAAATTCGTGATAATTGTGGAACCCATAATTATCCTTCTGAGACCTCTATTAGGAATCTGGTTGTTAAATTTGAGTCGACAAGCTCGATACAAAATGTGCGAATACCAACGCATGTTCGACCAAGGTTCACAAGAAACACGAATTGACATTCACATTGTCGTAGCTCAATTCACTCAGGAACAACCAGCTGGGTTTTTTGAAATTGTTTTTTTTTTTTTTGGAAGATATCAGTGACATGTGCTTTCAACAGGACGGTGCCACATGTCACACAGCCAATGAAACGATCAATTTATTGCAAACCAAATTTCCCGATAGCATAATTTCACAACAATCAGCAGTTAAGTGGCCAGCCAGATCGTGTGGGGCTATGTTAGGGACAGAGTCTAAACAGCGGCAATCCAATCGCTTTCAGCTTTAAAACTCAAAATCCGTGATATGATTAAGGAAATAGGACTGCCATTTTTTTAAAATGTGGAAAAGTGGTGGAAGTTTGCCAGATATCATTTTTCATTCATAATTGCCGTACTTTTCTCTTCTTTATACAATAAAAATTTAAATCATCTTAATCTAAATTTTTTTTATTTTGTTCTTATTAAAAAAAACTTTTAGAATTTTATAGAAATTTAAAACAGATATACATTTCTAGGCTTTTATTTTTATATTAAATTTAAATTTCATCACAACAAATATTACATTGTTAATTCTGAAATCTTTTGATAGTATCAATTATATATACCCTCATAAGTGAAAGATCAACTTTAGTAAAAAAGAAACGAAAAATTTTATTTAAGTTTTTGTATAAATTAGTTGCAGTAAAATAACAACTTCTGGCCAGATTTAAATTTATGGTTGTCAAGTTTTTAGTATTTTTTTAATTTAAAGTTTCTATTATATATTTCTATGATAATAGTTATGCATTTATTTTTAGACAAAAAGATAAAGCACAAAAAAAATTTTTTAGATATATTTTTATAAAATTCATACAACCATCATTTATTACGATTATTTCAAAAGTATGAAAACTTTACAAATTTTATACCTCTCATCTGAATGAATTTTTTTGTGATTTTTCTAACATTCACATTTATTTACATTTGAAACTACTCACAAACAGATATTTAAATGTAAGTATAGAAAAAAGAACTAAAAATACTTGTTCAACTTAATCTTTAACATTCCATTTACAACACACCCTCATAATTTTTTTTTTTTTTGAATGGAGTCGCATAAAGTCCTTATAACTAAATATACATACGCACTAGTAGGTGCTTTGTCATAACTACGGCAATGGCAAAAGTTAAATGTAATTTCTTGTTTCTCTATAAAAATAAATGTTCCTTTACTGAAAATAACAGGAAAAGTGGCACAGCAATGTTTAAAATGGACGATCTTCAATTTTTTGTTTTTTTTAAAACATTTAAAATGTTTCCCTCAGTTTGAACTTTTTATTGCCAGTTTGACGTAAATCTTGACAAGTTTTTAAAGCAAAATATGCTCAGTGAAGTATACCATTGTAATTAATTTAGTTAACATTATGATTAAAATTATCATTTTGGGATATATTTTCACTAGTTGTTTTTCTTCTTCATGGCCTTTGCACAAAGCAGAAGGACTTAAACTAATAGTAGACAGTCTAGAAGCGGATTGCTAGCTAGAGAAAATACCAAAAAAAATTGTTGTTGTAGAAGTTGCTTCAATTTTTAAGGGTTTTTTGTTTAAACTTCCATTAGTAAGTTTTAGTTGTTACAAAAGAAACTGTTTGTGTTGCAATTGCGCAAGAAGTGGTATGGAAAAATCATGTATCGACCACGTACAGGAGAGGAAAATAGGTTCATGGGGGACAGTAGAGTATCCAACTCCATTGAGTCTCTAGAGCATCGGCTCAGTGTGGGGTGTATTTCACTGTTTTATGGTTACTACAATGTTAAGTGCTCTAATGAAATTGGAGAACATGTTCCCGTTACTCGAACGTTTTCATGTTTAAATCGATAATTGATTTTCCGGAGAATGGCACTACGCATTACAGTGGAAATTCGTTTTTTAGCAGAACGGTCCGTAAGTGGAATAAACTCCCTCTAGAGGTCTTTCCTGTCACTTTCAATGCAGGAAAGTTCAAATCGAATGCACAGAAACATTACTCCCTCTTTTCTCCTCCCCATTACCTAATTTCCTAGTTCTGGCACAATGCATAGTATGTGTAGGGGACATCCCCTGAGTTCTGGTTCGAAAAAAAACACGGACGAGGGAACCGCAAAGAGACAATTAAAGAAACATTATTTATTTGTGTATTAAAAGAAATGGCGCACAAAATGTTACACTTACGAGTATTTTTGCTGACTAAAGGCTTTTGGAAGAAATAAAAGAAAGTAAGTTATTAGTTTGTATTCGTCCAAATTTCAATTACTACCAATTTTAATTATAAACATCGATAGAACATCGAATTAGGAAGCATAAAATATCAAAAAACGATGATACGTTAATTACCTAAATAAATTTTTTAGAACATCATTATTTCTATACTGTTTGCTATGTTAGAAGGATGCTATATAGAAAATAAGCAAAATAGTGACTGTAACAATTACATACGAACTTATGCTTTAATAAGAAAATAGAACAAATTTTTATAATTAAAATATACCGAACTGAAAAAAAACCTCTTAATTTAACTCTATTGTTATTTAAAGCTGCTGTCTACTTAATTTAATAAGAAACTGAAAAAAATATTTTTTTATTATTTTAAAGCATGTTACTCACTGCTTCCAATCCAGAACAATAGGTGTATATTTTTAGGACTTTCCTTTAAGCTTATTTTTTATTTGTACTCAAAGTTTTTTAGACTCACCTAAAACGAAATATAAAAAAAAATTTTTAATTAGTTATTTAGTATTATAATTATTTTGTTATAGCTATTTAAAAATAACTAGGCGTGTAAACCATTTATTAAACCTTTAATAAGTTTTAAAAAATCATGGTTAATGATCAGGTTATGATTTTTTGTATATAAGAATGATTTTTTTTTTTTTTAAATCAAAAAACAAAGAAGAACATAGAAACTTGTATATATAAAAAAAAAATTTTATGATAACATAATTTGTTTTGTATCTTATTTATTGTTATTGCAAAACTTACACACAAAATATCTTTCCACTTATGAACTTGTTTATCCTAAAATAAGCATTTACCGCTCAGAAAAATAGCAAAACTTTCTGGTAAAGTTAGTTTTTGCTAATTTCAGTCTTTATAAATCTCAAATACTCTCTATTAAGGTTACCATAGCACCTTGATACACAAAAGTTTGTAGAGCTTGCGAAGTATAAAAAACTGTTTCTATCAAAAACATAATATAAAACTATTATATTTGTAAAGTTCAGCAAAAATTTTCTAAACAATATCGTGTATATTGTTATGGTAAAGCGTTTTCTTGTAGTGTGCCTTTGTGATACTCTGTCAGGCCTGATTGATTAGTGTCAAGCAGTTTGAAAATTATACTTGGGAAACACCTACTCTTGAGTCATTTCTAAAAATTATTTTTATCATTCAAAATTATTTATATTATTATTATTATTAAAGAAATTAACTTACAATTCAAATTCTAAGCTAATTTAAAATAGAGGCAATAGCAACTAAGGCCTTCAGCTCACAAACAAATAATAATTATTACTTCTACAACAAAGTTAAAATAGGATAGGATTGGCCTGTTTCTATATTATAAATTATAGTAATCAAATCTGGTGGTACAGATTAGTAGACTTTAAGTAATTTACTATTATAGATATGTTCTTATCAGTTGGATCGGCTAATAGTTGTAACGGATCTTCGCTTTTGAATATGTTGGCTCTTTGCGTCGAGAAGAAAGGACAAGTTGTTAATAGATGTGTTGGATCAGTCGGGTAGGAAACGCAGCAACTGCACGGTGGGGTGATTGGTAGATTAAGAAGGCACCCATGTGTTATTTTTGTGTGACCTAGTCGAAGCCTGGTAAATTTGATGAGATCAATTCGGTTCGTGTTTTTAATTTTATCAAATATATGGCCTAATTCAGCGCTATTATTAACTTTTTTGTACCATTCCGATGTTTTTTGAAGAGTGGTGTTTTTACTTATGTAATATGAAGTAATATATCGGCATAAGTCCGTGGGGTTAAAATTGTTCATTGTAATAAGAGGCGACTTAAGAGAGAACTTTGCTGCAATGTCGGCATATTCGTTTCCAGCAATATTGCAGTGGCTGGGTACCCAGATTAGTTTTACGTCCGGATGTCTCATTATGATTGCATTTCGAATTTTAACGGTGTACATGTTGTTGTTAGATGGATTTAAAATAGACTTGAGTGATGAAAGGGAATCAGTACACAAAGCGAACTTCCCCTTTTTGTTTTCAATGTATTGCAGTGCTCTGGTGATCGCTATTATCTCTGCTGAGTAAATAGAACTGTAATGTGGTAGGTTTCCTACCTCAATGACCTTATTTTCTGTCGTAACACTGTATCCTATTGAATTTTCATTTTTCGAACCGTCGGTGTATATGAAGGTGTGGTTTTGATGTTTCCGCATTATTTCTTTAAAAAAAGTAGGAAATAGAGTAGGGTCAAGGCTTTTTGAGTGCTGGTACAGAGACAAGTCGATATTGTCCTTGTTAACACTCCATGGCGGAAAAAGTTTCCTTTTGTTGCATGGCATTGAAATTGGTACATTAAGACCTTCGCAGTTACTTTTAATTCTACTAATGGCGGATGGTATTCTTGGCACTTTTTTGGATTTCCAAATCTTAGACATAGTTTTACTAAGAGGTGATGTAGTATCCAGAAAATTCTTATACAGTTTTGCACTAAGAATGTCCCTTTGAATTTCTAACGGTAATATATTAGCTTCTGCATATAGGGAATGTATGCGGGACGTGGAAAAAGCGCCTAGACAATATCTTAAGGAAGCGTTTACTTGCGAGTTAAGTTTTCTAATGATTGATTTTGGTGCATGTCCATATATCGGCAACGCATAATTTATTTTAGACAGCACGAGAGCCTTTGTGATTCGAATCAGGGAGTTTGTGTAAAATTATTTATATATATATATATATATATATATATATATATAAATATATATATATATATATAAATATATAAATATATAGACTTTACTTAAATTAATTAATCAAATTCAACAACTAAAATCACGAGACTTTACTCTTGCTGAAATATTCTACCACAATTATTGACTCATTTTATTGCCCACTGTAGGTGCACATATATTATGCTCGTAAAAATCATTTTGATGAGTTGTAACCGTTCTTTAGAAACGTATTTTTTAGAATTTTTAGTCTTTGTGTAAGCGAACGGCAATTATGTTATTTTATTAATCGTTAACCATAGGTTTAATTAAATATACTGAAGAGTATATAATATTCTGTACTTACTTTACCCTTGTTTTGACCATGCACCTATATTGCTCGACTGAATCAAACTGATTAATTATGGCGTTTGCGCAAAATATCAATATTATTGCACTGAGAGATTTAGTTTTTTTTCCAAAGATGCAGCTCGCTACTTCCGTTCTCATACGTAGTGCCTCTTGGTAATGTCAGTTAGGTACCCTTCACTTGACAGCTTAAGTAAGGGAGTAGGCAAGTAGTCAGTTTTTTTGCTAAGAAATTGTTGATGACCCAACCAAAGAGTTCGACGAAAGGCTCAATGACTCATTTCTAAATACAGACTGATTATCGAAACCATAACGATCAATTAGGGAGTCTTTTTTCTTTTTAGGAACCTGCATGATATACCTGCATGATACGCTTTACGTCAGTACCTAGCGTCAGGATGCCATAATTCGACGGTGGTCAAACCAGTAGGGTGATATGATGCATGCATTCACGCCCTAGGAAGCCAAAGACATAATTCTAGTAACAGGTCATTACTAGTTGAAATTTTGGACGTTTCGGAGTAGGGCCACCGATCCCCATTCCTTGCTGAAGAGTTGGAAACTATCTAACTTCTGGTCCAGAACACATAACAAGCATGCTCACTGCATCCAGATCATCAAACTTTGTGCTGAGTAGAGGTGAGATGATCGTGACCCCTTATTCAAATTCATGAGGGCTGCGAAATCAGAACCATCACGATGCTCAGCCAACCTCAATAATCAGTCAGAAAACAGATAAAAGACCAAAAAGCTGAACTCTGGGCTTACTGATCCCGTGGAAATAAAGTGAAATTGTCAAATTGGCTTCCTGATAACCTTTAGGAGAATTGCCTCCCTTTTACCCCTGGTGACACATGTAATGACGGTGAGATTCCGTCAAGACATACAAATGCGTCCGGGGGGATAGTATACTTGCGTGATAAGATTTACGTCTGTACCTAGCTGTATAAGCCATAACCAGACGGTGGATCACACCACTTAGGATGACATGTAGCGTCATTCTAGCCCTAGAAGGCCTTCAGATGTGCATATCCTCTAGTCACTCTTTGTTGCAACTTCAAAATCCCTTAACTCCTTGCTGAAGAGTTGGGACTATCAAACTAGGAACACAACCGCAATCATGCTCACTGGACCTGGACCATTCATTGTGTTCATTGTGAATGATCCGATCCACACAACTCAAACGAGGGCCACGAAATCACAACAACTACGAAACTCCCGAAGGACCAACCTCAATAATCAGTCAGAGAACAGCTAAAAGGCTAAAAAGACAAATAGCTGAAATCTGAGGCTTTACTGATTCTCTAGCCTTGAATGGGACTGGGCTCCCTTTTACCCCCTTTGGCACATGTAATGACCGTGAGATTCCATCAAAACATATCAATGTGCCCGCGGGGGGATAACATGATCTGATTAAAATAGTTTTTCCATCTATTTCATATGCTGAAGAGAATATTTTTAAGTTACAACGGCAACTCCATCGCCAAATTATTTTCTTTATTTATTTGACAACTACATTTCTAATATTTGATTAAATAAAAAATGATGTTAAAACTATTTTGTTAATCCCATTTCAAAGCAGCAATAAATTCTTTATAATAATACAATTTTTTCAACTATTTAGCAAT
Source organism: Trichopoda pennipes (assembly GCA_030448955.1). Classification (NCBI taxonomy): domain Eukaryota; kingdom Metazoa; phylum Arthropoda; class Insecta; order Diptera; family Tachinidae; genus Trichopoda; species Trichopoda pennipes. Next base: position 13,001,555 of record JASKUP010000088.1, read on the forward strand.
TTTTTGTGATACAAATTTCAGGAAATATGTATTAACTTAATAGCTGAATATTATTCTATAGCTCAATTTAACATTATCTGCGGGTTATTTTACTTTTTAAAAGGGAGAACAAAAAATTTATATTTCTCCCCTTAGAAGCCCAACACATCAATTTTATTTCTATAGCCTTAAGATTGTTCAACAAAAAAAAAAAAATAATAATAATAATATAAGGAAGTATTAAACAAAAAAAAAATTAATTTTTATAATGCGTTTAATTAGCGGCAAAATATGCTTACAATTTCCTTTCTTTTTGCTCTTAGCTTCCTTGCTTTACATAATTTCAAAACTTTTCCGTTTTTCTTCCTTCCTGATAGAATATTAATAAAACATTTATTAAGCGATTATAAACCTTTTTTTTGTTTATTAAACATTTATTTTTTTACCATTATTTATTTATTTAGTATAATTCCCAATAGGTTTGAGAATGAGGGAAAGATAAAAGGAGTTTTATTTAAGCCTTATAGGCTTAAATTTCATTTTGGTATCCTTTAAATATCGTTTTTATAATGAATACCATTTTTGTTGGAATGTAGACAAAGGTAACTTTGAAAAGAAAATAAAAATCATTAAAAAATTTCTGCAAAGAAAAACTGTTTAAAATAATAATCATTTATCGCCCATTAGCATTATGAAAATAAAAACAAAAAACAAAAATAGATAATAACATTTTGAATAACAATTAGGAAATTACACCAAAGTCTAATTAAGGTAAAATTTTTAAACTGGTGCAATGTAAAACTTGAATAAAAATTCATAATTATTCTAAACAATGCTGAAGTTAAAGTGGAAGTGGGTGAAAATGGATGGTAGCATATCAAATATACAAATATAATAAAAACGTTAAATTTTGTTATTATTTAAAATTACTATTCAACCAAATTATATTTTTAAGCTTTGAAATCAACAGTTCAGGATTAGAAAAATTTCTATTCTATTATCTTAAAATGGAAAAAATCAAAGAAAACAAAATTTTAAAATTAATCAAACGCCAAAAGTAGATAAGATTCGTTTTCTGTGGTGATTTCATACAAACATAAAATAAAAGTAATTTTAAACATATGAAAAATTAAAAAAAATGTTATTTAAACCGAACTCTAACAACCAATTTTTTATTAATTTAAATAAAAATATTGTTGCAACTTTTAAGTGGCTTTATTTCGTGAAAAAGTTAAATTGACAAATTTTAATAGTATTTTTATTTTGGAGGTGTAAAATTGTGATTTGTGTAGTGAGTTTGACAAATATTTTTATTAAAATTTTGTGTTAATTATATAGTATAGTTAATCTGATATTGCAATAATATAATATTTGTCCATATTTGTTCCAAAACAAAAATGGACTACCAGAATTTTAAATTGTTAGAAATGAGAAAGAAATACAAGATAATTTTGCTGCAGGGAAGAACATAAATTGCGAGGAAAAATATCTCTAAAGGGCAGCAATAATATTTAGGGAATAGATTCCTCGAGGAACAGTCAATAAGTTTTAATATGTAGTTTATATAACGCAAACGTATAAGTGATGGAATATTTTCCATTGTATATTTCTTTATTCTAAGGTGACCCGGATAAATGCCATTGAAAACTAAAAACAATTTAATTTTACTTGTAGATCTGACAATATATATTATATTTTCCAATTACCAGATTTTTACGTGTCTTATTTCAAGTAGGATGTTCACAAAAAAATCGCCCAATTCGCAGGTCTATTATTAAACAGCATTCTCATGCTAGTCTTTAGGGAAGTTCATTAAAAAAAGGACAGTTAATTTCTTACATTTGTAGCCGCTGTTATCTGCAGGAACTTCATTAAAAGATGAAGGACAAGATTCATAATTTTACTAATACCCCCATGTCAGACTTATCTAACCTTCCGTACTCATACCGCTCGTTTGATGGTACCTTTAAAGTTAGCCATAACTTAAAGGCTGAACACACTGCATTTTATTAACCAAAACAGTAAGAAACGTCTTGTAGCAGAAGTACCTTTTGCGTAAGACATCAAATTGTTTTATGAGTAACAATATACGAATTGCCGAGCGCAAAACTTTCTGTGCTTATTTTCCCCTTTACTCACAATAATAATCACATATTGTTTGGTGACCGTATCTATCAGGATTATCAATAGTGCGAATTCAGAAAGAGCTTTCATTGCCGTCGCATAAAATATTGTAATTTTAGCTGGTAGTTCTAATCATGATGCTCTCAGATGTATTACGCAACTTTTTTGTACCAGTTAGAGTTTATACCATAAAAAATGGATCCAAAGGTATTTATTATTTATCGTTCTGCGCTTGAAGCATTATTATCAAATATGTTCAGTTTTAGATATTAAACAACAAAGAAGAAATTAATTAACTAGGTAGGTTTAGCTCTGAGATAACACTGTGGTTAAGATCAAGCTGCCTTATGTCATGAATGCTTATTAGGAAGGCATTAATTTAGCACTCTTTATTAGAGTGATTCTTCAGTTGTCAATGCGAAATGTTTACAATATAAAAAGATTTTTATCCGTGTTAATAAATAAACTACAATAGGACATAACGACCAAAACTTTTATTAATACTTCTTTAATAAACTAAGTAAAATATGAAATGCCAGTACACAGGTGTATATTTCTTTTGGATTTCTTTAACAATTTTATCAATTTTCTTGTGCTCTTAATTGAAGAAGATGTATAAAAAGTATATTTAATTTACGTACTATATTCCAAAAAAAGATATAAGCTTAAAATACCATCTGGGATCGCCATAAAAGAATAAAAATAAAAGTCTTGATAAACATTTCTGCGATTTGGCAATAATATATTGTTTGACAAAAAAAGTTGATACTGACAAGAATGAATGAAATCGCACAAAAATTGTTATAAAAAAACTTATTTTTATATGACGATTTATTAAATTTTTCTGCATTACAACCAATTTAGAATAGATAAGGATATATTTTTTTTTACAAACTATGTCTGTGCATGTGTTAACATATTCAATTTTTCAGAAAACAATATATCACACTTTTATTCGTACGTCGTAAAGTAGTCAAACTCATACAAACTGCACTTACCATTCAAATATTTATCAGTTTTACTCAATGAATTTTAATGATAAATTCGCTTGCAATTGATCCATACAAAACAATTGTAGATACTATTTGAAATAGATTAATAACAATGAAAATGAAGTTAAGTTGATTGAAGAATTGGGGTAAAATAAATTCCAGCAAAGATTTGAACATGCAGTGACACTTAATAAACACTCTGTATTGTTTTGAAAGGTTATAGTACAAACGAGAATATACTGTTTTTTTCAGTTTTGATTAAAGAAAATATAGTGTATTAAAAATACACTGTGCAATAGAACAGTACAAAAAAAGTTATCAGGATTGGTAGATAAATGTTGTACTGCTGTGTTACAAAGTTAACGCAATTAATTAAAATTCTATATTATATGAATGTTATTAGGTAGAAGTTCGCATAAATGACTCTAGGATTCATGTTTTTATTTTTATCATTTACCTAAACAATATCACACATTTTGTTGAATATAGTGAGAATTACTATTTGAAGCAAAGTGTATATTAAACAGAGTTGATAGGATCTTAAAGTAATCGGGCTTCATAAGAATATGGGCTGTAAATGATATCGAAAAATGTAGTCTACTTGATGAATATAGGTAAAAAGTATTTACCATAAATATACCGATGAATATTGGTGAGTTCTTATCTGTCGAAGCTGTTGCAGTAGTACTTTACCAGTGTAATAGCAAAAATAATTCATATTACTATTAATGTCCTTTCATGTTCTGAGTATTTGCCCACAGAGTAGGGAGATATATTTTATTAACTATAATTCGTATAAGCGAAAGTTCACTGAAAAATATTTGAAATGATTCTAAAATTGTAACTGACTGTGAGCGAATATATTCTGAACTATCAATTCAGATTTAAAAGAAAGTAGTGCATTTTCGAACAAACACACAAATAAATAAAAGGTTTTTGAAAAAGGATTTTTTTCTGCACTTCCCGTATACGTGTACCAGCAATTGCTATAATGGACAATAATAAGTTAAAGCTAAACTTGACCAAAATCTTCTTTAGTTTGTTCAAATGCTACCTAACTAACAGCCCTTTTTTTGTTTGCTGTATACTCCAACTAACTGCCACGTGTTTTTCTAAGCAATCAAACAAACATCTTTAAGTAGCTTACAAAATGTTACAAGATCATACAATACAACGTATTCAATTTATATGAAAAATAATGCTGAGTAGCTTAAAATTTATTTACTTTACATTGATACTGCGCTTAGACTCATGCCTTATCATTCGCCATGATTGAAGCTATATAAAATTAAAGTTGTTATGAATGAAAGTGAAAGCAGTAGAATTAAATTGTATTTATATCGAGCTCAGACTATAAAGTTTGCCGTTCATAAGCAAATATGTTGTTATGGAAGTAAGATTTGAAGTAGGGTTTTTATATACCTTTAGCTTCGTGATGTGTACAAAGTTTGAAGCTGTATGTAGTGTCGCATTAGTAATAACCAAAATCAGGAAGCACGCAACAATCTATCTAAAAAACTTTGACTCGCATGCTTATCTACTCGCATGCAGCATACTAAACTATCGCAGTTATATTCGGCTAAAGAAAGGAACAACACAGCAAAAACAATTGTGTAGCACTATTTGGCTTAATTAAAAATCCCTGTTATATTAATTATTTTAAAGATTTAGTAAATAATTTCAACAAAAATGTGTGAACTGTGTTTGGTAAAAAAGTGTGACGGCCCTCGTTTTTGTTTTAAAATACACATATTTATTTTTTCAACAAGAAGTTTGTTTTTGATTACGGCAACACCAACAATATGATACTTTTGACATTTAATTTTTTGATGCATTCGTTGTAGATGCATTGGCATTGTTACAATGAATGCAATTTTGCACGAAAATTGCGATAAAATAGTTAAAATCCACTATGAAAGTAGTATTTCTGGTAAAGTTGCATTTCGTAAAATTCGTGAAATTTTCAGATAACATAATCGTGCTTCTGAGACCGCTATTAAAAATTTAGTTTATACAAAATATGTGAACACCAATGCCTGTTTGAACAGGTTACTTAACTGAAAATATCGGAGCCGTGATTACTTAATTTACTACATGGCGAACTTTACATAAGGATTGACTGCGAACTAGTGCAGGAATTGAAACCGACTGACCATTCATATTGCGGCAGGCTTGCTCAATTCATTCAGGAAGAACCGGCTGGTTTTTCTGAAAAAAACATTTTTTCAGACAAAGCAAAGGGTATGTCAACAACCAAAATTATCGCGTTTAGACTTCTAAAATTCCTAGGTGGATTATAGAGAAGCCTTTGCATGCTCAACGTGTCACTATACGGCGCGTTGTGATTGGGCCATTTGTTTTTCCAATATGATGGAGGAAAAGCTGCAACGGTCAAAGGATCATGCTATCGCGAGATGCTAACAACTAAATTACGGCCTATTATTGACGACGTGACTGCCACGGACATGTTGATTCAGTAGGACTGTGCCACATGATACGCAACCAATAAACCTATCAATTTATTGCAAACCAAATTGTTTGATTTAACACCACTGGATTAATTTTTGTAAGTCAAGTTAAGGACAGTGTCGAATCGATTTCAACCTTAAAACTCAAAGCCCGTGATGTGATTAAAAGTCCCACTGTTCAGTCAAAAGGTGATTAATGGAATAATAGATACCTGTCAACGTAATGGTGATAGACATTTGCCGCACTTTTCTCTTCATAATACAATACAAATTTCAATCATCTTGCTATAAATCTTTTCTTTTATTTTCTTTTAGAAAACAAACTTCTTGGTGAAAAATGCTTTATATTTATTTTTTGATGGGATATCTTTTCAATTGCAATTCGAAAACACCTAGTTTACTACCAGGCCTTTAATATGTGCTTGCCATTTTTACCAACTCATCTACTCTATATTACGTGGCTCCTAGCTTTTATTGCTAAAAGCCAAATCTAGATCAAAGTGAAAATTGTAAAAGATTTTTAAAATCGGGGCACTCTATATTATAACTTTCTAAATATTTACGCAAATGGGTTAAACTTGAATAATTGGTTAAGTTTAATTAAATTTTTGCTCTCTTAATCTTTTCATCTTTCCATGTGTTTTTATTCTAATTGTATATAATACTAGTTATTGGTTTTAGGTCGTAAAAAACTTATTTAACAGACTACATGAGAACGTAAAATTTAAAGCTGGCATTACCACCATATGACTGTTACAGCTATGCAACTAAAGCTGTTTAAAAATACTGATAACTTTGTAAGCTCTCTCATACAACAGATTGTTAAAAATATATATTTTTTGTGTTTTTATTTTTGTACTTTTTTTTATCTACTTATGCAACAAAGGCTTAAAGAAACTTTGCACATTAATCTGACGAAAATTTATTTTAAAAGAAACACAACAATTTCTTTTATTAAACAAACAAGTATTATTTAGTGTGTGAAAAAGTTCTTGTATCTATTAGAAAAAAGAAACTTTATAAAGCTGATGTTGTTTGCACTAAGTTAAAAAACAACATATTTTTAAACATACTTTGTAATAGTACAACTTAAAGTGCCTGATGCATGTAACAATGCGTTGAACACGTTTCTGTTTCTACACGTACAAAACATGAACAAAATATATCATGTGAGTTTTGTTAATATTTCTTCATTGTGAAAAGATGTTCTTAGCAGCAATTGCTGAAAAAATTACACAAATTTTGAAAAAAAAACTGAAAAAGAAAGTCGATGGAAAGAAAAAAAAAATAAGTTATTTAACGTCGTAGGAAGGTTTCTGAAACAGTCACTTGATAAAAGTGAAAAACTTTTTAAATCAAATGTCAAAATTCTGTTCTCTCATAAATGTCTTCATTTTACTTCGATGCTAATATAGTCGTTTTCTTGTATTAAAATATTAAAATTAAATTATTTAACTATAAAACTGGATAAAACTGGAAATTTACATATAACGGTTTTTCTTTAGTCTCTATGCAAATTTAATCATCCTTCAAAAATATTATAAAAAATGGTTAACACTTAATTGAAATAAATCTGTAGCCACAAAAATTTATTGCTCTAATAAACTTGAGGCACAAGCAATATTCTATTATTAAAGTTTTGCGATTTTACATTAAGCCTAACATAGGGTATTGGTCATTTATCCAAAAACATACACAAACTTTTATTTTCATCTATTTGAATACCTTTTTACAAATCCTTTTTTGTGTTATCAGTATTCAAATAAATTACATATTTTTCTAGAAGTATGTGTTTTACTTATAAATTTTTGTTTTGTATTTCAGACACTTCTAGGCAAAAGAGAATGAATGCTTAAAGTAATAATTTCAGATATGTGTGGCAGTGATGCCAGCTTATCAAATTTTTTCCTTAGCAGAAAATTTGATATTTAAATTGAATATTCAGGTTCTAAGCTTCATTCAAAATACGCCGAATCCCTTTGTGTATTAAGAATAACAAAACTACAGCAACTTCATGTTCAACTAACTAACACCAATTTAACCAACTCTTAATAGAGAAATGCGTTTAGACGGCCTTACAGGACTAAAAATGTGCAAAAATTTTGCACCAGTATCTTGATATCTAAGAGTAATTAAAATTTCGCGAAAACTATTTACATGCAATACTTTTAGAGATTTTCAGCTAAAAGTAAAGACATTTTAGAATTTAAGGTTATAACCAAACACCGGCAACATTATTCTATCGACAAAGAAAACAAAAAAAAAATTGAAAAATATGTGCAAAAATATTAAATACAATTTTTGCAAACGTACAACAGCTGCTCTTCTTCCTGTGTGTCGTGTTTAGAAAATATACTTATAGAAATTTACATATAAATTGACAATTTTGTAAAAACAATTGTCTAAAAAAGTCCTGTGGAATATTTTATCAAAAACAAATTTTTAGTATATTTACAAATGAACAGAAAATGAACACGCACATTTTTATATTTAATATTTAATAAAGCTTTAAAAATCTTTTTATTAACTTTTATTTTTGTCCTTATGCGTACATTCTTCCTTCAGTGATGAAGGTATTTCCAAGTGATAATGATTGACCCTTAACCTAGTACGCTATAGACGGCCAATAAGCAAAATAAAATTTAAGAGCTTGAAGATGTATTTTAAATATAAATCTATATGCGAAAATTGTGTAAAAATGTTTCTGAATATAAAGTTATACAGGACGATAGAAATTTCTAACTGCCATAACTTTTAGGTACTTTGTAATCAAGTGTGACTGTAGTTAGTATGTAGTTATGCTTTTATAATAAAAATAAGCTTAATTGACTAAATTAGTAGAATATTACTTTTTACAAAAAAAAAAAAAAATACAAACAGAATTTTAGTTTAATCGTTGGAATTAAAAATTGTATATGGCAATACAAAAGCAAAATACGCTAAAAATAATTTATACTGTCGTATGTGTGATAAGATGTACGTCAGTACCTAGCTGTGTAAGCTATAGCCTGACGGTGGATCAAACCACTGTGGATGAAATGTAGCGTCATCAGATACGTATATCTTCCAGTCACTCCTATTTGCAAGTACAAGAGCTTAGAGTAAGCCACAGCCCTCACTCCTTTCTGAAGAGTTGGAGAACATTTAACCTCTGGTCCAGAACGCATGAAGCTTAATAAAATTTAAGAACACAACCGCAATCATGATTGCTGGACCTGGACCATTCATTGTGTTCATTGCGAATGATCCGACCCACACAACTCAAACGAGGGCCTTGAAACCGTAACCACTATGATACTCCTGAAGGTACAACCTCAAAAATCAGTCAAAAAAGGCTAAAAGGCTAAAAGGCTAAAAAGACAAAAAGCTAAACTCTGGGGCTTTACTGATTCCCGTGGAAACACAGTGGAATTGTCCAGTGACTCCTGCTAGCCTTGTAGGGGACTGGGCTCTCTTTTACCCCCGTTGACACATGTAATGACGGTGATATTCCGTTAAAAAATATCAATGTGCATCCGGAGGGGTATATTTTGAAATATGTTATATTATTAACAATTCGTTAGTATTGTAGAACACGAAGATGTGTCAATACGTTGTGACTTTTTGAATTTCTCGCCTTTTAACTGAAATGGAAACATTACTCCTATCAACACAAAAGTGTCAGTTGACTTCTGTCATAATTTGAATAAGATGCGTCATTTAGTCTATGCATGGTAGCCGTTAATAGCAGACTACCTTGCGTTTTCAGAAGAAAATGGAAATGGGCTCCGGTGGATTGTGATGGATCCAAAAAATGATCCACGATTACGAAACGGAGCAAAAACACCGGAGATCAAACAAGGCGCAATGTACCCCCGAACATTATTTTGCATAACATTTATAATACGAAGACAACTAAAAACCTATTATATAGTATTGTATAGGAAGTAAGTAAACAACCCATAAATTCTTTTTCACTATTGAAACTAAGGTAAACTTATTTTCTGTAGACTTCAAATTCCTGTAAGCAAAATATAATTCATGATTCAATATTATAGTTATAATTAAAATTATAATTACAATAACTATTTATAAATGTTTATTATAGTATAACAAATTAATATGTTATAATTTTATTATACTTAAAATTATTATAAAAAAATATCTAGATATATTTTTAGTTATAACTATAGTTTGATATTTTTAATAGCCATACATAAAATTTTCGCAGAAATGTCATTATTTCTCCATTAAAAATAACAGTATTTTTGAAATAATTATAATTATATTTATTTTTTTATCTACATCATTGCTTAATTGTTTAATTTTCATTCCATTATAGTAGAATATTTTTTCAATTGCAATTCGAAAACGCCTAGTTTACTACCAGGCCTTTAATACTTGCTTGCCATTTTTACCAACTCATCTACTCTATATTACGTTGCTCCTAGCTTTTATTGCTAAAATCCAAATCTAAATCAAGGTGAAAGTTGTTAAAGGTTTTTTTTAAATGAGGGCACCCTATATTATTAATTTCTAAATATTTAGGCAAATGTGCTAATTAAATTTCAGAAATTTCGTTATCCTCCATTAATAATAACAGTATTTTTAAAATAACTATTGATTTTTATGTGTTCGAAGACCAACCTTGCTCCAGATGGCACATTATTAAGAAAATAATCATTTTTATTTATTTATAAGTACTTATGATAATATAATTATTCATAATAATAATTATATAGAATAAGAGAATTTTTGAAAGCGTAAGTCATGTTATTCTTCTCTTACTTTATTAAAATACTGTTTATTATTTCAATAACGCCAGTCGAAGTAGCTTTAATAAGGCCTTAAAATGCTTGGGCAACACATTTTTGCTTTTAATGAGGAGCAACGCGAAGACAGAATAAGTGCTTTCAATATAAAGAGTATAGGGAGTCAAGCAGACCCATTTTACGAGGTACGATAAAGTGAGAATGCTGTGACACAATTCCGCTTTCTAAATTAGAGGACCGCGCAGCTGCCTGTAAGAGAAAATGTTTTTACTTAAAATTGACACAATTGTTGAAAACATTTAATTAAAGGCATTCTTTCACAAAACTTCGTTGAGTATGAATTCGATAAAGTGGCGAAAGTTACTTGTGATTGATATTGCGTTATTATAAAATCTTATTTCTTACACCATAATGATTAGATAAAGTATTAGCAAAGAATTGAGAAGTGGGTATCGAGTATCTTTATATATTTTCTATCAACTTAACTACCTAAGGTGTTTAAAAATAGTTTCAGAAGTGTATTTTTTAAATATTAACGTATGTAAGATTTTCCGGCTTAAACAGTCCGTTAGAAACACGACTCTGTCTGGGTATAATTATACTTTTCAATTTAGTGGCAAGAAAAATATTCTAAATAAAAAACGAACATATTTTTTAATATTAAATATTTATTTATATTTTTATACAAGTCTTCATGTCCGTCTGTATCCATCTATTTAAAATTTTTTAAAACCTTTAAAACTATCGAATGCAACGAGTACCAAAATTAAATGTATTCCATAGTATTCAGTTATTAAAAATAATCTATTGGTCCACGTTTAAGTGAACAATATATGCTCTAAACATGAGTTAATAAGCTTATGTTGAAGGTATGACTGGTATGTGTCATGATAACAGTGAATGATATTGGGACGATATGTCATTACATATGAACCCAATCCCCGGCAACTAATGAGTTAATTCAAAATAAAAGCCTGCGAAAAACAACCAACCTTCTTAATACGAGTACTATAGCTAAAATGCCCAATAAAAGTTAAAATTTTTTATATTTGTAAGTAGCGACGACATAAAAAAACTGACAGGGAGAGGATTAAATTATATAAAAAAATCAGTTACCAGGCTCTGCTGACACAACGCAACCTAATTTAATTAATTAATTTTGGAATACGCTTTTTTAAGTAATTTATAGCTCATTATTCATTACATAATAGAAAGAGAGAATTGCCAAGAATAAAATTTTATAAGCTATGAAATATTTTTGGTCCAAATGTAAGCACTCGCTTTTGTGAAAGAGCAAAGGTTATTAAGGAAAATATTAAAAGAGTTTTGGAAGAAACAATAGAGGATGTGGGTAAATTTATTTATTTGTATAGAAGTTAAAAAGAAAATAACATTGAGAAGTTAAAAAAGCTTTAAAATTTTAGAATGAAGATTTTCGACTATAAACTAAAAGCCATACACTCTATTGCAATATTCATAAATATTAAGAGATTTATGTGTTTGTGCACATTTGCTCAAACATACTAACATGTACATACTAACGTGTGCCATGAATTTCAAATAGTTTAAATGTAAAAGGATGTCATATGCACCATAACTTTTACAGCAATAAATTCCAAGATGAATTATTTCTATGTGTATGTGATGTAGATTTTAGAAGGTTTTTAATTTTTATTTGCTTTTAAAGAAAACTGGATTTTTTATATTCTTGTACAGTATTTTTTGTTGCTCTTCTAACCACAAAATATTTTATAATGGAATTTTCTTAATATTAAAATTTTTTCCTTTTTTCACTATTCATACATACAAATTCATCAACATTTCAACAGCAATGACGCTGCATGAATATTTTGTATTATAATGTAGAAATGGCGATAACAACTACCACATCAAGGATGATGATGAGTGCAAAAAAATGTATGTGGCATTCTTTTTGTTGAAAGAAAAAGAAAAAAGAAAAAATACGCATATTTAGATGAAAGATTCCACAAGTGATTTAAATATGTTTTTTGCCATAAAATGTTAAGGATTTTTTCTTATACTTTATATGTCAATGTTCAGGGACATAGGAAAATTCGTATCGAACCATGTTTATATTTTTAGAGTTTTATGACTAAAACAGCAGCTAGCATTAAGATAATGAGCTAAAGCTTAAAAACCTATTCTTTCGTTGAGAGTCGTAAATGCGTTTTGCCAACTGTATATCTTTTTATCGTTAGTTTAAGTATACATTTATGGTATTCCCATTACAGACTTCGGCATATTTTTGCATATGCTTTTATTTATGTACAATAATGTTGTTAAGGCAAAATAGAGGTTTATTTTTAAGTTATGTGAGCAGTGACTATAGGCCCAGCTATAATATGCGTATGCAGGCCAACTCAAACAACTGTGTAACAAAACTTTTCGTCAAATGTCAATTGCTTAAGCAAAGTACGAAACTGATCGCACATTCCATACGGAAACAGCTGATTGTGTTATAGATACATTAGTAAACAAATTCCACTGGAGAGCAAAAATTATTTTATCTGAATTTAATAGAAAATGTACAGAAAAAAAATAGCTTATATGTCAAAAGAGAAGCGTTTTATTATATATAACGGCAATTCAAAGGAACGAGAGTCTTTAAACATTTTATTTTCTTTTCCATTTTTTTAACAATGATGCACACAGCTGCATTTTTTAGTACTTTTGGCCCAAATAATACATACAGCGATATATGAGTAATTTTTCTTTCGTAATTTTCTTAAAACTAATAGTTTAATAAATTTGTATATGGATAGTTTAAGTATACAAAATATGATTATTAAACACCTTTATGCTAATAAATTTTATTTATTTATTTTTTTGCAAAAGTACAAATAAAATAAATGTACAACTGTGCATAATAATTTATATATTCATGTAAATACAATATAGCCACGTAAAAGTTTTCAATGATTCGCTTAAACATTTGACAGAGTCCTCGTCCAACTTTTGACATTCGCTTAAGCCAGATTATGCATATTATAGTTGGGCCTTATAACTGGTGCTATGGTACTATTTATTTCTTTATAATAAAGGTATCTTTTTTTGTACTAATCTAACGCTAATGTTACTGATGTATGTGATTTTATAAAAATTGGCCCTGTAAACTCTAAAAACCGTGAAAAAAATAATTATTTTGTGGTCGAAAAAGTAAACCCTAAGCAGCATCAAATTCCATATCTATGCATGATTTAAAATTTCCCTGTCCCTTTTTCATTTTTACTTTGTGTGTTCTTAACGATTATATAAAAAATACCATCTGTTTAAATGCACTGTAGGACATTTCTTATTTATGGAAATAAATTTAAATTATTCTATTACGTTGAAATATCCTAATATTGCCAGTTTGTCCGTCTCTTACAAGCAAACATAAAATTTACAGAACAAATTTACATATAATTTCACTTGCGGTCATTATCAAAATTTGTTTTATAAATGAATTTCTGCTACAGCTTTGGAAAGAGTGTTTGTTTCCTTTTAGCAAAATACTTATTAAGATCGTTAATTTCTTTTTGCAAAAATACTAGATTTTAATCAGATAATATTAAAAAAAATGTATGTAGTTGCAAAAACAATTTTTTTAATTTTAAGTAAAAACTCACCTTTTTTAAAGTTGAGGTTTTGATAATTTTTTTTTTGCATTACTTATAGCTATAAAATTTGGTTCAGTGTAGCTTTCTGCCTTAGATTTTCCATGCAGTTCATTAAATTTACGCCGAATATGCCCGTTCCTTAACAATAAATACATACAAGAAATTATAGTTTAAGGAGTTTATCTATAAAAGACCTAATACAGGCATATTCTTCTTTAATAACTCATTAAATTTTTAACCGCAAATGAATAACCTAAGTAAATTTAAAAATAAATTCGAACCTAGGTAAGTAAACCATAAAGCTTATTAAATTTCCTGTCAATAAAAGGTACCTCCTTCCTAGGCATAATATTGCATTTTTTACTCAATATTTTAAGGCACAAAAGATTTGAATATTTTTAGTTTGTTAGTTTGGTTAAAAGAACTACCTCAGTAAGAACAGCAATGATAACATTGTGTTTACACCAAAATCCTAGCATTGTCTTTATTGCGGTTTTAATCGAATTTATTTCATGTTAGTTTCAAGATTTACTATTTTTTTTTAAGATCACATTATATTGTATTTATTGCTTATTATGCATTTTGTTCACTCCTAAATACTTGGCTTTACGCAAAACAATGTTGAGGTAAAGTTCTGATATGACCTGAAGAGTAAAACTATTTTATTACAAACACCATTATTATTTACACCGACATTGTCGACTTGCATTATAACTAATGAAATTTCCTTTTTATATAATTTACATATACTTTTATTGTTGCTGGCGTTGCTGTTGTTATTGCTTTAAATTCATGTAATGTCAGCCCTAAAAGCACTCTCGTTCATATCAAAATGACAAACTTTATTTTCTAAAATGATTTGCATACTTGTTTTAGTATTCTAAAACATCGTTTTATATTTTTGCTGTTTTTAGGTCTTCGTTGTTAGTGCTATTTTTATTGTATATTGTCGGAAATACTTGACATTGCTGCTGATGCCTGTGTGGTTCAGGAAATTGCTTAAGTTTTTGTACATCAACTGAAAGACAACTAAGTTGTGCCAAATGACAAATAGAAAACAAAAGCAAAAAATAAAATCAAAAACTTAAATAAAAGACTCGACAAAAATATGCAAACGAACACAATAACATTGGCAACAATAAAAATGACAATGGTAAAAAACGCCTGTATCTGTATCTGTACCAGCACCAGTACCAGCATCAGCCACAATATGTATAAAACAGCAAAAATCTCTTTTAATGGAAAACTTTTATAGCATATTTTCTTTTAAAACCTGCAAATGTTTTTCATACTTTTGCTTTAAGCAAAATATGCCATATCACGTTAGTTCATAATTATTTAAAGCGATGGGGGTTTTATAGAGGGAACAGGAATTTCATAGAGATCAAATATGATTTTAAAGTAGTTATTTTTATTAGGAAATCTGAAAGCACTGTTAGAAATTTGTATTGCTATAAAAAACTATACTTTAAAAGTTTGGCTATAATTAAGTTCACTATATTTAATGAGGGAAATATTATATAGATATAAAAAAAATTCATAAAAAAAATTTTATTTAAATAACTTTGCGATGCTTAATGAAAAATTATCTTTTGATTTTTTTCTTTATTTAAATTTAATTTTCATATTGTAATTTTGAACACTATATAAGTATTTATTTGACAGACCATAACTTTTAAAATTGCAATCCTTACAGAAAAATTGTTCTCTAAATCCCATATCCGATTAATATTTGTAAAGTAGAGTGTAGCGGACTGTTGGCATTATTTTTAGCTCAATTAAATTTGCTGGTGATAAATTTTTTGTCCACAAATATGAGGACAGATGGCCTTCTAAATAACAAAAAAAAAATATTTGCTTATAATCAATTGAGCAGGAGTGTATGAATATGATTGATTTAGTGTACCCTTAAACTACTCTGTGTAAGTTTTTTTTTGTTTTAACTCTTTCATTGTTTTAGAGCAATGCAAAGTCATCATCAGTATTCTCGTTACTGCTTCTTGTCGTTTTGTGACACATCTAGATTTTTTTTGCCTAACGTTTTTCTGTGTGAATACCCTACATTTGGCAGTGCTTACAAAATTTTGGTCCAAAAATAAAACAGTTACGACCAAAACACAAAAAAAATTACTCGTATTAAATTTTAACAGAAATTTGAAGAGAGCGTTTTAATGGGGTTTTTGTTAGAAGGTTTTCAGTTTTCAAATACAAGAAAGAACAGTAAGAAATAAAGATACAGTTTTCAATGTATAACTATGTTGGAAACTACGAGATGCAACTGGCATTATAGGTCCAAAGGCGATAGTGGGAGAATTCTTAAATTAACACTACTCTGAATGAATCTATTATTAGTAGTTGACAACAACAGCAACTCAGCTATATCCATCTTCACAATTTTCTCTAACTTCAGTATATGCTAAGACCATAAGTAAGAGTTATTTTTTGTTGAAAATCCTATCCGGACTTAGACTCAACCTTGTTTTTTAAATAGGCATGAAATTTTTTGATATCTTCTATATGTAACAAAAACTTTTTATTTGCCAATTTGGCTTTTTGGGTTTATCAACTGCGGAAATTATTGCACAAGCCTGGATTAAATTAATTTTTATATACCCAAAAGCTACTGTTCGATTTTTTAAGTAGGGATTGCATTTGCATACGATTAATAAATACGATTGCTGATTTACTTTCAAAAAGTTTTACATGCATTCTATTTAGGGTGAACCCTCAGAATCAAAGTATTTAAAGTACACGTTCAGTCTAAAGATTAAAACTAATTACGCGGTATGACGATGCCTCCGCTAATGTTTAGATCTACTAAAATGTGATTTACTGAAATTCCAATACTTTTAGGGAAATTTTATACAACCAAGAAATAAAAATGAAAATATTTTTTATTTTATAAAACAATTAATAGTATGAGTTCTGGTGCTGCTGAGTAAAACAATGAAATATTTCACTAATTGCCTTCTATGCTTAGCATATCAGAATAAGGACCTCTACACAGCACCTATTGTTTATAGAAAAATCTTTGGTTCTTAAAGGAGTAAAAGGTGTAAAACTTTTTATTGCATTTTGGTAAACACCAGATATTATAGTGATATAGTGTTAGAAAATGAGATTGGATATAATTATGTTTAACTCTTAAAATAAATTTATTCCAAGAATATAAAATTAACGAATTGATATTGGTACTTCTCCGTATGTTCTTGTAACTAATGTAGGAAGCTGACCATGACTACGATTAATATTTAAATAGCAGTGTTAGGTTTTCGAACAACAGTTGCGAACGAACAACGAGATTAAGCAACAATTAAAATAGTGATTCTAAAAAAGTCATATGTGGTATTTGAATAAAATATACATTTAGTATATCTGCACGGTATATTTTTAATTCATTATAGCTATTTTTAAAGAACGAAAAAGACGTTCAAAAATGTTTACACTTCTTTCGCGAAGATAAAGTTTAAATGATACTAACCATCGTGGTATTTGTTTTTAGCAAGAGAAAATCTTATTCTTTCTCACTCCTTTGTAGACCCTCGTTCTGTTATTGTTGTACTTGTTTAACTAAGTGTATACAAATTGTATTTAAATTTTAATTTTTTTTTAGTCTAGAAAATTCTATTTGTTATTAAGAAATTTTTGCTAAATCACAACATAATTTTCACCAAGTAATATAACTGTTGTGATGTTTTACAAATATGTTTTCGTATGAGACTTATTGCCATAGGAATTTAAAAATGTATAGTTAACAGGACATTTGTCATTTAATATGTGTGTTAATCTGATATCTTTGAGGGCGTTTAGCTAGAAAGGCTTTAAAAAATATCCTCATTCCTTGAAAAATATTAAAAATGTAAAATGTGTGTAATACACACATACCTTCATTTAAGGCAAGCGCAGGAAAGAATTGATACAAATATCATTTTAAATTCTGATTGATTTATATGAAAGAATACATTTTTAAAATTTGAAATAAAATCTGAAATCTTTGTGTACAAAAGTGATTTTGTTTTATATGTGATTAGAATAAAACAATCGTACAAATTCAAGTTTTTAAATTTTGAATTTAAAAATTTATTATTAGTCGAATTATTAAGATATTATGACTAATTAATTTATTTATAATAAAAAAATCTTATCTAAGTTCACTTATATATATTAACTTTGAATTCATTCAATAAAGAAATAATATTTTCAATTGTTTTTTTTGCTTACACTTTTAACAGAAATAATAACAGGTACCTAAGAGTAGATGCTAGCAGAATGTAGCGCAATATTTTTCGCATCGTTAAATTCAGATGATACGAATTTTTAATGTCTATTAATTTTAGGTTGTGCTTATTGGAAACATCATATATTTAATCAACCAATACCAATAAAATACGAGAAATAATTCATAAACAACTATTATATAGAGGTGGCTAGCCAAAGATGCTTTTAGTTAATTTGAAATTATAAAAGTGATTTCTTGTCGATTATTTATTGGGAATCTTATCTAATTTTAAGTTGCACATTTTTGCAGCTTGTGGTTACCTAGTTTGAAAAATACTAATTAAATTGGATTAAAAATTTAATTTAAAACACAGCTTGTTGACAGAACGAGGTAGTATTCCATGTGTCTGATAAAATTCAAGAAAATTCAAATATTGCATGAGAATATTTATTAATATCAGTTTTATATGTTGTACATTTAAAAATGTTTCAATTCTAATGTTGACCTGCAACTTAAAGATATTTTTAATTTATATATTGTTTATATTGTCAGAATATCACAATTTATGGCATATATCAAGTAAAAAAGGCGGTATAAGCAGGCGTTTATATTAAAGTGACACTGTCATTTTAAAAATGTATATAAACAAAACATTTGTTATAACCTCATCATATATAATAAATAAAAAAATTTTGTTTTAAAAATAAAATTAACCTAAATAACCAACAAAACACATGTCAGCAATATAAATAGTGCTGTCATATTATTTCAAAACTTACAGGGATATAAAAGCAACGATATAATATATTATTTGTTTAAGAGGAAGAAAAAAATTGTTAATGAGCAAATTTGTTTTAACGATTTTTATCTTATTTTTTTTTTTCTTTACTTTTGCTATTGTTACTGATATTTAGCGCTTCTGTTGACATTTAGAACAACTTTTATATATTTTTTTCAACACACAAACACAACCAGCCATATCGTTATTTTAAGCCATTACCGCCTTCATTATTTAACAAAGGTGCCGTGGTGCCTGAGAGGAAGCAAAATTATAAAAACTGTCAACAATAATCATCATTGTCATGTTAAATGTTCTAAAAACACGTTTTATATTACTTCTATTTAATTAAAATAAAACATACACACACACACACACAGGTACATAGAACATTATTGCATTTACTTAACTCCTATAAGATAGAAATGTATGCATTAAAGAAATTATGTTGGAATTTATATTTGTTTAAAATTTTTTATTGACTATAAAACGTTTTTCAAATAAAACTCAAACTTGTGGCAAGCAAAGAATACATTTCATCATTAATTATAATTCACAGCAGCATAAAAATGTTGTATTTTTTTTAAATCCTTTGAGCATAACAATGTAAGGGTTTCTCTTGTTTCTTTTATGCTAATAGTATGTAAACATATTTGAAAAGAATTTATAACGAAAATATTTCACTTATTAAAATGTTTGATATTTAACTTTTTTAATATCAACTTATCATCATTATTCCTTTTATAATACAGGAAATTAAATCATTTCGAATATTTTCTGTTTTTGATTATTTGTGAATCCTAAAGTAAAATTTTTGTAAAATATGAGAAAATATGAATCTATAAAAGTTTTGTTTTTGAATCGAATAGTGTTATGTATTTTATAATGATACGTTAACACAAATATCAAGTTTAACTTTAACAATATCGCAAGATGTAGATGCTCTGAAGAGCATCAAATAATAATATAGATATGTACTTGTGGTTCATGGTAAATATGACTTATCATGCTACTATGTAAGTTCAAATTCGACGCTTCTTTATTGGCTACAATAGGGCAATTCTCACAAAAATAAGCCATCTTTCTGAAGCAACGTAAGATAAGTTAATCATTTGGTTAGTTAAGCATTTTTTAACACTTTATTGCCTTATTTTATATTATAAGTATCGGGAGTTGTCCTGCTTCTTTATTATTTGGTAGCTCATGAACCACACAAGCTATCTTAATGAAATTTCACTGAGGGCAGGCAGAGGTATATATAGCGGGCATAAAATATTTTGAAAATGACATAAAGTTTATTTATTACTCACATGTTACGAGTTTTTGAACTTAAGTGGACCTGGAGAATATCCATAAAAATGTGCTTACATATCTAGGTTACCTCTTTTAGTTTGGGAGAAAATCGGGCTAGAATTTATTTTTTGTCATTATGGCCGATCTTAACTTAGTATTTTTGGCGTGGTTTACTTATTATTATTATTATGAAATATTACCTGCATTATAAGTTTCGTTTTAACATTTGGTTTCGTCAAAAAGTTACAACGCTCTGAATTAGTAAAATCTAAAAACTCCCGTTTTTTTACGATTTTCCCCATAGAGGAGGTATGTTTTTTTGTTTTGAATTAAAACTTACTTTGGGACTAGTAAATTTTTTAGACTATTTTAAAGATAACCTATAGCAAAGGCGAATAAAAGAAATTGCGACAAAACTTTTTTATAAAAGAGAAGTAGCACTTCAGGCAACAATGCCCATTTACTCAAGTACCGTGTTAAATTCTTTAGGAAAGGGATAGAGAAGAGATGAATCAGGTGGTGCAAGTAGAAGGATGGTCGATAATTAACTGCCGTATAAGACAGCATAGCGACCAATGACTATGCCTTCATCGCTGAGCAGCCCCACGGACAGTCAATTTGTATTTTTTAGTGAAAAAAAAACCAAGCTCTTCAATGGGAATCGAGCCTACAACCCCCATACTGACAAGCTAGTACACTATCTACTAGCCTAAAGGGGCACAGGCGCAAAACTTATAAGGATTCACACTCCAGCCCTATTCAAACATAGCCAATTTTAAGACAAAACTTATGATTTACCCCGAAATTCCCCGCAGTGCAAAGCACCGATTGAAAAATTGCAAACAGATTAGTAAAGCTCCATTTCTTGGCTGCGTACTCCGAAAAGGAGTAAACAGCCCTGCAATTAACAACGGCAGGGTAACCAGTTTTATAAAATAAAACATTTTTTTGAACAATTTTCCCCGTCAAAGGAATTTATGTGTTAAAGTTAAAAAACTTATAATTTTATTTCAACGTTTCATTAAAGGTTCCTTTGTATATAATTCTTAAAAATTTCGTAAGAATATCTAGATCTGTTTATATGTTATAGTAATTCAAATTTTGCATTTTTTCAGACAATCACTTTAAGGTGAAATTTAAAGTTTTTAAGGAACATTGCATGTAAAAAATGCGATGCGAAAAAATATTATTAAATTGTTAATCTAGAAGTCATGAGATTTCCTTTGATATCAATCAATTGTATGAAGAGCATATGCCTAATGAAGATTTTCTCTAGGCACTTTGCACTTTTTACCATGCATCTTTGGTTCATTTAGGTGTTTGTAGGCAAAGAATAGGTAATTTGATATATCTATTTAATCTATATATTTGCCTATGTTTTAGAGAGTAGTTATTTATTTTATAATAGTAAAAAAAATTTTATCATTTTTTCTTCTTTTATTTCGTTAAACAATATATCAGCAGTTAATAACTCTAGAACTTCTATGAGTTCTTCTTTTTCATATGAAATAAAACTATTATTCTACTATTTTCTAATAGTAATGAAATGACGGGACCAGAAGATAGGATAAGGTAATTCATAAGATCCTCTTTTTGAGCCATCCTTGAATATTCCCTTGTGTTATATAGCTGAACCTATCTAACGATTAACACAAATACTTAAATGAGAATGTAATTAAATACGAATATAATTTACATCTAAATTCAACAAATGTAAATTGATGCAGTATACCTAGTTTTTATTCATTAAATGCATCATTTTAAATTTCATTAAGTTGAGTTTTATAATAAATAAAACAAAAATAAAAAGCTTTAAAATTTGCCACTCTGTTCACAGTCTTTTTATATGAATATAATACAAATATTTATTTACTTTGCGTACAAATGTATTAGTGTAGAGAGGGTATATTTTGCTTTAAATGAGTGATACATGCTTTCTGAGCATTTGCCTTTAAGTGTATATGTGTGTGTGTGTGTGTGTTGGTTCAAGCGGATTGACTGCAAATGTATTTGTTGCAAATTATTATTCCATTTTTAAATGAAGAATTGTTATATTTTTATTTTATAATACCACTTCATGTTCAATGTAATCTTCCTTGTGTGAAAAATATGTGTTTCGTTTTTATTTACATTAAATTTTTTCTGTCAGCAATATTATCATATGGTATTTGTGGCGATTTCAATTTGGTCGTATTAATTTTTTTTACTTCTTTTTATTTTTTCTTTTTGTTTTTCGTTTGGTTTTAAGTCCATATATTGCGCTGGTGTTGTTGTAGTTTTTCTTGACTCAAATGGAAATAAAATAAAACAAAATAAAAAGATATAAAAAGAGTATTCTGTGAGTTATTTTCATTGGTCTTCTTAACTGTATATACTTTTCTGACTGTATAACTTTCAGTTTACTATTAACAAATTTAAATTTGACCTCATGTGGTGAAGCTTAGTTATGTACCCCACAGTGTTGTATGTTAATTGTTTAAAAGTATTCACTAAATGACTTTTTTTCTTTTTACATAGTCATTGTTTATTTTTGCTTGTTTGTAATTTAAATTAATTGTCAATAACAGCTTATTTGTGTTTTAAAAAATTACTTTAACTTTATTTTATGCCACTTACCATTTGAAGCTGTAAATTAATTTTAATTTGGCAATAAAATAGAATATAATTTGAACTTTCACAAAATAAATAAAATTTAAATGCTCAGTTAAAAGGAAATAATGGACATGTCACAGTAGGGCACAAAGAAGAATTTTTTGTGGAAATAAACCAGTGATTTTTGAATATAAAAAAATAAATCGAAATCAAAATTTAGTAGGCAGATTTTGTATTGTAATTTATTTTATTTAATTGAAATATATGGAATAATTCTACCTAAAGTAAAGTCAAATTTTTACTTTCTATAGAATTTCAACTATTTAAATTAAATACTGTTCCTGAGTGTTCCTGATTAGAAGGGGTAAATCCATTTAAAAGTAATACTAAGAAACATCATTTAAAATCTTTTAGACTCTAGATAAGAAAAAGAGATTATTATTGGTATTCAATAGCGTAACAGATTTGATATTTTAATTTAGGTTATCTGCCGAGAATAAGGAGATGGCTGTATATTAAAACCACAGGAAATTAGCAACAAAGTAGAATAGGGAAATAATTGCTGATATAGTTGAAAGGTTGGTAAATAAGACATCGTTTCCTGCGGGTGTCAGAGCCTTTCTTTTTTTTCGGACCAGCATTCAGGGGATGACCCCTACATATGCAAAGCATTGTGCCAAAACTAGGAAAAATTAGGTTACGGGAAGGAGGAAAGAGGGAGTAGTGTCTGTGAACATTCAGTTTAAATTTTCCCAGATTGAAAGTGACAGGAAAGATCTCCGGATGGATTTTATTCCACAAACGGACTGTTCTGCTACAAAACGAATTTTCCCTGTAATGCGTAGTGCGATTCACTGGCCAATCAACCACAAATGGATGTGCTCTCAACGAAAATCGTGTTAAACGCGAAAACGTGTGAGTATCGGGAACAAGTTCCCTAATTTCATTAGAGCACTTTCCATTGTAGTAACGATAGAACAGTGAAATACACCCCACATTGCGTCGATGCTCTAGAGAATCAATAGAGTTGGATACCCTACCGTCCCCAATGAGCCTCTTGGCCCTCTCCTGTACGCGGTCGAGTAACTCCAAAATAGACTTTGGAGCGCCGGCCCATACATGAGAGTTGTATTCCATTTTCGGACGGATATAGGTGGTATAGATAGTACGGAGATCGGATGGAGTGAAGTATCTTTTACACCGTTTTAGAAAACCAAGGCACTTGAAAGCTTCTTTAGAAACCTGAAAAATATGTTTAGTCCATCGAACATCGCACTGAATTTTCATGCCAAGAACATCAAGAGCTTCCAACTCCGTAATATCTATATCACCCATAGTAACAGATGCAGCACCACTACCGTACTCAGATCTATGCTTTAGCATGCAACATTGCGTCTTACGAGCATTAAAATCTACTCTATTCACACGACCCCATTCCAAGATTGTCGCGAGATCGTGATTAAGGGTATCATTCATGTTCTGCCTTTTGGAACTAACCTCCAAATGGCCTGGTCTCTTACGAAATGAATATGAGTGACAAATGGCGCTGTCATCGGCAAAAGAATATATAGGGTTGAAAGTTCTACAAAGAAGGTCGTTTAGAATCATAAGAAATAGAGTAGGAGAAAGAACGGAGCCTTGCGGTACCCCTCAATTAATCATGAACTCGTCTGATGAAAACCCATCTATAACAACTCGTATAGAGCGATTTCTGAGAAAACTAGATATAAATCTAGAGAAATTATCACCGACACCAAAAGCGGCAAGTTTTGATAGAAGTGCGATATGCCCACTCTATCGAATGCTTTGGAAATATCTAGAGCCACCACCTTACTTTCTCCGAAGTGATGAATGGAATTACACCATTGCTCAGACAGAAAGTCCAGCAAGTCACCCGTAGAGCGCTCCTTACGGAAACCATTCTGTCGATCGCTAAGTAAGTTGTTGGACTCTAAGTAAGACACTGTAAATTATTAAAAAATCTGATTAACCAGAGTCAGAGATCAGAAATAGAAGTTAAAAATTTATATTTGCTTGCAATTTCAATCAAATGCATCCATCCATTTGAGAAAGAAAGAACATAAGATGCGATCAGTTCATTGAAAAAATATATTTATTTTGAAAAAATGCACATTTTTGCATTTTTTAATAAATTCTAATACGTCTATATTTTTTTAAATTCACTTTTAAGTTCCTATGTTAAAATGTAGAAAAATTATTATAATTATACTTGGATGTTGAGACCCTTCTTAATAAACCAGTGTAGTTTTAAGTATAATTATATGTTACGAATGGACAGGCAACTATGAGCATAAATAATTTTCTATTTTGAAATAGCTTCTCTTATAATGTAATAATATAATGCTGGACATTTTATAGTAACGGATAGTAAGTTAAAATATTTAAGCACATATGCTCGCTATTTTTTTCCTATAAAATGAAAAGTTATATACCCTTTTAACATAGTTTATATACCAGTCGCTTTTAACAAAAACGACGTGAGTAAATTTTTGGTGAAGTAAAGTTTGACTGAATATGAAAAAGCGAAAATAATATTTATAAACACTATTTTAAAGTTATGCTAATATTTATGTCATGACAAATTATTTTTTTTAGCTCTAAGCCACTTACACCACTAATATCAAGATATAAATATGATCGTTATAACTATTTTGCTTTAAGAAGCATTGTTTGCCACAAACAGAATTATCAAACATAAAAAATAAAAACAAAAAAAAATTAAGCGATGTTTCCACAGATATGTGTGGTATGAAAATTTAAACATTTAAATAACTCTAGAACTTAGTATATTGAAGTATATTGTTTTATTTTTTGTATTATAGTAGTCAGGAACTCAAAGTTTTCAACAATAAATAATAAAAACATAAATTTAAAGAGTAGAGAGGGAGGACCAATATATTGCATTGTATTATATTCTATTAAAGTAAACTTTTCAATTTTATAAATGTGAACAGTGAATTTTTTAAGTTATCAAAAAAAAAAAGTACGTAATTGATTAATAGCAATGTAAAGCATAAATAATATTAACGTTGTGTACCATGGACTACATATTTAACTCGTTTTCATATTAAGTTTTTATGAATAACTCCCAGATGGTCTTGGTACAATATTTTCAAAACATATGAAATAAAACTTTGTACTTTTAACAAATTGTTTGATTCAAATTACCAAGGAACTATATTCACACAAACTTAAAATAAACCCTATAACATGATAACAGGGTCTGGTGAACTGAGCAAATGTGTATTCAATAAGGTCTCGTTTTTATTTTGAAATTTCTTGAATAACAAAAAGAAATCTTAAATTTACAACCAAACAAACTAGTGTTTGACCATGCACTAAATTTAATTTAGTTAACAAAGATTTATTTTTATTAGAAATAATATATTTTTTCCTTTTACATTTTATAAAGACACTCTAATGTTCGTATATTCTATTATATTGTTATTTAAAACCTCTGTACAAATGGTCAAGTTCCTTGGTTTGCGGTAGGGTTGGTTGAGGAAGCAACAACATGCTGAAAGACTAATAAATACAATGTGTCGTGGGTCGGGTTGTACGGTTTCAACCAAACGTACATATGTTGGTACAGTTGATGTTCAACAACAAAAGCAGCAATAGAGTAGAAATATATACGAAAGGAAGAGAGAGCAAATAATATAGCATACTTATTTTTTATAATTTTTCATTTGAGTTAAGTGGAAATATCTGTTATGTTATTCCTTACATCTAGATAAATGTCTCAACTGTCATGTGTTGCAAAACTTAACGGGGTAAAAAGTACCAGATTGCAAGGAAATAGAAAAACAAAATTAAATAAGTTTTATTTGCCTACAATTTACTTTTACTACTTAAAAGTATTCAGGGAGTTGCCGTTTTCTTGTTTCAAAGTATAATATTTATTACAACTCAACACATGATATCTTAAAAGAAAGAAATGTTTGTGTAAGTGTTAATTTTTATTCTTTTTTAATGATTAAATAAATGTTAAAATTTTTTTTCTAAAATAAAATTATTTTCCGAGAAAATCTTTTGTTTTATTCACTACCCTAGAAATATCTGTACGCGACAGTGTAACAAACTCAATAAAATATTGATGCCATTTTTTTTAATGGTTTAATGTTTAAAAATCAAAAACTTTTTAAATTTGAAATCAAAAGATGAAGTTAAAGAACAAAAAAGAAAACATACTTTTTATGGCCATATTAGATTTTACCTTAAAACTAACAAAAAACTTATGTGACATGCAGAAATCTATATTTTTAACACAAAATTTTATATCACTTTTATCTCTCACTTTTTGTTTATCAAAGTGCGTTTTTAAGCACAAACATGTCTGTTTTAAATTCTGTAGAATAAGAAAAAACATGGGGACGTGTAGATAGGCGCTTCGACAGTAGAAATGTTATCTTTGGAAATTTTCCAAGGAATATTCTTGAAGAAACCCTAGGTCTAAAATAAATTTCTGACCTGGGCAAATTAAAAAAAAAAACTTTCTAATATAGCTTTTTAATTAATATCCTTTAAAGCAACTAAAATAAGTTCTGAATAACTGTTTTTATATTTGTCTGATACAAACACGTACAGGTTATCAAGTGTGGGATCGCTGAAAAAGTGAATCTGATAACACCGTATATATGTCATAAAATTATACTGTATTAAGTGGTTCAGATTTGTTCCGCCAGAATATCAAATACTGTTGTCATAATATAAGATGAAAATATTAGATTAACCCGGCATAGAATGCCAAGTAGCAAGCAATCTGTCTACCTGAGTAGATACAATCCTAATGAAAGAACTACCTAAACCCGAACACTGACTCACTAGTACAGTCTAAAACACAGCTTGATAATCAGAGTAGCGAAGTATTCACTCACTGTTCATACATGTATGAATATGTAAATTTCATTTTTTAGCCGCTTCTTCTAATACATGTGTGAGAGACTACAAATTATTTTGTGTTTTCTCATTTGTGAATGCGACGATTTATTCATTTTTAAATATTTACAATTTTGATAATTTTTCATAAATGAAAAGGTCGTAAAAATATGTGCGTTAAGCATTCGACTACATAAACGCACAGATTTGATAATGCGCAATTGTCGGCGTATGCAGAAAAAAAATGTTTTTTTATTTATTTCTTTTAGAATATATTGCGCTAATATGTATCGATGTGTTTTTACTACATTTTACGGTAAACTGCGATCGTAGGTAGAACATTTTTCACGTACATTTATGAGATATTTTATAAAATTTCAACGTTCATATATGAACATATACATTTATGAAAAATAACATTAATGAGAAGTAGCTAATTTATCATTTATCACATATGAATAAGACTAATAATTCTTGTTGTTCGCATTCATGTATGAACATAAGCAGAACATTTTTTGTTGTTCGTTTATGAGTGTGAATAATAAATATAAAATTTTAGATTTCTCATTTATAAAAAACTAGCGTGCCCGTGACTGCTTTGCAAGTCATTTCTTCGACATTTTTTGATCGATTTTGGTTCGCGGTATTGAAAAACAAAGCACGTGAACGTGATACATATAAATGAAAGTGCAAAAAACAGGGATCATTGAAAAGCAACAGGTATGGGGAACTGAAGCCATTTAAAATCAAACGGCAAATCTGGAGGAATCATAGGAATGCGTGGTTTCAACACATCGCCCTTATATTTTTCTTTTAAAATTTTTGCTTCAATCACATTTTTCATGACTTTTTTGACTACTAACATATGTCATTGCATCTGCCAAGTGTGCATACAACGCCATCTACTGGCAATATTGCATTTACAATCATGTTTTTTATGGGTTCTTGAGTTAAGATAGCGTTGTAAAAAAAATGTATGTGAAAATGAATTTTCTTCATATTTTTTTTTTGGGAAATTTTCCAAAATTTTCTTCAAAATATTGTATTAAATCAAATTTAATTTAAATAAATAAGGAAAGCTGAAGAAAATTCCAATATTTATGTTACTAAAACTCCAGTCACATATGTCATTGCATCTGCCAAGTGTGCATACAACGCCATCTACTGGCAATATAGCATTTACAATCATGTTTTTTATGGGCTCTTGAGTTAAGATAGCTTTGTAAAAAAAATGTATGTGAAAATGAATTTTCTTCATAATTTTTTTTTTGGGAAATTTTCCAAAATTTTCTTGTGTATTCTTCTTATTTGGCCGGAGACCTGTCCGAATTGGTGCTAATCACCAAAATCGGTCCAGGCATTCTCGAGTTATAAGCGTAGTAACTAACATCACTTTCTTTTATATATATAGATATCATGAATGTTGATTTTTGAATGTTCATAAATGAAAAATTCTGAACCCTGTTGATAATGATGCCACCACATCAAAAGCGCTCACTGATCATACCGAACAAAAGTTAGCAATGGCGGTTTATACCGAAGAAAACACGAATGGTAATATATAGTTTTACATCAATTTATGTGTCACATTATAATGTTTATATTTATTAAGTGGTTGAAATGGACTTAATTTATTAAGAAACTGTGATATTATATATTACAATTTAATTATAAAAGAGCAATTAAAAAAACCAAACCAATAACCAAAAATAATGTTTTCTTTAAAAATTTGCAATTTTTAAATATAATTGAATTAGACTTTTTCACATCAAAATTGATTATCATCTGCAAGTGTATGGCAGTATAATTTGAAGAAGAAAATATAGAGCTTCATTGAAAAAGAGTGGAGAGTTAAAATGCAGTAAATAAGCATTGCGTGCTAGAATCAATGAAAGTTTCAACAAGAAAACATAATTAAAATTATTTTAACCTTCGTGTAGGCATTGAAAAAATTGTTGGTTTTGGTTCAAAAAATTATGGCAACACTTTTCGTCGTGTATTTAAAAAGTTTGCAGAACCTATGTGAGTTAAGTCTGCTCATAATGCTGATGTATTTGATGTTCCAATTTCCATTTTAACCGCATTAGAATGTGCAATATTGCTTAGGACGAACTATTTTCTTATAACGTTTACAAATTATTAAGCTTATTCAAAGCTAAGAACAAAAAATGCACTTTCCTTGTTGCGCACTCTGCAGAAATTCAGAACAATATATATAATAGTTATTATTGATTGCTTCACGTCTGTAGAACTAGTGTTATAAATGGGAGTTAAAACAATTTCGATCTAATAGCCTGGTTTTATTTTACGTTTTATCATGCTCAGGTGCCCCTGTAGGCTAGAAGGTAGTGTACTAGTTTACAAGAATGGCGGTTGTAGGTTCGATTCCCACTATCTGTGGGGCTGCTCAGTGATGAAGGCATGGTCACTGGGCACTGTGCTGACTTATACGACAGTTAATTTCCGTAACTATTCTTCTACTTTCACCACCTGTCTCATCTCTTCTTTGTTCTTTTCCTAAAAGAATGTACCACGGTACTTGACTAAATAGGCATTGTTGCCTGAAGTGCTACTTCTCTTTAAAAAAAGATATGTATAAAAAACTTTAAATATTTAAATTCTATAAAATATTTATATAACTTTCAACTTTCAACAAAATAGGATTCCAAAAATTTTAACAATTCTACTAAAAGGTTTAAAAAAAATCAAAATAGGCAAAGGTAGGGTACATATTAACAAAACTTTACAAATTAAAAACAAAATAATAATAATAATATTTAAAATTGTTTATTGATTATTGCTTTTACTATTTTAGTTAATTTAGTTTTATTAAGTTAATGCTTCAGTATTTTATTTATTGATATTATCAGTCTCATCATTGAAATATGTGTATCAGTTTAACCTCTTCGTTGCATTTAGAAACATACAATGCAATTTATATAACCTCCGGGTTACTTTTTTTCATATTTATTCTAAACTTTTTTCTGCTAAGTAGTTTTGTTTAAAAATAACGCCAATAAAAAAAAGGAAAAGAATGCTTTAAGTAATCAATTTCTACACATCGTTTTTCTTTTTCATTGACAACACCCTTCGCAAAAGGCTGCAAAATGTAAATATATTTCAAAATCTTTATCCAATTTTTTTTAGCATGTGCAATGATTTACAATCAAATCATTTATTTAAATCTGTTTATATTTGTCGATTTGTATATAAATAGCCTTAAGTATATGTAAATAGATTTTATTTATTTGATTCCTTATCTTCTCCCATCTATTTATAGCTGTTCCCCCATGTCTGATTGAGTTTAGCATCCTGTTTTTTTCTCTTTTTGACAAATGCAAGTGTTAGTTAATAAATATTTACACATACTGTGCACACATAAATATATCTGTATATTTAGAAAAACATTTTGTCTACTTTATATGTATGTATGTGTTTTTGTGTGTGTGCGTAAACTTTTGTTGAAAAATATTTTGTTTAAATGCGCATCTTCTTTTTGTTGTGCAAGCAATTTTGCCTTAAAATGTAAATAAATTATAATTAAATTATTCACTTAATATTATTATTTGACCTTTTTTTATTTATATTTAAAACTAATTTTTCAAGCTTAAAGGTTCATCAATTATTTTATATTTTAATAATTCAAATTTTCGGTACGCCTCTGTGTACCATCTTCAGGAAAAAATGTTTATAAATTTTTTTATAACAAAAAACACAAATTGAAAAAATTAAAAAATTTTCTTGTCAAAATGAATTTAAAAATGAAGTTAAAAACAAAATTATGAAAAGTAAATAACAAAAAATAACAAATACATATAAAAAAAAATTTTAACAAAAAATTAATTATGTTTGTCAATGTTCATTAAAAGAATTATGTAATTTTTTGTATTAGGTGTCTGTATATATGTGCAACATTATCAATATCCGCTTTAAAATTAATTCTTTTCGTCATTGGTGTGTTAACTATGTGTAACATTTCTAAAATATAACGTCTCTTATAATTCTTTTCAATACTTAAGACTGAAGCATTTTCAAAGTCCGGAATGTGACCCACTTCAGAGCAATGGACAGATAATGCTGTTCTTTGTGAATTGACACATCTTAAATCAGACTTATGTCCGGCTAATCTGGTCTTAAGTTTATTCTTAGTTGTTCCTATATATACTTTACTACAAATCCCTTGATCATTTCCGTTACATGGTATTTTATATACTATATTAGAAAAGTCAAATTTATTAATTCTATCTTTAGTCCTACTAAATAACCTATTCAATGTGTTATCAGTCTTATAGGCCATATTATATTTATTCCTATCAAAAATATTTAATTTTTTTAAACGTTCCGAAAAACCTGGTACATAAGTTAAAGATTTATAAATCTTAGGTTCCGTCACAATTCTATTGTTAATGTTATTCCTATTCTTAAACCGATCAATCAATTTATTTACCAATCCTTTAGGAAAACTATTATCATCTAGTATGTCCTTAATCCTTCTAATATTCTTTAAATGAAATTCCTTATCACTAATAGTTAAAACTCTATCTATTAAATTCTTAGCTGTATTAATAATAATACCTCTGTTATGCTTAGAAAAAAAGTTAATAATTCTACCTGATGCAGTTGGCTTCTGATACCAATCCATTAGCAATTTACTACCTCTCCTTATTAATAAAATATCTAAGTAAGGAAGTTTGAAATCTTTCTCCTTTTCCATTGTAAACTTAATATTATCACTAAAAGAATTAAATATTGCCAACATGCCATCAATTGCATTATCTGAAATAATGCAAAACAAATCATCAACATATTTAGTAATTATTTTCGGTTTAATATGAAGCTTTCCTATGCAAACATCCATAAGTTTCTCCATAACAATATCTGCAACAATAGGAGATGCTGGAGATCCCATTGGAAGACCCTCTTTCTGAACATATAGTTCATTGTTAAATTGAAAATATCTGTTATCCTCAATACAAAATTTAAAAATGCGGAAAAATAAACATTTTCCAATTCTGGTATGTTGTCTAATTATATCCCATTTTTCCTTAATTATATCAGTTGCTAAATCAACTGGTATACTAGGAAATAGAGAAATGACATCTAAAGAAACCAATTTTTCATTATTATCAATACTAAGATTATTTACCTTACTTTTAAACTCTAAAGAATTTTTAACATTATATTTAGAAAATTCCGTTATTTTTCTTAAGATATTTGTAATATACTTACATAATTCATATGAAGGTGAATTAACAAAAGAACAAATTGGTCTTAATGGAAAATCTTGTTTATGGATTTTTGGAAGTCCATACAACCTAGGAGCAATAGCAGTGTTAGTTTTTAGTTTATTCTTCTCAAAAATAGTAATAACTTCTAATCTAAAAAGTTCATCTACTAAATCATTGTTTAACCTCTGTAATTTATTAGTCGGATCCCTATTAACTAATTCATATTTACTAGTATCTTCTAAAATGTTATTAATCCTAAAATTGTAATCATTCTTTGTTATAGCTACCGTGGTATTACCCTTATCAGCCATAACAAAAAGAATATCTCTATTTTTCCTTAAAAAAATCTCTGTGTTCTTAACTTTATTTAAGAAAAACTTATCTCTATTGTCCAATTTCATTCTATTAAAATGGTTGTCTATAATTAAAGACAATTTAGTTCTTGCTACTTCTTGTTCCTCTTTTTTTTCCAAAGTTTGTACAAAATCTTCACCTTCAGTTATCAATTTAACAACAGGAAAATTTTTCTTAGTAACAGGAAGTGCATGCTTAGGTCCTAAAGAAAGTACAGATTGTACTTCCAAAGGAATATCTAAATTTGTTTTATTAATAAACCAATTATCTTTAAATTTTATACCTAACTCTTTTTCTTGCAAAACTCTAAGGCAGTTATATTTTTTACTATGTATATTTTTAACTTTCTTCTCAAGAGAAGCTGCCATTATATCTTCAAATTTTAAAAAATCAATCATCTCACTATCTGTCAAATACATTCCTAAATTACTCTTAACCATTACTAACTCACTTTGAAAATGCTTCAATAATTGGTGATTGTCTTTAATAGATAATCTTAGAATTTTGCAATTTAAATCATTTATGTACGCACCAATTGTACGTTGAATTCCAATTGAACTTCTTATTTTAAAAATATTTAAAATATCTTTCGTATAGTTAATAATGAAATTAGGAATAATACCCGAATTTCTACATCGTATAAGAAACGTTATTTTACATTTTAGTTTTATAATTTTATCCCTCACTGTCTTAAATCTATTAACTAATCTTCTTGTTGTGTTATTCCTTTTAATTTTAAAATAATTACTCCTTGAAAATTCATGAACCTGTTGAAAACCTTGATAATGTAGATAATTTTGATGATGGATTTGAAAGTTATGATGAAAATGATACTTATAATCCTGTTGATCTTAAAAATTTTGAAAATATTGATAATTATGATAGTTTGAATTTTGATGAAAAAAATGGTGATATTCTTGTTGATCTTGAAAGTTTCGAAAATCTTGATAATTTTGAAATCTTGAATTTTGATGAAAATTATGAAATATTTGCTTTTTTCTTGTAAAACTTAGTCTTGAGCTCATCTTCTTGATATTCACTTAATATTATTATTTGACCTTTTTTTTATTTATATTTAAAACTAATTTTTCAAGCTTAAAGGTTCATCAATTATTTTATATTTTAATAATTCAAATTTTCGGTACGCCTCTGTGTACCATCTTCAGGAAAAAATGTTTATAAATTTTTTTATAACAAAAAACACAAATTGAAAAAATTAAAAAATTTTCTTGTCAAAATGAATTTAAAAATGAAGTTAAAAACAAAATTATGAAAAGTAAATAACAAAAAATAACAAATACATATAAAAAAATTTTAACAAAAAATTAATTATGTTTGTCAATGTTCATTAAAAGAATTATGTAATTTTTTGTATTAGGTGTCTGTATATATGTGCAACATTATCAATATCCGCTTTAAAATTAATTCTTTTCGTCATTGGTGTGTTAACTATGTGTAACATTTCTAAAATATAACGTCTCTTATAATTCTTTTCAATACTTAAGACTGAAGCATTTTCAAAGTCCGGAATGTGACCCACTTCAGAGCAATGGGCAGATAATGCTGTTCTTTGTGAATTGACATATCTTAAATCAGACTTATGTCCGGCTAATCTGGTCTTAAGTTTATTCTTAGTTGTTCCTATATAAACCAATTATCTTTAAATTTTATACCTAACTCTTTTTCTTGCAAAACTCTAAGGCAGTTATATTTTTTTACTATGTATATTTTTAACTTTCTTCTCAAGAGAAGCTGCCATTATATCTTCAAATTTTAAAAAATCAATCATCTCACTATCTGTCAAATACATTCCTAAATTACTCTTAACCATTACTAACTCACTTTGAAAATGCTTCAATAATTGGTGATTGTCTTTAATAGATAATCTTAGAATTTTGCAATTTAAATCATTTATGTACGCACCAATTGTACGTTGAATTCCAATTGAACTTCTTATTTTAAAAATATTTAAAATATCTTTCGTATAGTTAATATTGAAAAGAATTATAAGAGACGTTATATTTTAGAAATGTTACACATAGTTAACACACCAATGACGAAAAGAATTAATTTTAAAGCGGATATTGATAATGTTGCACATATATACAGACACCTAATACAAAAAATTACATAATTCTTTTAATGAACATTGACAAACATAATTAATTTTTTGTTAAAATTTTTTTTTATATGTATTTGTTATTTTTTGTTATTTACTTTTCATAATTTTGTTTTTAACTTCATTTTTAAATTCATTTTGACAAGAAAATTTTTTAATTTTTTCAATTTGTGTTTTTTGTTATAAAAAAATTTATAAACATTTTTTCCTGAAGATGGTACACAGAGGCGTACCGAAAATTTGAATTATTAAAATATAAAATAATTGATGAACCTTTAAGCTTGAAAAATTAGTTTTAAATATAATTAAAAAAAAGGTCAAATAATAATATTAAGTGAATATCAAGAAGATGAGCTCAAGACTAAGTTTTACAAGAAAAAAGCAAATATTTCATAATTTTCATCAAAATTCAAGATTTCAAAATTATCAAGATTTTCGAAACTTTCAAGATCAACAAGAATATCACCATTTTTTTCATCAAAATTCAAACTATCATAATTATCAATATTTTCAAAATTTTCAAGATCAACAGGATTATAAGTATCATTTTCATCATAACTTTCAAATCCATCATCAAAATTATCTACATTATCAAGGTTTTCAACAGGTTCATGAATTTTCAAGGAGTAATTATTTTAAAATTAAAAGGAATAACACAACAAGAAGATTAGTTAATAGATTTAAGACAGTGAGGGATAAAATTATAAAATTAAAATGTAAAATAACGTTTCTTATACGATGTAGAAATTCGGGTATTATTCCTAATTTCATTATTAACTATACGAAAGATATTTTAAATATTTTTAAAATAAGAAGTTCAATTGGAATTCAACGTACAATTGGTGCGTACATAAATGATTTAAATTGCAAAATTCTAAGATTATCTATTAAAGACAATCACCAATTATTGAAGCATTTTCAAAGTGAGTTAGTAATGGTTAAGAGTAATTTAGGAATGTATTTGACAGATAGTGAGATGATTGATTTTTTAAAATTTGAAGATATAATGGCAGCTTCTCTTGAGAAGAAAGTTAAAAATATACATAGTAAAAAATATAACTGCCTTAGAGTTTTGCAAGAAAAAGAGTTAGGTATAAAATTTAAAGATAATTGGTTTATATAGGAACAACTAAGAATAACCTTAAGACCAGATTAGCCGGACATAAGTCTGATTTAAGATATGTCAATTCACAAAGAACAGCATTATCTGCCCATTGCTCTGAAGTGGGTCACATTCCGGACTTTGAAAATGCTTCAGTCTTAAGTATTGAAAAGAATTATAAGAGACGTTATATTTTAGAAATGTTACACATAGTTAACACACCAATGACGAAAAGAATTAATTTTAAAGCGGATATTGATAATGTTGCACATATATACAGACACCTAATACAAAAAATTACATAATTCTTTTAATGAACATTGACAAACATAATTAATTTTTTGTTAAAATTTTTTTATATGTATTTGTTATTTTTTGTTATTTACTTTTCATAATTTTGTTTTTAACTTCATTTTTAAATTCATTTTGACAAGAAAATTTTTTAATTTTTTCAATTTGTGTTTTTTGTTATAAAAAAATTTATAAACATTTTTTCCTGAAGATGGTACACAGAGGCGTACCGAAAATTTGAATTATTAAAATATAAAATAATTGATGAACCTTTAAGCTTGAAAAATTAGTTTTAAATATAAATAAAAAAAAGGTCAAATAATAATATTAAGTGAATATCAAGAAGATGAGCTCAAGACTAAGTTTTACAAGAAAAAAGCAAATATTTCATAATTTTCATCAAAATTCAAGATTTCAAAATTATCAAGATTTTCGAAACTTTCAAGATCAACAAGAATATCACCATTTTTTTCATCAAAATTCAAACTATCATAATTATCAATATTTTCAAAATTTTCAAGATCAACAGGATTATAAGTATCATTTTCATCATAACTTTCAAATCCATCATCATAATTATCTACATTATCAAGGTTTTCAACAGGTTCATGAATTTTCAAGGAGTAATTATTTTAAAATTAAAAGGAATAACACAACAAGAAGATTAGTTAATAGATTTAAGACAGTGAGGGATAAAATTATAAAATTAAAATGTAAAATAACGTTTCTTATACGATGTAGAAATTCGGGTATTATTCCTAATTTCATTATTAACTATACGAAAGATATTTTAAATATTTTTAAAATAAGAAGTTCAATTGGAATTCAACGTACAATTGGTGCGTACATAAATGATTTAAATTGCAAAATTCTAAGATTATCTATTAAAGACAATCACCAATTATTGGATATCATTGAGACGAATTTTGCTTAAAGACCTTGGTATGAAGCCATACAAAGTCCTATTGGTTCTGGAGTTGAAGCCAAGTGACCATCCAATGCTTTTTCGCTTCGCTAAGTGGGCCTGCGATCGACTTACAGAAGATGCTGATTTTCCAAAAAAAATCATCTTTTCAGATGAAGCTGATTTCGTCAATGGCGGGTATGTAAACAGGCAAAATTGTCGCATTTGGGGCACAGAAAACCCGCACGCATACATTGACAAACCGACGCACCCCAAAACGAATCACTGTTTGGTGCGGATTTTGGTCCAGAGGTTATCGGGCCATGTTAACAAAAATCAAAGAGGAGGATATTGGCAACATTTGGTTTCAACAGGACGGCACTATGTGCCACACAGCCGAAGCTACAGTTGATGTTTTGGCCCCTATTTTTGAAGATCGCATTATCAGCCGTAGAGCTGATGTCGTTGGGCCACCTCGAAACTGCGATTTGACACCGTTGGACTATTAATTGTGGGGTGCCGTCAAAGCCAGAGACAATTGCGCTTTAAAGGACAATGTTCGTGAATCGATAATGTGCTTAAAAATTGGGCCGATCATGTAGGCTATTGCATGGCCAGCCCAGGCAGCCATTTGAATGAAATTATTTTCCCTTATTAACCGGAAGGGTTGTACTTCTAAATAGAAAAAGAAATTTGAGAAAATATTCAGCAGTTTTGTTTATAGCATTTAAAGCAAAAAAAAATTTATTTGGCTGATCCCATATTTATTAAAATAATTATGCATATGAATTTGCATATGCGAGGGCGTCTAAATTTGAACAGCGTTTAGTTTATGTTTGGTCGCTCTCAAAGGGAAGTAGCGGGGAATAATACTGTTCAAAATGAGACCGGCTTAAAAGTATGTGTCTGTCCAAGCCGAAGGAAAGCTGTAGCCTAACAAAAGAAACTAAACTTCTTTGGATGGGTTACTTTTTCAAGAGGTCTGTTGCACAGTATAGCAGAAGGCAGAAACTGACTGGTACTTTATAAACAAGAGCAACCGAATTGGTGTTCGTCAAAGTTTAACAATAGTTTCATTTGACGGTTATGGATGCCTTGCATCTACATCTAAATACGGTTAGTACAAGTATAAGGATCATGAGTAGAAAGTTATTAACCGTTCTTCAAATTTGGTGGAGTACGAAAAATTCTTTATTCTTAATAAAAAGAGAAAAAGGGCAACAAATAGAAAATCTAAAATATAATAAACTACTGCAGTATCTTGTCTGCATATTTTAGCATACATTTCCATATTTAATAATAAAAAAAATTCATAAATTGTTTGGCGAATTACTCTTGCGATATATTTTCGCGATGTTTAAAGTATAAAAGTATTTAAAAATCAGTAATTACAGTAGAGGCGTAAAATTTATGCAGATTTAAATAAATTTATTTGCAGCTATCGTAAAAACGGGCTACTGTACCAAAAAATCAAGTTGTTTAATAATTCTGGATCTCTTCAAATGTAAATAGAAACCAAAAGTAAAAATAAAATTTGTAGATAAAATAGGTAAATAAATTAATCTCAATGTTGCTACTCCCTTTTTATAATATCTTCGGGTGTTATTCTTGATTTTTGAAGAGGGTAAATCGAAAATGATATATGTGATTGAAATATCTTTTTATTGTTCCCATTACTCAAGTGGTAATTTTTTTATTGTGAGTGATTTTATTTCATTCGGGTATGATTTTACGTCGACCCTCTTCAAATTTGGTTTGTGAACAAACCGGTTTCGGCTATTTGGAATCTTCAGTGTTCATTGTACGCTTTTCTTATAACACCAATAATATGGTATCGATTTTAGTACACGCTCAGCTAGAATTTTTAATTTTTTAAGTATAGTATACTTTATAAGTGATTGGATGAACATATGTTTATTATTTAATCATTAACATAATTAACTTAGCGTAGTAGATTTTACCATTTAGTCCAGCTAACTTCACTTTCCCAGCCGTTTCTAAATTAATAATGACCTATTGTTAAAATCAGGGAAATCCCGCCATTTTTTACTTTTTCTTTTATATTTAAAACATCAAAACATGTTTTTTATTTTTTATTAGATATTACTTTCGTTACAATTTAACTTTAACTTCTAAGCAGATAAGAAAATTTTATGAAATTTTTCTCAAGAATATATTTATTTAAAATTATTACTTTTTGATTGAATAATCATTTTCAGTTATAAATGAACAGCACAACCTTCGTTAACATTATTATTATTAGCATTATTTAGGTAGCTATCAATTCTAAAAATTTATATTTACACCAAATATTTTCGAAATGTTTACTGTGTTTTGCATAAAAGTATTTTTGAGTTTTGTTGTCGTTTTGCTGTGTTGGTTCCATAAAATTCTTATTTAATCAATCGACAGCCGTTACAATCATACCGAACAAACAGCCAGCAATGATTTTTTATATTAAAAAGAATGGCAACAGTAGTTCATTTACTGGCGCAACAAAACCAAACATCTTAATAACATAGTTTTATATCTTTATGTCAGCTATGTTAGCTAAAATTTTTTAAGTCACATTAATAATTATTAGTCTTTTGCGATTAATATTTTAACCTTTTTAAAAAAGTTTCTTTTTAATTAATTTTGTATCTTTTATTAGAAGCCAAATAAACCTATTTCCTTTAGTTTGTGGCAACATGGAAAGTCACCGTTTATATGTCAACTGACAGAATGATAATATCCTTTCTCTGCTTAGTATTTTATGGCTTTTTTATGCCTTGTTTAATATCGTTTCTCGAAAATAAATGTAAAAAGTGTCAAGTACAATAATCGTTTTAAAATTGTTAAAGAAATAACTTTTCTTTTAAACCAATAAACATAAAACAGAATTTTAATAGTATTTGAAGTCAATAAGACGCTGTTTTCAAAGTACGACAAAAGGTTGGCTTATTAGTTTAAAAAGGAAGGCAATAAAAGTATAATAAAAAAGGGAACTTTTTAACTTTTGAAAACATAAATACAAATAAAATAAAATTGGGATGGTTTTCCAAATAGAGGCATATAAAATACCAAACAGCATAAAATAAATTTCTTTTTTAAAATAAATATTTTCAATAAACATTATTAAAGAATCAACCAAGAATTGTTAAACAATTTAAACCCTTTTTATTTATTTTGTTACTGTTTATTTGCTTTGAAGTCAAGACCTTTTTAGGACGTTTTGTTAAATGAAATTTTTTTTTTTAATTTGGTAATGTAGTAGGGCAAAAAGAAATGGTTTTAAATATATAAATTTTACATAAAAATCATTAATGACAATGTTAAAGCATTTCTTAGAATTTTCTATATAAGATACTTCTTTTCTTCCCAAGTATTTTTTATTTTGTATATATCGTATAAAAAATATTTTGAAATTTTAAAAAACTTGCTTGAAGTATAATTAAGGGGGTGAAAGTTATAAATACAGAATCATTTATACTTTACCTCATTTTAAATGCGTTGTTTTGTTGTTGTTGTAGTTGTTGTTAAAGATGTTGTTGTTGTAGTATCAGTTGTTGTTTTTATTGTAGTTGATGTTGTAAGAATTGTTGTTACAAGAAGTTATAGAGTAGTTGTTATTTTTTATTTATTTTTTTATTTGTATAAAATAATTTTTTTATCCGCAATATTTTGTTGTTAGTTTACACATTTATTTAGTTACATTAACATTATTGAAATGTGTTTTATAAGAAGTAGTTACAGTAGCAGTAGTAATAGCAGTATTTCATTTTAGAAGTAGTTATGGTAGTAGTAGTAATAGAAGAGGTAGAGAAGTAGTAGTAGGAGAAGCAGTATTTCAACATAAATTTTTCATTTTGTTTGTAAATATACATATTTTTTTTTGCAAAAAGCGTTACAACAAAAAAAAAAGAAGATAAAGAAAATTGTTAAATCTTTTTATTAAAACAAATATTATACGAAATAATATTAATATTGAGTTAAAATATAGAAAATATATAGAAACTGTTTATTTAAATCAATAAGAAAATTTTTAATACGCTAAACACTACAACAAAATAAAAAAAAGAAAAATATGATCTGTAGAACCGTAACAACTAAGTTCTGAGTTTTTGCAAAAGTGAAATTTCTAAGGATTTTTGAACATTTAATATTATTATTATTTAAGTTTTTTTTTTTTTTTAAAGCAACTAGTGTAAAAATCCTTAAAAACTCAAGTTATAATTTAAATACCCAGATTATTAAAATTTCTACGGTATAGTGATTAAATTTAAGTATATGGTCAGATATACATTGGTATCAACTAATTCACAAACATCGATTTTTATAAAAATTTAATATAGTCAGAGCAAAGTGTTGCTAAAATCAATATCAGAAAGATCGTATTTATTTTAATAAATTTCTTTAATTTCAACTACAATTTAATATATAGAAGTGCTTATATTGGATTTTTCAACAAGTTTGTTTTTCAATTGTGGCAACACCAACAACATGATAAATTTTACATTTAGCAGATGCATTGGCAATTATTACAATGAATTCAAATTCGTACGAAAAGCGAATTAAAATAATTAAAAGCCACTATAAAAATGGTGATATTTTCGGACAACATAATCCTCATTCTCAGACCGCTATTAAGAATTTGGTCGTTAAATTTGAGTCTCCAGGCTCAATACGAAATGTGCGAACACCAACGTCTGTTCTACCGGATCATTCAACTGAAAACATCGCAGCCGTAAGCCACAGTGTTAAAGCAGTTACAAATTTGTCAATTCCTCAAGGTGCTTAATAATTGGGGTTATCCAAAACCACCGCATGGCGAATTTTGCGTAAGGATTTGACTTTAAAGCCTTCGCACCATTCACATCGTCATAGATGACGACGTGGATATCACTAATATAACTGACATGTAGTTTCAAGAGGATGGTGCCACATGTCACACAGACAATGAAACGATCAATTTATTGCAAACCAAATTTCTCGATAGCATGATTCACGGCATTCAGCAGTTAAGTGGCCACCCAGATCATGTGATTTAACACCAGATGATTATTTTTTGTAGATCAGAGCCTATGCGAAGCTAAGCGAGTCGATTTCAGCCTTAAAATTCAAAATCCATGATGTGATTAATGAAATAGGTCCACCATTTTGCCAAAAAGTGATTAAAAACTTTGATGAAAATTTCGACATCTGTTGGCCTGGGCGTGGTGAGCATTTGCCAGGCATCATTTTGTATTCATAATTGCCGAACTTTTCTCTCCGTAATGCAATAAAAATTTAAAGCTGACTTAAATTTTTTGTTTTATTTTAGAAAACAAACTTCTTTATTTTCACACCCGAAGCATTTATAAGGGCAAAAGGCATTGATTTTATTATTTTATTACTCGAAACAAGAGGATTGAGATGAAGTTCAGAATTAGTAATTTATTACGTTACTGGTATTCTTGGTGAAAATTTTTTGATAGTGGATTATTTTTTACAAAAAATTTTAACTTAAGTCGTAATGTTATTCTATTATCGATATTCATACAGATATAAATAAGAGAATTATTTGTTTTTCTCTAGTTGATGGCCTAACTACTATATTATATATTTCTCATTCCCTCAACGGTGAATACAGCAAGATAAGCCTTTACAAGATGAATTTGATCTACCTGAGAGGCAAGTGAATATATTAAGTTTTTCACGTTTGCCAATTGAAAAATCGACATGACGATATGGTAG
Organism: Trichopoda pennipes; assembly: GCA_030448955.1. NCBI lineage: Eukaryota > Metazoa > Arthropoda > Insecta > Diptera > Tachinidae > Trichopoda > Trichopoda pennipes. Next base: position 13,044,983 of record JASKUP010000088.1, read on the forward strand.
ACATACACTAACTATCACAATAACAGCAAAAATTTCAATTGAGCATATTGTTGCGAAAATAACATTTAAATGTCCTTTACCTATCTTCAACAAATAAAACTAGTGTTGATTTTTGGCGAGTGTGAGCGGAACATAGCGGCATTGATGTTTAATTTTATCTGTCTCAAATATAAAAACTTTTAGTAGAATGAATCAAGAAGTTGTTTGAATAAATAAGAAATAACAACTCACACCGATGATTATTCACTAGAAAGAAAAACTATTATAGTGCAGCAGCATTTTATTCTTTGGCTAACACAAAAACCCTTTTTCTGTATTATAAAATACTGCTTGAGTAAAATCTTTATTTTACACCTTTCGAAATTGTTTTTCAAACAATCGTTATTAACGTTATTAAGTTTTTTTTTTATTTATTAGTGGCGGTGGCCAGCTAGATAAAAAGAATAAAATACCAACACTAAAAAAACGGGTAGGTTTAATTTGTTTATGTGCTATTTCTAAATTTTTGTTTTATTTAGTTGATACCATGTCTATAAAGGAGTAATTAGTCTAATTTTAAGAGTTGTTGTTGCAACACAATTTTCATTATTTATATAAAGTTTTTAAAATCTCATTTTATTTCAAATTTTTTTTTTTAATTTTTAACAATTTGGGTATTACAATTAAAATTTATTTTTTTAAGTATAAATTATTAAATAAATATATAGAATATAAAAAACTTTAACAAAGTGATAATGAAGAAAAATTAAAGCACTGTGCTGAGAAAGATTATTAAACAAAATGTGTGTTTTAAACTTTTAATTTAAACAAAGTAAATTAAATTTAAACTGTAAGAATAAAGAGTGCTATCTTCAGCAACGAGCTAGTGAGTAGTGAAAGATTAACTTAAAATATAAAGTTAAAAAAATCAAGCCAATAATCAAGATTAATATTAAAAAAATTAAGCTCAAGCAAATAAGTGAAAAGTTGTTTAATTTAAGCAAGTCAAGTATTTAAAAGAAAGTTGTGTGTTTTTTGTATTTTTGTTTTAATGTGTATTTTCTTAGAGTATTTAAACGCATTTTTGTTCCTGCAGTTTTTTAAAACTCTTTTTGGTTGAAAAATTGATTTCAATTGTTAAAAAAATACACAAATAGTATGTACCGGTATATTGGTACTTTCTATAAAAAATGCCTGTATTAAAAAAATTTTAAAATTTAATTCCAAAAAAGTGCAACATACTTAATTACCGATGAAATTGCCAACTTAAATATTCATTGTTATAAAGAATTTTAAATTATATTTCGTTATTAATGTTATACTTTAGTCCCCTATCAAGTTCAATGTTTATATTACCGGCCTCGAAATAGTATTTATTTGGAAATTTTCACGAATATATATATTTTTATTTTTATGTGTACAATTTGATAGACAATTGGTAGATTAAGACAAATTAAACTGGGAAATTCCTTAATGAGGAATAAAAATTTCTTTATGAGAATTCTTTGATGTTTTGCTTCTAAAGTTTACATTTGGTTGCAGCGTTAATTATATTTTAGCAATTATCTCAATAAAGGTGCTTTCATAGACATAAAAAAAATTATGTTTATTGAGAATTTTCTTTTAATAGAGAATGGTGCCCCCCGGGAGCACATTTATCGGTCTTTATGGAATACTTGGCCATCTAGAACTGTGCTGCTAGGGGTATAAGAGAGCACAGTCCCCTGAAGTCAGGAAGTCAACTGGAAGCTCCACATTATTTCCACGAGAGCCCCAGAGTTCCACCAACTATCTCTTTAGACTTTTAGCTATTCTCTGACTGATTATTGATGTTGGCCTTTCAAGAGTATCATGGTGGTTGTGGTTTTGCGGCCCCAGCATGAATTGATTATGTGGGCCAGGATCACCTCGCCTTGAATAACACCAACGGGTGAATGCTCCGGATCCAGTGAGCATGCTAGTCATGTGTTCTGGACCAGGAGTTGGATAGTCTCCAGCTCTTCAGCAAGGAGTAGTGGTTTGCAACCCTGCTTTGGAACCGCTGAAATTGCAACTGAGAAAGACCCGCTGCTAGAATTAGTCCTCAGCTTCCTAGGGCGTTAATGACGTTGCTTTTCATTCCCACTGATTTGGTCACCATCTGATTAAGGCTTACGGCCAGGTGTAGATATAAATCTTATCACTAGCTAGCTGCATTTCCAAATATTTCAAACCAGTAAATTTGCTGCACGCAGAAAATCAAGGATTGCATGCATTTTCAAAACAAAGTTTAATTCAATTTATATCTTAGTTAATACTATTTTAATTTTTTTTCCCTTTAATAGCAACTTGGTGTTAAAAAACTTGAAGTTTTCAGTTTGCAAATTCAAATTAGGCTAATGCCTTAGGCGATAACTGAAGGCTTTTTAAGGATATTCAAATAAAACAAAAAAGAAAATCGCAAACTCTATAAAAATTTACTCGTCTGAAACGTGCCGTTCTAGAAAAGTCTGGATAACTTAAAGAAAAATATTATGCAACTTTAAAATATTTTTGAAGTCGAACTCCCTCCCTACGTTAAATAGCAATTTTGTATTGAAGTCAAATTGATTTGAAACTGTATTAAAATTTAAATATAACAACAAACTCCTAATCGAGAGTAAACGCGCTTTTTAATATAATTCATTATAGCTTTTAAACATATACTTATAATATGTTATTCTTGTGAACTATCCCTAATTATTGAGAGTAAGAATTAAAGTATAAATTCGATTATATTATAAAAGTAATATTAAGAAGACAAAAGGAAACTAAAAAGTTTAATTAATTTATTTAATAATATTCATATTATTATTATTATCCGTTTTGGTTGAAAGAAAAACAACAAAAATTCTTAAACTGTTGTAAATTCTTAGTATATTTTAGCATATGATACTGAAGTACAAGTAGTGGATATCGCAGTAGTATTCTCAACGAGACTTGTTACGATTAACACTAGTGTAACAGTAATGTTGCTAATAAAAACCCTTAGAGAGATAGTGTGATATGCGAAAAAATATTATTAATAATAAGGACATAGATTGAGATTGGTTTCAACTTGAAACTTAAAAATCATTTAAACTACCTTAATTACTATTTGTATAAAACAGCGTTGATTTTTGGTTTGTTCGTTTATCAAACATTTTGTTTAATAATACATGCAAAATTTCTTATTTAGTTAATTAAAATTATTATCAAAATGCTTAAGCCTCAAAATTAATCTTGAAATGGTTTCTTAAAGCTAAAATTGTTCATATTACCAAGTGATAATTAGCTATTATTATAAAAGGGACTTCTGGTGCAATAAGCATCATTGCGAAAAACAAATTAAATAAATAAATAAATATAACATTTTATTATCAATTAATTTTTAAACTCAAAACTAAAATGTTGAATGGAAAAATTATAAAAATTTAAATAATTTTTAAGTTAATTTTAATGTACTTAATATGAATAATTAACTAAAAACAAACAAAACATAAAACTTGCTATATGCTAAGCTAAGTTAAAATATTCGGTAAAAAAATATTTTATTTATATATTATTATGTAAGTTCTTTTACAAAATATTAAAAATTTATATAAAAAAAATACTTTATCGAAACTAAGTTTGTGGCAGATGCAATTCTTGTTGAAAGTCAAAAATTAACGAATAAACAAAATAATTAAAAGGGCAAAAAGTATTGGAAAGAAAATTATTTACCGCCTGCAGCATCTGTAGATCATTAGAGCGTAACATCAAGAAAAAGTAGAAAGAATAATAGAAAATACAATTTTTTTATTTAGAAACACTTTAATTAATGTATATGTAATTATTTTATAATTAGTTCATTAATTAAATCGTTATTTTATTCAGGTGAAGAGATAAATAAATGTTCGTGTATGTGGAAATTATACAAATGTTCTGTTTTATTTTGTTTGTTTTTTTTTTTTTTCTTTAAATTTATTTTTCGATGAACATACGCTTGACTGAATTGTTTATTTAAGTGTGGCAGGTAAAATGGCTAAGAGAGAAATGCGTTAAACTAATGAAAAATGACTTCTTGTGTTTAAACATGCGTCGAAATGTTTAAAATGTTGTGCTTACATATTTATTTTTGATTAAATATTATTTAAAGTGCTTGGTAACTTTATTTACAGTTAGTTGATACCTAAATGTAATATAAGGACTTTGTCAAGAGTAACAAATGTATGTGTAGTTTAAAAATGTTTTATTTAAGTTAATGGCAGTGAAACACCCCTTAGTTGTGTTATCTTGTCGAATTATTTATTCATATATAATAAGAATTCTTCACCCTAACTCTTTTCTTTCTTTTATATATACATATCGATATTCTACACACGCTTAGAATTGGCAAAAATTCTTAATCTATTATTAAATAGAAATATACATTTATAACTTACATATAGCTGAGTGTACGAGGAAGAATGTTAAAATTATAATAATCATTAATAAGCTTTTGTGGATTCAGCTTAGAGTTTGGGCGTTATAGACATATTTTTAAATTAAAATTTCTGATTAATAACCGTTTTATATAAAATTTTGAAATGTAAAATCGCCATTTTAATTATTCGCACATATTATTTATTTTTTTTTTTTTGAAGACAAATTTATTTAACAGCTAAAAGTATGGTTGTTGCATAGTCATCACAACCATATTATTTTACATGTGATAATATGTAGTTCCAGTGAATAAACTATAACAATATTGATGTAAGGCGGAAATGAGATAGGTGATTATTGTGCGAAAAAATATCAAATGTTAATGTTCTGGAGGACATTAAAACCGCTTGGACATAATATCTCACGACTATGGAAACTAAGAAAAATACGTTAAAGATGGTTTTCAGTATCAAATAGAAAAAATCTTGCGGCCCTTATTTAAAAAGAATAAAATGGAAGCTCAACTGCTCCACGAAAAAAACTCGATTACCCTTATAGTGGGCATTCTAACGGAGCACTGTATGATTTTACGTAGATCAGAATGTATGGTACTCTACCATGATGAGACCTTCATTAGCTATTGGGATGAGTTGGAGGAAGCTCACCTTCTGTACGGTTGTCAAGCAACGGAAACTCAGGTTAAAAAGTTTGGCTTAAAGTATCTTGGGGGACCCGAACTATCTTAGTAAGAACACTGACTGACTTGATAAGCTGGAATTGTGAGGCTCTCTAGTTAACTGCGTGGGTAATTAGTCATCGAGGAGTCACAACGATCCATTTGGCCTTCGAGTGAACACACTTTTGTGCGAGTTGATCGCTTCATCTAACATAACCTTAAACTTTGAATTTTGCTATAGCAGGAATACAGTTATTAACACATTAAATGGTTCGCACGTACACAAAGTGTTATCTGAATAGTTAAAATTCTGACAATAACTGCATTTGTAAAACTATATCAAAATGCTCATAATACAGTATTCTTAGGTTGTTCTTTCGGAAACAAAGGATTAAATAATAATACAAAAAATATTTTAAAATAATTTTTTGCATTATATTTAAAATATTATTATGATTTTTTAATGGTTTTATTACACTAGATAGCAACAGTAAAAAATTTGCTAGAATCATATAATTTTACAATAGTATGTTTCATGTAGATTATGGTTACACCAAAATTTTTTTTTACCTAAATTAATTATGGTTGCAATCAAGGTTGACAATGCTGCGTTGCGAATGTAGATATATAAGTATGACATGTGTTTTATAAAAAGTAGCAAATTGAAATATTGTTTTTGTGTATATCTGCAATTTCTTTATTTATTTAATTTTAAAAAAATATTTAGGAGTCTACCATGCACATTTACATTTACTTTAATTTAAAAAAAACCACTTACTAATTTGTTATAACATTTCGCAAACAAGTCTTAATATTCTGTCCTTCAGTAAATTAAACATACATATGGAGAAAACTTTATCTACCGGAAACATTTCAATTTCAAATTTAATTAAGACAAAAGTTCTTTCTCCTCTTAACAAAAATTTTATTTCTTCATAATAAAACAAAAATGTATGTCATTTCTTGATTATTCATAACGTACAATATGTAAATGAAGGAAAAACTAAGAAAAAAATGAAATAAAATGTTAAAGAAGACTTAAAACGAAATGATATCAACCCAGTAAATAAATGAGGATGTCAAATACTTGACATCCTTCTGACTACTCAAACGAAAGGGAAACAGCGCTTACACATTGAAATGCTGAGTGAGACGTAGACATGGTATAAGCAGTCTTATATTCATACACCAAACACAGACAGTTATATAGTGGATAAATGTTATAAATTCAGGTACATAAGTATGGAAAAGACTTCCAGGATAGTCTGTAAAGGATACTTCTATACAACTTCTGAATATTTAAACGTTGACTAATATGTAAATGCCAAAGTGGTTAAATGAAGTAAAAATTAAAAACCCAAGTGCAAGGTAATTTAAAACGAGGGCGATGTTTAATATTGTTTTCTTATTTTAAATATTGATATATAGACACTAATATATAGAATGCTGTTAATAAATTAACGACTCCAATACAGGAGTACAAATGACTATGACTATATGGCTTTGATTTATACTAAAAAAATGCCACACTAGCAATGGTTAAGTTCAATCGATAATGATTATATAATTAGTTTGTTATCACTAACGACTTGGATGCATCGAAAATTTCATTTTCACTAATAAAGCCACATTTCGATTATTTACAAAATATAATTTTGTTGGTGAAACAATTTTTCTTGTTTGCTGATATTTTAATAAAGTTGTTTTTCTGGTAAGGGTAGTCAAAGTCTAAAAAGGTGCCCTTATTTTTTCCGATACAATGTAAATTCGTATATTGCAGTTCTCTATATCCAGAACCTTACTAAATAAATCCTGAGAATTCTGGAAATTCTCGCAGAAGGTTAATGTATTTAAATTTAAAAAGTATTTAGAAGGGGATAAGTTAATAGTTCATATAATTTTTTATTTGTTATAGGCAAACATGTGCGTACACTGTACGTAAAGTTATATCTGCTATAGCAACATGTAGAAAGCAAATGTTTTATTTAAGGAGTATGCCAATATTGAAATGATTTTCACATGTATGGTTTTAGTTGTTTATGTGCACTATAACAGGTAGAAACAAATTTAAAATAAAACTTAAGCTCTTCTTCTTCTTCTTCTTATTCTTGAATATACGTTGGTTTTAGCTGTTCAACCGCATTAGGAAGATGCTTAGAATATTTTCGAAATATATGAAGGGCATTTCCACAAACGCAGTGATTTTGATGATTAAACCGGATCATCGATGTCGCCTCAGGTAAGCACCATAGGACTATAAAGCATTTGGACTGCTGCAAGAATAAAATATAACCAAACTAAAGTGTGTATCATCTAAAATCAATATATAATTTATAATTGTAATAGGCAAACACTTTAATTTTTTCATACCAAATAAGCAAGGGTGAACTTTAAAAAACCTTTTGTACACATTTAATTGCGAAAAAGTTATTAAGTATTCAAATGCGTACAACTGAGAAAGTAAAAATTGAAGGCAATATGGACTAAAGAAGGAGAATATCTAAACTCATGCGTAAAACTGTTTTTTATACTCTCTTATTTGGTAGCGTAGTATATATCGATGTTTGTACGAAATCAAGCGAAAGAAAGTTATCATTTTTTCAAAGCACTATGCCATTATCCTCGTGTTTTTTTTGTTGTATTTTTTGAACATTGATTATTCCGGCAGTTGTAATATACGAATTGATACCTGACACTGTGTTTTTGTGAAAGTTTCTACCTAAGTGGGAAGTGCACATGTTTGTGGATAAGATGTATGAGGGTGCGTATTATTATTTCTTCTTACTTTTTCGTAGTTTTCAATAAATTATGCCAAAATACTTCAAACAGTTTCATATTTTTTTTTATATTACATATATTGAATTTTGCGTTGATATTCTTACTTTATGGTCATGTGTGTGCAAATGCGAATATACTAAAAATGTTTTCTTTTCATTATTATTATTTTTTAAAATTTATTTGATACATTTCATATATTTTCCACTTTGAAACGAAAAAAAAAATTAAATTAATATATATTTTTTTCCAGATATCCTGATTGTTTATTTCTTTTTATTGATTTAATTAAAAATATTTTCATATGGAATGGTGTATGTAACAGTGAGTTTCATGCTCGACTCTTATGTTCTTCTCTTTGCCATTCATTTAACATACCATGTATTGAAATTATAATAGTTATAGCTTAAATTACATTTATTTTTTCATATGATTGGAAAGAGGAAAATATGCTGGGTGCCATTTTTTTATTTACATCTGAATTTTGAGTATGCTTTAAATAATTTGTTTTTTTTTTAAGAATCCCTTTCAGTATTATTTAAATTAATGGAATATAAATATACAAAAATTCATGTATCATTTTAAGAACGAAAATATTTTAATATAAATGTAAAAATAGTTTATTTTACTCGGCTTTACTAAAGTATAAGATAGTAAGAAGATAAAAATATATAAAAATGTTAGCCGATGGACTATGCCTTCACGAATAATATTTAATGCAGACTTCTAATTAAAATTGGATTTTTATATGTGGTATGGGTACAGTAAATCTGACAATATTCACAGACCAAATTATGTCTGTGAAAGATGAAAGCTAAAAATTACTTAAAATATCTAAAGGTCTGTTTACAACAAAAAAAAACAATAATCGGGAATTATGTATATCGATGAAAAAAAAACTCAGAAACCTCTCAATGTTCAGAATATATAGGGAATTTTTTTAATAACAAGCAGCTATCAAAACATCAGCTGACGAGTAAACTACAAAGTAATGGGCCATCTTTTCTTCATTCTTTTCTTCTTGATGCTACAAATTGTTGTAGTAGAAATTTTAGATATACAGGAAATTTCTGATTAGATATACGATTTGATTTAATAATATATATTAAAATTTAGGGGAAATTCGTTATTTGGAAATTGGCTGGCTACGTAGCAGGAAAAATTAACGGTTTCTGCTTTAAATCTAAATCGCAGTAATAGAACGTGGAGATGAAACTTTTTAATATTTTTGTCAAAAAACCAATAGAGGAAATGAAAAGTTGATAAATACTGATTGAGTCAGCAGCTAAAAACATGAGTTTCATCGTAATAATCCCTATGAAAAAAAAGACAAAACCAATAATTCAATTTACAAAGGAAAAAGGAAAAAGTAGTAAATTTTGACAGTTTGTGAAAAACTTGTTTCGTACTGAAATATTTCAAACCGGAAAAAGATATTCCTAAAGGAAAAAATTTTCATAAATATGTATATCATGTTCTTATATACTTTGCGGATTTTAAAGTGATATGTTAAGTATTTAAATTTAAATAATAAACAGACTTTGCCTGCCTAAAAACACATCTTCAAAAATATCTTTCGCACAATGACTTCATACATTGTTGTGGTGAAAATAAAGGGGGCATTTGAGTTTATCCTTTTTATATGGAAGACTCGAGAAGAATTGCAAACTAAAAAAACCGGAAAGTAACTCGATTATTGTTTTTTTTTTTATTTAATAATAAATTAAAGCTATTCAATACAAAATTATTTAAAGTATTATAAATTCATCTAAGAAAGTCCAATCCAACAAATATTTTATTTGCAATTTTTTTGCATGAAAACTTATATTAAGACACAATCAAATTAAGTTATTTATAACAAATTAAACTTAAACTTTTTCTTAGTTAAAAAAAATTGTTTTTCTTAAATATACGAAGGCTTTCATATTCTTTTTAAAATTTAGCTGCCAATATTAAAAAAAAGTTTTTCAATATAGTTTTAATTCTTTTCTCCTTAATACTGAAAGATTTCTTAACTGAACTCCCAATTTATATTTTGTAAATTTTATATGACTATTTCGGTTATGAATTCTCCATTTATGATAACATACTAATGAGTATATTCGATATAATGATATATAAATAAAAGAATTCTATATTAAAAAATATATTTATTAAATTATTTGCAAATTAGCATTTAGAAAAAAAATTAAAATATTAGATAAAATATTTAAAGATTCAAATCGATATAAAATGTGGCGGCATCTTACCTAAAACGAGAAAGAAAAACAATATAATTAATTCAAACTATAGAAAATAGTTAGTTAAATAAAAATTTTAAAAGACACAATACATACATTACATACAATACAATACAGTACATATTTTAATAACAAGAGTTACTTTTAAAAAGTTCCAAGTGAAGTTGTTATTTTATTTATCATTAATTTTTTATTAATGTTTTGATATAATATTTTCAAGTAAATTAAAACCTAATTAAAGTAAAATTATTCCAGTGATAAAATATGAAACATTTTTCTTAAGAAAATCTCAAAAGAATAATGAATAAATAAAGTATCCATATTTTTCTTAGTGCTACTGCTTTTGTAAAAGTAACTGCATACATTTTTTAAAATATTTTTTTAGAATTCAGCATAAATCTGGTTTCGAATTCGATCCAATAAAAATTTAATTAAACTCATTACATTTAAAAAACGTTTAATTTTATGCGGATAAGTATTATTATTTCTACCTCCGTCACAAAAATCAGAATGATGCTGGAACTGTTCCTACCGTGATAAAAAAAAACAAAAAAAATGTGATAAACTAAATCAAAATGATTTATTAGTGCACCGACGCGTCGGTTAGCAGAAAGGAAATGCAAATAAATTTATATGCAGAAAAGTAAAGACTACAATATGTGAACAATACTATTTCTTTCTTAATTAATTTAGAAAGTGCAATATTTGGCTATGATTCAGGCAATATTTAATTTCAAAAATAAAAAATATTAAATAAAAGATATTCAAAAATTTTAATTTATCCATGTTCTTCGCAGGATATTGAAGATATATATTCCTAAGAATTCCTGAAGGGTAATATCAGTTCTCTAATCTATACCTTGAGTATTATTTTGTTATTAATAACCAAGAGGAGGCCATGAGTTTTTGCCCTGCAAATAATATGATACCGTGGAGATGGCTCAGTCGTCAGAAAATTTTATATTACTGAAGTTTCTTATATGTTAAATTGTTTGAGCCACTTCTAATCATTTTTACAAAAGATAAATAAATAAATTTATATTGAATCATTTATATTCGAATGCTGGTTAAACTTATCTACAACTGAAGCAGCCGCTTTGACACGGCCATTAATAATCGTATTAGCATTTACCTCTCACTGAAGTCATACGTTCTTTAAATAATTGTAAATGATAATATTAAATGCTGAGTAAAATTTCAATTAAAACTAATAAAATTACTAAAATTAATGCTTAGATATATTAAGCATAGATATTTAACCATTTAGATGGGCACCGCACAAGGTAGATTTCGCAGAAAGAAGTCGAATTGTCATCATACTCTTTATGCAATACCCAATGATATTTTAAAATTTTAGACTAAATGGCACAATCAAAAAAAAAAAAAAGAATTACTCCGATCTGGCTGCTAGTTTTATTTTTATAGCCGTCTCAAACTTAGTACTTGTATGTTTTCTTGAACCGACTTAATTTAAACCTAAGAATTTCAAAACGAATATTATTTTATTATGTGAGCTAACGTTTTTCTTTTTATTTTTTATTTAAAATAGGATATTTCAGTATACTAAAATTGAAAAAAAAAAACTCTACAGAGATTTAAGTTTTTTTGTTTGTTATTTTTATGATAATATAAAAAAGATCCCTTTTTTTCTCCGAACATTTGGACCTGCAATTTTAGCCATACTTTCCCATAGTTGGAAATCACTACTAATACCTTGTCTCATATAAATTTGTTGCATTACACAGTATAACATTTTTCAGTTGATTGATTCGCGACTCAATTCTGATTAGGCCCTTTTGTTTAACATAACTCAAGAACCACTAGTCGGGTTTTACTTAAACAAATTTAGATAATCAAGAATTACAAGTACTTTCATCTGTTAATATAACTTTTCGCTACATAAGCAACAGTTTCGAAGTTATAAATATATGTATGAAGAAAAAAGTTAATTTTTTTTTTTCAATTCATAAAAAATCCAAAGCGGTAAAAAAGTGTCACGTAAAGTCGTATAATCTATAAACAAAATGAGACATAACTCATGAAAATCGATGAACGCGTTTCGCTTTTATGCGCAATTAAGTAAAGGTATGAATTTAAAAAATTGCTCGAGATATGCACAAAAAAACATTGATTATTTTTTTATGATTCTCGTACCATCCAAAGAACTCATGAAAGAAAAAACTAACAGTTATCCACAAGGAATTTCTATTACTGAAAGTTCAGGCAGTGTACCTCTGCAAAATCTGTTGGATCATACTGCTAAAAGAATCCTAGAGACCAAGTCAGCAAAGGAAATAAATAAAATTAAAAGCGGAAATCTATCTAGTCAAAGCGAATACCAACAGAGGTTTTCAGATGATCAAATTTCTGACTCTCATTTATATATGACATCAGTTGCACCACTTAAATTATCATTAAGTGATGCTATAGATAAATTAGTATGGAACAACAATAAACCTTCTTCCACATAGTATTGCAGAACACTACAGTTTGCATACGTTAAAGAGACACCTCAAGTTATACGAGAAGAAAAGAGAAGAGTCGATGAGAAGATATATCAACTAATAGAATTTGAGTTAACAGTAAATAATCGTAACTTTAAAGTAAAACATGAATTATATTTTACAATGATTGACGGCAAGACAGCAGAATCAGTAACAGAAACACCAGCAGCATCTTCTTGTTTTATTTGTGGAGCCACAACATTCAAGATGAATAAAATCGAAGAAGTTCAAGCTATGCCCGTAAATGAACAAGCACTGCAATTTGGTATGTCACCACTTCATGTGAGTATTAAGCGGATGGAGTTTCTTTTGCTTATAATATTGCACTTAAACGTGGAAGAGTCGACTTAAATACTCGTCCGATAAAAGAAGCCCGAAAATGTTTGATAAAGCGTGAACTTAAAGAGAAAATTGGAATACAGGTTGATACTGTTAAGCAAGGCTCTGCTATGACAAATTCAGGAAATACGTCACGAAGATTCTTTGCTAATCCTGTTTTAATTTCCGAAATAACGGATCTAGTTGAAAACATTATCGAGAGGTTTTCAATAATTTTCGAAGCTAATATAATCACCTTGGTAGTAGATCCAAAAGAATTTGGTGATTTTTGTTTGGAGACGTCACCTACACTTCACAACATTCTGATTCATGGAAAAGATATAATTGAAAAGTGTATTTTTCATGTAGGCCTACTATCCGAAGAAGCTCAGGAAAGTCGTAACAAAGACTATAAAAAATATCACCTTAGATCATCATATCACCTCCAGAAAATGCAGTCGAATTGCCCCGAACGAAGATATTATGCACAGAACGATGGTAACATCAGATCCAAAGATTTCACATTTGATGCCTTCATTTAGCCAGAAAAAGCATAGTGTTTTAAGCGATGAAGGTAAGGCTCTTTCAGAATAATAAATGAAAAATAGATTTAAAATAAATAATAAATTAAAAATTAAAAAAAATCATTTAAAATTTTTTTGTTAGTTATGGCTTTTTACATTGCAGGTAACGATCGACATTTCTCTAAATTTCTTTATTTTGATTAATTTTTTCGCATTATTATATAAATAAAACTAAATTTGTGATGAAATTTTTTGACAAATATATTTTTTTCCTCACCTCCATACAAAAATCCCCAGTGTGCGCCGTGCCAACAGAGCGAGTGTAACAATATTGTATGCAAAAAATGATTGTCAAGCAGGAATTACAGTTTGTACTACATTACTAGCGGTGATAAAATTTCAACTTGATCGAATTTTTGGGTCAAACAGAACAAACAAACAAAATATTATAATGGTGTGAATACGTTATTTTCCTTAAGAAGTTTATAAAAAAACATATTTTTTTTCCGCTGCAGTAAAATATGTGCTTCTCTATTTCTTACATTCTTAAGAGTGATTTTTAAAAAGAAGTTCACATCCACTCGTATTTATTTTTTATGTCTTATCTTTAGTTTAGTTGTATGTATTTTAGTTATGACAGTCTTTTCTGAATTATAACAGTTAACAATTGTATGTTGCTTACGTACTTCGCTATTGCTAATCAATTTTATGGTTTGTCTAGGACTGTAATGTTGTCTAGTTATAATTAGCCTCGTATCGTATATTTTATGGTTTTGTCTACTTTTGTTTGTCCTTGTGTCGACCCCTTGCAATCGCCATGATTTGTGTTCGTTATCAGAATGATGTCAGGATATCCTAACGTCGTGGAATATTTCTTTAAGTACGGTTATGTTTTTATAGGAGATATTGTGCGTTAACTGACGCACATATATTTATTCTGCTTATTCATATACCTTTTCGATGCCCTTGTCATTTTGGATTTGGATTTGGATTCTCCGCAAATTCTCTTATCTTTTAAAGTAATTTTGAAGCTGCCTACAAGAACGAAACATTCTTTTTATTCTTATTTACCTTTTCATTTTTGTTTATTTGTTGTACTTGTCAAGAAGAAATTTTTTGTTTAGTTTCTCCTATAGATAATTTTTTTATTGTTATAAAGGAAAGGGAAGTTAATCAAAAATAATCGTCGTTGTTAGTTCATAATTTCTGAGCATTTACTTCGTTTTATTTTATGTATTGTGTTGATGGTTAAAATAAAAGTTAATTAAAACTTTTATTTTATTGTGGCTATTTTTGATCTGCCAATCCTTTTTTGTGTGTATGTTTTGCCAATGATTAATTTCTATTTGTTATTGTATTTTCATTAATTAAGAAATATTGTATTACAAACAATGAGATGAGCAAACCTTAACAAAACTGTCCAGCTGAACGTATATTTTATAAAAAAAATGTATATTTATAATTAAAGTTTTAATTGTGGGTAAGTTGTACGCAAAATATTACGTTGTCAATAATTTATTTTACTTGTAAAAGTTATTTTCTTGCCGTTAATTTATTAGAATAAAATTTATCTGAATAACATTGGTTATTGGCTGGTGCAAACAGCTAATGGCCTACCGTTATAGCCCCAAGTTTCCGGTTAAAGCTTACTCTTGCCAGGTAGCTAAACTAAATGGGAACACTATGTACCTGTTGACTTTAGTTTTAATATAGAAATTTTTGGCTTTACAACCTTTTGGTGGGCTTATTTCTTTTCTCCACTGTAGGAAATTGCATAATTTTTAATTTTGATGAGATCAAATCTTATTGTGAAGTTAACCTCATATTCAAGTGAACAATTAAGCAATTAAGTATTTAAATAAGACAACAATTAAAATGACTTGTTTGTTAGAATTAATACACAGAAATTTTGATGATTTCTAATGGTTTTTAAATATGAATTCAACTACAAATATTTCTATATTATTAAGTTCAAAATCCAGAAAGAAAAATCCATGAAATTTATTAAAAATATATTACTCTTTCTGACTATCAAAATGCATGTCCCCGCAGAGTTAATGAATTCCTATATAAGTAAAATTAAAAAGGTATATTTTGTAGATTTTTACATAAAGGAACTTTGACAAAGCTATTATATAAATTTCATATTTTTAGTTTAAAAAATTTAATAAGAGATATCGATCTAAAAATTCAAAAGAACGACTTGAGGTATTGAACTGAATTTAGAATAAAGAAATATTAAAGTTGCATTAAAGATCCGGGGATAACTAGCAATCGCATGCAAAGTCTTTTCCTTGCTTTTAATATTTTGTAAATGTTATACACGGATTTTAAAAATTATTTGCAAAAATCACGAAGACATAATTATGTTAAAATAAAGAGACCGATCTTACCAAAAAAAATTCGTTTTAACTTCAATGAACAATGTACGTTGTGTATGTATTGGATTCATAAATTTCGTATATCTCGAGCTATATATCATTTTTTATTGTAGTATTTTCTTTATTTCACGAATTATTTATACCTCAGCATCAAGAAAAGGCTTTATAGAGGCGAAACTGTCAACAAAATACTTATAAACAATTAACTAAATAAAAACCCAAAAATAATAATAATATAAGTTTGCAAAAGGGATTTATGTATTATCTAATAAATATTCTAGTGCTATTTCTACTCTGGTTGGTTTGAAGTCTGAAGTTTGAAGCGAGCGCTTTCGATGCGAATGCATCATTCTCAAGCCGCGTTGCGGTTTGTACTGGTGAGTTCGTATCTATTCAGGTAAGCAGAATGGCATTTTTTATGCAAAGTAAATTTATCGATACCTCTGTCTTTTATTATTATTTAGGTACGTGTGTCCGTCTGAGGGTGTTTTTCGTTTGCTCGTTTGCATGAGTAGTTTTAATGATGTGAAAATTGTGTCTGAGGTCGTGTTTACCTGTTCGTTTATAATGTCACTACTGAAAGTTTTTGCTTTGTAGATTTCCACGTTTTCAAGTCTACTTCCCTTGGTGTGTGTCCGTGAGTGTCAAGGTGTAATGCAAAGTTAGGTTCTTCTCTTTTCCATTTGTATGAGCGTATGTGTTCTGTAAAGCGTGTTTTTTAAGTGTTCGTCCAGTTTGCCCTATAAAAGTTTGTTTGCAGGTGGAACTAAATTTGTCAGCGGTGTCCGTTGTTCTGAGATTATGTCTTGTGTTGCCAGTTTTCATTGCTGTGAGTATTCCTTCTTTGTGAAAAAGGTTAGTCTATATATTTCTGGTCCTGTGTAAGTAAAGGTGTGCTGTCGTGCTGTATCGGCTGTCTCTTTGTTTTCTTTATTTCTGTTTTCAGCGTTGTATCGTCTAAGAAGTTTATCAATGGTAGTGGCCTTTTAGCCGTTATTTACAACTAGCCATAAATTGTGTTGAGCTCTTTGTTGTACTTATCTGGAGTAAGTGGGATTATCTTAAGTCTGTGTATTATATGTCTAAACGCTGCTAGTTTATGTTGGGTAGGGTGGTTTGAGGTATTGTGGATGGTAGTGTCCGTCGTTTTGGTTTTCTACAGATGTCAAATGTTAAACAGTCAGTTCCTGGTAATGTGTCAAGATAATGTAAACCTCTGTCTTATTCTTTTTCCATTGTGTATGTAATCTTATTATGAATAGTGTTTAAGTTTTCTAGAATTTGTTCGCCGTTGTCTTGTTCGAGAATGCATAGAATGTCATCTTCGTATCTATAGTAATGAGTTATTTTGTGTTTTTCCATTAGTGTTTTTACGTCTAGTGATTTGAGATGTTGCATGAAAATTTCCATGAAGATTGCGGAAGTTGGATTTCCCATACCAAGTCCGTCAGGTAATTTGTAAAAGTGGTTATTGAATCTAAAGTAGTTCTGTTTTATTATTGTCTTTGCAATATCTATAATATCATGGATGTATTGGCTTTCGTATAAATTGTCTAGTGTGTTGCATAGAATATCTAAGGTTTAATGGATTGGTATTGAAGTATATAGATTCTTGATATATAGGAAACGAATCGCGTATTTTCGGTTATTATGATGCCCTTAAATTTTTTGATGAGGTCTTGTGTATTACGTATAGTATGTGTGTTTTGTAAATTTATCCTTTCCTTAAGTACGCCGGTGAGGTGCCCCTGTAGGCTAGTAGGTAGTGTATTAGCTTGTAAATATGGGGGTTGTGGATTCGATTCCCAACGAAGACCTTGGCTTTTTTCACTGCAAAAATAAAAATTGACTGTCGTTGGGGCTGCTCAGCGATGAAGGCATAGACACTGATTGCTGTGCTGTCTTATATACGGCAGTTAATTTTCGACTATCCTTCTACTTTCCCCACCCGTTTCATCTATTCTCTATCCCTTTCCTAAAGAATGTAGCACGGTACTTGGCTAAATAGGCATTGTTGCCTGAAGTGCTACTTCTCTTTAAAAAAAAAGTACGCCGGTGAGGTGTTTAGCTAAGTGGTATGCCGGTGTAGCTCTGTAGTTTATAATGCTATTTTTATTGTTTTTTTAAAGGTGGAAAGCACTGAGATGTGTTTTATGGGATTAGTTAGGTGACTGTACTCATTTGGGTCAGCAAATTGATTTCAGCATCTGACAATATTTAAGTTTATCGATTGTTTAGTTCTCGTATGCATACCAACAAAAACAATATCAATTTAGCTGAATCCAAGACTATTTAAAATTTTCTATGCATAAAGCAATAGCTGTTGCTGTCGAAGACCTTTTATTGGCAGTACTTTTAGCATATCTCTGAAATAATTCGATTGTACTGTAACGTAATGGATGGTTAAAAACAATTTTTATTGGTTTGTTTTGGGGTGACGAATTCGATTTGTAGTTATACACTGCTGAAATGTAGGTTAAATGCGAATGAATCAACATTATTAATTTTGAGTCCAGTTATTTCTTAATTTACATAAAATGTCAATTCCAGACGAAACTTTTGATTTTAAGTGATCAATGTGATCATTACATGAAATATTGCGAGTTAATAATATTTCGTGATATTTAACATTTTCCGGTTCAGTAAGTACTTCACCATCAATATAAATACTCATTAACTGTTTGTTTCTTGTTTGGTATAGCCTCAAACGTACTAGTTTACTTTTCTTTGAATTCAACATTAACATATTAATTCCCAGATATTCAGCAAAATTGAAGCATCATACTTAACTTGATTTCTGAGCACTTCTTCATAACCGTATAGCAGACAGATGCCGTCAGTGTATATAAAAGATATTCCATTAAATGGGGTATTTTGAATATCATAAATGAAAATTTTAAATAGTAGTGGACCAAGAACACTGGCTGAAAGGACGCTGCAAACTATACCGATTTCAGAACTTCTAGATAATCATCGAATATTTCCAGGGATTTACCAGAACATCCATAATACTTCAATCTTTCAATTAGTAGTATATGATCTACAAAATCAAAAGCATATGTAATCAAAAACATTAATATTTTTAGAAGAACCGCAACCCTTTTTGAAACCATATTGATGATAAAATAATTATTTATTCAAGATAATTTGTGAATTGTTTGGAAGTTACTTTTTTGAAAATTTTGTCAATTCTAGAAGAACTAATATGGGACGAAAATATTCAATTTTATTCGATTCTGCGGACTTAAGCATTGAGATCCTCTATCATTTTATTAAATATTATTGTAATACTCTAGAAATATTGGACTTGTGGACTATTTTGTTAATATCCAAACTGCTCATCACATATTCTATTTTTTGTTTAAAAATTACGCACAAAAAATTGGCAATAAACCATATTTAACAATTTACCTGTCTAGTGAATCACATATGTATAATAAGAGCGTAATAAACTAATTTTGTAAGTCACATGTGACTCATTTTTCGATACAACTTTGTATTATAAACACGAAGTAATATTATTTTTTTTACAGTGAAAAACGTAATCTGATCTAACCTAAATACAGAAAACCAATAAGCTTATAGCTTTCACAAAATGCGATGTAGGAGAATAATAAAGTTGCTAATTTATTATGTTTTTTTTGTGATGGAGATATTTTTATTTGCTGTGGAGAAAAAGAACTCTTGACAAAAGCTTGATGATACATTCCTGCAGCTGAAATTAATTGTAACTAATTTTAAATGTTTTAAATTTTACCACTAGTTAAATTAAAAATAAAATGCAATTTATATTAACATTTATAATTATTTATTAATTGATGATAAACAAATATAATAAAAATATGCTAAAAAGCACATTTCTCTTTTAAGTGGTTAATTTAAAAATAACACAACGTTAGTAATGAAAGCATATTAAATAAAATGTAAGATAAATTTAAAAATGCAGATAATTTTTTTTATTACGGTAAAGATATCTATACAGGCTAATATTTCTGGTAGAATAGCTTTTGCATAAAAATTTAACTTACGTTTGGACCACAAATATTTGAGTGTTTTACTTTTTTTTGTTTTTGATTCCGTGATTAAGGAAAGCTATCAGTCAGTCATGAAATAGAATTGGGGATCAAGGTTTTTTTTCCTTGGGAATATGCAAATCACTATAGAAAGCAATTGTGAGATATACTTTATTTTATTTTGGTTGTTTTTTCATCCAAAATACATTATCATATACACTTTTTATTTATATTTTCCTTATAGTAATAGATCTTTGTGCATCCAGAGACATCATAATTTTGGAAACATAAAATTTATATTTTTTCTATAGTAACTTATATTTTCAGCTTTTCAAGCGAGATTCTATAAAAAAAAGTTTCTGAAAGATTAAATTTTACTGAATTAATATTCAATCTCTAAAATACGAAATTCTTATTTTTTTTTGTTCGGGCAGAAATAGTCAGAGGCTTCAGCTCTTTGGAACTTAAAAAACATTTTTAAAAGTTTAAACAAAATTTTAAACAGATTTGAAGCCTATTGTTTTAGAGTGTTCTTTTGTGGTGTAAATTTGTAGTCACATATGAACAAGTGAAAAATATATATAGTATTTTTACATAGGTAAAAAAACTTAACTAAATAAAATAAATATTGTAACCTAAAATAAGAAAAATAATTTTTTTGTTTTTTTTTAAATCCCAAATATCGCAAAATATTTTTTGGGATGGATTCGAAATTCTCATTATTCCCAAAGTTTCAAGAAATTAATCTTGGTGAGCTGGCCTAAGTGCCAAGCGATTTTTCCGATGCCTTTAGCTAACATAACATATTGCATTTATTATTAAGATTGAATAAATATTTTCTTAAATAGAATTTCACCATTTTTTTAATGGTCAAAGTAAAACTTGAAAGTCTACGGAGGCTGCAGTTTATGTCTATGTTATGAGGAAGATGGTTATAGAAAACGTTTCTGTTGAAAGTAAACAAGAAAAACGATATAAAATGGCATATTAATAGCTTTACCGCGCGCCGCGGCTTTCATTTAAAATTTTAACAAACATCGTGAAAAATAGGTGTTCTTAAAAGTGGTTCATGTCGAGAAAGAAGGTATAAAACTCAAAATGAAGCAAAAAGTAATTATAGGTTGGAGAATAACCCATAGCTAAGCGTCAATAGTTGAAATTTGTACGATACAGTAAGCCACTGAAAAATTACACAATATCGTAAGGATTATGCTTTCGGAAGCGACGAAATAATGGATTCTTGTAAAGAAAAGTATATTTTGATATATGCACCATTTTACACATTCGATCTGATGGTATGATTTTCAACCTTTTTTTTTAACGTAGCTCAGGAGATATTTTATTCAAAAATAAATTGTAGAAATCATTTGTGTTGTCTTCATTTTTTGGGCTATAACTATACCACACATGTAAGTACACAACTCTACCTACGAAACTTGTTATCACATACAAATTTATTTATTTTAACATACATTTAGCTTTGTGTATAAATAAAAATTTAGATTTTATTTTTGTGATTATAATAGAAAAAAATATGGAATAAACACAGCCGCTCACAATATCCCTACCCTTATTACTTTATTTAACAGACACATACTAGCAATTTATTTTACAATTATAGAGTGGTAGCCTATTATATATTTTTATGTATGTATATATAACCGGTTTTTTTATATAAAATAACACCATAAATTATATTCTTGTTTTACAATTTTGTTTTAATTCTCTTTTATAATTTCGCTTTTAAAATTACACAAAAAAAAGTATAAAGTGCTTATGATAATAATAGCTGTATGCTTTTATGCACTTTTTAAAAGTTATTCATGTGTTAAAAGAGATAATGCTTACGGCTTTTTTGCAGTAGTTTGAATTTCTAAAATAATGTGAGAGCAGTTAGCATTGAATTTAACACAAAAAAAAAAAAAAAAAATCAGGATAAAAAGTAAAAAAATAAATGAATGCAAGTATTTCAAAAATTTTAACAAAAAGAAAATAAGTTAATAAATTACCATGAGCGCTCTAAATTAAGAATTAAAAATTAAATACATTTAAATTTAAATAAGAGAATGTAAAAAAATTAAGCTATACTTCATAATTTTATATTGTTACTAAATTCGAATGAGTAAAACGGTAGTGATTTAGTTAAATGCAATAAAATG
This sequence comes from Trichopoda pennipes, assembly GCA_030448955.1. NCBI lineage: Eukaryota > Metazoa > Arthropoda > Insecta > Diptera > Tachinidae > Trichopoda > Trichopoda pennipes. Next base: position 13,066,953 of record JASKUP010000088.1, read on the forward strand.
TGATATTTTATTTAGCATACGTAATTTAAATTACCGTTTGTAAAAGAATTGTATTTTACTTGGCGAGAAGTATTTGACAGTCATTTAAAAAGTCTTGAAAGTTTCCCCAATTCCCTTCTCTTTCATTTTTTATTAGGGGTAATATATTTCAGGGTGCGAAGTTATTTTCGAAGTGAAACATAACTACTTAAGTGGACATACTGTTTGTCCGCTTGCGTTTAAAAGCAAGTTATGAAAACATTTACTTGGTTTTCTAAAAAAATTATATCTTCAAGATACTAGCCGTACCTTGAAGTATTCTTTATTTTATTTTTTATCTTAGCACTAAAATACTTATTACTATGTGTTCTGATGGAACTGTTTAATTATGACTCCCCCACAATTTAAAATTTCTTTCTCTTGAATACTAGAATTTTTCTTAATCTTAAACACATTTTTGTTTTTCTTAAACTTGTAAACATGTTTTTATCTGAAACTAATTACCTAGAATTGGTCACCCTTAAATTTGTTTACAATATTTGAGTCGACCTTTTTTATCTTAACTTATCAATTACTTTCTATGGAAATTTCCTATTGTCTATCTTAAATAGCACGTAGTAGAGATGATAATGACTGTGTTGCAAATTAAGTGGGATTTTTATAAGTAAATTTAAAATGTTTAGTAACTTTTACCACAACCAACTCTTTCGATTGAATTTTAAATTATTAATTTAAACATAGAAAATAGTCTTTGGTTTTTATTTATACACAAATACATAAAAAGCACATAAATATATAATATTCAATTTATATATAAAAAGTCTGGAATTTATGATTTGCAGCCAAAATTTCGTTTTTATTGAAAAGATTTGAGCTGATATACATATAATTTTCACAAGAATAAAATATTTTATTTAAGTGAAAGCACATAAAATTCAAGGCTCATAAGCAAGCAACTAACTGCGAAAGCAGCGTACATTTTAGCGCATTTTTATGCATCTTTAAGATATGCATCTGCAAGTAAGCAGTCAGTCATTTGTTCAATGAAACCAAAATACTCTTAAAGTTAAATGTGGGAAAATGGGAAAATAAAAAAACATCGAATATAAAAATTATGACAATTGCGGATATAGGAAATTACACAGCAGCAGTAAAAAATAAAAAGACAAGATTATGGGCATTGGCTTTTTAAAAAAATAAAAAGCATGATGAGGACGAAAATAGAGATATAAAAAGGAAATGTCTTGAAGCACACTGAGAAATGTGAATTGTAAATGAAATGTAAAGCAAAGGAAATAAAATATTATTGCAGTGCATTTAACAGCAACTTTTATGTGAAACTTAACAAAATGTGAATGATTAATTCTAGCATTAAGGATAACTTGAGATGAGTTAAAAGTTAAACGTTAAAATGAAAAATCTGTTTTTCATTATAATATTTAAAAAGTGCTACTTTTGTAAATTATTAAAAGCAACGAAAAAAAGAAACCTTAATAAATAAGATTTTTCTTTTAAAAAATAATTAGAAGGTCAATTTCATTAAATCACTCTTTTGCCAAATCTTAATTTCGGTAAGAACAATTGAGGTAGAGCTATGGCACATATCATGTTCAAACCACATCACATACGGATCAACGACAGTTATATTGTAAAGCATAAATTCATTTATTAGAGTGGCGTTAACAATCTTCATAAAGAGCGTAGTTTTCGGTGTAGATCGAAAGGTGCCTGCAGGCTCTCTATATGCATTGATCTTGCTTACTAACAAGCCCGTTCAGCTAACAATCAGAAGGTTGCCGAAAATAATTTTGCATGTCCAAGTTGCGGGAATAATTGACTGCATTTCAAAGTTAATCTAGACAATATAGTAGCTTTGTCGAAATGTCAATTTGTCAGGGTTGAATTACCGTAGTGTAGTAATTATATATGTACGTGTAAATGTTAGCATACTAAGTTTTGACAATTACTTTTTCGACGTATTTGTAGTAGATGCTTTGGCAATTGTTACAGTGAATGCAATTTCGCACGAAAATTACATTAAAGTGATTAAAATCCACTATGAAAATGGCGGTTCTGTTAAAGTTACATTTTGTAAAACTCGTAATAGGAACGTAAGTTCAACCGATTCGTTTAACTGAAAACATCCCAGCCGTGAGCGACGGTGTTGAAGCAGATCCAAATTTGTCAATTCATCGAGGATCTCAATCATTGGGGTTAACTAAAAGTACCACATGACGAATTTTGCGTAAGGATTTGACTTTGAAGCTTTACAATGTTCAACTGGTCCAAGAATTGAAGCCCACCAACGATTAACAACGCCGCAGATTTGCTCATTTTATTCAGGAACAACTGGCTGGCTTTTTTGAAAAGGTCATTTTTGCAGACGAAGCACATTTTCACTTGTCCGGTTATGTCAACTAGCAAAATTGCTGCATTTGGGCTTTTGAAATTCCTAGAGCGATTATTGAATGCTAGAGGCGTGATTAGGCCATTTCTTTTCGAAGATGAGGCTGGAAATTCGGTAACAGTCTAGGAATTACGCTATCGCGAAAAGCTTACAACTCAATTTTGACCTATTATTGACAACGTGGATATCGCTGATATGTGGTTTCAATAGAACAGTGCCATATGTCAACAGCCAATGGTTGCAAAGTAAATTTTACGATCGCATAATTTCACGACAAACAGCAGTTAGGTGGCCACCCAGATCGTGTAATTTACTACCACTGGATTATTTTTTGTGGGGTTACGTTAATGACGGAATCTATACGGAGCCAATTGAATCGATTTCAGCATTAAAACTCAAAATCCGTGATGTGATTAACGAAATAGGACTGCCATTTTGCAAAATATTAAATAATAACTTTCATGAAAGAATCGACATCTGTCAGCGTAGTCGTGGTAGACATTTGCGAAATATCATTTTTCATGCATAATTGCCGATCTTTTCTCTGCGTAATACAATAAAAAATTGAAATATCTTAATATAAATTATTTGTTTTATTTTGTTTTATAAAATAAACTTCTTGTTGAAAACTCCTCTATTTTGATATTGCTTACAAACAAGCCCGTTTAGCTAAAAATGAGAGACATTGCCGAAAGTAATTTTGCGTCTCCAAATTGCGTAAATTATTACCTGATCTTCAAAGATAATATAGGTAATTTAGTAGCTTTGTCGAAATTTCAATTGATTAATATTGTATTGCCGGAATATTCTAATTATATATGCGTCAATAAAAGCATAGTACTACAGTTCATTAGACTGTTATACCTTTAGTAAGTTATATTAGGCAAAAACACTCGAATAAGAATAATAACATAATGTCATTATTCTTAATCATATTACTCTGAATCAATATTAAAGCAAAATGATTGAAGATATAAAGTAATTTGAATGCACCAAGCATAGAATAAGACCCTTCAAATAAAAGACACGAAAAAAAAGAAAATTGAAACAAATATATTTTATTTATTTTATCTGGACTTCCTTAATATACAAACATTTTCCTAATTTTGTATTTTTGTATTTTAAATCATGTGAAAGATTATTCAAATTTCAAAAATAAATAATTTCAATCTTAATGTGTTAAAGTAAAAGAGAGAGAAAAAAATAACGCAAATACTTTATTATTATTATTTTTTTACAGAAAGATATTAATCTTTAGCTACTATTTGATATACTAAATACCACATGTCTTCCTTGATTCTCTAAACAATTTTACTTTGATTCAATTTCGGATTTTTGTATGTATTTACTTGATATATTTTATTTGATATAAATTTATGTTAACAAATCTGCTGCTGTAGATAAAAAATCTAACACTTCACCTTAAAACATTAAACACGTGCATGCAAATACTTTATATTTTATTACATTTTTGTTTTGTTCTGTTTTATTACTGTGCCAAAATAAAATTAATCTTCTTGTAAATAATTTTCCAAGTGTTAAAATTCATAAATATTTCTTCTGTATTCAGTTTTCAGAGATTTATTATTGAAAGTTCAAGGGTGTCTAAAATGTAATACTTTTTATTATTCTGCTTTTTTTTTAATAATTTTCACAATTCGCTTGGATTATTTGTAACGACTACAAGTCAATGTTGCTGTTTGCTTGCATTTGCTTTGGTTCATTTGTTTTCCTAACACAAAAAAAACAAAAATTATTCAAAGAAACATATTCCTCCCATTCCATGAATTATAAAAAAAGGAAAAAATTACAACTAATTTTTTTTATTTATTTTTTTTTCTTTTTTTTTTTTTTGTAGCTACTAACTGGAAAAGTGATTGATGTGTTTGCAAATGAGAGTTCATATTAAGTACAAAGACCCTCTTAAAAGTACTTTCAAGCTGAGAAGCTTTTTTATTTGCCATGTCAATCTTGAAGGATGTTTTATTTTTCTGCAAAAAGGTATTTGTTTGTGTACTGCATTGTACATTTATATGTGTGAGCTATTTTATTTTCAAAAACATTTTTAAAGTGGCAGCAATTACGAAAAACACAAAAAATGTAATTGAATAATTGATAGATTGCTTTGTTCTTAATTTAATTTTTATATTTTGTTTGAAATTATATAAAACATAAATTGAAGCCTTACATCTTTAGAACTAAATAAGAACTAATTGCAATATGTTACTCCAAACGTTTTTTTAACACGACATTGATATAATAAACTTCCAAATAAAAACATCTAACCCCATAAAGATATTCACTACAACATTTCGAATATATTTAAAAGAAAAATACTAAGAAGAAGAAACTTTTGCGGTAAAAGTATTAATATTCTTTAACTTTAGTTATTCCAAAACAAATCAAAATGAAAAAAAAAGTCTAATAACATTTGCTTCTTAAGTTAAGTTTTCAGTTGAACACACACGTAGGACATAAAATTAAAGAAAATATATTTTTCATCATGTTGTGTTCTATTTGCATTAATAATATCGTCTATGAATTTTTTTCTATTTACATTGAAGTCCTACACTAGAGTAAGCACCGTCCTGAGAGTTTACTTGACAATCTTAAGAATAAATAAAATTAAACTTGACTGAAACGAATGCGAGCATGTGACGTACACTCATCCGTCAAGTATGAAATAAATTTTTTAATACAAAAGTTAAATATTCTACAGGAAAACTATAAAAATACTTAAAGAAAATATTCAATCATCATTGTCGTTGAAGTATTGAGAGCAGCAGCAAATATATTTCATGCAAACACGCAAACTTTTTTTTTTTGTGGTAAACATGCCAGTATTTGTTGAATTTTACGTTTGTTTTGCTGATTGTTAACTGCTGCTGCTGAATGAAATGTTGCATAAACTTGATTTGAATTCATGACATCAATAATCAACTTTATCAGCAGCGTTATTGTGATTACTGTATGCATGCAAACATTTTTACTTTTGTGCTATTTTCTTTTATCACGGGTTGCAACAACAAATGAAGATAGTATGAACATCATATTTGCTACTTCTGTCTTCATTTTTACACTTCAATTGTTAATGTAGCTCAGGTACCAGGTACTTTTGAGCTGCTTTTATGTTCTAACATGCATGAAATGATAAATATTGATAAAAACAAAAAAGCAAAAGGGAAAACTGAATTTTATGGTCGTTAGAAAACCGCTTTTTTATATTTTACGGAAAACTTTACAGGATTAATGATGCACATCAAATCCTTGTTTATTTATCTATTTATTTTAGTTTAGACTTTATGATGTTTTAAAAGAAAAGTACTATAAAATATAAGTATTTAACACCAAACAGAGCAGACCAGAACTTTTTTTCGTTTCTGTCTCTAGCAATGTGCTAATTTATTAAATTTAAAAAGTAGGGAGGTAACTTTTTAGAAATAAATAAACAAATATTACTAATGCCAGTTAAGAAGCTTGCAGAAAAGAATATTTTAATAGCAGTTAAAAGATATTGAGAAATGGATTCCACCAATACCAATTTGGAAATATTTAATTATTGTGCTGATACATTTTGGGATACTATTTCTATAAAGATATATTGACATCTAGATAAAGTTTTTGGAGTTGTAAAAGTTTCGAAATCACTATCTAAAAGCACGTACTAGGAAACAGCAAGATAGACCTTGTCACCAATGAAGCTAATAAAGTTAGAAAATCTTCAGATTATCTTCGGCAAAAACTCAGCCAGTGAAAAGATTTTAAGTGAGCGCTCAAGCAATTCAAATCGAATTATTATTGTCATCATTCGGCTAAGAAATTTATTTTGCGTGAATTTAAACGCTGTAGTTGCAAATATTTCTTTGTAGCAAACTCCTCTTGATAATGCCTTTGCTCTAGTTTATATTGTAAGTAATTAAATGATGCTACTGCGTTATTAAAAAATATAAAAGGGACACATAGCGTATGTAAAAATTAAATTGATCTTATATGACCTATAATATCTATATGATATGGTGCCGTTTAAAAAATAGCGGTATGGGCAATATTTTTTTTTTAAAGAGAAGTAGCACTTTAGGCAACAATGCCTCTATTTAGTCAGGTACCATGCTACATTCTTTAGGAAAGGAATAGAGAAGCGATGAGACAGGAAGTAAAAGTAGAAGGATAGTTACGAAAATTATTAATTAAGTGCCTTCATCACTGAGCAGCCCCACCAACAATCGATTTTTATTTTTGTAGTGAAAAAAAAACCAAGGTCTTTGTTGGGAGTCGAACCCACAAGCCCCAGTCTTATAAGCTAGCCTATAGGATACCTATTTATTTCCTTTGCTTGCGAATTAAAGCGGGTTACTTAACTACATGGTGTAATTTTTATTTTCTTAGTGTTTTTATGTCTACTTATATTAAATTCGGAGAAAACTTTGACATAATTCTTGGTTCTTTTTATTCGATTTCAAACTTTTTAAAAACGATATTTGTATATGAACTTTCGACAATGTTCTTACTTACAATGGTGCTCGAAATTTATACACTTAGATTATTTATACTTTTAAATGACAAATAGTTTCCAGACGCTGTAATAAATTTGGAAAATTTCAGTAAAGTGAAAAAGCAAAATTTTAACGGAATGTCGATGTGATTAAACAAAAAGAAAAAACTACTCGTTTTTTTTTATATAGAACTAAAATTTTTCACAGAAGACCTTAACGCGGAAACCTTAATAAGTTAAATAGTTGCCATTTCGTCTTGTAATATAAATCTGGGTTATCGTGCGTGTTAGTTAGATTTTCGCTTATTTTCTTAGAGGACAAAAAAAAAGAAGACAGAGGGCAAAAATTTATCACGACAATTAATATTTATTTCCTATTTTATATTTGATGTATTAAAAATTGCCTTTCCTTTAATTTTTAATTTATATATATATATATATATATATATATATATATATATATATAAAGTTGTACAATTTTTTATAAACTTTTAGAAACATAAGGCGTTTCTTAAATTCCTGTGAACGTTTTTGGGCTTTTTTATTTAATATTACAAAAAAACTTTTAATGCAGTGAATTTAGGAAAAGAATTTGCAATTTGATTTAACTCTATTAATAAAAATAAAAATCTTATAGATAATAAATAAATGGAAATTTTAACAGTAAAAGGTTATAAACGCCGTTAAAGACTTGTTACTCAGTGTAATTGAATGATATGGATGATTCAAAATATTATACAATTTTTGTAATTAAAATTCTTTAGGTGACGTACGATGTTTCTACTCCTTCTATTAGGCCAATTAATTTAAGTGAAAAAATCTTGTAATCAACTGCTGTTTAACTAGTTAGAATAACTAATTAATTATCACACGCTTCCGTTTTTGCATCAGCAAAACTTTTCTTTTCGTCACAGTAAATTTTGTTTTAGCGAATTGGAATATAATTTTCTGCAGCCTCGTTAAAGATGAAAATAAGAAAAAAAGACACAAACTTGAGTCCGACTTCAAAATCATTTTCTTGGTAGTGGTCATTACCTGTCAGATTATTACGATATTATTTTTGCAAGAATCTAATACAATTACTACTTATAAGGTGAAATGACTTCAAATATATTTCTTATAATTTCTCGATAATTCCTTTAAAGTATAATACAAAACTACTGTAGTATAATTAGTTAACTTATAGCTGTCTTAACATTTTCAAAAACGTTTTCGACTGTATCTGTTAAAATTTGCAAAATTTTTTCGGTTAAGCTAAAAATTGCAAAACTTTGCTAAAAAATTGGCAGAAGTTTCTAAAGCATTCAGCCTCGTTAAAAATCTGACGTTTCTGCAGTGAAAATGAAAAACACATTTTATACAACTTTGTTTTTTATTTTCAAGTTTATCAAAAATGTAGTCCATCATCGACACATGAAGCGCTTAACCCATTCGAGACAGCAAATATTTTTGAAGAGCATCTCCAGAATCCAATAATTTTTTTTTGCTTTATATTGACCATTTTTGATGAAAAAACATGTTGGCAATAGAAACCAGTCGCTTTGTAAATCCCTTTGTACACATAAGATGCTTGCACACCGTGTGTGCAGGTAGCTTCTCTGAATATTGTTATTACGAGGGCCGGATTGAACACCAGGTTTGCGATGTAAAATAAAATAAAAATACTTATTAAATTAAATAAAATTTATTCTAAAAATAGTAAGATAACATGAAATACTTATTTTAAGTTCAGTAATGAATAAAAGAATATAATCCATATACCTAAATAAAAATAAAATTTTCAATTTTAGAGGTTAAATTGTAACCAATATCAAATTTTATTCTTACACACTTCTAAGATAATTTTAAGTTTCAAACAGTCTTGTTCATACGGCTGCTTTTTTAACACTGACTGATAATTGCAATTCAATATCATTGCACACACGGTGTGCAGACGGTCTCGAATGGGTTAAGGTGGTGTTCGCAATTTTCTTACGTCATAATTTTCAAAAAAATAAATAGTTTGATGCCAATCATCCTTCCACCTAAATTTTTTTGTTTTTTTTTTTAATAAAAATTAAATTTCCAAAAATGTTTTAAAAATGTTATTATAAGTTGTATTTCAAATTCTCTTAATATTTATATTAGGATTCTTTGAAATAGCCACTTAAAGTGTAAAGTGTCCTTTGGCTGTTTTTTCAATTGGCTAAAACATTTGAAAATAAATTGTTATATTTCACATCTTAAAACAAAATCCTACATCAAATTAATTTTAATTTTATTTACTTGGAATGAACGAATATCCTTCGGGCTTAAAACATAAGAAGAAAAAAGCGGCCATGATAGACTCAAAGAAATAAAATGAAACAATGTTAACACTGATTTAATCTTAAAAGGAAAAAAACACAAAAAAATAAGAGAACTGAAATATATTTTACAAGAAAAAGCACTTTATATCTGATTGTAAATGAAAGCTTTTTACACGCCCCATTAAATCAATGTATGGTTCAGACTTCATGTGAATTTGTTTCAATTTCTTTATGTTTTCACAGCCATCAGAAGAAAGATGAGGGTGTATTGATTTTGTCATTTTGGTTTATGTGTAATCAAGTAATCTTCGCCAAGCTTGCCATTGAAGGTTGGGCTATTATAATGCTTAATGTTGTTAAATGTACATGGCCGTTATTAGCCTGAAAGTTTTAGTATGCATGAATCTTAAATTGTGTATAAAAGATGTAACAAGGGTTACGGAGATAAAGTCACGTTTTGGTAAGGGAAATATTGTAATGCTCAACAGATATATCATCAATGGCACTTGACAGAATAAAAAAGTTCCTATTTTTTTAACCTAAAACTGTGGGAAATACTTTTTATTTTGCACCTTTTTTTAAATTTTTCTTCTTAACATTTTAAATTAATCTATCAATGTCTCAAATTATGGTTATTTGATTATTCCTGTCTCCACAGAACCTTAGGAATTAAACGATGCTTTCAAAATTTTTATAAACTATATTTATTTGCTATTGCTCTTTAGCTAAAACAACACAAGAACAAACATTGAAAATAAAAATGTCTACTTGTTATTTTAATGCTTTTGTTTAAGGTGTTGCAAAATTTGATAATAATCTCATCTTGTAAAAAATATGAGCAAATGTGTCATTTTAATTAAAATGATTTGCTGTCGCTTCAAATATGATTTTTAAATTAAGGTTTATTTTTGACAAGTTTGGATAAATAAATTCATGTCACCCGTGCCCATTTTATACCTGTTTCTATAATTAATAACAATTGTGGTTAAATATATATTAAACATGAGATATATGGAGTGCATAGTGGTGGTGAAGAAAAGTGACAGCTTCATTGTGAACGTCTCTGACATTTAGCGGTTATCTGCCCACCAGTTCATTTAACATATATTTATTTTACTGTACTGTGATATATACACTTGTATCAAAAGAAGCCAGATAAAACATTCATATCCCATTCTTAGCAGTCACAGTGCCAATCATTTGAACTACAGCGCTCTTTAGTAGTTACATATTTCCTTTTAAATCTTAAATCGCATCTTTTTTATCACTTCATATTACCTAGGTTTAGTAACAGCCGTATTATGATGACTTAGTTAAGTTGGCTATAAAACGTGCTATTAGTTTTGGCCTGTATAATGAATAACTTTCAAGCACTGCACGCTTACGCATGCATTTTCTAGTTCATTAAGCAAACGATTTGCATGTCTTTTTCTACTTTGTCTTTCCATATGAGTCTCGATCATTTCTGTGTGCTCTTTCCATAGTAGTTGTCATGTAACGCCGCACACTGGGGAGTTTTGCATGGAGGTGAGGAAAAAATTTAGCGATTTCATCATAAATTTAGTTTTATTCATATAGTAATACCAGAAGTAAGCAAAATGAAGAATGTTAGAGAAATGTAGATCGTTGCCTACAATGTAAAAGCCACAACTAACAAAAAAATTTAAATTATTTGTTTTTAGTTTTTAATTTATTATTTATTTTATTATTCTACAAGAGCCTTAAATTTGTCGCTTACACTATGCTTTTTCTGGCTAAATGAAGGCGTCATATGTGGGATCATGGGATCTGATGTTACCATCATTCGGTGCATAATATCTTCGTTCGTGGCAATTCGACTGCATTTTCTGGAGTGTCTAAGGCGATACTTTTTATAGCCTTTGTTACGACTTTCCTAAGCCTCTTCGGATAGTAAGCCCACAGGAAAAATACACTTTTTTAATATATCTTTTCCATGAATCAGAATTTTGTGAAGTGTAGGTGGTATATTATACCACTCGTACTGTGCAACAACCTCTTTTGCAGTCTGCAAACAAAAATCACTACCTCAGTGATTGTTATAACTTCCAGAATTATTGAAAACCTCTTGATTATGTTTTTATCTAGACCCGTGCTTTCGGAAATCAAAGCAGGATTAGTAAAGAATCTTCGTGACGTATTTCCTGTGTATCATCCTATATTCCAATTTTCTCTTTAAGTTTACGTTTTATCAAACATTTTCGGGCTTCTTTTATGGGGCGAGTATTTTGGGTCGACTCTTCCACGTTTAAATTCGATGTTATAAGCTACGTGCTAAAGACACTCTATCAGTTTAATATGCACATGAAGTGGTGACATACCAAATTGCAGTGCTTGTTCATTTGCGGGCATAGCTTGTACTTCTTCGATTTTATTCATCTTGGATGTTGTGGCTCCAGAAATAAAGCAAAAAGATGCTGCTGCTGTTTCTGTTACTGTTATTATTGTTTTGCCGTCAATCAATGTAAAATATAATTCATGTTTTACTTTAAAGTTACGATTATTTACTGTTAAGTAAAATTCTATAAGATAAGATATCTCCTCATCGACTTTTTTCTTCTCGTATAACTTGAGGTGTCTCTTTAAAGCATGCAAACTGTAGTGTTCTGCAATACTGTGTAGAAGAAGGTTTATTGTTGTTCCATACTAATTTATTTGTGTCATTACTTAATGATAATGTAAGTATGTGGTACAACTGATGTCATATATAAATGAGAGTCGGAAATTTGTGCATATCTTGAGCAAAGTTTTTAAATTCATACCTTTACCTAATTGTGCATAAAAGTGAAACGCGTTTATCAGTTTTCATGATTTATGTCTCATTTTTTTCATCGACTTTACGTGAAAGTAATAGGACTTGACACATTTTTACCGTTTTGGATTTTTTATGAATTAAGAAAAAAAAATTATTTTTAGGCAAAAATTATTTTTTTTCTTCATACATTTATTTATAACTGCGAATCTGCTGCTTATGTAGCGAATCGTTATTATATATGCGGCTAGTGGTTCTTGAATTATGTTAAACAAAAGACCGTTATCAGAATTGAGTCGCGGATCAATCAGCTGAAAAATTTTGCAACAAATTGAGAGACGGCACCTGGTGGCACTTGAAATTGATTAAAAATGTAAAAACAGATATGAAACAATATATTCGTAATGATTTCCAACTGTAGGAAAGTATAGCTAAAATTGCAGGTTCAAATGTTTGGAGAAAAAAGGAATTTTTGTTATATGTTCATAAAAATAAACAAACAAAGAAACACTTAAGTCTCTGCAGAGTTTATTTTTTCAATTTTATTATACTGAAATATCCTACTTTATATAAAAAATAAAAAAAAAACGTTGTTAGGTTTAAATTAAGTTGAATCGGTAAACATACAAGTACTGAGCTTGAGATGGCTGTAGAACAAAACTAGCAGCCATTTTGATTTAATTGTACCATTTAGTCTATTATTTCAAAATATCACCGCATATTGCATGAAGAGTATGTTAATAATTTGATCGTTTTCCGCGAAATCCCCAGTGTGCGACGTTTTAACTGGAGTGTTTATATTTATTTGACCGACATGGCCCAGGAAGCTTAAGCGCTCAAATTTTGAAGTATAGCTGATACAGCTCACGTTTTGTCATGTTCAAGTTGTAAAATTGCGAAGAATTTGTCTCAATAAAACTCCCTGTTTCATCTGCTGCTCTTCAGCTGTCTATTTATCCCGAAGAATGTTTTGACGAGTATGATACTTGAGTATATTTCGAGATATATAACTTCTTCTGCTAATTCCACGTTGTCTATGTTTTCCTAGCTAGTGTAAGTATATTGTTCTCATTTAGACTTAGATATATGATGATGTTTTCTGTATTTTGGAAGAAACACTAGTAGCATCTGGGCTTTATTTCCAACGGATACATTGTCCGCAACTTCACTCAGAAATATCTCTGCTTGGCCTCTGTGTAACTTCATTAAAATATTTTATGTAGGTCATGAGCTACTGAATTATTTCCAAAACAAGACGTGTTCCAACCACTGGGTACTGGCGAAAATAGAGGTAAAACTAAAATGTAATGTAATGCAGTTACTGTGAACACCAATGTCCTTGGAAATAAAGAGCCAGATGTTACTGGTGTTATCTCCAAAATTCAGAAAAACCATCAAAGATGTATCTAGGAAAATATAGGCAACGTGGAACTTTCAGAACACTTTACATACTTCGGCTCTGCCATCAATAAAATTAGTAATCTGAATATCAAAATATCAGATCAAGCATCGTATATATCAAAAGATTTTTCAGGATAGACAGACAGTTGAAGAGCAGAACCTTTTCTAGATGCAATAGAATAACACATTTTATTTTTTTAAATCACCCTTGCAAATTAACCAGTTCTTGGAGGCTTAGTGAGAAAAATTCTTCGCAAATCTACAACTTGAACTATCGTTAAAATGGTGACATCAAATTTGAAAGCTTATGTTTCGTGGGCCATATCGGTCGAAAAGATTTATACACTCCAGCCAAAACGGCGTTAAGTTATAACTGTTATAGAAAGAACTGACTGGAAGGAATTAGACTAACATGGAAAGACAACGTAGAAAGTCGACAAAATAAAACTTTTATAAAAGATTTTCTTAACAATGCAATTGATATCTATCAGTTTTTTTATAAATTACTTTTTAGCTTTAATTAAATTGAAATTGATTATAAATATAAACAAGTATTTTAAAAATTTTAATAATATTTATCAACATAAAAACTAAAGTATGTTATTTTTAGAATTTTAATAATTTTTGTTAAATTATAGTTCAATAAATTTATCATAAAGATAAAATAAGTAATTGCTGTTTCCAAAAACAACGCCTTTATTTAAAATGCTGGAAAATATTGTGTTGAAAGTAATTTTTTATTTTATTGTTCTGTAGAAACTAAAGCGTACGGCCATTTACTCTTGTAAAAATTTCTAAAATAAAAAGTAAATTAAAAACTAAAAAAGGATAAAATAAAAATGATGGAGCATCAAATATGCTTTATGTTTTAACCAAAAAATTTTTTCAACAAACATTTTGATGCACGTGAATACCTGATTCAAGCCAGGAAAAAGATGTTGCATAAGCGCAGCATATAAGTTGGTGAAAGAATAATATGCTAAAATAATGGTTGCAGCTATTTAAATAATGATTACATTGATAGAGCTTTACTTAGAGAGCAAAGAGCAATAAATGAATACAGCATCTGCCAGTCTTGGCTGGGCTGACTGAGATGTTTATAGTTTTGTGCATTAGTTTTTTTCGTTAAACTTTTTGTTTACTTAAAAATAACTTACTAAATTGTAGGTAGATTTAATAAATCCAGCAGATTTATTTATTTAATAATTAATTGAATATATGTTTTCTGAAGAAAAATAAAATTGTCAAGAAATATGGAAAAACAAACAATTAAATTAAATATATTCCAGAGGGAGATTTTTATCACTTTTAAGATTCTCGTTTTAATTCGTATACCTTTAATCATTAAAATTTAGCAATAACTCATATTTTTATGAGCGACTCGTCGTTATAAATATTTTTTACGCATGATAAAATACGTGCTTGAGTAAATGTTTAAATAAATGTAAATTTTTAGAAATGTGAAAATTATACAATTTTAGAATAACTTGATGTCAATTGATGCGCACATATTTTTTTCATTTCATCAAAGTATTTATTTTAAAATAAAATTTTTTATAGAATAAATTTTAGTTTATATAAGTTTAGTAAATTACTGCATATTTTGCAAGAACCACTGAATATATTTACGGCTCCAAAGAGTAAATGTATAACATTAAAACATGAAAAACAAAACAACAAAATACTTGGCGTAATACGATCTGCTGAAAGTTATTTCGATAACACCTACCGAATAGTTTTAATTGGGCCAAAGTTCGGTTATAATCTTGTTACTTCATTAGTTAAGATTTTTTACAAATGTGTTTGTTATTACAAAAAAAAATAAAAAAATAAAAACAGGAAAAACTAAATACTTACAGAATGCAATGCAAAGAATGATGATGACGGATGTAGTGATCCAGAAAACCCTCCATTTTTAACATTTTACTATTATCTTATTTTTCCTATTTGTTTTTTTTTTTTATTAATGCAAACAATTATAAAAATAATTTTTCTTTCTTTTTGTCATAAATTTATTTTGATAGTAAAACCGCCCATTCTGTTTATTATACACTTAACTTATTAGAAGATTTTTACCTGATGAAATACAATAAAGTACGCCTCAACTTTTTTGCATTTATTTAATGTTACAACTGTCAAATTGAGACTTGAAGTTAACAAAGAAATGAATTCGCAGTTTGGCCTTGTATGATTAATATTTGGAGGTAATACATCACAATAAATCTTTAAAAATAGTATCGTTTAAATAGCAGCTTGAAGCTAGCCAACTTTCATTGTATTAAAATGAAACCACACTGGTGTGGACGTTATTTTTATTATTAGAATTATTAACACTAAGATTAGGGTTAATTTCAAAAAACTAAGGCGCATTAAAAGAGAACTTTTAGCCACATTAACTTATGATGAAAGGTAAGGTCCTGATAGGACAGTATGTTTGATAGACTTTGTGATTAAATAAAGAAAGACATGAGAAAAAAAATCATTTGAGTGTTTTATAAATAATGTGACGCGGTTTTTTAGCTACTTATAAAACTTTGCTAACCGCAAAATGTGGCAAAAGAAAATGTATAGTTTACTATTTGAAGCATCGAATCTATCAAAGAATTTTTATTAAAATAAAAATACATTAGTATGTATAATAAAAATAAATATTATTAACGTCGACTGTTTACATGAATGCAATTTTTATTAAGCCATTGCAGAAATTATAACTATATTTTTGTTTTTCGGTTTAAAAAGCTCTACAAAATATAAATTTGAAAAAAGAATTCAATTAAATTAAATGAATTATTATAACGAAGAATATAGCTGAAAATAGTAGCTACATTAATTATAACATTTTAGAAAAAATATTTTTCAAGATATAACTGAGTTAGTTTTTACTCTCATCTAAAATAGTCTAAACATTTAAAAATAAAGCCCAGTAATTAATATAATACTATTGGTTTGCTATGAATTATAACCCAATTTCAATTTTTTTTAACAAAAGATATATAGGAAACAGTTTTTACTAATTTATGTTTTCCTCAGTATATTTGATATTTATTATATTATAACAGCCAAACGTGTTTATCTGAGAACAATGACAATCTATAAATATTCAAATTAAAAACTCTTTAAATGCTTGGTAGACTTCAAAATAGTTTTTAATTATGGAAATTGTTTAAACACTGTCCTTGTCACATACGCATTTGCTAGTTATAAACATATTCTTAATAAAATTCAAAAAACTTAAATTGAAAAATGTTAACAAGAAAATAACTAGCTAAATTAAAATTTCTTTAAATTTTATTTCAATAATAAGTTTCATCAAAACAACTTGCAAATGAGAACTAACAAAATATCACTATTAAAATAAATTTTACCACAATTTAAATTGTTTTGAAAATTAACATAATTACAACTTTGTTGTTGATAACAATTATGTTAATATTTGTGCTTTTAAAGTTGTAATTATAGAAGTAAGGGAGAAGCACCATTTGTTCTATTTCTATGATTTTATTTTTTAATCGCGTAAGTCTTGTGTTTAAAACTCAATGCTTATTTGCATATAAATGACAAAACACTTCATGTAATGAATTTTATATTCCTTTTCTTATTGTAATTTTAGCGTCAGCTTACAAAAACTCCCATGTGAATTTGTTGTTTCGTTTTTGTAAAAATATATTTTAAAGTTATTGCAAAGATATTATTAAATTAGCAAATAACTTATTCACGGGAAATTTTGTTTTTAAAAATCTTTTTTTTGGCAAAAGAATTAACTGAACTGTACTGCTATATTAAATATAACAAGAATTGGCAGGAATTTTTTAAGTTTTAAATGAGTAAGTGGAGCTAACGTATGGAATAATTGTTTTGTATTAAAGACAGTCGTTATTGCTTTGAAGTACAGAGTAATAAAGTTTTTCAGCAAGAAGTTGATTTCGCAGAAAAATTTTATTAAAATAATTACATCCACTAAGAAAATGGGGATTCGGTTAAAGTTATATTTCCTTCTGAGACTGCTATTAACTGCTAAATGTGGGAGCACCAACGCATGTTCAAGTGGTTCGTTCAACTGAATACATCGCAGCCTTGAGTAAATTTGTCAATTGCTCGACTTTCTCAGCAATTGGGGCTATCTAAAATCACCACATGGCAAATTTTGCGTAAGGATTTGATTTTGAAGCCTTACAAGATTCAATTGATGCAGGAATTAAAGCCGACCGACAATTTACATTCAGACGCATCCAATTTTGAGTTGTCAGGGTCTGTCAACAAGCAAAATTGCCGAATTTGGGCTTTTAAAAATCCTAAAGCGATTATTGAGGAACCTTTGCGTGCTCAACGTGTCAGTATATGGTGTGCTATGTGGTTTGGAGGCGTGATAGGGCGGTTTTTATTTCGAACGCGAGGCTGAAAATGCGGTAACGGTCAATGGATCACGCTATCACAAGAATGTTAACAACTCAATTTTGGTCTATTATTGATGACGTTGATATAACTGACAAGTATTTTCAAGAGGTCGTTGCTACATGTCACACCATCAATGAAACGATCACTTTATTGCAAACCGAATTTCCGGATCTCATAATTTTACGACCATCAGCAGTTAAGTGGCCAGCTAGATCGAGTGATTTAACTCCATTGGATAATTTTTTGTTAAGGACGGAGTCTATACGGACCCAATCGAATCGATTTTGACCTTAAAGCTCAAAAAAAAAAAACTTTGATGAAAAAATCAACATCTGTCGGCCTGGTCGTGATGGAAATTTGACAGATATAATTTTTCATTCATAATTGCCGAACTTCGTGATACAATAACACGACGTAATACAATAAAAATTTAAAACATCTGAATCTAATTTTTTTTGTTTTCCTTTCAACAAGAAGGAAAACCCTTGTTGAAAAACCCTTTCTATAAAATTTCTTGTATTTACACTAGATATTACTTAAAATTGCTTCTTTAGCAGATATTATATTAAATTAATACAAGTTAGTAAGTAAACAATATGTAAGTGTACCAAAAACTGGAGACGGAGATATTAGGAAGACTTGTGAATGGAAACGGGTCGATTTCGAAGAGCGAAATACATATAGCCAACTGGTTATACTTTTCCCAGCAATCGCTTACAGTGCCTCTCAGATCGATGGAAGAATATTATATTATTATGAAATTTTCTTTTATTTCCATTTTAATCTTAAACTTAAAAAAACTCGTTTACGTAATGAACTTATTTTTGGTAAAGTGCACAATCTTTCTAGATAGCTTAGAATGGGTATTGGTTGCTAATATGTAGTGAAAATAATACCGAAAAAAGTCGGAATTTCCTCTTTTCAAAGTGTTACAAAACAAGTTATGAACATATTATGCCTATGATGAGTAATTTGCAAAACTTCCAAGGAGTCTATATTTAATTATAGGTTTAATTATAGGTTTGTTTTAGCAGAAATGACATAGGAAGAATAAGGATGGCAAATAAAATCAGAAAAGATAAATGATGCGAAAATAATTTTTCATTGGTGTTCCTTTACGTGTAGAGTTTCGAACTCAAATTGGTTTTTAAAACATACAAATAACGAAATGGGCAATTTTAATGTAGCAACCATAAAATTTGTAGGTTGTTGAGTAAATAATCTTAAGTTGATTAGGTGTAAGGTTTAAGTAAATGATAAACTCTTTTACACATTTGCCCAAATTTTCTTCAATTTTTGTAGACTTTCTTAAGGGATTATAGCATTTGTAACATTACAAATTTAAATACAAATTTCAAACAATTAAACTTACATTTAAAATCACACACAACTTAAAGTAAATATAACATTTAGAATTCTTAAGGTTATTTAATCAACAACAAACAATTCTAATTTGGCCAATTAATAAAAAGAACAAAGAAATTTTTGTTTATGTAAGATTTTAAAAGTCTCTGTAATAAGTTTATTAAAAAGTTAGTTTGAAAATTATTTTCCGATACGTCGATTTCTCTCACTTAATTGTGCATGCATGGCCTTAATGATAATTTACATATTTCATAATGGGCATAACCGTCATAGCAAATGTGTCATTTTATCTGTTTTGCCTTTTAAAGAAAATATGCCTTGATTACATGACTTGTGAATGTGTCTATAAACAATTTTCGTTTGTTTTTTTCTGACAATTATATTAAATCTACTGTAAAAAAAGACAGCTACAAGAAGTAAATATAAAAACAAAACACACAGCACACAACAGACGGCCTGACAAAGGTATAATAAATGATTTATGTTAAACATTTTAACAATTGTCAATATTTGCATAAAAAGCAATAAGCACAATTACATGCACACAAAAAGCAGAAATGCCTACACATCAAAGCACTCCTCCCATACAAGTACAATAAAAGGAAATAAAATAAAAAAATGTTGCAACAAAGAGGAACAGTAACAAAAAAGTTGGTGGTGTTTTTAGATGTCGATGAAGGCTATGTTTTTAACATTAATTTAAATCACGATTAAATTGATGGTAAGAGTTCTTCACTAGTTATTTGTTTGTGCAGACTTCTCTCAGGTATATAAATTTACATTTAATTAAATAAAAACATGACAAACTGATAAACAACAACAATATTTATTTATTTGTATTTGTGCCAATAAAAATATTTATTTAATGATCAGTAAGTCTCGTAGTATGTGAAAGCAAAATTAATAATGAAGATTTATGTAAAAGTTATGTGTTTGCTGTCGTATCTAAATGTTGTAGAATTTATCACATTTTTTTTACTCATTGTTAAGAACTATAAAATGCTGAATTACTTGATTTGTTTTTAAATTTGTGGTTGTTTTTTTAATTTTCTTACATATGTTAATATTAAAAAAAATCGATAGACCTAATGAGGAAAAAAGAAATTCATGATTACAATATTGCGCGCACTTTTTGGAACTTGGTTGAATATGGTAATGAATGAATATAATAGCCATAACTATTTTAAAAAATAATTTGATGGTGAATATAGAATATTACTGTGAATTAAATAAAAAGGTTTAATTATATTTCTTTTCATTTAAAAAATAAATTTTGGCAACACGATGTATTAGATATAATAACTTTTAAAATTTTCCATTTCTCACAATTTCTTGTTTTGCACTCAGGTTTTTTCACGTTATATTACATGTCTAGATTCAAGAAAGTTTACAATTTACCTTCCAACTAGTTGGAGAATTTTTCATCTCTCTAACGAACTATTTGTGTTTATATGCTGAAATTTTGTTAAGATAAATAAAGATTTTTCTGTGATATAAAATTTTGCACATGCCAGTTAAAAAAACTAATTGCTGAGTCGAATAAAAAATTTTTTTCTATCAGATTGCTTTCTTCGGATTATAAAAGTACATGGCATATATTGACCAAATAGTTTAGGACAGCTGGCTAGTAAACATAAACTTTAAAATTTTATATAGTCAGGTAAAGAAATTGAATTGAATTCTGTAACATAGTAAAAGAACCACCTGTTATTTTACGGAGTTTTTTTGGAAATATGTACTCGAAATTTCAAATATAGTAACAGTATTATTTCAAGACTTGTAGGATACGGTGTATGGTGTAACCATTTTGATCTCAATAGCGAACATGTCAACAACATAAAATTTTAACAGAAGCAACACTGTAAGTTTTTCAGTAACAAAACTTTTCCGTACGGTTTTAATTTTTTAAGAAGTATGTTCCAATGATGACTTCAACTTAAAATTCACACCTAAAATTTTACGGTTTGAAAACAGCAATTTATGTGTTACTAAAACAAATAATTAAAAAAAGTTTATCTGCTTAAAAAGTGACCTGTTCCCATCTGTTCCCATTAAAATTAAGTGCGGACTTTTGATATATATGTGGTAAAATATTATTTTCCTAAGAAATTAACTTTTTCAAATTGGGTTACATGGCTTACAAGCTTTTTTTTAATAGCGTACTCCACTTTCGTTCGTACATAAACTGCGGCAATATGTTTTCTAAAGCGTGACTCCTTACCTCACTCAGTTACTAATTTCATGTATATATCAAACTTTCAATCCTTTATACTCTTTCCCAGATGACAGCATCATTTGTCGCTCCATCACGATCTCGCAATAATCTTGGAATTTTGTCGTGCAAATAGAGTCGATTTTAATGGCCGTAAGATGCAAGTTGCATTCTTACGTGTATATGAGTGTTCGAAAATGGTGCTGCACATGTTACTATGGGTGAAATAGGTATTATGGAATCAGAAGCTCTTGATGTTCTTGGCATGGAAGTTCAGTGTGATAGACTAATCATATTTTTCAGGTTTCTAAAGAAGTTTTCATGTGCCACGGTTTTTTAAAACTATGTAAGAGATGCCTATATCCGTCCAACTATGAACTATAACTCTCATATATGAGCCGGCGCCCTAAAGTCTAATTTGCAGATGGCTCTGATGAATGAATGAATACAGGAGAGAGCTAAGGGGCTTATTGTAATAATTCCCTAGAGCACCGGCGCAATGTAGGTTGTATTTCACGGTTTTATCGTTACTGCAATGGTAAGAGCTCTAAGGAATTTCGTTAAGAGCGCATCCATTTGTGGTCGATTGGCCAGTGAATCACACTACGCATTACAGGGAAAATTCGGTTTTTAGCTGAACAGTTCATGTATAGTATAAACTTACTCTAGAGGTGTTTCCTACAAGTTTCAATGTGGGAAAATTCAAATCGAATGTCCACAAACACTACTCCCTCTTTCCACCTCCCCATAACCTATTTTCCTGGTTTTGATACAACGCACTACATGAGTAAAAAAAAGAATGATTAATTTAAAGTTCCAGATTTATAACCTCTTATTTTCTAGAAAGTTTCAACTGTGCAATGCTTCTATTTTAATACCCACTGCATTCAAGAGGGACAACATTTTACCATTTTTAATTGAGAACATTTTTCATGTGGGTTAACTTTCAAAAAATTTCTCAAGTAGATAATGAAAAAAAATAAAATTGTATGCGAAGAAATATATAGATTTATTCTATCACAAAAAAAATGTAATTTGTTAAATTTTTGAGAGAATACATACATATGTTTTCCATTTTTGCAAATTATGTTTGTTGGAAACAATTGTAAAAGTTCTATGGCATTAATAAAATAAGCTAAAAGTGTAGCGTCTTGCATTCATGGGAGCTATGGTGAAAAAATTTTGCCTTGTGTAATCAAAGCAAGGATTTTTAAGAAATGATTATAAAATCAAACACAAGTCTCTGCTGCTATGAAAAACAAATGCTGTTAACTCTTTTTTGCTCTGATGGTGAATTAAAAAAGAGGAGAAAGCAACTAGCATTGTTCTTTAATATGACATTGAGAATATATGAAAAGAGCCTAAGTACAAAAAATGTACTTATTTATACTTAATGCAAACACACACACTCTTATATTTGCACAAAAGTAAAAAAGCAAATTTTATTATAAAGCTAGAAGGCTAAATAAAAACACGCTTTAGAAATTTTACTTTTTAAAATATTTTTCAAATATAAAACTAAAAGCATGTAAGAGAAAACACAAAATAAAACAAATGCCAGGGATGACCGAAAAAGAAACTATTTATGTCGAATAGAAAAATTTTACTTTATTTTACATTCACCATCACAGCACAGCAGAAGGGTGTTATGAAAGAATGAAAATAAACCTAAAGCTTTTTATAAACAAACTTATTTTAGTGATATTATGTATATTGTAATCAAAAGGACAGTCAAGTTTAAGGTTTGCATTTCAAGTTTAAAATGCCTAGAATAATGTAGAACGACTTCTCTGCATGAGTTTAAGAAAAACTGCTGCTACCCATGTGTAATAGTTATTTATTTAAAACTTTTATTTGTAAATCCTACATAACGAGTGCCAATTAATCAACTTTATATTTTCTTAATATCATTTATAAATAATTTCCAATTACGAGAGACTTCCCTGTAATTCCTATTTGAAAAAATTTAAGATTTATACTTTCAATGAAATCCATCCGATCCTCTAAGCTATCTTAATCAGTGTGCAACTTAGTAGTTAAGTACACGACTACACTTGCCACTAGCAGCATTAGTTACTGAAAATTCGTTTAATGGGTTCGGGTTATATAATGTTGCTGTTAGCATGGCGTGAGGTACACAATTACACGTTGCTGTAACTAATGTCAGAAATGTCTCGCCTAAAAATATTAATATCATTTTGTAAGCTAGAATAAATCATAAATTTTATAATTGAAAGTAATGAAAAAGTTTATGTTTAATACTACCAAAACCTGTTGAAACAAAGTGACTTTAAAATCTTCATATTACCGCAGCAAGGCACGGTATAAAATTTATTATTTTTAACTATTAACAAAATGTGAAGTACGTGAAAAGAATAGGTGAAAATAAATAGTAAAAAATAAATATTGTTTTGGGCAGATAAATGGCAAATAGTAATTTGAAAGGACCATAAGCTAGATTTTATCTCTTTTAATAATATCAGATTATTAATTTGGAACCCATAACACGTATTTTATTTGCCACTTCGTTTGTAAGCTCGTTTTTATTAACTTATTGAAAATTTATCAAAATCACTGTAATCCAGGGTTCAGATTTTTTCATTTATGAACATTCAAAAATCAACATTCATGATATTTTTTATAAATGAGAAATCTAAAATTTTATATTTATTTTTCACACTCATGAACGAACAACAAAAAATGTTCTGTGTATTTTCATACATGAATGCGAACAACAAGAATTATTAGTCTTATTCATATGTGATAAATGATAAATTAGCTACTTCTCATTAATGTTATTACGCGAATGCTTAATGCACACATTTTTACGACCTTTTCATTTATGAAAAATTATCAAAGTTGTACATATTCAAAAATGAACACTTGTGTGTTTCTCATTTTTTCGCTTATGAATAGAAAGAAAAAAATAAATCGTCGCATTCACAAATGAGAAAACACAAAAGAAATTGTAGTCTCTCACACATGTATGAGAAGAAGCGGCTAAAAAATTAAATGTACATATTCATACATGTATGAACAGTGAGTGAATACTTCGCTACTCTGCTGTAATCATTCGACAAATGTAAAAATCTGATCACAATAAGTAACAAATGATTCTAATTTTATTTTTAAGTTTTTTAATTTTTCTTTAATCTTTATTTTCGCTTTGATAACTTATATAAATTCGTTATTTCTTGAATATATAACTTATTTTATAAAATACTAGCGTGCCCGTGACTGCTTTGCAAGTTATCTGTGGTTTGTTTTTATTCTGCAGCGTTCTTTTTTGTGTGCACCAAAAAATTCAATGATTCAAGAAAATTAATCAGAAAGAACACAAATTCTTTTTTTTTCGTTTTTATGTTTTTTAATAATTTTATCTTTTTCACAATTCAATATTTTTGTGTACTTATATAATACGTCTTATTCTATTGCAATGCTTTTACATATACGACATTCTTCGATTGATTTTGGTTCGGGGTATAGACAAAAGAAGCTATTGGTTTATTAACACGTGAACATGATACATAAAATTGACCGTGCGAAAAACAGAGATCAATGCAAAAGCAACACGAATGGGGAACTGAAGCTGGTTAAAATCAAACGGCAAATCTAGAGGAATCATAAAAATGCGTGCTACCTTTTAAAATTTTTGCTTCAATCACATTTGCATGACTTTTTTGACTACTAAACGTGTCCCGTTGCAAAGTCGTGGCTGGCAGATATTTCTAAGCAAAATAATTGGTACACCAACTTTCACTTGTAGGCGGTGGGGCGGCAGTCCAGGTAACTCAAGCGAATTTTAAACTCGACTGGACAGTATACAACATTGTTTTGATTGGTAACAGAGTCAACCGATTTTTAGCTAAAAATTTCCCCGGGGAAATTGTCACATTGATATCCGAAACATCTGCATTTTTCGCAGCTAATCAATCATCGTTTCTAAAATTTTGTGCAATACCGGGAGATACGTTTGTGACAAATTCTTGTTTTGATTGTGCAAAGTGGCAAAAATTATCTGGAAGCATAATCATTTTTGTTTCGGGGTCAATTGAAATTGCGCTATTCCCAATATCTAACAATTGCATTGGAAAACGTTCGGCTGATGTATCATTTTGCAATTGAACTCTCAACTTACACACACACATACACAAAATGCAACAGAGTATGGAATACAAAATTCTCTATTTGTTTGCACATCCACTTGCTATGAACATAAGCATATTTCGATTTGTATTGCCGTCGCATTCTGTGCAAGCATACACACACAGCAACGTACAAACGAAAACACATTTCATTTGATACAAAACATTGAGTCGAAGTTTGCAATGGAAAAAAAAACTGATTTATTTGAAAAATTTGTCTTGTTTCAAACACACACTGTGGACGCACTCTTGCGCGTAAACGGATGAAATGAAGATACAAACCAGCGAACGACCATTACTAAGGTACTGTAAAAATTTGGTGGAAATTCGACCGCGCATCTCGTCTAACACTGGCAACCAACCTATTTTGGGCTTAATTTTTATATATATATATCGATTGAAATTTACCCAAAAATCATATAAAGAAGAATTATATTCAACATTTGTTAAAAAACCTATAATCATCATACACCACCGAGATGAAATTATATGCTTTCCTCACAATAGTACACTTAAATTTTTTAAATGTAGTCTAGCATAAATAAATAATAAAGTTTCTGTTTCCATTGCATGTGTGTGTTTTTGTAAAATTTTTTCAAATATTTGTTTATTTTCTTTATTTTTTTATATTACATATGAATGGCTTCCAATGAAAAAAGCCTTATGTAGAATAGTGAAAAAATGAGAACAATAGTTTTTTAATGGTTGCTGTGTTTTTGTATATAATTTTTTTCGAGTTTTGTTCTTTTTGCTAAGTTGGTTAAATATAATTCCTATTTAATCTATTTAGCTTTAGATATAAGATTGGGTATGATTATACGTCTTCCCGCGTCAAATTTGATTTGTAAGCAGACCGGTTTCGGCTATGAGCCATCTTCAGTGTTCTCTTCTTTCTATACTATATAAGACTCATGTTTTCTATAAAAAATTTTGGATAAAACTAACTGATGATCGATAGTACTACTACATTTAAATTTTTGAATTTAATTAACGTAGATAAACTTAATAATTATCCAAAAAAATAAAATGTTCAAATATGCAAACGATTTGTAAATACGCAAAATAGTTTAATGCTGGTCATTTCAGAGCTATTAAAGGAATTGAGTAGCAATTTAATGTCTATATTATACTGTATCCATTCTTTATACTTGTGGTGTTTTTGCAAAAAGTTGGCGTTTAGGTTTTCTTGATTTCATTTTCATTAGCAATTCAAGTGTTCCTTTAGTGTTGTTCGGTGTAGCTTCATGTGGATAAATGAAAATAAAAAAAAAAAATAATGTAAAAATAAATGTTTTTATTTTATGTTGGGTATTCATGTTGCCAGTTAATGCTGTGATTGTACTGCATGCGTAGCCGAAGGGAATTTTGTGGTCATTGTGTTTGTTAATTGATTTGATTCCAGTTTGCCGTTTTCTGTCTGTATTTGTGTATTGTAAGCTTTAGCCATGTATAATTGTAGCATTTTCTTGTTAAGAGGTTTGCATTCCCCGCAAAGATGAAACAAACAATTGAAGTTTCCTTTTTTTTAACTTTTAGTCTATTTTTACTCTTGTTTAACATTGTTGATTCTAATGTTAATATATTATTTCCTTTTATTCTTCCTGATTGTTCTGTTATATTTTTTTATGAATTTCTTCGATTGTTAAGAAATTTAGTTGTATACACAAGAGAATTAAACGGAATTGATCAAAAATTGATTATCTTTCTTGTTTAAATTTGTATTAGTATGTTTTGTCCGCTGATGCTAACTGTTGCCAAAGGAAGGAGTGTATTTTTCGAATGAGTTTTAAACAAAATTTAAATTAAATTAAATTTAAACAAAATTTGGAAAAATTCTTATAAAGGGTTTTTCAACAAGAAGTTTGTTCTCTAAAACAAACTAAAACAACAAAATTTATGTTCAGATGTTTTAAAAATTTTATTGTATTACGAAGGGAAAACTTCGGCAGCAATGAATTAAAAATGATATCTTGCAAATGTCCACCACGACCACACTGGCAGATAACGATTCTTTCATCTAAGTTTTTAATAATTTTTATTTTCTGGCAAAATGGTGGTTCTATTACATCACGGATTTTGAGTTTTAAGGCTGAAATCGATTCGATTGGCACCGTATAGACTCTGTCCTTAACATAGCCCCACAAATAATAATACTGTGGTGTTAAATCACCCAATCTAGATGGCGACTGATTGTCGTGAAATTATGCGATCGGGAAATTTGGTTTCAAATGAATTGATCGTTTCATTGGCTGTATGATATGTAATAATAGGCCAAAATTGAGTTAGCTGATCCAATGACCGTTACAGCAATTTCAACCTTATCTTTGAGAAAACCGGCCCAAACACGCTTCCAAACCACATAGAAACGTACAGTGATACGTTGAGCAAGCAAGAGCTCAAGGATTTTTTGAACCCCAAATGTTGCAATTTTGCTTATTGACTACTCTGACAAGTAAAAATGGACTTCTTTGGAAAAAATAATTTTTGCAGAAAAACCAGCCGCTAATTCCTGAGTGAATTGAGCGAACCTGCGGTAATGTGAATGGTCGGTTGGGTTCAGTTGCATCTTGTAAGTCTTCAAAATCAAATCCTTATGCAAAATTTGCCAAGTGGTGGTTATGGTCTGCTTCAAAACTGTGGCTTACGCCTGCGATGTTTTCAGTTCAATGACCTGGTCGACTCAAATTTAACGACCAAATTGTTGCCCGAAAATATAATAAAGTTTACGGAATGTAACTTTAACAAAACCGCTAGTAGTAGTGGATTTTAGTTAAATAAGATTTTCGTGTGAAATTGAATTCTTCTACAAATATGTCAAAAAACTAAATGTAAAAATTATCATATTGTTAAAAAATAAACTGCTTGCTGAAAAATATGATATTATAGAAAATTTTGCTTTTCTAAAGGAATTGATTTATAGCAAAGTAATGTTTTTTTCTATTTAATATTTTTTTAATTTTGGAAGATGGTTAAGGGAACTCAAGAGTTTTTTCTCAACTGAATTCAGAGAAAAACTCAAAACTTAATGCAGGCTAGCGTATACCACTGATTCGTTATTTTAGTTCGTCATAAGATTTTTAAATTTCATTTTACCTCGATTCAAGTGCTAAAAGTCACACAATATTTTAAAACTAAAACGATTCATTTAATCGTATTTACTAAGTCTGCTGTTTAAAAATGCAATTTTCAATTCAATAACAACACAATATTATATGAACGTTATTAATTAAAAAAAGAAAACTAAATCGTTTCATTACACAGATGATATTGAATTAAATATTAAATGATGTTTCATGTATTTTATTAAATAGTGGGGAATCGTTTTGATTAGCAAATATAATTATTGATTTAAACATGAAAATGTACTTGTCGCAAACATGCATATTTGGTTTTAGTATAATGCGAGAAATATAATTCGTATTTATACAAAACATGACTTTTAACTAATTAAACTTCATAAGTAAAGTGAATGTGTGCAAAAGTCTATGCAGCTACAAAAATAACATATTTTATTAATTATTTTACACTTTATGGGATATTAGCTTAATCAAATATTCGTTATATTCAAGGTGGCGTCATATGTCTCAACTTCAATTCCGCCCAATTTTTCCTTTATCTTTAAAAAAACAAAACAAATTTTGAAATCTTAATTCGAAGAAGAGAATAGACCTGTCAAGATTTAAAAACCGAAAAATGTGTATTTTTTTAAGCGATTAAAATACGGATGTTTTTCATTCCAAGTTTTACTTAGATTAACAATCATGAATAGTATTCTCCATTTATTGCCTTTCAGCTTTTTCGTACTGACAAAATGATAAAAAAAAATAACTTTACGACGACATTTTTATAGCTTTTGCTGTTTACTGCTTACACTCATTTAAATAATTAAAATATTTTAAGCATATTATCAAATGTATTACAGGCTATGACAGCTTTACAATTAGGTAAACTACATTTTAAGTGTACTAGTTCGTTGATAATTGAAAAATTTTGTTATTTTAAATGTAACATTTTTTAATGAAATAAATATTTCGAAAACTAATTTCTATTGTGTTTCGTTTAAGTGCCACTTAAAATAATTTGTTTTTTTTCACACATATAAAATTGTTTATATTTTGGTTGGAACTACATAAAACAATTAGCAAACTATTTTGAAATGACAAATAATTATTTTTAATTAAATTATTACAATTAAATTCCGATGCGAAACATTATTGTTATTGTAGCCGTTATTTGTTTAACAAATGCAGTTTCAAAACTGTGCAGTATAAAAATTTAAATTAAAGAGCAGCAATTTAATACTATGTTTTAACTCCTTTGCCTTCTTTGCTATTAAAACAATATTTAAGAACAAATTAAGTTTTTTATAGTTTATCAAATTCTCTAGAAATAAAGCATTCTTAGGACTAACTTAGTGGTTTGGTGCCACTGAGAACTCTATAAAGCCAATGGTGTAAATTAAAAAGAAAACGAAAAATTGGATTCTAATAGAATTGATTGAAAAAGGTGTTAATTTCAAAATTAAGTTAAATGGAAGAAAGCTTATTATTAACGGGTAGTTGCAGATGCAGCTGTTTAAATAATAACTTAAACATCGGTAAAAAAGAAGTGGAAAAAACCTAAATTCACATCACAAAGGGTTGAACTGAACTATGCTATTGTTAATATAAAACTATATAACATTATGATTTAATTTTACAAATTTTCTTAATAATTTCAAACAAGTGACTTGCACGATTAAAGCCAAGTGCATGACTAAACCCGATAAATTCCATGAAAACAACATAACACAAAAAGTCGTATGGTCAATACAGAAAAAAAAAAATAACGCACTTACACACATTCAAAAACACAACAAAAAATATAAAATAATAATTTATGGTTAAACATCTCCTTCCACCTTCCGAAATAAATATATAACATAAAAACCACATAAACTTACAAGTGTACATTTTGTATTGGCTGTGACCTTTGTGGCTCATGCCATACTGCTACAAATTGAATGTATTAAAAAAGGAAACTCATGTCATAAAGTTAAGAATAATATAAGTATACAATTTTTTTAATCTGTTTAATGGGTTTTAAAGGCAATCCAAAACGAACATATATAACATGTGTAGAAAATAAATTAAAGCTTTCGTATTTTTATTAACTTTTTATAGATATAAGAATTAAATTAAATGATTTTGGAAATACATGTATTTCGCAGATAAATAATGAAAATTTTTAAGTTATAAAATTGGTCTGTTGTAGAATAGAATATTCAAAATGGATATATCATATAATTGGTAAAGCAGATATGTAAATATAATATATTTTTTTGTATCAGTAATATTTTTTTTTGTATCAGTGTTGTTATCAGAAGCCAATAAAACAAAGATATAATAGTATTGCAAAAGTCAGGAGAATGAAAATAGAACATAAGTAAAAGTATATAGATTTTTTCCCGCTATATATATTTTAGAAATTGGAAACTTTTTTATACTATATGATTAATTTAACTGGGTATTTTGACTACGTACCATTAACTACTGAAATATCAAACCGATTAAAAAAAGGATAACAATTTAAAAAATAAAGATGGTAGATTAAAGTTCGACAATATGTATAAATAATAAGTAAAAGAGTAAATAACATCAGGAAAAATCAGCCTTGAAATTTTGCATTTGGCTATTTATATGGTTGTTTTAGTCAAAAACCATTCCAATTAGCTTTTTTTAACTAATTTCAAATAATGTTATTTTAGCGAACCAAAACTAAAAAAAAATTCAATCGCTAAATCAGTTTTTAGCATACTTAATTCAGATAGTATCCAGACATTATCTATATAAGCGACCATTTTGATGGAAATGGTAGTTGCAGATAACGAAACTTTTCTCATATTCCATTGAAAAATTGATTGGCTTAATATATAGTTTGATTAAACTTCATTTATGTTTAGGAAATACTAGATTTAAACTTCGTCCCACAACTTCAGCTTCATTGTACAGGATTTGATGATTTATAGTTTACTATAGTCCATCATAGTAAGGGATGCCCTTCTGTATGTCGCAAATTTTATTAATACCATGTTGAGCCAATTGCAGATTGTACGCTTTTGGTTAATCATTTTTTACTAATTTTAAAGGTTCCATAAGCAAGTGAACGTTTGGAGTTTGCCCAGAAGTTTTATTAGTTAATTATTAATTAAAATTCATTAAAATATCAATATTTTGTGAAGAAAAGAAATTTAACTTTATATTAGAGGGTATTCCAATAATAATTTGGTTTTCACCTGAAAAATATATTTTTTTAAATCAAAAATGCAGATACTAAGTTTTAATATTATTGGGTTCGCTAATAGATTAACTACAAAAAATTAAAAACATAATTCAATTATAGTTCATTAAGTGATTTTATTGCTTTATTTTTTTTTTACCGTGATTTTCAGATATTTAGAATTTATACACAGTACTAATCTATATGTCCTCTAAAAAAATAAATTTGAACTTTTTTTAAACACAGATGTCGTCGTTTTGACGAATATTACCTAATTTTTTAAACGGTTTTATGCAGGCAACTGAAACTTCTATGTGTGTATGTTATGCTAGTTTACTATGAGTTTATATAATGGAAATGTGCTCCAAGAGCAGCATTTTTTCATAGGATCTTAAAAGTATGCAAAATGGTAACAAGGTAAAAAAAAAAGAAAAAAACAAAATTAAAAATTAAAGGGTTCCTAATACCTGTTATTAAACCGTTGCTATGTAAGTACAACCCTTACTTGGGGGATTTGTTAGATTTGTTTGTACATATGTACTGTATTGCAAAGCCCGCAAATATTCGCTTAAATAGAAATTCGATTAAATAGTTAAGAATATCATTTCGATCATCGCTGCTAAAAATAGCGTAAAAAATTATTGCTTTTTTTACCAAATAAATAGTCCTAAAAGCTGCTAACATGTAAATCCTTAAGAAACTGAAACTTTTTAATAAAAAGAAAAACTTTACATAAACATAAATAGCAGATAAAAGCAATAAATGTTGAAAATATTCAAAAACTGCAAAACTTTTACTTCATTTTTTAGTTCTTCACAGTCAAACATTCATAATAAATAAAATGAAAAATATTAAAGTTTATTTCATTTTTATAAGCCGCCTAGCTTACAGACTTACAAACCGCCTGACTGGCTGAAATTTCCTTGAGGTGAAAGGCATAAAAACGGTTATGAAAATATCTTTATTTAATGACCCAGTTTTTTTACAATCTTAATATTTTTATGAAATGGGGTTTCTATTCATACAGCTTTCGTTTCATTATTATATTTTTCCCAATCAATTTTTTTCAATTTTGGAATATTATAATTTTTTGTTTATTAATAATTGCTCCTGCTAAAAATTTTACCTTTTCTAAATCAAGTAATAAGCTGTTAGCAAGCAAATATTTTACTACGCCTTTAGCTGTTACCATTAGCAAATAATTCGTAGTATGGTCATTGGCCAAGATTCCTTATCCATGCTGCTTCACCCTTTATGTGCTACGTCATAAATTTTTTGATTTTTTCTGAAGACCACCAAGTTTTTTGTATTTTTCACCACCTGTACGCTTGATATGCAGAAACAGCATATACTCTTTATATGAAATAACTGTGATCTTTCAATTTGCATGTAATGAATATTTTATCAATTTATATACCGTAGATATTTTACACATTAAGCATATTTTCCAGCATTTATTTAAACATATCTTTATTTTTTGATTAAAAAATATATATCTTTAAGGTAGAGCTCAATTCCTGAAAGGGACAACAAGCTTTATTTTGGCTTATATTAAGTAGCACATTTGTAAATTTAATATTTTATTAAAATAACATAACTATAAGAATTTGGGTACCATTAAGCTAAATCTTATAAAATATTGCCAAAGTCATTTTGCTGCTTTCTTTCTAATTATTTATATGGCGTTATTGAAAAGGCTATCTAAATCAGCGTCCTGCATGTCTTTCAAAGCGAACATTTGTAGAGTAATTACTTATTTCTTATGCCAATTGCCATTTTAATCTTATGTCAAATGGCACGTGGAATACAATTAATTTACCAAACAAAGCATTTTATAAGCGATTAATTTCACATAGGGATTGTGTTAGTTGCTCACATGGATTATGTGATCTAACCCTATTCGACTAATATCTTTGGAAACATGTCATTTCTGTTTAGATCCAAAGCAGGGGTGAATGGATTCTTCAAACAAATCATTATGTATGAATGCGCAAAATTTAGCCATTACTCTGCAAAATTATGTGAAAATAGTGCCCTTCTATGTGTTAGTTTTATTGACGTTATTTTAATTTTAGTTTTAAATTTTAAACCTTTAATTAACATTCATTTAACATAAGTTTTTGAAAATACACTATTTAAAAAATGGCTTTGAAAATTACTTTCAACTAATGCATACATTGTCGAATAAAGCAACTTTAACTTTACGTTGTTCTTTATTGAAAATCATTTAATTGATAAAATACTAAATTTCTTTCAAAAGTATGTGAACTAACAAAAAATTATTTATTAGAGTTTACTTATTTCTGCATAACTCATCCTGCTATTTCTTAATTATCCTTTTTTCAGTTTTTGTTATGGTTTTTTATTCGTTAAAACAAACACTAATAGTATTTTCTTGTCTCTATTCTCCACATCCATTGCTTTCATTTATGTTTATTCTAGTGTTAAATATACTCAGTACGTTTTTGATGGCATTTTATGTATTACGGATTACCTTACAAAGCAGAAAAATACTTAGAAATTGAATAATCATCCATGGTCCTAGGAAATGTAGATGTATTTAATACAACTAGAAATATTCGACTTATGTTCCAGTTACATTGGAATTGTTAAAATACACAGAGAGTATAAAGGGTACAAAAGAATTTAATTGCATATTGTAAGGTGTATTGATTTAAAGTTGTTAGGCCGTATTTTTAGGTTTTAGTAGTGCATCTAGCAAACCAAAAGTAGTTTCATTAAAAATGTGAATATATAAGAAAGTGCCGATTCCTATCGCAAAATTACGGTAGTTGTTACTAGTTAAATCGAAATAAAAATCAAAAAATCGACCATTAATAGTAAAGACTAAATGTTTGCATTTTACAGTACCTAACAATACTAACACTATAACATAATATTAGCAGATTGTATCTGGAACCAACCATATAATTAGACTGCCGACTACATAGCTTAATAACTTAATAACTTTTTTCCAAATAGACACCGATAGTTCGTCCCATATAAGACTGCTTAAAAATAAAAATAAAGTAATTATTTTTTGTTGTTGTTAAAAATCAAGCTCTTTATAATTTCCCTTAAAGCAGGAAAGCATAATGTATTTAAATTTTTCGCCACATTTTTTGCATTTTAACTTAAGTTAAGTTTTCTGTAAATCTTTCTAATCAATTGAATTCACTTTTGTGGCAATTTGCCAAAACAAAAAAAATTAAGTTTACCAATTTTGATAGTTTAAATGAGTACCCACCTAATAACTATCTAATATCTGTGCACACACTCGTTTTCATACTGAATGTATAGGATTGTTTTGCTTTTATTTCTGCATTACATTTGCACTTTTTTGTATATGACTCTGCGGTTTTGCGCACGTTGCTAGTTAGTGGTGTATACAAGTTTGTAAATGTATTTAAAAGCCATTTGTTGTAGTGATTATCATTACTCTTTTTTTGCAGCTCTACTTCCGTTTCTACTTGATAAGATTCATAAGGTTTTAAGATTTAGAGAGATTTGTGGTCAATATATTTTCTTGTTACTGATGTCCTTTTTTATGAAAACCAATTATTTTTTCCATGTTAAATGTAGCAATTTCATTGACTTCAGCTTGTAAGCTTTTGTTTTGTTTTTATTTTTTGTGAATGTTTTTCACTTAATCTTTTGTGAATATGTTTGTTATATTTTTTGAGCATAGAATATTTTAATCCACTACAAAAACAGTGCGAACTCTAATGGAAATATTATCATCAATTTTAAGGAATTATAATTATAATTTTTGCATTAATAAATCATCAAATTTATACATTACTAAATTTATTGAATTTTATATAACAGTATACGAAAATTAATCATAAGAATATATTTGAATTTTAATATTTTGTTTTGATTTTGTTTTTTAGAAACCATTTACGGAGTAAACTATTCAACCTTTATGGTTTGATATAGTCAAATCTAAAATAACACATTTATTTCCAGTGGAGTAATTTTGATTATTCTTTTATTATTTAGCTTCCTTTATTGGAAATGATTATTAAGTAAATAAATATTCACCTACGTTAAAATAACAAAGTAATACATATATGATTTAAAGTAAATGTAACAAAAAAATTTGAAATGAAATATTTGAAATTTTATTAAATTTTTTAATTTTAACACATTTAAAAAATGTACTTCTTTATTTCGAAAATTTATCTTAGTAAATTAAAATTTTGATTTCATATCATTATGGCAAGGATAAAAACAATTATGGCAACAATAAAAAAATATTTAACACTTGTTAAGTTTATGACAATGATAAAGTGTTTGATGTCTTTGTAACTAGTAGCAGGCAGCTGTTGATCTTAAAAAAGGCAACACATACATATAGTAACAAATAGTATAGTATATCATGTGATAAACTGCGTGCATTTGCAGCCTTTTGTAAAAGACGTTGTCAACTCAAAACGCACATCATGGCAAATTTTTGATGGATTCTTTTGCAATGACATTACGATGATAGACAATCAGTCAAAAGTCAACTTAATTTAACTGCATAAGTACAGAACTACATACTTTAAATGCGAACTTAAATTTGCGATATTTGGATATAATAACATTGTTTAAGCATTTTATTATTTCAAGTTAAAGTCGGTATCAAACAGGTATGCATATATACTTTTTAAATAATTTTACCAAATGCTCATACATTATAAGACTTTTTGTTATTCATTATATCAAATATCAATGTTTAGTACGTAACTCATGCTACACATTGGATTGGAAGACCTTTAGAGTACAAAAGACAAATTTTTTGAAAAATGCCACAAGAACAGATTTTACGAAAAATGATTGAGGCAAAATAAAAAGATGAAAAAAATATTAATAATTTAATCCGCCTTAATTTGTACTAGATTCTTTTTGGCCATTTAACTACTGCACATATATAGCTCATCAGTTGAATCTACACCAGATTTTTTGTAGAAAAATCAAGAGTCTTATATTTTAAACCAAATTTATTAATTATTTCATTGACAGCATAAACACAAAAAACTCAAATCACTTCCACACAAAAGCACAGCAAACTTCGAAAACAAAAACAGTTTTTATTTTTAATCTTTCAACATAAGGGTTTCCTTTATTAATATATATTTTTAAAGGAATCTAAATAGCACAAATTAACGTAGACTGCCTTTGACGTGTTAGGTGTTAGGTAAATTTTAATGTAAGTCTATATTGATAATTTTTCTAAGCTCTTCTATGAAAAAGAAAAAAATAGCCGCTAACATGTGAAGTTCAAGAGAAAGCTGACATCTTAGAAAAATATTGTGGAAACTTGGTGTAAATAAATAAAATATTTGACCTACGTAAAATCTGAAATTTTATATAAGCAATATTATACTATAAAAAATAGATATCCATGTTCAAACAAACTTTCTGAACTGAGTATTTCTACCATTATATATTAGTTAATGGTCTTAATAAACTAGAAGTTTTCTTGTCACAGAACTCAAAATTGAATTAAATGGGCTCCATACTACCGAGCCTACGAATGAATAAGAGTTGCTCGTTTTGAAATTAATAGACTTTTAAATTGATTCTTTATATCTATTTCGTTAAATAATAACAATAGCGTTAAATAACAATATAAACAATCAATATTTAAACCAAAGCTTTCTTGTTGTTATCTTTACTAAGGAACTTGCGTATACTTGCTTTCCGCTTTCTGCTACAACTAGGATATAAGGATATTAATTTAAGTAACATTTCTTAATTTTATTACTATTTACATAGTAAGAATTTGACAATTTGGTTTGGTTAATATGTATGAAATTTGATTCTATTTGTGATAATTACCAAGTAAACCTACAGTTTTTGGAATTGTTGCCTGGGGCACTATTAGGTTGTACTTCTTCGAGAATATAGCGGATCATGTAAAAAGTATGATCAGTAACAAGCCATGAAATGGGTGGACAAAATACGGTTTCCCCAAGATCACGTTACATGTCATAGAGTACGTTAGAAAAGTCAAGTAATGTTTAAAGTACATCCTGGTCCAATGCTTTCATGCTTCGACTATTTGAAACATTCAAAAGATCATGCAATTTATTTGTTTTAAGTCAAATGCTCTGGAGAAAAGCCAAACCTATCCTTAGAAGAGAGGATAAGAACGGTTTAGCTCATGTTTATATTGTAGGAAAAAACATTTCTCTTAATATATTGTTACGTTTAAGTCTTTTATAAATGATTTGTTGTTACTGAGTTCTTTATTGTAAAATAAATAACACCAGATTTTAGAGTTTTCAAATTAATTGCAAGTTTAGTTACTTTAACTACACACAAAGTAAAATTTGTACGTTGGCACTACAGAAGATGCAACTCTTTACTACACGAGATTTATGTTTTAACTAACTAACTAACCACTCAGATGCTGTCTTTTATATTTGTTCGCTAGTGGTCTAGAAAAATCAAGAATTTTCTACTTCCTTTGTTTCACATTTTGTTGTTGTTATGCTATTCATTCAGTGTGTAGCTATCTGTTGGTCTGTGTGTATTTTTGTCTTTGCTTTTATGCTGTTAAAGTTTCTTCCTGGAATTTATTTTAAGATAGTTGTTGTTGTCTTGTGTATATAAGTTTTCTTAGAAAGCTACGCAGTTAGTAAACAGCATACCCAGTTACTACGTTTACTTTATAACTTAATTTTTTTCTTTAAAAACTTAAGCAAGACACACCCGTAACAATATTGAAATGAATACAGTTAACCGTAAGATATCTGAACGGTGTAAAGATTTATTGATGTATAAGTTAACATATAAATTATAGAAAAAAATTGTGTATTATAAAAAACAAAGTATGCTATAAGTTCTGTAATAAAAGCAAAGCATATAATGGATACATAAGAATCAACATCGGCAAAGCCTACCTTGAATACTTAACATAATATAAATTCAAATACTACAATTACAAATTCAAACCCTACTATTCATTCATTGTTTTAACAAATTCATTTCATTGTTTTAACAAATCCGACTTTTCTTCCTCTTGAAAACGTACCTAAGTCTTACCTAAGATTCACTTTAAAATTTTAAAAAGTTTTTATTAATATCGAAAATATTTTCAATTAAAATATTCTTACTAATGATATAAATCAAAGCAGTCAATAGAAATTACTCATAATATTTGGAGAGTATCCTTTTACTATTTAACTAAGGAAGAGCACTTTAAATAAAACAAAAAAATGTAAAAAATAATTATCATATATAAATTAATATTATATAAAAGAAAAAATATTTTGCCGCAAGTAATTATCAGGATTTATTAATAAACTACATTGTGGTCAACAACTGGTTCTTGTAAACGCAGCATATGGCAAAACCCTTGTTAATGTCGAATACTTTGAAATACAAAATATATGTCGTTGTCATATATTAGAATTATAAAACGTATTTTAAAATTTATTTAAGAAATTCATATATAAATGTTTCGACACTGTTCGGTACAATAAAATTGGTTTTCTGTCTGCCCGGAGGTTCAAAAAAATTTTATTTGGTAGTAGTTTTAATCACAAAGGAGTGCCTATGGAAATAGCTAGAAGGCAGAAGATAA
Source organism: Trichopoda pennipes (assembly GCA_030448955.1). Lineage (NCBI taxonomy): Eukaryota > Metazoa > Arthropoda > Insecta > Diptera > Tachinidae > Trichopoda > Trichopoda pennipes. Next base: position 13,106,241 of record JASKUP010000088.1, read on the forward strand.
ATCATAATTTACTATAATTCTCTCTCTTGCTAGTTAATACATTATTCTTATCAAATAAAACAATTCTATAGATTTAATTAATTAAAGTAATTCTATTAATGCGATGAAATTAATAATTTCGAAAAATAGTTCTTTAAAAATTTGTTTGGTATATGGAGGCAATTAATTCCAAAAAAAAAATAAAAATAAATAAATAAGGAAGAGTTGCTAGAGTAAAAGTAATTGTTATCATTCTTCTGTCTGATTGACCAAAAGTGTTTTAGTGAACAGGTAAGTTGGTGTTTCCTTATATATTTATTGTTGCAAAAATAACATGTTTAGCCAGTTAACGATCATAGTAAAATATTAAAGTTCTCCTAAAATCGCGTTGTATTTTTAAACGAAACTTGGTAGTTTTGAAGCGAACATGGGACCAATATACTACATAGCTCATTGCTATACGTTATCTGCTATACGTCATGGCATGACAAGGTGTAGTTGGTTCGGTTTGCCGAAAATCTTGTTGTCTCAAAATTTAACTTTATTGATCTAAGCAGAATATAAATAAATTTTCCTTTCTTAATAAGACATAAATATTCCAATAATCAATAAAACATGTCCAAATACTAAAGAATTTCAATAGAGCAGCTTAACAATATTCTCCTTAAATTTGCTTAAGTTACTGAATGAATTGAATTTTGTAGTTCACATTTGAACTGAGTTAACTTCAAGTTTTTTTTTCGGGTATTAAAGAAAATTAGATGGAAAAAGCTGATATTTTATTTCTCTTTTAAGTAAGCGAGTTTTCGTTTAACTTAAGAAGTTTTATCATATAAAAAACGCTTAGATATAAAAGTCTATTAAGCCCTCTTATATAAGCCGTACTACAAATCAATCACCAACTATAGGGTGTTAAAAAGAACGACTATAAAGCGAATTGTATATCTCATTATCTTTAAGTTTTTTCTTATAATATACGCACACACATGCATATATACGCAGTGTATACGTCACATGTACTAATAGCTCACTAATGTATAACCACTGCATCAGTTGTGCTATAAAAATGTCAATTATAATAGCAGTTTTAGTGCAGATAGTTAAATGGCAAAAAAGGGGTGAATATAAAATGCGTTTAATGTTTATTTGACACAGAACTATAATAACGCTTCAAATACTCACACTTTTATGTCATCATTAAGACTTTTCTATGAGTACGCCAAATGTTGACTATGCAGATACTTTGGCTTAATGATGTCATTTTGACAAACATTGTGAGAAGAACTATAGAGAAGAAAGTAAAAGCGGCATAAGTGCTCAAATTTAAAAATACTATTTTCAAAAAAGTATTCGAACGCTAATTTTATTGATTCTATTTTCACAATTTTTTGGTTTTTTCTTTCATTTCAATTTCGCCAGCAAATTGTCTATAGATTGAAAGACATTTGCCACTATTGTTCAGCTGTCTCTGTATTTAATTTAGTATTTTGCATGGCTGTATACAAAAATATTAGTATTTGCATATTGATGTTGCTCAAATTCTAGCCAACACATGTGCATTTCTATATTCTCCATATTTAACATTTATAAATATTTTCTTCTAGTTGTAGACTGTCTCATTAATAATGTATGTCTGAATATTGTATGTACTGTAGTGGTTGTTATTGACTGCATGTATTTGCTCAATTGATTGGATGATTTGAATATGGCAAAATTGGCTGTGGCATGAAGTCACACATATAAAAATTTGAAGAATAAACGACAACTGACTACCATGTTAACAAAAGGCAAATTGTTTGTTGAATAATAGAAGGATATATAAGTGTGTGTGTGTGCGCAATTGAAGCTGTGTGTAGTTTCTTTTTGCAAAATGTTGTGACATTAACCAGAAAGAATATATTTGTTATGCTATTTTATGTTCATCTTTTGAATACAAAGTTGAACAATTGAATTAAGCCAAATTATTGCAATTGTTTTTCTATTAACTCTGACATAAACAAACAGTTGTGCGTGCAATCAAGTATCAATACTTTCGGATTTCCAAAGACAAAGAATATAAAAATCTTTAAAACTTTTTTAACACGTCTTATGTTAATTTAATATATGGAAAGGCGATATATTTGAAAATAAAAATTTAACCAACGAATGCAATGAAATGAGAAAACAATATTTCTATAATTAAATATTGTTACATTATACAATAAATTAAATCCGAATAACATTATATCTACATTGCACTCAGAAATGTACATAAATACTGGAAAAAGAAAATAAAAAGATGAAGTTGACATAACAGTATAGAAAGTGCAAGATATGCTGTAATTAAACGATAGTAGTTAAATCAAATTAATATTAATAAACATATAATAGTTATAATTTTTTGACCTTTTTTTTAATATTTTTTAGTAATTAATTTTAAGCACAAGGTCTTATTTAATAAAACATTTTTTAAAAAACTTTATTTTTTATTATATTTTCGATATTTCGCCACACCGTTGGTTGGCATCATCAGGAAAAACAAAAATAATAATGAACAAACAAATTGAAAAAATTTTTTTGATCAAAAAATTTTTTTAATTTGTTTGTTCACTTTTCACGAAGAATTAAAACAAAACAAGGTAGTCAAGGAGGAATATAGGTCACATGTAGTAATTTTTTTTTTATATAAAAAGTATAATTTTGAAATTGTAATATAATCTTTGAGCAGAATGAAATGCAGTTTCTGGTTCCCTATAATTACGCCTTACTTTCATCGCATCTATTTACAAGATAGTTATCAAATTGAAATTTCTATATAACTATTTTGCAAAAGTAGGATTTGGGAAAATCAAGCCTAAAGGAAAACTAATAATTCATAGACTATAAATTGATAAAAATTTAAAAATTTATTTCACAATTTTTATATTAAGCATTTTTGTGTAAAGCATTCGTTTCGCTTTCGCAAACTCGTTTTTAGTTGAAAGATTAATTTAAATCATTTAGGATATTTAGAGTGTATATCTTTTAAATTTAAAAATTATGTCCTTTACTTAATCTATGTATTCAACCCGGTTTGTTGTATTTTAATATGCTATTATTGTAATATGTATGCCAAAAGTAAAATGGGGTTATATTAAAGAAGGAATCAAAACAGAAACATAAATATAACAAAAGTTAAAAATAATTGACATTTTTAAAATCATTGAAGCCCAAAAAGCATTTTATTTTTTATTTAAATCCCACACAAGTGTCATATTTTTATATTTTAGGAGAGAATATTTAAATTATTTTTACCTATTTTACATAAAAAATAAAAGAACATTTCAGTTTAATACATACCGAAGCACAAGCATTACTCTCCCAGTAAGGATTGTAACGTCAGCCTTTTTCTTTGTAAACACTTTTACCTTTTGCTATACCAAATATTTTCTATTTAATCTGCTTATGGCAGTAAAACGTTTTTTAAACACATATTAAATTAAATATTTTAAAGTATTGTATTTTAGTATAGTCGATTAATCATATAGGAATCTATGATAGAAGTTTTGAGTTGATACACAATATTTTATCCAAATAGACGTAAAATTTTTTCGAGGCGTTAAAGTAGGAAATTTAATTTCTATGTGTAAAAATATAAACCACCAATAAAAATGTTAGAAATTTAATATTTTATGTTTGAAAAAATATTGTATCCGGTCGCATACAAAAAAGGGATCACACATATACATACATACGTATTAATGTACATACTGTACCCACACTCATATATTTATACATAATTTATACATAAGTTGATATCATATATATATATATATATATATATATATATATATATATATGCGTGTTTGTGCCAATATACAGCTATTTATGCACATTGAATATTTCTATTTTAAAAAATAGTATAAGTACATGCTTCATTTCAAATATGTAATTTATAATTTAATGATTTATGTGATGCAAATAATACAATTTTTTTTTGTAATATATACATATATATTAGTCATAATAAATAGTGGTTAATTATTATCATACCTAATCTAAGATTTCAATTTGAAGTACCAAAGTTTTAAATTAGGTGGGGGAAATAGATAAAAAACCTCTTAGAAAATCCAATGCCAGGGATTCGCAATTTTAACTAGTCATATTCTCTTATTTTAGTAGTTACCTACATTGCAAGGTTTATGTAGCAAAATCGTATGCACGCAAGACAACAACAATTTTCTAGTAACAAACTGCGTAGAAATTTTATACACGCAAAACAACAATTAGATATGCTGTTTACTAACCGCGTAATATTCTAAGAAAAGTTATGTCCACAAGACAACAACAACTACTATTTTAAGGTAGTTCCTGGAAGAAACTTTATACACACAGACATACAGGCGTCTATACATTGAATGGACGACATACAACAACAAAATGTGATACAAAGGGAGTTGAAGATTCTTATTTTTTCTACACTTCTAGTCGACAAATGTAAAACGACATCGTCTGTGTGGATAGTCAGTTATTTTAAAAGTAAACCTCATGAAGTAAAGACGTGCATCTTAAGTAAATTGTTCCGTAGTGTGAAGTTTGGGTGTAGTTGAAGTAAATAAACTTGTAATGAATTTTAAAACTTTGAAATCTAGTGTTATTTATTTTGCAATAAAGAAGTCACAACAAAACGTTTACAAAAGGTATGAACGTAACAGTATTAATTGTATAACACAATATGCACGAGCGACGAATTTCGCATAGAATTAAGAAATCTCCATATAACAATATAGTCTTAATTTTGCCTAATTTGGATGACAAAATAGTTTACAAATTACTTGGCAAAAATAATTTTGTTGACAAACGGCAGATGATAGATACCACAGATCATGTAAGTATGTAGAGAACAGTGAATCAAAAATATGTATCCTATTAGGAGACAAATATATTTCTAAGTTAAAAGTTATAATAAAAACTTATTTTATAAGTAGAACTCTTACCCCAAATGAATTTGTAGCAATTTGCATACAAAAATCTGAATAAAAATATTTTTGAAAATTTTAATAATTAAAATGTTATTTTTGTGGTTAACAAATAAAAAGGTAATTGAGCACGCATAGTTCATAATTAATAATATTAATTAAAGAATCCAAAAAAACAGAAAGAAGTCATCTGCAGTATTTCAAAATACCACATAAAGTACGAACTTTGACTTCGGCAATTAATTAAGTTTATTATTTATTTTAGCCTGGAAGGTTTAAAACCTTTATAATTTTTGTTATATATATTAAACAGTTGCACATGGATAATAAAACCAGGTGTTTATTCATACGAATAGGTTTGTGTGTAAACGAATGTGCATACAGCAATAACAAAACGAGTATATATATATTTTCTTGCCATTAGTGTGTAATATGTATATTAAGTTATGAAAAAACCATAATTGTCAAAAAAATTAAATTAAATTTTCTTTACTTGAGCACAAAAGTGCAGTTCAGTGAATATGATTGTGTATTTTTACCTGACAGAATATAAAAATATCTGTTGGCATTTTTATTTTTAACGCAGCTAAAAGATGCAGTTGCCACAATGTAGTAATAAATTATAGGATAGCATCCGCCTACATGTAAAAATTTAATCTCGCATCAATAATGTGCAGAATTGGATTTACTGGGAAAAATGTCATAACGCAAAGTTTTAAAATTAATAAAAAATATAACCCCAAAATTTATTTAAATACTGTTAAATGTTGTGATAGATTATAAGTTTAAAAGCAAACGCAAATGCACGGATAGTAAATTTTTCTAAGGTTGGTGGAGTGATAAAAATATAAAATTAATTAGAGATGTCTTTTTCACGTGCATAACTCGTCAACAATAGAATTCAGACATTAAATTTTTTAATTAATAATAAGAAACACCTAGAATTACAAATTACATGGGATCGTTATTATGTGATACGGAAACCTTCATGTGTGAGTCTAATATATATATATATATATATATATATATATATATATATATATATATATATATATATATATGTTGCTGAATCCGCTAAGTGAACAATTAAAAATTAAGGTACCTTGGAAGAACCTTGAAATTGTATTAAGACTTACAACTAATCAAAAATGTTGATTGGTGTTCCTTATGTACTCTAGATATACATATATGGCCTTATCTGCAGTATCGCCTGAATGAACTAACCCAACGCCTCTACCATATTTAGGTTAAAATTTGTTTTTTGGTGAAATTTAGAAATAAATAAATATCTATAGATGAATAGAAATTAATAATATACGAGTAAATTATGAACATACTAATGTTATTTAAATTTTTTAATACATGGTGTACTTTGTTTGGCACCATTTTTGTAAACATTAGTCTTGTCAGTGCATATATGGCAGTCGTAAAGTAGACACGTGGCAAATTGATTATAGAAAGATTTTCGATAGTCCAACGTATTTTAGTTGTTAAAATATTTTATCAAAATCAATCATCAATTACTGTAACGATGAGCAAGTTACGTGCAAATTTTTGGGAAAAACAACGTTTCAACAAAACGTGCTATTTCGAAGAACGACGGACTGTAGGTGATAGGCCCAAGCATGCACCACAACGTACTGGAAGATCGGTTGAAAACATTACTGCTGCTTAAGAAAGTGGTCGAAACAATCCATGATCCTCAATTTGACGCCATGCTCAGGAGCTTGGTCTGCAAAGGACAACTTCGGCCACAATTTTGCACAACGATTTGCATTTGTTTTCATAAAAGATTCAATTGACACAAGAGCTTCTTCCACAATACCATTTTCGCTGCCATACATATGCCAATAGGATTTTATAGCTCGCTCATGACAACTCCTATTTTCATGAAAAAATCACAATGAGTGACAAAGCACATTTTCATTTGAATGGTTATGTGAATAAACAGAATAGTCGGTTGTGAGGAATGGGAAACCTCAAATTTTTCAATAGTCACCTTTGCATCCATTAAAAGTGACAGTCTGTTGTGGAATTTGGTAAAGAGGAATCATTGGATCTTACTTCTTTGAAAAAGAAAACGTCTTAACTGTAGCTGTGAATTGGATGCCGTGATATTATTGAAAATTTTTTAAAGCCGCAACTTTGAGATTGATTAACATGGGGTGTCAAAAAGACGGTGCCAGATGGTATACAGCCAAGATTACAATGGAATTACTGCGAGACCTCTTTCCAAAACAAGTTATTTCAGGAAATGGCGATGTTGATTGGCCTCCATGGTTGTCTGATTTGACTGCTATGGACTTCTTTTTGTGGAGATATTTAAAAAGCACGGTTTATGCAAACAAACCAGAAACGCTTCATGATGAAGTTAATGAAATATCGGAGAATGTAATGAAGAATATGCTCAAAAGGGCTCGCATTTGTGAGGCTAACGGAGGGGGATATTTATCGGATGTTTTATTCCATATATAATTGCCTCCATTAAATAATTTCAAATTATAAACAAATAAAATAGTATACATTCCCTTCGGACACCCTGTAAAATCACTAAAAAAAACAAAAATTAACCCTAGCATTGATCATTCTATGCGAAGAGAGACGCTTAAAAAATGTAAAGTTAATTAAAAAAAAGAAATATTTTTAATTTATGAGACTTTTAATAAAACCAAGTTATTACATTTTTGAAATAATTAAGCGTTATATTGCAATTCTATATAAAAACTAGTAGATAAAACATTATTTCATACTTGAAGGCCTACAAAATTTAATAAATTAAATTTATTAATATTTCTCATAAAAATACTTTCTATCAAATTGATGTTTGGATGTGTGCATTGTGCATTGTGCCATTAAAATAAATTTACATTCTTTTGTGGATCACGTTCATTTAATCAGAAATATATTCGTTTATATCTACCACAAATTCTATTAATTTTCAGTTATATGCTATTTTATCAATTTATTATGAAAAATGATAAAACTTAAGTAAAAAAAAAAGCACAGGCAATGAAAACAGTACTTATTAGTCAATAATAAAATTCTGTTGTCCCTGATGTTCTTTTAAAATATTTAGTGATTTACATACATTGAAATTCAAAATATATTATCGTTTTATGATACGATTTATAGAATAACATTATTATTATTATAAATATTATTATTATTATTTAAGAATATATAAAATAAATGCATAAAACATGCATTTCTTATTCCTTCTTTTGCCCTGACTTTGGCAAAAAGCATAGACAAACTTTTAACTGTAGCCGATAAATGCCCTTATGTGAGTTATATAGGTTTTCACGTTAATTTTATCTATCAACTTTTTAACAAAAAAAAAAAAAAACTAACCTGAGACTAAAATCTAAGTAAAAATTTAAACTGAAAAATGTCATTAACACTGATATCAAGTTTAATATCGCAAATCAATTTTGGCTCACTCTCATTAAATTATCCTTTTGTTCTTTAAATATAAAGATTTCATGAAATGGAGTACTGCGAGCAAATATGTCCGGTTGATTACACTCAACTTCGTATAGAAAATTCAAGATCCTTATGGTTAACTAAACTGGACAGTGTTTCATCCACAAGGAAAAAACAACAAAAATCGTAAACATTTTATTCAATGACATTTTCTCCTAATTTTTCTATACAAGCCTTACTATTGAAGACCAATCATAAAAATATTTATTAAAAAACTAAGAACAAATTTTAATAAATTGTGCAAAACTTTACTTGTACATGTATTCTATTAAGATGCTGTTTGTTAACACAATTTTATGCAAATATCATTATTTGTAAGGTTATTTAGGTAATTTCTGACTTTTAAATAATTAACTATAAGTAGAAATATAAGATCAGGCGAACACTTAATAAACAATAATTTTTTGTTTTCTAAATGTTGTTGGATAAACACTCTAATTTAACCAATTTGGCTTAATATATAAGACTCCTGTATTGTCTATATAAAATTTGTGGTAAAATCCACTGGTGAGCTGTATGAGTAGTAAGTAATAAAAGGGCCATATTGATATGCTTTCCCCCGCAGTAATTCATTATAAAAATATTTTTTATGAGAATAAAATATTTGTTTTCAAAGGAATCTAGCACAAAATAACGTAGATTATATTTGCATTTTCTTGATATATATGTATATATTTATATAGTTTAAATAAATGTAATAAATTATTTATCTGCAATATGTGTTTCATTTTAAACAATGAAAATATTTGGCAATGATTGAGCCAAATATATTAGCTATGAGATATGGTAGGAATACTATTTTTATCCTAAAGAAATGTAAGGAAAGCCAATGAGTATTGAAAATTTTATTCTCGCTATTTTGGAGGAGTAGAGAACAGGAAAGCATAATTTTATTTACCAGTTTCCAAATTAAAAATCTGTGTGTTTTTACGAAATATAATCACTTTAACTGTGAATAACTGTTCGCAACACATGCAGTATGGTTACGAATGAGTGGTTCTATATCACATACTATGAAGCCGTTAGTTTCATAGCGTTTCGTAAAGAGATTTCTAAATTTAAGCCGTTAGTTTCATAGTGTTTCCTAACTAGATTTCTAAATTTAAAAGAATTAATACATGTATATAATAAATTATGCAATCATAATTACCGTGACCTTGTCACGCCTTTGAAAAATAAATAAAATTGGAGTGCTATCGGGAGCAAATTTGTCAAAATATATATTTGAGATAAATTTTGTTAAATAAAGAAATTATTTCGTCAGTCATTTTGGCTTTCTACCTCGTGACTATAAGTTTTTATGATTGTGGTTAATTGAATTTAATTTTAATAACATAAAGACAACTATTATATACATATGTATGTATAAAGTGATTGCCTTTTTAAGCTTATTCAACTTATTCATGTTAATCGTTAATAATGGTATCAGAAGTAAGTTTATTGTATTTTCCGTTGACGTACTGGGACTGAAAATAATTTTGTTTAAAAAGTGAGTTTCTGTTATATTATATTTGAGATTAGAACTCAATTATACACCTGATTCTATTGTGGGTAAACTAATCTAAACTGTTTTGTTACTTCTGCCTTATAAGGTGATACGGTAGTGCTGCTGAGATAAATTTTTGAAATTTAAGAGTTGATAAGTTTGCTGGGTTATGAAAAAATTTTTTTTCGTACTAATCCGTACATACTTGCTTTCATTTATATTTCACCTCACATTATTACGTGGCTTTCGCCACAATCTTATATTTAAGTGAATTAATTCAATTATTTTTTTTAAGCGAATAATAAAAAAAAAATATGTAGATAAAAACCAATACAGTAGTGTAATGTTTTTTAATAGCATTATAACTGCTATTGGTCGTTTAAATAATTAAAATAATTAATTATAAAATCGTTGTGTTTAAATAGTGATGACATTTTTCAATAAAAAATAAAAAACTGAAAATAAAATGTAATGTAAAGTAAAAAAAAAAGGATTTAATATAACAGTGTTCTGCGTATTGTATTACAGTTTATGTTTAACAATATTAAAATATTATTTGGCTATAATTCATAATTTAACTCAAAATTATCTGCAGCATTAATTGCTTGAATCAGTGTTGTCAAAGTAATAATAATTGGTATGATACTTAAATAAGGGTGAAAAACAACATTAATATGCCTAATATTTAAAAAAATAAAGCTGGCCCTCTCGTAATGGTCAATGGATATCGTTATCGTATCTTGAATCATAATTTATTGTTTGGAAATATGTATGGCATTGAATCAGACAGAATATAATTCCAGTAGCAGTTTAGCATTGGAAATCAAAGCTGTCAACTGGCTTTCAAGGTTGTACAATTTCACACAATTACGGTAGTATTATGTGGAATCACTGGTGTAATAAATTAGCAATATTTGATGCCATGGAGATTAAAAACGATCGGGTTATTCGTTTTGTATGGCCAGCAATGCCCCAATTACATCCAAATGCGACTCATTGTAAAATTTGCTGTAGCCATATGCTTGAAGTGATTTTTAAATGTTAATTTCACGTATAAAGTTTTCGAACAAAATATTATTGTTTGATAATAAATTTTTTTACTATTTTAAAAATTTTTATCCTTAACGACCTAAAAACATCCTTTATAAGTAAATATTTAAGAGAATTATTGTTTTTTTTTCGCAACAGCCATTTTATAATATTTATTTAAAAAATGATTTACTTTATGGCTTGGTGCTACAGTCAAAGTAATGTGTTATTTTTATAGTGAACGCTAAAAGCAAACATTTCGAACATTTTGTGAGAAATCCATATAACAAAAGAAAGTCGGCTCTTCTTAGAAATAATATCAAATTTCTTTTCAAATAGCAGCGTTCTTATTACATCTTATAGAACAATTTGTATTGTTATGCACTTTTGCACTACAATTTAAACGTTTTGCTTATTTTCAAACATATTTGTGCAGCAAATTAACTTTGTTTTTTAAGCTGATCATACTTTAAACATATGGTTCTTGGAAAGCTAGCTTGATAAATTTATATTAACATAAACGATCTGAATTCGAACTTGTCCATTAAAGAATTTTCATAAAGTTTAATTAAATATTCGGAAATAATGTCTTGACTACATTAAACTTGATATAAATTCTTATTGCAAGATTTTAAGCAAAATTCTTTAAATTAAAATAATTTTAATTTGATATAATTTTAAACATAAACTAAAACTTCTATCTTTATATTGTCACTTAAATATAATTTTTCTACTCAAATGCACATCACAAAATTTAGAAAAAAATAAAATGCAAAAAGGCTTAAACAATTTATAGACATACAAAACCCCCTTAGCAAAGGCATATCTCTATGAATATGTGTGTTACTTCAAAATGAATAAAATTCAAACGCACATAGAACGACAGAAAGAGAGACAGATACAGTTCATCGTTTACTAAAGCAGCCTTTGACTAACTGTTTTGTAACTGATAAGCTTCTTTAACAGTTCGCTTAATTTTTTTCTGTTTTTACTTTTTCCCTGCTGGTTTACATTTTTTTCTTTTTATTTCAATGATTGCATTTTACAAATGATTGAACATTTGGTAAAAGGATAATAATAGCTTTTACAATAAACAGATATACAATATAAACGTGTCGAATTTTAATATGGTTCTAATCATTTAATAAATGTATTTTATTTTTATCATATTCCATAACCATTAAATATATTGGAATACTCTTTTTTCTTGTTCACTATAAAATAAATATTTGAAGAAATATATTAATGCGCATATACATACAATTGTTAAAGGATGTAAGGATGTCCATTTTAATCTCTCTTTAAGTAATAAGCCTAGAAAATAATCCTATAAAATTATTAAGAATTTTCTACTTACTTGAGCGGGTAAAAAAAAATTCTATAAAAATTGTCATTTCTGTTCGATTTTGCAGCTTTTAAAAGACTAAAGATACATTAATAGAGAGGAGAAAAAGTAGATAAAATATAGAATATAGAAATAATCTTCTTTCATGTGGGTCAACATAGGTTGATATAAATGCAGCAGCAAAAAATTAAACATAAATTTAAAAAAAAAATTTATCCAAATAATACGTACTTTGGTGAAAGATTTCTGTTATTAAACTATTCTTCGCTTTGATTAAATTTTATATTTAATTTGAAGAACAATTTTTCATTTTATTTTAATTTTTCATTTTAGAATCAGAGATTTTTTTACTGTGGAGTACACTGTCGCCCATATAAATAGGTTTATCCGTACTTAACAGCCTATGAATAATTACGCTGAAGTCATCACTCTTTTGAAAATAAGATAAGTAAAATGGTAATACAATTAAAATGGGAAAAACTGCAGGTGTTATATTTAACTTAATCTATGTTAATATCCCACACGTGTAATTTGATGAAATATAATAAAATCGCTTGTGACTTATCTTTGCATACGCATCGCATATGTAAACATAATATAATTTTTATTTCAATCCAAATAAGGAAATAACAAAGAATAATAAAATTAATAGAACACACAAATTTATTGTAAATCCAATAATTTAACAAATAAACAGAATTGCAACTAGATTTTCTATGCAGAATTTACACTTATTCTTTTTACAGTTACATTATTGAAAAATCTACTTAATATCTTTCGAATGGATACCTCTTATTTTTATTTATTTTATTATATTATATTATTTTTTATATAATAAATTATAATATAAATTGCATTTTTTGTCATTCCATGATTGAAAAGATTTACCATCCTGCTATTAATTGTTGTATTGTTGTGAGTATGCTTTACATTAAGTTGGAAACAACACTCATACGTCGCATGTCCTCATTTAGTATCAATCATGTTCTCGATCTTACATTTACTAGCAACAAGTCATAGTTTTCGTTTAAGTTCACACAAAAAGTGTTTATTGGCATTGACTTCAATTTTTGTTTATATCTAAAATTGAAATGCATTAATTACGGACTATTGCCTAATTCACAAGCTCTCATTGTATTATTTTTTAAAATAAACTTGTCATGTACAATATGATTGTGACCAGTCAAATTTATTAAAGATTTACTGCTTTGCACTGATAATAATGTGAAGCATTCTTATCATTTCACATTTAGGAAAGTAAATACGTAATCAGTTTTACCTTTCATTTGCTACATTCAGCACGGTATAAAGCTAAAAAAGACCAATGTGCTTATATCCGTAATTTAGGAGAAATGAAACAAAAAGTAATATAAAAGATCCTTTGAGCCTATTTTAGTTTTTTACAAATATTTACTTTCTAAAAATATTGCATTTTCAGAACAACAAATTTTTAGTAATTTTCCTTTTGTTTTGTTGTTATTCAATTTTTAAATTATTGTCCTACTGAATATACTTTACATGGATTGCATCAGAAAATATGACGAATTTGTTATGCAATTAAAAACTGACCAATTAAAGTACACGTGTGAATGTATTATTAAAATACCGCGAATTAAAAACTTAATATTATTGAATCAACAATAAACTACCCTAACGTTTATATTAAGGTTTCCAGCAAAAAGTTTGTTTTTCAATTGTAGCAACACCAACAACATGATTGTTTTGACATTTAGTTTATTCACTTATTCATAGTAGACGCCTTGGCAATTGTTACAATAAATTCAATTTCTTATGAAAATCGTATTAAAATAATAAAAATCCACTATGAAAATGGTAGTTCTGTTAAAGTTACATTTCGTAAAATTCGTGATATTTTCGGACAACATAATTGTCCTTCTAAAACCGCTATTAAGAATTTGGTCGTTAAACTTGAGTCGATAGGCTCAACATCAAATGTGATAACACTAACGCGTGTACGTCCAGATTGTTCAACTGAAAACATCACAGACGTGAGCCACAGTGTTGAAATAGATAAAAATTGAGCTATTCCTCGAAGTTTTCAATAACTGGGGTTATCCAAAACCACTTCATGGCGAATTTTCCGCAAGGATTTGACGTTAATCCTTACAAGGTTCAACTGGTGCAGGAATTGTAATTGACCGACTATTCACATCGCCGTAGATTCGCTCAATTCCTTCAGGAACAACCGGCAAAGAATTACTTTTTCAAACAATTTTCTCTTGTGAGGTTATGTCAAAAAGCAAAATTGTCGTATTTGGGTTTCTAAAAATCCTAGATCGATTACTCAGAAGCCATTGCATGTGCAATTTGTCACCCTACAGAGCGCTATGATGTGATTTTATTTACATCTGCATCGACTAGGTAGTCATAATCAGATGGTGGTCAAACCACTTGAATGATTTGCAAACGTCATTCACGCCCTAGGAGGCCAGCGAATACGTATATCCTCCGGTCACTCCTAGTAGCAATTTCGAAAGCCCGAAGTAGGCCGCAGCCTTCACTCCTTGCTAAAGAGTTGGAGACTTTCCAACTGCTGGTCCAGAACGCACAAAGCTTAATATAATTAAGAACACGACGGCATTCATACTCACTGGACCTGAACCATTCATTGTGTTCATTTTGAATGATTCGTCCCACAAACTCTCACGAGGGTCACGAAATCACAACCACCACGATACTCCCATATAAGGGCCTACCTCAATAACCAGTCAGAGAACAGCTAATTGTCTCAAAAGACAAATTGTGAACTCTGCGAGCGTACTGATTCCCGTGGAAATATGTGGATTGTCCAGGTGACTCCTACTAGTCTTTGAGGGGCCTGGGCTCCCTTTTACCCCGCAAGACACCAGTCTAAAAGGAATTGTAGGTTCCAAAAAGACTATGATGTACCCCCGGGGGGAACAGAGCGCTATGTGTTCTGGAGACATAATTGGGCCTTTTTTTAGTTTCGAAGATGCGACTGGAAATGCGGTAAAGGTTAATGGATCACGCTATCCCGCGATGCTAACAGCTCAGTTTTGGACTATTGTTAACAACAACCGACATGTAATTTCAACAGGATGCTGCCACTTATCACACAGTTAATTAAACGGTAAATCTATTGAAAACCAAATTTTGCGATTGCACAATATCAAGACAATATCAGTTAAGTGGCCAGGCAGATAGCGTTATTTAACATCACTGGATTATTTTAAAATTTAAATTCGGGAAGTGATTAAAAAAGCAGAACTGCCGTTTTGCCAAGAAATAAATAAAAACTTTGATGAAAGAATCGACATCTGTCAGTGAAATGACCATATGGATAGCTTCATTTCCCACGCAGTAATATATTCCAAATATATTTTTTGAATAATAAATATTTTATGAGAATATTATAAAATATAATATTTTTACGAATGTGTCTTGCTTAAGATTTAAAATAAAATAATTAAGCAATAAGGCAAACTACTGGTTACAAACTGCGTGGAAGTTTATACGCACACACAACTAAAATTTGATATGCTGTTTACTAACTGCATGGGATGCAACATCTAAGCGCGCAAGACAAAAGCTAATTTTACAACAGCAAATATACATGTTGTTAAACCATCTGCGTAGTTTTCTAAGAAAACTTTTTTTACAAATAACAACAACAAATGTATTGAAATAAATTCCAAGCAGAAACCTTATCAACATAAAAACAAAAACAACTATACACACACACATACAGGCGCCTATACATCGAATAAACAACATACAACAACAAAATGCACCCAAGGGGAGTAGAAAATTCTTAAATCTTCTAGATTCTAATTGGACAAGTATAAATAGGGAAGCGTTTGAGTGTAAAATTAAACCTCATCAAGTGAAGACGTGCATTTTTAAGTAAATTGTTCTGTGTAAACTTTGTGTAGTTAAAGTAAATAAAATTGTTATAAATTTAAAAATTCTAAAACCTGGTGTTATTTATTTTACAATAAAGAACTCACAACAAAGCGTTTATAAAAGGTATAAACGTAACAATATTTATGTTTAATTTAATATAAACGAATCTAGAAGAAATTAACGTAGATTAAAATAAGTAACTGAAATAATAATATTTTTAATATTGAAGTGATAAGAAGAACAATTAATAAAATTTCCAAAAAAAAACAGATTTAATAATTCTCTAAAGAAAAATCAACATTTGTGTAAAACTTTGTAGCAAGTTAAACTTTATGTAAAACGTTCTTTATTTAAAGCTAAAACAAGTTTTTAAAAATATATTTCATGAAATCATCTACAATTAATTTTTCCTTCTGTTTTTAACACTTTTTGCTCTTAACGTGAAATGAGATTTAACGCTTTTAGCTGTTTGTGAAAGTATTTTCAAACGTAAGAGCTGAATCTATAAAACTTTACTACCACTTGATATTAAGTCTTCGTTTTTTATATATAATTTTGTTGATGGCAACACGCATTTAATGTTTTTGCACTTGTAGTTGATTTCTGTTGTTCTTGGCTGTTATAAAAGACACGTAGAAAACAATTTTTTTATGTTCAGAGAATTATAACTGACAGTTTAATGGAATGAAAAATTACGCTACTTGTCAACAAAGTATAAAAGAAAAACAAAGAAAAGTTACAATAGTTAAAAAAAAAAATATAACTTGAAAAAGTGTTAAGTATAGAAACAGTCAAGAATTATTTGATAAAAACAGAAAAGTATGTTTTTTTATCAAATGTAACTATATTATATTAAACTTTTAATACTGCTGCTAACTTTAAGAAGAGAAAATCTTATTTAAAAGTATGGAATCATAAAAAAAACTAAAATATAAAGTGTGCCATTGCATATAAAAGTGATAATAGTTAATTCTTCTTTATATTCTGGAGCAACTTTATTTATTGATTTCTCATTAGTTTTTTACCAAGAAAGTATAAAGTGTCATTAAAAGAAACTTTTACAAATTTGTATTTTCATTTTTTCTTGAAAACACAAAGAAAAATTTGATTTTTGCAGACAGGTTAAAAGCGAAAAGTATTAATAGAAAAGTTCTGAGTAAAACTCATTTTACTTACGTTCTTTTATATAAAATTCTGACGTTTATTTGATTGAGCGGCTATTTATTAACTCATTACTTTTAATACACTCAAGGCTCAAGGTATTTAAAATAAACTTTTTCGGATTAAAAGATTAAAATCAACAATTTTAGCGGATTACCTTGAATGTCTTATTTTATAACTTTTTTTATTCATTTGTTTTACTGCAAACTAAAAGCAACAATAGCTACTCTTGGCCAGAGAAAATTTTAAACAGTAAAAAAAAAAACAAAAAATTTATTGGAAAGATGTTAAATTAAAAATTGTTGTATTCGAAACATGAATGATTTCGTGAAGCTGAATTTTTGGATAATTTTTCCAGGGTTCAAACGGATTAACTTTTGATATGTGCTTGGATTTTCCGACGGGTTTAACCCCGGATACTTTTATTTGGGTACGGATTTAGTTAGGAAAAAAGACGAATGAAAAAGGGAGCGACAAATTAGGTAAAAAGACACAAACGAAAAAGGAGAGATGCATGCAAAAAAGACAGAAAGTGACGAACGCAATAACACGAAGGGAGACACGAACTATATAAACACAACTGACAATAGAACGCAACTAGTGCGAAAAGAACACTGAAGATGGCAAACAGCCGAAACCGGTTTGTTCACAAACCAAATTTGACGAGGGTCGACGGAAAACCGTACCCAAATAAAAGGATTAACTTTTCATTTCAATTTATATATTCAATTGTTGTAAGTTTATCATCAAATTTGGTTTATATCTAGTCAATGTTTTAAACTAAAAATCAAATATGGTATAAAATTAAGGCATATTAAGCATGCTAATAATGATTTCTTCCCTTTGTTTCCTGTTTCCATAGCATTTTATTAATAGTAGACCAACAATGCCCGAATGCCTCCAATCAACGATCTTCATCACTTAATTACGTTTAATCCTACGATTCGTTGGTGTTTTTTGATAGCATCCCAAAAGTATATGTTACAAGTTCTATCAGCAGTTCTACGCATAGCGTGCTCAGCCTTTAAATTGAAAAGCTTCCGAATTTCATTTCAAGAGCAAATAATACCCTGATGGTTTTGCATTATTTACTAATAAAAATAATAAAATAAATAGTTTGCGTTGATCAACTGCGATGAGATAGCCACGAATATGTTTTCTAAATTAAATGACGTCATGTAAAGAAAGAACCTGGGGGAATGGCGGGACGACAGTAGGATTAATCTTAGATGGAGATTTTATGCATCCAGTTCATCTGCATTGGCTAGGTCTACTACATGCATTAACGCATGTATTGCAGAATTCTCATTTAAACTTTTAACAATATACAACTATAAATTATTTGGATTATGATAGCGACCTCCAAACTATAAAAATTGTGTACATATGAATAATCAGCTGGAATATTTTCCATTTTTAGAAAAAGCAGCTTTCTATTATAAACAGCCTTTGTCAAAAGTAAGAAATCTGCCAAATTAGGAAAGCGAGTTTTACATTGACAAATTGAATGAAGTGATATGGAAGAACATATAGAAAAGTACATCTAAGTTTCAGAAATGGAGTAATTTTTAAAAGTTGAAAGAAATAATAATAGAAAAATTGCACCGTCACATAATTGCCTAGAATCCCCTTTTTAAAAATTAAATTAATGGATATAAAGCCAAACTAAAACTTATTAAGAAATTTGTAAAAGATAATATTGTAGATATCTTGAATAAGAATTAACATTACAGGTTAACCCAGATAGACTGTAAAGATTCAACGAAAGTGTTTGAGGATATTAAGAAGAACATTGAAACTGAACGAAATGAAAATATCACACGGCATTAATCACTTATTAAATCATGTTGCAACTGACACAAGAAATGCAAAAATGGGTAACTCGGAAAATGTTTTATCGTTTTTTGAGTCACTTCATTCATATAAAATAACATAAACAGAAAATATACATACCCAGTTTTTGATTCTTTCAACAGATTTGTGGAAGCAATGAATGACATCAAGGTACAATAACTAACTTCATTATTGCAAATAATTGCTGTGCCAAAAAAGGCAAAGATGAATAGTCCAAAGAGTTTACGGAAAATAAGCTTCTTGAAACACAAGTAAAATTTTTGAAATCTGTATCAACAAAAACATTGTTTACTTTTAGAATCAAAAGGCTCTTATGAATAATAAGCATTTGGAGGAGTAAATTGCTTTACATCTAAGATTAACTGAAATTTGAACAAAATATAATTATGTATACAGGAGCGTGCCTTATAGACAAGAAAGAGGCATTTGATATGATTTGAATTCCTACACACATTGGCAAATACTTATACCCAATATGATTAGTACAATTTAATATTTTTATTTTTGATCAGCTCGAACACCTTGAAAATAATATAAGAACATTTACTGCAGATATCGGTGCATATCTTGCAGATAGAATAGTTAAAGGAATAAGCAGTTATCTTTAGAAAATATTCGCTAATTCGCTAAGTCAATAATTGGTTTATAAGGATAAATATTGACAAATGTGAAACAATTTTATTCAGATTAAGCAAATTTTGTGAAAATATAAGATGGAATTGGAGTTCGTTTGAAATTTTATCTAATTAATTGAACAAATTTATATCAAATGCTAACTGTTTATTTGATATAAATTTAAATGTTTAAGCATTTAAGCAGATAAATTTTTATACTGCTACAAAGAACATAAATATTTTCTTACTAGCCACCATGGAAATAGTTCGAGTATTTGCCAGAAAATGTTACGCTCTGGCATATCGTTGTTTAGATCAGCTCATAACAACTGTAATAAAAATGTATCAAGTAAAAATTGTATGATAAGTCTAACATAAGAATCGACAGTTTTATTTTAATTCAAATAACAAACTACATAGTGATAATGATTTAATAATATCACCATATTATTATTTTAATTTTAATTATATTAAAAATATACTTTGGAAAAGGTACTGAGTCTTACAATCGTATCTGTTCTTAGGTCAAACTAGTAAAATTCAGGACCAAAATGGTAGCCCAGTTATAGGGCAAATGAAAAAGCACTCAAAATAAATTATCATATACTTCTGGTCCGACTTTGTGTTTCTGAAAGCTTGTAGGTGTATATACTATCGTTTATTATAGTTTAATATTATATTAGGAGAGTGTACATAAATAAACATTATAAAAAGTCGAGAGTGTTTCTGGTAAATATTAAGTTTGCTTGGCAATTTGACTACAGAAGCATTGAAATAATATAGTTTTCTTTTGCAAATTAGAGATTCCTTTCTGCGCGTGTTAAAGTTAAATATAATTAAAAATTTTTTAATTGAATTTTAATAAAATTAAGTAAAACTGACTTATTGTATAAAAACTAAATAATAAATAAAAAATTTTTAATTATAACAATTACTAAATTTAATAAAATTTCTGTCTAAAAACAAATAAAACCTTTAATATGCGCAAAATTCTTTTGTATTTTGTATGTTATTAATTTTTTGCTATTCTTATCACTTACGTCAACTATTCTCCTTTAAATGTCAAGTACGAGAATATATTCGCCATTAACTATTGCTCGTATACCTAAATGTGAAAGTTATATAGAAGTGAAAAATAACAACGAAGCTTTTGAAATAGATTCATGTGGATATACTACATGTAATTTTTATATTTTTATCCCTCACATACATTTTACATTAACTATTTTTTATGACTTTTTCTTTATGCATTAGTAGATCGTTTTCTCCTGTTTTTTATATTTAGTGCACATTTATTCGCATTAAAGAACTAATCTTAAGCACTTAATTATTTGCTAATGTTTTTCATTGCCATAAATATGACACTTAACACCATTAGTGGTCATCATAAGTTTGTAAAAAACTTAGAACTAGAATTTAATGACTTTAGCAAAAATGAAAAGTTGTTTTAAAATGAACTATAATTTATGATATCTTTAATTTAAATTGGTAAATATAAGGTAAGAATCGTTTAAGCTTAAGAGTAGATAT
Source organism: Trichopoda pennipes (assembly GCA_030448955.1). NCBI lineage: Eukaryota > Metazoa > Arthropoda > Insecta > Diptera > Tachinidae > Trichopoda > Trichopoda pennipes. Next base: position 13,127,544 of record JASKUP010000088.1, read on the forward strand.
AAAGAAAAAGAAGTAAGCAAAGTAATCAAGTTATATTGAACAAAATTTCATGACAAGCAAAATGTTGAGTGAAAGTTAAATGATAAAAATAGTTACACTATGCAAATTTATTTTTAAATATTCACGATTTATTTAAATTAAAATATATGTTATTTTTATTTAAAAATAAACTTGGAAAAAAAACCACAGCTACATCTGATCCCTTTTTGACGTATTTATATCTTCACACGCAGCGCATGTTTTGTGATGAATGAGGTGCTCCAGCTATTTAAATTTTAAAATATATTGTGTTGCTAGATAATCATTTTTATATAACTCTTTATCGCTTATTAAAGTAGTTTTTACTGCAATCAGAATAGATTACCGAAACGAAAATTTAATACCCCTTTTTACAAAAGTTGGTATGTTTTGTATTTTAGAATTTTTTTAAACACAAGGGAACTGCAATAGTTTAATCCAATAGCCAGGAATAATAAAATATAGGAAAAAAAAGGTCATAAATGGACCTTAATAATAATCATTTTTCGGTTTTTGCTTTGATTTTCCGACGGGGTTAAAATTACTTTTATTTGGGTACGAAAAGAACACTGAAGATGGCAAACGGCCGAAACCGGTGTGTTCACAAACCAAATTTGACGAGGGTCGACGGAAAACCGTACCCAAATAAAAAGAATTATTTTCTTATTTAGATAAAGAGTAAAAACACATCCCCATATATTTTCTATAGCCTGTTATAAACTCATAAATAATTTTCCCAAGAGTATAAAATTGAGACGTGATCGTAATATAATATTTTTTTATTTACATTTTTAATTCTTCTTTTATTTAAAATAATAAAACTGTTTAAAAATTTGATGAAGATTCGCTTCGATCCATTACCAGTCAGACTAATTCAACAGCTCATGAGAAGAGATAAAACTTATTTTATTTCGATCGGATTTTAACTCTAGCTAACACCATACAGTATATATCAAATAACAGAAATGTGGCAGCGTTTGATTGATGGCCGATATGGTCTGATCAATGCAACTCTGATTGTTAACCACAAAAAAGGTAAAATATGTGTTCTTAAAAAAAGGGTAAACTTAGTTTTATAATCTTCTTAACTAGTCTATTTGGTTTTAAAAACCTCTTCAAAAAGTATCTGTTGAAAATGAGTGTTATCCAAATTAATAAAATATTAAATTCCTATTTTAAAAATGACATGTTCAGTACCGCCTAATTAATCTAAAAAAATTTAGAAGATGCTATATTTTATTTAAAAAAACTAGAATAAAAATCAATTACAAATTCATTAAATAAATTCTAATACACGAAATATTATTTTCTCAACAGTAAAAACAAACAAACAAAATCCGTTACTTATCTTAAAAATTAAGATAATTTAAGAATTAAATTTTATCTAATTTATACAAAACATTTCATATATTTAAATATATAATTGCAGCAAAAACCACTTCCCATTTAACAGCATATTTAGAAAATAATCTTGAAAATAACTATATTGATTTTGGCATTTTTCCCAAATAATAATAAGAATAAAAAACAAAACAAATAAAACACTAAAACAATTATTTATGTGTATATAATAGAACACTTTAACAGATAATAAATTGTAGAAAAATGTGGGTTATAAAATGCATCCCTTAAAATACAATACAATTGAGAGAGACTTGCGGAAAATAGAATTATATTCAAATTTAGCAATGAAAACTTACTGTTGGGGTTAAAACATTCCATTCTATATATACAACGTATCCATTAACATATTTATTGCTTTTATTTTCTGTATAATATTTTCTATTCTGTTCTTTTAGTGTTATTTCTGGTGAAATAGGTAACAATATTAAATGCTAAATGCTCGATTATACTGTTCTAGTAAATGGATAAATTAAAGAAAAATGAATAAAAAAAGAAACGATATTTACTTATGTTATATAAAAGATTGAAATAAAAAATTATACTGAACGCGATCTCTAAAATTGTTTATAAATTAAAGACAATAGAAAATATTGGTATAATCAATTTTATAAAAAATTAATACAAAAAAATACATGTCAACCACTTAATAGATTCAAGATGGAGCGTAAATATATATATAAAAAATATGGTCGGAACATTTTAGTGGCCCCTCCTCCAGAAGTACACTTTTTGAACAGTTACACCGGCGACATTTCTTTATTAAATTCTTTTTACATATGGACATTTTTAACATAATCTTTTTGTGTTTTTATATTTTATTATCCCCCTTATTTTAAACCCTACTTTTCCAATGCAATTTCTAATGTTCTTTCTACCTATAAAAAAGTAGTACAATATTCCAATCCAAATCACCAAATATTGCATCTCTATTATAATATAATTGTAAATCTATTATTTTCTTTAAAAAATTGTATATTTATTTTGTTCACCACTGCTAAGGCAAACTCTTTACAGGGAATGTGGATGATAAAAGAAAAGTATAATAATAGACTATAAGTATTGTATTTCATCCACTACAAATAAAATATTATATAAAGCTATAATTTCATACAAACTGCATAATGAATGCTTAACGATCCAAAATAAGAGTTGTAAGGATGAGAGAAAAGCATGTAAAAATTCAAAGTGGGTGGATGGGTGAGTGATAAATTAATATTTTGTGTGTGGCATAAATTAAAAATAAAAGAAAAACACATATATGAATGTGCCATAGTGGGCTGTAGTTTTCACAACAGATTTATTCACTCGAGAGTTTATAAAGAAATACATGTTCTGCTCTTATATAATTGCTTAATTTTTGTTTTTTTTTCATATTTATGACAATGATTAATCGGTTTTTTGCTCTTTCTTAAGTCTATTATTTAAGGCTATATTATTAGTCAGAAAAAAGGCTTGTTAGAACATAAATCCTTACAGATTTTAAGATAAACATGTAGTGAAAAATGATTTAAATATATTTTATACATCAGAATGAATAATGCTTGGCAAGAGTTTTTTTTTATTGGAGAAATAAACTTATTATATTTCAAGTTTATATAATGACCTTTTAATATAAGAGTATAGGAATATTTGTTAGTTATATTTGTTAGTTAGTTGTAGAATTTTAATTATTTTTTATAATTTCAAGTGTAAACTAAACTGCTTTATTTTTTAGTTCACAACTTTATCATACTTGAACTTTATTTTTTTCCCTCATCCAAAACTCTTGCCTGAAAATATGACACTTCAAGTTTAATTTTTATTTCTTAAACTTCGATTATGGCTGTGATTTTGTGACCGTAATATAAGCTGTTCCCATGGTCTTAAGTTATGTAGGCTTATAATAGCCATCTCAGATTGAAAATGATCAAAAAGGATTTTTAAGCAAAGCATAGAATGAATTTGAATATCAAACTAACCATGAAAGCGTATTCACATTATGATATTTGAAGCGTTTTTGGGAAACTTAAAAGACTCTTTTACATGTATTTGTTCACATATTTAACTTGCAATGGGTTTTCCTAACTTGAACGCAGTGTGGAAATAATCAGAATGAAATATTTGTTTTCGTTTTGGTTTATTCTTTGTTGCGAGCAATTTAAAAACAAAGTAGAAACAATGACGGGGATTGTGTCATTAATTTTGCAAAAGGGGAAAATATTGAAAAACAGAGGTTTTTTGAAAATTACGTTGACCAAGTCATTCACCTTTATTTCATTTCATTTTAATAATTAAATACCAGAATATTTTGCGAACAAAGAGCATCTTCTAAGTTGTATCATTAGACTAGAGTCTGCCAAGCGATCATGCTTTCAGAGGTAAGAAAATATATAATCAGTAACAAAAAGTTAATTTAAAATTTATTTTGAATGTCAAAAAAAATTTTCCCACAAACCATCTGCATTTCAACTTCAAATATGTTCCTGAAATTTAATTTATAGCTAAAAATTTCACAGGCAAAGAAACGAAAAAATAGAATAAAATAATTCAATATTACTTTAAAGATGTTATTCCTTAGTATGTGCATGTGTGTGTATTTCACTAGCATAAATGAATAAAAGAATCTTTTACAGTTAAATTCCTATGGCATCTACTTTACTGCATTAATCGACTTCGGTAGGCATGAAAAATTCAAAAATATTGCACAAAAGGGTAGGAGCGGCAGTCGTAATTTGTTTGCTTTTAAAAATTTGTTTGCAATTGTAAACACACACGGTAAGGTAAACATATGAAAATACCAAAACGGACTTATTTTCTGGTTATTGATTTTGTGTTAATAAACATGCAGTTTTGGAAGTGCATGCAGTTTCTTTAATATTAGACAGACACTAGTATTCGACAAATTTTAGCAGTAGTAATTACTGCTGTTGGGTAGGTTTTAGCCATATAACTGTAAAATAGTATATATATATTTGACGCGGGTAAAATCATAACCAAATATATACATATATTTCAAGGAAAAGAAAACAAAAGTTCTCAACTAAACAAGTTTATAAAGAATGAGGTTCTATTCTGTAAGCCTTTTGCAGATAACTGTTTCTTAATGGCCAGAGAGATCCCGATTTATGTTCTTGTTGATGTAAAATTAAATAAATAAAATTAAAATTATTTGGAGGAATCAAGCACATATTAAAATTGCTAAAAAATAAAATTAGTCGAAAACGAGCAAAGGTTCGAAGTAGGAAACTGAACTTCTGAGTAAATATTTGGTATTTACACTGACGTCGGTATGGGCCATGTCTTGTGGATTCTATTTACTTCTCTTTGTGGAGAATTTTTACTCAAGAAAAGCAAAATCCAACAAATTTTGTTGGACGATCATGACATAGAAGGTGACTAACTACTAATGAAAGATATAGGCCATCTGTAAGATCATCTAGACTTAATCTTACCTTCAAAAACAGTAACTATAAGGCCTTTCAACAGCACTAATACAATACAAAAAATATATGTTAGAGTAGACCTAATGGTTATTGACTCAATCATGATAGCTTTTTGGGTTTTCAGTTATATTATATGTTTTTTGATCACACTAATTATTTGAAATTAGCACTACTGCTAAGCACACTAAAAAGTCTAGAAAGGGCTAAAACAAAAAGATGTTTAAGAGCAATGTGCTTTCAGCTTTCCAGTTCTTGTTTCTATAACACAGATGGCTTGTTGAGCAGATATAAAACTATGTAATATCCCGCATGCACTGATATCTTTCTATTTACATAGAAGATGAAACGATCTCGAGATTTGAGTGTATAAGTACATTAAGATTTTTACTGGGCCTTCCATATGAGAAGAAACATCAGTTCCTACCAACGAACTAATTTAGGTAATCATTTTTCAGGTACCTCAATTTTCTTCTACCTACCTGTATGTGGTAAAAAAACTACCTTTTTTTTTGTAGCAACAGTAATGACACACACTGCATAAAGCCTTAACTAACCCCAATAAGGAAGTTTTTGATATCAATTAACACTTCCGTTGAGAAATCTTCTATTGTGTGTAAACAGTATTTTTAAAAAATACTGATAGAAAAATATAACCACTGAACTAATGGGCATCACAGAAAAAAGTTTAAAAATTAATAATAGTACTAACTGTATTATATTTCATTTCTGGTTATATTCCTATTGTTTCAATGTGCAAAAAAATTAATCTGTTGCTACTGTTTCTGCTGCTCTTTCAGGAAAATGTTCAGAAAAACTTTTTTTTAACATTTTGTATTTTATGGCTTTTGTTTTGTGTGTTAAGGTGTATGTTAAAGTTTGTTAAATATAGTATAGCTTTTATGCATACAATGCAAGAGTAATGTATATGGATAATGGTGCAAGAGAATAAATATTTCCAGAGTAAGTATGCGCTACTTAAATGCAACATACATAAATATTGTACCTTTGCTGTAATAGTTTTTAACTCTACCATAAATTCTACCTCTTTTCACAATTTAAGGAGTGGAATTTTTAATTAAGTAAAATTTTGCTGCATTTCGTAAAGAAATTATTTTCATGTTTGTAAGTTAAATTGCTAGTAAAATTTTGAATAATTAATAAATAGTTTTGTATAAGTAATTAAACAACCCATCTGAATGTGTAAATAAAATAACTAAATGTTTTTTTTAAAATTAATTTAATAATAAAAATATATAATAAATATCTAAAACTATGAATGTGTACTTTAATAAAAATATTTTCAGTTTAAGCGTAATAAAGCACCATATAAGTCATGACAAAAATCGAATAAACGCTAAACTATAATTTTATTAACTGTAATAGAATAATATTTATTTGAATGATGATTTTTAACTTTATATGAAAAATTAATTATATTTTTAATTGATATATTAAATCTTTTTTATAAGAAGCTTTCAGATAAATTGAACTGAGCCTTAACTGGAGTGACCATAGAAACTAGTTTCACTGCGAATATTTAATTTCAGTGATTGTACCAAAGATTAACATTCGGGTAATAAAGTTGCTGAAAAGCGATCGAATTTCAAAATTTTATTGCTTTTCTATTGAAATTTATAAAATTTAAATGACGTGTCTTTATTTCAAAAACTACACCGTAAATTAATTGTTAATAATATTTTTTGTACACTGTTCTATGATTTTAAATGTTCATAGTAAATGTGGTTCAAGTTTAACTACTGCAGTGCAGACTTATATTACGCACTACAAACTGCAGAGCGAGGAGATATGAGAAGTTTTTTACAGCGTTGTAACTTTTTGTTAAAAATGGTCGTAAAAGAAATATTTTTTTTTTTAATATATATGTCCAATAAAAATAATCGAACTACCTCTACGTGCTAGAAGTTCATGTTTATTTTTATGCTTCAATTTAAGAATTTTTTAAGAGATTATTCCTGTCACTGAAGTTAATTTGCATTTAAAGTTAATTTATTTTAAGCAGCCGTTTACAAAGTGAAGCATACGTTTTACAATTTACATTTGGGAATGAAAATTTCAGGCTAACTCGAAATTTCGCTTCTTAAAAATGACAGACGGCAAAGAGTTTTACTCTATCTGCAGCAGTACCCTTTCTAATCAACGCAGTCGTGAATCCTTGTTTCAATATACAGACTACTTAACCGCCTTAGCGTTAGGCATCTACTTGAATTAGTGAAATAGCAGGTGTAAATAATTATTTAGAAATCGACTCTTTGGAATACAACGGCACTCCATATTAATTATTTTTTTTATTACTAAAGGTTTTGCTTGGATGTAAACTTATAACTTTACTTTCAATTAAATGACCAAATTAAAGCTCGTTCTAGCTCGTTCTAGACTCACTTAAACATAATTTAGAAAATTTCCATGTTTCAATGCTTTTTTTAAAACTTTTTTTGTATAAAAAAATATTTAGAAAAGAATTCAAAATCCACGATTATTATTAGGCGAATAATTGATTTAAATGCATAATTAGGTATCTTCTTATATAATGCAAAGGTTCTTATGGAAGCAAAATTATTTTTTTCTTTTATAAAGATTCTAAGTGGCACCATGTCATTGACTCCGTACTTTTCATACAGAAATCGAGTTTAATTACAGGGTGAATGTCCTGACTCAAGAGCATAACATATGGTTCTGTAAAGAATGCATTGAATGAAATGCAGTGACTCAAGCTCGTTGCCTTAACATTTGCACTGACTTTTATAAGAAAGAAATGAGAATTGTCGTGATTGTATACAAAGCTAACTTTACCTTATATTTTGTTTCTACACCATCACGTTTTTAGGTAAGATGAAAATGATTGAAAAACAACCCTGATAAGATCAAAAATGATAGTGTTCAAAAAAGTTATTAATAACGATGTATTATGGAGTCTCAAATTCACACACTTTTTTACAACACTTATAGCCAAACCTAAACTAGAGCGATAAACGCAATTTATCTGTCAAAAATTCTCAAGTAAGTAAAAAATATATAAATTAAACCTAAATAGCGTTACAATAACGCTTAGTAATTTAAAGATTTTGGTAGTGAAAAAGACTGTTTGCTTTTAAATTTTCATTGTATGGTTGAAAAGAAATAAAATCTTATTTATTTTAAGGACATTCTAGAGGTTTCACACTATTTTATTTCTATACAATGGATTTGGTAAAACAAAATGAGTTTGCAAAACTCATCAAGATGCAAAGTTGACATATCTAGGTATAATATTTAAGCATAAACCTAGGCACTAGATAGCAGGTTTAGGTATTTCTGTTAGATATTTAATACTTAGAATTATAGTGAAATCAATCTTACTACCTTACAACAAAGACGTATATTTTTTCAAGCTAAAAAATATTTCGTTTACGATAAACCATTTTTTTTTTAATTTCTGCATGTATTTTTTTAATGTATAAAATAATAATTACCAAACGTTACGTAAGGTTACGCTTTTAAAATTTCTTGAAAGAAATTCAGATTTTTGGTAAATTATTCCAAAATATCTTCTTGTATCAAAAGACCCTTTATAAGTAACAGGTTTAAAGTAGGGAAAAAGCTATCATTTCTTACTCCCATTTACTTTCTACTTCTTTTTTGTATAACTCACATTTCCCAAAATTGATGTTATCAAAACTGGAAACAAAAAATTTCTCTGCTTAAAAACTTAATTAAATTAACAATATTTAGAGCACATTTCTAATTCCACTTTTTTAGTTAGTTATCTTCCCTCACATAAATACATATAATATCTTTTCAGTATAATTACTTTCAGTAAAAAAACGAAAAAAAAGCTAAAATTAGATTTACACACTCGACCAAATTCAATTATATAATTAAATGCCTGCTTGGCATAATTAATGCATAAATCAGCGTCAATTAAGAAAATTAAACAACGATATAGACTTAAATGTAAAGAAAAAACTAAGGACAAAAGGAAATGTGGAAAACATCAAACAGGAATTTCGTTTAGATAAATTTTGCATCTAAAACGGATGCTTGACATAATAAAAGCGATTGAAAATTATTTTTTAGAGAATGATTTCCCATATTCTTATTTCGCTTTTATCATTTCTGTGCTTTTAATTTTTTGTGACGTGGCGACTTAAATTGATAGCAGCAAGTTGATTTATTTTAGGCTAAAGGATTTTAAAAAGTAATTGAATAGTGTTAAAATTTTAGGAATATTACACTCAGAGATGTGAAATTTAAAACCTGATATTCTTAAATAAAATAATACAGGAAGTATTTGCACTCCGAGGAATTTTGGGGTAAATCATAAATTTTGTTTAAAAATTGGATATGTTAAAATAGGGCACATTTTTTCTCTTATTCGCATTTGCTATAGATTGTCTTTAAAACAGTACAAAAAAATTAACTATTACTAGTTTCAATTATATAAGCAAAAAAACCATAACTTTTTTTGGGGAAAATACTAAAAAAAACGACAGTTTTAATATTTTCCCAATTCAGAGGGTTGTAACTTTTTAACGAAAACTACTATTAAAACTGTTTTATTATAAATTTAATCGAGAATGCAGCTAATATTTTATAATAATAACTAGCGTGCTTGTGACTGCTTTGCAAGTTATTTGTGGTTTGTTTTTATTCTGCAGCGTTCTTTTTTTTGTGCGCCATAAAATTAATCATTCAAGAAAAATATTCAGAAAGAACTATTTCTTTTTTTTCGTTTTTTGGTTTTTTTAATAATTTTATCTTTTTCACAATTAAATATTTTTGTGTGCTTATAAAATACGTCTTATTCTATTGCAATGCTTTTACATACATGACATTTTTCGATCGATTTTGGTTCGCGGTATAGACAAACGAAGCAGTTGGTTTATTAACACGTGAACGTGATACATATAACTGACCGTGCGAAAAACATGGATCATTGCAAAAGCTACACGAATGGGGAACTGAAGCTGGTTAAAATCAAACGGCAAATCTGGAGGAATCATAGGACTGCGTGGTATCAACACATCCTCGCCCTTGTATTTTTCTTTTACAATTTTTGCTTCAATCATATTTTCATGACTTTTTTGACTACTAAACATGTCCCATTGCTGTCGTGGCTGACAGATTTTTCTAAACAAAATAATTGGTACACCAACTTTCAGTTGTAGATGGTGGGGCGGTAGTCCAGATAACTCAAGCGAATTTTAAAATTCGACTGGATAATTTACAGCATCATCTTGATTGGTAACGGAGTCAACCGATTTGTAGATGAAAATTTCCCCGGGAATCTCATTAAAAATTGTCAAATTGATATCCGATATCTGCATTTTTCGCAACTAAGATAGCTCTTTTCCCCAACCAATCATGGTTTCTAAAATTTTGTGCAATACCGGAAAATACGTTTGTTACCAATTCTTGTTTTGATTGTGCAAAGTGGCAAATATTATCTGGAAGCATAATCATTTTTGTGGTGGGGTCAATCGGAATTGCGCCATTCCCAATATCTAACAATTGCTTTGAAAAACGTTCGGCTGATGGATCATTTTGCAACTGAACATGCAAATTACACACACACACACACACAAAATGCAACAAAATAATGAAAACAAAATTCTCTATTTGTTTGCACATTCACTTGCTATGAATATGAGCATATTTGGATTTGTATTGTCATCGCATTCTCTGCAAGCTCACATACACAGCAACGTACAAACGAAAACACACATTTCATTTCATATAAAACATTGAGACGAAGTATGCAATGCCAAAAAAAATTTAATTTTTTGAAAAATTTTTCATGTTTCAAACGCGCACTGTGGACGCACCATTGTGCGTAAACGCATGAAACAAAGATACAAACGAACAGGGAACGACCATACTGTGAAAATTTGGTGGAGGACGGCGCATGTCGTCAAACAGTGACAACCAACGGACACCTATTTTGGGCTTAATTTTTATATATAAAGATCGGATAAATAAACCACGTCAAAAATACTAAGTTAAGATCGTCTCGATTTTCTCCCAAACTAAAGAAAGCTAACCTAGACATGTGAGCATATTTTTTGTAGATATCCTCAAGTTCAAAAACTCTTAACATATGAGTAACAAATAAAATTTTTATCACATATCCAAACATATTTATGCCCAAAGTATCGAAATTTGGAGGCATTCCCAGGCATACTCTATAGGACCTATTGTGCGTAAGTTGACCCAAATGTACCTCTGCTTGGCCCTTGTGAAATTTCATTAAGATAGGTTATGTGGTGCATGAGCTACCGAATTATTAAAAAAAACACGTTTTCAAACCACTGTGCAATGGCACAGAATCATTGTCATTAATAAAGAATATTTTACGAGTTTTTAAGTATGCTATGCTTTTGTATACTATGTTTGATTTTAAATTTCAAAGTACTTAGTACTAACTTGAATAAAACAATGCTACAACGTATGTTTGAAGTTTTTACTGTTGCAGTTATTGCTTTAAACTTATTTTTTGTTATTTCCAAAAGTTTAATTTGGGTTTGACTTTTTCTTACTTATTTGCTAAAATTAACAAATTTGGATTTTTGCTGCAGTTTTTTTAATTAGAAAGGAAACTTATTAGCTGATTAAGGATAGACAATCTTTTTTACTAAATTTGGTTATACATTGTATGCAAATAATTCTTATTATGGTAACAAAAAAGTTAATATCAAAGTTTAAAATTAAGGTTACTGAAAACAACGTTTCACATGCTGCTGATTGTCACAAATAACATAAACAATATTGCCTTGCAGGGCGTCTATAGTTTCTGTTTTGTCAATGTAATAAAGAGACTTTATATGGATATCGAAATTATTTATGTGTTTGATGATACCACTTGAATTTTAAGGACTTCGATAACAGGATGTTTGAGGTCGCTATATGACAAGAGATTTGGATGACATAATTCAAATAATTGCTGACAAATCGAAAGTGTTGAATTTAACTGCAATGGGTCTTCAGACGCATTAATGGGGTGTCTATAAAACTTTAATAAAAAGGGAACAAAAAAAGCTGTAACGCTTTTCTTCATATTAATTACTAGGAAAAAAAGTTTTACAAATTTTTATTGTATTAGTTATTAAAAAACCTGTAATAGAAAATTTTAGCATTTAATGAAATTTTCTCATACTTTCCATTTTTCAATAATATTTTTTCGTATTTTTTTTTTTTGCACCTTAAAAACTCTTTGAATCGCATAGACTTTCTGAAATACTGTCATAATTTTCTATGTATTTTCACACCAACTTTTTCCCCACAAACAACTTGGGGATATTCTTAATTGTTTTCAAAAGAATGAGATAAATAAAAAGTACAGGCCGTAATTAAACTAAGTGGTTGAGTGACCTTGTACTAAAAACTTAGTGAGAACGATCCAATGCACAAATAAATTTACTTTGTTGAAAAAGACAAAGATGCATTCTTTGTGGAAATCCATATATTTGTGTGGTTTTTGTTGTTTTTATTATAATTAACACAATCCTTACAAAAAAATTTTATGACAATAACTGTGCAAAAAGCATAAACTTTTTTATCGCGATTTTCTTTTTCAAATTAACACTTTCTGCCAGTCTTACTTTACATTACAACACTATTTCTTTTAATTTCTTCTAAAATAATTTCTGCCTTCTCCAAGCAAATAAAGAAGAAACTAGTGTATTAAAATGAAGCTAGTAATGAGTAGCGACCACAAATTAACAATTGACAGCAGGATAGTAATCTCGAAGAAAATATAAGGAAAAACTATACAAAAAAGTAGAGCAATTAAGAAGAATAAAATAAGTTTCTTAAGTTCACTCAACATAAATTCACGAAACATTATTTTTTAATTTCTTATAAAATTTTAAAGCCTTAAGCAATTTCAATGTTAAAAATATATATACGAGTTTCGCGCATTCCCGTTAAAGTACAATATGTTATGTTTACTTTCAAGCTGGTATATGTAATATATACATTTCAATTCTTATCGGGTTACTTATGTAACAAATGAGTACAAAGTTATTTACAAATGCTTACAGCTGCAATAGCATTTTTTTTATTGATTGTCGCACTTTAAAGAAACAAAAAGTAATACGAAGTAATTGAAGCACATACCATTTGCTTATCACTCAGCCTTGAATCTCGTATCCCAAAATTTAATGGTAATAATGCACACACTACTTGATTTATTGAATCCCTGAAAGGAATTAAAATAAATATAAAATAATACTCCAAGTCAATTTTTCAGCTGCGCCATGAACAATTTACATTTTGGTTTAAAATTCATTGGTAAACAAATGGGTAAAATTTCCAACAAAATAGCACTTTATTATATTCCATAGTTTCTGTCATATTTGAGTTGTGATAATAAACATTTACATGCAACATTTTGATAACAAAAAAGCTGAATGATGTTCTTAATGGAAATCTATCATAAACAGGCAAGTTTATGTTTTAAATATCTTGAGGGCTTTAAGTTTATCAATTAAAGTGAAGTTAACACCGCCAGCTATAAAATTTTCACTTTCAGACAGGTAAGTTTTTATTTACAAAATTCACCTACACGAAATATTTTAAATTGTAATGAAAACTATCAACAAAAATGAAAGGCTGGTCTATCAAAACTATTTGCACTATCGATAATATATAATACGATGAAAGCTTAGATAAAATTCAGTTCCTTAATGTTTTGAGTTTAGTTGAAGCTGTAACAATTTTGACTGTTGTTAATTAAAAAAAATGAAAATTATTTGCATGCAAAATAAAGTTAACAATAAAGTAACTTTAACTTTAGGTTAGAAAGCATAGGCTTGATTCGATGTGCCGTTCTAGGTTTTAGGTTACGTCTTGAAAGATTTTTTCGGGACTCTTTTTAAGTGAGTCTATTTATACGATTGCGTAGTGGCAAATCAGTGTATTCTTTTAAACAATTTAGGCACATACACACCTAGATCCATACACGTCGTAGTTCGAAATTTTTAAGAGCACAGCAAGCAGGGCCATGCCTCCACTCCTTGCTCGAGAGCCGGAGACTATGAAATTCCCTATCGCCCCAGGAAAGCGATCGACTGTTACATGTGCAACAGCTCTTCGGATGCTTGAAAAAGCCAATCAGTTTTCCTACTTTGCGTTTTTTAAACTACAGCCACCACGTTACTCCCTGAAATGGCTAACTAGTACAGGTCTATTACCTCGCGAACAACTGGTCACTGGTCGGTCCTCGGGACGCCATTTTTTTCCTAGTCTAAGCGACTGGTTGCGTCTTTTACCCCGGAAGAAATAGAAGAAATTATGTAAAAAATGCTACTAGTGCAAAAGAAAATCAACATCAATTATTCGGTGTTCCCTTGCGCTGGCTGGTCCATTGTATTTTCCAGATATAGTTCAAAGTGAAATATTTTTAAGTTTTAATAAATGGGGAATTAACAAAAGCAAATAACTAACACTTTGTTGAAAACCTTTTGAAATATTTATTTGTTGGGTCCAATATTCCAGGCTTACATGAAAAAAAAAATAAAACAAAATAATTAATTTGTGATTCTACTGTGGTTCTATTGATTTTTATTATAACTTTTTTACTTGAACTGGAACTCAGACATACAATTTATTTGAACAGAAGCAAAAAAGAATAAAGAAAAACTACTATAATGATTTTTGAATTCTGTTGAAGAGTACATCAAAAGTAGTTAATTAGTTATTTTTATTTAAATAAAATTGAAGTTGAAGGCTTTAAAATTGCTTTACACTCCCAAATATTGCCTGTATAAAACTAAATACACAGTTAAGGCTTTCTTTTCTAAATTAATAATAATGATTTTAAAAATTTTTATAGTTTTTTTAAACGATCTTTTTTATCTTTAATAAATATCTTTTTTCTTTTTTAAGATCTTTTTTATATATTTTTTCTTCTCGATATTTCGCTTACCTTCGGAAAGCTTCTTCAGAAAAAAATTTTTATATTATATAAAATTTTTGTATTATATAAAATTTATATTATAAAAAAACTATCATGTATTGTTATTTTATATTATATAAAAATTTTTTCCTGAAGAAGCTTTCCAAAGGAAAGCGAAATATCGAGAAGAAAAAATATATAAAAAAGATCTTAAAAAAGAAAAAAGATATTTATTGATTTTAAAAATTTTTAATTGTTATTAAGGGTTTTTCAACAAAAAGTTTATTTGCTAAAACAAAATAAAACATAAAATTTAGATTAATATGATTCAAATATTTATTGCATTACGAAAAGAATTGTTAACAAAAACTGATATCTGCAAATGTCCGCCACGACTACGACTACGACTACGATTACGCTGATAGATGACGATTCTTTCCTATTTCGTTAATCACATTACGAATTTTAAGTTTTAAGGGTGGAATCGATTCAATTGGCTCCGTATAGACTCTCTCTTTAACATATCCCCACAAAAAAATAATCCAGTGCCGTCAAATCACACGAGATGGTTGGACTGGACACTTAATTGCTGACTGTAGTAAAATTATGCGATCGGGAAATTTGGTATGCAATAAATTAATCGTTTTATTGGCTATGTGATATGTAGCAGCGTCCTGCTTAAACCACATATTAGTGATACTCACGTCGTCAATAATAGGCCAAAATTGAGTTGTTAGCATTTCGCGAAAGCGTGATCCATTGCCCGTTACTGCATTTCCAGCCTTATAATCAGGCTCAATTCCTGCACAAGTTGAACCTTGTAAGTCTTGAAAGTCAAATTCTTACTTAAAATTCGCCTTAAGATGGTTTTGGATAATCCCAGTTTTTGAGAACGTCGAAAAATTGCCGAAATTCTTAATAGAGTGGTCTCAGAAGAACGATTATGTTGTCGAAAATATCGCGAAACTTACGAAACGTAACTTTAACAGAACCATCATTTTCATAGTGGATTTTCATTATTTTACTGCGAATTTCGTAAAAAATTGAATTCATTGTAACAATTGCGAATGCATCTAATACGAAAACATCAAAAATGCCAAAACCATCATGTAGTAGTTGTTGACAGAATTGAAAAACAAACTTCCTGTTGTAAATCTCGCTATTTTAAATCTATTCAACTATTAATTGTTTTAAATGAAAATCGATATTAGACACAAATTGGTGCTAGTGCTCTATGTCTTAAATTTTTGATTTATAAAAATGTATCTTGGGATAAGTCAGTTGGAAAAGCTTTCAAGAAATTTGTATATTTTTTAACAATAACTTACTCTTAAACGTATAGTTTTCGATACTTAAAAGAAGCAGTATTTGTTTGCTTAAAGATTGTGTTGATTTGCAATGAAGAGTGAAGTAGAAATGAATCGATATAGTTTTCAAAAAAAATTTTTTTTTGTTTTTCGTAGTATAAATTTACAGACAACCTAACAATAACCAACTACAAATCTATTCTCTAAAAAATGTAGTATTGAACATGCTAATACTTGCTAATAGAACACGCATTATTTGTGTTCGAGATTATGTGATAATTAAAACATTGAGAAACAAAATACCGACAAACAGAGAAGCATCGAATAATATTGACAGGAATACATGTGTATATAATTACTTAGAAGTAAACGCAACTCACAAAAATTTACTTTCGTAAAAATGTGCAGAGTAAAATTTGGTTAAAACTAAAATAAATTCTATATTGAAGTAGATAATGTTATCAAAAACGAAAATAGTGAGATTAGAAGAAAGCTATTAAATAACTTCGCTAACAACCTAAGCTCTACCTACATTAAACATTTAATTTGAATAGAACTTTTTAATAAAACATTTTCAGTAAATACTTTTGTTTAATAATTATTTGGGAATTTATGAATTTTTAGTTAGCAATTAGAAAATTCAAACTGTTCCAAACTTACCTTTAACGGCGCTTAATTGGTTGCCAACCATTTGTTTTGCTATAAATGCTGCCATTTTTGCTTAGAGTTTTTGTTTAGGGTTGTTTCTTTTTAGTTAAGTTTTAGTTGTTTTTGCAGCCAGAAATATTTTAGGTATTAAAATTGTGGTTGTTGTTACTTCGTTGCTAATTATTTGTTTTAAAATTCTAAAAAGAGTAAAGAGGAAAGACATAAAATTATTAATTAGTTTATATTTTGAAAATGTTTTTTGCTTTAAATTAATTTTAGTCCAAACAATACAATTTAAGTCCCTTTTAATATTGTCTATTATATAATTAATTTTGTAATTCCAAGTTGTTATGAAGGAGGAGTATCGGAAGTTATCGCCGACACTATTATAAACAAAGAAAAAACTTGGTTGAATTATTGTCATAAAAATAATACTATTATTTTAATATAAAAAAACTAATGTTGTTTTGTTAAGGTTTCACAGTTATCTGATAACTAAGCCCAAAAAATGTGACATATTTGAGTTTAACCGTATATTTCTTGACAAAATCCTAGCAATAATCACTGCATAAATATCTTATAATATTTGCAACCATAGATGTAATTAACGTAATTGGTAGGTATATTATATTTATATATGCATAATAAAATAATGACTAAGGACAAATCAAATAAATTCTAAATAACTTGTTGTTTGTATATCCATTCAAATATGCTTAGAAAAATAAAGTTATTTCACGAAAGAAAATAGCTCAAAAAATAAAATTTAATAGAGGAGCCAAGTTATCTTAAAACCAAAGTTATAACGCACATCTATTCCCTTATCGAAAGCAAATGATACTTTAACTGAGATAAATGAATATGGGTTCAAAACAAAGATAACCTTTCGCATATTGTTCCTACTTTTTCATATATATACTTTATAACAATATATACTATTTAAGTGTTTAACAAATACAATAAAATTAATAAACAAAAATATAACTTCTGTTTTAGTGCTATTTTTGGTAAATATATAACGGTTTTTCAGCAAGTGTTTGTTTTCTAAGACAAAAAAAAAATAAAAAGTTTTGAGTAAGATGATTCAAATTTTTATTAAATTACGAAGAAGAAAACGTTGGCAATTATGAATGCAAAATGATATCCATCACGATGTCGATTCTTTCATCAAAGATTTTAGTCACTTAAAATGGCGATACTATTTGGTTAATCACATCAAGGATATTGAGTTTTAAGTCTGAAATCGATTCCATTTGCCCCGTATAGACTCTGGCCGGCCACTTAACCGCTGATTGTCATGCAATTATGCGGTTGGAAAATTTGGTTAGGAACCATTGACTATTTCGTTTCATTGGCTGTATGACATGTGGCACCGCCCTACTAAAACCACAATTCAATGATATCCACGTCGTCAATTGAATTGTTAGCATTTCGCGATAGCGTGATCCACTGACAGTTACCGCATTTCCTACCTTATCTTCGAAAAAAACGGCCCAATTACGCCTCCAGGCCATATATTGCACCATAAAATCACACGATGAGGATGCAAAGGGTTCTCAATAATCGCTTTAGGATTTTTATAAGCCCAAATGCGGCACTTTTGCTCGTTGACATAATCTGACAAGTGGAAATGGGTTTTGTATGTGAAAATGATTATTTCAGTAAAACTAACCGGTTGTTCGTGAATTAATTGAGCGAATCTACGGCGATGTGAATGGTTCGATGCATGCACCAGTTGAACTTTGTAAGGTTTCCAAGTTGATTCGTTACGGAAAATTTGCCATGTAGTGGTTGAACAACCCGGTCGAAAACGCGTTGGTGTTCGCATATTTTGTGAGCCTGTCGACTCAAATTTAACGACCAATTTCTTAAAGCGAACTCAAAGGACGATTATGTTGCCTGAAAATGTCGCGAATTTTACGTAATGTAAATGTAACTTTAGCAGAACCACCATTTTTATAGTGGATTTTAATTGTTTTAATGCGATTTTCGTGTGAAATTGACTTAATTGTAACAATTGCCAATGAATCTGCTAAGACGACGTCAATAAACTTAATGTCAAAACTATCATGTTATTGATCTTGTCACAATTGAGAAACGAACCTCTTGTTGAAAAACCCGACACTATTTTTTATATTATTATATATTTAATAAATAAAAAAATTAATAAATAAAAATATATAAGATGGTTTTTACTGTTGGTTTTGTTAAACATATAGAAGGAAAGTAATGCTATATAAAACAGAAGAATAGAACAAAAAAAATATTAAAAATAATTTTTTTTAAGGTATTAATTAAACTCTTTATAATATTTATATTTATAATTTATTCAAAATATTTTTAATATATGTAATTGATTCAAAAAGAAAAATTCTTTATCTATTTTTCTGTATTGCTAGATCCATCAAAGGAGGATGTATCTATCTAATCAATAATTAAAATTTGTTTAAAATTATTTGTCGTTTATAGGAAACTAATATTTGTATAAGAAAATGTGGCGTTATTTTTATATGGTAGCGCTTCTCAGCGTATTGAAGTTAATAAATATTCAATACTCGAATACATATTTCGTAAAAAATTGTGTTTATTGGAGCATAAATCCACTGTCATTCCGACATCAATATTAACATTTTGCGATAAAAATCGAGAACATTATTTTTGTAATATTTTTTTTAGTCTTAGACCGATTTTAAGCTATAGAATTTTTATTAAGGTGTCATTAAAATATATAATTCAATAAGTGCTGATGGCATCGAAATTTTAATAATTAAAATACATGAAATAATTCGCTACAATTTTAAAAGACAATTGAATTTCATCTGATTTTATTCCTTCACACTCACCTGTGGACTTAAAAAATGTTTTAAAGAGAAGCAGATGTTCATTATCTGTAAACGCAGATGAACTCTAATTGACTTATATTCATAGTCTTACCTTCAGATATATAAAATTTGGTATACATGTTTTAGAATTAATTTTTCTGGCTGGCGAATAATACAATTTAAATAGACATACACCAAGATAACATCTTGCAGTATCTAGTACTGCCAGGAATGTGTTAGATTTACTAAATCAAAATATCACAATATTTTTTTAGTTTTAAGGGAAATAATTTCTAAACTCAAAAAAAGTCATGTGTACAAATAAGTAAAGCTTTTTTGTACACTTATGACCTCTAGCTTCAAATAACAGTGAAAAGATGTTGTCCTCTAGAGTTTATTTTAAATAAAAGTCTAAGTTTTATTTGTTCGATTATGAATAAAGTAAACAGGAATCTTGAAAAAAAAACATTTACTCCGACATGTTTATTTTTATTTGTTTAACAGTAGCAAAATGGGCTACAAAAAATATTTATATAAATAAATATCTATATTGCATGTTGAAAAGAAGTAAACATTCTTATTTCATTTAACTAAACCTCTAAAACCTTCCACCCCCAGTAATTTATTTAATTAGCTGTAATAAAGATTCTAATTTTAGGTAAAACACTTTTGCTGAAATACAAAATTTATTTTAAATCGATTTTGCTTTAGTATAGAAATAGGGAAAAATAAAAAAGGAAAATGTACATGTATGAGAACATTTCTAAATTTAAAGGAAGAACACTTAAATTGCGACGAAGACCAAAATGAGACCAGGATACTTGCATGCTTAAAAAATCGAGAACCGAAAAAACTTACTTAAAACTTAGTTATAAAATTCATAGAGCTGTTTATAGTTTAGAAGTAATTGATTGCGATCAAGTGAAATAGATTTGAAAATAATTTTTTTAAACAGAAGTATTGTAGTAATATAAAAGTTAACAAACAAAAAGTTTTATTTTATCAAAAAGTGGTTTAAAATGGAGATAATATTTTGAAGTTAATATGCGGAATAAATACCAAAATTTTATAAAAATCCAAAAAAAGTCTTAAAAGCGAATAAATAAATAATAATATTTTTGGCAGAAAAAATTTAAAAATTATAAAGCCGGAAAGTACTCCAAATTAAAAATATGCCATCAAGATTACAGGCTGCATATTTAGAAATGAAGTTAAGATTATATTTCATCCAACGTTGGTAATATTCTGCATGTAACATTCTGCTTCCATAAATCACTAATACATTCATAGTCTGAGGACATAAGTTAAACTTATAAGTTAAAGAAACAACTTCTTCCAATTTGCCTTAGATTCATAATTATGAGTTTTAATCTTCCCTTATAAGAAAATTGCTTAGAGCTTATAAAAATTTCTACTATATTAAACAGAAGAATGAAAACAAATTTTTCTATTATGTTTTATATCTATATAAATATATTCATATTATCGCCAATAAATAATTGATTGAATGATTGATTGTTGTGGCCTTGTTATTACTACAAAATCAAATTTGGTTGGCACAATTTAGGTGCTGCACGATAGTACTATTCGACGGTAAATTTTACCAACCCTCCTCTGTGATCTCTTCAGCCAAATGAAAGAAAATTTTACTAGATATATCCTTTCCCGTTACATATCTATACAAAATCCAGGAATTGATCCTGACTAAATCTAAAATTTTGAAAATACCTAAAGTGGCCACCTTCTGGCTCCTGATTATATACCATCTTTCCTTAATCCGCTGCACCGTTTTCGGTTCTTTTATAAAAATATATAGTTTCGGGCAAATTTGTGGAGCTAGTATAAGTTGTAATACCGGTGTTTTTAGTTATCAAAGAACAGTTTATTTGGTGTGCTTACTCCTATAAACTACAGATATACAGTAATTTTTTCAGGATGGAATGTTAAAATACGTTCCATACCGTCTTTTTTCTTTGTTTGGTTTGTTTGGCATGTTTTGTGTAAATCTACGTCTTGACTTCGTTCAAAATAATTGTTCATCCACTGTGATAAATGCTCCGGGTTTGAAAGAGTATTGGCTATTTTCAGTAAATTTACCCTAAATTAAAACGCAAATTTTCCAGTTTGTGTCAATTTTTTCGTCGAAGCGAATTAAACATTAGATTTTTGTTAACTCATTCCTACTCAAACTTTTAAATCAAAATTATGGCCGCAAGTTATGTTCCATAAATATAAAAGCTTCAAGCCTTTTGCCTTATATTGGGGGCTTTCATGGGCCAGCTGTAACATCCTATTGGCATATGTATGGCGGCATAAATGCTCTTCTGGAAGAAGCTCTTGTGTCAACTAAATCTTTTAAGGAAACAAATGCAAGTCCTTGTGCAAAATTGTGGCTAAAGCTATTTTTTTTGAAAACCAAACCTGAGCACGGCGTCAAATTGAGGTTGATGGCGTATTTTGAATACTTTCTTGAGCAGGTGCCGATCTTGCAGTAGATTATGGGTTATGTATTGGGCTATTACCTACAGACACTCTTTCTTCGACATCATTCACTATACGATAAATAGTGCGTTTTGTTGGCCAGTTGTTTCTCCCAAAAATTTCACGTAACCTTCTCATCGTCACAGTAATCGATTTTGATAAAATGTTTTAATGATTAAAACACGTTGGTTAATCGAATATTTTTTCATAATAAATTTACCACTTGTTAAGTTTACGACTGCCAAATATAAACTGTCAAGACTACTACTGTTTACCACAATGGCGGCAGACACCCCGTAATATTTTCTTATTAAGTGAAAGCCAAAGTTTTTCGAAGGTAGCTTTTCTCATTTTTAAAGATAATAAACTATGGCCTTGTCATTTTGAATACTAAATAGTAAACTGACTACTTTCCTGAACAGAAACAAGTCCACGTTTGATATGAAAACAAGATTTAGAATTTTCTGATTTTTTCAACTGATCCGTTTTTTATGCATTTTCTTTACAAGTTATTTCCGGCTACGGTTATCTTGTTCCTATTATCTTTATAATTTTTTAATTATAATTAAAATTTTGCACTATACAATACAAGCATATCTGATGAACTTATTGGTTTTGTAAGTCAGACGATAATGTTAAACCATCTGACATCAGCTGTTTTCAGCATAAAACGTATAACAGTAAGATGTAATTATAAGTTTCAACGTTACGTTAAACGTAAAAATTATGTCTGGTAAATTAATAATTTAATTAATATTAATAATTAATTATGTAAACAATTTTTTAAGCTATACAAAGTCGCGTATGTTTTTTAAACTGATAAGTTATATGTAGCATAAGCCGCTTTATAAAGGTGTTTTATAAATAAAAAGTTTTATTAGGGTTATTTCTATATCTTATCACTGATAAAAAGTATATGGCATTAAAAATAAAATCAAGTAAAAATAATTATGTAAACAACTGCGGTTTGGCCAAATTTAGGTATTGAATATTTTTAATAAAGCAGCATGTATAATTTGTTAAGCCAAATATTTATAAATATAATTAAATATTACTTTTATTATACAATACATAAAAATAAAACTTCATATCTCATTTATTAACAAGTGTTTAAAATACCTACAAAATATATTGTTGCAAGTTTACTTGTTTTTTGTTTTTAATTTGTAAAAGAATGTTGTAGGGGATACTGTGTAAACAGTTACCACATGGAGTGTATACTTCCCTTAATTTTTGTAGTTAATCAAAAAATAATTATAATTAATTTTTTAGTCTAACTTTCTATAGATTGGCACTTAAACAAAGACACAAATTTTAAAAAAAATTTGGAACAATCCAGTTTTTTCATAAATTCACTTTTTATCATCTGAGTGATAAAAATTTTATTATAAAACAAATTCACTGAAATTGATGATTGGGGGTAAAGTTAGATCATGTCGGTCTTCCGTTGATTATTCAATAAAACTCATCAGAAAGTGCTCAGCCAAATTTTTTATGTAGCTAAAGATTTATTTAATTTAATTTAATGGTTTAACTGGAAACTGTAGATAAAACAATTAACAAGCTCCACACATCAAAGTTTAAGCAAACTTACATACATATAAAAATGTGTTATTATATTTTCTACTTACTGATAAGTAAATAGGTAATATTTCAATTTTCTTAATATGTAAAATGCAACTTAAATGTACACTAAATAATCGTTACCTTCTATCATTTGGTCTAGTCGCTTACAAGTTATTAAATATTTCTCAATTACATAAATTTTTTATTGATTCTATTTAACGAATAAATATAATTTTAATACTAACACAAACTCACTTTATTGAGAATTTTTCATTTTGTATTCCATTTGCTTTTTACTTTTTAATTTAAATTTAAGCAAAAGTTATTTATTTTTTCAGTGTTAATCGTTTAAAACAGTTTTTAAATAAACGATAGATGGTAGCACAGAATATTCTTTTCTTACGTATAAAGAGTAGAGAATAGTGTAGTAAAACGTAAACCTGTAAGTTATGAAGCAGTGCTTAAACTGGTAATACTTGCTGCTGCTTCCACGCTGTCTAGCAGACAACTAACTGTGCCAATAAATGACTCTTCTGACCTTCTTTTTTCCCAATTTGTTTTTTGGTTTCTTTTACTATGGGCTTGTATAGATATGTGCCCTGCTTTTACCCCAACCAATATATAACACGCTTGCATGCAAGCATCTATACACACACACACACACATCCAAACAAAATAATCAAACCTAAAATAGAAATTGACAACGTAAAGGAAGAACCCTCTGAAGTTTACCAAAAATATAAAATCTACAACAAAAACAAACATTAAGTATGTTAGAGCAGGGAAATTCTCTCATTCTTAGTTAACAAAAAAATGGTAAATGTTCTGGTAACAAATAAAACTTGTAACAGTTCTTCTTTCCTTTTTTCTCCATTTCTCTTTTTTTCCATTTTACCTATAGTTGTATTTTTTATATTCAATATTTTTTATATCATTTTCTGCGCTCTCTTTTATTTTCTATTGATGTTGTTGTTATTTTCACTACATATTTGTAAGTATGTAGTGGTAGTTTTCGATTTTTGGAAGAGTGTTAGTTTTGATGTTTTTTTTTGTTGGTTTACTTTCGAAACGAATGATATTGTATAGGAAATATTTTGTATTTCCTAAACCAAAGATTCAAAGCATGCTAATCGTGGAAATAAGGGTACTAGAAAGGAATAAAATATAAAAGAATATAAAATAAAAGAAAATTTCTGTTTGTTTGAATAGAAACTTTTGTAACATTTGAAAAGAGCTTGTATTTTTCTATAGGGATTTGGACACAGTGATATTGAAATATATTAAGTAAAGCGTGTCTTTTATAGGGGTATAGAAATTTAAAACAGAATAAAACACAGATGCATTTTATAAATTGGCATGAAATTTATCCTATTCGAAAGACAATATTCTGGAATTGTAACGTAAAAAGGACTTCTGGTATATGACCGTCATTTCTGACATGGATATAGCTGATCTAGATGTCCAATAAGTCCTGAATCTTTTGCATTGTCAATCATATACGTACATATAATAAACATAAAAATCAATGATTAATATGCCATTATAAAATTAAAATTTATTTAAGCACTATATATAATAAAACCAGCAATACTTTATCAAATCAAAGGCATTTATTCTATAGTAAATGACAAAATAATTTGAATAAACTTACGCATATTGATCTAATTGTAATTATTTAATGTAATATTAATAGATTACAATGTCCTTTATACAAAAAATGTACACCTTTATAATATATTTATAATATATACATTTTAAAATCATAATGATGAATTTTCTATAAGGGATATTCGTTCTCTATTCATAGTTCTTTTCAACTTTCTTTCAGGGTACTTTCTTACTATCGGTCTCATGGTTATCTTTAGTTTCTTTAATTTTAGATGTTGCTTACCACCCACTTAGTGCTGCACTATCAAGTAATACGACTCTTTGGAAATGTCATCTAGCAATCATTAACATAAAGCAGGCCCGGCACCTTCTATGGATAAGTGCCCTCATTTAAGAAGGTCTTAAATCGTTAATTTCTCATACTAGAAATTTATTACTCCATACACTACAACTTACATTTGCCGTTAAGACAAAGTTACTTAGTACTAAACTATTTTCTTTTTGCTCGTTGCTACTAAGAAAATCCTTGTTAGTTTCTTTACCATCCCTCATTAGTATGTTTAATTAACGGGATAAACCCATAATTTTTGATGTTGCTCAGTAACCAATTGTTTCGAACTTATAGATATAGAATCTTAGAGCCCAATTCACGGGTCCAAAACGTAAAACTATACTGTTACCAAACGTTTTGTTGAAACCACATCAAACTTTAATTGGTGAACGAAAAAGTCATTTTTAAAGAAGTACGTAAAACAATCAGTTTTATTTTTTTGATTCAGATTATCTTCACCCCAAATATGGCAATTTTATATATTGACGAATCTAATCAAATAAAAGTGATCTTTATAGCTAAACAAGATTCGCTTATGAAAATCGGGTGTAATGGCAATCTTGTTTTGGGCTCAATTTGCAACTTAAAGTTCTATACCTCTATAAAAAACACCGAATATAGAACATGTAGTACAGTACTATAAAAAAACTTCATAAAATACATGTTCATGCAAAACTATAATTGTTTATAATAAAATACGAGTCTAAATCAATATGTAATTTTATAGCGAGAACTTATGTAAATAAATAAAATTTCTAAAATACTTTTGCAAAAAACAATTGGTAAATCGATCCAAAAAATATAATTTTTTGCCACTTCTTGTACAGCGAATACTTTCTGATTTGAAATAAATCTAAAAAATATTATATCTAAGTGAAATTGGGGCCTGGTACATTTATATCATTACTTAAAGCTTTCTAGATTTAGAAAAATAGTATATCTCTGTAGATATCGCTGTAGATACTTTAGGTAATCAGAATGATAAAGTGTACAAATTGCGATCACAGCTGTGCTCCAGTGATTAAATGATAATGAAAGCTTCTGCATTTTAGATGGTCAAAGTATTCGTGCTGTGTTTCCGGCGTTTGAAGTATTTATAATATTTAGGAAATTGGCACAGGGGAATAGGGCTCAGAAGGTATTCGAGTACCGTCTCTACAACTAAACCCCACTTCGAGATCTTCACGAAATATTTTCTTATGGTAAAAATATTTTAATTTCATTACAAAGTGCCGTAAAAGCTTACAAATTGTTGTTCACATTTCTTAAGAAAAAGAAAATGACAACAACTCCGAACTTCTAGTTTTCACCGCTATTTTATGCGTTTTGCCAAGATTGCTTCTTTATATTACGAGTCATTCTGTTAAATATTTATATATTCGGAACTAATACTTCACGCATCTTCCATAACGCATAACAAGCCACACATGAAAAGTACAAGCTTGTGCTATTTAAGATCAGATACTCTGTATGATTTTATAAATTTTTTCTGTTTAACGCTCAGTATGTCAGCTATAGATTAAAAAACACCAATAAAAATTTTTTATTAACAAATAGTTTTGCTAATATAAATGTTAACGAATTATTATTTAAAATAAGAAGTTAAAATTTCTAAAGTATGCAAAACATTTTTGCCCAGAATTTTTATAACAATCAGAAGTAAAGGGTTTTTGAACAATAAATTTGTTTTCTAAAACAAAATACAACAAACAATTTAGATTATGATGATTTAAATTTCTATTGTATTACGAAGAGAACAATTCGGCAATTATGAGTGAAAAATGATATCTGGCTAATGTACACTACGACCACGCTGACAGGTGACGATTCTTTCATCAAAGTTTTTAGTAACTTCGTTAATAACATCACGGATTGGCTCCGTGTAGATTCCGTCTGTAATATAGCTCCACCAAAAATAATCCGCACGATCTAGCTGGCCACTTAACCGCCAAATGTCGTGAAATCATGCGATTGGAAAATTGGTTTGCAAAAATTGACTGTTTCATTGGCTGCGTGACATTTTGCACCGCCTTGTTTAAACATACAACATACACGTCGCCAATAGCCACATATCGCGATAGCGTAATCGACTGGCTGTTACCGCATTTCCAGCCTCATTTTCGAAAAAAAACGGCCTAGTCACGCTCCCAAACTACATAGTGCTTCTTAATATCGCTCTAGGATTTTCAGATGCTCAAATGCAGAAATTTTGCTCATGGACATACCGTGAAAAGTGAAAAAATGATTTTTTCACTTGAATGAGTTGATCGACTATACGGCGAGGTGAAGGCTTTGATTCCTGCACCAGTTGAAACTTGTTAGGCTTCAAAGTCAAATTCTTTTGCTAAATTCGCCATGTGGTGATATTGAATAACCCCAATTGCTGTGAACGTCAAGGAATTGACAAATTTAGATATACTTCAACACAGCCGTGAGCCTGCGATAGTTTCTTAATAGCCGTCTCAAAAGGACGATTATATTGTCCGAAAATATCACGAATTTAATGAAATGTAACTTTAACAGTACCACCATTTTCATAGTGGATTTTAATTATTTTAATGCGATTTTCGTGCGAAATTGAATTCATTGTAACAATTGCCAATGTATCTACAGCGAATACGTTAAAAAAACTGAATGTAATAACTATCATGTTGTTGGTGTTTCCACAATTGAAAAACAAACTTTTTGTGATGTAATAGAGACGACGTAGTACTATTTTTTCTTACTACTATCATGTTGTGCTATTTACCCATCTAGTGTTATGTTATTGTATTATTAGTAGGTAACACTTGAGCTTAAGGTTTATCAGGGAATAATTTTAACGTGGTCGAAGCGAAATTTAGCTACAGATAAAAAATCTTTCATTGCATTATGACGAACAGACTATATTAAATTTTTGTTATACCTGTACTTGGAACTTAGTGATACTGATTTGGAGCCGACAACGAGTGGAGGGACCCTGCTACGAAGACTTCTTATAACTACCAAAACGACGACAAAATTAAATAAAACCTTTTCGCAATTGTAAAGGAAAAAAATTATGTTTTCTACCTTATACGAACCTTTTGTTATGTAAGAGTTTTTCTGCTCATGACCCAGAATTATGTAAGAAAGGGAATCACAAATTGAGTTTGTTTTGCCTTAAAAAAAGAATTTTTTTGTTCACGTTCCAGTATGCGATTTTATTTTTAAGGAGGTCTTACAATTTTGAGAGCCCTTACATTTTTCTTTCTTTTTGTATTAACAGCCAGGATTTTTCTAACGTCTATATATAAGTAATACATATACATATATTCGATGTCTATTGGTTGCCTAATTTGTTTTCTTCACTTTTATTTATTTATATTCCTTACAATCGTTGTATTGTTAATGTGTAAATATTTGATTTTATGTTTATTTCCTGTCCATGAATAAATACAATGGTAAACAGTTCTGAAAGCATTTCTTTACTTTTTCTTGCTGGCTAATTTTATTTTATTTCCTTGTGAGTATGAGTTGCTATTTTCAAGCAAAATCAAGTCAATGAGAAGTTTTAAAGAACGTTACTCATTTGGGTTATTTCAATTGATTGATTTAATAATACAAAATATTTACCAGCTATTATCAAGTATTTAAAATTTTAAGGCAAAACTTATAAGAAATCTGGCAATAGCTTCTTTCGATTATTCGATGCATTTTTTATAATGAATTGCATTTACGTACTTTACATATCGTCTAATCGTACAATTTAGTAATCAATTTATAAATAATAATTTAGCCATCAATTTATACCAAATAGAATCTTCCAAACATTTGATTAGCAATTGCAAAAAACAGTTTCTTAAAATAGCATCTTAAATGTGGATTTAAAATATTAAAGTTCTTTAAGCTGAAAGAGTTCGACATATAAGTATTACGAGGAAATAAATATGTAAATACCAAATTTTATATCTACACTGGAAAATCGAATCTCTTTAGTCTTTTCAAACGGCAAATTTATATTCTATTATATGACACTCTTTTTACTCAGCCAGGAAAGTTATTATTAATATTTTTTGTTTGTCCTACTTTTTGGGTGCTAAAGGTTTAGTTTAATTTTGTATATTTCTATTAATTGACCTCAAATATTAATGATTTATAAAAGGAACAAAACATCTCTAAGTTTTTGTTTATTAATTTTGCATCCTACGCATCCCACTTAACTGTAAATAACTTTGTATTTACTTGTTTAATAATCTTAGTAGATAAATATATACTTACTTAAATATAAAATTTATGTTGGCGCCTAATGTCTAGACAAATTGTCGCTTCGCAGTAAACAAACGTACATATTCTATCGTGATTTTAGTTGTATTCATTTTGTCTTTTGTAAATAAGTCGTAACAGAGAAATTCTTAAGTCACTTGTTTGGTTTTGTATATAAATTTAATGGCTTTATAAATTATTTCCCCAATGACTGACTGACTGACGCCTTACGGGAATGGGTTAAATATATAAAGTTCAAAGTTCTAATGATACGTACAACTTCTTGATTTTATACAAATGAAATCTTATGTGCTCAAATGTATAGTTCTGAAAACTTGGTTCAGATGAAGCTACAATTGGGTAAAAGATTGTTGATATGAGGTGTAGCTAAAGTATTAAACTTTTTAGTTTTGCTTATCAATGAAATAATCAATAAATTTATTAAACGTGAAACTTTTTATTAAAACCTTTGACGAAAACTGTGTAGCTTAATCAAAGAATCCAGGTTAAGCAGCGGACATCACATGAGGACTGCTCGGTATAAACTTTTCGCCTCCCTAATATATAAAATAAAATATATATGGTATCTCTGCAGTCAAAACTTGATAGCTGAGAATAATAATTGTAACATGGCTTTGCTTAACTCGTTCGCGGACGCTAAAATTTTCAAAGAGTTGCAAGAATATACAGGCAATTATTTTTGAAACTAGTTGTAATATCCGAAAAATAATTAGACATGTATTATAAGAGTAATCAGAACATCTTATTTTAACCGTTATATACAATGAATGTTATAGCATCCGCGACGTATACACTTCAATGTGTCGGCCTAAGGAAATTTGTAAATACATGGAGAAAATATAAAATAATATGAAATTAACTAATGAACCAGTTGTAGATTAATTACAAAAACTTAAGCTTGTATAAAATTGAATAAATAAAAATTGGCTTTAAAATTTGAATGCTATAGCATTCACGTCATTTTACATCACTATGAAAATGAATGCTATAGCATTCGCATCCGCGAACGTGTTAACGGACTTTAAACGGCATAATAACTACGTTTATTATGCAAATGTTATAATGCAAATGTTAACGACTAGGATGTATGCGTATGAGAAGATGCTAAAATCGCAAGATATCGTAGACGATAATTATTACTTCCTCCATTTTCTTAATAGAACAGATACTCATTCTGGTTCTTTTATTAAGGTTTTCTCTTCCTCATAGCTGTTACGTTTTGCCTTTTAAAACCACTTTTAGAGTTTTTGAATTGTCTCTTTCCTATGCAACTTTATGGACTTAAGAGTAGTTATATGCTCCAGATTTGTCCAAAATCAAAAGCTTATATTTTTCGAGGTCACTTGCTATACTACAGCTATACAGGTATACATAGCTGATCCTACATTGTCCTATCTGCTTTATAAAACCCTTAAATAAATCGTGTTTTGTTTTCAGTATATTTTAATGACACATCTACTTACTACTTTAAAATGGATATATAAGAAACTTACGCTTAACAATCTTTTTAATTGATTATATATATTGTTTCATTTTGTCAATTAATAATTTAATTAAATGCGCACAATTTTTAAAACAAACTTTATATCAGGCGGTTGTTTACCATCAATTTTAAATTGTTTTGTAATAGTGAAATTAGTTTGTAGAACACTTCTAACCTGTTTGAAATAAACGCAAAGACAATTAGTTGAAATTGAGAACATAAATAAAGCAGAACTTTCACTTAATTTTAGGAATATAGAACCAATGCGATAACTTACCTTTAATTTCATTTTGGCCCAAATAACCAAAAAGATGTTTGTTTTCTAAAACAAAATAACCATAGAAATTTAGATTGATGATTCAAATTTTAGTGTATTATGAAGAGAAAATTTAGGTAATTATGAATGAAAAATTATATCTGGCAAATGTACATCACGACCATGCCGATAGATGTCGATTACATCAAAGTTTTCAATTACTTTTTCTCAAAACGGCGGTCCTATTTCGTTTCGCATCACGAAATCGATTGGATTAGCTCCGTATAGACTCTATCCTTAAAATAGCGCCACAAAAAATAATCCAGTGGTGTTAAATCACACGATCTAGCTCGCCACTTAACTGCTGATAGTTGTGGAATTATGCGATCGGAAAATTTGGTTTTCAACCAAATTGGCCGTATGACATATGGCACCATCCTGTTAAATCCACATATCAGTGATATACACGCCACCAATAAAATGCCAAAACTGATTTTTTAGCATCATGCGATAGCATGATCCATTGACTGGTACTGTATTTCCAGCCTAATCTTCCAATAACAAAACACTCCAATGTTCTTGAATGAAAGGTCGTTCGGCTTCAATTCCTGCACCAGTTGAACCTTGGTGGTTTTTCATAACACCAGTAGTTAAAATGGTCGACGAAATTTCTTAATAGCGGTCTCAGAAACGATTATGTTGTCCGAAAATATAACTTATTTTACTTTAACAGAACCACCATTTTCAGAGTAGAATTTAATTATTTTAATGCGATTTTCGTGCGAAATTGAATTCATTGTAACAATTGCCTACTGCGAATACGTACAAAAACTAAATGTCAAAATTATCATGTTGTTGGTGTTGCCACAATTTAAAAACAAACTTTTTGTTAAAAAAGCGATATTTATTGTTACTTTTTTTCACTAAAACTTTGTCAATTTCAACCCAGGATAATATATAATTTACTAAAGGTGACTATTATTAAAACCGATATCTAACTAATTATCTTATATTTAATTAATCGGATATATTAGTCTAACATATAACAACTGAAAGTCGCGTTACGATTAGTGTTTCTTTTATATAGCGTGAATACTTTACTTAATGTAAAATAACACATTTCCAATAAGACAAATGCGTTAGCCGAAATAGTAGAAACAGTTGCTTGACGGGAAATTTTTTATTTTGTAAATAAACGATTTACGTTTCGATTAATTGGCATAACATAATAATCGACTATTAATTGGGCCATAATTAAGTTTATGTAAATACTGCAATCAGTCTCAAAGTATTAAATTTACTAAAAACAAAATTGCAATTAAATATGGACAACATATCTAAACAAATAATTACAAAGGAATAAACACATTAAGTATTTTAAATTTGCTCAGTTCAATTTTATTTAATACTATTATTTTGTCCAACTGTTTTCTTACTATTTTGTATTTATTATATGAACACAAATTACATGCTATGTGAAAAAAATAAAATTGACGGGCAATATAATTTAATACACAACTTTTTCGGACAGTGTATTTATAAAAATTTTCCAAACAGATTTTTCTGTTTTTTGTTCTCAACAAGATTGTTACAAAAATGTTGTTTGATTGGAAATAATATTGGATGGGCGTCTTTAAAAAGTACATAATTTTTATCGATTATTTTTATGGTTGTTATGACAACCCTTATGTTAAAAAAAAAAGAATAAATAAAACAGATAAAGTAACTGATGGTTAAATAAAACGATTTTCACATGATTTTTTTTTTTCAAAATAAATATTTTTTGTTTTATTTTAATAATATTTTAAACACTTGAAATCTTTTTTTTTTTTTTTCTCTTACCAATCAAATGGGCTTAAATCATGTATAATTTGTATTCCAAATGCGTAAGTTTAACATGATTTTGCCTTGTTCGCATGTTTTTGACATATATCATCTACTAGAAGTGACTTCCCCTCTTTAATACTTATGTCCCCATATACTTTTGTAGCATGTATAAATATTAAATATATATCTATGAGCATTTTTAACATGATGTCATATTCTATTGAATACCGATATATTTTCTTTATCACAAACATGTTTTGCATGTATGTTCCCTCAGCATTTATTTTTATGGGATTTGATTTTTTATATTATTATTGTATAGTTTTTGTTAAATGCTTAACAAATATTTGTCTCTTTAGTTTCACATTACAATCAGTTATGTTTCTATTTCCAATTCCAAACATATGCTGATCACCCTGTATGTGACACAATACAAAATGTTTAATATTTAAAAATATATTTCGAACATTTCTCTCTAGTCTGTATGTATCGTAGAATTATTTGAAAAAAATTATTTAAACAACAAAAATCTTTATAGCAGACAGCACATGAACAAAAAAGTTTAAGAGCTTTTTTTATTACTTTATCAAAAACCGTGTCAGCTGTCACCTATTAAATATAGGTAGGTGTTGTCAAAAGTGTAACTAACATTGTTGTAATACATAGGTACCAGCATTTAAGTTAAAAAAAGCGTATTATGTACTTGTAGTAGAGTAGCATATCAAGCAGAATGTTAGCAAAGAGTAAAAGAATTTTAATAAACCTTAGATAAGAATAAAGCTTTAGAAGCAGACACTTGTGAAAGCAATTGAAATGTTACAAATCTCTTCATTGCATAATAAAGTGCAACGAGCGACAATCCTATCAGGCTTTAAGTTGAGATAAGCCCATAATTATATTAAAAATCATTTTTTTTTGTGCTACGATTTAGCCCAAGTAATGCAATAAATAACGTAATTTAGACTATATGCACAAAATATATAACAGTAATGTCCAATTTATTGAGGACACTGCCCTTTAAGAATTGATTTTAGAAATACTTTAATATAAATTGCATTGTCTGCAATGCTTGCTTCCTATTATACTTTCAACACTAATGGAAAACTTTAAATATGCAGTAATACGTGAACAATAGTAGACGTTACCTAACAAGACTACAGAATACAATAACTTCACATTCGGTTTCACCGTAATGAAACTGAATACTTCTTTTGTAGCTACAAAAGGGTAAGACTAGCACGATTAAGCATGCTTTAATAACTTACGTAACAGTGGGAGATGCGTAACTTAGTATGCCGAATAAAGCTACTGTAAATAAGATAGCAATGACCTCAGTTGTCAATACTAGTTGAAGGACCCAACAAAATTGAATTGTGACAAAAAATTTGGGATTTTTAGTAAATTAACTAAAATAATTAAAAATAAAAGGCCACAATCTTCTTTTCTTTAATTGGAAGTCAAAAGAAAAGGAAAAAAGTACTTTTTTTAAAACTGATAATTAAAGTGAAATAATTATTAAAGTGAAAGAAGTAGCCGATAACTTAAACTTATGTAATAACCGCACCAACAATCAGCATATTTGAGAAAATTGTAATATCTATCCATTAGATTCTCTGCAAAATTATATTAAATTAATATTATTTATTGGTAGATTCATCAATTGTTTCGACATTTGGCGTACATACGACTCATGTCATACCAGAGAATAATGCCTATGGTCTTAGTTTTGTTTTTTTTTTTTTTTTGTTTAAAGAGAAATAGCACTTCAGGCAACAATGCCTATTTAGTCAAGTACCGCGCAACATTCTTTAAGAAAGAGATAGAGAACAGATGAAATAGGTGGTGAAAGTAGAAGTAGAAGAAAGTGAAAAAAAAGCCAAGGTCTTCGTTAGGGGCACCTAGTTTTTTTGTATATATATATATATATATATATATATATATATATATATATATATATATATATATATATATATATATATTCATAATTAACAAGGTATTTTCTGAGGGACAGTTAAGCTGTTCGTGCTCGATGGAAGCCTGGTATACCATGTTGCAATGTTAACATACATCTGGTTTTTAATTTTACTTTAAAATTTTTGTTTTTAGATGTTGCGTTATATATACATATATATATATATATATATATATATATATATATATATATATATATATATATATCAAAATTATTATTTTTTTTTTGGATAAGTGATTCAATTGTTGTGATAAAATTTAGAGTTTTCTAAAGTATTGGAAAAATTTTTATTAGTTTAAACTTCAACCGTATAATTACACTATTTAAGAGAAAGTGCAAAATTTTAACACTTTTATTTTTCTCCGAAACCAAATAGAAATACAGTTTTTTTGTTTTAAAAGAAAAAGTGCTGATTTGGATACACATATCTTATAAATATAAAGAAAAGAAAAATATCGTGACAATGTTTTCATTCTTTGCTTAAAAATTATAAGCAATATATATGAACCTTAAGAGGAATAATAATAATTCAACCAACAATCACGATATTAAGTATAAATAGGGTTGCCAAAATTAAATTTTCAATAGCCTTGACATTTAGCATTCTTAACTAAAAAAAAATCTTAACGAGTTCTATTAATATATTTTCAAAAAATTCACAAAAAGGAAAATGATTTATAACAATATTTAATTACAAATAATTAATAATTTTATGTGATATTATTTGTTGGCAGTTTTAAAATTTTGACAGAAAGATGTTGTTTTTTGATTCTCTTTAGAAGTAATTTTTTAAAGTTAACTTCTTCTTTTTTCTTCTTAAATTTATGAGGGATTTAAATATTTCACGTGTAGTATTAAAAACTTCTATGAAATAAGCAATTTGTTTCACCTTTTCAATAAAATATAAATATTCAATATAAAGTCATATGCTCCATCTGGTTTCTGTATATAAGTACATATATGTTGTCATAAATTATACGATAACATCAATAAAGACCAACATTTTTTTTACACCTACACATATGTTTTTGTAAATATCCAGGTATTTCCTACAAAATATTGCCTTTATGGCTGAGCGTATTGTGAAGGTTGTGGTAGGAGCCAAAAATTTTCATTTATACAAAACAAAAAAAACACACAAAAAAGCAAAAAACAAAAATTCAACGAACAATAAATTTTTTATATGTTATATAATATAAAAATGTGAAAAATGTTATCAAATAAAGTTAAACAAAAAAAAAAATAAAAAATTCATTAATCTATTATGTTTTTATCTACGAACACATGCATAAAAAATACTTGATGTTTAACGTAAACGTTCGCGTAATCGAAAATTTGTCTTGTTTAGTATTAATATTAAACAGCAAAAACCCAATTATGGAAATAGCTGCAGTTTTCTTAAGCTCTTGAAAAACATGTTCCCATATTCAAATCAAGAAGTACATATTTTTGCACGACTACATACTGCATGCTATACGCAAGAACAAACGGAAAAGAAAACTAAAACGTTTTGGAAAAATGTGTGACCCAAACTTTTTGCATTTTTTATTTCTGGTTTGTCATTGGAATGTGCGCTTAAAAGGAAACACTACAGAAACAGTTGTGCGATTTTAAATATCAAAGAAAGTAGACTAAAAAAGCGCACTGTCTTAGTTGGCAGCCTCACATACTTTGTTTTGCCAGCATTTTGGTAAACACTAGTCTTAAGAGTTCATACTTGGCAGTTATGAAGTAGATACATTGCAAATTTATTATGAAAAAACCTATGTGTTTTAGTCGTTAAAACATTTTATCAAAATCAGTCTTCAATTACTATGACCATGAGAGAGTTACGTAAAATTTTTGGGAGAAACAATGTGCCAACAAAACGCACTATTAACCTTGTTGTGAATGATTTGGAAGAAAAAATGTCTGTACGTGATAGGCCCAAGCATAGACTACAACGTACTACAAGATCGGTTGAAAACATTACTGCTACTTAAGAACATCAACCATCAACCCCAATTCGATGCCGCACAGTGGACCATTTTTCGAGAAGGTGGCCAAAAGTCCGTTTTTCATGGTCCCCAATTGCAAAATTTTAAACTTCGTTCGCAAGTAGATACTAGTGTACCTTGGTAGCCAAAAAATTAAAACTTTATTTTAACTATATCACACTGAACAGGGTGATTCAAATTGAGCATTTTTAGTATTTTGCTAAAATGAGAAATTTCTTAGTAAATTTTTAATTTTTAAATATCTATAACTCTTTTGTTGTACAAGGTTTTTAAACAAAACAAACTTTGCATAATAGCGTAATTTGTTAGCTATTAGCATAAGAAAACTGAAATGTTTTTGATTGATTTTTGATTTTTAGAAATTAATTTTTTTAGAAGTCCAATTTTTTTCTAAATTCTCTTACTTAACAGATCATAACTTCTAAAGTTCGTTAGGGAAGCATTATTACTATGTTATAGCCCTAAATGTCACCTACACGCCTATATCCCAATTTTTCTAACTGATCATTTTTTGCAAAATGGAATTAAAAAATTTTTTTTCTGTTTTGCTATTTTCTAAGCATTTTATTTATTTTTCAAAACGCCCTTATGAGAGACATTGTTTAGATGAATATGCATATTTTCAGAAAATATTGCCTACTTACAATAACGTAAATTGATATAATTTAGGAGGTCACAAAAGTACTTTGCTTTTTTAATTGATTTGTGCTGATTGTAAAATACTATGGAAAAGTGAAATTTCCTCGTCAACAAAATATTTGAGACCAAAAAAACTTGATTTCAAAATAGAAACTAAAAATGTCATCACTGAAGAAGTCCAAAAAATAAAAATCGAATTAAAGACCTTCAACTTGTAATATTTACTGTTAATGAACAGGATTTAAATTAAATTTTAAAATGTATCTCACATTGATTGATGAAAAAGTTGCACAAGCTTTAACTGATACAAAAGCATCATCAAGCTCCATAAGATAACAATTTTAAGGCAGCATACGAATTTGGATTGTCCCCTTTTCGTACTAGAATACGTATTATGGAGCCAATTCTTAAATTGGGTTATGATTTGGATTTTGGTCCGTTACGCGAAGAAGCAGCGAGAAAATATAAGGAAAAAGCAACCAAAAAAAAAAAAAAAGCAAAACAAATTCAGGAAAGGTATTTAGAACAAGGCCGAATCATCGATCAGCCATAGCAAGGGATGGAAGCACTGCAAAGAGAATTTTTCAGATCCAGAAACTGCAGCATCTATCACAGGAGTAGAAACTAATCAGGTAATTTAGTAATATTTTATTCTAGCATGCAGTCGAAAGATAAATGCAAAAAAATTTGGAGAGTACGCCAAAAATACAGCTAGACTTTACAACAAAAAAAATATTCTTGGAGATATATGCCATCAACAGTTCATAAAATTTTGTACCATGGGGAACAAGTAATTCAACACAATATCAATACCAATAGGAAATCTAGCTGTAGAAGTGCAAGAAAAACGAAACAAAGACTATAGACTCTTTCGTGAACATAACACAAGAAAAATTTCTAGATATTGTACTAATGAAGACTTGATTGTTATTTTATTATGTACATTAGATCCCTATATGGGCAATATCCGGCAAAAATGGAAAACTACTTCTATTGAACTAGACGTAGAAGCTAAACTGCTTCTAGAAGATGAAAATGAAGGCTATTTAGAAGAAATATTTACTGAAATTGTTTAATTAATAGTAATTTTTCCAAACACAAGATTTATCTGTATGCATTTCATCCTTTTAAAATTCGTTTGTGCATTAAAAAAGTATTAATCAATTTACAATAACAGTTTACATATACGTGTAGAATTTATGTTTATTTTGGTCTTAAATACCTCCTTATCTAAAGTAAATTTGAGGCAATAAATATATTTTTATGTTTTTGCTACCTAATCAACTAATTTTTAACTCAAATTATTTCAAAAGCCCAACCTTTGGCTTTCGTACTAAAAATTTTCACGGTAGCCAAAGCTTGGCCCTATCTGACTAAATTTAAGTTTTCAATAAGTATAAGTTCTAAACGTGAATGAAAATATAAAAATTTATGTAAAACAAACTCTTTGAACAAGTTTGAAGGCTTTACTTTCGTACCAAAAATCAGCTAAAATTTAGAATGTATTTTTAAACCTATCACGACTATTCTTCTACATTAAACGAAAGTCTATGATCTCACCTACTAGACAAAAAAAATTGCGTATCAAAATTACGATCCGTTCAAAAGTTATATTTTTTTGACCGCCTTCTTGTAAAATGGTCCACTGTGCTTGGTTTTCAAAGAACAACTTTAGCCACAATTTTGCACAAGGATATTCGTTTGTTTCCATATAAGATTTAGTTGACCCACGAGCTTCTTCTACAAGACCATTTAAACCGCTTTACATCTGCCAATAGGATATTACAGCTCGCCCATGACAACTCCGATTTTCATGTAAAAAGTCATAATGAGTGATGAGACACATTTTCATTTGAATGGATATGCGAATAAACAGAATATTCCAGAAATAATTGCCGACATTCAACAAAATATTTATCAATATGAGATCCATTTTCTTTCATTTAATTAAAAACTATAAACAAACAAAGTAGTATAACTTCCCGGCGGACATCGTGTACAAAACGATTGAAAATTTTTAAAACTTATATATTTCTATGAAAGGTAGCCGAAACGTTTTGTTTGTTTTAATATATATATATATATATATATATATATATATATATATATATATATATATATATGCATACCGCATGCTTTGAGGACAGTTTTTCAAGCCATCGCATAGTTTGAGGACATTTGCATACTTTGAGGACAGTCCTCGAAATTTTATATGCCTTCCGCATAGTTTGAGGACATGTTACTTTGGGGACATTTTTTTAGCATTTTCCAATTGCACCGTCTATTGATTTGTTAATATATAAATAATATAAATTTAATACGCGTTTCTCTATATACACCCAATAAATGCGACATAAATTGATTTTAAAAAATTTTCATTAGTTTTTGTGTTGCCATACTTATGCTAAAAGTTTGTCAAAAATAACGTTTTTTTTTGTCTTTTGACGCCGTTACAAATTGGCATAATAAAGACTTTGTACTAATAAATGCGCCTTTTTTGCAATATATGTTTTTATATCTTTGCAGCAACACTTCTGCAAGAAAACAGAATTGTTGATGATGTTGACTTTTTTGCGATTACACCTAAAACTCTTTTAACACACTTTTGATCAAACACTGCTGAGATGGAAAAATATATGTGTATACAAAATATTTTAATTTAGCATAATTTTCAAAAAATTTAATATGAATTTTTTATCTAATATACATATGTATATAAATATTGAATTGAAAAAGGTGTTTAACTTCATGCCGCAAAACGTACTATTCACAATCGTGCCATTAAAAAATGTATTGTTATTAACGAGAAATTTGTGTCAATGTTTGTGCAATAAATTCTTAAGTTAACTCTAATTGGAGTAAATTTAAAAGTGTTTAGCCGTAATAATTTCTCTATTTAGCTAATATTTTTATGGTCTGATTTCTGAAAAGGTGTAAAAAGAGGATTGTGTGTGATTCTTGAATTTAATGGAAATTCATCAAAAAATTAATAATAAAATGGTTATTTGGTAAAAATCGAATAGATTTAAAAATCTAATCGATTTATACACCAGCAATAAATTTTAAAAGGTTATACATATAAGTATATAACTACATACAGGAAACTTTTGAGGAAACAAATTTACAAGTTGTTTTCCACTACATACGCCTTTATTTTTTATTTATTTTATAGAATTTTCCAAATGAAAAATCTATTCATTGTACGACCCATGATTTTTATATAAAATTCATAGTATATTGAAATTAATAAAAGTATTATTAAATTAAATCTGGAGGTTAACTATTTCGAAGTTTAAGACTTGCTCGTACAGTGGATAAGTTCCGAAATACCTAACTGCAATGCAACCAAAAAATATCATGTATTTTTAGGGGCATTTGTTCAGATATGGAAAAAGTTTGCATTCAAATCCCACACATTTAGATGTATGTACTTATATAGTGTGCATTACATAATTAAATTTTTTCCAAACAAGTAAATAAAAATGCAAGACAAATTTGGTTGCATCAAAAAAAATATCTGCCATTAACAAAAAAGTTTTAATTCGACTTGGTTTTAGAATGATATCTTAATTCTGGTGTAGCCTTCAGTAAAATTGCAGTAAATTCGGAAAAAGTACTAAAGTTTGCGATAAATGATTTACGGAATCATTAAATTGCTCCGAACATAAAAGGTTACTAATCCATTAAAAATATTATCAGACAAACGCAGAAAAATTATAAAATATTACTACTAAATATATAATAATTATAGGTATTTGACCTTTTTAAAATTTTTTAGTAGTTTTATATAAAGCACTATGTCGTTCTTTAATAAAAAATTTAAAAAGAAAAAAAATTTGTTTTATTATTTTTCAATATTTATTTATACATTCTTCTTTTTGTTTATCCAACCAATGGTTTGGCGAAATATTGAAAAATAATAAAAAATAAAGCTTTTTGAAAAATTTTTTATTAAATAATGACCTAGTGATTAATAATAA
The DNA here is from genome assembly GCA_030448955.1 of Trichopoda pennipes. NCBI lineage: Eukaryota > Metazoa > Arthropoda > Insecta > Diptera > Tachinidae > Trichopoda > Trichopoda pennipes. Next base: position 13,169,442 of record JASKUP010000088.1, read on the forward strand.
ACTGCTAAAAAAATATTAAATATATTTTTAGTGAGACTTCAAAATTTTTTTTCGAAGATTTTATATAAAAATTCCAATATCCGAGTTAATAAAACTTATGTGTCTATTCCGTATTCGGAATGGAATAAAAATAAAAAAATCAATATGATATTCTCTTTACTATTTCGAAGTTGACTTTTGAGGTTTAGAAAATGCAGAAACATATATTTTAAATAAAATATTAAACACACAAAATTTATTTGGTATATACATACATACTTATATTATTCAACAAGAAAATGTTGATGTAATCTAAAACTGATTATGAATAAAAAGAAATAAGGAATCAATTTCCTTTATTAGTCGTTATTTCCAGTAAAAATTGAAAGCAACTTTTAGTTATTGATTGCTTGCGATGTTAATTACTTTATATAGATAATAAACTTATATAATCAGTGTATTTAAACTAACTTTAAGACAATCAATATTTGAATGGTTAACAAGGAAATTAAACTATGTATATTCAAACAACTCTTCATTATTGATAGAACTTCGAATTTATATAGTAGATAATTACTAATTAAATTTTTTTTTGTGGCTTTAATTTATTCATGGCTGAAATAATTTCAGTGCTTTTTTTTAAACTCCTAAAATTATTGAAACAATTGGCATCTCTCAATTTTGTATCTATTTTTTAAACTATATAGCATTCATAGCATTGATTTGCCTTGAAATCATCGCCATCTTTAGGGAAACCCCATTTTTACATTGGACAATGCTGTCATCGCAATAGCAATTCATTCTGGAATTATCACTAATACACACACTTTTGCATTTGCCAAGGCAAATTTACTTATAAGGTATTGCTACTGTGCTGCCATACTACACTTTACAAAAAAGTTATTATGTTATTATACAGTTAAAATAAAATTGCGTGTTTCTCTGTGGAATGAAATTATTTTTGTAATAATGCAACACATTTTTGATGAAGCTTTTAGTTTTAGAAATTGTTGTTTATTTTATAATAATATAGGATAAATTTGAACATATGTAACTAAATCAACATATAAGTTTTCGAAACATACACAAAAAGTGTATGATTAAATATGTGCTAATCTTTTAAACGGTCTTTTTAATTAAATTTTAACGATTTATTTTTTCGATATTTCGCTTTCCTCTGGAAAGCTTCTTCAGGAAAATTAAAATTTAAAAATTTTAAATATTAAAATTTTTTTTTCCTGAAGAAGCGAAATATTGAAAAAATAAATCGTTAAAATTTAATTAAAAAGACCGTTTAAAAGATTAGTACATATTTAATTAAATTAAAAGAGGTCGAATAAAAATAATAATCAAAAAGTATATGTTAATGTGGTCTTGCCTGCACAATAAACGTTCTTATAACATGCATGAGAAGGCAAAGCATACTCGATTTTTATATGTAATACTCTTCGCCAATAGGAACTTTATTTAAAAGTTCAATGTATCAAAAAATATAATAACTGGATTTTGAAATTTCGCTCAGTGGTTCATGGTATTGGTAGGCACTTACTAGTGAAATATCTTTTGAGTTTGAGCGCACAGAGTCATATATCTCGAAAGCAATTTAGGGAGCGAGATTTATTATATTAAAAACAATATTTCCTGGGATCGGTGAGAATTTTCGTGTGAAAATTTTTTTGGGAAGACAATTGGAATAACAAAACGTTGTTTTAAATTCTGTAAAATTCCTAATTGTGAAGGGTATATATATATAAGAACACAGCACTCTAAATTATTTTTCAAAATAACTTTGACTTTTAGTTAATGAAGGATATAGCTTCTTTAATTCTCAACTTTTGTTGACTTGGCTTATATCAAAAAACTTTTTAAGACAGAGCGGTTAAAAATATCTTCTCATAAAAGTAAGCAAAACTAGGAAAAAAGAAGTTTGACAAAATACAAAGCAACGTCTTCAAAAATTTATATCTGATAATAAAATTTTTTGATTTATTAGATTACGGAAAGGCGAAAAAAATTATGTTCGATTGCCGAAAAGTAGAAATATATTTTTCAAAATTATGCTAAGTTTCTGATTTCCTCAATAACAACAAAGTCAATGTTATATTTTACCACAATAAATGCTGAGATACCCTTTTCGAACAAAACTAAAAACCTTTTTAGTTTTGTGTTTTATACTATATTTTTATACAAGAATTTTTTCCTCTATGTTATCACCAATAACATCTTCCCCCATTAAAATTTGTCACGTTTCAAATATTACCTGTAACCAGAGTTTTATACCTATCAATATATTTGAAATTTTTTAATGCATTTTTGGAAACACTAAACGAATCGAATTTAAAAAAAATTTATTTGTATAAGTCTTAAACATGAGAAGTTAATAATAATTTTTAATTATACTTACAAAGTATAAAATCAATTATAACTGTTGATATATATGTATATGTTCTTGAACTTTGAAGTAACGACTATGATTTTGTTATAAAAACTTCATTAATTAAAAAAAAATGTAATAGGCAAACTTAAATTTAATTATTTGAATTTGTTGTTTAAAAAATTCGAAATTTAATGTGACAAATCTCAGCGGATATAAATTGCAAGATATCGCTTGGTTTAAGTTAAGTTTACTGTCAGAGTTCAAAAATGAAAAAATCGATTTTTAAGCAAAACATGTCAAATAAATATAAATAATTTTTAAATTTTAGAGATCAGAAGAATTATGAGAATTTGTTATTTTAATTTTTTTTGCTTCAAAATCCAATAGCTAGCTACTTTTGAGCTCTGCCAGTACTGCTTATTCTTATAAGTGGCATTTTCTTTAAACTATTTTTAACGTAATACCTATATTTAATAATTTTTTATCAAAGAGTTTTTCATGTTATCATGTTCATTAATGGTTTTCTTCTGCAGATCTAACAATACACAATTTAATGCTTCTGATTTTTCTTTATATTAAAAATTATTTTGACAAGATTGTTATTTCTGCAAATAACAAAATAAGCCATTGTTGCCTATAGTGCTGTAAGTTATTGAGATTTCAAAAAGATGTAATAAATTTTTTAGCAAGTTAAAAGGTTGTTATTTTTAATAATTTTAAAAACGTAGGAACAATATTCGCATAAATCAAAAATAATAATAAATAAATTTGTACAAATAAGAATGAATCCCAATTTTCAATGTAATGTAACCATTAAAATTTATTTATTTTTTAGCTTATACACATATGTACATGTTTTATAATACGATGTAGTAAACTGTATTTGATTGTCATATGCATGTCTTTTGTTTCAGTTAAATATAAATAAAATATATCTTTACAATTAAGATGACTTTTCGAGAAGAAAAAATTTACTTTATTTGAACAAATAAAAACACTTAATGGTAACACTGATCGTAGTAGAAATCATCCCTTATTTTAACCTTTGCAGACAATGCATATCTACTATTAGTGTTTGTAACATGCTTGCAGATTTGATCTAATAGTGTTGACAACTTTTTACTTTTTTAAATACCCAAAAAACCAATTGATATTATTTACGCTAATTAATTCAACTTTTTGCGTACACAAAATCAATTTTGTTTTTAAATTTATTAATAAAAATATGTTAAGAAACATGTAAGGTTCAAATGAAATGCGTACTTTTATAGAGTTTTACAAATGGATGCTTGAATTGTGAAACTGCAGAAATGAATATTATAAAAACAAAAACATTCACAATAATAATCGACAATATCTTTCGTTCAATGACTTCTTTATAAAATAAAGTTGTTCTGTGTGTGATTGTACGCAAGTTATAAAATTTGTACACAAAACCCTCACTTGATTACCAACAGATCACAACGTGTATGGCTTACATAAAAGTCGCTGCGTCGATATCGAAATTTTGTACATATGTATAATAGCTAACGTTTTACTTAAATCTATTACAGCATAATAAAATATTAATAAAGCCAGTTTTTTATGTATGCAAATATTTTTTATTAACAAGGAAATAATTTAGAGAATTAATGGAATATGAACTAAAATTCCATTAATATAAGGATTTGTTTTTTTGTGCCATTCAGTTTCAATTATATAACTTTTTAATGTCGAAAGAAGAATGTGAATTACGACTTCTTTAAGTAATTCAAAATCATTTATGTTTTCTATTGTTTTAAATATATATTAAGGAAGTCGAATCCAAACTTAAGCAACTTTTATTTTATTGCTATCGTTATAACTGTATACGTATACCAGTGTTAGACAGTATTTACCTTTATTTTACCTTTATTTTATCACAGCGAAAGTAATAACGTTTCACAAGTTATTTCTAATGTAAACATCATAAACTAATAGCATTAAAGATATTTTAAAAAGTTAGTAAAAACCCATTTTTAAGAACAAATTTTAGAGTAATTTGTACCGTGTATTTAAATAATGCGATAAACTACACTATGCTACTTTTTTAAAAAACATTCATTTGTTTGGTAATTTGAAAATTCAATCAGTTCAAAATTTATCTTATCATAAATCACCGATTGAATTGCTTGTTACCGGTTGAATATATCGTTTTTTTCATATTCTTAGCCATCGATTTTCTTATGCTACATTTCATTGAAATCATTGAGTTTAGAATAACGATATTTTAATTAAGCTGAATTAGATATAAATGATGAGACGATACAGCGTTTAGAAAATTCACATTTTTCACAGAATATATTAAAAATATTATAATATTATCATTTTATTATTTTCAGTTTTATTCGACCTTTTTTATTTTATTAAATGTGTACTAATCTTTTTTTTTTTATAAAATGGTCTTTTTAAATAAATTTTAACGATTTATTTCGATATTTCGCTTTCCTATGGAAAGCTTCTTTAGGAAATTATTTTTTATATTTAAAATTTATTTAAAAAGACCATTTTATAAAAAAAAGATTAGTACACATTTAATTATCATTTTATAGAATTAAAGTGAAAAAAGCAAAAATACTATACATAGTAAATTGTAACCAATATGTCATAATAAAATTTATTTATTATTATATATAATAATTATAGTTATTTGACCTTTTTTAATATTTTTTAGTAGTTTATTATTACGCACTTGGTCATTATTTAATAAAAAATTTTAAAACTTTATTTTTTATTAGTTTTCAATACTTCGCTAAACCATTGGTTGGCATCATCATTTTTTATTAAATAATGACCTAGTGCTTAATAATAAACTACTAACAAATATTAAAAAAGATCAAATAACAATAATTATTATATAGAATAATAAATATATTAATATATATAATAAATATATAATACAATTTCATAATCGCTATGGTTTTTTTTTGTAAAACACGTTGGCATTACTGAACAAACACATACAATCCTGGCTGCAAAAATTGACGGCGGCAACAAAAATTTGTAAAATTTACAAAACATCTGGCAATAAATTTTTACTTCTATATTGCGTATAGTATGGGGACATGTCCTCATAATATGCGCAAGCTTGAAAACTGTCCTCGAAATATGCGTTAAATATAAGAATTAACTTTAAACCGATTTGAAGAGGATTTAGTGAAAAAATATCGGGATATATAAATCGATTTCTATGAATTCTGCATAATTGTCTCAAAAAAAGTACATAATTTTTGTGTCCCCAAACTATGCGGTATGCATTTATATATATATATATATATATATATATATATATATTCCAAAAGCCGCAAAGGATGATGTCAAGCAAGAGGAATAACAAAAATTTACATTCTTTGTTTTGCTTTTACTTTATGTCACCCAGTAAATAGTTTGAGTCTACTGAAATATTAATTTAAATTTTTAAATAAATTTTTCTTTTGGGAATTAACAACTATATTTTATATGAAATAATAAATTTAAAAATCTTCGATACAGTAGGCTCTTCAAGATTATTTTTTTGTATTCAAAATATATTTTAGACCTACACAAATTCATACACATTCACAAATTCATTCAGTATGGATAGAATCCTACATTTATTTTTAAGGTTCTTGGGTGCAATATGTCTGCATTGCACTTTTTTCCTTTTTTTTTGCCTTTTTTTGCACTGCTTGGCTTTATTTGAGTACGGCGGAAGACTCATGCTTCTGTATACTTATATCCTCGAATATGTGTCAAATGTTTTACATATCCTTTGACTTAAGCACGTAATTGAAAAAAAAAATGAAAACACGTACATTTACACAAAGTTCTTAACTGCACCTGCATAACAATAAAAAAGCATTTCAAGTATCTAATATAATTTTAACATTATTTAAAATAATAACGAGCGCAAAATGCAATTCACTGAAATATATAATTGAAAAAATGAAAAATTGGATTTACCTTCCATATAAAACCAATGAAACCTTTAAAAGGAGGAACATTTTTTAATGTCTAAATTTACTAAAGAGGAAGATTGCTTATATTTTTTTCGCCAATATATGAAATACTGTTGTCATTTTGTTTCCCTTTTATTGGCTATTTGTTCGGTATGAACGGCGAGCATTGTTGCTTTTAGAACACGGCTTAAGAATGATATTTTTAAATCGAAAACGCTCACCGTTCACACCAAAGAAACAGCTACAAAACGCGTAAAAAATGATAACAAGGAAGATTAATATTACAACTTCATGTTTAAGAAAATCGGAAAGATTAGACACTAGATAAATATTATGTAGCAGTACTTTTTTATCTATGTACCTTACAGTTGTATACAGTGTATACTGTAAATAAAGGAGTTTTCAACAAGAAGTTTGTTTTTAAAACAAAATAAACCAAAAAATTTAGATTAGGATGATTTAAATGTTTATTGTATTACGAAGAGAAAAGTTCGGCAATTATGAATAAAAAATGATATCTGGCAACCACGTCGACAGATGTCGATACTTCCATCAAAGTGTTTAATCACTTTTTTGGCAAAATGGCGTTCCTATTTCGTTAATCACATCAAGGATTTTAACTTTTAAGACTGGAATCGCTTCGATTGGCTCCGTGTAGACACTGCCCTTAACATAGCCTCACAAACAAAAATCCAGTGGTATTAAATCACACGATCTGGCTAGCTACTTAACTGCTGATTGTCGTAAAATTATGCGAACGGGAAATTAGGCTTCCAAAAAATTGATATTTTCACTGGCTGTGTAACGTGTAGCATCGTCCAGTTGAAACCCCATGTCATGATATCCACGTCCTCAATATGAGGCGAAAATTGAGTTGTTACGATCTCGCAATAGGGTGATGTATTGACCTTTACCACATTTCTAGACCCATCTTCTAAAAAAAACATGGCAAAATCATGCCTCAGGACCGCATAGCATATTATATAATGACACGTTGAACATGCAAATGCTTCGCAACAATCACTCAGAATCCCATATACCGAAATTTTCCTTATTGACATCTGGAAAAATGATTTTTTTAGAAAAACCAGCTGTTTATTCCTTATAGAGCTTCAATTCTTGCACCATTTAAACCTTGTAAGGCTTCAGAGTCAAAACCTTACGCAAATTCGATATGTGGTGGTTTTGGATAACCCAAATTGTTGAGAACGTCAAGGAATTGACAAATTTGAATCTGCTTCAACACTGTGGCGCACGTCTGCGATGGTTTAACTTGAACGACCCGGTCGAACAAGCGTTGGAGTTCGTACATTTTGTATTGAGCCTGTCGACTCAAATTTAACCACGAAATTCTTTATAGCGTTCTCAGGAGGTCGAATATTATTATCCGCACATATCAGGAACTTTACGAAATTTAACTTTAACAGAACCACCATATTGATTATTTTAATGCAATTTAATGCGAAACAATTGTCAATGCATCTACTACAAATACGTCAAAAGAACTAAATTTGAAAACTATCATGTTGTTGCTGTTGCCACAATTTTTCTATTTTTTTATTTATTCAACGCAATAATTTTTTTAAAGAGAATAGGAGAAATATTTCTAAATATTATTATTATTAATTTTAGCTTTTGTTGCTTACTTTATTAGTCATCAAAAAAATATTTGGGTATTCGTCGCGACGGTTTAGACATGAATTCGTAAACTTTATTTGTTTATTAACGGAAATCCTTGTAGCATAATTAACTTTATAATATTTAAAATATAATAATAGTTGTAGACGAAGTTAAAAAAAATTCTAGCATAGCCGAAAGACAGATATAAAAAATAATAACGCTAGAAAGTTCATTATTATTCTACTTTCAAAATTTCATTTTTAAAGAGGGCATGTTCAGCTATTCACTACATCACTTTTACAAGAAAACTTAACTGCTTTTTAAACTTAGTACACATTGCAACAAAAATCTATGTTTATTAAATTTTAATTTATATGAATATTCATATAAACAAATAAAAAAAATGAAATACGACTGACTATATGTAAAATGTACTATTTACGTATACTCATTTTTGTAAAATTAAGAACTTGTATAAATATTTGCAATAAAAATCAACGAAGCGAATCATACGACAATAACTGTAGTACAACTTGTATACAATGTTCTATATTTTTCATGCATTAAATCACATAAACGTGAAAAAAATGAAAACTTTATAATTGTTATCACAATTATAAAGATTTTGACTATTATAATGATGATGTTAAGCGAAATATTTTTAAATATTATGCAGTCAAAACATTTACATTGTTCAACTCTTGCTGTTGATTTATACCGACAAACATGCATTCTCCCAATGTCATTGGGAATGTGTTAAAGTTTATAAATTTACACAGATACACACGTGTATAGTTTGTATAGACTTCTGTTGTTATGTTTTGTGAACAAGTATTACTGTTGTTAGAATACTGAATACTGACAGTTTTATTCGTAAAGTCAACAATTTCCATACAATCTCGTACACCTACACGTAGAAAACGACGATTTTTTTTATTTAAATACAAAAGCATACAACGAATAAAACTAGATTAAAAGAAATAAAACTCGGCTGTGACCTAGAATTTCTTTAGCATCATTATCATCATCAACATCAGCTGCCAGTGGCATAAGTTTTAACAATAGATAAAAAAGCATATGTTTACAAAAAATTCTGCCTGTGGAGGACAACAACACACTTTTGTTCAAAGATGAGAGTTAAAACAATTTTTTTGTTTATTCATTTTTATTTTTATTTTATTAAAACAAAACGACAAATAGATTTTTTTATGATGCACAAAAATTTCAAGTAATTAAAATAGCACGAAATTCCTTAAAAAAAATAAATGAAATATTCTTGGTAAAGTAAATTACAATTTTTAAGAAGGGTTTCTAAATTTAACAAGTTCATGGCAGTTATATTTAATTTTTGTTTTAAATAAAAAAATCTTAATAAATCCCAGTCGCAATTTATAACTTTTGATGACCATAAAAAGTTATGTATCAACAAAGTTGTAATTTTAATGTGGATTATTGGTTTGTTATTCCCCACAGGCACAGTAATCCTTCTAAAAATTCTTTTAAATTCGTTTAAGCATTTAACAGGTTTCTGATCAATTTCTTTATTTGCTTCAGTTTACTTTTGCAAACTATTGTTAGGCCTTTAGAAGTTTTAAATTTTCGCAAATGCTTTTGATTTGGCTGAAAGACTCATTTTATATCTCCAATCTCTGTTGTCTTATACGATAGTGAATATATATTTTGGAAAAGGTTTTAGCAATTTAAAAATTCCAAAAAATTTTAATACCAAAAATTCAAACACACTACCTGTTGCACAAAGAAGTAGCGAAATATCAAGATTTGAAAAACAAAACATCATTCAGATCTAAAAACGACTGATGTTGTTAAATTAAAACAGAAAACCAAACACAAAAAATTTACGTTTATAAGTAATTAAAATAAAATTAATAGTACAAAAAAATTATTAAAAAGTTTAAGGAAGAAGTTGTTATGTAACAGAAGAATATTTATGTTAAATAAAATTAAATTTTTGCTAGAAAGACGACGCATGGTGGCTCAGAATCAATTTTCATTGACCAAAACCTTTATTTTTTTTTGATATAGATTCTTAAAATTTTTATCTCATTAGAAAGGAAACAGATCAAAACTTGGGTAACCCAATAAACTCGCCTGGACCCGCCCGTAGAACATTACAAACAAAATTCCATCAAAATTGCTGGTTAATTTACTTTAGAAACCATTCACTGCCATAAATACAAATTGCAAATAGCAAAACGTAGCAAGAAAGAGAGGAAAGTTAATGATGTTATAAATATTTTTTCAACTGGGTGACATCCTTTTAAAAAACATCTTAAATTTTTCATGCATTTTTGCACAGATGTTTCAATTACCTGCTAAAAATTATAAGAAAAAAAATTTTTTAAATTTATTTCAGTAAAGTACAGATATCATCACATAACTGCAGCTAAAAAGGAACGTTATCCTCCAAAGGAATCTATCAAAATCACACCAATTTCGGCACAGTTACAACTGCAAGCTCTACTTGATCATATAGCTGAAAGGTTGCCACAATTACTGAAAGGAAGTATGTTGAACAAAAATCTAAACTGCAATTTGACACTTTTGGTAAATGGGGATGCGATGAACTTTCTGGCCAAAAACAATGTAAAAAATTTTTATTTGAAGATATTTCTGACACCTATATGTTCATGCTGTCATTTGTGCCATTGCAATCGTCTACGAAATACTGCAGAGCAATAAAATTTGAGTATGAAAAGGAAACTCGTGATACCATTTAGAATGAAGTAAGTGACATTAGAGCTCAAAATTCAACACTAAAACCATTAGGTTAGAGAAAGATGAACAGACTATTAAATTGAATTACCAATTAATACTTTCAATGATAGAACGAAAAACTGTCCAGGTTTTGACTGATACAAAAGCTTCATCCAGCTGTATTGTATGTAAAGCAACATCAAGTCGGTTATACCAAGAACCCACAAAGTCAGTATATAGTATAATGCATTTGAATTTGATTTATCACCGCTACATACGAGAATAAGGTTTATGGAACACATACTGAAAATTAGCTATGATTTGGACTTCGGATCTTTAGGATCAATAAGTAATAATGACACCAACAAAGAGAGAAGAAAATTGCAAAAAAAACAAGTTTAAGGTGCATATCTCAAACATGGGTTAATTATAGATCAACCAAAACAAAGATCAGGCAATACAAACGATGGCAATACAGCAAGATCCCGAAGGATCCCGAAACTACATCTGATATAACAGGTGTTGATATAGATGTTATTTCAAGATTTAAAACAATTACTGAAGAACTTGCGTGCAATGAATAAATTAATGCTAGAATTATGCCAAGGGAACCGTTGCTATATATACATCCAAATACAATTATAGAAATATGTCAGCAACAGTACACAAAGTTCTTTATCATGGAGAAGATGTCAATAAACTCCATTTATTACCAGTTTGAGATTTATCAGGGGAAGCCAGGAAAAAAGAAATAAGGATTACAGATTTTACAGAGAACATAATACCAGAAAAATGTCACGAAGTTCTATAAATGAAGATTTATTTCATATATTATCAGATCCCTTCACCTCTAGCATTCGAAGTCAATGGAAAGTGAATCATTCGGACCTACATGCCGAAGCTAAGGACACAAATAATACAGAGCAGAATATAAAATATTTACCGGAAATATTCCAGCCAAATGAATAATAATTATAATTTGCATTTAATATTTAAATGAAATAACGTATACAAATATTAATATTAAATATTATTTTATTTATCTGCAATCTATTTATAACTATAAACAAATATATAATTAAAGAAAAATTAAGTTACACTCTTTTATTTTAAAATTGACCAAAAACAAGAAAATATGTAAGCATTGTTAGGCATAATTTTAAGTACAGCGCGCTGTACCGATCTTAATAAAACCTAAACTCGATGAAAGCTTAAAAAATTCTTTGTTAATTAAAAAGTTACAGAGTTTTGGCCAATAAAATACGATTCTGAGCCACTGTGCAACGTACTGTAATAACTGAAATAACAGTGGAAATAAAGTAAGTAAACGATTAAATTTTAATAACTTCTTGCCAAGATGGAATGAAATTAAAAACATTTTTATTTATTCTTATAAATAAATATATTATTAAAAAGAACAATAAAAAGGCAAAGGTACTTTAATCATAAATAAAATAAATAGCTATATTATTAAAAAGACTAAATAAATATTTTTAATAACATATACAATAAAAAGGCAAAGGACCGTTAGTCATAAATGAAATATAACTTCAAATGAGAGAAACACAAAATTGTAATTTTCTTTTAATTTTGTCTGCAGTTAAAACAAAAACCTTAACTTTAATTACTTTAATTCAAAGGGGACAGTACAACATTTTTAGATAGTTATTTTTATACATTTTCATATACGCAAGATTAACATTTAAGATGTATAAATGTTTTGCAACATTTCCTTTTTTAATATTTTGATAAAAATAAATTATGTGACCTATTAAAAAAGATTTTAAGTAACTGCTGTAATCTTCTCTCATTCGTATACTTATTTACTCCTTTTCGTTAAAAATCGCCTTTTTCCATTTTGACAAATTTTATAAATATTGTCGTTATTTTATCGCTTAGAAATTGGAACTTAAAGGAGTTTTTAATTTATATATTAATTATATATAAAATATCTTTTTTCCTTGCTAAAGTTTTTGCAATTTAATTATTTCTGCTATATATCCTATCGATATATAGGATGTATATTGACGAAAAACTTTATTTGTGATAGTGAAATCGAGTACAACTAAAAAAGAATTCTAAAAACTTTCGATACAAGGGAATTCTTGAAACATTAGCGTACAAAAGGCTAAAGTCAAGAATCGTTAAGTAGCAGAATTGATCTTTTATTGTAAAGAAATAGAAAACATCACTTTGGGCTATTGAAAATAACATGTAAAAAAATCTTATTGATTTTAATAAAAAATTAAAAAAAAAATAAATAAAATTTTGGACTGAATAAAAAATCTGAATAAACTTCTGAAAAAATAAATCGTTTAAAGGCCAAAATTAAATAAAAATCTATAGAAAGAGACAAGCGTCAACTCTCAAAGTAACATAAATGTATTAAGTTAAACTTTAAAATGCATAGAAAACTACTTGACGAGATAATAACTCTTATAAACTCGAACAAACGAAAAACATCGTCAGACGGACACAAGTACCTGGATAATATTAAAAGAAGGAAATATTGAATATTAGCCCCGCATGAAATGGCAGGTGGCGGGCATTTTACCAAATAAGGAGATACGACCTATGTCTCGAACACCGACTCATAAGTAAAGTTTAGCCGTGTTGGCTTCAGAATGATGCCAGCACATCGAATGCGCTCGCAATTCGTACCATACAAACAGCCAGCAAAAAAGAAAAGGAATGACAACAGTATAATAATTCTTCCCAAACATTTCAAGCTCAATCTCACAAAAAAATTAAATTTAAAGTTCAAAACAGATACAAAGCATAAGGAGTCCCTGTTAAGGACAACAACGTTTTGCAAGAAGAATCTTTGAAAGTAGTTTGCATCTAAATTGGCAGTTTCTTAGATTTAAGAGCTTTCCGGTATGACTTTTTTTCGGGCAACAATGCCTATTTAGTCAACTACCGTGCTACAATCTTTTAGGAAAGGGATACAGAAGAGATGAAACAGGCGGTGAAAGTAGAAGGATATTCGGATATTAACTGCCGTATAAGACAGCACAGCGACCAGTGGCTACTTTTTCATCGCTTTTTATTTTTGTAGTGAAAAAAAACAAGGTCTTCGCTGGGAATCGAACCCACAACCCCCATACTGACAAGCTAGAACACTACCTACTAGCCTACAAGGGCACTTTTCTGTACACCACAATAAATTCTTTATGTAGCATAACACACAGGAGTACAGTTAGCTTTTCTTGTTCTAGACGTTGGCTTTACACAACAATAGAACAGTGAAATAGGATTATATATATATATATATATATATATATGCTAAAATCAATAAAAGATTCTAAATTTAAATAAAAATTCACCTTTTTTAAATTTAGCTTAATTTAGGAACTTTGTACCTTAAATTTAACATTAAACATTATCAAATTGCAAAACAACCGTATGTAGAAGATGGCGGCTACTACAAAAAATTAATTGATCTTATTTGTATAAATACTCCCAATATAGTTGTATAATAAGTAAGTATTTTCTATGAACAACGATTGCATACAGCATCAAATCTGAAACTTAAGTGTATAAAAGGTTTATAAACTACCAAAAATAGAAACAACAACAGTTTCACAAACTAAAAAATTATATTACAAAAATTCATTCCTTAGTTGTGACCTGAAATGTCCACTGCAATATTTTTTTTTTATTTTTTTAAGAAAGAGAAATCCAATATTTAAACAAATTTTAAAAGTCATAGTAATACTTTTTCTTTTTTGCTAAACACTGAAAAGCCAAACAATTATTATTGTTAAGAAATGTTTGTAATCAATTTATTCACTTTGTATTATGGTCCCTTACTTCACTTAGTTTATTTAGGACTTTACCCTATTGTGTAGCGTAAGGAATTTGACAAATGTCCGAGGAGTACGGTTTGTTGATTTTAAGTTAAACAATGCTAAACATTTTATTGTAAGTTTTCTTTTCAAAGTGAAAAGAATGAATGAAAAGAAAAAATAAAAAAATACATAATTTATTTAAGAGCAAAAGCATTAGCCACCATGTCGAAACAAGAATCACAATAACAATACTACGGCAGTTATAAACCTTTACATCAGTAATAATTTGCTTTCTTGTTTTTGCTTTGTTTTCATTCATGTGCTCTTCAAATAAAACTCAATAAAATGTAAAGTGAATGAAATTTATTATTTGATTTTGTATACTTTTTTATTTTAAAGAATTTCTTAGGCTTAAGATACTAGAGCTTAAACTATTTGTTTTGATGATAAAAAAGTCTGTTTTACGATGTCTGGTCTAAAAATTTGTGGGTCTTATCTAGAATTCCGCTGAGTAGTAAATGAAACATGTTTAAAGTTTTCTTATGTGTCTTAATTAAGGTGGTGAATTAAAATTAAGCCTTAAATAAAAACAATAGACACTTTTATATAACAATAATATTTATATTCTGGTTTTCGCAAAAGTATCATGGAACGCATTGGGCAAGGATAATTTTTCAGAGAAAAGCTATATACTATAGAATATAGGTTTTTTTTTCAAGAAAAAGTTTGTTCATCAAATGTGGTAGCTTTACCAACATGATAGTTTTGACATTTAGTTTTTTGACGTATTCGTATTAGTTGCATTGGCAATTGTAAAATTAATTCAATTTAGCACAAAAATCGCAGTAAAATAATAAAAATTCACTATGAAAATTGTGGTTCTGTAAAAGTTACATTTCGTAAAATTCGGACAACATAAAAGTCCTTCTGAGACCGCTATTAAGAATTTAGTCAATAAATTTTAGTCGGCAGGCTCCATACAAAATATGCAAATTCGGGTTCGGCTGGGTTATTTCGCTGAAAATATCTAAGCCGTAAGCCGCAGTGTTAAAGCAGATCCAAATTTCTCAACAATTGGCGCTATGCATGATAAGATTTATATCGGCACCTAGCGTGTGTATGCCATAAATCGACGGTGGTCAAACCACTGGGGCGATATGATCTGTGCACCGCGTCTTAGGAAACCGAAGGTTAATCTTTAGCAACAGGTTATTCCTAGTTGCACTTCAGGGGACTGAGCTCCTATTTTTCCCCATTTGACATATGTAATGACGGTGAGATTCCATTAAAACATAACAATGTGCCCCCCGGAGGAGGGAAATTGGAGCAATCCAAGACTTTTGCCTTTTAAAGCCTTACAAGATTCAACTTACAAGGTTCAACTGGTGCAGGAATTGTAGGCGACCGACTATTTACCTGGGCGTAGATTCGCTCAATTCATTCGGGAAGAACCGGCTGGGTTTTTTGGAAAAATAATTTTTTAAACTAAGCCCATTTTCACTTGTCACGGTGTGTGAACAAGCAAAATTACCATATTTGGGATTTTAAAAATCCTTTGGAAAAGCCTTTGCATGCTCAATGTATTAGTGTATGGTGCGCTATGTGATCTGCAGGCGTGACTGGACCCGTTTTTTAAGTTGGGGTTAGAAAAGCGAAAAGCTATCGCGAGATGCTAACAACTCAATTTTGGCCTCTTATTGACGATATGGATATCACTGATATGAGGTTTCAACAGGACGGTGCCACATATCACATAGCCAATGAAGCGAAATATTTATTGCAAACTAAACTTCCCGATCGTACAATTAAGTGGCCAGCCAGGTCGTGTCATTTAATACCACTGAATTATTTTTTGTTGGGGCAGAGTCTATACGGAGCCAATCGAATTTCTAATTTCAGCCTTAAAACTCAAAGTCCGTGGTGTGATGAACGAAATAAAAAAAAAATTAATTAAAAAATCGACATCTGTCAGCGTGGTCATAGTGGATATTTGCTACATATAATTTTTCGTTCATAATTGCCAAACTTTTCTCTTCATAATAAAAAAAAATTTTAATCATCTTAATCCAAATTTTTTCTCTTATTTTGTTTTAGAAAACAAACATTTTTTTTTGAAAAACCCTTCATAATCTGAATGACGACTTTTGATGACTTCTTCCACCATTTTTGGCCATTTTTTTTAATATTATCTGTGACGCAATTTTTTCATTTATATTATCTATGAAACACACATTTCAGTGTGTAATTTAAATAAAAAAATTCAATCACTGTCAAATTTTTAAAGTGAAAAAAGGAAATTATTAAACATATCTCTAGCGTGAACATAATTAAATAAAAACCAAACACAATACGAAAGACAAAGAATATGTAGTGATTGATTACAAATGAGAAAATATGCCACTGACTTCTGATATTAACGCAAAGTTAGCTAAATATGATTATATATGTGGGGCTAGAAGTAGGCCACTTCAAACTTGCTAACTAATTGGGTTGTACTGCTGACGCATCATGACGGATGAGTAATAAAATTGAAAAGTTTTCATACTGAAACGAGTAAAAATAATGAAACGCACAGTATAGACTTTTTATGGGAACATTTTAATTATGGAATACTTACTGCACACACAAGTTAACATATATTTTCATCACATTAGAGAAATTAATAATTAAAAACAAGTATCATTTTTAGTTATTCGGTTATTGTAATTGTAATTAATTGTTGAAAATGCTTAGATAAACTCTTTATAAAAATAATTTTCTATTTTACATTATGCATAATTTTACATTGAGAACAACTTACAGTTAATATATCAAATGAAATGAATCACACTTCTTCTCAATAAAGTTACAAACCATTTTAGAAAATTGCTTTAACATAATACAGGAGAATGGAGTAGAGACACATTTTTAACTTATTTTTAAATTTTGCAATGTATATTAAATTATATATTATAACATAAAATACGTCTAGTATGCGTTTTTAAACAACATCTCTGGCTTAAGGTTGTAGTTTCTACTAACTGAATTACAACTGCTAAAATTTAAATAAGCAGACATTAAGACTTAAAACAGTAAATAATTTATGAACCAACTTCTTCAAAGAACTAGGGCTTAAGTGAGAATAAATAAATAAATGCATATAGCGATGGCTGGTAAACTATTATTTTAAATAATAAATATCCATAATAGGCTTTACAATGTCAATATAGTTTATTTTTTTTTTGTAATTCCGTCAATTAAATTTATCGGGGAGATCGATCTCATTTTATGACGCTTAGCAATCCTTTTGTAATTATTATTTACACTTAAACTAATAACGTGAGCTTTTTAAAATATAAAATTATTTCAGCAAAATCATTAATAATATTGAATTTTGAGTTTAACGAATTGCCGAAAGGAATTACAACGTATTCATTCAGTATTTTTATAAACGCCAGGATTCACAACACTTTTGCATCCTTAATTATTTCTGCTTACCACTGAAGCCTCCTGTTCAATTAGTGTAAGTTAAGCTTATTTTGAGTGATTTTAGACCTTCAGGCAATTAAATGTCGACATATCGCACTTCATCACAAAATCCCTCATAATTGCTAACATTTACTTTAGACCCAACGCCTATTGTTAGGAGCGCTTTTAGAGACAAACCTTTCTATTTCCTGAAAGGTATTCTTATATATTTCCTTCAGACTACTAATTGGGATCTGCTTTTCGAATAACCTCTTAACTGCTTCATTCTGCTAGTTCGTGTTTATTGTATCAGTACAGGAAGAAAAAAATTTCAGTAATTAAAAGATGTCAAGATAGGAAAATTCTAATCGAATGTCCACAAACACTACCCCCTCTTTCCTCCTTTCTATAAACTAATTTCCTAGTTCTGGTACAATGCATTGCATGAGTAGGGGCCATACCCTGAGTACTGGTACCAACGACAAAAAAACGAAAGCGAAATAAATGTTTTTAAATTTTGAAATAATTAAGAAAACAATTTTTTTGTTTTCCACGTAAAGTCAAAAATTTGAACAAATGTAAAATCGTTCCCAATTAAAAGTCTTCATAATGAGACAAAATCAAATAATTTTTTGATACTTAAAAACGCAAAAACACAAAACATTAATAAAGTATTATACACTCTTGTTAAGCAAATTTTGTTTAAAATTTATTTATATTTCAATGTTCTTTGATGGCTGGCGTCAAGTTCAGTGACGAGACCTCAAAATTAAAAAAATCGCATGGCCTTAAAACACTGGATTTCTTTTCGACACCAAAAGCATATTAATAAATTTCAAAAAAATTTTAGGCATTTTGTTACTTTTACTGATCCTCGTTATTACGAAAACAAATAAATTTTATCAAATTTAATTATTTTTTTAAAGAATTAAAAATAAAATATAGTGAATTTAAATATATTTTCCAAGAAATTTTTTGCATAAACAATTAAACGTTTTTCACCCAACTTAAAATAAGATTCATTTATACAAAAGAAGAAATAAAAAGTCCAACTCTATTGAGCTGACTTTATAAAAAAAATAAAATGTCAGTTCTATTCTAATGATAAGAGGTGTATTTAGAACATCTTGTTACCATCAACTTAACAAAAACAAAAATAGAAGTCATGGCAAAACTCAAAAGTATTATAACAAATTAAAGATCTAATAGTAAAATACTTGATTTTGTAGTTTAAGTTATAGAACAAATCAAATCAGCAACATTAAGCATTCCAGGATTTATTATTATCATTTCAAGTAACCTCACTATCATCATTTTAGACCAAAAACCGAAAAAACCAAGGTGTGATTGTGGCAAGATGTAAACAAAAATAAATAAAATAAGGTTATGTACATTAAATATATAAATACAAAATAATGTTTTTATCAAATTTATTTTTACAGTCAATATCAAGTTAAGCTATGTTAGAGATATCTAAACATTATATATCAAATATGAAGCATAGATTAAATGATGCTTAATTTATAGCTTATATAACCATTAATTTATTGATTGCTTGAAATAAGAAATTTTGCTCTTTAAAACATCGTGACATTAAATCTCGGCAAAGTTTTCGAAATTTTGGTATAACTCTGACCACATCTCTATAGAGTAATAAACACAAAACAATCATAAATACTGGAAACAAAAACGGATATATGTAAAAAGTATTAGAGAAGAGCTTTTAACATTAAATACGACTATTTAGATTATTATTATCTGGCTGATATTTTGAAATATTAACTCCCACTGTATATATAAATACACTAAAGTATACCAGAAAGACTGCAAAAGAAAGAAATTAATAATTTTGTTAGGTAAACAAAAATAGGATATCTGGGGCAATATGGATTACGCTTGTATATTTGAAAATGCCTTTAAGTTTGCTGTAAGTAATAATATTTCTAAAAAAAATTAAAAGCTGACATAAAAACAATAATAGAAATTATTTATTTATTTATTTGCTATAAAATAGAGACATATCGACGCTGTTCTTTATGTAAGCTTTACCTAAGAATAATTTTTAAATTACTAAATAACACTGGTGTGCTGCAAAAATGTCTACAGTTTATGTTATATTTTTATAACAACCACGGGGTACTTAAAGTTATCGAATAAAAACTAAAAATTCCCTTATTAAATAAAGAAGGCAAGTTAAACTGCAGGTGTTGTTACTATATCTGTAAAAAAACGAGCCTCTAAGAATTGGGAGAATCTTTAAACATAATTTAATTTAGATCGACTACAAGCCAGCAATTTTTCATCTAAGTAAAACTATAAACCCATCATCTCATGCGTAATTTATTCGACTTGAAATTGTGTTTTAAGAGAGGCATAGTAATAAGTCAAAACATGCAAACGTATTATTATCTGGTCAAGGGCTAAAATAACTAAAACATTATTTTCTAGTGCAGCGCCATCTAATTAATTAGAAAAATTTAGACAGCAAGTTACAACAATTGTAAAATAAAAGTTTACAAAACAATGTAATTCAATACGCAAAAATAACCGAATAAATAAGTTAATTTGTTTACAATTGTTTAATTATATTTACCGAATTTAAAAATTTTTTTTAGTCTTTTATAAAAAAACGAAAAATGTTATTTAAATAAAAGGTCATACATTATAATTGTAATAGTGACAAATTAGGCCCGAAGAAAACAAATTTAAAAATTTATTGCACAGAATGAAGGTATAAAATATTTAACACAGAAGCGACGATTATATTTCTCTCTTTTCCTATTCCTGAAGATGCCACTCAATAATGGAAAAAAGACCATTTATTAACAAACTTTTATTTAAGAACGCGTGTGTTTTAAAATTTAATTCTAAAATAATTGTTTAATTTTTTATAGTTTTACTAGAAAGATTAGCGGAATAGCATATTACTTTATTATCATCAAAAACGTTTAAAGTTATAAAAGCAACTTCTATTAGTTTTATCATCATTTTCTTCGCTTATTAGCTTTAATAAGGGTGCAATTCATTCGTTATTATCTTTATTACAAATAACTTGCAACATTTATTTCATAATCAGCCATAACCGTAATATTGTATTTCATGATTCTTTTTCCTATTTTGTTTTTCGTCAACCATGCATTATACATTGTATACTATGCTGTTTCTGCTTATTTTCTAGTGCGTCTTCGATAAAAATATAACAGTGTGTTGAATATAACTTTAATATCAGGTTGTCACTTACGTATGTTCTATATATACAAATATATATACATATATAACGAAAACGTATTCACCAAATACAAGATAAATTTGCCATCAAAAGGAACGTACAATAAACACGACTATTGTACTTCTACTGATGATAATGATGTGATTGTAATAAAATAGATTTCCCTTAAGAGAATATATTTTTCCAAAGTAAAGATTATTTATTCAGCAGAAGGTATATTGTTGTTATTTTATATTAATAATGATAAGCAATATTTATCATCATCCTTTTTATGGTCGAGTTATAAAAAACTAATACTAAAGTTTTTTTTTTAATTTTTAACATTTTTATTATTATATTTTTTTAAGTCGTTTATATTTTGAACTGCAAGCAATTTATTTTAGTAATAGCCCCACATGGACAGTTTTCTGCAGCCTTTTTATGGGGTGTTAGGCACAGCCAAAAAAACAAATAAATAAATAAATGGTATGATTAAAAAATGAATGGACACTTTTTTAAATATTTATATAAACATCCATAACGACAACAAATTTCGTAAAACATTGAGATAGATCAATGTGCACCGTCATAAAAAATCGTATACTAATATAAAAAATTAAGTTTACCAAATTTTAAACACTTATAAATCTTCGATGTAAGACTAATCATATTTATAAATTTAAAAATTTTCTGTACGAGATAATAATTCATTCTTAGAATTTACAAACAAAATAAGCCAAGAATTTTTATATGTTAGTTATATAAGAAAATTAAATAACTAATTAATTAATTGTTATAATTTATTAACTTATATCCCAAAGCGCTTTCTGAACATTCAATATTATATTACTTTTTCCAGCGCTGGTGACCATATGCTACGAATAACACATTCAATATTGTCCCCCAAGGCATTAATTGATGCCATCATAATTAATTGATACCATCATAAGCTAATAAGTTTACATGGCTTAAATAAAATAATCGTGGTGGCCAATTTAACTCAATTTATCGTCAGATTTATATTTCACTAGATCAAAAGTTGTAGTCGTTATTCTGTTCAAGCCAAACACATCCGGATCAATTTCATCCCTATTTCCAAATAAAAAATCACTCATCATGCATTAATAACGACATCCAATTTTGCGCTGAAGCAAAAGTTTAAAAGCAGTAATTTAACTTAACTCGATCGTACGTGGTTATACGCCAAGAGCTTTGTACAAAATTAATTTCAATATCTCTTCTTCAGACACACATTCTGTCATGTTAGTGTTATTGCATCATTTAGATGCTGGATAATATAAAATATATATTCCCAGTTCAACGGATGACTTATTGTTGTAAATGGAATATTACATGTGCCCAAAACATGAAAAAGTCATTCTTCAGTTGAAGAAATTTAGGACTAGTTCTGAAATAAAACTTATTTAACTTAGTATCGCTGCTCAAGCATCAATCTGCTACTTATCATAAATGGTAAAACTAACCGCAGTATAAATTGTTTGCTGGAAAATTTACACTCTTTTAAATTCCACCAGGCCTTAAAACTGGCTTTAAATTCAAAATATGATTTTCACTTTTCAGGTGATATACAAATTGCCATATATTTTAAACTATTTAAATACATAATTAAATGTAAAAATGACATTATATTTAATAAAACTTTTGTAAAATCAACTCAATTGAAAATCCAAAAGATTCGTAAATTGTCCTAAAAATTATTTTTTTTATTGCAACATTAGCTAATTATTTTTTCAATTCTGAATATCAGACAAATGTTGAAAGGAAATTATTCCAGACGATCAAAAATAAAAACTTTATCGTTCAATATAAATAGCTAAAGTTAATTTCTTTAATGCTTTAAAAAAACGACAAACTTGCGTTAAGACGAAAAGGAGAAGGAGTAACTACTTAGAGTAACGCTCCACAATCATTTAGTTTGATATTCATTAAACTAAGGCTTTACATAAAACATGGATCTAGCATATATAAAGTCGAAGATATAGACTGTCGCTCAAGGGTAAAAAATAAAGAATGATCACGACAGTTATAAAAAAATTTTAAATCGGCGAAGTTTAATAATTTTAAAATTAGTAGGAAGTGTATTTGCAATAAGCATCAAATTGAAGCATATTCTAACATACATATTTTTCAATTTAAAAGGAACAATCTATACTAAGTACTATTAGATAGTCTTTCCCAAAAAAGCCATTATTAACCCAGGAACTTCCAAAATAACGATTTTTTTGCTCGATTCTTAGAAGTCTACGTATAATAAAACAATTTTAGGGTATTTCATTAAAAAATATTACCAATTTTTGTATAAAATTTATTTCAAAGCAAAACTAAATTTTTCCATATGTTATCATAATATGTGTATTTCACAAATAAATTAAAATATGCCGTTTGCAATCTTAAATCATAAGCTGCCGTTTTTAGATTTGATTTATTCCAGTACACATAAATAGAGGATTTTTCTATTTCAGCGTAAAATAAATGTGAAATTATTTATAAATAAATTTTGAAATGATTGTATGTTTTTATCTTATTTATACATTTTCGTGCAAAAATAAATTTACATACAAAAAGAGAGTATAATAATAAAACAAATAGCAAAAAAAAAAATACTTCTGTTTAATATTCAATGAAAACTTGAGTTTATTTTTAATTATTTTCGTATTTGCTTTTGATCTAAAAAAACTAAATTCCCTTAATATTAAAACATATTTGATAAAATTTATATGCAATTTATTTAGTCAAAATACATACATACAAAAAAGAGGCACTAATGTATTTTTTTTATATACATATTTCTTAACCGAATTTCGTCATCGTTTATTTTAATATAAAACTCAATATCAAAATTTTGACTTAAAAATATAAATTATTTCTAAAATTTTTGTGTCTGTTATTTAAATAAAAAAAGCAGTTAAAAGCTACTATATATTTCAAGAGTAATTATGTAACAGTCATAGCACTCTCATTACAATATTATGGGAACAATAAATTTTTGATCAAGGATGCTGAATTATACATCAACTATTTCAACATTATTTATACCTTAAAACATAAAATTGATTGTTATTAAAATATAGAATCAATTGATTTATTTTGTTTATGATGCTTTTCTTAAAATAGCATTTTTGTAAACTTAAAAAATGCCACATATAGTCTATCCAAGAAAAAGTGTTAATTGAAAAGAACATCCTTATTCTAGGATATTTTTACGCAGTTTTTCTTTAGAATTTGTAGCAGTCATTAATTAATAAGAAACTTCGCTTTTATATATATGTCTAAAGGTTTGAGTATTTAAAATTATGTTGGATTTAATTTGTCTCGATTTAATAGCTTGGAAATTATAGCTTTGCTCAAAATGCGACTTAAGACTCCTCTAAAATAAAAAAAATTTTGTATAAATTAAGGAAACATGATCGAATTGTATGCAGTAATAAAATAAATTACAAGTTTTAGCAAGCCACACAAACTATTAACACCATGATTTACATCAATATACTTTATATTTCATTTTAATATTCTCCAGAGGTAGCGTTAATATTCATAGTTGCTTATTATTCTTTATTCAACATTTTACCGCAAGAGAAAATTGTCAATATTAATAAAAAAAAATGATCCAAATTATACAAATTTGTACTTTGCCATAGCAGTGGTAGTGATTGTGTCAGTTTATAACAAGAGGAAAAATAATCCTGGAAATTCCGTACAGATACGATTACAATTTATAAAAAATTGTATATTTAATGAAGTGAAGAGCGAGGTAAACATATATACAGGTCATTCTAGTAAACATCTTCTTAAATAACCATATTGTTATTCAACTTATAACTTAAGTCTTACGTTGTTAGAATATTGTGGAATGACATAAATAATGTAACCGAAAAGAACAGAAAATATTTGTCAGGGAATACGTACTGAAATATACGCTACACTTTTACTTCAGAAGTAAATACATATTATTGCTTAAGCCTATATGTGATGATAACTAAGAAATTATTTATTATTTTAATTTTTTTGTAAATAAAAAGGAAACTAAATCCTGCAGTAAAACAAATAAGAATACTATACATAGAATCTTCCAGAAAGCAAAATAATCGTTAGGGTTGTGATAAAGTTATAAGGTTAACTTTGTGAAGTTGAAGATAAAAATACTGGATCAAAAAACCTAGATTACTGGTGCAGTGGCAAATGTCTTGTCATGAGTGATTAAATATAGAATAAAATTAAAAATTCAGAAGGGCCTCTAAATCATATTACTGGTCTATAGAGAAGTAAAATGTAACTTTACATCGCAAAAATTTTCTGAACATATGTAACTTAAATACACCTCTTTAAGCGGGCTCTCATAAAAAATTTTGATTTTTAGAAATTTCACTCACATTGGTATAACGTCCCAAAGGTGCCGCTAGAAAACTATACACTTTTGAGATGGTGCCTATAGAAATTCAGTTTTAATCATCCTTTATAAATTTTGTTACGAAAATGATTATCAGTAAAAAAAGTAAATAAAACGACCCACTCTGCATTTTACAAACTGTGTAATTTTCTAAGAAATATTATTCATGCAAGACAACAACAACAACATGTTTATAAACATTTCTACGAAATAAGATAAAAAGCAGAAAACAAAAATAACTAACACAGAACAAAAACAACACAGGCGCCTGGGTGATGTTAAAGTAGAATATTCCTGTATATACGAGTACAGCTTTAAAAAAAACTATATAAGCACGGCTCTCTGGGTAAAGGAATTAATTCAATTTGAGTCATCAGTAAGTAAAAGACAACAAAGTGTTACCATCTTGTTTAATTTGTGTGCATTGATAGTAACTAACCCGTTTAACTTAGTTTAAAAATTCTAAAATACTGTGTTATTAAATTCCATTAAATAGTTTATAAAAAGGAATAATCGTAACAATATAATTACAGGTACAATCGTAATGGCACTCACTTTTACGGTTGAATGACAGTCTTAATCAACGAATATAATTAGAAGCAATAATATCTACAATTTTAAGATAAACCTTCCCACAACATCAATTATGATATTGCTAAAGATTTTGTTTTAATTTTAAATATATAAGTGGTTGAATTAATTTTTTAAAACTATTAAGTTTTCATTTTTATTAAGTTTTCGATATTTATTTTTTCAATATTTTTATTTTATATTTACTTTCAATTAACCATCATGCTGTTTGACAATGTCATCGACAGTATATTTTTAATAATGACATCGGTTTCCCTTTATTATATTTCAAATTCAAAAATTTGTTTTCAAAAACACATAACCACAAAAAAACTAATTAAAAATAAGGTTCTTTTGTGTTACTGCATAACATGCCAGTATATGAGAGTATTTTTTTATTAAAAAAAAAAACGAAAACATAATTATTAAGTAAATTAATTTAATTTGATGTTTATATTCTTTTTAATTTGTTGGAAAAAGTTTTTTTATATAATACAAAATAAAAAAAAAAGCTTGTGCTACAGTATTGTTATTGTCATAATAAGAAAAGTCTTATTAAATATCATAAAATTAAGACGTGACTTCATTAAAAGTTACGTGATGATTATTTTAAACATTTATAGTTTTCTTACTATTATACAGATATAAACGCAATTTTCAGAAGTAAAAGAGGGCAAAGCATACAAAACTCTAAAAGTAATTTTTACACATATAAATTATTGATTATTTATCAAATTAATTTGATGTAGGCGTATCGAAGTAGAGTAATGGAGTCTTTTAGTAGAAAATATTTAAATCAGTTTTATTAAAAATATAAGATAAAACGTATTTAAGTAACGTAATTATGTTACATTTAAGCCTGGAAACTCCATTCCATATCAAAATTACGGCCAAAAAAATGTATTTTGTACTTATGGCCTCATAAATAATTGCAGAGATCTTAATATTTTTTATTATTTTTTGACATAACTCAAGTGCCTTTTTGAAAATCAAACTATATGAATTCTTGAAGTAAATCATGAACTAAAAAGAAAAAAATAGTTTTATTATTACGAAATATGAGTTTAATAATGCTACTGCCAGTGCTGTGCTGTGAGAAAAAGTCTTCTGCGATATAGATCTTGAGAACTGTCACCATGGCAATTGGCCAAGAAATTCTTAGCTAGGCAAAAAGACTTTTTTAGCAGAATAAATCTATAAGACAATTTGGTCGAAAATAGGATTGTGATTGAGATAACGATAAATAATTGTTCAGAAGGTCGCTTGGGAGATTAATTAAAATTTTCGCTTACCTAACTGTGCAAAAAATATACATTTATTTTAGATTTCGTCAATTTAATAATACTACAAAACTTTAGAAATAAACTAAAATCCTAAAACAAATTGAAACGGAAATACTTAAAAAAATACATAGAAAAACAAAATAAATCATATAGAAATATATGGTGCAGATATAAAAACTATATTTACCAAAAATATATGTTAGCTATTAAATTAATCAAAACCACAGGTTAAATTATTTAGTCGCGATTAATCGATAACTATTAGTGTTTACTTTAAATGGTAGTCATTGATATATCCTGCAAGATCTACTGACATGCATTGTTATCCCCTTATTAGTGTTGCCAATGATTTAGCTCTTTTTATAGTCAAGTTTTCATCTTAAAAAGTGAACCATTTTACATATAGAAGCATAAGCCAATAAATTCTGATATGTTTTGATAAGGGCATTACCAATAGTACCATACTTCTAATAAAACCTCGCTTCAACCCATAGGAAACATAACATGCACAAAAAGTTTTAAGGATTTTTATGTGCAACGTAGGAATTTCTTAATCGATATCTTATTTTCTTGTGTTGACCAGCTTTAGGTTTTTTAAAGTACAATCAGTTCAAAAAGAAATATTTAGGCTATCCCATAAACGTGTATTCAATTACATTGATAAAAGTTTTCACTCAAATACTAATATACTACACTTACCTTTATTAGGCTTTATAACTTCAAAATAATCTGAAAAAAAAAGAAAATGTATATTTGATTAAATGTTGTTTACAAACAACTTTATATATGTTATTCAAATTGCTCTTAAAAATGCTATTATTATAACCAAATTATAAATTTTATAAGGTTCTTATAATGTACTTAAGAGTCATTACAATCATGAAACATTTTAATAGATCTATGCCCAGAAGACCTCAAAGAAAAGGGAGAAGATACCACCATCCATTACCTAAAGGAAGTCTATTGCATACAAGTCAATTAGCTAGCTGCATTCTTTGTGATTGAGGATAAGAAAAATTAATAAAATTTTTTTCAACCTCTCTTAACATTATTCTGAATTAAATTTCTTCTGGGTTATTTGTAGTTTCATTTTCTTTTTGTGAAATTCAATTCATAATTTTGCTTAGGAATAGCTGATAGTAATACCACAAGCAATGACACAATTTAAAAAAATTATTTGTGTTGTTCAATATTTACTTACTTTCTGGCTTTTCATACAATCCGTAAAAATGTCTAATATTTTGATTTCAGTATCCAAGAAATACTACTATTTGCCGTTCGCTTTTATCCTAAAAACAATTTTTTTTTTGCATTTTTTCTTTTTTATGTCAATTTTAAGCTTAATAATACTCTTATACGAGGTAAAAAAAATTGTTCTTTCTGCGAAAAGGAGGAGAAGTAAAAGATTATTAAAAAAGTTAAAAAGAAAAACTTTTCATCTGCTGATTTTTGGTAAATTTAAGCTGGTATTTGGGAAGGCAAAATAACTTTTAACGCTTACTTCGATATTGTTTAGAAAAAAAATAATATTTATTTTAACAACAAACTCTAAGCCAAAATTATTATTGTTTATTTAATATTTAACTTTAGCTGACAGACTATTAAAAAATGTATTATTAAAATAAAAACAAGAATCAAGATAAATCATCCACATGTTAAAAAAGAAATTTGTGATAAATGTAAAGAATAATTATATTTGAAAGCTCAGCACGTTGAAAATTCCTATAACTTCAAAGTTTCCTAACTCAATTAAATCGATAAGTCACATTTAATAATTTACTGGATTTAGATTTCAAACTCACTGTTAGTAAAACTAATTAGTTTTAATTGCCAAATATATCTCCCAGTAGGTCTAATATTTTTTGTGTTGTATCCTTTCTTTATAATTTAGGGGATTTTTAGTAAATCTCCAAACAAATAAAATTAATTATGTCGTTATATAAGTTTTATTATAATTAGGTATGCTCGTACTGTAAGCTATGGAGAGGCTGATGAAATTTAAAAGGGAAATTTGAATTCAAGTTAAATGAACAACTATGTCAAATGGGTGGCGCAATACCTACGATTATTTTAACATCGTTGTTTTCCTCAACACTTTTCGGTTAACTCTTAAAATTGAATTCTTCCTGCTGTATAACAGTTTGCATTAATGTTATTATTATTCCGCTTTTTTTTGTAATGTGTAAATAAATATTTACTTTTAATTTTTATAATATAAACATACATATAAATAAGAATACAAATGGACAGTATTTATTTGATTCTGTTAGTGAAAATGGAAAAGAAAAATAAATTGAATGCGATCATGTGTTAGTAAATATACATAAATGTTTTTTTATTTATATACATACTTTTTAAATATTTATTTTAAATTTTTAATTTTTATAGTTTCATTTTTGTCGTATGTGGAAAAAATTTACGATATTAAGAAATTTAATTAAAATGACAAAGCTTATTGAGATCACTTTTCTTCTTATGTTCTAGGTTCAAAAATTTTCATTTTATTTATATCTATTTTTTATTTTCTATCTATTTTGCGAAAAATTAATTTAGAACACTGTTGAAATATTCCTTTTTGTTTGCTGATAGTTTTAAAATGAAAGGGCTTTTTCCACTGGTAGTAAAATTACATTTTTTTAGGGTTTCCCAAAAAAGGTGGTATAGTACTAGTAAATTTTTAGACTATTTTAAATACAGCATATAGGAAATGCTGCATATAGAAAAATTGCATCAAAAGTTCTAATTGTTCATTCTCCAGCCCTATTCAAACATAGATAATTTAAAAGCAAATTTATGTATTACATCAAAATTTCTCGGAGCGTAGAGTTCTATCTTTTGGCTATATATTCCAAGAAGGATTGGATAGACCAGTATTTAAAAAGCTAGGGTGACCAGTTTTATAAAAAAAAAATTTTTTGAAACATTATTAAGGAATTTATGTTTTAAAATAAAAAAATTAATAATTAATTATAGGATTTCTTTAAAGACCCATTTATATATATTTCTTTAAATCTTTGTAAGAATATCTCGATCCGCTTAGATTTTGTGGGAAATTAAATACTACATTTTATTTTTCAAACAAGCACTTTAACGTGAAATTTACAGTACATGTTATTAAAAAAAGGGACGCCTAAAAAAATATTAATAAGTTGTTAATCTAGAAGTCATAAGCTGTCCGATGATGCCATTTACTTTTATAAAGAACATATACTTAATTGTTTAAGCTTCGCAAAGCTGGCCTTCTAATGAAGTTTTTCTCTTTTTTATGTAAAAATAAAAAAACACATTTTGTGTAAAACTGAAAAACGCCGCACTGAAATTAGTGTTTGTACACATTTTTGATTTCTATATAGAAAAAAAAAATTCATTAGAAGGTGAGATTTACTTACGTTCAAAAACTTTTAACATTTCAGTAATAATTAAACTTCCAAAAAATTGTAACCCCGACGTAACCAATTTTGGGCACATACTCAGAAGCCCCCATTTATTCTAGAAAGCCGATGAGCCGTAACTTTACTCAGAACTTACTCTGCTTGGCCACTGTGATATTTCATTAAGATATCTTATGCGGTTCGTGAGCTACCGAATTATTAAAAAAAAACATTTTCAAACCACTGTGGGATGACGTGATTTACAACTGCACCTGGCCGTAAGCCTTAATCAGATAGTGGATCATTATCACTGTGAATAAAATGTAGCGTCATCCTCGCCCTAGAAGGCATTCGGATACGTACATCCTCCGGTCATGCCTAGTTGCAACTTCAGAGGCCCTGGAGTGGGCCGCAGCCTTCACTCCTTGCTGAAGATTTGGAGACTATCCAACGCCTAGTCCAGAACGCATGAAATTTAATATAATTAAGAACACGACGGCATTCATACTAACTTGACCTGGACCATACATTGTGTTCACTGTGAATGATCCGACCCACAAACTCAAACGAGGGCTTCGAACCACACAGCCACCACGATACTCCCAAAGGTCCTACCTCAATAATCAGTTAGAAAATAGCTAAATGCCTAAAGAGACAAAACTCTGGGGCTTTACTAATTCCCGTGGAAATATAGTAGATTTTCCATTTGGCTCCTACTAGCATAAGGGTCCTGGCCTCCCTTTTACCCAGCAACATACAAGTCAAGATGGTTGTGTGAATCATTAAGACTTATAATGTGCCCCCGGTGGGAACCACTGTGGGATATTTAAAATACGATAAAAAATTATAGGAAGAATGAAAATGGAAGGATTTTAAACACCTGTGCTCTAACCGAATAGGCGTAACTCACGCTGTCACACACCATAACAGTGCCATTTGGTTTTCATAGAAACTCAGAAGCAACTCGTCTGTTATTAAATTGTGGAAATAAAAGTTGTACGCTTTTGGTGCATTTAGCCTGAATTTCTCAAAAATCAGGACTATCCAAAAATTAAGATAACTTCTATCTTCTTCTAACTTCTATATGGATTCTACAAAATAATATTTACAACTACATTTTATAAGAACTTATGGCGAGACGTACTTTTGATATATTTGCTTGCAATTCTGAAACATTAATTTATTTTTTTTGGCAGACATAAGACTGTTGGAATGATAAATGGTTATCAATTTACCCTTATCCATGTTTACACACTGTTACTTAAAGACTGTTAAATTTGATCAGTGTTTAGCTGCAAATCACGGCCTGCTGTTTACTAAAATATAAAAAGTGCGTCGACAAATTAACAAAAAATAAAAGTTTGTTTTAATTTTATAAAAAAAATTATGCTAAAATTGTTGTTACACTCTACTTTCTAAATATTAATCATATACTTTGAGCCCAACCAAATTTTATACCTAATAGTTATGAAATTTGTCTTGTACCCATAAAAAATATGTGATATTTGTTACCAAAAATGACTTTTGCACCTCAAATCATTGAGCCCAGCAGCAACTCAATTCCCGAGTCGAGTCTAGAAGCACATTAAAACATTAACTGTTAGTCATTATAAAAATGGCAAAGCATAGCGCCTAATGTAAGTTTCTATGCTGTTACTTAAACAAATTTTGAACACTGTATTGCAAAAAATTTAATATTTTCAAAACTATGTGAGTAAAATTATCCCCTTGAAAAAAAATTTCTACATTTATCATTTTTATATTTTTACTTTTAGTTAGGAAAAAAAAATCATATTTTATATTTCATTCAAATGTCAAGATCTGTAAAAGTTCAACAGTATACACAGCATAGAATGATAAAAAATAAATTTATTTTATAAAAACGAAAATATATATGAAAGATAAATAATATGCAAGTACAAACAAACTTAAATATTGTAATATTTGCTTGATATAAATTTTGTTTTATGTCTATTTTATTTAATATATTGTTGTTTTCTTGCTTGCTTGCTTACATTGTGGTAATATTTAGCACTAAAAAACATATACCATCAAAATAGAATATTTCTGGTTTCAAAATTTTTAAATACTCTTCTTCAATTAGCATTTAATTTTATAATATTATTTTAGTATGCAGTTTGAAAGTGTTAAGCACTCTGACTCATACTAAAAGACACAAGCCAACTTATACTCACATATTTACACCTGTAAAGGACCGCTTCATTATTTAACCTTTCATATGCGTAACAGGGGTAAAATGTAAAATTTAATAAAATATTGTTTTCTTGCATCTAGTTAAAGACACTATTATCCGCTGTTTTCCTTTTTTCTACAAAAACAAATTTAAATTTTACAACTTAAAAGAAATACTTTTATATTATAAAGTTAATAGTGCTTAAACTATTTTCTAACCGTAACAAATATTAAATTTAATAGATTACTGTAATGACGAAATGCTTGTTGTTGGAAGAAAAAAGTTGTTAATTATACCAATCGATTTTAAAAATTTACTGTTTGCAATAAAATAGATCTTCTTAATGTTAATTGTAGTAATAATTTTTACTTTAATAATTCTTCTTTTTATCTATCGCAGAGACTTTAACATCCTTGCACACGCTTTAAAAGAGCACTAAATTAACCTTAAAACAAAGGTGCGGTACGTTATTGTAGTGTTTGTGATCATCAGTTCTTAATCGTTGCGTAGGTTGTCTTGTTTGCTTTCATCGACACACATGATAAGGAAAACTTTGCGTTTTTTTGTATAAAATATGTTCGTGATCTTCAAAAGAATTCAATACAGAACACTACACATCTAGAGTTTCCTACTTATTTCTTATTCCAACCACTGGTCAAAAAAATCAACTTCCGTTTAATTTTCTAATACTTTAATACAACCAATAAATAGTGAGTGGCGTGTAAAGCTAACCTCATCATTTTAAACTGCATCTTAGCCTAACCTAGTTGAAAGTAAAGCAAGTGAATTGTTTTTTTGGAGGTTTCTATTGGTTACATAGATGATTTGTTAAGTTTTGAAAGAAAATAATTATCAGTAAAAAAATTAAACGAAACGGTCCACTGTGCATTTTTCAAACTTCGTAGTTTTTTAAGAAATCTTATACATGCAAGAACATAACAAGTTTATAAGAGTTTCTACGAAATAAGATAAACAACAGTAAACAAAAACAGTTAACACTACATAAAAACAAAATACACAAAACACAAGTAGGCGCCTAAACTGAATGATAATAACAACAACATGGGGTGATATTATAGTAGAATATTTATGTATGTGCGTGAACTGCTTAAAATAACTATATAAGCACCACTTGCTAAATCTTGGTAAATCATTTAAGTTGAATCATCGGTGAGTAAAGACAGCAAAGTTACCATCGTGTTTATTTGGTGTTTATTAAAGGTAAATAAATCGTTTAATTTAATTTAAAACTGTAAAGTGCTGTGTTATTATTTTGCACAAAAGAATTCAAGATAGCAAAACATTTATTAAAAAAAAATAAACATACTAATATGTTTATGTATTAAATAATTAGAAGGATAAGGATTAAAATAGTGCTATCTATGTGTGTTTTATTAATGTATCACTTATATTTTATATTCCTTACTGGGAAACAAATAACAAATATCTTCAAATACATGAACTGCAATACATTTCAATACTTAAAATATCGTTGCCAACACATTATTATTATTTTTGCGACTTGTTTTTCTTTGAGTTTTCTAAAATAAAAAACTTTAAGATTGTTATATCTGTCTTAAGAAAAAGTGCTTAAATTTCTTCATATACTAAATTATAGGGCAGATAATTGTTGTTAAGTATCCATAAGAAAAAAATTTTAAAAAGGAAATGAAATGATAAACTTCCCGGAATTTTAATTGTAAAAGAAAGCCAGTGCTTGAATAACAAAAGAGCCACAGATTAAAAAACTCAAACACAAAAGGTAACAAAAATAAAGTTAGTTGTTATTTAGTTGTCAAAGGAAAAAATATAGCAATATAGATGTTAACTCTGCTAATTAAAAATCAACTGTTTCCACTTTATGTTATACAATTCTTAACCTGGCCTCGTATGTGTTGAGATTATAATTAAACTTATTATAATATTATATTTCTAGTTTTAGTCATGCCATAAATTTGCAAAAGTTTTTGAAAATGCGAATATTTACAAAAATCTTACTTTGTTCTGCATAAAATTTATAGTCCTTAAGGCAATTTTAATTACCAGCACACGTAGTAAGTGAGAATCTTTCGAACTTTGTATTTAAGTTTTTGTTTTTATTTTGTTTGTGTTGCTAGGGCAAGAGAAATTAATTCATTTTTGTTGGCATTTAAACTCTTAACAAAATTTCTGTTTTTTTTTTATGCAAATAAAGTTTAGGGTTTTTTCAATTGAAATTGTTTCTTTTTCTGGAAACAAGATTTTTAAGTTTTAAGTTGGACAGTTTTAAATTTGGATTTTTTATGTAGAGAAACTTTTGAAGGTGTAGCACAAAGTTTTCTTCCCCTTTCCATAAGTATATTTAGTAACGAAATTAAAATTTTTGCCATGAATGTGCTTTATTGACCTGAAATTCATTTAATTATATCTCTTTCTGCTTCTGTGTTTTGCGAATATTTCAAAGCATTTTTTCCCTCATTGGAATTATTTGTTATAAATAAGCTTACTTATTCATTAAAATTAAATACTATGGCAGATGTAAAATTTTTTATAAATATTGAAAATTACGCAGCGTTTTTTTATTTTCAGTAATTTTATATTTCCTTTTTTTCTGTTACTTTTTCCCAAAATTAAACACGTTCGAGGAACACCAAAATAAAATAGAAATGATGAAAAATAAATAAAAACGTTTAACTAAAATTCTTTGCTTTTGAAAGCATTTTTGCACTACGAAGCATGAAATTGAAAATTGCGTTTTATTTATTGTAAATTGAACAAAATAAAAAAAAACCATTCAATATACTGTTAATGTATTGGCATTTTAGCAATTTATAAATAAAAAAACAAAATATTAACAAGAAAAACATATAGAGAAGAGCATAAAGCAGAAAATAATTTAAGTAAAACGTTTTGATTTTCCAATTTTTTGTTGCAATTTATTCTAGGGAAAAATCTTTAAATGCATCATAAATCCTTTGAATTTGCTTAACTGTAGAAGCACGTAATTTTATTTATTGATATAAATAAATTTATTTATTAATAAATAAAATTTGCTTTAATTATTTGATTATTTTTTTATTTTTTAATCGACCTTTTTTTATCTTAAATAAATATCTGTTAATCTTTTTAATGGTCTTTTTTAATTAATTTAACAATATATATTTTTTCGATATTTCGCTTTCCTATGGAAAGCTTCTTCAGGAAAAATTAATTTTAATAACAACAATTATTCACAATTGAAATGTTTTCAAAAAAATTTTTTTTCAATTTGTTGTTGCTGAAATTGTTGTTATTAAAATTAATTTTTCCTGAAGAAGCTTTCCATAGGAAAGCAAAACATCGCAAAAATATATATTGTTAAATTAATTTAAAAAGACCGTTAAAAAGAATAACAGATATTTATTTGCTTTAATTTTTATAAGGAAGTTTAAGAAGTAATTTTCTAACTGCTTATTTAACTTCTCTTCCCTATTATATGTCAATTACAATTCGTTGTGTCTTAATAATAATAATATGCAATGAGAAGCAAAATATTTAACTGATAAAATTTATTATACGAAATCCTACACATGACCGATCATTATACTGTGTACAAAAGAAGCAAAGTTGTCATACTATAGTTCAACATGAAATTTGCTTCGGAATGCATATCATTTTAAAGCTTTTTTTATAAATGTTTAGAATTAGATTGATTTTAGTATATTATAAGAAAATCCAAGCATATATTATAAGTGTAATCATACTATATCAATATTTTTCTCTATCCATCGCAATTACTTTCATTTCGTTTATCGGAGCAGAGTATGTTTTAAACTGCTGTCCATTTATAATTTTTTTAACAACTTATACGTTACGTTTACTCAATTATATTTATAATTTTTTAAAAAAATTTCAATTAATAGCATTGATTGGATTAGACCTTATGGCTTGCGACACCTTTACCAAGCTAGCTAATCAACATGTGTTAGTTTACTTTACCTTCTAATCTTTTCACATACAGCAGAATGCTAGTAGATGGTGGAAATATCCAGCTTTTGCGCTACTTTTCTGAACTAAAATATAATCTAATATATTTAAAGAAAAACCTATGCTTTCGTTGATACGGACACATAGAGGATAGCCGAACTTAATGTTTATAGCAAGCATTTAATGTGGTATAAGTACGATCTCAAAATACTTGAAGATAAAATATTTTGGGGTATTTAATAACAAAGTTTAACACATCAGGATTCGAATTTTAAGCGTTAATTAGTTTTGACTTAGTGTATCTTATCAAATGCCTGTGACGATTGTTAAAGAGAATAGCAAAAATGTTTGGGTTGCATATAAACATCCTCTAGCCAAATTAAAATTATATGGTTATTTATAATATAAGTTGGTTAAATAGCAATGTACAGAACTCTTAGGTATGCAGTTATACAATCTAAAGAATTCATAGGTATGCGAAATTCTTGAATAATATTTTTTCTCTAGCAAAATTCAAGAATATTTCATCGCAAACTTGAGATGAATTAAAACATAAATTGTAAAAATTTTCATCAATTTATAACTATATTGTATAGGGTCCGCCAAATAACTTTTTTTTTGTTTTAAATGCTATAAACAAAACTACTGAATATTTTCTCGAATTTCTTTTTTTATTTGAAAGTACAATCCTTCCGGTTAATAATGGATAATAATTTCATTCAAACGGCTGCCTCGGCTGGCCATGCAGTAGCCTACACGATCGGTCCAATTTTTAAGCTCATTATTGATTATGCGCAGCTGTATTCCACCAATGCCTTCACGAATATTGTCCTTTAAAGCGTCAATTATCTCTGGCTTGTCGGCGTAACACTTATCTTTGACAGCACACACTGGGGATTTTTGTATGGAGGTGAGGAAAAAAATATATTTCTAAAAAAATGCAGTGGTTGCATCATAAATTTAGTTTCATTTTTAAAGTAATACACAAAAGTAATCAAAATAAAGCTGGAGAAATGTCAATCGTTACTTGCAATATAAAAGGCCATTACTAACAAAAAAAATTTAAATGATTTTAAATGATTTTTATTAATTTTTAATTTATTATTCTAAAAGAGCCTTAACTTCGCTTATAATACTATGCTTTTTCCGGCTAAGCGAAGGCGTCAAATGTGAAATCATGGGATCTAATGTTATCATCATTCGGTGCATAATATCTTCGTCCGTGGCAATTCGACTGCATTGTCTAAGGCGATATTTTTTATAGTCTTTGTTACGACTCTCCTGAAAAAATACATTTTTCAATTATATCTTTTCCATATATCAAAATTTTGTGAAGTGTGGGTGGCATATTGTACCACTCGTACAATGCAACAAACTCTTTTGCCGTCTCCAAACAAAAAATCACCAAATTTTTTTGGATCTTCTACCACGGTGATTGTTATAGCTTCGAGAACTATTGAAAACCTCTTGATTATGTCTTCATCTAGATCCGGAAATCAAAACAGGATTAGCAAAGAATCTACGTGACGTATTTCCTAAATTTGTCGTACCAGAGCCTTGCTTAACAGTATCAACGTGTATTCCAATTTTCTCTTTAAGTTCACGCTTTATCAAACATTTTCGGGCTTCTTTTATCGGACGAGAATTTAGATCGACTCTCCCACGTTTAAGTTCAATATTATAAGCAAAAGAAACTCCATCCGCTTAATACGCGCATGAAGTGTTGACATACCAAATTGCAGTGCTTGTTCATTTACAGGCATATCTTGAAATTCTTCGATTTTATTCATCTTGAATATTGTGGCTCCACAGATAAAACAAGAAGATGCTGCTGGTGTTTCTATTACTGATTGTGCTGTCTTTCCGTCAATCATTGTAAAATATAATTAATGCTTTATTTTAAAGTTACGATTATTTACTGTTAATTCAAATTCTTTTAGCTGAGATATTTTCTCATCAACTCCTCTTTTCTTCTCGTATAACTTAAGGTGTCACTTTAACGTATGCAAAAACTGTAGTGTTCTACAATACTGTATTGAAGAAGCTTTATTGTTGTTCCATACTAATTTATTTATGCCATCACTTAATGATAATTTAAGTGGTACAACTGATGTCGTATATAAACGAGAGCCAGAAATTTGTGCATATCTTGAGCAAATTTTTTAAATTCACACCTTTACTTAACTGTTCATAAAAGCGAAACGCGTTCATCGATTTTCATTAGATATGTCTCATTTTGTTCATAGGTTATATGTAAAGGTAATACTACTTGACACTTTTTATACCGTTTTGGATTTTTTATGAATTAAAAAAAAAATTAACTCTTTAGGCAAAAAATATTTTTTTTTCTTCATATATTTATTTAAAACTTCGAAACTGTTGCTTACGTAGCGAAACGTTATATTAACAGATGAAAGTACTAGTAATTCTTGATTTTTCTAAATTTGTTTAAGTAAAATCCGACTAGTAGTTCTTGAGTTACAAAAGGGCCTTATCAGAATTGAGTCGCGAATCAATCAGCTGAAAAATGTAGCACTATGTAATGCAACAAATTGAGAAGTGGCACCTGGTGGCACTTGAAATTGATAAAAATGTAAAAACGGATATGAGACAATGTATTAGTAGTGATTTCCAACGGTAGGAAAATATAGCTAAAATTGCAAGTCCAAATGTTTGGAGAAAAAAGAGATTTTTTTTATATGTTCATTAAAATAAACAAGCAAAAAAAACTTAAGTCTCTGCAGGTTATTTTTTCAATTTTAGTATACTGAAATATCCTACTTTAAATAAAAAATAAGAAAAAAAACGTCAGTTCACGTAATAAAATAATAGTGGTTTTGAAATTTTTAAGGTTTAAATTAAGTTGGTTCAGTAAAACATACAAGTACTGCGTTCAGACGGCTATAAAAACAAAACTAGCAGTCAGATCGGAATAATTCTTTTTGATTTGATTGTACCATTTAGTCTAAAATTTCAAAATATCATTGCATATAGAAGAGTATGTTGACAATTTGACTTTTTTCCGTGAAATCCCCAGTGTGCGGCACCCCACAAATAATAGTCCAACGGTGTCAAATCGCAGTTCCGAGATGGCCAAAAGACATCAGCTCTGCGGCTGATAATGCGATCTTCAGAAATAGGGTGCAAAATATCGAGTGTAGCTTCGGCTGTGTGGCACTTAGCGCTGTCCTGTTGAAAGCAAATGTTGCCAATATCCTCCTCTGGACCAAAATCCGCACCAAATAGTAATTCGTTTTGGGTGCGTTGGCTTTCCAATGTATGCGTGCAGGTTTTCTGTGCCCCAAATGTGACAATTTTGCTTGTTTACATACCCGCCGTTCACGAAATGAGCTTCATATGAACAGATAATTTTTTTTTAGCAAAATTCCCATCTTCTGTAAGTCGATCGCAGGCCCACGTAGCGAAGCGAAAACGCATTGGATGGTCACTTGGCTTCAACTCCAGAACCAATAGGACTTTGTATGGCTTCATACCAAGGTCTTTAAGCAAAATTCGTCTCAATGATGTCTCTGAAATGTTCAATTGTTCAGAACGACAGTGAAATGATGTTGATGGCGCGCACACATTCTGCCACAGCAGCAATATTCTCGGATGTACGCACAGTTTTTGGCCGTTCACGCTTTGGTTTATTGATGAGGATGTCAGTTTCTTTGACTTTTTTCACAAGATAACGAACATACGAACGTTCACGGTGCTCCTCTTCTTCCAAAATCCGCACACATTCTGCAACATTACCATGATTTTCAAAGTAATGTCGCAATATTTCGTACAGCGGAAGGATAAAACTAATTATCTGTCAAATCAAACATGAGCTAATATGCACTAGTTGAAAAAAAAACGTTAGATGGCGGACCTTTTAGATAAACTTATATTCGGAAAGCACACTTTGAAAACATATAATTTCTTTGAAATGGTAAATACTTCTAATATATATAATTAAAATAGTAACTAACTTAAGCCCTGCTGGAAAATAATAAGTTATTATTCAAGTATAGAACAATATTTCAGCTATAACTATCTTTAGAAACTTCATGTTGTGAAGGCTTTTTGAAAATTTCAAACCGACACAATCACAATCAGTGCTTATTGCCATATTAATATATAAAGAATCAATCTATCTGCCAGATTTATTACGTCTTCACCATACCTGCCCTAAACTATTTTACATATGCTAAATTTTAAATAGTTTATAGTTTTAAAATGTCACAAACATAACCGAATAATTTTTAATAATTCCCGTTTCTCATTGACAACTTTTATTTTAAACTTAAATTAAATGAATTTTGTATTCAAGTTTATGGAGAAAAAATCTTAAAACTTAGTTATCACTTTTTTATACAACCACATATCCTCACAGATTCTATAGAACTATAGACATTTTTAGTTCAGCTATTCTAAGCAAATAAATGTTAAATGCTAAATCATGACCATTTGTTTCACAAAGATATTT
This sequence comes from Trichopoda pennipes, assembly GCA_030448955.1. Lineage (NCBI taxonomy): Eukaryota > Metazoa > Arthropoda > Insecta > Diptera > Tachinidae > Trichopoda > Trichopoda pennipes. The sequence continues at coordinate 13,210,777 of JASKUP010000088.1, forward strand.
AAACCTTGTTATTTTCTTACTAACTAAATGTTTTATGGATTTTCTTAAAACAGCAATTTCATGATTGAGTTGAATTTTAAATAGACAACCTTTCTTATTTTTTAATGATATTTTGCATGCTTGTGGTACCATTCATGAAAGATTGTTGTATAAAAACTTTGATTAATGATTTTATGTTTATTGTTAGAGAATAGAATAATAAAGTACATGTTGTAAAAGGATTTGGGGGAAAATTCTAAAACAATTTTTAATACAATATAACTGTAATGTTAAGGAAATGCATCATGCTAGTTTGGTAAATAAATGACGCCAGCAATGACAGAATAATATAAATAATAGAAAAAAACGCACATACAAATGACGTCCTTGAGATTTGCATACAAATACTAAGAAAGTAAATGACAATGGTGTTGACAAGAAATAAAAGTAAGAATAAAATGATATAAATTTTTAAGGGAAATATGCATCAAAAAGAAATTTTGAATAGTTTTTTTTTATCATCTTTTTAAAAGCGAATAAAAATTTACATTTACAGTTTCTACAACAGCAGCTTAGAAAATGAAAAAAATAATACATATTTTATTTAACATCTAGGAGAAAATTAATGTTCATTTGAAAAGATAGCCTTTCGTTAAGGAAAACCTCAATCACCTATCAAATGGTGGAAATGATGTATACGATAACTAAAGTATAATTTTTTTTTATATTTTGGAATAGAATAAAACATAATGTTACGGACACGTCTTGTTTAAGTTTTAAAAGAAAATTATTAATTAATAAAGTAAAGTAACTGCCTAGAAAACTTATACATTCAAGACAACAACAACTATCTTAAAATAAATTCTTTGAAGAAACAGCATAAAAACAATAATACACACGGACGAATAGGCGTCTATACATTGAATAAACAGAATAACAGCAACAGAATGTGATGCAAAGGAAGTAGAAAATTCTTAATTTTTTAGAGCTCTAGCGGACAAATATAAAAGACAGCACCTGAGTATTCAGTTAGTTAGTTAAAACATAAACCTCGTGAAATAAAGACTTGCATTTTTAGTAAATTGTTCTGTAGTGCCAACGTACAAATCTTATTTTGTGTGTAGTTGAAGTAAATAAACGTATGATTAATTTGAAAACTCTAAAATCTGGTATTTATTTTGCAATAAAGAACTCACTAACAACAACATTTTTATAAATGTATAAACGTAACAATATATTTAGAGGCAAATGTCGCATGTGTATTGCAAGACACAGTTAATGAAAAACTCTGAATTAATTAATCAACTCTTACCAACCACTTACCAGAATTTGTGTAATAAAAAATATAAAAAATATAAAAAAATTTTATAAAATATAACATAACATAACATATATAACACAATAAGTATTAGATAGAAAATGGGGTCAATTAGCGAAAATACACCTACCTAAAGGATGCTAAATCATGCTTAAAATAAATTTTAAAATAATTTCTTTCCGCCTTGTGAAATTTCCAATACATGACTATTTGCTTCTTTGTTTGAAGTTTTTAACCCATGCAGAATAATTGTCTTGTTATGTGGAATAAAAGAGATCTGTTGATCACGTTATTTTACGGACACTTTTATTAAAAATGGCTCCCAGCTGCTACACGACCGTTTCTCTGAAGGCCTTTTTCATCTTACTTTTTTTGGTTATGCACCTGTCCTACTCTCTCTCTCTCCTTATGAAACCATTTTAGCAGTCAGCGATTACTCATTTCATATAAAAATTACTAAAATTCACAACATTAAATATTTAAAGGGTTACTTCCATATGCAGAAATTTCTAATTAATTTCAACTCCAAACAGGATCCATTGTAAATACCACCTAATGCATAGGCGATATCCATTAAGTAATTTATTTCATTATATATTATTTATTCGCCAAAGCCTTTATAATTTATATAGTTAATATATATTTTCATATATATTTTAGTTTATTAATATACAAACAAACAAATTTATGTGTTATTTTTTGAAGAAACGTTCACTACGTTTGTCACAAATCAGTATTAATTTGCTTAGATGCAGTCATCATATAAGTCAAAGGAGTTTTCATTGTTCTCTTTATTTATCGTCATATAATAGCCTTTTTTGGGACAAGCTTCCTTCCTCTTTGAGACAATTGCTAATTTATTTTTTTATACTTTTTCTTCATATAAGAGCAGATTCTGCTCAATTATTTTACTGATTATTGTGAGGGTAGTATGAATACACCGTGTCTTGCGGGTAATTTTATTTTTAATTTAAAAACTTAAATCCTGGATATTAAACGATATGAAATCGTTGAGTTTAAACTAATTTAATAGTTAACCACGCTTAAATTTACCTAACTTAAACTAAATATTCCAGTGTTTAATTGTGATTATAACTGTACTCTGTTCAAAAACGAGTGCATAAATTTTAAATAGAAATTGCAAAAAAATTTCACCTACAAAGAAATAGTAAAATTTTCGGCATAATAAATTATTTTTCAGAACACGCTTTCCAATAATTTGAAAACTTTATTTAAAAACAAAAGAGATAGATGTTTAAACATTTACCGAGATATTACATGGTCTAACAGGAAAAAGTTAAACTAAAACAAAAAATCTAAAAAATGAAAAATTTTAAATTGAATTTTCGGGCTATAACAGAACTATACCATTAAAAATTCCTATTATTATTTTTATAAATTCTACTAACACCTTAAAGCCTTAATGTTGATTCTCTTTTTACACGTTACTGAATAGCAAAAAAATTAATAATGAGTTCTAATATGGTGACTTTGCCAATGCCAGTTTTCTTTACAAACCGATGATTATTTTAATCAACAAGCGACACTCGTAACCAGGACAAACAACAAAACGTCTTTTTACAATAATGAGCAGGAAAAAGAAGAAGTGCAGTGTAAAATATTGAGAATTAAATGAAAACATGAGCAAAAAATTAAACGAAAACCAAGACATGCAAAGCAGGGTATTCACTGTTCAGAGATCCATGATTAAAACTAAGGCACAGGAGCAGAAAATTCATAATTTTCTTTCCTTTAGTAATTCATTGTTTTTATCTGTTTTAACTCACAAAAAAATCAAAACACTGGTAACATGTTATAACAATAATTAAAGTTTTAAGTTTTAAAATATAATTAAACTTTTCTGTTTTTAAAATTTCATGATTTTAGTAATAGTTTATTATTAAGCACTAGGTCTTTTTATATAAACAAACTTTAAACTTTATTTTTTATTATTTTTCAATATTTCGCCAAACCATTGCTTGGCATATACTTTTTGTTTATTATGAAGATGGCAAAATATTGAAAAATAATAAAAAATAAAGTTTAAAAGTTTTTATAAAAAAAGACCCAGTGCTAAATAATAAACTACTAATAAAATATTAAAAATGGCAAATTACTATAATTATTATATTGCTACGTTAATATCTTTAATTAAAGTTGGGTTGTGAGTTTTTTATTGCAAAATAAATAACACCATTTTTTAGAGTTTTTAAATTAAAAACAATTTTATTAATTTTAACTACACAAAGTTTACACTACAGAACAATTTACTTAAGATGCATGTTTTCACTTTACACTGATTGACTATCCACTCAGACGTTGCCCTATTTATATTTGTCCATTAAAGATTTAAGAATCTTCTACTCCCTTTGTATCACATTTTGTTGTTGTATGTTGTTTATTCGATGTATAGGCGGCGGTAAGTCTGTGTCTATTTTTGTTTTTGTTTTTATGTTGATAAGGTTTCTGCTTGGGATTTATTTCAAAATGTTTGTTATTTTCTGTTGTAGAAACGGTTTCTTAGAAAACTACGCACATGGTAAACAACATGCATATTTGTTGTTGTCAAATTTCTTTATGTCTTTCGCGTTTAGGTGGTAAACAGCATACATGTTTTTTTTTTTGTTAGTAAACAGCATATCAAATTGTTGCTGTTTGTGTATAAAATTTCTACGCAGTTTGTAACCAGTAGTTCGCTTTATTGTTTAATTATTTTATTTTAAAACTTAAGCCGGACACATTCGTAATATTATATTTCATGATTTTATATTTTAATTTCCAAGAGTTTTAGAAAAAGTAAAATTTATTTTAAAAGATCAAAAATTAGGTTTAACATTGAAATTATTGAAAAATCAGGCGCCATTTTTTTATTCTTTATCAGCATAGACAGGTGACTTGACGTGGCTCGGCCGAAAATAATGGAGAGGTTTTAAATCGCATAACTTTGAAGACTAGTTTAAAGGACCACTTCACGAAATCAATTAATTTCATTTTAATAAGTCAACGTTTACTATTACCGCATATTGCATAGAACCATTCTGTAGAAAATTCAAGAAAAATCCAAGAAGCAGGCTTCGGCTTAATTTTTGTAGATGTATAGTTCAAAACTGCCACCACCCTGTAACCCGTATCAACTCATGCCTGAATTTGCTATAGGCTGTATGGTCGTTTAAGTTTTGGTTTCACTCTATATATGGTAAGTTTGTTTATTTCAAAACTATTATGTCAAAAATGGACCTCATCTGCGGCGAATGAGCTACCATTTGCCATAGCATAGTGGCTGTAAAACATTCTAATGTATTGGCAGAATAACAGTTAACCTTTTCTTAAGTTCTATCCGGCTTAAGCTATTCATTTTCAAAATAAAAAATTACCAAACTTTATGGTGAAGTATAATTAAAATATATAAACAAAATGCACATTGAAAGAAAACGAAAATATATTTAAAAGAACACAGATATTTACTTAAACCAAAGAAAAAATTTCTGAAAATATTTTACTAAAGAGAAATTGCGTAAATTAAAACATAGTTTTCTTCAAAGGAAAGCAGAAAAAGAAAAAGAAATATTTGTTAAAAACGAATTTTTTACATTTTTTTACAACTGAAACATAAAGGTGCGAACAAATATTAACAAAAATAAAAAGTAGAAAATATGATCTGTTTCATTAAAAATTTGTAATTTAGCAGCGAAATGAAAGAAAAACTTAACTGCATTCAAGCATAGCTTTACCACAAAGCGGAATTTAAACATTGAAAAGTTTTTTTTATAAATAACACGAAAAACATTTGCGGTATTTAAAGTTTTCTTTCCCTCAACAAAATTTTTATAACAAAAAAATTCAATCCGCCTATTTCAATTTTTTTACAATATTATGATATAGTTTGTTAAATCGAAATATCCTTTACAAATGGCATACAAAATTAAGGTTATTTGATTGAAAATTTAAAATTTATTTTAAAGTTATAGAAATATATACTCAAACACAAAAACAATGTCTTCAATGTATTAAAATAAAAATTGTTCCCGATTTCATTAATATTTACTATTATTCCATTTTTTTTAGCCACTTAACTAAAACCAAAAATCAAATTTATTATTTATAACCTATATCTGTAAGCAAAATTTAGTTTAAAAAAAGGCGTTGCCAAACGGCCTGGAAATATTGGTTTTAAGGCGCTTTTTAAGTTGTTTGCTTTGAATTCGTATTATACAGTAACTAATTAGCTTTGATGCAAAACGGGGTAAATATATGTGATATACGGCCAAAGAGCAGTTTTACGAATTGTAATTGGATCGCCGAGAGTGAAAATATAATTGGAGCTTGTGTGTAGTTCCACGCCAGCTTTTTTTTATTAAAGCTGTTACGTCGGCATCGCAAAGGTTTTCTTTTTTGTACATGCGCAGCTCCTTTCCGTTTCAATTACAGTACATAATTTTCTTTCTGACAAAACGCAAGCAGTGAAATAACTTAAATGGATTCTTATAAAATACCTTAAGCATTTAGTTATATCCAAACACTAAATGCTTAAGTTCGGCGATTATGTGATATATATTGATACCTAGCAAATGTACACCATCATCTTTCATCAAAGTTTTTAATCTCGTTTTGCCTAAATGGTCGTTCTATTTCGTTAATCGCATCATAAGGATTTTGAATTTTAAGAATGAAATCGATTCAATTGGCTACGTAGAGACTGTGTCCTTAATATAACCCCACAAACAAAAACGTAGTGGTATTAAATCACACGATCTAGCTGGCCACTTAACTGCTGATTGTCGTGAAAATATGCGGCCGAGAAATTTGGTTTGCAATAAATTGATTGTTTCATTGGCTTGCTGAAACCACATGTCAGTGATATCCCCGTCGTTAACAATAGGCAAAAATGAGTTGTTAGCATCTCGCGATAGCGTCATCCATTGACCGTTACCGCATTTTCATCCTCATATTCCAGAGAAAAAAGGCCTCTTCACGCCTCCAGACAACTTAGCGCGCCATACAGTAACATGTTGAGCATGCAAATGCCTCTTAATAATTGCTCTAAAATTTTCAGACACCCAAATGCGGCAATTTTACTCGTTGACATAACCTGACAAATGAAAATTGACTCCCTCTGAAAAAATGATTTTTTCAGGAAACCCAGCTAGTCGTTCCTGAATGAGTTGAGCGAATCTACGGTGATGTGAATGATCGGTCGGCATTGATACCTGCACCAGTCAAATCCCCATGCAAAATTCGCCCTTATTGTTGAGAACGTCGAGGAATTGATCAATTTGAAACTGCTTTAACACTGTGGCTCACGATTACGATGTTTTCAATGAGCCTGTCGAGTCAAATTTAACAACCAAACTTTTAATAGCGGCCTCAGAAGGACGATTATGTTGTCTGCAAATATCACGAATTTTACAAAAGGTAACTTTAACACAACCACCATAGTGGATTTTAATTATTTTAATGCGATTTTCGTGCGAAAATGAATTTATTGTAACAACTGCCAATGCATCTACCACGGATACGTCAAAAACTTCATGTCAAAACTATCATGTTGTTGGTCTTGCCACAATTGAAAAAAAACTTCTTGTTGAAAAATCCGAAAAAAATGAGAATATAACAGAAAGAGTATTCCCAAATTATATAAATGTGTGCGCAGTCGAAAATAATATTAATTATATAAATGTTAAATTTTATACTTGTTTCCGAGAAGTTACTTTTTTCCAGCATGTTACGGTTTTGAAGATATAATCGTGGAAGTCTTTTTAGGTAGCAAAACGTATAAAAGACAGTAGAAAAGCAAGTTTGATTGCAAAAGAATTTATCCCATAATAATTTTTTAATGCTTTTATAGGAAAGTTTGCTAAGTTTCGAAATATACATATATTCTGTATCCTTATCAATTTATCTGTGCGTCATGTCGCCTGTCAGTTTTCGAATTAAAATCAAATTTTCGAAGGCACTATAAGAGCTACAGAAAACCCCATGATTATCTGATAGATTATTTCGAGAAGTTTTCTATAAAAAATTAGTATACCCACAGGACATATAACTATAGCTCATAAATAAAACTTTCGGAAATTTAGCGCAATTTTAAAAATACGCCTTATAAAAATATTGTACATTTCAGAGGTAAAACATTTAACATGGCATATGCTGCAAAATAAATTCTTTTATTTTCATTTTAATAGAAGCAAGGCCAAAGAGAAATTTTAAAAAATTAACATTTTTTATTATTCCATTTTGAAAATTAAACCCAACAAGATTTAAAAATGCTTACACAAGATTAAAAGCATCTGAGTTTAAAACACTTGTAACTTTTTTGTTGTTGACAAAAGGATAAAGAAGTTACTTATTAAGCAGATTATTATATGAAAGTTTTGCAGAGCGAATAACACAAATATTTACACATATATGTATGTATTCCCTAATAGGAATATAAAATTCAATGGAGTTCTCATATTCTTTATTTTTTTTTAATATTTGCAGTAGTTGTAAATAGTTCGTATTTGAAAAAATATTACACAGAGAAAGCCAATTCATTATGAGAACTGAATTTGTATGTATTTTGTTACATTAAGTAAACAAATATTTGTTATTTTTTAAAATACATTTTTTTTTCATAAGAATCGATTTTAAAATTCTAACTTCTTATCTTTGAGTTTCAAAATTTATGTGCCTAATTTACGTTGTATCTTCCAAAAAAAATTGATTAGAGTTGTAGTAATATAATATTATTTGCTCACGATGTAATATAAAACCACCTAATAATTTATTTATTACTGTTGTCATACCCTTCTGTCTTCTTTGTTCGAAACAGGCTGCCAGAAAAAGACGGAGAGGAATGAAAACAGTATTTCATTTACTGGCGGAACAAATCCAAACCAATTAATTTATTTATTATATTTATTGTTATGTTTATACCTTTTAAAAACGTTTTGTTGTTACTGAGTTCTTTATTGCAAGATAAGTAACACCAGATTTTAGAGTTATCAAATTAATTACAAGTTTATTTACTTTAACTACACACAAAGTAAGATTTGTACGTTGGCACTAAAGAATAATTTACTAAAGATGCAAATCTTTTGCTTGTTGTTTTAACTTATTAACTATCCACTCAGATGCTGCATTTTATATTTGTCCGCTTGAGGCCTAGTATTTTCTTCATCCTTTGTTACATATTTTGTTGCTGTAATTTTACACATTCAATGTATAGGCGCCTGTTGGGCTGTGTGTATTTTCATTTTTGTTTTTATTCTGGTAAATTTTCTTTCTGGAATTTATTTCAAAATAGTTGTTGTTGTCCCACGTATAACTTTTCTTAGAAAACTACGCAGTTGCGTGTATTAGATTTCTATGCAGTTTGTAACTAGAAACTTGTTGCTGTGTTGCGGGTATAAGTTTCCTTAGAAAACTACGCAGTTAGTAAACAGCATACCCAGTTATTTCATTTACTTTATTACTTAATTATTTTCGTTTAAAACAAACAATATATTTAAGGAATATTTTTTTCAGCAATAAATGGTTTAAAAACAAAATTAATTTTAATAGTTCTAGTTTAAAATAAGTCAAACTTTTTTGGTATTATAACTAATTTAATAATTTAATATATAATAATTAATTTATATACTGTTCAATAAGTTCTTTACATAGATGACATTTACAAAATACACAACTAATGATAGAATAAAATAGAAGAAATGCTACATCACATTCTGACAGTGTCCAGATAGTATTAGTTTCTTTAAAAGTGAACAATAAAATTTGTAAGTAATTTTTTTTTTTTAAATTTTAAAATGAAAACGTACACAAAAACTAAAGCCGGATTTTAATTTTTTATATTGCAAACATTTTTTATCTCACCCATATTTTTCGCATTTTGTTAAGAATTAAAGTTCTTAAGCTGACTTAAAACTTTGAAGGCTTCACAAGGATAATGTTTTTTCTTTAGGCTGCCAAATCCTACCACTCAATGTTATATTTTTCTGAATAGCAAAGTAATCCAATTCAATGCCTGCCGCAGTGTTTCGTACCTACATTTATTTTTTAGACTTGGGGATACAATTATTCAAATAATTCAGTACCAAATGTGTTTTTGTAACAATTGTTCATTTAAGAATTTTCCTTACACATGCGTTAGTATATATAAATATAAGGAATTTAAACTCACAGCATAAATTGTCGAATTTTTTAACGCAAAAGTTTGGACATTTTTTTTAATTTCTTCTTAAAAACAATTAACCATTCTTTTTTTCAAATTAATTGTGTTTCTCTAGTTTTATGATTTTTTTTTTAGCAATTTCAATTTATTTGAACTAAAAAAAATTTACTAATGGTCACAGAATCAAGTAGAATTGTACAATAAAAACAATTTCTTTTTAAATTATTCAATAAACTTATTCAAACTCAATAACATTATTCAAGGAATTTATTGAAAGAAACTTTCACATTTATTCCTACAGCTGATTTTACAATGAAATTTTAAATTCCGTTAGAGAAAATTAGGGCAAAACATGTTTAGTTGCAGCATTATGATCTAAGGCATCTTTTGAAGTTTAAGAAAAACATCAAACAAATGTACCTTTTTCTGGGTAGAATTTGGGTGTTGTTAGTTTCTTTATAATTAATCACATATAACACCATAACAACTGAGAGAGAAAGTAAAATTTCTGATTTTATATAATTAAAATTTTTAAATGAATCAGTTAAATCAACTATATGTTTAACTATATTAAATAAATAATTTTCAATTTAAAAAAGAACAATTGATTTTAATTTTAATAAAATATGAATCCAAAAACAAATGATTTATTTTATATGTGCAAAAAATTTTGGAATTAATATTGTTATATTGTTTATACCTTTTATAAACTTTTTGTTGTTACTGAGTTCTTCAATGCAAAATAAATAACATCAGATTTTAGAGTTACTAAATTAATTATAAGTTTATTTACTTTTATTACGCACAAATTAAAATTTGCTCGTTGGCACTACAGAACAATTTACTAAAGATGCAATTCTTTACTTCATAAGGTTTATGTTTTAACTAACTAACTAACTTTGATGTTGTCTTTTATATTTTTCTGCTAGAGGTCTAGAAAAATGAAGAATTTTCTATTTTCCTTGTATCACATTTTGTTCCTGTTATGTTATTCATTCAATGTACAGGCGCCTGTTGCTCTATCTGTATTTTTATTTTTATGCTGTTATAATATATCTACGAAGTTTGTAACTACAAAGTTGTTGTTGTCTCGCGTGTATAAGTTTTCTTATAAAGCTAATGATAGAAATCTTATCACGTAATTTCGGAGAGAGTAAAGTGTTGGCTCTAGATATTTCCAAGGCGTTTGATAGAGTGTGAGATGATGCACTTCTATTAAAACTTGCTGCTTTTGGTGTCGCTGATATATTCTCCAAATTTATATTGAGTTTTCTCAGGAATCGCACTTTACGAGTTTTTAAAGATGGGATTTCGTCATACAAGTTCAGGATAAATTCGGGGGCGCCGCAAAGCTCTGTTTTTTCTGCTACCCTTTTTTCTATTTTTCTAAACGACCTTCTTTGTCAAACTTTCAACGCTATATACTCTTTCCCATATAACATCTTCAGTTGTTATTCGTATTCATTTGATAGTAAACCGGACCAGTTAGAGGTTAATTTCAAAAGACGGAACATGAACGGCCCGTTCAATCACGATCTCGCGACGATCACCAAAGGGATCGTGCGAATAAAATCGGGTTAAGACTTAAGACACAATATTGGATGCTTGCCAATAGATCTGGCTATGGCTGATATAGGTATTGCGGAATCGGAAACGCTTCAGGTTCTTGTCATGAAAATTCAGTGTAATGTTCGATGGACTAAACACATTTTCCAGGTTTCTAAAGAAACTTTCAAGTGCCTCGATTTTCTAAAACGGTGTAAGAGATACTTCACTCCATCCGATCTCCGTACTTTTTATACCACCTACATCCCTCCAAAGATGGAATATAACTCTCACGTATGAGCCGGCATCCCAAAGTTTATTTTGGAGTTGCTCGACTGCGTATAGCAGAGTACCAAGAAGCTCATTGGGGACGGTAGGGTATCCAACTCAATTGATTCCCTAGAACATCGACGCAATGTAAATTGTATTTCACTCTTTTATCGTAACTACATTACAGGGAAAATTCTTTTTTTAGCAGAACAGTTTGTACGTGGAATTAACTTCCTCCAGAGGGCTTTCCTGTCACTTTCAATGTACGAAAACTCAAATGGAATATCGACAAACACTACTCCCTCTTTCCTCCTCCCCATAAACTTATTTCCTAGCTCTAATACAATGCATTGCATGAGTAGTGCTCTTCAACTGAGTACTGGTCCGAACGAAAAAAATAAATAGGAATAGCTAAACTCAGTTTTTGGAATGTTTTTAAATAATTCTTAACTCCAGACAAATTTTGAATATGAATTTTGAATACTCATTTAAAAAAATTAATTTGAATAACTATATTTAAGGATACAAAAAATGGTTTTTAGTTATTACAAGAAATATTAAATATGCGTAGTAAATCGTTTTTATAACTGAAGTATTTACATAACTATATGATTCCAACTGCTAAATATACAAAAAAATTGATGCAGGTATTTTTTTATGGGCACATTTTATTATTTAATATTTAACGAGAGAATGAATTATGTGTTATGAATAATCAATACTTGCGTTTATTTACGAGTATAACTAATTTTTTTTTTACTTTTTTTTCAGATAAAAATTAAAATAATTGTCATATTGTTTTTACAATTTTTTGTATAACTTTTTTTTTATTGGAAAAAAATATTGTCAGTAAAATATGTGAAGCACCGAGTAGGACGATTGGTTATATGTCAAATTTATTATTAATTAAAGGATTTTTGTTTTTATTATAAAGAAACATGAACTTGGTGAACATTCATAAATATACTTGTACAATGAACAAAAAGTATAACGAAAATTGCCATTACACAACTAATAAATTTTATTTTGGAATACAAATGCTTTTTAAGCACATGGAATAATTTTACAAATTTTCGGTTACTTATTAAGAAGATTATACATGTGATTAAATTAAATTTAAATAAATAGTAAAATTATTTACCCATCTTTCTTATTACCTTCAACTTGATTGTGCCTTACAGTTATAAAAAAAACCAATTTTCTTAATATAAGAGATTTATAAATTTTCTATTACCTTCAACATTAAATCATATTATCTATACTCAATGCCTTTATTTTATTAAAACTGTATATGCAGAAACCAAAAAATATACGATAAAGTTTATACCCTTTTGTTCGTTTTCTTTTTTGTGGAACAATATTAGATCTATTTAGATGCTTCTTACACATCAAGTTGAAGTTTAGTACAGAAGTGAAAATGAATCCTAAAGATCTCTAACGTACTAATATGTAATTAGATTGGCGCATAATTTTCTCCTCCAAACTGTAATAACAACAGAAAAGGTGCTTTGGTATACAAGAATACGAAAATGGTTACAATACTGGTAGTGACAATGTAAACATAAGACACATAAACTTTAGGAATAATGTCCAATATTACCGCTATTATGGTGCATGGTTGCATTTATTCAGTGGTTCAGTGAACTCAAGACAGTGGTTTTTTAGAGCATTTAAATGTTAAAAGTCACAAGCAGTAAAATATATTTTGTTTAATGGAGAACACTCACTTTTAAGGAAATATTCAAAGCTCTTAATATTTGTTAAGTTTTGTATTATATTTAAGCCAACTACACTTTGAAAATTTTTCAATTAATTTATCATTTAATTATAGCACACCCGCCAAAAAAGCATTAAATTCTAAAAAATAATGAAAAGAATTTAATTCTGGCCATACGCACGGCAGTTCTTAACTTAGTCTAACCTGGATTTCGATTGTCGGGCCTATTTTTGAGCATGTCCTGCTGAACAAGATGCATTTAAACGAGAATCAGGTTGCGCGGTAAATTAACAAATAGAATTGATGATTGTTTTTAAACAGTTAAGCTTTTCTTAAACTTTATCTGTCTTAAAGAGTATACTGCAGCTGCTGTGGGGTTTTCAAGCAACGACTTTCTATAACACAGCCATCACAGTTATACACCACCTGCTTATTATGTTCGCATAATTATAAATACTTTTAATGAAGTGATTTCATGTTATCTTTTGCCTAAGCCTACTGTTTAGACAAAACTGTTTCTAAATTTGATAAAAAACTTGTCGAATACTCGAAAAGTGTTTTAAAATAATTTAGCTTTTAATTTCTATAATTAACAAAAATGAAAAGATAACAATAAGCAATAAATGAAATTGTATTAAAGACTTACTCTATTTCTAGTTATAACATCAAAAAATTCTGTTTAGTATATGTTTCAATATGCGCAAAATAAATATTGTTCATTTGAATATTAAATTAAATTTAAATTAAATAAATATTTTGATTTGATGTGAGTAAATAATAACACTACTAAATTCACATTACCTTTATTTTAACAGTCAACTAAAATGCAAAACTCTTCTAACCTCACGCGAATATTTAAAACAAGAATTAGAATACAGAAGCCATCAAAATTATTGGATGTGGAAGTTTTTCTTTAAAACGGTAAAACATTTATTAAATTCAAACCACTGTCACTAAAATCATCCCGATACCAGAGACTATCTTAAAAATGTCACTTTCATTCGATTTCAAACAAGCTTTTCAAAAAACATTTTCAATAAAGTGTATTTGGACGATACCCACTTATATGTTAACAGGCTATAATTTGGTACATAAACAAAATTATCTTGTTTCTATGATTAAGTTGCTGTCAATTAGGAGGCGTCATAAAACATTACAATTATAGTTTATGTGCAAAAGCATACATTTCGGCTTAGACTGCTACTATAGAAATATTGTTACTTCGCTTTGTAATCTATAGGCTTTAATTAATTTCTTAAATTACCAGCCAATGAAAACCATTACGTTTTTATCCACCCAATACTTCTCTAAAAAAAAACTCTGCAAAGTTAGGTCATCAACTAGAACCACGTTTTTTCCAGTAATTTTTTTAGGTCAGACATCTTAGCCTTTGTTAAGTTAAATTTTGTTGATTAAAACAAGTAAAAGAAAAATAAAACAATTTTACTTGCTATTGGACTGTCAAAGTTGAACATTTTTCAATATCTAATTGGAAAAAATTAACAATTGATACTTTGAAGTACAAAAAAAAGTTTTTGCTGTTAAGGGTTTTAATTGGTTCCATATTAAAAGAAAATAACACTTACGATCTGTGGAAATTGGTCGTGAACTCTTATGTAAAATACATGGTGACAAAAAAATTATGTAAAAATTATCAAATGTTTACTGATTATTGTAAAACACAACACAATATTAAAGAAAAAAATATTATATTAAGATTTGAATAAATATTTGTAAAAATAGTGGACACCAGCAGTTTTCGTCAAATATTTGACATAAGTATGTATCTCATTCAACCTTAATTCTAGTATGAAATGTTCGATATCAATTTCCCAAGACTATTGTCAGTTACTTTCAAGCAAACAGAGAAGTAAAATAATTTGGATAAATTGAATAAATAATTTTTTTTATTCAATAAAACATAAACCACTTTCAAATCATCTTAAATAATATATACTATCCAATTTTCGAATCATTTTCTAAATATATATAAGCACACCTTTGAGAATAATTTATTTTAATTAACAAAATTTATGTTGGAATTTAATTCTATTTGTTATTGTAGTACAGAAAAGAATGTAACATACACGCATACACTAACCCTCACAAACGCTACTCTTCCAAACTTCTCTCCACCACATAATTTAAACAATTAATAAAGTAATTAATGTCTCTAGATTAATTTAGTATTGTTGTTCTCATAAATAATATCCTGTCACAAAATAGCAACTTAAAAAAACATTAAATTTCATAAAATAAGTAAATATTTATTAACATTCAACTGGGCTTTTAGTGCTTCCATTTCGCAAACATTTATTTGGAAAACTTTGTTTATTAATACCACTTTATTAATTACATTGACATGGCAAGATGTAATGTAAAAAGATGTAATTTAAAGCATGCGGCACAAATTTCAAAATTATATTTGGAGCAAAACTTTCACCATTTCATTTAATGATTAAAAAACGATGAATAAAAACGAAATACTTAAAATAAATTTTTTTAATTAAATAAAATATTTGAATTTCATGAGAATTGAGTGTCTCGATCAACTTATTATAACTATGGACAATGGGTCATAATGATTTGGGTTGTCTTGTTTACACAGCAGGGCAGAATAAACGAATAATTAAATTTTTGAAATTAATTCAATATTTCTTCTAAACTAAACATCACCCGAGACACAATTTTATATTGTACATTAAGAGAAGATAATTATTTAGGTTAAAATGTATAAATGTATGTATATGAAACTTGTTAGACCTCTCCAGAGTAATGCCTTACATTATAAAAATAAAGCATCTGAAGGACAGATTATGTCCGTAAATTTTCCGACGGGGTTTAATTTATTCGGGTATGATTTTACGTCGACTCTTGTCAAATTTGGTTTGTAAACAAGCCGGTTTCGGCTATTCGCCATCTTCCGTGTTCTTTTTATACAGTATAAAGAAGACAGTAGATTACATATCACCTTCTACTTTTCACTCATTTAAAACGTTTCTCTTTAATTAATCTCTTTAGTGATTTTTTAACTTTGAAAAATAAATCATTTTCCATGAAAGTTACTCTATAATTTTGTGTGTTGAAATTTTAAAATTTTTGTGGTTTAATTTTGAAAGAAATATTTATTAAACATTTTTACAAATTCAATTTTTATTTTCCATTAACTTTATTTATTAGTCTATTAATTCAATATCCTTACAGACTATAACAATATATAATACATTTTTACAATATCAATTATTCAAAAAGAGAACAATATTTTTCCTAATAATAATAATCAATAAATCTATAATATTTAAATATTTAATAACGAATCCCAGTTAACATAGTTAGCTCTATACACTTGAATGTGTAGCGTATAAACCGTGTTGGAACTTTACTTTACTTTTTTTAATAAGATTAAGGACGAAACTAACATTCAACATTGTTCTACAACTTTAAAGCCAGGGAAGTTTAATTAAATCAAGTCTATTATTATAAGATGGTAAATTTTGCATATTGCAATGGAAGCCACGAAGACAAAGATGCCCCAGTAGGCTAGTAAGTAGTGTTCTAGTTTGTAGGTAGTGTACTATTTTCAGTACAAAATAAAAGTTGACAAACGGCGGGGCTGCTCAGTGATGAAGGCATAGTCACTGGTCGCTGTGCTGTCTTCTACGACAGTTAATTTCCGTAACTATCCTTCTACTTTCACCGCCCCTCTCATCTCTTCTCTATACCTTTCCTAAAGAATGTAACACGGTATTTTACTAAATAGGCATTTTTGCTTGAAGTGCTACTTCTCTTAAAAAAAACAAAATCTTGTTTCTGAACAGATTCGACAGTACTAATGTGGACGTTGTTAGTTGGGTCTCCAGAATAGGTCTATGATGTATACAATTGCTTCCTTATCTAAGGGTCAGTAAACTTTTTAGCCTAGCGGTTTATAAATCCGAAGAGAGATCGGACATTATTTATTTCAAATGAAATGTGTTGTATACAATTCAGTTTAGGATCAAGTAAAATAACTAGATCAGAAATTGATTCAACTTTGTTCGATATTCCAAGACATATTCAACATTAAAATGTGTTCTCCGAAAGAAGCACATACTGCTGTACTTTTTATGACTGAGCTGATAAGCCTAATTTTGCATTAGCAAACTAATCATATATAAATTATGTTGCAAGAAGATATGATCCGGATAATAATTATAAGTTTAAAAAAATTTGACATCATCGGCACACATGGGAATATTTGAAAACTTTATTACTGTTGATGAATCATTGATAAACAAAGAAAACAACTACGATTCAAGACGGCTACCTTATGGTACATTAAAATTAACATATCGCACCCTAAATACAAAAGGGTCACAACTTAATATTTTCCAAAACTGACGTTTTTTGCCTAAATTAATTCAGAGAACATATCTTTAACTCGTGCAAGAATTTCTGTCACATCACTATCTTTTTTAACTGGACAAATACACTTATGTCTATTTTTAAATTAAAAATGTGTTGAATGTGTTAAATGTGTTGCCTCTGCACGATGAACTAAAGAGAATTATTTTGAGTTGCGAAATTTCTAGTATTTTGAGTTGTGACCCTTTTGTATTTAGGGTGCAATATATCGGCTTAAATGTCAGGTTTTTTAAGGAAACTTTCTGTGTTCGGTTCAACAGTATCTTAAGGAAGAATTCCATCTTAGAACAATGTGAAGATAATACTTATTTCTGTGAAGAAGGAATCAATAATTCCAACTTTAAACGACATCCGAAGACACATCTTTTGGATTATTTAAAATCAATTTTTAATTCAATAAGAAACAGATATTTTATCGCCTTAAACAAGAGTTTTACTGAATATTCAAGTTGTAATCAATAAAGTTTGCATTTTATTGTAATGCACGTAAAATTATTATCAATTTCATGGCTTTTTATCATTTAAACGAAGAAGAAATGCAAATTTTTCTAATATTCTCGAAACTGAGCATAAATGAACATATTGCTGAAGCATTCTAATTACTGTTGTCGAGGCAAAATGCTTCTTCCGCAAGTTTTTACTAACGACAAAAAAGTTTAAATAACTGGCTACTTAAAACAGAAATTTGAGTGAATATACCCATCTAAACTTCTCTCTTCGGTATTTTTTAACTTATTTCAGATTGCCTTCAATAACTTCAGAGTCCGCAGGGTAACTTCTATGGGCCCAAAAGATGCTTGTTCAATTTTGTTTCGATTGTATAATTAGTTTAGATAAGGCAGAATCTATTCTTAAAATGTGTGGTCATCCCAATTAAAGGACAGATCTCAGTTCGTTAACGAACTCTTATATAGCTTAAGATCAAAAAGTTTTAAAACTGTTTTATTTAAATAGAAATTAACTATCATATATTTGGGGCTTTGCTTACAATTTATTGTTCGCAACTTAATATTCTTTGTTTTTGTTTTTAAGTATCACAATTTATTTCTTTTTTGGCACTAAAATAAAGAAAATTGTTTTTATTATTCCTAAATTTATTGTTTTTTTATAGAAAACAAGATTGAGTTCTTTTTATTAAAATTTCTTTTATTTTGTTTTTCTTAATTTTATTGAGTGTATTTTTGTTTTCTGAATTTTAAATAGCTGCTTCTAACCCAATTCAACATGCATAGAATTGTGTAAGGAATAAGAGGAGCTTTATTTGGAAGTTGAAAAATGTGGTTAAGAACTGAAAGGCAACCACATCTATGAATGTATTGTTCACAATATAAAGTATTATATTATTATGGTAATAAAAATATTCAAAGCAAAGCAGAGCAGAGCGACCAAGAATTTATTTTAAAAATATGAATTTATAGACTGAGAAATGCTTTTATAAAATAAGCAAACTAAAAAGAAAACAAAAATAGTAAATTATAGTTTTAGCTTTTAGGTCAATTTAAAGTTTAAATCATGTTTATTTTGATTGGCAATATAAGAAAACAGTTGTTGGGATAAAAGTAACAAATTTAAATAAAAAAGTCATCTAAGTGGGCAATCATGAAAACTATATTTTGGAATAAAATTTCGTAAAATAAACTGACAATAGAAAATTAGCATTTTAGTTTAAAGTTTTAAAGAACAATAAACTCATTTTGTTGTTTATTTGCAGAAATAGAGAGAAAGAACTTTTTTCTAGATTTAAACTAATTCTTTTTAAATTTTAGTGCATTTCACACTTTAGTTACCTTGAGACAGGCAGAAGCGGGATTATATCAAAAAATTAATTTAGTAATTAATGGTTAAATAAATTTCATGGGTATAGTAGCCACATTTAATAGAGACTAAGAATCGAAGCTTGATAACTTCTATCTTGAATAAAGTACTTGATTCAAAAAGATCCGTGCCCTTACCCTTCCTAAGAAACCGCCTTTTACTTTAAAACTATCAGACTAATTTCTTAAAATCCTATAGTAACCATAATATTACAGCATTTGATAAAAGTACTCTAATATAAGAAATGGACCGTTTTACTTTCTATGCATTCAAAATTGGTTTTATGATGAATATAGAAAAAAATTATGCTTCCAAAATGATCGTTATGAAACTTAGTAGATAGCCAAACACAAAAGGGTTTACAGTGTCTTTAATTAAAAAAAAAAAAAAAACACACAATATCAGTTTTCGAGAGATAGGCAAGGAGTTATTATTTAAGCATTAATTAAAAATTGTGTAGACGTTAATAAGAGGCAAAGTTTTACTCCAAAATCCCAGAAATTTTTCATAACTTTGATATTATAGAATTTTAATTTGAATTTTAGTTTCCAAAAAAATATTTTTAATACTTTCATAACGATGAAATTTAATAGTTTTCTGCATAAACATATATCTTTAAACATGGTTTTTATAACATTATATTTTTAAAGTATATTTTCCAATTAAAAACGAAAAAACCTCATTGGTGCAACCAGTACTTAATGACAGTTACCACAAGAATTACAATAATTGCAATAAAATTGCCTGATCTAAAAGTTTACAACTTGTTTAGGAGCACGATATTAGTTCTTATAACTACTAATTAGCTGATTAATAATTGGGGAATATTTTAAACGATTTGTGTTCACACATAGCTTATTAGCATACCGGTATACAATAGTTATACAAAAATGTTTAAATTTCTAATTTTAAGCTAAGAAAAATTATATTCGCTTATTTTCTGCACGTTAAAGTGAGTTTTTCATAGATCGATTAAACACAAAAATATTATTTTTTAAATTTTTTTTTTATTTTTCTATTAATGAGTGTTTTTTTTTTATAAAATAGAAAAAAAATTTTGAAAAACTTACCTAATATTTGCAAATTTAAAATTAAATATAATCAATCAAGTATCTGAAAATAAATAAAATAAATCGTATTTATATAGAAAAATTTAAAAGGTTGTTTGTGTGGTGAAAAATATCTTCTAACGATTAAGGCATGTCGCATTTTAATTAAAGCTTCAAAAATGAAATACTTTTTTGTCTGTTAGCCTAATTAATATTAGTATTAAGAAAAATACGACTTTAAAAAAAAAATTAAGATTTAAAAATTTATATTGGAAAACATTGAATATACCTCATAACAGCGGTTTTAAATTACAATAAAATATTTAATTTTTTTTTTTATTTTTATATTTAATTTCTAATTATTTATTAGTGAGTTATTAAATTCTTAATCAATAATAACATATAAGATAGAAAAAATTATATCTTCATAAAATGTTATCGTAATTAGAACAAACCCAAAAATGTAGAGCGTTAAAAGTACCGACATTAAATATAGTCGTACAATAGCTTAGCAATTCCTATAAAAAATACCAGTTAAAGTATTTATTTGAAGATAGCGAAGGTATATGAAATAAGGTAAATAATACCTGAATCGAAATTATATTTTTACTTTTAATAGAAATAAAACAATTTGAATAATTAAATACGATATTAATGATAACACAAATATGTAAGTTTAATTTATTTAAATTTGTTTTATATAAAAGTATATTTTTTATTTTATTTCTTTTATTTTATTATTTATTAAAGTTTACATTACAATTTATTTATTGAGCCTTTTGTGGCTATAGCTAACTCTAGTTTGCATAATTTTGTAAATTCAACACGTTGTATTTTTTTTTTAGAAATATTATCACGCAATCGAAGCAAAAAACAAAAATTCATAGACCCGATCCCAATTAAATGAAATATGTTTAGATGCTATATCAACATAAAATAATATAATTTGCCCGTTTGAGTTTCTAATTGCATATTCAAATCTACTGAATGAGTATACAGAATAATTTTTAATAAAAATGCTTAATGATCATAAATTTAATAGATGCTTTCAAATACTGAAAGGAAAGTAGGTTAAAGCCATTTCACCAGAGCAAATTTAAATGAACATAGTTCTTTTGTTACACTCAAGTAGACAAAAAATTTAAATAGAACTTAATTGAATTCAAAAATTATCCTTAACATTTTACAGTAGCAGTAATTTTGTTGTACTTGCTGCTAATAATTAAATTTTTTTTCTGACTAAACCCCTTTTAACTTGCCAGATAATGTAAGGCGTATTTTCTAAAAATAATGCAGCATTAAGCAAAATGCAGAATAGAGAATTCGCATGTTTATAGTAGCAGAGCTAAGTTGAGCTAACTGACATCAAAGATCCAATAATTGGCCTGCAATGCAAAAAAATAAAAGAAAAATAAACTACAACAATATATGTATTAAATTAAGCAAGCAAAATTACACTTTAACTATTGAAAACCAGACGTGTCTCTAACGCTTTCAGAGATACTTAAATTCGGCGATTGTTAACAACTGCTTTCCTTAATCAACTTAGTGGAAAGAAATTTCATATGTCTATTTTATAAGCTTAAATATGAAGGGGTTTTCAACAAGAACTATTTTTTTAAACAAAAAATTTAGGTTGAGATGGTTCCAATTTTTATTGTATTACGAAGAGAAAAGCTAGGCAATTATGAATGAAAAATTATATCTGGCAAATGTCCACCACCACCGCCACCACGCTGACAGATGTCGACTCTTTCATTACTTTTTGGCAAAATGGCATTCATATTTCGTTAACCACATCACAGATTTTTAGTTTTAAGGCAGAAATTGTGTCGATTGATTTCGCAATAGACTCTGTGTCCTTAATATAGCCGCACAAAAAAATCCAGTAGTTTCAAATCACGCGATCTAGCTGGTCACTTAACTGCTGATTGTCATGAAATTATGCGATCGGGAAATTTGGTTTACAATAAATTGATCGTTTTATTGACTGCGCGAAATGTAGCAGCCTCCTGTAGCGCATGTCAGTGATATCTACATCGTCAATAATAGGCCAAAATTGAGTTGTTAGCATCTTGCGATAGCGTAATCCATTGATCGTTACCGCATTTCCAGCCCTATCTTCAAAGAAAACGGCCCAATCACGCCTCCAGACCAAATAGTGTACCGTACATTAGCACGTTGAGCATACAAATGTTTCTCAATAATCGTTCTAGGTTTTTTCAGAAGCATAAATTAAAAATGGGATTCGTCTGAAAAAATTATTTTTTTTAGAATTATTTGGAACGTCGCGGAATTGACAAATTTGGATCTGCTTCAACACTGTGGTCACGGCTGCGATGTTTTCAGTTAAGCGAAGACGCGTTGGTGCTTTCATACGAAATTGTATAATTTGTAACAAATGCAAATGATTTTCATACGAAATTGTATTAATTATATTAAATGTAAAACGCATCTACTACACAAACACAACTGAAAATTAAATGTCAAAAGTATCTTGTTGTTGGTGTTGTCACAATTGAAAAACCTGATATAATTTTTGAGAAGAGTGTCATAAATTTCAATTAATTTTATACAATGACTAAAAATATTTTTTGTTTTCTATAGAAAAAATAAGCAAACGAAAAAACTATTCAAGCACGCAAGATTTTACAAAAAAGAAAAAAAAAACAAAAGGCGTTTATTATCTTTTATTGAAATATTTTATCCTAAAGCCAATTAAAGTTCTAAATATAACTATAAAAAAATTGTAGTCACTTAATATCAGCAGAAGTTTATTATATTAATATACTAATAACAGTTAATAAAAATGAAAACATGGTAACTGTAACCAACAACAATCATCACAAAAACAATAACACCAAATTAAAACCGAAGTGACCTTAATCGAACTAACAGAATATAAAAAATTATAATTCAAATACAATACAGAGCGAATGTTCTAAAAATTGTCATGTTACATTTGAACGAAGGTGACTAAGTTTGGCTCGCTATATTTTAGTATATAAAAACTAAAGCTAAATAGCTTGTGTATGTAGTGAAAATATTCACAGTCTAACGAGATAATAAAGGTAAATAAAACAAAGTATATACGCCTTAAGATATGCCATCAACAGCAAACATGTTTAAATTACATTTCACAGTTTACTGTGAGAAGTAGACTAAAAATACATTTTATAACTTTATTTTGTTTGGTATTTAGTTTTTTTTTTTATTTTATATTTGACAAACCAAAAAAAAACAATAACAACAACTTAGTATTATAAACATAAAAATAACAATACATTTCTAAACCATAAAAAATGTGTAAATCTTTATGATGTTATTTTATTACTGTTAATTCACAAGCAAAAAATACATGTTAATAGTACGTTTTTTTGTAGATGTGACTTTTTTACTACTTCGTCTAATAGTAGGCAATCAAGGTAAATACACTTTAATAGTCAGCCATATTAATGCATGGCCTCACTTACAAGAAAAAGATATTTAATTTTTATTTGCAATATTTATCATGTTTTTTCAAGTTTTTCATGTTTTTTCTATTTTTTTTAGTTTTGCTGTATTCACATAATTTCTAAGCACAAAATGATGTTAGGATATATCAACTATAGAAATTTAAGACATCCCCACAAAGAAATTAAACAAACGTAAAGCAATCACTTGCGTTACTAATTTACAATTATTTTTGTGTATTTTTTCGTACACTTCTTAAGAATTTTTGTATTTTCGCCATCACAGTTAAGAGGCTTCGATATTTTATCATATGATAATTTAGTATGTATACTTTTTTACGTCTAATTTCTATTGTTAAAACTATTATTGTTACTTTTATTTCTTTTAATAAACGTTTTTTATATTGAGTTCTATTATTGCAAAATAATAACACAACACTCGAAAGTTTCTAAATTAAACGATTTATTCACTTTAAATACACACAAAATAAACACGATGGTAACTTCACCACTGTAACGTCTAAAAGAGCTTTATTATTTTGTTGTATATACTCAATGACGTATCAACCTGACTTCAACTCTGTTGCCAGCAACTGGTACTTATGAATATATTTGTTTTAAACTGTTCTTCTATATACAAGAATAATCTATATTAACATGATGACATATTGTTGTTGTTATCATCATTCAGTGTATGCGTCTGTTTGATATTGTGTTTTGTTTTGTGTTAGTTGTTTTTGATTTCAGTTGTTTAGCTTCTTTCCTGGAATTTGTAATACATGTTGTTGTTGTCTGGTATGTATAAGATTTTTTAAGAAGGTATGCAATTTGTAAAAGACAAAATAGGTCGTTTCGTTTACTTTTTGCTGAAAATTATTTGTTTTTTTGACATAAACAAAACATCTTCGTAACATTATGTTAAACAAAAACCATCAACAAATAACTATTCTCAACTCTATCATAAAAATATAAAACTAGACGAAAATATATATTTACCCGTTAATATCATGAGAAAGCAATGAATATACTTTACTAACATCGTACTTAGTGCAAACATATAAAGAGCAAGGCGTTTACGGTTTTCACAGTAAGCAAATAAAATTTCGTATATTTAAAAAAAAAACAATGAGCGAATTTTGATTTGTCGAATCTTTCTCAAAAAAAAAATTAAAAGTGGAAATTTTAAGGCCTAACAGACTATTGTAACACAAATCGCTGCAAGCAAGATTTGGTTGTATATCTAAAGAAGGTCTCAAATTTATCTTTTAGACTGCTTCATGATCGCAATATCTTTTTTTTCAAACAAGTAATTATTAACCCAATTATCACCAAACATTGCTTAAACCAACCGATAGTTTAGTTATTTGCTTCAATATAATAAATCTTTATAAACCTAAAGAATTGTAAACAAATGTGCAGATGGATGATACTTATATTATATTCACATATAAATTATGTCATGAAGGTAGCAACAATTTTTTATAATTACAACCGTTTTGCTTAGGTTTTATTTGAATGTCCTGTATTTCTTCTCATAGTAGTCATAAAAACAATTAAAGGTAAAGTGTCGGCTTATTGAGGCAAGGTTCTCGTAAAGTATAATTTTTGGTATTTGTTGTTGCACATCCACTATAAAAATTAGACGTATCTGCCTACCATAGTTCCAAAAATAACTATACATTTTTTAATATCGTCTTAAATCGACGGATCGATCATCCATCCTTAATATTGTATTTCTTTTTACATACAACGATTTCAAAAATTTAACATCTGTGACAGGCAAACAAACATAAGATCACGTCTTTATCGCATGAATCCATTAAAAATACGAAACCACGCTTAAGAAAATTTAAAAAATTATTTTCAAAATTGAGCTATGAAATATTATGACAAGAATTATTTTGACAAAAGGAAAAAACGTTGTTGCCACACTAAACTGTCAGCCTTCATTATTTGATCTTTATTTGAGGTTTCGATTTACGTAATGCATTCTCTTCACAAAAGAACCGCAGTAGAGCATGCTGTCCTCGCCGCGGTGCAGCCAAATTCTATCAACCGAGCATTAAGGGACTATCAAAGTATTCCTTTTCGCTTTCTTAACGTTACCATAATAAGTCTAATTACACAGCACAACAAAAAAATATTTTTTTAATGTTTTCTACACTAAGTTAGTCAATTTCTACTAATTTTGGGGTGATAAAAACGAGAATGACAATGAAAAATTTGTATTAGCTCTGGTTTTTAAGATACGCAGTACTTAATCTTAAAGAGTAGTTTTACTATACGTAAAAAGTGAAAGTACATAAAACAATATTGTTATGTTTCTGTTAGAATATTTTATGTACAGAATTGATAAAAAAAACATTATTCTTAGTATTTTGACAAATAAAAGAAGTTTATACCACCAAATTTCAATTAAATCAATCCGATGCATTGCAAGATCGCTGTCGTTTAGCTTGTCTTTTATAAAACACTTCTGGAGCATCCCTAAACACAGACCAACAGTAGTCTGCAAGCATTGCTTCATTCCAACGGCCCTGATATCTCTGTTCCATTAAGGCAATGTCTTGATGAAATCTTTCACCATGTTCGTCACTCACAGTTCCACAGTTTTGTGGGAAGAAATTAAGATGAGAATGAAAAAAATGAATTTTTAAGGACGTGTTGCATCCAAGTTGGTGGTAACCTTGAATAAGCTCTTTAACCAATGCTGTGAAGTTATCATCTCTTTTCTTACCTAAAAACCCATGTACATCTCTCTTAAGGGCTTTCCAGGCTCTTTTTTCATTTCCTATTAAAATCATGTCAAAAGCAGGATCATTTACGATTTCACGGATTTGAGGCCCAATAAAGATGCCTTCCTTGACTTTTGCATCACTTAACCTGGGAAACTTTGCTCTTAAGTACTTAAAAGCTTGTCCTTCCTGATCCATGGCCTTGACAAAGTTTTTCATTAGTCCCATTTTAATATGTAATGGGGGAAGGAGAACATCCTTAGATTCTACAAGAGGCTCGTCAACTACGTTTTCCTCATTAGGGCTTAGGTCTCGTGTAGGCCAGTTCCCTTTTTTATAGTGAGATTTTCTATACCGACTGCCCCACAGACACAAAAAACAATATATATAGCAATATATATATATAATATAATATATATATATTATTATATATATAGCAATGATTTTCAAATCACCACAGATTTGCCACTTGTGTTGTTCATATTTGATTGATTGGAGAAGTGTTTTCATATTTATATAAGTTTCCTTCATGTGAACTGCATGACCTATAGGAACAGAAGATAGCTGATTTTCATTATGCAAAAGCACAGCTTTTAAGCTTAGTTTTGAAGAGTCTATAAACAGTCTCCATTCAAATGGAGTGTGATCCAAATTCAAGCAGTTCATCAAACCATTAACATCAGAAAAAACTACGAGGTTTTCTTTCTTCTGAAAAAAAGGAAGCAAATCTTTTTGACGCTGTCTGTACTGAGATATTTTCACATCATGTTTTAGAAAATGTGGAATCTTATTGTAGTCTTGACCCTAAAAGCTCAGCCTTTTCCTTAGACAAGTCAAGATCAAGGTCACTCAACTCTGCTTGACTAATTCTGTGCGAATCACTAGACCTATCGCTTACCTCAAAATCAGGGTCATAAGATGTAGAAGGATGTGTTGCTTCTTCTACACAGTCTTTATCACCTTCCTCTAAAATTTCACAGTTTTAGGGTGGAGAAGGGACTGGCAAAGTGTCTGAGTGTGGTACAGGCCGAAGAGCAGATGGGAGTTTAGGGTATTTAACCGTTCCTCTTTTCTTCATAGATAAACCTTGCTTAATGGGAGGAGTTAAGCAGAAATAACAGTCGTCTGTATGATTGGTAGGCTCACGCCAAACCATAGGTACCGCAAAAGCCATTGTCTGATTTTTATTTTTCAGCCACTCTCACAATATGACGGAACAAGAATTGCAACATATATGAGGAGTCCATGATTTGTCTTGGTCTCCAACTTTCACACTAAAATAATGTTTATAGGCAGTCCTAACGATAGGTATCATTTTACGTTTCTGAGCCAAAAAGGTTATTTCATCACATATATAGCAAAAGCTATCGACGCAATTCATACACTTTCGAGGCATTTCAGATCAGTAGTTAAATTAATCTAAAAATCACCTTTACACAATTATTTCAATAGCAACCAGGCGCGTACAACTGACAAACTCACAGAGGTTATGTTTATGTAAACAAACATGTGTACCAACTGTTGGTGATGAAATATTTCATTTGTTGAAAACTCGATATATACATAAGTATATATGTAATATAATGATATTATATTTTTAAAACAAGATCTAATATATAATTTTTATGGTCATTTTCATTTTTAACACGTGGAAATACATTAAAATCAGCTAATTTTAACCCCGAAACAAAAACTTTGTTGTTCAATGTTATTAATTTGTTGCATCCTGTAGCTTTTACACGCGATTTCTCAATAATTGAGATTTCAATTTATGCTTTAAAATTTATACATGTTGAATAACCATTTTTAACATTATAAAAACATTAACTAAACAACAACAAAAGTATAGACGCGGACTTTAAAAAAATAACACTGGTTGAGTTTGCTAAACCAGTTCACTTTCATTTTAAAATTGAGTTCGAGTTAAGTATGTAGTTAAAAGCAGGTTTTGCGACTTACATTCCCTTTACAGCAAAAAAACGAACGTTGAATTAGTACAACGTCAATTTCGTAAGTCTTCAATCATTTATATTTTTTAGCGTTCTTAAGACCGTTAAAGAAATGTATATTAAAACATTATTAGCGTACACTAAAAAATTGGTACGTTATCATAGTGTTCATGCTCATCTACACAAACTGAACAAAAATTTTTGTGCCTTTTGTAGGGAATTTATTTGTAAACTAATGAGTATAGAACACTTATGTAGTGTTTTTTTCCAAATACTGGTTTCTAAAATATTTATCTTATAATAAAATATTTTTTTCTACTGAATTAATTTCAAGCAAATACTCTCTAAAGAAGGTTTGTTAGAATATTTTCCTAAAGAAAAAAGAAAACAAAAATAAAGTAATTATTGAAGTTGTAAATGATATCCTAAATAGTACATATTTAATATTTGGCAAACCGTTAATTGCTTTTTAATCACTTTCCTGATGATCAGTGGCAATAAATACAAAAAATAAAAATAATATAATGAATATTAATTAATTACTAAATGTCGTCTTTAGCACAGTAAAAGTTATAAAAAGTCAAAAAAAAAAAAAGAAAATGAATAAGTAGTGAATAAAGCGAATAAAAATAGATAAGAATATAGAAAATGCTGTTAACCAAATTTACATTCTATCAGCTAAAACCTGCCCATTAGGAAATTTTTTAAATAAATTTTACATAAGCCAAACAATATATATTATACATAATTACATGTTACAATAACAACAAAACAGATCTTAATAAGTTGCTATTTTCACTACCAAACATTAGAACAACACTAAGATGGAGTCGTAAATAGAGAACAAACTAGAATCAAAGTAATTGGTTATTTTCTTCTTTTTTTCTACATAAATCTCATTTGATATTTTTATTTAAAATTATCTGTTTACCATCTATTCGTTTTATACGTCAACACGTAAACCCCGCTACTTTTCTTATCAAAAAAAAAAACAAAACGGGTATGAAGAAAAACTGAAATAAGCCAAACGAAAGAAAAACATAATAACAGCAAATAGAATGGAATGGAAATGTAAAAAGTAAAGTTCAAAACCCATTACAAGCGTTTTTAAACTTGCCGTGAAAACAAAAGAGAAAAAATAAATTATTAAGTTTTTAATTCTTTCTGCAAGATGCACACTGTGATTTAACTGTAGACAATCAACTGAAAGTAAAAAAAAATAACTAAAAAGATTGAATCAATAGGAAATTTTTTGTCACCGTTTTATTGTTTTATTTACTTTCTTTATTTTTCAAAAAAAAAAATTTTTAAAAGTTTATTTTTTTTGTTTTCAATATTTCGCCAAACCATTGGTTGGCATCATCGGGATAAACAAAATAAATGTATAAATAATTAATCAAAAACTTTTTTCAATTTTGATTAGTTATTTATGTATTCTTTTGGTTTATCCTGATGATGCCAACCAATAGTTTGGCGAAGTATTGAAAGAAATAATAAAAACTAAAGTTTTAAAAATTTTTTATTAAATTATTATTATTATTATTTTTTATTAAATAAATAATAAACAACTAAAAAATATTAAAAAGGTCAAATAACTATAATTATTATATAAAAAAAAAGAAATTCAAGATTTGTATATTTAAATTGTTTGAGTTGGAAACAGGGAGGAAACGGTAACTAATTGTCCTTGATTATTTGCTTACAACTAGCAAAGATTTATTAAAATAATTATTTTACTGAATGCCAATTTTCTGCGAAAATTTATCTTTATGGATTGAACATTAAATAATCTAAAAATGTTAAGATTAGCTTATATGCAAAAAGAGAAATTAAGTACAATCAGATTCAAAAGTGAACAGTGTACTTCAGTATTTGTTCTTCCAAACGAATATAGATATAATTTTTGGAAAATGTTGCATTAGGGATATTTGAGAAATTCTTTTCACCACAAGTTGATAACATAGAGTAGCTTAAAGCTAACATAACCAGCCACATCGCACCACGAACGGAAACTTTTTGAACGTCTGAGAAAATATATCCTTCCGCTATTATTTTGTGGATAGTGTTTTTTTTGGAGTTTGGGAATTTTTCTATATTGACTATTCCGGTTGAGATCTTCAAAGGATGATACCTCCTACATACGTTTTTAAAGATTTTTTTTATTTCATAGGGGTAACTGCAAGTTGATTTAAGCGAACTGATTGAGGGACACTGTTTGTGGATATGCTTTCCGCTCCTCTTCTCGGTGTTTTTCACATGCCCGGGAGTCTCAATTAATATCTCTAGTAAACGTATTGAAAAAGATCATTAAGAACTCTGTCTAATAAACTGTTATGATCATAATGCAATTTACGGATTACCCCAGTGCATCTTCGCATATTCTTAAAATGCATATGTAATTTAAATTGCTAGCTCTGGCAGGAGTATACTCATAATGAATTGTCAAACTAAACCTAATGTAAAACAGCCAAAAGCTGTTAAATCAGCTGCAGAAAATGACGCTGCCAACAACAAATTTCTTAAATCGATCTCAAAAAAGAATCTCCAAATATACAACTTTTAACAGCAGTTTTCTAACTACAAAAAAAAAATAAATAAATAAAAGTTGCACACAAAAACCATTAGAAAAATTTGGCAATGTGCCAAGAAACAAATAACTATTATTGCCAAAATGAGAATACTCATGTACATGTGTTACCTAAGAGAAAATGAAATTTATATAGATTTGTGTTTTATTTGTTTCTTTTTATTTTTTCTCCTAAATTATATATATAAAAATAATGGTAGAATTTATTCAAACGAGAGGGTTTAGTTGTATAGAAAATAAATTAAATAAGTTTTAGGTCAAAAAAGAATAATTTATAGTTTAAACTAAACAGGACACAACTCAAGTGTAAGTTTGTTTTCAATATTCATTATTTTTCTTTTATATTTAAGCTGAAGCTTCAAGCAAAAAAAAAAAAAACAAAAATTAAAAATCCACTTTCTTTTATAATATGAACTTTTTAAACTGAAAAACTTAGCAATAAAACTTTGCTATTGATGTATTAAAAAAATTAATAATAAAGGCAAAAACTGCAGAATGTAATAAGCCACTTAAGTGAGATATCTCGCTCGTAGAATTAATCATCAGCTTCAATATATAGAACAAAAAAACAGTTTATGATAAACTTTAGCACACCATATGTTAAACAGGCTATTTTAAGTGAAAAATTTCTTGTTTAAGATACAACAGAGAGGCACTATTCCAAATCCAAAGGTCTTCTTTGACGCGGGTATCTGCTATTACAGCAAAAAACCATATGCTAAGGAATCATAGTGACTCCTGAATAGTAACTTTAATCACCATAGTTGATCATATAAGATCATGCTCGTGCTAATGGCCCAACACTATCAGAACTTCCCAATGTTGTTTAAAAAATAAAATACACTTTAAACTAATATTCTACACGGGGCGCATCAAAATAATTTGAACACAATCTGTAATAAAAAATGGTTATATTTTGAAAGAAAAATAAGTAAGCTAACAGCTGGTATTTCCCTGCACTATAAACTCCTCCCTGGGGGCATGTAGTGTTAATGAATCTCTTCCCCATATTTACATGTGCTTTTGTGGCTCAAATTGGGCATCAGTCGCCTGAGCTAGCAGGAGCCTGAAACTAATAGAGACAAGTACTCTCGAAGATCGAGTGACTTATTATACACACTGATACCACGAGAACCAGTTGTCCCTCGGAAAGCACCGTGGTGGCTGTGGTTTAATCGAACTTTAAAGAAAATTTCCGAAGAGATGTTACCAAAAAATCTAACATCAAACAGGTCCTAACTTCCGCATGCAACACTGCTAGGAGTTGGATACTTTCAAACTGTTTAGCAAGAAGTGGGGGCACGGCCCTGCACGCGAGAATTGCTACAGAGGCGTATATTCCCCTAGGGTGTATGCATCTTAAGGCATGGCCGCTTTTTCCTGCACCCTGCGATAAGTTTACCGTCAGATTAAGGCCTCATAACTAGGTGCTGACGTTATTCTATCACACTCTGCAATATAAAGTGGTATTGAGATATACTTAACTCTTAGAACCTACCATGACCTTAAAGCCATTTCAATGAAACATAATATTCTAAACAAAAATTCAGATTCTCAAACAAGACGTAGATTTGGTAACAAATGCCAATTTCAAAGCTATTTTCCTAATGTGAAAACCCTTGAAAACTCACAACTATTCATTCATACATAAGAAAACTTACATGACCTATAACAAAAGCTATATTAAACGCATCCACAAAACCCAAATGTTACGGAAGTTCATGCAACACAGGAAGTATTCACATAGTAAGTTTGAAGGTTATCACTACCAGGTATACGATTTTTTTCTATCGTTCAAAATGTACAAAAAAAAAATCAATAAAGAATACATTTTGCATAAACATGCTGGATAAGAACTACAAAAACATGACTGCTACTAAAAAAGTTTCGATAAGAGAAAAGTTTAAATAGAATGCATAGCAAGGATTTTTTTTTTAATTTTTCTTGTATATTTAATAAAACAATATTACAAGCAAAAAATTATATTGGATACAGAGTACCAGTTTCACAAAAAAAAAACAGCAAATTTTTTTTTGATGAAAAATAAGGTACAAAAAATCTGCAACAAAAATATGTAGGCTGAAATTTTTTTGTGTTTAAATTTATTGATGGATGTTTCCAACAAACAAAAAGCACAAAAGACCACATCAAACAAAATGAAGCAAGTGCATTGAAGGAAATAAAGCCACTTGAAAATATACAGTTTAATGTGGCGAAAAAAAAGTGAGAGGTAAGACTGCCATATTCCACTATGACGAATTTTGTATACCCTTTACCGAAGATAGTGTATTATAAGTTTTTAGTAATAGCTTGGTTGTAATAGTTGCAATATATATAAAAGCATAAAATGAAAAAAAAGCCGAACAACTTAAATAAATTAATCCTGCTGGGCTCATTTGAGGTTCTTTGATTATTCCCATTAATTCCATTGACCGTCACGCTTATACCCAGTAACCTCCAATGTTAGGCTACTAAATGTCCACCGAGATTTATTACATTCTTTATAGTATTTTTTCTTAAAATAAATACGTTCTTTTATACACTTCGCAGCAAAAGGAAAACGTAAAGGGACCCATATACCACTTAGTTTGCTTAAATTAACTTTTCGTGCGACCAATTGACAGCAACTGCTGGCATTAATTAACATAATTTCTCCATGGTTTTCAGTTCCACTTATATCTGTTTTTTCAACAAAAAGTTTGTTTTCAACTGTGTCAACACCAATAACATGATAGTTAGCTTTTTTAACGTAATCGTAGTAGATGCATTGACAATTATTACGATGAATTCAATTTTGCACGAAAATAGCAATAAAATAGTGAAAATTCCTTAAGAAAATGCTGGTTCTGTTAAGTTTACATTTCGTAAAATTCGCGGTATTTTCGGACAATATAATCGTCCTTCTGAGATCGCTATTTAGAAATTGATCGCTATTTAGAAATTGATTGATCATTTGAGTCGACAGATTCGATACAAAATGTACGAACACCAATGCGTGTTCGACGTGTTCGTTAAACTGAAAACATTGCAGCGGCAAGTCAAGCAGCAGATCCAAATTTTTCAATTCATCGACGTTTTGAATAATTGCGGTTATCCAAAACCAACACATGGCGAATTTTGGGTAAGAATTTGACTTAGAAACCTTACAAGGTTCAACTGATGTAGGGATTGAAGCCGATCGACCATTCACATCGCTGTAGATTCACTCAATTCCTTCAGGAAAATCCATTTTCACGTGTCAGGATATGTCAAAAAAACTGTCATAATTTGGCTTCTGAAAATTCTAAAGAGATTTTTGAAAAGCCTTTGCATGCTCAACATGTTGCTGATGGATGCGCGATGTGGTATATAGGCGTGATTGGACCGTTTTTTTTTTCTGATGGGGCTGGAAATCCGTCAACGCTTCGCGAGATGCTAACGCCGCAATTTGGGCCTATTATTGACGTTTCAACAGGACGGTGCCACATGTCACACAGCCAATAAAACGATCAATTTATTTCAGACCAAATTTCCCGATCGCATAATTTCACGCCAGCCAGATTATGTGATTTAACACTACTGGCTTATTTTTTGTAGGGCTATGTTAAGGACAGAGTCTATACGGAGCCAATCGAATCGATTTCAGCCTTAAAACTCAAAACCTGGGATGTGATTAATGAAATAGAATAGTAAAAATATGATCGTTTGGTGAAATTTCAATTACTTAATATTAGTGTCGGTTTGATAAGTTTCAATGTAATAAATAAACAAAAAGCAGTAACCCAAAAAAAGACACAACATCTAGAAAATGTTAGGAAAATAAAGGATCTTATCTTTTTTGGTGAATTTCACTAAAACCTCTTACAAAACTATACGTGACACATTGACACATTGCTCAACTTTTTAAAGCGTGATTGTGACCGATTACGGACAGACGAACACCTCTAAATTAAATCCCCTATGCTTGCGATGTATGTTCAAACGGAACGACAAACTTTTCAAACTATGCTGAAGGGTACAAAAATTGAATATCAATTCTGCTTGCTTTATTTGAAATTCATTTCTTTTAAGTGTCCTTATTTAAAAACGGTAAGATTTAGTTTTAACAATTTTTTTTCCATTTAGCTTACTTTATCGTGCTTTTCTTTAATTTTTTTTTCTTATAAAAGGCCTTGTTTTTAAGTATTTCATTATTTTTGCTCTAATTATTCCGTATATAGTTAACACTGTTTTTGTTTTCTTTTATATTTTTCCAACTATTTATGTTTATTTATAAATTATTACTAATTTTAATTCTCCATCTTGAAGTTTTTAGTTTTTACGATGTTTTAAAAAACATCATAACAAACTATTTTTGTTGGTTGGTGGGTTGCGGCAGTGGCAAGCGCACATCTGCTCCTGTTTACATTTTAATGTTTAAAGTGGATTTTTTTATTCAAGTTATGCGTTTTTAATCCAGTTCATGTTGATTGGTTGAAGAAAACTTTTAAACGCAATTAGCACACTTTTGTTTTGAATTATATTTTGATCTCATGAATATTTTTAGTATTTCGCTGCATTTTAAAGAAAATTAGGTTTTACTCAACATTTTGGCCTCATGCAGAAAAGTCCTAACACGAATTTTTATGAAATTGAGTTTTTTCTAATGATTCCAATACATTTCCTACAAATACCCCACTTAACAGAAATTGAAAGCACTAGTTTCAGAAATAATGGTTTATAATTTTAATATGGAATTTCGTTATGTTTTCACCTTGTGCTGGAAAGTAACAATTATGTGAGTTAGGACTTTTCTATATGAAACCAACAAAATACTCACTAGCCACTTAACTAAGTTTCATAAAATACAATAGCACACAAAAAAATTATTGCGATCCTAATAATAAAAATAGTAGTTGAATCAAATTAATTTTTATTCAAATCTTTACACGATTAACAAATATATTTTTATTAAAAATAACTTTTATAAAATCTATATATATATATTTTTTTTAAGTTGAAAAAGGTCAACTTGTATTAAAAAAACTTGTAATATATTATAAGGAAAGCAGAATATTAAATGAGTAAAATTTACACCCTAAATGGAGTTTTAAGTAAAAATACTGGTTTTATTTCATTAAATTTTCTTTATTTTACCCAATTATTTAAATTTATACATGAAGAATTTTGTAGAACTTAACTAATCAATTTTAATGAAACTGAAAATGGCTTTTTAGGCAGAACAAAGACAGGTAGATTAAAAATTCTATACGGTTGAAGAAATTCCATTAAATTTAATTTATTTACAATAAGAGAACAGAAAAAATATTAATTCTATCAAGTTTTACTTTGTCAAAGTTTTACACATTTTACAATTTAGAGCCTTTGAAGATGAACAATAATGAAACTTTTGCCGTCTTCTGCTTTTTGTTATTTTCCTTTATATTTAAAAAACACAAGAAACAAGACTATATTTCCAAATAAATGACAGAAACCCATTTAATTAGAACCACTTGAAAACAACTGCAAGTAAAATTGTAAAAAACTAAGTTTATCTTTATATTTCATTTTAGTTTTCGATACTTCGCTACACCATTGATTGTTACCTTCAGCAAAAGCAAACTATGTATATTCTTGTCCTGAAGATGTTAACCAATCGTTTGGCGAAATATCGAAAACTAAAATAAAAAATAAGGATCAAATTTATTTTTTATATAAAGACCTAGTTCTTAATCAATAAATTATTGTATAATAATGTTTCTTTATTCCAATTTCGTTAAGGCCTTTTAGTAACATTTCGTTGCTGCTGAGTTCACTATTGTGAAATAAATAACTCCAGATTTAAAATTTTCAAATTAATTACAAATCAATTTACTTTAACTACGAACAAAGTTAGATTTGTACGCTGCCACTACAGAACAATTTACTAAAGATGCTTCACGAGGTTTATGTTTTATCTAACACTCAGATGCTGTCTTGTATATTTGTCCGCTAGCAGTCTAGAAAAATAAAAAATTTTCTACTTCCTTTGTATTCTATTTTTGTGGTGTTATTCATTCAATGTAGGCGCCTGTTGGTCTGTGTGTATTTTTGTTTTAATGCTGTTAAAGTTTCTTCCTGGAATTTATTTCAAGCTAGTTGTTGTCTTGTGTGTAGAATCTTTCGTAGAAAACTACGAAGTTAATAAACAACATACCCAGATGTTGTTGTCTTGCGTGTATTAGATTTCTATGCAGTTTGTAATTAGAAAATAGTTGTTGTGTTGCATGTATAAGTTTTCTTAGCAAACTACGCAGTTAGTAAACAGCATACCCAGTTATTTACTTTATTACATAACTATCTTTTTTAAGACCTA
This sequence comes from Trichopoda pennipes, assembly GCA_030448955.1. Classification (NCBI taxonomy): domain Eukaryota; kingdom Metazoa; phylum Arthropoda; class Insecta; order Diptera; family Tachinidae; genus Trichopoda; species Trichopoda pennipes. The sequence continues at coordinate 13,248,062 of JASKUP010000088.1, forward strand.
AGCAAGACGCATTTATAACAATATCTTATTTGTAACTGTAGTATTTCTTCTAGTTTTAAATACGATAGTGTAAGTTTTTATTTTAACCAATTATGATAATTTATTATTTTTTCATTTCTTCTTCTGTTTCTTACTGTGATGCTGTCTATAGTGGTTCCCAAGATTCGTTACGAAATGCGTGAGATACCTATCTGACCCAATCAAAAAATTTAGTTCGCGATCCATTTACAAGGCATATGTTGTTTTTCTCATATATCACAGTGTATCACATTACACCACAATTATTTCTGCGCCTAAAATTTATCTAGAAATATATCTTTAATGAAGTATAGTCTACAACAGTGATGGGCGAACCACGGCCAGCGAGAGATTTCAATCTGGCCCGCGGAGCGTTTTTCAAAAAAAAAAATTAATCACCTATTAAAAAATTATGCACAAAAAATAAATTTACATTATGTTTTAAAAAAGATATAAATTGACAATTTTAGCAAAAAAAAGCAATGTTTTCATATTATATTGTGTACTAACTGCGTAGTTTTCTGGGAAATTTTGTACACACAAGACAACAACAACTTTCTTATACAATATTCCAAGAAGAAACTTAAAAAGCATGAAACAAAAACAACTAATATAGAAAACTGAACGTATAACATAACAACAACTATTATATGTGAGATCTAGAAGATTTTTGAATATTCGCGACAACATGCGCAACAAATATAAAAGGGCCAGCGATGGATTAATCAGCAATCAGTAAAAGTGTAAATCTCGTGACGTAAAGAATAAATTGTGAAGTAAAATTATAAAGTTGCCAACGCACAGTTTTATTTGTGTAATTAAAATAATAAATTGTATTGTAAATATAAGTGCAATAGTAAAATAGTCTAAGTTTTTTACCCTCATAAATGTCAATCGAAAATAGAAAGAGAAAAATTGATTCGGAATGTCGAGTATTTCAAGAAGAGTGGACATGGAAGTACTTCTTTATGGAATATAACCAAAAACCTATTTGTCTTATCTGCCAAGAACCGGTAGCTGTACTAAAAGATTATAATCTCGCTAGGCACTTTAATTCAAAACATCTTGGGTCGAAGTACTTTAAAATCACAGATGAAGACAAGAAAGTTCATTCAGAGGAATTGAAAAAAAAATATCTAGTCAACAAATGTTTTTTAAAAATCAAAGAAGTGTCCAGCGATCGTCCACGTTAGCTGGTCACATTGTTGCCTATAAAATAGCAAAAAGTAACAAACCGTTTTCTGAAGGAAAATTTTTTAAGGATGAGGTAATTAGCATTGGAAAAATATTATGCCCAGAAAAGGTAAAAAATTTCGAATCTATAGGGCTTGCACGTAGAACGGTCACAAAAATAATTGAAGCGATTTCTTCTAATTTAACCAATCAACTCGATGTACGTCTTAAAAAGTTTAAGTATTTTTCAGTCACTATGGACGAGAGTGTTGACAGAAAAGATACAGCCCAACTTCTAATTTTTATCAGAGGAGTCGATGAAAACTTTCTAATAACCGAAGAATTTGCTTGTTTGAGATCTTTGAAAGGAAAGACGACAGGAAAAATAATTTATGATGAATTTAGAGAGGGGATGGAATCTCTTAATGCCCTAATTTCCAAATTAATTAATTTAACAAATGATGGAGCACTTAACATGGTGGGAAAAAATGCGAGGTTTGCAGGAGTTTATAAAAGTCAGAATCCTGAAAGCGAAACAATTTGTTTACATTGTATAATCCACCAAGATGTTCTTTGCAAGGCTACCTTGGATATTAACCACGTACTTAATATTATTTTAAAATTAATTAATACCATTCGAGCCCGTGGTTTATTACATCGACAATTTCAAGAGTGTTTATCGGAAGTTGATGCAGAATTTTCAGATGTACTTTATTGTGGGCATGCCTTCTCGAGAGTTTGGGGTGTGGAAAATATTGGAGGATAAGAATTAGTGCATCAAGTTTGCTTTTTTCACGGATTTACTCGAGCACTATAATAAACTTAACAAGAAGTTACAGGAAAGAAATCAATTTATAGATGAAACTTGGGGAAGTTTGAGGTCTTTTAAAACTCAATTGTTTATATTTTCTAAATGTTTGGGAAAAAATGATTTGACTCATTTTCCAAGACTTAATTCTTTGAGGCCTGTGAGTGATGAGAAGTTAAAAGTCTTTTTACAATCTTTATTAAAATTGCATTCAGAATTTGAGACCAGATTTGCTGACTTAAAAAAAATCCAACCATGTTTAAATATTTTTTCAATGCCTTTTAATGTTAATCGTGAGAATGTTCCATCTGATCTAAAACAGCTATTTTTAAATACAGATAAGCTTAATTTCTATAAATCCTTACCAAAAGATGAATTTCCTAAGCTAATTAATCATGCGCAGAAAATTATGGAAATGTTTGCTTCCTCATATTTATGTGAATAGGCCTTTTCACTACTGAAATGCAGAAAAAATTCAATAAGAAACCGATTGTCAGACGAGAGTCTTTTTAATTTATTAAAAGTTGCATCCTCTCAGATGGAACCAGATTATTTTGAGGAAATTATGTCAAGTCAGACACAGATCCATGCTTCCCATACATCTGGAAAATCTTAAAATCATAATAAACCGTATCTTATAAAATTTTTATGTTGTTTTAAAATATTACGTAATATAACTAATAAATATGTAGCTTAAACCGAACTTTTAATTCAACAGCAACCCCATAATTTTTTAATGAATGACCCTCTATGTTTTTTTTTTTAATTTAATGGCCCGCCGCAAGACTTTTTTTAATTTATTGGCCAGGCACCCAAAAAGTTCGCCCATCACTGGTCTACAACATAAGCAGGAATAAAACTGAAATTGTGGTTTACGTATTCTACTAATTTGTGATTTCATTTCCGGCCATTGATTAGTGTGAATAAAAATGGATATTAATAACGCAGTTTAATTACAGTTCTAATAAACTAAAAAAAATTATATTTTTTTCATTGTTTTAAAAATTAATACTCGATACGCCTACAAAAATAATGATGGGACAAATCCTACAGCTAACATCAAATGGTTCAAGCTTTTTGGTGTTTTAATTGTCTGGCAATAATCTTGTTGACATATGAGACCAACAAAATAGAATCACTTGCCACAAACGATTGATATAAACATTTGATGAACAAATATCTCCATATAATAGTCCTGTTAATTTGATAAGAATAATTGAACTTATTTTTATTAAAGTAATACCAATTTGACTTATCTACCAATTTAAGCATCTATACCGCAACTAAAGCGGTCACATCACAGAAATCATACTTAGAGATTACGTTATCCCATAGTCTTTCTAAAAACTAGTTTCATTGAGAAGTTAAGAATATTTTAAAATTATTTCAGCTTTACCTTTTCAAAAAACATTTGCATACCAAATTCAGAATAATTAAAATTAAACAAAAATTTATTATAATTTTAGCATCTGTCGCAGTGTTAAAAAAATATTAATAAAACTTGTGACAACATTTAAAAAATTAAGGCAACAAATTTGAAAATTAAAAAAAACATTTATATTCAATTTGAAAAATAAACACTATTGTCCTTGTATTTGTTGTCTGCTTCTTCTTGCTCTAGCATTCACACTACAATGCTAAAGCCTTATTGATTTTGCCTTTGTTTAACTTAAAATGTCTCTTTTAGAGTATTTAATTTTGAAAGCAGTAACCCTGCAAAATTGGCATTTAGTCAGAAATGGTTACTTTTTTTCGAAAGTAAATAACTTTATTTAAAATCCTTTGTATCATACATTCGATGCACAAGATCTTTGTTGTATATATTATTTTTTGTTGCTTAATTTTAAATAGAATTTTGTAAAACACTATAAATAAAAAAAAGAATTTTTTTATCTCCTCATACTTGGTGCATTTCGCGGTTAGTTTATTTTTTCGCTTTCTTAACTAAAGCTAAAATTTCGTTTGTATTACATTTTTGGCTGCTGAAGCAATGAAAGCAGTTTTCTATTTTTAAATATGTATGCAAATTGTGAAAAAGGATTTGTTGCCTTCGCTTTACATAGAGACTTGTTATCCTTGCTTACAATTCAACAGAAAAGTTTTCCGTAACGTTTTGTTTTAAGTTTAATGCCATGAAAAAATATAATTTAATGGCATTTGTAGAATGTATTCTTAATGGTAGTTTATTTAATATTTAATCTATTTCTAACTTCGTAAAAAGGCTGCTTTCGAAATATAAAACTAACTTATAAAGAAATGAAATGAAAATTAAATTAAATACCGGTCTTAATAAATAAACCCTACAGAAGTAGAAGCACAACACACGTGCCTAGACCTACTTCTGGAGCAGATCATCAACTTCACAAAAATTAAACTTAATTAAGCACAGATTTACGTATTGCTTCAGAAGAGAAATTATTTCTGTGTTTATTCTATGTTTTGTTTGAAGTGAAGTATACAACGGTATAGTGCAAGAATTTCTAAAAACCTAAGGACTTTTCCTAATATAGATTTTAGAATACAAAAATAGAACAACAAGGTTTTAAAGTTAACATTTATGTAGAAAATATTGCTAATATAGACATGTAACTTACAGCAACGTATTAGGAACAAAAAGAAAAAAAAATACTTCAAAAAGTTTATTATTTTTTAATTTTTACAACTAAGTATCACGCAGCTATTAATATAATTAATTTATAGCTAGTGTTTTGCTTTTTATTGCTACGATTTTCAGTCTTATCTCTTCTCAAGTGGCAGCAATAGTCCCGTAATACTAATGCATTAATCAACACTTAAGCGATAGGGTCTTACATTAAACAGTTTCAAAAAATATGATTTTTGCATGCATGCATCGGCTGATTGTTTTACTTAACAAGCCCCATTTTTAATTTAATATCGTTTTTGTTTATTGAAAATTTTTATTTTTTTAATTTTTTTCGAGTACTTCAAATAAAATAGATAATGCATTGCAAGCAACGTTTTTTCCTTTTTATTACGATTCTGCTTGCGTTTAAATAGGCCATATAATAAGTAATTGAGAACAATCATAATAAGTTTGTAATTTATAATTTGTTCAATCATTTCATATTTTTCAATCATGTTGAAAAATAAAATATTAATAGCCAACTCCTACGAATTTACAACTAAATAAACAAACAAATGAGATAAACGATGTAAATACAAAAGACGCCTCATCGCAAAACCTTAAACAAATTTGCCTTCCAATTTTAATAACTATAAGGTTTTGTTGTGATATTGTTGTAAGGGGCTCTTTAATAAGTAGTTTGTTTTCTAAAACAAAATAAAACACAAAATTTAGATTAAGATGATTTAAATTTTCATTGTATTACAAAGAGTAAAGTTCGGCATTTATGATAGATGTCGCTCCTTTCTTTAAAGTTTGTGATCAATATTTGGCGAAATAGTGGTTCTATTTCGGTAATCACATCACGAATTTTGAGTTTTAAGACTGGGAACGTTACGATTGGCTTCGTATAGACCCTATTCTTAACACAGCCCTACAAAAAATAATCCAGTGGTTAACCACGCGATCTGGCTGACGACTTACCTATTAATTGTCGTAAAATTATGCACCCGGGAAATTTTCTTGGCATCAAATTGATCATTTCGTTGGCTGTAGGGCATGTGGCACCATCATATTGAAATCACATGCCAGTGACATCCTCATCATCAATAATAGATCAAAATTGATTTGTTAGCTTCTCGCGATAGCGTTATCCATTGACCGTTACAGCATTTGCAGACTCATCTTCGAAATTAAAACCCCGTGTGGCCTGGAGGCGTGAGGAGGTTTAATCACACCTGCATACCACACAGCGCACCATATAGTGAACATTGAGCAAGCAAAGGCTAATCATTCTTAGACTTTCAGAATCCCAAATGCGGCAATTTTGCTTGTTGACATATCCTGACAAATGAAAATGGGCTACGTCTGATTTTGATAAGAACCAAGCGGTTGTTTCTGAATAAATTTAGCAAATCTACGGCGATGTGGATGGTCGGTCGGCTTCAATTCCAGCACCAATTGAACCTTGTAAGGCTTCAAAGTTAAATCCATCCTTACGCAAAATTCGCCATGGGGTGGTTTTGAATAAGCGCAATTGTTGAGAACGTCGAGGAGATAACACATTTTGATTTGCTTCAACCCTGTGGCTCACGGCTGCGATATTTTCAGTTGAGCGACCCGGTCGGACACGCGTTGGTGTTCGCAAATTTTGTATCTAGCGTGTCAAAACTTAACATCCAAATTTATAGTAGCAATCTCACAAGGACGATTATGTTGTCCGAAAATATTATGAATTTTACGAATTTTTCCATTTTCATAGTGGATTTTAATTATTTTAATGCCGTTTTCGTATGAAGTCTAATTTATTGTAACAATTGTCAATGTAGATGCATACGAATAAGCAAAACACTAAAAATCTAAACTATCATGTTGCTGGTGTTGCACAAATTTGAATTTAAACGTTAAGTTAACGAATACCACATAAGAGTTAACTCTTACTCAGAAAAACTTTAAAACAAAAATATATTTGGGATTAAGTTGCTTAATTTTGTTTCGTCAGTAAATGAAATACTGTTGTCCTTCAAAACAACAAAATTATATTTTATAACTATTAATTAGTATTGACAATGCACCTATTTTCTTAAACTTCTTTTATTTTTTATCGTCGTGTATAATGTTTTTTTTTGGTTGTGTATGTAACTCTAAGTGAAAAAATTTGTTAGAAATATATCTAAAATGAGGTCGTACTTTTTTGCCAAAGAAACCGGCGCTTACCATTCTATCCCAATAATACTTATTATTATAATTTTCTGTTATTATTATAATCAATTTTTGAAGACCAAAGTATCCAGTCTACACCAACAAATTTTCCCTTTACTAACATTTCGAAAGCAGACGACTGCTTTCTTGAAATTCTTTGCAGTCTGTAGAATACATACACCAATTTAGAGCATATTACGTATTAAGTCCTTAGAACTCTTAAAAAGGAGATTTAAAAACAGATTTATTTCCATGAAAACTTGCAAAGTTGTAAACAAATCTCGCAAGTGTACCTCAATCCTAAACTCTTTGTTCTTTTTGAAGTCATTTTACATTGCATTGCATTAATATAAATACACTTATTTGTTTTTATAAAATAAACTTGCAACAGAAATATAGATTTTTTCGTGATTCGGAAGTATATATCGTAAGATCAACAGATTTGGGAAGGCAGTTTAATAACTGTTTTCTCTTTTTACACCAAAGAAACCGCAATACACCTCAATTAATGAAATCACCCTATATTAATGAAATTCAGTGTAAACTGTTTCTTTTCTATATTCTAACTTTTTACTTAATTTCTATACACATGTGTGTAATTAAAATAGGTTGAAACCATTGAAAAAGTAAACAACTCAATTATATTTAGCAAGAAGGGTTAAAAGAAGTTACATTTAATTTTTTTTGTGGGTTGGCCTGCGTTGGAATATGTGTGTGGCATGCTTTTTATATATGTATTTTGGAAAATGTATATTTAACTCTTCATTCAACAACTATTGAAAACCTTTTTGCTTTAAGTTGTGTATATATGTTACTTTACATAGGGAATTTGCCTTTAAAGCTTTTACTGTGGCTACGCTACATATGTGATTACATTTTTTTTGAGCAGCCACAAAAACTAAGAACGAACTTTTAATTCAATGAATATTTTTTTCTTACGTGTTAAAATGGGTTTTGAAAATTACAGTGAACATATACACTTGAAAATATAAAATATCGAAAACATTTTCGTAATTTGTTAGTATTTTATTTTTTAAGCACTAGGAATTTATTTTTTATATATTTTTTTGAAAAATAAAAAAAAAAATAGTATATAAAAAATAAAGATAAGAAATTTTTATAAAAAATGACCCTAGGGCTTAAAAAATAAAACACTAATAAAATATTAAAAAGGCAAATTAACTGTAATTATTATACAGAAAACTTTTTCGAATAAACTTTATGATTCACATATATAAAAAATTCGATCAAATGTGTGCTGTTTTCACGGTTTCTTTGAAATATTCATTAATTTCTTATTTGATAAATTTATTATTGTTATTATGTAGGCTAATAGGTAGTGTACTAGCCTATCGGTCTGGGGTTTGTAGGTTCGATTCCCAACAAAGACCTTGGCTGCTTTTTCATCTCTAAAAAAAATTGACAGTCGGTGAGGCTGCTCAGTGACGAAGGCATGGCCGCTATGCTGTCTTACACGACAGTTAATTTCCATAACTATCCTTCTACTTTCAGCACCTGTCTCATCTCTTCTCTATCCCTTTTCTAAAAAATGTAGCACGGTACTTGACTAAATAAGAATTGTTGCCTGAAATATTACCTTTCTTTACAAAAAAAAATTAAAATATACCTTAATATTAAAATCGAAAATATTAAAAATTTTTCGAACACAACACTTAAAGAAATATTTTTATTAATTTCTGTCACATACTCTCACGCTCTCTCTCTAAAACTGCAATATTTACTCTTAAAATGGGGTGGCACTATGCAGAAATAATTCTTTTTATTTATGGGTTCACTCCCTTCAACCGTTATAGACAGATAATTCATAATTACACTTATATGTATATGTGCCTCCATAGAAAATTTACATTTAGTATAAAGACTATAACACAATATATCTTTATTTAGTTTGTAGCTTATAAATCGTACGGAGCCTTTCTTATAAAAACTCAGCTCGTGCTCTACGAATTTACATTAATTTGGAAATAAATAAGAACTTATATGGTGTTTCTACGGCACCTGCTTCGCTCTCTATTCTTGCTTCACACCCCAATCATAAGCGAATCAACCTGCTTCGCGATACAAAATTTTGAGAGCGAAGCTGGTAGATTCATATTGAATCTAGCTGCGAAGCAAGTAAAAATCCTCTCTTCTCTAATTTTTATCGTAAGTTTATCTGCACTAGTTATCAAAATTAAACATTTTTGTAAACAAAGAAAATTTACAAACAAAAAACAAAGTGAAAACTTAAAAAATATAATTGTTTTGTGGGTGTGTTAATTAATTTTAATTTTATAAAATTAAAAAAAAAATGGATAGGAAAAAAAATTATACTTAATGCTATCGAGGTAAGAAGGATATCTTCTGTTGTTTTTCAACTGTTGTTGTTGTTTTTCAACTTATGTTTTTCTGTTTAATAACAACTGCCAAATCGAAGCAGATAAATGAGTCGTGTAAACAGCATGATTCACAAAGTTGCTTCAGTGAGCGAAACACGAGATTCAAATTGTCGTGGAAACAGGCTATTATTTCAACTTATAATTTATATATTTCATTAAAAATTCGGCAATAACTCTTTTATTTTATATTAAAAGTTCAAGGGATCAAGTTAAGAAAGCTACCACATGTTTATGTTCTTTATTTATCTTCAAATTTCTTGAATTTTTTTAATATCGAATTTTATTTTGTTATCGGATTTGTTTCTAGTTTTTTACATCAACCTTTAGCTACTTTTATTTGTTTTTTGACATTTTTTTAATCCAATTCTATGCTAATATACCTTTATACATATTTTATTTATTTATACCTTTACTTTTTCTCTTAAAACACGAATAAAAGTTTGTTCTGTTTATTTTAAATGGCCACAACATCTTCATATGTTTTTTAAGTTGCAAACGGGTATTAACTAAAATTTTCAGAATAAATTAAAAATAAAAAAAGTTATTTTTTGATAGGATAACAATGTGGAATGCAAAATGGTTCTATGACAAACTGACCTTAATAAGCAACAAAAAGTAAGAAATAAAAAATATAAAAAGCTTTACAATATTTTTCAAAGGAAACGCTTTTTAAACTTCAATTAATTTATTAGAATTGTAAAGAATTTCTGGGATGTAGAATATAGATATAGAATATCTTATATATGAAGAGATACTACGGAATATCTTGGGATTTAGACCACTTTTAACGATTATTTGAATTTTACTAAAGAACAAACTTGCAAATATTTGTTTCTCCTTCGAGAGAAAATAAAATAATGTGCCCACTTGTTCTCGGTTTTTATTTTAATAAATAAATCAAGGTATGAAATAATAATAAAATACTAACCTGCAACCAAATCTAAATATAGCATTATAGTCGTAACACTAATTAATTTTTAACGGATATATTTTCAAATATTATTATTTTCGTGCTTTGAATACAAATAATTTTGTAAAAGTACATCTATCGTATTTTTTCTACAAAATAAATTTCGATAAATATCATAAAATCCCAAGTATTAGAATGATTCATTTAGAATATAAAGTATGTAAGAACTTAAGAGTAGGATAACAAATAATCCATTAATTTTAGAATTCGCTAAAATGGAAGTATCTACAAAAAATCCAACTTAAGTTTAATGAATACGCTAAACAAGCAGTATCTAATTAAACCATTTACAGTCACACAAATTTAATCGATTCAGCTTTGGCATAACCTTTCAATCAATTTCGATATCAACCAATTGAATACCAATATAATGCATTATAAAAGTGAATAACATTTTTACGACACTTTTTGTCGTTAGCTCTTAATGGTATTGTGGGCTGCAACTTTACTATTTTATATCCATAATTTTACACTCAAGAATATAAAAAATAATCATTTAGGTACTTAGAAAATTTCGGTATTCTCTATAGATAGTAGGCTGTAGGTTTGTAATTACTATTATGAAAAAGTGCTAATTAAAATATGTTATATTTTCATAGCACTTTGTGTAAAAAAGCGTAATGAATAAACAAAATATATGCTTTGAACAAAAACTGTAATAAACACAACACATAATTCATTCCTACCTTAATGGCCGGTTGTCAACCATAAATTATAATAGAAGGTGTTAATTTTATATTTATGTGTCCTCTTTTTTATGTAAAACCACTAAGTGGGTCGATAGAAAAGTCATGAAATACATTTGTTAGAACAACACAAAATATGTTATTTAACAAATAAAAACAAACTATTTTAAGAGGATGAAGATTTTATCAAGTTATCCTTTTTTCAAGTTTTTGCAGAATATTTAATACCGCATATATTTTTAAGGGATTAACATACATAATTATTTATTATTTCATTTGATTTATTATTATTATTATTTTTTTATGTTACAGTACGTAATTATTTTGGGTGAAAAAATCATTCAAATTTCATTTGCAGTCTAACAACACAAAACTGTAGACTTAGATATATAATTTTATTTTATATATGCAAACAAAATATTTTTCACGTCAACTATAATGTTGATTCTCTAAGTTAATATTTTTATTTACTTCTTGTATATTTTCTATATTCCAAGTGAATATTTCTTTTTAAATTTTTAATTTATATAAGCTCGGAAAATATTTTTTTGTTATAAAGAACAGTAACTGTTGCTGTTTTTGAAACTGTGACTATTTACTGCTTCTCTGGAATTACGAAATATTTATATATTTAAGAAGTTGTTTCCTTGTCCTTATGTTTCTAATGCATTTCATTAGTAGTATTGTTAAGTCACACTATTTAGGCCATGCTTGAGTTAATAGAAACTGGTTTAATTTTAGTAAATTTTATTTCATTTTCTGTACATTTATCTTTATGAAATATCATATCTTCTTGGGTAAAAATTATTCATATAAAAGTTCTTCACAAATAATCTAAAAGTACACAGAAATTCTACACATTGGCCTGTTTATTTAAAATCGAAGACTATCTGTACCAGTAACAAATTTTTTTCAAATATAATTCATATACTGACACGGACTTGTTACACTTTTTATGTAGGAATGAAATAATATGTAGATTTTAATTATTATTATTTTTGTTATTAATCTGTAATCAAAAACCTTTGCTTTTTATGGAGACTTTATTTAGCTTATTTGGTAGAAACTATCCATGGATATTTTTCGTTTCGTTCTAATATCTTAAAACAAGAAATTAAATAAATAATATTCGAAAACTAAATAGGTTACAGCTGCCTTCCGATGACATACGATATATACACCGTATAAACGAACTGAAACATTGCTGGTTTAAAAGTCAACTTTAATTAACAAACATTTTATTTTGCAGTGATAGAGCATCTGTTATTATATATGGATCTTTTACTGCAAAACTTATAAGCCATCTGTAAATAAATAGTTTTGACAAAAATGGTACATTTCATATGTATATGCAAACTAGTAAGTCATATATAAAAAACCTCCTGTCAAGCCAAATTGATTAAAAAAGAAATTTATTTAACCAACATAGCAAAAAGACAGCAAAACTCAAAATTAATTTTATAGAAAACCACAGTAAACATTTCGAAACTATCAAAAAAAATGTTTCCACTTTAAAAGCAAAGGGTTTTGTCACTAAAAATAACAAGATTTCTTTAACAATTTACTTTTAAATAGCAAATCTAGTTTGTATTCTCATTGTTAGTAGAGTAACATGACAACCCAATTTCAACTGGATTCTAAAGGTTGTTCATAGAGACTGAATATATGTGAACTTAAGCCATAATAAAGTTATATATTTAGCTATAATACCAAATTAGTTTGGCTAATAATTAAAATTTATTAATACAATTTAAAAATATATTAAAAATGATCACTAGCAAAACTTTCTTTTTTTAACCAGTGATTTACGATTTTATGAAGTTGCAACATTAATTAAAAAATCTGTTTAATGATAATAATGAAGGGCTCTCACTATCGTTCTCCACAAAAATACCACTTTAAGGAAGGAAACGTGATTTAATAAACAAATATTTCGGTTCCATCAAGTAAGAGTCTGGTAAGTATAATTTTGTTTCAAACATCGAAATCTTAAATTAGAATTTTTAAGCTCTGTTGGGCTGTTAATTGGCTATCGCTTGGATACTCTTTCCCACCATTACTTCTTTCAAGATTAGTTATTGTCTAAAACACCTTACGCACTTAAATGAATCACATAATAAAATGAATTACTTAATCCATAGTGGGCACTTTAGGTCTTGAAGAGGTACGAAAACATTTTGACGCCATTTACAGGATGCTTTGTTTTCGCGGAAAAAATATGAGAATTCTATTATTGAAAAAGCGCTAGAATACATTTTATTAACATTTTTTCAAATTAGTTAATGTTGGAAACGACCTACACAGAAAACTGTTTTTGTATAAGTCCAGCTAAACTCGGCAAAAATCTAAGTCTAGATCCTGATAGGTCATAATCAAAAATAATGCAAAAAACTGTTTTCAGAAAAGTCCTTCAACGTACTTTTTACTTATAGGAAAAATTCTTCGAAAATTCTAATAATAGATTTGACGAAGTAAACATGAATTTCAGTTCGTCGTTACCAACTCCAGGGATTTTCGTTTGGGGCTAAGCCAGTAATATTACAATTTAACCTTGTATAAGAACTGAGAAATTTTACTTTGCCAGATAAAAAAAAATCATAAACCATAAATTTCAATGCATATTTAATTTTAAACAATGAAATAAGACATTAGGAAATTTCAGAAAAGCGAATAGTTGACTCATAGCAGCTATGCTGCTAAATTGCTCTATATGTTTTCAAAACTTATTGTAGAACTTGAAACGCGTTACAGTTACATCATTGAGCTGCAGACTCACATAATTGAAAGTATATCATATCATTCCTTTCGTTGGTCTTGCTATCTATTATAACATAGTTGGCTTTTACTAACTGAGACCCTTATATATGGTGAAATTCCTACAGAAGTGTTCTTAATACACAGTGATAAGAAACGTATCTAATATTTTCGATAAATAGTTTATAACCATTTAGTATTATACCATGCTTTATCTGTCATTAAATATTAAAAATGTTTTTAAAAGTACTTTCATCATAATCACAATTATAAACACTTTAGTTTATTGGCCAACACATTTTTGTATTAACAAAATAATATGGTTATGACTTTTAGCATTAAAACTTGCATATCTATTGGTATCATGTGCTTTTATTTTGCACATTTTCATTAGTTTAAACACAGACACATACATATATGCACCTAAACCCACATACAAAATTTGCATAAAATGTACATTTTATATGTATAAAGTCATAGTTAAATGCATAACAGTCAAATACGTACATAAAATATGATTTAAATTTTGCTTTTTTACAGCTAAAAACCTTTATGAAATTAACACAAATTTTTGTAAAAGATATTAAATATTTAATATATTATGACATTGCAAATGGTTGGACATAAATTATATTTTATATAAGCGCGTAGAAAAATTATTACTTCTTATAGTGAACATTAAAAAATGGATGTGTAATGAGAACGTATGAGATTGTTATTGTACAGAGTTCAACCTGAAGAAAAAGCTTTATTAATTCAATTTTCTTTACGTTTAAATATTTAATATATTTAAAAATATGCAATGACCATAATTCTGATTCTATGCTCCGGCAAGACGTTGTACATAACAGTTATTAAAGAGCTAATAAACTCTCAACACTATTCTTTAATTCTACGAGAACAATAAAGTAATACAATTACTATTGTTTGGAAAATTTAGCAACTGTCTCAGAGAATTTAAATGGCTCAATTTTTAAATGCAAATGCATTAAACTTAGTGACCATAGACAATAACCTTGCAGTAATAGTTTATTTTCTAAGAATTTATCTAGAGTTTTAATTGTTAAAAATATTTATAAAGGATGAAAATATGAGGAGGCCCACTTAAGCCACGGTCATCTTCTATCGTCAAAATATGAATTATTGTGATATTTTGTTTCAAACGGGGAAGTCGTTAAGAAATATTTTGTCTTTATCCCACTGTAGATTATTAACCACTTCATAGAAGGATAAGATTAACTGGAAATGCAAATAAAGAATACTTATGGATTGAAAAGCATATACTAATTATACTAGATATACTATAATTAAAATATAAAAACAATAATTGGAACAATGAATTACATATGCAGTAGTTTGTTTAACTATAAATAAACTAATATCAGCTAATAAGTGCATTTAATAATTTAAACTCCATTCCATTGTTGGTTTTAGTTTCTTCTGTTAAAGAATTATTGTTGTTTTTCAAACATATTATTTTCCCAAGGTACCATTTTACTGTTACATTTATAACATAACCTGCTTCTAAAATACTCTCGCAAACACTTTTTAAAAACTTGGAGCTGGTTTAAAAATTTTACTTACAACTTTATTTCTTGATAGTGGATTTAGTTGATGACAAAATGAATAACTTTACATTTGGTAACACTAACTCGACTATGCATAACCTCTCATAAATGCATGCTTGGCGGTTATATGGCCGTATACTTAACTTTTGTGTATTAAATATAATAAACGTTGTTTGTAACTTGTGTAACAGGTTGAGTTGAAAAGCGTGATTGATATACATTTAGAAGTTTGTTTAATAAACAAAATTTGTTAAATAACACAACTACCAGACAATACATTAAGCAGCCAGTAAAATTAACATCAAATATTAGATGGTGTGTAGGTAAAGATACGTCAATAAAAGCCCACTTAGAAGAATACTTTATCAGCATTGGAAAAGAGAGCTTTTGGTTTTTTTTTTTTTTTTTTTTTTTTTTTGAAAGAGAAGTAGCACTTCAGGCAACAATGCCTATTTAGTCAAGTATCGTGCTACATTCTTAAGGAAAGGGATAGACAAAAGACAAAACAGGTGGTGAAAGTAGAAGGATAGTCAGAAATTAACTGCCGTATAAAGAAAGCACAGCGACCAGACAATGTCTTCATCGCTGAGAAGCCCCACCGACAGTCAATTTTTATTTTTGTAGTGAAAAAAAAACAAGGTCTTCGTTGGGAATCGAACCTACAAACCCCATACTGACAAGCTAGTACACTACCTATTAGCTTACAGGGGCACCTATATTAAGAATATATTAAGAATAATGTAAATTTAAGTCTAATGTAAAGTTCCAAAAATTTAAAAGGGAAAATTGTTTCTTTTACCAACTTATTTGACAGAGAATGAGAGAGACGGAGAGAGTTAGTTTTGGCAAATACTCTCTTTCTCTTGCAATAAATAACTTTTAGTACTTAAAGGCCGGGACACATTAAATCCATCATACATTATACCTCCTTTTTTTTAACTGACTAGCAAGCTGATATACAGGTGTTTGGCATTAATAATTTTGATAAATTATAATATTGAATTTATGTATTTCAATTAAAATGAATTGAACTCCCTTAAGCATAATATTAAATTTAGTATATTGTGAAAAATTTGTAGAAAGCCATGGCTTGGGAAATTTTTTATGTTATACTTTGTAATGAAGACTCCATTTTTTTATAAATAAAACACTTTCGTTTTGAACACCGAACAAACAACATAAGCGTACCAACTATATAATCTTTTCGTGGCGATATAGTTTAAAATTTTCATATTTATTAGTGAAAAATATTACGTAACAACAGGTTTTCTTATGAGTGTTGTTACAATCAATATGTCTCCGCCAAAGCAAAGTAGGGAAGTTGGGCAACTTTTGATGTACGTTGAATATTTTGATAGAAATCATTTGTTTTGGTTGTTAAAATTAAAATAAATTAAATTAAAAAATATTTTACCAATTAAAAATATAAAAAAGTATTCCTTACACTAGCGTAAGACAAAGTCAACACTTTGCAGGTATTAAAGCTCTAGTAAAGTTCTTTGCAAAATTTTCCCTCACTAAATTAAAATGCGTACCGAATTCTTCTTTTTTTCTCAATTCTTTCAATTTTCTCAAGATTTTCAGAATCACTGAAACTTCATTTTTGTATCGGTCTTGATAAAACGGCCTGTCCCAACATCTTTGACATCTATTCATTATAACTTGATAAATTAACAATTAAAAGAAACTCTAAATTTCCATTGCAAATATGTACTACAATACAATTTTGTTGCAAAAACAGCTGATTTATTATTTGATTGTGTCAACCTCTTGCGTCATTATTCAGATTTCAGTTGAATACGCGAAAGTATAACGTATGACGGATACTATGTGGCCCGTCCTTAAGATAGAAAGATATTTTTGCTTTTTCACAATTCTACAAATATCTTTAACAAATTGAAAAACGAGAAAGAAAAAGATAGTTCTAGGAACTATACTCCTTCTGCAGCATTAAACAACTTGCACTACTTTAGCAGCAATCGGTAAAAGTATTAGGAGCACTTTCTTGTTGCAAATAAGTCAAAGTTAATTAATTTAATAGATTTCTTATAATGTAGTTATATAGCTAGTTATAAAATAATATTGATAGATATTTTTTTAATTTAAAGTTGCATCACTAGCAATTAAACGTAACAAAAATGTTGCTAAATATAAAGCAAACTTATAAAACAATCAATAACTAAATAATAAATGAATAATAATTTTAAAACAAATTAATATTAAACATTAAGAGAGAAAAGCAAGATGCCTTTTATAAAACTCACATTTTATAAATTAATTTTACATTTCTACTTCGATTAAAAATATATAGCCTTTAATGATTTTTAATTAAAATTTAAAACTACTCGAGCCATTATTTTCTTTTTTGTTAAAAAAAAAATCTGTCATTTTAAATAATAATTTGTTGTTATTATGTCCAATTCCAATAACGAAGTCAATTCATTTTAAAAATGTCATGCTGCGCATAACTAAGTTTGGCTAGGAGGTAAAAATACTACCTATTTAACTCTATTACAAACATTTCTATTCAAATATGCAACATTAAATGCTGTGATGTAAATGTGCATTCAAATATATGAATAATGCAAAAATATAAACAAAAATTTATGCAACAACGATAATGACCTGAAAATGAATGGGAAATTGATAAATAATGTCCTCTTAAAACACTAGACAAAATAAATGCATTCGATATATTCGTATATGATGAGTTTGAGAGGGCTTAGTTGAAGCACTTCATTAACTTTATCCTTTTTTAATGTAACAGTCATATAATTAAAATTTTTCCATAAATAAAATTTCTAATTATGCAATATCGATAAGCAGTGAATACGTTATTGAATAAATAATTTCAATTTTATTAGGTTTTTTTCTATTCTATGAAAGGGTCTATAAATTGAAATTTAATTTAATTTTTTAATAAATTTACCACACAAAAATGTTTCTAAATTTTTTAGTTTTTGTTACTTAAAGCAAAGAATAGTTTCGTTAAATAACTATGCATTAGGATAATTATAATAATAATAATAATTAATAATTGGGATGACATTTTCATAATATATTTTAACTCCAACATTTTTTGATTTAATAATATTTAAATCTAAAAATCACTAACCTTTTCTTCTTCTTCTTCTAAATTTTTAGAAACTTGCAAATTTTTAGGACTATTGTCCTACAGCTTTAAAATTTTTTGACGAAAATTAAAAAAATATTCAGTTTTTTAAAGCTAAGATGTGAAAATCAAAATAAAAAATATTACTTTTTAATTTTAATTTCAGCTTATATTCACATTTGTTAAATATAAGATGCTCGACTGGCTATTTGAGGGCTATAACAAATTAAGAATCACCAGAAAAAAATATATTAGAAGAAAAATTGAAAGAATAAGTACTGATACTTCTACCAAAATTGTCCTAATTAATGCATATTTTTTAACTTTTTTGATTCTTGTTAAGCAACAATGCTTAGTCCATCATATATACGTAAAACGAAACTATTCATGACATAACATTTAATTTCTAATTGCGTTTACTTTTTCCTGAAATACTAAATGTCAACCACTTTAAGGTAGATGCTATACAAAACTGTCTAATAAACTCCTACAACCATGATAACGAATTCTTCCAAATTTTTGTTATAACTTTACTTCATATTTAGTTTGTTGCCAGCACTCTATAAATTGATGTTTTATCTATGAAAATTAAAAGAGCATTAACTGTTTTAAGTAAAAAGTTTATCTCTGTTTTTAAGATAAATTATTTGTTAACTAAGTTTCTTTTTTATTAAAGTTTTTTTTTAAGAGTTTAACAAATGCTTAAAAAACATTTACTAATAACGTCAACAATGGCAGGAGATGAGAAAATAGAAGACTTGCAGTACAGCAATCTTTGAAGTTTCTAGAGAGTTAAAAAATAAAATTATGTTGCTGCCACGCCAAACGAAATGCAAAGACTACATTACTACGAAAGTTTATTTGCTGCACTGTAGGATCACTGCTATTAGTTCATTAGTTGTAAAATAATTATTTAAGTTAAGTAAAACTTACCTTACGATAAGATTAAGACAACTTTTGTTTTTAAGTATTACACAACAGTTTGGCTTAGGTTTTCTTCATTTTTTTCTGTTGTTGTTGTTCTTTTAAGAAAAGTGCACAAAGTTGAATCGTTGAAGTGAAATCGTTGAAGTTTTCTATGAGATTATTTTCACAAGTTTTAACAGAGTACGGTGATAAAAGGATATATTATATAAGATAAATTAATAAGAAATATAGTTAGTACCACAGTAATATTTGTTTTTAAGAAAAGTGAAGAAATAATCCATAAACGTGAAAGTCACACAGATAGAGGGAAAAACTGTAAAGATAAAGAAATACTTTAAAGTTAAAAAAAAATGTTAAACTAAAATTTCTACTATTTTTTATATATTAGAAAACGATCATTAAATTGATACATTTTGTGGTATTAAAATTAAAAGTAATATTTGAATTTTGCTGAAATCTCCTAAGAAATTTTTAGCCTATAGCACAGTATTATATTTAGCATAACGTGTGAAATGCTGACAAATAATGTGACATACAGTGTGAAATAAATAAAAATATTGTTGCTCAAGTTCTACTTTGCTCAGTTGCACAAGTTGCACAAAGTTTTATTTTGTGGGAAACCGTGAGATGTTTTTAGCTTCCTGTTTATTAACAGCAAAATATTTCTTTTGGCAGCAAACATTTTTCGCTTATTTTGTACGCAAGCTTTAACTCAGATAAATCTTTACTTCATTTTATTAACTTATCACAGACTTTTTCAAAAAATTATTTAACTTTCATTTAAAGAAAAAAATTTTTGCATATCGTACAGATATATCGTATAGATTTTATCTATTATTTAAACTTTAACTATCTATTATTTTAAGTTCCAAGCATGACCATCGACCGTTACCGCATTTCCAGCCTTATCTTGGAACAAAAAACGGCCATATTACGTCTCCAGACCACATAACGCACCATACAGTGACACGTTGATTATGCAAAAGCTTCACAATAATTGCTCTAGGACTTTCAGAAGCCCAAATGGGGCTTCTTGACATACCCTGACAAGTGAAAATGATTTTTTCAGAAAAACCAGCTCCTAAATGAATCGAGCCAATCTAACGCACCTAACCCTAATTGTTGAGAACGTAGAGGAATTGACAAATTTGCATCATAGTGTTGGCACTGTGGCTCACGATTGCGATGTTTTCAGTTGAACGACCCGGTCGAACACGATTTGGTGTTCGCACATTTTGAATCGAATCTGCCGACTCAAATTTAACGACAAAGTTCTTAATAACGGTCTCAAAAGGACTATTATGTTGTCTGAAAATATCACGAAATTCACGAAATGTAACTTTAACACAACCACTATTTTCATAGTAGATTTTAATTATTATTAATGCAAATTTCCTGCGAAATTAAATTCATTGAAACAATTACCAATGCATCTGCTACGAATATGGCGAAAAACTATATGTCAAAACTATCATGTTGTTGGTGTTGCCAGAATTTAAAAACAATCTTCTGGTTATAAAATCTAATATAATTTAATTAAAAACTCTTCATATTTTTCAATTATACATAAAATATATCATCGTACTCCCATATCCAGGAAAGTATTACAATAATAAAAAAGAACATTGTCAACAATTTTCTAGACAGCATATGATAGGGATATTCTAGCTGGAGGTTAAGTTTACTACTGGCATATCTAATTTTTAGTGACGAAAAGAAATACAATATGGCTGACTGAGATAGCTGCAATTATTATCACCATTAGAAGAAAAATATTTATAGTTATAACGTATGATGGCACAGTCAATTAAGGATTATAAAGCTGCAAAATGGACGGAAAAACTTACTAGATTTTGTTATAGTCAACTTCTTCAAAAGTAATTGGTATTTTTAAGCCTATTCTATAGATTCAATAAGATAACAAAGTGCTGTTAGATATAAACCCAGATTTGCCAAAGAATTTATTTCAAAACAAGTAACTAACTTCTTAATTGGCAATTTTGTAACTGTTACAAAGCAGAAAGGCAATTCGGCGATAAGGAATAACTAGTTCAAGCTGTTTAGGACTGCAGGAAATTCGAAATCAGTTTATGATTCAATAAAATACGTATATTCAAAGTTTTTTAAAACAAGCAAAAGGGGGTTACCTTTTCAAAATGTCTAAAATAGCATGTATAACTAATGGCTCTGTTGTTTAATTAAACATAAAATTAAGCTTTATAATATGATAATTAATATTTTTTTTATTATCTTAAGAATGTGCTTTATAAGTCTTTCACCCAGCCTCAAATATTTTTAGGAAATAACAAAATCAATATTCTTAGGTCATCATAGCAATTCGAACCAAGACATTAACTATTAATAAAAAATAAAAGAATAATTAATTTATTAAGCAGTATACTATACAAATAGTACAAAATTATCAATATAACATTAACAAGATTAACGCCAGCAAAAACAAACTTGTTAATTATACAAACTATTTATATCGCAAACAGTATTGAGTTGATAAATGTCTGCTTATAATTGCAGTTAATTCCATAAGTCTTTTCTAAACTTTTAATAGCCTAAAACAACTCATACTCCTAGAGGTACATAAAATAGGGCAAAAAAGCAAAACATGACGTGTATGCTAACGGTTGTTTTTCACAGCAATTTTTTTGTTTTTATACCACATAACCTCCGGCATTCATAGTATACTTGTATTAGCAAATCCAGTTTAGCTAGTTATATTACAACGACAAGGGCGATGATGTGGCTGTGCTAGCAATAAAATTCATGTTGAAAAGTTACAGCTCTAAAGAAATTTGTTTTGTAATAAAGCGAGTGAAAAAACCTTAACAAAAATAAAACAAAACAAAATCTGTAAAAAAATGAAGCCAAGTAGGATAAAGGGACTACACGTACCATATTTATAAATACGTACTTAGAAAGAAAAAAGCAAATGGGCACAAACAGCAAAAAACAAATGGTGATACATTGACACAATAACAAAATAAAAGATACAATATCATACTTAAATAGAGTGGTGAACAGTTGTAAGAAAGAATGTATTTTTCATTTTTAGCCTTTGACAGTTTTGACAAAGTTGTGTAACAAAATACGATACTTTGTGTTGGGTAAAACAAATCTGTGTCCAAAAAAGAGAAAAAGAGGAAATATGTTTAAAGAAGGAAAACTGCATAATTTAAGATCGGCATATTAACAATATTTATGAACAGCGACAGGTACATGCAACCGATTTTAGGTAAATTTCGACTTAGGCAATTTATGTTTCCTTCAATCGTGAGACTGCCCCTATAGAGAAAATGTTTCCAAATACATATTAAATTTCCACAAACTACCCATTTAAACCCTTAGATAATTGTTACCAATAGCATATTTTAAATAAGCATTAATGGTAAAATAAAACAATAATCTGATAATCAATACCAGCGCAAAAATGTCCAAAATATATATTCTTTAATTTCAATTAAATATAGTTGACCACACTGACGTGTTTTCTTAACGGGTAAAATATAAAAAAGAAAACAAGACATAAATAAATCGTCGTCAGTTATCATAACCGAATTATGGTTCTGTCTTTTTATCTTTTCTTCTTTTAAATATTTAAAAGCAAAAAAAAAAAACAATGCAATTTCTTGAGAGTAATATTGCTGATAATATTAAGATAAGAAGAAGAAAAAATGCTTTCAAATAAAATAGATCGGACATACTTGCTTCTCATTAATTAATTAAAACACAATTATTGTATTGCTTTATCCCCCCGAATAGATTTATTATTAAAAAAATTGCACCATATTGCATAGAAAAAAAACAGGATTTCCATTACGATCTTATCCTTTGGATTCGAAACCCTTACAATATAATAATTAAGAGTTAAATATTGATATCTCTTACATACAACATTTATAGTGGAAACAAAAATAGATTTACATTTTTTGTTTTTATTTGCAATATAGATGTACAAAATTAATATTTGTTTTCATACAAATAATTCACATAAATAAGCACTTAATATTTTTATATGCCAATTAGTATAATTAGTTTGCTTCAGGTTTCAACAAACCGAATCCTGGGATGAAATGTCATAAGCAATTTATTCGCCCTGAATCTTCTCGACAATTTACTCAATTGCAGATTATGATGAATATTTTAAGTGCCCATTCAATGTCACTCAAACTCAAACAATTAATATACCATTTATTGAT
This sequence comes from Trichopoda pennipes, assembly GCA_030448955.1. Classification (NCBI taxonomy): domain Eukaryota; kingdom Metazoa; phylum Arthropoda; class Insecta; order Diptera; family Tachinidae; genus Trichopoda; species Trichopoda pennipes. Next base: position 13,271,474 of record JASKUP010000088.1, read on the forward strand.
ATTTCATTAATCTCCAAGGAATTAAATTCTCATATAACTGTGAGCCTGATAAAGTCCCTAACAATATTTTGGTAAATTGTGCTGATAGTATTTCTATCCCTTTGGAAATTTTGCTTAATACGCCAATAAAATATGGTAATTTTCCCAAAATCTGGAAGCATTCATTTATTATTCCTTCTTTTAATCAGGAAACAAATCTGATGTTTCAAATTACCGTGATATTGTAAAATAAGTACTATACCCAAATTATTTGAAAAAATTATCACCGAACATTTATGCTTTCATACATCAAATTTGATAACCCATTAACAGTATGGATTTCGAAAGAAGTGCTCTAGTATGACAAATCTTTCACATTTTTCAACAATGGATATATTATTAGCTAACAAATAGAAAACAAATGGTCCATTTTAATATCTCCTACTCTAAATACAAAAAAGGTTTCACAGGGAAGCCACCATGGGCCTCTTCTTTTTTTGTTATTTATTAATGACTTGCCTGATGTCATTCATTCATCCAATATTATAATGTTTGCCGACGACGTAAAAGTTTTTCTTAGTTACAGTCAAGTAACTAACCAGAAACGCCTCCAAGGTGACCTCGACTCACTTCACAACTGGTGTAAGATAAATCTTATGCAGTTAAATCTAAAGAAATAAACCGATAACTGCATGCTATTTTAACGATGACCATCATTCAGAAGAAGTTGATAAAATATTAATAAATTGGAGTCCAACTAAACTCCAAACTCAATTTGATTGCACATAACAATTTGACAGCAAACAAAGCTAGAGGTGTACCATATGTTACCAAAAGCCTTTATATCTTGCTTGTCAGGCCTATTCTGGATTACGGATCCATAATTTTGGACCCTATATATAAAAAATATGTCCTCGAATCTGTCCAAAAACTTGTCCTGATTTGAACTACCAACTCTAAGGAGTCGTAAAACAATACTTAATATTTCGTTAATTTTTGGCGTGTTTAATGACGATGTTTCTACTCATTTACTTCTTAACAGAATTACTTTAAATATACCACAACGGCCTACACAACATTTTATCCCTTTAGCAGTAGAATTCTATCGGGCCAATTATGCTAACGAAGATTTTAATAAATATTATAATTTATATTGATTTCAATCTGTCGCTAAGCTCAAATAACATATTGGTTTACCTAAATAACTAATTATTTGCATTTGTGTGCATTTTTTTTTAATTTTATTATTGTATGTATATTAAAATGTCCGCAAGGATGTTAATTTCCGTAGACAATTTAATAAATAGTTGGTTTAGATATTCTAACATAAATAGCCTCACACAAGTATTTATAGATTAATTAAATAAGTTCATTAATTGACACATCACATCATTTAAAGCTATAAAACCCAAATAAGTCAAATGGTAGACAAAAATCTTTCGAATATTTCTTTATTCTCAAATTAAACATCTTATTTACTAAACTATAACAAGAATTGTTATGTTGTCCTATTAACTCGGCTATACTGGTCGATCATTAGAGTAAGATTAAAAAAATTTAAATCTTTTTTCCTCCTACGTTTCTCCGGTATTTCCCGGCTTCTTCAGGGAGTATGTATTTATTTCCATTTTTGCAAATTCCCTGATTATGTGTGTTATAAATTAAACAGGTGTTATAAGAATGTTAAAGAAATTATTTTAAAAAAAAAAATTTTATTTATTTATTTAAAATTTGTTTTTCGTCTATGGTAAAGTGTGAACATCGTCAAGTCTTCTTAAAGTCTTCCTAAAGACTTGACGATGTTCACACTTTACCATAGACGAAAAACAAATTTTAAATAAATAAATAAAATTTTTTTTTAAAATAATTTCTTTAACATTCTTATAACACCTGTTTAATTTATAACACACATAATCAGGGAATTTGCAAAAATGGAAATAAATACATACTCCCTGAAGAAGCCGGGAAATACCGGAGAAACGTAGGAGGAAAAAAGATTTAAATTTTTTTAATCTTACTCTAATGATCGACCAGTATAGCCGAGTTAATAGGACAACATAACAAAAATTGAAAAGAAAACTACCCTGGTCTATTACCTTAACATATAACAAGAATTATTCGAATATTTGGAGCGATCTCTATGGTAGTTTTAAAAAATGTTAAAAAATTAATATTAAAATTAATTTGAACTCTACGGCATGACTATATATGTCTGATATTTTGAAATATAATACGGCAGCACTTAAAGATATCACTAACAAAAAATTAAAACATACAATCTAAAGTTAAAGATACGAAAGTGTCTTGATGTATTAATTTAATTTACAATTTAACTTATTCTAGTTTTTATAACAATAGATATTTTTTCTAGAATTTTTTAAGGTCTTCAGCTTAGTAAATATTACATGCCGTTGTAGGTTTAAAACAGACATTACATAAAGTCATGGAAGTTGGCATTTGGCAACAGATTAAGCTGTGTATTAGGGTCATTAATAGGTATATGAGATAAAAAAGTGATCCTATCCCTAAAATGTGCCAATTGTTTAAGAAATAAGATTGCCAAAGTTTCAGTTCAATCTGATAATATGAACACGTGTCGCATTGAGGTTAAAGTTAAGAAAAACAGCAATTTTTCCAAAAAAAAAAAAAAAATGATAGTTTTTCATCTGCAAAATCGAAACTATTTTTTTAAGAATATAACTCTAGTCTTATTGATAGGAAATTTTATTTTTATTAATTTTGAATTTAATAATTTTTTTTTGCTAAAATTAATAGTTTTAAAGGCATTTAGCATTTACTGGTTACAAATTTATTTTTTAGAACCAACCTACTGTGCATTTAATATAATTACATGTTTCGATAAATTAAATTACGACAAGGTATTTCGTTAGGAGTTGGTTTAACCTTAAAACACTACACATTTGAAAAATGAACTATTTTCGCTGCTTGAATGAAAGGCTACCCAAGCACATAAATGGTTAATAATAATTATCAACACTAAGAAACGCGGTGGTATTTTCCTACGGATTATTAAATTAAATTTTCAAAAAAAAATGTTCAATAAAATCTGTAAAATAAAGAATAGGAATAAACAAATTATTCCTTCAAAGTTCATTTTAAGACACGAGCCTCTTAACACAAATAATATTAACGCATGTTGATAACAGTAAAATAAAGCACACAATAGACTTGAAAAAATCAAAAGTTTACAAAATAAAGGCATAGAGGGCTGCCATTATGGCCTGTATACACACTAACACAGAAGAAAAAGTAATTTAATAACAATGAAAATTACATAGCGAAAAAATAAACAAATAAGTTTTAAACCGGAAGAAACAAACAGCAAGACAGAAAATCCAAGAACAACAAAAAAAAAACACACTAAAAACATATTGAAAAGTATGTGGAACAAAAGAATTAGTAAGTTAATCTTAAGGTTTGTTACTATAAAAACATGACTAAAATGCAAAGATAAACAATCTTGAAAAAACTTAAAGGAAAAAGAAATAATACAGATAGATGCTCTCATTAAGATAAGGAAAAATTACTTGTACAAAAATTGAAAAATATAATAACGCAGATAAAATATTGACAAACATTAAGGATAAAAATACAAGCAACCAGTTCAGGGTTAAATTCTAGCTTTTAGTATCTACAACCACAGACACAAATGATAAGTATTTAGATTTTGCCAATTTTCACTTACTACTTTAATTTAAATTAAACTACTTGCCCTAACTTTGTTATCTGCTTATGCTTAAATCCGATGAAAACCCATTTCCATTAAAGGGAGAAATAACGTGTTTTTTATGGCAAAATGTTACAAGAATGGATGCTGATATTTCCAAAATAATCAGCAGCAATAATAGCGGTTGTACGGGTATAGCTTCTAGAAAAGCTGTTCTGTGTATGCCATGGCAATTATAACCTACCTAAAATTTGAACAAAAACAACGATCATAGTATTATAACCAAAAAAATATGAAAGTCCAAATTAAGACAACCTGTCACGAAAATATGTTTTTCGGTGATTTGTCGACTTTTCATTGAGAAGCTACCAAATGATGGCTTGCCAATTTTGGGCAAAATATGCATATTTTTACCAAATTAACTTCAATTTCTATCCATTATTTTGTAGTTATAACAGCAGTGAATATTAACGGCGTTAATATTTTTGCGTTCTGATACTTTATTGTAATTTTAGTAGACTAAAATTATGAATATGAAAATATGTTTCAAAATACTTGAAATATTTGTTGTATGATTGTTATGACCATCTTAATGGAAACCAACTTAAATATAGAAATATAATAGATTTTTGTAGGTATTAAATTGGGTATGATTTTACGTCATGTGTTAAATGATTTTTGTTAGAAATTTTCTATGAATTTCAATTCTCAACATTTTTTTAAAATGTTTTAAAAACTTGTAATTTTAAAAGAAATAACGTGAAAATATTTTCTGCAGTATACTGCTGGTTCTTTTCTTCTGTACAGTTATGAATTTTGCTATTTTCTAAGCATGTCTTTAATATCTCTCCAATCTTCTCTAAAGTAGTTAGATATTAGAGTTATTCATTTCTGCTTTTACCTTTACATTAATGTAAAGTAGTACCGGCATAATGTCACGAATTCTTTCTACTTGCTTTAATAATGATTTTTCAATGCACCAATTTATTGTATAATTAATCTTTCAAATCAGAATTAAGCATTTAAAATGAGTTTAACCGCCTTTTTATATGATCATTCGTTTTAAATTTAAAAGAATTAGGTAACAAAAACCAATTATTTTTTCTTTTATTTGGGTACGGTTTTCCGTCGACCCTCGTCATATTTGGCTTGTAAACAAACCGGTTTCGGCTGTTTGCCATCTTCAGTGTTCTTTTCGTGAATTATTATTCCCTTGATTTTATCTTTTCTTTTGTTTTTTTTTCAATCTCCCCCAACGACATATGGGGAAGAATGAATGACTACATAACTGCGGGATAAGTAGTTTGACTTTTTACAGCTGCGTATTTCAGATAAAAATTTATACAACATGTCTAAAACAGTGTTGTCTTTCTTTTGACAGCAGTGGTATTTGCTAAATATCTACTAAGTTTTTAATTTTTATTTCGTAATATAAAGTTGAAGCGATTTTATTTCGCCCTTTAAATCATTTCTTTTCAATAACTAAATTATTCACTTTGAGTTTATTCATTTTTTTTTTAATCTGGTTAAGTAGATGTTTATTAGAAATAAAAATATAAAAACAGCATCTACTTTACCTAGGTCTACAAATCCAAAATATTTTACGCAAAGTTGAACAACGTCTAGCATAAAACGTGTGTAAAACAACTAACTCTTCATACAGTCACAAACTCGTCAAGCCCTGAATTAGATTTTTTCTAAAAATACTTTTTCTATTTACACATGGTATAGGTCGCATTGCGAGTTTTAAGCTTAGCTAGCGACTAAGATAAGAAAAATTCATTTAAATTTATACTATGATTTTTGGTGTTAAAAGAAAAAAAAACAAATTTTATTTTGATTTCTAATTTCTAAATTCTCTTGTGAATTCGGAATTCCAACCCCAATACATTTATTATGTAAGAAATTCATTAAAAAAATATTTTGCCTACAGGAGATGTAATAAATTTAAATAAATCCAAGAATTGCCACTTTTCTGTTTAATCTTAAAAGTAATAAACAACAATAAAACTTATTAGTGAATAGAAAACACAATTTTCTTTTCACTTTTATATATGTATATTGAAAGCAAGGAACCAAAAATTCGAAAATCGAATGCGCTTTGGTAACGCTTTTACTACTTGCAGATTATTTGCATTACAGACTAATCCCAAAAAAAGGATGTTTTCATTGTACGATATTTACATTCTTAAATCAGTATTCGAATATCAAGGATAGAAAAATTATGGAAAAAGTATTAAAAAAAATTGTAAGTGCAACGTGTGAACTCATTACTCACATAGTTTGTTATAACGAAAATACTAACACTTTAGCAAAATGTAAACATACAATTTAATTTGCGTACCAAAATTTGTTTGAACATGCATGAGTGAAAGACACAGCCATGTACACATTGCCATTAAGTGTTTATGCCAATGTTTTCTTTAAACCATTTTTCAAGGTCGAATACGATATACGTAAAAATTATTTAAAATTCTTAAATATTGTAGAGTGTTCGTTCATACTATTATATAAAATATAATAAATTTATTTAGAGTTAAAAGTTTTTATATTTTAATATTCCTACAAAATATACATCGTCAATTTTGTGTTAGACTTATGCACATGTGACACTTTGTAGACAAATTTGGCTATAACCCACTGTTGAGCCATCTAAATGATAACGAAATGGGCATATAAAGAAATTCATTAAAAAATATTTTCGTGTGTATCATCCAGGGTTATTCAGCTATGTTAAAGAAATTTATTTATTTTTTTTTTTCTCTCTGGGGCATACATGTGCATACATACATGGTTTAAATGTTGCCAACAATAGGAAAAACCATTGAAATTTGTAGAGCATCTGATTTGTATGTGCTTTGTGAATAATTAAAATGTGAAGGAGATGTTGTTATATTTAAACAAAAATAAAATACAAGATATTATATTATTGTGGCATACTTTCAGCGCCATATATAATTGAAATTTTTTATAAATTATATAATTTAAAATACATATATTTAACTCCAGCATATTAAATATGCCATAATAATTATAATTAATAAAATTTTACTATACTTTACTTTATTATTGAATTGACATACATAATTTCTTTGAGTGCTTTAATATGACATAATGTAGCCTACTTTGTGGCGACTTGAAGAGAAACATTAAAATTTCTTTGAATATTGTTTGTTGGTTTGTTGTTCTGCTGACGTGTTAGAAAAATCAATATGAATTAGAAACAAGCGAAGCACGTAGCACCCAACAAGATTAATGGCTTCTGAAAACATGTTTTATACAGCACTATTTTGACATACCTTAAAGGTGTTGGGAAATGTTCAAAGTTTTCAAAGAACGTAAACAGCGCTCAGACGCAAGGCATGAAATTGTTGGTAGTAAACATTAAAAGAAAAATATAAAAAGTAGAAAAACGAATATTTATGGCTAAGATAAAATAACGAAATATGCGATTAGTATGGAAGCAAATTGGGGACAATTATTGATCTAAAAGGTTTTACGAAAACGTAAAAACCGCAAGTAATTTAATATAGTTTTTAGCTTAAGTTATTCAATATTCAAATTACATGTAGTAATAGTAAGGTACCCACTTTACTAAAAAAAGGTATCATATATCAAGTTTAGAAATATTATTTATAATATAATTCTAGTAATTTTCATAAATGCATTTATAATTTATTTGTCCAATGCTCAAACAAGTATATGCTTTTTAGCTAATTGGAACTACGACAATTTTAGATGCTGTAGGCTTGTGTATTTTCCAATGTTTTATATTCTTCATTAAATACGTTGTCGCATATTTCACTACTTGAGTTTTTACCTTTGTAGCTTTTCGTTTTCTACTAATAACATGATGAGAAGAAAATTTTTATCTTTCGAATTAATAACTCATAAGACAGAATTTGTTTTAAATTTATATTATACTCAGCAGCTTTCAAATAAATAACAGAAGCTTCAAATTTAATTCTCAGCTATTACAATGTTTATTAGGCAAATGCACCAAAAAATCTTGGAGGAAAAGCTGCTTTGTAGCGTAAAATCACACAATAAATAGTATGGAAGTTGGATATTTTTTATCAGTGTTGTTGTACCATTAATCATTTATGTTAAATAAATTTAATTTGTTAAGCATTTTTATTTTATTTTATTTTTCAGTTGTTTTTTATACTATATTTTTTAATTTTCGTTTCTCCCTTAACTCAGAGATTCTTTTTTAGCACCATGTGCAGTTTTTTAATTTTAACGTCGGAGCATAGTTGATAACTTTGACAAGTTATACAAGATGGTAATACATTTAAAAATGGTTTATTATATATTAGAAATTTAAAATGCACTATAAATTTTACTTTACTTTTTAAGACAATTTTCATTAAGTTTAATTAGAGTTAAATATTTTCGTTCTTTTGAATAACGCATATTATATTTCGAAAAGTTATTTTATAAAATTATAAAATAACGATCGACTTTTCCCCTCCAAAAAAATTTTTTATATAATAACTTATTTAATATGACACTCTTAAGTAAAATTGTGTTTTTTTTTATTCTATTACAACTGGCACATTTTAATAAAAAAAAAGGGACCATCGGCAATTTTTTAGTTGACTTATTTCGGTTATAACATAAAGTTGTATGCAAAGATTTGTTTTGAAATTAGAAAAAATAAAAATAAATATGCCAAGGTTGCTTGCGTGTCATGTATAAGTCAAATCTTAATTTTTAATTTAATTTTTTTTAAACCTTTTGTAGCCAACATAATAATTTATATTTATACTTTAGCTAAATTTTAAAATAAGATACTATTTTTGGGATACCTCTTTATTCTAGTCTTTATACTTGATTTTATAGCGTATTAGAGTAACTTTATTGTCTTAGCCAATTGGAATTCAAAAAAATAGTTCGAATATGTGAAAATTATATTATATTCTTTTAAATTTGTATTCGTTTTCATAGCAGACATGGGAGCACAAACTCTATGCAAATTTAAAATATCTCCTTATAACAGCTTAAAAAGTAACAATAACCTGCCTATGCAAGACCCTTTAATTTTCAATTTTAGTTTTTAAATTAGTCTTTATATGACATTTTGGTTTATTTTCTGTTTCACCAAAATATAAACAAATTAAATTATATCAAAACACATTTCTTTGCACCAGGAAGAGAATAAATTTTGTTTTTTAGCTCCTTCCCAACTTTTGGCATAAAAAAAATATTAATTAACTTCTATGAAAAAATATTTTTTCGATTAATGTACAACCAAAATAATATTATATGAAAGGGAATAACAAAAAGAAAAATTGCTTAATGGCAGTAAGAAGAAGAATTTTAATTAAAACAAACTTTTAGTTTTATTTTTTTGAGTTGTTAAAGTTAAGGAACAGCATTGATTGCATAAAGTTTTTAATGATTTGTTTTTAACAAAAATGGTTAAAACCACAAAGAGAAATGGAGGTAAATTTAAACTTTTAAAAAATTTTATTTAATTTGCTTAAGAACAAACTGCTGACATGATACAAGAAGTTGCAACTTCTCCTAAAACAAACTTCAGTCGGTTAAAGCAGAAAGAAAATAAATACTATAACACGGCATTATTTTTGTTATTGCAATAAAGACACAATATTAACATATACGTAAGTACAACTTCTAGTTTTGTATGTTAAACTTTATTTTATACCAGAGAACTTACTTTAGTTTATTGAAGAAACTCTACTCAACAATTCATTACAGAGGTTCAGTTTACACAGTTCCATATAGTACATGGATATATTTTAAGTTTAATTTTTTTTTAGAGCACAACAAAATAAACTCAATTTAATTTACTTGTTTTTAAATTATTTTTTTCTTATTTCTTTTATTTATTTTATATAGTTTTAAGAATTTCATATACGAGAAGTGATGATTACAAAAATAAATATCTAAATGTTCGTATATGGAAGCCTTTACTAACTTGTCGTCTTTATAACTGTGTTTCTGTGCTACGTTTGCACTCTTCTGTGACACACTACTAGTTTGGTTATTTTATAAAAGCATATACAGCCGACTTTTTGTGAAACACATTGTTGTACAACAACATTTAACAACGTTGCCATACAAAGATGAAGCTGAAAAACAGAAACAAAAACAAAAATTTACAGAAAAAAAAATTACTATGGAAGGCAAGAACAAAAAATCAAAAGCAGAAGCAAAATAACAACAAAAGCAAAATACATTTTACAAGCAACGTCGGTTCTCATCGTTTTCATAAAATTTAATAATTTTCTGTTTTTTTTTTGTTTTGCGAATGCCGTTACATGCAACAACAACAGCTAGAATTGTAGCAGCAGCAATTGTGAGGCGAAGCTAAATTGCAAATAAATACCATGTGATGACAAGAAAAACAAATACACACACTTTTTTTAGTTTTTGTTTTTATATTGTTGTTTTGTTTTATATGTTTCCATTTGCACAAACATAATTCTCTTTAAAATAGCATCGTCATCATCGTCCTTATTACATGTACTATAATAATCACCATTGACGCTCACTTGCTATGGATGTTTGTAAAGGCGTAAGGAATTTTACTCAAAAAATATTAAGCACAACTAAAATGTATTTGGTGCAAATAAAACCCACAATTTCATTTATATATGAAGCCTACTTTTAGGAGCTTGTTCATTTAATGCTCTAGCGCGACACATAAAGCCTCTGCTCTCTTCATCAACTCGTTGTTAGTATTTAACTCGGTTTTTTTTATAAACGTCAGATTATTTTGCTGCTATTTTAACAAACATTTTCTATTTTCGAAAAATTTTAAGGTTAATCTTGTTGGTGCAAAAGAATAAACTATACGAGCACTCAGCAATACAAAGCAATGCGAGAGTTTTTGTTTATCAATGTGTGTCTGTGTTTATTTACATTCTCCTACTTGGCATAGTGCCCATTTGTGTATACTACAGTTGCACAACGTTTTTTTTTTTTTGTTTTTTTCTTGTAATTTCCCTTTCTTATAAAGGCAAAAATAAACTCAATTTAGATAAACTCATTTTGTAGGTTCTGAGTTGCTTTTGAAAATTGAGTTTCTTATAATGAGCTTCTATTGTAGGGGTAAAAATAAAATTAAAGTAAAGTGTTCTCGGGTAAGAAGTAAAACGTTGCAATAAAATTTTACTCAAGATTTCCTGAGTTTTTTGGTTTTTAATTTTTGTTTTATTTAAGCTTTCAAATAATTAAAATTAATTTATTATAGTATTTTTTTTCTTTTTATTGTTTAAGGATATATACCCTTTCCATTAAATGCATTTTCAGCAACAAAATGACTCACAAATTTTATTATTATAGAATCTATGTATATGATTTCTTCAAATGGAATTAGCATATGTAATTACGGCCATGCAGTAGAGCAATAATTTTTAATTTTACAAGGAAAAATGCGGCAATTGAAAATTTGAAGGCAAAATCAAGCATACACATCCGATCTTTTTCAATAATAACATGTAGTCTATTATCATCAACTCGTATGCTTTTAAAATTCAAAATCATTATTATTTTGGATTTTCATATCTTAACAGAACAAAGTCGAATCTGAAAACAATTTTGGCAACACTAAGTCCCATTTGTTTTGTCATTTTCAATAATATTTCCGCCATGCTTCCAGAAAAGCCATTTAAGGTCTTTTTTTAAAAAGATGGATTTTTCTCTTTTCTCGTCCTTCTGATAGAATGCATAATTCCAAAAATTACAACTAATTCTGGCAGAGTATTTAAATCAAATAATCATTTCTGTTAAGTAAATATAAAAATCAGAAAATTTATAATTTCTTTAGTTAGTTAGTTATATTTATTGAGACTGCTTTTTTTTCATATTACAAGATAGACTAACAAAAAAATTTTTTTAGAAAGCTTAAAACTATAACGTATTATTTTAATTTACATAAATATAAACATTTGAATATGCATCTTGCTTGTCTACTGACATTTATTAAGAAACATTAATGATATAAAAATTAGTACAAATTAGTTTTGAATAGTAAAAACAGTGCTTGCTCCCGGCACTAACAGTTGCAAGTAGAGTTAGATCTACCCTAATTAAACTTAAAACTAAATATTAGAGCTAAAACTTAAAATAAAACCAAAATTTATTAAACAAAAAATTAAATAGAAAAAAATAGAAAAAAAAACAAAAAAAAAATTACCCTCTGTGAATGCCGGGAGTAGTATTTGAGTAGAAGTTTTGACCAGGAAAGGTCAAAGCTGTTCATGTAAGATTCCAATTGGGGAAATGTATTGAGTGTTAGACCAACTAAATCTTATTTCTCTAGATAAAATATCTTGCATTTCGCTGCCTTCAAAGTAAAACAGCCTCTCCACGAAATTCCTCATTAATTTGAGGGCGTAAAAAGCAACAGGAGATATTTTTACCTTCTCATATATAAATTTATTCAAAAATCTTTTATTCAAAGTTTTGTAGTTCTTCTCTATGCACTTTCGCAAAATATGACGCTCGAAATTATTTCTTTAGTAGAAATATAAATATTGAAAATTTATATATTTTTTAATATTGAAAACTGAGGGGTAAAAGTCGACGTGAAATCGAAGCAAATAAAGTAAAGTTTGTCATTTTAACTCTACTTTGAATTACTCTTTGCTGGGTTCGTGCATATAAAAGATTTTGAATTTTGTCTATGCGAAAAAAACGCGATTTTTTCAGAAAAATCAGCTGGTTGTTCCGGAATGAATTGAGCGATTGTTCCCCAAATGTTGAAAACGTCGAGGAAGTAACAAATTTAGATCTGCTTTAACACTATGGCACACAGCTGCGATGTTTTCAGTTGAATACGCGCATTCGAACACGCGGTGGTGTTCGCACATCGACTAAAATTTAACCACCAAATCATTAATAGCAGTCTCACAAGGATGATTATAGTGGACTTTAATTTAAAGCGATTTTCGTGCAAAATTGAATACATTGTAATACTAGCCAACGCATCTACTACGAATATGTTAAAAAAGTAAATGTCAAAACTATCATGTTCTTGGTTTTTCAACAAACTTCTTGTTGAAAACCCCTTTATATGTTAAATTGATTATTCAAACTGTTTAGCACATGCTACTTCATATAAAGTAACAAGAGTCATACAATACCAGCAGTAATCAATTGTTTTCAACATGCATCACCGTTGAGATTTAATTTAATTTTTTTAAACGAATTTATTCTTTTCATTTTTGCGAAAATTTTGCTATTAACTAATTATGTAATAAAGCTATGAAAAGTTTCAAGATACAAATTATTGGCGATTCATATGCTTAGAAGATTAGAACAAAAAAGATGCACTAACAAAACTAGTGAATCTGGTGCCTAAAATCATTTCGCTTCTTACTGCTGCATTAACTTTCGATTTATAATAGCCAATAGTTAAGGTTGTATCCTTTGCTTATTATATAATATTGATAATTATGTTGTTGTTCATTCTATTAGGTGTAATATTCTGACATACTTGAGGGTATATTATCGTAAATATTTATTAACGCTTCACATAATCAAGTGAAATATTTAAGAGAAAGAATTCGTCCCTTTCTCTTAAATGCTTGATGTTTTCTTAGTTATTCATTACTATGAATTATAATTATTATTACTATGTAATAATAACTATTATTACGGTGATTAATTATAATCATAGTAATAACTACGTTTAGCTCTAAAACGTATAGAAGTATGCAAAATATATTGTTTCAATATACGAAATGGATCAAAGAGAAGGATTAGAACAATGGTTTCTACAGATTATATTTCCGATTTTGTATGTATTAATATTATGCGATTATTTTCATATATTTAAGATTTAATGCATCATTTTCTGAAGCGCTGTCTCTGTCATCAGCATTGTTTACATGTTTCTACATTTACATATCTAAAATATTGAAGCAAATGGAAAGAAACCAACTTTATTAAACGAAAGTTTGTCAACGGATTTATAACTATAATCAACAACAGACCCTACAGATCCTATTACATAATTAGTAGGTGCAATTTATATGCTGGTGACGTCAGGCTTAAAAATGAAGTGAAAATTTAAGTCTGATAACCACACCAAAATCGATGATTTTTTGTCTGGAAAATTGGATGCTAGATAACGAAATTTGTCATACGGCAACTTTAAGCCTCGACTTATTGAAATTATAATTTATTTATAAGACGATATCGGCCAACACACTTTTCAATTGCCCTTGAAAGACGTGCAATTTGACAAGTCTGCACTATTTCTTATCGAGTCATGTGGTCATTAGCTTGTGCTGATAAAAGAGCATCAATTAACGTCTTACAACTAACATTGTTAAGTTTATTCGTAACATATGGAAGGCACGACTCGAAAATGTAGCGACAAAATGCTGCGAAAATAAAATTTTTCTTAAGTCAACCGTTAAAAAATCACTTAACTTTATGATGCTGCATCTTATTGGGTACTCCAATTTATCAGTGACTTAAAGTGAGATTGTTTAGACACATGTGCATATAAGTGTTAATACAATTGCAATCCAATGTCTGCATTAGAGTAATTGTTTGTTCGTATACAGGAAGTTACTCAATCAGCTCTTCAACAAATGCATTCATACTCGAATACACAAATATATTGGAAAGTTTGTTAAATGTACGCTATGACTTACTTCAATGACCCTTCATATTTGTAAAATTCCATTGTCCAATAGTAAAAATTACTGATACATGCACATACATTGGCATATATGTAGAGTTGATAAATGTTCACAAAAGTGCGTTATTTGCTCTACAATGTAGTTTCAAAATGGGGGGGTTAAAGATAAAATGTCGGTAAAGATGAAATAAATTGATCCAATTATTTTTTCACTATTTTTTATTTCCGTCCAGCATGACTTACAAACAATCATTTAAGTGGTTTTATGAATTGTTATGAAATTTTAAATACTCTCAACATACAACTGTGTCAGATTTGGACATGTATAACATGTCCAACGCTTTTTTTTATTATAATATATTTGAAGTGTTTTTGGTAATTGTAACACACATTTAATAATTTTGTTTAATTCGAATAAAAACAAAATTAAAACTCTAAAATTTAAACTGGTAGAGAATTTTATAAAAAATGCTTGATCGAGTATTTTAGCTTAGACATTTATCACGTTGACGTATATGATTGCTTCCAATTTTGTATTTATATTTTTATTTTTTTATGTCTTAAACTATAGGGTAAACCTACAAGTGGACAGAGGTAAGCACAAGGCCGATAGAATCTAATTCTATCTAACTTATTTGCCTTATTTGCTTTGGCATATCAAAACTGACATAGTTCTCGTACTAAAAACTCTGCTACATCACATGAACGGTCACCGACCGTTCACTGTGGCTTTGCTAATCCTCTGAAACTTTAATTTTATATTTAATACCTCTTTTCTATCCATAAATCTAAAACGAAAAACACTTTCACTTGAAGTGTGAACCATTTACTGTAGCTGGAAAAAATTAGTCTTGTCTTTCACAGCACTTGTGCACGAATTTTACTTCAATACCTAATTAAATTAGGTTTAATACCACCATTAATTGCGGAACAATGGTGAAAATATCAGGTATATATAACTTCTTAGAAAAGTAAAGAAACTTCTTCTTATTTACCAGAGAAAAAAGTTCCCGACTGCCACACAACTTTATTATGTCCACCTTCTTAACGACATCTTTATGAGCGATTTCGGACGTAAAGCTTTCTTTTTACAAACTAAAAAAAATCTCAGAAGTAAAATTAATTATGCATTATTTGCAGTTGTCTGTTATTGTGATTGTTACTAAAATAGAGCGAAGAAACTTTAAAACTAGGGCATTTAAAATTGAAAACATATTATTTTGTTGAAATATTTAATATTAAAAATAATGTTTTTCATGCCTAGAAGTAATTAAACAAGATTTTTATTTTAGATGTCAAAGCCATAACGTACACTAAAGAGTGTGAAAAATGAAATTGAAACGGAAATCCCATCTCTCTTCAATTTCATTTATAATACAAAAAACAAAAGAAAACAACAACAACAAATGTTGTAAAATATCATGTTAGAAATCAAACAAGCAAAAAATTCTTTCAACAAAAAAGTATAACTAATGGAAATATGAAAAATGTACTTAATTTGAGACACTTCTATCATCTGATATGTACAAATTTTGTACCAGATACTGCTGAGAACAACTTAAAAAGGCACACTTTTACACACTGTTAACAATTGCACATTATTTTATTTACTTGTTCATATATTACATACTGGTGTATGTAGTGTGTGTTTGTTTCTTTGAACAAAAGAAATTTAACAGAAAAAACTTGTAGTAATTTATTGTTGTGGTAAGAAATGTCCTTGCAAGAATTAAAAAAAAATGTATCCTTCACATATGAACTCTAAGAGGATCCTTTCATTTTTGTGTAGGACATATTAGCGTGACATTTGAACCAGTAAAAGACAAATAAGTGATGTTATTTATAGTTTAAAAGCTTTATATGAAAGGTTCTTTAATATTTGATGGCAATAAAATGCAAATTATCTCCTTAATATTACAGAACCTGCGAAAACTATTTTGACAGTAACTCCTGTTTTTAAGGTGAAAATTTTACTTATTGCAGTGTATAACTGAAATAACTATTATTTTGTTGTATTTCAGGCGTTGCTCACAGCCAGTAATGACGGCTTGCAACAAAAGCAGTGAAAACAGTATTTCATTTACTGGCGAAACAAATCCAAAGAACGTAATAATAATTATTTTATTTCACATATCCTTGGGCACTTAAAAATAATAGTGATATTTTTCTATATACAAACAAAAATCAAAATAAGAATTATCGAAGCAATAATTTTTCCATTAGTTATTTTTTAATTTAGCAAAAAACAACATCTGATCTGAACTATGACGTACTAAAATGCTTTTATGTTTGCCGCAGAACTGCTGTCGTTCTAATTCTAGTTAAAAGCATATTCATATTAATATATCGGGTTTTTCGACAAGAAGTTTAATATTTAATTGTGGCAACACTAACAACATGATAGTTTTGACATTTAGTTTTTTGACGTATTCGTAGTAGATGCCTTAACAATTGTTACAATGAAAAACTACACACAATCGCATTAAAAAATTTTAAAACCACTATGAAAATGGTGGTCCTATTATAGTACATTTCATAAAATTCGTGATATTTTCGGACAACAATATCATCCTTCGGAGACCGCTATTAAGAAAACATCGCAGCGATATGCCATAGTGTTGAAGCAGATCCAAATTTGTCAACTCCTCCAGGTGCTCAACAATTGGCGTTATCTAAAACTACCACATTGCGAATTTTGGTTAAGATTTGACTATGAATCCTTACAAGGTTCAACTGGTGCAGAAATTGAAGTCGATCGACCATTCATGTCGCCTTAGATTCGCTGAATTCATTCAGAAACAATCGGAAGATTTTTCTAAAAAAATAATTTTTTTACACCAAGCAAACGTGCCACATTTGAGCATCTAAGAAATGTAGAGCGATTACTGAGAAGCCTTTGCATGCTCAACGTGTCACCGTATGGTGCCCCATGTGGTCTGAAGGCATGATTCCGACGCTTTTTTTTCGAAGATGAGGCTGGCAATGCAGTCACAGTCAATTAATTACGCTATCGCGAAGCGAAATGCTAACAATTCAAGTTTTGCCTATTATTGACGACGTGGATTCACTGATATATGTAGTTTCAACAGAACGGTACCACACGTCACACAACCAGTGATACTATCAATTTATTGCAAACCAACTTTTCCGATTGCATAATTTCATGACAATCACTGGATTATTTTTTGTGGACCTACGTTTAGGACAGTGTCTGTTTTCCAAAATCCGTGATATCATTAACGAAATATTTTGCTAAAAAGTGATTAAAAAATTTGATGAAAGCATCGACATCTGTTAGCGTTGTCGTGGGGCACTTTTTTTATTCATAATTGCCGAACTTTTCTCTCGTAATGCAATCAAAGTTTTAAATTATCTTAATCTAAATTTTTTGTTTTATTTTGTTTTAGAAAACAAACTTGTCGTTGAAAAACCCTTTATTATCTTTGCTACCAAATTTTTTTTTTATTATTACAAAAAGTAGCCAAAGCAGAACATTTTCTAATTAAAATTTTGTCAAATGACTTTTTCTATGACTTTAGCACAAACAATATTTTAGAAGTACTTCACGACATGTAATTTTGCGGTGGGAAAATTGGAATGTTAGATGTAAAAAACAGTATTTTATCTAAAGGTAACATTTTTAAAGCACACGATTTTGTCTTTCAATTATCTTGATTTTAGTTTATGTCTCACACAGTTTAGGCACAGAGGAAAATGCAGTCAAAGTAAATTAGTATCTAGCTAATTGATTAACACAAAATTGTTGACTATCCTTTCAGTTTAAAAAAAAAAAAACTTTAAAAAATAATATTAATAATAATAACCATTGCCAACAAATATATTTATTTTATTTTTACGCTTAATATTTGATGGCAATTTTATTGATGACCAAATCTAATAATTTTATCTTTGGTATGTTGCAATATTACAATCATAATAGTATATGATAAAATTAGGAACTGACATGTATTCCACATTATTATAAATATAGATATATGGGGAGATCCATAGGTAGTGAAGATTCCTTTGAAATTCCTAAAAATTATTTCGATTTTAAATATAAACAAACAAACGAGAGTTTAAGAGAGAAAATCGGTAATGAATAGAAATGAAGTTACTAGGATGAACTTGCTACTTGCATGGTAAAAACTTAGAACTTGTAATTGATTGAAATGCATATGCTTTCATATTTTATTTACAAGTAATTAATATGATGCGTATTTTCTTGTTTTAAGATGAAAGTGCTGAAATAATGCCACTAAGAAGATTTCATATTTTAAATTTATTATAAAGAAAATATAAGTATATATGGTGAATAGTATATAATAAATATATAAGTTATATATTTGTTCAATATTGCTTGATATTAAAACAAATCCTAATATTTTTATTAAAGGAATTTGCTATTGGTATTAAATAGATAGCATATAATGTTTGATATGTATATAACTATATCATTTTGCCTTAAATATAACAAATATTTTTGTTACAAGCAGTTGGTATGAAACACTCCTAAATAAAACTTTATCCTTACCCAAATGTCCATTTCTATTAAGAGCCCAAATTAAAATAAAATATGAATATTATAAAAAAGGTTAAAGTTAAAATAAAAACGCAAATAAAATAAAAAAATAAACTCTGGCTGCTAATATCTGAAACTAGTATTTGGTCATAGAACCAATATGTGTATACAAAGAAAAACTTGATGATTAAAGCAATTTTTGCTTAGTGGCTTTTCTGCTTATATTTGAATATAGTTTATTAAGGGTCACTTCAAAAACAGCACAAAAACAAATAAAACAAAAATTCCGCACCCCAAAACAAAACAAATTTTAACACACCATTCATACACATACATACATATACATATGTAACAGAATAGTCTTACTAAAAACGTACTGAAACTAGCAATGTCAGCGGCACGTGATATACATTTCAAGG
The DNA here is from genome assembly GCA_030448955.1 of Trichopoda pennipes. Taxonomy (NCBI): domain Eukaryota; kingdom Metazoa; phylum Arthropoda; class Insecta; order Diptera; family Tachinidae; genus Trichopoda; species Trichopoda pennipes. Next base: position 13,290,706 of record JASKUP010000088.1, read on the forward strand.
CATTAAAACCCCATCAATAATAACAACAGCTGCTAAAAGCCTAATTGAGAAGGCTTAGAAAGTGGTTGAAATTTAGCCTAACAGCTTAAGTTCATTAAGCACAAACAGCTAAAAAAAGTAATTTTGTGTGTATGCATTGAAAAACATAAATTGATTGCAAATTAATAGAGCCTTTAAAATGTTCTTACTCAATTGAAAGGCATTAATAATTTACAAATATAAATGATCTAAAACAAAAAAAAACTTATTTGTACACACAACAAAAAAATGGTGATAAATAGATAAGAAAAATTGCTAATTTTATTTAAAACTTATCAAATTATTGACATTAATCGTAGTCCATTTGCTTTTTGCGAAACCTCAATTTTTATCAATCAAGCTACTTTTTGTCTATTGTGTTTTAAAAAACTGACGTGTTTTAATATTCAGTTTGATTGAAAATAAAAATACTTTTCACCTTAAGACTCTTTCTCCAGAAATTTTAAACTAGTCAGCCAGGTTTACAAATTTTAATTTTGGGTGCATCCTTTAAGGTGTTGCTATTAGTAACTTCGGGGAAACGGTATTATAACAAAAATGACACAAATATGTTTTGAGCTGTATTAAACTTTATCTTGATTAACGCGAGAATAAATGACAGAAGTATGGTAGCAAAGGTTTCTTTTTTCTTGTTCGCTTCTTTTTAATTACGTATGCCAGTACAATGGCTACACAGTACACTGGCAAACTGCATTGTAATTTAGTTGAATTAAAATTGCAATAACCAATGAATTTTTGAATATTACGTAAGCTAGGTTTTTCAACAAGAAACTTGTTTTCTAAAACAAAACAATACAAAACAAACAATTTCAATTAAGATGATTCAAATTTTTATTGTATTACGTAGAGAAAAGTTCGTGGAACAGCACAACCACGCTGATATCTATTCTCTCATCACAGCTTTTAATCATTTTTTGCAAAAGGGGTTCTGTTTCTGAATACGATTAACTGCGTATAGACACTGTCCTTAACATAGCCCCACAAAAAATAATCCAGTTGCGTTAAATCACAAGGATCAGGCTGGCCACTTAAGTACTGATTGTCGTGAAATTATGCGATCGGGAAATTTTGTTTGCTATAAATTGATCGTTTCACTGGCTGTGTGACATGTGGCACCGTCTTATTTAAACCACATGTCAGTGCTGTCCATGTCGTCTATAATAGGCCAAAATTGACTTTGAGCCTCATCTTTGAAAAAACAGGCCTTCAGACCACATAGCGAAATATTCAGTGGCACGTTCAGCATGCAAAGGCTTCTCAATAATCGCTCTAGGATTTTCGGAAGCCCAAATGCGGCAATTTTGCTTGTTGACATACCCTGGCAAGTGAAAATGGGCTTCGTTTGAAAATAGAATTTTTTCAGAAAAATCATTATATATCATTATATATTTTTACTTGAAAATAATATTATTATAAAAGGTATGTTAGTTACATTCATAAATAGAAAGTTTTCAACTGCTTATGAAAACGAATTACAGTTTACATTTACTGGTAATGAAATTGTCTTCTAGAAATAGGAAAAATATATTTTTATTTCCATTTTAAAAATTGTCTGTGTTGTCTCATTTAAAACAACAAGAATTTTACGTGTTTTTCTCAGTTAGTTCTTAACGCTTAAAATAGGATACCTAATTTTCCATACTTTGCGTGGACGTATAGAAGCCTACTATATTTTAATGGTATCACTTTAATAGCTTAAACATTTTTTGTCGTGTTGTTTAGATTTTTCATTTTAAAATATTAAAACGTTTTAACAAAATGTACCTAGTTGCAGTCAAAAGAGTTATAATAAAATCAACTTTACTGAAAATTTGTACTAAACTCAGCTTTAGCGAACCTGCAAAATATAATCAAAATTAAAAAAGTTAAAAATAATCCCTTTGAAAATAATTAATTTTAAAAATAATAAAAAATTTATTTTCTATTAACAGTCATTTTGAAATGTTCCAAAAAAATATCCATTAACAAATCATGTGATAACGATTTCTGCGCTTTCTTATCTACGTAATAAGCCTCACTTAATATTGCAGTAACCTAGACTGAAATATAACTATATATGTTATTAAAAAAATATATCGCTCAATACAAATATCTAGTTTATCAGAAATTAAGAAATATTAAAAAAATTAAATTTATTTTGTTAAATATTCGATAGCAAATAGCTATCGAAAAGTCTTTAAATAAAATACTAATAAAAAATATTATATTATTTTTTTCTGTGTAATTTTCGTTATTATAGATTAAGCTACTTTGGCGTATATATGAATTTATAAAATTATACAACAAAGTATATATAAGAATTTTTATTTTAAAGACTTAAGTCCTAAATGCCCAATGTGCTTAAACTTAAATTCTGCTTATTAAATACTAACTAATGTATTTTGTTGATTTGAATTGTTATTGCTTTAAAGTATTTTATATACGACATTTAAAAGCTGTCTATCTTACTACTTAAAAATTTATGTTATGAATTTAAATTTGTGGGTAGAAATGAATGAATTATAGTATACAATAATATACTTTATATATTATTTAATGTCTAAATGTTTGTTTTTTTGATAAAATTATTATATTAAAGGAGAAAATTCTTTTTCAATTTAAAGAACATTGAAGCCGATCAAACTCTGACGGTTGAACTCAAATTTAATGTACAGCCTTCGTTATAATAAAAAATAAGGTAATTTATGGTTATTTTAAACCACAACCTGCTGTATAAGCTAAGCCATCAGATTGTACAGTAGGCGTACGAATAATTTTAATGCTTGCATAAATGCTTGCTGCAACACCAACACACTCGATATATACAAATATTAAATGTCGCATAAGTAAAATAAAGATATTAAGGTAAATAAGAATGTAATTTTAATTTTAGTTATATTTTTCATTTCTGATTAAATATTTATTTATTATAAGATTATGTTCAGGGTTAAGCCTAGAATTACCTGTAATATTTTTTTTATGGAAGAATAGTTGCTTTAATATTTAGGTTTAGGACAGATTAACTTATTAAATTGAATTGTTTGTTAAGACTTGTTTTAACGCATTTTATTAATATGAAATTAATGAAATGCAATTTTTTATTTGTTATCCAATTGCTAAAAATGTTTATAAAAAAATACCCTACTTAAACACAAAACACTAAAATAGCACCTACGTATGATTAATATGATAATTAATATTTATGTATGAATATTTATTATAGTAGCCGTACGAATACTTTATGCAAGCATACGGTGCAGCACCAACACACTCGCTATACACATATATCGATATATACATATATTTACATAAATAAGAATTTTAATTTTAATTATATTTTGCATTTTTGATTAAATATTTATTTATTATAACAGTATGCTCAGGTTTAAGCTAAGAATTACCTGCAATTAACTTTTAGGTTCAGGACGGATTTACTTATTGAATTGTTCGTTAAAATTTTGCTAACACAAAATAAAAGATAATTATTTTTACACATTTCATTAATATGAAAGTAAACAAATATTTTTAATTTTTATCAAGTTGCTAAAAATGTTCATAAAGAAATACTCTACATGAAGAGTAAAACTAAAGCACCAAGGCTAAAGCTAAGGCACTTAAAAGTAGGCTAAAAATAAAGATCACTACAAAGACACTAAAATGGAACCTACGTATGATTATTATATTTTATTATTATAATTAATTAAAAAATGTAAATGTTGCTTTGTTTTTGCTTACTCTATCGAATATAGTGAGAATGAGAATTTGAAAGTAATTGGCCCCATGGATATACTTTGTGAATAATTATATAATATTATAAATTACTAAATTCGAGTTTTAATTATACATTTAAAAAAAATAAGGAAGTTTATTCAACTTATGTTTTCCTTTCCTACTGCAGTTCTCCTCGTTAACATTTCGACAGCAATAAAAAACAAACAAACATCAATATATAATTTACTCTATAGATGAAAAGTGATAACTTTTCTACGAGTACATATATAAGCGCCAGACGGCAGTTGGATATAAAGATGGCTGAACAGAAGTGTGAACTGTTTAATAACAGACTATGTTTGCACGAGTATTAATATTTTTTCAAAATCTTGTTTTTTTTTTTATTTAAATAAGTTCAAATCAATAAAACCAGAAACATTATTATTTTTTCTGTACTTATAATTTTTATGTTGAATGTCTCAATGTTACTTTAACAATTTAACGTTAAACTTACATTTATCAATTTGCTTTTAAAAAATTTTTTGCAGGTGTTTTTTGTAAATATAAAAATTTTAATATTTAAAACCACTCCTTCATTAAACTAACTTCCTATGCTACTTTAGCAAATACTTCAGCGTGAAAAACAAAAGTAGACAAAGTTGTTATAGTGGTCTTGTTTATAAACGTTTTTTCTGTTGTTGTTGTCGTACTTAGATATTTTTTGTAAACACTTTAAAAGCCATTTATTTATTGTATTTTTCTTACTCTTTTTAAACTTTTCGATACTTTTGACTTAAAACACGCAAAACGCACGCACATGTATGTACACGCAGACAACAAATTACATGAACCTTTTGTAACAACTACGAATGTAGTAAATAATGAAGACAAAGTAAAAATACATAGTGCTTTTCGTTATTTTTCTTCATTATCCATTTCCTTAGTTTTCCTCCATTCTAACTGTCAATAACCTTTCAGTGCAGGAATAAAGGGTGTTTTTCTGTTTTCTTTTGCTCAATGATGACTACAAAAATGTAAAGCTTTTCTTGTATGATATAAGCTTTAGGGAAAAGCTTTGGAAATTATTAATGTTAAAGCTGTTACGGCTGTTAAAATGAGTTAAAAAAAAAACTGTTGGAAAGTGTTGTTGTTTTTATGGAAATTTTTAAATAATTATTATTATTATATTGCTCTTCCTTAATAAAGTTCTATTGAAGTGATCAGAAGAATTAAAAATCTTTCTAATTAAGCCATGATGATATTAAAAAATAAATTAAAAATTTTCTCTTGATAAGATAAACTTCAAATCCTCTCACTTTAAGGAGTTTCGACTAATCAAATTTTGGAATATTAACATATTACACAATAACTTAAAATTGTATGTTTAGTCTAGTATAATTTTATCGAAATGGGTTTTATATTATTATTACAGTAACTAAGTTATGTTTTATTTATAAAATCGTACATAATTTTTCTTCTCTTTTCATAAAAAATTTAAGTAAAACAATAAATTATGTAGTACAAAACGTGCTTGTTTATGTTCCAAAACTCAAGTTTGTCATAACGACTTATTTTATTTGCTAATTAATTCGATTAGTCTGAAATAATAATAATACTAAAGATATATTTTAAAATCTTTAGATATCTTTAGATAGAGTTTAAATAACCTTTTTGAAAAACCACAGAGCCTAATAAAAACTAGAATTCTTTTAAGTTGAATTAGATATTCATCATCCCATTAGTGTAACGCTGGAAATGTAAAGAACATGGAAAAGATATAGTTTGAAAATGACAAAGTTACGATTCTTAGTAAGCGTAATATCACAAAAGAGATATTATTATCAAACAGCAACAGGCAAATTTTAAAAAGTCTACAATATTACTATCTAATAAATATCAGTTTCCTGTGCACACAGTTAAGTTATTTGTTTTAAATCAATTTTAATCAAAAATATTTCAAAATACTATAATTCTTGAGAGTTGTGAAGAAATGAAGAATCAATTGGTTTTTAGAACCGAAATACAACTAAGATGCCACTACAGCATTAAAAGCATTAATATTATACACCCTTAACAGTTACTGTTGCGACTTATCACACTCTGAGACAACAATAGGAATGAGACCTGCTGCACCTTCTACATCTCTCGTGTATATATATATATATATATATATATATATATATATATATATATATATATATATATTAAAATAGATGAAAACAGTCTTTTGGATTTCCTAACATTTTAAATATAATTTATTTATTTATCAATATTTAATTACAATAACACAATTATAGTAATTAGCAAAGGAAAGGAAAACTAGCTACTAAGACTTTCGGCTTGTAAAACTAAATAAACTATTTTGCAATTTGTGAAGATGTTTAGAGATTGATTGGATTTCAAAGTTGTGATCGTTAATATATTTTAAACAGTTTGATAGTTAGATAACTTGGAAGAGTTTTGTTCTAATATTGGGAAAAGTTTGACACTCCTCCAATATATGGCAAATGGTAAGTTATGTATTACAAGTAGAGTTAATAACACGTTCTATTTCTTAAATATCTTTATGGGATTTTCGTATAGGTATTACTACTGCCGTTTTGCAGGCTTGAGGAATTATGCCAGTAGAATAAACAGAGTGATAAAGTTATATGTAAGCTTGCTTTTATGATAAAGTAAGGTTTTTTACCATTGGGTATGAAATTTTATCGTTACCGGGAGTTTTGTCTTTACAGGATTGAAGAGTACATTCAATTTACGTTATACTTATTGGTGTTTAAGTTTTATGTGAATGAAGGTTAGAAGAGGTTACAGTGTAATGGCATACTAAAGCTTTTGATTTATTATATAAAAAGTTTGTTGAGAAATTTTTATTAGCAGATTAATCGGACCACAACTTAGCGAAACACTTCGATGGTGAACTAATTCGAAGCTGCTCCTAATATATTTAATAGAGTCAGCTGTTTTAGCACCGATAATCCATTTAATATCATTCCACAAACGATGCGGAGGGGCCATATATATTTTAAAACAAAGCATTCTGTGACTTATTTATTTTGTTTTTATATTGAATTTATAAGATAGTTTGTAATATTATTTACCATTAACATGTAATTAAATATAAGCACATTTTTAGAATTATATAACCAAATAATTAGGCTCTCTTTCATATAACTTTCTTTTCTAATTTTATTATTTTCTACTAATTCGTTAATTTTTAAAGAAACCATCAAAAACTAGACACTAGCTAAATGTAATGTATTTAGTGGATCGCTACATTGCTCATCATTATGCTACATATAAATCTATCCTAGGTGGTTTACGTTGAAAGCATCATCTATTTAAACAATAAGTTTTAGTAAAGTGAAAAATAAAATTATCAATCGTTATGAAGTTGACTCAATAAAGTTCACCCACAGAGACTAAGTTTCCCTTTTCCCTAATTTGTCTTTATTGATTAAAACTAATTAAATTTTCTTACATATTTTACTTTTATACCCTGCATGTGGGAACGGGTACTGGATAGCTCTTGTTCTTTTTTAAATTGCAAGTGTTTAATATAGACCGTAATTTTTTGTTTCTCTAATTATATGATAATTTAGATTTAAGTGTACATAATTTAGGTAAATAACTCTTCACAATATTAACTAACTACGAAAGTAATTGTTTTGAGTTCAAGAAAGAATTAATGCATTTAACCAATTAAACAGATGTTACTTTTCATCAAGTGTTTGAAAAAAAAACACAAAAATTTCCATTTTCAATATTGTGGTTTCGAAATGAAATTAGTTATTTATAAAAATTTATAGCAGGATTATAATTTCACTTTATGAATGAATGTACCATAATACGCAGAAAAGTAACTACGGCAACACTCTGTATAAAAGCATTCCTAATATGAGTACACAAAAATATTATATATTGTGCTTTTAGTTACCATTATTATCGTATAAAAGTATGTACATAACTTTGTAACTAAGTTTGTACTCATGAAAATAGTGTTTGTAGTTGTGCTGTCTAAAAATTTTTATATTCTATTTTTACCTTTGATATTTATCCGGTTTTTGTTATGTTTCTTATATTTTGGTATATAATATTAACAGGCGTATGACATCAATACTTTAGCATTTGGTATTAAAAATTCATGAACACTTGCTCGTTTTGCAAAAAATCCATTATATTTTCACAAAAATAATAAACTTTTCTTCTTTATTGAATTGTTGTAAAATAAAATTAGAAAAATCATAAATAATTTCTGAGGTAAAAAAGACACTTTAAATCGTTGTTGAGAAATTTGTTTCATAAACAATTTAAGCTCATTTTATTTTGATAGGCCAAATAAGGTGCTATTGATTTTAAAGGCAATTAAATACGCTAAAAAAATTAATTTTTCTAATTCATATTAAAAAACAACCGGTTTAATTGCTTTTTTTTCACTCTCAAATTAAAATTTGATCAAATTAATTAAGAAATACGCACGCAAGTGTTTTCTTTTCAATTTTTACAACTTCCTCGCAAAATTTTTTTTTCTTTATATTTTTATTTTTCTGGCTTAATAATTTAATATCATATCTTTTCCTTATTACATTTTTATATCAATTTATTTTATCTGATTTTTAAACAAATGAAACACATTTGTTACACACAATACACTGGATAATTTAGATTGAAATCTGTTTCTGTTCAAAGACTTCCTTTACCCTGAAGAAGAGCTTACTGTTTGTGTTAGTAAATGTACATGTGTATGCAGGTGTTAGTTTATATTTTCTTGTTGCTTCATTTTGAAAATTGTTTCCTTATTTCCTTTAGCATATTTTGGCTTTTTCGTTTTTGTCATTTTTGTAAAGAGCTTTTGGTGTCTAAGGTCTATTTGCTTTTAGGCGAGGAAGTTTGTGCGGCGGTTCCTTTAGCAACCGTCGTTTGTTTGTTTGTTATGAATGTATTTGCCACATTTTTATGTCTCTTTTAGTGTTTTTCTTTATCATTTACTTTCTTGTTTTTGTTATTGCTATTCTTGCACTGCAGATTTTGTGTATTTCGTTTTCTTTATAGGCGGCGTGTTTTATATTTAAAAGGCGAATATAATATTTCAATTGTGGTCAATGTTCTACTTTTGCTTTATTTTTGTGTTTGTAAGAGAATGACATAAACTTGGTATGTGAGAGAATTTGCTTTCTTTTCTGCATCAGAAAGGAAGGCACAAAAATTAGCAAAAGGCATTTTAAAAATAAACTGGTTTTTATTTAAAAAGTTCACTACTCCGACAATATTGTGTAAAAATATGCAAAAGAATAAAACTGGCTTTATGTTTCATAATTAATTTTTTTCAAGTTAAGAAATAGAATATTAGAAAGCGGTACGCAATATGTTTTCTTATAATTATATGCTTTTATTGTTCATTTTAGAAACGTACTTGCCCCATGACATATAAAAATTTAAGCACATAAAATTTTATAAATTGTGACTAAAGAGAGCGTTTTAAAATTAAGCAATGTGCTCTCAATAAGAAATTTGAGAAAATGAACTGAATTTGTGATCAAACACCAAATCTTATTTAATAATAATAATAATCCTTATCTTCACATTGTAAGAAATATAAATATTATTCAAAGTTTGATGAAGCTTCAAAATTAGATATAGAAAAAAACTATAAGAGACGTTTTATGTTAGAAATGTTAGAAATTGTTAATGTACCAAATGTAAGGAGAATAAATTTCAAAACAGACACAGACAATTTAGCTCAGAATTATAGGTACTTAATTCAAAAGCCACATAATTTGTTATAATTATTTTATAAGAGAGAATTTGTTATTTAATTTCCCTTTCCTTGTTTTTGTATGTTTAAATATTTGAAATTTTTATTTTTTATGTATGTATGTATGTATGAAGAAAATCTTTTTATATGTTTTTGTCAAATGTTTTCAAAAACTTTTTTTTCAATTTGTTAATAATTTTTGTTATAAAAAAATTAATTTTCCTGAAGAAGCTTCCAATAGGAAAGCGAAATATTGAAAAAATAAATCGTTAAAATTTAATTAAAAAGACCGTTTAAAAGATTAGTACATATTTAATTTTAATAATAGTTATATTTATATTTGTTTAAAAATTACAATTTAGAGAAAATAAGCTTTTTTTCGGCCTTCTATATACATTTTTAAAAACCGAATTTTTCATGAAAATTTATCTAAAATTTCAAATTTCGAGAAAATAACTTTTATTTGTGATCAGCAATATATTTCATAAAAATCGAATTTTAGATGAAAATTAATTTAAAATTTTAAAGTATCAGTATTTTAGTAAATAATAAGAATTTGAAGGAAATTAGTTTTATTAGTGGAGACTAATATATTTTATAAAAAAAAAAATAAATGATACATAATAATTTATTTTAATTGAATTTCGAAAAAAACAAGCTTTATTTCATATATTTTACTATTTTATAGATTTTATAAAAAATTTAGTCTTATATGAAAATTTATTTAAAATTTTAAAGGGCCGTATCTTGGCGAATAATATGAATTACAAGAAACTAAGCTTTATTTGTGTGTGATCCCAAATATATTTTATAAAAAAAAACCGATTTATTTAAAATTGTAAAATGGCGGCATAAATAGAACTGGCGTTTTTTGGTGATTAGCTATACTAATTATAAGAAACCAAAATACATATGAACAATTTTTTAAGCTTTAAAAAACATAAAAAGATCTTCAAAAAAATCAGCTTTATTCGTGATCACCATATACAACAAAAAAAATCTAACTTTACACATAATCTCATGTCATGTCGTCATCGGAAAACTTGGCAACCTTAACTGTGAATATCAAGTGATACATTTTTATTTAGTTTATTTCGCTTCTCACTAAATTAGAGACCTAGTACATTTAAATGGTATTAATAAATATCAATAAACAATTCTATCCCAAGCTTAATCCAAATGCCATATGTTATTCTTCATAAAATGGTATATCTATCTTTATAACATCAATTGAGCCCCTCCAAAATTAATGCCATGATAAAGTGGCAGGTCTTTTTCATGTTAAGAAAAATAGTGGTTTTACCATAAAGGTGCATATAGTAAAACAATATTTTTTTATTTATTCTTAGCATGGAATACGTCACACCTTACCACTAGAAGAAAGACAGGAAAAGTAATATTAACAAAATATAATAATTTCAGTACAAATATTAAAGCGATTTAAGAAAGTGTTGCGTTTTTCCCATCACTTTTTTATTTTTATTTCTATTCCTGTCTAGTCATTTTTATTTATATCCATGAACAAATTGGTGCTTTCCTTCACCACGATTTTCTATTACAGCGGTAAGACTAGAACTACTTGATAGTTTGTTTAGCAATCATGCTTTTTGAACCAGCTAATACACAGTTATAAAGTTGTTACTTTTTTTCTTACAAAGGCTCCGTTAAGGTTTGTATGTAGATTTCCTTGGGATTTATTAAATTTCATCTGTTGTTGTTAATAAGACACAACTCATTGACGATAACTATTTTCATTATTCTATTTTATATTCCAACACTAAGAAGTTTGAACTGGATTCTCATTTATTCGCCTTTAACCAGCTCATATACCGTAGTTATTCACAAAAACTGTTTGTCTTTATCCTTCAAACTCTGTTGGGGTTTGAATTCATGTTAGAATAATTTTTGTGACCAAAGTATATTCATATGAAAGTTAAGTTTGTTAGATTTTACAATAAAAATTATATCCAACAGTAAAGTAATAATTACTTTAGTTGCTTATCAGAGTTGGCCGTATATGAAAAATAAAAACTCTTGAAGCTTTCTTCAAAATGAGTTAAAGTAAAAAAAAAACACGGATAGCCAAACTAATTATAGGTTTTACGAAAGATATTAAATTCTAATAATAAAATTAACACAGACTGTTTTTATTTAAATAAATATGAAGTTATAAAGCTAATATATTTGGTTAAGAAGAATATTGTAGGTTCTTATATTGCATTATTTTTTCCAACTTCTTAGGAATATAAATGTCAAGAACGGCGCCATGGAAATATGCTAAAGGAACATAAATTGATAAATATGAACTGATTTTCGGTAACAAATAATATCTTCAATCACACAAACTGCGCTTTCTACAAAAGTTTAATGCTTTCAATTAAAAAGATTTTTTATCTATTTATTTTTTTCTAAAACTATTTCTCTGTTAGCATGTCAACACCAATTATTTTTGTTTTAACTTCTCATATTAAACAAATTTACAAAATCTTTCGCCAAATGGTTTAAAGACAATATAAAAACACACATCTACTTATAAATTGATTATGATTGAACAAAAAAATAAATAAAACATAAATCAATATAAAATCTTAAATAACCATTCACAAGAGAAAATTCAAACTATTACGTACTTGTTTGCTCATGTACTTGAAACCCTCGATAATAAAAACAAACATGAGATTTTATGTTCGAAGATATTATAAAGTAGACAAACTGGTAAATTTTGTTCGAAATCATTCAAGAAATAATAATTGAACTTAATTTGTCTAACAGAAAAAATAAGAGCAAATTTTCAAGTATATGAAAGAATAAAATAAATAATATTTTGCATCGATAAACATAAACTAACTGGAATATGACTCCTATATATAGAAGGACTTCTATTGGTATAATAGAGTTATATAGGGTTGGCGTATAATAGGATTGTTTAAATTTATAATTACATTATAATAGACAATTCATCAGTATTAATAAATATTTTGCGAACATTTTAAAAGGTTAAAGGAAATCATTTGTAATAAAATTTTCGCAAATCTTAAGACTGTTACAGGTGCGTTTTGCTTAAATTTTAAAAGAAACTGGGTAAGCTGTTTATTAACTGCGTAGTTTTCTAAGAAAACTTATACACGTAACACAACAATAACTTTTTAGTTATGCAAGACGACAACAATTGGGTTTGCTGTTTACTAACTTTCTTATACACACAAGCCAACAACAACTATCTTAATATAAGTTTCAGTAGGAAACTTTAACAGCATAAAAACATGAATACATAACATAGCAAAATATAATATAAAGGGAGTAGAAAATTCTTAATTTTTCTAGACCTGTAGCGGAAAAATATAAAGACAGCATCTGAATGGATAGTTAATAATTTAAAACATAAACCTCATGAAGTAAAGACTTTATCGAATTGTTCTGTTGTACTAACGTACAAATCTTACTTTCTGTGTAGTTAAAGTAAATAAACTTGCAGTTAATTTGAAAACTCTAAATTCTTATTTTGCAATAAAGAACTCAGCAACAACAAAACCTTTATAAAAGGTATAATCGTAACAATATCATTAATGTTACAATTAGAATTACAATTAATCAAGTAAATAATTTGAAATCGTCCTAAAAAAATAATATTTCCACAAATTTTATTGTTAACTAAAATAATAAAAATTTGACACTGGCAGATCACTACAACTATCAACAGAAGTCTTCGCATCTGTCTATTTTAATCTGTTTACTTAGCAATTTCTATTTTATTATCCTAATCAATGAATATTTATTTGCTTAGGCGAAGTTCGTTTACAAAACCAACGCGGTTTTTGTTTTTCACCTTTTTGAAATAAAATTCATTACCAACATTGGTTTGTACAATTCCAGGAGTGACTGGAAAATGTTAACGTAGTCCTGAAAAAAAAATTTTAACTAAATATAACTATGATCAAATACTTTAAATAATTCATTTTATGGCAAACATCGAATAACTCTATACCTTTCTTCCAAAAGCACTATGGAACGTGACAAGTTTGAAAAAAAAAACTTAAAATTTTGGCTGATCGAATGAATATAATTTTGATATTAATCCAAATCAATTTCAAATCAAGCGAAAGATACTTATCAAATTGGTGATCGCGAAAAATTATATTTATTGAAAATTTCAATTTGAAATAAAAATAATCAAATTAAATCTTTAAAGTCATTAATTTCAGCACCGATCGCGAGCTTATAATCTGATCGTGGACCAAATTACTGTAGGTGGTATGTAGCGTCAACCTCGCCCTAGGAAGTCGAAGCATAATTCTATCCAACAGGTCATCCCTAGTTGTAACTTCGAGAGCTTGGTGCAGGCCGCCACCCCCACTTCTTGCTTAGGAGTCGAAGACTAACCAACCAAAAGCAAATGATCATGCGAAACCAAGAAGCTCCTGAAGGACGAACCTTAATAATCAGGCAGAGAACATATCAATGTGCCCCCCGGGAGCAAGTGACAAAAAAACATAATAATATGAAAAATGGCGGACATTTTGTGGAAATGTATAGAAAAATCTAAATTCCACACATACGATCATAACCCTAACCCTAAAAATGAGGTTAAAATCGGTCGAACCGACTAAATGTTTGCTGCGTAAGAGTGTACATGGATTGTATATTTTTTTGCCATTTGTTAGCGTTAAGTTAAAACTTTTTTATTTCTAAAGGACTTAGCTTACTAATAATGCATATAGAGTATATATAGTATATAGAGTATTGCCGATAAATCGGTGTCAGATGCAACCCTATTTCAAATACTGTGAACTATTGATACCATTTGCTTTTCTCTTTGTTTTGTTTTTTGTTATGGAGCTACTGTAATCAATTTTGATTAGACTAATAAAGCCTCAAAATTGAGTCAAATGCAAAATAAAAGCAAATGATGAAACAAACCACACGGTACACAAATTTCGGGCCAATAAAAATTTTTATCGAACGATGCTTATTAATTTACGAATACGAATTTACATGGTATAAAGTAAAGTTCTGTAGTTAATAAATGTTCTACTTTAATATTATAATATAAAGCATAGTTATTTTATTTAATATCACAATCCCACAAAAATTGGTAACTGGAGGGAGACATAAACATATCACTTTGCAAAAGTAAATGTGATAAAAAATGCTTCGGTATAGATGAAAGATACAAATCTCTGGTTTACAGTGCTCCATATAGCTACAGCTTTGTGACAATTTACTTAAACGGAATTTTTATGCAAATTCAGCTGTGTGGTAAACCTACAAATATATTGTCTTGTCATTTTAGCTAAATAATTTTATTTGACCAATTTTAATAAAATCATAAAAAATAAAAAACTTTAAATTAAACTTAAATATTTTGGTTTTATGGCATATAGGACTATTTTTTTTTCTTTAGCATTATGTCCCTTGGGCATAATGAATATTATTTTTTTCAATCTAAAGTTTTTATATCCTTTTTTATATTACGAAATCACTTTAAACAAAACCTAAGTCGTTTTTGTGTATCGTTGTAGAGGAATAAATGGTACGATATTTTTTTAGTTTATTTAGATAAGTGAGTGGAAAGTAAAATATATTTGTGAAATAAATCTAATTTGTTATACAAAAAAATATGACAATATACAACCAATTTAAAAATAAATAATTTTTTTGTGTATTTTGCTTATTGTTTTTTTTTTTTTTTTGTTTTAAAAACTAATATGTTTTGAATATAATTTATAAGATTATTGTAATTATTATTGGTTGAAAGACTAACAAGGAAGATGATAACCCTAATGAGGTAGTTCAACTGTTGATAGTTTTATTAAAGAAAATTAGAAGTTATTTCTAATACTTTTTTTCAAATTATTTCCTTTATATAATTGACATTATTTCGTCTAGTATTTGAAACACTAGGGCTATATAAATATTTCCACTCGCGATATTGCTTAGGAAACATATGTTTTTATACTGTAAGATGTTGTCACTGAGATGAAGTTCAAACTACTTGATGCCTTGTAAAGGAGAAATGCTTCTACTTAAGAAAACCAATGCAACCCTCCAAACTTCACCATTCTGTGGCACATCTATAGCTTTAACGAGTCTACACAAGATCTACATTCTATTTTATTGTTTGTCTCTATACAACTCATTCAACATAATCATCACATTTTGTAGGCTTGAATTTAGCTGCCTATAAGTTCCTTAACTTTTTTTATGTTTATATTTGCTTACTAGGTAGCGAACGAAGGCTTTGACAATTTTCACCCCTATAGACATAAATAGCTTTCCGACAATAGAACCAATAAGTGAATATAGTAATAAAAGTAAATATCTACTAATAAAAAAGTTAGGAGCCATCCTTAAGTACTTTAAATATTATTTTCTGCTGTTAGTCAGGTGTGCATGTGAAATAATATTTTGTATCACGTTACACTAAAATTTGTTGAGGAAAGACAATTGGTGCCACAAACGATACTGCATAATATTTATTTCAAAGAAATTTTGAAAACTCTTTTTTGCAATGTTTTAAAATCATGAATTATGTAAAATGAAAAATGCACCCAGATGATACCAAAGTATGTTTTTTTTAATAAAATATGATTATAAATAAATCTTAAGTTCAAAATTTCTTTTTTATAATTTTAGAGAAATTCCCAGAACAGAAAATATGAAAAATCTTGTGAAGAATTGAGCTTGGTACTTTTTTAACATGAGATGTTTTAATTACAAAATCTATTAGAAAAAATATTTTTGAAACCGAATAAAAATTTACGTATCCCATCCCTGTATAGATCATCAATATTATTAAAAGGAATTTATCCTGAAACGCACAAAGATTTAATATTATACAATTTAACTATATAAAAAAGAAAGACTGACAACAAAGCAATGGTGTTAAGTACGGCTTCTTTTAGGTCGCTAAAACTGTGAAAATTACGTATCCTTTGTGAAGAGTCATGGTAAAAAATAAATACTAGCTAGTGCAAAAATTATTAAAAAATTTAGAAAATTTTTTGAATAATTAATTGCTTTTTAAAATAAGTTTTGATGAAGTAGCACTTCTTTGAATAACATAAAGCACATAATTGAGTTTACTGATTTAGTTAAGTTAATAATCTATTTACATATATTCTACAAGTTATTATTTATCAAACTTTAAAAGAAAGCCGGCAGTAATAACTTACAGTTATTACTTCTCTAAATGTCAAGAATTTTTGCTTTTTGTTCGTGCTCCTCAACTTCTCTACATTTTTTTTTATTAATTTTGCTTTTAGAACTTTTAAAACACAAACTAATGTCCCCTTTTCTGTTTTTTACTTAATCTTTGAAGTGAAAGAAGATAGACACGTTTTTGGTGGCTTTTGGAATAAGTGTTTACCTAATGGTGCAAGTGCGTATACCCATTAATTCCTCTTTAATGCAAATCTTAGGTCTAATAAAAATTAGATTTTAAAAATGTGGCACTTCTTTAAAAACAATAGTCGAAAATCTTAATGCAAGATTTTATAACATCATAATAATAAAAAAATTTTACATTTCTACATAATTAACAAAACAAAAAGTTTTAAGATAAATTTTTAATCTACATCACAGAGTTTTTACAACGTTTTGTTTATTTTGATATATAAATAGTGTTACATACAACGTTATGTACACAAATATTTGCTTTGCAATTCTTCGTCCTTTCAGAAAGTCTTTAAAATTTCGTATGAAAATTAAATGAATTCTTTATTTTACCACATTAAAATAAAACAATATAGTCTCGTTTTAATAATAATAATAAAGGATCAGCCAGCGGGCACTTAGCATTTTGTGGAAATAATATGGATTGTAATAAACATTTGCTTAAGGAAAAAGAAACTGTACAAAACTAAAGAAAAGCGTAGAAAATTTAAAATTTGTTGTTGTTTTTTTACACATAATTTTTTAAACTCCCTTAAGAAACTGTGACACAGAAAAGCATTTAATAAAAAAGTTACAACGCAGATGGTTAATGCTTTGTTTTCTATGATGATTTAATGTTAGTCAAACCACCAAAAGGCTTCAATAATAAAGCCACCGAAAATGTAAGTTAATCCATAGTAAAAGATAAAGGTTGACGGTACTAAAATTATTAACACCAAAAACTCGTAAACATCTTCGAAATCCAAAACGAAATAAGACCAATGTCTATATGAGCAAACCACTGAATGATGTCAATAACGTTTTTCATTTTCTCTAATACAATATTTTCAAACCCAGCATTTTTCAGGTGCTTAGGCAAAACGTTACAGGAAACAGTTAAAGTGTATATATTTTTAGGTTTACACCTTTTATAAACGTTTTATTGTTACTGAGTTTTTTATTGCAAAATAAATAACACCAGATCTTAGAGTTTTCAAATTAATTACAAGTTTATTTACTTTAACTACACACGAGGTGTATATTTTAACAACTAGCCACTCAGATGCTGTCTTTTATACTTCTCCGCTAGAGGTCTACTTCCTTTTTATCACATTTTGTTGTTGTTATGTTATTCATTCAAATGTTGATCTGTGTGTATTTTTGTTTTTGGTTTTATGCCGTTAAAGTTTCTTCCTGGAATTTATTTTAAAATAGTTATTATTGTCTTGCCTGCATAAGTTTTCTTAAGGGGCCAATACACGACACAATCATGCTGTCGCAATCACATGATTAATCAATCACGCTTTAACCAAACATCACACCAGCACGATTGCTCAATATTCATTTGATTTCAAGTATTGTGTGGATAAGGTCATTATGGATAGCGACGACGCTTGTGCTGCAGTTATTGTTGCTATTAGCATTAAAAGAAAGAAACGTAAAGAAAAGAAGAAAAGGCTGTGGATGAAGAAATGGTTAATGAATAGAGAAGAATTAGGAGACACTAAACTTCTAAAAGAGTTGTCAATCAGTGCCGTGGACGATTTAAATAATTTTTTAAGAATGGATAAAGAACATTTTTATAAATTATTAAAGGAAGTTACGCCATTAATTATTAAGAAAAGCACAATGATGAGGGAACCAATTTCACCGTTTCATCGGTTAGCAGTTACTCCGGCGATGTGTTCATTGTTTGATAAATGAATGACTGAACAAATTTCACGAAACACGACACAAGCACGCTGTCACAATCATGAAAATATCAAACTCATTTTGATTTTACACAATCAGCTTGATCAATCATACATCAACCCCACACACGGTCAATCGGCTTGTACAATCAACTGATTGCGACATTATGATTGTGTCGTGTATGGGCCCTATTAGATAACTATTAGGGCCCATACACGACACAATCATAATGTCGCAATCAGCTGATTGTACAAGCCGATTGACCGTGTGTGGGGTTGATTGATGATTGATCAAGCTGATTGTGTAAAATCAAAATGAGTTTGATATTTTCATGATTGTGACAGCGTGCTTGTGTCGTGTTTCGTGAAATTTGTTCAATCATTCATTTATTTATAATGACCTTATCCACACAATACTTGAAATCAAATGAATATTGAGCAATCTTGCTGGTGTGGTGTTTGGTTAAAACGTGATTGATCAATCAGCTGATTGCGACATTATGATTGTGTCGTGTATGGGCCCTATATGCAGTTGTGTGTATAAGATTTCTACGCAGTTTATAACTGGAAAGTTGTTATTG
The DNA here is from genome assembly GCA_030448955.1 of Trichopoda pennipes. Classification (NCBI taxonomy): domain Eukaryota; kingdom Metazoa; phylum Arthropoda; class Insecta; order Diptera; family Tachinidae; genus Trichopoda; species Trichopoda pennipes. The sequence goes on from JASKUP010000088.1 coordinate 13,309,833, forward strand.
TTATGCGTGTATAAGTTTTCTAAGAAAATTACACAGTTAGTAAACAGCATTCCCAGTTATTTCGTTTATTACTTTTTTATTTTTATTACTTAATTATTTTCTTTTAAAACTTAAACAAGTCGCATCGGCAACATAATTTTTTATAGTTTTGGGGATTCAGTTGGGCCGCAAAAAAACTATTCTAAAAGAAAGTAAAGGAATTAGCCAAAAGCGGAAGTAAAGGGACGAGTTGGAAATATTTTCACACTGCTTTGAGAAATACATGCATATAGGGTTAAATCCTATTACTATAAATAATTTGGCTAAATACTGCCGCAAATCTAAATCTATATCGTGGGAGATACGTCATTAGAAATGATAAGAATAAAACATTAATAAATTATTTATGAAATTTATAAAAATAACGAAAATTTTTAGGTATAATTATAAAACGAGAAGGAAAAGCCTACTTTTAACTCATGGCCACCCTTGTGCTATATTCTACTTATAAGAGCTCTTCCCTATAACTGACACAAAATTGATTTCGTACTATAATTAAACGTTATCCTTATTGTAAATAAAATTTATTTTTCCTAAAATGATTTTTATTCGCCACCCTTCCTTCTGTCGGATTTTGTTTTTACTACTTCAATTATTTCATTACTCTTTTGGAGCGCTGGATACGAAAAGGCCTTTAAAATAAAAATGTCTATTGTGAAATAATACAGATTTGCGTAACGGAATGTAAGGTCAGAAATTTGACTTAAGCTTCTCGCATTGGCGGTTAGTTAAGAGTTATCTGTCTCTAACCAAAGTAACGCCGCTACATTCAGAATTCCATGAAAATATTTATGTTCAAAGGAATTTAAAGACAAACGTAGTGCAAATTTAAAAATGATACGAAATAATTAAATTTTTTGTTAATAATAATATTAATAGCAATGGCAAATTGACTAATTCACTGGTAATGGAATATTAACTTTAATTTTAAAGATACTTATTGATGGGTCATCAATGATAACTATATATGATAATGTGAAAATCAATAGAGAAGATTTAAACTTATAAATATAAAAACAAGATATTACATCTTAAACACTGCGGTTCATCAGGATAGAACCAACACATTTCAAAATAAAAAATCTGTATAAATTGCAAATACAGGTGAAATAAAAAATTTAGTTTTGCAGAAAAATAGTTGATGCATTAAATGATAATGTAAATACAGAAAATAGTATAAAAATTGATTATAACGATTTTTTTCTCTTTCTTTATACTCAAGTATAAAATTTTTCATTTATTTTTTGGTTAACTTAAATCAGTAGGCGGTTGTAATAATGCTTTATAAAGAGTTAATAAAATTAAAGTTACAGTTTGTGACTGTAGTTAGCTAAATCAATATGGGAAAAAAACAGTTCTTTAAATTTTTCGGAAGTGGTACAAATTTATGTTTACCATTCTAAAAACTATAACTGTAGAGAAATCGCTAGAAAGATCGGTCAAAGTCATAATGTGGCAATGAATTACATAAAACATCATGAAACATGTAATAAAAACTATAAAGGATGTACTTGCACAGTTCTAACACCACAGGACAAGCGAAAACTTCTTCGAATTATCCCAAATTCAGCCCATTCTATCAATAAAATTAAGCAGGAGTTAATGCAAGTCAATCAACAGTTACTCGCGCTGTCTTCAGCAGTGAAAATTTACAACTCCGAAAGCTAAAGAAGAAACCTCCAATAAATGCAATTCTTCAAGAACACCGCCTTCAGTTTGTCAAAGATCATATGGCATGGGATGTTCAAAGACAATTAAGCGATAACATGGCGAAAAGTAGTTTTTTCGGATAATAAAAAATTTTAATTTGGATGGCTTCGATGGCTACAACTTTTATTTTCACGATATGCGTAAGGAGGAACAATTTCTGAGCTGCCATCACAGCAAAGAGGAGGGCGTTATGTTATGGGTTGCAGTTTCATACTACGGTACCTTGTTATTCAAAGTACCCGAAAGACCGGATATAATTACAAAATCCTATTTCGACAAACTTTACCTAAGATAAAAGGTATTTTTGGACCACTACATTATACATACGGCACGTGTAGTAAAATCGTGAATTGCCAGCCAAAATATTGACACCTTAAACTGGCCGCCCTATTCATCCGACCTTAACATTATAGAAAATGTATGGGGTTGGCTAACGCGTAAGATATACGAAGGAGGAAAGCAATACGAAACCAAGGATGAGCTTATTGTTAGAATAAAAGCTGCATGTGGTGAAATATCTCTCGACTGTTTAAAATCCCTATACAAATCAATGAAAAATAGAATTTATGAAGTTATTGTCAATAACGGTAAGTTTACGCGTTATTAAATAAATATCTGGAGAAAATAATTAAAATTAAATCCATATTCAAGCACAAAAAAGCATGTACGTTTGATTTATAGGACAATTAAAGGGTGTTTCTATTCTGTGTAACCAAAAAATAAATGAAAAATTTTATATTTGAGTACAAAGGAAAAGAAAAAGTACCATTATAATACAATTTTTATACTATTTTTTGTGTTTAAATTATCATTTAATGTATCAACTATTTTTCTGCAAAACAAAATTTTTTTATTCCATCTGTATTTGGAATGTATACAGTTTTTTTACTTTCTGCTAATGAATTGAAGTGTAGTGAGACAAGTTCCTGAAAACTTGAGAAATGGTGTTTTTGGAAATTTAAAAATTTTTCTTTTAAAATATTAAAAGGATTGTTTTCCAAGATAATACTGATGAAAACAAAGCTTGGATATTGCTTAAGGTAAAAGTATCTAAGTATGTATTTGTCTGTCCATTTAAGGCCACATAATTTAATATTTAATATTGATATTTGTGGCCAATATGTTCTTGATTTAATTTTTACCACAGAGAGTGGTTATAGTGAAATGTTTTTTCAATTCATTGGCTTAATTAATATTATTGCGAAAATATAAATTAAGTAAATTGCGCTCATCTATATTATCTTAGTCAGAATATAAAATAAATTTTTGAAAATAAGTTTCATTAACTTCCTGGAGTTAATGAAAAGTTACTAAATAAATCTAAATAGAGCAAATTAAGATAATATTAGGTACATCAAAATAGGTGTTATTTGGACTTAGATCTAATGCCGAGCCACAATACCAAACTAATTAAAATCCAAAGGAAACACCCAAATGAAAGGAATGTGTATTGGAGTTTTCAAATCTTGCATCTAAGTAAACCTTAAAAAACTTGTTCGTCTTAATAAATTCTTCATAATTTAAATCTGATTTAAACTCTTAAAAAAATGTTTCTTGTAGTTTACTAAATTTTGTTCAGCATTGGTTTTTATTCTTCGCTAATGTATTTTTAATGTTCGCTAGTATATTTTTTAAATAGCATATTCTTATATCCTTTGTTATAACAATTATAATTTTATCATCCCTTAAGCAATTCTAATTTTTGGGTTGCTAAAACAGAAAAAAATTAAAATTAAATGAAGATTTAGGATTAAACGAATTCATATTTCAAACTTCATTTATTTTTTACTTTTTTACAAATTAAATACGGTGCGAAAAATGAGAGCAAACAATAAGAAAAACAAACAGAATATTTAAAAGATGTTTACAAATGCCTCATTTGGCAACTTAATTGGCCACGTTTCTAAATGCGAAAATAAAAATTGTGTGCCTTTTTTATATTGTTTATATTTACTTTTGAAGATGAAATCTTAACTTAATTAAAAACGAAAGCCGACATATTTTGTGGAAAATGGACACTTTAATTAAAATATGTAATTTGATATTTCAATTTCAAAAAAAAAACATATACGGAGAATCTTTTATTTTTTCTTTTTAGAATAGCTTTACGTCTCTCCTTTGCACGATGGCATTTGCAGCTTCGACCAATGTTGCTACCTATTCTTCACTCTATTTCACATTTCGTTATTAGCTAACTAACTAAGCCATCAATACCTGCTTACCATAGGCGTTTAGATAATTTAATTTAATTTGTTTTACAATCAAGAACGGTATTCTCTTTAGCTTTTCAAGCAATATATTTTACTATATCGAATCTTATACACCCTTTAACAACGCCTTTTTTTCAACAAGAAGTCTGTTCTCTAAAACAAAATAAAACAGAACAGTTAGATTAGCATGACTCAAATTTTTATTGGATTACGAAAGGAAAAGTGCGGCATTTATGAGTGAAAAATAATAATGTAAAAAAATAATAATATAAAATAATGTATACCACGACCACGTTGACTGATATCAATTCGCGATAGTGTGATCCATTGACCGTTACCGTATTTCCAGCCCCATCTTCTAAAAAAATAGCCTAATCACGCCTCCAGACCACGTAGCGTACTTTTCAGTGACACGTTGAGCATGCAAAGGCTCTAGAATTTTCAGGCTTTGTCTGAAAATATGAATTTTTCAGAAAGACCAGAATTAATTGAGCGAATTTACGGCTATGTGAATTGTCAGTCAGCTTGAATTCCTGTACCAGTTAAACCTTCTAAGGCATTAAAATCAAATCCTTACGCAAAATTCGCCAAGTAGGTGCCCCTCTAGGCTAGTAGATAGTGTATTTGCTTACAAGACGGGGGTTGTGGGTTCGATTCCCAACAAAGACCTTGTTTTTTTTCGCTACAAATAAAAATTGACTATCGGTGGGCCTGCTCAGTGATGAAGGCATGGTCACTGGTCACTGTGCTGTCTTATACGGCAGTTTGTTTCCGATTATCCTTCTACTTTCACCACCTGTCTCATCTCTTCTCTATCCCTTTCCTAAAGAATGTACCACGGTACTTGACAACATAGGCATTGTTGCCAGAAGTGCTACTTCTCTTTAAAAAAAAATTAGTTGTTTTGGAGAACCCCAATTGTTGAGAACGCCAAAGAATTTACAAATTTGAATCTGCTTCAACACTGTGGCTCACGACTGTAATGTTTTCAATTGAACGACCCGGTCGAACTCGCATGTGTTGGCACATTTTGTATTGTGCCTGTCGATTCATATGTCAAGACCAAATTCTTAATAGCGGTATCAGAAGGATGAATATATTGTTCGAAAATATCACGAAAAGGTAACTATCGAAAGGTAACGTTAACAAAAACACCATTGTAATAGTAGATTTTAATTATATTAATGCGATTTTTGTGCGAAATTGAATCAATTGCCAATGAATCTGCTACGACTATTTAAAAAACTAAATGTCAAAACATATTGTTGTTGTTGCCGCAACTGAAAAACAATATTCTACTTTATCCCCACCTCATAATTGTTGTTGCTTTTATCATTCAGTTTAGGCGCCTGCTTGGCAATGTGGTTTTTTTTCTGTATTAGTTGTTCTTGTTTTCTGTTGGTAACTTATTTGGTAGAATTTCTTATAAGCATGTTGGTTTTTTGTAAAATCGTTAATTTGCTTCTAAATTACGGTGTTGACATCAGTTACTGATTGTCAAAATTTTCACTAATTTGAACAGAGTTCTTGGATTCACATAAAAATATTCTCTAGAATCTATAACTTAGCCACCTTAACTCAGCATCGTAAATTTATTTTTTTTGCCTGTTTTAAGAAGCAACACTTAGGCAAAAATTACTTTAATAAAAATCGTAGAGAACCATAAAAAAAAGTGATACATAAATTTATTCTTTTTTCATAACTTGCTAAGCTACAACCTTTTCCTTTTGAGAGAATGTTTTTATTTTATTTTAAAATTAGTTATTATTTGAAGGCTTAAGTTCAGTTTGTTTTTTTTTAATTTTTTTTTATTTTTCCATATTTCATGCTAGGCTTTTGAAAGAATTTTTATCTTTTGCGTATTTTCAACACATTGCATAATTTATGCTGTTCACAAATAAAATATTTCCCAATTCTGTCATGATCATCTATTTGAACCGATGTAGTAAATGCGTATTTTAATTGCAATACTGACATAATTTTGTGAGATAAAAGAAAACGAATAGAAGATAGCTAAAATTTAAAAGCTGATTGTGAGGGATAAATTTGCTTTTACATTTCCGTAGCATTTCTTTACATTTTTTCGGTTAATTATAAAAAGAAAATTCCTTTAAGGCATTTTCATTTCTTCGTTTCTTATATTAGTACAATGACGTTATCTTGAATAAAAATCTTTTATTTATTAGACCAGTACTGTTGCCCACATCTCTCCCAACTAGTTGTCTATAAAATTCCAACTGACTATACGAGTATGTAACAAGACAGGCAGGAATGAATATAAAAATTTTAATTTTTTTACTTTTACTGAAATTTCATTCATTTTGATGATGATGGTGGCTGATTACATCATTTTAATTTCAAAATCATTCGTTTGTGTGAAAAACAGCTTGGCCGTTTATTAAATAAGTCTTTTTTTCTGTTGCAAAACATTAGTAAGAAATCCCTTGTGTCTCTGCTAATCTGACTTAAATGGATTTTTCCCACCAAAACTGACAAAAGCTGTTTATCAAATAAAATTCTAATGCTTTTTCTTAGTAGGTTTCTTTGTCTTTTTCGTTATGTTTACTAAGAGCAGGAATAATAAACTTTAGTGGTTTCTTTTTTTTTTTTTTTTGCTTTCATTTAAGAAAGATTGAATTTAAAACGTTTTAAATAATGCTACGGACATCTAAGCAATAATGAAGATTTTAACCGCATCATACAGCGAAGGCGGCATTTCACTTACACTAATATAAATATTTTAAAAAGCGTTTGCAACTAAAACTTTTTTTTAATATAATCGAAGAAGATTTTTTATTAGTTCTTTCAAATGAATAAAATATTAAACTTCTTGAAAAATACCCGGCGTGTTATATTACTAATAAAATAAACTGTATTTCATTAAAATCAGTTAAATAATTTTACTATAATCAAAATTATATGATATTATGTCATTTCATAGAAATATACTACTTTTATCAACAGCAATAATAAATCTACTAGCAAAAGATAAGTGATAAGAAAATTCTTCTTGTCACCAAGGTTAAAAGTTCCCTCATTACTTAAAACGAGATATGGTGAGATATATCCAATAAGATCAGCTATGGGGACATCCTCTAATTTCTAAAAAAAGTACATCATCCATGAGACACTCTTAGTAAGGTAATCGTTACTGTTTATATACGCATAAAAAGCGTGTTTGTTGCACAGATGCACCTTTTACTTTATAAAATTGTAATATTTTGCAAATAGGTCTAATTTGCTAGTATCATTCATCGTGGAATAGGAAACCTTACAAAATCTGTTTGAAAAATAAAATATAAAAGAAAGAACTCAAGCGAATTGAGTCCTTTGTTTTATTTTAAAGTCGGTTAAAATGATCAATTCGTGTGTATTTTTTACGAATATGATTTATTAACTAATTTATTAATATGATTTATTATTAATTAATTACGAATATGATTTATTAAGTTCTAAAAGAAAATAATTAACATTAAAAAAATAAATAAACGACCTTAGTATAGTTTTCTAAGAAATCTTATAACAACAACAAATTCTACCAAATAAGTAAACTACAGAAAACAAAAACAACTAACAGAAAATAAAACCTACAGCTAAGTAGGCGCCTAAATCAACGATAATATAAACAACAATATAGGGTGATGTTAAAGTAGAATATTCTTGTATGTGCGTGAACCGCTTAAAACAAATATAAAAGCACCACTTGCTGGACAAATTAATGAATTCAAGTTGAGTTATCAGTGAGTAAAGAACAACAAATTTAACTTAACTTAATTTAAAACTAAAAAGCACTGTGTTATTAGTATGGAATAGAAGAACTCAAAAGAAGAAAACGTTTATTAAAAGATATAAACGTAACAACATATCAGTCAGGTCTCCGTGATTTTTTAAATATTAAAATGATTTAAAAAAATTTTTTTGCAAAGACCTAGATTGGTCTCATTTAGGAAACATTTTTATTAGAAAAATAAAAGATATTCCCACACATTTGAAATTAATTAAAGCTAATTTTGAGCGGTAAAAAAACTAAAATTAAATATTAATGTTTCCCTTTAGGTAGCATTATTTAACGTTAATGACTTAAGGTCTTAAGTCGTTATAGACAGACACAGTATATAGAATATATGTTGCTATACCTTCAGCTTAAAAAAATAGAAACTCAAAGATGTCTCCAAGGAAGATGTGAATTTAGAGCCTTTACAGTGCTGTCATATAGCAGCAGGAATGAAAACTTAAATTAATATGAAAAACATTGTGTGATAAACTCCATTGATAATATTTTTACTTTGCTAGAATTATATATATTTATAAATATATAAGTTTTGAAAAGTCAAATATAGTCATTGTGCTCTTTATTTCTATCATATTTTGTTGGAAACGCCTAAGGAAAGTTTTCTTATCTTTTTCGAAGCATATATAACCATGTTTCTTCCATAAGCATAATAAAAAAAAATATAACTAAAAAATTTTATACAAAATCTACTTTTAATCCTTTAGTTATACAGCAATCATAAGTTGTAATTTAACGATATTAATACTACTTCATCTTACAAATTGTATTAATTAGCTGTGTTTAGTGTTAACTGTATTTAACACATATACTATATATATAAAAGTGTGCCATGAAATAATACAACAGTTAACTAAAAATATATTTAACCTATTAAGGATTCTTAAATGCTACAGAGTATATGCAAAAAAAGCAAGGAAAACGTGCCCAAACATACCAGAAAGGATGTGATTTTAAAAAGATAATATTTTTTGTATAGTCTAGCAGCTGAGGTGGAAGGAAATTTCCGTTATTGATTTTTATTTTGAGGGCAATAGTATGGGGAATGCGATTTTAATATGAAGGTTTTTAAAAATAGTAATAAAGTGAATTAAATTTAAAAAAAAAAATTGTTTCAAGTATCAATGCTAATAGAAAAGTATAAAATTGTGATAGTAAAGGAGACAATGCTTTAAAGTGTGTATAATTAATTCTTTTTTCACCAAAAATTATTATAATAAAACTATATTTTAAAAAAATCTTAACAGCTGTATAAGAAAAAAAATTGCATTGATAACTATAAGATACGAAACAAGCTGATGGAGGTTGCAGTGATTTAATGTTCGCTTGATAAAAAATCATAATTAATCACGAAACTTAATCCTTACAAAAAAAATATGCGTTTGATAATTTTGCTAAAGATTTTTGATAAAGATTTTCTTTATCTATAGACGATAGATGCTGAATAAATCTCATAACCTCAATGCTTTTAGCAAAACTTTTTTATGGAATTTTTTTCCATTCATTTATATATTGCAGAGATCGTTCCAACATATAATGTCAATATAACTGAAAAAACTAAAGTGAAATGACTAAATGTATCTGTTAAAAAATCAAGATGTTTCTAAGAATTTGTATGAACACAAAACAACAGATACTTGCTACATTCAAATTCTATGAACTAAGATTAACAATTAGAAAAACAAAAAAGGAAGAAGAAGAAGACAAAGCTAAACAAATAAGCAGACTGAATAATGATGACTACGGTATTTGTAGCAAATGCGATGAATTATAGTTTTCTAGTACACTCTAGAGCCGCTAAAACACTATATAACGAAACCGTCTATTTTGCGAAAAAGCAGTCTAATTGTGAATGTAAACAGGTGAAGACACAACATTTAATGCAGCAACTGAAGTGGTAAATTTATCATCGTTTTAAAGAAAGTCATGTAATTAATTAAAAGTTGTGTATAAATATGTTGCAAATTAAACTCAATAAACTAAACGTTTATTTCAAGAATAAACGCAACAATTGGTATCAGAAGTGAAATTAAAAGTAATAAAATAATTTAATGTCGAATGAAGTTTAACGAGTTAAAAAAGTTGTTTCTGCCGACAGCGGGCAATAAGGCAGAATTGCATTTATTGAATGAATTCAATGATTCCCGCTATATTGGCAATGGACGATATAACGGCCTATAAACAGTCACCAATAAAAATGGATGGAAAAATGTGTGCGGTACGAAAACAAAATTCGTGAAGAACTCAAAGACAATTAAAGTAAATACAATTTTTAATTTTTACTTAAAATTCTTGACCACAATTTTAATAGCAGGCCATAAAAAGAAAATTTAATGTAATTTTATGAAAATTATAAATCAAAATCCTGTTCACTTTATATAATTTTTCTTCGCTTCATTTCTTCTGCACCGCTGGCTTTTTCTTTAAATCATAGATGATTAATAACATCAGTATAAATCTTATAATCTAGACAAAATGACTATTAGTCAAATATGATTTTACGACAATGAAACATTCGTACAGACACACGAAAGAAAACACATAATTACAAACCACACTAATGGTCCAACAGCAAACCAATACAGCAGTGTCGTCAACAATAGCGTCAATATCAGTATTATTGACTGAAGGAAGAAACATTTGCTTAATATTTAGTTAAGCTTTAAAATTTTTCATTAAATGAAGAAATAAGTAAATGAAATACTTAATTTCTGTCTAAGAGGTTGACACAAAATGTGAGCTTTATAATCGTTTTGATAATTATTGCCTGTATAAAATTCTTATCATGTCTTTTCTTTCACTGAAGCAAAAGTTCTACCACCATTGTGAAGATGATAACAATGACAAGAAAACACATGAAATGACATGTATTTTAGGAAAACAAGCAGAGAATATTTAGATATCATTTTCATGGTGGCTGGTAAAATGACATCTTTTTAATTTACAGTAAATGAAGTGAAAATATCGCGAATTTACCGCACAAACAAAAGATATACTCACTTACTTACATACGTATCCTCTATGGAATCACAGTTTTTTTTTTTTTTTTTGTAATTTTTAAAATGGCACAGAGGACAATGCGTCCTATTCAAATAATGAGAGCAAAGAAAACTGGTAAATAATTCTACTTTATGTATGTAAGTAAGTTTGCAATATTTTCAAAAAAAAATATTTTTTTAATAGAAAGAAGAACGAACTAAAGAAAATCGCATTGAGCCAGCGATTTGAGTGGATAAATCGATTAAAACTGAAAGTGATAAATGATGAATTAAAAAAATGATTTCAAAATGATACGCAAAAAATTAATAAAATATTGCTGTCATTGTAAGAGGGCAAAGAAAATAAATAAAGGACATTGTTATTTTTGCAATAAAAAGAAAATAAATTACATTTGAATGTCGAATACATCAATAATTTTTTTTTTGACAAATTTTTTCTTATCTTATTAAATTGAATTAATACTAAAAAGTTGCATTAGAAATTTATTAAATGATTCATTCTAGCGGGTGTTAGAATCGATAAACAGCATTGTTTGACTAATCAGACGTTTATTGTAACAAGTTCTTAACTTTACGGAAGAGATAAGACCTTACCTCGCTTTAATGATTTCTCCGACAACATATCGAAGATTTCCGAAAAGTGAAATTGTTGCTGCTGATTTCAATGTCTACAACTGTTCTTGGCGTCGCCATTCTAGCCACACAACTACAGAAACCCAGCATGTTGAGTTATTTGCCGTGAAAAACACGTGCAATTAGCGAATGAGCCAATGCACATTCCTTGTGTTAAAGGGTACCACAGTTATACACTCGACCATTTTCTAACTTCACACCCCCAAAGGTATGAAGTTAGTGTTTGTGCACTTCTCAGCAATTCCAATCACTGAACCATATCCGCCTGTTTCGAAAATATATTTATGAGAAAGTTCGTTGGAATCAGCTCGGACAGCTTGGACAATAATGTCGATGCCATAGCAGAAATGATTGCAAACATCATTTTGGTTGGAATGAAAATTTGTTTTCCATCCAAAAAAATGTCGGTTAAAACCAGATCAGAGCCTTGATTTCATTAGACGTTCAAAAATGCAGTCAGATCAAGAGACGAAGCAGTCAGTATCTGGAGTAGAATCAAAAACGGAGATACTGATTCGCTACGCAAAATGCATGACCTAAGAGAAAAATCAGTACGACTAGCGTCTTCGTGCCAAGGAGTAGCCAGAGCCTTGGCAATTTGTTAAAAAAGTAAGACATAATTCTAGTTCTTCAATTCCGACTTTTTTAAAGAATGAAAATATATTCACTGACCCGATTGATAAAGCTACGCTTTTGACCGGTATATTTGCAAATAATTCTTATTTGCCGGAAAGCAATCAACCACCGCCACAGCTCGACAGAGTAACCGTTAGTATGTCGAAGATATTATTTCGACCTCGAGCGGTTAAAAAGTCTCCTGAGCCAGACGGGGCACAGTGTGCACGACACTGATATTAAAACAGTACTCTTCGACGCTACCGCGCCCGTTAGCAGCGGCGAATTTCCAAAGTGTTGGAAGGTTGCTAATGTAACGCCGATCACCAAAAATGGTGAGGCTTACAACCCTGAAAATTAACGCCCAATTGCAACTTGTTCTGCACTTGCTAAAGTGATGGAAAATAAGATTCATTTTAATCTTGCAAGGTATCTGGAGGCCAACAGCTTGCTTAGCGACCGACAGTATGGCTTCCATATGGGGCGCTCTGTGGGCTACTTGCTGGTTGTTCTGTCGGAACAATAATGCAGCTCCATACATCATTACCGGTCTTTGTAGAACTTCGACTATCTAGCCCATAGCAACTGGGGGTATAAGGGAGCCCAGTCCCCTGAAGTCAGCAGGGGTACAACTGGAAGCTCCATGTTATTTCCACGGGAATCAGTAGCCCGCAGAGTTTCCACTATTTGTCTCTTTAGGCATTTAGCTATTTCTAAGACTGATTATTGATGTTGGCCCTTTGGGAGTATCGTGGTAACAGGTCAGTTCTATATAGTGGCCAGGATCATTTCACTTTTAATAATACCTACCTGGTGGAATGATCCTAGATCCAGTGAGCATGCTAGACATTTGTTCTGGACAGGAGTTGGATAGTCTCCAGCTCTTCAGCAGCCCTGCTCTAGAATCAGGAAGGACCTGTTGCTAGAATTAGACTTCGGCCTCCTAGGGCGTGAGTGGCGCTGCTTTTCACTCACAGTGGTATGACCACCATCTGATTAAGGCTCACTGCCAGGTGCAGACGTAAATCTGATCACGTAATTTCGAAGAGTTTTCCAACACATTTGTTACAGTGTGAGATGATACACTTCTGTCAAAAGTTGTTGCTTTTGGTGTCGGTGATAAATTCTCCAGATTTATATCGAGTTTTTCCAGGAACCGCACTATACGAGATGTTGTAGATGGCATTCCACTAGATGAGAGCAAGATTAATTCAGGGGTACCGCAACATTCCGTTCTTTTTCCTACCCTATTTCTTATTTCTCTAAATGATCTTCTTTGTAAAACTTTTAACCCTATATACTCTTTCGCAGATAACAGCACCATTTGTCATTCGTATTCATTTTATAATAAACCGACCTAGTTGGAGGTGAGTTCCAAAAGGCAAAATATGAATGATACGCTTAATCACGATCTCCCGTTAATCTCGGAATGGGTTCGTGTGAATAGAGTAATCCAATGTTGCATAGTTACGCATAGATCTGTTGTCAGAAATGATGCTGCATCCGTTACTAGGGGTATTTCGGTATTACGAAATTAGAAGCTATTGATGTTCTTGGCATGAAAATTCAGTGTAATGTTCAATGGACATTTTTCAGGTTTCTAAAGAAGGTTTCGATCTTCGTATTATTTACACCACCTATATCTCCAAAGTCTATATTGGAGTTGCTCGCAAATGTATAGGAAAGGGTCAAGAGGGGACAATTGCGTATCCAACTCTATTAATTCTCTAGAGCATCGATGCAATGTGGGATGTATTTCACTGTTTTATTATTACTAGAATGATAAGTGCTCTCACACGTTTTCGCGTTTAACTCGATTTTAGTTGGAAGCACATCCATTTGTGGTTGATTGGCCAGTAAATTGCACTATGCATTACAGGGAAAATTTGTTTTTTTAGCAGAAAAGTCCTTATATGAAGTAAATACCCTCCGGAAGTTTTTCGTGTCACTTCCAATGTAGGAAAGTTCAAATTGAACTACCTACCAATAACCTAATTTCTAGTTCTGGCACAATGCATTGCCTGTGTAGAGGTCATCCTCTGAGTGCCATCTCAAATATTAAATATGTCACAAAAAAGACGACTTCATGACATCCTAAATTTTCCTGCTTGAAACTGCAGTTAGCTGTAGTAGAAGTATTATTTCTGTTTTCCTATTGTGATATGAATAACAAGACAAGCTTTGTAATATTGCAAAAACGATAATAAAACGAAACTACTTTAGATTCAATAACAACTTTTACAAATTACCTGACGGACTCGGTATGGGAAACCCAACTTCCGCAATCTTAATGGAAATTTTCATGCAACATCTCGAATCACTACACGTAAAAACACTCATGGAAAAACACAAAATAACTCATTACTATAGATACGTAGATGACATTATATGCATCCTCGAGCAAGATAACGGGGAACAAATACTAGAAAACTTAAACACAATTCATGATAAGATTACATATACAATGGAAAAAGAACAAGACAGAAATTTACATTATCTTGACATCACTATAACACGAGGAACTGACTATTCGACATCTATAGAAAACCAACAACAACGGACACTACCATCCACAACATCTCAAACCAGCCTACCCAACACAAACTAGCAGCGTTTAGACATATGATACACAGGCTTGGGATAATTCCACTTATTCCAGATAAGTACAGGAGGGAACTTGACACAATCTACGCCATAGCTATGAATAATGGCTACAAAACCACTACCATCGACAAACAACTTAGACAATACAACACTAAGAACAGCAATAGAGAAGACAAAGAGACAGCCGATACAACACGACAGCACACCTTTACTTACACAGGACCAGAAATATACAGACTAACTAACCTTTTTCAAAAGGAAGGAATACTCACAGCATTAAAAAGTGGAAACACCCTCAGGCACTATCTCAGAACAACGACAGAAACAACTGACAAATTTAATTCCAGCGGGGTATACAGACTTACCTGTACCTGCAAACGAACCTATATAGGGCAAACTGGACGAACACTAAAAACAAGGTTTACAGAACACATACGCTCATACAAACAGAAAAGAGAAGATTCAAACTTTGCATTACACCTTGGCACTCACGGACACACACCAAGGGAAATGGATGAATGTATGACATTATTACATCCTAGCAAAAAAGGACGAAGACTAGACATTCTTGAAAATATGGAAATCTAAAAGGTAAACACGACCTCAGAGACAATTTTCACACCATTGAAACTAGTCATGCAAACGGGCAAACGAAAAACTCCCTCAGACGGACACACGAACCTACATAATAGTAAAATACGGAGGTATCGATAAATTCACTTTGCATACAAATGCCAGGTGGCTGGTATTCTGCTTACCTGAATATATACGGACCTAATAACAGAACTACCTGAACGCCAACACTGACTCATCAGTACAAACTAAACCGCGGCTTGAGAATGATGCATTCGTATCGAAAGCGCTCGCCATCGAATACAAACCAGCCAGTTAGGATGGGAAATGGCAATATTTAGCTTTGTAATACTTTATGACGGCAATTTATTACCAAAATAAATACTTGGACAACTTTGAAGAACGAAATTATCATCAAGGTGGAATGACTTTTCATTAAAAAAAAAACATTTTTCGAACTTAAAGTTTTTTTACGATTACCAACATTAACAGCGGCAAATTCAAACCTTGTATAATTGACGAACCCCTTATAAACATTTTTTTGTGATTCCAAAAAAAAAATATTTTAAATCGTCAAATTTTCAGAAATCAAGATATTTTATTTACCAAACTGGTTCATCTCGGAAAGTTACGAATTTGATTAAAAAAATATAATTTTTTTAAGGGGTTTTCATTACTTTTTTATTTTCATTTGTTTTTCGCTTTAGAATATTTCGCATTTCGGAAAAGATTGGTTTCCAATAGTTATTTCTGATTCTAAAAGATTTAAAACTTCCTTTCTAAAAACCCAAAATTAAACTTTTATGATATATTACAGGTATAAGCAGATTTACGAAGCATAACAAGATTCAAATATTCAATTTGAAAAATTATATTGTTTAGTTTTTGTAGGTCCATTTTGCTCTGCATTTATTAATTTCAAGTTTGTAATTGAGGGCTTCTGTATGAAAAGAAAATATAAACTTTAGGAAAAACCTCAAGTTCGCAAATCTGTTCTGCTTTGTTCTACAGATATATTTATGCTGCGTAAAATCATACTTATATCATAATACTATCATATTGCTCTAAAAGTACCCATAGTAAAATATTGTTGAGTATATGCTTCATAATTTGAGCCATTTTAGGGGGTGCGTTGTAGTTGCTCTTGATATAAGCCCACTTTTTCGAAAAACTCTTTAAATAGTTTGCTAGCAATTTTCAAAGAATATACCAAATATCTTTAAAAAATAATTTATAACAAAATATTTATTTCTTATAAATATAAAATATAAAAGCATAATATCAAAAATTAAGCTAATCTTTAAATTTATTTGTTTTGTTTTTTTGTAATCTTAAATGCCAACAGCAATTAATATACTCTTCTTAATGAAATGGAATGCAATTTTGAAATGATTACATGTTTTTGATTAAGTTTATTATCGACAAACTTAAAGCATTTTGTACCGCTCATTAAATATTATTGTAATTAAAAAATAGATGACCAAATTTCTTGCGGTTATTATTACTGATAACATATTTCAATAAGTTTATTTAAATCCAAACAAATTTAACACTCAATGCAGTAATTAACCGACAACGAAACACTTCAAAAAACTCTCAGTGTAGAAATTCATTTAACAGCAGTGTGATAATGTCGCAAAATAATAAAAGTCTGTAGTAATTGTTTTAATTAATATTAATTGCAATTGAAGTTATTTTAATACGTGTATAATATTTTTAATTTATACAAATCATCTTGTTAATATTTGTTCATTTTAATTTTATTTGATTGTTGCAGTATTAACAATTGCAATTTGCCAATTGCCCGGTGGCCACAATGTGACCACAAATGTACAAAATGCTATTAATGCTATTAAAGAGGCCAAGCAGAAAAATCCAAAAGTACAATTGGCAATTTTGCCTGAATGTTTTAATGCTCCATATGATGTAGAGTGTTTTGCAAAGTATGCTGAAAAAGTGCCTGAAGGATCGACATGTCAGGCTCTGTCAAAATTAGCTCAATCATTGGGTATCTATATCATTGGTGGTAGCATAATTGAACGTGCTGATTCAGATAAGTTGTACAACACCTGCCCAGTATTTTCACCACAGGGCAAACTAGTTGGTAGACACCGTAAAGTAGATTCTTTTGATTGGTAACAATTAGAGATTTTTTAGTAAAAATATATTATTTTCTTATTTTTAGATTCATCTATTTAATGTAGATATTGATGAAGAGAATAATGGTGGCGTAAAATTTAATGAAAGTTTAGCTTTATCAGCTGGTAACGAATTTACTATTGTTGATATATTCGGTCATAAAGTTGGCATCGGTATTTGTCATGATAAGCGTTTTGGTGAACTGGCTCAAATTTACCGTAATCAAGGTATGTTATGTTTTATTGAATTTAGATCAGTCTTAAATAACGCCTAAAGTTTATGAAAAATTATTATTTTACACAATATATTAAATTTTAAATTTTTATTAAAGAAAAACTAAAATAAATTACAACTTTTTGTTAGAATTGAAATATTCAAATGAAATATTGGTAAAGAAGTTAGATTTAGATGAAATTTCAGCAGATTGGTGGCGTGGAAAAATTAATTTCAATGGAGATTACTACATCTAATGTATAACGATCTAGAATACATAAACCTTACGCTCTTGGTAAAAATGCTGAATGTTGCTATCTTTGTTAAACTTATATACATATACTGCTTCGATCCACGGTAAATATTTATGTAAGCGATGTTAAGCGAGAAAATTTTTGGTTCAATGACTTTCAGAGGTGTATTTTTTATAATTGGGATATCTAATTGAGATGTTTTTTCGTTTATGATTAAAAATTATAACAATTTTTTGTAGGCTATTTTGCAGGTTTATTTCTAAAGGATTAAAAAATTGCAACATTTAAAACTTCGTAATACAAAATGTTTATTAAAATATAATTTCGATTCCTTATAAATCTGTAGTTAAGTTACAGAAGCAACCCATAATATGACTTTATAGTGCTGCGGCAAAGTCGTTTCTACTTCATTTATTAAAGTGTAATAAATTACACTTTTACCTCGATAGTTTCGAATATCGTTTATAATATCAGGTTTGGGATTTTTATGATGCATATCTAACGTTTTCGAAACTTAACAAAACTGCTGTGTATAATACTGCGAACTTATTTTAGTGATTTTTCTGCCAAATTAAAAAATATTGATGTCATGCTACACAAGCCGTAAAACAAGCTAAATGTATGTTCTTTCTCCTTATGGTGATGCATAAAAATCAGTGCCATTTTTAACCTTCAGTCATTCTCGATCATCCCTAAGTGTTTCAGTACACGTTATTCGATCTGAAAAGCCGAAAAATTAATCTAAAAAAAAAAGGCTGAAGGCTGGACAATGTAATGAGTTCCGTTTCTACTTCACTTAGTATATGCGTTGATGGCCCAAATAAAGTTTTGATATTCTAGATTCAATATAATAGTAACTAATTTGTACGTAAATTTGTATACAAATTTTCAATAACACATAAACCATACAAAATTTTCAACCAAAGGATTCTGAGTAAACAGATACAAATGCAAATCTATTTTATTTAATTTTTTAATCTTACAGCTATAACTGTCCGCATTCAGAATGTTCCTGAAACAATCTTGACCACCAATTTAATTCGAGCCAATTTTTTTCATTGAGAATAAGGAAAAAAAACTCTTAAATTACAATGACAAAAATTAAATTGGTGTAAAAGTACTTTAAAAATAAACTTTCATTTTTTTTATTTTCAATGTATTGTTTATATGCAGCAAACCACTTTACAGTTGATTATGCTTGAACTATAAATATAATA
This sequence comes from Trichopoda pennipes, assembly GCA_030448955.1. NCBI lineage: Eukaryota > Metazoa > Arthropoda > Insecta > Diptera > Tachinidae > Trichopoda > Trichopoda pennipes. The sequence continues at coordinate 13,328,829 of JASKUP010000088.1, forward strand.
TCAGCAAATGTTGCTGTCAACCTTATATTAATTACTAACATGCTTAATGCATTATTTCTTTGCTATAGGCTGTGAAATGATAGTTTATCCATCCGCTTTTTGTATATGTCAAGGTCCCATGCACTGGGAACTTTTGCAACGTGCACGTGCCACTGACAACCAAGTATTTATCGTAACTTGCTCACCTTCACGTAGCAATATGTCCGGTTATGTTGCATATGGACATTCAATGATTGTTGATCCCTGGGCTCGTGTGCAACGTGAAGCTGGTATTAAGCGTGAAATAATTATTGAGGAAATTGGTAAGTGATGCAATAAGCAATTTTAGTATTTAGTTATATAATATTTGTTCCATATCACTAAATTCATATGATTAACTAATAGATTTTCAAATGGTCGATGATGTTCGCCGCCAATTGCCTTTGTTTGGTCAACGCCGCACAGACATCTACAACACAAATATCATAAAGCAATAATTGATAGTGGTTTGACAATGTGTTGAATGATTAATGAAAAGAAAAACTACTGCAACTATTTTATGTACCATTTGCCTTGTATTTGTGAGTAATTTAATCTGAAATCCAAATTAATAAAACGCAATTAAAAAAAACATAAAACAAAAGTAATTATATATCTAAAAAATATAACTACAAATAATCTTTTAACTAATTATCTTCCCCTTTTTAACTATAGTTGATTGAATAGTTTGTTTATAATTTTATGACCATCCCAGGAACTTTTTAGCTTCAATGATTAATAAAATATTTAAGTAGATTCTGCTGTTACAATAAACAGGAAAAAATACTTTAATCTTATTTTCCAGAAGCTGAAACATTACGTTCTTTTCGAAATCTTTGCACCTATTTTTTCATGAATATCTCATGGGTTGCTTGTATATAGCTACAAAAGCAGAAAAATAAAACGTATTAATGGACAAACTGTCGACATTTTCACAAAATCAAATATTAAAGAATTGTTAAAGATTTAAGCTACTTTTTACTAAATTAAATTAAATTTATATTTAAATGTTTTTATACTGCATTTTTTTCTATTGGAATCAGAACGACATTATCAATATCAACGACAACACTCAGTTACATATTAATAAATATTTTCGAAGTAGAACTTTCAAAATTTATATGTTTCTTGGTAATAATTTAATAAAGAAAAAGTTTTCCTGTTGTGTTGCACCAAGCATCGTTTAGGCAAGCATTTCTAAAGTTCAATTTCCGAATAATGAATTGATTGAAAATATGTAAAAACCTTAGACATATGGGTAAATTAAAATTGGAAACAATAGCGCGAATTTTAACATTGGGTAATAGGGATTTTCAACAAAAATTTTTTTTGAATTGTGGCAACACCAACAACATTATAATTTTGAGATTTAGTTTTTCACGTATTCGTAGTAGATCCATTGTCAATTGTTACAATGAATTCATTTTCACATTAAAATCGCATTAAAATAATTAAAATCCCCTATGAAAATGGTGGTTCTGTTAAAGTTACATTTCGTAAAATTCATGATATTTTCGGACAGCATAATCGGTCTTCTAAGAACACTATAAAGAATTTGGTCGTTAAATTTTAGTCGACAGGCTCAATACAAAATATGCAAACACTAACGCCTGTTCGACTGGGTCGTTCAACTGAAAACGTTCTCAACAATTGGGGTTATCCAAACAACCACATGGCGAATTTTGCATAAAAATTTGGCTTTTAAGCATTACAAGGTTCAACTCGTGCAGGAATTGAAGCCAACCAACTATTAACATCGCGTAGATTCGCTAAAGAACCAGCTAGTTTTTCTGAAAAAATTATTTTTTCAGACGAAGCCCATTTACACTTGTCGGGGTGTGTCAACAAGCCAAATTGACACAATTGGGTTTCTGAAAATCCAAAGGTGACTTTGCATGCTCACCGTATCATTGTATGGTATGCTATGTGGTCTGGAGATGTGATTGACCCTTTTTTTTGTCGAAGATGAGGCTCGAAATGCGGTAACGGTCAATGGATCACACTATCGCGAGAATTTAACATCTCAATTTTGCCCTAGTATTGATGAGACGTGGATATTATTGACATGTGGTTTTAGCAGGACGGTGCCACATGTCACATAGCCAATGAAACGATCAATTTATTGAAAACAAAATTTCCCGATCGCGTAATTTCACGACAATCATCAGTTAAGTGGCCAGCCAGATCGTGCGATTTAACATCACTGAATTATTTGTTGTGGGGCTATGTTAAGAACAGAGTCTATACAGAGTCAATCGCATCGATTTTAGTCGTACAACTCAAAATCCATGATGTGATTAACGAAATAGAACCGCCATCTTGCCAAAAAGTGATTAAAAGCTTTGATGAAAGAATCGACATCTGCCAATGTGGTCGTGAAGAGAGCATTAAATCAAAATAGTTGTGATGCGCACCAGCGGCAGATATAAAAATTTTCGTTATCATTTTCTCGTTGCCAAAATATCTCTACTCATATTTTTTTTGATGCAATAAATTTTTCACAAATTTTCCAAACATCGGTATATATAGTAAAACTGGTATCTATTGTACGAGCTATTTGAAATTTTTTTTCAAATTACTTATTATCAGCAGCTTATGCTAATAAAACAATTGAGGCTGTGGAGATCAACATTTCAAGAACACTTGTGGACACCTTTACCCTAAATCGTTTTCAATCAAAATTTAAAGTGATATCGGGCTTTAAAAACAACCTTTCTGAATCGTTTTATATTGACAAACAGTATAAGCATATAATTTTTAATCCTATTTATGACCAAAAAACAAAGAAATACGATAACTTAGATTTGTAAAGTTGTATTAAAATACTATATTAAATGAATTTTTTTTTTTGGAAATAATTTTTACTCGCGGCTATTTAAATTCATTTTGTACACTGTGCACGCAAAATTGTTATTTGTGCCAAACTTATCTCCTTTAGCAGCGCATATCCGAAACAAAGCATATTAAATTTTTCTTACTATTTTCCACAGAAATGTAGAAATAATTGCTTTTTCCTCACTGCAAATGGCAATAACGTTTGGTAACCATAGAAATGCAATATTGATTTACAAAGAAAAATTCATTATTTTTTGCTTCTGTTACTAGTTGTAGGTATTTTTGTTTACTTTCGTTAACAATTATCAATAACAGCAGATAGAATGTGAACTCAAAGGAAACCAAGTGTAATACAGACACAAATATCCATCAGCCAAAAAAAAAAGAGAAAAATATAGAACAAAAAATAGTCAAGAAAAGAATGCTGTAAATACCATAACATCAGCAACGATATTGAATAATAACGAAATCATCGCCATTACCAACACTGCTGGTATCAATGACAAGAAATATCAAAGAAAAAAATTTTTTTAATGGTGCAAGTAACAATAAACAGCCGATAAAGATGACAAAAAATGCCAACAAAGGGGGAAGCGAAATTAAAAATGATTTTAATGTAAAAATTTTTAAAGAAACAAGTTCTAGTATAACGCTCGAATGGAATTTAATTTTTGAAGCAGATGTTTATCAAACTGAATTACATCACAAATACAAAGGATGGTTAAATGTTGATTGGTAGGCATACACAAACTAAATTATACTTGTTTATAAATGAAACTTTAAAGCAATATTTAATACAAACTGCAAAACGTAAAGTTTCTTTAATATATATTTTTTTAAGGACTAGTAAATGTTTGGCAACCGTTAACAACTTGGAAGATAACTTTGGTTATTTATTAAGAGTTAAAGCTTTAAAACTAGATGCTATTGCTGGCATATATAGATTATTACAAATTTCGCCTACTATTGTTGTAAGTTGTTGTGTGGTAAATGAAATAGCATAACCATAAATACTTTTTTGGTGTTTTGCTATTGTTTCCAGGGCTGTACCTTATCTGCTGATCCTACAACAATTTCTCTTTTTCGTGCCATTAAAAAAGACCAACATTTTTTGGTCAAACGTATTTTATGTCGTCGTCCTAGCTTAATTGAATATCCTGGGCCAAATGGTTACTTGCCTTTAGCTAATGCTATTGCATTTAGTAAAATGTGCATTATCGATATCATGCTCACATATGGCGGCAGTGTTCATGAGGGAAATACAAATAACAATCGGACGCCATTACATGTGAGTATAAACGAATCAATAACAATAAAAAAACGTTCCTTGTTAGTTTGTTGCTAACTCTTCTTGGTAGCTTGTTAAACATTGAGCTTAAAAAAATTCTCATTATGTGTTAAAATTGATTTTGCTTAAGGAGAAAGTTATTTTTCCAATTGAGAACCTGTTTTTTTCAGAGTATGAAAATAAACAAAACGAAACATTAGCCTACGTCTTTTTCTTGTTGTTTGTTTCTTTGTTTGTTTGTTTGTTGTGAACAGAACCAATGAAAACTTATGCGCCGTTTCAAAATATATATTGAAGTAGATGTACGCAACTAAAATAGAAAACAATTAGAAGTAAATTAAAAAGTTTTGCAAAAGAAAATTTTTTTATTGAACTTTACAATGCACAATGTATATCAGAAGAAGTAGTTTGAGTAATCGCTTGTTTGTTTGTTTATTGAAATTTTTCCAAAATATACTAATTTATATTTGTTTTAATATAATATAGTATAATATAATATAATATAATATAACATAGTAAACACAATAAAAAGTATGTTTTATAACTAGAACATGGTTCGAAATATTCTTACTATTATTAGTATATGATTAAACAAGAAAGTGGAAAAAGATGCTTGCACTATATTAAAATATTCAATTATATCGGGTTTTTCAACAAAAATAATTGTTTTCAATTGTTGCAACACCAACAACATGATAGTTTTGACATTTATTTTTTTGACGTATTTGTAGCATTTAGATGCACAGGCAATTGTTACAATAAATTTAATTTCACACGAAAATAATTAAAATAATTAAAATCCACTATGAAAATGGTGCTTCTGGTAAAGTTACATTTCATAAAATTCATGATGTTTTCGGACAACATAACCGTCCTTCTGAGACCTCTATTAAGAATTTGGTCGTTTTATTTCAATCGTGCAGAAGCGAATCGTTCAACTGACAACAATGCAGCCGTGAGCCACAGTGTTGAAGCAGATCCAAACTAGTCAATTCCAAGATGTTTTCAACAATTGGGGTTATCTAAAACCACCACATGGATGGTTAAATTTTGCATAGAAGTTTGACTTTGAATTTAAGCCGATCGGCCACTCACATCGCCGGCTGTCCTGAAAAAATCATAATTTCAGACGAAACCCATTTTTACTTGTCAGAGTATGTCAGCAAGCAAAACTGATGCCTTTGGGTTTCTGGAAATCATAGAGCGATTATTGAGAAGCCTTTGCATGATCAACGTGTTACTGTATAGGGCACTGTGTAATTGGGCCGTTTTTTTTTCTTCGAAAATGAGGCTGGAAATGCGGTAACGGTCAATGGATCACGCTATCGCAAGATGCTAACACCTCAATTTTGGCCTATTATCGACGACGTGGATATTACTGATATGTGGTTTCAACAGGACGGTGCCACATGTTACATAGCTAATGTAATGAGCAATTTATTGCAAACCAAATTTTCCGATTACATAATTTTACGACAATCAGCACTTAAGTGGCCAGTCAGATCGTTTGCTTGAACACCAATGGCTTATATTTTGTGGGTTTATTTAAGGACAGAGTCTAGCATATCCAGTCCATTTCATATCAGCCTTAAGACTAAAAATCTGTGATATTATTAACTAAAAGTCCGCCATTTTGCCAAAAAGCTCTTAAAAACTTTGATGAAAAAATCGAAATCGGTCAGCGTGATCGTGATGGACATTTGCCAGATATCGTTTCTCATTCAGAACTACCTAACTTTTCAGTTTGTAATACAATACAAATTTTAATCATCTTAGTCTAAATTTTGTTTTTTTTTAGTTTTAGAAAACAAACTTCGCTTTAGAAGGCAGAATTTATTTATTTTTCAACCTTTCATATTTACAGATTATAATTAAATAAATAAATTCCAAGAAAATAAGATATTAATTAGAAAACCATATTTTGTGTTTATTCAAGTTTATGCATTTTCACTACCTAATATGATTGAATTGAAATTTTCTCCGTCTGGCAGCTTTGGTATTCTGCGTTTCGATTCCGCTCAATTTCTTTCAATTGTATGTATTCTGGATTACGATCGGAGCTCTGTTTTCTCAGTTACTTTTTTGTTAATGGAGGGTATTTCTTTAACTGTGTTTTTTAGTTAAAAAATTTAAAATTGAAAAAAATGTAAGTAGAAAATGAGATAAAATGTTCAGAAACGATAAAAAAACACTTAAAATTATTTTTAGTTAATTTATTTAATTAAAATATTTCTTTTTGTTTTAAATTGGTCATTTTTGTACCCGAATATGATGTGTTTTTTATATGTTACAGATCAAAAACAACCAAACCGCAGCAGTATGAAAAATTGGCAAATTTAATGGCATCTAAAGCAAATATTGCATGTGGATACCACCAGCAGTTGCAGGAGTCCTTAATGCACTATGTCCTCTAACAAAAAATGCTTATTTTTAATTATGTATACATATAACTTTTTGTATTAAATTTTACATTTATTTATGAAAATGATAACAAACTTGCCTAATTTGCTATTTCATTTCCACATTCTACAGTGGTGCTATTAATTTTGTAAACATTGTTGTCGTCTTCTTTTTCTTTCGATTCCGTTTTTCTTCAGAATACCAATTTTCGATCGCAACGAAACTGAATGCGGAGACTTAATCGAAACGCAGAATAGGGGTGAATACCTAGGTATTCTCACTTATCTGACATGTTGACGCATTGATTGTGATGATTATCTCTGTAATAATTTTTCTGTTATACTCAAATATATTGTAATTTTGTTTATCGTGACAAAAGATATAAGTATTTAAAATAACTATAATTATTTATGACATAATATTTACTATAATAAAAAAGAAATTGTTTCTACCATGATCAAACAACTGTTAATTTTCTAATCCCTTCTAAAATTGAGTGTTTATTATTTTCTTGGAACGCTAACTTTTCATTTTCCATTACATATTAAAAAATGAAATAATTTAATTTTGTAAACATTAATTTTCGTGGATAAATAGGCTTAACGTTTTATTTTCAAGGAGTAGAAATCTTTCACAAAACCTGCTACATTTCAACTGACTCATACATGCACACGTCTACCAACATGATCCGTTCAGCAAACTTTACAATATAAATTTTCACTCATTTTGAATACTGCTGTTTGTTTCATTTTTTCTTTTCTTTGTAAATATATGAAACTCATATGTAGCAGGCCTTTTACTATGGACGCTTGCCGGTGGCTCGCATGCTATTGAATAAAAATGCCAATATAGATGCTAAAGACATTTACGGTTTAACTGCCTGCCATTTGGCAGTTGAAGCAAATCAAATTGAGATTTTAAAATTTGCACTTGAAAATGGTGCCAATATAGAGGCAAGAGATGGATGTGGCTGGACACTATTAATGCGTGCAGGTATAAAACCATAAAAATCAATCAATATTTTTAAGCTCACTTATAGACATATTGATACACACATTCATTTATACGAACATGCACAACTACGCTTGCTTAAAATAGAAAATAGTTTAATTAAAAATTTTATAAAAACAGTTGTGTCTTTTTCTTTGTGACTTATTTGCTTTAGTGGTTATGGATTCCGATTTATACATTTTAAAATTGTTAGTTACAAGTGGAGCTAATATGGACAGCAAAGATATGAATGGTTTAAGCTGTCAAGATTTAGCACGTATATATGGAAATGAAAGTGCCACAGAATATTTCAAAAAGGCTCTGGATATTATAAAAGGACAAAATACTTAAAGCTGAAAATGAAAAATATGGTATCTTTTTATATTTTATTGTGCACAAAATTTGAATTTAAAAAATAATTGATTGTGTAAAAATATATACATATAACAATAATAAAAATATTAAAAAAAACTAATTTCTTTACTAAAACTTTTTAGAAAACATAAAAACAGCTACTTAGTTCAACAGAAATGCTAATTTAGTAGTCTTTAGCATTAATTCTAAAACTAATTCTTTTATATACAGCGAGCATTGCGTTCTGTGTGGTAACCACAAGAATATGTTGAATAGAAATCTTGAGTATGCTTCAAACCCAAAAAAAATACATTTTCCGCCAAATCTTTGCCAAATTCACAAAAGTTTTGAGCATATAAAGTGTAAAAAATTTTCTTGTTATTGAGTTGATATTGTTTTAAAATTTCATTTTCTTGTTCAACGATTTCATGATTCTTGGCCGAAGCACTCATCCATTCACTATAGTCAGCTAAGGCATTGCGAAAACTTTTTAAATAGACCACAGCCAAGATGCGAGCCTCCTCCAAAACATTAACAAATTGTGGCATCTTTAAACATTCGACAATTTCTGCAAAATGTTTAGGTTCGTAGTAACGCTCTGTAGTGTTAAACAAAGTCATCCAAAGGTGTACGTTTAAGGTTGGATAAAAATATGACATTGGCTTATTGCGACTCTGATACAAATATAAACTCCAATCTAAAATAGTACGATGAACACCGTGTTCATAAGTTGAATTCTGTTTGCGAAATATGTCTAAATTTCTTATGTTATGTTGATAACTTTCCCGATACATTTTTAAGGGCTCGTACTCGTAATTTAAATCACCCGAACGAAAAAATATTTGTGGTGTTTTAAATTTGTCCTTTAAGGATGCCAATTTCAAGCGTATTGGACTTCTGCCAAAATTCTGTGTGTGTTCAGCTTTTCTTACAAATTCTGAGAGTATTTCAAGGAAAGTACGATGTTCATGAGAAGAACTATCAATATAATTTTTTATTATAATATAGACAAATAAAGGTTTGAAATATTCAAACGATTCTCGATAACAGTCTTCAAGTCCCTTAACAGTATTGCAGGATATAAAGAAATCCATTAGTTTTTGTTTAGCTTCAAATTGAGTATTATCGTTTTGTAGTTCAGTTAAAAGTTGTATTATTTCATTTGTTTCGGGTAGGTGACCTAAAGAAGAAAATAAAGTATAATTGTTATTTAAAAAAGCACAGTTATCGAGGCTAATATTATATTTTAAACAAAAAAAAAGTATTAAAGAAAATGCTGAAAAATTATCTCTATCCAAAATCAGTGTAAAAAAAGATCATAAAATCAAAAAAAGATATATATATATAGAGTATATATAGATAATTAGACGATTTTTTAAATACACTATTCTTTCAATAAATTTCCACATAGTTATTCTGAAAACGGAATGAATTTAAGTGAAGAGCCTAACAATATTAAAATTATTTTAATTTATGTTGCATTATCTCTTCAATAGTATGTTATAAAGCAAACAGTTTTAATTTGTAACTTCATATGATAAAACGATGAAACTAAAAGATTACTCGCACTCAAAAGATTTATATAGCCAACATACGCAGGTTACCACTAAGATGATCCACAGTAAAATTGAATACAGGGTGTATTATTTGATGCTTTATCTATTACTTGCTTAGTTTGAAAGCTGCTAAATCCTCTATGAGTCGAATCTTATTTTATGATAATTTTTTTTTTCATAAATTAAATTATAACTTAAAATTTACTTTGCAAGGGAACTATGATCCTTACCGGCAAATTTATAATGGTAATATTTTTTTACCTTAAAAAACTGGTTATCGCAGTTTTTAAATAACTTCCATTCAAAATTAAAATCAAGCGTATACATACTCGTATAATTTAAAATTTTATTAATCTAGAAGTCATCGGGTAATAAGAACTTTCATTACATCCATTCAAATTGGAAATCATTATACTTGATCCCTTGCTGACCATTAAAGCCACTCGCAAACATTACACAATTTTGGTATCATATACTTACCCAATATTGAAAATAAAGGACGATTACGTCCACAAACATAATCAAAATAACTTTCGCAGGCAAATTTATCCATGTCTATAGAATGTTCCATACGTATGGCCATATTGTGTAACTCTTGTATGCGTAACTCTGATAAATAACGCGTATATGCGATTTGAGCATTTGACAAAGATAAAAAGTTCAACAACATCAATATGAATGCGGTGAAAAACAGTGAAGAAACTTTTGTAGCAGCTGCATAGCGGTTAAAATACACAACGTTATGTTGATGATGCTGACGATGATGTTGATGTTGACAAAGTAGAGAAAATAAACAACACATGGTTATAATTTTTGTGAAACTTTAAATGATAAATACTTTGTAGAATAGAGTATAATAGAAAATACAGAAGCACATATTTAATGCACCAACATTAAACATAAAGATAAAAACATCAACATGAAACTTGGTGTAGTTTAAAGATAAAATTGACTTTGATATATTTGTGTGTTGAAAGTGGGTGGTTTCGTTTACAGACCGACATAAAAGTTTTTGTTAAAATTAGTTTTTGTACGCTATAGTTTTTTTCTATTCTTTCTTATTTTGCCTTTTTAGTGGATCAAAACTGTAAACACGATTACTTTTCTATTTAATTTCAAATTTTAATTAAATTGCAGATGTAAAAACAAAAAGTTTATTTGTTAAAGCTCAACAGCAAGCAAACAAGTGCAGACCCACGTCCAAGTGAGATGAGTTTTAAAATCAACTAAATTATGTTTAAGTTGGAAATGACTATAAAAGATTAGTGTGTGGGTAAGAATATTTAATTTGTTTTTTTTTCTTTTATATATTTGATTATCATTTTAAAATTGATAACACTATCAGCTTAGAGAGCCTATTTCAACTAAAGATTTTAGTATTTCGAAAATATTTGTTTAAAAGCACTGAAATTCTAAGTGGTGAGAATATAATGTATCGAAGACTTAGAATTTTATTTTCCATAACGCATATTTCAAAAGTCTAAAATTGTTCGGTTCGACCAATACTTTTAAAAAAACTGCAATTAAAATTTGTAATTTATATATAGTATTATATCATATAATATAATATAATGTAATGTAATGTAAATGTAATTTATTCAACAAAATATATTATGCTTTTATAATCCCCTAGAGATTTTAATTGCAGAAACTAATAAAAAAAATAATATTAAATAAAATAATATTAGTATTAAAAAATCGAACCGTCACATTAACAATTGATAATAATTATCACCACATAATTCTTGAAGTGTAATTAAGGTCTACTAGCTGTCCATTTGCAATAAACTATACTAACAATGTTAACCTCCCAACTGTCATTGTAAATTCACGTAGCCCCACACGAAATTAAAATTAGCTTGAGATTCCTATTAATTGAAATATACTGATCGCCAAATTTCGATTGCTATAATTCGTTGCCATCGCACAGTGGTTTGAAAACGTTTTGTTTTGAAAATAATTTAGTATAGTTCATGAACAATTTAAGTTATCCAAATGAAATTTCACAGAAGCTAATCACAGGTATTTCTCTCTGAAGTTACGGACAAGATAAATGGCAACTTCTGTGTATGCCCCCAAAGTTGGGTACCTCGGGTATACAATTTTTTGGATACTTCATAAAAATTTTATTTATTACTCAAATGTTAAGATTTTTTCTTTAAGTAGACCTTGAAAATATCTACTAAAATGTGTGTATGTGTCTTTTAATTTGTGAGAAAAATATTTTTTTTTTTAATTTTTGGCCGATCTTAAATTAATATTTTTTACGTGGTGCACTTATTATAGTTCTAGGCTTTATTGTAGATAAAATTTATAATAGAGCAATAGCAAGTTTGGTTCTGATAGCTTGCTTTGTTCAAAAATCTCTGAATTGGGAAAATGTACAAACTGCCGTTTTTTTTGGATTTTCTGCTTATAAAATTGAAACTTATTTTTGAAAGGCAACCTATAACAAATTCGGATAATAGAAAAATTCCACCATAAGTTTTCACGATTCATAGTCAATTTTGAAACAAAATTTAAGAATTACATCAAAATTCCTCCAAATACAACGCACCGATAGAAAAAAGGTTAACAGGTTATTAAAGCTTCTTACCTTGACTATATACTCCAAAAAAGATTTGACAGCACCGTAAATAACAAAGTCAGGGTGACCAGTTTTCTAAAAAAAAGAAAACAATTTTTGAAATATTTTTGCCCCGTTTAAGGAATTTATGTGTAAAAATAAAAGAATATAACAATTTTATTTTACCATTTCATTAAAGGTTCTTTTATATACATTGCTTAAAAGTTTTGTAAGAACACCCCGATCTGTTTAGATTTTGCGGCAATTCAATTTTATATTTTATTTTTCAAACAACCACATCAGCGTGAAATTTACATTTTCAAGGTAAGTTACATCTAACAATCTAATCTAGAGGTCACAAGCTTTCCACTGATACTATCTACTTGTATAAAGATCATATATTTCAATTGTAGGAGCTTCACAAAGGTCGCCTTCTAACGAAGTTTTTCTTTTATTCTATGTAAAAATGAAGAATTTGTATAAACATATTTTTCATGAAATGTTCCTTTTTTGTAGTTTTAAACAAAATGTATTGATGCATCGTGATGAAAACATATTTCGCCCGAATCAATATCATTCATATTATTACACAAAATATCCTTTATCTTTGTGCGGTACCGATCTCCATCGACTGTAGTACTCCCTTTGGGTTTACTTTTAAGGGCATAACATATAATAATCCCGGTAGCGTGTAAGCCGCACTGAATAGTGTATATTTCTTGATTAAATGAAGTCTGTAGGATCTGTCATAAATTAGTTCCACACCAAATGTGGCAATTGTGTACAATAAGGAAAATTTGGATAATTTGTTGATCTGTTCATGATAATTTTTCATATATCAAAAAGTGAGCGTTTTGTTACTTCTGTAAAATGTAAATAAGGTGTATTTTTTTTAAGAAATAACTTAAAGAACAACAAAATTTATATTTCTAACTCCCTGAATGTATCTATAATTTCTGTAGAAAATAATTATTTTATTGTACTACAATAAAATAACATATCCTTACATTTACTTATAATCTATTGAACATGCTTCGTCCATTAAATTCAAATTAGGACTTTATTTCCTAGAATATGCAAAGGGTTTTACAATAAGAAGTTTGTTTTCTTAAGCAAAATAAAACAAAAAATTTTGATTCAAACGATTGAATTTTTTTTTGTATTACGTAGAGAAATCTTCGGTAATAATGAACAAAAAATGATATCTTGCAAATGTGCACCGCGACTACGCTGACAGATGTCGATTGTTTCACCCGAGTTCTTAATCACTTTTTGGTAAAATGGCGGTGCTAATCCCATCATGGATTTTGAGTTTTAAGGCTGAAATCGATTCGATTGGCTCCGTATAGACTTAGTCCTTAACATAGCCCCACAACAATAATCCAGTGGTGTTAAATCACACGTTACTACTGGCCACTTAACTGCTGATTGTTGTGAAATTATACGATCGGGAAATTTGATTTGCAGTAACTTGATGGTTTCATTGGGTGTGGGTCATATGGTACCGTCTTGTTATAACCACATTTCAATAATATCCACGTCGTCAGTAATAGGCCAAATTGAGTTGTTAGCATCTCGTGATCCATTGACCGTTACCGCATTTCCAGCCTTATCTTCGAAAAAAAACGGCTCAATCACGCCCCCAGTAACACGTTGAGAAGGCAAGGATTTTTCAAAATTCGCTCAAGGATTTTCGAAAGCCCTAATGCGGCAATTTTGCTTGCTGATATACTCCGGCAAGTCCAAATGGGCTTCGTTTGAAATTATGATTTTTTTTCTGCACCAGTTAAAACTTGTAAGGTTTTAAAGTCAAATTCTTACGCAAAATTCATCATGTGGTTGTTTTGGAAAACACCAACTATTGAGAACGTCGAGGAATTGACAAATTTGAATCTGCTTGAACATTGTGGCTCACGGCTGCGATGTTTTCAGTTGAACAATTTCTCACATTTGGTATTGGTCCTATCGACTCAAATTTAACGACCAAATTCAAGTACGGTCTCAGAAGTACGATTATGTTGTACAAGAATATAACGAATAGTACAAAATGTGACTTTAACAGAACCACCATTTTCATAGTGGATTTTAATTATTTTAATGCGATTTTCGTACGAAATTGAATTCATTGTAACAATTATTGATGATACCACAATTGAAATACAAATTTCTTGTTGAAAAACTCGACATATATTAAAACATCTTTTAGGAATTTGTTATGCAAAATTACCAACTACACTTATAATACTTCCAGCTCTTCTTTATTTTCAGTTTAGAAATAAAAAAATTAAAAACATTTCAAGGTAAAATAATCTGCATGCCTTTTAGTCCATTTGGCGCTTTTTTGTTTTATTTTTAGTAGATAAAAAATGTTGAAAACAAAATGCAAAAACCAATTTTTAGTAAGAAAAATAACGGAACATTATAAAATGTTGTTGTTGGATTTATCATAAAGCAACAACATAATTTTATATTAGGGCAAAGTATAAACTAAATGAGAATTTAAGTAAGTTTTATGATTGAGGTCAATTAATTAAATTAATTTAATTTCCGTGACATTATTGCTTTTGTTTTAAAGAAAATTCAATTTTCTTGTAAATCATAACAGTTTTTGTGGCTTTTTGGTTTAGATAATTATTTCGAGCCTTCTTGCTTTCGAGAACTTTTAACATTTTTAGAAGTAAAAAATCGCCGTTAAGTTTAATCGATTAACTTGGATTACTTAGCAAAAATTAATATTAAATTTGTTAGTTAGAATAAATATAAACTGTAGATATTATTTTAAGTTAAGTTAGATTTATTTTAAAAAGCTTAAAATTCAAAACATAAAAGTAACAATGAAGTAATTGAAACAGTAAAACGACCTATAATAATTTAGAAATCTCTTATTCTAATACTTACACATGTATTTATATTACTAGTTATACTTATACTTTTAGTTATAGTTATTTTTAAGAACTGTCTTAACATTCTTAATTCAATAACTATTAAATTTTATTTTTCGATTATTAATTTAAATTTTTAATTAAAAATTTAGTCATTACTTTGCATCATCATTAGCTGAGAAGTTTTTAGAAAAACTAGCTTCACGTATTTATATGCAAACCAAATACTGTCTACATTATAAAATGGCAACTGCTATTTAATTTTAACGAAAGAAACAAATGTATCTACGATTTACTTCCTGAAAGACCAATCGAGCCCTTTACAATTGCCTTCATTGTTTGTTCTTCCTTCCTTACGCAACCAATTTAGGTTCTTTACTTCATTTTAAGCGTTAAATTTAAAATTGTTGTAGTTCATGTTTCTGTTAAATTCTAATATCAAAGAAAGTTAAATATAAAAAAAGTTAAATATATAAAATAATTACTGTATTTGAAAAGAGGAATGGCACCTTGTAGCACTATAACTAAAAGCATTATGTCACAAAATGATACCTGGAATAATTTAAAAAAATGCAAAACTATCAATTTTCTTTTTCTGCTTTAGGATAAATCCAAAAAAATTCCTTCAATTTAGGAATCTACTTTTTAAGCCACTAATATCGGTCTGGTTTTAATATTTTCTTCATATTAAAAAGATTTCTTTAAACAAATCCATTTTAAAAAAAAACTTTATTACAGGGCATACTTAAGAAATTTCTTTTGTTCTTCTTTAACTTGTTTTGGTTGCATAACATCCCATAAGTAGTTGTGTTTATCTAGAGCCATAAAGTGCCGAAAAAATCTTTAATTTTTCCCAAAGTGAAGTGTTATATACCATTTGCATGCAATGTGCCTTAGTGCACTTTTCGTACATACTATACAGCAGTAGAAAAAAAAACAAATTTGCATAAAGTTGTGGGTGGTAACTGAAGCCATCAGTTGAAGAAAGTTGTAATACTTTCAAGTAAACAATTTTTTGGGGAAAATAAAAAAAAAACAAAAAGCTAAAAGATTTAATAAAAATTTCTTTAATATTTAAACAATTATCATAAACTTTTAGCACAGTAAAGCGACACCGGAGCATTGAGTAAACAATTTCAAAGATTGTTGTAATGGAATTTTAATGGAAATATTAAAAATTTTATTAATTATTAATTAAAAAAATTATTAATTTTTGTAATAAAGAAATCAAATACATATATGTGTTAATTTGTGACGTTGCGGCGCTGCAACAGCGTTATAACTTTGATGAAGTATAAAAAACTTTATGTCTGAGTTTAACCTGCGTATCCATACACGCCATGGCTGCATAACGACTTGAAGATACAATTTACTGCTCTAGGAAATGAATCTTTTCAAACAACTCAAACAGGACTCTCACTCTTTAGTATAATGTTGTTATTTTTCCCACTAATTCATGATTCTTTAAAACTTATACCACGATCTGCTGTTCTCATCTACTAGGGCTTACAACCATTGATTGTAATTTTGGGACCTCATATTGTTTATCATTTATTTGCCTTATTTTGCTTAATCTTCTTTTGTAAGAAGACATTTTTCTTCAAATATTTGGTTTGATTCTTTCTGCTTCTATTCATTTAGAGTCTACTTTGTAATACTTCCCATAATTTTTAACAATGGTTTAACTAACTGGCAACAGGACTTCGCAGGACGTACGAAAGACTAACATCGATCTTTGGCTTCAATTATATTTTATAATTTTAACAATTTCTAATTAACTGTTTTTTTATTCTGTAAATAGCCATTTGTTAAAGGGGATTTTTCTGTCCCATTTAGAGCAAATATTGTAAGGTAATATATTTCTGACTTCATGTTATTAATAACAACATAATTCTGGGAACAAGTTTTTACTTCTGCGGAATAATATTAACAGCAATTAACTTAAATATTATAAAGGTCTCTCAAAAATCTTTTTTAAGTTTTTATAAATTTAGAAAAGAACTGGGCATATCGTTTTTGTATATTTATCCAAATAATTACACCTAAATCTTTTTTTAACATTATTTTCAAGTTCATTCATTTCTTTTTATGGTGTACTCTTTATTATTTTGCAATGTGATAGAAATCTATCAATCTATATTTTTAGATATTTAAAGAAAATACTCTAACACATACAAACTACTTAAAAATACCTTTTCAATGTTTGTAAGGCCAGGAAAATAAAATACATATTATTAGAATAAAAATGAAATATTAAGGTATTGTAAGGCCGTAATATTGAAAGTTTTTTAAGCTCTTTTATTTGTGTTTTATTATCGTTTTAATGAGGTGCTTAACATAGAATTCCGTAAGTAAATCCCCTTGAGAACGTGTTGATAACCTTTTTATATTGACACAAAAAAGGGTTTCTTTTATGTTAAATGAAAGTGATTTAGACAATGCAGCAAAAAATGTTAATCACGTGCCAATTTTATATAAGAAATAAATTTTATGCTATTATAATAACTGTCCTACACCACCTTATAGTTAGTTCAAATCATTTTTTTTTAATTATGTTATAAAATAATTTTGTTAAAAATGAAATAAATTCTATGGAAGCTAAACATTGAAGCCAATAATGGCAACTGTGTAAAAGAAGGTAGAATCATTATTCCTGGCTTTTTTTTATTGATTGATTTCTGACGAAATCTGAATTTCTGTCAAAATTGGTAGTTTGCAGATGATTTTTAACTTTTGCTTTAAAGCATACATGTATACTAGTGTGGTTACAGAAAATAAATTTTAAATTTTCCACCGGCTCACCCACCACCCCCTAAAAGTTGCCAACTGACTAGAAAATGAAATTGGTAAAATGCGAAAACAAGCATGAAAATTATGAGTTGAAAAAGATAAGAATAAATTTAATTCTGATAACAGGGATCTAAAAGCAAAACTTAATTTCGAAGAAGTTGATCATTTGTTCGGCAAAGAAATTGATTATTTTGTTTCTTCTCGGACACTAAATTTTTTTAAGAGGTTTAAAATCGATACTTATTTTTTAAATACTGATCCTGGTGAACGGTTAAGGAGTTAAAAAATAGTAGACGATTTAAGAGCTCTTAATGACAGCTGAGAGAGGAGTAAAGTTAATCCAAGACTCAACTCATCGTTGACAAAAAATTAAAAACAAAGACAGTTTTTATTACAAGTAGTATCTTTATTTAGGCATCATTTTCCGGACTCTATAAAAACTGCCACCATAAAATTTTATTTCTAAAATATTTTAATATGCAATTAGAAGTTATAATCAATAACATTTATTTTAAGACTATTCAACAATTATGAATTAATGAAATACATTTAAAACAGATATAATTGATTATTATAATGCTCTTTAACCTTTGCATAAGAATTCTTATATGAAGAATTTCATTACGAACTGAATTGCTTAACGCCCCAAGACCTATCAATTTTCCAAAAAAAATTAATAAACTAAAAAATAATAAAAATAAAATTTCCTGTCAAATAAGACTAGAGTTATATTCCCAAAAAAAATAATTTCGATTTTAAGGATGAGGAGCCAGGATTTTTTAACCGCTATTTTTCTTAACTTTAACCTCACTGCGGCACGTATTGATTTTATCAGATTGAACTGAAACTTTGCCAATCTCATTTTCTAGTCAATTGGCATACAGTGAGCCGAAAGATAAGATCACATTTTTTAATCTAAAATACCTTGTAACCACTCTAATATATACAAAACCTGCTTTACGTAAAAAATAGCTGTTTTCAGACGCTTTCTTGGATAAAAATGAATGCGGTCTAATGACAAGTTGAACATTTAATACAATCTTTTTAAAAATGTATGGATGATAAGTTGTGAAACTATGAAACTATAATTTTTTCAATTGAGTTCTTGGGCGCATGATTTAACAATTTACTAAATAGAAGCTTTTCATATATTATTGCATAAAATCACTCAGAAACACTCCGAGAAATCTGCTTGAAAAGCAATTATGTTATGCCTGGAGAAAACACAGTAGCTTTACAAAATTATAATTTTTATCTATAAGGGAATTCTTGAAATTTACTAGAGGTTGGCTTGATAACAAAATTTTTGTTCAAATATTTGGTTTCATTGTTAGTCTAGTGCCGCTGTTATTAGTTTTAATACTTGCCTAGATTTAAGAAGGGTTTGAAGAAAATTTTACAATTCGACTATTTTTTTAGAGTCTCCTTGTAATACTGCTCCCAATAGGGTAATAAGCATATACGTACGAAAGACTAACATCGATCTTTAGCTACAATTATATTTTATAATTTTTAAAGTTCCAACAACACTTAAAATTCTTTTTTTTTTATATAAAAATTTAAACCATTTATTAAAGGGGGTTTTTCTACTCCCTTTAGAGCAAATGTTGTATGATGCAATATATACAAGCTTTTCGAGTTTTTTTTTTTTTTATTTGATTTAAAGTTTTTTTACCTTAAAATAGCAAAAATGTTTTACCATATTTATAACGACATCTTTGGTTCAGCACATGAAATTATATATATATTAAAGCTTTTTCTTATCAGTAACATAAACAAAATTAATTTAGCCATAAAAATAACCTCACAGTTAAGTATTCTTTTTTTCCAAATGCATTAAATTGATTTACTCAATCGACTGTATGAGTGTTATGTAGGAGAGTGCAGCTTTTATAATCTAAAAGAAATTACAAGCAGAAAGATGATAATATTACAAATAACGCTACTTTTATTAGCAATAAATACAAGTATAATAAACAGTAAATACATTGAAGGAAAAATAGCAAACACAATAAACAAAAAAAAAGAAAAAACAAACATGTATTAATTACCGCCATAAAATTAGCCAAAGATGCCTCATAAAAACCGGCTTTGATAATTGCTTCACGTTGTGAGCGTAACATCACTAACAACAGCATGCGGCGATGTGATGACTTTAAATTATACCAATTTGATAGTTGTATCGAAATTCCAATCAGGGAACTCTAATTTATATGAAATTAAAAGTGATGTTTGAAAAGAAGCATAAGCAATAATGATTTAATTTTTCCGGCAAATATGTCTGCTCATAAATATAGAAATATAATTACTAAATATTTTTTAGAATTTTTTGCGCATAACAGAATTAACTTTTTTTAAATGCTGTTTCACATAATAAATCAGTTTAAATCTGTTCTTAAGATTGTTATTAACCAAGAAACTTACTTCCGTTTTTAAAATTTCACCACCGTAGCAATACATAAAGAGTTGCAACAATATCGACATCAAAAATGTACAATTTATAAACAACACCAAAAAGCTATCAATATGCTAAAAGTAAAAATAAATAAATTTATTATAACTATTTCAATTTAAATATTTTTTCTCTTTTACAATTGTCCATACCTTTACCATTTGATACACTATTACACACACTTGCAAAGATGTCATTAGAAATTGTCCAAATATAATGGGAGTATATATTTCACGTAATTCGTCACATAAACGTAATATCAAATTATGATATTCAACATATGACTTTAGATCATATTGTAATTCTTCTTCTCTTTTTAAGAAATTATTCTCCATCAAAGATTTTTGCAGTACTTTAAGATGTGATACCAGATTTATAGCAAATGATATGAAGAGACCATCTATTGCTACAGCATACATAACGACGGATAATGTGACTAGGCCTGTATAGATATAAGCATATTGATAGCCAGGAAAGGATTCAAAATCAAAGGAAAACCTTAAAGTAAATAAGAATTAATTAAAAATGTATGATATTCTACATAACTGAGGAAAAAAGGTTTGATATGTGCGTAAATTTTCCGACCGGGTTTAATGTATTTTTATTCGGGTACGGTTTTCCGTCGACCCTCGTCAAGTTTGGTTTGTCACCAACCCGGCTTCGGCTTTGTACTCTAGAACACTGAAGATGGCAAACAGCCATCCATAAAGCAAACTTGACGAGGGTCGACGGAAAACCGTAGCCGAATAAGAAAAAAGGGTTTGTAGTTTTTAATTTTATTTTACTGCAGCTTTTTTAAGTATTCTTTCTCTTTGTATCCCTCTCTGTCATACTTTAAATTGTTTGCTACATTTTAATGTAAACTGTAAGCAAGAAGTAAGAGTAAGAAAGCGTCGACAAAAACAATTGTTTTATATGGATGGGATGTTCAAGTGAAATTCGGCCTTGACAGCCCATTAGGCTACATTAGCAAATATGTATTCCTTTTTCAAAACATGAATTTAAATTTTATAACGGTAACTACTTCCAGTAGAACACGAGTTGTTGTGGACTTTCTGGTGTTGATTTTTTTTATATTGCAAATATTATTATTTTACAGTAGGTTTTTTCTTTTGTTATTTTTTCGCCTATGCATCTGATTAGATATGTTTTAATGATGTGCTATTTTCTAAACTTGCGTTTTCAAATTGTTGTAGAAATTGTTGTACCACCATTCCCACTATCATTTCGTTCTATTTATTTCTGAATGTACTTTTTTTTTAAATTTTTTAGATGAAATATAACTCCGTTAACTTCCAATAATTAAATGATTTGCCGAAATGTTATATTTTTCAAAAATATATACTGGTGGAAGTGGTATATATAGTGTTACGAACGTGCTAAGTTTAAATTTTAAAAGTAAAAAATTATCAGTAAAAAAAGTGAACGAACTGACCTTTTGTGTATTTGTATAAATTACACAGTTTGTATGAAATCTTATACACACAAGCCACCGACAACATGCTTATTAAAAATTCCCTTAGAAAAAAACCAAAACAACAGAAAACAGAAACAACTAACAGAAGAAAAAAAACACACACACTAAAAACACACAGCCGGCACTGAATGACGATTCCAATAACAATATGAGACGATGTCAAAGTAGAACTTTCTTGTATATTCGAAAGCCGTTCAAAACAAATATATAGACACCATATGCTGGTTAATAAACTTAGTTTAAGTACAGACACTTCAATTGAAGACATAAAAATAATAGGCGTTACAGAGGTAAAATTACCACCGTGTATTTTCATGTGGATTTAAAGTAAATAAATCGTATAATTTAATTTAAAAACTCAAAACTGCCATGTTATTATGTTGCAATAAAAGAAGTCAATACAACAAAACGTTTATGAAAAGAATAAACGTAACAACAGATTTGTTATTCTGTTTGCGATTTCTGTAGTATTGATTTTTAATCCCATAATTTTATTATTATTATTAAGAAGATTTTTTTAGTTTAAAAAAAAATAATTATCAGTGAAACAGTAAACGAATGGACTTATTGTATCTTTTTACAAACTACACAGTTTCCGAATCTTATGCATACAGGACAACAACATGCCTATAAAAAATTTCACGAAATAACTTAAACAACAGAAAACAAAAACAACTAAAACAGAACAGTCAAGCAAGCGCCTACGCTGAATGGTGACAACAACGATAATAAGTCACAATGTTATAACAGATATATATGTAAGTACCATCTGCTGGGCAATAGAGTTAGTTCAAGTACAACTATTGTTGAGTAAAAATAAGAAGAACTTATTTTAGTTGTTACAGCGCTAAAGTTATCATCGTATAGTTTTGTGTGTAATTAAACTGAATAAATGCTACATCTAATTTAAAAAACTAAAGTGTTGGGTTATTATTTTGCAAAAGAAGAACTCAATACAATAAAAAGTTTGTTAAAGAAATAAACGTAACAACATTTCAACTCTAGATGCCTAAATAGTGAAATTCAGCATCATCGGTCCATAGCAGTTAGAAATATTACAAAAAAGGGAGTATCTCTTGCACAACAGTAGTAAAGGGCTCAAAACTTGAGTAGATGCTTTTTACTCAATTCAAACCTCTGTTTTGCATGATTTTGAGACATTGTGCTTTAGCACAAAATAAATGAATTTGATCAAAAAATTGCAATTTCAATCTAAAAAATTAATTTGTTTGAAACCAATAACATTTTCCGACTGCTAACTGATTTTTATAGCCTTTAATTGTTTTTTTCTAACTACACAAGTGAAATGGAAAAACATGAGAATTTTCGATTTAGCACGAGTTTAAGCCTGATCTAAGGGACTACTAATTTGATTTTTTTATATAGGTGATTAATTTGTGAATACTTTTAGTTACCTTGATAAAGGCTCTAAAACTGACTTTAAATTAATTAAAAATATATAACATTAAAGCCTTTTTATAAGACTGCTATGCACTGTGAAAAAAAATATGCGTAAAGCAATATCAGCATTAATACGAGGAAGGTTTTTCTTAAATTCACCATTGTCGAAAAGTGCACTCGCTCGTTCCTGTACCCGAAAATCAAAATACGAAAGTCAAAGCCAATAGCGGTGATAAAACAGGTAAAAATAATTATGATAGAAAATATAATTAATTTAACAATTACTTTAAAAAATTTAATTCTGAAATATTGCTTAAAAAATATGAAATATGTGATTGTATTCCAAATATTTACATTCGACATTTTTGATATTTGAAACTTTTTTAAATAATATTTCGAATTTTTTGCAAGCAGCGCTATGAAATATTTACCTCATTGGCATTGGCAATTCTAATACCAAGTTCGAATTGCGAATTTTTGACCAGCCAATTTTTAAAATAGGTGACAGCATAAAATATAAACCAGTGCTGGAAACAGACATCCAGTAAAGCTTTACAACTAAAAATGCTTTACGATTGGCTGTTTTTAAAATGTTCTTGGCAGCTAAATCTCTTACTACAAGTACAAAAAAAAACAAAAAATTAAGAGATAAACAATATAAAAATTTATGAAAAATTATTAAAGTCAATTTATTAAACACTTTTGCTTCTATACTTACATTCATCGTACATACTTTCCAACTTTTTCATTAATGCTACAAAACGCCATTTGTAGTTCAAAAAGGTAGTTATTTTTATGACAGTGAGAATGTTGGTAAAAGAAATACTCAAACTTGCCGTAGCCAATGCCAAGTTGTCAATATAATAAATAGTGTAATTCATCATGGGCCATTGAGCCGAAATGACCAACATAAGGACACCGAAATAGACAATATTCCGCCAGTTACTTAACATTAACGATTTATCATGTACGAAATGATGGCCCATTATTTGCAGACACTGCCTTTGTCTTTTGAATAAGTTAATCATTTTAAATAACCAAAATAAAAACAGATGTTTTTCCTAAGCCACCTTTAAGAGAAGTCAATTAAAGGCTAAGAAAATAAATTTGTTTAAAATCTGTAGAGCTTAAAGATACTTAAAGTTAGTTGCTTTTTGGTTGACTGCGTTTGGCAAGTAAGCGAGAGAAGCTTCAAATGAATGATTAGGTGGATATTGTTTTGATTTCTATTGGCAATATTTAATCCTTTTGTTTTTCTTATTTGCCTTCGTTGGGGTTGATAATAATGGGTTATTGTTTAAATTAATTACTGACAACGTTGTAGGAAGAAAACTAAATAAATAGTGGCTATCCTTACAATTAATAGAAAAATATTAAGTAGGGAAAACGGTATTAATGTCTATGGTGTTTCGTTTTGGAATCATATATTTCATATCAGGACATATAGTTTCATACATTCTCGAATTCGCTGAAAAAAAAATAAAGTGTTTTTATTAAAAAAGGCTTTAGATAAATAAAACTTACTTTGAGTAACTATTTTAAGAGAGTTTTCAAATTTTTTCTATGAAAGAAAGTCTTCAACGAAAATTGCACTTTGGGTCAGCTTCATTTTACTGACTGAAATGCAAATTATAAAATTAATTCAAAACAAATGATTGCAGAAAAGTATACTACGATTAAATAATAGCACTTATCAACTGCTAAAAGTGAATAATGGGCTGTGAGCAAGAAGTCACGCCAACTATTTTTCAAGCAGACTTTTTCATCTTGATTGTTATATATGGTCATTCCAGTAGTCAGCAGATTTCTGAGAAACTCCGGAGATAGTAAGGGTAGCCAGGACTAGAGAGGAGCATAATTGGGCTCTTGGAGGACTTTAAAGGAACAAATAAAATTTTTCAAAAATTGCTTTGACTTCAGTATATATTATAAAGAAGGACGACGATTTCTACTAGGAATTAAACTTCAAAGGATAACAAAACATAACTAAAAAAACATTCCCTTTGGGGAACGTTTTTTTTTTGGCCAGGCGAATGCCTGAGTTGGTAGCCTTAATACATAAAAAAGGAACGAAAAAAAAATTCAGTTAGAAACTCTTGGCATCATTACATCAACATAAAAAGATTCAATTAAACTTATTTGCTCAATTTAGATCTTCTAGAGGGTAGTACTTATTCTCAGAAAATATTTTCTTAGTACCAGTTATGCATGATACTTCTCCTGTCACAAAAATTCCCTTCTAGCTAACAAACATTAATACTTCGTGTGTATTTTTTGTCATATGATGTCTTGTACACAACTTAACTTGTTGATCTTACACATGGTGAGAAAAGATTTGATAAGGTTACAAAAACAAAAAAAGGAATAGCAAAGATATTAAAACAAATGGCATAAGATTAAAACAAATATTATCAAATTGAATATTTTTTATATATCCTGTTAAAGAGGATTAAAGTAATGATAGGACTCCATAAACATAATTTTAAATAAGTAAGTGAAAGACATAATTGAATGAATATACGACAAAAATAAAATTTCTTTTTTTTAAATGCACCCCCTTTATATTATTTATTTATTTAATAGATTCTAATGCACTATTACGGTGATTAAAAATTCTTTCTCTAATTTTTTTATTCACTATCAAATAGAATTGTTTACAGCTTCTTTCAACCGCTGGTATGCAATGAATCCAGTTTTTCATAATGATAAGAACTTAAGGTCAGTGTTTTTTGTTATTTTTTTAATTTTTGATATTTATGAGTTGCAAAACTAAAGACTTTGTTATCTCAAACTAAAGTAACTAATTACGCGTAATATAAAAATATTATATTATTGTTCATAAATGATTGAATGATATTAAAATCTTATCCAAGTCTATCTTAGCTGCTTACTTTCATTATAATAATATAAATGAAACAGTCGTTTTTAAAACTTGATTAAAATATATTTTTTAAATATTGAAAGCATCGCCTGAAAGGATCCTTATGTAAAGCTTCAGCGAACCATTAGAACCTTGCTGATATGATACATCTTGGTGTTAATGATTGCTTTATTTTACAGCAGTGTTAAATATTCTTCTTCTATATTAATCTTTAATAATGCTTAGTGATGACTTATTGCTGTTTATGATCACATACAGATTATTAATTTTTTGTAACTAACTTATTAATTGACCCACCTTAATAAATATACCAATATAATTACTATAACATTACTGTCATTAACAAAAGCCAATCTAGCAGAATGTCTAAACTGATTTATATATACAGAAGTATATAATTATATGCTGTGTTTAGTTTTGAATGTTGTGATAACAATGTGACACTTTAATTATGAAGGAGTTACCTAACAAATCACAACACACATACACATTCTTAAACAAGCAATGAGAAATAGGACTTAAATTAAAAAATCAAAATATTTTTAAATACACATTAAATTTAACAGAACAATCTTTAAAGAAAACTTAGAAATTAATCATCTTTATAACAAAAAACTTCGCTTCAGGTCACCCAAACAATAGACTTGTACACGTTTGTATCAAAATCATTGGTTAAGGTATAAAGAGATATTAATGAAAAAATCTATTTGCTTCGTTACTAAAATGTTTAAATTTAATTAATATTTGTTTTCATTTGTTCGGTTTAAAAGAATACAAAAGAATCGATTTTCATGTCATTTACATCTAATGTTGGAAAAGAGTTGAGAAAAGTAATATCTTTTAAAAGTAATTAAAATTAGGTGGCACTATAGCTATTTCATAATACCTTCTCTGCATTAATCTAATTTTCTGTTTATTATCAGTTTTTGCAACAAATATTTTCTTAATGATTAATGAGTTTTGTTTTTTACTATCCATCATACATATTCAAAATTTTTATTAAAATGAACATTTGTCGTACATGGAGTGTTAAAGCTGCGAAAGAAAAAAATCTAAGGGTTAGTACGTTTTTCCTAGGGTGATAATGCGAAAGTTGAGGACTCTGCTTAACCACCTGAAACTTATTTAAATCTATGCTACAAATTGTGATACTTATTTTAATAAAAATTTATGTATAAAAATAAATGCATGCGAGTATATATCTTTCATTTCAAATCCTTGAAAGGGCTAAGGAACGCCGAAAATCTAGAAAGTGAGTTCCACTTGGACCATGAAAATGTACTTTCGACAGTTCGATTTACTCATAGCTAATACTTATTACTGCTAGAAAAACTTTGGAAGCCTGCCGAATTTCTGTAACAAAGGCTGCATATTTACAGCATGTATCGTCCCGCCAATATTTTTATATCAATATAAATCAAATTTTTATTTTTTTCATTAGATACTGCTCAAATCTATAACCAATTGATATACCGGCAAATAACCAAAAGGAACATAAAATATTAAATTTCCGTAAGGTTTATGTAAACTTCAAGAATACCATTAATAATAATAATAAATAAAACAACCATACCACTGCGAGATATGATTGATAGATAACAAAATTGATGAAGAAAAGGTATGAAATTATAAAAGAAAAATTAAAATAAAATTTAAAAACTACAAAAAAAGCAATTAAAATCAACATCGTGAAGATGATATTTAGGTCAAGAGCATTGCTGTTAGTTATTATATTTTAAGACAAAATTTGAAGTAAGAAAATAGGAAAAAAAATACCATGATTTTAACGACAAAAAACATTTAAACCGAATTTATTATTAAACTGTACAAAAAATTATTTCTTAAGCAAAATTACAAAATGAGTTAACAATTAACTACTAAGCAATTAATAATAAAAATAACAATAACAAAACCTTGCCTTCTTTGCTTTTTGAACAAAAAAAAAAAAAATAAAACGCAAAAAGTAAAGGGCGACTAAATTTCAGCTAATTAATAGACATTTGGTGGCAAATATGCATTGTTATTAGATGCGCCGGAACTGGCAGCAGTTTGAATGCCCCCAAAATTAGTAGCTGCTGTTTGAATACCAGCAAAACTACCAGAGCCAGCTATATGTGCACCGACTGCGGCATTAGAAGCGCTAGTAGATGCTCCAACATCACCAGCATCCAAGGAACCAATAACAGAAGTAACAGGAGCAAAGCCTTCATCAGTAACTTGGCTACTGCCACCCAAAGCATCATACTGAGCTTGAATTTGTTCTTGAGCATGATTGGCTTCTTCGTTGGTCTTGTATTTAATAAAGAATACTTCCGGTTTGGCAGTAGTAGTTGGATGTTCAACAACTTCAGCTTGAATGTCGGATGTATCGGTTTTCTTGGTGAGCACATAAATAACAGTCTTCTCCTCGGTAGGTGCAGGGCTAATTTTGATGGCAGTCTTTTTGTTTAGTTTCGAAGGCGATTTAATAAAAACAACATTATAGTTCTTCTTAGGAATGCCAACAGTGATGTGTTTCTCTTTGTAATCTTCTTCGACATCTTCAGGTGCGGAATGTATAAAGAAACGTTTTGAAACAATTACTTGTTGTTGCTGCTGAAACTGTTGTTGTCCTGGTCCAGCAATGCTGGAATGCTGTACACTTTGAGCTCCTTGGAAGTAGTTACCACCTGTTGAAATACCAGAAAAACCGCCACCAAATTTACCAGCTGCTGTCTGTTGCACTGACGCACCGCCCTGATTGTAGTTGTAACCTTGGGGAGCAGCCAAAGACACAGTACATAAACACAATACCTATTAAGGAAACATGTAAATTAAAATTATATTTAAAATAGTTTTAAGCCTTAAGTCTTTACTATGAATCCACGCATTTCTATGATTAACTTGTTGCGAAATTAGTTAAAAGGTTTTGTTGTTGAAAGCTTGTTTGCTTGGCTTAGCTCTTGAACTTGCACTAACTTTTATGGGAAGACGCCACCTATTTATATACCCCAACAAAATAATATTTTTTTCACAGTCATTATACAAAAACCAACAAAAAAGCAAATATTTTTTGCTTTGATCATTGAAAATGAAGAAGTAGTAGAAATACAATTTTAAGTTATTGCATTCTATACAAATAGTGTTCGATTCCAGATTGAAATATAATTAATCAATCATCACATGTTAAAAATTATATTCGTAGCTTCAAAGTATTTATTTCAAACACAAGTTTACACAAATGAGTTGAGTATCTTTAAATTGTGTTAAGATTTAATTATTTGTTGTGATTTCCTGCAGTCATACTCTATTATCAAATAATACGAAAACTTGCAGTCTTTAACTTTATGAGAAAAAATTTGTCAACAACAGCTCCTGCGAATAATATTTGTTATTTATCGTTGGAGGCCCTGATTTTCTAACATATTAAAAAATGAAAAAAAAATCAAATATTATCTAGTAAAATGCCAGCTATAGGTTTACAAAAATTTATTTTCATGGTGGGTACCAAAAGACACCACAGATGGCTCTTAAGTCAATATGTTTACTCTGATGAGGTCAAAACTAATTATTCAAAGCACACTTTATAACAGAGGTTGCTAATGGTTTATCTTTGATACAGCTTTAATTCTAAAATGATTACTCTAAGGTGTGATTTATATCAATAAAAAATATTGATCTGAGTCATTTAGAATTGCACATGAAATGCCTCTTCATAAATAAATACCACAGATCTATATTCATACATTCCTCTACCAATAAGTCAACAAATATTAAATGATTTTTAGTTTAGCTAAGTATATAATTTATCCACCTTGTAATAGATGTAATGGGAGGGAAAGATTCTCTTCATAATTTAAGTTTGTTTGGTAAAAACATTTAATAGTAATCGATGAGACACTTATGGAAAACAAAATGTATGAACAGTGTTGATGGATCTCCTTCCCACCTTGACATGTACCTTCGGGGGTAAAATACAGTACCAACCCCTGAGCTTACAGGAATCCGAAACTGAAAGACACATACGACTCTTGAAATCCGACCACTGATACACTGGTACCACGGAAATCAGTTTTCCGCAGGGCTACGGCCCTGTTTTTTTATTGGTGAAGCCCCTCGACGAGCAACATATTGGCTGTGGTTTAATCGGTGTTTGAAGAAAGTTCCGAAGAGATGTTAGCAAAAAAATTAACATTCAAAGTCCTAGCTTACACATTCAACAAAACTAGCAGTTGGATAGTTTCAAACTCTTTAGGAAAGAGTGGAGGGATGACCCTGCTACCGTGCACTCGAAAATTGCTACTGAGGCGTGTGTGCAACAAGTATGTATGTGTGTTAGAGCGAGGCTGGATGCTTGTTCTAACACCCAGTAGCAAGACCAAAGTCAGACGTCAACGTTATTCCTATCACGTTCTGTACGAACAAAGTTACAAAAGATTTTTAAACATCAATTTGTAGAATTCTTCCCTCCTTTGTATATGGAGCCAAATCTTCAATTGTAAAATAAATCTTCCAGATTACAATTTCCTTAGATTCAGTTGAGGCATACAAATATGCTACAAGGCTTCAATTACAAATTGACAAACAGACTTATAACAAAATGTATGTATGTATATAGAGTATATACAATTTATAAACGTATAACACATTTTTTAAGAGGCAGATCATAGTATCAGATAGAAATAGCCATTTAGAAAGACTTAAGATATTTTATTCTGTAAAGAAATTTTAATGACATTTTTTGAAGCCCAATATAAAAAATTAAAGATAAAATAATAATTGCCATCGAACAAATAATTTAAGGTTCCGTACCCATAAGGGTACTTATATGTTTGGGTATATGAAACAGATCTCTATCTCTGTAACCGTTTTATCCCTTGAACTATAAAACACCGCTTTTAATCTAATGACATTAAATAATAAAAAGTTAAAATTAAAAATGAAAGAATGGCCCATACATGGCATGAAATTATTCGTTTGTAACTCCAACAACCATTTGTGAGATTTATTGTTTTATTCATTCAAAATTTCTTTCAAAAGCGATTCCTGTAACGAAAACTCCTATAACATGCTTACTATCTATTTTTTTGGTGATGTGGCACAACCGTATATTTTGTAAGAATACCACGAATTTGTTTGTTGTTTAAAATATATCATAAAATGATTAACACTAATTTTGTATTTAAAAATAGTAATTATTTCTGATAAAGAAACGTCATCAGTCTTTGACCTGATTAAAAAAAAAAAATATAGCTACGGCAAGATAAAATATGTTAATGACTTCTTTTTTTGTTTTGTTCATACATCTAATTAAGTAAATAATTAAATAAATAAATTTAATTTTAAAACGAAAGGAGGATTATTAGTTTTACTAGGTGACCAGTACAACAATCACTCCAAAGAAAATATGTAGAAATATGCGAATAAGTGTACTTTTGAAAAGATTATAATAAAACTAAAGAGGTGTGTTTGAACTTCACCTGTTGAACTAAATTAATTTTTTTTTTTAAAAACGAATCTTTTCAAAAGTATAAATGTTAATGTATTAACAAAAATTAGAAGGCATAGAACAGATTTACATCTGCCCAGCTTACCATTTTGCAAATTCAGCAATACTTCTCTTCATATGATCTTTTTGTTACATACATCGCCTACATAAGACCCAAAATTAACTATAACCAGCAGGAAAGATTGGTGTTTACAAGTCTATTTTGATGGTACAGCATATAGGAGAGGGCGAAAAAGCTTATTGGCGACAGTATGGTATCTAACTCTTAATTAAAGGACTTAAGCAATATGTGCTTGGATTTTCCGACGGGGTTAAAATTACTTTTATTTGGGTACGGTTTTCCGTCGACCCTCGTCAAATTTTTTTTGTGACTTAAGCAATGTTGGATACATTTTGAAACTTACCATTACAATAACTAAATGTGCCTTGATAAAACCAAGGAACTCATTCCCCAATTTTATTTTCACCCTAACAATTTGATTTTGAAACATACTATTTGCAGAACTGCTTCTTACCGCAATTTTTATAAGAATGTTCACACCTAATGTCCACATATAATATTTCTCCCTATAACTAATTTACATAGATCTGGAACATGCATCGCAGTTGCGGTAGCTGCATTAGTCAACTTGCGTGGTGCGTTGATTAGCAGAAAACGTGATTATATAAAGCCTTGGCGATTAAGTTAAATAATGAAAAACAAAAATGAAGATTAAACGAACAAGTTTAGCTTTAATAAAGTCAACTACAGCTGCATGATTATAACAACAAAGTAATGAAATAAAAATTTACTCAAAATTTGGATTTTAAGACCAGCTACCTTCTAACCTTTTTTGAAAATAAACAATGTTTTTTGTTGTTTTTGAAATGTTTTGTAGTGTTTGTATGGAAGTGTCTTTGAGTCTTGCTGTCTATGTTATGTTGATTTTATGAAAAAATTCTCATAAAATCAGTTTGGCTTTGGATATAAGACTCTTAGGTTTTTTCAATACAATATTGGGGTAAAATTCACTGATGAGCTATGTGAGCAATAGTGAAATTGCAATATGGATATGCTCTCCCCCATTACAATACATTTCAAATTTATTTTTATTTGGATAAATGTTTTATGAGAATATCATAAAATGTTTATTTTTAATAAAAATTTTTGCAATAAATATTTTATGAGAATAACATATAATATTTATTTAAAGGAATCAAGCACAAAATAAAATTGCGCTTATAAACTCTTTTATTTTAAAAACATTTTGCTTAAACAACAATTATAAAAGTAATTATTGATTTAAAAGTATTTCATAGCTATTAATAATTTATAGCAATCAAATAAACAAATGAAGTTTGGCGTATTTCATACAACTGGCAAAGTAAATAATAATAAATATTTATGGGGACATTTTGTTAATGACCAAATAAATTCTTAAAATTCTTAAATCCATAATTTATCAGTCAAGTTTTATTTTCCATGCTTAAAACTAAAATCGCATCTAACATTTGTGTCAGTGTAATCTGCTTTCCTTTTTATTTTATTTAAGAAGATATCCATCATACAAATGAGTTATATTAACGCTTAATTGCTTAAACAAAATGTATAAAAAAAAAATCAGACTTTTACAGTAGCAAATTTAATTAATGATAAAATTATTCAAATTTTTCTAAGGTGCGAAATTTACTGTTTGCTATTTTTTACTCATATCATTTAGTATAAGAGGTTTAAAAGAGACGAGCACATGTTATTAACAATCGTAATAATATTAGCTGTGTAACATGACTTGCCCAAAATAAAACCGCTTTCACATCAATATTGTTTTAATTTAATAACTAACTGCAGGGTCGCACTTAAAAATTAACTGGCATAATTCGCTTATACCTTTTAACGATCAAAACATAATTGTTTCATAAATTGAGATTTATTTTTAATATTCTATAATTTTATATTTTCTGTTGCCTTAAAATGCAAAAGTGGGTGACCTTATCAACGAAAGCGCCAGACATGTGGCTTTTTAAATTTTGTAGGCTAATTATTTGCTTGAAATGTATATAATAAGCAGGCAGGCGACAGGTGTTTAAACATGCCATAAATAAATTATTAAACGGATGTTATTAAACACACAAATTGAAAAATTTTAAATTTCAAAGGCAAACATAATTTTATAAACAATACAATAGATGCTTTTATCTAATGCAATAAAATAATTCTCAGTTATAAAGAGAATCAATCGCTAAATTCAGATACCAACAGAATTAATAATTGTTACTGTTTTCTTAATAGTTAATCACAATTAATAGTTAACTTAAGCCTCAGTGAAGAATAATAATTCATTAGTGAAAACAATACGAATCGAATATAATTTAAAAAATCGATGGAGTCGAGTAAATTTTTTAATACGTTTATGTTAAAAAATAAAAGTTTCATAAGTAATTAAAAAATTCAATAGTGATAAAGATAGAAGGAAATTCGCTCCGTAATAAAGAAAACGACAGATAATTGTTGCATTTTTTCTTTTTACTTTTAGGATATGAATATGTCATAGAATTGAAATGAAAAGAAATAAAAGGTATTGCCATAAATTAAACTTATGCATCTAAAATAAAATGTATTTTTTTATTTTCGAAAAATCTTTTCAAATAAAAAAAATATTGTATTTCCATTAACACGTTCGCGGACGCTAAATATACAGGCAATTATTTTTGAAACTAGCTGTAAGATCCGAAATCGGATTAGACATATATTATAAGAGTAATCAGAACATCGTATTTTAACCGTTACATACAACGAATGCTATAGCATCCACGACGATTACACTTCTAGTTTTCTCAAGCCGAAATTTGTAAATACATGGAAAAAAGATAAAATAATATGAAATTAACTAATGAACCAGTTGGTCATTATTTTGAAATGTAGATTAATTACAAAAATTTAAGCTTCTATAAAATTAAATTAATAAAAAGTGGCTTTAAAATTTGAATGCTATAGCATTCACGTCATTTTACATCACTATGATAATGAATGCTATAGCATTTGCTTACGCGAACGTGTTAAATGCACTTAAAATCTGTTCAGAGTAACATTGGTTAATAAGACTTGTAGAGAAATTCAAAAATGTTAAATAAATAAATAATAATAATAAATCATACCCAAATAATAAATTTAATAAATAATTTGATAATTTTTATAGTTTTTTAAACGATCTTTTTTTATCTTTAATAAATCTTTTTTCTTTTTTTAGATCTTTTTTTATATATTTTATCTTTTCAATATTTCGCTTTCCAAAGGAAAAATTTTTTTAAATTTAAAGATCTAAAAAAAGAAAAAAGATTTAATAAATAATAATAATTTATCATATTCAATTTTTTGTGTAAATAGCCAAATTTAAAATTTATTTCTAAAGGGTTTTTCAACAAGAAATTTGTTTTCTAAAACAAAATAAAACAAACAATTTAGATTAAGGTCATTCAAATTTTTCCTATATTACAAAGTTCGTCAATTATGAGTGAAAAATGGTATCTGGCAAATATCCACGAAGACCACGCTGACAGATGTCGCACCATACAGTGACCCGTTGAGCATGCAAAGGTTTCTCAATAATCGCTCTAGCATTTTAAGAAGCCCAAATGCGGCAATTTTGCTTGTTGACATACGCTGACAAGGGAAAATAGGCTTGGTTGCAATTCCTGCACCAGTTGCACCTTGTAAGATTTCAAAGTCAAATCAAATACACATAATTCGTAATGTAGTGGTTCTGGATATCCCCTATTGTTGAGAACGTCAAGGAATTGACAAATGTGGATTTGCTTTAAAACTGTGACTCACGGCTGCAACGTTTTCAGTTGAACGACCCGGCCAAACACACGTGGGTGATCGCACATTTTGGATCGACCCTGTAGTTTCAAATTTAACTACCAAATTTTAAATAATGCTCTCAGAGGGAAGATTATGTTGTTCGCAAAAATCACAAATTTTACAAAATGTAAGTTAAACAGAACCACCATTTTCATACTGGATTTTAATTATTTTAATGCGATTTTCGTGCGAAATTGAATTTATTGTAACAATTGCCAATGTATCTACTATAAATACGTCAAATAAATAAAAAATAAATGTCAAAACTATCATGTTGTTGGTGTTGCCATAATTGAAAAAGAAACGTCTTGTTGAAGAACCCGATGCTGGCAAATGTTATATCTAACCGGAAATGCATGGTATTCTGCTCTTAATAAATTTTACTGCTCGCTTTATGATCCAACAAGATATAATAAAAAATAATAATTCGTTGTCTTATTTATTCAATTTTAATCAACTAGAGCAAGGGTTTGTGATGTCTTCTTCAAACTGCAAATTTCGCGGGTCTGTTTCGCGTAGCCATTTGGCGTAGCCATTCTTTGACTATTTTCATATCTAACTAGAATGTCTTTATTTTCTTCCTAATTCGATT
Organism: Trichopoda pennipes; assembly: GCA_030448955.1. NCBI lineage: Eukaryota > Metazoa > Arthropoda > Insecta > Diptera > Tachinidae > Trichopoda > Trichopoda pennipes. Next base: position 13,364,640 of record JASKUP010000088.1, read on the forward strand.
TGAGTAAAATGGACAGATATATCTTCTAGCCGTAAAATCTATTCCAATTAAATTCTACGATCACCTCATTTGCCGGTGGCTGAATTAATGTAAAGAATATTAGTGGAAGAATTTTCGAAGCAGGACATTTTACTATAACATTTTTTTTTGTGAAAAATAAAATGCTTGCTACGTTTTTACACAAAAAAAAATATTGTGAAAGCTGCATTTTAATGAACGTTAAAAATTAGTTAAGAAACTATTTTAAGGAAATATCGAAAATGGTAGAAATGTTGTTGAAAAACTGATAAGAGTTTTAGAGCGTAAAATATACACCTTTGGGCTCCGTCTTCAAGAATTATAAATATATTAGATATATAATAAAGATTTAGAAATCCTTGAAAAGTCTTCTTTTAAATTTTTAAGTAATTAATAAATAAATATATAACCGGTTTCATTTACCTGCTGTTAGTATAAAAGTATAAAAGTACAAATGCTTTCAAATATGATTCCTTTTAAATGATAAAATTACATTACAGATTTAATAGATAATTTAAAAAATAAATAAATTATGAGGGTTTTAGAAAACAAACCGCATACCAACATTTGTTGCTAAACGAGAATTAATACTTAGTCTAAATAGATAAAAATAAAAGAATTTTAGAGCACACGACTTTTTATGAAGAAGTCTTTAAAGTGCTGAATAGATTTCGTTTCAACATATTTTGAGCAAATTTTCTTTATATTTAAAAACACATTAATTTACACTCCTTTCGTTCAAAGCTTCTTAGGCATAAAAAATATATATTTTTTTTTTTAATCTTTGAAATTTTCTTTGTGCGCCTGCTATTAGCACTTAAAACGTTAACTTTCTCAAAATCATCCACATGTATGATTTTACTTTTTTCTCTGTAAACACATACATATATATTTAGAAAATTTTTCGTCCAAACGTTTTGATTAAAGCTATTTAATCTAATTGCAAAACCAGGTCAATGCGAAATATTTAGCAATTTCAGTTCCGTAACATGATATTAAATAAGATAATAAATCATATTTTTTATTTACGATTGAAATGAATAAACATTTTAGCGCATGTTAATTATAATTATAAAGTTTGCAAAATTATAAAATAAAACATTGCTTGTAGCGAACCACCAGATACATATGTTGAATTAATCCACTGCTGAATACAGCTAAATTATTTTCTTAATTTTTTATTTTTTTTTATTTTTGGAAAGTTATTGTTTTCTAATAAAACATTTATCAGGGAAAAGAAGCAGAGAGATTTATTAAAATGGAAAGTAATTTAAAATAGCAAATCGAAACCAAAAAATAAAGTTGTTGAATTTATGCTTTTGTTCGTTAACAAACAACAACTAAAAGCTTAAAATGGTTGAGAACCAAAATGCTCATTTCATTTTTATTTCCGGTGTTGTTGTACATGCTATTTGTTTTAAAGCTTTTAGCTGTTAATAATTTTTAAGATAGCAGTGAAGAGTTACCAGACTTAAAACTACATACAGTTGTAATTGTAAGCATATCTGCTTATTGTGCTAAATTTATTGTTAATAATTTTAATTTTGTTTTATGCAGAAATAAAAGATTTAAGTAGATTCAAGCTTTGTAGACCTTCTTATTTTGGCGTTACCGTAAAGCAACTACCTATAAATTAGGTACAAAGGCTGGGGCACATAGAATCCGTCATATGTTAAACGTCGTCTTTTTCAACTGACAAGTAAAGTCAAATACAGGTTTTCTTATACACGTTGTCACAATCGGTACGTCTTCGTTAAACCAAAGTACTTTTAACTTTTGACGTACGTTGAATACTTTGACAGCTACCATTTTTTTCTCCTTCATTGTTTTGCTTTATGTTGAAAAAATAATTTTCGATGTTTCAAAAATACAATAAAATAAATTTATTAAATAAATGGAGAACAAACTTATGAAAGTCATGCAAATGTATCCTTCTTTGTATGGCAAAAGCTAGCAGGAATACAGGAGAAAAGTTAAAAAGGAAAAACCGTGGACTCCTGTAGCCACAGCAACCGACAAGTAAATAATGTGATTATTTATTAATTTGCTGGTTTCAAATTTAAGCAATTTTCAGATTAAATGTGTCAAAGTCGATGGAGGTCACTTCGCGATACTTATGTCCGTGAAATGTTGTCAACGGAGCCGAAATATATAGCTACCGTGGAAGAAAAACGAAGACTTAAATAAAATTTCGTTACAAAAACATGCAGTAAAAACAGCTGATTTATTATCCTTTAACAAAGTACTCATTAGGTTTGTTCCCGTACTCTACTTTGGGAGCGCGCGGGTTCCCAAATTTGTCCAAAAGCGTTCCCGTACACAAAGTTTGGGCAAGTGAGAGAGAATTTGAGAGAATAATATTCTTCTTCTTTTCGCCCAAAACAGCCCGCACTTTTTCTTCGGGCTGATTTGGTAAGATTGTAAATCAATCAGCTGTTGCATAAAATAAACAATAAAAATTGTCAACAACAAGTTTTCTTTAGAGATGAAATAAAACTTTTTATTGAAGAATGTTGAAAAATGCAAGTAAATGCTTGAATTTTGTATTTATGTATGATATATAAGTATATATGCATAGGTAACTACATACATATGTACATATTTCCATGGACATAAAACAAGTAAACAATTTTGACATTTTATTTCAGGCTAAAAATTTGGTTTTTAGTGTTCCGTACTTTTAAACGTTTTAGTCTCTAATTGAGAGTATTTTTTCATTACTCTCATTTACCCAAACTTTACCCAAAAAGTACGAGAACACAGCTATTGTATCAAACTCATTCGTCGTTACTTTGATTTCAGTTGAGTATGTCAAAGTATAACGCATATCTACGGTGCAACTAGTTGCTTCTTACTGCCTTTTAAAATCATGTATTTAAGTAAGTTAATGCTATTATTTTTAATTTAAATTAATATTTCCCATAAGCTTGTAAAAGTGAAAAAAACAATTAGAGAAATATGGAATTAAATATTTTTGTCGTAATATCCCACGAATGATCATAATGATCATACATTAGAATATTTTATTATATAAAATTAATTAAATACATACAGCTTATATGAGCGTATAGTATTTACTATTCATACAAAAACAAAATTAAGAATTATTTAAATTAGATCAATTTATACATGGTATACATGGTGTTTGATAAGTCGCTATGTATTATTGCATTATTAAAAATTCAAACAAATAACATTTAAATAAGCATCTGCTTTTGTGAAGAGAACTTTTTTGACAGCAGCAATAAAATCATATAAAATTTGACAGTTGAAAAATAATAAGCCATTAATTAATTAATAGATATGCTTAGTTTCTTTATTTTAAAGTGTTTTTAGAAGTCCGTTGTCAAAAAGCCACAGCATTAAAGTTTAAATAAATTTAAATGTCTCATTACTATGTGATTATTAAAAGTTTTATTGCTTTTTTAACTGCTCTTTTTTTTCATTAAAAACTAGTTTGACAAATATAAAAATAGTTAAAAATTGAAATAGAAACGAAAGATATGAAAGTCATCAGAGGCTTTGAATTTTTCCGACAAAGAAATCGAAATCGTACATATTGTTTTAGAAGCCAAGTCTAATGAACTTCTGTCTCATAATTAATCTGACGCAAAAAATAACCAAAACACTTATTCCAATATAGAGCAAAGTAGGACAAAGAGTTAACCCCACAAGAAAATAACCTACTCAACTACTGAAAAATACAATTTTATAAGTTTCGATTGCTTTAAAAAAAAGAGATAATAGCATAAAAGAATTAGTGTAGAAGAACAGCTGTTAAAGAAATTCTAATTTTTATCCTGTTAAAGTTTACTAGACTTCAGAATATATTACTGAATTTTTATGAGCTTTTTGTTTCTATTGTAAATAACGAATGACAAAATTGCATAGCAAAAAGGCAGACGACCACAGGATAGATCTTAACTGTTATATAATTAATTTTCAATTTTGGCCGCTATAAAATAAAGTAAAAAAATAAAGGCTGATTCCATAGTGTTGTATTTTTGCGTATACGACTTTAAAATTTAAGCAGAGTACAAAACATCCTCCTGCATAAAAAAATTAAAAACGACACAATGTTTCTATTAAAGAGTAGAATAAATATATTAATTTTTAATTTCTAAACGCATTTAAACTTTTGTCTCTCTTTTTATTAATAATATATTATATGTAGGTCACACTCCATTTTTTTTCTTATTATATTAGTTTAAGTAAAAATTATGACAGTATGAGTTAATGTGAGTTTGAAGATAATCAAAATACTGTTGTCATTCCCCTAGGTAATAACCGTTGTTACTTACTGTTTGCTGGTTATGATCGACGAGCGTTTTCGATGGGATGATAGTACTATCTAGAAGCGCGGCTTATAAATAATGTTATCGCATCGAAAACGCTTGCCGATCATACCGAACAACCAGCCAGTAAGGACGATTTTCACCGACATGACAACAGTTCTTCATTTACTGGCGGAACAAATCCAAATAACTTAATATCAAAATCAAAATACAGTTACGGATGCGTCTTGCTTAAGTTTTTAAAGGAAATATTAAGTAATAAAGTAAACGAAATAACTACGTATGCAGTTTACTAACTGCGTAGTTGTCTAAGAAAACTTATACACGTAAGACAGCAACAACTATTTTAAAATAAATTCCAGGAACAAACTTTAACAGCATAAAAACATATATAGTCAGACCAACAGGCGCCTATACATTGATTGAAAAACATAACAACAGCAAAATGTGATACAAAGGAAGTAGAAAATTCTAGACCTCAAGCGGATAAATATAAAAGACAGCATCTGAGTGTTGAGTTAGTTAGTTAAAACATAAGCCTCGTAAAGTAAAGACTTGCAATTTTAGTAAATTGTTCTGTAGTGCCAACGTACAAATCTTACTTTGTGTGTAGTTGAAATAAATAAACTTGTAATTAATTTGCAAACTCTATAAACTGGTGTTATTTATTTTGCAATAAAGAACCACAAAACTTTTATAAAAGGTATAATCGTAACAATACTTTTTATTTCTGAATTTATTGTAGATATTAATTAAATAATTCCTGTTATTAAAATAAATAATAATTTTCAACCAGTAAGATCTTGTAGTTTTTTCATTATAAATTCTACAATTACGGTAATTTTGTAAATATATACTTTCCTGTAAATCTTGACCGCAGGTAAAATATTGTCTTAAAATGACCTTAATTATTTAAATTGAAAAAAGTAATGTGTATTAGCAAAACATGATACTGGCATTAAAAATTAAGTACAAATAAATTTTATTGTACTTTAACAACAAAAATAAAATATTGTACGACCAACAACAAATCATACGATGTGTTGCTATAATAAGAAAAGGAAGGTATAATGTGGCAAAAATCTTTGTATATTTGTTAGACTCTATTTAACTGACAATAAATAAATATAAACAAGTATTAAAAGAGAGTTTTTAATTAAATTATGAATTATATTTTTATAGTTTTTAAACGATCTTTTTTTATCTTTAACAAATGTCTTTTTTCTTTTTTTAGATCTTTTTTTTATATATTTTTTATTTTCAATATTTCGCTTTCCTTTGGAAAGCTTCTTCAGGAAAAAATTTTTAAATTTGAAAACAAAAAAAAAAAAAAATAATAATTAATAATTTTTTTTTTGTTTTCAAATTTAAAAATTTTTTCCTGAAGAAGCTTTCCAAAGGAAAGCGAAATATTGAAAATAAAAAATATATAAAAAAAAAAAGATCTAAAAAAAGAAAAAAGACATTTGTTAATTATGAATTATAAAAATTAAAACTAAATTTTTTTTAACAATTCATTAAAGAGCAATCAAAGCTTACCTACCCAACACAGCCAATGTTATTATCTATTTTATTACAGCTAGTGCAGGTTAGTTTTTGTATATCTACTTCGTGTTGAAAAAACAATTGTAGCAGATACGTTTCTCGACTTATCAAAATAATAATTAAATACTTTTTGGGGTTTTGTAAACAAAAAAAATTTTTAAATATATTTCAAATATATCCTGACCATGTCTTAACCAATTAAATAACAACAGTTTAGACATAGACGTTTTTATACATCAAATATTGTTTCCCTTTACTAAACCTTTTCACAACCGCAATATTTTATGTGTCTTAGGGCTGACAACAAACAAAATTAATCATTTCATTAAAACATTACAGTAGCATTTGTAAAATCGATCAATAACAAAAGTCAAATGCTTTGAAGACGATGTAATACATTTCAAAGAAAGTTTAAACAAATTTTGTAATATATTCATATTAAAAAATAATTAACAATTTTATTCCAAAAACAGCTTTGTAAACCAGTTTCAAAATATTAAAAATGAAACATACATATGAGCACAACGCGGTTTTGTTGTTCAAAAATGGTAACAAATAACATGTGCTTTAGAGATAAACTCTACCTCAACTTTTATGGTTTTACTATATCGAAATAGAATTCCCTTTATGTTAACGTTCTAAAAACCAACAATTCATCTCACTTGTTTATAAGTTTCTCTGTTTTGTGATTGCAATACAGTTACGTTCAATAACATCATTTCTGTCAAGATTTTAGCCAGAACTAAAGTTTTTTTTTTGCTATTGAAGCCTATAACATGCTTAAATGTTATTAATAAACTTATATACAACATATTAAATAAATATGTAAAAAATTAAAGTTTTGTGTTTTATAGGGTATTTTTATAGAGGTATAAAACTCTAAAATTAAAAATAAAACAAAAATGAATTTTTTAAATTGACATTAAATTTAAGCTATTCGGAAAATAATAAAATTTAAATATTATGCGACTATAACAGTCGCGACTGGCTCGGACGTAATATAATCTAAAGGGCCAATTTTCAATAATGCGGCGAATCTTATCCTCCAAATGATCAGTCGTTTCGGGCTTAGCGACTTTCATCCCAACAGAAAATAGTCAAGTGGAATGATGTGGTTACCAAACGTTGTTTTTTTTCAATGAAACAATTGTGGCACTAGCTATGTGACATATTTCGCCGTCTTTTTGAAAGCACAACTCCATCACATCGTGGTTGTTCATCTACAGCGATCACCATTGACTGTAACGTTTTGGTCAGCATTGGTTTTAAGGAAGAACGGATCACTGATTCCACCAGTCCATAAATGACATCAAACAATTAGTTTTTATGGATGTAAAAAGGCCTTGACGTGGACCTGACAATTATCATCACTCCAAACTCCCTTATGATTATCAGGATCCACGGCAATCTTGCTTTGGCTCCAAATTGTTTAATTTGGAATCGTTGTTCAAGTTCCAGTCTATTCATGTGGAAATGCCAAACCAAACTAAACATAAATCACTTAACAGCTGGCAAAATGGCCGCTAATGAAAAATATTGCCAACTGAAACTTCTGCATGTCTATAAAAAAAACACCCCATACCTTCAGAAGTAAAATTATTTTTAAGTTATTATTTGGACTCATTTTTATATTAATCTGCGTTAATTGCTCATAAGATCATTTTTTCATCAATATTTGGGATAAAATCCACTAATGATTATAATTTCATTATGAGCAGTAATGAAATGGCCATATAGATATGCTTTCCCCATAGTTATACATTTCAATATTTGAATAATAAATGTTTTATGATAATATCATAAAATATTTATGTTTAAAGGAATCTGGCACAATTAACGTAGATTTACATTTTTTCTTGGCTAAGTAAATATAAATTCTATTCTGTCCCTTTTATTTCGATATACTGGCAGAGCAAAAACAACTAATTAAATTAAGAATCAATTGTTGAATAATATTTTAATCGTCTAAATTTACGCTTATAAAAATATTTCATCATTAATCTGTATAATATTATGGTTATCAGACATCATAATATTTTTATATTATGATGTCATAACATTATTATATTATGATATCTGACACTGCAAACATTATTTTCGTTTAATGTAAAAATATTTTTATGTTAAAAAAAAATTAACAATATATATTTTTTTCTTTTCAATATTTCGCTTTCCTATGGAAAAAATTTTTCCTGAAGAAGCTTTCCATAGGAAAGCGAAATATCGAAAAGAAAAAAATATATATTTTTAATTTAATTTAAAAAGACCGTAAAAAAGAATAAGAGATATTTATTAAAGATAAAAAAAAGTCGATTAAAAAAACTACAAAAATTGTTAAAAAAAAATATAAGATAAAATTATAGAAGATGAGAATAGTATCTTTTGAATACAATACTATGTTGTGCTTTTAAATTCTGGTAAAATAAACTAAATTCCTATTTTCATATAAATGCCAATTTTTACTAATTTGCTGCATAAAATTGAATTAGTTATTGATTCTTAATCGTACATTATAGGGGAAATTGTATAATTTTATTATGATAATAGAGTAACACAAAACTGTTGCATAATAATTCAAATATAAATTTGCAAATATAATAAAGAAATTTCAGATTTTTGTTTTAGATTTTAAGAGCTTGTTTTATAACGTTTTCAAAATAAAAAATAAACTTTTTTTTGTTTCAATAATTAAAATATTTATGATGCTATTATGCGACCCAACAATTTACATAATCTTTATGCATATAAACAAAATTTTTATTTTCAAAACTAAAAACTTTTACTAATGATGCTTTACGTAAAGGTAAAATCTCTTTAATGTAAATGAGTTTCTATCGTTTTAAATAAAACAATTAAATACTCGTATTTGAATATACTAAAGACCAACAAAATCAATATTATATAACTAATAATAAATTACAATTATTTTTATTTTTTATAATTAAGCTGTCAAAAGAAATGGATTTATCATTGTTAAAACAAAGACTGATTGATGCCTTGTGATAAATAATATCTTTTATTAACAAATATGATTTTAATTTGTAATTTTTATATCCAATCTTGGCTCGTTAGTGTGTCAAATGTAAGATGCACTATTTTGTTAAGCACTTTACATCCAGCTAGGAGAAATCTGAGTGGTTAAGCAAATTTATCATGCATGTAAATTATTTAAAAATAATATATTAAATAACTGAAGATGCGTGCCACACATTTGAAACATGGCTAATTGAGTTAAATACTGTATGGGTTTTGTCTTTAAAAACCAATTGCAAAAATTTCTCAACATGCCCTACACATAGTAATGAATATATTTTATCAAAACAACAGCAACTTCAGTTCATTGATCAACATAACATTGATGGCTGATGAAAGCTGCTACCAAAAAAACGTAATAATTCATTTTCTCTTCCATTTTTATTTTATTTTATAGATTGATCTTTGGTTTAACTAAAATGGAGAATTGGAACAGTGAAATAAGAATTTGGATAGTGCAACGCTTTCGCTTTAGAGTCCGTAGTTTCCGTGCAAAGAGAATATAGGCGCACGTTTGGTGGCACTCCTCCTAGTTTGGATGTAGAAAACTATCGCAGCTGTAGCTGTTGCCATACAGTCCAATCCTCGAGTTTCGACAAGGAGCTTATCTGCTCACCTGGGTGTCAGCAGATTTAAAGTTATTTCCATATGAGATTCAATTAACAAACAAACCGAACCCAAGTGACTTCCCGATTCGCTTGGAATTTTGTAAGAAGATCATTTAAATGGGGTCGGAGAATGAAAACGTCTTGAACTGCATTTTAATGTCTGACGTGCCTCATTTTGATTTAAACGGCAATTTTAAGAAACAAAATTATCGAATATGGAGTGGTTCTAATCCACAGATACTCCATCAGATGCATTTACATCCACTTCGCGTCACAGTGTGGTGTGCAGTTTCTTACTTTTTCGAAGAAAACGGTCTTACTGTTACGATCAATGGAGACCGTTACTTAAAGATGTTGAAAGAATTTTTCTTTCCAGAATTATGCCGAAATAGAATCTCTTTCAACTCTGTTTGGTTTCAACAAGAGGGAGCAACTTGTCACATAGTCACACCTGTTATGACAGAATTGCGGCAAAAATTGCCCAATAAACTGACTTCAAGAAACTCCACATTCCGTTGGTCTTCCAGATCTTCTGATCTCACTGCACCTACTTTTTTGGGGTTATTTCAAGAAAGAAGTTTACAAAAGAAACCTAAAAAATTTGCTTGATTTAAAGCAATCCATTCGAACGGTAATTGAGGCAATTCCCGCTGCAACACTCCAGGGAGTAATCAATAACTTTTAGATAACTTTTAGATAAGATGTCGCACATGTGTCACCAAGGGTGGAGGCCATTTGAATTCAAATATTTTCAAAACTTCATGAATTAATTTAATAAAAATATATTATTTTTCAAATTAATCACTAAAAAATAAATTACATAAACTTTACAAAAATTGTTTGAGTTTCATCAGCCACCCGATATTTGCAAAACCAGTTATTAAAGAGTTTTGTAACTCTTAGGATATATAATCCTAACAAAAGGTATACCCAAAAATTTAACCATACAAAATGTTCTTATTTCAACAAAAAGTTTGTTTTTTACTTGTAGCAACACTAACAACATGATAATTTTGATATTTAATTTTTTTACGTATTCTTTGTTGGCAATTGTTACAATGAATTCAATTTTACACGAAAATCGCATTAAAATAATTAAAATCCGCTATGAAAATAGTAGTTCTGCTCAAGTTACATTTCGTAAAATTCGTGATGTTTTTGTCCTTCCGAGACAGCCATTGAGTTTGGTCATTATATTTGAGTCGTCACATTCGCTACAAAGTGTGCGATCGCCAACGCGTATTCGACCGGGTGCCCAACTGAAAACATCGCAACCGTGAGCCATAGTGTTGTAGCAGATCCAAATTTGTCAATTCCTTGACGTTCTCACCAATTCGGTTTATCAAAAGATACCACATGGCGAATTTTGCGTAAGGACTTGGCTTTGAAGACTTACAAGGCTCAACTAGCGCAGAAATTGAAGCCGACCAACCATTCACATCGCTTTAGATTCGCTCAATTCATTTAGGAACAACCGGCTGGTTTGTTTTTTAAAATAATTTTTTCAGACCAACACCATTTTCACTGGTCGGGGTATATCAACAAGCAAAATTGCCGCATGTGGACTTCTGAAAATCCTAGAGCGACTATTAGGAAGGCTTTGCATACTTCACGTGTCACTGTATGGTATGCTATGTGGTCTAGAGGCGTGACTGGTCCGTTTTTTTTTAGAAGATGAGGCTGGAAATTAGGTAACGACAATGGATCACTCCATCGCAAGATGCCAACAACTCAATTTTGACCTATTATTGATGATGTGGAGATCACTGACATTTGGCCGGTGCTACATGTTATACAGCCAATGAAACGATAAATTTGTTACAAATCAAATTTCTCGATCGCAACGATAATCAGCAGTTAAGTGATCAGCCAAATCGTGTGATTTAACACTGCCGAATTATTGTGGGGCTATATTAAGAACAGAGTCTTTACGGAGCAAATCGAATCGATTTCAGCTTTAGGACCAAAAAATGATTAAAAACTTTGATAAAAGAATTGAATGTCTGTCAGCATGATCCTGGTGGACATTTGCCAGATATCATTTTTCAATCATAATTGCCGAACTTTTCTCTTGGTAATACAATAATTTGAATTTTCTTAATCTTAAGTTTTTGTTTCATTTTGTCTTAGAAAACAAACTTCTTGTTAACAAAAACCCTCTATAACATGATAAGTTTTGTATAGAAATAGCTTAGTGAAAATAAACAGTGACATTATAAACAAACAGGTAAACACGACCTCAGACACAATTTTTACACTACTAATATACACGAGCAAACGAAAAACACCCTCAGGCGAACACACTTACCTAAATAACAAAAAAAAACTCAGAGGTATTGAGAGTTTGGCTTTGCATAAAGTGCCAGGTGGCTGGCATTCTGGCATTCTACATGGATAACAACAGAACCACCTAAACGCGAACACTGACGTACCAGTACGAATTAAATCACGGCTTGATAATGATGTCTTCACATCGAAAGCGCTCGCCAGTTACACGAAAAGAACAACAGCCAGAAAGGAATGAGAGACATAACAACAATGAAAATAAAATATTTAATAGGAAAAACAAATAACGAGAATATTTTCTTGAATAACAAGTTTGTTCATTTCATTTTCTTCACATGAAGAATTTCTTCTTCAACATGGAACCATATTTAGCATTCCACTGGGTCGTCTCTGATCAACTATAAGTTTCTTCACGTCTTTTCCCCTTAGATTACGCAACAGAATAATAAATTAAAAAGATACATTGGCAGTAAATTGTAAACAGATTTTAATCACTACAACAAAAACATATAACACGAAATAACTGACCTATCTTTGGCCGCACGTTAATTATTTCTTCCTCTCTTCTTAACAATAACAAAATATTTCATATGCACAAACAACACAGTATCTGACCGCACACACAAAGGGGTATTATGTACATGCAGCTATTAAAATAAATAACAAAACGAAATTTAATAACCTTTATTTTGAATGAACTACAGACACACACACACACACACATAAAACCACATAAAACATTAAATATTTTTATGACACCAGGGTACTAGAAATGCTGCACTACTTGGTGTCTTTCTTCTTCATGCGAAAATGTTATAAGTTGGCATCTTCATTTACATAATCGAACAATTAGTTTTTAAAAACATAAACATTGACAACAGAAAAATAATTAAAAATTAGACACCCAGTTGTTTGACACCTTATATGCCCTTTTAGCAAATAAATGAAAATAATAAATAAATATATTTTTTTTTTGTTTTTTGGAAAATATGATTTGGCAACCCTTTATATAGCTGTAATAAAAATGTTGTTTTCTTTGTATATGGTTGCTTTCTATAATAAAGTGTATAACAGCTGGTTTTGAAAAGATTTGCATTTCAAATCTCAGCAAAAGCTTATGCAGAAGAAAATAATTTGGCAGAAAAATTTAACTTCCTGGAATATCTAGGGAAAAAAACAATTATTATTGTTTACACACTTTAGATAGAATAGCAAAAGCGGTTACACAATAAATCAATAAAATTGTGGTATCGCAATTAGCAAACCTCACTAAAATCTAGAAAAGAAAATGCAAACCGAGGTGCCTATATATTATAGAACAGCCAATAAGATTTTCAAATCCCGTCAACGGAAACTCAGGTAGTTAAATGTGTAACAGGTAGTTAAGTGATATCGTGAATTCGTTAAAGGTCATCTGTAGTTGTATAGTATTCTATTGTCCCTGGGGTCACAGCATGGCGTGGGAAGCTGCATAAATTGAGTAAAGCCCACGATCAGTAATAAGGATCATTTGGCTAAAAAAAGTCATGGTCAATCCCGTGGTTCTAGACTCTATAATAGAATCAGCTTAAATAAAATTTTTCCTTATGCCTTTTTAAAGGCTTATTCACTTTAATTTTGAAATTATGTGGGGACATGCAGCATTTACACCATGATGAACCAGTTTCCTTAATTTCAATATTTGAACATATATTTACTTTTTTATAAAAAAAAAAACAACTAAGAAATTATAATAATCAAGGATATACTATAAATCGTAATAACGTACATATTTTGCAAAATTTACATGAAAAGCTTGCCTGAAAATCACTGGCTTCCGGCAAAATAACAAGATCAATTGTTATACTACAAAATAAATTTCTTGTATTCATTAACCATTTTTTTGAGCATTTTACAATAAGTTTTTCGTCTTTCATTTAATTTTAATTAAAAATTTAATGCCTGTCTGCAAAGATAATATTATCTGGAAAATCATAAGTATTAATTATTAAATAATTAGAGTTTTTATGGGTAACTTTTTATACTTTAGGGTGCTCAATTACTCTACTTTTATTTTAGTCGCTTAAAATAGTTAATTAATAATTAAAAATAAAATTTTCCCAATATTCATTAAAATATTCCACGAACTTTTAGTTGAGTCCTGTCTAAATGTGAACAAGCCACCTCATCTAGTTTGTGTTTGGTAACCGTTGATAGCAGACTACTGCGTGTTTTGAAAAGAAAATTAAAATGTAATTTTGCTGCTCTTTGATGCTACTGGTCTCCGGTGTATTGTGGTGGATCGACATAATACCGACGAGATTTTGCACCGTTTCGTAACCAAAATAGCAGCGCCAAAAGTCACAGAATAATTGACCCACTATCGTATATTAAGCTTTAATTTTAAAACAAAATCTATTTTGCACCCCATTACAAATTATTTAGCTACTTGTTATATCAGATTTAAGAATATTAATCAAAACTTGACAAATTCGTGACAAGCTCCGGCAATACAGTGCAGTGGAAACCAATATGTACTAGTGGTAATGGATTATTTGAACAAATGGCCCAAATCAAGAATTCAAAACCATGGTGGATGCATTTGTGAATAATTGGTTGTGCCAATAGAACTATATTTTGACCAGGGACGAAATTCTGATTCGGCCATTTTTAAATCGATGTGCGAAGTATATGGCATTAATAGTTCGCAAAATATTTGATTGTTTCCAGACGAACATCAGTGTTCACCAAAAGGATTAAAATTATCACGTCCACAAGTTTCTTCTGGCATACCAATCAACATCATGTGGTTCAGCAAAACTCGTATTTGGAACAAACCTAAAACTACCAGCGAATTTAGCACTTGACATTAAACCGAAACTTACGCATGAAGTAAACCTAAACGCTTTTAAGGCACAAGAAGATCTGCGTATGCTTGAAGAATTTGTCCACAACCGCATTAAAAAAATCTAGCGATAAAATAAATATCAGATATGATCGAACAGTAAAAATGGAGGGATTTACAGAAGGACACATGGTTCTACTGCCACAACAGAAAGAAATTCGCCTAAATTACAAATCCAGTTGGAGGGACCATACAAGGTGATCAAGAAATTGAATGATTTGGTTTGCAGAATACAGAGATCATTAGTTTGACGCCTGGAATCAAAGTAATTCAGCTGGAGCGGCTGGCTAAATATGGCTGAGCTGTTGTTGGGCCTTTTCAGGATCAAACGTATTAAGTGGGCGGTAGTGTTACTAAGATGATTATTTTGTAATAAATCACTATAAAAGTTAAGTGAAATGACATATTGTATCTGTTTACAACCCCCCGGGGGTGCATTTATATGTCGGCGGAAACTCACCTTCATTACCTGTGTCACCGGAGGCTATCAGGGAGCTAACTAGACAAATCAACGTTATTTCCATGGAAATCAGTAAGCCCCAGAGTTCACGATCATCTCACCTCTACTAAGAGCAGAGGTTGAATGTTCCGGTTTCAGTGAGCATGCTTGTTATGTGCTCCGGACCAGAAATTGCATAGTCTCCAACTCTTGAGCAGGGAGTGCGGATTGGCGGCTCTGATCCGAAATTTCCGAAATTGCAAATGGGAATTACCTTTGCTCAAAATTATGTCTACGGCTTCTTAGGGCGTGGGTGCACGCTATATATAGCCCATCCCCCCGGGGGCACATGATAGTCTTTTTGGGGCCTACTATTCCATCTAGACTGGTGTCTTGCGGGGTAAAAGGGAGCCCAGGCCCCTTAAAGGCTAGTAGGAGCCACCTGGACAATCCACTATATTTCCACGGGAATCAGTGAGCTCGCAGAGACATTTAGCTGTTCTCTGGCTGGTATTGAGGTTGGCCCCTATATGGGAGTATCGTGGTGGTTGTGGTTTCGAGGCCCTCATGAGAGTTTGTGGGTCGGATCATTCACAATGAACACAATGAATGGTTCAGGTTCAGTGAGTATGAATGCCATCGTGTTCTTAATTATATTAAGCTTCATGCGTTCTGGACCAGGAGTTGGAAAGTCTCCAACTCTTAAGCAAGGAGTAAAGGCTGCGACCTATTTCGAGCTTTTGAAATTGCAACTAGGAGTGACCGGAGAATGCACGGATTCGAAGGCCTTCTAGGGCGAGAATGGCGCTACATACCATTCAGAGTGGTAATGGCCACCATCTGATTATGGCTCACTGTCGGTGCAGAAGTAAGCCTTATCACGCTACGCATAACCCAAGTGGTTTGATCTACCGCCGAGTTATGGCGTAGACAGCTGGGAACCAATGTATGTAATTTTGTATTTCGGAAAAAAAAATTACACCAACACAAACACGTTAGGCAAGTGCACAAGACGTAAGCCATAAAAAACATCATAAACGTAAAATTACATAAAAAAAAAACCTAATAGGTTCACACATAAACACAAGCGGACAACAAGCATGATTGTAAAAGGATTTAGTTAGGAAGAAAGACGAATGAAAAAAGGAGCGACGAATTAGGTAAAGAGACAAACACGCAAAAAGTAGAGAAAGTGACGAATGCATTAACACGAAGGGAAACACGAACAAGATGAACTATATAAACACAGCTGACAATAGAACCCAACTAGTACGAAAAGAACACTGAAGATGGCAAACGGCCGAAACCGGTGTGTTCACAAACCAAATTTGACGAGGAAAGCCGACGGAAAACCGTACCCAAGAAAAACCAATGTAAGTCTTATCACGCCACGTGTCTGTTTACAATCAAGGCGTTTCTAAGAAATCTTATAAACACAAAACAACATTATGCTACAATTAAATTCCATGAACTAAGATAAAAATCATAAAATAAAAACAACAAGCATAGAACATACAAGATATACCTACAATGAATTACAATTTTCGAACCCGATACACTAATCGTTTATTAAATTAATATAAATATGTTTTCACAATGCATAACAAAATATAATCACATCAAAATTTACTCTCTATTAATAATTGATCTTAGAAGCATATATAATTCGTTTCGAGTTTAGAAATTTCTGCAGCTTGCAACTTATAAAATCCGGCCTTGTAGGAATATCAGATATAAAAAGTATTTTTGTTAGCAAAAGACGACTCAAAAGTAATACATTATCAAACAATCAATTTTCAGTGTTGGTTTTAATAATCTGAAAGCCCTAAATGTTAAATGCTTTTTAATGTTGTTCAATTTGGTAACTCTATGTCGCTTAATATCAAGATGCGTGTTCTTCCGAAAACTAACTTCACAATGAAGTGCGCTAACATACATATATAATTATTATAGTTATCAATACCATCGCCCTCAAAATACTTTTATGTTGTGTTGCATACTGGTTATTTTGTTTCTTTTATCACCGCAGTTTTGTTTTATTTTTTATTTTTTTTTTATATTTTCGACTTTGAGTTTTTTTTTATAACCATTTGAATACAGAGTTCATCTCTTCTGATATTCATCTCAGTTCGCGTTTATAAAGGTTTGTGCTGTTTTTAAAAAACACTTAGTAGATTTTAGATTGTCAAGTGATACGTAAAGGTTGACGTGGGCTTTGAACTTTGATGAAAAACCATTTTTTTTTATAAGTAACGAAAGTTTATTTAAAAATGCATTGTTTTATAGTAAGTGAAAAATTACAACTTAAATAAAAATCGTTGAATGATGGAAATTATAATTGCAATAATTTAAATGTAGAACATGAGTTAAAAATAAAATAAAATGAAGCAGCTGAAGCCATTAGCAATAAATTTAAAAATAATGAAGATGCAATAAAAAAAGTGAATAAAATAAGAAAATCAAGAAATATAATCAAAATCTTATTTTATATATTGAAAACTTTCGTAAGACTTCATTAAAAAAAATAACTTTAGACAAAAATTTAAATAATTAATGCTCTGCATTTTATATTTATGCCAAACTATAATGAGTAAAATTTTCCATTTTTAACTGCAAGTAAAGAAGAATCATTAATGTGATAATACACTAAACCATCCAAAAACATTCTAATCTGTAGCTTATATCGGTGTAGAAGAACTATTGACCTATTTAGTGAAAAATAAAAAACTATTTCTGTACGGTCTTTCCTTACTGAACCACATTACAAATGATCTAAAAAGTGTCTTTCCCTCATCAAGCTATATGAATAAAAAGCTAATAAGCTGTTAATGAAGAGCATAGCAGCGAAATTTACTGCAGTTTTAAAAAAATATCGCAGAATTGGTAAAACATTGATATAAACCCCACATTGTTGTGATGATTCAGTAATTCATTAGAGCTTGAGACCTGATTGTCACCAAATAGCTGCTTTACCCCCTCCAAAACGCAACTGTTGAAAAGTTTAAATTTTAACATTGTTTATTACTTGATTAAAATATTTTGCTTGAAAAAATAATGAGGTGATCAGTTGTGATGTAGTATCCCTTACTGTGTTTTCAGATTACTTCGTTTAATTTACTTTAATTTACTTTAATACAAAAATAACACCATTCTGTGACAGACGATGTTAGCATCTGAAAACAATTGGTGGAGCTGGAAATCTAATAAATAAATATATAATAATTTTGGTCTTTTTTGAAAAACTCCTTTCCATAACAACTTGTGCTTGAATCACATAAACGTCAATGCCTGACTGTATTGGTCACTATCTCACAATATTCTTATCACAGGGTAAATGAATAAAATGCGATTACCAGCGTGCTTAGAGTGCACATCGATATCCCAAGTAGCAATTTTTAGCATAAAATTTAGCATCATTAGGAGAAACTGTTCTAATGTAACAACACTTTCGACTCATGTTTTAACCGCGTGCTTAGAATATAAAACACACCATTTAGTAACTCCATCCTAACCTCCTTGCTCGCAATATCTTGGATTATAGTGGACATAGCCGATTAAAAAAGAGGGATACCGCGGCTTTAATCCTCAATGCTACAGATGATACATCTTCGAAATATTTGCTTTGTTTTTTTTATGACAATTTTCTTTTTTACCCAAAAGGTTAGGCCTGACATGGTCAGGACTAGTGTAACTTTTTTTAGAATTTAAGATTTTAATACTTATTGTTAGTTCTTTTCGTGAAGATACAATAAATAATTATTGAGTTAAAAAAAAAAGTTTAGTAACTCCCTGAAGAATAAGTTTTAAGCCAGTACAAACTCAAGAATACTGTTGCTTTATATCCCCGTAGTAATATTGTTAAGTTTGTTGCATCTCAATGACAAATATTCCTGTATAAGATTACTAATCAACATCAATATAAATGTAAAAAAATCATAATCAAACGGGGACATAAATTTTAACGCAGGATTTTTTTTCCGCCCTCCGCCAAACAACTTCGAAATACTTCTTTCTTTTTTAGAATCAAAAGCTAACGCTGGGCATAACTTTACAACCTAAAAATATTGGCTTCAAGGCTCGATAAAAGCCGCATTAGGTAGAGTAGTACTCAATAAAAATAATTGTACATTGTCCTTTTTCAAATATCGCAGTTAATTTGCCACCATCGTAGTTTTTCCCTCACGAAATCCCTAATAATTTCTAATCGCTATAGCCAAATTTATAAGATATTCTTTCGTTACAATAATTGAAAAGCACTTTTTGAATTAAGAAACAAAGTTATAAATGTTAGTACGATCGCCTTTTACAGTTTTGATAAATTGATATACATTGTTTTAACAGACTTATCGTTATTATAGCTATTACGAGGTTCCACTAGAAAGCGCACCTTATTCGTGCTTCTCAAAAGTTTAACTTAAAATATTATAGATCATATAACATAACTAATTACTTTAAAACTATTATTATCATTTTTATTATACACACTAGTTCGAGAAGTAGAATAATAAACAATATACTATATATAGTGGATAAATTACACTGCAGTATATTATATCTTTTTTGGAATTTTAGTTGTCCCAAATTCAGGAAGAAAAATTATATTCTTTATATTTGCGAAACTTTAACAGAAAAGAAACTAGTATTAAATTCTCTTTCCGTTCGGCAGGTCAGTTGCCTTTTTGTCACCGTTTTGGCAGCACCCCAGAGCTACAATTATGATCCAGTTCGATCAGCCAACTTCAATACAAACTCTCAGCTAACTTCAACGTCTAAAACTCAAGAAAATCAAGGATTCTTACAACAGACAATCAATTCAGGCAATTTTCCGCAATTATTTTCGGGGGGTCAAATAACAGCACACAATACACAAGACTTCTCAACAGCACCCAATTTTTCAAAATTTCAAGCAGGTAAAAAGGAAAGCTTCAGTGGTGTTCATCAGCAACAAAATGTTCCTCTAATAAATAATTTTGATGCACCTCAACAACAGCAATTTAATGTGTTTCAACAACAACAACAACAAGTCCCAGGGTTAAGCACAATAACAAAAGATATATATGTCCATATACCACCCGAAGATGTGCAGAATCCACAATTTCAACACCCTGCTCCACCTCCACCCCGTAAACATTATCGCATTGTTTTTATTAAGGCACCATCACACAATATCCATAATGCTCTACGTGTTCAACAAGCTCCAACTGAAGAAAAAACTATTATTTATGTTTTGACAAAGAAGGCAGACTCCTTGGACTTACAGGCTGCCCTTCAAGAAGCCCAAGCTAAACAACCTAGCAAGCCGGAAGTATATTTTATTAAGTACAAGACCCAGGAAGAGGCACAACATGCACAACGTACCATTCAAGGTGAGTAACATAAATTTGGCAATAGCTGAAGATAAACAAAAAACAAATGATTTTTATGCATCTTGTTTCCACATAAAACTAGATGAACTTGAAGATTATTTATGAATAGAGGTTTTTTTGATGGATATTTTATCTGTTGTATTATATTTTTTTCCAACGTCTATTTTGTTTACTTATAATAAAATTTCATTCACAGCTCAATATGAGAAACTTGGTGGTACATCACAAATATCCGATGAAGGTATTGCACCCGTGACTTCAGTTGTTGGTGCCTTAGATAGTGCTGCACAACAGCAACAACAACAACAAAATCCATCTACTCTTAACTTTTCCAATGTCTCCGGGCAACACATAAGCAGCTCTGTGGCGCCCTCCATATCTAGCCCTAATTTAGCCAACAATAGAGCAATTAACAATGCTAACAAATATTTACCACCCATTACGAAATTATAAATTTTTTTAAAGAAGTGTTAATTTTTTATTTCCAATATTATTTTGCCAACAAATTTTATTACATAATCGTCACTTTATATTGGCATTGCTTCCTTTAAATATTTAATTTTATTTTATATTAATTAGCAGCGTAAACTATTTCACGCTTATGGTATCGTCACGAATGTGGTAAAATAGATTATTTTATTATACTTAGATAAATTAAGAAATTTTTATTTCATCGCACCCAAATAAAAAGTGAAATTATATTGTTAAATTATTTTGTAGTTTTTGATAATTATATTGTTTGTTTGTCAGTTCTATTTAGTTTAATCGTTATGTTCTTTGTATATTTTGAAATTTGTTACAAATAAATAAAATAAAAATGTTGACTGTTATTTAAAAAAACACAAGATCAAATAATTATAGAATAATTAAAAACATAAATCTGCACGAAGTGTTAATTTAATATTTTGTATTATTTAATTATTAGAGTGCATTTGTTGGACTATAAATGGGATTTCTAAGTTAACTAATTTCACACTATTTCACACTCGAATGCTATTAAAATTTTTTAAAAATTTTATTAATAATTAAAACCAAATTGAATGGCCTAATTATATATTACAATTCAGAATTATTATACTTTTATAAAAATTTAAAATTTATTTCAATTAAGGATATTTCTATGAAAAAAAGAATTAATGTCTTATAAAAACAAAACAGTTTTTTGGTTTGAATATTTAATATGAAACACGTTTGTTAAATTTTAATAAGTACAATTTAAAGAATTATTGCTTCACATAATATTTATTCTGAATATTGTTAAATAACAATTTAATTTTTCAAGCTTAAGTTCATTTACTACAAAGGTGTGGCAAAGAGCACATTAAATTAAAACGGCGAAACTTAAGCTTTAAAAAATTGTTAATAAGGAACGAAATATTTCGTATTAACTATAATATCGTTCATTTAAAGAAAATTTATTACATTTATCCAAATTTACCTTCCCCGAGTATAAAAATTATATTTTATGGTCTTCTATTTATGCTGTTATTAAACAATCAGTTTCGATAAAAAAAAAACTTTCACCATTTAAGTGTTTACCGTTTTGTTCACAACAAAAAATATAAAAATTATTAATCATACAGTGTTGACTATGCTTTTTTAAAACCAACAATTGTATGTTATTCTTACAATATAAACATTGTCAGAAAACAAACAGCATAATGTCCTACTATTACGACTCATATGGGTATGGCCTAATAATGAGCAATGCCGATATTTTTTAGCAACAATGTTATTAGTAAACGTTACTTTTAAATCACCGTTCTTTTAAGTGACCCATTTTTTATAAGTCAGATAACTACAGCACAGATAACTACAGCTAAGCCCCAAGCTAAATAAATATAATAATATAAAAAAATGTGAAATCACCGACAAGAAATCCGCGAAGCATTTAAAATTTCATCAAAGATGCCTAATTCCCAAAACCCGATTTGATTGCAAACTCGCAATTCTTGGAAAAATATCCCACCTTCTGGCGGAACTGAATTTAAACACATTAGCTCCCAATAATTGGAAATTCAAATATATTACATAACAACAGCACGTTCACTACTAAAATTTTTGAAACTGGTTACTCACCAAAATTTTACCAAATTCATTTCTAAGTTATATTTGCCAGCCCATTTTTTTGTTAATAAAACTTTTTCTTCAAAGTGTTGATTCAAAACAAGTTCAATAAGGAATCTAAAAAAGAGTAAATTTATTATAGTTTTCTTAAAATTTATTGAAAATAAAGCTTTTGAAATAACTTTTACAAAAATCAAAAGTTCTTGTCACAGCTATGAAATAAGATTATTATACTCAACAGCGCGAATCTTAAATGCTGCCTCAAAATATTGGAATTATTTTAGAAGGTGTTAAATAAATATTGATAAAATTACAAATAGAATGACAAGTTAAAATGCCTCTCTTTATATTCGTAGATAAAAAAAATAGTGACACACACTTTTCATTATTAAAATTAAATTATAAAAACTGCTTTTTATGTAACACTTTAATATAACAGAAAATATAACAGTGATGATCGCGCATTGTCAAACGATTAACAGATATCTATCGTGTCGGCCTTAGCTTAATACAAATAATAAGTCTGTTATTCAAGAGTTACATAGGTACATACAAACACACATAATTGAATATAAAACCTTACTAAACGCAACTTCAAATACGCTTACTTTGCGTGCTCAGCGAAATATAGAAAAAAAAAATTATGAAAAAATGTAACTAATAAATTCAAAAAATTAGAATTTCAAAATCATACCGTTTAAATTACCAGCCAATAATTTAAAAAATTATGTTTTTTAGATATGCAATATTCGATATGTTTAAATATATACCTACGATTTCGTATACATTTTTGCATTAATCCTTAAACAAAAAAAAATTCAGGTTGTTAATAAATTATGAATAACTAGTAAAACTGTCCTTTTTACAATAAAGATAATGGTTTTTATTTGGGTACGATTTTCTGTCGACCCTTGTCAAATTTGGTTTGTGAGCAAACCGGTTTCGGCCGTTTGCCATCTTCAGTGTTCTCTTCGTACTAGTTGCGTTCTATTGTCAGCTGTGTTTATATAGTTCATCTTGTTCGTATTTCCCTTCGTGTTATTGTGTTCGTCACTTTCTCTCTTTTTTGCCTGTATCTTTCTCTCCTTTTTCGTTTGTCTCTTTTTACCTAATTTGTTGCTCCCTTTTTCATTCGTATTTCTTCCTAACTAAATCCTTTTACCATCATGCTTGTTGTCCGTTTGTGTTCATGTGTGAACCTATTGGGTTTTTTCTTTCCCTTTTTTATGTGACATAATAATCTGTAATTGTACGTTTATGATGTTCTTTATTGCTTTGGTCTTGTGCACCTGCGCAACGTTTTTGTGCTGGTGTAGTGTTTGTTTTCCTGTAAAAATGTTTCAACGGTTCAAATATTGTGTCCGAAGCAGTGTTTATTTGTTCATTTATTATTCGTCCCTCAAATATTTTCTGTTTGTACATTTCCATGTTTTCTAATACATTTAGTCTCCTTCCTTTGTGCTGTGTATGAAGCAATTTAACCGTTGTTTTCATATGTCCTGGTGTATATTTGTTGTTGAATATATGGTTCGCAAAATGTGATCCTAGAGTTGATCTTAGTTCTCGTAGTTTTTTGTTATAGTCTCTAATGTGTTCCCTAAATCTGGTCTTAAGTTTTCGTCCTGTTTGCCCGATATAGCTGTAATGGCATGTACAAGTTAATTTGTGCACTCCTTTTTTTGTCTAGTATATTTGTCTCGGTTGTTTTATTCTGTAGTATTTTGCCTAGGTTGTTTCTTGTTCTGAATACTATGTTAATGTAGCCCATTTTTTCCTTTCATTCTCCTGTTCTTTGTTCGTTCTGATTTGTTTCTTGATGTTATCTACTAGGCGCTTTTTGTATCCATTGTTTTCCGGTATGGTGTATATTGTTTCCATTTCCTTCATATACATTTGCCGTGTTAGTGGTGTTCTCTCGAGTCTTGTTATTAACTGTCTGATTGCTGCGTTTTTGTGTTGCTGGGGATGATTTGATGAGTTGTGTATTATTGTGTCCGTTGCTGTTGGTTTCCTGTATATTAGGTCTAGATAATTAATTCTCCACCCCCCCCCCCCCCACCCCCCTCTTCTTTTTCCATTGTAAATTTTATGTTCTTGTGTCTTCCATTCAAGTATTCTAGAATTTGCTCATCGTTATTTCCTTCTAGTATACATATGATGTCGTCGACATATCTTGCATAGAATATTACTCCGAAGTTGGTTTTTAATTCCTCTACGTATTCTTCTTTTAAGTTCTGCATAAATACTTCCATGAGGGTGGCAGATTATTGTTAAATTTAAAGTAATTCTGTTCTAGTGTCGCTTTCAGTGTGCCTGCAAGTTGTATTGCCAGTTCCTTGTTTTCCGTTTTATTTTTTACTGTCCTATGAAAAATGTCTAATGTATCCATTACCAGAATTGACGGATACAAATCCTTTACGTCAAAAGAGACCAGTTTTGTGTTCTCCGTTATTCCTACATTCTCTAGTTTATCAATCAGTTCTGTAGTGTTGGCTATTGCATGCCTATATTCCAGATCTAAGGTGTCTTTCAACATTGTTTTCATATATTTTGAAAGTTTGTAGCCTGGTGCAGATTTGTAATTAATTATGGGTCTCATCGGTGTGTTTGGTTTGTGTGTTTTTGTTAGCGCTATCATAGATGGTGCGGATGGATTCATCATTGTTAATGTGTGCGATATGTCCGGTTTTATTATCCTTGTTGCCTTTTTTATAATCTCCTTAATTTTCGTTTGGTATTCTTCCGTAAGATCTTTACCAATTCTCTTGCACTGTTCTCTTTTTTCGATGTAGTCATGTTTGCCGATGAGCACCGTTGTGTTTTTCTTGTCTGCTTTTGTGACTAAGATGTTCTTCGCTTCCAGTTTACGTTTTAGTTTCCTTCCGTTTAAGTGTTTGGTAGACTTGGCCTCCTTCTCTATTATTTGTTTGCAGATGTGCCTGGCTTGCTCCTGTTCTTCGTTTGGGATCATCGCTATTGCGACTTCTGTGTCCACAATGGTTTGTTCTATTTCCTTTTTCTTGTTGTTTTCTGTGATGTTGTGTTTCAATTCCTTTTCCAATAATTGAGCCTCTTGCCGGCTGATGGTGACCTTTGTTAGATTCAAAAATCCAGGGTGGAAATTGTTGTTCCCGCGCGTTTTGTTGTTTGTTGAATGTGTTAATGTCTCGAGTTTCCTGTTTAAAGTTGCGTAGTTTTCTTTTATTGTTTTCGCGTTTTCTACTCGCATTTGGTCTAATGTGTTCATGAGTACGTCCGAGTTCGTAATTTCTTTTTTGGCGTAAAGGTTTCTGATTTCGAATTTCACAGTCTCTTTGTGCTCTTTTAAATGGAAACGCCAACGAAACTAGAAATTGGTTTAAACAATTGGTTTGGACAAGAACAGTATTAGCGAGAACCGCAACCTACTGCCTTGTTACCATACTCATAACTATTTTTTAAAGCATGCTAAACACTGTTAAACGATCAGTGAACTGATAGAAGCCAGCCTAAAGTTATGCTATATAACTATATAAACAATACATATA
This sequence comes from Trichopoda pennipes, assembly GCA_030448955.1. Taxonomy (NCBI): domain Eukaryota; kingdom Metazoa; phylum Arthropoda; class Insecta; order Diptera; family Tachinidae; genus Trichopoda; species Trichopoda pennipes. The sequence continues at coordinate 13,390,708 of JASKUP010000088.1, forward strand.
TTTAAAAGCATTGTACATTCATAAATAAAACTACGGTTATTTACATGCGTTTTGTTATGCTAGTAACCGAAGGAAATTAATTTTTTCGAGCAACGCTAGCAAGGATTACTTTTACATTATGTATTTTTTTCAATAACCAAAGGCCAAAATTCATCTAAAATAATTCATAATTTGCAATAAATTCATAAAATATTATTACAAAATAAATGTTTACCGGCTTGATAACTCTGTGCAGTGTTAAAGATTTATAAATTAATACACAACACTCTAGACCCGAAAATTATGTTACACAATTTATTTACTTTTATACAAATACACGATGCCCAGTGGAAAATTTAGACGAGAAGGCGGCCAAAAGTACTTTTTTCATGGTGCCCAATTGTAAAATTTTAAAGTTCGCTCGAAAGTTTGAAAACTTTATTTTAACTATATCACACTGAACAGGGTGATTCAAATTGAGCATTTTCAGTATTTTGTTAAATTGAGAAATTTCTTAGTAAATTTTTAATTTTTAAAGATCTATAACTCTTTTGTTGTACAAGGTTTTTAAACAAAACAAAGTTTGCATAATAGCGTAATTTGTTAGCTATTAGTATAAGAAAAGTGAAATGTTTTTGATTGATTTTTGATTTCTAGAAATTAATTTTCTTAGAGGTCCAAATTTTTTCTAAATTCTCTTACTTAATAGACCAAAACTACTAAAGTTCGTTAGGGAATATAAAATCATTAGCACTGTGTCATAGCTTTTAATGTCCCCTATACGTCTATACCCCATTGTATATCCGGCACTATCCGACCGTGCACAGCAGAACAATTTTTCTGACACAAGGTCGAAAAGTTTTTGCAAAATGGAATTAAAAAATTTTTTTTTCTGTTTTGCTACTTTGTAAACATTTTATTTATTGTCACAAATCGCCTTTATGAGAGATGTTGTTTAGATGAATATGCGTATTTTAAGAAAGAAAACAAAAATGTTTAGTCAATTTCAAAGTTATGCACAGTTGGTCACAAACATATTTTTCCTACTTAAAATAACATAAATTGATATAATTTAGGTCACAAAAGTACTTTGCTTTTTAAATTGATTTGCACTGATTGCAAAATAGTTTTATTTTTCATATTGTTAAAATTGCTTGACTTTGGGCATAAAAACAAACCATTGATATTTATCCATTGAAGAGGAAATCGAAGTGAATTTTAAAATGTATCTCACAATGATTGATGGAAAAGTTGCACAGGCTTTAACTGATACAAAAGCATCATCAAGCTACGTTATATGCAAACAGACATCAAGTCAATTAATCCATTCAGTTCCAGAAGATGAGACTTTTCAGGCAGCATACGAATTTTGATTGTCCCCTCTTCATACTAGAATACGTTTTATGGAGCATAATCTTAAATTGGGTTATGAATTGGATTGTGGTCCGTTTTGCAAAACAGTGAGAAAAAATTAAGAAAATGAAGAAAAAAGAAATTAAGAATTAGCAAAATCAAGCAAAATATTTAGCACAAGGCCTAATAATTGAACAGCCAAAGCAAGGGGAAGGGAACACAAATGGTGGAAACACTGCAAGAAGATTTTTTTCAGATCCAGAAACATAGCATCTATCACAGGAGTAGATTTGCAGCGGAAAGTTAAATGCAAGCAAATTTGGATAGAACGCCAAATAAACAGCTATACTTTACAACAAAAAATGTTCTTCTATATGCCATCCACAGTTCATAAAATTTTGTACCATGGGAAACAAGTAATTCGAACACAATATGATACCAATAGGAGATCTAGCTGAAAAACCGCAAGAAAAACGAAACAAAGACTATAGATTCTTTCGTGAGCATAACACAAGAAAAATTTCTAGATATTGTACTAATGAAGACTTGATTGTTATTTTATTATGCACATCAGATCCCTATATGTGCAATATCCGGCAAAAATGGAAAAATAATTCTATTGAAGTAGACGTAGAAGCTAAACTGTTTCTAGAAGATGAAAATGAAGGCTATTTAGAAGAAATATTTACTAAAATTGTTTAATTAATAGTAATTTTTCCATACACAAGAGTTATCTGTATGTATTTCATCCTTTTAAAATTTGTTTGTTCATTAATAAAGTACTAATCAATTTACGATAAAAGTTTACATATACGAGATATACGAGTAGAATTTATGTTTATTTTGGACTTAAATACCTCCTTATCTAAAGTAAATTTGAACCAATGAATATATTTTTTATGTTTTTGCTACTTAATCAGCTAATTTTTAACTCAATTTTTTTCAAAAACAAAACCTTTGGCAAATCGTACTAAAAATTTCACGTGGACCAAAGCTTGACCCTATCTGACTAAATTTAAGTTTTTAATAAGTGTAAGTTCTAAACGTGAATCAAAATATGAGACTTTATGTAAAACAAACTCTTTGAACAAGTTATAATACTTTACTTTCGCACCAAAAATCAGCTAAAACTTAGAATGTATTTTTAAACCTATCACAACTATTTTTCTAACCTGGCATCAAGATTATAGAATTATATTCAATATTCAATATATTACAAACCGATTCACAAACAATCTAGTTCTAAAATAACAAATATATACAAAATAAAATCAGACGAATTAATAGCCGTTTCCTTGTCTAAGAAGTCGGTTAAAAAGTAAGCACATTATGCAGCATAACGAAGCATTTACGAATAGACCCTAAACCGGTGTTGAAATTGTACATAAAAATAAAATTAACTATTTCTTTATGAAATTTAAATATGGTTAAATCTTAAAAAAAAAACATAAAAGAGCTCATCAGTATAAAAAGCAAAACCTTTATAGAAAAATTTATTAGATAACAACATTATAATTTACTCTTTTAACTGACTACGTCAACATTACAAACTTGTATAATTTATTGCCTTTAAATGTGACTTAATTAATGTGTTACGAAACAATTATATGTAAAATAGGCTGAAGCTACAGCAGCAATATGTAAAAGATAACAAATAAAATAAAAATGGGTGTAAAAAAATAAAAATAAAATTTTGCAATAAAAGCCTTAATATGTGTTAACATATTACGAACCTTTCGAATTTATAACTGGTTAATAATAATGCGATTTTTTTTTATTGTAAAAGAAATAAATATAAAATTGAAAATAATAAAAATATAAAGAAATAGAATCACTTTTTCTTGGCAGGTAAGTACCTATTACTGGGAGGTGCAAGTCCAAAACTAACGCTGGATGCTGAACCATGGCTGGCTGGGAAAGATTGTTGCACAACCTTTTGTGGTTGTTGTTTTATGAATTGTTGTTGGTTGGTACTGGCAGCTTGTACAAAATTAAAGCCATTGGACAAAGGAAGAGCATTAATTGATCCACTTCCGATAGCAGGACCAGCCGAGCCAATAACAGAAGTGACGGGAGCAATACCTTCATCAGAAATTTGAGTAGTACCACCCAAGGAATCATATTGAGCTTGAATTTCTTTCTGAGCGCGTATAGCTTCCTCTTGGGTCTTGTACTTGATGAAGTATACTTCAGGTTTTTGTACCTTTTGCGCTGTTTGAACTTCAGACAATTGAGTTTGAATGGTGGCTACATCGGGTTTCTTGGCCAATACATAAATAACAGTTTTTTCCTCATTAGCAGCTTGATGACGCTTAAGAGATTCTACATTGAATTTTATATTTTGGCTTGGTGCCTTAATAAAGACAATGCGATAGTTTTTGCGTCTAGGAACAGATTCAGCAACTTGATTTATATTAATTTCTTCAGTCTCTTCAGGCGAAGAATGAATGTAAATATCCTTAGAGATAATGGTTTGTTGTTGAGCTGGATGATTACTCTGAAAGAAGGAAGGTAACGAGGAAGCTGAAGCAACAAATTGAGTTGCACTTTGGGCAAGCGGTTGTGCAGGTACACGAATTTGTTGATGAAAGTTTTGCTGAATAGGCCCTGGTTGCTGATAATTGTAGCCAGAATTTGCAACAGCAGTTGCTATTAAAGCAAAACACTAACATATAAAAATAAATATATTATAAATGTTGAAAACTCCTTTATTTTTACACTTACCATAAACGATATGGATTTGTACATTTGTAAGCTGGTTTAAGGTCGAATGTGTTATCTTAATAAAATATATTCCTAAACTGACACTTTTTCCAACGGTTGAGTATACTTTTATATGCTTTTGCTATCATTTAGCTGTAATTATTAAACTATTGTCTTTATTGTTAGTGATTTGGTATAAACACTTTCAAGTAAAAATAACAATGAAATTTCATTTCTATTTTAAATCGAAAAAATTTAAATATTTTATATTGTGATTGCAAAACTTTTTTTAAGCCTAAAATATTTCAATATGCATTTATGGTTATAAATTTACACGATTATTTAAAAATAACAACTTGTCTTCTGATGTAATACACTCTAATAATTTATAAAATATCGCTCTTAGTGTCATCTAAATTATGGTTAAGTCACAATAGTTGGGTATTATTATGGGTTCATACTGATATTATAATTTTATGTTAATCAATTTAATATTTGACACTAAAATTTAGTTTTTGTTAGCATGACTAAAAGTAATAAAGAAACGCACGGGAACTTAAAAATTACAAAGCTGATTTACTTAAAAAAGGTTTTTCATCAAGAAGTTTGTTTTCTAAACCAAAATAGAACAAAAAATTTAGATTAAGAAGATTCAAATTTTCATTGTATTACGAAGAGAAAAGTTCGGTTATTATGAATGAAGAATAATATCTGGGAAATGTCCACCATGACCACGCTGACAGATGTCGATTCTTTCATCAAAGTTTTTAATTACTTTTTGTTAAAATGACAGTCCTATTTCATTAATCATATCACAGATTTAGAGTTTTATGGCTGAAATAGATTCGATTGGCTGTCTTTAACATAACATAGTCTCACAAAAACTAATCCAGTTGTGCTAAATCACACGATCTGACTACCCACTTAACTGCTAATTGAAGTGATATTATGCGATCGGAAAATTTGGTTTGCAATAAGTTGATCGCTTCAATGGCTGTGTGTCATGTGGCTCCGTTCTGCTGAAACCAGATGTCAGTAATATCCACGTCGTCAATAGTAGGCTAAAATCGAGCTGTTAGCATCTCATGATAGCGTAATCCTTTGATCGTTACCGCATTTCCATCCTCATCTTCGAAAAACCGACTCAATCACGCCTTCAGATCATACAGTGACACAATGATCATTTAAAGGCTTCTCAACAATCTCTCTAGGATTTTCAGAAGCATGCCATGACAAGTGAAAATAGACCTCGTCTGAAAAAATTATTTTTTCAAAAAAACCAGCGAATCTGCGGCGATGTGAATAAACGGTCGGCTTCAATTTCTGCACCAGTTGAACCTTGTAAGGCTACAAAGTCAAATCCTTATGCAAAATTCGCCATATGGTGGCTTTGCATAACCCCCATTGTTGAGAACATCTAGGAATTGACAAATTTGAATCCGCTTCACACTGTGGTTTACGGCTGCAATGTTTTTAGTTAAACGACCCGGTCTAACACGCGTTGTTATGCGCCATTTTTTTTAGCGAGCCTGTCGATCCAAATTTCACGACCAAATTCTTAATAGTGGTCTCAGACGGACGATTATGTTTTCTGAAACATTTCGAATTTTACGAAATGTAACTTTAACAGAACCACCATTTTCATAGTGGATTTTAATTATCTTAATGCAATTTTAGTGCAAGATTGAATTCATTGTAACAATTGCCTACTACTAATACGTCAAACAACTAAATGTCAATACTCTCATGTTATTGGTGTTGGCAAAATTGAGAAACAAACTTCTTGTTGAAATCCCCAATATATTATATAGAATATGATAAAGTAAATGATTTAAAACTAGATTCATCGGGCACTGCACTAAAATGTGAAATTTAAATTCATTTCTCGTTGAAGCGACTATTTGATACCATATCTTTAGTTTATATTTTAAGCATTACCAAGTTGTTATTTATTCTTTTCCACAACTTCAATAATTTTCTAAAACCGTATATGAGGCGAATTAAACCGATACCTTTCTTCTGAAATTTTGCATAGATAAGATTCACAAAAACTTAACAATATTTACTTCGCTTCATTAAATGCATAGATTAAATATAGTTAAGATCACCATGTTATGATTGAATTATACTATATTATAAAAAAAATTATTTAATATTGCCATTCATTGAAATTATTGTTCAAGATTATAGCATATAACCAGAATAGCATTTAAAAAGTAAACCTATTATGATATTATATCCACAATGCGATCAAAGTTATTTCATTAAAATGATCATTATACGATTAAAAAAGTTTTTTAATTTATTTATGAATTAATTATGATGTATGAGCCTTTTTTCTTTATTAAATTGTCTTTGCTTTTTTAAAACTGAATAATGGTTACTAAGTTGTTTTGATATGTTCTGCCAGTAAATGAAATACTATTGTCATTCCTTTCAGTGAAAGCCGTCGTTAATGACTGTAACAGCCATCGAAAGGAATGGCAACACTGTTTTATTTACTAGCGTAACAAAGCAAAACAACTTAATACTAGACACAGTTAGTCAGCTTAAAGGCCCAACTATAATATGCATAAGCTGGTTTGAACTAACGTCAAAAATTAAACGAAAAGTCTGTCAAATGCTAAAGCGAATCATTGAAGACTTTTACGTGGCTATATTGTACTTATATGAATATATATATATATATATATATATATATATATATAGAAAATCAGGCCCTAAATAAGTAAAAAAATATGATATATTAAAAAAACAAATTAAAAACAAAACAGGATCACTACTACAAACTATGATCACTTCTATAATTTCTGCGTAGTTTATAATGCTTCTGTAACATGTTTGCTTCAAAATCGTCTTTTACTGCTACTGGCAGGTCCTTCATCAAGCTAACGGTTGTCTTCATGAAGCTTTCTTCAGTAGAGTTTTTTTCGGTCATTGATGCCAAGCTCCTCTCAATGCTTTCTATAGTCTCACCAAATTTTTGGTAAAGGCTATCGAAGGTTATTTTTGACTTCTTTGGAAAGGTTGAAGTTGCTAAAAAGGAATATTCCTGCAAACTGTTTCCACTGAATATAGCTTGCTCCAAGGTTGAGTAAAAAATATTCAATGTAAATGCTTATACCGGTGGGGCGCGAGACAGTTTTTTAAAAATATCATAGGCTGCAGTAGTGCCAATGTAGCCCATTCCACTGCCTGAAGGAGCTTCCATCTTCTTCATATCCTTGCAGAAACGTTCGCGAGGTAATTTCCACATGTGTTTGCATTTCGTGACTTTATATTATTCATATGAAAATGAAAACCGCAGACAAAATTCTTCAAGGTATTACTTACCACTTTTACTGCATTTTTCTGCTACTTCATTCCATGATCGCTCTTTTAAATTGCGTTTTTAATAAAACGCGTCTCTTTTATCATATAAACACTTTGTTGTTCTATCTTTCTATTAAATTAAAATAAAATATTTTTTCAATTGCGTTCTCCATTGCAATTTGTTAACTAATGTATCTATAAAACAATGCACATTGCAAAATCAGCTGTTTCCGTACTGAATGTGCGATCAGTTTTGTACTTTGCATAAGCAATTGACATTTAAAGTACATTATAGTTCACCACATATGATTATTAGGTATTTGCACAGTTGTTTAAGTTGGCTTAAGGCTGCATATGCATATTATAGTTGGGCCTTAAGGCTAAGGTCGCTATTAAGAATTTGATCGTTAAGTTTGAGTCGACAGGCTCGATAGAAAATGTGCGAACACCAACACCTGTCAACCGCGTCGTTCAACTGAAAACAACACAGCCATGAGCCAGAGTGTTAAAGCAGATTACTATGAAATATACATATTGATGAAATTTTGTTTCTTATGTGTTTTAAAAAGTATTTTGGTCTCAGGTACTGAGAAATGTATATAATAAGTACTTTTCTAAAAAACAAAAATGTGTGCGTTCGTTTTTTAGTATTTTCAGAAGTTTATTTTTGTTTTTAGATATAGAGGTCATTTACTTATATAATCATACTTAAAAAACTTAACAAATATTACCTTTAAAAACAAAAAAAAAAAAACTCAAAAATCGTAATAGAAATGGAAAAATAATAAAAGTTTAAATAAAGTTATTCCATTAAAACAGTAGAAATTGAAAGATAATAAATTTTTAACAACTATATAACGAATCGTCTAAAAATGATTATCTGGGTAAAAAGGCGAAAGAGTTTTTTATTTTTGTTTAGCTGGTAGGTACTTTATGCTAGGAGCTGCAATACCTAGGCTAATACTGGAAGCTGATCCTTGGTTACCTTGAAACGTTTGCTGAACAACATGTTGCTGATTGCTGCTGGCAGATTGTACAAAGTTAGAGCCGGTAGAAACAGATGCACCGTTGACTGAACCGCCGCCAAAAGAGCCAATGACTGAAGTAATGGGAGCAAAACCTTCATCAGAAACTTGAGTGGAACCACCCAAGGCTTCGAATTTGGCTTGTATTTCTTGTTGAGCACGGTTGGCTTCATCTTGTGTCTTATACTTGATGAAGTGTACTTCGGGCTTGTGAAGTTTTTGTTCCGTTTGAAGTTCGGAAAATTGATTTTGAATGGTAGTTATATCGGGTTTCTTGGCCAATACGTAAATAACCGTTTTTTCCTCGTTAGCAGCTTGATGACGTTTAAGAGACTCCACATTGAATTTTATGTTATGGCTTGGGGCCTTGATGAAGACAATGCGGTAGTTCTTGCGGTTGGGAGCAATGTCAACGCCCTGGTCGATATTTATTTCTTCGGTTTCTTCAGGTGAAGAATGAATGTAGAAATCTTTGGAGACAATAGTTTGTTGCTGGGGTTGTTGAAAGTGTTGCGATGAAACGATGTGAGAAGCTGCACCAGTTAATTGAGGTGTCGGTGGAACCAACGGTTGCACAGGAATACCAAATTGGTCTTTAAATATATGATTAAATGATCCTGGTTGCTGATAGCTGTAGCCAAAATCCGCGGGAGCACCAGCAGCAAGAGTTATCAAAGCAGAACACTAGAGAAAAACAAAATACACAAATAAATGAATAAGCAATCCTTGATTACATTTTATGTGTTCAAAACATAAAATACTTACTATTAATGAAATTAATCTATTCATAGTACAGCTGTTAACTAAATAAAATATTTTATTAAACTGATGCTACTTCAAATCGGTCACAAAACTTTTATATGATTTCATTGACATGTGCCAGCCAATAAAAAACTAAACGCAGCATTGTAAAAGACCTAACTTTACAATAATTACAACAACTCTAACCTTAAATATTTTTAAAATTTAAATATTTTGTTGTCATTGGAAACCTGTATTTTTAAGCCTTTAATTGCAATAGGTGTTTGTGATTAACTATATGCAAACGTATTTTAAACAAAGTTTGTCTTCTATTGCGATACACTCTCCTGCATTATCAAATTTGTTATTAATCAAACTAAACAATTTTTGTTTGTTTTTAATATTAAAAAATTATTTTACACAAATTCAATATATTTCGATAATTGGAAGTTCTTATTGTATGCACAACATTGACTGGAAAAATAATAAATTAAAGTCAAAAGAAAATTTTGGTGACAATAAAAGTTTTTAGAGTTGCTGTTGCAGAAACATATGTATTTATATAACAGTCAAATCTGATTTTTCGTTATTAGAATTTTAATACATACATTTTCTATTTAGATTGCAACACAATTTTTATTTGAAGTTATTTTTGGGAGAATTGCAAAGTTTGTAAACATAAAAACTCTAATCTAACTCTAAAGGCCTCAATAGTATGTGGTTTAAGGCCTATAAAATTATATATTATCTCAAAATCTGCACTTGCTGCTTTTGGGATTCAAAAATTCTTCTTTTTAGCTCTCTTCTTCCAATTAATACCTTTTTAACTTGAAATCTGCTTTGTAATTAACTAAAATAGAAAAATTGTTATCAATAGATTTTCACTCTAAGTTTTAAAAAGCAACAGACGTTATAGCTTTTATCTTGTTTATATAGTTTTATCTGCCAATTTCAGATTTATATGAATTATTTAATATTAAATATAAAATTATCATAAACTTAAATTAGTAAATGTAACTGACATTAAATTAATTAAGCAATCAAAGGAATTGCTAAAGCATATTAATATTTCGAATAATTTTTTATCAGTGTCTTTTAGAAGATGAGAGGTTGGACACCACCACCAATCTTTAGCACTTAGCTTTACGCCATCATTCCAAATTTTTTGGAATAGCAAAATATTGCTGCATAATTTTTTCCCTTTCATTATTAAGGCTCATCAGTAATAATAAAAATTTTAAATATTATCATTTCTTGTTTGTAGATTTTTTACTTCTTTACTAGAGCCCATAACTATAAAATTTCGAATACGTAGAATTATTAAAGATTCTTTTAAGAATTATTTTTATTTTTTAATAATAAAGGATTTTTTGCAAAAAACTTTGCTTTCTAAGAAAATCAATAATGCTTGGAATTCCAACACAACAAAAAATGATTAATTATCTGAATAATTTACATATGCTTGCTAGAAGTTATTGTGGCAGTAGGCGAAAAAGGGGTAAAATATTTCTCTCAAGAAGTGAACAAACTGAACAGCTCAATTAAACTTCACTTATGAAACGAAAGATAATCGAACAGCTCAAGCTTGTCAAACATGCTAAAGTTGAAGACATGAACTGTGACATGAATTCAAAACAAAATATAAACAAGAACTAAATGTAAAAAGGATATATATGGAATGTTTAGGTGCCCCTGTAGGCTAGTAGGTAATATACTAGCTTGTCAGTATTGGGGTTGTGGGTTTGATTCCCAACGAAGACCTTGGTTTTTTGCACTACAAAAAAAAAATTGACTGTCGATGGGGCTGCTCAGCGATGAAGGCATAGTCACTAGTCGCTGCGCTGTCTTATACGGCAGTTAATTTCCGACTCTCATCTCTTCTCCATCCCTTTCCTAAAGAATGTAGCACGGTACTTGACTAAATAGGCATTATTACCTGAAGTGCTACTTCTCTTAATAAAAAACAAAAAATAAAACAAAAAATTTAGATTAAGATGATTCAAATTAAGTAATTTATAATTATTCGGAATCATTTTTAATATAAGCAATTTTATTTCGTGCTTGATTCCTTTAAATAAATATTTAATGATATTCTCATAAAACATTTATTAAAAAAAAAATTAAAATAAAAATATTTGAAATGTATTGAAGTGGGGGAGAGCACATCCATATTGCAATTTCAGTATTGCTCAAATAGCTCATCTGTGAATTTTACCCCAATATTGTATAGAAAAACCTAAGAGTCTTATATCCAAAGCCAAACTGATTCTATGAGAATGTAAGAATATCATTAAATATTTATTTAAAGGAATCAAGCACGAAATAAAATTGCTTCTGATGATTCAAATTTTTATTCTATTACGAAGGGAAAAGTTCGGCAATTATGAATGAAAAATGACAAGTGACCACCACGATTTTTCAAAGATGATGCTGGAAATGTGTTAGCGGTCAACGGATCACGGTATCGCGAGATGCTAACAATTCAATTTTGGCCTATTATTGACGACGTGGACATCACTGACGTGTGATTTCAACAGGACGATGCAACATGTCACGTAACCAATGAAACGATAAATTTATTGCAAACCAAATTTCCCGACCGCATAATTACACGATAATCAGCAGTTAAATGGCCAGTTAAATTGTGTAATTTAACACCACTGGATTATTTTTTGTGGGGATATGTTAAGGACAGAGCCAAGCGAATCCATATGAGTTTTAAAGCTCAAAACCCGTGATGTGATTAACGTAATAGGGCCGCCATTTCGCCAAAAAGTGATTAAAAACATTGATGAAAGAATCGTCATCTGTCAGCGTTGGTGGACATTTGCCAGATCTCATTTTTCATACATAATTATATAATTCATAATACAATAAAAATTTGCATCATCTTAATCTAAATTTGTTGTTTTATTTTGTTTCTTGTTGAATAACTCTTTATTTTCCCTTCTTTTTTTTGTCATTACCTAAAAGCTTTTCAAACAACGATATAGTTATGGTTTGAAATATAATTTAAAATCTTTTATTAATGAAAGCACTTTAACTTAAAATACATGGAATCCAGATTTAAAAAGAACAACTATTTATAAAAGACAAAATTAAGATTAACAAACAAAAAAAAAAAAAAAATAAAAATAAATAAATCATTCATTGTTTAATATGAATATTTATTTTGCGCCTACTAAATTTGAAAAAACTAAAACCTTCTATTGACCAATAATATAAACCGGTTATTAATCTTATTAATTATTTTATTATTTTAATTATATTTTTAACATTATTAATAACATTAATAGTGATAACAGTATCATCGCCGCTATCGTTATTGCATTAAGACTTATATTATGAAACAAAATCAATTAACATTGATATATGATCACATTATTGTAGTATGGGATATATAATAAAGACGTTATAATTTGTAAAATATATATAAATTGCAGAAATGTTTCACAAATGTTTAGTAATATTAGAAAATAAAACCAGTTGTATATATATATATGACTTTCCAAAAAATGTTCTTTATAAAACTAATAAAGAGCAAAAAATATGATTTCCCGATGATTTCACCTTATTAATGTACTGACACTTGTTTTGTAAAATTTTGCTTAGCCAACAATGAAAATTGATCGATAATACATTAAAGGAAATAAACATGTTATTCTATCTTTTTGAAACTCTTTTAAGAATAATTACTAAGAAACAAATAAAAGTTTAGCCAAAAATTGTAAGTTCCTTTGGGGCAAAGCTAAATCAGTCATACTGTAACACTTAAATTGTAGTGATCTAGTTGCGTGTGGAGATAATGAAATAAATTAAATACAATAAACTACTATAAAGTATGCGTTCGGTTGTATTGCTGTTTCTTTAGGAGTTCAAAATGAAAAAAGAACACTGAATACTTATATTGGATAGGGTTCCTAGGTTTTACAAAAAAAAAAAAATACGTCCTGTCCTGTTTTTCTGTTTCCTTCTTTTTCTTTAAATTACTAAAAAAACAATAAAAGAGAGCAGAATTTACACATGTTTTCTTCTTAACTTATCCTTAACATAAGAGTATTGTACAGTTTGTTCGTGTAGCGTCAGCCACAAGTTTTGTGTACGAAGACTTGACTTGACTGAAATTGGATAATGTCATTAAATCAGTGGCATAGATTTTGTATTGTACTGTCAGGTTTTTCAACAAGAAAATTGTTTTTTAATTGTGGCAACATCAATAACATGATAGTTTTGACATTTAGTTTTTTGACTTATTGACTTATATTAAAATAATTAAAATCCACCATGAAAAAGGTGGTTTTGGTCAAATTACATTTCGTAAAATTCGTGATATTTTCGGACACATAATTGTTCTTCTGAGACCACTTTTGAGAACTTGGTTGTTAAATTTCAGTCGATAGGCACGATACAAACTATGCGAATACCAATGCTTATTCGACCGGCTCCGTGAGCCACAGTGTTGAAGCAAAAGCAAATTTGACAATCTCTCGACGTTGTCAACAATTGTGGTTATCAAAAAAGACCACATGGCGAACTTTGCATAAGGAATTGCCTTTGAAGGCTTACAAGCTTCAACTGATGCAGGAATTGAAGCCGACCGATCAGTCACATCGCCATAGATTCATCAAATTCATTCAGGAATTTTTTCAGACGAAGCCCATTTTCACTTGTCAGGGTATGGCAAATTGGCGCATTTGGGCTTCTGAAAATCCTAGAGCGATTATTGAGAAGTCTTTGCATGCTCAATGTGTCACTGTGAAGTGCCAAAGTGATCTGGAGGTTTTTTTTCGTAAATGAGGCAGGAAATGCTGTAACGGTCAAGGGACCACTCTATCGCGAGATGCTAACACCTCAATTTTAATATATTATTGCCAACGTGGATATCACTGAAATGTGGTTTCAACAGGATGGTCCCACATGTCACACAGCCAATGAAACGATCAATTATTTGCAAAGAAAATTTCTTGATCACATAATTTCACGACAATCAGCAGTTAAGTGGCCATCAGATCATGTGATTAACCACCAGTGGATTATTTTTTGTGGGGCTATATTGATTGGATCGATTTCTGCCTTAAAACTCAAAATCCGTGATGTGATTAATGAAATAGGACCGCCATTTTCCCAAAAAGTGCTTAAAAACTTTGATAAAAGAATCGACTATCTGTCAACGTGGTCGTAGTGGACATTTGCCTTAAATCATTTTTCATTCATAATTTTAATAACCTTAATCAAAGTTTTTTGTTTGACTAGTTTTAGAAAATAAACTCCGTGTTGAAAAACCCTTTACATATTAAAGAGAAATAGTTTCTAAATTATTTACGAGTCTAGTTGCCGTTAACGTATTAAAGAAAAAGTCATTGAATACATTAATAGACAATAAATAAAAATTATATTAAAATATATAAATATAAATAATAAATATAAATAATAAACAATAAATTTTTGGATACATTTATAACTTCTTAGCAGGCAAATACTTTGTGCTAGGAGCTTGAATAGCAAAGTTAATATTGGGTGATACTCTATGGTTACTTTGAAAAGATTTCTGTATGAAATTTTGTTGATTATTAGTGGCAGATTGTGCGATCTGTTGCTGACTGTTGCTTGCTGAAGCAACAAAATTAGTTCCACTGGAAAGGGAGGGGCCATTGACTATGCCACTGCCTAAAATACTTCCAGCAGAGCCAGTGTTAACTGGAGCAGCTCCAATGACAGAGGTAATTGGAGCAATACCTTCATCGGATATGTGAGTGGAACCACCTAGAGCATCGTATTGTGCCTGAATTTCTTGTTGAGCACGGTTGGCTTCTTCTTGAGTCTTATATTTTATGAAGTAAACATCAGGTTTATGAGATTTTTGTTCGGTTTGAAGGGTTGTCAATTGATTTTTTATGGTGACAACATCGGGTTTTTTAGACAACACGTAGATTACAGTCTTTTCTTCGTTAGCGGCCTGAATGCGTTTAAGAGATTCCACATTAAATTTTATGTTTTGGCTTGGAGCTTTAATAAAAACAATGCGATAGTTTTGGCGACTAGGAATAGACTCAGCAACCTCATTGATATTAATTTCTTCAGTATCTTCAGGAGAAGAATGAATGTATATGTCCTTAGAGATAATGGTTGCTTGTTGAGGTTGATCATTGTACTGGGGTAAAGGTGTTTGTAGAGTAGGTGAAGCTACAAGCGGAGGTACAAGTTGCGCAAACAACTGTGGTGGAACAACAGCATGCGGTGCCAGAGCAGGTATAGGTGGTAACTGAACATTAAATGTAGGTAATGGAGGTGCCTGTTGACTAGAATAAATACCATTGTGACTAATAAGTGGTGGTGGTGTTTGATAGGTTTGCTTAATAACAGACCTAGCTGGCTGATAACTATATCCCAAGTTTGCTGCAGCTGTAGCTATGTAACACTTTATATATATAAAAAATATATATAAATAAAATTCAATTATATTGTTGTTATTGTTTTCCTGATAATATACACACCACGATTAAAAAAATTATATTCATTTTCAGTTGGTTTTGTTGCTCCTTAAGCTGCTGTGCGTATGAAATATTGTATTACACTGATATTTCTGCCTGTGGTGAACACTTTTATATATTTGTTACAATATCAGCATCCACGTAACAAAATTTTTATTAAAATTATCAAAACTACTAAGAGATGTAAATGGCAAATGTAAATCTCATTGATGTAACTACTTTGAATATTTTAATATTTTGTTTAATTTGGTTAAAATGACCAAACCTTTTTTTTTATTTTATATGAAATATATTCGATTAACATAATTATTTATTCAAAAGCGTTAGTGTGTAGGCAAAACTCAAAGTTTATGGTTAACTTTTTTTTACTTCGTGATGCATTTTTAAACTCGTTTTACATAATATAATTTTAAATGTTAAGTAACGGTTACTTCCCATCAAAAGCCATGTTATTATTGTAAATATTTTCTGATTGTTAACTGTTACTACCACTTAGCATATTTTTTTTTCAAACTATTTTCACCTTGGTTAGACATTCAATTTTAGTTTTATATCAAAACTAGGTAGTTTAGATTAAGACAAAAAACCCATTAAAAAATATAATTTATATATTAATAAGATCTTAATCTTAATGAATAAATGCGTATGCGTATAACTTAACATCAATTGTGCTTCTTAGCCAAAGAGTTTTATGTATGCTTTTAACTTTATTTTTTGTTATGCTTCCGTTTTTGGGGTGGTAATATTTAAAATTAATAATACATTTTATCTTCATGTTATGGAATGTTTTCTAGTTTTCTTTGTTACCCATATAAATCTTTGGTCACTTCACAACCTGTTGCATATTACGTTTTGCAGCAAATACAACCCCAGAAGTTGTTAACACGCTATGGTGAGTAATTTCCATTAAACTAACAAAATTTTAATTAATTTCAAATATCGCACTTGTACAGCAATAACGTTTTAACTTATTGTTGTCATTCCTTAACTTATTGTTGTCTTTGCTGGCTGTTTGTTTAGTATGAACGGCAAGCACTTGAAGACATCACTCTCAGGCCGTGTTCCCATCATTCCCAGTTCTTAGGGAATAATACCTACATATGTAATGCATTGTGCCAAAACTAGGAAATTAAGTTATGGGGACAGGGCAAGAGGAGAGTGAGCAATTTTTGTAGAACAGGAGAATGAAAGGAGAAAATGGGCTACATTGACATATATGGGAAAATCAACGTACAAACTTTCGAAATTCTTTGGGGGACACAACATCAATACCGCATTCAGAACAGGAAACAAGCTAGGCAGAATACTACGGAATGGAACAACCGGGGCGGGTATACTGGACAGACGAGGAGTGTACAAATTAACTTGTACATGCCATTATGGCTACATCGGGCAAACAGGATGAAAAATTAAGACCAGATTTAGGGAACACATTGGAGACTCTAACAGCAAACTACGAGAACCAAAATCAACTCCAGAATCAAACTTTGCGAACCATATATTTAACAACAAATGTACACCAGGACATATAAAGACAACGGTTAAACTGCTTCATACACAGCACAAAGGAAGGAAACTAAATGTATTAGAAAACATGAAAATATACAAACAAAAAACATTTGACGGACGAATAATAAATGAACAAATAAACACTGCTTCGGACACAATATTTGAACCGTTGAAACATTTTTACAGGAAAACAAACACTACACCAACACAAAAACGTTACACAGGTGCACAAGACCAAAGCAATAAAGAACATCATAAACGTACAATTACAGATTATTATGTCACATAAAAAAAATAATAATAAAAAACCCAATAGGTCCACACATAAACAAAAACGGACAGCAAGAATGATCGTAAAAGGATTTAGCTGGAAAAAAGACGAACGAAAAAGCGAGCGACAAATTAGGTAAAAAGAGACAAACGAAAAAGGAGAGAGAGAGAGATGCAGGCAAAAAAGACAGAAAGTGACGAACGCAATAACACGAAGGGAGACACGAACTATATAAACACAACTGATAATAGAACGAAACTTATACGAAAAGAACACTGAAAATAGCAAACAGCCGAAACCGGTTTGTTCACAAACCAAATTTGACGAGGGTCGACGGAGAACCGTACCCAAATAAAAGTAATTTTTGTAAACATTCGATTTGCACTTTCCAAGACTGTTTTGCTAAAAAAACGAATTTTCGAGTTTAACTGTATTCAGTACTTAGTTCATACCGAACAAACAGCCAGAAAAAAAAGGAATGCCAACCGTATTTCATTTGCTGGCGGAACAAATCGAAACAACTTAGTACAAGTTTTAGTTTATACTTGAATATTTTTTAATGAAATCGGCAAATATATAAATATGAATACTAAATGTCGGTATTCCCGAAAAAGTGAGTTAATACACCATGTTCACACAAGTAGAATTTTAATTGCAATAATACACCCATTGATCGGGTTTACAAAAAGTTTGTAACAAGCAAGTGCATTAGACTACTGAAATATGGTTGTCATAACTATTCCCCATAGTTGCTGTCTTTATACCTGCCATTCGAATGTTTAAAAATACTGGATAGTCTCATAAGGTGGACACTTTTGGACACTAATGGAATCCTAATATCCTAAGTTAATGCAGCAGTATCTGTTACTCCCTTGTGTTGGTGTGTGGGTGTGTGGCTGTCAGACAAGACGGCAGTTATACAACCAGACTTCACTTCAAATTTATCCAAACTCAACCAATTTTGCTTTAAAATTTAAACTTACTTATATACAGAGTGGCAGCCCACTTAAAGAGGAAAACTTAATAATTTTATTAGTGTGTAACATCGAGTCAATTGATAATTTGTTATTTTTTTTTTTAATTTCTTGTCCAAACACAAGAAGTTTGCCTAAAATAAATAAAAATCTTTATGTCAATGATCTTTCTTGGTTTACACAAAAGAAGAAACCTCTACCATGGTTGCTCCACTATTGTTGTCCTTTTATATATTTGACTGCAGTGAGATTTTAAAAATTAAAGTACCAAGTGGGCATCTATTTTTTATTTATTTATCTTAGTCTATAGATTAAATATCCTAGTCTGTAGATTCAATTATAGATTCAATATCCTTACAGACTATAATAATATTTAATACACTTTTACATTAATTATTTAAATTTAGATTAAATTAGTATTTCTCTTAACAGTATAGATGTCCTGATAATAATCTACAAATCTACAATATTTATGAAATTTTGAAAAAAATCTTTAATAACGGATCCCAGTTAGTATAGTTAACTCTGTACCTAGCGAAAAAAAAATTATGTGTAGGACGTGATGGAACATTAAAACATATATTACTTATTAATATATATTATTGGCAGGACATATTTCCTTTAATAAGGTTAAGGATGAAACTAACATTCACTATTGTTTTACAACTTTTAATCCCCGTAAGTTTTTTTAAAAGAAGTCTATTATTATAAGATGGTAAATTTTGCATATTCCAACGCATGCCAGGGAGACAAAGAGAAAAAATTGTTTATAGAGCCATTAACCAGAATAGGTCTAACCAAAGATGTATACAACTGCTTCGTTATATTAGCGTCAATATACTCTTTAGCCCAGTATTTTATAAATCCCAAGACAAATCGGACTTCATTTACTGTAAATAAAATATGTTGTATAAAATTTAGTTTAGGATTAAGTAAGATACCTAGATCAGAAATTGCTTTAACTTTGTTTAATATTCTATCGTTCAAGACATATTCAACATTAAAATGTGTTCTCCAAGAAAGAAACACATACTGCTGCATTTTTGATAATTAGGCTGCCTAAGATTAATTTTGCACCAGGAACTAATCGTATCTAAGTCATGTAGCAAGAAGATATGATCCGTATAATAATTATAAGTTAAAAAAGTTTTGACATCATCGGCATACATGAGGATATTTGAAAACTTTATTACTGTTTGTAAAACATAGATGAACAAATAAACAAACAACCGTCTTAGATGGGTACCTGTGTTGCAGCAGATTTAACATATACCGGCTTAGATGTCAGATCCTCGAAGGAAACTTTCTGTATTCTGTTCAACAAATAAAAGGAACTCCATCTTAAAGAGTCGAGTGTAAATCCCATGCAATTAAGCTTGTGTAATAAAAGCATATGATCGACCTTGTCAAAGGCTTTGGTAAAGTCAGTGTATATAACATCAGTCTGCTTTTTTTGAACATATCCGCGATTAATAACAGTTGGAAAATATAAAAGATTTGTAATTCTTAAGCAACCTTTTCGAAAACCATGTTGAGCAGGCGATACAATTGATGAAACTTGATGACAAATTTGAACCGTAGTAATTTTTTCAAAAGTTTAGGCAGAGTGTGATATTATTTTTACAGCCAGATTTAAACAATGATATTATAGATGAATTCTTCCAGAATGTAGGAAAATAACCATATTTAATGGATATGTAAAAAATATAAATTATAGGACAAGTTAAAGCAGCAGCACAATTGATGAGAAGAGAACTCGGGAAACCATCAGGACCAAATTTATATGACAAATTCAGTTTAGTTAGATATTTAAATGTAGATACTGCATCTACAGGTGCAATAGATATATCCAAAATGTATGACTCATTGAAAAAAAGTCAGCTAAAAGATTGTTTATTATTAATTCATCATCGGATTTAACAGAATCAAGTTTCATTACTGGATCAAATGATACTAATCTTAACAAAATTGTTAACAAAATTATAAAAGGATTTTGGATAACATTGAAGATTGTTTCGAATTTCATTCAAGTACATGATTTATTAAATAAATTTTATTGTTATACCTTTCCTATTTATTCGTCTTTCAACATTTATTTTTCTTTACACTTGAAGTTGCTGTTTTAACTTTAAAACATGACCAGTGACCTATCACACGACCAGATATTTCTTTTTCCAACTTACAGACGAAGGATTTTGTTCTGTGCATGAGTCACCCTTTAATACTTAATAAAGCTTAATACAGCGGACATAATAATATATTCATTCAATGCATAAATATAAAATACGTAAAATAGCGTTACTTTTACGTTTGATTTATAGCGAATTAGCAACACATACATATAGGTTCAGCTTAATACGGTTAAAAACACAAGGCCAACAACTTTATTATATAAATAACCTTCATTTAATTTTTCTTATTTTATTTTATTTTCTTTTCTTTTTTAGCCGATATAGCAGCATACTATCTATGCAAATTTCAAGCGTCTGCGTATAATGACTTCAAGACAAACCTTAAATTTTGAAATTTATTATTTACACTTATAGCGGATATATTTCAGCATACCCTGTATAAATTGTAAATAACTGCCGGAGTAGGCAGCAATATATGTTTCAATCATAATTATATTTTAGTTTTTTATTACGTACCTATTTTTATAGTGATAAAGAAATTTAAAATGGAATAAAACAAAAATGAATCTTGTAAATTGACAAGAATTTTACAGTATGCGACAGATAAACTGCGGCATATTAATTTATGCATGATTCCTAGCATAGCCTAGTCTGAAGGTTAAATTGTTCCTTATGTCGCCAATAGCGTGAATGTTGTCATCCAAGTGGTCTTTCGTTTCGGGTTGCGTGTTTAGTTTTATCGGCGTAGACAATCGACTTCACGTTTCTCCACAGAAAATAGTTTAACGACCTTAAATCGAACGATTTTAGACGTTATCTTATTGAACCCAATTTGCACAACTCGGAAACGTTGTTCTTCAGGCATCAGCCTAGTTATGTTAAAAAGTCAAACGAAACTTAACATAAATCACTTGAGAGCTGACAAATTGGCTACCAGTTAAAAAAGTGCTGTCAACTTGAAGTTCTATTCCTTTATAAAAAAAACACCTGTTGCTTAACTGAAAGTGTCTAATGCGGTTTGAAAACAAGGCTACATATGTGAAAATGACCGTTTAATTGACAATTGTTGATAAAGCTTGACGTATCTGTCTATCACACTTCAAAAATATTAATATTTTAATTTCGAAATACGCTTTAATTTTTAAAATTTTTTATTGCATCAACTTAATACACCTTCACGAAAATTCTAAAATTCGACATATTACGATTATGGCAATAGAAAATTGTGACGAAAATAAAATGATTACGTTTTACATTTTGTGTACAGTAAAATTTTAAAATAACTCTAGAACTTAAAAATAAATTACTCTTTACAGTGTAATCCGATGATATAACCATCTGCCTGTTCATTCCCCTTTTTGAAGAACTTATTTTGTTAAAAAGTTGTCCATAGTAATAAGATTTAATTTTAAAATCTTTTACGTTTTACCGTTAAGGCATTTTTTAATGACCTAATTATATTTCATATATTAAAAGATAAAATAAATATAAATAAAAATATTGATAAAGATTACAATAAAAGCAAATTCGATTGATCAGTGGCCGCAATTGATGTCAAATTTTCTCTTTAGTACCTTTTTCTTGAGGGAAGATATGAGTTTCTGGGTGAATAGTGACCCCTTGTAGGTGTGGCTGTTGTTGTAACAGATGGAATGCTAGCAGCAATATTATTAATTGCTGACGGCGAAGCAGATTGTGATACAAAATTCAAAACTGAAGCCGAACTGGGATCATTGCTACTGCTAGTGCCGGGTAAGCTATCATATTGAGCTTGAATAGCACGCTGAGCATTTTCTGCATCCGCTTGAGTGCGGTATTTGACAAAGTGAACTTCAGGCTTAATATCATTGTTGACTTTATGCTGCTGCAGTTGAGTAGCCAACGAACTGATATCTGATTGTTTGTTGAGAACATAAATAGCAGTACGATCTTCAGAGGTGATTTTAGCCAATTGAAGAAAAGCATTTTCAAGGGCTGTATTCTCAGGACCTTTAATAAAAATCACTCGTACATTTTTCTTTAAAGAGTTAGATATTTGCTCATTAACATTTAAGTCATCAAACTCCTGTTCTGGTGCACTGTATGTATAAAATGATTTGTTGTATTCTTCTTCGGGTGTTTGAGATGATACCGGCAAATCATTTGTATTACTTTCAACAAATACTCCATCGTTGTTGACAGTAGGCGCATAATTATATTGAGCCACTGCAGCTGATATAAAACATATTAACTGAAAGGAAAAATGCAATTGCAATTAATTATTTTCTTAATATCATAAATATTTCTTATTTACCAAAAAGGTATACATATTGTTTTTAATTTAAAAAAAAATATTTTATTAAGAAAACCGTTACAAGTTACTATTGTAAAATTTAATCTCTAACTGCGGAACTATCTTAATATGTATCCCATATTTATATGCTTGTTTGAAGAAATTTATTCCGTTGAATTTTTTTCTTAACAATTTTGCGTAATTTCGAATCTCGTTCCCATTTTTAAGCCATAACAAACTTGAACTTACGACACCTAATCCCAATTATGTCGTGTGACACAATTCATTTTGTTGCAGGAAGATCACTCATATGTCATTTATATTCAGTAGTAGAAAAATTTATATGTAAATTAAAATTGTTTACTATATAAATTTCATGTTTCTCTAATACTTTTTTATGCATCGGCTATAAATTTGAAGCAATTAAATCATGAATAATTAAGATGTTTTTAAATTCCACGCCTGGCTTCAATCCAAGCGAAACCAATTACAACAAGTTTAAAAACACAGTTAGTTAATAGCATCAATTAGACTGTCAATTATGAAAATTAAACCTTCCCACCTCAAAGGGCCATAATGTGATTGCCTTAAAATAGGCAACATATATTCAACTGTTCAACAGTCGAGGGACGAAATATAAGTACTTTACAAAAAAATTTAAGCATATTTCTTTATTGGAAGTTATAGTTTCTTAACAACACATTATTTTGAGACTAACAAGATCTTACATTTACGAAATGTTTCGAAAATACAATTTAATTCTCACTTTTATTTATAGTATCATTTTATTTTTGTATTTAAATAAATACATCTTTTCGTGTTGTACCACACAGTCAAAGCACCCATAGTTTACTTGAAATCTCATAAATACTAATAATGTAAATCTACTATAACACAGCCAATGCCTCTGAGATTTTCTTTACATCTTGAGTACCCAATCTTTGAGAGAGAGTAAAGCAGTGACAAAAATTATTACATAAATATGTGTTTAACAAATACATTCAAATATAGCTTGTGATACTTTTGTTTTATTATCTCCTGCTTTAACTGAGTTTAGCTTAGCTGATTTTTTAAAAATTGCAATTAAAAGAAGTTTGATTAAACTAGCAAATGAGTTAACTTCATTCAAAAGTTTTAACAGATCTCAATATCAACAAGCCTCCTGAGCCGGATGGGATTTCACCACTGCTCTTAAAATAGTGCTCTTCGACGCTAGCACATTCGTTAACAGCCTTTTCCGGCACGTTGTATCATGCCGGAGAATTTACCGCTTAATTGCAATTTTTTCTATAGTTGCTAAGGTATGGTTTATTTTATCTTGTGAGGTACCTGTAGTGCGTTTCAGTAACTTTTAACGATTCGATACCATGTTAATGCTTTCTGCACATTTGATTGTTTGCACTAACGATCGTGCGATTCAGTAACTGCTTGTTATAGCTAGTCGACAAACATTGAAAACAAGTGGCATCTCTGTAAATATATACAAAGAAGCACAAAGAAGAATGCATAAAAAACAAACACAATTGTTGTAGGCGCATATCAAAATTTTTACATTTTTCAAGTTTTTTGTACAAGGTACTTATGCGAAAAATGTGTGTATATTTTATTTTCTTTGTTTATAATTGTTTTTGTGATTATTTTTTAGAATGGAAGCTAAAAGTACCACGAAAAGAAGCCGAGCCGAAATTTATTTATATTTTAGTGTTGTCGAGTATTATAACAACCAAAATGGAATGTAGGTTAGCTGACGATTTTTATCGTCGACAACAGTAACTTAACAATAACGAATGTTGTTTTAAAAGTTACTGAATAGCCAAATCGATAATTTTGTTATTAAAATTTTTTAACAATTACGTCGTTATAACATAATAGTGAATCGCACTACTGGAGTCCAACAGTTTAGTGTTCAACAATATAGTTTCCTTGGTGACTTGCTAGCTTTGTTTTCAGAAAAATGCTGCAACTCCATACATAAATTCGGAGAAAGTAAGGCAAAGGCGTTCAAAAGAGTGTGGCATAATGCACTTCACTCAAAACTTGTTGCTTTTGGTGTCGGTAATATTTTCTCCAGATTTATATAGATGAAATTGCATCAAACGAGTTCATGATTAATTCAGGGATATCGGAAGGCTCATTTTTTCTTCTACCCCATTTATTATTTTTCTAAATGACAGTCTTTGTCAAACTTTAAGCCTCATATACTCTTTCACAGATGACAGCACCATTTCTCATTCGTATTCATTTAGTAATAAACCGATCCAATTGGAGGTAAGTTCAAAAGGCAATGATACGATCAATTACGATCTAGCAACAATCTCCAAATGGAGTCGTGGAAAAGAGTCTGTTTAAATGCCTGTAAGACTCAATGCTTGAGCTTGCGCATAGACGTGTGTTTCGAAATAGTAGTGTATCTGTTATTATGGATGATATAAGTATTAAAGAATCGAAAATTCTTGATAATCTTGGCGTAAAACTCCAGTGTGACGCTAGCTGGACTATACACTTTTTTCAGGTTTCTAAAGAACCTTTCAAGTGCGTCGGTTTTTTAAAAGATACTTCACTCCATCCGATTTGCGTACTATTTATATCACCTATATCCGTCCAAAAATGGAATATAACTTTCACGTATGGGCCGGCTTCCCAAAGTGTAATTTGGGTATCCAACTCTATTGACTCTCTAGAGCGTGATTTGATTTACATCTGCACCGGCAGTTAGCCATAATCAGATGGTGGTTAAACCACTATGTATGGTATGTAGCGCCATCATCGCCCTAGAAGGCCTTCGGATACGTATATCCTCCGGTCACTCCTAGTTGCAATTTCGAAAGCTCGAGGTAGGTCGCAGCCTTCACTCCTTGCTTAAGAGTTGGATACTTTCCAACTCCTGGTCCAGAATGTATGAAGCTTAATATAAATTAAGAACACTACGGCATTCATACTCACTGAACCTGAACCATTCATTGTGTTCATTATGAATGATCCGACCCACAAACTATCACAAGGGTCTCGAAACACACAGCCACCACGATACTCCCATATAGGGGCCAACCTCAATAATCAGTCAGAGAACAGCTAATTGTCTAAAGAGACAAATAGTGAACTCTGCGAGCATACTGATTCCCGTGGAAATATGTGGATTGTCCAAATGGCTCCTACTAGCCTTTAAGGGGCCTGGGCTCCCTTTTACCATGCAAGACACCAGTCTAGATGGAATAGTAGGTTCCAAAAAGACTATCATGTGCCCCCGGAGGGAATTGACTCTCTAGAGCATGAAAGTAATGTTTATTGTATTTTTCGGCTTTATCGTTACTACAATAGTAAGTGCTATAAAGAAATTAGAGAATTTGTTTCCGCCATTCGCACAATATGATTGGCCGACGAATCCCACTGTGCATTACAGGGTAAATTCATTTTTTAGCACACAATTAATATGTGGAATAAACTCCCTCCAGACTACTTTTTTGTCACTTGCAATGTAGCAAAATTCAAATTGAATGTCCACAAACACTACTCCCATGTTATTCCACTCCATAACTTAGTTCTGACACAATGCATTGCATGATGTGGATGCGTGCTGGCCTGAAAAAAAAGAGCCCTTTAGAGAGAAGGGAAGATTAAATGTAAATAAATTAACTTTTTCTTGCGAACGAGATAAGATATTATAATATCCATAGGGTATTATTATCTAAGTAGAAAACTTTTTATATATTTCTAATACAGATATCATTGTTTCTTTGCAATTTTGTAAGGAATCATATGAATACTTGAAATCGATTAAACGAAAAAAGTTAATGACTTTTTAGCACTGAAACCTATAGATTTTATAGGTATATAAAAGGTTTTTTTTTGGTGATGTTAAACCCAAGTGATATGCGAAAAACACATTTACCTGCATATTATTTATTTACTAATGAACTGGTTATAAAAATACCCATTAAATTAACAAGTATTTGCATTTAGTCCACTTATACATGTTACGAGATGTCTGTTTATCTATAAAAAAAAGAAAGAAAACTTCTTATAAACAAAAGTTGTTAATTAATATAAAAATAATAAATTAAACATAAGATGGATTTTTTTATTAAGAGGTTTCAGACACCAATTAGTGTTTTTTAACTTAGATAATAATAATAATAATAAAAATGTGCAAGAAATTAATTAAAATACAAAGGAGCATCTATGAAATCGCAAAGTCATATCCATAGCACATGTAAAAAACAACAACGAAAGAGTTGTAGTTAATTTGCACAGAAATG
Source organism: Trichopoda pennipes (assembly GCA_030448955.1). NCBI lineage: Eukaryota > Metazoa > Arthropoda > Insecta > Diptera > Tachinidae > Trichopoda > Trichopoda pennipes. The sequence continues at coordinate 13,417,726 of JASKUP010000088.1, forward strand.
CTCATTTGACCAATGCGGTGCCAACTTGCGCTTTATAGCAACAAAAAATTTCCAACAGCAAACTAAACGTATTTAGAAACTATAAAAGAAATAAAAACACTTTATTCAACACCGCCCCTTTGACTAATATAAAAAAACTCTGAAAAATATCTTAAAGCATCAGCAAACAGCTCCAAAAATACTTCGTTACTAAAACAACGACAATCTTTTAGATTTGATTAAATGAACTAGTGTTTGTTTATGTTATTTCCAAACAAAAAAAATGTTGCCGCCAATTAACGATATTTTGTTTAAATTATGACAACTGGCATTTACAAAATCAACATGCATCTATTATGCTTGGAATTCCAACACAACAAAATATGATAAATTGTCTGAATAATTTACATAAGCTGTGGCAGTAGGCGAAAAAGGGGTAAAATATTTCTCTCAAGCAGTGAACTGAACAGCTCAATTAAACTTCATTTATAAAACGAAAGATAATCAAACAGCTCAACTTCATATAATATTGCCAAGGATGCCAAAGTTGAAGATATGAGCTGTGACATGGATTTAACATAAAACATAAACAAGGACTAAATGTAAAAAAATAAACATGAAATGTTTTTAACTTAGAAAATGAGACCTAAATAAGTGGTAGCGAATTAACTACCAAAAAGTGCTAATTATCGATATCGGGGAATATACATTATGAATTTCTTTTGATTCAAATAAAATTACCTGTGTGTGTACAGGTTCCCCTGTAGTCTGGTAGGTAGTGTACTAGCTTGTTAGTCTGGGAGTTGTGGGTTCAGTTCCCAACCAAGACGTTGGATTTTTTTTCACTACAAAAATAAAAATTGACTGTCGGTGGGGCTGCTTAGTGATGAAGCCATGGTCACTGGTCACTGTGCTGTCTTTATACGACAGTTAATTTCCGACTATCCTTCTACTTTCACCACCTGCTTCATCTCTTCTCTATCCCTTTCCTAAAGAATGTAGCACGTTACTTGACTAAATAGACATTGTTGCCTGCAGTGCCATTTTCGTTTATAAAAAAAAATTACCTCTACTGTTTCCGCAGATTTACTACGCTTGCGCCGTAGTGGACATTTCATATTATGGTTAACCTAATCGATCGTTTTTTCTTGTTGCACGTTTAATGCACAGTACTTACAAATATTTATTTTACAGAAAACAAAAAGCCATCTCAATAATCTTATGGAATATGTTCGTAATTAGAATAATCTTAGTTTTTGCTCACGTAACCGAAAATTATATCAAACTTCAAATGAACTTTCTTGACCGCCGAGTATTTAAAGCAAACCAGTTAAAGCATATCAATTAGGTGCTGCACCGATTATTATGGTGTTCGTGATAATCGTTAGACTAAAGAAGCTTTCAAGTGCTTCGGTATACTAAAACGGTGTAGAAGATAATTCACTCCATCCGATCTTTGTACAATTTATACCACCTATATCCGTCCAAAAAAAATGGAATACAACTCTCATGTATGGGCCGGCACCCCAAAGTCTATTTTGGAGTTGTTCGACCGCGTACAGGAGAGGGTCAAGGTACTCATTGAGGACAGTAGGGTATCCAACTCTATTGATTCCCTAGAGCATCGACGCAATGTAGGTTGTATTTCACTGTTTTATCGTTACTACAAATGGTAAGTGCTCTAACGAAATTAGAGAACTTGTTCCTGAAACTCGTAAATTTTTGCATTTGCCTCGATTTTCATTGCGAGCGCATCCATTTGTGGTCGAGTGGCCAGTGAATCACACTACGCATTACAGGGAACATTCCTTTTTTATCAGAACAGTTCGTATGTGAAATAAACTTCCTTCAGATGTCTTTCCTGCTACTTTGAATGTAGCAAAATTCAAATCGAATGTCCACAAACACTACTCCTTCTTTCCTCTCCCCCCCCCCCCCCCCAAAAACCTATTTTCCTAGTTCTGGTACAATGTGCTGCATGAGTAGGGGTCATCCCCTGAGTACTGGCGTAAAACAAAAATAAAATATTGAAATCGTTAAACAAAAAACAATATATATAAACAGGGTGTTTCTGAATACAATATTGAAAAAGCTTAAATAAGTCAAATAAGTAGTATGCTGCTGCCCTTCCAAACCTCTAAAGAATTAAAATTTTTCGAGCATGAGCGTTTTATTAAAATCAAAGGATTTTATCACGATTTTTTTTTAAACGAACGTTGGAGTGCTTCAATGCTAACATGCAGTTGCTAACATTTCTCAAGTTAACAAAATCTATTTTCTATTGATATATAATATTTGCACTTTGTATCATGTCATTGTGCAGTCTTTCATTCAAGATTTTCTACTGTATCGTAGAAACTTGAGATATTGAAAATATTTCAAAATAATACTTTCCAAAAAAAATAATTGATGAGCCGCCTCTGGTTATTAGTATTTCTTTTTTTGTGATATTTCACCCACCAAACAAAGCACCCAACAATCATTATAAATATCATCAAATTGAAAAATATTTTAAGATTTTAAAAATAAAATAATTAACATAACTTGTTGGTATTTAGTGATACAAAATATATAAATAACACCTAATACTTGAACTAGTTTAATGTATAATATTAAAATATTGAGGTAGGTTAAATATGAAAGAATGTTATCTAATAAATATTTTATTTATTTGATTTCTTCGTCTTGCAAAAGGGTATTCTGGATCAGCTTTTTCTGAAAAAAATATTTTAGAAAATGGCAACAATCACAAGGGTATTTCTGCAGAAAAACAACCAACTTAAAGGATGGTTTAATTTTTTTTTTGTTGTACATAATTAAACATTTGTGTGATATGAAATTTGTAAAAACGCTATAAAGGTGCCAAAACGCTTGCTCTAAAAATCATAATCAATTTAACAATCAATCAATCAACACGGATTAATCTGCTAATACACATTTTAAAATGCGTACTTTATTGGTAGGTTTTCAATATCCAAAAGGAAAAAGCAATAACTCATCAGCTAACAGACACTAAAAAAAATTGAATAATATAAAAATTTATTGTCTTTAAAAAATTTAGGCTTTATGTTTGGCTGCGGTAGTTAATGGTCAATACGATTATTCTCTACAAAATGGTAATTTTGGTAATCCCCGTGTTGGCGAATATTCGCAAGCTAGCGGCATTAGAGGTGCTAACAAGATTGGCTATGGGTTTGGTCAAGTAGGCGACAGTAGACCAATTGGTAGTAATGAGTATAATAAAGAATACTTTACTTTCTCTGCTCCCGAAAATGAATTCAATAATGCAAATGATGCTGAAAAATTTACATCAGCCCTGAAAAAGAAACTACGTGTTGTGTTCATTAAAGGACCCGAAAATTTAGGTCTTGAAAATGCTGCCATTCAATTGGCCAGTGCAGCTGCTAATGAACAAACTGCTATTTATGTTCTCAATAAACAAGCTGATATTGGTGACTTGGCGAACAAATTGAATGTTTTGAACAAAAACAACAACAACAAGCCCGAAGTTCACTTTGTCAAATACCGTACGCTGGCTGATGCTGAAAAAGCTCAACAAATTATCCAAACACAGTATGAATCGTTGCCTGGTTCTAGCTCAAGTTATAGTAGTACTGCACCTGTATTGAATTTTGGCTCAAATGTGCCGGTGCATTTGGAAACTTTAAAAGGAAATGAAACTACAGCTCCCAGCAATTCTAACATTTTTCCAACATCATCATATTTGCCGCCTGGCAGACGTTTGTAAATCTTTTGTTTTGTATTTTTTCTTTTTAATTAGTAGAATTTATTTTTATTTTAAGCTTTAATAAGTAAAGCCGTTGTAATAAAATATGCTTGAAATATTTCTTGGTTTTAAAGTTGTATCAAAACTTAATGTCTACTTTTAGCAAATAACACAAGTAAAATCACCGTAAAATTTTACTTTCTCTATATAGTTTCGAAAGAACAAATTGCGAAATAGAATAATAATGGAACTGTCCCAGATAAATAAGATTATGCCAAGAGCTCAATAAAAAATACTGCCTTATTGGAAGTACTTGACTTCTCGTTTCGGAATGTTATTTGGTTTTTAATTCCGCTTCTAGTTTGAAAAATATTCACAAGGTATACCCACATTATTGTTCAGAATTCTTAAAAAAAATTGAGTTGAACAAATTGTTTATGAACTCAAAACATATCTCGATGATTATAAAAAGTTAATTTATACCTGTTAATAATTAACTATTTATGAGCCAGCCTTATGCAATATTGATCTGACCAAATTATATCAAGCACATGCTCAGCTTAAAGATTTTTCTTTTGTGTTTTTATCCTGCTTATGTTAAACTTCGATTAAATTTTTATAGCGCCATTTTTATTATTCAAAAATAGACACAGAAAGCTTTTCATTGTGCTAAACATATGTTATGGAAAATTTGCATAGACAAAGTGCTACCTTACTTTTTTGTCTTGTTAAATGCTTTCTACTTGACAGAACATATCATTTTAAGAGAAAAATTGAGCTATTATGCTTTTTCTGTAGAGATTCTAAAAATATTTTGAAACTACTTACTGAACAGAAAAGACTTGTGCAAATTGGAGAGTTCGGAGTATGATATAGAATGCGGCTTTTGTCAGGCTAGTGTTCTTTTCCGTTATTGTTTAAAATTTTTCTAAATGAGATTTTATAAATAACGCCATTAAGTGCAAGGTTTTTATAAAAAATACAAAAATGTTTTTATTATTTTCAATATATCGCCACACTATGGGGTGGCATGTTCAGGAATAGAAAAATGTGTAAACAAGTTTTTTTTTTGAAAAAATTAATAAATGAAAAATTTTTATCACTAAATTCATAAAATCGAAAAATTTACAACATACAAAAAACAAAACCAATAGAAACTACAAAACTAAAAAATGTTTCATATGCATAAATACATCTGATTTGTATATACTAAAGGGCTTTTCAATCAAATTGAAATTCCAAAAACTTATAGTATTAATAAAAATAAAAAAACAATTTCCGGGACTTGACGATAACAAATGTTTTAAAGCTCTTTCACAGAAGGGTATGAAATATTTAACTATTATATTTGATGCATGTTTAAAATTATGTTGTTTTCCAAAAACGTTTAAGGTGGTTAAGGTTATTCCCATTACAAAGCCCCTAAACTAATAGTCCTTCCGACCAATAAGTCTACTTTCCTCTTTAAACAAAATTCTTAAAAAGAAAATTAAGGGAAAACTAGCAAATTTCATCGAAGCCCACAATATTATCCCTTCCCATCAATTTGGATTTCGTAGCCAACACAATATAGTCCAAGCACTAAAAAGAATTAAAAATTTAGTTAAATCACACTTTGCTCATCATGCTATTACTCGATGTAAAGGCTGCCTTCGATTCAATGTGGCACGATGGATTCATTTAGAAAATGATTTAATTAAACTTTTCACCACATTTGACCAAAATTATTCAAGATTTCTCTCGCCTATTTTACACAACGTAATACTTATGATATTTCACAATTAGATTATTGTAAATTGTCAATTTTCGTGAATGATACGGCAATCCTTTGCTCTGGAACACTTGCATTGGACAAGAGTAATAACTTGCAAGATCAACAGCAGTAATATTTCAATAAGTGAAAAATTATATTAAACAACGATAAAAGCCAAACAATACATATCACCAGGAGAAGGAAAAAGTTTTATTACCCAAGATTGAATTCTGCGGAACAACTAGGTAGTTCAATTAGACCAAAAAGTTAAATATTTAAGAGTAGTTATAGATCCTAAAATGATATTCAAAGATCATTTATCATAGGAATAAGGAAATTAAAATCAAATCAATTTTTCATGCAGAGGAAATAAATACAAAACAAATTATAAAAAATGATTTTTAATCACCCGTGGTAATTCTCTACCGGCAGAATGCATGACATAGCTAATATGGGATCTGTGGCAGACAAGTTGGATAAATTTATAAATAATTTCTACTTACGCTTAAGTTCTGGACATGAACATATTAAGATAAGTAGTATATAGGCATTTTCTAAAAGGTTTTTGTTCTGTTAAATTTTTCTTCCATAATATATTGCTGTACATACATACACATATATTTTATAAATTAAGCGAGATTATTAAGCAATAGCAGATAAGAACATTGTTGAATTCTTTCCATACATAATAATAATTAACACCAATAAAATTGGAAATTTAATTGAAATAACAAAAAATTTGTTATTTAGCAGCATTTTTGAGTGAGCATGGTACGTTCCATTAACCATAAATATTTTATAATGTTCTCATAATATATTTATTATTCAAAAATTGAAATGTATTACCATGGGAAGAGCATATCCATATGGCCATTTCACTATTGCTCATATAGATCAGCAGCAGATTTTACCCCAAATTTTGTATAGAAAACTCATTAGTCTTATATCTCAAGTCAAATTGATTAAGTAAGAATTATATTTAATGAACGCAACAAAGCGACAACAAAACTCAAAATAATTTTGTACACAGCAACCATTTATAAACTATTTTTTTTTCACTTTTCCACATAAGTGTTTCCATTGGAAGTTGTTCATATAAAATTTCCTTTCATTTTCATTTATTTATTAGTCAACTAGCACAACAAGATGCACATCTTATAAAATACAGTGCCAGTGATATTGAAAAACTAATTATAATATAAAGAAAACTTATAAGTTAACAACAATTTCATTTTTCTTTCTCTTCTTCAATCAAACAAAATGTGTGCAAAACCATCTATGGTGGCAATACTATAAAAATTAATATATTTTCATAAACAATGCAGCCACTAAGATAAAAATTAAAAATAAAACATAGTGTTCAGTTAAATAATTTAGTAAAACAATTTTAGTAGCTCTTTTTAAACAAACAAGCGTTGCAAAATGTCTGTATATGGTATGGCAAATAGTTGCAAAGAATGGTTGTATAAATAAAGAACTGTTGTTGAGATCCAGACTCTTTTATTTCCGCTACGTTGTTATCTTGCAAAAATTATTTTATCATATAAATATATCGAAAGTTGTATAACTATAATCCTTTGCAAAAAAAATTAGGTGTTAAATCACTTGATTTGCTTGGCCACTTAACTACTGGTTGTCGTGAAATTGTGCGATCGGGAAGTCTGCTGTGCAATAAATTGATCGTATAAATAAATTGACCGCGTTTCCAGCCTCATCTTCGAAAAAAAATGGCTCAATCACGCCTCCAAAACACATAGCGCACCAAACAATAACACGTTAAGCATACAACGGCCTCTTAGTAACCGTTCTAAGATTTTCAGCAACTCAAATGCAGCGATGTTGCTTCCTAACATACCCTGACAAGTGAATATCGGCTACGTCTGAAAAATATATTTTCAAAAAAACCAACAGGCTTCAATTTCGCACCAGTTAAACCTTGTAAGGCTTCAAAGTCAAATCTTTACACAAAATTCGCCATGTGGTGGTTTTGGGTAACTCCAGTTATTGAGAACGTCGAGAAATTGACAAATTTGGATCTGCTGTAGCTCACGGCTGCGGTGTTTTCAGTTTGACGAACCGGTCGAACATGCTGTGCTTTTCGCACATTTTGTATCGAGCAAATTTAACGACCTTTATTAATTAATTAAATCTTAATCGTAGTCTCAAAAGGACGATTATGTTGTCTGAAAATATCAAGAACTTTACTAAAAGTAATTTTTGTGCGAAATTGAAGTCATTGTAACAACTGTCACTACTGTCTACTACGAAAGCGCCAAAAAACTAAATGTAAAAACGATCACGTTGACAAAAAAAAATTGAAAAACTCATTATAATTAAAAGGTAAAAGGTAACAAAACAATCAACACTAAGGAGGACATGGACAAAATTAGCAACAAATACAATTTAATTCTATAGTGCTAAGAATAAATATAAATTTAAATACTCCCTGAAGAAGCCGAGAAATACCGGCGAAACGTAGGAGAAAAAAGATATGAAAATGTTTTCAATCTTACTTCACTAATCGACATTACAATTATTATTTCTTAATGATATCGAAAATATTTTTAATGGTATACCCTATTCCGAGTCTTTTAAAATGTAAAACTGTGACTGTGAATGGAGATGAGTGTTGTGTGAGTAACAACAATGAAAGATTTAATTAGATCTTTTATTGGATGGCTAAATACCGTAGGGAAAATCATAGTTTCAACAAATATTTATTTAATTTTAGCTGTTACTAAAACCATAAAAAATTTTAATTTAACACTTAAATGACATCTTTTTTCCCTGAAAATTATAATATTTATCTTAATTAATTAATAAGCATTTAATAAGAATAAATCGATAAAACTAACTAATCAAGTCATAAATAAAGTGATACTAAGATGTATATTAAACTTCCAAAATACTGAACGATACAACTTAATGTGGGAATTTACATCAAGTTTTAATATTAAGAATAAATTGAAAACGAGCAAGCAAATATAAAAGATTAAAAATAATTAATAAAAAAAAAATAAGAAATATGTTTTTTGAAATTTTGTTTGAAGCTAAAATGACTTCTCCTATTATGTGCTGACAGCAAATTTGGCCAAATCTTATAGAAATATGCAGAAAATATGCAAAAAATGTCGTATCACATTGTGATACATATTAAAATATTTTATATTTTATTTATGTTAATTTTTTCTTTTGTTTTATAATTATCAACTGATTTGAAATGATCAAGGATAAACTTAAACTAGTCAAATTTGTTTCATTTATTATTTGCACAAATATTTTTGGTGAATATTAATTTGTTTTAGACTATATAAACATTCGCCCATGGTTTTTCTTTTAAAATAATAAACACTCACCTGTTTAGCGTAGGACAATTAGTTGAAACTCAATGCTGTCTTTGCTTGTAAGTAATAATATTCCATTCAAGCGCTCTGAAGCTATCACTACTATATCTCTAATCATTACAATAAATAAATATTTAATTTAATTCTTTAAACAGTTGCTTAGCTGCTTCGCTGCTGGATACGCTGCCGGTTTGGATTATGAGTATGACAAACCACCGAGTGTATATAATGGTTTTGATAGAGTTCTTCCCAGTAGTTTAGTTCCTAGTCAAAATTTTCAATCTGCTCCTGTTTATAGTAATGATTACGCTGCTCCATCTACTAGTCCTATTAAATACATGAAAGAATTCTTCACCTACTCTGCACCTGAAAATGAACTTTATGATAATGGTGGCAACCATCAATCAAATAACGACTTGAAACGTAGCTTGCGTGTCATATTTATTAAGAGCCCCGAAGACTTAGGTCTTGAAAACGCTGCTCTTCAATATGCCAAATCCGCCGTCGAACAACATACTGTCATTTATGTCCTGAACAAACAAACCGATGTTGGAGATTTAGCTTACAAACTGAACGTCCTTAACAAGAACAATGACAACAAGCCCGAAGTTCATTTTGTTAAATATCGAACAGCAGATGATGCGATTAATGCCCAAAGAGCAATTCAAAATCAATATGAAGGTTTGGCCGGTGAATCTATCGGTCATAATGGTGTTGTTGCGCCTGTTTTGAATTTTGCCTCTAAAGCTCCTTTAAGTATCAGCAGTGCACCTGCTGAACCAGTTAACGCTTACTTGCCGATTATTTAGACTACAAAAACAATTACATTCATGTCATTATATTATTTTTTACCTAATTTTAGACTAATGATAAATTTATTGATCAATAAATAAAAAATATTTTTAAATGGCTTTTTTTTAATTTCGAAGTATTATTTCAGAATGTACACGATAATTAACAGAAGCAATTTCTAAGGAATTTCCAAATATATTTGATACTTTTTTAAATACTTTAATTTCATATAGTATATGATGAAAATAAACTGATGAGAGTAAACTTGATTTAGTTATTTTAATTAATTTGAAATTTTCTCTTTCTTCTAAATATTTTCTTGTTCTAAAAAGTTTTTAGAGCAGTCCAGAACCTTTAACTTATTTTAAATCGATATACATTTTTTTTAATTTCGCTAAGCTTTTTTGTCACTTCTAAAATTGTTTTTATCGATTTTTTCGACAAGAATTGTGGCAACACCAACAACATGATAGTTTTGACATTTATTTTTTTGACGCATTCATAGTAGATGCATTAGCAATTGTTACAATGAATTCAATTTCGCATTAAAATAATTAAAATTCACTATGAAAATGGTGGTTCTGTTAAAACTCCATTTCGTAAAATTCGTGATTTTTTCGGACAATGTAATCTTCCTTCTGAGATCGCTATTAAATTTGAGTCGAGAGGCTCGATACAAAATGTACGAACACCAACGCGTGTTCGACCGGGTCGTTAAACTGAAAACATCGTAGCCGTGAGCCGCAGTGTTGAAGCAGATCCAAATTTGTCAATTTGTCGACGTTCTCAACAATTGAGGTTATCCAAAACAACCACATGCCGGATTTTGGGTAAGCATTTCACTTTGAAACCTTAGAAGGTTTAACTGATGCAGGAATTGAAGCCGACCGACCATTCACAATGCATGAGAAGCTCATGCATATTCAACGTGTCACTGTGCGCTATGTGGTCTGGAGGCGTGATTGTGCTGTTTTTTTCTTTTTTTTGAAGATGAGGCTGAAAATGCAGCAACGGTCAGTACATCAAGCTATCGCGAGATGCTAACAACACAATTTTGGCCTATTATTGACGACGTGAATATCATCGACATGTGGTTTCAGTAAGACAGTGCCACATGTCACACAGCCAATTAAATGATCAATTTATTGCAAAACGAATTTCCCGATTACATAATTTTACAACAATCAGCAGTAAAGTGGCCAGTCAGATTGTGTAATTTAACACCACTGGATTTATCGAATCGATTTCAGCCTTAAATCTCAAAATTGGTGATGCGATTAATAAAATAAGATGGCCGTTTTTCCAAACAGTGATTAAAAATTTTGATGAAATAATGGGCATCTGTCAGCGTGGTTGTGATGGACTTTTGCCAGATATCAATTTTCAGTCATAGTTGCCGAACTCTTCACTTCGTAATACAACAAAAATTTTAATTATCTTAATCTAAATTTTTTGTTTTATTTTATTTTAGAAAACAAACTTCTTGTTGAAAAATCCTTTAGATGTTATATTCCTTAATATCCACTCTAGGGAATTTTCTGCATATATACCTTTTACTCAATGGCTCATTAAACCTGTCAGCGGCCTAAAGATATTATTTACTTTCCATGTACTACTTAAATAGAGCACTTTAAACGATAACATGGCAATATTTACAATAGTCCAATTAACGTTATCTAACTTCAATTACCTTAACGTAGTAGACGGAAGTTTATTTACTCTTTACTTATTAATTACAATCAAAAACGTCCTAAAAATTTAACAAGTACAATAGTTTTGAATGATCCGAAATAAATATTCTAAGGAAATATAATTTATGAAAATGGAAGGAAGTATATTTTATTATTTTGTTCAATAAAGTTAAGCTTTGTAGAAAAAAGTTTAAAAAATAAATAATTAAAAAACATTTATTCGAACTTTCGTCGTGAGAAGGCGTGGAACCACCTAAGGAGTTAAAATTAAATACTGAACCAAAACTTAATATACTGATTAATGAATAAAAATAACATATTCCTTATCTTTCTTCTCTTGCGCATTTATATTTTCTTTTAATGAGAAAAAAGTCAGCTATTATTTCATTCGAATAGTTATTTACAATCAAGAGCAACCAGTTCAGTCAGTCACATGTTTTTTTTTTAATTATCCATTTATTTTCGGATAACCGTGTTGTTTTTTGTTTTCAAAAGTAGATAAAAACTTTTATTATTATAAACTACTATTGAAAGAGTTGCCTATTATATTTATAAATTTAATGATCAATATACAAATTACTTTTAGGCATGCATATGCATACATGGTGATTTCGCTTGAATTCTGCTCTTTCGATAACATTTAAAAAGAATAGCTTTTAGATGCAAAGAGACAACAAATTCTATTGAATATTATTTTTATATAAATATGTACATAACTGTCAAACTGTTCAGTCGATAAAAGAAAGTGTAGCATCTAATACAATGGCTATTTTAAATTTCACACTTATTTTATTCGTGGCAGTTATTTGTCAAAGGGTACAAAATGGCCTAATTATAATTTTTTTTATTAAAACTACTTTTTTTCTTTACCTTCAGGCTTGGACTGAAGATGGCACTGAATTGGATAAGATACATAATGAATGCTTGGCTGAACACAATATAACTGAATCCGAACTTAAACACATGGACAAATTATCGCCGGATAAAACAAATGTGGACATAAAAGTTAAATGTTTTGCTCACTGTGTTATGAAGAAGAGGGGTTACTTGGATGAAAATGATAAACTAGAAGCAGATAAGTTTCCAAACACTGAAGTAATTAATGACTGCAAGGCAATGCATGATATGACAGATGATCCATGTGAATATGTTTTCGACGTATTTAACTGCATTCAAGAGTAAACTTTTTGATTTTTCAACAAATACTTATAAAGAAAATTGTACAATTGCTTTAAAAAATTTTTAAATATGCTTGGAGATAGCAGCTCAAAAAAATTAGTATAAAATTATGTTTTGTGTATTATTGTTGAGTAAAGCGCACAGTAATTTACATAAAATCTTTATTCAAACCAAAACATGTTATTTTTTTCTATGGAGCAGCACTCAGGAGATGAATTCCACACAAGAAGGGAGTAATATTTGTAGGTATTTGACTTGAACTTTCCAACAAAGACTTCTGGAGGGAGTTTATTCCACATACGACTTAAAAAATGAACTTTCCCTGGAATGCGTAGTGCAATTCCCTTCGCAATCAACTGCAAATGTATGCGCTCTCAACGAAAATCGAGCTAAACGCAAAAACGTGCGGGTAGCGGGAACAAGTTTTCTAATTTCATTAGAGTATTTACCATTGTAGTAACGATAAAAGAGTGAAATACATCCCACATTGCGTCGCTGCTGTAGAGAATCTATAAAGTTGGATACTCTACTATCCTCAATGAGTCTCTTGGCTCTTTCCTGTATGTGATTGAGCAACTCCAAAATAGACTCTGGGGCGCCGGCCCATACATGAGGGTTGTATTCCATTTTTAGACGAATATAGATGGTTAATAGTACGAAGATCGTTTTGAAAAACCGAAGTACTTCAAAGCTTCTTTAAAAACCTGAAAAATGTGCTTAGTCCATCGAACATCACACTGAATTTGCAAGCCAAGAACAACAAAAGTTTCCGATTCCGTAATACTTATATTACCTACAGTAACAGATGCAGCATGATTTTCGAACACAGATCTATGCGTAAGTATGCAACATTGTATCTTACAGACATTCAAATCGACTCTATTCACACCATCCCATTCCGAGATTATTGTGATCTCGCGATTAAGCATATTATTCATGTTTCGCCTTTTGAAACTCGCCTCCTTTCTGGTTTGGTCTATTACTAAATGAATGCGAATGACTAATGGCGCTGTCATCTACGAAAGAGTATAGAAAAATAGTAAATTGGGTAGGAGAAAGAACGGAACCTTGCGGTAGCCCTGAATTAACCTAGAACTCGCATCTATGATAACTCATACAGTGCGATTCCTGAGAAAGATGATATAAATCTGGGGAAATTATCACCGACAACAAAAGCAAGAAGCTTTGACAGAAATGCATCATGCGACACTCTATCAAATGCCTTGGAAATATCTAGAGTAACCACTTTCTCCGAAATGATATATGGAGTTGCGCCACCTACGGATGTTATACTCTCGGTCGCTAATTAAACTTTTGGACTCCAGGTACAAGATCACTTTAGGAAGTACAGAACAAATTGCATTATTGCGGTATTTTTTAGGATCGTGAACCTCAGCCTTTTTAGGGATTGGCGTTACATAGGCAACCCCTTCAACAAATTTGCCGGCATGATACAACGTGCTGAAAAGAATTGGTAACGGACGCGCTAGCGTCGAAAAGTACTATTTCAAGACCAGTGCTGAAATCTCATCTAGCCCACTTGTTGATGTTGAAATCTGCTAAAAACTTATTAACCACTCAGGTTCGGCGTATTAACGGATGATTTCCAACAAATAAGAATTATTTGCAAATATACCAGACAAAAGGTTAGCTTTATCAACTGGGTCGATCAATATTTGCTAATTGTTTAAAAGAGTCGGTATTGAAGAGCTACAATTGTTCCTTACTCTTCTAAGAAATTACCAAAAGCTCTTGCTACCCAGAGAAGGCAAGAGCTTTTTTGAAGGCGCTTATCGTACAGAAGTTTTTCCAATGTATTGTGCTGGATTCACGTTTTGTCCGCGGTCACGAAGGCGTGCAAAAACTCTTGACACCAACAGCACGAAAAACACTTTTTTCCACAATAGTCTACTATCAACGGCTATCAAATACAAACTAAATGTCGAAGTTGGTTTAGATAGGAATCAACTGACAGTTGCCTCTTGACAGAAGCATTGTTGTTATTTCAATTTAGAGGCGTTAAATTTTAAAACTCACGGACTGATTGACCTACCTAGTAAGTATCTTAACAAAAAGCATATAAGCATTATCCAAAATAAAAAACTATATAATTAATCAACTATGCCGAATAATGAAAGAAGCGAGCAAAGTAAACTAGTAGCACTTTTATAAAAAATGTAAATTTTTGCTTTTGTTATAAAATCTAATTTTATAATTAATTCAAATTAGAAAATTTTATTCAAAAATAATTATGTATGTTTCTACGATAAAGACATAAAATTATATAAAACCATGTTTCTTTTGAAAACAAATTTAGTTTTGTTTAAATTTTTAGGATAATAAAGCTGCCGGCAATAATCAAAATTAACAGAAATGAAGTGTTTTCTAGTGAGTTCATAAATAAATAATTTAATAGAAAAACAAAAAAGACTTTGTTTTAAGATTCTGTACGTTGCTTTTATGTGCAGCTTGTATTGGACCTTGGCTGCTCCCGTTGAAAACAGTCCCGGAGTGCAATTTCTAAAATACAAAGATGACAAAGATTTTGAAGAAATACAAAGACAAATCATTGGTTAGTATACACCAAATTCGTATATAATGAGAACTTAGTTAAAAGTAAATTTATTTTATAGCTCGTTATGAACAATTAGGAGGCTCATCGCAAGTTCATGGTGTCCAAACCACAAAATTCGTTGATCCCACCAATTTCAAAATACACCTTTAAATATTTGTTTTCTTTCTTTGTCTCTATTGTCTCAGCTTCTTTTTCTAGTGACTTTATGTGTGACAAATTAATTGTTGAGAGATAATAGAAATAATAGAAATAATTAATTTTGTCTTTTTATTTTCTTTTCTATCAGCAACGTAAATACTTATTTTGAACATTTTTTATTCTATAAAATGTTTTGAGGAAACCAAATGCGAAAATATTTTTTAAATAAATTTAATTATGAATACTTAATAATAAATAATTTTATTTATGAATGATTGACTTTTAGACAGACACAAGATTAAAGGCCATAATTGACTGTCCCATATAATCGTTCAATTAAGCCTAAAGAAAGTCAATAAAACAACAACAAAATCAAACTTTCAAATCAAATTTTGATTAATGTATAATTAACTTTTCCCGCTGTTTTCTAACAGCTAGAATAACAAAAAATTAGCAGAAAAAAATATTAAACACAGAATTGGCAGATCTACATGCAAAGGTTTTAGATAAAAATAATTCAAATTTTCATTCTATAACGAAGAGAATTATGAATGAAAAATGATATCTTAGAAATGTCCACCACAGCCACGCTGACAAAATAGCGGTTATATTTCCTTAATCATATCACGGATTTTGAGTCTTAGGGCTGAAATCCATTCGCTTTTCCAGCGTCATCTTCGAAAAAAAAAACGGCCCGATCACACCTCCAGACCACATAGCGCACCATACAGTGATACGTTGAAAATGCCAAAACTTATCAATAATCGCCCTAGGATTTTCAGAAGCCCAAATGCTGGAATATTGCTTGTTGATAAGCAATGCTGTTATCTCGCGATAGCATTAACCGTTGCCGCATTTCCAGCTTTATCTACGAAAAAACGGCCCCATCACGCCTCCAGACCACATAGCGCACCATACAATGACACATGGAACATGCAAAAGCTTCTAAAAAATCGCTTTAGGATTTTCAGAAACTCAAATGTTGCCATTTTGCTTCTTGAAAATGAGCTTCGTCTAAAAAAATTACTTTTTCCGAAAAACCAGCCGGTTGTCACTGAACGAATTGAGCGAATCTAAGGCGATATGAATAGTCGGTTGGCTTCAATTCCTGCACCAGTTAAACTTTGTAAGGCTTCAAAGTCAAATCCTTAGCAAAATCTGGTAGTTTTGGATAACCCCAACTGTTGGAAACGTCGAGGAATTGACAAATTTGCATCGACTTCAATACTATCACGCACGGCTGCTATTGTTTTAAATGAACGGCCCGATCGAACACGTGTTGGTGTTTGCACATTTTGTATCGAGGCTGTGGATATTAATTATTTTAATAAGATTTTCGTGCGAAATTGATTTTATTGTAAAAATTGCCAATGCATCTACTACGAATACATCAAAAAACTAAATGTCAAAATTATCATGTTGTTGGTATTGCTACAAATAAAAAACAAACTTCTTGTTGAAACAGCCGATACAAGAAATTCTTTTTGAACGAACGCTTTTTATTTCTTTGCTTTCTTTCTTCCCTCTAATTTTTATAGTAAAATAGAAAAAATTTCATAGTATATTTGTATATTTTTTTGAAAGTTATACCAGACGTTAGCACTAAAATTGAGAATCGATGGCCAAAAACCAAATTCATCTGCAATAGAATTAAGATCGGAGAGAAAGTACTGCTTAGGAAATAAGCCAATCGAACAGACTTGAAGAAGAGGTCTATGGATATGGTTATTCCATCCAAGTTTTTTTTCTATTTTGTTTTAACACTCCTTAAAAATGCTATTTTATTTTATTGCACATATTTATAATTTATCACATCTTAATATATAGCTTTGGTTAGATTCATTCCTATGGAAATTTGTTTACTAAACAATCGCTTTCACAAACTCACCCATCCATCCGTGCTACAACATTTTATCACTTCTCTACTTCTACATTTTATCCGCGTAGTTGTCTAAACGACTATACGAAGTGGCTGTAACGGAACTCAAAGTTACTATGTATTGGTATTAAGTTGTCTGGATTTGTTTCGCCAGTAAATCAAGTAATGTTGTCATTCTTTTCCGTTACGGATATACACCAGGGGAAATAGATAAATGTATGACATTTAGAAAAATAGACATTCTTGAAAACATAGAAATCTATAAAACAAACACTTTTAGCAGTGACATTATAAATCAACAGGTAAATATGAGCTTAGGCACAATTTTTACACCACTAAAACTATTTACACACTCAAACAAACGAAAGACACCCGGGCACACATGTACCTGAATAATAATAAAAACCGGAAATATTAAAAATTATGCTCGCATAAAAGCCAGGTGACGGGCATTCTACCCACATGAGTAGACACAAGCTTAATGAAAGAACTACCTATACCCGAACACTGACTCACCAGTACAGTTTAGGACACGGCTTGAGAGTGATATTACCACAGCGAAAGCACTCGCTGTTCATATCGAACAAATAGCCAGCAAAGACGCAAAGGAATAACAACAGTCACTATGTACTCTTCATCAACAAAATCCTACTTTACAATATACAGATAGAAACCGAATTTAGTCAAAGGTTTTGCATTGATCATGAGCATGATTTTGGATATATAGAAGACATTTGTGTAAACTGGTTTTGATGAAATTTGTAACATTGAGCGATTCTTATCTAGAAGGTTAAATAGGCTAAGGTTTTTATCGCAGATTTGAAATGTGAATGAGCAGTATATCTAAATTGTCCGTATCTAAAACTTGAAATATACCTGATTCCGGATTCAACAGTTTGCCCCGTTTCTAATTATTTAAATTCTTTATGTATGAAATTATACTTTCGAAAATTGTTTCCTGTTTGGCATCACTGGTTTAAAAACCCTGAAGTAAGGCTTAAGAAACGCCAAGTATAACGAACTTGTACATGTTATAAATAATTATTATAATATACAATTTACCAAATCACATCGGAGATAATTGGCGTAATTGTTAACTATTATGTTTTAGTTATAATAGCGCATTAGTCCCTTTATTTTTTAGGAAAAGAATACAACTGTGAATATATTCAAAACTTTAAAAAATCATTTTACAATAATTTGATATTACTCTAAAAAAATTATATTAAAAGGGCAAACATTTGTATATCCCCTTAAAATATACATGCAATACATAAAACCCCGAAACAGCATCATATTTAATTAGTCACTTTGATAAGATTTTTATTAAAAATTAAATGCAATCATAATAAGGCACACAAAAATTGTTGTGTATCAACTTTAATTTGCTTAACTAAAACGTAAACAAAACAGTCGTGAATTTGACTTGAAAGCAGCTAAATCAAACACATATAAAATTAAAATATTAAACTACAAACTAAATAAATGGATTAAAATAAAATACAAAAAAAAAAAATTTGCAATTTTAAAAAAAATGAATATTTATAGTTTGCTGCTACTTATTGTTATAGCATTTTTAATAAAATCTATAAGGGGTTATTCGTATGAAAATGAAAATAATAGTGAAAACTACAAAAAAAATATATATTATCCTGGTAAGACAAATGAAGGCGAAGTAGAATTAAAACGTGCAAACAAAGCTTTTCAAACAAATTTAATAGGACAAACTAACACAAATCACATTGAAGATGAAAGGGAGGATTACCAGGCATCAGCTTTAAAGTACAAAAATAAATATTTAACTTCAAACAACAATAAAGAAACAACAACAACAAAAAAGCCTTTTGGTTTTAATAGCGATGCAAATACAATTGATGAGAATAGCCTTCCATTCTTCAAAAATTTATATAAAAACTCTAATGAAAACAGTGATGAAAGAAACGCTGAATTATCAAAACAAAAGATATATAATCGTGGAAACAAAAGAATACCCCCACCATCGCTTATGTCTTCGGAAAAACCCGATTTAAGAGTATGCGAACTAAGTAAGTTATTTTCTTAACTAGTTAACATTTTTTTTATATTTTTTTTTTTTATTGTAAAACAACAAAACTAAAGAATATGCTGAATATATACAACGTATATTTCCACAAGAATCTGATACAGCCAGCGATGCAAATGATGCAGAATTAAATGGTCGCGTTTTGGCAGCACCTGGGGAATACCCACATATGGTAAGTGTTTTTGTTTTTTTTTTTTGTAAAATTTACAATTCAAAATTTAATTTATTGTTGTTTTTTTTTGTAATTTTATTTTTGCTACAACTAGTAATTCTTTAATTTGTTTAATTCTTTGAATTTATAAATTGCATTTTTTAGCAATTTACATTTTAATGTGTGAATCTTTTAGAGATAAGATTTATTAATAAAACAAATAAAGCTTTTGTTAATTTTTTATGTACAGTAGTGTGCAAAATAATATCAGCAAAGTAGAAAAAGTAATTTTATCAATTTAATTCGGAATTCGGAATGAATTTTTAAATTGATTTTGCTTGAATTTCTACTGTCATTCTCTCTAGCAATTGAGTCATCTTAACAAAAACTTTCAAATTATAAAGAAGCTTCAAATATCTTTTACATACGAATTTCGTTGACCAAATGAGAATTGACCATGAAGAACAAATCTTGATTTTAATTTTTTCACTTTGCAGATAAAAGCAAAAACACGGCATAGCACCGAAATATATGCACAGAGTTTTAATTGTTTAATTAAACTTTAAACTCTTCTTGCCAATAACTTTTTTAAACTTCACAAAATTTTAATGACTTTTGATGTTTCCAGCCTTGGATTCGCCTTGCAAAAAATTAATTAGCTATCACAATTACCTTCCTTAAATCTTAAAGAATACTTTTTAAAATTTACATTGTAGTAAAATTTTATTATAAAAAGTGTTTTTCAACAGAAATTTGTTTTCTGAAACCGAATAAAACAAAAATTTAGATTAAAATGATTGCGATTTTTTTTGTATTACGAAGACAAAAATTCAGGAACTATGAATGAAAAATGTTATGTGGCAAATGTTGATTCTATTTCATTAATCACATCACGGATTTTGAGTTTTAAGGGTGAAATAGATTCGATGGGCTCCTTATAGACTCTATCCCTAACATAGCCCCCCCCCCAAAAAAAAATAAGTCAGTGGTGTTAAATCATACGATCAGGAAATTTGATTTGCACCATTGGCTGCTGTCATTGGCTGTGTGACATGTGGCACCGTCCTGTTGAAACCACACGTCGTCAATAATAGGCAAAAATTGAGTTATTAGCATCTCGCAATAGCGTGATCCTTTGACTGTTACCGCATCTCCAGCCTAATCTTCGCACCATACAGTGACAGATTGAGCGATTATTGAGGCTTCTCAATAGTTGGGCTTCTGAAAATCTTGTTGACATATCCTGACAAGTGATAATAGGCTTCGTCTGAAAAAATGAGTTTTTCATAAAAATCAGCCGGTTTTTCACAGAGTAGCGAAGTATTTACTCACTGTTCATACATGTATGAATATGTACATGTAATTTTTTAGCCGCTTCTTCTCATACATGTGTGAGAGACTACAAATTATTTTGTGTTTTCTCATTTGTGAATGCGACGATTTATTTCTTTCTTTCTATCTATAAGTGAAAAAAAGAGAAACACGCAAGTGTTCATTTTTGAATATTTACAATTTTGATAATTTTTCATAAATGAAAATATGTGCGTTAAGGATTCGCGTACATAAACGCACATATTTGATAATGCGCAATTGTCGGCGTATGCAGAAAAAAAAATGTTTTTTTTTTGTTTCTTTTAGAATATATTGCAATATTGTCTTTTGAGTTAATATGTACCCATGTGTTTTTACTACATTTTACGGTAAACTGCGATCGTAGGTAGAAAATTTTTTCCCGTTCATTTATGAGAAATTTTATAAAATTTAACGTTAATAAATGAACATGTACATTTATGAAAAATAACATTAATAAGAAGTAGCTAATTTATCATTTATCACATATGAATAAGACTAATAATTCTTGTTGTTCGCATTCATGTATGAAAATAACCAGAACATTTTTTGTTGTTCGTTTATGAGTGTGAAAAATAAATATAAAATTTTAGATTTCTCATTTATGAAAAATATCATGAATGTTGATTTTTTAATGTTCATAAATGAAAAATTCTGAACCCTGGTTTTTCCTGAATGACTCGAGCGAACCTACGGCGATATGTCGGTGTCAATTCCTGCACCAGTTGAACTTCGTAAGGCTTCAAAGTCAAATTCTTACGAAAAATTCGACATGTGGTGATTCTGGATAACCCCAATTGTTGAGAACGTCGAGGAATTGACAAACTAGATCTGCTTCAACACTGCGGCTCACGGCTGCGATGTTTTCAGTAGAAAGCCCAAGTCAAATTCGTTAGTGTTACATGTTTTGTATCGAGCCCTTCGACTAAAATTTGACAACCATATTCTTAACAGTGGCCTCAGAAGTACGAATATGTTGTCCGAAAATATCACGAATTTTACGAAATGTAGCTCTGATAGAACCACCATTCATAGTGGATTTAAATTATATTAATGCCATTTTCGTGCGAAATTGAATTCATTGTAATAATTGCCAATGTATCTACGACGAATACGTCAACAATGTCAAAACTATTGAAAAACAAACTTCTTGTTGAAAAAACCCGATACAAACCCTTAAAATAATGATTCTGCTCGCAGTAGACTAAAATTATATTAGTATCATTTACAAAATGGGTTAACAGTGCTACTATTCAAAGATCTACAACAAAAGTCTCTCTCTGTAGATGCATTCTAAAGACAAGTGTAGGTGAAGTGTCAATATTTCGGTATTATTAGGTTTCTGATTGGAACTTCTGTAAGACGCATTCTTAGAAACACAAACACAAGCACAAACAATGATCACAATCATGCTGGTGCATGAAATGCCGAGCAATTAAAATCAGTAGACATCTAAAGTTCCTAAAACTGAAATAATTTTGAAAGATTTTCTAACGTTCTTTAAGTATAATAATAAATCTATCTATCAATTTCAAAACCAGACACCACCCACACAGACTGGATTCAAACGAAATATTTAATATTTTTAGCTTAAAATACATTTATTATTGAAAAGTTTTAACATGAAATTTTAGAATTTTACATTTAACAATATAAAAATTTGTAGATATCTGCACATTATATGATTAAATTAGAATACACAATTTTAACATTTTAATATTAATTATTATCTAACGTTGACTGCAACACTGTTCTGACAAATAAATACTAACGATACTAAATTTTGTTTATTTTACTTTTACTTTTATTATTTTAATTAGGAAATTTCTAAATTTTAGACAGCTTTAGGTTTTCCCTCGAACAATGGCCAAATGGACTATAAATGCGGTGGAAGTCTTATTAGTGAAAATTTTGTTATTACAGCAGCCCACTGTATTAATTTCATGGGGTATGAAGCAGTTGTTTAAACAAAAACTCCTGAATTTTTAGTTACAAAAACTCTTAAGCAGATGTGTTTAAATTTTATTTTAGATTACAGCCTTCCAAAGTACGTATCGGAGACTTAAATTTGATGGTAGAAGAAAGTTTCTTAGATCCACAAATTCGTGATATTAAAACATTTTTTGTACATCCGGATTATAAACCCACCTCTTATTATCATGACATTGCACTTTTGGAACTAGATCAGGAAGTCAAGTAAGAAAATTGTGGTACCAATTTTAGTTGAAATAACAACTAAGATATCATTTCTTTTGCAGCTTAACAGAG
Source organism: Trichopoda pennipes (assembly GCA_030448955.1). Lineage (NCBI taxonomy): Eukaryota > Metazoa > Arthropoda > Insecta > Diptera > Tachinidae > Trichopoda > Trichopoda pennipes. The sequence continues at coordinate 13,440,614 of JASKUP010000088.1, forward strand.
TTTGTTCGACCTATACGCTTGTGGACCCAAGAGACTTTGCCTTTTACTACAGCTTATGCCATGGGATATGGCGCAACTGATTTCGCAAGACAGCGTACAAATCGTCTGACAAACTTAAATATGACAATTGTGCCAAATGATAAGTGCAATCGTGAAATGCCCAGATTTCCCGAAACTAAAAGAGGAATTTTATCAAGTCAAATATGTGCTCGTGATTATGCGCTTAATCGTGACACCTGCCAGGGAGATTCAGGCGGCCCATTACAATTGAATATCAGAGGAAGAAGAAACAAAAATCGTTTGCACTATCAGTTAATCGGTATAACATCATATGGTCTGCACTGTCGTAGTAGTTATCCAAGTATATTTACAAGAGTGTGTTCTTATTTGGATTGGATTGAGCGAATCGTATGGAAAGATTACTTTCACTGACTTAAAACTTATTGATTTTATTACCCTATTTAACTTCAAAATAAATTATATAAACATTTTATAATTTTTAATGTTAAATGCTATCGATGATATCCAATCTGTATATTCTGATACTCTAGTATACACTCCAGGTGATCCTAGAGCACAAGCTCTTCCAAATGATGTAATACCCACTACAAAAGGTCGAGTAATACCAAATTCATCAGTTGAAAAGTGTATTATGGGACCTCCTGAATCACCCTTTAAAAAAGATAATATAAAATTTTGCTTTATAATTAATTTTACAAATTTACCTGACAGGTATCTCTAATACTCTCAGGATCTTTTGCGCAAATTTGTGTTTCCACTATTCCATGAGGTAACGATAATTCTGCAATGTAGTGCTTGCAACAATCTTCATTTGAGACAATAAGTAAAAACGCCTTAAGTAAACTGTCGGAACTTGTTCCACCTCGAAAAAGAGACATAATTCAATGTCTGTATACAGAAAAATTGCTGTAAAATAGGACGTTCGCAGAAGCTTACATGCTTATGCATACCTAGACTAGAGAGAAACTAATAATTATAGATTAGACAGAAGGAAAAATCTTATTCTAAATTTAGGAATATTTTTATTCAACTGAAAACATCGCAGTCGTGAGCCGCAATGTTAAAGCAAATCAAAATTTGTCGATTTTTTGGCGTTTTTAAAAGTTGGAGTTATCCAAAACCACCATCTGGCGATTTTGTGTAAAGATTTGACTTTGAAGCCTTACAAGGTTTAACTGGTGCAAGAATTGAAGCCGGTCGACTACTCACAGTGCCGTAGATTCGCTCAATTCATTGACTAAAAATCCACTGGTTTGTTTAAAAAAAAATTTTTTAGACGAAGCCCATCCTCACTTGCCTTGGTACGTTAACAAGCAAAATTGCCGCATTTAGGTTTCTGAAAATCGTAGAACGATTATTAAGAAGGCGTTGCATACTGTATGGTGCGCTATGTCTTCTTGAGGAGTGATTGGTCCGTTCGCTGGAAATGCGTAACAGTCAATGATTCACGCTAATAACTCAATTTCGGCCTATTATTGACGACATGGATATCACCGATATGTGGCCACATGCCACACAGCCAATGAAGGGAATAATTTTTTACAAACCAAATTTCCTGATCCCATAATTTCACGATAATCAACAGTAAAGTGGCCAGCCAGATCGTGTGACTTAACACCATTGGATTATTTTTGTCGGGCCATGTTAAGGACAGAGTCACGAAATTTTAGCTTTAAAACTCAAATTTCGTGATGTGATTGACGTAATAGGGCCGCAATTTTGCCAAAAAGTGATTAAAAACTTTGATGACAGAATAGACATCGGTCAGCGTGGGCATGGTGGACATTTGTCAGATATCATTTTTCATTCATAATTGTTGAACTTTTCTCTTCCTAACACAATAAAAATTTGAATCATCCTAATGAAAACTGTTTGTGTTTCTTGTTCAAAAACCCTTTGTTATATAAATTGTTCATATTAGGGAATTTGACACTTGGATTTTACATTAGATGTCTGATTTTAAGTGAACAGCGTTGTGACATTGCAAAAATTGCTTTGCTGTTGTTTACAGCGAGGCAGTTCCTATTGTATTAATAAGCTACCCAGAAAGTAACTTATTAATTATTTAAAATAGTATCTATGTATACTTAATTAATTATACAAGTGAAACCAATATCTCTATATTAATACAGAAATAATCAGTACAAAGAAATGAAAAATCTCTTTTGGACAAGATTTTCCAAACATTGTTACTACAATATGGATCATTCGTAAGTCAATTGCAAAATTATAAGACAAATGTTTTCTATCACTTAATGCCAAATTTTGCTATTTTTTTATAAAAAAAATATAAGCGTCTGTTGTTACAGATAAGTAAAAGTATACAAATTCGTAATAATATACAGATAAGATGCAGACCAAAAGGACTTGGATTATATAATGGCTAGACATAGATGATAGAGAGGCCATAAACAACACAGACACAAAATATTACCAAAAAAATAAATGTTAGACAACGACTGATCACAGTCCTGGCACGTATTGAATATAAAATCTGCCTAGACTAAAAAGGGCTAGACAAAGAAAACAAGCATGAAAACTACCTTGTCGAAATTAAAATAAGACCTGTTATAGTAAGAACCTACCAAATTGTGTGTGTCCATAGCCAATTGCAGTAACGTTGCCTTCATCTAATGAATAAGATCCCCACAGACATATTGGAACCTCGTTAACATTGCTTTGTAAACGAAGCAAAGCAAGATCATGATAGGACTCATTCCTTTTATAACCCGGATGTAATTTTACATCTATGATAGTTATCGGCTTATTGCCAAGGTCAGTAAGATTCTTACCTCCAATTAAAGCGACTTCAGGGGCCATTCTTAAAAACAGAAATTTTTAATTTGTTGAAGAAAATACAAAATTTACTTTTACCTACCCATTGAGTGATGCACAGTGGGCCGCAGTAAGTATATATTGATGGGAGATTAAAACACCACCACATCTGTAGTCAATTTCGTTAGGATAAGCAAGCGACCTCCAACCTAAAGCTACCTGTATAAGAATATAACAAGAAATTATAAATAAAACCTTTAAACTAAACACTAGTTATTAATATTAAAACAAAAATTTTTAATTTTAAGCTGCTTTATTTGAATTTCAAGTTCAAAATCACTAATTTTAAAAAAAAGTTTATTACAAAAAAATTTAAAAAGATAAGACACAATGCAATATTTAATGTCAATAACTGTATAATCAAAATCGCATGAACTGAATTCTTGTTTCAGCTGACGGCACGATATGCTTGTTTGCTATTTTTTCTGTTCTCCCCTAAACTTGAATATAAAATCTCTGAAGTAAAAGTTTTTAAAATTTATTTTGAAAAGCATAAGTAGTATTAATAAAAAAAACCCTTAATTAAAAAATCCCCGAAATATTTTCTATGCAAACACAGTATGCATGTTAATACAATACAGTAGTAATTTCCAAATAGATGTCATATATTATATCAGCGTCATTCGAGTTTTACATCTCGTCTGAGATAAATAGTTTAGCTTTTTATCTGACGGTTAGTAATTTTGGCCGAACAATGAACAAATTATAATTCTTGCAATGAGTTTTTATGAAACAGTTATGATAAGTTTTGTTTTAATTTTTATGAATATCATTATGCATTAAGGATTCCTAAACTGAAAACTATATTGTTATGCATATCCCTTTCATAAACGTTTAGTTTATTAAATTCTTTTATCGCAAAATAACTACACGCCAATTTTAGAGTTTTAATTAATTACACTATTTATTAGACGATTATTCACGTTTATAGACAAAAATACACGATACACCACTTTAGCGGAGGAAAACTATTATATCAACTGTATGTGTCTTCACTTGATCACATTCAGCATTAGACTTCTTTTTCATATTCGAGAGAGACAGCTGATTTGAGTGGTCCTATAATTTAATAAAAATGCTTATTCTTAAGTTATACAATCGCATTAACTGTAAATGCCGTCGTTATACAAGTGTGTGTTTAGTTATGTGCCTTCTTTTTATTCTGATTATTAATATTAGTACATGAAATTTGAATGTAGCCTGGTGTTGTTGTTTTAACTTGTTGACAGACAGAATAGGTCATTTCACTTTATTTTTTTTTTAGTGATAATTATCTTTTTATAACTTAAAGTGCCAACAGATCTTTAGTCAAAATACAACAAAAAGATCTAAAAAATACATTGCATTTTTTACATAATAAATAAACCAAAAAATATTGAAATTTTAAATAATATAACAGTTAATTAACCATTTGAATATTTTAAAAATAATTTTTTTATATAAATAAAAAAAATATTTTAGCAGTTTATTATTAAGCACTAGGATTATATTTAATAAAAATTTAAAATTTTATTTTTAATAATTATTTAATATTTCGCCAAACCATTGGTTGGCATCTTCAGGATAAACAAAAAAATGTATAAATAATTATTCAAAATTGGAAAATTTCTTCAGGATAAACAAAAAACAAATTGGAAAAATTTTTTCAATTTTGAATAAATATTTATATATTTTTTTTTGTTTATTCTGAAGATGCCAACCAATAGTTTGGCGAAATATTGAATAATAATAAAAAATAAAGTTTTAAATTTTTTATTAAATAAAGACCTGGTGCTTAATAATAAACAACTAAAAAATATTAAAAAGGTCAAATAACTATAATTATTATATAAAATAATTTTTATTTTCAATATTTTATCACATTATAAATAAAATGTATCAATTAATAAATGAAAAATTGTCGGCAAACAATAATCAAACAATTTTTTCAAAAAACAAACACAATAGAAACAAATAATTTAAAAAATATTTTATCTATACATACACACAATTTTCCAAACAATTAAAAACATTTCAAATAAATGCAAATTTTGAAAATAACCAATTTCCAATTCAAAACAATATTATTTTACATTTAAATGTAAATATTTTTTCTTAAACTTACCATGTAGGGAAATTCCTTATATTGAGTATTATATCCGGCAACAACTTGAACTCTTTGCTTTGGTATGACACTATTAGCAGCAAAGGGTTTCATTACAAGATTGTCCCGAATATTTTCCTTACAGCACACATACTCCACATTGCCATCAAAATAACAAAAATTTATTTTTTTCGCTGTAATAGCCGCCTGGCAGTATTGCAAAGTTTGGCATGTTCCTTTACTACCATCGGGTAACTTACAGCCGGTTGGAAAGTTATGAACTATAGGAAATATGTCATTTGTTTCAGCGGTATAACATTTCAAATAGATAATAATTAACACGCGTAGTATGTATTTCATAGTAACTTGGAACTTTTTCGTTTTGAACTTTCGAAAAATAAAAATCACCGGCTTTTGCTAAATTGTTTGTTCTCATCTGTTGAACACTTTGTTGCGAATGACATCCGTTGCATCTACTTTGAGTTTTTTAAAACACTGTTTTCTTTTTTGAATCGAATGAAACACTGGTTTTCTTTTTGTATTCCCCCCTTTATTGATTCATCATTGTAAGCTTTAAATATGAATATTAAGGGAAGATATAAAACAGCCTTGAGCTTTCAAGTACATCTTCTTAAAATTTTTAAAACAGTTATGAGCTGAAATGTCAATGGAATGCTTCCTAAAAACTAAAAAAAAAAAATTTTTTTAAGTTTTAAAAACTAACTAAATTAACGATAAAAAGATACCGGTAGTTATACTGAAACTATTGGTAAAAACTAATTAACTGAAAGAAAGAAAAGCACTAAAATCATTATATTTTATTTCATCTTTTTATGGCAAATGCTATATTAATAATTATGCCAAAAAAATGGCTTTACGAATAAAAAGATTCATACATTGTTATATGTAGGATGGTAATATATGTGTGTACGTAAATATTTTAATTTATTTAAAGAAAATATTTCCACAGAACTCGTAGATAATTTTATTTAAATTGCTAATTTGATTTTTACAAAATATCGTCTGTCTTATGTAGCAGCTGCTGCGCACTAATTAAAAAAGGGAAGGAAAAAACTCGTGTTGCCTAGTATGCTGGCCTTTAACACCAGCTGGTACTTGCCGTATGTTGGTATGGTTCTTCCCTGCTCCTCTGGATATTTCAGCAGCTACAAATGAAAATTATACTAGCTAACTAGAAATTAAAAATAGTTTTAAACATAAAAATATAATTAAAAATTGGAGCCCGAAAAAAGTCTAGCCAGTTCCCAATCGACAAACACATAAACTTCATTGCCGATGTTATGCCATATGACGTCCCTCCCGCAAGAAGTTGTTGGGCTTCACCGTGGCATCGTAAAAAAAGAAATTGCCGGATTACTTCTTTAGAAAATATACAATTTTAAATAAAAATTTAAAAGGTAACCCATGTAGTTTCGACATTTACAGCCATATATTTTGATTCAAAATATAGAGGCACTTAAAATTAGTATTAGGTTTGCATACCTACGATCGCTGTAGGCAAATATACCAAAACTATAAAATATAAACCCAGCAGGTGCCTCCTTAAAGGTGTCAGTTTCGCTTATTTGGAATTATATTTTGACATTAATTTTAATCAAATTATTAGCTCAGAAGTATATGGAAAAACAAGTATATGGAACTAATTGTATTACTATATTTGGTTTAAAATTAAAGTAGAAAATAATTTGATATTTTCCTTTTTAACTTTTAAATGCTATTGACTCTATCCAATCAGTATATTCTGATACTCTAGTATACACTCCAGGTGGTTCTAAAGCACAAGCTCTTCCAAATGAAGTTATGCCCACTACAAAAGGCCGAGTAATACCAAATTTGTCAGTTGAGAAAAGTATTATGGGACCTCCAGAGTCACCCTTAAATAGAGATAAAATAAAATTTTGTATTTAAAATTAGTTTTACAAATTTACCTGGCAGGTATCTCTTATACTCTCAGGGTCTTTAGCACAAATTTGTGTGTCCACTATTGCATGAGGCAGTGACGGCTCATCCATGTAGTGCTTTAAACATTCTTTATTCGATACAATAAGTAAATATGCCTTAAGTAAACTGTCGGAACTTATTCCACCTTAAAAATTAATACAATTTTATATCTGTTTACAAAACAATTGACTTAAAAGAAGACGTGCGCAGAATCTAAACAAGCTTAAGATATACTCGTACATACTTAAACTATGAGATTAAATCAATGCAATAAATAAAATTATAAACGCATAGCAACATTACACTGTGCTCACACAGCTTTCAGTGTTCAAAATTAATGACATCACTCATGTTCATTTCAGAAATCAAGTCGAATTCCTTACCAGGTGGTAACGGTAGCGAATTCTTTGATCTTCACATTACTATGAATGCCAACTCCACATAAAAAATATTTTCCAGATTTTTCATACCTAGAGTTTGACATTTAGATTAGCGGGATTGATGAATACGCCATTAGTGTCATTTCGTAATTAATTTGTTTTGCTAAAAGTCTAAAGGACACTTCAAATATTTTGTAGTTTCTAGCTTTCTATACTGCCCTCCAATTTTAATTTTTATTAATTATTTAAAATAATATATATGTATGAAAAAATAAAAATAAAATGCCTTTCAGCGAAATACACATATACAATCGCATCCAAATCTTATATTCGCAACAATATATTATACTTAGGTTAGACACAGCCTAATGGACACGTATTACGTGATAAGATTTACATCTGCACCTGGCAGTGAGCCTTTATCAGATGGATGGGAATGAAAAGCAATGTCATTCACGCTCTAGGAAGCCGAAGAATAATTCTAGCTACAGGTCTTTCCTAGTTGCAATTTCGATGATTCCAGGGCAGGGCTGCAAACCACCACTCCTTGCTGAAGAGCTGGAGACTACCCAACTCCAGAACATACATCTAGCATGCTCACTGGATCTAGGATCATTCCACCAGGTAGGTGTTATTAAAAGTGAAATGATCCTGGCCACCATATAAAACTGACCTATCTGTTATGGGGCCGCGAAACCACAACCATCACGATACTCCCATATAGGGGCCAACCTCAATAATCAGTCAGAGAAACAGCTAAATGTCTAAAGAGACAAATAGCGGAAACTCTGCGGGCTACTGATTCCCGTGGAAATAACGTGGAGTTTCCAGTGGACTAGACTTCCTTGTACCCCCCAGTTGCACAGGTCTAGATAGTCGAGCGTTATATGAAGAACATAAATGTGCCCCCGGGGGGGTGACTTGACACACATTTACATAAACTAGGGACAGACATAAAGAACATGTACAATACTTCGTCAAAATAAAAATGATCTTACCAAATTGCGTGTGTCCATAGCCAATTGCAGTAACATTAACTTCATCTAACGAATAAGAGCCCCAGATACATATTGGAACCTCGTTAGCATTGGTTTTTAAACGAATTAAAGCAATATCATGATAAGACTCATTCCTTTTATAACCAGGATGTATTTTTACATCTGTGATAGTTATCGGCTTATTGTCAAAGTCAGTAAGATTGGTGCCTCCAATTAAAGCGACTTCAGGGGCCATTCTTAAAAACAGAAATTCTTAATTGGTTAAAGATAATATTAAATTTATATTACCTACCCATTGAGTGATGCACAGTGGGCTGCAGTAAGAACATATTGATGGGAGATTAAAACACCACCACATCTGTAGTCGAATTTGTTAGGGTAAGCAAGCGATTTCCAGCCCAAGGCTGCCTGTACAAAGATAAGATAAAAAATAATGAAAACCAAAATTTTTAAACTAAAAACTATTTTTCTAAATTAAAAAATGTCTATATTGTGTAAATATTTATTCACACATGAAAATAATAAATTAATTTTTGATATGTGCTTAGATGTTCCGACAGAGTTGATTTCATTTCCATTTGGGTACGGTTTTTCATCGACCCTCGTCGAAGAGAACACTGAAGATGGCAAACGCCGAAACTGGTTTGTTCACAAACCAAATTTGACGAGGTTCGACGGAAAACCGTACCCAAATTGATACAAATTTTTTTTTTTTTTAAATTGAAAAAAGGTAAAAAAAACAAAGTGGTTAAGATGAGGTATAGTTCTCAGCTACTTTTTCACCTCTCTCCCAATATCGAATATTAAAGATTTTGTAAATTATAATCCTGATATTGGACTACATTCATAATAATAATAATAATAATAATTTTGAAAAATAAAAAATTGTATGTACACAAATTAATAAAATAAAAAGAATTGCTGCAAATAATTCTTTTTGAAAGACACCAAAAATCTTCCTTCTCAAGTCGTTATAAAATCAGTAATTACTTGATAAATTTCAAATATCTACATACAGCTGGCCTGAAGTTAATAGTTTTAACTTCAATTTTGCTCCTGACATATTTTTACCAAACAAATTCAACGCAAGTGGAAAAATTACGTCAATCTAGGGGAAAGTCTCAAATTGAGCATCACCGGCTAATAGACAAAAGTCTGCACTTATTATAATACCCTTGTAATAATGATTAAATGTGAAGATGTTGGGAATTTAGCTTGTAATGGTTTTACGGTTTCACGTTTTAAAAGTTCAGGACTAGAAGAAAGTTATGCATTGTTATACAGTGCTAAGAATTTTTATATTCTCCGCAAATCCAATTCCACTACAAAACTTTTTATATCTTGAAAATATTCCAAAACAAGTAATTCGAATTTTATAGATATTTCTTTTTACTTTTAACTTACCATATAACTAAATTCCTTATATTCAGTATAATATCCAGCAATAATTTCAAATCTTGGCTCTTGGACGCCACAATTTGTAGTACTGGGTTTCATTGCAATATCATCCCAAACATTCTCTTTACAGCACACGTATTCGACATTGCCCTCAAAATAACAAAAATTTACCTTCTTTGCTGTAATTGCAGCCGGACAGTATTGCAAATTGCGACAGGTACCTTTAGTTCCATCAGGTAATTTACAGTCGGTTGGAAAGTCATCAATTGTTGGAAATACGATTTTTGTTAGAACAGCATTATGTCTCAAATAGAGAACAATTAATACGTAAAATATGTATTTCATAGCAATTGGTGATTTTTCTGTTTTATATTTCCGAAAAATAAATACTAATAATATAAAAATCACCGACTTCTGCTAAATCTTCTGTTCTTATCTCCAGAACACTTGTTTTGAAATGAGCGTTTAATGTGTGTCAATGACACACATTACATATACTTTGTTTTTTATAACATATCATCAATTATATTAATGGAGCGAAGCACCGGTTTTGTATGCATTTTCAAGCACCAGCTATTTAATTAATTTATTAAAAGCTTGAAATATAAATATTAACGTAAGATACGAGTATAAAAAAGCTTTGCTTCACAAAGTGCTTCTTGTTAAAACTTTTAAAATGGTGATTGGCTAAGACAATGATTTTAGTTATATCTGTGGAAGCCTATTTAGGCAGCAGAAAGCTTTCTAAAGCAAAATTTACTGAAATTTTTAACCGAAAATGTTGGGCATTCTACGTTCATTAGTTAAAATATTTACTACTAAATATTCGAAATTAAAATTATAGGATGTCCTTAAACGGACAATAAGAAGTCTCCACTTATTATTATTATAAAACCAATGTTATAGTGACTAATTGTGAATATGTAAAATTTATGCAACACTGTTAAGACTTTTTATATTTTCTGCAAATCTAATTTTTCTTTTTATATCTTACAAATATTCCAAAACAAGAAATTCAAATTACATATATATATTCCTTATACCTTAACTTACCATGTAACTAAATTCCTTATATTCAGTATAATATCCAGCACTAATTATAAGTGTTGGCTCTGGGATGCCACAATTTGTAATACTGGGTTGTATTGCAATATCGTCCAAAACATTCTCTTTACAGCACACGTATTCCTAATTGCCTTTAAAATAACAAAAATTTACGTTTTTTGCCGTAATTGCTGCAGGACAGAATTGCAAAATTTTACACGATCCTTTAGTGCCATCAGGTAACTGGCAGTCAGTTGGAAAGTCATCAATTGTTGGAAATATGATTTTTGTTAGCACAGTATAATGTCTCAAAAAGAGAATAATTAACACGTATAATATGTATTTCATAGCAATTTGAACCTTTCCCGTTTTTGTATTTTCAAAAAATAAATACAAATAATATAATCACAGATTTTGCTAAATCTTTTGTTCTTATCTTTTGAACACTTGTTTTGAAATGAACGTTTTAATTGTGCCGATGACACACATTACATTTATTTTGTCTTTTTAACATATCGTTAATTAATTTAACAGAGTTAGGCACCGGTTTTATTTTCTTAATTCTTCATTTATAATTAATTCATCAAAAACTTGAAATATAAATTTTAGGGAAGATACGGGTATAAAAAAGTTCGCTTCTTAAAGCTTTTAAAGTGGTGATTGGCTAAGACAATAATTTTAATAGTATCTGTGGGTGCCTGTGTAGACAGTGGTGTGCTTTCCAATAAAAAATTTACTGAAATTTTTAACCGACAATGTCAGGCATTTCTACTCTTATTACCTCAGACTTTTAGGAACTAAAAACACAAAATTAAAAATATAGAAGGACAATATTTTGACATACACACACAAACGGACAAAAGTCATTGTCACACATATTTTTTGCACTTTGTAGACCTGCCATGCCCACAAAAATAGTACAGCAAAAAATTAAAAAATTTGCACAGATATTGTAAACATATTTATTAAGTTTTCGTAAGAAAGTTGAAGTTATTTGGAATTATTTGCATATAAATAATTAATTAAAAATAGAAAGAGTTCATAATTCATATGGACAAAAGTATTCGTTTTTTTATTTAGTTTAAAACGTATTTATACACAAGGCTGATTGATATATTTGCTTAAAAATTATTTATTTCTAGCATCATTAATCGTTATAGAACTGATCCGAATTGAGAGAAACGTCCTCGATGCGATCGTCTTTCAGTGTTATCTGTAGGGAAAAATGTGAACTAGTTAAAATTAAAAAAAAACCGAAAACTCCACCGAAAGCAGGCCTCTGGAACCGCCGTTCATCCTCGTACTATACGTAGAGTGCTAAATTCCAAGGGGTATAAACTCGAGCATGCAGAGAAAACCATTGATAAGCAAGGCGAACCAGATGAAGCGGTTATCTTTTGCTAAAGAGTATTCAAATAAGACGAGTGAGTTTTGGGAGAAGGTAATATGTTCTGAAGAGAGCAAGAGTGTACTGCACTTCATGATCCCCCCGGGGGCACATAAATATGGTATTTATAGAATTCCACTATCTAGACACAGTTCAACTGAAGAAAAAGGAAGCCCAGTCCCCTGAAGGCAGCAGGGGTTCAACTGGAAACTCCACTTTATTTCCACGGGAATCAGTAAGCTGCGGAGTTCATTATTTGACTCTTTAGACATTTAATAGTTCTCTGACTGATTATTGACGTTGGCCCTTTATGGGAGTATCGTGGTGGTTGTGGTTTCGCGGTCCCTTATCAGGTCTTTTGTTTAATATGGAGGCCAGAATCATTTCGCCGTTAATGACATGCTAGGTGAATGATCCATTCCAGTGAGCATGCTAGATATGTGTTTTGGACAGGAGTTGGAAAGCCTCCAACTCTTAAGCAAGGAGTGATGATTTGCAGCCCTGGTCTGGAATCATCGAAGTTGCAACTAGAAAGTTCTGTTGCATAGAATTATGGCTTCCTAGGACGAGCATGACATTCCAAATTATGCAGTGGTTTGGTCTACCATCTGATTAAGGCTTCATGGCCAGGCGCGGATGTAAATTGAATCACACAGTTGCAATTCATGATAAGCATATTAAACCAACCGTTAAGCGTGGTGGTGCTGTAGTAATGGTGCGGGCATGCATGGCGGCTGTTGGTGTGGGAGAACTAGTTTTTATAGAAAACATAACGGATGTTTATCCTTAATATTTTAATAGAACACTTGTCAAAAAGTGCACGTGAGCTGGGTATTGAATAAAATCACTGCTTTCAGCAGGATCTCAAACATACAGCAGAAATTGTTCGTTCATGGTTATTGTCTAATACACCCTACAAGCTAAAAACCCCCTCAATTCCTGGATCTAAATCCAATTGAACATCCGTGGAATCATTTGGTTAAAAATAATCATCATACCACGTCAAAAGAAATTCATAAAGAAGTGTTAGTGGAGGAGTGGCTAGACATTGGACCGGATATAGCAAAAGCATTGGTGCATTCAACGAAGAACGGTTTGCAGGAAGTAATTAAATCAGAAGGAAAACAAACTAAATATTAACGGTTATTATTTCATAGTTCATAGTCCACATAAATTTTGAATAATTTTTTATTGTTATTATTTATTTATTAGCTAGTAAGCCTGAATAACTTTTAATTTTGACAAAAACTTCATAAATGCATTGCAATAACTGTAGCAATTTTTAAATTTTTTGTTGTGCTATTTTTGGTAGCATGGACACTCTTTAAAAGTAGAACGAGTTATTTGACGATGACTTTTGTCCGTTTGTGTATGTATATGAAATTATTGTTTTAAACAGTAATAGACTGTATTTTAATTTCTACTTATAATATATTAAACCAAAATCAGTCTTACCCTGAATTTCACTGTAAAAGTTTGCTTTATTAACTAGATAAAAACTAAATTAAAAATAAAGCTGTAAAATTCTTATTTGCCTATCTTTTACTGATTTACAAATGAAAATAATTTTATTTAAGCCTACAGCATAAAAAATGGGCTTTAAGTATTCCACTTCCGTTGCTACTTCCTATACTCTTATTCTTTTCCAATTCAAAACTTCTTCAGCAGTCAGTAGATAAAATAGAAACCAAAATAGCAAATTTAGAATAAAAGGAAAATAATTATTAAGCACCAACATAAAATGCCTAAAAGCTAATTAGAGTTTTCTCAGAAAGCTCCTAGATTAATTTTTTATCATTCATTTCGTTTAAAATATTTGACATTTTGTGAAATTAGGATAAAATCTTTGTACGAAAAACACGATAGGAACTAAAATGAGCTGCATTAATTTAACCTTCTCCTACTATCTTATTTAACCCGATTTATCCCTTGTGGCCTCCCATAACAAGCTTTGCTTCAAACATTTCAATCGGAGTAAACTCCACTGATGAGCTATATGAGTAGTAGTGAAATGACCAAATGGATATGCTTTCCCCTGCAGTAACACATTTCAAATATATTTTTTGAATAATAAATACCAAAAATTAACGTAGATTAAATTAAAATACGATTCCTAAAAATAGAATTGTTAAAATAGAATTGTTAATGTTGAAAATTAACGGATCATATTTAAATTTAAATGGCATATTATACCATCACGTGTTTAGGAACATTTTCTGCTGCTTAAAATGAATAATTAGCAATCCGGTTTTTTATTTAATTTTCAGTTGATTTAACGTCCATAATATTTAACAAAAGTCAAACTTATTTTTTTCAAATTTCTTCTTTTTATTTTTATTTTGTGTTCTAATTTAGATAAACCTTCTTTGTCATATTAAAATAAAAAAATGGAAACTCAGAAAGTAAAATCGGTCAGATTGCTTAAAATTTTGTTTTTTTTTCGTTCGTACCAGTGCTCAGGGGATGACTACTACTCATGTAATGCATTGTACCAGAACTAGGAAATTAGGTTATGGGAATGAGGAAAGAGGTAGTAGTGTTTGTGGACATTCAATTTGAATTTTCCTACATTGAAAGTGACAGGAAAGACCTCTGGAGGGAGTTTATTTCACATACGAACTATTCTCCTAAAAAAACAAATTTTTCCTATAATGCGTAGTGCGATTCACTATTTAATCGACCACAAATCGAGTCAAACGCAAAAATGTACTTGTTTCGAAACAAGTTCCCTAAATTCGTTACAGCACTAACCATTTTAGTAACGATAAAACAGTCAAATACAACCTACATTGCGTCGATGCTCTAGAGAATCAATAGAGTTGGATATCCTACTATACCCAATGAGCCTCTTGGCCCTCACCTGTACGCAGTTCAGCAACTCCAAACTCCATCCTTGAACGGATATAGGTGGAATAAATAGTTCGAAGATCGAATGAAGTGAAGTATCATTTACACCGTTTTAGAAAACCGAGAGAAGTAGCACTTCAGGCAACAATGCCTATTTAGTCAAGTACCGTGCTACATTCTTTAGGAAAGGGATAGAGAAGAGATGAAACAGGTGGTGAAAGTAGATGGATAGTCGGAAATTAACTGTCGTATAAGACAGCACAGCGACCAGAGACCATGCCTTCATCACTGAGCAGCCTCACCGACAGTAAATTTTTATTTTTGTAGTGAAAAAAACCAAGGTCTTCGTTGGGAATCGAACCCACAACCCCCAGACTGACAAGCTAGCACACTACCTACTAGCCTAGAGGCATACCTGATTGGAATGTGGTTCATGACTAATAAATTCTGGTGATGAGTTATTTGGCATACTTACTTAAGCATACATTTAAATTTTGTTATTAGAACTGATAATATTTAATATAATAACAAGTGAGCGGCAGTGAAAGTAGCCTTAGAAATAATTATTGCATTAACTTCTTAAATAAATAAATTTTGATCTTAATAACGGTCTTTTGTTTAAATAAATTTAACACTGTGTTTTCAATATTTCGCTTTCCTCTGGAAAGCTTCTTCAGGAAATTCATTTTTAATTAATACATAATCCCATTATTGGATCCATTGTATAGGTCGATGACTTAAAAACATACAAACCTTAACTTAATTTTAATTCATAATAGTATGCTAATCAATTTGTATAATAAAAATTATATTCTACACTTGTATATAAAAAATCTTTGTAAATAAAATTAAATAAACAGTTTATTAATTAAACCTGTTAATCAATTTTTATAACAAAAAGCAATAACTTAATAATTCTCAGTTATATATAATCACTCATCTTTAAAAATAACGAGAAAGATATTTACTTGACCTTTTTTAACCTCTTCTTAAACTACAATCATATTGAACTTTACACATGTTTATTTAATACTAAATCAGGATGTAAGTGTGTGTGTGTGTTTGTAAATAAGTTTTATGAATAAAGATATTTGTATAATAATCTTTTAATAACAAACAAAGGAATAAAATGACTTTCAACAATGTCGGATATGTTATATTATACTTACTGGCATTATATTTTATTCACAAATCATATTATGCGAGAGCAATTTAAAATGTAATTTAAAATAATTTATTGATATTTTTATTATTATTTTATAATTAATACTTATAATGATAATTATTTACATTATTTTTGAAATTTTATAAAACCATAAAATTGCTTACGCAGAAAAGGAACATAGTTGCGTGTTCTTTCATTTACAATAATATTTAATGTTTGATCATTAGTTGGTTACCACAAACAAGCAATGCAACATTGGTTAAAATAAAAATTTTTTAACTACAAGAAAATTTTTACAAATATCCGCAAATGCTATAGTATTTATAGATTATAAATAAACACTTTATTAAGTTTGTTTAATATTATTAAAGTATGACTTAAAACAAACAGTGTTTGATTTTGAACATTTTTTTGCTTAATGCTTTCCTATCCATTTAGTCGCGTTATCTGCTGAAGTAAAATTATTAAAAGCGCAAACTTTGAATTACAGCTTTCTAAATTAAAAAGTAAAAACTGCAAGTTACTGATAATACGAAAAAAAAAATATCAACATAAACAAAAAGCTCAGCTAAATTATCTCAAAATACTATACTTTATACGTATAACAATAATATAATTTTAATACCATTCTATAATTAAACTATAGTATGTAGTCTTACATTATGTTTGATTCCACCATGTTTTTTCTTTGCAACTTGACCTTTTTCACAAATTACACTTTTTGTAAATGTTAACAAGCTTTCTAATCCGTGATTAGTTGCAATAATAGTCTGCTGTCGTGGATGAGAGAGTTTTGCTGTTTCTATTAGAAAAATTGCAGATAAAACATTAGTTTTATGTTATGAAAAAAATATTTTTATTAAATTTCAAAAGTAAATATAAATATAAAGATTTAAAAGAATTATTAATCTGTCCTGTGCCCACGTTTTTATTTCGGTATAGGTAATTCCATAAAAGTTCTCTTTCTCGTCTATTTCCCTACCCTAGTTAGCTATGTTTTAGCTATATCTCTGTTTACTTTTGTCTACTACATTTTGGCTATTTTAATGCGTATTGCTGACTCCCCTGTTAGACGCCATAAATCCTTGTTTGGCCATAATATTTTTATATCGAAGAAAAAGTGTAAAAAAAGTGTGGTGCTTCTGTTATAATGTTTGCTTTATTAAATCAAAGGCTTTTTATAATTTTGTTAAATTGAATAGTCCTAGAGCTCTTTAATTAGAGCTCATAGGTCTTTTGCTTTTATTTAATTCAATTCAATTGCCTTTAATTTTTAATCTCTACGGCTAATATACTAACAATGAAAATAACCTAGATTTTGGATTTGAGTGACATCACTCAATTCTTATTTCTTTCTATACATACTTATATAAATCACGTATATTATTATTAAAATTATCAGGCTATCAGAAAATCTAGCATATTAACATAAATGTATTGAGTGTAAATTTAATATTTATAAACATATATATATATATATATATATATCAAAAACCTCAAAACAATTAAAAATAGGACAAAAATGAAGTGCACCTTTCAGTGTTTATGTGAAAAAAAGTAACAACAATAAATAAAGTGGAGAAATTTTGCGGACGTTTAATAAATTTCCAAATAATTTGGTAATTATTTGGTCTGGTCGGTTACACTACACTGTGTTGCCTTTCTGGAATCGATTCTTGTATATACTCTCTTGATCTACTAATCGAGGATATTAAATATTAAATGTTTAGCCCTTTTATTTTTTTAGTACTTTTATTTTTTATTCATTTATTTGTAGGTCGGAATCATGTGCAAATTAAGTGCAATTGTAATGCCCCTGAAATTAATTTTAATGACACAAATAAGGCGAAGATAGCCATTAATATGCCCAATTATAGCATCTCTAAAAGTGATTGCCTACGGCAACAGTGAATGTAGACGGCGCTTTGCTCTGCTATGTCAACACGAAACTGTAAACGTTCGTAAATCAATTGCATGTCAAGTATCGGTACAGAACATTGAGGTCAATTTTTATTTTTTTAATAAAATAATATTGTTTAGTATAAACTCATGTAAGGTATTTTTTATGTTTTAGTCATTTGTTTTATTATTCTCAGGGGATAAAAGCGTTTACATATATATAAAAGAGGCAAATAACTCGATGGCTTAACAAGGTTGCGTTTAGTGCTAAATTTCTTTGTCAAGTTGAGCACAATATTAGCAACTCCTTAGATGCCCCTGTAGGCTAGTAGTAGCTTGAAAATATGGGGGTTGTGAGTTCAATTCCCAACGAAGATCTTGGTTTTTTTTTCACTACAAAAATAAAAATTGACTGTCGGTGGGGCTGCTCAGCGATGAAGACATAGGCAGTGGTCGCTGTGCTTTCTTATATACGGCTGTTAATTTCCGACTATCCTTCTACTTTCACCACCTGTTTCATCTATTCTCTAACCCTTTCCTAAAGAATCTAGCACGTTACA
Organism: Trichopoda pennipes; assembly: GCA_030448955.1. NCBI lineage: Eukaryota > Metazoa > Arthropoda > Insecta > Diptera > Tachinidae > Trichopoda > Trichopoda pennipes. The sequence goes on from JASKUP010000088.1 coordinate 13,459,193, forward strand.
AAAAAAAAAAAAACAAAAACAAAAAAAAACGTGCATTTTAAATTACTTATTTTAAAAGCTCGTGTTTGGTGGTCGATTGTTTAATGGATTTCATCTACACACTACAATGAAATCTCGTTGTTCTTTTCATTTGTCTAAGTTTTAAAGTAAAAATAATTTAAGGCAACAAAAATGGAACTAAATTAATGTTTCCAGTTCCTCCTCTTAACGTCCTTCCCGGCTGTTTATTCGCAAATGGCAAGCGCTTTCGGTGAGCCAGTACGTAATTATGTAAAATAGTTAAAAGTATTATAGGTCCATTTGTGTTGATGTTTTTCAATTCCTCCTCGTAACGTCATTCCAGGGTATTTGTTCGCAAATGCCCCTAAAATACTTTTAACTATCTTTTCAGTACAATATTATCCATAGATATGGCGTTTATTACCTGCAGTTACATTTTAAATTATAAATTCTGACAACCAAAACGTAACAACTGAATTAATAATAGAAAATCAGAAATTTGTTAAAGCTTGTCTTCGTACAAATTACAAAAATAAATCTAAGGCGGCATGTAAGTCAGCAGTGACTCTAAGAAAAATGCCATAAATGAAAGCACAATAAAAATACAGTCGATAGCATATAAGATAACATATCAGTTGAAGACAAAAACCACACCCAAAATAAACTTAAACACAATAATAAAGCGAAAATATTAAAAAATATAACTTACAAACAAATAACATTGCCGTTCCAATGAATTAATTATATGCAAAGTAAAATAAATATGTCTTATACAACATTAAGCTAATGTCCTTTCTTGTATGAAAAGCATGAGGAAAAAGCAAAATTTTAAAACCAAAAAACCTGTTGATTTAAAGCGGGGATATTTAAAAAAGAGAAAATAAACCCTTAACAGGAGAAAAAATCTGCTAGGGATGAAAATTTCTGTAACTTTTAAAGACAACTTGACGAAGGATATTGCTGCATACTTTATCCTTAAGGAGAGAAAGGTATAAAAATAAAGGGAAATTTTTTGATAATTTCTGCAAAACCACACAATCTTATATGACTTACACTGTTTGGACTGTTCGTTTTCTAACCAGCTCAAAACAGCAAACTTGCCAGTGAAACAAGCAGAGTTATTTTGTTTTTCAAATAATTGTGTACAGGATGTTTATTCTGTTTATATATTTTAAATATATATATAAGTTTTGTATGCTTGTTTGTATAGTGTTGGTGTATGGTACATTTAATACATTAATGGTCTCTTATGCGGCACTTGAACTAAACACACAACATGCTACAGGTTGTGGTAGGACACAAAAGCCAATAGCGTAAAACTGTTGATATTCACTTTTATTATTTTTTTTTTCTTGAATATTTTTTTTTTTTGTTGTTTGAATTTCTCTTTGTGCATTTTCAGAAGGATATGAATGAAAGGTCATAAAACTATTAAGAATGGGTTTTCATTTGTGAGTAAGTGAAAAACAAAAAGAAGAATGAAAAATAATCCATAAGAAAAAAATATGTATATTTACACATTCAACAAAGAAATAGTTTTCAATTATGAATGCGAAAAGAATATAATTTTTAAAAAAGGTCAAATTGTTCAGTGAACTCGATTTAATATGAAAAATGCAACAATTACACAAATAATAATAATAAATGGTATCGGATAAAAAAAATACATTTTTAAATAGTTTAAAATTTAATTACAGTTAATGATATTTTTTTTCAATCAAATTCAATTCAAAATAATTTCTTGACTCAATATAAGGTTATATATAAATAATAACTACAACAAAATAATAACTACAACTTAACAAAGGCAACATCTGAGGGAATAAAATTAAGAAACTAAATGCGGCAACCACAAAAGAAACATTTGCAGACACATACGCGGAAGAAATAAATATTTCATCAGCGGCACACGTGTATTTATTCTAGTTGATGAAAAGTTTTATGAAGACGAAAGAATCCAGAAGGATTTTTAAATTAAAGGTTTTAAAAACAATTGAAATAAAATGAGCCGGAAAAACATGTAAAAAGTTTTTAGATTTAACAGAATGAAAATAGGTGCAAAAGAAACTATAAGTGTTGATACAGATGAGGGAACATGCAACTGGAAAATATGAAATATCACAAAATTTTGATATTCCAGACAATATGAAGGCAATTACAGAATTGGACAATAAAGATTGCTACAATCGAGGGACTATATCATATCGTTTGCATCAGAATCTATTAAAGCTTGTAATAGTCTTAGCAATTAAAAAGTTTTGGGTCATATCTACACTAAATTTATTACATTCTTTAATTCAAAGTCTGTTTATATATTCTGTGCCTACCCTATTGAAAACTTGTGTAATCAATTCCATAAGTTTTCAATTGGGTTCCTGTGTAAAAATTAACAAAGATTATTAAGAATTCACTACATTACAATGCAAATCATTCTTCTGCTAGAAATTCCATTCACACGTGAGTTAAATTTTATCGGCAAAGGGATTAAAATTGATTTTCAAAAATATTAAAAAAAAATTAAAATCAATACCAATGTCAAGGAAAAGCAAATTTCGAGCAAACCAAGATACTAAATGGTCATTGTGTTTTCTTCCAAATGATTCTATTTATACATTTTAAACTTAGTTGAGTCACCAAAAATAAAAGATTTGTAAAAACTATACCGATATTTTTGTGAAGACTTTAGCGAACTCAAGCTAGATGCTGTATGTATACTTAATGGGTCAACTGTACATTAACTTTTTGATTACTGCATTTTAAATAAGCATGCCCATTATTTTTAACATTTAACAGATTTAAAATATTAAATTTAATAAAAATTAAAATATTAAACCAATTTAACTGCAGATCTATTTCTGTAAATTAATAATATGTTGCGACAAGAGCCCCGGATTTAATTTCAAAGAAACATATTTATTTATTTATATATGAGTTAAGTAAATAATTTTATTTTATTTTAAAAAATAATAGTTGCGATTAAACCTGAAATACATCAGGCATATGACCATTACATAACCGCTGGCACAGGGTTGATCTTTTCTTGAAATTTTAAACTACATGATTGCATAAATGTAGCTGTATTTCACCATTAAGGAGCCTATTTATAATGTTGAGCTGTTGTAAGCTTCTTCACATAGACCTTTTCCTACACAAACCGCAAAGAAAACAGTTCAGTAGATTTACATCGCGCAATTTTGGTGGAAAATGTTGATCAAAATCTCAAAAAATTATACGTCTCGGAAACTTATTCTTCAGTTACACTATTAAATTAAATTAATTTTGTAATTAAACGCCTTATTCGAAACATTAGTTTGCTCGCTAACTTTGTGTAATTGGCAAACTGTTTTCGCAAAACTTTCACCTCTTCTGTAAGTGTATTTACAATAATTAAAAGTTTTTCTTTGTACTTGTACTATTTCATACAAAAAACTGTGCATATTACGAATTAATAAAATGGTGAAAAATTTTAATCCCATATTCTTATTGGGATATCCTTTGCCACAAATAAAGTATATCCTGCAAATACATTTAAATTTTTCATTCAATTGACAATTTCTACAAAGTATTTACACTCTGCTTCGACTTTAACTTAAAGATTCGGGTCCTGCTCGTAAGTAAGTATCTTTTTTAATATTTTACTATTCATTTGATTCACTAACTATTACTTTCCGCTAAAAGGGAACTAATTTATTTCGGAAATAATAAATGGAAAGGTACAAACAAATGATGCTGAATATGTTAAAGGAGTTTTCGACCATAAAAAGACCTTAAACTTTCTGCTTAATCTGCCATACAAATTTGAATAAAATTACACTTTTACTATTGGACGTTTCAACAAGAAGTTTGCTTTTCTATTTCGTTAACACCAACAACATGATAGTTTTGTCATTTAGTTTTCTGACGTATTCGTAGTAGATGCATTAGCAATTATTACAGTGCATTCAATTTCGCACAAAAATCCTAATTGGGGTTATCGAAAATCACCAAGTCCTTTTGCATAAGGACTTGGCTTTGAAGTCTTATAAGGTTCAGCTGGTGCAGGAATTGAAACCGACCAACCATTCACATCTCCATAGATTCACTCAATCCATTCGGAAGCAACCGGCTGGTTTTTATGAAAAAATTATTTTTTAATACGGAATGTTCATTTACACATTACATGTAACTTGCATTCTACTTGAATTATCACTAAAACTTTCAGGTCCGCTTTTAAAAAAGAACAGCAAATTCGTTGCAGAAATGATGGCTTACTGAAGCACCTGAGAAAAAACTGCTTTTTTAGACGATTAGTAAAACAAAAACTTTCAACGGTTACTACGTTTTTGCATAAAGGTTTTTGATTTTTAACTTATTTATTAGATTCAGTTCTCATTTGTTCAATTAATATTGCAATTTAAACTTTACAGCTGCTGTAGTAAAATTTTCCTAAAATTTCCTGCACTGTTGTATAAGAGCAGCAATGAAAGGTAATGTAATATCGCATTTCAAATTTTATTATTTTCGATAACGAATTTTTAGTAGGAATGTTAAAATAATTTAATTTTCTCACAAATTAGACACAATTAACTTCAACAATGACTCTTAAGTTACAGATTGTTTATTAATTTTCTAATATTAAAACTGTTGAACTCTTTTTAAAAATGCCTAACCAATATCTCAGATTGAAAACTGTTTTACTAATTGAAACGTTGGTGAACATCATATCACCCACATTGCCGGTTTAAAAACTATAATGCTCTTACTTAACACCAGATGCGTTGCAATACACTTGTAAAAACTAAACATAACCTTCAACTGTATGATTGTGAAAAATGAAACTTCACTACTTAAACCCCAGCAAACAAAAAAAGGAGGTTGGTAAGTAGCTATTATGGCTTAGGTCGTATGTAACTCAAAAAAATTTATTTTTTTTTAAACCTTAAAAGGAGCTAATCAAAGGACAGTGACTCATGGTTGTATACTGAAAGGGAGTACAAAAAAGGTTGCAATCGTTTACCTTCTCGTTTGCAAAAACTTTATTATTTATTGGTGTATAACATGTCAACATGCTGTTTAGCTTGGTTACAAAAAGTATGTGTAAATTAATTTTTTTTTATGTAATAATGATAACAAATTATCAGTAAATCTAAAAATTTTATACGACATCAGACATTATATTAATTTTGACTAACAAAGTGTCTGACATGCAGTGTAATTGTCAACAGCACGCAATATATTTATATAGGGAGTATTTAAACTTTTTAGAATGGCTTACTAATTTGCTTATTGTGCATGAAGGTTTCTTAACATGTATAAAATTGAATTATTTAAATATAAGATTAATATTTCATTTAAAACCTATTCGTTTGTCTATTTCAGCAAGGTCAAGCTTGTGTAAAGGAAAGGCTGTGAAAACGTTGTCAGCATATACCTACCAATCTCAATCAAACATATTCTCCTGTTATACCTCTTCGTAAAACACGAATTTTTCACAAAATCACAGAATTAAGAGCCGTCGTAATCACATCATCTGAGTAAAGTAATTTCCGAAATATTTTTACTAAAATTTTAACTATTTTCAAAATGGCTGAAAAATTAACTAATTAATAGCTTTAAAAAGTAGAATAAGAAACTATAAAAAAATTATTTTCCGTTAACATAATATATCACTACAAATAAATTAGGTTTTATGATGTGAGGACAAGACCATCAGAAATTATCACTGCGTTAACTTTGAATCATATGATAAAAATCGCTTCTAGACTCACGTGCCCCTAAGTAAAAATATGCTTTGGATTTTCAGGTTCAAGAAACACGACAATAGATTATACATAGAGAGCAACAGTCGAAGAAGCAATTCTACAGCATATCGGAAAAAATTGCAAAACTTAATGTCGCAAAAGAAATATCCAGCTAAGTAAGCACCTGCTGACAGGTAAAAATATGACACCACAATGTGTCTGGAAAGCAGGTCTAGATGAACTACTTTAGCACCCAGCAGAGTACACAAAAATTTATTCTTTGCTGCTTTATAATTTCTACTATCTAAATCTATTTTTTTGTAAAATTGATGAATATTCCTAAAAAAAAACTTACGTCCAAGAAAGATATGAAAACTGCATCATTAAGGTCGTAAACAGTTGAATTCTTAGCTAGTTGATATGGCTTTTGCTAAAAAAAGCAAAGTAAATAAAGACTTTTTCATAAGTACATTTATTTAACTGAAAATCTTTCAATAGAATTTTGTTTTCTTTTCCTTTTAAAGTCCTTGTGTATAGAAGAAGTTAAATTCTTTAAGAGAAAAACGTCATTAAAAACTGCCGCAAATACATATTTTGCCACTTTTGCAAATAAAACTACTTTTCACTGCCATTGAGAGAGCGGGAATACCAGGATTTCACCGGTATAAGAAGAAGAAGAAGAAGGTGATTACGCCACAATTTTAAACTAGACTTAGAAAGCTGCAAAAAAGAAACCAAATAAAAGATATTTCATGTAGGATACTGCATAATTGTCAGGCAGGATGCCTCACATTTCAACGATCCAAAAGAACATTTAAGAGCATTTCATAGAAGTTCGATAAGAATAGCGTACAGGGGGACTTGATAAGAAAATATGGAATGGAAATAATAATTGAGGTATAGTCAAATTTAAATTTGATAAGTAGACTGCACCGCCATGCTTTTAAGCGGAATACCTTGAGTATACAAATATTTCAAATCGTTATTCTTATTTTGGCCCTGATTTTAAAATTCTGCCGGTGGCTCCCGTCAAGCTCTAAAAAGTATTGCTGCACATATGAATTATTTTGAACAGTTTAACCTTTTAAAGTAAAACGTTTATTTATTGTCTTACCTACTTTTTACTTATAAGGACTTAAATTCCTTCTGTTTTGTTTTTATTTTTTTGTTTGACTAACAAAAAGTGTTATTCAATTTTATAATAAAAACAAAATAAAATTAAAAATTTAGCAAAAAACCATTTTTTTACTTTATTGTTATAAAAATTACTCTGTTGTATACGTCCTACTGTCCCTGATTTTGACGTTGTAGATGACAGTAGGACGTAATTCATAACTTTCCCTGAAGATGACCAGCAATGTTGGTCGAAATATTGGAAAACAGAAAAAATACGTTATTTAAAAAAAAAATAAAAACAAAAGGAGTTTTTTCATTTATTTAAATAGAGGGCCGTAAGTCGAACTTTAACTTTAACAACCATTTAATTTAAAAATTCTAGGAAAAGCCAACTTTACACCAGATTTTCTATCACAGTTTAAATGGAATCAATTAATTAGATCTAGCTTAAATACTCCGGTACTTATTGCAATTTGATTTTGGATGAGCTCGCTTTTTGCTTAACATAGCAAAAAATTGACATCCCATTTTTATAAATTGCTACTTCTATTTTAATATTTCCATGTACTATTAAAATATCTGTAAAACTGAACATTTTCGTTACATAAGATCGAATAAACCAGTAATTTGTAGTGCACTGCAGTAGTCATACAGCATGCATAGTGTATGCGAGCCGACACAACTCGTGTAGGGTATCTACATGCAATTCTGTTGTAAATATGCCGACACATTTTTGGGTGTCAATTTAGATCAACACCTTGTGTTTGGCATGTGTCGGACACTTGATCGCTTGACACAGTTTCAATAGTTTTAATATGTTTAATGATAAAATTGAGTGACTTTAAAAACACTAAATTCTAGATTATAAGTTAGATTTTCATAACAAAATTAAGTAAAGACAGACTTTCATTTGACAACTTAAGCTGGCAACATATGCTTTGTTTCATTTAAAGTTTCAATCTTCTGGCAGTTCCTTTGAACGCCAATTTACAAGCTGAGACCCCTTACAGCTACTAAAATATATAGAAAGGGCTATAGAGAACTCTTATACACTATACACATCTTAATCCATTACATGGCGATCCTGCCATCATTAATCGATTACATGGCGTTCCTGCCTTCATTAATCCATTACAAATTATTAATATCTTTTCGCAGATGAGGAAAGAAATGTTGAAGATTTTCTGCATTCCTAACATGAAACAAGACCTCACATTAAAAAAATTAAATAAAATTAAACAATTTGCTTAGTCGCTCTTCATTTTTTTTGGCAATTTCTTATCGTGATTTTAAAGTTATTTAATTGCTATTCTTTAAGCCACCAAATTGTAAAGCACTCGAAATTAATTTACCAATTTTGGTCCTTGATTGTTTATTTAAAGCAAAATTTATTAAAACTAAAAAATATTTTTTTTATCCTTCTTTCTTTTACTTTGAAATATGTCACAAACAATTAAAACCTAATTAAAACTAACTCCTTTATGACATTTTGTTTTGTTTTCTTAACAAACACAATTTTTGCTGAAAAGCCATTAATATCAAATGTATAGAAACCAAGCGAACGGATTGCATCAAGTTTTTATACTCATTATATGACATGAGTTTTGATACAAAATTTAAAGGACCTGTTCCTGAATTTTCTTTTTCCAGGCGCCGTACCTAAATGCTAAAAGTATAAACCAACTATTTTCGCTACCAAGTTAGTGCGTCTGTCATAGTTCTTTATCTTTGGAATTGTGAAAACAGGAGATGTATTATGTATTATATAGTCACTAAAAAACAAGTATTAAGGGTTGTTATTGTTTTATGGACGAACATAAAATAAAAATAAAGCAACAACTGTAGAATATACTTGAATTATAGTCGATCCCAATAGTTACTTGACATGAACCTACGTGGCTTTGTTTTTAAGCCGCAATAGAAATTAGGCTATTTTTGGTTCTAGTATAAGAATCACGGTAAATGATCCTATAGTGATATGATACTAAGGTGCATGATTTTAATTTAAGAAAAGAGTTTAAGTCAAGGATTTTTTCATAAGGGCCGCTATTTTAATGGATATGTCCTAATCCCTTGAAAAGTTATAGGCAGTCGCTCCAAATTTAGACAGAGTGTATGTTCTCTATAAAAAAAAATTATAACAAATTAAAGTAACAAAAAGGATGGATGTTCAAATAGAATATCTGAGTTTTTACTTTTGATGTCTTCTCTATTAAATCGAAAAAGATAATACACATTCAAAATTTTAGAAACAATAAAGCAGGAAAATAAAATTCAAAATCAAAGGATTTTAATTCATTTCGCACTTCGCTGATTTATTAAAATTCCATATAACCAAAGTATACAAAATGACTCTCACAAAAAAGGCATGTTGAGCAAAACCGAAAAGAAATATCATAAAAAGCATTGGCAGCATTAAATATCGAATATCGATATTTTTATCTGTTACTGCATACTGTTCAGTTTTATTTCGTTAATACTACTAATGTTTTACTGTTATATTTTAATATATGACGTTATTATATGACTTGTATAAAAAATGTTATCACAAAATTATTTAATTTATGCTACAATATATTCGCTTCGTTAAGTCATCTTTATGATACGTCTTAATGATACGTGCTGGACGTGTTGACTAAATGAATACTCTAATCCATGAAAATTGCTTGCCACAGAGATTTTTGTCTCTAGTATACTGATTTTTAAAACCTATATTCCATTAGTTTAAATATCGACTAAAGTGTGCAATCTTACACAATAGAGGTGAACATATTTTCTCCGGTCAATAACAATGTTTTAGGAATGAAATTTCCGGCTAAATTGTAGCTGTAAAAATTGGCTCAAGGATAAATCCAATCAAATGGTAATTACGAGAGGCGAAGAGGGAAAATGAAGGAAGCAATAAAGAAGTTAAAAATTACTTTAACTGTAACTTCAAACTTAGTTCAATAAATATGAAAATATGGCGAAACTATAAATAAAGCTGTGGTTTAATCACGCTGAGGTAGCCATGCTCATAACGAGCAAATATATAACACTAGTTGACATTACGATAAGGCCTACACAGCCGCATATTGGTTGTGAAAGTAAAGAGAGACCTTGTTAATTAATTAATTAAAATTTAATTATTAGTAAAGTTAAAATAATATCAAAAGCCGATTTAGCACAGCGGGACTTTGTGACGAACCGGGACGAACTGCATATCGAACGGGACTATCGTTCGATATGCATTTTACAATTCAGTTTTACTTAAAGCTAATATTAAAATTCAGAGTCGGCAGTGTGATAGAAAATATATTTATGTAAGTAAGTATTGGTAATATGTAACTCCTGCAGGGCAAATTGAATTTATTTTTGTTTTACCCATTACGGTCCGACTTATTGTTTAGCTAAATATTCTATTAATGATTCCTATGTTTTTTGCTGGGTTACTATTTGTATTTAGATTTATTTATAAACTGTGGTGTTGAATTTAATCCACATAGATTTCATTATTTTAAGTCTTAGTTGAAAAAACTTCATATATGAATAAACAAACATATACATGAACAATTGTACATTAACATATTAATATTTTCATTCGTTTAAAAATTTGTGCAGAAATGTTTAGAATGAAAACTCTAGTGAATTGTGATTATTATGTGCGAAAATTATATTATGAACTTATAATACGTTATATTTAGTACAACAAGGATGTTTATATATACATAAGTAAAGCATGTGCCCAAAATATAAATATGACAGCAAATATATTATTTTTTGTTTAAAAGAAATACTTCAAAACTCGTTTGAGTTGTTTGAAGTCGCACGTTGTTTCTGATTTTTTTCATTAAAATCATGCCACGGCTTATTTTATGATGTGTTTTTTTTTTGGAGGGGAATCAGAATGTCAGATTTTCTATTGTACAACTCATATTTACTATTCTAGTGTCTTTTTATCTTATTTGTATAAAGGTTATAAAAAAATATCAAAAGATTGTTTTTTATCTATATATATATATAAAAATTAAGCCCAAAATAGGTGTCCGTTGGTTGCCAGTGTTTGACGAGATGCGCCGTCGGATTTCCACCAAATTTTCACAGTACCTTCGTAATAGTCGTTCGCTGGTTTATGTCTTTGTTTCATATGTTTACGCACAATACTACACAGTGCGTGTTTGAAACAAGACAAATTTTGCAAAAAAATCATACATTTTTTTCCATTGAATACTTCGACTCAATGTTTTGTATCAAATGAAATGTGTGTTTTCGTTTGTATGTTGCTGTGTGTATGTGTGTGTGTGTGTGCTTGCACAGAATGCGACAGCTCATCTTCATAGCAAGTAGATGTGCAAACAAATAGAGAATACCGTTTTCCATATTCTGTTGCATTTTGTGTGTTTATGTGTGTGTGCTTTACGTGTTCAATTATAAAATGATCCATCAGCCGAACGTTTTTCAAAGCAATTGTTAGATATTGGGAATGGCGCAATTCCAATTGACCCCACCACAAAAATGATAACGCTTCCAGATAATTTTTGCCACTTTGCAGAATCAAAACAAGAATTGGTCACAAACGTATTTCCCGGTATTACACAAAATTTTAGAAATCATGACTGGTTGGGGGAAAGAGCTATCTTAGCTGCGAAAATGTTGTCAGATGTTTCGGATATCAATGTCACAATTTTTAATGACAATTTTTACCTAAAAATCGGTTGACTCTGTTACCAACAGCAATAAGTAAAGTTGGTGTTCAAACGTTTTAGTTTATATGAATAATATAAATCAATTAAAACAATACAACTTTGCAAATTATCTTATAATTAATACAAAAAACTTAAAAAATAAAGAAAAATAAAACTAAACAAAACACTAAACAATCCTTATAAATAAATACATAATAATAAATGAAGTGAAGAAATAAATTACCTTATGTTGAAGAAATAAAATTCAAACCTATTGTTTTATTTCCCAACAGGAATATCTGCCAGCGACGACTTTGCAATGAAGCAAAAATTTTAAAAAGAAAATATAAGGCCGGTGATGTGCTGATGGTACGCATTCCTATGATTCCTCTAGATTTGTCGTTTGATTTCAAAAGGGCTTCAGCTCCCCATACGTGTTGCCCTTGTAATGATCCCTGTTTTTCGCACGGTCAATTATATGTGACATGTTCACGTGTTAATAAACCAACTGCGAACCAAAATCAATCGAAGAATGTCGTATAGAATAAGACGTTTTATATAAGCATACAAAAATATTGAATTGTGAAAAAGATAAAATTATTAAAAAAACCTAAAAACGAAAAGAAGGAAATTGTGTTCTTTCTGATTAATTTTCTTGAATGATTGAATTTTTTGGCGCACACAAAAAAGAGCGCTGCAGATTAAAAACAATCCACAAATGCCTTGCAAAGCAGTCACGGGCACGCTAGTAATCTAATAAAGTATCTGACATCAGCTGCAGTAACTCCTCACAGATTTTTCCAAATTGCAAATCGTCTCTAAATTAACAATTTGGAAACAATCGCCTAATTACACATGATTCAGGTTTGAAATATAGAAAACTACTTGCAAATACTAATGTTTTAATAGTCCCATAAATAGGCCATGATTGTTCGAACCAAAAACACCGATCTTGATTTAAACCAACTTGCCTTGAAGGCAATTGATATAAAAAAAGGCCCAACATATAACATGTTGCTCATTTAATTCTATAATTTAAATAAGAACCTTTGGTGTATTTATGCAAAATTGCTACGTGATAATAAACCAATAAACAAAGCAACACTTTCATCTAAAGCATGTTTTAGAAATAAACCTGACTTTTTTTATCTTTAATAAATATCTCTTATTCTTTTTTACAGTCTTTTTAAATTAAATTAACAATATATATTTTTTTTCTTTTCGGTATTTCGCTTTCCTATGGAAAGCTTCTTCAGGTTGCAATGGCAACCCTTATGTAGAAATGATTGAAAATAAACAATGTTTTTTGTTGTTTTGAAATGATTTGCTGTGTTTGTATAGAAGGGTTTTTAAGTCTTGCTGTCTATGCTATTTTGATTTTATGAAAAAATTCTCATGGAATCAGTTTGGCTTTGGATATAAGACTTTTAGGTTTTTCTATACAATATTGGGGTAAAATTCACTGATGAGCTATGTGAGCAATAGTGAAATTGCAATATGGATACGCTCTCCCCCGCAGTAATACATTTCAAATATTTTTTGTTTTTATTGAAATAAATGTTTTATGAGAATATCATAAAATGTTTATTTTTTAATAAAAATTTTTGTAATAAATATTTCGTGAGAATATCATGAAATATTTATTTAAAGGAATCAAGCACGAATAATAAAATTGCTTAAATTGTTAATTTAATTTAAAAAGACTGTAAAAAAGAATAAGAGATATTTATTAAGGAATTGTTTTAGTTTATTTTTTTGGTGGAATAAGCAAGTTTCTTCGGTTATTTAACTAACAGCTCAAAAAACCCAGAAAGTCTTCCGTTTATAGAAAGCAAGCGAAAATTATTTTTATTATAAATAATTTCATTGATTAACTAAGAATTTTAACACAAAGTTATATAAGCATAAAAATTCAAAGAGTACACAGCAATATGAATCAGCCAATTATAGTTTTATTTGTTTTAATTTTCCCAAATAAATAATTATGTAGCAAAAAAAAAATATTTTATATATTTGAAAAATTAAAAAAAAAATTTAGAAAAACAATATTTATATTTTGCAGAATATTGTTAAAATTTTCTATTTTTTCAATTTTTATTATTTAATTTTTGGATACAAAATGTAATTAATATGTATGGTCTAACCATTTACAGACTCCTAAATTATATTAACATAAATGATTAGAGGATATAGCAACAAACCACTCATAATACTCAAATACCTAGTGCACTCAAAATTTTATTATTCAGGTCAAAAATATGCTGGAAACCAATGCAATATACTCTAGTCTAAGATTAATATTACAATTTGTCAGATAATTTTATTAATAGACAGATAGCCATCCAAGCCACAGCAAACTGAAGAAAAAATAGTTTGACTATTTATGTTTTTCGTAAAATAATTTTAAAATTCTATTGAACATTATTTTTATTTTTATTCGACCTTTTTTTATTTTAATTAAATATGTATTAATCTTTTAAACGGTTAATTTAATTAAATTTTAACGATTTATTTTTTCAATATTTCGCTTTTTTAATAACAAAAATGATTAACAAATTGAAAAAAAAATAATTATCCTGAAGAAGCTTTCCATAGGAAACCGAAATATTGAAAAAATAAATCATTAAAATTTAATTAAATTAACCGTTTAAATTCTCTTGAACTAAAAAGTGTCATTTCTTACACTTTTTACTTATCCACTTTTACTGGAATATATTTATTAAATCGATATATATCGGGTTTTTCACCAAGAGGTTTGTTTCTCAATTGTGGCAACACCAACAACATGATAGTTTTGATATTTCGTGTGATTTGACACCACTGGATTATTTTTTGTGGGGCAATGTTAAGGACAGAGTCTATACGAAGCCAATCGAATTAATTTCAGCTTTCAAACTCAAAATCCGTGGTATAATTAACGAGATTTGACCGCTATTTTGCCAAAAAGTGATAAAACACTTTGAAGAAAGAATTGGCATCCGTCGACATTTGTCAAATATCATTTTTTATTCATAACTGCCGAACTTTTCTCTTAGTAATACAAAAACAAAAAAATTTAATCATCTTAATCTACATTTTTTATTTTATTTTGTTCTAGAAGACAAACTTCTTGTTGAAAAGCCATTTATATTCGACATCGTGTGAAGGATACAAAAATTTTTAATTTTTATATTTTTTTTAAACGATCTTTTTTTATTTATCTTTAATAAATATCTTTTTTCTTTTTTAAGATCTTTTTTATATATTTTTCCTTCTCGATATTTCGCTTTCCTTTGGAAAGCTTCTTCAGGAAAAAATTTTATATTTTTGAAAACAAAAAAATTATTATTATTTATTATATATCGAGAAATATCGAGAAGAAAAAATATATAAAAAAAATCTTAAAAGAGAAAAAAGATATTTATTAAAATTTTTAATTTTAATTTATTAAAGCTTTTATTATTTTTAAGAATAATTCAATGCTTTTTATTGTCTTTTCCGGCTGGATAAAGATAAATGATTTCACGATAAAAACTTTATTTTGATGATATGAATTGGTTTGCTTGTTTTAAATTATATATGAAGATTCCACAAATGTATTTAAAAAAAAATACTAAAATAAAAAATGTATTATTTTAAGTATTTTACTTAACTAAAAATTCCCACAATTGATTCTTTTGAATAAAAACTAAAAAAGTAAAGAGAAAATATTAAATTTCTCCCTAACGTAACATTAGATGAAAAGAAAATAAACTTAAATTTATTCAAACAACATAATAAATATCAAATACTTAGAAAAATTACCATTTGCATTTACAAAAATAAAAGAAATAGATTAGAAAAGGTTTAGTAAATAACTCACATACATTTGGACATTATCAAAAACAAATGCATACACACACATACATGCGTAAATATTTAGTAACAATGTTATATGATGTTTCCCTGCCAACATTTTGGCAGAACATTATTAGATAAAGCTCGTTTCGTCGTTATTTCCTTAGAATAATAAACTCGATTTTATAAAAATAAAATACACTTTTGTTGAATTAATATCTTTTAACAAACACTATTTTGTCTTTTGCTAGTTGGGTAACAAAAAAACTTTTTTTAAAAGAAGATAAATATGTTGTTTGTCTTCAGTGAGAGTTTTATATCGCCCGAGTCATTTGGTCGTCAGTAGCGATTTTTTTGTGAAACAGTTTTTTCTGCTGTGTTCTAAAATTAAGTGACATTAGTTTCGAACAATGGTGTGCTATCAGATTTTGCTTTAAGCTTGAGCACAGTGCGACGGAAACTCATGCTAAACTTCAGCAGGCCTACAGAGAAAATGTTTTTTCAAGAGCACAGGTTTTTCTGTGATTTAAGGCATTTTGAGAAGGAAAAAAATTGACGAAGCGGAAGGCCTTCATCTTCAAGAATCCATGAAAATATCGACAGAATCCAGGATCTTGTGCGTTCAGATCGTCGGTCAGTCAAATATCAAATGCATTTTTTCGATATCCACGAAATAGTTCACAAGGAGTATATACTTTAAGGCCAAACAGTCAATCAACACTTTACCGGGAGATTCTTGAAAGACTTCGAAAAAGGGTCATTGATTTGAGACCAACCATCAAGAACTGGGTGTCGCATCACGATTATAATCCTTGTCATACAGCAATTCCAATAAACGAGTTTTTAGTCAGTAATATCATTCTTGTGACTCCTCACACTCCATATTTCCGCAGTTGAAAAATCATTTCAAGGAAACTCATATTAACTATATCGAAAACCTTCAAATGGCTGTAGCCGACCAGAATACCAGGGGTATTCCACTATTGGAGTTGCAGCAATGCTATAAGCAGTGAAAGAACCGCCTTCAGCGCTGTGTAGCTGTAGAAGGAAATTATTTTGAGGGTGATAATATAAAATTGTAATTTTGTTTGAACAAAAAGAATTTAAATAATCAATTTACAGACCTCGAATATTCGAATTTATTTTTGTTTTAAAGGGCAACATTCCTTAGGAAGATGAGATACTGTCATAGCCGTTAATGCAGCGGGCAACAATAAAACGCCATGTTTTTGATTTGGGTTGCTTAAAACCAAATAATAACCATTTTATTTATTAGTTATATTGCTTCGCTGATAAATGCACTATACAATTTTGCATACAAATCATTCAAATATAAAATTTCATATTTAAAGTATACATTTGCACCCAAGGCATGAAAATAACAGTTTAGTGAACTTAACTTTAATGTTCGCATACTGCGACATACAAACGATAAAAAAAAACCTACTTATTAACGTGGTCAGCAATATCTAGTTGGCTCATGGTTAACAGTTGCTTAAGCATTACCATTAAATAAATAGGAAAAAACATATAACATCATTTTGTTTTGCTTGCAGAAGGGGTCGCACTCGGGCCAAATACTTTCGTAGTCGATATGCTTACGTCATAGACTTCTACATAACACTTAACTTTAATACTTCTCAGGGATGCTAAATAGTTGTATCACTGAAGTTGCATGTTTCTTCCCACCGAGGGAGACATTATAATGTCACGAAGTAACTTTTTTCGACAGAAAATGCTTGTAGGGTTGCGTGTTTCACTTGTATTTGAAGAAGACGAAAGAATTTTCCACATCACACATACATATGTATTGAGGCTATTTGTTAAAAAAAAAAAATATGTACATTGGCAGGGATTGTTAAATTTTATATTATTTTTGCAGTAATAATACACGTAGGATTAAAAAACTTCTTCAAATTTAATAAATTTAAATTAAGCTCAGACAAATTGAATTTCTGTGTAATGAAGTGTTTCAAGATGAGAAAAGTTTGTAGTATAAAACTTCGATTTTAGAAAACTTCTTTGAGAGATATTATATTCCTGACCAGTATTATAAAATTTATGTATATAGTTATGAATTTTTGGTTACTGCAATAACAATAAAAGGTTTTACACTCAACCATTATTGCATTATTGACTGGCTTAGTTTATAAAAAGTTTTTGAATCGAACAAATAAAATTGAAGATGATTTGCTCTCATTATAACAGCATCATGTGGGCATTGAGTTTTATACTAGACAAAGTTCGTGCGAGCATGTTTGCATAATTTCCTTGTTTAATATTTTCCAAAATTAAAATCAACTTTGCAAGGCGGATTTTTGAGAGCAGCTTTAATTTTCACTTTGGCTACAGTATGGCGATGCAAGTTAATAAAAACATGTATAGCAAAAAATCTTTAGTGTATACTTAAGTTATTTTATACTAATAAATCATTACCTTCTATCTTCTATCTAAGCAATTTACATAAACCGTATGAAATAATATCTCACTATAGATGATAACTTTAAAAGACTTTACATACATTTTTCAAAGAATTTTTTTAACAAAGTACATTTAACTACATTAACTATCATTATTGGGGAGCATCCAGGTTGTTGATTGTGGAATACACCAACTAGAATAATTGTCGGCAAATATGTAGAAGAGATATTTAAGCAAACTTAAACAAATTTATAACTTTCACATTTCTGCCTCTGATACAAGGTATAACAAATATATTTTTCGGGTGTATCGAAAAAAAATTTCAAATCAATTTGTTGGACATTGTAATCTTATATATCGGGTTATTCTACAAGAAGTTTGTTTATCAATTGTGACAACACCAACATACTTATAGTATTGACATATCCATAGTAGATGCATGGGCAATTGTTACAATGAATTCAACAAATGAATTACAAAACATTTCAAAACAACAAAAACATTGTTTATTTTCAATTTCTACATAAGAATATCATAAAATGTTCATTTTTAATAAAATTGTTTTGTAATAAATATTTTGTGAGAATATCACTTAATATTTATTTGAATAGGAATCAAGCACGAATAAAATTGCTGCTTATATTGATAATGATTCCGAATAATTATAAATTACTTATTTTGAATAATCTTTAATTAAATCTTAATCTTTTAAACGGTCTTTTAAAATATAACGATTTAGTTTTTCGAAATTTCGCTTTCCTGTGAAAAGCTTCTTCAGGAAATTATTTTTTATATTTTACAAAACAAAAAATTATAACAATTATAAAAAATAATTTCCTGAAGAAGCTGAAGATTAAGATTTAATAAAAATAAAAAAAGGTCGAATAAAACTGAAAATAATTTGAATCATCTTAATGTAAATTTGTTGAATGAAAAACTCTTTATATATAAACCATAAGCTGCAAGTCACTTTTGTTATACTAAATTAAGCAAGAAATAGTAGTCTACATAGAGGGCTAGAAAAAATAATAAAAAAATCATGTAAATCAATTAAGCTCTTCCTGCTAAAATTTTGCCACGAAGTTATATTAAAGCTAACTTCTGCTCACGGTAACAAAATAATATCTGTAAGTTATTTTCATATCTCTTAAAGTAAACTTTTCTCCGCTGGAGAGATGAAACTCATTGTTTTTTGTCTTATCAGTAAAAACTTGAATAGTGAGGAGGTCAAAGCCGAGCAAATAAACTCAATTTCGCCATATTAAAATATGCTCGAAAAGTACTTCGATAGGTTTGGTAAAAAAAATAATAATAATAATCATTTTCACTAGATATAAATGACGTAATGAGATAAATAATGGATTAATACTAATACTCGTAGATTTGAAAATTAAAATATACCAAATCCTGATTATAAATTGTTTAATTTAATAATGAATAATGAAAAAAGAAAAATAAACTGTTAAATTCATGAATCAATTAAATTTAACGTTTTAAACAATTGTATAGATTTTTCAATTAAATTTTTTTCAAATCACATTAGCATTTCACTTTGAAAAAATTGGTTTCAAATATATTTTCTTACTTGAAATAATATACTTTTGAAATATATTCCAATAGAACATGACCTGCTTTTTCAAATGCTATAAATAATTTAAAATGCCTTCTAAATAACAAAACAATAGCAACCTATTTTTTATTGGTTTAGAAAAGTATGCCCAATAATAAAACTATAATCATTATCCTTGTGTCATATTTTTTATATTGTTTGTATATGTTAGAATTAAAATTGTGTAAAATAATTCAAAACTTATTATAAGTGCCAAAAAATTATTATACATGTGTTTGAATATATGTCACAGTTAGGGTTTTTATCCCAATCATTCTATTCTAGGTGTTAAGCCATGCGATATTAATAACTGCATCACAACAAGAAAAATTGTAAGCAAATATAAGGAAATAATTTTTTTATTGATACCTAAGGCCATCGTCCAGAGAAACTATAGTAAATATAACACTTCGTATACAAAAATGATTTAATGATAATCGTTATATATATTTCAACCTTGAATTTAATTTTAAATAACATGGTTATCAATTCGTATTATACATAAATTTATTTATTTTTTTTTCATTTATAATGAAAGCCCAAAACATTGGACACAACAAACCGAATTGTCGCATTTAGGCATTTGAAAATCCTAGAGCGTGTCATCGTATGGTGCACTATGTGGTCTTCTTTGCCGAAGATGAGGCCGGAAATCCTGTAACGCCAATGGATAACACTATCGCGAAAAGCTAGCAACTCAATTTTGCCTTTTATTGATGACATGTGGTTGCAGCAGGTTGGTGCCACATGCCACACAGCCAGTGAAATGATCGATTTATTTTAAACCAAATTTCTCGATCGCATAATTTCACGACAATCAGCAATTAGGTGGCCAGCCAGATCGTGTGATTTAACACCACTGGAATTTTTTTTTGTAGGTCTATGTTAAGGAAATCCGTAATGTAATTACTGAAATAGGACCGTCATATTGCTAAAAAGTAAATAAAAACTTTGATGAAAGAATCTATATCTGTCAACGCGGTCATGGTGGGTATTTACCGGATGACATTCTTCCTTCATAATTGCCGAACTTTTCTCTTCGTAATACAATAAAAATCTGAATCATCTTAATATAAATTCTTTGTTTTATTTTGTTTCAGAAAACAAACTTCTTGTTGAATACCCCTTTATATTATCCAAATCTATTAAGTCAAAATTAAGCTTCATCTTAGCTAATTTTAAGTCTAGAATAAATTCTGTATGCACGGTCACTGTCACTAACACTATCAACGTTTCCTCATTAAAAATAATGACGACGGAACCTTCATTTTACAAAATTTGAACAGGCCATGCAACAGATAAAAACTTGATAAGAATTATTCTTGATTTTTAAAATTTTATATAAAATTATTCTTAAAAATTTTTACTTTCGAATATATTATTTGTAAGGAAAGTAAAATCTACGCGAATGTATATTTTCATTTTTTTTTTTAATTTAAAATGAAAGCCGAAAACAATGGACACTATCAGAATGTAATTAACATTTTCCAGAACGCTACACCCATCTTAAGCTGTGTTGAAGTTGTAAAGGTAATGCGCGAGAAGTAATTCAAAATCAATCAGTATTTAGTAGACGAGACGAAGTTCACTCATGACCTTATGATTTTTTGGCGTCTTTTTTTTTAATATTCGTAAACATAAATTTATTTATGCTTTCTGCTTATCGTCGGATTAATAACAAATACATTCCATTTTCACATTTTGCTATTCTCATCGCACTTTATGCCTTTCTGAATAAATAAACGTGATCTTAACCGGAATTCAAGTAACTCGGTTTATTACAAAAAATTATTTTTAATTCGTTTTTTCTGAAAAATTTATAGTTTTATTAAAAACAAATTCTTACTAAAATGGAACGGAAATTAAAGCACATAAAAAGTATATTCACATGGAAAGTGTTGTACCATGTTATCTCTAAAGAACAGATCGAGTTTTGACCAAAGCTAGAGCATTCTTCTAAACAGAAAAGAAATTTCATTAAATTATAATTTGAATATAATTCAAATCATCGATTATTATCTCTTTTTTCAGTCGATTTAAGCCAGTTTGACTTAAATGTGTTAATAAATTTGTAATATTAGGCTAAAGGCGGTTAAAGGCTTTTTTAAATTACAACATAATGGTATAAAATATTTTTAACTTAAAATCGAAAAAAATTATCTGCAATAACTCCGGAGGGGTGAAAATGGAGCCACTTCGGGTGATAATCGGTAAATATATCTGTGATCATATGAGTATAAAACGTAAATAGGAACAAATAAAAGCACCTCTTGGTTTGCTATTTGATGTCGATTACTATAAAATTAGGTTTATTTAATATATTTTCTATGGGCTAGAAAATGATTAGAAATTAAAAACCCTAGTCACAAATTAAAAGGGCAATAAAACACATATGATAACCAAAAATAAAAGAAAATACACACGTTATGCTGCCAAACAGTTCGCATAAAACTCACATAAAAACTGACACTACCAAACTGCAGGCAGACACAAAAAGGAGACATCATTTTCTAAAAAATACAAATTTTTTTTTTTGTTTTTTAAATATATATATATATGTCTACAAGATACAACTGATTGAACCAGCCAAAAAAGAACATATGTTATGTATATATACTTACACATAACTTTATAAGAGTTTTATATAAATCAATAAATAATATTTTTTTGAAAACTAAATAAACATTTAAAATTATAACGACTGCTAATGTAAAGAAAAATGTATACATTAAAACGCACTTTAAACTTGTTTAAAGAATTCTATATACGTTTTTCATTTAAAACTACTTTCAAGGTTAAAAATAGTACTTGTAACAGCTGTTGCTGGTCAAATTTTAATACACCCACTTTAAAACCTTTTTGTTGTGTAAAAAAATATGCCAAGAAAACTAAACAAAATAAGATACTGTTGTAGTTGGATTATACGGTTAGTGAAACCAAACTAGTAAAAGTAATAATGGCGCAGAATATTTTATGTGATTATCCTCACAATTTGTTAGAATATTTGTTCTACATAGCTGAACGAATTTGTAGCCCTAAAATATTTCTTTTTTTTTCATGAAAAGTTCTAAGTTTAACAGTAAATTAAAAATTTAATACATATTAATTAATTTTAACGAATTACTTGAAGAATGAAAATTCATGTTTTTAGCTTTTAGTCATAAAGTTTAAAAATTGTAACAAAAAGCACGATAATAAAATTTTAATATAAAAGTTTTTTATTTAAAAAGTAAAAAAAGAATAATTTGGGTCACACGAGCTTTGCAACTGTTCATTACGAAATGCATTCTGAAGGTCCATTTTATACCACTTTTTAAGCATTGGTGGCAACAAAAAGTTTCCTAGTATATGCCTTAGTAGTTCTTACAATGAATTCAATATCGCACGAAAATTCCATTAAATTCCACTATGAAAATGGTGGTTCTGTTAAAGTTACATTTCGTAAAATTCATTATATTTTCAGACAACATAATTGTCCTTCCGAGAACACTATTAAGAATTTGGTCTTCAAATTTGAGTAGACAGGCTCGATACAAAATGTGCGAACATTAACGCGTGTTCGACCGGATCGTTAAACTAAAAATATCACAGTCTTGAGCCACAGTGTTGAAGCAGATCCAAATTTGTCAATTTCTCGACGTTCTCTAAAATTGCGGTTATCCAAACCTACCACATGCTGAATATTGCATAAGGATTTGTCTTTGAAGCCTGACAAGGTTCACTTTTAGTTGTCAGGGTATGGCAACAAGCCAAATTGCCGCATTTAGGCTTTTGAAAATCCTAGAGCGATTATTGATAAGCCTTTCCATTTTCAACGTGCCACCGTATGGTGCGCTATGTGGTCTAGATGGGTGACTGGGCTTTTCTATACCAAAAATAAGGGGCTAGAAATCCTGTAACGGTAAATGGATTACACTATCGCTAGATGCTAAAAACTCAGTTTTGTCTATTATTGAGGACATGTGGTTTTAACAGGATAGTGTCACATACCTCACAGCCAATGGAACGATCAATTTATTGCAAACCAAATTTCCCGATCGAGTAATTTCATGACAATCAGCAATTACCACCACTGAATTTTTTTTGTACGACAGAGTTTATATGGAGGCAATCGAATCGGTTTGAGCCTTAAAACTCAAAATCTGTGATGTGATTAGTGAAATAGGACCACCATTTTGTTAAACATCTGTCAGCGTAGTCGTTGTGGACATTTGCCAGATATAATGTTTCTTTCATAATTGCTGAACTTTTCTCTTCGTAATACAATAAAAATTGCAATCATTTTAATCAAAATTTTTTATTTTATTTTGTTTCTTGCTGAAAACCCCTTTATATTAAAAAAATGTATTAAGTCAAAACTAAGCTTCATCTAAGCTAATTTTAAGTTATTTGGGTATGATTTTACTTCGATCTTCGCCCGGTTTTGGCTATTTGCCATCTTCAGTGTTTTAAGTCCAGAATACGTCGTTTTCAAAGTTTTCCAAACGTTAACTTACTCACAATTTACCAGAGTTTGATCATAAGATGACAACATTATCAAAATTCAATGAACAGTGAACCCATTCGTAGGTTCTATACGTATGGTCACTATCACTAACACTATTAACCTTTTCTCAATAAAAATAATTTTGACGAATTTTTATTTTACAAAATTTGAACAGGTCATGTAGCAGATAAAAACTTGATAAGAATTATTGCCGTTTTTTTAAAATTTTATATAAAATTTAACTAAAAATTCTTACTTTCGAGTAAAATCTGCGCGAATGTGTATGTCTATTTTATCAATTAGACAAAACAAGTATAAATCGATAGCTGAAATTTAGACTCTACAACCCCAAAATTCTCTGGAATTCTTTAGTACTAGCTTTGGAATTTTAGGAGGTGTACGCTAAAATTGAAATTTTCACGTTAGGTTTGCAAAAGTCCAGGAGTAACAAATTCGGCAAATTTTGCAGTCTTTTTGAAAATTGGTAAAAAAAATATACGTTTTTTAAGAATTTTGTTAATATTTGTTTTTCTTATCCAACAACGGAGCAAATTATTTAGTTTCTTCTGTACCTGGTTCTTCCATATAGATAAATAGAACAAGCACTAAGTTCATTCAACGACTTCCACTTGGTTTTTCTAAATTATGAAGCGACTTATATTAGTTTGCAGCATAAAATTTAAAACCTTATTAGAATAAGCTTTATTTCTTTCATTTGTATAATAATAATTATAGTTTATTTATATTTTCCATAACAAAGACTTTATTTAAAAATTGTGAAAATTTTATTTTTATTTTGGATATTTCGCCACATTATTAAGAACAAGAAATGAAAATAAAATGGTGTGGTGACATATCGAAAATAACAATATATTTTATAAAAAATTTTTTAAATAAAGCTTTGTACATAACAAATTATTTATAAAACAATTTTCTTTCTTAATACAATTAACAACAAAAATATTTAAACTTAATTGTAATGTAAAATTCAAAAAGTGAAAAACGCTTTTGAATTAAATTGAAAATAAAAAATCAAAATGAAATTATTGAGTGTAACAATTTAAAAGTTTAGGAAAAAGAAAAAAATTTGTTAACAAGATAAATCCCTCAACTATTCTTTATAATACTATTTCGCATTTTCTGCTAATTTGTCTTTCTACATAAATCACATTGTCAACAATTTAATCACCAGTTAGTAGAATACAGCAACACATTTCTTTTCGTTGACTAGTTATATATGTTTGTGTTGCCTGTGTTGTTGTCACTGATATGTATCTTCTTTGTACTGTATTGAGTTGCATTTGTACACTAGTAATAAAAAAATATATGTACATAAATTTCTCTTTACACAAGTGTTCAATAAGTATCGTTTATAATGTCATTTATAGTTAGAAAAAAAATGCTAGTCCAATATTTTAATTAAAAGCTACAAATACAAAAAATCGAAAGAGAACTGGGTATAGCAGACCGAATATGTACTTATGTTAAGCTTAGATTAAAGGAGATACTTACTTCTTTGATGCTTGAATTTCATTCGCCCACACATCTTATTCGATTTAAACACATACACCTTTAACAGTCTAAGTTCATTAAAACAAATTAATGATATAACAAATAGCAAAATACATGACAATGACACAAAAATGAAAATAAAATAAAATCCAAAAAATTTTGCTAGATTTAAAAAAAGAAAAATTTTAATGATTCCAAAAATATATTATTTATCGCAAAAAACCATAAATAGAAGCAGGTAGAACTGCTTTCAGTATTACAAACAAAATATTTAATTTCTGATAAGCGTATTTTCTTCTAACATATTACAAAATTTATTATAAATTTTGCTCATTACTGTATAGCACTCTTCGTTGTAAAAAAATTACCAAATATCTCCTTTTAAACTTTTTCAACTTAATTTTGCCTTTATAAAATTAAGCTTTAGACTCTCTACTCGTCTCCTTTATAGAAATGTGCATGATTCGTTAAGTGTTGGAAATTGTGTTCTGTTTAATAGTTAACTATTTTTTATTGATTAAAAATAAATAGAAATGTTGTAAATAGAAATAGATTTTACTCTTTATTTTTATTTCATTAATATGTTAAAATAAAAGTGGTTGCTTAGGTGACTAAAATGATGAAACTTAATTTATATACTAATTTATTGTGATATAATTTACTTCAATTAATCTTAATTTTTTTTTAATTTTCCTTAGATGCACATCATTGTTCTAGAAATACTTTTGCAAACAAAATTTCCAACTTTTAATTCTTTTAATACAAAAAACATTGGCGGTTTCTATTACGTTAGTTTAAAACCCACATTTTTAGACTTTAACTTTAAACAACATATCATTAAAAACCTACAAAGTAAATAAAAATCACTATCAGTTATACGTTTAGATCATGAACCTCTCTATTATAGAGAAGTTTACTGATACTTTTAATTTTTTTCGCTCCGACCAGCACTCAGGGGATGACACCTACTCATGCATTGTAACAGAACTAGGAAATTAGGTTATGGGGAGGAGGAAAGAAGGAGTAGTGTTAGTGGACCTTCGATTTGAATTTCCCTACGTTGAAAGCGACAGGAAAGACCTCTGGAGGGAGTTTGTTCCACATACGAACTGTTCTGCTAAAAAACAAATTCTCCCTGTAATGCATAGTGCGATTCACTGGCCAATCGATTACAAATGGATGTGCTCTCAACGAAAATCAAGTCAAACGCAGAAACGTGCGCGTTTCGGAAAGAAGTTCCCTAATTTCGTTAGAGCACGATAAAACAGTGGAATACAAACTACATTGCGTCTATGCTCTAGGGAATCCAATCAGCCTCGTGGTCCTGTCCTGTACGCGGTCGAGCAACTCCAAAATAAACTTTGGGACGCCGGCCCATACATGAGACTTGTATTCCATCTTTGGACGGATGTAGGTGGTATAAATAGTACGAAGATCGGATGGAGTGAAGTATCACTTACACCGTTTTAGAAAATTGAGACGCTTGAAAGCTTCTTTAGAAACCTGAAAAAGGTGTTTAGTCTATCGAACATCACACTGAATTTTCATGCCAAGAGCATCAAGAACTTTCGATTCCGTAATAACCATATCACCCATGGTAACAGATGCAGCACTATTTTCGAATACAGCTCTATGCGTAGGCATGCAACAATGCGTCTTAAGGACATTAAAATGCACGACTCCATTCCAGTTCTTCGGATTGGATTGGTACATAGCGGTACAAAGCAATCAAACTGCTATACTGCGCTTACTTTTTAACATTTAAGACCAGTTTACGCTGCTTTTTCATCATAAATAGATTTACACTTGAACCATGCTACCAAATAAAACATAATTACTTTAAAAACTCAGCCATCCATTCGAGAAACTAATAGGTGTCATCGCGATTTTCATGGCGCGAGAAATCGTTTATCTGAGCAACCCATCCATAAAATTGTAAATAAATTTCATAATAAAATGATAATAAATGATGAATTAACATCAGTAATAAGTCAAAGAAATATGTGTACTGAACGAAACATCGCGTTGCAAACGAAAGTATAGCAGAAGATATAAAAATTCGATAAGCCATCGGTCGCGGGAGAATATTGTGCAGATATTTCAGGTAGTGCATGAATAAAAGCAACGACACACATATAGGCGTCGTGCTTTTGCTTATTAATCTTTAAAACAATTGTTGGATCAAATGTTTTACTCATACATTGTATTTATTTATTAGGCGCCTTTTTGGCTTGACGTATTTATTCATGAAAAAAAAATTAGCTTATATGTAGTGAAACCAATCCACACTACAGGCTGTGGTTTACAAACTGGCGGCATTTTTACATCTCATTACTTCAATAATGGAGCTGAAGCCCGCATAACGATCGCCGGAGATCATTAAAGCACAATAAGATTTTTCCTTAAAAATATTCCACAAGAAGGCATAAGCGATACCGTCCCGACTATTTTCTAAGGGGCTAAGCAAAATAAATTTGTTTTTGTACTTAATCAAGACAGGCCATATACTCGAAATCATGTTCAACTAGATTCGCGCTTAGTTATTCAAAGCAAACAGACGTATTCTGTGTACTTACTTTGCGACTTCCTATACTTGTAATAAAACAATAACAACAATTACATTTTAGTGTTTTAATTTAATTTAAAGCCTGAATATTGTTTCTTGCTTTGAAATGCATTTTATTGCATTCAATAAAACTACCGCTACAGATTAAAAACAAATTATCATAAACAATAAATATAACAACAACCAACATGTCATCATCGTCCGATGATGATGATAATTTATTAAACTGGCAATATGTTACAACTAAACGAAAAAATACTAAAGAAATAATTAATATTGCAAAAAAACAAAAGAATTTGAATGATAAACCAAGCTGCTCAAACACTAACAAATTTGCTTTACTTGCAAATGACGTGGATGACGTTGATGAAGTTGAAGATAATAATGATAATAATGGTACAAATGATAGCAATAATAATGAAGATGAACCTGAAGCTGAAACTGAAATTGATACAACTAAACCTCCACCAATTTTTATTAATAATGTTACTAATATAACCAAAATGCTTAAATGTGTAAGTAGTGTGATTGCCAATTCCGAATTCAATTATAAATCATTAAATGACGGACAGGTTAAACTTAATTTAAAAACAGTAGAATCATATCGAAGTTTAGTTAAGTATTTTGATGCCAATAACATAAGTTATCATACATACCAGTTGAAGAATGAGCGTTCATATCGATTTGTTATTAAAGGTCTTCACTTTTCAACTAAAATAGTTGACATCAAAGCAGATCTTTTATATAAAGGTCATCTCGTTAGAAATATTGTAAACGTTAAAAGCAGATTTACTAAACAGCCATTACCAATGTTCTACGTTGATATTGACCCGAATCCAAATAACAAAAAAGTCTTCGAAATACGTGAAATAAATAACTGCATGGTACAAATTGAAGCCCCTAGAACCACAGACGATATTGTGCAGTGTTATCGATGCCAGCAATTCGGTCACACGAAAGGTTATTGCAAAAAGCCGTTTGTATGCGTAAAATGTGGACTTGGTCATCCAACAGCCAATTGTCCGAAAGACACTGAAACCCCTCCTAAATGTGTACATTGTTTGAAACAACACACCGCTAGTTATAGAGGATGTGAGGTGTACCAAAATGTTTTAAAAAAAAGATTAACAGAGAAAAGAGCAACTATAAATCAACAATTTATTACAAGTCAGAACAAATTTCCCACATTAAACCGAAACGCTAACTATACCAATTCTAGTGCTGCATTTAATAACTTATCAGGGGAATCCTATGCTAACGTAACTAGTCAAACTATTAACAACAATATAATGAAAAATATTGAAAACCTTTTAAACAAGCAAATAGAGTTAACAAATACACTAATGAACATGATGTCTCTCCTTATTAATAAATTATGCAAGTAAATCTGCGAATAGCAATATGGAATGCGAACGGACTACCAAGTAAACTTAATGAAATTGATTATTTTATGAAGGAAAAGCACATTGATATATTTCTCATCTCTGAAACTCACTTAACTACTAAGTCACACATTAAAATCTTAGGTTACGACTTTATTTACACAAATCATCCTGATGGAAAAGCCCATGCCGGTGCAGGCATATTTGTAAAATCTTCAATCCGCTATGAAGTTGCCGAGGAATGTCAAAAAAATTATTTACAAGCTGCTGGTATTACATTGGTTTGTAATAACAGACCTATTAACATCTACTCTATATATTGTCCTCCTAGACATACGGTTAAGTGCGAAGAATATGAAAACTTCTTTAGGACATTGGGTTCTCGTTTCATAGTTGCTGGTGATTATAACGCAAAGCATCCTTGGTGGGGATCCAGGCTTACTAACCCAAAAGGTAAACAATTATATAAATGTATTTTGCAAAACAATTTCAATACGCTAACAGGCGGAAGTCCAACTTATTGGCCTACTGACCCAGCAAAAATTCCAGACCTTCTTGATTTCGTTGTGTATAGCGGAATCTCAAGACAGTCACTAGATATTTTAAATGACGATAGCTTAAGCTCTGATCATACACCCATCCTTGTAAATTTAAATGTTAATATTAAACTTGCCACTAAAAATAAAAAGCTAATCACAAAAGGCACAAATTTAAATTTGTATAGTCAATTTATTGAAAATAATTTGAATTTAAACATCGCAATTAAAACTGAAGAAAATCTAGATGATGCTGTTGAGTCACTTAATTTATTGATACATGAAGCTGCTGCTTTATCTACCCCACCAGTAATCCCTACTCAGGATCTAGGTCGTAAAGTACAAGCTTCAGCTGCGGCTAGAGACATGATAAGACAATCTAGAAGACTAAGAAGGATTTGGCACCGAACTAGAAACCCGAGGGATAAAGCGAACTGGAATTTAGCTATTAGGTTATGCTCTGAAGTCTTGTCAAGAGAAAGAAACGAACAAATAAATACATATTTAAGTAAATTGACACCACACAATAAAAATAAAGACCACGAGCTTTATAATGCAACTAAATACCTCAAACGGCCGGTAAAAAGAAATATACCCATTAAAAATACTAACAATACTTGGCTAAAAACAGATAACGAAAAATCCATTGCATTTGCTGACCATTTGGAGAAAACTTTTAAACCGCATAACCTCAATAAAAATCCCGACGACATCATGCATTTTCTAAACATCGCTTGCCAAATGGAACTTCCTATAAAACATATCACCCCAAGAGAAACTAAAACGGAAATTAATGCTCTCAATAATAAAAAATCTACGGGATATGATAAAATAGATGCAATTGCAATCAAAACATTGCCATTTAAGGGCGTTTTGTTTTTGACTTTAATATTTAATTCCATTTTACGACTTCAACATTTTCCTTCACAATGGAAATGTGCGGAAATAATAATGGTTTTGAAACCTAGTAAGCCAGAAAACATGGTAACATCTTACAGGCCTATTAGCCTTCTGCCCATTTTTTCAAAAGTTTTTGAAAGATTGCTCTTTAATCGCTTATCTCCTTATCTACAAAAACACAATATTATCCCTGATCATCAGTTCGGATTTAGAAATATGCATGGCACTCCAGAGCAGTGCCATCGTATTATAAAAGTTATAACAGATTCATTGGAGAACAAAAAGTATTGTTCTGCTGTATTTTTAGATATACAACAGGCATTTGATAAAGTGTGGCACGATGGATTGCTGTACAAATTAAAACAATTACTCCCAACACCATTTTATTTATTCTTCTTGTCTTATCTAAGGAAGAGATATTTCTATGTAAGAGTAAATAACGATTACTCAAATATTCGTCAAATAGAAGCCGGAATCCCTCAGGGTAGCGTCCTCGGACCAGTGTTATATACTATATTCACATATGATATGCCAGCAAGAGGGGATATAACTATTGCAACTTACGCTGACGACACCGCATTCCTGTGTACTAGCGAATCATCTTCTGAAGCTTCTAGAATAATGCAGCTACAACTTGATTGTTTTAACCAATGGCTTTTAAGATGGAATATTGTAGTTAACACTCAAAAATCAAGTCTCGCTACTTTTACAACTAGAAGAGAAAATTGTCCGGCGGTTTTCCTTAATGGTACTGCAATTCCCAGTAACGATACTACCGTAAAATATTTGGGTATTCATTTAGACAGACGACTAACGTGGAAAGCACATTTATGCGCTAAAAGAAAGCAGTTAGATATTAAATTTAAACAAATGTATTGGCTACTTGGATCAAAGTCTCAACTCTCCCTGGAAAACAAAGTTTTACTGTACAAAACCATCTTGAAACCAATTTGGACCTATGGCATAGAATTGTGGGGAACAGCTAAAAACTCTAACATCGAAATTTTGCAAAGATTTCAGTCGAAAACCTTGCGTGCAATCACAAATGCTCCTTTTTACTTAACAAACAAATCTCTGCATAATGACCTAAATATACCTTTCGTAAAATCAGAAATAAAGAAATTTAGTTGTAACTATTTAGAAAGACTTAGCAAGCATACAAATGTGTTGGCAATCTCACTTTTAGATGATACTGATGAGGTCAGAAGACTTAAGAGAAATCACATTTTAGATCTCCCTTTCATTTAATATCTTTAAGATTTTCTCGTTAATAATTTAGATATATGTTGTTAATAATAATACTTATTTTCTTAAGAATATAATTTATCCATATATATGTACATATATGCATGTATCATATATAATTTTAATTATTGTTTTCACTGGAAATCAATAGGACATGTTATATCTTTAGTTTATACAATTTGCTTATTATTGTAAAATAGATTGCAAATAAAATATATATACAAAAAAAAAAAAAAAAA
Organism: Trichopoda pennipes; assembly: GCA_030448955.1. Classification (NCBI taxonomy): domain Eukaryota; kingdom Metazoa; phylum Arthropoda; class Insecta; order Diptera; family Tachinidae; genus Trichopoda; species Trichopoda pennipes. The sequence goes on from JASKUP010000088.1 coordinate 13,491,405, forward strand.
AAAATGTTCAACTATTGTTACCTTTGTTCTTTCAAAGAAAAAAAATGTTTTTGTTGTATTTTTTATAGTTCAACGTTCTTACCTTTTAAAAATGCGAAATCCTAGATAAAATTATTAAATTAAAGAGTCTGGTAAAGTAGTTCGTTACTTCATAGCTTATCTCTAAAACTTGGACAAATTGTGTTTCTATCACAAATATTTAAATTATTTTCCCTTAACCTCCATACCCAAGTCTAATACACAACTTGACTTATCTTTGCTTTTTAAGGACAGCATTTGTAATTAAAACAAGAAAATTAGTATTAAAGTTGTAAATCTCATGAAATTGAATTAGGTAAATATAAAACAAATGCACAGCATATAGCAACATCAAGATTGAAACAAACAATATAGAAAATATACAGCAAATTTATTGAAATAGTTTAAGTTAAAATATACGTATTTGCACAGTTAACTCTCAAAGACCATTAAAGTTTCCCACTTACAATGGGCTTTAAACGCCATGAAAATCTTGTGCTACTTTTATTACTTAATCTGTAGTTTGTCGACTTTTTTTATTTTGTCTACACTTTTGTGTGCTTAATAGTTAGGTAATGCCGTTTATATTTAGCACCTGCCTGTAGACGACTACCTTAAAATATTATCACGTAAAAACTCCTACAAACTTTGAAGCGAGCCGAGGTGATTTGAGACAAGTCAAGATTTCTATTGTTAACGTTGTATGTATGTATATGGATGAAATAACAAGTTGTATGAAAACCATATTGTACTCTTTCAATTGCTGTACTTTGTATTCCCAATGACATTTTAAATTGAGGCACAACACACAGAGCCAACAAAATGGAAAGAAATAAATAAAAAAAGTCCTCTGTACGTACCATTTATACTTTTGGAATGTTCTTTAAACAAGCGGTTTAAAATACAAATGACCATCGTCAAAACAAGGAAACTATACAAATAGAAGCATCGATAGTAAACTAAAGGCGCAATACAAATTTATTATAGAATCCTTTGAAGGAATTAACATATACGGAAATTTTATAATTTTTTAAAATTAATTTTATTTTAAATTAAACTTTTTTTAGTAGTTTATTATTAAGCACTAGGTCATTATTTAATGAAAAAAAAATTGTTTTTTTAATATTGAAAATTAATTTCTATGTATAGTTTTTCAATTTATAGTTTTTTTTTGTTTTTGTTTGTTTTTCGAAAAAGTTTTTGATTATTTGGAATTTGTTAATCAAACAATTTTTTCAATTTTGATTAATTATTTATACATTCTTCTTTTTGTTTACCCTGATGATGCCAACCAATGGTTTGGCGAAATATTGAGAAATAATAAAAAATAAAGTTTTTAAAAATTGTTTATTAAATAATGACCAAGTGCTTAATAGTAAACTACAAAAAGATATTAAAAAGGTCAACTAACTGTAATTAATAAATTTTTTTTCCTAATATTTAGCTATTACACTGCAAGGCATCATTAGAATTAAAAATAAATTTGATAACATAAAAATTTATAAACTAAATTCATAAATATAAAATCCAAAAATTAATAAAAAAATGTTTGTCCTTGTTTTAAAATTAAACTTTTATAATAATTAAAATATTATTAACCTACCTCTTTATTTCTAATTTAAATAAATCTGTTCTTCAAAGAGAAGAAGACCCTTTACAGGCAAAGATCTTAATAGTTTGCTTCATTTAAATAGCGACAAAATGTAAATTCCATTAACGTGACGCCAGCTTAAGAGGAATGTTGGTTTTAGTATTTCTTATAATAATTTAGCGCCATATATGCTGCTCATTGGGGAGTATTAACTCTATGGTGATTCAACTGAACAATTCCATTGATTGATCTAAATGATGATAAAATGAACGTATATTTTTATGATTTATTATTTTGGATAACATTAATAAAACAATAAATATCTTTTTTCTTTTTTTAGATCTTTTTTTATATATTTTTTCTTTTCAATATTTCGCTTTCCTTTGGAAAGCTTCTTCAGGAAAATTTTTAAAATTTTTTTTTTTTTATAAGAAAAAAAAATTTAAAAAATTTTTTCCTGAAGAAGCTTTCCAACGGAAAGCGAAATATTGAAAAGAAAAAATATATAAAAAAAGATCTAAAAAAAGAAAAAAGATATTTATTAAAGATAAAAAAGATCGTTTAAAAAACTATAAAAATTATTTAATAAAACAATTGAAGTATAAATAAAAACAATATTTTGTTATTTTCCGTTTCCGGGAATGAGCAAAAGAAAGATAAGAAGAAAAATTTCTATAATTTTCTTTAGTACATTCCTAGAAAAGTAATTTAAAGATTATATCTGATGCAATCCATTCCTGGATTTACAGCTGGATACCGCAATGCTTTTCTGATAATTAATGAGATATTCAAACTCCAAAGAATAACAACTAAATGTAAGGAAGTATTATTATCGGTAGATTATAATAAAATCATATATCAAGACACCAATAGTGCAGTTTCCCCTTAATTGCTGAAGTAAAATAGCCTAAAAGAATAGAATATTTTTTTAGGAAAAAAATTATTTATATCAATAAAAATATGTCAATGTAATAGATTTTTAAGAGCTTGAGAGCTAACGTGTTTGCTTGTGATCTCAAATTCTCGCTGATGCCACAAGTGGCACACTTCACTAATAAAAATATTGGAAATTATAAATATTAATGAGCTGTAAAAATGTTTTCGCTGAAATTATTTAAAGTTCAAAAATAACTTTTTTAAACATACCATAACAATGCCACTATTTCTCGTTAAACGTAATTTAGATTCGAAATTAGCTAATTCAAAATAGTAATTTATTAAAAAATATCATACCTTTCCATCACTGGCCATGAAATTACGAGATGTATGCTTTCATAACCACTACAAAGATGAATTTATGCGTGTTGTAGTCTTGCATAGTAGTTGTAATAAAACTTTAACTTAAATTGTCTTGTTTTTTAATTCAACTAAATATTTTTCTCTGTTTAGAAGACTTGTATTGTAGCATGTTCACTTAAAAACATTAAAACAAAAATCTTGTTATATTTTTTATATTTATTTTATGCTGTATCTAAGTTATTTACTGCAATTCCACCTGTCGTTGTTGTTGGCTAACGACACGTACAAAAACTTAATTAAAAACTTTACGTAAAAAAAAATTCTTTCAAAATATAACAACTTTTTTTCATAACATTTTTTATGTCTCTGCATTTACGAAGGAGGTGTCATTCTTGTACCTTTAAAAACATTATAACATTTTTTAAAATTTAAACAAAAAAAAAAAAAGAAAAAAGAAAAAACTTAAATGAAAAGAGGAATTCAAGACAGATTGGATTTAAGATAAAAATAGAATATCAAACTATTTTTGATTAAAATATCAATTTGTGTGGTGTTATCCAAGTTTACAAATTTATGTCAGTAACATTTTTATTATTTATTTCCAAGTCCAAATAAAAGGAAATACCTGTCATTTTTAATGCAAAACTCAATAAATTGTTGACATACTTACATATTTTAATCTAAAGCCAGAATCTATATGTAATAAAAATTTAAAAATTGAAGAATTTTCAATTTTTGATGTTGCATGGTTTATACAAAACGGATGTATGAGTAATAAAGCACATTTTGTTTAGTATTCTCTATACCGGTTTTATTCCACCATGTCACCATTAACGCTACTTTTAAAACCGGAAGCACTAAGTCTCTAAGCTTCCTTCATCTACAAAGCCTTCCACTGAAAAACGTTACTCTTTTATAAATCCATTGTCAACTCCTTGTGCTCATTGTCCGTTTATGGATTATTGAGCAACCAACAAAAAAAAACACTTTAAAACTTAATTTTTATTTAGTGTTACTTTTTTATAAAATTATTCCACACCTTTGTTAAGGTAGTAGTATCATCAGATTGCCTACTTTTTTGATAAAAGTATGAGCAAGTCAGCCAACTAATTTGAAAGTTATAAAGATAAGTATAAAGTTAAGGCAGGTTAAAAGAGTATTAAAGTTTTGTCAATTTCACCAAAACAGCAAAAAAAAAGAAAATGTACAAATACCAGCCTCCCATTTTAATAAAGTTGTATTAGATAAAGATGACTTTGAACCATTGATCTTAGAGATGGGAATATCTATATGATTGATATTAATTGCAGCCACAAGACAACAAGTTCTTAAATACCAAAAGGCGTTAAACAATAACAACTTTGTATATAAAATGAATCTCTGTGGAAAACTCCTTTAGCATCAACGTTGAAGAAAACATCATTTACAAAAAACAACAACAGAAACACATTTCTGTAAGATATTGTGTTTTGTTGTTCTCCTAAGAGAAAAGTTAAAAAGTTGAAGCCAAAAAGTAAACTGTGTATGTGTAAGTAATTTTATTTTTTTTTTGAAAATGAAGAAGAAGAAGCTTAAGTGTTGCAACACTATAAGATTTCGGCCTTCTTCAAACGTATCGCCACATACTCACGTGTTCTTACTATTAAAACAAAACACAAAAAAAAGAAGTTTTAAACAAACTTTAAAATTAAAAAAAATATATACTTATAAAAAAAAAAGAATATATATATACATATATATATATATATATAACATTTAAAGTATGCACCAGAATGTGTTCAACAAAAAATAACAGTATTTTTTTAGTGGATACAATAATAAGTTTGAGCGTAAGTTTACATTAGCGTCACGGTTAAGAGAAAAAATTTTTAGCTTATTGAAAAATTATTTCTATTCCATAAAAGCAAGAGATAATTTAAATACTTTCTTAACTAAAATTGAATTTATTAATAAAATAATTATGAAAATTTATAATATAATTGAAAATAAGCATTCCATAAGGTTTTGCAATAATAATCCAAATTACTTGTTTACGGAAAAGCTTTCACTAATCACTTAAGGCAGTGGAATTAGAGCGGTGTTCTCTTGACTGTTAGTTTTGACTGCTAGTTCTTCTATTCTCTGTTACACCGGTTGTGAAGGTTTATAGTTGCTGTTTCCTTAATGCCTAAAAATGTTTATTTTTAATTATTATATAAGCACTGCCATATTTTCGAAGCGGGATCCTAATTTGTTCGTGGTATTGATTTGTTTTCACTTAGAAGTAACGCGTTTTTTCGTTTTAATTTGTTGGTATAACTCCTTATCGTTTAGGGTTGATTACATATTCGTTTTCCCTGTCGATTAATATATTTTCCCATGATCAACAGCTATGAGCCAGTTAATGACATTACAATTTGTTACGGATAAATACATTTTTAAAAAATTTTTGCTTTCAGTCATTAACGCTTATAGGCCCTCAGAGTGCATTATAGTTATTCCCCATTTCAATTTTAAAGGATATAATTAAATGATTTGTTTTGGACGACCTGTTTACGTTTTCTTCTATAGACATAATTCAGCGAAATCTTTCTTTATTGATGGAGAGTTTTGAACTATCTGGCTAATTTTTCTTTCTGCTATAAGCTAACGGATCCTCCTCTTTGCCTTAAACTATGTAATTTTTCTTTAGGTTGCTCGTTTTTTCTTTTAAAAGCATTCCAATTGTGCATATGTATGCAGCAATTCTTGTATCTTTTTGTCAAGTATGTGGCAGAATAGCCATGTGGAAATAACTGATAAAGAAATGTGTTTTTTTTTGTTTGAGCTCCTTAGCGTATCTTGATTTTCTTCATCTTCGTTTAACAAAGATTCTATGTACATACTATTCGGTTGAGTATTTTTCTACAATACACTCATCCTTTAATTTCTAGACTTTCTTAATACAACACCCGGCAATCCTAAATTTTGAGTAATTTACAAATTGATTATTATGTGGAATAATTAGTTGTAAAGGCCTTAATCTATAGGATCCACATGCAAATTATGTTCTAATTCATGTTGTTATTTTAATAACTTTATTTTAAAGTATAAATAATTTGGGTGCAATATGAAAAGCTCTATGCAGACAACAAAGTCCATGGAATTTTGGTGTTGCTTTGTTTTAAAGGCCAATTAGTTATTGTTTACATTAACTGCATGTGTGAAAGGTAACGTAAACTAATTATTGTTAACGCATTACATCAACAGTGTTTGCTTATTTATTTTGCACTTGAATATTTTAGGAATTTATGTTATGTGCCCAAATGTGTCGGCTATTAAAGCTGTCTATTGCGATATTTAGGTAATGACTACACCAACTAATCAGTCATACCAAACAGCAAGACCAAGGGAAGATCAAAAAATTGTAATAATTTTTTAAACATTAAGATTGCAGTTTTAGAAAGGCTACCCTTTTCTTCTTCTTGTTTTCGGTAAATGAAATTTGGACAAGAACAATTATGCACGGTTCAGCATAATAATAAAAAATAATAAAAAAAGAGCATGATTAGGCATAAGGTATAGTGCATATGAAATTGTAAAGGTTTCACTTTTTTTGATATTAAATAAATATTCTAGGGACCAAAATTATTGTTAATTAAAAACGACTAAACAGTAATTCAGAAGTTCCGAAAAAGTTGAAAAAAACGAAATAAAAGCGGCAGTTTAACAATTTCTTATTTTATTTTTGGAATTAACTACAATATTGTGCTTCAAAATAAAGCTCTAGCATTATGGTGAAAGTAAATTTCTTAAGAGCCAGGATTTTGTGATAAATTTGTAACCAAGATTATGCAAAATAATAATTTCCCGATGAAATAATTTAATTATAATATTCTGCTATGAATTTATGTTTATGTTTAATTGACAAGAATTTAAAATCGATTTTGCAGATTAGTTCTCTATAGAAACATATAGTTTATTAAGACTTCTAAAAAGTGGGTCTACTAAAATCAGGAGGCAAAAGTAAACTAAATTAAGCGAATTTATTCATACTGAAGACAATAATAAATTTAATTGGAACATGCAATAATTATTAACACTGGCTTTACACTTTACTAGATCCAAGATTTATAAAATGCAATTCCCAAAATAAAACGAAAAGGCTGAAACGATTCCAGCAAATTACAGCGCTAAGAGCTGCTAATTTAATTTGATTTATAAACTAGCAAAGAAAAAATTGATCTATATAAAATAAATTTAAAAAAATATGTTTATACTTGACATCCCTTCTAATAAAAAAATTCCACTCTTCCAGACGTGAATAATCGATTAATTCTTTGCAGTTAATAATTTCTCAATAGCTTTAGTCTTATCGCTGAATTATCTAAATTTTGTTATTTTTAATCTAAGCAATTTTATTATTCATGCTTGATTCCTTTAAATAAATATTTCGTGATATTCTCACGAAATATTTATTAAAAAAATTTTTATTAAAAAATAAACATTTTATGATATTCTCATAAAACATTTATTTCAATAAAAATAGAAAATATTTGGAATGTATTACTGCGGGGGAGAGCATATCCATATTGCAATTTCACTATTGCTTACATAGCTCATCAGTGAATTTTACCCAATATTGTATAGAAAAACCTAAATGAAAAAATTCTCATGGAATCAGTTTGGCTTTAGATATAAGACTTTTAGGTTTTTCTATACAATATTGGGGTAAAATTCTGTGATGAGCTATGTGAGCAATAGTGAAATTGCAATATGGATATGCTCTCCCCCGCAGTAATACATTCCAAATATTTTTTTTTTATTTTTATTGAAATAAATGTTTTATGAGAATATCATAAAATGTTTATTTTTTAATAAAAATTTTTTTTTAATAAATATTTCGTGAGAATATCATGAAATATTTATTCAAAGGAATCAAGCATGAATAATAAAATTGCTTAGATTGAAAATGATTCCGATGAATAAATTGTTTATTTTGTTATTTTTAATATTTATATTTTGGGAATTTTTCTTAAATAAATATTGCTCTTTCTAAATCTCTTTATCACTCTTATAACTTTAACTGATATCAAAATACTCAAATTCTATGGCATGCAATTTAGAGAATATATCAAATTATTTTTATGAAACTTTTGTTGTAACTCAGTACAGAAAGCTTTACTGCTGATCAGATTATAGATACAATTTTTCTTTATATTATTTATTTATATGTATGTATATATATATATATATATATATATATATGATTAGGTACATAAGCACATATATATATATATACTATAGGGTCCATCTAACGTTTTTTTTTCAACTAGTGCTTAGTTCGTGAATGGTAACACTTAGCTCATGTTTGATTTGACAGATAATTAGTTGTATCCTTCCGCTGAACGAATATGGTTGTGTTTACACTTGAGCAACGGTTCGCTAAGTGAGCCTGCGATCAACATACAGAAGATGCCTATTTTGCAAAAAAAATCATCTTTTCAGATGAAGCTCATTTTGATCTTGGCGGGTATGTAACCAAACAAAATTGTCGCTTTTGGGGCACAGAAATCGAGGGGCACCCAAATCGAGTCACTGTTTGGTGCGGATTTGGGTCCAGAGGCATAATTGGGCCATTTTTCAGGCCGTTACACGTTATCGCGCCATGTTGAACGAATTTTTTTACAAAAATTGAAGAGCAGGATATTGGCAACATTTGGTTTCTACAGGACGGCGCTATATGCCACACAGCCGAAGCTGTGTAGTTTTGTTTACAGCATTAAAAAAAAGTTATTTGGCGGACCGTATATATATTCTTTCGGCAATATACAATTCTTTCGACAGATTCAGCAACACAAAAAAATGTAGTCGTTTTGCGAGCCGTGATCGATCCACTAACGAAAACTGCAGATATAAGGCGATAGCAAAATTAAAATAAAATAAAACGAGTACAGAATAGTAAATCGAAGTACTGAACTTGCCTCTAATTTATCTTATAAATTTGAGATACATTTACCCCAGCCCAATACATTCAGGTGGATTGGATAAGTACGTTCCTGTATATATATATATATATTAAGAGCATGCTTAACCACTGATGCTAGCAATACTAAATTGAAATGTTTTGGTTTCGTTTGGTTCATTTCAGTTTAAAAGTTGTTTTTTTTTTTCTTTATTTTTATTTGTAAGAGTCCTGGTTACTTTATGGTCTGCCAATGTATTACTCAACTTTACATCTTTCTTATTATTTTCAGAGATTTTTCATTCTACGTTCTTTGTTGAAAAACGAAGAGAATCGAACGAATGAAAACAATATCAAATAGGAAAAGGTGTAAAAGTTAATGAACCTTTTATGTAATAACATACCCGCTGCTCTACTAACTTCACATCCCTTGCTATTTTTCTCTCCCCTTCTCTTACATAAATAAAGAATCAATTTTCTTTTAGAGTTTTTTTACCTCATGCTTCTTGTTGTAAGAGTTGCACTTGTCGACATTGTTGGATTTTTTGTTTTTTTTATGGTATTAGATTGTCAACTTATGGTTGTTACTTGTTTATTAAAAATAAATATATTGGAAGTTTCTTAACGTTTTTCAATTTAGCATTTCCAACAAATTGTTTTGTTAGTTTCTTTTTTCGGACAGTTTGTGTTTAAAATAGTTTTTTTTTATTAAGTTTAAGCAATAAGTTTTTCGTTTGTTTAATATTTCTTAGCTTGATTTCAGGCCACGATGTAATGAAAAATCCATTACATACAGCGAAGTATTGGAAAAACTTTTCAAACTAATAACATTTTAAGCAGATTGCATTTTTTTATTTTCTGATGTTGTAAGTAAATTCGTTTAATATGTGGACAACAATTTTTTATACTCTATTATTAACATGTCCGAAACAAGTATGCATAATTATTAGTTATGAATATTTTTGCTTAATGCCATTTAAGATATTAAGCATAATACTTCAAATCTATTAAGTAATCATTAAAATATATTAGAATTTAATAAAAATGTAATAGCTACTCCTAAAATTAGAAACGTTTTGGTATTTTATTTTCAACGATAACTTTTAAAACCAGATCGCACCTTGTCATACAATAATAGACCATTCTTTTTTTGAAACACCACTGTAGAGCTTTTACTTTTTAAAATTTGCTTTTGTTAAGATTCGGTATTTTTTTCAATTAAAGTATTATTTTTCCTTTTACAAATAAAGTTGGAAATATAGAATTTTATGCAAAACAAATGTACAAAAAGAGAATTTAATTCATTAGTGCCCACTTTTTTAAGTAAATCAAAATGTGGTTCAGAATAAAAATATCAATAGAAATAAATAATAAATAAATGAAAAGGTAATTTGTAATATTAATATCATTTTTATTGCATTTAAAAATTTAATTGCATCGTGTTTGCTTTCCATTTCAAATTGCTTCTAAAGCATGCTTGATTATGGCACTCTCTCTAGTGATTTTGCATTGGCCGTCATGTTCTATTTAAAATGATGTTTTGAACTAGTGCATCATTGAATAAGAAGTAGAATTAAATCGCCTCTGCATACTACTCGTATTTAGCACAGCGTCAAAACTTTATTTATAAGTTGTACCTATATAGAGCTCGAGTAATATTTAGATATTGTATCTTTTTTTCTTTTTTTTTTGCAGTAATCTCTACTTTCACCTCACGTTACAAATCTTTGATGTTCAATGCATTTTGAGCACCTTTTCCATCAATATTTTCACAATCGAACTTCATTATTAGGAATTTTTGTTTTAGGTCAGATTATATATCACAATTCCATTTTTAGCCTCAAATAAAAAAAATATTAAGGCCTTTAGACCACCAAATGCTAAAAGTTCCCATATTGATCATTTATGATGATAAGAAATAATTAGAAAGGAAATTCGCGTTAATGAAATTCAAAAGGAAAATTTATATAAACAAATTAATTTTAATTTTTATAGTTTTTAAACGATCTTTTTTTATCTTTAATAAAAATGTTTTTTCTTTTTTAAGATCTTTTTTTATATATATTTTTCTCTTTTCAATATTTCGCTTTCCTTTGGAAAGCTTCTTCAGGAAAAAATTTTTTATATATTTTTGAAAACAAAACAAAATTAATTTCAAATTAATTTTAGTGTAAATTAGATTAGAGAACTGCTTCAGGGAGCTACTCAAATTAAGAAAATCTTTAATTTGAGCCTTAAAAGAGAAAAGAAAGAAGCGCAATTTTCTTATAAATAATAATTACGGAAAGAATTAAATCAAAACTCATAATAAACCGAAGAAAAAGAGCATTGCAATAATATTTTAATCCATTACTTTTCAAGTGCTATTTGCAAAAAAATAATATATATTTTTAAATATTTTGTTATTAATAAGAAAGCGCTATATTTATGCAAAAATGGTGCCAAAGTTAGCAAGCTAAATTTTTAAATATTGAGCGCGATGAAACTTCAGTGTGATGTTCGATGGAATAAACACATTTTTTAGGTTTCTAAAGAAGCTTTTAAGTGCCTCGGTAGTCTAAAACGGTGTAAAAAAAACTTCACTCCATCCGATCTTCGTACTATTTATGCCACCTATATCCGTCCAAAAATAAAATACAACTCTCATGTGTAGGCCGGCACCGTAAAGTCTATTTTCGAGTTGCTTGACCGTTTAAAAGGGAGGACCAAGGGGTTGATTCCTTCCTATTCCCTAGAGCATCGACGTAATGTAGGTTGTATTTCACTGTTTTATCGTTACTACAATAGTAAGTGCTCAACGAATTTAGGGAACTTGTTACCGAAACTCGTACATTTTTGCGTTTGACTCGATTTTCATTAAGAACGCATCCATTTGTGGTCGATTGGCCAATGAATCGCTCTACACATTACAGGGAAAATTCGTTTTTTAGCAGAACAATTCGTATGTGGAATAAACTCCCTCTACTTTTAAAAATTCAAATTTAATGTCCACAAACACTACTCCCTCTTTCCTGCCCCCAACAACCTATTTTCCTAGTTCTGGTATAATGCATTGCAAGAGTACCCTGAGTACTGGTCTGAACGAAAAAAAAGGGCGATGATGTAGTAGTTAGTGGCATAGTTTTGTCAGGTTTCCGTTTATTGAATTGTTTATGGACGTTTTCAAATTTTTTTTCTTATTTTTTCTTACCTGGTTGGAACATCCTGAAATGAATAACATCATGTAGAAAATAACAGCAGTTGATACCTACCATATAATAATTAAATGCAATATTTATATAAGAACAGTTGAAAAAATTTTATTAAAAATAACTTTTAGTTCCATATTTCATGTTCTATAAAAATATCAATTAAGTAGGTCTTAAAAGCATTAACCATAATCACATAACATTGAAATAAATAAAGAGATACTTATATATATACTAATATTTTTTAGTTTAATAGATTAAGCTTTAAAGATATTTTTAAATTTTGATAACTTTTATTGCAAATAAATATGAGTAGCCTTTATGCCATGTATCTGTTAGTTTATTTTCTGATACAATTATAATTCGTTAACAACAGTATTAAAATTATGTAGTAAGTATATTCAAATAAGTTATAAATAACTAGCGTGCCCGTGACTGCTTTGCAAGTCATTTGTGGTTGTTTTTTATTCTGCAGCGTTCTTTTTTGTGTGCGCCAAAAATTCAATCATTCAAGAAAATTAATCAGAAAGAACACAATTTCTCTTCTTTTTTCGTTTTTAGTTTTCTTTAATAATTTTATCTTTTCCACAATTCAATATTTTTGTGTGCTTATATAATACGTCCCATTGCAAAGTCGTGGCTAGCAGATATTTCTAAGCAAAATAATTGGTACACAAACTTTCACTTGTATGCAGTGGGGCGGCAGTCCAGGTAACTCAAGCGAATTTTAAAATTCCACTGGATAATTTACAACATCGTCTTGATTGGTAACAGAGTCAACCGATTAGTGGGTAAAAATACCCAAAATGATATCCGAAACGTTTGTATTTTTCGCAGCTAAGATAACTCTTTCCCCCAACCAATCGTGGCTTCTAAAATGTTTGTGCAATACCGGGAAATACGTTCGTGACCAATTCTTGTTTTGATTGTCCAAAGTGGCAAAAATTATCTGGAAGCGTAATCGTTTTTGTGGTGAGGTCAATTGGAATTGCGTCATTCCCAATATCTAACAATTACTTTGAAAAACGTTCGGCTGATGGATCATTTTGCAATTGAACACGCACATTTGTAGTCAACGTTAGTTTTTGAATGTGTCTCCATAAATATGAAGCCTTAAAACATGCATTCAATTCATCGGCAATAGTAGACCGAGGAATAACAGGCAGTGTTTGGCGGAAATCTCCAGCCAATAGAATCAAGGCACCACCAAACAATTCTTGATTATTTCGTAAAACTTTCAAAGTTCTTTCTAGGGCCTCTAAAGATTTTTTGTGTGCCATCTTGATTTTGTAATATTCTTTCTTCGTCGGATTAGCCTGAACCTGATCTAGATAAACGTTGACTCTTAGTATCATTTTTTGTTGTTGTTGTCTTAGTTGTTCTGTCTGATTTGCCCGTCCAGTAGACACAGATTGTGATTTTCGTGAACGCCAACCGATACTCCGTTTTGGTCTTGTCATCTTCTTTATTCTGCATGGCGAATATAAAATTTTCATTAAATTCAATAACAAAGAAAAGCAATCATATTAGATTAGACTTACATGTGGCTTATTTTGCGACAAACATCAGCACAACCACTGCAATCTTCCAATGTTATGTTCGTTGACAATTTACGGAACACAAATATATCTTCTCCTATAAGAAAAATCAGAAAAAAAAGTATGAATGGAAAAAATTTAGATTTTTTTGAAAAATTTGGCTTCATTCAAACAGGCACAGTGGACGCACTATTGGGCATAAACGCATGAAACAAAGACACAAACCAGCGAACAACCATTATGAAGGTAGTGTGAAAATCCGACGGCGCGTTTCTTCAAACACTGGCAATCAGGAGACTTCTATTTTGGGCTTAATCTATATATATATATAGATTTTTTGAAATCCTTCGATAACATCATTTAAGTTAATCGTGTTTGATGCATAATTAATGTATTTTTTCCAACATTACAAGAAATCTTTCAATTAACACTTATTGTAGCTTAATTTGGTTAATAAATTTAAATTATTTTTACAGTTAAGCTTAAGTTTGTTATTATATATTATAAGCTATTAGTAGGATAGTAAAAGCTTAATCATAGCAAAACAGTATTCGTATCTATTTCTTGATAATTTTGAAAACTATATACGTAACAGTCCGTCAACATTGCTATATAGGAAATATACTTAAATTTAAAATACTACTGAATTTTTTAAGTTAAATTTTTTTCACATAAGAATACCATTGTCCTCCTGTCTTAGTAGCTAAGAATTATTAAACAAATTTTCATATAAAATAATAAAATTTTCATGATTAACTATAACTCACCCTTTATAAAATAAAGTGACAATAATATTTTCACATGAGACAATTTTCACGTAAAATAATAGAAACAAGGTAGTGGTTTGATTTGATCTGCTACAAAATGATGTGTTAAATTTACATGAAATTTTTCTGTTTCTTCTACAAATAATAACAAAATCCACAGTTTTACAATTTTCCTGAATAGTTATTAAATTTTAAAAAAATGTTAAGGATTTATGGACCTGTAACAAGCAATCTCTAGATGAAAAATTTTGTAATTTTTGTGCATGGTAACCATTCACTGATCAAATATCATCAAAAACTTGTTAATAGTTAATAAAATCTCGATTAAAACAAACATAAAAAAATTCTGATACACAGTCTTGTGTCATATTCTTTGTCTGCTTTTGTGAGTATTGACTTAAAACGCATGCTAAGTTTATGTTATGTAAAGTGTTTTCTGTAGTTGTTGTTTTAAAATTTTATATAATTATAAAAGAAAACGTTTAGCAAAAATTAATTTAATAATTCCTTATTTATAAAAACAATTTTATTTAACAGTTGGCATTTTTCTTAGCTTTCTTATTTCTCTTTTCATAAGACCACTAAGGAGATTTGAAGGACTTAAAAAGACGTTATGTATACATTTTAAAATTTTTGCATAGTCGTTGTATCACGTGTAGATAATAAGTCTTTCTTCTGTGATCTGATTGTGAGCTTTTAATGTTCTAAGAACGTTTATATTTCAATTTTTATCGTAAATACGTTTAGTTTTGTGGCAGTGAGTTAGCAGTTTTTTCTGATATAAAAAGCTAAAGAAAGAAAAATAAAAATATTAAAGCAAAATGAAGAAATAAAGAAAAACAAACTTCTAATTCGACCGTACATTTTGCTGCAGCTTAACTAAATAAGAAATTTTTATAAACTGCAAAATGCAATCATAGAGAGAATAAAACAAAGTGAAGGAAAAATATTACACTATTTTACCTTCAAGGTGACCCTTGCAATGTTTAAATATTTACACAAATATCAAATTTACATAAAAGTGCACAAGGAATCTTGGGTTGTGGAATAATTTTACTTCAAGTTTTCTTCTGATTTCTATAGTCACACACACACACACACACACACACGTTTAATGTATTATGCGGTTTTAAATTGCTTTTACTCACTGGTTAGTCGGTTGTTGGTTCTTAAGCAGTTTATGTTTGATGGTTAAAGGTGTTGCGTCATGAATTTTTAATTAATTTACTTTTTCAATGTTTTTGTTTTACCGTGACCATTCTTTTTTGCTATGTTATGCCTTTTCCAAATGCATTTTTGGCTCTGTTTGCTTGCCTTAGCCTGCCGGATATAACAAAATTTTTCCCTCTTTTATATGTTGATAAAAATAGAAAGCTATGCAAATTTCTTAAATTTTTTTTTTACTTTAAAAATTTACGAGTTACCGCAGAAATGCATTTAATTTACATTACGCCTTTTCAGCATTAGTTATCGTGTTTTCTCTTATTTCTATTTTCATTTCCATTTTAAGGTGCAACTATTTTTGCCTGAAGAGCATTCTTTGTTTTAGCTGAAACTCTTCTTCAATGGGCTTGTTATTGAATGCAAGGATCGCAAAGTGAACGTTAAGCGGCGAAACTATTATATTTAAGCCGCTTTTTGGAAATCGTAACTTTTCTTTTTAGGATAACAGCATGAAAAATTGCTACCGTAGATTTATTTATTGTTATATCCTCAAAACACATAATAAACAATATAGAGCTCTCAGTCTTAAAAGTGATTGAAACACGTATGTGTTTTTGTATTATTAAATGTATTACTGTATTGCATTGCATTGTATTGTATTGTATTGTATTATATTGTAATGTATTATATTGTATTGTATTGTATCGTATTGTATTATATTGTATTGTATTGTATTGTATTGTATTGTATTGTATTGTATTGTATTGTATTGTATTGTATTGTATTGTATTGTATTGTATTGTATTGTATTGTATTGTATTGTACTGTATTGTATTGTACTGTATTATATTGTAATGCATTATATTGTATTGTATTTTATTGTATTGTATTGTATTGTATTGTATTGTATTGTATTGTATTGTACTGTATTGTATTGTATTGTACTGTATTATATTGTAATGTATTATATTGTATTGTATTGTATTATATTTTATTGTATTGTATTGTATTGTATTGTATTGTATTGTATTGTACTGTATTGTATTGCATTGTACTGTATTATATTGTAATATATTATATTGTATTGTATTGTATTGTATTGTACTGTATTGTATTGTGTTGTATTGTATTGTATTGTATTGTATTGTACTGTATTGTATTGTATTATATTGTACTGTATTATATTGTAATGTATTATATTGTATTGTATTGTATTGTATTGTATTGTAATGTATTATATTGTATTGTATTGTATTGTATTGTATTGTATTGTACTGTATTGTATTGTATTGTACTGTATTATATTGTAATGCATTATATTGTATTGTATTATATTGTATTGTTATATCCTCAAAACACATAATAAACAATATAGAGCTCTCAGTCTTTAAAGTGATTGAAACACGTATGTGTTTTTGTATTATTAAATGTATTACTGTATTGCATTGCATTGTATTGTATTGTATTGTATTGTACTGTATTGTGTTGTACTGTATTGTATTGTACTGTATTATATTGTAATGTATTATATTGTATTGTATTGTATTGTATCGTATTGTATTTTATTGTATTGTATTGTATTGTATTGTATTGTATTGTATTGTATTGTATTGTATTGTATTGTATTGTATTGTATTGTATTGTACTGTATTGTATTGTATTGTACTGTATTATATTGTATTGTATTGTATTGTATTATATTGTAATGTATTATATTGTATTGTATTGTATTGTATTGTATTGTATTTTATTGTATTGTATCGTATTGTATTGTACTGTATTGTATTGTATTGTACTGTATTGTATTGTATTGTACTGTATTATATTGTATTGTATTGTATTATATTGTAATGTATTATATTGTATTGTATTGTATTGTATTGTATTGTATTGTATTGTATTGTATTGTATTGTATTGTATTGTATTGTATTTTATTGTATTGTATTGTATTATACTGTACTGTATTGTATTGTATTGTACAGTATTGTATTGTATTGTATTGTATTGTATTGTATTGTATTTTATTGTATTGTATTGTATTGTATTGTATTGTATTTTATTTTATTGTATTGTATTGTATTGTATTGTATTTTATTGTATTGTATTGTATTGTATTATATTGTATTGTATTGTATTGTATTGTATTGTATTGTATTGTATTGTATTGTATTTTATTGTATTGTATTGTATTGTATTGTATTGTATTGTATTGTATTGTTTTGTATTGTATTGTATTGTATTGTATTGTATTGTATTGTATTGTATTGTATTGTATTGTGTTGTATTGTATTGTATTGTATTGTATTGTATTGTATTGTATTGTATTGTATTGTATTGTATTGTATTGTATTGTATTGTATTGTATTGTATTGTATTGTATTGTATTGTATTGTATTGTATTGTATTGTATTGTATTGTATTGTATTGTATTGTATTGTATTGTATTGTATTGTATTGTATTGTATTGTATTGTATTGTATTGTATTGTATTGTATTGTATTGTATTGTATTGTATTGTATTGTATTGTATTGTATTGTATTGTATTGTATTGTATTGTATTGTATTGTATTGTATTGTATTGTATTGTATTGTATTGTATTGTATTGTATTGTATTGTATTGTATTGTATTGTATTGTATTGTACTGTATTGTATTGTATTATTATTAAAATTATTTTTATTCGAAAAAAGTATAAGGTTTTAAAATTTAAATATGAATTCGAATATATGGCCACAGCAACTTTTTAAATTAAGCGCATTTTAGCGCTTCGATTTCGACCTCCAACGTTTTAATTGTGACTTTACCGATTTCTTGACATAAGCTTTTTGCTAAATTTTGATTTCAATAAGTCGCTTTTTGCGGTTATCTATCTTTATCTATGCTTTCAAATAAAAAGTTATTGATCATGGTGCGAAAATAATGACATTGAAAATTATAATTCTTCTTGTAAAGTATTAGCTGCATTCAACATTTGTTATAAAAGTTTCTGACTATCTTCAGATTGGTGAATAGAGCATGAAACCACTTGATATTAGTTTATGAAACCAACAATTTTTTTCATTCAAATTCAGGCACTAGGTGTTATTGATGACCTTGATTGTCTACAAAAGGTATTGAAAAATATATCTTTTTGGTTTTACTCCTATAATTTATGTGAAGCAACATACATTTTAAAACTTTTAATGATGTAAGTAAGCTGTCAAATACTTTTATGATAAATTAAGTTTTCTACTGCTTATAACTTTAGCTTTTACTATCCTCTGTTTCTTTCAAAATAAAACTCGAAATGTATACCCAAAATAAAAATGTTTCGTTTATTTCTAATAATTAGGAATCGTGGTGTCTTCAAATGAAGAGTTTATTGGTGCACGTGGAATTATGAAAAATGGCAAATGGCGAATGTTTAAAACCGCAAAATGCTAATGGATTGAGACAATGGTCTTCAAAAGACGAAGAGGCTTTAGCAACTATAATGCTGCGTATCAAGTAGCCGGCTTAATCAAATCAATAAAAAATTGCAATACATCATTTCAAGCATGGTCGAAGTAAAACTGAATATTTCTTCCCAGTGGTCCAGCCAGGAGGGATACACTTTTTAAGCGTTTAATACTACTTAAAATGGAACATGAGGAAAATGTGTGACAATTTCTAGATACATATTTTGCACTGGTTGAAGGACTGGCTGAAATAAACGTGACAATTATTAAATAATCACTTGTAATTATTTTACTTTCAAAGAACTTAGGTAGGTCCTTTGAATCCTTTGTTGTAGCTGTTGAAACTCGTGATATATTACTAACGTTAAGTACGCTCAAAGTTAAGTTATTAGAAAATGGCGAGCGGCGCATATCCGAAAACATTCAGACAACAAGCTTTTCCTACATCAAAATAGAAACCAAATCAAGAATCGAGTTCAAGACAAAAAGGTAAATATTTCAAATGTGGCCATCAAGGACATTTTGCTGTACAGTGTTGAGTTCACAATAAAATTTAAAGTGATAAGTCAGACCACAAAGCGTTAGCAAGTTTTTTATTTGAAACAAGTTAAGTGAAGAAAGATATTTGACGCAATGACAGTGGTGCATCATCTTACATGTGTTGTGATCGTAATATGTTTTTATCTTTCAAAGAATTAAATTACTCGTTCAAAATTCTGTGTTAAAATAAAACGTGCTTTGCTAATAAAGCCTAATATAATTTATGCCTAATGATCAACAAATGACTAAGAGATTTAGAATACCAAAAAAAGTTTTGCTTTTAAGTTATTCATTATAACAAGCAAATATTTTTTTCTCTACAACGTCATCGCCATCATTGTATTTAAAATGTATTTAATATATTTTCATTCACCTTTTCTACAAGCCACAAAACATTTTTCTACATAAAATTTGCATTACTTCAGTTGGACGGTGAAAAGAAACAGAGAAGAAACAGAAAAATGCAGGTATTTTTTTAAGTGCCCGTCTTTCTTGCAATTAAAAAAGGAAATTAACCACAAGGCCACCAGCATGCATTCCAATACATATAAATACAGTTTGTATGTATTGCTTTGATAAGTTGTATGCTTATAAACTTTAAGTAATATACACATACTCCTTTAGCCTTCTAGTAAGAACTTTTACAAGAAACCCTAAATGGCATTTTATCTTGAACTTTTGGTTTCTTTTCATTTGCAGCGCTGAATTTGGATTAAATTATCCACAAGCAATGCCCTGTGAATGTTATAGCTTTTACTTCAAAAGAAGAAGGTTGCGTTAAAAAATACGTACATTAACTTAAACTTATTTGCATATTGGTGGACATTTAGCATTCCACTTTAAATTTGTTTTTTTAGGTCTTAACATATTTTATGCATAAACGCCGCGTTTATAAACAATTTAATTTTAAGAAAAAAAATAATGATTTACGAGAATTTTAAGATCATTTTGGAAAAAGTAAAAGAAATTTTAGTTTTTTTTTTTTAATGTATAATATTATAAATAAGAACTAATTGATTCGATTTATAAAGTAATTAAAATTAAATGGGGTATACAAGTTTTTGTAATTACTTATTAAGGTTATTCCACTGTATCACTGCGGTAAAGGCATTTTTATATGGCCATTTATTATTAGATCATTAAAAGAAAATAAATAATTAAGTTTTTAAAACTATAAGATACTGACAGACTGGTTTTTTTAAATGAAACTTATTTATCACAACGCGTTTTTCTCTTTTCTCTATCGTTTTTCATCACTCATAATTTTCCTTTCCTTTCTTTTACTAATCAATCGTAAGCAACAGAGTGTAAGCAACGTACTTAATAGAATATTAAGACTGAAGGACTTTCAAGGGTTATCGACTCTAATTTATAATAGTTACAGAAAACAGCTTTAAAGCAAGCTTGAAGATTTCTGAAGTAACTCTTGGCTATAGTAATTAAGCACTATGTCTTTGTAAAAAAGATTAATAAAAATAAATAAAACAAACAAAAAACAATAAAAACTATAAATTGAAAAAATATTTACATCGGGGTTTTCAACAAGAAGTTTGTATTTCAATTTATTCAATGTAGGCGCCTACTTGGCTATTTTCTTTTTATTCAACGTTAGTTATTTTTGTTTTTATCTTATTTCATAGAATTTCTTATAAGCATGTTGTCTTGTGTGTATAAGATTTCTTAGAAAACTTAAAACTTTTAAAACTTAAGAAAATCCTCATCGTGACAATATTATTAATGAGAAAAGACAAAGCTTGACAAAATCTACTGCGACGTCTATGTACCTAGCTAAGTTACTCTGTTAATTATAGTAAAACATAACTTTAAAATAGTGATTTGGAATTAATGATTTTGTTATAAGTACTTTCGTGAATGAACCAAAAATTTCATATTTTTCGTTTTCATTTTTCTTAGTGAATTCTTCCTTTATAAGCTGTATCGGCATTATATCCTTCTTACCATTGCAATAATAAAAAAGTATATTCAAATTTTAATTGAAATATTAAACGTTCACCATAAAAGCCACCCACTGTGTATTTAATCCTTTTTTAAGCCTAAAGTAATTGATCGTAAAATTGTTTATATGCCTAACAGTATTTGTCCATAATTTAATGACTATCAGCATAAAAAATTACTGTTTCTTAAACGCGGCTACTAAAATTTATTTTTGTATCTTAAGTACTTTATTAAAGTGTTATAGTTTAAGCTTTATTGTCTGCAAAAATATAGTTTTTTTTAATGATCTATGAAATTTTTCTAAAAGTAAAATAAGGAAATTAAATTGGAACATTTTTTAACATAATTATATAATTAAAACGTCATTAACACAAAAAAATGTTTGCTTTATAAGCAAGAGTAGGCGTAATAAGATTTACATCAGTACCTCACTGCATAAGCCATAAACTGATGGTGGATGAAACTACTTTTGTTGATATGTAGCGTATACACCCTAGGAAAAAGATGGATATATCTATTCAACAGGTAATTTCTAGTTGCAACTTCGAGAGAGCACCCCCACTCCTTGCTGAAGAGTTGGAGACTATACAACTCCAGGCCCAGTACATATGACGTAGCATGCTCACTGTATTCGGATCATTCACCATGTGCTCTTGGTCAAAAGTGAGATGATCCTGGTCCTGCGAGACCACAACCACCACGATACTCCTCCGAAGGGCTAACCTCAATAATCAATCAGAATACAACAACAGCAGAACTCTGGGGCTTACTGATTCTCGTGGAAATAACGTGCAAGTGGCCCAGTTGGCTCCTGCCAGCCTTTAGGGGACTGGACTACCTTTTACCCTCAAATGAGGCATATTAATATGCCCCCGGGGGGAAACCAAGAGTATAGATAGCTTCAACTGAATGTGCTGTTAGAAGTTCTATAAGATCAAATAAAAGTGTAAGATTCCGCAGAAATAGAGAAAAAAGCTTTCCGATGAAAATTTGGTCAATGAGAGCCGGACATGTCAAAACTATTTGAAAAACTAATAGCAAATAGACTAATTCAGGTTCTGAATGAGAAAGAATGCATCCCGAGTCATCAGTTTGGATTCAGAAAAAAACATAGTACAATTGAACAGGTGCACAGATTAACAAATGTAATAAAAAAACTGTTCTGCCCTATTCATTGACGTCTCTCAGGCACTTGATAAGGTATGGCACGAAGGGCTGAAGTACAAGATGGGACAGAATTTGCCTATAAACCTTAGCAACTTGTTGGGCAGCTAATTGAGCGGTCGAAAGTTTGTCGTACGACAGGGGGGTTTTATGAGTTCGCCTCAGCCAATTGAAGCAGGGGTTCCCCAGGGAAGTATTCTTGGACCGCTCCTGTATCTTATTTTTACATCTGACATGCCAACCGATGGTAGAATGCATACTTCTATACTTGCTGACGATATGGCTTTTCTCAGCATACACAAATGCCCTCAACAGGCATCACAGAACCTTCAGACTCATGTGCTTAAGTTGGAAAATTGGTTAAAGAAATGGAGAATAGCAGTTAATGAGCAAAAGTGTGTTCATATAACATTTACCCTGTGTAGGCAAACATGAGCACCAGTTGCAATTAACGGTCACATCATACCTCAAAATTCGAGGGTTAAATAACTCAGCATTCACCTGGACAGATGTTTGACTTGGAAATACCATATAGATGCTAAACTGACTCAATTAAGACTAAAAACAGCTCAAGTACATTGGCTGATTGGAAGAAACTCTACAATGAGCTTGGACTGGAAACTTCTAATATAAAAGACTATTTTGAAACCACTTTGGTCTTCAATTTTGGGGCACTGCCTCAGTGATAACTGTAGAAAGAATACAGAGAAGACAAAACAAAATTTTTCGAATGATCACAACTGCCCCATGGTATATCAAAATTTCATTTCCAATATTCATAAGGACCTCCACGTTCCCTTGGTAAGAGAAGAGATTGTTAAACATACATTAACTTACAGAAACAAGCTGGGGTATCATCCAAACCTCCTAGCCTGCAACATTCTTAACGAAAGTGGCTACATTCGATTAAAGAGCAGAAACACCTTGGCGCTTGGTCGAATTTGAATAAGATGCCTATAATTTAAGCAAATAAATTATCTGCGTGAAATATATATTTTGTCCAGCAGTGGCTGTACTAAATTGGAAAATTCTAGTTTTAAGATCTGAATACTTATTGTTAGTTTGAAATATTTTTGAAGATACAATAAAAAACAGTAAAAAGTGAGTGCCGGACAAAAATATCTGACAAAAAGTATAAGGATAAAGGTTATACTAAGACTGTAACTGCTGTAAAAAAATTTCAGGAAGTTGCTCGATAAAATTGATGTACGTTTAGCTTAATAACTGGAATATTTTCTGTTTCAAGGTGGATAGTCAACGAACTCTGTACTTGGGAACTCGAGCAATAAAAGATAGAGAGAGTAACGCACGTTGCGTGTGGATGTTTAACATTGGCTAGCATTAGGCCTAGAACCACAAAAAAAAATATTAAATATAGATTTCCAGGAAATTTTTTTTTAGAAAAATATTTGCATTTATAAAAATGTGAGATGACAGTAGCAAGTCGACTGTTTAAGATCACAGCCGAGAGTAAAACTAACAAAAGACTAAATTACAGTAAGTAGAAATAAATTACCAATAATAGGAATAGGAATATATTCAGCATAATGTTAGTGATCTGCTTTGTCATGAACTAAACACATGTTTGATTTTTGATTATTTATATAATAAAATATAAAAATTTGTTGTATTCAAATAACAAACATTTATGAGATAATCTGGAATCAGTAGCAGAGTGTGGCCTTATAAAAATATGAAAACTAAATATATTTGTGATAGCAAAACAAATTAGCAGCATAAATATTCTGCATGCGTGCCTGCATAACTATTTATATGTGCTAAACTTAGCAGGAAATCATTGTGATATATAAGCCGTTAATTTTGTAGAGCGCTTTAAATACAAAAACAAGTTTGTAAAAAAAAAACGCAGCTGCACTAAGAAATAAGCAATGAAAAACATTTGCGTGTTTAAAATTGGTCAGTATTAAACAGTGGAGCCGATCATAATATAACAATTTTAAAATCAATCTTCTATTTTTTAATAACTGTTTAACATTTCTACAATAAAATTAAGTTTAAAATATATTAAGAAAAGTTAATTTGTAATTTATTTAAGGCAGATAAGGATGAACCAGAAAAACATTTTAATCAAGATTTAAATTTTCTGTGTGTTCATAAATATATTTTTATGTGTTATGAATAAAAAAACTGCAAAACAAACTTTCTTGGAGTAATACAAGCCCTAGAAAAGCCATCAAAAATTTAATTTTTTTTATATTTATTAGCGTGAATGTTCCGAGAAATGCATCAGAAAAGTTAAGATTCTGATTCATGTTGAAATTTTA
This sequence comes from Trichopoda pennipes, assembly GCA_030448955.1. Taxonomy (NCBI): domain Eukaryota; kingdom Metazoa; phylum Arthropoda; class Insecta; order Diptera; family Tachinidae; genus Trichopoda; species Trichopoda pennipes. The sequence goes on from JASKUP010000088.1 coordinate 13,516,217, forward strand.
ATATTAAATATCGCCCTATTTTTATTATCTATTCGACCTATTATTAATTGTTAATATCCAGGTATACTAATACTCGAGCTCAAGGTCAATTTTTAATTTTATTTTACTTTTTTATTTGCCAATATTTTGCCACAAATTCTAAGTGGCATCTTCAGGGCTCTTAATGTTCTAAGGGATATAAATTTTACAAATAACAAACATTAATATAAACCAAAGAAATTTAAGGAAATATATAGGTATATATAAAACAAGAATATAAACACAAAAGCAAAATCAACACAATTGTCACAACATTCAAGCTTACATTTAATTTTTATTTAATCTAAATTAACACACAATTGGACGTGTATCTATTATCGTCAAATATTGCACTAAGTTGAATATTTCACTGTTCTCCTATATTAAATTATTGCAAATTGATTCTATGTTTTTTATTATTAACTAAATGTCTATAAATTTGGGCACAATTCTCTGTATCAGCTTTGAAGTTTATTCTCTTATCTGCTGGTATATTGATAATGTGTAGCATCTCTAATATGTAACGGCGTTTGTAATTGTTCTCACTTTGTAATATTGTTGTCTCATCAAAGTCTGGAGTATGACCCTCACGTGCACAATGGGCCATTAAAGCTGTTTTTTGTGTGTTGTTATTATTGTTTCGACCTCGATGATCTGATCTGTGTCCAGCTATTCTTGTTCTTAATTTATTCTTGGTAGTACCAACATATACCATTTTACATTTTGTCACACCGTTTCCATTGCATGGTATTTTATACACCACGTTAGATTTATCAAATTTGTCAATTTTATCTTTTGTTTTGCTAAACAATTTTCCCACATTATGAAACGTCCTTTGAGATATTTTGTAGTTATCTCCGTCTACGAGCTTAGAGTTTCTAAACCTCTCAGATAAAACTGGTATATAAATCATCGATTTAAACATCTGAGGTTTGTTGGACTCCGTTTTATCATCCTCACAAGATTTTTCATATTTCCTAACTAATTTTTCTATAACACTTTCAGGAAAATCATTAGCTCGCAATATTTCTTTAATCTTGATAATGTTTTTGGATCTAAAATCTATATCACACAAACTCAAAACCCTTTTCACTAAATTATTGGCTGTGTTGAGGATCATACTTTTTGGGTGCTTTGAGTAGTAATTTATAATACGTCCTGATGCTGTAGGTTTTTGATACCAGTCTATTTTAATTTTCGTTTCCTCTCTTATTATTACCATATCCAAATATGGAAGTTTACATTCGACCTCTTTTTCCATTGTAAACTTTAAATTAGTGTGGAAATCATTAAGTTTTTCTAAACACGAGTCAATTTCATTTTCCGGAATTATAGTGAAGAGGTCATCAACGTATTTGGTAAATATTTTTGGTTTGATTTTTAATTTTCCAATAGTTGTGTCTATAAGATTTTCCATAACGATATCTGCTACTATTGGAGAAGCTGGTGAGCCCATGGGAAGGCCTCTTTTCTGAGTGAAGATTTTCCCATTGTACTTGAAGTAGCTGTTGTCCTTAATACAGAATTTTAAAATTTTGAAAAATAGCGCCTTACTCATTTTTGTATGTTTAGTTATATCGTCCCATCTGTTTTCAATTATAGTAATGGCCATGTCAACTGGAATACTTGGGAACAATGACACCACATCAAATGATATAAGTCTTTCGTCCTTTTTGATTGTCAAGTTTTTAATTCTCCTCTTGAAATCAGATGAATCTTTAACATTGTATTTTGAGTTTTTTGTTATTTCCTTAAGAATATTTACTACATACTTGCATAATTCATTTGATGGACCATTTATACATGAAACTATTGGTCTCAGCGGGTAATCTTTTTTATGGATTTTAGGAAGTCCATAGATTCTTGGTGCATAGGCCACGTTAACTTTTAATCTTTTCCTCTCCGATTCTATAATTATTTTGTTTTTATATAGTTCTTCTACAAGTTCGTTGTTTGTCTTTTGTAGCAAATTAGTAGGATCCTTATTGATTCTGCGGTATGTCATAATATCATTAACTATTGTCTGCATTCTGCGATCATACTCATCCTTTTCCAATGCTACTGTCACATTACCCTTGTCCGAGTTTAAAATAAGTATGTTTTTGTTTTGTCTTAAGAATTTTTTAGCCCTTTCTGTTATATCAAGTGTATATTTGTCCCGACTATTTATGTTAACTTTGTTGATGTGGTTATCTACCATTGTGGTGAATTTTATTCTAGCGTTTTCCTGCTCTTCTTTATCTGTTAGCGTTTGAATAACATCCTCTGCATCTGTAATAAACTTTAGTATAGGAAACTCGTTCTTTCTTATTGGTAAGGCATGTTTCTGTCCTAATGAAAATAACCATTTTATGTCCTCCGGGATATTCGTTGAGGTTTTATTTACAAACCAATTATCATTACGCGTTATTTTTAATTCCCTTTGTTGTAGTTGTCTAAGTTTATCAAATTTTTTGATGTGTGTTCTCTTTATGTGACTATTTTCAGTTTCCGAATGGATTTTCTCGCGTTCCCATAATTTTGTAGACTCGTTTTTACTTAAGCGTTCATCTATAAGTTTTATTAAATTTTCCCTTATTCGTTCATTATGTTTTAGGAGTTCATGTTTTTGTCTAAGTAAACTTAGACAACTACAACAAAGGGAATTAAAAATAACGCGTAATGATAATTGGTTTGTAAATAAAACCTCAACGAATATCCCGGAGGACATAAAATGGTTATTTTCATTAGGACAGAAACATGCCTTACCAATAAGAAAGAACGAGTTTCCTATACTAAAGTTTATTACAGATGCAGAGGATGTTATTCAAACGCTAACAGATAAAGAAGAGCAGGAAAACGCTAGAATAAAATTCACCACAATGGTAGATAACCACATCAACAAAGTTAACATAAATAGTCGGGACAAATATACACTTGATATAACAGAAAGGGCTAAAAAATTCTTAAGACAAAACAAAAAAATACTTATTTTAAACTCGGACAAGGGTAATGTGACAGTAGCATTGGAAAAGGATGAGTATGATCGCAGAATGCAGACAATAGTTAATGATATTATGACATACCGCAGAATCAATAAGGATCCTACTAATTTGCTACAAAAGACAAACAACGAACTTGTAGAAGAACTATATAAAAACAAAATAATTATAGAATCGGAGAGGAAAAGATTAAAAGTTAACGTGGCCTATGCACCAAGAATCTATGGACTTCCTAAAATCCATAAAAAAGATTACCCGCTGAGACCAATAGTTTCATGTATAAATGGTCCATCAAATGAATTATGCAAGTATGTAGTAAATATTCTTAAGGAAATAACAAAAAACTCAAAATACAATGTTAAAGATTCATCTGATTTCAAGAGGAGAATTAAAAACTTGACAATCAAAAAGGACGAAAGACTTATATCATTTGATGTGGTGTCATTGTTCCCAAGTATTCCAGTTGACATGGCCATTACTATAATTGAAAACAGATGGGACGATATAACTAAACATACAAAAATGAGTAAGGCGCTATTTTTCAAAATTTTAAAATTCTGTATTAAGGACAACCGCTACTTCAAGTACAATGGGAAAATCTTCACTCAGAAAAGAGGCCTTCCCATGGGCTCACCAGCTTCTCCAATAGTAGCAGATATCGTTATGGAAAATCTTATAGACACAACTATTGGAAAATTAAAAATCAAACCAAAAATATTTACCAAATACGTTGATGACCTCTTCACTATAATTCCGGAAAATGAAATTGACTCGTGTTTAGAAAAACTTAATGATTTCCACACTAATTTAAAGTTTACAATGGAAAAAGAGGTCGAATGTAAACTTCCATATTTGGATATGGTAATAATAAGAGAGGAAACGAAAATTAAAATAGACTGGTATCAAAAACCTACAGCATCAGGACGTATTATAAATTACTACTCAAAGCACCCAAAAAGTATGATCCTCAACACAGCCAATAATTTAGTGAAAAGGGTTTTGAGTTTGTGTGATATAGATTTTAGATCCAAAAACATTATCAAGATTAAAGAAATATTGCGAGCTAATGATTTTCCTGAAAGTGTTATAGAAAAATTAGTTAGGAAATATGAAAAATCTTGTGAGGATGATAAAACGGAGTCCAACAAACCTCAGATGTTTAAATCGATGATTTATATACCAGTTTTATCTGAGAGGTTTAGAAACTCTAAGCTCGTAGACGGAGATAACTACAAAATATCTCAAAGGACGTTTCATAATGTGGGAAAATTGTTTAGCAAAACAAAAGATAAAATTGACAAATTTGATAAATCTAACGTGGTGTATAAAATACCATGCAATGGAAACGGTGTGACAAAATGTAAAATGGTATATGTTGGTACTACCAAGAATAAATTAAGAACAAGAATAGCTGGACACAGATCAGATCATCGAGGTCGAAACAATAATAACAACACACAAAAAACAGCTTTAATGGCCCATTGTGCACGTGAGGGTCATACTCCAGACTTTGATGAGACAACAATATTACAAAGTGAGAACAATTACAAACGCCGTTACATATTAGAGATGCTACACATTATCAATATACCAGCAGATAAGAGAATAAACTTCAAAGCTGATACAGAGAATTGTGCCCAAATTTATAGACATTTAGTTAATAATAAAAAACATAGAATCAATTTGCAATAATTTAATATAGGAGAACAGTGAAATATTCAACTTAGTGCAATATTTGACGATAATAGATACACGTCCAATTGTGTGTTAATTTAGATTAAATAAAAATTAAATGTAAGCTTGAATGTTGTGACAATTGTGTTGATTTTGCTTTTGTGTTTATATTCTTGTTTTATATATACCTATATATTTCCTTAAATTTCTTTGGTTTATATTAATGTTTGTTATTTGTAAAATTTATATCCCTTAGAACATTAAGAGCCCTGAAGATGCCACTTAGAATTTGTGGCGAAATATTGGCAAATAAAAAAGTAAAATAAAATTAAAAATTGACCTTGAGCTCGAGTATTAATATACCTGGATATTAACATTAAATATCGCCTCTCATATTAAATATCAACTTTCCCCGGAACATTTAAGTAAAATTTATATTGTTGCGGATGCGTCTTGCTTAAGATTCAAAAGAAAATAATTAAGTAATAAAGTAAACGAATTAACTGGGTTTTTACTACTGGCTGATTACTAACTGCGTAGTTTTCTGAGCAACTATCTTAAAATAAATTTCAGGAAGAAACTTAAGAGCATAAAAACAAAAACAAAAATACACACAGACCAACAGGCGCCTATACATTGAATGAACAACATAACAACAACAAAATGTGATACAAAGGAAGTAGAAGATTCTTAATTTTTCTAGTGGAATAAATATAAAATCGTAATTAATTTAAAAACTCTAAGATCTGGTGTTATTTATTTTGCAATAAATAAAGAACTCAGTAACAACAAAACGCTTATAATCGATTTTATGCCATTAAACTAAATAAAGTTATAGAAATGTATGCAGGTATTTTTATTCAGTATCATTAATATTTTTAACCAACATTTTGAAATATAATTAGAAATATATTAAGAACTACTTTTAAAGATGTTTTTCTTAAATGCCCCAAAGAAAATACATACAAATACTCATTGTACATTGTATTCATATATTTTCTGGTTTTTAACAATGGATTTCCAGAGCATTTGAATGCATTGTTTTGCACAGCTTAATTAGTAGCTAGTGCATATTCTGTTAGCATGTTCATGTTTTTGAGAAAACACAACTTGAATTCTTTATCCTAAATAAGCGCGCACGTGAGAAAAATATTTCTGTTAAAAAGATATAATTTGCGCTAATTAAACAACATATAAACCAATATTTTTTTATACATTTTTAAATAAAAAATATTAAATTAAAGAATTTCTTTAGAGAACAAAAACTATTGAAAACTATATGTTGTTTCAAGTACAACTTGAGTAGTCTTGAACATGCTATTTCAATTTATATTGTTTAAATTCTAAAAGCATTGAATTAAAAAAAAATAAAAACAATAAAATTTCAAATAAAATTAAATGAAAAAAAAACTCATATAGAAATTACTAAAAGATGTGCGACACATGGGACTATATTTTCTTGCAGGTCATTGTAAGTGTTGTATCAAAATTTATACAGAAATTGCCAACCATACATATGTGTGCAAGTACACCTTTAAGAGGTTATAAAATGTAATAAGTTGCAAACTAAATAAGAAAAAAAGATTATTTTTATAAACGCATATTAATGAAAAATAATTATTCTATACGTAAAAGACTTTAAGGTTTTTATAAAGGGTTTTTTCGCAAGAAGTTTGTTTTCTAAAAATAAAACAAAAAGTTAGATTAAGATGATTCAATTGATGATGACCACGCCGACAAATTTCGATTCTTTTATCAAAGTTTTTAATTACTTTTTGGCAAAGTGGCAGTCTTTTGCGTTAATCACACAAAGAATAATGAGTTTTAAAACTGAAATCCAAACTATTGGCTTTATATAGACTGTGTCCTTAACATAGCCCTACAAAAAATAATCCATTAGTGTTAAATCACATAATCTGGCTGGCCAAGTAACTGCTGATTGTCATGAAATTATGCGATCGGGAAATTTGATTTGCAATTAACAGATCATTTCGTTGGCTACGTGGCATGTGGCACTATCCTGTTGAAGCCACATGTCAGTGATATCCACGTCGTCAATAATAGGTCAAAATCTCATGATAGCGTGATCCATCGACCGTTTCCTCATTTCCAGCATCATCTTAAAAAAAACAGTCCAATCACGCCTCCAGCCCACCATACAGTGACACGTTGAGCATGCAAAGGCTTCTCAATAATCGTTCTAGGATTTTCAAAAGCCCGAATGCGGCAATTTTGGTGTTGACATGCCCATGCATGTGAAAATGGGCTTCGTTTGAAAAAATGATTTCTTCAGAAATACCAGCCAGTAGTTGCTGAATGAATAAAGCAAATTTGCGGCAATATGAATGATCGGTCGGCTTTAATTCCTGCATCAGTTGAACCTTATAAAATTTCGAAGTCAAAACCTTATGCAAAATTCTCCATGTGAGGGTTTTGGATAATCCCAATTGTTGTTGTTGTGTTGTTGCTTCAACACTGTGGTTCACGGCTGCATTCATTTCAGTTGAATGATCCGGTCAAACTTGGTCTTCGCACATTTTTTGACGAGTCTGCAGACTCAGATTTAACAACCAAATTCTTAGTAGCGGTCTAAGAAGGACGGTTATGTTATCCGAAAATATCACGAATTTTATGCTATGTAACTTTAATAGAACCACATTTGGATCTACAACAAATTTGTGGGTTGGCATCCCTGATGATTATTAGCACAATTCTTCGCTAAATTTTGCAATTCTACACCTTTTCCGGTTCATATAAAAATATATTTAACAACACTTATATCTGAATAGTGCAAACGAATACATGTATGTTGTTAAACACTATATTAGGTACACAGTACGTATAATAACTATAAATAAATAACATAAAACGCATACGCCCTAGTGTCCGCTATAATTTTTTATTTTAAGCCGGGAACAAATAGTGTGTGACTTTGTAAGCTAAAAACGAGCAACAATAAACACATTTTATTTATTAATACAAAAAAAAGTACATCAAGTTAATTATCAAAGCAAACATTAATTCTTTCAATGAATTTTTATACTATAAACACATATACACAAACATTTTTTAAAAAAATTATATTTCATTGTTAATATTTCTTTGCACGCGATTTGGATTCTACAAATATTGTGCAGTGGGTTTATTGTTACCTTAACTATGTGCTTGCTTTTTTTCAAATGGCAAATTATTAAAAATTATATTTTAAAGCATACTCTATATCAAACTGCTTTAACTAACAGGGAGCCTCGCTACTTCTACAATAGAAGACACAAGTGCCAATAAATACTGAACAGTTAATAATTAAGACTAACAATGTTCTTTAAAAAAGGGTGTCCGCTGGGATACTACTTTATTTTTCCGTCGGTTTGGTAAACATTAGCCTTCGATAAATCAACATTTTATCAAAATCAATTATCGATTACTGTGACAATGAGAAAGTGACGTGAAATTTTTGGTAGAAACAACGTGCCAATAATTTATTTATCGGGTAGTGAATGATTTCAAAGAATGAGGGTCTGTAGGTGATGGGCTTCCAAGTATGGAAAATCTATTAATCTCAATTCGACACCGTGCTCAGGAGCATGGTCTTCAAAGAACAACTTTGGCCACAATTTTGCACAAGGATTTGCAATTGTTTTCATATAAGATCCAGTTGACACAAGATCTTCTTCCCAAAGCCGTTACCGCCAAACACATATGCCAATAGGATGTTACAACTTGCCCATGGCAACCCCGATTTTCAAGAAAAACTCATAATGAGTGATAAAGTACATTTTCATTTGAATGGATATGTGAATAAACAGAATAGTCGGTTCTGGAGAATGGGAAACTCCTAAATTATTCAAAAGTCACCTTTGCATTTATTAAAAATGATAGTCTAATGTGCAATTTGGTCTTCTTTGGGAGGGATATCGTGATATGATTAAAAACTTTTTAACACCACAACTGAATGTTTTGGGCTTGCTTAACATGTGGTATCAATAAGACGATACCACATCATATACAACCAGGATTACAATGGAATTACTGTGAGATTTCTTTCCACAGCAAATTATTTCAAGAAATGGTAATGTTAATTTGCATCCAAGATCGCCTGATTTGACTGCTACGGACTTCTTTTAATGGAGATATATTTGAAAAGCAAGGTTTATGCAAACAAACCAGAGGTGCTAGAGCAACTCAAACAAAATATTTGTAATGACATTAATAAAATACCGCATGAAATGTGTAAGAAACTAATAAAAACTGTGCTCAAAAGGGTTCGCATTTGTGAGGCTAACAGAGGTGGACATTTATCTAATATTGTATGCCATACATAATTGAAGACATTAAATAAAACATTTATCAATATAAGATTTAATCAAATCAAAAATTATAAACAAACAAAATAGTATTCCTTCTCGGCGGACACACTCTAGAAAAAGATAGAGACAATTGTTTTTTAAGTGTTAACGGTTTCGCAACTTTATTGTTAATGAAAAATAACCTTAAAAAACTTTACGTCAGGCTTGGGTTTGCATAACATGTTTAATTTTAAAATAATAGATAAAGCTTGAAAAAATATAGCATATTTTCTAGATCTCCTCACTAAACTTAAAGTTTTCCTAGATATGGTAAAAAGTGGAATACAATTAAAGGAAACAAGGAAATATAGAGCCAAAAAACTTTTCAAAAAATTAGTTATTTTAAAAAAATTTTCTTAAGCATAACTATTCTCACTTCGTTACTGAATAGGCTCTCACTATTTTCCCAAAACAAAAATTAACTTTTAACAGACGACATTCAGGTACTTATTTCAATTTTAAGGGATTCGTTTCAGTTTAACAAAAGGATATGCATCCATTAGGAATTAACTCCCTAATGTCACGAAATGAAATAATTCGCTAAATTTATATTTTCACATTATAGACAAATAAACAATAAAAATGTTCTCTTCTATAACAGAAATCATATCGGCTTTACTTTCTAAACATTTCCTGTATGGCCTCCTTCGGCCGATCACAAAAATTTTCTCCTCCGTGACATAACAACATATTTAAACAAAATAACTAACTCAATAACTAACAAAATTACAAAAAACATCTTGTTTAAATTTCGTTTGCGGTTACTATCAAGACGTGTTTCTAAAATGATATGCTGCCGTTGATTTATAAAATATTTCTTATAATTAAAAATTGTGAACAATTAACTGATATAATTCCTTAACTTGAAAGGATTTAGTTGTTTTAGTTGTGATAAAGAAAACATTAAATAAACTGTTTTTTTTTGTTTTTTTTTTTCTTTATGTTTCACCAATTCTTTTTTAAAGTAAATAAGTTTAATTTAATTAAATTTTTTTTACTTTCGTATTACTCATGCTTTAGCAAGATTTTTTTATTTTGGCCAATTTCCTACCTTGATTTACATTTTTTCCCGTTAAGATTTTATTAAATATTTCGCTAATATTATTAATAGCGCAGCACGAATACTATAATTCCTCCAGTGCTCTAAAAAAATCACTACTGCCGGTTGAAACCCGACAACAATGCAAAGCTTAAGTAAACGGCACCAGTTTTAAATACACGCTACAATTACGAGTTATTTTAGTGACCTACAACAGAAGAAGTCTCTTCTGCTTGCATAATATTCCCAGCAACTAAACCGTCTAACTGATTGACTAGTGAATAATTTGTTAGATATCAAGTGTATATAATATGTCTTGTTACGTTTATTCTTTTTAATAAACATTTTGTTATTTTGAGTTCTTTTATTTTTTCGAAGGCGCTCGCCATTGAATACAAACCAGCCAGTTAGGACGGAAAATGGCAATATTATTTCATTTACTGGCGGAGGACAAACAAACAACATAATACCAGACACAAAACTAGACTTTAAAATTAAGTTAAACGATTTATTTACTTTCGATACACACAAAATAAACGCGATGGTAACTTTGCTGTCTCTACTCACTGGTGACTCAACTTAATTCATTTGCCCAGACAGTGGTGCTTATATAGTTGTTTTAAGACATTCTCGCGCATAAGGAGTATGCAACGTTAACATCACTCCATATTATTGTTGTTATTTTGATTCAGTTTACGTGCCTGCTTGGGTGTGTCCTTTCTTTTTTTCGGTTTTATTGTTTTTGTTTACTGTTGTTTATCTTATTTGGTAGAATTTCATATAAACATGTTGTTGTTGCCTTGTATGTATAAGACTTCTTAGAAAACTATGCTGTTTATAAAATGCACAGTAGGGTCGTTTCGCTTCTTTTTTTTGATAATTATTTTTTTAACTTAATAAATCATTGTCGTAACAATATCTATTGATTCAATAACTTTTTGAATTAAATGTTATACATATTTAATAATTATTTTGTAATAATTCTATATCTCCTTTTTTAAACCCATCAGTTCTAAAAGAAGACTTGGTATAAAATATTGTTTAGTAAATTTTTATACAGCGCAATCTATTTTAATCATACTCTGCATTAGATTAGAATTTCTGGCATACAGCTGACGTCAGAAATGCAGAAAAATTCTATTATTTATAATATTTCACCTCCCCCGGGGGCACATTATAAGTCTTTATGGATCAGACAACCGTCGAGACTTGTATCTTGCTGGGCAAAAGGGACCCCAGTCTCCTAAGGCTAGTAGGAGCCAACTGGAAAATCCACTATATTTCCACGGGAATCAGTAAAGCCCTAGAGTTCCGCTATTTATCTCTTTAGACATTTAGCTGTTCTCTGACTGATTATTGAGGTTGACCCTTCGGGAATATCGTGCTGGCTGTGTGTTTCGAGGCCCTCGTTTAAGTTTGTGGGTCGGATCATTCACAATGAACACAATAAATGGCCCAGGTCCAGGGAGTATGAATGTCGTCGTGTTCTTAATTATATTAAGCTTCATGCGTTCTGGACCAGGAGTTGGATAGTCTCCAACTCTTCAGCAAAAAGTGAGGGCTGCGGCCTGCTCCGCGCTTTTCATGTTGCAACTAGAAGTGACCGAAGGATATACGTATCCGAAGGCCTTCTAGGGCGAGGAAGACGCTACATTTCATTCACAGTGGTAAGGATCCACCATCTGATATTGGCCCACACGGCTAGGTGCAGATATAAATCTTATCACGTATAATGTTTCACCAATGCATAGGAGTAGTAGTAATATGGTCATAAGAAACACATTATTTACTCTGCAAAAATATATATTTGCAATTACAACAAATTATATTTTACTTTGTTTACATTTGATGATTTAATGGTCGCACAGAGAAAGTGCAACATGTTTAGTTTTAATGAAAAACAACATTTTTTACAACTAGTTAAAATGCAAATGTATAATTTAGCTGGATGTTTCTTTATTAATTCATTTATTGTTTGTCATTTATTATTTTAATCGAACAATATTAAGTGAAATAAAATTACTGGTCAAAAATATAATTCAAATTAAATGAATCTCGTAAGTAAAGATGATTAACGCAGAAACAGCTAAAAATATAACCAAACCCTTCTCAGGACAACTTAAATTGTTTTACCATATTATGATAAGATTTTATTACAATATGTTTATATATTAAACATAAATATGGTTCAGTGTCCAATTATATTAAAGTATACAATAAAATGGTTGCAATAATTATTATAACATCATTCCAGTATATAAAATAATAATAATTTATTATTTTATTATAAAGATTGTATTTACATTGCATGAGCCTTCAGGGGAAATCAGAAAAGAATTTGTAGCGGTTATTGCCTGGCTTGTATTGTTATTGTCTAGAGATAATTAACAGGAATCAGGACTAGTAAAAGAGAAATCTTAAGTAATAATTACATATAGTAATTTTCCAGGTTCTAATTTTAAAATGAAATACAACATGACTCCTGTTCGACATCCATATTCAGACACTCTGCTTTGTTGCATATATATGTGTGTTTGTATGCTAATTCCATTTTTAAATAAACTTTTTTAGTACTAATACTTTTTTAGTACTAATACATGTATCAGTTAATGTACAGAAAAATTTTAATTAATAAACATAAAATCAGTTTGACTTAAGTTTTTAATAAGTAAAAACCACATTTATATGTGTGTCTGACAATGTTTACTTTTGTGGTTAATTTATGTATATACCTAATTGCACATAGAATTACACACATTAGATTCTAATACACATTTGTAACATATTTACCTATACGAGTATTAAAAAACATATGATATTATTGAATATTTTCTAGATTCAGTATCTGATTTAATCATGATTAAATAAGATAGTTAAACTATATATTCATCTTATTTGAAAATAAACAATTCATAAAATTTTGCTATTATTTAAGTAGCGCTTTTTAAAATCGACCTTGGCTTTAATAAAAGAAAACTAAAGCATTCATAAATTCACATCAGTAAATAAATAATTTTGCTAATAAATGTATTTAACTAGTTGTTTGTTACACTGGTAAATAGAACACCAACAAAACCCCATTTGTGGCTTAACATTTTATATCCTTTCTATAATACCTTTCACTGCAAGCTCTTAAGTAACACCACAATATTTGCATGTTCTAGATAATTTATGCACACTCATATCCTGAGCTCGTTAGAATGCAAAAATATATATTTAAAACACGACTGACTTATTCATTAATACATATTTGTTAAAAAAAAGTATATTTTGAAATTGCAAAAAAAAATAAAAATAGTTATTTCTTTAATTACATATGAATGCAATGCTCTTGGGGTTTTTTGGAAAAGATAAATAATTTGTTTCATATGTACGAGCGTGTCATCAATGCTTATAGGAATCACACTATCATTTAGAAAACACATGCATACCATTAGAAATTAAAACGCAGACAGGATGTGATTGGTTAGGTTATTTGAGGAATATTTTAAATTTAAATATGTTTGTACTCAATTGGAAAATATGTAAGTAAAAATTATATTAAATTGTTTGCATTAATATTTATTGACTTTCATTAGCCTCTACATTAAAAAATAATAGCATCATCCTAATGGTTTATGGGAGTATATAAAAATGGGCATAATCAAGCAAGAGTCTCCCAAAAATACCTCAGTTAACATGGCACACTGCCAACAAAATATAAAAAAATATTTTACAGTGAAATTATACATTAAAAACGGTTATGTAGATACTACAGGCCATGTTGAGTAGATCGAATTTTAATTACTTAAAATCGGAAGTTATCGATAAAATAAGATTTGTTTCAAGTTTATCAACAAAGTAATAAGAAACTGTAAGTCAAGCTGTAACAAGTGCACTAAGCGTAATCTATCTATCAATCGAAAATACTTATAAGCATAAAAAATGTATGAATACCAACTACGTTAAGCCATGCAATTGTAACGTTGGCTGTTTCTTTGTTTCCTAATTTTTTGTTACTGATAAATAGTTACCTTTTTTATTTTTATACAGTGGGTTTTGTAAAACAAAATGAGAACTTTATCGTTCCAGACACAGCATTGATGCTCCTAGTTAGGCATGATATTTCAGCCTAAAAACTAGACGTTAAGTAACATTGGGCTTAAAATGCTGATTGAGACATTTCTGTTGCCACTGAATTATAAAAGAAGTGGCGCACATAATATTTTTAGTTGATAAACTTTTATAGTTTTTTTAAACGATCTTTTTTATCTTTAATAAATTTCTTTTTTTTTTTTTAAGATCTTTTTTATATATTTTTTCTTCTAAAAAAGATCTTAAAAAAAAAAATTTATTGTTGATAAACTTTTTTATGAAAATACGATTTTTAATTAAATAAAATTTTTTTTAGCTGGTTTTAGCTTTGGGGACTATTTTGAATGCATGTTTTTTTTTTAATTTATTTACTAAATTAGTGCACATACATTAGTGTGTTTACAAATATACATTTTTAAATACATACAACTCCTCAAATCAATGCATGCCTCTGTGTTATTCGATTTACATCCGCGCCTGGCCATGAACCCTTAATCAGATGGTGGACCAAACCACTGCATAACTTGGAACGTCATGCTCGTCCTAGGAAGCTATAATTCTATGCAACAGAACTTTCTAGTTGCAACTTCGATGATTCTAGAGCAGGGCTGTAAATCATCACTCCTTGCTTAAAAGTTGGAGACTTTCCAACTCCTGTTCAGAACACATGTCTAGCATGCTCACTGGACTGGATCATTCACCTAGCGTGTCATTAACGGCGAAATGACCCTGGCAACCATAATAACGATTATACTGTTATGGGGCCGCGAAACCACAACCATCACGATACTCCCATATAGGGGCCAACCTCAATAATCAGCCAGAGAACAGTTAAAAGTCTAAAGAGACAAATAACGGAACTCTGCGAGCTTACTGATTCCCGTGGAAATAAAGTGGAGTTTCCAGTTGTACCCCTGGGCTTCTTTTTCCCCCAGTTGCACAGGTCTAGATAGACGAGGTTCTATAAAGACCATATATTTGTGCCCCCGGGGGGTAATGCATGCCTCTGTGTGTTAAACTCTATTTTGTGAAATTTGTGTGGAAAAGAATTCAGTGCATCTTGTGGGCCTTGATTTTAGAATTTTTAAGCCAGCCATGTATTAAAAAGCCTGTAAATTGAAAAAGTGGGTGAGGTACAACCATCATAGTACTTATTCTGATATAGATTTATGTTGATAGCTAAACATGTTAACCCTAATTTAATGGTTGTCTTACCTCAGGGCGACAACAATGTGACCAATAGCGGATAGAACTACTCCGAATGGCAACCCTAGGCATCATGACTATTAAAGCTGGAACTATCTGAACTAACAACGAACTATTGGCAGAATAAGTGGAAAGACAAGTGCATATTGAACGACGGCGCCGTGTTTTCCGTGGTGCTAGGAATCAACCGGGCAGCAACTGTCAATAGGGTGAAGCCTCTCGAATCTTCCAATCTCGGTAGAAGAATACAAAGTACTAATATATGTGTAGATAATTGTTTAAACATTGATAATTAAAAACATTTTATACTGGGAAAATAATTTTTTTAGGTTGAATCCTAAAAAGTTTTTATTATTGATACAATAATTATTTGTTTAAAAGAAATTGACAAGATTTCGCACTAGTTAAATATTTAAATAGTAAAAAAATATGTATATAAATAATTAAATGAAAGAAACTTTTTGTTTTTATCTTAACATGTAATCAAGTAAAATCTGTAATCAATTACATGTAAAAAGATATTTACACAGCCAAATAAAATATAATTAAAAAGTTTTATAATCAAACATATAATTATGAAGTAAACAATTTTAATTAAATAAATAATTGATTGCATTTTGATACTAAGCCCAATAAAATCTTAAATAGAAGTACAACTTAACAACTATGTTATCACAATTTTCTTTCACTTTGCCTAAACATGTGAGAGCACTAGAATGCTACTATCCAACTAATACAATTTCATTTTTTTTTTGGAATAATTACTTATAATTTTTGGTAAGTAAATTATTTATATAGATAAATGAGGCTTGTTAATTTCTATTTAATTTTATTTCAATGTAATAGGGGAACGAAACACAGTACACCGGGCGTCAACACATCTGGCACAACATTTAAAAAAGCCTCTTAATATTATGCATATTTAAAGCTTAGATGTGCTTTTGCAGTGGCAATAATATTCCTTAGATAATGGTAATTTTGTTTTTTTTTTAATAAAAATATCTATTTATTCAAGTCACAAGTAATTAAAAATTTGTTTACACGCACATACATTGCTCGAGCACTTTGTTATTTGAGTTTATATTTTACATGAATTTTATACAAGAAAAATGTTTTTATGTAAAAAGCTGCAAGAATATAATGCAAATATATTTAATGCACAATGAATGCAGTTGTTTTTGTAATGTATACTCATAAAATATATTATAAGTTTATGTAGTTTTAAGTACTTTTTTTTTGATACAAAAACAGGCACATGTGTAAACACATGGTTGTATACGAGTATTATATTACATATCCATATCGCTAACTATGCACGCATAAGTTTGTACTATGATACAAAGGATGGTATGCGTTTATAAATAAGTCAATTTTTTTGCTTAAGCATGTTGTTACTTCTTCAGCTCTCTAGAGTTCCAAAGTGATAATCAAATGATGGGACAGAGAGTTAAAAATTTTTTTAAGATCCATGCATTTATTCTAGTCTATCCATATAACGTCGGTTGCTAATAATGACAATTTTGTATCACGAAGTCCCTTTTGGTAGCTAGAATTTGCAATTAACCTAAGAAACTTGTGGCTTTCAAATCTATTATGACCCCGTCTTCGATCCTTATAATAAAATGGTCGTTCATGCTTAGCTTACCCACCTGCAGTTTTTTAGGCATATGAAAAAACGGTTGACCTTGAATAGCCTCAATTACGTCTTGCCTGTCTATCCGACGATCGAATGGTTGATTTTATATTCTGTATGACTGCGCAACAGCATAGAATTTATCCTTCCATGCTCCTATTTCGTGCTTATATACAATCTGGGATTACTGCTTTGCAAACAGAGTTGTCTATATTAAATCTGCACATGCATTAATGACGTATGCTACTCCATTGGGCTTTTCGGTCTTATTTTAAAGAATTTATTCTCCTTTCTTGGCTTTAGTCAGCCCCACTCACTCAACCTTTTTGTTTTTTTTTTTAAGAGAAGTAGCACTTCAGGCAACAATGCCTATTTAGTTGAGTGCTCCATTCCTTTGGAAAGGGATAGAGAAGAGATAAAACAGGTGGTGAAAGTAGAAGGACAGTCCAAAATTAACTACCGTACAAGACAACAGAGCCACCAGTGACTATGCCTTCATCGCTGGGCAGCCCCATCGACATTCAATTTTTATTTTTGTAGTAAAAAAAACCAAGGCCTTCGTGGGGAATCGAACTCACAACCACCATACTGACAAGCTAGTACACCACCTACTAGCCTAACAGGGGCACCTTTATAGCGATATAACGCACTAGGCGTCTGTATGTCAACACTCTAGAAGTCTGTATAAATCGCATTCCACCCTAATGCCAATTGATGGCGAAGGATAAGAGTTTCCAATTTATTACGTATTAATCGTGTTATTTTCATACACTTTAAATGCAAATAGTTCCGGCATTTAAATTTTACTTACAAGTATTAAATAAAAAAACGTTTTATTTATCTGTTCTCACCCCGAACGCACATTGATATGCTTTGCAGTAATCTCACCGTCACTGGGGGTAAAAGGGAGCCCAGCCCCCTACAAGGCTAGTAGGAGCCAACTAGACTATTCCACTATATTTCCACGGGAATCAATATAGCCCTAGAGTTCAGCTTTTTGTGCTATTTAGTCTTTTAGCTGTTCTCTTCTCTGACTGATTATTGAAGTTGGCCCTTCGGGAGGATCGTAGTGATTGTGGTTTCGAAGCCCTCGTTTGAGTTGTGTGGGTCTGATCATTCACAACGAATGGTCCAGGTCCAGTGAGCATGATTGCAGTTGTGTTCTTTAATTTTATTAAGCTTTATACGTTCTGGACCAGGAGTTGGATAGTCTTCAACTCTTCAGCTAGGAGTAAGTGACTGCGGCCTGCTCCAAGTTCTTGAAGTAGCAACTGGGAGTGACTGGAAGATATACGTATCTGAATGCTCTCTAGGGCGAGGATGACGCTACATTTCATCCACTGCTAAGTACTGACGTAAATCTTATCACTCATTTATCTGTTCAATTATAAGCGTTATAATATCAAACGGCAACTTTAAAAATCTATAAAATTTGCATTAGAATGCTTTCCCCGTATTTACTTTTATTTTACTTGCTTTATTTTGTATGTAATAAAACGTGTAATGTTTAAAAATTTTATGCTACTGCAGTTCAATACTAATTAATTTTTTAATAATCAGTTAAAATGTGGAAAAGTTGTTAAATACACAAATTTCATGGTGGAAAAGTTGCTACTCGTATGTTTAACATGCTATAGTTGTCGTTAATTTTAAATCCAAGTAAAGATTTAAGGTGAGTATTTAATATTAAAGAACTAATCAGTGTGGGGTAAAATAATTTTTTTATTTAAAACCTTAAGCTAAATAATATAATGTTATGCTTCAACTCATATTTGTGGTACATCGGCAATAATAAATTTAACTAATATATTTAAAACGAAGTTAAAGTAAAAATAATTTTTATTATCTTTTCTCCTTTTTAAAATAAAAAAATTCTTCAATGTTTTTTAAAAACAGTTATAGTTCTAGTGGTGCGTTTTTAACACAAACATTCAATATTAATAAAAAATCATGTTTTATAAGAAAAAATAAAAAATAGCACTAAGTTATGAAAATGATAAGCCACTTTTTGATCCTTGCATGCCGCATGTCACGAATAACAAACCTTAACCGGCCTTAAAGTTTTTCTGATTTATCAGCATAAAAAAGTATTCATGTGATCCTACAGGAAATAATGAAGCGGCATTAAATTTTACGCCCTTAGAGGTCAATTTTTCAAAATAACTTATCGATAATTGTTGTCATCGGAACAATGTTTTCAAACATTAAAACTACCAAATGGTGTATTTTTGGATGCGATAACGTTTGTAGGCTCTGTAATGGGTTGTTTCACTCTATATGTAAAAGTTTTCTTTATAAGCAAATACTAACCTGATAGCTAAACACTGCTTGGCATTCTATATATTGCAAAAATCCATTCGTTATAATTAGTCCGAGTATACTGACAACAAATTTAAATCGTTAGCCTGATAATAAACTCCTTCGTAAATTATGAAAAACATCTAATGCTTTTATGCTGCAAGAATATTCAGATATAATTATCTTGCATAATAAATAAAATGCCCTAAATCTCACTATTTGCTTCATATTACATTTCTAGAGTTCCCAGATAAAGAAGAATTTGTTCTGGGAAATGGCTTTTTAAAGATTGTTTGCATTTGCAATTGTTAAGAGAATAAAGATAGTAATAGATCACTCAGTTTTTGGTCCTTTTTTATTCTATTACGTTCTTTATTGATTAGGCAGATTGTTGCATTGACAATAGTACTCCAAACTTAACACCAAGCCATATGTCATTCGCATTTACATTAGTTTCTGGATAACTGACAAGTTTCGATTACCTGTTTTATTGCAGAAAATCCCACACACTATGGTGCCGGAGATTTGCCGATAATGTATGTAACATGTCGTCATAGCTTTTAACAGGCACAGCCTATATGCTATCTAAGCATTATTCGCTTTTTAAAATAACGCTAGTACTGTTTTCTTTATTGGGTCGGAATCGAGTTCCCAGGGTTACTTTTCTGCTGCTCACACATTACAGGGATGTTGATGTTTCTGATGTTTACATGAAATTATTCTGATTCCAATTGAGCAAAATAATCACCAGTATTGTTCTTACCTGTGCGACCAAAAACTTAACTGCCCCTCTACTAAGATGTGTCTTTATCTATTTATTTTTATGACTTCGACTGCATTACTCATCAACTGCATGAGAGTTAGGCTAGAGGTCTTGCCAAATAACAAGTTTCCTTTTTACCACATGCTGTCCACTGTTGCATATGCCTGAAAGTGTGCGTTGAATTAGTCTTTAACCATTTTTATCACCTGGCGGTTCGTAATAATGATAAAAAGTGCATCTTATATACTTTTTCTTATAAAAATCTATCTGTGATCGAAATGTATTCATTTCAGGATAGAAATATACAACAAACAGTTCACAATTCTATTATTAGTAAACTTATCATAAAAATTATGATATTTTCGCATATAAACGACTATTTACATTAATTGATATTGTTGTAGTTATTATCATTCAGTTTAGGTGCCTGCTTGGCTGCTTGTTGTATTTTTATTCAGTGTTAGATGTTTTTGTTTTCTGTTTTTTAACTTATTTCGTAGAATTTCTTTTAAGCGTGTTATTGTTGTCTTATGTGTATAATATTTCTTAGAAAACTACACAGTTTTGGTGTATAATACCTTGATGTAAGTGTCATTTTTTATTTGTGTTATATACTTTGTATTTAGGTAAGCTGTGTTATTAATTATTTTTTTAGGCTTTAATATTGTTACGTTAATTCTTTTTAATAAACGTCCTCTTAAATTAAGCTCTTTTATATTGAGTTTTAAAATAAACGATTTATTTACTTTCAATACACTGAAATCAAAAACGATAGTAACTTTGTTGTATGTACACACTGATGACTAAACTTTAATTCATTCATTTGCCCAGCAAGTGATGCTTATATACTGTTATGATTTCCCGTCTTATCTGGCGGTTATTCTCTTGAAGTTGATGGCGAGAACTTTCGATGTGAAAATTGTCACGCCGCGCTATAATTAGTGCTTATATAGTTGTTTTAAACGGTTTTCGCATATACAAGAATATTCTCCTTAAATGTCACTTCATATTGTTTTTTATTATCACTCAGTTTAGGCACCAGCTTGGCTATGTGATTTTGCTCTGTGTTAATTGTTTTTGTGTTCTGTTGCTTATCTTATTTGGTAGAATTTCTTACAAATATGTTGTTGTTGTCTTGTGTGAATAAGATTTCTTAGAAAACTACGCAGTTTGTTAAATGCACAGTGGGTCGTTTCTTTCACTTATTTTACCAATAATTATTTTCTTTTTTATAATTTAATAAATCATCTTCGTAACAATATGAATTAAATTGACTATATTTCACTAAGTGGTTCTGTTTAATTGCAATTTATTTTTGAACTTATTGCACTGGATTATTTCACTACCCTTGAGTAATTGAGTAATAAAAATCTATACATTTTATATTTTACACGTTGATTTTTTGTATGATGCATTTATTATTTCGTGTGAATTTCAATTACAATTTCTAATCTGGCACAAGCCCAACAAAAAAAAATCTCTTGATAACTTCACCTGTATAGCAACTGCAACAAAATTGCACAATAGTGTAAAAGTTTAAATACAAACATCCATCAAGTACTTGTAAGAAAAGTTTCATACACTTTCGTGTTTATGATTTATTCTATATTATTTGGTTTCAATTTGATTCTTGCACGTATTTTCTGCTTAAGAAAAGTGTAAATGAAAACCAATGAAACTTAAGTTTTTCATTTCCTTCCTTAACCTTAATTATTGCAAGAAAAATTGTTTTTTTCCATGTTGTATATATATTTTTTTCGTTGCTTGTGAAGAAATTTAAAATTGTTTTAAACGAAATTAACACTATTTCTTACCAACAAAACTATCACCAAGTGCTGCCCTTTAAATGGAATTTAGCCTAAATACCAAAGAAATTGCATGTAATTTTATTCCATTATTAAGAAGAATTATTGTTATTTTGAAATTATATATTTAAATATGTACGCAAGCATGTATGTATTTATGTATGTATGAATTATATTTGTAGAATATACATATATAAACGACAAATTTCTTAATGAAAATGTAGAAAAAATTATGAAAAATGTTCGTGTATTTAAGACCATAAATTGTTTATAACATGAAAATAAATACAACAATAATAAATAAATTTGTTGCATGTTCTTTTGTCCTTTCTTAGTTTGTTCATTGCATTGTTTGGTATTGTGTTTGTTTTGTGGCAAAGAATAATCATGTTGTGGTATGCATTTTGCATTTTAAATTTCATTTGCTTTGTTCTCTTAAAATATTAGTTTGGATTTTTGAATTGTTGGTATTTCCAAAGAATGTTTTCTATTTTATTTTATTTTATTAAATTTTGTTTAATGGTAAAGGTAATTTTATATTTTTATTTGGGTTATCATAATCATAATGATATATAATAGTCAAGCATTTATAAAGTATTTAATAAAAAAACATAATGTTTCATTAGGAATAATTCGCATGAAGTGAAAAACCCAAACTGTTTTTTAATTAGAACCGCAAATAATAAAAAAAATAGAAGCAACTCTGTTTCATCGCCAGGTACTCAAAATGGCAAACAAATAAGAAAAAAATGCCCCAAGAATAAATAAATTAACAATCCTCTTACTCTAGAAGGGCGTGAATATTTAAAGAATTTAAAAGGTACTTAAACGGAGAGTCGAATTACATAAGGAATTGTGTAGTCGCTTAACTGCCGAGCAGTTTGATAGACACCGTTAGCAGGAACTATTTCGAAAATCATTTGGGGTTTAATGGTTGAATTATATTAGAATTATCACTAATTGTTTACTGAATATCATTGCACTGCCTTGAACTATACAGGTGTTTAAATATTAACAATGTTACGTTGATGTATGCAAAGGAACATATCGGCATTGCAAGAAGTGATGTGATTGTAAAATTTCGAGAAAAACGAATAAATCATAAAAAACAAGGAAAGGAAAAGCATTGATATTGAATTATGTTAAAAATCAGGGTTTTTCACCAAGCAGTTGATTTAGATTAAGACTCAAATTTAATTTTTATTGCGCTACGAAGAGCAAAGTTTGGCCCCCCTGGGGGCACTCAGTCTTGACGGATCTCTTCCCCATCTTGACATGTGTCTTTGCGGGTAAAAAGCGGTTGGGCTGGCAGGAACCCAATAGAGAAGAGACATAGGGTCAGTGACTTATTATACACACATTGGTGCCACAGGAACCAGTTGCACACAGGGACACGTTCCTGGGATGAGGCCCCTCAGGGAGCAACGTGATGGCCGTGGTTTAAGGAAGTGAAGGCAGTGAAAAGGTCTTAACGAAAAGAAAAGGTTAACATTCAAATAAATGTCCTAGTTGTGCTTGTAACAGGACAAGGAGTTAGATAGTCTCGAACTCTTTAGCAAGGAGTACACTTGAAAATTGTTATTAAGCTCTTTATGCAGCTAGTGTTGCATTTACGTCAGCAATAAGGCTCGGTGCTGATGTAAATCCAAACATATATCTCGCAATGGCGTGATCGTTACCGCATTTCCAGCCTCATTTTCGAAAAAAACTTCCCAATCACATCTTCCGACCACATAGCGCACCATTCAGTGACACGTGGAGCATGCAAATGCTCGTCAATAATCGCTTTAGGATTGTTAAATGCCTGAATGCTGCAATTTTGCTTGTTAAATGCGCTTGTAAGGCTTCAAAGCCTATCGACTCAAATTTAATGACCAAGTTCTTAATAGCGTTCTCAGAAGGAAGATTCTGTTGTCCGAAAATATCGCGAGATTTAAGAAATGTAACTTTAATAGAACCACCATTTCCGTAGTGGATTTTAATTATTTGAATGCGATTTTCATGCGAAATTGTATTCATTTTAACAATTGCATATACTACGAATACGTCAAAAAATTAAATGTCAAAACTGTCACGTGACAGTATATGTATACCTCCCACATGGGAAGTATAGATATTTTCAGTTGTACTTTATGTGCAACAGTTAAAATGTCTATAGTCCTGAGCAACACTCTTTCCACCAGCCTAAATATTAATTCATAGCAATGGTGATTATCGAAAAAAATCTAAAACTACTCCCTTGCATCCGTGTTGGGCTGCTTAAACATTTTAAACAAATTATTAAAAAATGAATGTGAAATTGCAAAATAACTGATTCTAATCTAAAAACTATATTTTTTAGTCTACAAAGAATCATAGTAGTTTTCCCCAAAGGAACCCAAATAAATGCTTAAGATTGGGATAGAAAAATACTATGTTCGAAAAGCGAAAACAAAAACTTTTTTTATATTAAAAACAAACTTACAATATTTACAGTTAATGGTATCAAATACGACAATACGGCTTTACCGTAAAACATACAAATCACACGTAAATTTATAACAATCACAAAGAAAATAACAACCAGTTTCCTTTTATAAATTTATAACATTTTTAGCCCTCTTACTACTAATTTAGGTTAAATTAGCATATTGCCAACATTAACTCAACTTCATAACCGATTAAACCCTTTAACCTGTGGCATTTTCCTTTAAAACAAATAGCGACAACGAAATAAAGAAATATAACAAAGTTAACATACTGTATTTTTCAAATGTACACACAAGTGCTACTCATACTTATACGCTTACTTACACATTCGCTTCAATATTTCCTGTTCGCATACCATCAACATCATAAGCAACACAACACAATGTATGTGTATGGGTAATGTCTGTCCTAAAACAAACAAACAAAAGCCAAAGAGTCCTTTTATCATAAAAACGATAACAAGAGCAACAATAGAGAAGAAAAGTTGTGAAAACAGTTTTAATACACGTGAGTGTTGCTACATCACGTGTTTTACACTCATAAATAATACGTCATGTTATGAGCATTTAACATATTTTGCGTTGCATGAAAGCATTGATGCGTTGTCAAACTGCTACTTTACTCTACAAACGAGAGCTTTTAAAATTAACAAATGCATATATTGATACACATACATACATACATATATACATACATGCATGAATGCATATATACATACATACATATGTATGAAAGTTGAACTCTTATGTAGACATGTAGTGTTTAAAGGACTAAATAGAAAACAAGCGACTGTTTGAGTGACGTAACAAAATATTTCAAACAAAGTGTATTGTTATGATGACAACCGTTTTAATGATGTTGATGATTCCCCTGAATTTGACTGGGCTGTTGGGCGTTAGTTGACATCGTAGTTTCTGTTACATCAAACAACAGAAACTATGTACACGTATGCTCGCATTTAAAAACAAAGAGGTGGTACTGTGAACATGCATTTTTAAAGCGCCACTCAAAATATTGTGTGCGTGTGTTTGTGTGTTTACTTTTTTTGGAGGGCTGCATGTTCGAAAAGTCGTTTCAATTCCAAAAAATAAATATTTAAATGGACGCAGTTTTAATTTGCCAACGTGTTTAATTTTTTACATTTTCTCTTATTTGTTTTTTATTTTTAGATAAAGTTTTCTAATTTATATTAAAGCATTTAAAAGTGCTTGGGTAAGAAAAAGCTCAAATAAAATCAAAAGCAAAAGCAAGGAACTGCTCAACTTAGTAAGTGTCAAATAAGTCTAAAAGACTATGTGACAGTGAGACCTAAATTGATATTTTTTAAATAATTTGGCACGTTATTACCCGCTACTCAATCGTAACATGTCATTTCTACACACACTACCGCAGGAACTGGTACTGGTTAAACAAGTCTGAAGATGTGTGGAGAATGATAGGTAACATCCTAAACGACGGTAGACCAGCATGAATGAAAAACGCAGGGCCAAGAGAGGGCTTGATTCCATGGATATGGAATCTGGATACCTACAGAACTACGGTATAAATATGGACTAAAATGTGCACGTAGGTGGAAACCTTGTTTAGAAAAAGAAAAAGCAAGTCGCTTCTACTTCTTTTTTTCGGGCCAGTAGTCAGGGGATAACCCCTACTCATGCAGTGCATTGTACCAGAAGTACAAAATAAGGTTATGGAGAGGGAGGAAAGAGGGAGTAGGGTTTGTAGACAACGTGTGTGATTAGATTTACATCCGCGCCTGGCCATGAAGCCTTAATCAGATGGTGGATCAAACCACTGCATAGTTTTGAACGTCATGCTCATCCTAGGAAGCCGAAGCTATAATTCTATGCAACAGAACTTTCTAGTTGCAACTTCGATGGTTCCAGAGCAGGGCTGCAAATCATCACTCCTTGCTTAAGAGTTGGAGATTTTCCAACTCCTGTCCAGAACACATGTCTAGCATGCTCACTGGATCTGGGAACATTTCACCAGGTAGGTGTTATTAAAGGTGAAATGAACCCGGCCATCATAGAACCATAGACTGATATGGGGCCGCGAAACCACAACCACCACGATACTCCCATAAAGGGCCAACCTCAATAATCAGCCAGAGAACAGTTAAGTGTCTAAAGAGACAAATAACGGAACTCTGCGGGTCACTGATTCCCGTGGAAATAAAGTGGAGTTTCCAGTTGTACCCCTGCTGACTTCAGGGGACTGGGCTCCCTTTTCCCCCAGTTGCACAGGTCTACATAGTAGCTCTCCATTAAGGCCATATATGTGCCCCCGGGGGTAGGGTTTGTGGACAGAGTGTGATTTGTTTTACATCCGCGCCTGGCTATGTAGCCTTAATCAGATGGTGAACAAACCACTATACATAATTTGAAACGTCATGCTCGTCCTAGATAACCGAAGACATAATTCTAAGCAACAGAACCACCTAGTTGCAACTTGAATGATTCGAGGACAGGTCTGCAAACCATCACACCTTGCTAAAGAGTTGGAGACTTTCTAACTCCTGTCCAGAACACATGTCTAGCATGCTCACTGGACTGGATCATTCACTTAGGGTGTCATCAACAGTGAGATGATTCTGGCCACCATAGAACCATAGACTGATATGGGGCCGCGAAACCACAATCACCACGATACTCCCATAAAGGGCCAACCTCAATAATCAGCCAGAGAACAGTTAAGTGTCTAAAGAGACAAATAATGAACTCCGCGGGCCACTGATCCCGGTGGAAATGAAGTGGAGTTTCCAGTTGTCTTTTTCCCCCAGTTGCACAGGTCTAGATAGTCGAGTATTCTATAAAGACCGATAAATGTGCCCCCGGGGGGTAGGGTTTGTGGACATTCGATTTAAATTTTCCTACAATGAAAGTGACAGGAAAGACCTCTGGAAGGAGTTCATTCTACGTACGCATATTGGGATTCAGTAGCCAATCAAGCACATATGAATGCGCTCTCTACGAAAATAAAGTTAAACGCAAAAACGTGCGAGTAACGGGAACAAGTTCCCTAATTTCTCTAGTGCACTTATCATTGTGGTAACGAGCAGCTCCAACTCAAACATGAGGGTTATATTCCATTTTTGGATGGATATAGATGGTATAAATAGTACGAAGATCGGATGGAGTGAAGTACATCTTACACCGTTTTACAAAACCTTAGTTTACCCCTTCAAACATCACGCTGAGTTTTCATGCCAAGAACATCAAAAGCTTCCCATTCGTTAATACTTCTGTCATCCATGGTCTTACGGTCATTAAAATCGACTCTATTCACACGACCCCATTCTTAGATTGTGGCGAGATTGTAATTGTGCCTATTCTTCATGTTCTACGTTTCGGAGCCCACCTCCAACCGGTTCCGTCTATTACTAAATAAATACGAATGACAAGTGGTGCTATGATCTTCGAAAGAGTATATGGGTTTGAAAGTTTGACAAAGAATGTCATTCAGAAAAGTAAGAGATAGGGTAGGAGAAAGAACGGTGCATTGCAGTACCTGTAAACTAATCGTGAACTTGCCTGATTAAATCCCATCTATAAAACTCAAATAGTGCTATTCCTAAGAAAACTCGATATAAATCTGGAGAAATTATCACCGGCACCAAAAGCAACAAGTTTTGACAGAAGTGCATCATGCCACACTCTATCGAACGCCTTGGAAATATCCCAGAAATGAGGTGTGCAGTTGCATCATTGTTCCGACAAGACAGCAAGTCATCCGTAGAGCACTCTCTATGGAAACCATACTGTCGCTCGCTTAGTAAGCTGTTGAACTCCAGGTACCTCACAAGATGAAAATTAATAATCTTTTCTGGGGATCGGCGTTACATTATCAAGCATCCAACACTTTTGAAATTCATCGGCATGATACAACGTGCTGAAAAGGGCTGCTAACGGATGAGCTAGCATCTAAGAGCCTTGTTTCAATACCAGTGCTGGAATCATATCCGATCCAGGAAACTTGTTCACGTTAAGATCTGCAGAAGAGCATATAGGCTGACAGACACACAGAAATTGGGTTAGCTAGAAAGAGGGAGACAAAAAGAAAGAGAATCTCAACTACAACTGTGCAAAAAGCAGACACTCTATTGCGATTGGATTTCACAATTTCAAAGAAATACATGCAGGCAGGCTTAAATCGTGTTCACGAAGATCTCAACCAATGCTGGGAGGAGCAATTGATATTAGAGTAATATGGATTTTAGTGTAAAACAAACGTAGGCATTTAAATATTATTATAAAATGGCAAAGAGACCGCCAAATATTTTCAGCCCGGAGTAAAAACCTGTTAAGTTAGACAGTTAAAAGCTGGGAGCTCTATCTTTGCAGTAATAGTTTGGGCTAACTAAGAGAAACTCAAAAAGGGCCCTTATTGTTTGATAACAACCAAAGGAAATTATAATAAAAGAATATGAAATAATTAGTCTGTCTAAGAAGAAGAATATTAATAATTGCATCCTTTAAAAACAACAACATTGGAAAAATATCTGTATTCTTAATATATTTTTATTTTTTTATGAAATACCGTATTCTTCATATATTTTTTCGATCTATGAAATAAGATTATTTTGGTTTGGTAAGCGATATTGTTTCCTTAAAAATTATTTCAATTATTTATACTAAAATACAATATTTGAAAATAAACTTATTCCAAATTTTATAAATAAAAAGACTTTTATGTGTTTTTAAATAATACTTAAAAATTGGATAGAGTACTACAGAAAACTCCTGTCAGCTTCTGTTTTTTAACGTGGCATAACAAGGTTCAATAACATATTATAAACGTTTTGTTGTTACTAAATTCTTTATTGCAAAATTAATAACACCAGATTTAAGAGTTTTCAAATTAATAACAAGTTTATTTACTTTAACTAGACACAAGGTAAAATTTTTTACGTTAGCACTACAGAACAATTTACTAAAGATGCAAGTCTTTACTTCACGAGGTTTTTGTTTTAACTAACTAACTATCCACTCAGATGCTGTCTTTTATATTTGTCCGCTGGAGGTCTAAAAAAATAAAGAATTTTCTACTTCCTTTGTATCACATTTTGTTGTTGTTATGTTGTTCATTCAATGTATAGGCGCCTGTTGGTCTGTGTGTATTTTTGTTTTTCTTTTTATACTGTTAAAGTTTCTTCCTGGAATTTATTTTAAGATAGTTGTTTTTATCTTGCGTGTATAAGGTTTTTACGCAGCATGTAACTAGAAAGCTGTTGTTGTCTTGCATGTATAAGTTATCTTAGAAAACTACGTAGTCAGTAAACATCATACCCAGTTGTTTACTTTACTACTTAATTATTTTTTTTTAAACTTAAGCACAATGCATCAATATAAAACAAGTTTAAGATTGCAGATTACGGCAAAGTATACCATAAAAACTATCTAAAACACTTTTCATATAACCATCGGTCATACGAAATAAATGTTATGTCCTGTTATATTATATTATTTTGTAAAACCAATCAATGGGAACGAGTATGGTTTGTACGGCGCTAACGTAGCATACTGATCAATTTATTTAATAATTCATTTAATAATGAACACAAACACTACGATCCGCTTTTGCTTTAGTGTATGTTAGTGTTCCTTGCGATATATATTCTGATCCTAAGTACACTAAGTTTAAATGATCTCTAATATTCATTACAGAGACCACTAAAACTTAATGTTCTTAGCATCACTACATACGCACTACAAGAACACCAATGTAAATAAAAAAAAGGTTATGGTATTGTAGTGTTTGTGCTCTTTAATTTTAAATCCTTGTATTCGGTGCGTTATTTGCATTTATCTACATAAACGGTGAAGAAATTCTTGTGTGTTTCATATTTTTGTAAGGAATATGTTTGTGAACTGAAAGCTAACGTAGAGCTTCTCAGTGTTTTTTGTCAAACACGGTGTGTGTGTGATGTTCGTAGCATGTAGACATTAATACAACAACAATAAAAGGGAAAATATGATATCAACAGGACTTATGCAAATAGTTTCTGTGAAATCTTTTTCATTCATCAAATTGTGAATATGATACTGAAACGAGTGTTTTCTTGACGAAAAATTGTTGTTTGTATTATTCAAATATTGATTTAACGTTTAGAATAAAAGAGTAATTGAAAAATTTATATAAATCGAATTTGTTGCGAACGCTTTACAAATTGGACGTTAAATAACAAACCTTTCAAACGACTGAGTATTGAGAAAATTTATTTTATATTATTTTTTAAAAAAGAAATTGAGAAAATATTTATAGTTTCCAATTCGCTTTTGTTTCCACATTTAATTACACAACACTGAAAAAAGCTGTTCCAACAAAAACCTAAATCATAAGAAAAAGAAGAAGACGAAGAATCTTTTCAAATGTTGCTGTTGCCTTACGGAACATGGAAAAATATAAGCAATATTCTAAAATTTTGACAAAAAGTAAAATCAAGTAAAAAATATTAATAATTATTAAAACAAATAACAGCAAAATATAATGACAACTTTAAATGCAAAAGCATATCACAAACACATAACACAAATAAGCAAACACAGAACACAAACTTAAGAATTAAGGAGCCGGAAGCTGTCTTGAATTATAATGGTGGTTGATAATCATCCCTATTATGAATATCAAGGTCAACGCAAAGTCACGTCAACCAGATTGTGGTAGCCAATATTGGCAACAATTACTGCCGTGTGACGTTTGGTATTTTTAAAGACGCTTTGAAGACAATAACATCGAGTAGACGTGACCCTGTTTATGTCACAAAATAAATTAAGTGTTATTAAAATAGCATGTGCTAAACAGTTTAAAACAATAACTTCGATGCTGAAAGTTAATCTAAATTTAGCAAAAGGATTACAAGCAAGACTGGAAGGAAATAACCTTAAAATTAAACTATATCGGAGCACTAACAAGTGATAGTAGTGATGCTTTACAATAGATAAGCGATAAAAAAAGTTTTGGAATATGGGTGTTTATTTCAAATTTATTGAAAATCAATTAGAGTTTTAAAACGTAAAGCAGATGTGCAGAAGTAAATGCGACACTAGGAGGCATGTGTAAGCAATTACCAGTTTTGCCGCTAGAGGTAGCTGCTGTGCATAAAATGCAAATTTCAAAAACATATGAATCCTGAAGGTGTCATTCACGCTATGCAAATCTTCATGCTATACAATAACACCTGGAAATTCTGTCTTCTCACAGAATTTAAGCTTTTACTCACACTTTTCTTCTTCCGTCATTACTCCTTGCATAACTTCGAGTTCCTTCTCTTAGATAATAGATACCGTGGGCTGTGGTAATCGAAGGTTAAAATCATTGCCCACACTTAGCTGTAAAAGCCTTTTGCCAAGAATCTTAATAATATTTCCAGGCTTTAGCTTTTAAATGTTGATCCTAAACAATTTTTCCTTAAAGGCTCTGTTTTTCCCAGAATTAATCTAAATTCCAATTTGTTTGAACGAAAGTAACCAAAACATCTGTGATATATAATGATTTAATGCTTTCGTTGTATTGAATACTCACAAGCTTCGGCAAATTTAAAATGTCTGACTGACCCTTTCCTCAAAGCTTCTCTTTTAACCTTAAATCTTTGCATTTTCTCTTCAGTGCTAGAACTTTCGCTGTAAACGAACACAGACAACATCTTTTGCACTATTCTCTATGTTTATCACCCAATTTTTTTTTTAAATTATATACAATATGTCGACTCAGCCCACACACTCTAAGGAAACACCGATTTACCGCCGAGATGACGTCAAGGTCAACTTAAGATGAAGTTAAAAGACTGTCGAGGTTTATTTTCATATGAATATTTCCTAAAAAAAAACAAGTGAATATAAAGTAAGACAATATCCACTCATAACACAACATATTACAACAAAAGAAACAACAAATTACGTAACAAACCTTTTTCCCTCTTAAGTATGGGGTTTTTCAACAAGAAGTTTGTTTTTCAATTGTGGCAACACCAACAACATGATAGTTTTGACATGCATTGGCAATTGGTACAATGAATTTAATTTCGCACGAAAATCGTATTAAAATAATTCAAATCCACCATGAAAATAGGGGTTCTGTTAAAGTTACATTTCGTAAAATTTAGTGATATTTTCAGACAGTATAATCGCCCTTCTAAGGCAGCTATTAAATTTTAGTCATCAAGATCGATACAAAATATGCGAAAACCAATCGACCAGATCGTTCAACTGACCATATTGCAGCCGTGAGCCACGGCTGCTGGCGAATTTTGCATAAAGATTTGACTTTTTAGCCTTACAAGTTTCAAATAGTGCAGGAATTGAAACCGACCAACCATTTTTATCAACGTAAATTCGCTCAATTCGTTCAGGAATAACCGGGTGGTTTTTCTGAAAAAATAATTTTTTCAGACGAAGTTTATTTTCACTTGTCAGAGTATGTCAACAGCCAAAACTGCCGCATTTGGGCTTCTGAAAATCATAGAGCGATTGTTGAGAAGCGTTTGCATGTTCCTGTATGTGATCGTGATTGGTACGTTTTTTTGACGAAGATGAGGCTAGAAATGCGGTAACGGTTAATAGATCACGATAACGCGAGATGCTAACAATTTTGGCTTATTAGTGACGACGTGGATATCACTGATATGTGATGCCACATGTCACACAGCCAATGAAATGATCAATTTATTGAAAACCAAATTTCCCGATCGCATAATTTCACGACAATCAGCAGTTCAGTGGCATGCCAGATCGTGTGACTAAACTCCACTGGACAATTTTTTGTGGAGCTGTGTTAAAGACAGAGTCTTTACGGAGCCAATCGAAATAATTTCAGCCCTAAAACCAAAATCCGTGCTGGGATTAACGAAAAAGGATCGTCATTTTGCCAAAAGGGATTAAAAGCTCTGATGAAATAATCAACATCTGTCAGCGTGGTCGTAGTGGACATTTGCCAGGTATCATTTTTTATTCATAATTGCCAATCTAAATCTAAAATTTTATTTTATATTGTTATAAAAAACATTTAGAAAAATATGTATTGGGGCTACAACCTCTGTGTTAGTTCAAAAGTAAAATTAATTAAAAAATTATTTCAAAAAATAACTATGTAAAAACACTATTTTATTGTTTTTTATTTAAAGAACAAAATCATGGAAATTTTCATAAAAGTAAACAAAATTTTATTTTTATTGCTTTTTTATTTTCTCATAAATAAATATGTAAGAAAAAAATTAATTAAATAGAAAATTTTGGCATATTTTATGTAAATTCTTCTGTTGTTAAAAACTAAAGTTAATTGTGCATAAAAATAAGGCAAATAATATGAAGGTAAAAGCCCATAAAATGAAATTATTAATAATTTTTGTAAACTTTAACAAAACTACAAACAATAAAATAATAAAAGTTAAAAAGAAAATACAAGAAGTTTATGCATTTGTCTAAATGCTGTTTTATGTAAATAGAAAAAGAAGTTTGAAAAAACAATAAACAAAAGTTTTTTATTATATTAAGTATTATATAGTTATATATAAAAATTATTTATATAAATTGTTCATGCAAGTGTTTATAGTTGGAATTGAGCTGATTTGTTTGAAGGTTATTCAGTTGGTTGGTTGTGTCCTTTTGCTTCATATTTTTTTTAATAATTTCTTTTTTTTGTGCATTTTGTGCTTCCTTCCTTCTTGTTGTGTGACAAACAGAAAGACGTTATGAATTTAAATTTTTTGGTTTTTTTTTTGCAACTTTTTGTATATTTAAACATCATTGTCCTCAATACGTTCATTGTCTTCGTAAACTTGCTTGCGTATATCCTCATAAGAAGGTATGCCCTGCATTTTATTTTTTTGTTTTTTTTTTTTTAAATAAAAAGAAATTTGGATAAAAAAAAATATTAAAACGAAATTGTAGTTTAAGAAAAGTGGAGACAAAATATTTAGATACTATGATAATGTATTTCTCAAGTATAAAGACATCATCCATTGTAGTTATATAAAATTTAATTTCACAAAAATGTATTCAACTTTTTAATAGCAAATAAATTAAATAAATTATGAACAAAATATTAGCTTTTTGATAATAAAAGTAGCAACATATTAGTAATTTTATTTAAAATGTTAATCATAAATATTGCAATGGACATGAAAAGAAAAATATTTAGCATACAATAACATTCGCATAATAGATAATTATATTAAATTCTATAACTTATACAGGTGGTAATAATTAAAATGGTTTACTTACAATTTTATACGGTATGTCGTTGTTTAACCATCGACCTCTTGTAGACATTTTTGGTTAACTGTTCAATTTAGAAATTTAGAATTTTTATCATAGTCACGGGTTAGCTCGATATGCTAAATACTGTAGAGATTTTAAATTAAACCTATAGCAAAGTCAGATTAGTTACGGTCTTCACAATATTATTCGCCATTACAGTTGACTCAAACCTATATCTAAAAGCGTAGAATTTTCTAGAAGCTCAATTTGTACATGTTCATAGAATGAATATGGATACAGTATTTCTTTTATTCGTAAGCGACCTTCTATTTTCTTATAGTTTGTACTTAGTTTGCTCATAATGAACAGAACGTGATTGGATTAACGTCAGCACCAGATCGCGTGGCCCTAGTCTAACGGTGGTCTTACCAGTGGGTGTTAGAACAAACGTCCACCCACACCCTAAGACGCATACACACTACGTGCATATACGTCTTAGTAACAATTTTCTAGTACACGATAGCAGGGTCGTGCCCTAACCCCTTGTTAAAAAGTTGCATGCGCCAGCTGGGACTTTGGATATTAACACACGGCAAGATGGGGAAGAGATTTATCAAGACTGCTTACCTCCGGGGGGTACTAATAATGAATAATGCAATTAATTTATAGCTACACCCTTCTGGTTTGCTCTTGTTTCTGTTAAAACGGTGGCTACATTAAATCAGACGAATTCTTTAGCCCTCGAGCTTAAATATCAAATCAAGCTTTTTCATCTATTGTGAATTTTATAACTTGTAAAGTTTATTAAATCATACAAAATCAAATTAAGAAATTATCTTGTATGGAAACATCCTAAATAGTGGAAAGCTTAATGTATAAAGGATGGCTGAAAGAGATGGACAATAATAAAATACAACACGTAGACAGATTGATATCTAAAGGCACTTCTGAGCCAAGGATCTTAAAACTACAAATGTCAACTGGCCATGATTAAAATCAAAAGGGGTACTTGCATAATATGCCCGGAAAATACTAGGTTACGTAGATTTCGTTTTGAATATCTAAAAATATTCGTTTAACGCTTTAGACGATGCACATACTAAATGCTAAGTAGAAATCTATCGGTCGTACAAAATTTGTAGGAATGATTTTTTACTGAAGCTCCATTTTGCAGCTTCAAACAACAAAATACCCAGGGAAAATATTTTTTATTTCATTAAATAAAAATTAGGAATTATTTTTGTTTTTAGTAATTTCAGAAAGAACTTCCTTAAAACTGCATTGGCCAAAGATTGTTATGCTTAAATTCATTTACACTATTACAGATACTTCATACTTTCTAATAAATCTACCGGAAAGGTACGTTGAAATATGTCGAAATCATCTTTATATTAATGTATGATAACATACCCCTTATTTATTAACATCACAAAGTCATGCTTTGGTTTCAACTACTAATTCTTACATGAAATTTCGTGCACATTGATGTTCCCTTTTGGAATGTAGCTTAAGTTTGAATTTTAAAGCATTTTAAAAGTCAGCTAAAGCACGCAACACAATTACATGATCAAAAATACTTACCTTAAATGAATAACAGAATATATTTAATGATTACAAATTAGATCACGGCTTTTAAAACTTACAAAAAAGTGTATTGATCAATTATAATAATCAATTGTTACTATAATGGTGTTATATATGAATGCTTCCTTTCCACTTTCTACTTATATTTTCCTCGCAGGTGCCGCTGTAGACTAGTAGGTAGTGTATTAGCTTGTAAATATGGGGGTTGTGGGTTCGATTCCAAACGAAAACCTTGGTTTTTTTACTACTTGATTGTCGGTGTGGCTGCTCAGCGATGAAGGCATAGTCACTGATCGCTGTGCTGTCTTATATACGGCAATTAATTTCCGACTATCCTTCTATTTTCACCACCTGTTTCATCTATTCTCTATCCCTTTCCTAAAGAATGTAGCACGGTACTTAACTAAATAGGCATTGTTGCCTGAAGTGCTACTTCTCTTTTCAACAAAAAAAAAATGCTCATATGAAGAAAGAAGTATACAAAAAGTCTTGTCTCGGGTGACCAGGCTATACTAATTGCTTTGGTATTTATGTATTGACGTTACTCTTGGGTGACAGGCCATCTGTAGGCTGGCTTTTTAGCCAAGAAAGTTCAGAGACCAATAGCTATTTGCCCATCTTCTGTAAATTATATTCTCATATAAAAATATTTTCATATAAAAATATTTTCATATAAAAATATTTTCATATAAAAAATTTCTCACTTTTATTACAGAGCCAAGATGCAGAACTTTTCTTATACACAACGAATGGCTAATTCAAAGAAGACTTGGTTCCAAAATTTTGTTTAACTTTTCTTTTGACTAGACTCACTTAAGTGAAAAATTTCATTGTATTTAGTAAGGTATGGTACTTGGAAAGAATGACCACAATAATTAACGCCAAAACGGCAAGATTGTTAGTTGAATTCAAGAAGTCTAAACGGACACTTACTCAACAATTCTTTATTAGCAGATCTCGGATAATGAAATAAAAGGCTGTTGAAAAGATCTGGTTGAATGGCATTAAACTCTTAAGTTTCTTGTAATTTATGATTCAATAAAAATGATACAAAATAAAATAAAATTAAATTGCTGTCTCCACTTATTATATTATCATCGTTAAATGACTTAGAAGCTAAATTTCTTCATAAAATTATAACACCAAGAAAATTTTATTTAAAGTCTATTTCAAATCATAAAATTGAAAATATTTAATGTTGGATATTAAATATTATTTTTCTGAAACTACTAGTTATTCATTATTAGTAAACAATAATAATTATAGTAACTTGACCTTTTTAATATTTTATAAATAATTTATTGTACAAGGTCGTTTTGTATATAAAAAATTGAGTTAACTCTTTATTTTTGTTTTCAATATTTCGCCACACTATTAGGTGGCATCTTCTGGCATAAAATATTGTTTAAGCACAAGATCTTTATATAACAAATTAAATAATTTTTACTTTTGTTTTTAATATTTCGCTACACCATATAATTTTTATTTTCCTGAAAATGCCACTTAAAGGAGTGGCGAAATATTGAAAATAAAAATAAAAATTAACTTAATCTTTTATATATCGAACTTGTGCTTGAATAATATATTAATCAAAAAATCAGTAAATAATATACAAAAAAAAAAACTTCTGATGAAAAAATTAAATTTATTTTGTTAAAAAATGTTATTCAAACTAGCTGTTAAAATAAGAACTAACATTTACTCAAAGCATAAATATTTAGTTTATTAATAAAGTCTTGAACAAAT
This sequence comes from Trichopoda pennipes, assembly GCA_030448955.1. NCBI lineage: Eukaryota > Metazoa > Arthropoda > Insecta > Diptera > Tachinidae > Trichopoda > Trichopoda pennipes. The sequence goes on from JASKUP010000088.1 coordinate 13,554,049, forward strand.
ATTTGTTAATGCAATTAGTAGCAAAAAAAAACAACAAAAGAGACAATATAATAATGCGAATAAATTAATTAGATAATGAAGTTAATTGTTTTAATACTTTATACTCGAACATAATAGACATTTTAACAAACAAAAAAATATAGAATTAACGACTAGAATAGATACATAGAATTCGTTGAGAATTTCTTACTAACCTGCCAATAACCCTCTTCCCAAGTGGGGAACATACGTTTGAAAACACGTGGTTCATTATCTTGAGTAATACGAATGACGCTGACTGAGTCAATGGTGCGTTCAGTGGGTTCAGATTTAATATATTTCTAAACAAAATTTAAAAGTAATTTTTAATTTTTTTTTTTTTACTTTATGTATTCTCAAATGAATTTAACCTTTGCAATATCCAAAATCTTGCCATTCTCATCAGCAGAGGCTCCAGAACCAACCCACATATAAATCTCGTCACCAGCATCTATAAGCATTACGTCATCCATATCCAAATCACCTTGTTCAAAATGATTGACTTGTTCGACCTTAATGCGATTACCAACGAGGTAACAATGGAAAAGACGTGGCTCTAAGAGAGGAGCACCCTTTTCTGACAGGCTACGATCATAAATACCCTCACCATTCAAATCTTCCCAGAAATCATCGGGTTCAGCACCTTCTTCAATTACTTCAACATCAGCATCGGGCCAGTAACGACCAAAGCGTTCTACCCCCAAGGTTTTCTCAAAGTCAGAAGCAGCCTTGATATTACGAAAAATATTCAAATTAATGATCCTTTAATAAATTAAAAAAAAACAAAGAAATCTCACACTTACCAGACCAACCCAAATAAAAATTTTATTTTCACGATTTGTTACCAAAGCAAAAACATCAGCCGATGACAAAGATGAAGAATCCGCTTTAACCTCATAGGCATGAACGTTAGTTTCATCAGTACCACGAATATGGAACAATTGAGGTTCCGTAGGTGTAGACGTGGCCATGGTTAATAATTTACCCTTAAACATTTTAAGGAAATGTCTGGGTTCATGATTTTGAACAGTGCGAATTAAAATAGCATTTTGCTCCAAAGCCAAAGTCATAGCATCCTCAAAAGCTCTTTCACAAGCATCATGACTAGCTTTTGCACCTTCCCACACATAAATCAAGGAACCACTTTCACCATGTTTAGAACCAAACATATACGTAATAACATAAGCTGAAAAGCCTAATAACGGGGTGTTTTCTTCAAATGCGACCGTATTACGAGACACTTCATTGCTACCCGTCTTCGTGTAGTATTGAGTAACTACTTGAATGTCATTTTGACCATTGTCGGGCATGAAACCAATTGCACGACCGCCACGTTCCTTCAGCTTCTTCAAAACCGAATCAACATCATCAATCTCCAATTCAGAATCATCCGTATCGTATCCCAAAGCTGAACGTACTAAACGTGTATGAGACATGCCAGCATCCCGCCAAGTGGCAAAGTATTGCTTGAAAGGAGCAGATTCAGCACCTTCCACAATACGATGAATTTGAGTCCAGGCAGGATATTTTTTGGTACGCAAAAATTCTTGTGCTTTTGACATTGAATCTGTCTTCTCCTTAGCAGTAGCTCCACGACCAACCCAAACATAAATACCGGAACCTGTATCCAAAATAAAGCAATCGTGGGTATCTAACATTTCTTGACGCAAAGGCTTCTGAGAGATGGGATCAATTTTAAGCTTGCCTGAGCTATCGCTAACCTTATACAAAGTTACCGAATTAGCATCAGTAGTTTCAAAGGCGGCATCCTCTTCAGCTACCGACTCTTCGGGTACTTGACCGGGTGAACCGGAACCCAAAATGTCAAAGAAGTTTTGCTTATCAACATCAGTGCTGAATTCATCTGTAATTGTATTTTTAAAATTTTAAATATTAATAACAAAAAAAAAACATTCTGATGCCAATTTAATTTCAAATTTTATTCTCTCTTTCACTTACTTTTTCATATTTTACTTACCAATTATTTGCACTCTAGCTCTGCCATTATGATCTTGATCTCTGATTTGATTTGCTGCACTGATGGCTTTTAATTTTTCCACACGTTTTGCTTGGGCACCCACATAAACGTAAATCTCATTACCAGCATCCAATATGAAACAATCACCCTTGTTCATCGATGACACCGACAAGTTTACTTGGCGTACACGTACATTACGCTTACCCTTTACTTGGAAGAGACGTTTTTCGCCTTGGGCATTGGTTTCAACGTGTTTAAAGCCACTACCAACACCACCCTGTTCATAACGAACACCTGCATTGTTTAAAAAGTAGGCAAATTTATGTGTGTGTGTCTGTATATATATATATATATATATGTATATACAATTATAAATTGAATATGTATGAACATGATATTCGTACGTGTATGTTAATGACTGACTACAAATGATGAAAATGGCATACAAGCGAGGATTTTATCATTTTAACGTTTTATGAAAACACATTTTTTTCAGGATTTTAATAACTTAATTAGTACACGAACGTGTCTTTTATGTTTAAATTTGTATCTTGAAATGTAAATCTTGCATACAAAGGTACATATGTATTTCAAAAGGGTGTCCCCATACATTTGACCCAAATTTCAATTTGCAACATTCACTAAAAACAGACATTTTGACGAAAATGTAATTAATTTCAAACAAAATCTTAGATTCGACAAAAATATAAAAGTTCTTTCAGTGTATTTTAGAGTTCTATATCTAAAAAGCGAAAATATAGCACTTTTATTATCGCTACCGGGTAGTCAGCCATAAATAGACACTTGAAAATATTACAGAAGGTATTATTATGACAAAAATAGAGTTTTACAAAAACTGATGTAAATTTCAGACATGTGTTTTAATCTTCTGAATGATTCTTAGCAGACACTTCAACCCAATAAAAAATATAGACAGTACTTCATGTTATGAATATATTATTAGAAATTACTTAATTTGCTTAATCAGAAAGTGACATTGCAAATAAACAGAATACTAGAAGATGCAAACCAATATTTTTTTATCTCCGACCAGTACGCAGGAAATGACGCCTACTAATGCAATGCATCAATCAATGTAAAAGAACTAGGAAATTATGTTATGCAATAGTTCTTTTATAATACATTGTAAAATAATTAGGAAACTATGTTATGAGGAGTAGTGTTTGTGGACATTCGGTTTTCACATACGAACCGTTCTGCTAAAAAAGGAAAAACGTGGGAGTAAAAGGAAAAAAGTTCTGTATAACCTCTTATCACCCTGAGCCTCCTCGACCTCTCTTGTACTCGGCCGAGCTACTCCAAAATAGACTTTGGGACGCCGGACCATACATGATAGTTGTATTCCATTTTGGATGGATATAAGTGGTATAAATAGTACAATGATCGAATAGAGTAAAGTATCTCCCACAAAATTTTAGATAACCTGGCACTTGAAAGCTTCTTTGGAAACCTGAAAAATATGCTTAGTCAATCGAACACCATTGCATTATCATGCCAAGAACATCAAGAGCTTAAGATTCCTTAATACTTATATCACTGATATAATTGTATCGAACACAGATCTATGCGTCAACATCCAACATTTTTGTCTTACGGGCATTAAAATCGACCCTATTCACACGATCCCATTTAGAGATTGTTGCGAGATCGTGATGAGCATATTATTCATCTTTTGCCTTTTGGAATCCACCTCCAACTGATTCGGTCTATTACTGAATAAATACGAATGATAAATTGTGCTTTCATCTGCTATACTACTATATAGAGGTGGTTGAAAGTTTGACTAAGAAGGTCATTTGGAAAAAAAAAGAACTAGAGTAGAAGAAAGAACGGAGCCTTGCAGTATCCCTGAATTAATCTTGAAATCGACTGATGAAATTCCATCTATGACATCTCACTTAGTGCGGTTCCTGTGAAAACTCAATATAAATCTGAAGAAAGTATCACCGATACCAAAAGCAACAAGTTTTGACAGAAGTGCATTACTTCTGTCTTGAAGACAATTCTTTATCTGCTCAAATGTTGAGAAAACGGTTTCAAGCTAGAGACGAAAAAATGCCCGAAAAATTTAATATTTGCCTTTGTAATTTTTTTATTATTTTAAAAATTTCAAAGTAAAAATTTAATAATATTTTAATTTTCGGTAAATTTTTTTTTCGCAATAGTTTCTATAGTATTCAAGTAACATAAACTTTATTTTGTTCTGCCTCTCCTGATATCCTTTTTAACTTGAAAGCAGCTTCTTTTTAAACGCGTTCACAAGAAGTGACTTTACGTGCACAGACTTATCTTTTACTCTGAAATCTTCAATATAGATTTCTGTGTTTACGCTGTAATAACAAGTATAACTACTTGTACAAGTATAACTACTTGTTATTATAATTATAATATAATTAATATAAATAATTAAAACATACTTAATTAAAATCCATAGCGGATTTGATTTTGATATACATTGTCTTGTCCCTTTAACCTTGGTAGACAAATAGTTTAAATGTTGAATAACAAACAGTTTAAACATAAATAACACTACAAGAACAAAGGGTGGCTCACATATAATACGACCCCGCCATTTGTCCAACTCAAACTTGAAGACTTATTTTTTTTGTTTGGATCTATCTATTTGGAAAATAGCGTAGAATATGTAATGGCTAAGCCAAAGACGCAAAGCAAGAAAGTCACAAATCAACATTTTTAAACTTTTGATTCAATCATGAAGAGAGGATCGACTTAAAATGTTATTAATATTTGATATGTTAAGAAATTTATTTTAATTAGTTAGTTTAGTTTTATTTAGTATGACACTTTAGACTCGAAATACCTTTAAAAATCAATCTTAACGAAACTTTGCAGATTTATAGTTTAATTATTAATTTATAGTAGTTTAGTAATTTACCATGCATTTAACTTTTAATTTATGTGCAAGGATTAAATTTTAAAAATTTACTTCTTCTTTTTTACTTTAATCAGCGTTAACTTGTGCTAGATTCCTTTACAGATTGAAAATAGAAAGTGTTTAGGTTCTTGAAATGTTTGCTGCATTTTTGTATAGAAGTAATTTTGAGTTTTATTGTCATTTTGCTGTGTTGGTTCAATGAAAACTGTCATTTAATCAATTTGCCTTGAAAATAAGACTTGAATTTTTTATTAAAAAAAATTTTAGGTAAAATCCACTGAGCGAAATGTAGCCGTATGAATATACTTCTCCCCACAGCAATACATTTAAAATATTTTTTGAATAATAAAGGAATCTAACACAAATTAACGTAGATTAAATTAAAATGATTCCAAAAACAAAAAATAAAACTGTTTATTTTCTTTTTATTCCTTCAATACTTTAATTCTGCTAGTTTACCATTATTAATTTAAAGAAAATCTCTATTATTAAATTGAAAACATTTCCTAACCAATACAAGTACATATTCTACTTGATAAACCATTAAAACCAAAAAAGCAACTTGCAAAATGCAGCCATTAACCGCAATAACTCCTTGAAAACCCCTTTACTTAAACATACTTAACATAAAACATGGCTTCCAACAAATTTAAAAGCGTTAAGAACAGGGTACCACCCAGAATATCAAAAATATTTTTAATTTTTTTTAGCAAAAATAACAAAAGTTGCCACATTTGAATGTATGTAAAATATAATTAATTAAACAAAAATATGTATTTTTATTATATATTTTAAGATTCTTTGAATTGATTTTTCTATCACAATACAAAGGAGTAGAAATTACTGCAAGAGATAAGAGATGTTTTGCAAAGATTTTAAAATTTTACGTTTTTTACTTAAAGAGTGAGAACATAAAAATCATGCCTATTTAAAACAAGTTTATAAAAACGGCCCTCCTGCTTTTTACTTTATATTATAAAATTTCTTATATAAAGTTAACTTTATCACGGTCTTAATTTTTGGTTTCCTATTTCTCTAGAATAGAGAAACAAACTCAAAAGCACTCTCAACATAAACACAAAGTGGAGTAGAGTCAATACTATCAGTTATGATGCATAAAGGCAAAAAGTTTTAAGTAACTGCTTACCATTTTTAAAGTAACTTAAAAACAATTGCGATTCATGGTCCTGAACTTCACGATGCTGTACGGGACCACCATTAAGTAGGTCATCAAGCTGAACGGTTAAAATGGCAGCAGCACCAGCTTCATCAACAGATGTTTCCGAACCCAACCAAAAGTGTACATCCCAAGAGAGTTTTTTGTCTTTACCTTCTATCGTCTATAAGGGAAAGTAGAAGAAAAAAATAGCAAAAAATAAAAATTAAAGAGAAAAAGCAAAGCAATGTAAGCCGAAATGAAAGACGAATTTTGAAAAAAATTCGAACATTGGAAATAAATAAAAATATTTTTGAATGCTATTTTTATTTAACAGATATCATACTTCACTTTAGTATCAGTGTGTTGTTTGTTTAAGAGTTCCAACAACAACCATAATTTCAGGTAGAAAACTGAAAATTTTAAGAAATCATTATAGCTTGCATTGGAAAAAAGTTATAGCGTATTATTTCTTAATTATTAAAAAAAAAATAGAAAAAAGCTAATTACAACAGCAATAACCACACGAATTCTTAATGTTTTTAGTCGAGCTGTGTCCGTCAGAAATAATATGTTTTCAAAGTAACAGTTAAAGCAAATGAAATACTTAATGTGTATTGTGTAGTTTGTGACAAAGTCTCTAAAATTAAGCATGTTTGTATGCTTAGAACAGATGGATTATATTGCATTTTACGGCATTGCATTGCATAAATTGGTACATAAAATTTTTGAGTTGAGGCGTTATCTCGCAATATTCTATTGAATGACTTGAACTTGAATTTCCCTACATATTTTTCTCAAGATTTTTAAAATTGCGTATCTAAACTAGTGACCCTTTTTAAAAAATTTCTTTCAATATCAACATATTAAATAAATATTAATCAAGCTGAAATTACATTAATTATTTTTACTTTCTTTAATTTTTAACTGCCGTTACTTTCACATATTTTCTAGGCTGTGAGAAAAATGTTACCTTGAAAGAAAAGGGAGCAAGATATGAAACCAGGCGCATATAATTTCTTAACCAAACACTTTTTAAGTGAAAACTTTACCCTACTTTGAACTTCACAGCACTTATACATATATGCAAAAATAGCATAAAAAGAAAAGCGTGCATTAAATGAGCCAACATACAACTACACATCCAGTGGTATGGCTGATTTCAATGTTATTCTTACGATATTTTTTGTTGTTTTTTGTTTGTTCTGGCAAAAAGTATGTAAACTTTAAGTGTGTAGTACAAAAGTGATCTTTTTTTACCGCATAATGTTTTATCGAGTTTTATTTTTAAACTCCTCTATGGTGCAATTAAGTCAATCTTTAATGAGTTTTCTTCTTCATTTTTCATTTAAATATTTTATTTATTTTTTTTTTTTTTGGTTTTTGGAGGTTTAAGAAAAGAAAAGCAAGTTTTGTAAATACACGCTCATACAAAGTACATAAATATTTATAGCTTTAAACAAAACAGACATTTCTTTCAAGTTTCAATACCAACTGTTAAAGTTGAAAGTTTAATAGTTGAAAGTTAGTAGTAATTTTTTTTGTATCTATCAAGCTGATAGTGTTAACGACAAGCATAACGCAAATTGAAATCTATTAGATAGATCGAAAATTGTCAATACTTTATTTTTAATTCCTCCTCTTTATAGATTATAAAGCTATATTGAAGATACGAATGACTACATCATTTAAATACTTATGAAGAAATATTTTATGTAAGAATCTTAAGAGAATTTTTTATTAAATTAATATTGTTCAGCTATTTAGGGTGTATTAGTGTGGCTGTTATAGACAGATACCTTAAATTATGCAGAGTATGTAAAATTATTTCTGCTCAAACAAAAAATGAAAAATAAAACCATATCTCCTTAAAGGCATGTTTTTCTTTTGCATTTTTGTACGAATCCGTTTAAAAGTTCTACAGAGTATGAATGTAGTAGTTTTTAGAAGAACACACAACTTCACGTTAGTGTTCTGTACTGAATTCAAATCAAATCAGTACACATATAATTTTCAAATAAAAAAATGTAAGATTCAATAGCCGTACCCTCCATAAACATTTAGTAGTTAAAAGATCCCGAAATACCACGTTCTCATTTGGTATCATATAACGAAATGTTTTTTTTATTTATTTATTTATTAGACTATAACAATATTTAACACATTATTAAAGCATTAATTATTAAAAAACGATAACAATATTTTTCTTAACAGTATAGATGTTCTGATAGTAATCAATAAATCTGTAATATTTATTAAATTCAGAAAAATTCCTTAATAACGGATTCCAGTTAGCATAGTTAAGTTTTGTACACTTGTACAGATAGCGGGATAAAATTGCGTGTAGGACGTGATGGAACATTACAACATATATTACTTATTAAAAACTAACAGGTCATATTTTCTTTAATAAGACTAAGAATGAAACTAACATTCAACATTGCTCTACGATTTTAAGCGTCGAAAGTTTAATTAAAGCAACTTCATTATTATAAGATAAGATGGTAAATTTTGCATATTCCAATTCCAGCCACGAAGGCCAAAGAGCAAAAATTGTCTATGAATAGATTCGACAGTATTTATGTGGGCATTGTAGATTCGGTCCCAAACTATAGAGCGATATTCCAGAATACTGAAGATGAAGATGTATACAATGCGTTATATAAGGGTCAGTAAATTCCTTAGCCCAGCGTTTTAAAAATTCCCAAGACAGATCGGGCTTTATTCACCGTAAGTGATATGTGACGCATAAAATTTAGTTAAGGGTCAAGTAAGACACTCAGATCTGAAATTGCTTCAACTTTGTTCAATATTCCATCGTTCAAGACATATACAGCTTGAAAATGTGTTCTATATAAGAAACACATACTGCTGCAGTTTTTATAATTGAGCTGCCTAAGATTAATTTTGCACCAAGAACTAATTGTATCTAAATCATGTTGCAAGAAAATATGATCTGGATAATAATTATAACTTAAAGCAATGTTGACATCATCGGCATAGATGAGGATATTTGAAAACTTTACTACCGTTGGCAAATCATTGATGGACAAAGAAATCTACAATGGTCCGAGATGGTTATCTTGTCTCACATCAGATTTAATATAAATCGGCTTAGATGTCAGATTCCTGAAGGAAACTTTCTGTGTTTCATTTAAAAAATAATCTTAAAGAGTCAAGTTCGAAAACCATGCAATTAAGCTTGTGTAATAAAAGCTTATGATTGATCTTGTCAAAGGCTTTACTTAAGTCGGTGTATATAACATCAGTTTGTTTTTTTTAACAAATCCGCGATTAATATCAGTTGTAAAATATAAGAGATTTGTAATTGTTTAGCAACCTTTTGAGCAGGCGAAAAAAGTGATGACATTTGATGAAAAATTTGATCCGTAATAATTTTTTCAAAAAGTTCAGGCAGACTACTAAATGTTGAAAGCAAAAATTTATAATTAGAACTAATACCGCAAGCAAATAAAAAAGGACGAGCATGATTAGAATCAAAACTAAAACAAGACATTTTCCCGGGTGAGAGCTTTTATACATATCCCCATGGTATTTCTAGCAGTTCCTAGATGTGGCCTTAACTTTATATTATCGTTAAGAAATCAGGTTGATTATTAAAAAAAATTATTGAGTTATGTAAGAGTATTAAATCTTATTTCATTATAAAATTGTGAATAGTTTAAGCAGCATAAACGCTATTTATCTACGCGTATTTATTATTACTCGGATTTTTGTTTTACTATTATTTCTAACTCAAAAATATATCTATTTAATTTAATTTTTGATTGCCACTGTTGTACCTTTTTTTATAAAAAAAAACAGAATTGTTTGAAAGTTACAAATCTATTGCGCAAAAAGTTTAAAGTGCAATATGCAAAAGTTTATTTTAAAACTTTAAACAATTAAAAAAATTTTTTATGAAAATATTTACTTACATTCAAAACAATAAAAGAGTCTCCGGTGAAAAATTTGCCATAGTTATTTTTAGGATATACAACAGGTTCAAAGTTCTGAAAGTATAAGAAAAAATCAATACTGATAAACAATGTTGCATTTGAAAAAAAATACATTCAAAATAAGCTAGAAAAAAAAATACATAAGAAAAGAGATAAACATTTTAATGCACAATAAAAAATTTAAATTCTTAGGCATATGTTCTACAGATGTGTTTTAAATTTTTAAATGTGTTTTGTATGTATTTGTATATTTTTAAAAATAATTTTACTACGTATTAAAATTTTGAAAATAAAATTTCTGTCCCTCAGATTTCCAGCTGCACACAAAGCTATTTATATTTTACACAAGTTATTAATGTTCAAGAGATTTGTTTCGTTTATCGCAAAAATTATTCGTTTCCGACACAACTCCCAATTCAATTCTTGGGATGCTGAATATTCTACATAAGCCATTTTACGGCGAAGCGCAATGTCTATGCCGTCGACTAATTTTTCAATACTCGGAATTTGTAAGATCCCACATTATTATACCGAGCATTTGTCAAAATTTAAATTTCCCCCTAAAGGTCTTAATAAACGGCACACTTCTCATCTCATCAAATACAAACTACTATCTTTGCTCCATGGCTACTTTGTTTTGCTGTAAATCCTTCTGGTTTGTCGGCCTGCATAAACGATAACTTTTCACCACCCTAATAATTTAATACAAAAACTACTTCGTATTGTTATTATTTTAATTATTCTTGCGACGTCTATTTGCCCGAGTTTGTGTGGTATCTAATGATTCTTCAAACAATTCTTGCTTTTAATACAAATACTGTCCTTCCAACATATTGCCTTAAGGCTATTTTTTAGCTTTAAAATGCACATCGAAGTCGCTTTGAGCCGCTCGTCACAAGTCACAAACTTAAGCGAAAATATCGGATTCTTCAACAAAAAGTTTCTTTTTCAACTGAGACAACACAAAAAACATGAGAGCTTTGACACTTAACTTTTTGACGTATTCATAGTGAATGCATTGGCAATTATTACAATGAATTCAATTTCGCACGAAAATCGCATTAAGATGATTAAAATCAATCATGAAAATGGTGGTCCTATAAAAGTTACATTTTGTAAAATGTGCAAACACCAACTCGTGTTCGAGCGGGTCATTCAACTAAAAACATCGTAGCGGTGAGCCACAGTGTTGAAGCAAATCAAAATTTGTCAATTCCTCCACGTTCTCAACAATTGGGGTTATCCAAAACCACCAAATGGCGAATTTTGCCTAAGGATTTAAATTTAAAGCCTTAAAAGATTCAACTTGTGCAGGAATTGAATCCGACCGGCTATCCACATCGTCGTAGATTCGCTTAATTCGTTCAGGAACAACTGACTGGTTTTTCGAAAACATAATTTTTTCAGATGAAGCCCTCTGTCACTTGTCAGGGTATGTCAACATGCAAAATTGCTGCATTTGGGCTTCTGAAAATCCTAGAGCGATTATTGAGAAGCCTTTGCATGCTTAACGTATCACTGTATGTTGCGCTGTGTGATCGGGAAACATGATTGGGCCGTTTTTCGTCGACGATGAAGCTAGAAATGCGATAACAGTCAATGAATTAAGCTGTCGTGAGATACTAACAGCTCAATTTTGGCCTGTTATTGACGACGTGTATATCACTGACATGTGATTTCAACAGGGTGGTGCCACTATATCACACAGTCAATGTGTTGGGTTAATAATCACAAAAATTATGAAACCAAAAAATAACACAAGGATGTAATTGAGGGTTGAAAATTTATTTATACCGGTAGTACACAATAATGACTTTATACTTCGGGGTTTGGTTTACAATTGAATTGACAAAATGAAAAATATTTAAGATTAAGCAGTAAAGAGAGGCATATAAAAATAAATACTGGTTTACATGCATGCTCATTCAAATGCACGCACCCAGTTTAATTCGATACTCAAACATTCCGGCCCCCTTGCAATATTGCAACAACGGAACCCGGAACGAGCTATTAACTACGATATATGTTAAAAAATTCAGGTTGTTAATAATAATATATATGAAACATATCAAATCATTAAAAAATATATAAATTCAGGTTTTCCATAATAGCAATATATATATAAATATAAAATATGTAAATATGTGTGTAAAATTAATTCATTCATCAAAATATATAAATTCAGGGAAAGGAAAAAGTCGAGAGTACAGTTTTAAATAATAAATGAAATCGAAGTTAACGTTAATTACAAATGAAGAGAATAGTAAAAAAAAAAATGTACATAAAAAATAACATTCTATACGCCAAATCTGCCGATAATCGTCCACCCTAGGACAGTGTCCTGAGCCATGGGAGCACCAATTGTTTCTGGCTGTAGATTTGATTTTATTAAACGGGGGTACACGTCGGCGCCCAGTATGAAATTGATATCATCGTTCTGGTAAAAGTTCGGATCGGCCAGACGCAGGTTGGCATATAGAGAAGCAACCCTCGCGTCGATCTTCTCCCTTGGCTGTTTTCGGGGTAAAATACCAACCACTTTTGCCGCTACCAAAAATATCGGTCCATCGTCAAACCGGGGCTTTATTCTAATCTGGCACCATCGGTCGTCGCCCATTTGTTTCACTGGAAGTTTGTAGCGTTCGATTAGAAATTGTGCCACAGAGCTTACCTCTTCACATGGGTTAAGTATTCCCCTAACATTGCCCCATTCCTTTCCCAACTCTACCTTTACAATGACGGTAGGTAGTAGTGTTACGCCATGCAGGTTGCAACCCGTCGGGTTCTTTGAGGCGTCACTTGTGGAGCTATTGATTCGCAAACGTTCGTGTTTATGGAGCAAAGTATGATGTTTACCTCGACATTTGCGACAGCGATCTGTGTTGTGACAACGGTTGACTTTGTGCGAATGTGCCAGACAATTCGCGCAATAATGGTACTTCTGTACAACTGCTATTCTCTCCAAAACATTCATCCTTTTAAGTCGAAGACATCTTCTAAGAGGATGGTCCTTCTGACACAAACGGCAGTCAAAGCTTGATTGGTGTGCTTTTAGTTGGTAGCGTCTACGATCCTTTTCTTCTAGTGGCGATAAACTTTTGCGGGAGTCACGTGGCATGTTTAACTGTAAATAAATAGAGATTTAATTAGTGTTGTTCGGGATTGGGGAGTAGGACTAGTTTAACTATAGGCCTAATTACGATGCCATTGGCAGTCCGTATTTCGGCGACTCTAACTCTGTTATCGTTTCCGCGTATAACTCTTTCGATGCGGCCAAGCCGCCATTGGTTAGGGGGTAAGTTTTCTCGTCGTATAACCACAAGATCACCGTTAGCATAATCTCTTTGGGGGTATTTCCACTTAGTGCGTTTGTGAAGCTCTTTTAAGTATTCGTCTTTCCACCTCTGAGCGAAATGTTGGTGTAAGACTTTTAATTTTTGCCACCGATTGATATAGCTCAATGAACGATCTGACAAATTCGGTTCCGGCGGGGCTAATAACGCATTTCCAATGAGAAAGTGGCCGGGAGTAAGCGCAGTGATATCGGAAAGATTGTCGCTACTGGGGCCAAGTGGTCTAGAATTTAAGCAGGCTTCTATTCGGGTTAATACAGTACAAAACTCTTCGAAAGTGAAACTCTGACTATGGGATATTCGCTTCAAGTGAATTTTGAAACTTTTGACTGCAGCCTCCCAGAGCCCACCCATGTGTGGGGCACCGGGAGGAATAAAATGCCACTGTAATGGGGTAAGATTGTCCATATCAAGTAATTTCCGCCGGACATGTGACAAAAAGAGCGATTTCTCTGCGTCTAGAATGTGAGCTGCTCCAACAAAGGCCGTACCATTATCCGAATATAAGGAGTTGGGGGAGCCACGTCTCGAGAAGAATCGTGCAAATGCAGCGAGAAAAGCTTGAGTGGAAATTTCGCTGGTGGCCTCAAGATGTATGGCCTTTGTTGCAAAACACACGAAGACCAGGACGTAGCCTTTGGTGATCTTACATCCACGCCCTGCATATGATTTGATGTTAAATGGGCCGGCAAAGTCAACACCAGTGTTGGTAAATGGGCGAGACAGGGTAGTCCTATCGGCGGGCAAAGCGGCCATTATTTGTTGACTTCTATGGCGCTTCTGGATAACGCATGTCCGACATTGGGAGATAATAGTTTTTATTAAAATTTTCAGCCTAGGGACATAGTAGTATAACCTTGTTATTCTAAACAAAAGAGCGTTTTGACCATGCAGTGTATACTTATGAAGGTATGAGAGGAAAAGTCTTGTGTAACATGCATGATAAGGCAAGATGATAGGGCATCGTTCATCATAGCTTAGGGCGGGGGAATTAGATAAGCGACCATTTATCCTCATCAAACCAATGTTATCTAAAAATGGGTTAAAGGGGAGAATACTACTCTTTCGGGAAATTTCCCTACCTTGTGATAATAAGCTGTATTCGCTTGCAAAGTACATTCTTTGGCAGGAGATCACCATTCGGGATTTCGCGTGACTTAGCTCGGCACGTGACAATTCGTCGGATGTTGTGAGATTATGATTCTCGTTCCTTTTGCACCTATAATAGAAACGATAAATCCAGCAAATAATCCGCAAAGCTTTCGGAAATTCCGAAAAGTTCCTCAAAATATCCGAATCTTCCAATCGGTTTAAATGTACCTTAATAGGTTTGGCCTCCTCTTCAGTTGAAAAACGTAAAGAATTCCTGGGCCATTGACAGGGTGGCAATTTTAGCCAGGTAGGCCCGTGCCACCACAGTTCGTTATTTGACAGCTGCGTTAAGGTGAGCCCACGTGTTGCCAAATCGGCGGGGTTGCTTTTGGAGTCGATATGAAACCATGAATCGCTCCCTACCTTTTCAATGATAGAGGAAACTCTATTTTCCACAAAGGTGTTCCACTTATTAGGTGATTTCTGTAACCATGCCAAAACTATCGTCGAATCGGTCCATAAAAACAGTTTATGGTTTCGCAGATTAAGTTGTGATTGAATTGATTCAATCATATTTGCCATTAAATCAGCTCCACAAAGTTCTTTTCTGGGTAATGAGACAAACTTTACGGGGGCGACTCTCGTCTTAGCGACCAAAAGATGAGACGAAATACAGCCGCGCAGTTCCGTTCGTATATATAATGCGGCAGCGTAAGCCTTCTCGGAGGCATCACAAAACCCATGCAACTCTATGGAATACGTCGGGTGAAAATCAACAAATCGAGGTATTCTGATTTGCTCTATATTAACGCAATCATCTATAAAGGAGTGCCACTGCGATAGGGTTAAGGGGCTGATTTCCTCATCCCAGTTTGTCCCATCCTTCCAGATTTGTTGCATGATGATCTTGGCAACAATTATCTTCGGGGAAAGCCATCCGGCGGGATCAAAAAGTTTGGCAATTTGTGACAAAACAGCTCTTTTTGTAGTTGAGCCACGATCGGGGTAATTAGACAGCTGGAAATAGAAATAATCATTCCCGGCATTCCAGCGCAAACCGAGAGTTTTAGTAGTGGAAGAGTCTGACAGTTTCAGAAACTCTGCGTCCAAAAGATGATCAGAGGGGAGACCTTTTAGTAGGTATTCATTGTTGGATGTCCATTTGCGGAGAGTAAAACACGCCGAGTGAAGAACTTCAACCAGTTCATCTCTGGCTTTAAGCGCAGAGGACAGGTCGTGGGCACCGGCCAAAACGTCATCAACATACATATAGTGGCGTAATATTTTTGAAACGATGGGGTTTGTCCGCTCACAGGTTTTGGCCAATTCAAGCAGAGTACGAATGGCCAAATACGGAGCACAGTTTACGCCAAAGGTAACTGTTTGTAGTTCGAAGTCGTCTGGTTCATCCAGATGCGAACTTCGGAAAATGATTCTCTGAAAGGGGGTATGGGCAGGATTGACCAATATCTGTCGATACATTTTCTCAATATCTGCATTAAAGACATATCTGAGAAGTCTCCAACGTAGAATTAGAACAGTCAAATCCACTTGTAAAATAGGACCTGGGTAAAGCACGTCATTAAGACTGTTCCCATTCGATGAGGGGTTAGAGGCATTAAAAACGACACGCAATTTTGTAGTGGTGCTGTCTGGTTTCAAGACTGCGTGATGGGGTAAGTAATAATTGGTATCGGAATTCAAAGGGGGAGCTTTAGACATATGGCCTAGAGTGGAGTATTCAGAAATAACCTTATCGTATGCTGATTTCAATTGCGGGTTTTTTAATAAGCGAGACTCATTTCTCATAAATTGAGAGAGAGCAGTATGACGAGAGGAGCCTATATTTATATCCTCGGGATATTCACGGCGAAATGGGAGAGAAACGATGAATCGCCCTTGTTCATTGCGCATGGTTGTAGACTGATAGAGATCCTCGCAATAACGATCTTCATCAGATAGGCGAGACTTCCTTGGAACTTCTTCCAGTTCCCAAAACTTTCGAAGTTGATCATTTAGGGCAATTTCGTTGAAATAAGATGCGACAGAAGGCCGACACTTTTCGGATACTATTCGGCCTGTTACAATCCATCCAAAAACTGTTTGTTGCGCCACTAAGGTTTTGCTGCTATCCCAACGTAGACCATTGCGGATAATTGTCGGATAAATGTCTCCTCCCAGAAGAAGATCGATCTCCGAGTTGCTGGAACTCTGCGTATCCGCCATTTGCAGATCGGAAAACTCGTTATGCCTCAAAGTCGACGGCACATAGTAGGGAAGTTGGCCAGCTAATTTTCTAACCACTAATGCATCAACACAAGTTTCAAAAGTGCTATCGACGGGTGAACGTATTTGCATAGCGCATAGCTCTGTTGAAGTGGCTGTTAAAGCTTCGTTGAGACCATGGATTGCAGTATTAGCGGGGCGAGTTTGTAAAGAAAGCCTTTTTTGCAGCTTATGAGAAATAAAAGACGCTTCCGAAGCTGAGTCAATTAAAGCGCGTACGGTGTATCTAAAATCGTTTGAGTAAATGTCAACACGGGCAGTACCGAGTAAGACAATAGAGTTCGATGTGGACTGTATCTTAGTAGAGAAAGCTTGCTGGGGGTTAGTGCTTAAGGACACTTGCGGGGGGTTATGGCGAAGATTATTCGCCTGAGTAATAAAAGATTGCCTCGTTAAGGCTGCAGCTTCGGTAGACGTGCTGGGGTTAGTGTTTGATGACACTTGCGGGGGGTTATTGCGAAAATGATTCGCCTGAGTATTAACACCTAAAACTACCGTTTGAGGCGTTATATTGGGATTGGTAAGTACCGTATTTGATGTTTCGAATCTATGGAGTAAAGAATGATGCTTCTGCTTGCAAATATTGCAAACATATTGGCTCCGGCATTTCTTGAACTCGTGGGAAGTTGCTAGACAATTGGTGCATCGCTTTTGCCTCTTGACGATCGTGAACCTCTCATCCACTGACATTTTCAAAAAGGAGGGACAAAGCCTGAGAGGATGCACATCGGAGCAAAGTGCGCATTTCCCAGTTGTCTGTTTTGTAACAATAGTGCTATAAGTTTTAAGCCTCTTCTGATCTACGGATTGTGTTCTTCTGCAATTGCCATTTTTAATATTCTGAGATAGGTTAGGGTTAGCAAAGGTGGTTCGAATATCTGCCACCGATTCTAAAGTCTGAAATCTTAGTGTCAAAAAAGCGTCCATTTGTTTCCAGGTTGGCAACTCTGTACCATGTGGTAGCGACTGTTCCCAAAGACTAAGGGTGATTTCTGGAAGACAAGTTGAACAGATGTAAACAAAAATTATGTCCCAGTTATTGGTGTCAATCTTGAGCAGGCTGAGATTCGTAACACAATCGTTAATTGTTCGTTGGATCCGCCTTATATTGCTGGCGCTTTCCTTGGATAACGGCGAGAGATTGAAAAGCGTTTTCAACTGAGCATTAATAAGTATTCGCTTATTCTCATAGCGGTTGACAAGATTTTTCCAAGCCATTTCGAAACCATCGTTGGTTATTGGACAGGTCTTTAATAACTCACGAGCCTCACCCTGTGTCTTTTTAATAAGATGACACATTTTCTCTACGGGAGATAAACGAGTGCTATTGCGGTATAGTGCCGTAAACATATCACGAAAGGTTGGCCATGATTGATAATCTCCGTGAAAGACCTCAGTGTCGCAAGGGGGTAATGAAATATGAGGGGTTAAATCGACTTGAGGTAGTGGTGAGGGGATACCAGCAGAACTAGTATCAGATTTTTTGCATAAGCCATCCAAAAGATCATTTGATTTCGACAAAACCTTGACATGAGCCTCGAATGTTGAATAGAAACGCGATTTAAGAGTTTCGATCTGTACTTCGTCCTCAATTTCATTAAATCTATTCAAAATGTCATCGTAACGTGCCCTGAAATCAGCCCATAGACGTATGATTTCATCCTTTTGAACTTCTAAGGTGCTAACCGAGTGACTATCAGCGGGAAGATTTGCAAAGTATGCCTGAAATTCCACCACGCGATCAGAAGCGCATATAAAGGAGTCAAGAAGTGACATGTTCTCAAAAAAGGCTTGCAACGTTCAAAAAATTTAGAACCCAAAGGATAGGCACACAAATTATTTTAAGGCTCTTCAAATCACCAAACAGAAATTAATAAAAAATCGGAAAATCGTTTGACGTTGAGACGAGATCTTATCCAAGCTGATAATAATTATAAAACTAACAATTCCCTTCCGTTTTTCCTCTTAATATCAGATATTTCCGAAATTGTTTTCGACAATGTTCAATAATGCGGTGAGGTTCAGCAAAATAATTTATACACAAAGGGTCGAGTAACAAAATAATATTATCTTATTCAAAAAATTGCTGGGATCTAAAAAAAAATGTTTTGTTCTCCAAGTAGAAAAGAAAATTATTTATTTGATGATTAAATTAATTAGACCAGATTTTGTTATTAATTGGACTCTTCTTCTTTCGTCCTTTTGTCTTTGAGAATTCTTGAATGTTTGGTCTATCGCTAAAAAATTAATTTAGTCTTGATTTATCTACTCTATTAACTTCTGTAATTGATTTTACTTTTCTTTTTCTCTTTTAAAGTCATGGATTTCCGTTTTTCTTTGCGCAAAAGTTAACAATTTTCCCGTGTAAAATTATTTAATGTAATACAAAAACAAAGTTGTGTGTTATTTGTTTTTATGAAATAAATTATTTGGAAATTTAAATAAATTTTCGTATAAAAATGTTAATTAATTTATTAATTAATTACTAAATATCAACCTCAAATATTTAATCGAGATCCTCCTTTTAAGTTCTATTCCATTAGAATTCGTTTTAATTTCAGTTTAATTATTTTATTTTAACCTGCATGTAATTTCCAAGTGTAATTTATTGTGATATATGCTTAAACATGTTTGATTGTTATGCTAAATGTTCATTGGGAATCAAAGTGCAAACATTTCAACATTTAAGTTGTAGGTTGCAACAATTTTATTCTATTAAACTTATCTGTAGGCAATTTTCGGCAACTTGTTGGCAATACAGATATAAAGCAACCGATATGATCAAACACAAATTCAAGTTGTGAGCGAAAAAAATTCTATCAGACGTGTATCACAACATGTACAAATTGTTGCCACAATAAATGTTCTCAAACACTTTTAGCCAAACAAACATGTATCTTTTAAAATTTGTATCAAAGGATGGAATTTTTGTTCCTTATACAAAACTAACGGCACAGGTTTTTTTTTTTTATATCTTTCTTTTTTATTATTTTATTTTTGTTCTTTATATGCAGCGAATTCACTGTATTTATGATTAACATACATATGTAGCCACTTAAAAACTTGATGTACAAACTTACGTTTTACAGTTTTCCTTTGATGAAGATATGTAAGCACAAATGATGAAGACGATCTTGATTATCAGAATGATGATGATGATGATGTTGATATTCACAGAAATGGGGAGAGAAAATTCCAAAGATTATCTGGCGATTTCCAAGGAAGTTGATCTTTTCTCGGGGGTTGGGTTTTTCCTACTTATCATTAGTTGTTCCCTCCTAACGCGTTCCAATCCGGCTCGATTGGACCAGAAAATGTTGGGTTAATAATCACAAAAATTATGAAACCAAAAAATAACACAAGGATGTAATTGAGGGTTGAAAATTTATTTATACCGGTAGTACACAATAATGACTTTATACTTCGGGGTTTGGTTTACAATTGAATTGACAAAATGAAAAATATTTAAGATTAAGCAGTAAAGAGAGGCATATAAAAATAAATACTGGTTTACATGCATGCTCATTCAAATGCACGCACCCAGTTTAATTCGATACTCAAACACAATGAAACGATCAATTTATTGCAAACCTAATTTCCCGACCACAGAATTTCACGACAATCATCAGTTAAGTGGCCAGGAATATCGTGTGATTAAACACAAAGTCTATATGGAGGCAATCGAATCGATTTTAGTCTTAAGACTCAAAATCTGTGATGTAATTAATAAACAAAACAGGATCGCCATTTTGCCAGCGTGGTCGTGGTGGACATTTGCCAGATATCATTTTTAATTTGAATCACCTTAAACAAAATTTTTTGTTTTATTTTGTTTTACAAAACAAACTTCTTACTGAAAAGCCCTTTACAATGATTCTTGTGGTAATTTATTACGAATATAAAATCTGGCATAAATATCCATAGGAACAAAATCTAATATTGTTGTAGTTGTTCGTTAGAGGGGTTAAAAGACTTGACTTGTCATTTCAACTGAAACCTATGACTATATATTGTTCACGTTTAAATAAAAAGAAACTTGATTTTCTATTAAGCTCAAGTCTGGCATTAAAATTTGTCGGTACCCTTTTTTATGATTAAAAGAAAAGTAAAAGTTTTGTTTTTTAGACAGTTTTGGCTTACATTAATGATAGAGCAAAAAGCCTTATTTAATTTTTTTAATTAAATGGCATTCAAAAAGAAATTTAGTTTATCTTCACGCTATAAATAATTCAATGTAACTTTAATCATTTCAATCTATAAGTGCAGAAAAAAAAATTAATTATTTTCTAACAAGCATCTTAAAAATCGATAACCAAATTCTACTACTACACGCTATAAAACTATAAGCAAAATAAAAATCATAATTAACTTTAAATAAGAAAAGAAAAATAAAAAAACTACAAAGATTTGCAAATTTAAATTAAAACCAAAAATGTGCACAACGCAAATAAATAAATATTTGTGCACACGAACCAAAAAAAAATTAATTTTTATGTTTCACGCCACAAACGAAAACTTTTTATTTTATTTTATGTGGCCAGTGTGTTTCCGTTTTTCTATACATATTTTGCGTGGCGTGCAATTATGCGCTATATTTTTTTTATAAACTCTTTTCTTCTTTGTTAATCAAATATGATTATTTATATAAATAAATACAGCTTTTTCAACGCTTTAATAAATGGCTTACAAACATTTAACTTCAGCTCAAAGAAAAATAAAGAAAATATATCATAAAATTAATTTACATTAAATTAACGGCTGATGAATAATATTATTTTCATCATCCTCAATGAAAACATTGACGATCAAGTGCCGCTACAAATGTTATATCAAACTGTTGAAAGGCAACATCAAAAAAGTTTTCTTTCGTGTAGAAGAATAATGGCCAACAACAGCGATAATTAAGAGGCATAATTTTAAATTTGAATAATTAAATAACAATCTCCTAACGACTAAAAACCACTGTGTGAAAACTGAAAAAGCCTTGTCGCAAAGGTTTTATATAAAATTTGGTGTTAGGATTCTTTTACTATTCCATTATTTAAATATGGTTGTAGGAATAATGTTGCCAACTACAGAGGTATTGTTAAACTTAGCGCTATACCTAAACTTTTTGAGAAAACTGTTACCGATAGCTTTTCCCATCAAGTATCGTCTATATTAGTTTATGCTCAGCATGGTTTTAGAATGGGTGTTACAACCGTTACTAATCTTTTGTTATTAACAACGCTAGTCAATCGAGGATTTGTTAAACATAAACAAACTGATGTTATATACACCGACTTTAAGGTTAACCACAAACTTCTGATAAGGTAACTTGACCTTATGGGATTCACAAACAAATTATTTATGTGGATTAGTACATAGCTTTCAAACAGAACGCAAAAAGTTCATTTTAACACACTTACTTGCAAAGAAATTATTATTTCATCTGTGTAGCCATCTGAGTTCTTTATCTTGTCTATTAATGATCTACCCAATGCCATTAAATACTCAAACTTTGTTTTATATGCCGACCACGTAAAGATAATTCAAATATATTGTTACGGATGCGTCTTGCTTAAGTTTTAAAAGAAAATAATTAAGTAATAAAGTAAATAACTGGGTATGCTGTTTACAAACTGCGTGACTTACTAAGAAAACTTATGCACGCAAGACAGCAACAACTTTCTAGTCACAAACTGCGTAGAAATTTTATATACGCAAAACAACAACAATCGGGTATGCCGTTTGCTAACTGCATAGTTTTCTACGAAAACGTATGTATACAAGACAACAACAACTATCTTAAAATAAATTACAGAAAGAAACTTTATCAGCATAAAAACAAAAAGAAAAATACACAACATAGCAATTAATAAATAAATGTGCTACAAAGGGAGAAGAAGATTCTTAATTTTTCTAGACCTCTAGTGGACATATACAAAAGCCAGCGTCTAAGTGAATAGTTAGTTAGTTTAAAAATAAAACTCGTGAAGTAAAGACGTGCATGTTAAGTACATTGTTCTGTAGTGTCAACTTTGTGTGTAATTAAAGTAAATAAACTTGAAAACCCTAAAGTCTTTTGCAATAAAGAACTCACAACAAAACATTTATAAAAGGTATAAACGCAACAATATTATCGTCACGCTGATCATATTTTCTATATTTGAACCTTAAAATGTGGCAATACAAGTGTTTCTACCAAAGATGTCATACAAACGCGTGCAATATATTTTAAACAGCTAAGAACTTGAAAAACTAAATGTATTTTGGTATTTTACTGGATGCTAAATGAAATTTTAGACAATATAGTTCGTGAGCCATAAACAAAACACGTGCAATTCTTGGACTTATAAAACGCTGGATGAAAGAGTTTAGTGACCCATATGTCACAAAACATTTTTATACTTCTCTTTTCAAATCCGTTCTGGAATATGGCTAAAAATGTGGAATCCAAATTTATAAAGTCAATAGTAAATAGCAAAGAATCCGTGCAAAAGCAGTTCTTGTTATTTTGTCTTCGATGCTTACAATGGAAACCCTTAATTACACCATCCAACGCTGGTAGACTTGCTCTAATAAAGCTGCCAACTCTGAAAGGTCGAAGAATCCATAGGCTGAATATAAAAATAACAAAAGATGAAATTTTTAAACTTTTTTAATCGTTTTGTACATGAGCGCAACCAAATTCAAATAGTTTCGAAATGACAAAAAATGCAGACAAAACAATTGATATTCATAAATCATAATCATAAAATTGTGTTTTGAAGTTCGTTAGGAAATAATAGTTGATTTTTAAATGCTAATTCATTTCCTATTAAGCGAGCAATATAATAAATAATTTACTAGACACAACTACAAATTATGCTACTTTGCAGCCCGCTAATGAATTATTTTTATCATTTAATATTAACATTGTGTTTTAGTGGTTTCCTTTAAATTTTTTTAGCGTTTTTTAAAAGAAGCAGCACTAGTTTATGATTTAATAAGAATTTCAATTACTGTATAACAGACTATTTAGAAACGTAAAATAATTATATTCAATGGGCGCGTCTTCAGATTAAAAGTATATTGAAGCATATCTCAGAGACAATATTTAGTATATCATATGAAATATATAGCTACTTGACCACTATAACAGCAAATACTATAAACAACAAAATGTTTACAATTAACAGGTGTCCCATATAAGCAACCTTTTGCTTAAGAACATAAAAAAATAAATTAAAAATTAAACGGTGTCTACCCAAAAAGGAATTGTAATCATTGAACCAGTTTACATTGGATTAGTTGTGCTGGTCTAACATGGCAGTTTGTGGGCATTTTCGATGAGGGGTGTAGTTTTTGGTTGCCACAATTTTTCTACCAGCTTCAACGCCGCACAACGAAAACAAAACTAATACACATGCATTTATGAAAACACAGGTCTTGTGTGTGTTTTTTTTGCAGAGCGATTTTTAGTCTTCAGTTGGCTATTGTAGTGTAAATATGAATATGAATTCAAAAGTAGATAAATAGATTTTATGCTATTTATTTTTATCTTTTTTACTATTTTATCTTTTTTATTATTGAATTCAAGTTTTTGTTATAATATTTTTATATTTTACAAAAAATTAAATATGTATGTGTTAATCTTTTAAACGTTTTTTTAATTAAATTTTAACGATATACATATTTTTTCAATATTTCGCTTTCCTATGGAAAGATTCTTCAGGAAAAATTAATTTTTAATAACAAAAATTATTAACAAATTGAAAAAATTTTTTTTATTTAATTAAAATAAAAAAGGTCGATTAAGAATAAAAATAATTTTACATAAAATAAAATTAGAAACAAACATTTCATCATCACTTACAGCCATATTTATTTTGTAATGCGTATACTGTGGTGTATACCGAACGAAAAACCAGGGTTCAGAATTTTTCATTTATGAACATTCAAAAATCAACATTCATGATATTTTTCATAAATGAGAAATCTAAAATTTTATATTTATTTTTCACGCGCATAAACGAACAAGAAAAAATGTTCTGCTTATGTTCATACATGAATGCGCACAACAAGAATTATTAGACTTATTCATATGTGATAAATGATAAATCAGCTACTTCTCATTAATGTTCTTTTTCATAAATGTACATGTTCATTTATGAACGTTGAAATTTTATAAAATTTCTCATAAATGAATGTGAAAAAATTTTCTACCTACGATCGCAGTTTACCGTAAAATGTAGTAAAAACATATTAACACAAAATACAATATTGCAATATATTCTAAAAGAAATAAAAAAAAACATTTTTGTTCCTACATACGCCGACAATTGCGCATTATCAAATATGTGCGTTTATGTACGCGAATGCTTAATGCACATATTTTTACGATCTTTTCATTTATGAAAAATTATCAAAATTGTACATATTCAAAAATGAACACTTGTGTGTTTCTCATTTTTTCACTTATGAATAGAAAGAAAAAAATAAATCGTCGCATTCATAAATGAGAAAACGCAAAATATTTTTCAGTCTCTCACACATGTATGAGAAGAAGCGGCTAAAAAATAAAATGTACATATTCATACATGTATGAACAGTGAGTGAACACTTCGCTACTCTGCGAAAAACAAACATGAAATGAATAAAAAACACTAATACACACAAAGATGTGTATACGTATAGAATTTTGTGCTAAAATAATTAGTCTAGTGTGTTTTGGAAAGAACTAAAGTTGTGCGAAACAAATATTAATCCAATGTGAACTGGCCCATTCATACTCGCATATTTTGGCCATAACAATGGAGTTAGTTTTTTGTTTTCAAAAATACATGCAAACACATATGCGCATACCTAATAGATACAACAATAAAATAACTTATATCAAAACAAAGAGCCACGTTGTTGTCTTGCCATCATCACAATAATCCTTCAAATGTTTTTTATTTTTGACAAATTGCAATGGGTAGCCCGCTGTGTCGTAAGTTTTTAATGCAAAAATCAATCAACGTAAATTTTGTGAAACTTTGTTTCTCATTTCGTGAAACTTTGTTTCTCAAGACATTTCAGTCATTTTCTTATATTTGTCTCTTCTAGTTATATTTAACAATGTACATGTTTTACTCACGGCCAAAAACAATGCAAAACTAAATGGCACAAATAGCAATCCTGCTATATAATATATAAATATTATATTCGTTTACTTATAAAGAATATTTCTATTTAATAGCTAATTACAAATAGTGCATGGCGGCCAAGGAAACTGATATGTTCGAGTGGTAAGGGATTAATTTAGCAAATGGCCCGAAGTGTATCTCATTCCGAACCAAGAATTCAAAACGGTGGTGGATGCATTTGTGAACAATTCGGTGTGTCGATACAGTATTCCAATAGAACTCCATTCTGATCAAGGCCATATTCAAAGAGATGTGTGACGAGAAGGACACCACTCCATTCACAGTCTAACGGCATTGTAGAAAGTTTTTATCCTACACGGAAAAGCAGTCAGTAAAAAAAAACATTGGAATGAGCATGTACCAAAGTTTCTGCTGGTCTACGGAGCAATTGACAATGACTCAACCTCACGTAGTCCAGCAAAAATCGAATTTGGGACATAACAAAAACTATTAAAAGATTTAGAATTTTGCGTTAAACCGAAAATAACCAGCGATAAAATGAAAGCCATGTATGATCGAGTAGCAAACGTAGAGGGATTTAGAGAAGGACAAATGGTTCTACTCTTTAACCCACAAACCAAGCAAGAACTGTTTCCTAAATTGCAAAAAGTCTGGGGGGACCATACAAGGTGATCAAGAAATTTAATGATGTGATTTACCGGATACAGAGTTATCATAATCCGAGGTCCAAAATGAAAGGGCTTAATCTGCAACAGCTAGCCAAATATGGCCGTGGAGATATTAAGCCTATTCGGGATGAAAATTTCAAAGTGGGCGGCACTGTTATGATGATGATTTTTTAAGTTTTAAAAGAAAATAATTATTAGTAAAAACGTGAACGAAACGCCCTAGTGTGCATTTTACAAACTGCGTCGCTTTCTAAGAAATCTTATACACACAAAAGACAACAGCAATATGCTTATAAGAAATTCTACAAAATAAGATAAATAAGAGAAAGTCAAAACAACTAACACATAACACAAACAAAAGACACAGCCAAGCTAACGCCTAAACTGAATGATAATAACAATATGGGGTCATTTTAAAGAAGAATATTTTTGTATAAGCGAGAACCGCTTAAAACAACTACATAAGCACCAATTGCTGGACATCAGTGAATAAATACGGGTTACTATCGTGTTTATTTGATGTGTATTGAAAGTAAATGAATCGTTTAATTTAAATATCCAAAGTGCTGTGTTATATTTTTGTAATTAAAACACGCAATATAACGAAACAATAAAATAGCAATTAGGCTAAATATTTTATTTAAATAATAATACTACAAAATATGAGAAGTATTGTAACTGTGAACTAAAGGATATTAAAATAACATCATTCAAAATTAACTCAAAACTTTAAATTGTTTACATTATTTTTACATTTGGAAGCGTTAATAATTATAATTTTTAGTTACTACCTTTTGCATTATTTGTTTATTTTATGCAAATTTATTTTATTCATCTTGACGATCATAAAAATTTGCAACATTAAAACAAAATTGTAAATAATTTAGTTTTATATTTAAATATTCGTTTCTTTAATATTAATTAACTCTTAATCGTTTTATGCATAAACTTGCACATTAATTTGTTTTATTTTATTTTTATTTTTTGTATGTTATATTATTTAATATTAACATTTAACAATATACTTGTCCTGAGGTTAAAAATTATATTGTTAATCTCAACATGTAACTAACAATTGAGGTGTTCGTACAAGCAACCCCACAGCAATCATAAAGCTATTACAGCATAAATTTTAATCGTTTTAATTACTTTAAAACGATTTATTGTTTTGTTATGATTTTAAAGTAATAAAATACATAATTTTTCCAACTTCATAGTTAAAATGCCAGGCAATTGGTTATTATTTTTTTGTTGTACTGTAAGTTGAAACAAATGTCCTTTTTGTGGGGCTTTTCAAAATTTTTTATTAATTGAATAAAATTATTTTTAATAAGCCTTTACATAAATATACTCTGAAATATAAAACACTATGCTACATAGAATTTTTAATAAAATTTTTCATAATTAAATAATTATTAATCTTAATAGCGGTTTTTTTTTAAATAAATTTAACACTATATTTTTCCAATATTTCACTTTCCGCAGGAAATATTGAAAAAATATAGTGTTAATTTTTTTTAAAAAAGACCGCTACTAAGATTAATAATTATTTTTTTAAAAAAAGAGGTGGAATTAAAAAATAATAATCAAATTGCGCATAATTTAAATACTAATTGCATTTTGCAAATAAAGTAGAGCTAAAATAATTGTAAAATAATTGCTATTATAATGGTTCAAATTTTAATTTAAAAATTATATTGATTATTGGACAAGAAATGTGTTTTAACAATAAAGGGATTGTCATCTTAGTGTAAATTTTAATATGATGTCATTAGTGTCGTAATGAATCGACAGTTGGAAGCTTAAGGTAAAAAAACTTAAGTCCAAGCTTAAGGCCATAAATAAAAGCAGTTTTATTATTTACATTAAAACTTAGAAGCCGGTGATAATATTGATTTAAAATCTTGAGAAATATGAGTTACAAAGTTTCAGGAAGAGTACATCCGTAGAGCATGTACAAATTTGAATTGGTACAGTACGCAATGTTAAGTCATGGTCACTTGCAGTGAAATAATTTTGGGTGTAAAGGAAATTAAAAAAAGAGAATTAGTACTTTTGCAATCACCTTGCAGGGTTAAGTAAATAATAAGTACGTTATACGTTTTAATTTTTTCCGGTATTATTTTCAGAGCTTAAGTTAAGTATTACAAGTTTCTTTTTGGGGTTTTGGTAAGCACAAATATTTGCAGATTCTTCCTACGTTTTTCCTGATATTAACAAAACGAAACTTTTGGTTAATAGTTGCAATAATTACTTAGACCTCATTTAAAAAAACCTATTTTTTACTTCTTAAAAACAGGAAAATTGTATTTGGAACTCTCAGCAAGTAATAATATTCATTTATTTTTGATTTCTTTTTAGTTATACAAAAAAATTAATTCACCTATAAAAGGCACTTATGTTTTATATGTCCGTAAGATTGATTGCGAAATTACAGATACTGCACAGTGAGGAAGAAATAAAATAAATAAATACATTTATAAATGGCGGAACACATTCTTGGAGTTAATTTAAAAAAAAAAAAGTTAAACGACAAAACATATTCCTGTAGTAAATATCACAGCGGTTCGTTAAATTGTTTACGTTTTTTGTAAAATGCAATTGCACAAAAGGCCAGCAACGAAAAATTATAGTAACATATAAATAACTTTCTATACAGCTTAATTTAAACCTATAACAAAGAAGAATTCCAATACAAATTTTGAGTTTCTGCTTTGCATGGTTGTTTATAGAACACATATCTTAATTTATAAACTAGCAATTTTTTTTCGAAAAATTTTCGATCTGGCTGGTCACTTAACTGCTGATTGTTATGAAACTATGCGACCGGTAAATTTGCAATAAATTGATTGCTTCATTGGCTGTGTGGCACCATCCTGTTGAAACCACATGTCAGTGATATCCACGTCGTAAATAATAGGCCAAAATTAAGTTGTTAGTATCTCGTGATAGCCCCATCTTCGAAATCCATCCCCATCTTCGAAATCCAGCCCCATCTTCGAAATCACATAACGTACCATTCACTAATTCGTCGGGCATGCAAAGACTTCGCAATAGTCGCTCTAGGATTTTCAGAAGCCTAAATGCGGCAATTTTGCATGTTGACATACCCTGACAAGTAAAAATGAACTTCGTCTGAAAAAATTATTTTTCAGAAAAACCAGCCGGTTGTTCCTGAATAAATTGAGCGAATGTAAGCTGATGTGAACGGTCAGTTGCCTTCAATTCCTGTACCAGCTGAACCTTGCAAGGTTTCAAAATCAAATCCTTATGCAAAATTCGCCATGTAGTGGTTTTGGATAACCCCAATTGTTAAGAACTTTGAGAAATTGAGAAATTTGGATCTGCTTTTACCCTTTGGCTCACGTCTGCGACGTTTTCAGTTGAATGACCCGGTTGAACACGCGTTGGTGTTCCCACATTTTGTCTGTCGACTCAAATTTAACGACCAAATTCTTAATAGCGCTCTCAGAAGGACTATTTTATTTTCCAAAAATATCACGAATTTTACGAAATGTAACTTTAGCAGAATCACACTAATTTTATGGTGGATTTTAATTATTTTAATGCAATTTTCGTGCGAATTTATTTATTGACGAATACGTCAGAAAGCTAGATGTCAAAACTAACATGTCGTTGGTGTTGCCACAATTGAAAAACAATCTTCTTGTTGAAAATCCCGATATTCCATAGTTAAGACTTTAAGTTGTTTTTAAACATAAGACGATTGTTTCATAAAGCAAATTAATTTGCTTCACAAAAACTTGAATACCACGATTAAAAACAAGGTGTCTGATTAAATTTACGTTATTTTATGTAGTCATTCTAAAAATTTCTACATAAAATATACAACTAAATATTCCTTGTTAATCTTACCATTTTTATAACAATTTAATAAATTATTCACCTTTATAAATGTATTTAGACTTGAAAAAAATTAAAAAGAAAAAACACCAATAGCACAACAATAACGATAATTTTTTTTTTTTTTTAATTTATGCATTTAAAGAAAACTGCAAAAATCACACAATGAAAAAAAAAACCATTTACAAACGAATGTAAAAGAAAATAAAGTACAATAAACAAAGCAGTTCGATACAATTACACGCATTCAGGCGTTTAAGAAACGCGTGCTACATGCAATTCAAAATAAGCATACTCGTATTTGAAATATTCTTGCAAAGATAAGGAGAAGGCATGAATGCTTCTACAACTAGTTGTATCAGATTTCTGCCATATTTGAATTTCCTATAATTGCATATATGTACATAACTATATTAAACGAATATAAATGTTTGTAGAAGTATGTGTTGTTTGTTGTTCTATACGAAAGAGAGACTGTGCAGTAAGAATTTACTATATTTTCATTCAGTTTTTTTTTTTCTTTTTTTGCGTTTCAGAAAGCCATGCATGTTTTTATATTAAAATTAACACACCTTTTTAATTATAAGCCGGCAAACTACAATGTACTCCTATTTATTACTGTATGTACATCATTTGTAACGTTTAAATGCATTATTTGCAGTTGCTTTTATTAAGTTTAAGATGGTAAATACACAGCAGGTATGTTTTCATTTTCAGATTGTTAATTCAATTTTCCATCATTTATTTAATTGGCCTGCATTTTCTTGAATGACAGTCATTTCAGTATGGTAAGTTGAAGACAAATCTATTATGCGTTGCCATATGTTCAACTGGCAGCAAATTTTATTCCGAATTTCTTAATAATTCGTAAAACATTTGTTTAAAAAAATATACATCGAACATACTACAGAGAGTGCGGCGAATTATACTTTAATGTGTGATACCTGACGTGTGTCTTTTTTAAAAACAGATAGAAAATTCGAATCAAATATACTTAATATTAACTATTATAACCTAAAACAGAATTATAACTTTAAAATCTTTACGAATGCAAGACAACAACAAACAACAAATCAGAGACCGTAATAATAGGAAGGTAATCGATTAAAATTTATTAAAATTATTGGTGCGTTAGAGATTTAAATAAAAATAACTCAGACAATTGTAGAAGTTTTTTAATGGTGTATCCCGAAAATTCTGCATTTTTTCTTGTCTTCTTTAAAAATTTCCAAATATGCTTTCTTCCTTAACAAATTTAGAAATCAAAACCGACTGACTTAAAATTATTATACATTTGTTATAAAACTAAAAATAGCTCAATAATAATTTCAAAAATAAAGAAAACTTTTTAAGCCTTAATATTTACTCTGCAGAGGAGGTAGCGAAGGTAGAGAATGTAGAGAAGGTAGAAGAGGTAGAGGAGGTAGAGGTAACATGCTATCGCACTTTTTATCGCGTCATTATCTAATCCGAATGTGTATAATATTAACGAACTATTTAAAGCAAAATTTTAAGATTACAGCTGTCATAATTTTTTCAGATAAACAACAGTGGATGGAAGATACCCGTCTCTATATGAAACAACCTCGTATCATAAATTCTCTAAGTTGTCTAAGTTCTCTTAAGTTATGGTGTTAATAAGAAAAATCAATTCATTTTTATTATAATTATTTTAAGACATTTAGTATTATGAATTATTTAATGCATAAATATTTTATAATAAATATGTTTTTTCTTTTTTAAGATCTTATTTTATATATTTTTTTCTCTTTTTAATATTTCGCTTTCCTTTGGAAAGCTTCTTCAGGAAAAAAAAAAAAAATTTTTTATATATTTTTGAAAACAAAACAAAATTATTAACCAAAAAAGATCGTTTAAAAACTATAATAAAATATAATAATAAATATAAATCATATTTTCCTGAAATATTTATTATTTAAAAAACTAAATATGAATTATATTACTGCAGGGAAGGGATATTTATATGGCCAGAATTTAACAAATACTTCAAAATAATTAATTTCTTATTGATGTTGTTCAAGTGTAAAGTTAAAATGAGTGCGTGTATTAAAATCACCCTGCCTGCAAACCAGTACATTTATTTTTATTTATTTGCTTCTTTTACCGCTTAAATTTAAGTATTTTATTCTATAATAATTCAATTGTAATCCAATCTCCGAAGAAAAAGATTAGTATTGTATATATATATATATATATATATATATCTGCCAGCGACGACTTTGCAATGGGACATGTTTAGTAGTCAAAAAAATTATGAAAAATGTGATTGAAGCAAAAATTTAAAAGGAAAATATAAGGGCGAGGATGTGTTGATGCTACGCATTCCTATGATTCCTCCACATTTGCCGTTTGATTTTAAACAGCTTCAGTTCCCCATACGTGTTGCAATGATTCCTGATTTTTCGCACGTGCTAATATACCGCGAACCAAAATCGATCGAAAAATGTGGTATATGTAAAATCATTGCAATAGAAAAGACTAGATATAGATATAGACTAGAATAAGATAGAATATATAGGCACACAAAAATATTGAATTGTGAAAAAGATAAAATTATTAAAAAAAAGCATAAAAACGAAAAAAAGGAAAATGTGTTCTTTCTGATTAATTTTCTTGATTGATTGAATTTTTTTTCGCACACAAAAACGAATGCTGCAGAGAAAAAAATCCTGCTGTTACTTCTATATTTGTTCAAATGTGTTGGCAAGTACAATTTTTATTTTTTCATTTAATATAATTAGTTTAATAATAATTATAAAAAATAAGAATGATTTCAACTTTATTACTGTGTTTTTGTATAAAAGTATTTTTTCATTTGGCTGTCTTCTTAATTTCTTCACTTTCATTTATTATTTTTGGCTTAAGATAGAGGCCACTGATGCCTATTTTGTATTAAAATGTTTGTTAAAATTCAAACCTAAAATTTATTTTGAATTAAACAAAATACATTTCAACTTTGATTCTTTCACTTTGGTTTATTTTTTAAAATATGCATTGTGAAAATTCCTTCGATAGTGGCAACATTGAACACAAAAATAAATTCGACTTTAGAATATTCTTCCCGAAACCTAACAACATAACAGCAACTCAATTAGGTTTTAAAATTTTAAATTAGATTGATTACTTTTCTTGACGTTTTGAGATTTTTCTTTAGTTATGCCGGTCTGTGAACTCTTTAGTTCTTGTATCCTGTACTTTAAATACAAAAGTTATCTTACTGCACACAAAAATTAACAGTCTGTAAATAATCTGTTTTCTTATTCTATTAACGTTTTTGTCTAACTACTAAGATAAGTGTATACGCTGTGTAAGTTCCACGTAAATATTTATTGACATATTCAGCACACTAAATTTTAATAAACTAATCTGATACACTACCAATGATAGCAACAAACATTTAAAAATACCGCAAGGAATATCAGTATCATTTTTACTATATCCTAGGGTGTATTTGATATTATAAATTACATAAGAAATGAAATGAAGGTAAAATTGACTTATTCCGATGGCAATAATGAAAGTGAAAGCGACTTGTTTTTTATTGATTCAGATTTGGATTTACGGGTACAGTACATTAAACTATCAATAATTATATTTTGACATTTTTCGGTCATATATTTAATAAATGCTCAAAATAAAAGTCTTTGCATAAAATTTAATTTTACTGCGACAAGAGTTTGCTGTTCAAACTGACTTTTCTATAATTAAAAAGACTGCTATTAAAATAATTGTCTTCATTAAACATTAAGAAAATAAAATCATGTAGAACTGACTGAAACAAAAGTAGCCAACTGAAATATTATTCCGTTAAAAAAATGCTGCATTGCCAACGAAATCTGTAGATATAAATGGCCAGTCAAATACCAGAAATAGCATGCATTAAAATAAGGAAGAGCGTAGTTTCTGGCCAGAACCATAATTATTAATTGGATGCAGTCAAACCCAAAAACGCGTAAATAAAATGTTTTCACCTTTTTGCCTGCTTGAAGAAACAAACAACAATATGCAGCATGAATATTCAGATACATTTTACACTTTTAAAAGAATCACTGTGCCATGCTGCAACGTGGGATTGGCAATATATGACATCTTGTATTTTTAAATGTATTCAAAAGGAATTTTTGATAAACTGAACTTTTTTTTTGTAAATAATAAACTATTATTGATTTTTGCTATTTGCGACATATTTTTTGCTTTAATAGCTTTAAATGTGAACAAAATAAAACAGAATTTGATGAGTACTAAAAAGTAAAAGATGCAGCTTTATTTCAGCCGAAAAAAAATTAAATTTTTTTTAAATGTTAAAATTCCTGCTAAAAATAATGTCAACGTTTTGTTAAACTACATTACTAAGCATTTGAAAAATTATGTAGAGTACAAAAACAAATTAAGATTCTTATTGTTGCTTTCAATATCAAGTGTTTTGACAAGATTGTATAATATGTATTATTTAAATAAAAGAAATGTATTAGAAAACAGAACGATCTTCTGGTAATAAGCTGAACAATATTGTAGAAAGGAACATCGTAAATTTTAACTTTTTTCGTTCTATATTCTTTAACCATAAGTATATTGAAGTGTGGCTTAAGCTGGTTATATTGAAGACGAGAAAGTGAATAACCGATAACGAAATTAAGAAAAAAATTACAAAAATAAAATTAATTATTAATTTGATTATTATTTTCAGTTTTATTCGACCTTTTTTTTTTTAAATTTTTATTAAATTTTAATCTTTTCACTCGGTCCTTTAAATTAAAACGATTAAAACGCGTAAAAGATGCTTGCTTATATTTACCCCGCGGTTTGCTTAACGGCCCAGCAGGTGGTGTTTATATATCTGTTTTAAGCCGGTACTTTAACATCATATATTATTGTTGTTATTATCATTCAGTGTAGGCGCCTGCTTGGTTGTGTGTTTTGTTTTTTAAGTTATTTCGTTAAATTTCTTATTATCATATTGTTCTTGTCTTGTGTGTATAAGATTTCTTAGAAACTACACAGTTTGTAAAAGACACAATAGGTCATTTCCTTTCCTTTTTTCTGGTAATTATTTTTTTTCAAAACTTGAGTAAATCAGAAGTATATTTATATTGCCAAAATCAAATTAGCTATACCTTGAAGGACACAAAATTTATAACAAATCAAGAGAAAAGGCTTTCCTCTGCATATAGTTGTTAGAAATTTTGTCTTGTCCTTAATTGTGATGTTTTATGAATTAATGAATTTGAACAGTTTTTCTTCAGTAGCACTAATATGTTTGTCTGCTTTTTTTAACATTTTATTTTTTTTTGTGTAATTTAGTATTTTTAAGTTATTAAAACCATCGATTTTATTTGTGTTATTGCGAATTTTCTACTTTTTTTTAATAGAAGTTATAATTTCTGGCACTTTTCCAATTTTAGTGATATTGTATATTTTTGTATTTTTATTAATAATTAATTTTTATTAAATTTTAATCTTTTCACTCGGTCCTTTAAATTAAAACGATTTATTTTTCTTTTTTTCTCTCAATATTTCGCTTTCCAAAGGAAAGCTGCCCACCTGCTGGGCCGTTAAGCAAACCGCGGGGTAAATATAAGCAATCATCTTTTACGCGTTACAGTAATCAAATTATCATCGTGTGTTTTTATGTGTTTGTGCGTTACAGTAGTAAAATTATTATTGTGTATTTAAAGTAAAAAATCGTGTACTTTAATTTAAAAGCTCTACAGTGTTTTGTTATTTTGCAATAAAATAAAACAATACAGCAAATCAATTATTAAAGGTATTAACGTAACAATATGTATATAGCTTCAAGGATATTTCAGATGTTGATTAAATGATCATTACTTTTTACATAATTATAAACGCTTCTCAAAGCCTGTTCTCCTAAACTAACAGTTTATGAACCATCCTGGATGTTAATGTTTTTTTAATGTGTTTGCCAAGTTTTTGATATAAATATAAAAATAATAGTATACATGTCTTAAATCTTACATAATTGAGGTTAACCAATGCTAGACAAGAAAAATTATTTAGCATGGATAATTTTAAAATGCTTTCGAATAAGTTTTTTTTCTTAAATTTTAATAGTAAGCTTCAGTGCCGAACCTTCTTAAAGGCTTGAGTAATGCCAATAAAAAGCGCTAAAACATATTTTTTTAATGATTTCTTCAATTTATTATAATTTTAATTGGGTATGATTTTATGTAAGGTGGCACATAGCCAACTATGTGCCACCTTCAGTGTTTTTTTTTTCTCTATACTATATAAAAGAACACTGAAAATGGCACATAGCCGAAACCGGTATGTTTACAAACCAAATTTGACGCGGGATGACTTAAAATCATACCCAATTAAATCAAACCCCGCCGGGCAATATACGCACATATTATCATTTTTTTGTTTGTTTTACAAATAACAGTAAATAACAGTTAAATAACAACGGAATGAAATGCAGTTTGTAATCGGCCGTTTTCGCCGTCAATTTTAATGGAGAAATAAGGCCCAACTATAATATGCATAAGCTGGCTTAAGCTAATATCAACAATTGAACGAAAAGTCCGTCAAATGTTTAACCAAATCATTGAAGACTTTTAGGTGGCTATAATGTACGTACAGGAATATAGAAATTATTATGCACAGTTGCACAATTGTTTTATTCGTACTTTTACAAAAAAAATAATTTCCAAATAAATATATTAACTTAATATTATCCTTATACAAAATTTATTATTTTTTTTAAAGTTTTAAGAAAATTACAAAAGAAAAATTATACATCTTTCGCTGTTTGTATTATTTCGGCCAAAAGTACTAAAAAAACTGTTTGCTACATTGAATTTATAAACAATAAAAAATTAAATTTAGTTGCAATGTATCTATAACACAATGCACAACGGAAAATCAGCTGTTTCCGTACGGAATATGCCATCAGTTTCGTACTTTGCTTAAGCAAAAGGCATTTGACGAGACTTGGCTAAAAGTTTTGTTAAGTACATTAGGTATTTGCTTAAGTCGGCTTATGCATAATATAGTTGGGCCTATAGTTTTAAATATTGTTTTCTGAAAGTATCAACCACAGTTGCCTCGCCAAAACATTTTTATAATCATATTTTTTTAAGTAACAAAACGAGGACAAATATTACCAAACTTGAAACGTTTCATTAACCGGTTTAAACGAAATTTTAAATATAAATATATATGCGAAATTATTCTTTAAATTTTTTATTGACAACAAGTCCCGTTGAAATAGTAAAATATTTAAGCACTCCATCGCTATCATTATTTGCTTTGTAAATATGCACAGTGATGTTTCACGTACTGTTTCAAATACTGTAAAGCTTGATTTGAAAAATAAGTAATTAAATTTAAAAATATTATAAATATATTTAACTTTTGATTAAAAAAAACCAACTAGCATGAAAAAGCACACATCTACACATTACAAAAAAATAAAAGATTTTGGTTAAATAAATGAACATCCAAACCCTGCATGTAACAGTATAGGCCTATAGCTAAACACTGTTTCTTGAATAAGAAATTTTGGTTTCTCTTACCCTTACACCATTCTATGAATTAGAAAAAACACGTTCTTTAAATCGCTTAACAAATTTTCAATTTTTTTACATTCTTCATTGTAAAACAAACAATGTGACCATTTCAATTATTATAAATATATAAATTATTTTGATTATAGCACAGGATCTTTTTGTGAGTACAAAATCACCAATAGCTTCACATTTAAGAATTTTCTCTTGTTGGCAATCATATTGTTAAAAATTTGTTGGGTTCCACACTAGAGGTTTTGCAATGCAAAGTACAGTGCACTACAATTCTGAATAACCGGTTAACAAAAGATTAATAATACTGCATTTTGACTGCTATTTATAAATCTCAAGTGTTATCATTTATTATATATCAATCTTTACATTCTGTCGCAATAGGTTCAAGCGAATTGCATTTAATGTTAAGATAAGTATGGAAATTTTATATACATACATACATATACATACATACGTTCACACATAAGCATAATATAAATATTGGTTTGCAGAAAAAAACAAAATATTTATAGCATCCTATACTTAATGCAAGTGTATGTCTTCTTAGTATGTATATGAATCCATCCACTATCTTTCATCTTTCCATTTCACTAATGCAAGTATAGATGTGTGTTTGTGTATATTTTAATTTTATGTGTATATATGAAGTATTGGATCCTTTACCCCACTTGACATAAATGCGAATGAATTTTAAAGCCTTTAAACAACTTTTGCTGCTTTTTTTGTAAATTATGATATCAGCACTTTGACTACAATTATGGTCATGGATTTCAATCACCACACTCATTATGAACACAAGCAAGGATGGCACCCAGATTCTTGTTTTAACTTACGATTGGTTGTAGAAAAATATTTGTTTGTATCGTGAATTGACATTCAATCAATAGACAGGCATTTTTACCGATATTTACTTAATGCTTAAATATGGCTGTGTATGTGTGTGTGGATGTGTAGGGATGTGTGGGGATGTATAAAGGCATTTGTGCCTGCCTGAGTGTTTATCTGTAAATGCGTGT
Organism: Trichopoda pennipes; assembly: GCA_030448955.1. Classification (NCBI taxonomy): domain Eukaryota; kingdom Metazoa; phylum Arthropoda; class Insecta; order Diptera; family Tachinidae; genus Trichopoda; species Trichopoda pennipes. The sequence goes on from JASKUP010000088.1 coordinate 13,593,028, forward strand.
GAATTTCAGATTTTACAACTATTTATATTTTTAACATGAGAGAAACGCTTCTTTTATTCGCTGTTTCATACATTAAATTCTACAGGGAAAATAAATTTTCTGTAATTTTCTACCTTTTCATAAACGAACTGAAATTTGCTAAAATAGTTTGGAAATTGCAAAAAAAATAAAGTACAATTTTGAACAATCTTTTGAGTTTTTTTATTATACTATTACTAGTTAGAAATTATTATTTTTTGCAGTGGGTGTTACATCATATTAATAGTTTATTGTGTATGGTGTTGTTATACTATATTAACAAAATTTCCGAATTTTAAAGATCTTTATTTTGCTGAAAACGAAACGTTGTGATAACCATCCAACGAGACTTTTCTCAATAATATTTTTATTCGACAGTACTTTTCATTTTTTGGTAAAACTCGGTCAAATTCCATCCATACTTTTAACTGATTTTGGGATTTTCAAATACACGTTATGTCTGTTTTAAATGTTAATTACTCTGAACCAAACGTTTACCCAAATACATTAAAATGGGGTGTAGAATTAAACAAACATTTTACAGATAGTTATTTTGTAAGACTAGTTTCTAGACTAAAAAAAAATCAATTATATGATTACACGTCATAGAATTTCAATTAATAGAGTTAACGATAAAAGTTTAAAGAAAACAACGTGAGGTATGACTTTTCCCGAAGTTTCTCAAAAACTTCTGGCAAACAAATAGTAGTGTACTATGCCGAATTAATTGTCTTACGTTGCTTTAATGGCACAGTCGCCACATGACCGGTAATGCCGAAGAAACAGGCAACCATTGGCTTTGATGTGCTTCTTCCACGAACAACTTTGATGGGATTTCGCTCGCCTTGAAACATCCATACGGTGGATTGCTGTTTTGTTTCAGGATCATATGAGTATATCCATTATTCGTCACCTATGCAGATATTATAAACTGCTTTTGATGCATCTTTAGCGAATTTCTGCAACATTGTTTTGCACCAATCAACACGAGCATCCTTTTGTGCGTTTGTCAGGTTATGCGGTATCCAACGTGAACAAACCTTTTTCACATACAAATGTTCATGCAAGATCTTATTGATGCTTGTCATACTAATCCCTACAGATGCCTCAATCTCGCGGTATGTTGCATGACGACCATGCTTTATCAGCTCATGCACAGCTGCGATGTTTTCTGGCGCAACAACCTTTGTTGGACGACCTACACGGGATTCATCCTGTAGTGATTGTCGGCCAGAAATGAATACGTTATACCAGTTTTTAATAGTGCTGTAAGAAGGTGCTTCATTACCATATAAGGAATTAAGTTCATCTGTACACTGTTGTCGTGTCAGGCCACGTCGAAGGTTATGAAAAATTATTGCACGCAAATGTTCACGAGTTAATTCCATTTTTTCCTAACATCACTTTTTCAACCTGCTATCACTAACACTAACAACAATCAAATGACAAAATGTTTTGGTTGAGGTTATGTTCAACAATGTGAAGGTTGCGCTGGAAACATCAGCTGGTGCCTAACAACAGTCAGTGTTACCAGGCCAGAAATATAAATAGCCGCCCTCGTAGTAATGTAAAAAGAATTGTCTTGAACAAAATTGGCCATTTTAAGCAAATTTATGACTTAAATTAAAGAGGGTCAAATTTCTCAAATAAATAATTTAACTGAAAAAAGTTTCAGCTTACTTGCTGAAAGTTTATTTCTTATAAATAAGAAAAATGATTATAACTTTATTGAAATATTAAGACAATAGCCGGTTTTATTGAAAATGAAAAAGTTTTTAGAATGCAATAAGCGATTTTTCTTTGCGTGTACTACACACACATACACTTATGAACTTATAGACGAGTATGAATGCATACATCTTATGTTAATACCATCATATCCTTTCTGGTTATTAAAAAATCTCCATTAAAATCTTTTTTTTATTATTACTATTTGACACCGTTAATATTTAAAATAAACTGATGATTATTTTTTCTCTGAGATTATTTCTTTAACCGCAACTTTTATTCGCTAGTGGCTACAGTTTTTTAAATAATTAATACTTAATTTTGCGTTTTTTTTTATTGTTGGTTTTATTTTCGTGTCTTTAATTTTATTTTATTTTCTCTACACATAAACGCAAGGATGTGGAAATAATTTTTTAAATCATCAACTAAAAATAAATACTTTTTAAACGAACAAATGTATACAACCTTGAATGAGAATTTATTGTATTTTTAGGCCACTAAGCTGGATATTTTTAAAATATTAAATTTTATTTTATAGTTTAAAGGATTTTTTTTTTGGATTTGTTAAATTATTTGAGTTAAGAGTAAGTTGGTAAGTAAGTTTTTATTATTTAAAATAGCTTTTTGGGATAATTATTTTAATACAGTTCACTTTTCAGTACGCTATCCTAAGTTTGCGTAAAGCTACTTCCTATGGCCATTTCATTCATTGCTCAGCTCAACTCGTCAGGGAACTTTTAACCAAATTTCAGATAAGCTAAACAAAAAAAAATCGCTCATATAAACTTCATTTTCGTACCCTGCGTTATAATCAAAAATATTAATTTAAAATTTCAATGCCAACAATTTTCCTGCAGTTGAAATGACATAAAAAAACGTTGGCGAAATTTAATACCTGGAAATAAAATATGTTTTTACAATTCCTTTAATCATAAAGACTAATTTATCAGTTATTTTACAGCCACTGAACGAGTGATACATACTTTTAAGAGCAATAGCAGCCACACAGAAAAAGTCATGAATAATATTTATTTTATCGCGCATTTGCTTGAATACAACTTTTATAAATATACTTTTGTAAATATGGTTTTTATAATTATATATCTTATTTTGTGTTTACTATGAAAATACTTTTTTCCAATTAAATATTTACGAATTTATTTATTTAATTTTACTGATTGTGTGAGATGGCTTATTTCAATAAAAGTTATTTAAATTTATGAATTTCGAAATTAAAAACGAATTTAACTTGTATCTGTGCACATGTATATTTTAAAGCTTACATAAAAAAATAATGATGTAACTTGTGAAACATGAACTAGTCGCTTACATCGCATTCTGAAGAATCTATTTTAATCCATACAAAAAAAATGTATATTTGTGCATGTAGTATTGTAGTTAAAAATTCCTCACCTGCTTCTTTATTATTTTTTCTCGGACTAGTACTCAGGGAATGACCCCTAGTCATGCAATGTATTGTACCAGAAATAGAAAATTAGGTTATGGGAAGGAGGAAAGAGAGAGTAGTGTTTGTGGACATTCGATTTGAATTTTCCTAAATTAAAGGTGACAGGAAAGACCTCTTGAGGGAGTTCATCCTACGATTCATGGTACGATTCTTTGGCCAATCAACTACAAACGTATGCGCTCTCAACGAAAATCGAGCTAAACGCAAGAACGTGCGATTAGCGGGAACAAGTTCCCTAATTTCTCTGGAGCGCTTATCACTGTAGTAACGATAAAACACAAAGTCAATCTACATTGCGTCCATGATCTAGAGAATCAATAGAGTTGGATACCCTACTATCCCCAACGATCCTTTTGTCTCTCTCTTGCACGCGGTCGAGTAACTCCAAAGTAGACTTTGGGGCGGCGGCCCACACATGAGAGTTGTATTTCATCTTTGGTCGGATATAGGTGGAATAAATAGCACAAAGATCGGATGGAGTGAAGTATCTCTTACACCGTTTTAAAAAACCGAACCACTTGTAAATTAACTTAGAAACCTGAAAGATGTGCTTAGTCCATCGAATATCACATTAAATTTTCATACCAAGAACATCAGGAGCTTCTGATTCGTTAATACTTATGTCACCCAAAGCAACAGATGCAGCACCATTTACGAACACAGATCTATGCGTAAGCACGAAACATTGAGTCTTAAGGGCATTAAAAGCGACTCTATTCACACGACCTTATTCGGAGATTGTTGCGAGATCGATACGATCTGTTACTGAATGAATACGAATGACAAATGGTGCTGTCATCTTAATCATTAATAAGCGTTAAATTTTTTTATTTACGTTGGAATACTTCACGAATGAATATAAATTTACACGTAAAAAAACAAAGCAACGTTTTGGCTACATTCATTGACGTTGATAGGCCTATCTGGTGAAGGGCTAACCACACCAAGAAAATATTTAGCAACCCTGAATTTGTATCTTCTAATTGAATTTGCAATAAGTGAATTTGATTAAGTGCAACGACAATTTGTACAAAAAATGTATGTTAAACATCTTATTACTTTAAATTCATATTAAATACTTTAAGTTAAAACTATTTTTATATTAATTAATCTACTTTTTTTATAAATTACCGATAAAAAAAAATTCTTCACCGCTAGATTTAAAAAAAACTAGAAACACTTAATGATGCAAATATGCTTTTTTTCTAAATTATATAATTAGATACTATGATGTAAATAAAAAATTAATTATATTCCCATGCAGATGACTTTTTAAAATTTAAAAGAAAATAATTATCCGTAAAAAAAGTAAACGAAACGACACATTGTGTATTTTTCAAGCTACGTAGTTTTTAAGAAATCTTATACGCACAAGGTAACAACAACATGATTATATGAAATTCTACCAAATAAGATAAAGAACAGTTAACAAAAACAACTAACAGAGACCAAAAACAAAACACACAGCTAATCAGGCGTCTACACTGAATGATGATCAGAATAAAAATATAGGGTGATGTTAAAGTAGAATATTTTTGTATATGCGAGAACCTTAAATCAACTATTAAGCACAAAGCTACCATCCTGTTTATTTTGTGTGTATTGAAAGTAAATAAATCGTTTGATTTATTTTAAAACTTTAAAATTCTGTGGTACTGTTTTACAATAAAAGAACTTAGGAATGAACGTAACAACATTAAGAAATATAATATATACATATAATGAAATTCGGTGTAATGTAAATGCCCTATAAAAATTATTTTTATATACACATATGTACATGTGTATTTTATTATTTTCAGAAATTTTAAATAGATTGTAACAACTTACCTCAACTCTCCAGATTTCTAAGCCTGGTGCACGTCCGGCATTTGCAAAAGCTGGATGCATGACTCTTCTACCTGGTGATTTACTGTTTGTATTTTGCACTTGATTGGGTTGCGCGGGAAAGGCTGGACGATTTTGTATGGTTCCCGCAGAACTTAAAGTTGCCAGCAGTAAGAAAATGAAACAGCTGTCACCAGTTTTTTAATTATATAGCAAGCAAATATATAAAAAAAACGTGCATGAATATTGCCAAAATCAAGAATGAAAAAGAAATAAAAACGAATTATATAATATAACATATTTAAAAGCTTATTGAAAGTTTATATACTTTTATATATACAAAAAATATAATTTCAAAAATACATGATAGTTTATAATTTTAAGATGTGTCACAATAAAACGTCTGTTATCATGTCAGCGGTTTTTATATGTTGTAAGTTTTAGGAAATTTTTGATTTTTTTATTTGGTGGCCATAAAAAATAATTAATATAATTAAATATAATAGTTATAGTTTTTTGACCCTTTTAATAGTTTTTAGTAGTTAATTAGAAGGCACTAGATCAATTTTAATAAAAAATTTTTTCAATTTCTTTGTTCATTATTTTTGTTTTCCTGATGATGCCAACCAACGGTGTGGCGACATATCGAAAAAATAATAAATAAAAGTTTTTTAAAAAATTTTTTATTAAAGTGCTTTCTAATTAACTACTAAAAAACTAATATAATTAAAAATATAATTAAAAGCAAATGATAAATATATGTTTAATAAATAAATGTCTTTAGAGCAGTTTTGGTAAATATTTTTGTTATACACTGTAATAACAACTGTGTTTTTTTTGTGTAGAATAACTAATAGGAAGTAATTAAAATAAAGATGGCAAAGTTTGCTTTTCTATCACCCAAAAATTTTTAAAAATTAAATTAATTCCATTGCATTTGTATTAACAATGAAGAGTAAAACCTCTACTGGGTGCTGTTTAATGGTGCAAAAATTCTTTTTCATAAAATTTCTATTTCATAAAAAGAATAGATATTTCATTGAAAATATCGAAGGCAATTTATTCGGTTTCTGTGTGCTGAAAGAGCTCTTATATAATTAAAAAAATATTCAGATTGAAATTTGTGTTCTTAGTTAGAATTTTTAGAAATAATTTATGACTTGTTTTTTCCATGAAGATGGCATTGATGACGGTTAGATAATAACAAAAACTGTGGAATGGTTTTGCAAAGACTTGTTCGATACTGTTTTAAAGGCCGTAAATATCAATTTGGTTTCGTTTAAGAAGAAGATAATTTATATGAAGATTATCCCAGAGATCTTAATTTAAATCATTAAGGAATAGATTACATCGACTGCAACCATAAATTTACATAAATTTATATTCAATATCTACTAGAAACGACACCTTTTTTTTAAATTTGTTAGTAAAGCGTAAAAATAAACGCATTTAATATCGATACTATAAAACGCAGATTTGCATTAAAGCTGAATTTTTAAAAGTGCTACAATAAACGAACGTAAAACTCATAGGGATACTTTGCCGTACCAATAAAATTATAATACAAATACATTTTTTCCGATGCTTAATTACAACATCATTAAAAATTTATTTTTATTAGTACATTTTTGCTAAATATTGAAAAAATTATAATAAATAAACATCTGTTATTCTTTTTAACGGTCTTTTTTCTTTTTTTTTTTTTTTTTTGCTTTCCTATGGGCTTCTTCAGGAAAAATTAATTTTAATAACAACAATTAATAACAATTATTAATTTTCCCTGAAGAAGGAAAGCGAAATATTAAAAAAAATATATATTGTTAAATTAATGAAAAAAGACCGTTAGTTAAAAAGTATAACAGATATTTATTTAAGATATAAAAAGTCGATTAAAAAAATAATCAAAAATTTATAATAATCAATATTAGATATAGAAAAAGTCTATAAGAGACGTTATATGTTAGAAATCTTAGAAATTGTTAATGTACCAAATGTAAGGAGAATAAATTTCAAGACAGACACAGACAATTTAGCGCAGAATTATAGGTATTTAATCCAAAAGACACATAATTTATTATAATTATTTCATAAGAGAGAATTTGTTATTTAATTTCCGTTTCCTTGTTTTTGCATGTTTAAATAATTGAAATTTTTAATTTTTGTATGTATGTATATATGTATGAAAAAAATTATTTTATATGTTTTTGTCAAATGTTTTCAAAAATTTTTTCAATTTGTTAATAATTTTTGTCGTTAAAAATTTATTTTTTCCTGAAGAAGCTTTCCATAGGAAAGCGAAATATCGAAAAAAAATATATATTGTTAAATAATTTAAAAAGGACCGTTGCAAAGAATAACAGATATTTATTTAAATTATAAAAATTATTTTAATTTTTGGATTTTTTAAAATTATTATTAAAAGTTTAATAAGGCAATAAAAAAGCTCAACTTCCACATGTTAAGGGCAGGTAAAAAGTAAATGACCTTTTTATTATTATAAAGGGAAGGTTTTTTACTGGTATTGCCAATATTATTTCAGTAAAACTAACTGATTACTTTTCGATATCAGCAAAGATTTACTGGTAATGATCAGTACATATTTTCAGTAGTAGTAAAGCAGTCTTAATTTCATTTCAAGTAAAAATTGCAATTGAATGTAAGTAAAACATAATGCAGTATGTATGTGTATGTGTATGTTAAAATTAATTAGCGTTATAGACATAATTTTGAACTAAACGGCGCAATCTAAGACAGACACCTCAAATCGACTCGACGAAGTTTTAAAACTAATATTATTAATTAAAGAATTTGACGGTAATTGTGCCATTTAGAACAAGAATTAATAAAAACATACCGACTTTTGAAACTAAGACTATAATAACTAAGTTACTAAATTACTATATCTTTATAGCAACAAGTATAAGCAAATCGAGACACACAAAATATGAATAGAGTGTGTACAAAAAAAAAACCTAAAAGGTATGTCAATAGTAAGGAAACCTTGGTTTACGAGTGCAGCTTGCTTTTTACAGATTTGTTTTTATTATAGTTTTTCGTATATATAATCGTTAATCTTCTAAATGTATTTATGGAATAGATAAATAAATTGGCTCTCACAAATTTGCTTAAACCACAATATGTTTCCATTGACAGCAATTAGTCATAAAGTCGAAACAAAAATTAACAAAATATACATTTTATATTGAAATAAACAAAATATACATTTAAAATATTTGCAATATTGCAGCTAATAAACTACTACTACTACGCTTGACTATATTCGCCTATTCATTCATAAATTTGCTTAATTTTAAAAAAGTTTATAATAAGTAAAAATATCAAGGCATTCAATTTTCCCATATCTTGTTTATTTTATTAAATTTCGTTAAATTAAAAACACCAAACAATGTTACAGAATTATTGGAAAATTGACAATATTGCTCTTCAGTATTTATTGACATTAAGCAAACTTTTCTCAGAGTTTCTTTATAAATTAAAACCTGCACAAAACGTGGAAACTTTTGTTGAAATTCTACCTGAATGTTAACATTAACGATGTGATTTACAAAATTGGCGTAATAGAGTCTGGGGTGCCGCAAGAAAGCGTTTTAGTCCAATTCTGTATACAATATTTACGGCTAAAGCTATTTGCCCGTGTCATACATCAAATTAAAGGGCAAACTGTTGAGCAACATAAGAGTACACAATAAATACGCAACTAGTACCAGGGCTGCTATTTATATTTGTGGCCTAAGGATGGAAACACAAGCATTTAAAGACAAAATCTATTTTATTGTTTTGCATGCGTTGGAACCAATTTTCAAAGCACTTTTTTCACTCCGATTTAGGTACTTCTAAAACATGGATTTTAAATGCAGAAACTGCTTCTTCAAGTGTAGGAAACCGTTGTCCACGTAGTTTTTTCTTGATGTTCGGAAACAAAAGGAACTCATTAGGTGCCAAGTCAGGGCTGTACGGCGGATGACCCATCAATTCATTGTTTTGCCCTGTCAAATACTCCATTGTTTCAGCCGATCGGTGACAGCTTTTCTTCTTTTCTTTGACTCTTCCCGAAGTTTCTCAAAGACTTCTGGCAAACAAATAGTGGGGTACCATGCCGAATTAACTGTCTTATGTTGCTCTAATGGCACAGTCGCCACATGACCGGTAATGCCGAAGAAACAGGCAACCATTTGCTTTGATGTGCTTCTTCCAAGAACAACTTTGGTGGGATTTCGCTCGTCTTGAAAGACCCATACGGTGGATTGCTGTTTTGTTTCAGGATCATATGAGTATATCCACGATTCGTCACCTGTGCAGATATTATAAACTGCTTTTGATGCACCTTGAGTGAATTTCTACAACATTTTCTTGCACCAATCAACACGAGCATCCTTTTGTGCGTTTGCCAGGTTATGCGGTATCCAACGTAAACAAATCTTTTTCACATGCAAATATTCATGCAAGATCTTATTGATGCTTGTCATACTAATCCCTGCAGATGCCTCAATCTCGCGATATGTTACATGACGATCATGCTTTATCAGCTCATGCACAGCTGCGATGTTTTCTGGCACAACAACCGTTGTTGGATGACCTTCACGGGATTCGTTCTGACTATTGTCGGCCACGATTAAATTCGTTATACCATTTTTTAATGGTGCTGTAAAAAGGTGCTTCATTACCATATAAGGAATTAAGTTCATCTATGCACTGTTGTCGTGTCAGGCCACGTCAAAAGTTATGAAAAATTATTGCACGAAAATGTTCACGAGTTAATTCCATTTTCTCCTAAGATCACTTTTTCAACCTGCTATCACTAACACTAACAACAATAAAATGACAAAATGTTTTGGTTGAGGTTATGTTAACCACTGTGAAGGTTGCACTGAAAATATCAGCTGGCGCCTAGCAAGAGTCAGTGTTACCAGACCAGAAATATAAATAGCAGCCCTCGTACTAAAACCGAATAAATAGGTACCCCTGAGATGTGTTATTAATGCTTCTTATGGACAATTACTTGTGCTTTGGAATCCCATTTCATTTAAATATGTTGGCTATGGTATACCGCTAATTTTAGAGCCACAATTTTTTTGTTTCTTGGTCAGTTAAAGAGTATTCGCTGAACGATGAAAGTCGTACTTTGTTCTACTTTCGTGTGATCGAGTTTAAAAAACCCACTAAATATTAACCACAAAAGGTGTTTTTATTTTAATTATGTCGGTACCTACCAACAAGTACTCTTTATTTTAGTTAGTGTCATTTATTCTTCCTTCTAGTAAAAAATTTGTATTACTTGTAAAAGTAATGGCCCCTACATCTGGCATAAGAAGTAGAGGTAAAAACAAAATTTTTCTAATTGACTATTCAGCTCATCAGATAACTGGATGTAAGCTGTCCTTCAATCGACAAGTTCTAGCTACCATGTTCTACAATTTACGTACTGTGAAGTTAAATGTGAGAAGCTCTGCCACAACTGCTGTTAATGAGATTTCGGTTTTTTGGACAAAACCTCGAATTCCTACAAAATAAAAGTAAAATGTCATAGTAAAGCTGGGAAAACTGTATGATGATTGGAGAAAAATGCAAAAGTACAAGGATAGAAAAACGGAAAGTGCAAGAAATGCTGTAAAAGAGTTTACTCTAAAGTTGGATGATATCTTTGTTATTGCCCACCAAGAGGCCCTGACGATGATGACTTCAGAAGAAGACAAGGGGTTTCTGTTGAAACAACGACAGAAAGAAAGACCAGGCTCCATGCTCGGAATTGACCTGAAGTTGGCTCAAGCTGAAGTAAGTCTACTACAGAAACAACGGAAGATCAACGGAAGGACAAACAACTTTAAACGGGAAATTTGGGTAAGCAATTAAAAAATCCTTGTAGCGACACTTTGCCAGGAGGGGCAAAGCATGGTAAACAACTTGTAAGTTGTGAACGACATGGCAGAGCGAGGTGTCAAGCTCATCATAGATTACAACCAATTACTTACAAAGGACGAGCAACAAAAAACAATACGTTCTTCAAGTAGTCAGCAGATGCCGTCAGCTGTATCCGGATAGCTCCAAAACAACATTATGTTAGTCCCTTGAATAAATTTAAATAAGATAAAATGAAAAAGACTTTTATTATACTTGATTTTTTAAATACATAATTGTTTTTATTCCAAAATTTGATAATATAGAAAGGAAAAGGGGTTTTTCACAATAGGTTCCATCTACGCTCTAAGGGGCACATAGTCATGTTTTTAGGGACATTGGCTTCATTATCTCGAATTCAGTACTATTTACATATTCTTTTATTGCATATAAAATAGTATCGCCTTGCCAAAAAATCGATATTTTCAAAACTTTGAGGCTCCAGTGGCACGTGTTAAAATGTTTCAATCGTGCTCAAACTTTGGCAATCCTAAAATATGATAGAAAGAAACATTTTAGGGGAGTGCCCCCAAAAAATTCTTGAACTTTTCTATACCCTATGAGATAAAACCACTCTAGTACGCATACATAGGGATATCAAAACATATGTTTTGATTGCCACATATTCGAATGATACTGCTATGTTAGCATCATAAGTTTCAACACTACTTCAATTGGAAGTCAATTTGATAAATATTTGGTTGGAAAAATAGAACATAGAAGTCAATGCAGTTCAGTTAAATCATGTTACTTATGCTCTTAAGCAGGGTGACTGCCAACCTATTTGCATTAATAAAGTTGTTATCCCCCAATACAGGTATCTTGATTGCTAATGATGAAGAATATATGTTTTGTGTTTTTCTTTTATATCTTAAGTTACAATCATTTTAAGAAATTATGACTGAAACAGTGTACGAAAATAATTAATGTACTTCTACTTAAATAACTTATTTTTATGAAATACTTAAAAAGTTAGATGATAAACTAAATACATGTCTTTGGTTAAGTTTACTGATTCTGTAATATGCTGAAAACTTATCAAATTTGCTCATTATTTGATTGTAAATAGATTGCAAATAAGTGTAAAAAAATTAAAAGCTTAATTTCGCATCTTATTCAAAATTGAGGAAAAACAATATGTATGTATACTGTCAATATTATCATACTCTATTTATCTGTTCATCATACTTTATTTATCTGTTCATTTGTGGAAAATAAAAATAAACAAAAAAAAACTTTTCCTACATACTTTGTGAGTAAAGAGAAACAAATAAAATAAATTACGACTATTTGCCAGTGCTATGAGTTCTATTTTTGCTTAGTTGCATAGCTTAATGCGCAAACATTTTTGAATAATTCCACATATTTACGATTTTTTTTTTTATTGTTTTAATTGATAGTATTGACAAAAAAATCATTTTTTAAAAGAATTAAAACTTTTCTAGTTTATTTTTGACACTTACCAGGGTATAATTTTCTTGTTTTAAGCGATTGTTGTTTTTCTAAATGACTAACAAAAAATTGACGAAATTTCCTAAATATTAATATATTATACGCCTGCCTATTTTGGAAATCAAACGAATGTTCCGGAAATCATAACTTTCAACTTTAGAGAAAAATGTGACTTGCTCAGAGCGAATTTCGATTTTGAGAGTGTGTCGAAAATTCTACAAATACAAAAATAATGTCCGTTACAACCTAAAGCGTCCGCCATCTAACGTTTTTTTTTGTCAACTAGTGCTTATTTCGTGAATGGTAATACTTAGCTCATGTTTGATTTGGCAGATAATTAGTTTTATCCTTTCGCTGAACGAATATGGCTGTGTATATGCTTGAAAAACGCTGGGAAATATTGCGACATTACTTTGGAAATCATGGTAATTTTTCAGAATGTGTGCAAAAATTGCGTACGGATTTTGGAAGAAGAGAAGCACCGTCAGCTCCGTATGTTCGTTATTTTGTGAAAAAAGTGAAAGAAACTGACATCCTCATCGAAAAGCCAAAAGCAGTGCGTACACCCGAGAATATTGCTGCTGTGGCAGAAAGTGTGCGTGAAGTGCCATCAATATCAATTCACCGTCGTTCTCAACAATTGAACATTTCAGAGACATCATTGAGATGAATTTTGCATAAAGACCTTAGTATGACGCCATACAAAGTCCAATTGTTTCAGGAGTTGAAGCCAAGTGATCATCCAATGCGTTTTCGTTTCGCTAAGTTGGCCTGCGATCGACTTGCCGATTTTGAAAAAAAATCCATGTTTTCAGATGAAGCTCATTTTGATCTTGGCGTGTATGTAAACAAGTAAAATTGTCGCATTTGGGGCACAGAAAACCCGCACGCATACATTGAAAATCCGACGCACCCAAAATGAGTCACTGTTTAGTGCGGATTTTGCTCCAGAGGCATAATTGGACCATTTTTGGAGTGGCCTTTACAGTCAATGGCAATCGTTATCGGGCCATGTTGAACGAATTTTTGTTTAAAAAAATTAAAGAGGAGGATATTGGCAACATTTGGTTTCAACAGGACGACGCTACGTGCCATACAGCCGAAACTACACTCGATGATTTGCGGCCTATTTTTTAAGATCGCATTATCAGCCGCAGAGCTGATGTCGTTTGGCCACCTCGGGCTGTGATTTGACACCGTTGGACTATTATTTGTGGGGTGCCGTCAAAGATAAGTGTTACGCCGACAAGCCAGAGACAATTGACGCTTTAAAGGACAATACTCGTGAAGCCATTGGTAAAATACAGCCGCACAATGTGCTTAAAAATTGGACCGATCGAGTAGGCTACTGCATGGCCAGCCGAGACAGCCATTTGAATGAAATTATTTTCCATTATTAACAAGACGGATTGTACTTACAAATAAAAAGGGAAATTTGGGAAAATATTCAGTAGTTTTGTTTATAGCATTTAAAACATAGAAAAAAGTTGTTTGGCGGACCCTTTACAAGTAGTCGCTTTCAAAGCTTGTCATTTTCGAATTTTCTTGATTTACTATACAGACACCGTAACCAATTCGGACATAGTTCTAGCATGCAGGTACTTAAAGCATTTCAAACATTCAGACTCCGCAGGTTTCAACGGATGTTTTCCATTTACCCGTGTCGCTGTTGGGCTTTGAACACTATTACCTATGCCATATAACAAAAATGAGCTATTTTGTTAGTAGATACATATAACATTGCCAAATCTTTTATTCAAACAATATAATGATTTAAGAAAGTAATTCTTATGTGTCCTGAATTCGTAAAGAAATGAAATGAAAATATAAATTCAAGAGGACAAAAGAATAACAAATAATAAATGCCTTTTTGTTTATATGTATGTAACACCTTAATGAATGTGTTTGTTCTTGTTTTAGTCTATTTGCTTATTTCTAATTTATTGTACGCAAAGTTATTCATTGCAGTTAATTAGTGGAAATTTAAAGGAAATAAACAATTTTATTCAGATAAACATATTAGCACAAACAAACATATAAAAAATGCGGCATAAAATATTTATAGACGAATGCTTATATAAATATTTAAAAACATTTCTTATTTATATAGTATAACTTGATGTGTTGTTATTTTTGTTTTTGGTTCTGGTTGGGGAATTGTGAAAGAACTTTATTGTATGATAACGGGTAAAATGTTCTTTATTCTTCGGATATTAATGAAGTTATTTTTCTTTCAGTAAAGGTGAAAACATTTATTTAGCAAAAATTAACAATTATGTTCATTAATTGTTTTTGTTTTTCAAGTAACGTGCTATTAAGTAATATTTTACGAGTTATGATAAATTGTTTAGACTTTCTTTGTAAATTTAATTGCTCTTTTCTTCACTTTTAACATAAAAAGAACATTAAATTTTAAATGAAAAAGAAGCAGGTATTGTATCTTGAAATTTATCAACTGGCTCTGATTAAGTTTTAAGTGCAGTGACAGTCTTGCACCATCCTATCTGAGTATAATTGTATAAAATTTGATATGAATACAATGTAGAAACAATCTTTTGAAGGCTAAATTACCTTCGAAAAAAGCTAAAAATGTTTTACTTCACATAAAATAAAGAAAAAAATATATCTTTATCAAAGAGTATATATAATATAGAAATAGATCAAATATTTTATCATTACAAAACTATAATATTTTAATTCATTTATATTCATATGACTTTTATTGATTTTTTAAAAAATAAAAACGGTGTTATCTGCCCAGAAAAAAAAGGAATGCCAATGCTGCATGTTATGTAAAATTGATATCACACTTCTAATAAGATAGTCTTAAACGCTAAAAGGTAAAACTTCAAAAACGTCTTTTTTGTTTAACATAAACCACGTTTTACCTTATTTAAAACAACTAGTTATCTGTTAAGATTGCAGCCCAAACATTAACATTAATTTCAATATAATTACAATTTTATGAGCTGACGAATAAAAAATATTAACTCATATAAAAGCATTATTTTTTAAATTTACATTTAAACTTTATTTTCTGGCCAAAGTCGGTAATAACAGTTACATAACTTACATTTCAAAATATACTAAAGCCAACTTTTGGTAACTTTTTTATTACAACAATGAAACACATTTGTTAATTTTAATAGTCACATTTTTCACTACTTATTTAATGAATAAAAAAAACTTAAGTCATATGGAAGCATACCAAACACCTGCAAAAAATATTTAACAATATTCAAGTAACAAACTCTTGATTGCACTATTTATACGTTGACATTTTAATTCGGTAAGTCCCGTAAATGTAACATCTTAAATTTAAAAAAAAAACTATTGCTCGATAGTTTTAACGTATCTTCAAATTTTGTAAGGAAAGCAAGAAATTAAAAAATAAATTTATATTTCAGAATACAACTTTTACTAAGTTAATGTTCTTGGGAGGTATTACTAGTGTTTCAACTATTATTAAGTTAATATACGAGAGTTTTTCTTAATATTATGTCTACTTTCGAGTCAAATTACAAAATTTTAATAAATAATATTTTTGTCGTAGAGGTTTTAACAAACTTTTCGTTAACTGAAAATGCGTTCAGTGCATTTTATAAAATTGAAATTATGTTATATTATCTATGTACCAATTTTGAAACGAAGATTAAAAACGCGCGCCAAAATAGCGTCAGCAAAATTGTGCCAATTATGCGAATTTAAAAACGGGGAGGTATGTTTTCCCCGAAATGTCGTATTTTCAATTAGGGTCGATTTTTAAAAATAGAAGTAGGAAAACTTATGTTGTAAATAAAACAAATGTTTGCTTACAAAAATTAATTTAAAAAGTGTCCTTAATTATTAAAAGCGTTGCTGATTTTTTCTACAAAAACTAGGATGCTCTAGCCCAAAATGATCGCACCTTATAAAGGAGTGAACCGATGGAAAGAATGAACATTTTCATTGAGTGTATTATTGTTTTCGTGGATATGCAACGCTTTTTTTATAACAGTGTTGCTTTACCTGTAGAAGCATCAAATCAGACTTGTGGAAAAACCTATAAACTTGTAGAATTGCCTTACATATAACACATAAAGATAAGATAAGATAAGATAAGATAAATATACTAAAATGCTGTAGAATACACTAAAATACACTAAAATATAGTAAAATATATTAAAACACATATAGTCAAATATACTAAAATACACTAAAATGCAGTAAAATATATTAAAATACAGTAAAGTATACTAAAATACAGTCAAATATACTAAAATACACAAAAATTTACTAAAATACACTAAAATACACCAAAATACAGTAAAATATATTAAAAAAAACTATGGGGTTTAATTAACACTGCAGCATAACAATAGTTAGTTGTGAAATATCAACAAAATAAATGCAATTTTTTTAAGAAAAAATCTTTAATCGCTATCAAGATAATAAATTATGGAGCAATTTTTTAATTCGAATGCCTGACGTTTCTTTCATACACAAAAATTAACAAGACTGAAGAATATAATATGTATAAAAAATAAATAATTTGATTTAATATTTTTTTATACTGCAGTCACTAAAAATACCTCGAAATATTTTAACCTTGAAAATAAAATATTGAAATAAATAAAACTCAAAAGATTCGTTTAGTATACACTCAGAGATAAATCTCAATATGCACCCTTGAAGATTTAAATATATTTTTAAAAAATTAAAAATTAAAAAAATAATTTATTTTTTCGCACTTTATGTAACATAAAGTATGCGAATATTTAATCAAAATCGAAGTGTCTAAATATCAACGATGTACAGACTACTGAAAGTATTCGACGCAAAGCATTGAGATCAAGTTTGCAAGAGTGAAAATTTCTTTCGTGTGAAATAATAAGGAATCAAATTTTAGTTATAAACGATGGTAGTTTTTAGTGGAAGGTGTGAAGGCTTAACTTCTACATATTACAAATGTAATGGCTTATGTATTGAACACCTAAAAGAGTTATTAAACGTTTAAAAATATTTCAAGATTGATTCAGTAAATCGAAAGCAAATAGAAATATTGTGCCAATCTGTTTAGTATTGTTTGGGTTGCAAACCTAAATACGTTTCGAACTAACGACCTGTATCAAAAAAAAAAGCACAAAACACCTCTAGCCACTTACTAAGGGTGGACTGAAGCGGTGAAAACCGTCGTACTGGTCTGTTTTTTGGTACCATCGACGAACGCTTTCGATGCAATGACATCATTATCAAGCCGACTTTTAGATAATACTGGATAGTTAGTATTAAGTCTGCTAGTATAAATATTGTTGGGTTTAGGGCATTATTTATTAGGGTCGTATCTATTAATACAGGTAAATTGTCCGTCTTTTATTATTTGCTAGGCAAGTGTTTCCGTATGGAATTATTTTTCGTTTGTTAGAGTGTATGAGTACTTTCAGTGGTGTGAAAATTGTGTCTGAGGTCATGGCTTTATAGTAATTTTTTCCAAAAATTGTTTGTGTTAAATTAAAATATTTTAGTTTGCGCCTGGTAGGAGAAATTAGATGGATGACGACAAATTTACATAACGTTTAACAGCCACGAAAAGCATTATTCACCACTTCTACAGCGAATAGTCGCGAAACCAATTTGAAACGAGCACGAAAATAAGGGGAATTTCAGAAGATTGTGGCTTCTTGAAACTTGGATAACTGTTAGTATAAAATATTTAAGATCCGAGGCAGTGCTTGATTCTGGCCAATTTTTAAATCAAGCTATCCAAAAAAAATCATACATATTATTATTAATAGGGAAGACAAACATAGAGTTAGCGGTACTTTTTAATGTCATATCAAACAGATGTCAAACAATTAAGTATGTGGAGTGGAGGGAGGCCCACAATTTTTAATAATAAAATTAGCGAATTAAATAATTGGCGTTCTAGTAGAAACATGATATTAGCAACACTTCTATTCATGCTTGACTGAAAGAAAACAAACCACTCACATTTACAAGTGATAAAACGTGACTGCTTCTAATCACTTAAACTATATATGTATGTATCTCAAATTTATTGAAATAGATTGCAGTTTCAAACAAACAATTGTACAAATATAGAAGAAATAAATATAAAAAAATATTTTGTGTTATTAGAACTATAAAAGGAAATAAGCACACAATAAAAATGTAGAAAACGGTTGTGTCAAGCTGCATAATAAAAATAAAACAACGATACTAGATCTCTTTTCTATTATACAAATCAATAAAAGGAGAGGCCAGGTGTGTATACAACAATTTGTTACAAAAGTAAAAAAAGCAAAGCAAAATTATGGCAAAAAACAAAAAAGATAATTTTTTCTAGCTACTAAATTCATAAAAAGTAGAAAAATATAAAAATGGTGCAAAAAAGAATTAAATTTACCCACAGCACATATTTTGCATTTTCTTCTTCACTGCACAGTGGGGTCAAGTGATGACAAATGGTATAAAACTTCTACCAGTCGAATTTGTTTGAAAGCTGAAAAATCCATAGAAAACTAATTAAATTTTTAGAGGGCTGCAAATAAACGATGCACAGAATATGAAGGTGTTTAAAAATAATTTCAATTCTTAGAATGCGTAAAAATAAAAAGAAAAATCACATTCCACGTGTATCCTGGGGTTTTAAGAATTTGTTTATGCGTTAAAAAATTTTTACGTTTGCTTCTTTTCTATGGATAGCTCTTTTACTATTACAGCGTAGTCAATTGCTTGCCTTTCATAAATAATTATTGAAGCCTTCGGTATTATTTTGCTTAAAGAATAACCTTCTATTAGACTAAGTTGGTTATCGTAACACCATTCTGACAAGACGACACTACTTATCAAATGTATAACATGAAAAACTGTCACCAAAAAATACTAAGTCAACTCTCCATAAACCTGATTTTGATAATCCAAAGAAAAAAAGTTTTACGAAAATATAATGAATTTTACAACCATTCACTATTGCAACATTTTAATCAACTATTTATCAAATTATCGATTATGAACATTAAACATTTTTGAAACCTACATTTCTTGAGTGGTTGGAGAAAGAAGGCTTGAAAGTAAGCAACACATCAAATCTTCATTTTATAAATGTAGCTCTCAACGCAGATAAGAGCATAAATTTTATGTCCCATCCGTTCTCTTTTTAACTATTATACAAATAAAATAATAAATTTCTTTCATGACAAACCTCAAAATAAGCATTTATCTGTAATATACAATTAGTACAAAATGCGAGTAATTACATTCAAGCTAACCAGTTCTGTTGTTTTCTTGTGTTATAAGTTTAAATATTTGAAAAAAGTTTATTAAAAAATCCTTACTTTTACAACTGGTCACCTTAAAATTAATTAATTATAATTACTAAAAACATTCTTTACAACGTAAAGAAAAAGGAATTGAACCAAGAGCTGCTAATTTTAAAATCAAACGTGATGTAGACTTTTTTTTTGTTTGTCAAACACGTTTGCAAATTTTAGTTTCATGCAAAAATTAAGTAGTGAAATTTCACATGTTATTGTTTAAAAAAAAGTCAAAAAACGCACTTCACTCACTCACTTTAAGAATATAAATTATTAATAAAAACAACATTTTTTTAACAAAATGATATTCATGGTTTTGAAAAAAAAAATATTATTTTTTAACACATATTTATACCTTTCAATACAATTTATTTTAGCAATTTAAGTTTGTTTTTAAAAATATTATTCTTAGCCGGCTTTCGAATATTAAATTAAATCACAAATATTATTAAAGTAATTTAGTTTTCAGTTGACTTAAGCGATATCGTGTTATAACTTGTGAATTACCTGTTGATCACTGCCATCATGTTTGCAATAAGTTTGTAATGTAGAGTAGCTTTAACAAAAGCAAAATATAAAATTTAGTTTATTTTTGGAGACTTTTTATTTAATATGTTTTTCTGCTGATTTTATCTGGTTTGTTATTGTCGGTTTCTTCAAAAAATAGTATGATTCACTCTTTTTTATTTTTTTATTTCTTCTCTGCACAATTCAGTAGACTCTCGTTTTATTAGTAAAATTTCAATTTACTCCACGATCTGTAAGATAAAAAAAATGAGAAAAAATTATAATTCAATAATAAACATACAAGTTCAAACTTAATTTAAACGTATTGTTTTTAGTTTTAGTTACGGTTAATAAAACGTCAACATGTTTTGTTAAATTTCATTATAAAAAGTCTATTTGCATGAGAAGCTAATTATGAAGTAATTTACAGTTCTTTAATCCGTATCAATTAGATCTGGAAAATCTTTATTAATAATATTTTAAAATTTTGTTTACTTAACACATAATCAGCTGTTATAACTATATATAACATATATTTTTAATAATTAGTTGTGTTAGAAATTTACTCGCCATACAGTCTGTAATTTTCATTTATTTGGTTTATATATTTTTTTTTAAAAGAGAAGTAGCACTTCAGGCAACAATGCCTATTTAGTCAAGTACCGTGCTACCTTCTTTAGGAAAAGGATAGAGAAGAGATGAAACAGGTGGTGAAAGCAGAAGGATAGTCGGAAATTAACTGCCGTATAAAGGCAGCAACAGCGACCAGTGACTATGCCTTCATCGCTGAGCAGCTCCACCGACAGTCAATTTTTATCTTTTGTAGTGAAAAAAACCAAGGTCTTCGTTGGGAATCGAACCCACAACCCCCATATTTACAAGCTAGTACACCACCTCCTAGCCTACAGGGGCACCTATACCCTTATTCAGTTTTTTTGAGATAATAGTTTCCTTGTTGTTTTATTTGATTATAATATAGCGCTTGTTCTTAAGCCTAACAGGGCATTTACTTCTAAAAATGCAGAAAAAATTATTAAATAAATTAAATTTCCATTAAGGGCCATAAACTAGACGTACACCCGTAGAAAATAATCGAGAGGTATTAAAATGCACGAAGTTTAAACATTTTTTAAAATAAACTTATCGTGAAATTTTTTCAAATAAAAAAATCATTGATAAAATTACGGTAACAAACTCCATCGACGAATAACGCCAAATTATTTGAATAAAATTCAAAATAATAATTATGGTTGCAATTAAAAAATGGTATCTATCAAAAGACAGCATTACAAAGTCTTTTCATCAAATCTCTTCGATGCATTTACAGGCATAAATTACCTTCTGGAAATATCTACTCTTCCTATAATAGGTCGCCAACTCTTATTATTTATGACCAAAAATGCATTAGTTGGTAGTCTTTTTCTGCATACAACATATCGGCCACATTATTTTCGTGGATTAATTTATGCAAAAATCTGTTTTATTTTTCAATATTTTTTTAAATTTTGTTCAATCATAAAAATGATTATCTAGCAGCAAAAATGTGTCCAAGTATAAGGTGCATAAGTAAACTTAAGTTACTATCAAACTTGACGAATATGTCTCTTTAGTGACCATAATATACTAATGTGAAATTTCAAACTATTTAGCGACAGTTGAAAATTTATATAATATTCCAATTTTTTCGGTAATCTTATTTCTTCTTATGATTCCAATATAAATGAAAATTAATTAATCCACAAAATGTAATTGTATGAATAAAATTTATATACTCAAAGCACTAAATATACAATTTGAAGGAAATTTTTAAATCAAAACTTGAATTTTTTTTAACTTGTGTAACTCACGGACAAATTTTCTTAAAGTATAAAAATGTAAATAAAATTTTCTTAATAATCTGAATTAATTTTTTTAATTTACAATAGGCACCCTATTGATCAAACAAAAAATATCTTAAGAAATTACATGTGAATGGCTTCCATAGGAAACTCTTATATAGAAAAAATATGAAAAAATGAAATTTTTAAATAGACGAAGCCCTTGAGGAAGTCAACAAAAAATTAACGAAACGTTAGGTTGAAGTGAACTGTGTGATTAGATTTACATCCGCGCCTGGCCATGAAGCCTTAATCAGATGGTGGACCAAACCACTGCATAATTTGGAACGTCATGCTCGTCCTAGGAAGCCGAAGCTATAATTCTATGCAACAGAACTTTCTGGTTGCAACTTCGATGATTCCAGAGCAGGGCTGCAAATCATCACTCCTTGCTTAAGAGTTGGAGACTTTCCAACTCCTATCCAGAACACATGTCTAGCATGCTCACTGGATCTGGGAACATTTCACCAGGTAGGTGTTATTAAAGGTGAAATGAACCCGGCCACTATAGAACCATAGACTGATATGGGGCCGCGAAATCACAACCACCACGATACTCCCATAAAGAGCCAACTTCAATAATTAGCCAGAGAACAGTTAAGTGTCTAAAGAGACAAATAACGAAACTCTGCGGGTCACTGATTCCCGTGGAAATAAAGTGGAGTTACCAGTTGTACCCCTGCTGACTTCAGTGGACTGGGCTCCCTTTTTCCCTCAGTTTCACAGGTCTAGGTTGTTGCTATCTCCAAAGACATATATGTGCCCCCGGGAGGTTAGGTAAAAGTGAAATAAAAAGTTGTTTTATTGACTCAAAATATATTAGACCTGATTAGCTTAAGTTTATGAAATCAACAACGTAAAACTATGAATTGGCCAATAAATACAAACAACGAAAACAAAAAGTGTTTTTGTTTTCGAAATGTTTGCTTTTTTTATAGAAGTGTTATTGACATTTTTTTGTTTGCGTGTTGTTAAAATGAGAACTCTCATTTAATCAATTTGGCTAAAGATATAAGACTCTTAAATTTTGGATACAAAATTTGGGGTAAAATCCACTGGTGATCTACATATATGAGCAGTAATGAAATGGCCAAAAGGATATGCTTTCCCCCGCAGTAATACATTTCAAATATATTTTTTTTAAATAATAAAATTTTTAAAATATTTATAAAAGGAATCTAGCACAAATTAACGTAGATTAAATGAAATACATAAATTTTTTTTTCTAAGTACATAAGCAAATGATATTTAACAAAACTTGATGAAAAGTTTTTTTAAGTACATTATAGTTTGCAACATGTGGTTTATTTGTGTTGGCACGGTTGCTTAAGTTAGCTTAAGTGTAACTACAGTTGAGCATAAAGCGTTACGAATATAATTATCGTGTATTCCTGCTTTATAAAAATTGTTTACGTTGTCTATACGGGACTTTTAATTTTAATTGAAAATGTTACATTTAGTCAAATTGTTTATGTTTTCAATGTTTTTGCAATCAGGTTTCTTAGTTCATATACGTTTATAAGCATATTTTTTAGCCGATAAAAATTAATTACAATTTCGCTATCGGGTCAATAAAAAAGAAAAAAGATTTTTTTGCCGTATAAACAATAACACAGATAACTGCCTGTAGCATGCGTATAATCGTAGCATTTGTCAATTAATAACCAGTGTGACACATACAAAATATTTTTATATTTTTAAATTTGTTACAATGTTTTTTATCATCTTCTTCTTCTTTTACCTTTGATGAATCCTATACAAAAATAGTTTTTGTAATTATTTTTTTAACATATACACGTGAGTTAAATATTTGCTTGTCATTTTGTGATACACACTGGTAATAAAATTACAATAAATTCAATTAATTACTTTTAATCCTTTTTTATCATTTCTCTACAGACACTTCACTTAAAAATGAATAAGCGCGAATAAATTTTCATTAATTAAAGTGGATTGTAATGATTTTGCTTTTAATTACTATTGTATTACAATAAAATTTGAAAGGCATAAATCTCTTATTACTTAATACTTGGTTTTTAATTATTAATATTATGCTATTATTATTATAATGTAATTGTTTTCTTAGTTGTTTTTTTTTATTGATTTCATGTCATCATCTTATGCTTAGCTATTTTAAAATTATTATTTAAGGTATAAAATTAACGTTAATAAAAACTCGTAAGATTATTTTGAACAAAAGCTACACTTCGAAGATGTTTAGTTTCTTGCTAATTACCATCAGAATGATTTTCATTTAAAAAATATATGAAGTTTCTTGTTCTTGTTTTGCATATAAACACGTTTTACTTTTATTTATAAAGAAATATATTCCAATATTTTTTATTATTATGCTTTATAACATAAATATTAATATAAAAAAAAATATTGCTTATTTGAAAAATTTGTTTCTTGAAAAAATGACCAACACATTTCTGTTAAGGATAAAAATTACCAAAAATTTGCAAAACTTATTTACTTTCGATAAAAAAAATTTGCTTGCTAACATGGGAATACATTCTCCATTACATCCAAAAAGAGATTTTCTAAGAAACTAGGTAACTTTGTAACTAGTACGTTTAAAAATATTTCATAATTAAATAATAATAAAATTGATTTTTTTATAATTTATTTTGTTTAAGCTTTCGTTTTTATTCAAGATTTAAGATAGATGGAGAAGTGGACGTCGTGACGTCAAAGGCGGTAAGGACATTAGTTAGATATGGTAGCCAATAATACTTTACACAGCACCGTTCCTTTACCTGACTCTCAACTTAAAAGATTGAAATTTCTTAGAAATTTATTTCTAATTACCATATTTTCGTCATTATATAGGGTTATTTTTATAGAAATATAGAACTTTTAATTAAAATAAAATCAAGCTAATTTTGTTAAATTAACATGAAATTTACTTAATTAATTCGAAAGATAATTTTCTGGCATTATAATTTAAATATGACTTTTGACTTATGACCAATGACTTTTTCCAATATTTGTCACCGTATTTGGCAATAACCCGGCGAATGTTGTTTTTCAAGTGTTTAATTGCTTGCGGCTTATCGACGTAGACTAGCGACTTCACATTTCTCCACAACAATAGCCCAGTGGCGTTAATTCACACAGTCTTGTAGGCCAAATTATGGGTCCGATACATGCAACTATGCAGTTACAAAGGTTTTCTTTAATAAATCAATTGTGGCACGAGCTCCGTGGGGCATGTTACGCCATCTTGTTGAAAAAGTTAATAATCATGCCTTTATAGAGGTCTGCAAAGATCTGGCTGTCGTTTTTAAGGAACTACGGACTAGTGATTTCACCCATAAAGCACACCAAACTAGTAGTTTTGTTTTTGGATGTAAGCTTGTCTCAGTATAAACAAAGGGATTGTCATTACTCCAAATACGACAATTTGTTTATGTATAAATTCAAACAATAAAATCAAATTCGCGTGTTTCGAACAGAACGATGATTTTAAAATAAATTTCCACAATTTGAAAGCATTGTTCAAGCGTCAAGTTGAAGTGCCAAGTCAACCTAAACATAAAGCACTTAACTGCTGATAAAATGGCCGCCAGTTAAAAGAAGTATTGCCAACTTAAAGTTTTATCAAAACCCCTGACAAATTTAAATATTTATTAAACCAAAAAGGACTCTTCTCAAAAGCGAATTTTAACAAAGAGACTAGTAACAAAAAAAAACCTTCAGAGTGTTTCCTTACACAATGTGTGGGTGTAAACGGATCGTGGAAAACCAAAATAGGAGAGGACTATTACGACTTAAAATTTTGTCTGCTTCTGTGTCTGTTATCTAAAAATTTACATTATCAAGCGTGCATAATGTACAGCTCACTGTCCTAATCAGAAAAAGGATAGCACAATTTTATAATAATCTAACTTTGTTAAAAATTTATTTATAAACAAAAATTTAAAGTAAATATGTACTAATTTAATTAAAAATACCATTTAAAAGATTAGTACATATTTAATTAAAATAAAAAAGGTCGAATAAAAAGAAAAATTAAAAGAAAATTTTAGATTTTTCTGTAGCCAAACACTTTTACTACAAATAGTATATGGCTTTGTAGCTAAAAATTTGTTCAATTATAAAAAAAAAACTTTTCTTAAGTTACTAATCAGAAATCCTTTTTAGGTTGGAAATATTCAGAGTTGATTACAGAGTACAGTACATTTCACTGTATAAAAAACTTTTCAAAGTCAAAATTATTAAAACGACTATAAAAGCACTTTAAATTTTATATTGCAGAAAAAATGCTAAATTACATACTTACATATATATTTACAGTAGCAGTGGTTGCAAAAACAAGTTGATAATAGCAATTTAACTGAGTGTTACAACACAATTATTGTGTTGTTAAGCTTTTATCAGTTTAAAATAAAACTATAGCATTATTTGCTGCTCTTTGACGTTTATGGATAATTGTTGTTATAACTAGTGCTAATACTGTTGTCTATTCAATAATTACACTTTAAAACATTTAATCATCATACAGATATTACATACTAATTTTATGACAATAATTCAATAAACGTTGAAAATTAATTTTGCACTAAAGTTTTACCTGTAGCATTAACAATGTAATTTTACTTCATATGTACATATGAACGTGTAAATGATATTTATGTATTGCAGTTATACGAGGAAAACTATATACATTTCCCAGTGCAGTGTTTTGTTAAAAAAAAAATAATAAAATTATGTAGTTTTTAAACGGCTAGCGTGATTAAATGGAAACTTCACGTTGCTATAGAAGTGGTATAGTCGAGCTTAAGACTAAAATTTGGATTAGCAAAATTAAACAAATTTTTTTAGAATTTAAGCATATCATTCTAACCTATCGTATGATTTGTGAGCAAATGAAATTTTGTAGTTGCATTTTAAAAGAACATATGAACATAAAGATCTTCTGTGCCTCTTAAGTGCAGAATATGTACTGCGAATTGAATTATTTTACTAAAATAATAATTAATAAATTAAGGAATTAATAAATAAAATGTAAACAATATCGTATTAAATGTAATTTAAAATTCAATTTACTGCAAGTGAGATAAATTACAGGCCTCAAAGCAAAGAAAAATTAGTTAAATTTAAAAGCAAAACAACCGGCAAAGATTAATTATTAGGAAATTATGGAAAATATTTGAAGTTTGTTAAATAAACACTTCTTTAACAAGGTAACCAATTTCACAACACAAAATGTTAATATTGTGCATTAATCTTAAAACATTAATTTGACTTCTAAAATAAGTGAGGTAGACGTCTAATATATCAAAAATTTAATAATTACTTGATTTTTGGAATACTCTCTATAAAATAAACAAGGAAAAGAGAGAGCAATATTTTTTATTTTATTTTTATGAAGAAACAATATATTTTTAATGTTATTAAAAGTATGGAATTTCATATTATAGAATTTTCATATTATAGAATAATAAAAAAATATTTTAACATTTTAAATGTTTCCAAAAATTATTTATTTGCGTTTTTGTTTTTGTTTTTTTTTTTTGTTTTTTTTTTTTGTTAAATTTAACTTAAAACATTTAAACAAGGATTTAGTTTTTCAATTATAAAAAGTGCAGCAGTATGTGTTTCCTTCGGAAAACACATTTTAATGTTGAATATGTCTTGAACAATGGAATATTAGACAAAGTGGAAACAATTTAATCCTAAACTTAATTTTATAAAACACATTTAATTTACAGTAAATTAAGCCCGATCTGGACTTTTGGATTTATAAAACTCTCGGCTAAAGCGTTTAATGACACTTATATAACGAAGCAATTATATACATTTTTAGTTAAACCTATTCTGGAATATGATTCTATAGTTTGGGACCCAACCTACAATGTCCATATTAAAACTGTCGAATCTGTTCAGAACTAATTTTTGCTCTTTTGTCTCCGTGGATTGCTGTTTTAATGTTCCATCACGTTATACAAGCTAATTTTTTCTTGCTATCCATACAAATGTCAGAGCTAACTATTTCGTTATTAAAGATTTTTTCTGAATTTAATTATCAGTTATTGATTATTATCGGAACATACATATTGTTAAGAAAAATATTGTTCTCTTTTTATATAATTAATATTATTTCATTTACTGGCGGAGAACAACCAAACAACATTATAAAAATATATTAAATATTTTTATAATCTGTAAGGATATTTAATTTATAGACTAAGATAAATTCCATTTAATCAATCAAAGAAATGTTTTTTAAAGTTTTTATTACTTTTACTTTCGCATTACTTTTGACTTATAAATGACATTTTTGGTTTTAATATTTTCTTCCCAATTTTTTTTCGAAGGTCAAAAATGAAAATTTTTCATTTTAAAAGTTGAATATTTGTAAATTGTAATCCAAATGTTAAGCAAATTTAATATTTAACATATTGAAATTCAGATAAAAAAAATTATTTCACTTTGCTGTTTTATGTACCCAAGGCGAGCTACTCTAAAGCATTACATTGCCTTCTTCTTAAGCACTAAAAGGCACAGAATTAAAAGTTGAACTCGACCACACCTTAACTATTGTGAACAATTTCATTCATTTGCTTTCACTATTTTTTTTAACAAATCACTGAAATGATATGATCAAAGAACATATCAGGTGGATATAATATTTATTCATTAATTTACAGTGATGTTCGGAAATTTTCACCTTTCGCTATATTATCAAATGTTCCGAAGAGTATGTCTATTTCAAACAGCTCGACTCCAACAAGTTACTTTGGATCGTTTAAAAAGTTTTAGGTATAGTTTTAATTACTCTTTGCACAAAAAAATATGTACCCTCGTGTTAGACGTAGTTGAAGTGTTATTTCAGTCCTTTAGCTATTGCATGCACATACGTAAATAATAACGTACAATTTAATAGATATACAAGAATATATTAAGCCATTTAATTAAGGTTTAATGATGCATAAGTAGCACAAAATAATTTTAAACGAAAATATTTAAAGGAAATTTATAAAAGTGATTTTAATCACTGTCATACTATAGTGACACGTGCTTTACTATGACAAGAGGTTTAGATTTTTAATTAGTAATACTGATAAAATATTTTTAATTATTATTAATATAGTATACGCTATATTCTAATAGTATAATGTATTAGGAGTATATTTATATAGGTACAGCTGTATATAGGAGTAACGGTGTTAGTGTATAACATATGTTAAAAAGCATTTTGAGCTCCATAAAATTTTTTAAATGGCAATTATTGATTCAGTAAGATTGTTACTTTTACTCAGATTGTATCATAAATCGTAGCTTGGTGCAACACAGAATTTTCTTTTTTAGTCCAGTTGGATTTTTATGACTGCATAAACAAGGTCAGGTAAAATTAAAGAAACAAGAGTACACCACCAAAAAATTGCTAATGCATTAATTAATGAAATTGCACAACAAGTTAAAAACTTATAATAAATATAAACTTAAAAATTGTAACCAAATTGGAAAAATCAATTGAGTCATCATTTCCCTGATTGTTATCCTTTTGATTGAGAGAATCAGTTTCTTTTAGAATTAAAATTCAGAGTTAACCTGCTGTAGCTGCTCTTTACATCGGAAATAATTTTCTATTATATTTAATTCGACGACTGAAGGATAAAAATATTTTACAAAAAGGAAAACTTACAAATTACTCCTCTGAGAAATAGTAGGTCCGAGAAATAGTTCGTCCGGGCCTTAATAGTACTACACATAAAAAATTCTGTCTTAATCTTATTTTATTTTTATACCTATGTTTGTTTAAATTCAGTATTTTGGGACTAGTTGTTATTTGTTTCGAAGACAATGTGCTATTATTTCTAGAAAAAATGCAAAAATACTACGCATTATAATTTACGATAGAACATTCTTGTAAAATTTAATAAAAGTATCTTAAGCGATTAAAAAGCTTATGTAATCAAGTTTACTTCAACAATGTTTTATGCAAAACAATTTCAAGTAACAGTCTCACTCCTTTTATATCGACATAAAAACTTTTCAGTAAATTAATTTAAGCATCAATGACTACTAAAATTATTTTAAGTTTTAATTAGCAGACATATTTAAATAAATAATTATAATCTTCACTTACATAACGGTTTTTTTTAATTGATCAAAAATTACCTTCGAAAGAAGTTCATTTAACAGAAATGGAAACATGACTATTTCGTAAATTTGTTATACATATATACAGGGCCGGCAAAAATGATAGCAGTGTTATTAATTGTATATTTTTTTCAGTTAGCAGATAATTTTTTGTAGGCAAATAAGATATTTTGATATAAGACAAGATATTTTGTTTTGTGCAAAAGATTTCATATGTTAAAGTCTCTTCAAATTCAGTTTGAGACCAATTTATTTTCCGTTGAAATATTCAAAAATGTTTGCAAATATACAGATGACAAAATTTTGATATTCAAAGTTTTTCAATATGACAAAATATACGAGCAGAAAAATAAAATATAATACTAATATAATGGAATGCCCTGTACCGTAATAGAAAATCTTTGGTCTGACGTAAAGAAAACTGTCTGGATATCAAAATCTTCCAACACCAACAACGGTAGACTATAGGTAAGCAGATATGGGTAAGAAAAAACTGCAAAGCCAAGGCTTTTAAAACATTAATTTAGTAATTATAATTTCTTACTGTGTCTTTTAAATTTTGCTAATATTTTGGTTATTTCAACTGAATAGTAATGAAAAAAAAAACATTATTTGAAAATGAAAAATTTCTACATTTTTTAGTTTTATTTCATTTAAGTTTTAAGCTGGCCTTGGCGTTTCAGCTGGACTCTAAAAATTATGTACACAAAAAATTCAAATTATTTTAATAATTAACACCTTTTAGCGCAATTTTTACCGTTTAATAAGGTCATCTTAAATTCGTTCACATTCGGGGTGGTTCTAATTTATTTAATAACATCATCCAATTGTATTTTTATTTATTTTTTATAATATTCGTACGTTTAATTGAAATAAAGTGTGAGTAAAAACACAAGTTAGAATTAAATAATATTAAAAAAATCATGACGTGAAACTAAATGATTAACAAATAGACAAATTTATTATAAGACTACGAGGACACAGGTTTAAAACTGTTATTCAATGAAATTTTACACACTTGTGCTTGCGACAATCTGTGACCAAAATTTTCAATTTAATAAACAGCTTGTGACACTATGACGATTAATAAATAGTCTTTACGTAAAATTCATACAATATAGTAGCGCAATGCGCGGTTCATAATAAACTTAAAATCCTTTTAAATATAATACAATTTAAAACAAAGATTTACCAATGATGCTACATTAAGTAAAGGGCCTACAACAGAGAACCGTGGTTTTCGCTAAAATGATCGGTCAAAAGGTCATCGTCTAAAAAGCAGTTTTCTTCCATACTTTATATACATCTACACGCCTCAATCAGATGATTAGAATAACTAAGACTTCTATACAACTATCATATTCTGAAGATATAAAAACCAAAAAGATGTCTGTTTTTTAAGGGCCAAATATCAGGACTCTAGCTAGTATCCAGCCAAGTATAAAAAAATAAGAAGTTAAAAAAATAAGAAAAAAACCGTTGCTGTAAAGAATATCGAATAAAATTTGTTTGGGTATGATTTTACGTCTGGTTTTACGATTTGGTTTGTGAACAAACCGGTTTCGGCAATTTGCCATCTTCAGTGTTCTCTTTATATATGCAACTAGTATAAAGAGAATACTGAAGATCGCAAATAGCCGAAACTGGTTTGTTCACAAACCAAATTTGACGAGGGTCGACGTAAAATCATACCCAAATAAATTAAACCCCGTCGGAAAATATACGCACATATTATAAAATTTGCTTGAGAACTTTTTACATGCGACATTTAAGTAAGAACTCATATTAGTAATTGGCGTACAGTGATTTTATTGTTTATTTTCATCGCAATCACAGTAGATATGAAGAGTTATGCTCTAAGGGGGCTGTGAAGATTTAGAATTTAAAGTTTTCATCTCTTTAATTGGTTACCACTTTTGCCTGACCTAAACGTATTGAAAATGGTTAGAATAAGTTTTCCTAGCAATGTTTATAAAGCGGGAAGACAATTCGACGACAATAAGAATTTGTATTTAAGGTTATTTAAAAAAAGGGGTCTAAAATACTATCAATAAATAAATATGATTTCTACAATTAAATTATAAAAATTTTAAATAAAATTTTAAATTTGGTAAGTGGTTATTGTCGATATTTTTGTTGATATTTTTGTAATCTTAAGAAAATGCCATATGGAACACGAAAAACACAAATTTAAGAATTTAAATTGCTTCCTTACGGCAGTCGATTTAACAATGTCTCTTTGCCCATTTAGAAATGGAAATTTTCCGACAACACCCCAATTTACTTATTGAATTCTCGAAGTCTCAAAATCAATCGAAAAGCAATGGTGAAGGAAGGAGTCCTTATATATAGTCAGATTTTCCGATGTGGTTTTTTATTTTCTTCTAACAAGTCGAATATTTCAGCCATGTTTCGGTCAAAAAAAAATGATATTGAAATATAATAATCAATCAAGGCAAATTGGTTTTGACAGCTTATTTAAATTATACTCCTGATTTTAAAAAGCATATTCATTTAAAATTGGTAAACCTCTATGAAGAATTAAATTTGTCTCTTTATTATTTGTGTTTTTTCCCTATTGACACTGTAGTCTAAAATTATTTTCTGAATAATAAAAAAACCAAAACATAAAAAATAACAGTAATCAAGTGTAAACAATAATTAATTGTCTTATAAACATAGAAATGACCTTTTGTTAAAATATACAATTACTGATGTACGAGTATGCTAATGTACACATGTATGAGTAGTATTAGTTCATGCTCACATATGACAAGAATTATGTTTAAAATATTAAAAATTTATTTATTTATTTATATATATATTTATCTTTCACTTTAAAACTATTTATATCATGAAATAAATACGACATAAAATACTACAAATTATTTCAGTACGTGCTGTGCCCTTTTTTGGCATTTTTAAATTAATTTGCTTTTGTTTATATTTATGAACACTACTTATTTTAATACTTTAAATAATTCAAATACAGTACACTCGCGATAATATGAATACCCTATTATATGAACACCCCAAAATATGAACACATTTTTTCTTCCATTGATTACTCTAAAATGTGAACTTAGTGTGAAAGCTTTAAAATATGAACTACTCATTTTTGAAGTTCTTCACGGACTTTTATCTAAACAGTGATAAAATCTTTGCAAACAGGGTTGTAAATAAATTCTGGTTCAATATCATAGTAAGCTGTATTAATTTTTGTATATATATACATACATTTAAAAAAACATAAGTTTTAAACTTTAAAAGAAAAATCTGAAGTTTTCGAGCATTTACAAAAAGGAGCAAGTGTTACTAGCTTAGCGAATAAAATTGGGGTGAACAAATCTACAATTTGTGGAATAAAAAAAACAGATATTCGATTATTAAATGTGTCAACAATACCTTCCCTCGACCTGGAAAAAGAAAGACTGTGTGAGTACCCAAAAATGGAATATGCTGTATACCGGTGGTTTCTGGATATCAGAGACAAAAAGTTTACTATAAATGCACTTATGTTAAAAGAAAATGCCAAATATCTTCATAATAATATTAAAGAAAATGCTTTGAAGTTCAATGTCAGCGATGGATGGCTTCAAAACTTCAAAAAGAGATACGGCGTTCGCTTGCTTCAAATATCTAGAGAAAAACTTTCTTCACAGCCCCACTTAGTGGATCCTTTCATAATGAAGAATCAATGACCAGCTTTATAACTCTGATGAATCCGGATTGTTTTGTAAATTGCTGCCACAAAAGAGCTACGTGTCATCATCGGAAAAAACAGCTCCTGGTGCAAGAACTGAAAAGCAGCGGGTAACTTTCTTTTGCTGCGCAAACGCCGCAGAAACTCACCAACTTAAACAACCTCGGTGTTTTGAGAACTTTAATTGTCTTGTTCATTATAGACATTCTAAATCAGCTTGGATGAGAGGAGCCATTTTTAAAGATTGGTTTCATCTTTTATTTGTTCCGGAAGTAAAATTTATAAACTCGAGCTAATTACCATCTCACAACTTATTTTGTATAATTTAGGTTAAAAAAATTTTACCAAAAAAACAAAGTTGCCGCTGAAAGCTATTCTCCTAATACACAACGCTCCATCTCATCCATCGGAGGATGAACTTAAAACTGGGGATGGCTGTATTTTTGTAATGTTTATACCATCAAATCTGACCTCGCTCATACAGCCTATTGATCAAAACGGCGTCAATATTACAAAACCCTATTATAGAAACAGTCTGCTAGCTTCAGATACTGCAAAAGCGGGATGTTTTCTGGCTTCTATGAAGTAGACCATACTTAAGGAAGCCATAACAATTTTAGAATCCGCATGTATTCTTCATGGATGGCAATGTATTAAAAAATGTTGGATAAACGTTTTGAATATGATCCGAAATCGAGACGATCCTGAAGATTAAATACCTTTAAGTGCTGTTAGAAACACCCTGATGATGAACTTGGCTGAGTTAGAACAAAGTGCAGCTAATGTTTTAAATTCTTTGATACCTGAAGTTTGTATTTTGAAAAATGTGTATTTAAAACAAAGTAAAATTTTGACTTCACTATCGGTTGAATTTACGGCTTTGAACATTCAAGAATGGAAGGAGGTCACTGCAGAGCGTAACGAGAGTGAAGAGTAATTTTTAATAAGGCATTGGAATGGGCCGAAAGTGAAATGGTTGATCAACGAGATTGGAACGTTTTGAGGCAGTTAAGAGAGCAAGCCGTTTTAAAGGTGGTTGCACAAAAAAAACAGCAAAGAAAAATAACAGATTTTTTCACATCACTTTTTTTTTCGAAGGTACATAGTATGTTTATATATAAAAAGTAACACAAAAATTTTTACATACATAATAAATTGTTATTTCTTGGGGAAAAGGGAAAATTAAATGTCATTCGTATATATGAACAATCTTGCAAAAGTGAACTGGCTTGGTTTTAATTAGTTCATATTATCGCGAGTGCACTGTAATAGATAAAAATAAATCTTAAAATGTTTCATAAGGTTTATAATTGAAATATTTTTATTCTCATTTTAATGAAAACATTTTTTTTAAATGCAGTCTAATTTTGGGTTAAATTTTAACATGACCGTAGGAATAAAGTTTGTTGAATTTTTAAATTTTAACATTTTTAACTTATATGTTAAATTTTGTCGATGAAAGCAACCTACAAATTTTAAATACAGGCAAATTTTTCATTTATTTTAAAGCTTATATTCTGCGTTTTATAATCCTTCTTCAGATGTTTAAATTAATGTATTCAATTTTACATAGTGTATCGTCGTTTAATATATCACGATGGCAAAAGTTTACTTTGCCATCCTGTAGTAACCAAATTTGTCGTATATTCTGTAGTAAAAATACGCGAAGAATTCCTTGTCTTTTTTCCCTTTAAAAACAATGTACATTTGTCGTGTACATTTATTATACAGGGAACGTAATGAGGCAGGGTGTGGAGTTTTTCTATTAAAATCATTTTATACCACTCGTTTTGTTACCAGTTTTTCTAGTATTTTAGCATTTAAATATACTGAAGAAAATTTTTAAATGACCTAGAAAAATATTTAATTTCAAATTGTTTAGAATAATAATATATAATAGGCGAGAAGGCCTCCGAAGAGATGCTGAGGTAAGTACCTAGAGAAATTTCGTATTTGTTTTCGGTCAACCTACAAAGACTATTAAGGGCTATAGAACTTTGGCAGTATGTCCAGAAAGTTAATTGTTTATATACAAGGTATATTAAGTATGGTAGGGTATGGATATTTGAAGTATCATTTAGGTAAGATGAAAAACAAACTGTGCGTGAAAGAAGCTGAAATGGTTATGCACATTGTGTGTTTACTGTGCAGCACTTGCTAGCGTTAGATTTAGAACTATCAAAAGAAACTTATAAAATAAGGATGCCAAGGTGAACATAAGCTTTACAAAAATATAAGAAATATAAGCAATGAAAAGAGACTCTGTATGATGTTAACACAGTCGAGAGCAAGATTTTGTTAAAAAACATCAACTGTAAATTACTAATTTGATACAAGAAATCATTACGAAATTAAACGGGGTCTGAAAGGGAATCTTACTGTCAGTAGTCTCCATCGGTATAGCCCCAAAATATAAAATAATAGTGGCCCTCTTTTTGAAAACACAGCCAGCATACAATGTTTTGAAGCAAAGAATGTTTTAAGTAAAATTTGTTACATTTTTATTTTATGAAGAAATGCTTTGGAAGTTAAAAACGCACAAGATAAAAAATAAAAATTATTTTTTTATGATAATCCTTATCAAACATAAGAGGAATTATTGGATGTAACACAAAAGTCTATTTGATTTCTTGGACAATATTTCGGATTATTTCGAAAGGAAGAAAATTAGAAACCAGATGAACTTCAACCTATGAAATTTTGTTATCAATGCTATAAACAAAAGATTTTTTTTCACCGGATCGGAAACCCAAAGTAAAAGACATATTACTAGAAGCAGAGCAGAAACTTTCTTTGAACTAAGGTAATGCTTTATATTTGAAAAAAGGCTATTTTCAATTATAAACTGCTGTTTCCTTTCACATGTTGAAAAGGAACTAAGTGAACCATTCGAAATTTTAACTTTTCTATATGACAAGTGATCGTCTCCACATTGCTGCACTGATAAAAAATAATATACAGAAAACAGCAAACTGTAAGTTTAACCCCAACTACCTTACAGCTTAGACCGGTCTAATTACTTTTTGCTTCACCTAAGGTCTAATATGATGTTGCAGAATCCTTCCATTGACAAAAGGATAGGATACTTTGAGAGACATGGTAACTGTTTATAAGGCTGTATCGTGAACTTTTGCAGTGTAATTCACAGTATTTGCAGATGGTGTCTTTTTCACTTGCATCTTTTAAATAAAATTATTGCATAGCGTCCGGCGGGTGTCACAAGCTTCTTTTACGCAGTGCCAGACTTGAGCACTGAATTTGCTTAGTTATGACCCGCGTAAGTATGCTAACTTTATAATTTTCAGGTTTCAATTAGAAAAGTCAACGGTCTGCAAAATTTTGATTTATTTATTTAATATTCTATTGAGAAATTTTTATTAACAATTATAGTTAATTGATCTTTTAATTTTTGTAAATAATTTTTTTCTTCAAGCACAAGGTTTTATTTAGTATAAAAAAATTAAATAAATTTCATTTTAGTTTTGATATTTCGCCACACTATTGAGTGGCATTTTAGGGAAAAGAAAAAAAAGAAGAAGATGCCACCCAGTGGTGTGGCAAAATATCAAAAACAAAAATAAAATTTACTTCATTTCTATATAAAGGCCTTGCGCTTGAAGAAAAAATTTATTTAGTAAATTTTCATTATTTTTAAAGAATATGTAAAATTTACTGACTTACATGCTGTCAATACTTTTGAAAAATTTGTGCAAAAGTAACCCAAAAAAAACTAAGCGATTTTTATATAAAATTTTCAGATCAACTGATCGCAAAACAATTTATTAATTATTCGATTAATATTGATTGCGTTTTGCTGGGATGTTTGAGAATATTTCGTTGTTTATTTTAGTAGCTTTACTCGTAAGCTGTTTGTATGCACACTACTTGCACAGCACTTGATTTTGACCTTCGCAACAATTTTCAAGTGCAATTTGATAGCAATAAAAAGTTTGAAGGTGCATAATTTTCTTTGTTTATTTAATATTTTTGTTCGAGTTGTTTTCATTTTACAACTCAATTGTTTTGGATATGGGCAATGAGCAATCAATATGCTTCTACGCTTAGACTCATTTTAGAGAGTGGCTGCGAAGATTAAGTTTTTTGTTTTTTCATTTTTGAATGCTATTTAAAATTCTTTTTTCACTAAGAGTTTATTCTCAAATAAAATGGTTTTAATATTGCCAATATTTTAATACTTAAATAGCTGAAATTTAATTATGGGAAACACTTTTTTTAAATAATATTATTTGTAGCTAATAAGAGTCGTGATCCTTTAACAATCGTTTGCAGTTTTTCTGATAACTGATAAAAAAGGAAAAATTACTCAAGTTTATTTCATTTCAATTGAACGTATTTCCAAGTAATAATTTAAATTTTTAAAAATAGTAAAAACCCTAGCAAACGTTTTCCTTTTATGAGTTTCGATTAACCAAGTTCATAATGAGCATGGAAAGCAAAAAAAGAGAGAGAGAGAGATAATTGTATCTATAGCCATTTGATTCTGACATCAAATAAGGAAACTTATCTGCCGAAGGTTTATTTAGGAAAGTCCATGAAACCAATTTCAGCTTAGTAATCCAAATTTAAAGCCACCCAAAACAGCTATTTTGTTTATTTAAATAAAAAATATTTATTTAATACGCATTCATTTTTAGTTGTTTATTTTGAAAACTATCATTAATTAATAAATTTTAGCCCGTGCCCTCAGAAGTGTAATTTAAATTGATAATAAGAATTTAATTTCAATTGATAAGAATATTTTTATTCCTTTTTAAAATGTATGACAATAATACAATATACACATAATACAAGTAAAGTATTTCAACAATTTTAAGCTGATTTAATGGATTAGAGTGAAAATATTCAAAGCATGTAATTTCAAACTAAATTAAAAATCGAGTCAATGTTATGCAACGAAAATTTTTTTTATATTTTAATCGCACATTCGAATTTGTGTCTGCTTAACAAGCCGTAGCAATTAATTTTAGAATTTAGTATTTTTTTGTTAATTAAACGACCTATAAGCAGTAAAACTTCTTATAGGTCTTATAGGTTTAAAATTAAACGATGCCCATATTAATTAGATTAACGAAAAATGTTTGAAATTTTTTTTTGTATTTATTTTAAATATGAACTTTATTATCGGGGAAAATTTTAAAAGTGCAATGAAATGTGCCTATAAATAAAATAATAATAAAATAATAATAAATAATAAGGAAAATTAAAAACTTTTCACATTATTATTTTAGGGCGCCAGTTACAGACTTGAGCTTCAAAGTTTTTCAAAATAATTCTCATATTGAATAGGTTAACGAAAATAAGCTGTAACATTTTAAAAATTTTAAACCGGTCAATGAGAGAACAGTGGACGACCTCGAGAGTAAAGCTTTACAGGCGAAAAAAAAAATAATTTCTTTAATCGATTGACATTTGCCGAAAATACCACTAGAATAACGTTTTTGTTGTCGGTTTAATAAATATTAAAACCTTATTTCGCACGTGAATGGGTCACATTTGAATCATTTTATTTACCGGACGAAAAGAGCAAATTAATATAAATTTAATTATGTATTTACATTATATTAAAAATTATATGGCCATAAAGAATACAGGCAAATAAAGATGAAATGATGGAGTATAAAATTAGAAATTTGTTATTGTTTATTCGAAACTTTTATTACCTTAAGAGAACAAAAAATTTAATAGCAATGTAATTTTTGATCACAAGTATAACTGGACAAATAAAATTTAAAAACAGCTATTAATTTTGTCTATTTCAATTTTACTTAAATTTGTTGTGAATGGATGTAAGTTTTGAAAATTTTAACACATACAGTTTATTAGAATAACGATGTCGATTGTTATTTGGAGAATTCCATGCACCATGTGATTAATCGTACCCATTTTCACTCTGTTATAGATCATATCTATTTTGTCATAGTGGTCAGTACTTTGATAACAAAGCACGATAAAAAAGTGTAATTTTTTTTAGAGTTGTATTTTGATATTTGATCTTAAATAGCACACAAATAATAATAATGAATTTACTATCCAAGGCGAAATGTTCTAAAAATAAATAACCGATTTCATTGCAAAATTTATGAAGATTTTTTTAACTGACATAAGTAGCTTGGAGGACCACTCGATTTACAAGCTTTACTACTTTAAAATATTTAAAAACAAACTGATCAATTTAGAAAAAATTAAATTTAAATTTACTTAGCGTATCGTCAGTTTTGTTTTTTATGGAATGTAATATTGTCTTATAAGTATGTTATATTATATTGATCTTCCTATTAGAGCTTTTTCTTTTATATTTTAAAATGCAAAATAAATTAAAACTTAATGAGAAACCTGCTACAGAACAATGAAAAAATTATAAAATTCATACAAAAAAAAAGGTTTAGGAGAATTTATGCAACAGAAGTTCTACACAATTCAAAGATAAAAATTATTTAAATTAATAGTATTTAGGTTTTATTTATTTGTTTTGTTTACCAAAAAAAAAAACAAAAACAAAACACAAAAAACAAACAAATCAAACAACAATTTTTAATGTTAGTCCTTTATCTACAACAATAAAAGAGCACACTAAAACTTACAACTTTTATACTTACTTCATTATTATTTATTAATAACAAATTTTTTTGAAATTGTGTATGTATTTACATAGAAATAAAATAATATTAACTACCTTTGATTCTTTGTAACCGCTCTATATATTTTATTTTAATTTTTAAGCAATGATCGCAACGACGTTTTCAACACTAAATCTTTAGTTTAAGCTGTCACTGATTTTATTATAATTTTATGTCAGGCTTTGGCTCTGTCGTCATTTAAAAATTATACTTTTTACGCAAAGTTTACTGTTTCTCTTTCTCTCCATGTCTTATTATTATCAATAAAACATTTAAAAATCATTTTCATGCAATAGCAATAACAACAAGCTTCTCAAATTTAAATCTTCCAAGCCGGCGGCCTATTTATAAAGATAGTATTGCCAGATTTTTGGAGGGTCAAAAGTGCAAAATTGAAAGGAAAAGGTTGAAATCTAGATTTTATTATCAGAAAACTTTTTTTAACTTATTTATCAAACTTTGCCTTTTGTTTTCGTTTGACATTAACTATATTTTTTAGTTTTTAGGGTTTCGCATCTCGCATCCAAAGAGTAAATTGACCTCTACAAATAATTTAACAAAATGTACATTGTTTGTTTCCATTGAGGCATTGCTTTAAAGCAAACCAAATTTGAAATATTAATCTAAATAACAAGGTTTAAAAATTTGCTAACTAATTTCGCAAATGCAGTTAGAATATTAATGCTATTTTGTAGTTATAAAAGTTTAGTTAATAATTTATATTAAAAATATATTTATTAAAATTCAAAAATGTGGTTAGCTTAAATTTATAAAAGTACAAATATATTAAAGTAATTGTAGTTTGTTTGTACACTAAACTATGATATTTAAATAATCTCCTAAAATAATCTTGGAGTTTTTGTACAGTTAACTAAAGTGTGAAAGTATACTTTTCTTAAAACTTCGATAAATAATTCAGGTATTGAATAAAAAAATTATATATAGACTTCTATTTATGTTTGCAGTTTTTGTTATTTACTTTGTTTGTACTTACAAACAAAAGAATTAATTATAAGAGATAATTTTTAATTTTTAATTTTGTGTTAATAAAATTCAGTACAGGTAAAATAATTAACAGTTATTAATTAAGAAAGCTATCCCTAACTTTATAAAAGAAAATAGCAACCAGAACATAAAGTTCCACAAATATAAAAAAATGGCGCCCTGTTTGTGAGAAAACAGAGATTTGCGCTCAGCGCATGCGTAAAAAGAAGACATACTTCTTTTTTTTCCTCGAAAAAAAGCTGCTGATTATATATTAGGAAAGTATATATATTAAATTATTTATATGGAATAAGGGGTTTGTAGTAAAATAAGATACCCGGAATTTTTTTTCAATAAAAATTGGCAAAAAGTGAAAATCTATAAAATGCGGAAATACCTGAACTTCTGGCAGCATTATATAGACGAAATATATTCAATTCAAATTTCTCTTCGACTCATGTTCTCAAGAGATTTTTAAGTCGGCGTTGATAAAGAGGAAAGTATGTCTCTTTTCTTTAAACCAATGATAAGGACTACAACTGATAACAACTTTTCATTTAATGAAAAAATTCTTAGAAATTACAAGATTATAAAACGAATTCATTTTATAAGGAAATTAAAGCAAAAATAAATGTAAAGTTAAATTTTTGCTATATTTAATTCTTCTGAATTTTGCCGGGTGATAAAAATTTCATAGAACAACTATGTTTTTTTAATTAATTTAATAATTAATTTAAAAAAAAACTAATAAGCTTTCGTTGCTTCAAAGAATAAATTCTTCAATTCAGTGAAAAAAAGCAAAACTAAGAAAGCATGTTATTAGATCATACACTTACATGCATGTCTACATAATTCTGAATTAATAGCTTCAAGAAACTATCAAACATCGGCACCAATGACAAATCTTAATTTGCTACTAGGTTTAGTTCCTAAAATCGTTTCGTCATCTCGCTTATTTATTTTTTTAACCTTTAATCTCTTATTTTTTATGGTATTATTTTTTTATTTGTTTTTTCATACCATATATAAGTACCTACTTTTTTTTGCTATCTCAGGCAATATTAATTATTTACATTAAATTTTAGATTTTACATTTTTTTTCAAGTCTTCTTTTGTATTTCAAGTAAAGTTAATTTTCAAAATCTTTTCGTTTTTTTTTTCATTTTTTGCAAACATTTTTCTGGGTCCTTAATTTGTTTGTATTTTTGAAACATATATTTATGTAACTACTGCGTTTTTGTAAACTTTATGCTTTTTGGAAATTTCTTAGTTTTAAAAACCTGTGCATTAAAATCACAGTAATGTTACTTATTTATTTAATACTCCTTATGGATCTATTTTACAATGTTAAATTATATAGTTAATATTTTCTTAATAATCCGCAGCGGTATTTGAAAGATAGTCCCTTCTTCCAATATTTGATGCCTGTTTACTTTGGATCGCTTCCAATTTCGGGCATTCAGTTATACGGTGACCAAGACCACCACAATAACTGCAACCGTGTGAATCCCCCAAATCCAAATATTGTTCTGATTCCGGACATAACTCCAGCAAAAAATCGGGTACTTTCTGTTTAGCTTCAATCAATAAATGTTTTAGATCCAACAATACCGATTTATCTGTTGTTTTATTCACAAACGTTGTAGCCAATCCTTTGGTATTGGAACGACCCGTACGACCAATACGATGTACATAGTTCTCAATATCTTCAGGCATGTCATAATTAATAACATGTTGAACATTAGGAAAATCCAAACCTTTGGAAGCTACATCAGTGGCAACTAAAACATCTTTTTTCCCTTCTCTGTAGGCCTCAACGGCACGTGAGCGTTCTTCTTGATCTTTACCGCCATGTATAGCAACAGCTTCCACACCTTTAAGCAGTAGATATTCGTGTATACAATCAACATCTTGCTTCTTTTCGGCAAATATTAAAACAGGTGGTGCAGTCTTTTGCAAACACTCTAATAAATAAACCACTTTAGCTTCTTGTTTGACATACTCTACTTCTTGTG
Source organism: Trichopoda pennipes (assembly GCA_030448955.1). Taxonomy (NCBI): domain Eukaryota; kingdom Metazoa; phylum Arthropoda; class Insecta; order Diptera; family Tachinidae; genus Trichopoda; species Trichopoda pennipes. The sequence goes on from JASKUP010000088.1 coordinate 13,636,568, forward strand.
TAACATTCATTGACGCTGCACCAGCTCGTCCTACATTAATGGTAACTGGTTTCACCAGAGCTGAACGTGCAAAATTTTGAATTTTTTTGGGCATTGTTGCTGAAAAAAGTAACGTTTCTCTTTGTCCTTTGAAATAAGAAAATATTGTACGAACGTCTTCCTCAAATCCCATATCAATCATACGATCAGCTTCGTCCATACACAGATAACGACAGATATCAAGTGTGACAATTTTCTTTTCCAACATGTCCATTAAGCGACCAGGTGTAGCAACCATTATATGAACACCTTTTGCAATAACATCTAGGGCCTCAGATACGGGGACTCCTCCAATTGCTAAACACGATCGTATTTCCGGCATATTGCAAAGTTTCAAGTGATGGCTGTAGTGCTGAGGAAAATAAATAAAACATTTGTTCTAGTTTAAAATAATAAAAGTATTTAGCTATTTATTGGGTAACATTATTTTTAGAAATATGTAGAGCTGTAGGTTTTATTTTTTAAATATTCACTAAAACTTACCATAATAATGTCATGAGTTTGTTTAGCTAACTCTCGCGAAGGACATATTATTAACCCATAGGGGCCCTCATTCCGCATGAAAGGCAAACGATATTCCTGCTCCAAGGCAAACATAATTATTGGCAAAACAAATACTAAAGTTTTACCAGAGCCAGTGAAAGCAATGCCAATTAAATCCCTGCCTGACAATACGGTGGGAATGCCTTGAATCTGTATAGGCGTTGGACGCTTTATGCCTTTGGCGGCAAGACCATTTAAAATACCCTTATGAAATTTCATTTCTTTAAAACTACGAATAGGCGGGGCTACATTTTCTCCTTCCACTAATATTCTTAGACGTTTGCGTATAGCGTTACGTTTATTTTCAGACATTTCCATAATGTATCGCGGAGGTTTCCAGCTTGTTTTAATAGGATCTTCATATTGAATACCTTTAGCTAACTCTGACACAGCCATGAGAGCCTTTTGCTGTTGTACACTTTCAAGAATCTTTTCTTCTTCCTTAAGTTGTTTCTCCACATCACTAATTTTTTTGGCTTCGGCTATTTTTTTCAGTTCCGTATGCTGATCTAACAAACTGATATTGTATTTACGTCCCCACAATTCAGGATCAGCTGCATTTTGCGAATCTTCATCATTTTCGTTTTCACTGGAGGATTTCGGTTGTGTTGCTTCCGATGTCAACTGGACAATACGCCCCAACTTCACAAGTTGATGTTTCTTACGCTCCTTAACGGGTACATAAGGAACATATTTATCATCGTCTTCTGTCCCAGATGATTTATCACCTTCTTCACGACGGTAACGTTTAATCGGAGGAGCAGAATTTGATAGCTGTGACATTTTTAGCGGTAATTACTGTAATTACGTTAAGCTTGTTCTCAACGTTTTGTTTACTTGCGTCAGCTGTTGATTACCACTGCGTTCTTGAGATCCCTTGGTCGAAATTACATTAAATGGAACGTTGCCAGACTTACTTTTTCATTTAATAAAATCGGTCCACCATCTCTTCTAGTATAGTTGGTAACAAAGTTGAGAATCAAATATAAATAACAAAAATAAAACCACATACACATATGGTCAATAAATAAGTATGACATATGTATATAATCCGAGAATATGCATGTTTTTCACCTTTAAGGGAACAACTGGTCAATATTCGTTAATAATTATTGCTTGCAGCATGAGTATAAATAAAACTAGCAATCAAAAAGTAATATTTGAAATTTATTAACATACCATAAGAAAAAAAATACAATTGATTTCGAAAATAAGAAGATAATTGAATAATTTTGCACAGAAGTAAATTTGAAAGACCTAAACTACATCAGCAGCCACTATGTCTACCATTATTTTTAACGACATTATCTAATCTCTAGTGTATTGAAGAGATAATCTTTCGGCAAGTGTCAATTTGCTGCAAGTGGGCTTTGTATCGAACGATTTATTTTCCAATCCTGGCTTTTAGATTTTCTCACATTCTCACTTATGAGTTCCGGGGATTAGCTTGGCCACTCGATAACACTCCCTTTATTCTGCTAAGACCAACCACTCCCTAACTTAGAAGAGTGTTTGGGATCGTTATCTTGCTGGAAACACCGTCGTACTGTTATTTCTTTTGTTATTTCTCTCCGTCCTTTTTGGCTGTTGTTCTTCCATCTTCCAAAATGGTTTTGTAGACCTCCTTTGTCACTGTCCCTTGAATGACATAAAAGGGTCCTACGGCATGCCAAGAAAAACATCCCCAAAACATTATATTACCGACAGCATGTTTGATTGTTTTTTTTCGTGTACCTCTTATAAAACTCCGTCCGTCTATGCCAATGAAACTCAAAGACTGAAAAAGGTTTTATGTACTTGACCTTATTATCAGAAAAAAGAAAAATACTTAATTAACAATTATCAAAATGAAATTTAGGCATTTACTCTTTTATTTTGATTCAATTGAAATTTGCTAATTATTTCAAGTCATAAAATAGATTCCAAAAATATTATATAAAAAAATTGTTTTTTTCATTATTTATAAAATTATTAGAATCGTTAAATACATTATTTTTAAAATCTAGTCTGGGAATTATAGGTGGCATCACTGTAGCATAGACTGTAGCTCACGTCACACATTAAGTTAATAACATATTTTCCATAAATTATTAATTCTTTGCACAGCTTGGCAGTATCGTAAAACATTCGGAGTGGTAAAACTAAAAAAAGAGAAAATATAGTTTGTATTAATTAAATAACAAACACATTAAAATTACCCATTCATAATGTCTATGTCAAAGACTACTAACACTTACAATCGTCAAAACTGGGAGGACGCCGAGTTTCCAATACTATGCCAAACATGTTTGGGTGACAATCCTTACGTCCGTATGATAAAAGAACGATTTGGTAAAGAATGCAAAATCTGTACAAGACCATTCACAATCTTCCGTTGGTGTCCTGGTGCTAGAATGCGTTTCAAGAAAACTGAAATTTGTCAAACTTGTGCACGTTTAAAGAATGTATGCCAGACATGTTTGCTTGATTTGGAATATGGTTTACCCATACAAGTGAGAGATGCAGCTTTGAAAATTGCTGATAATCTGCCACAAAGTGATGTTAACAAAGAATATTATATACAAAATATAGATAGAGAATTGCAAGACGGTGATGGTACCGAGGCTGCAGGCGCAGTAGGTAAATCCTTAGCAGCTAGTGAAATGTTAACAAAATTAGCACGAACAGCTCCCTATTACAAACGCAACAGGCCGCATATATGCTCGTTCTGGGTGAAGGGGGAGTGTAAAAGGGGAGAAGAGTGTCCATATCGTCATGACAAACCAAATGAACCAGACGATCCGCTTTGCGAGCAAAACATCAAAGATCGTTATTACGGTCGTAATGATCCAGTTGCCGAAAAGATTATGAAACGAGCAGCTTCACTGCCTACTCTTGAGCCACCGGAAGACCGCAATATTACTACACTATATGTAGGTAATCTTCCAGAGGAAATAACAGAACCAGAGCTCCGAGATCATTTTTATCAATTTGGTGAAATACGCTCTATAGCTTTGGTCCCACGACAGCAGTGCGCTTTTATACAATATACTAAACGTTCAGCTGCTGAGTTAGCCGCCGAGAAAAGTTTCAATAAATTAGTACTGCAGGGCAAAAAATCAACTATTAAATGGGCACACTCTCAAGCCAAACAAGGAGCAGCAAAAACTGACCGACGATTTGATGTTAATGCCATTGCCCCAGTTGCAACCCAAAATCCGAACGATTTCTTTAACTTGCAACAGGAACAGGTAACGGTTTTGCCACCTGGCATGAAACTACACCAAATACCACCAAGTCTGATACCAACGTCATATCAAATGTATTCACAAGCCTATGCGGCGCCTTATTCTATGCCAGTGGCTTCTACGTCTGCGCATGCAGCTGCATCCGCAGCTGCTGGAACTTCGTTAGATTGTATACCACCACCACCTGCTGGAGGTAGTGGTGCACCAGGACAAGTACATTATCCAAGTCAAGATCCTAGTCGTTTGGGAGCAGTGAAGAAATAAGCCACGTATAAATTTGCAAGCTTCTTTAACCTCAGTGCAGTTAAAGGGTCCTAGCAAATAGTTTTGGAGTACAAAAGCATTAATTTAAAATGCTTATGGCAGAAACAACAAAAAAACATTCAAATTTTAATTATTTTTATTATAAAGTAAACGCGGTGACATAAATATACAGCACAAGAAATTAACATCACTGTACTTTTCTAAGCTCAATCAGATTGAAGGGTTAACTCGACCGTATAATCAGGAAATAATTTCATTTTTGATTGTGGCACTTGTACTAAGTAGCGATCAATAAAGCGTGGATTTTTATGTATTAATACCTCCTGCAGAATCTGAGTGTTGTTGATAGTTTTTTTGTCAATAATAAGCCGACGTTGCTCATCTTGCCCATGACTGGTAGATTTCAAATTATATTTATTAGCAATTCTGAAAAAGACATTAAATATTAAACATAAAGCATAGGCATTAAAATAAATAAGAAAACAAGCTTCTTACTCATGTAGCATGGCTCTTTCTTCTTTAGTGAATGTGGGCTCAAATTGAAGTTCTCGTATATCATCTGACTCCACATAATTTTTCAACATTTGCATAAAATATTTTCGATCTATCTGGCAGGCATCATTGCCTAAACCAGCCCGATTATTTTTTAACAAATATTCTACAGGATCTTCGCGTCCCTGCTTCTTTGAGCCAAGACCACCGCCTGACCACCCCATCATCATCATCATTTTGTACCCTTTGTTATTAGAATGGATTTTTTGCTCATCTTCACGTAGGGTCTTTACGACGTCGCACACTACTTTGTTGTTAGATTTCTCAATTTTTACCGTATCTCTAGAAGGATTTTGCTGACAAAATTGAATTAAAGCAAGAAAATTTTATGTAAACATACATTTTTTAATACAAAAGCAATAAAGTTAGAAATTTTAGATAGCAACTAAGTAATTGAGCACTAATCTAGCCAAAGACTGTTATATGGTGTTTAAATAACATTTTATATATTTATTAAATCAAGTCGATTAGAAAAATATCAAGAATATCTGCAGGTAGGTTTGATGATTCAAAATTTAGATTCTATTTTTAAGATGAAAATAAACGTAAAATATATATTAACTTAAGTTTTATTATGAATTTATAATAAATGTTATGTTCCAAAACGCCCTGCAGGAGATGTGTCTAGTTCTAACATTAAAGTTTAAGTTTTCATATATTAAGAAATGGCAGGAAGTTCAAAGAACTGTTCAGTGGTGTGAATATTGCTTCAGTGCTTGAGCTGTAAACACATTCACCAGGAACATCAGGTATACTCCACGGAATTTGAAGATTGGGACGGAAATCGATAAACACAAAGAATTTGGGATTTAGATAGAAAATCTCACAAATGTGAGGTGATCGTGGTGGTATGTATGCCTGTAAATCAAATTCTGGATTTTCTGTTTGTTTTAGTACAAAATTTAAAATATACAACAGAATCTTTCAAGGTGTACAAATCGTTTTTTCAGGCATGGAAACAAAGAATGCAAAGTTTTGAAAATTTTAACCTACGATCGGTATAGTCTATACACAATATAGCAGGTAACGCAGACGACGTCGCTGGCAGAGGTTTCTCTATTAACCAATAATAAAGTTGTAGACTTTAGGTAAGGGTATATATAAAAAAAATTTTGAACTTTCAGGAATATTTTTAAACATGTTTAAATTTCATGAAGTCCTATTTAATATCGTGAACATGGCGTTCCTACATAAAATTGCGTTGTTTTTGATTTTCTGTTTAATTACTAATAAATTTAAAAAATAGTACACAACAACAACTCACCTGGATTGTATAACATTGTTGTTGAAGAATTGATAACGCTTTGCGGAAAGCTTCAGCTTTGGAAGATTTAAGATTTTCTTCACAAGCACTTGCCACAAGCTGATCATTAAGACTTATTTCTATCTGTTTTCGACCATTAGACAAAACTACTTCTTTATCTTTATATTGAATATTACTCCGTTGTGCTGACATTCTCAAGCAATTGCGACCACCATGTAAATAAACTACAAATTTTCCATACTTAAGGCCGTCAAAAATATCAATTGTATGTGACGATTTCTTAGCTGTAGGCTCGCCATCGCGTTTACATGCATTGCCAAAACCCTTCCCTTTAAATTTGCTTTGAAATGAATTAGAAGACTGTAAATTATTCCCCAACTGCGCTGATTTACGTCCTAAAAAATTTTTAAAAACAAAAAAAAAACCCATCATTCAATAAGCCACCTGTTCAAAAGCTTTTCTTTACTCACATATTTGTACTTAAAATTAAATGGAAATAGAAGCATATTGTATAATTAATTTCGTCTACCTTTGGCCCTAGCTTCTGCAGCATCAGAAGCAGTCACAAATGTTCTCTTCAGCCGAGTTGCTCTTTCAGCTCTAAATTCTTTAGCGACTTCTTTTGAAAGTTCACCAACCATTCGCATAGTTTCTGAAGGATATTTGCATCCCATAAATTCCATATTAGTAAACACTTGAGCTAAACATACTAATTTGTCCTCGGGAAATTTATTCTTGTGAACCTCCATAAAGCTCCTCCTCAACTGCCAGTGGTCTTCGCTTTCATACTCTCGACGATACTTTTCAACATCCCAATCCTCTAAGACCATCGCATCTGTTTTTTTCTGTGGCAGTTTGTTGATTTTTTGGCCTTTTTTAACCTTATTTTTGAGTTGAATTTTCGACATTTGTTTAAACTAAAGTAAATGTTTTTAAGCCACTTACACTCCAGTAAGTGCTGCCAATTATTCTTTTTTTATTTAGGTGTGTAGAATCAAATCGCTTTTTATAATAAAAGGTAAAAGACATATATTAAACCAATTTATACTTATTTTGTATTTTACACATTTTATAATAAGTTACATAGTAAAATGCACGAGGAGTATGTTACATATTTTATTAACATCTGCTGAACATAGGTAATATTTGGTATTTTTCCTTTTTACTTTGTATATCAGCGATTAAAGCGAATTCATAATTTATACCTGCAGCGAATTAACTACCACGTGGTGGCGAATTTTCTTTCAGCCACTGCGTAAGCTCATTATTAAAAAAATTGGTGCCTATTATTCATTAATATTTGTTTTTAACTTAGACAGAAATTGAATATCAAAATTTTGAATCTTTAAAATTTTTATTAGGAAGTTGGTTGGAATATGCTCTATCCCGCAGTAATGCATTTCAAATATTTATGTTTAAATAAATATTTTATGAGAATATCGTAAAATCTTTATTATTGAATAAATATTTTGTGAGAATATCACGAAATATTTACTTGTAGAAATCAAACACGAATTAAAATTTCTTATATTTACAGTGAATCCGATGAATTATAAATTAGTAATAAATTATTATAATAACTTATCTGCTTTTATTAAAATTCAAGTAAATTCGAAGAATTGTGGAAGAATTCATAAAAAGTGTATGAACAGATGTGTTCTAATTACTCATTTTTAAAATAAAAAGCAAAAAAAAAATTAAACACAAAAAAAAAAAATATTTGAATATATTCATCTTATTTAAATCTTTTTAAAGCAATTTTCAACAACCGTAGATTGATTTAAGTAATATGTACACAATATATAATCAACAATAAGTTTTATTATTAAATTTTTGTCCTTGGACTGAAATTTGGTTTTGTTTTTCTGTACAACAGTTAACCGCTTTAATATTTATCCGAAAGGCAGAAGCGAGATTAGAAATATGAATAAAAGTAGAACAAAAAGTGTTATCGATGGAACCTTAGGTGGGGTGGATAACTTTTTGGTAGATAATACCTTTTCTCATTTTGGCTGCAATATTTTGTAAAGCTGGCTTTATTATTATAATCTCGATTCGTATTGTTTAAAACAGAGTTATTTAATATATAAATGTAGAAACGCCTGAATTTTTAGTTATGGTTTTCTAATGACATTTCATTTATTTCTTTTCCTTCTTAACTTTCTTACTTTCTATTTTTTGCGATTTTGGTGATTGCGTTGTTGGAAGAAAACACCTCAAAATTTTCACCGAAAAAAGGAACTATTAAAAAAGTAATTTGAATAAAAAAATCTTTAAGAGATAATAACATTTTATTGGTATTTTTACAAGGTAAATATTAAGTAAACGTTTAAACTAATAATGGTTATATAAAAAGTTCGAAATTTTTAATAAAAAATGAAATAAAGTAAAATTTCTGTAGTAAAAAGAAGAAGCACTGTGGCCACAGTAGAAAAATCGAAGTGAGAGCAGCCTGCGAAAGTACTAATTGCAAAAATAGAATAATGGCCGATGTAGAAAATGCCGCTGCAGTAACTGCAACAGCAAAAACAACAACGACCGACGTGGAGGAAGCACCAGCTGAAATATCTTTAGCTGATGGATCGCTTGGAAAGTCGGTTGTATCTGTTGGTGGCGGGTCGAAGTGTGAGGTTAATTCAGAAGGTAATCTGACTTCAAACGATTTAGGGACTTCCCCTACACAAGAGAAATCAAGCAATTCACACCCTCATGATTCTGAGTATGATACAGCCAGTGATTTAGAAGGCAATGAGGAATATGACGACGATGATGATATGGATGAAAGTTTAACGGAAGATGATGATGAGGATAGTGATGACGATACCGAAACCGATAATGACGAAGAGATCGAAGATGGTCTTGATACCGATTTACAGGGACAAGAAAAAAATGATGGTGACGCTCAAAAGAAAGTTGATGAAGATCGTAGCAATCCTCAGTACATACCTAAAAGAGGAACTTTTTATGAACATGATGACCGTACTGCTGAATTAGACGGTGAAGAACTCAGTGGGGAGGGACAGGAAGCAGGTGAAAGTCCATTGCTTGTAACGGGATGCACTAGCAGTTTAACCGGTTCGAAAACATCTACTATACCTACTATATCGGCAGCTTCTAAGACAATGAAGAAGTGGCAACCAGCTTCGGCCGTGGATCGTTGGTCTCATGATCGTTTTGATCCTTCGGAACAGGCACCTAAGTCAAGGGCTGAGTTGGTAAATGCCTACGGCTACGATATACGTACTGAAGATGCCCCTCCAAAAGCTCGAAGGAGACGTCGCTATGGTCGTGGTCCCAGTAAATACAATCGTAATTGGGAAGACGAAAGTGCCTATTTGAAGACGAATAATAAAGAACGTAAACCACCCAAACCTTCTGATTTTCCAGCTTTGAGTGAAAAGTCTTCTAGGCTTAGGCGAGCTAGACGCACAAGAGAGGAAAAAGAAAATCGAATGGAAAGAAGAAAACGCGAAAGTAAAACAGGAGAGGGTAGAACAGAAAGGACTGAAAAGATGCCACCAACTTTACGAAACAATCATACCGATGATCATGATCATAGGTGTGAACCACGTACTGATAGGGGTGATAAGAATACTGAGACTGGTTTTAAGCAGCAGAATCGTCAAAAATCGTATAATAATCGCGGTCAGGGACAAAATCAAGCGTTCGTTGGTCGTCAAGCTGCTATGGAGTTTAAACAGAAAAATAAACAAAACTATCAAACTCCAATAACGGGATCAACAAATTTAAATTCGAGTACTTTATCTAGTCGCTTGGATGCCCAAAGGCAGCCGTCGCAGCAGCAACAAACACAACCAATAGTAAGGAAAATAAACAACACAAACGAAGGTGGTAAGGAACGCAGTCAGCCAGTGACTAATCAAAATCAGCAGCAGACGCAGATGTTTGAAGGCTACAATAATAAAAAGAAACATTTGGAACAAGGGCATCAACCTCTGCAAGGTGGACAACAACATTCACCAATATCACAACACATCCATCAACAACAGCAGTCCCAGCAATCATCAATTTTAAATCATAATATAAACAGGCAGAACTCTCAAATACAAAACAAGCCAACGCAACAACCAACATCGAATCTTTCGCAACGTTTGCAGCAGGTCCAAAATCGCAATGATCCAAGTCATGTTGGAAGCGTGCAAATGCATGCTTTGGCATCCCAAAATCAACAACAACAAATAATGCAGCAACAGGCGGCAAACATGATGGCTGGACCACCACAACAGCAGCAAACACAAAATCAAAATATAAGTCAACAAGCAATGGAGCAAAGAGGTCCACCGAAGAGGTACTCTAGTCTTAGGCGCTCTCAGCATGATGCACAGCATATAACTGATCATCAACAGCAACAACAGCAATTACAACAAATTCATATGCAACAACAGCAGCAACAAAATCAAGCGCCTCCATCTATGATGATGCCAGCTGATCAAGCCATGCTTCAGGCGAACCTCATGCAAATGTATCATCAGGAAAATTTGCAAGCTCAAATGCAAGCCCTACAAGTTACTCAGCAGCCTTCGGTCGCAAAACAGCCCAATTATGTTGGTCAAGGAGCTCAGGCGCCACCACAACAACCTTATCCAGGTTCCACACCTACACCTACCGCCTACTATGTAGCATCGCCCGATGCTTACACGGCAGCAACTGCAGCTGTTACTGCCCAAGCAACTCAAGCTGCAGCCACATACGCTGCTCAGCAAACAAATCCGAATTTTTTGGCTCAACAACAAACTGCTGCAACAGCCAGTTTAGTTTACAACAATCCTAATAATGCTCCACAGCAAGCAGTAGGCTCTGCTACAGCTTACGGTCCTTCTGGCCAAGTAGGTGTAACCCCGCCCCAAACTGGTTCATCAACATCAAGTGGCTATCAAAATTATAACACCGTAGGTGGAACTACATACTTTGTACCACCACCGACGCAGGTATCTACGCGACCAGTTTCTTTACCCCAAAGAAGACCTACGAATGCTATACCAATACTGCCACCATCCGAAAAGAATAAGCAACAAAAATCACAAGACTCGAAAACTGATAATTTTAATTCTTCAACGAACCAACAATCAAGCTCAAATCAGCCTGCAATTGGTTCTGAAGAAAATATAGATCACATTATAGACAATATGTTTGTACAGAGGCCAGCTTTTCAGCCTCCACCGACCACAACGCCGACCGCAGCTAACTCATCACCCACATCTGTATTTGAAGCCGCAACTTCAGTTCCAGATAATATAAATATTGTCAACACTTCGTCCCAGGATATTAATTCGACACTAACAACAGAAACGATCAATAAGACCAATAATGAAACTTTAACTGTTACTACAGCAGCATCCACGCCCGTTACTAATACAACAACTTCTACCACCACTGAGAGCAGTAATAATAATCAAATATCAGCACAAGAATGAGAACAAAAGAAACGTTTTTATTATAATACACAATATCCGCATCAACTGCATCCACATACTCATCATAACTTTCTAACTCAACAATCACAACATAATAATCACCATAATAATAACATAAATCTATTAATTAACAAACGTAAGTTTTACTGAACAAAAATGTTTTTTACAGAAAAGCGAGCGAACAAATTACAAAATCGTAACACGTACTAACTAGTTCTCGTCCTTTTAACAACACAGTCAAGTTTTATTCACATAAACTATCAAAATTGAAATTCTATTAGGTAATTTCATTAACAATTAACATTTTTTTATATAACTCAGATATTTGCTTCCTATTAACATTTTGTTTGTGATTTGTTATTTTAGTTAGAATTGAACTTTGATACTGCATCAGATAAAAAGAAGGTGCATTTATGTGTAGAGTGTAATATAAAAAACATTTATTTTTAAACTGTGGTACATACATTTTTGCTCCAAGCAGTTTATTTATTTATTTTTTTTTTTAATTTTCTCATTCCAAAATTATTGGTTTTATAAGATTTTTGTTTTTTTCATTTTTGAATGAATGACTGAAGTGTTATGAAACATTAATTGTGTACTAAGAATTTTTTCTATATTTAATTATGCAACTAAAAACTTGCTTTGGCTTAAAATTAATTTTGATATAAAAACTTGCACGTTTATAACAATTTTTTTTTAATTTAATGAAAGCAAACGTTTATTTTTTATTTAATTTAACATTCTTGTCGAATTAACTTTTTTTATGATTTCAGTACGATTTTTGATGATTCTTGCTGTGCTTAAAGCAAAAAAAAGTCTGCTGGTTTTTAAATTATAAATCTTTTTTTTAAGATATGTGAAAATTCCGTTTCTTTATTAATTATTTTAGTTTAAAATTTGTTATTTATTTTTTCTTACTGTTGTTTTAAATGAATATTTTTTTTATTTGAAACGTTTAATTTAATTGAATATTTGATTAATTTTTAGTTTCGTTACAATCTAATTTTTTCCTCTTCTTTTTTTATACATAAATTATATTAAAACTTAAATTTGTTGTTTCTTTTTATTAAAGCGCTGTGGTACCACTTTTGATTATAAAAAAAATATAATAAATAAATTAATGTAGCTCGATTTTGAGGAAGAAAAAAATTAAGAACTACGTCCGTGTAAAAGAATTGCATACCATTTCTAAATACTGTATTTAGAAAAAAAACAAAAAATTAAAACCAAGTTATAGAAATAAATCAAAATGAATTTTCCATTAAAAATATTGAACTCTTATTATAAATTAATGTTTTAAATAAATGAAATACTTAAATAAAATGGAAGAGTTTAACTAACAATCTTTATATTTCGTATTTTGAATCTTAAGATAACAATGGTTGTATAAAAACATCGTAGCGAATACTAACTGTACAATTCTTGGAACTAAAATCAAAAAAGGTGTCCTGTACGCAGAAATGTTTAAAAAAAAGTGATTTAAACTCACAGCAAAATTATTGTCAGTCTTTAATCGATTCTATATTTTTACGATTACTTTGAGGAAATTAAAAAATTTTTTAAAAACTCTTTTAATTGTTATTTACTTCAATATTTTAATTAGATCAGTGGGACTAAAAAATATTAAATTTTGTACCACTTTTAAATTTGAATTAAGCTGCAGACTCTGTATTTCAGTTTATAATCTTTCGTTAAAAAGTTAAGTTATTACTTAATCAGACAAAGCGAACAATGGATAGTTTACATAACAGGGACAAGTTACAAATGTAATCTTAAAAAAAATTAAAACGTTTAGCCATTAGGATTAAATCTTTACACGTTTGTCAGATCTGCCGGATCGGATCATCACTTATGCTGAATTTTGGTTTGCCAATCGTACACTGAGTATTGCTGCAAATTTTTCAAACTTATTTTGAAAGCCGTATTTCAGTTTGGAAGCATATACGTTAGCTACGTTACGTATTATTCCCTCGAGCGTCTAATATAGTTAACTATGTAGTCGAAATATAATATAATAATAATTCTAATTCTACAAGTGTTCAATAGTATAAAAAACCTGTTTTGTATAAAATGTTCTAAAGTGCGAACGAACATTTTTGCATAAATTTACTATTTTGACAATGAAATCTCTTATCTATTGAAATCTCATAAAATTGAAAAACGGATAATACACTTTATCCATGGTTTATGACCGGCACAGTTAAAATGTGAGGCTTTATAAAAAATTCAACGACATAAAGTTTTCTACAACAGATGGTTGGCCCACAACACTTAAGAGACGTTATGAAATTAGATTTTTTAAATAATGCAGACAGACTAAGTTTCTCCCAAAAACTTGTGGTCCTATTTTTAAATAAATTAGCATATGTAATTTAGTAGCGCAAACTTATGGTTAAAGCAGCAGTATTATGTATAATGAGGATGACTCCGGACTTAATAGAAAAAAAAGCAAGTACATATATATAAATTTATATAAGAGATTGAAAAATCTTATCCAAAAATATTTCCATTATTGCGAACCGTGCTAACAATAATTATTATTCGTACTGTTGCTAGCCTGTTCAACTAATAAAAAATTAAACAATGCAAAAACAGTAAAATAATCACATATTGGTTTTAAAACATTTGATGATTGCTTTTCTATTAATAACCAATAGCGTTAACAATTGATATACATATATTTTTGTAAATTTATTGCAATAAAAATAATAATCTTAAATTCTGAACTAGACAATAGGTTTTGAAAAAAATAAATGCGATCATAAATTACACAGACAGTATTGCACCAAATCAAATTTTAATTCAAACATGGGCTTTAAAATTAGAGTTTTGAATCTTTTACTTCATCTAGTAAAGACTTTATTTTTCGGAATGAATTTATAAAATATATATTAAATTTATGGGCACTAGTTTTCTGGCTATCACGAAAAGCAGATGTTTGAATGAAAATGCTAAATAAAAAAATATTTACGTTAAAATTAAAGTTTTTTTTAAGAACAAATAATACGCTTACTGTTGTCCTGTTATAGAATAGAAAACTCCATAGCCATCCAAAACCATTGGAGCTACAAAGCCCACATTCACTGAATAGCCTAAAGTGCTGGTGGATAAGACAAAATTGCCGCCACCACCCGACTTTAGATATAAAGGATCCGAATAGAAATCGGGTATGTCAATTTTATTTTCATAAGCTGTACACCATAAACCAAAGAGATGACGATCAACTCCATAGCCTTTGCGCGCTTCATCCATCATATGGCTGTGATGTATGACAGCTTTGCGAAAAGCGTTAACAATTTCGGTTTTGTTGGAATCACTACTCAGGGCTATTTGTAAGAACTTATATACTTCACTTGTGCAAGATCGTAAAGTTTCTGTGCGACCATTGTAGTAATGGCGCATCAAGGCAGTTTCATAAGTGGCGGCGACTCTAAAATAATAAGTAATAAGTCAATTAAATAGTAAGATGTTAACAAAGTTTACTTACTCTGCATGCATTTCACTGTACGCCAATTGCATAATCACCTGAACAAAAGAATCTGGATGTAACTTACATGTTTTGATATAATCTTTGCCATAATCTCGAAAAACTTCATGCGTTAATAACACATCAAAACCCTAACAACATATATAATTTTAAATATTGATTATTCTGCTATATGTTTGCCTTACCCTGTCATCACACATTTGCTTTACACGATCAATTTCTGATCTTATGGTATCATTTAAGTCAAGTTTTATTTCGCTCATGGGCAGAAAATCTATTGATGCGCAATCTGTCCATTCTGGTTCGGGTACCTCTATTAAACTTAATTGTATAAATAAAATATAGCTAACACTTATTGTGCCATCATAACAAGAATGCTAAAAATGAATATTAAACCATCTGTGTATTATTCTAACAATTGTTTAATTTATGCATTTGTAATTACCTCCCCTACGCAGGCAAATTTTCCATTTTTGTAACTAATTAAGTTACTACTACGATCACCCCACTTCGAATGGTAGTCACCATATATAGCAAGCTGTGATATTTCGGCATAGTCCTGTGGTTCATTTTCATCAAGTACCAATACAACATTCGAACTTTCTATTAATTTCAACATGTCTTTATTACTTGTCGATAACTCTATTAAACGCGTGCGGTTCTGAAAAATAAATAGTTATTTCCATTACTCTCATGATAATTTTTTAACTTTTGAAAAAATGTTCAAACTTTATTAAAACAAAAGCAAAAATTGAATAATACAAAAGATGTGTTCCCTTACTATTTTACAAGTTTGTTTGGTGCTATTGCTGAAAGAATTACTATGGCTAAACAATAACATTCTTAATTTTGTCAATTTATTTTCAACTAGTTTCATACAAAGCTCAGTTTGTTACATCTTCCATCTAAACAACTAACCAACAAAGTAGAGTAGTAGAGTTTAAACCTAATTTACTTACAACAGCCCAACTAGTTCGATCATCATGTGTTAAAACTGGTACACAATCCCCCAAAGGTTCGTAGTCTATTATACTGCGTACTCTTTGAAGTATAACTAAAATTTCTTGAGGTGTAATTAAGGACCCATCACTAGCATGTATAGTTTCAAACATGAAAATGCGTCCTTTGCCTGATATCAAACAATGCGAAGGAGTTTTTCCCTCTTTAACTAAAATAAAGAAAAAAATATTTAAAATTAATATGATCCATAATTTGTATAGTTTTTTAAACGATCTTTTTTATCTTTAGTAAATATCTTTTTTCTTTTTTTAGATCTTTTTTATATATTTTTTCTTTTCAATATTTCGCTTTCCTTTGGAAAGCTTCTTCAGGAAAAAAAAAATTGTTTAAAAAAAAATTTTTTTAAATTTAAAAAATTTTTTAAATTAAAAAAAATTTTTTTTTTCCTGAAGAAGCTTTCCAAAGGAAAGCGAAATATTGAAAAGAAAAAATATATAAAAAAGATCTAAAAAAAGAAAAAAGATATTTACTATGATCCATAATGAAATAATAAATAACTCACCAGTACTAAAGTGTGATTTAATGTGATCTACTTCCAAGCCCGGAATACGACTGGTAGAATAAAAACGTTTATATAAGGCAGAAGAATATTTAATCTTACCATCATTTGATGACAAAGGTTTAATCTTGGCTTTGCGCAATAAATCCCAAAACTCAATCGTATGATAAGCAAAACGAGCTAAATTCTGTTAATTACAGAAAACTTAGGGATTTTTAAAATTGACTTTAAAACAAAAAAAAGTAATATATTTATTTACCTTTAATGCCATTTCTGTGGTTTCAGGGAGACCAATAACATCTAGCTTGACTGGCATAGCCATAACAACATATGGATTAAGGGGTATTCTTAAAAGGTGATAAGCATAAGCATCCCACCATTCATCTACCCAATTTTTTAACTTTGCTGCTCTCTCTTTTAACTTGCCGTGCAAATCAGCACCAATACCATTTTCAAATTCCTCTATTACTTTGCGAGTGACAGCCAATTCTTCTTCTGTCCCAAAAGGTTTAACACTTTCGTAATATCTATGCATTGTATCATGCAAATCTGGCAGAGGTAATGGCGGTAAATCTTCATCGAATTCAAAAGTGTCTTGATGGTTTTTGTCCATAAAATAAATAGATGCTCGATCCATGTTGCGTTGAATTTAAAATAATGACTCTGTTATATGACAAAAATAAAATTATTTTTATGAACAAATTAAAATTTTATTATTCCTTGCGGTCATAATAATTAGTATAAACGTGTGCAGTCGGTACGTAAATAATATTCTTAAAAAAGTTTCATTATACATTGTTACAAGTAAATTGTATTTATTTTAATCTGAACTAAATATTCGCAAAACATTCATGATAATGCTTACTTAAGCTAAATATTTATCAATAAATTATTAGTTGAAACATACATATGCATTTGTTTTCTATTTTGTGCCAATAAATATTAGAAAGAGCACTTGGCAAATTTATCTCTTTACTTGTTAAATAGGTAATTTTATTAACGTAAAAAAAAATAAAAGTTTTAAGAATTATTAATTTGATTAAAATTTTCCATTATATATCTAAAAAGCCTAGAAAGCATATTAGAAATTTCTTTAGTTTTTTTAAATTTTGTAATGGCGTAGTTCTATTTCAGCAATATAATTGTTTCATACGATTAAAGAATAGAATAAAATTACTTTTCAATTATAATTTTAGTTTATGTTAGCAATTTTTACTAAAAGTATTTCAAATTCATATTTGCTAATAAAACGTAGGATAAGCAATAATTATTCAAACAATGTAAATTTTTATATTGTGTATGTCTAAAATATAAAACAAAGTCAGCTTAAAAATAAATATACTCAGATTAGAATTGTAATAATTGAATATTTAAAATTTTGTACAAAAAACCTTCGTTTTCATAATATTTCTTATATATATAAGTAATTCAGTAAAAAAATTGCTTTAAAAAGATATTTTTAAAAAAGGCTTGATAAATTTATCATCCGTAAGGACTGTTAAGAAGTTGTTAAACTTTAATTATGCAAAACAAAAATTGTTTAATTTTTCAGTGATGTTTATTTATGTGCATAATTTCAAACATTATGGCATTTGTTGTAAATAAATAAAGTAATAATAAATTATAACTTAATTTTGTACAGCTCTTTTATTTGGTAATAATTATGTAATTAGAACTCTACATTATTAATGTTGTACTTTACAAGCAGAGAAAAAAAATTTTAAATGTTTTGAGAAAAATCAACTTTCTTAATTTAATTTTTACTAAAAATAATGCTTTTAACACGAAAAGCTATTCAAAAGGTTTAAATAAGTTTTCTTTAAAAATGAAATAAATAAGTAAATGTTTCTGCCAATAACATATTCATTTCCATTAAACAGCTCTAGTAGGTAAAATTAAGGTATATCAACTTTACTCTTTATTATTATCTTTAAAGTTTTCTACTGAGTTAAAAATATATTTGTTTAAATAAATAATTTAAATTATTTTGTTTTAGAACTATACTACACTATAATCTCCATTTTTTGCTAAAGGTAAAGAAAATGATTTTTAAATTTGATTTCAGCAGAAGTAAATTTGTTCTGATATTAACAAAAACTTAACGGAATTGATTTTTTAAATTCCTTTAAAACATATAAATTTATTTAATTTATTCTGTTTTAAATAATAGTAATTAGCTACAATAAAAGTTTTGGACGCAAGCATAAACAATCTTACACAGTTCATATGCTCCATGTAGCCATATAACATACTCTTCAACTTTGTAATGTTTTGATTACAAATTTTTAACAAAAATTAACAAAAACAGTTAATTTTATAATAACTCGTATTTAATACATATATTTAATAATAAATATACAGCATGTAACCATACGCAGAAAATAGAATTTCCTCCGTTTAAAGTTGGAAACGTCATGTTTGTTGCTATAGAATTTATATTTCTCACAGCTATAAAACATAACAAGACGATCAAAGTTCATTTTAACTGGCATTTGTCAGAACTGTTTTACTTATGTAGTTGCACAAAGCACACTGGTCAAAGTCCTAAATCCATCTTTGAATAGTTATGTATGTGTATGCACTCTGAAGTTTACAAGTGTTGAGTTTTCATTGTTGTTGTTTTTTATGTATAGACTTTAAACTTTGTAACTACAGTTTTTTTAATAAATTAACTTTAGCATGAATTTTGTAAATTTGTTTGTTATTTGCATAAAACAAGTTTTAAGTGTATAAACTAGCAACACATTAAATACTTACCCCTTATATGTAGGTATGCCAACAGCTAGCAGTACACAGTACTCTGTGTTAGCGGCAGACAATAATAATATCTTGTCATTTTATTCGTATAATGCGAATTTATAATAATGCGTATTTATGCGAATCAGCGTTGCCGTTGTCGTTTTATATATAAAAAATTTTTGGTTTTTGATAGGAGGTTTAAAAATAAAATTTATTATTTGCAGTCAGCTTTTTATATAAAAGCAAATTTTTCAAAAAATATACAACTGATCACAATTAAGCTAAGTTCATCACAAATTAAGATTATATTTTAGAAATTCTTATTATTTACGATGTTTGTTAATTTGTTAATTTTAGTTAAATTTTCATATAAAAGTCGATTTTTAAACAAATTTATAAGTGATCCCAAATTAAGTTGTGATTACAAATTGAACTTATTCATTTTCTTAAAATTCAATTAAGTTGATATTTTATATAAATATCTCTTATTCTTTTCAACGGTCTTTTTTAATTACCAATATATATTTTTTTTCGATATTTCGCTTCTTTCCTGTGGAAAGCTTCTTCAGGAAATTATTTTTTTATATTTTTGAAAAAAAAATAATTTCCTGAAGAAGCTTTCCACAGGAAAGCGAAATATCGAAAAAAATATATATTGTTAATTAAAAAAGTCCGTTGACAAAATAACAGATATTTATTTAAAATAAAAAAGGTCAATTAAAAAAAAAAAATAAAAAAATTATGTTGATATTTTATAAAAGATATTTGTTCACAAATTATGTTTATTTAAAAAAATCTTATTTGTATGTAAAAGTGGATTTTTTTAAAGATGTGGAATCACAAATAAAATTTATTTTTGAAAAGATTTAGGTATTTACGTAGATAGTGTTTTTATACAATTTTAATTTCATTTTCATAAAAAATTAATTTTTTGTTAAATACATAAGTGATTACAAATTACGCTAATTTGATCACAATTTAAGCTTATGCTTTTGAAATTCTTGTTATTTGTGTACGTAGAGTCTTTTAAAAGTTTTAGCTAAATTTTTATATAAAAGTCGATATTTTATGAAATCTATGGGTTTTGACAAGTCAAGCTAAGGTGACCACAAAATGAATTTATTTTTACAAAACTATAATTTTTTGCGATAGAATCCTTTTAAAATTTTAACTTTAATTTCATAATCATAATTTCAAATAAAAGTTGATGTTTTATTAAAGACATGTGATCACAAATTAAGTTTATTAAAAAAAATCTTATTGTTTAAGTAGATAGAGCTCTTTTAAAATTTTACTGTAATTTAAAAAAAAAATGAAATTTTTATGAAAGATAAGAGACCACAAATTAAGTTCATTTGCTTAGGTTAATTGTGTTTGATTTCTTAGATAATTAAAATTGGTCTTAATGGCGACTGTGTTCTTATATAAGATTATGTACTATGGGTTTTTGAACTTAATTACCTATATATGACAAGAGTTTTCCCTGTCGTCGAAATTTGACCAAATTATTATTGAAAGTGTGATTTTCGCATTTGTCAATGTGATTAAGACGGTGCACCAAAGCTCGACAGTATCTACAATTAGATGAAAGAAATTAAAGAAATTGTTTTGTCATTTTTAAATAAAAATTTCATTTTATTAATTAAGCTTGAGCCATAAGAATTATTTCAAATCTACTGATGAGTTATTTCTATGAGCAGTAGACCCTGGAATATACAAGATAATTCTCGCAAAAGAAAAACCCACTCAAAAACAGACCAACGGGTCATTGAATATGAAATTAAAATTGTAATCTATATATATAAAAGAGGATGTGTGTATGTATGTAAGAAATGGACTCGAAAACGGCTGGGCCGATTTTGATGAAATTTTCAGAGAATCTTTAGAATATTCAGGCGGTGACACTGTGAAGTCCGATTTTTGATTTTCGGTCTGTGGGCGGAGGGGCGTGGCAAAACCCACCAATGACATATACATATTTATTATTTTTTTTCTTTTTTATTTTATTTTTTAAAGCCATTGTTATGCTTTTCAAAACGAGATATCAATCTCTGTTTTTTGCACGGTCAGTTATATGTATCACGTTCACGTGCTTTGTTTTTCAATACCGCGAACAGAAATCGATCAAAAAATGTCGAAGAAATGACTTGCAAAGCAGTCACGGGCACGCTAGTAAATTATAAATTTCAATCGTCTATTCATAACGGCTCATAATATATATACATAGACATAAATTAAAATACATCACCCATAAAGCCACTCTTAATTTTATAGTTTATACTTGCTTTTATAACGGAACACAGGAGTACTATTCTGTTTAAAGTTGGTATCACTATAGCTCCCAATAACAGAAAGTAATAAAATTCCCATAGGTGATTTATATGGACCTATTTTTTGACTTATGCTGTATATACGTGCATATATAACCTTTGTATATAAAGTATATATCATATATGCCAAATTTTTAATATAATTTAACGTTAATAAATTGTTTTAAGCCTGAAACTTGTGACTCTGAATATGAAATATGTACGGTATGTATGAGGCAATAATGAGGTAATATCTTAAATTTTCATGCAAGAAACAGGAAAGCGGATTAAAGTAGTAATAATTAGAAAAAAAAACAAATTCTGGAACAATATGGTATACGAATGCTAGAATTTAACATATATGTATGTTTAAAGGCTAAATGAAAAAATTATATTCTATGCGTATACTTTTACATTGGCCGACATCCATACATATATAGGTTTGACTGTCTGAGTGTCAAGCCACCACCAAATGAAAGAAGCCATTCCAGAATTTTGAATGCATGACATACCTTTACTCGTTGCGTACGAAACATAGTTCCCTTCAGGAAAATTATTTAGGTACGCAAATGATGACATGAAATCATTGGAAATACTATTGTCATTTTCCGTCTTACCTGGCTGTTTTGATGTTGAAGGCGAGCGCATTCGATGTGAAAACATCATTCTCAAGCCGCGGTGTAATTAGTACTGCTGAGTCAGTGTTGGCGTTCAGGTAGTTCTGTTGTTAAGTTCTGGCATTTTATGCAAAGTAAATTTAAATTTATCGATACCTCTGTCTTTTATTATTATCTAGGTACGTGTGTTTGTCTGAGGGTGTTTTTCTTTTGCACGAGTAGTTTTAATGGTATGAAAATTGTGTCTGAGGTCGTGTTTACCTGTTCGTTTATAATGTCATTGTTGAAAGTTTTCGTTTTGTAAATTTCCATGTTTTCAAGAATGTCTAGTCTTCGTCCTTTTTTGCTAGGAGGTAGTAATGTCAGACATTCATCTATTTCCTTTGGTTTGTGTCAAGGTGTAATGCAAAGTTTGAATCTTCGTATGTGTTCTGTAAACCTTGTTTTTAGTGTTCGTTCAGTTTGCCCTATAAAAGTTTGTTTGCAGGTACAAGTAAGTCTGTATACCCCGCTGGAACTAAATTTGTCAGTTGTTTCTGTCGTTGTTCTGAGATTATGTCTCAGAGTGTTGCCAGTTTTTAATTGTGTGAGTATTCCCTCTTTTTGAAAAAGGTTAGTTAGTCTGTATATTTCTGGTCCTGTGTAAGTAAATGTGAGCCTTCGTGCTGTATCGGCTGTCTCTTTGCCTTCTTTATTTCTGTTTTTAGTGTTGTATTGTCTAAGAAGTTTATCGATGGTAGTGACCTTGTAGCCTTTATTTATAGCTATGGTGTAAATTGTGTCGAGTTCTTTGTTGTACTTATCTGGAGTAAGTGGGATTATCTTAAGTCTGTATATCATATGTCAAAACGCTGCTAGTTTATGTTGGGTAGGGTGGTTTGAGGTGTTGTGGATGGTAGGGTCCGTCGTAGTTGGTTTTCTATATGTAATCTTAATATGAATTGTGTTTAAGTTTTCTAGAAAAACAGAATTTGTCGTCGTTGTCTTGTTTGAGGATGCATATAATGTCATTTACATATCTATAGTAATAAGTTATTTTGTGTTTTTCCATTAGTGTTTTTACGTGTAGTGATTCGAGATGTTGCATGAAAATTTCCATGAAGATTGAGGTATTTGGGTTTCCTATACCGAGTCCGTCAGCTAATTTGTAAAAGTGGTTATTGAATCTAAAGTAGTTCTTTTTTATTTTCGTCTATAATATCAGTGACGTATTGGCTTTCGTATGAATTGCCTAGTGTGTTGCGTAGAATATCTATGGTTTCAAGTGTTGGTATTGAAGTATATAGATACTTGATATCAAAGGAAACGAGTCTCGAGTTTTCGGTTATTTTTATGTCCTTAAGTGTATCGATAAGGTCTTGTGTATTACGTATAGTATATGTGCTTTGTAAATTTATCCTTTCCTTAAGTAGGCCGGTGAGATGTTTAGCCAGATGGTATGCCTGTGCAGGTCTGTAGTTTATAAACAACATAATACCAATCATTGGAAATGTCTGTTTCTTCAGGTAGATGAAGACTAAGGTCCAGTACTTTTACTAGCAAGGAGAGAGGAAGGCAGAGTTTCGGAAACAACTTCTTAACAAAGGTATATAATTGAAAGCTTTACTTCCAAAAATTAGTGAATAAATTACGGTAACTGCAGAAGTGTTATATAAAACTTAAAAATTGCACTAACTTGAGCATTAAATAGTACCCCTTTGAAAAAAAAATTTACTAAAAGATAAAATTATACAAGTTTAGCACTAGTGTTTAAAAACGTTGCGCTTCTACAGGAATTCGAACTAACGCTCATAAAAAAAAAAAAAGGAAAAATAAATAATTATTTTAACTTATATTTGTCTCGGGTTGCTAATTTTTCGATTACGTGACACATTCTATCAACAATTAGTAACAAATTTTATTTAGTGAGAAGAACTAATGTATTATTCTAAACTTTCAAAGTTTCTTAAAAGTTTAAAATATGATTATAAAACGTACTTCATAAGTCTTATATAAATATTATTAAAAAACCCTTTGTAATTTTATTTTTTTATTTATACGTTATCACGGCCAAACTGGATTAATACAATTTTAAATGTGCAAACTTTTTTTATCTATTTGGATATTGCATACGGTTAAACCGATTTTAAAAAAGTCTTAAGCATAGAAAGATCCTTACTAAATTGTGCACAAGACATCGGCTGATTTAGAAAATTGTGCTTTCGATTTTAAAAACTGTTTCTATTGGTCTTACAGAGTAAAAGAAGACCTAAGAATTTAGTAAATAAATATAATGTATATTCTTGAGCGCAAGATTTAATTCAAATATTACTTATTTTGAATAACTAAAAAATTACTTCAGGAACTAAAGACATTTTTTCAAGTCTAAATCCCCTATTTTTCGATAAATTGACTTTGTTTCTTTTTTTACTTAACGCTTCTCTATATTTAAGCACGAAATTCTTATCAAGGGACCGCACAAAAAAAATCTCACAAAGTCTACCATACTAACTAAACTGTAGCACTTACCAATCATCTTTTAGACCATTTTTTCAAAGCCCGCATTTCTGAGTCAAAAATTCTATTAATAATATTTATACAAATATAGAATTGCAAAACTTTCCAACAATTATAATATAAGATACGGAATATCTGAATAGGTATGTACATATGTATTAACAGACAAATTTGAACAGGTGGTCCCTATTAGCATTTGTTTTAAAATCAAAAACTTTTTTTCCCAATAGAGTTTCAAATTTTGCCTAAATCTTTATTTATAATTACGTATATTTAAAACATTTATTGTAAACACTTCTTCCAAGTAGAAAATCGCAATTTACTGCCTGAGCTATTCAATATTATAACACTGTAAACACCGTCTTTTTTGTTAAATAAACTCTTTATTCTCTTCTTAAACTATGTGGCATATTGTTAGAACTTTATATTCCTGTCCTGTCTTCAAATCATAGTTACTACTCTGCGGGTTTTCTTTATTCTAACTTTTTACCACCAGCTGTGCTTTTTATAAGTTATATCCTTGTTTGATAAGCAAATTCCCTTTCCTAAATTTCCGAAAAATTTTTAACAGAAAATTTGTCAGCACTGAAATTTCAAAACCTATCGATGTTATTTATCCTTGTCAGCTGTTGAATATCAGTTGGTTATAAATGTACCGTAACTATAAGTACCTTTGTTAAAATAAGTATTAACTATAAAATGCTCAAATAATTGTTGGTTTTATTATACAAAATATAAATGATAAATGTTAGAACACAATTTTCGTGATACAAATTATAGTTTATTAACTTTTTAATATTTATAAATAATTTCTTTAAGCACAAGCTCTTTATTTAAAAAAAAATACAACTTTTATTTTCAATATTTCGCCACACCATTGGGTGCCATCTCCATTAAATGAAAAAATATATAAACCATTGAGTGCATGGTATGGCGAAATATTAAAAATATGAAAATATTAAATTTATTTAATTTTGATTCAAAGACCTTAGCTTAAAGAAATTATTTATAAAATTTTTAAATTACTTTATTTAACAACTGTGTTTAACACTTTTTTGCTTACAGTCCAATGCTTGTTCAAATTCTTTGTTTTTATTAATGTAACTGGATGAAGCAATAAATCTTTTTAAATAAAACTATTATTTTGTTTCTCTACAAGGGTCATGTTACCCTCAACGGGTTTATTTAAATGTTATGTGTGTCCTTATTATGACGGGAGTGTCGAAACGAGTACGCGTAATGACATTGAAGCTGGGGTCGCAGCGGCTGCAACATGCCATCGACCCTATTGCCATTTTAAGCATGTTCGAAAAGGTAAATTGAAATGCTATGATTATAATAAAATATTGCAAAGTTTTCTTTTTCGTTTCTAGAAGGATTAGAAAACACATCAGTTATAACTGAAAGTGTGCAAAGTGCTCCAGAATATAAGCCTACGCCAAAATTATTGGCTTTGCCCTTGCCCGAACTGTCGCTACCACCGGCTATAAGGAAAAAAACTAAAAATTTGGAATATCAACCAGAAAAACCGGCTATAAATGCTTCACCTTCAAAAAAAAGAAAATCACTTGATTCAGTTCCAGTGTATATCCCAGCACCCACTCTACAGCATCATGATGAAAATAGTGGAGAAAGTGTAAATTTGGATCTAGACGATTGCAATGAGGAGCTGAATGAATTAACTGGCATTATTGGTAACGAAGACTTAACAGAGGAAGCACAATTTTCTAATGATGAAGATTTAGAGGATAAAGATATAAAGGAAAAACCAAATCTAGGAGATAAAGAAGAAGAGTCCAAAAAAAACGAAGACGAAAGTTCAAACAAGGACAAAAACAAGCGAAGAGATTTATCAACATCATCTAATTCTCATAGCAGATCTAGCCAGCAGAAATTATCTTCTAGGCCGAAAGAAGAAAAGGCAGATAAAATAGAACCGAATGAAAAACGTAAATCGAAAAATTCTAAACAGCACGATAAAGAACGAAGAAAAAGAAAAGATGAGAAACAAGACAAAACATCACTTTCCAAACATAAATCTTCTTCGTCTTCTTCCAAATCTTCAACAAAGGATAAAGATAGAAAGGACTCCAAATCCAAAGAAAGTTCTTCAGATAAAAAGCGACACACATCTGCCTCCTCATCCTCATCTTCTAAAACTAAAACTCACACTTCCTCTTCTTCTAAAACGCTTTCTATTTCTTTAAATAAACAGTCACCCTGCGATAAGAAGGAATCAAAAAAATCTTCATCTTTAACTTTGAAAACTGAAAATACGGAATCAGGACTGAATACGGAGGACTCATTAGCAGTCTTTGCTACGACGGAAGAGGATATTATGAAGGAATGTGAAATGATTTATGATCAATTGGAACAGGAATTTGCTTCTTTACATCAGAATAGTGCAGTTGGTGAAAAAACTGGAGAAGATGCAGAAAAAAACAAAGAGGCAATAAAACGCAAAGCTTTAGAGGAAGAAGACTTTTTGAATATTTCAAGTAAAAAACGTGTGGCGTATGAAAATGCTGATAAGATCAGGAGTCATAAACCAAATGTGCACAAACCCGATCACCGAAAAAATGCTATGCAGGTACTTTATTAAAAAGTTTATTGAAAAACTTTTAACTTCTTACTAATTACATCTACATTTATATTCTTTACGAATCAGATTAAGTATTTTTTTTTCAAAGTATTTTAACTGTACACAAAATTGCAAAAATACTTATTTAAATTTTTAATTTGTTTTGCAGGCAATATTTGATCGTCAAGAAGCTATTAAACGCAAACATGATGAGGATGCAGTTGTTGCTGCAACTGCCTTAAGGGAAGCGGAAGAAAAAGTTCGTGAAGCAAACGAGGCTTTGAGGAAAGCTAAAGAAAAAACACTTACTCCACTCGTACCAAAAGTATATTTAGCACCACCTTCAAAACCCTTAGGTCAGTATAAAAATTTATAAAATGTACAGAACAAAAACTAAATAAATTAAAACGTGTTTGTTTTAACAGGCCGCTCAATGATTGCTCCAGTTGCAAACATTTTAGCTCTAGAACGTGCTAAAAAGAAAGTCGAAGAACTGCGAGCAGAAAAAAGACCAGCGTTTACTCCAGCACAAACTAACAAAACTGGCTCTAGAGTTGCCCACAAAATTACAGAAAAGACTACAGCTACTGAGGTTACTAAACAACCTAAACCACCAGTGTTGGAGGCAAATTCAACTAAAATTTCATTTAACATACGTATGCAGTATTATGATATGATGGTTAAACATTGTCTGGTTATATATCCAAATATTGCTGATGCCTGGGAGAGGGTACTAATAAATATTTTTAATTATTGTTATATACGTTTTGAAATTTTATTATTTATTTGTAATGCAGGCTCAGACTGAAGAATTGGCAGTTTTTAATAAATGTAATACTCCTATTATTTATAAAAGTAGTGCTATGTTAGCTATAAATAAATTAAGAAAAGAAGCAGCAGGTAATTTTACTTAATATGCTATTGGTTACTACAGTACTTACAATTAATTTTTTTTTTTATTTGCTTACTTTAGATTCTGGTACTAAACCATCAAACTCCAATAAAATAATATCACATGAAGTGGTATTAGCGGGTAAATTAGCAAATAACACATCGTGGAGTGTACAAAAGAAAATGTAAGTACATATTCTATTGAAAATTTGTACCAGTTTTGCCTTAAAAACAACCCTTGGAAAAATATCGAATCGGTAGCGGTTAAGATATTAGTGCGAAACCAATTTGGAGTTATTAATTGTTCTATTGTTGTTCAAAGCGAGTCATTATAAGTGTCATTTAGAGCTGAAGCAGTTATGTTTCCTTAGTTAGTTTTAGCATTTCAGATGGGCTATAGAGATATTTAAATTATTGCATAGCATCATGAAGGTTTTTATGACAGTTGAAACAACGATTTAAAGTGCCATCCAGCTTTCAATTGTGCCAAATTTAAAATTGAATCGTAATATTACCGCTATCAGCTTGTATGCAAATAATAACGAGTTAAGTAGTTTAGCGTGAAAGCATTTTTTTCTGTATATAAAAATAAGTTAAAATATTTTATTGGCATTATTGTCATTATTATTGACAAAATTCAAAATTCTAATTCAAGTGTATGTTCATAAATTGTGCATCATTTGCTAATGGATTCGTGTAAATTTGGAAATTTTATAACTTCCGAAATACTTAACTGAATTAAATTAAAACATAAATTTTGAACATTTGTAAAAGTACTTTCAGAAGTTTAATTTTTCTCCCAAATCTATATAATCTTCTTGCCTTTTAATTATATAAATATTCATTTTTTTTGTTTTTTGCTTGGAAAATAAAATTTATTTTTTGCTCGGAACAGTATTATTTTTTTAAAATTAAATTTTTTGTTAAGATATTAATTAACGATAGTTTTCTTTCTCTCTAATTTTTTATTTTTTTGTTTTTTTTTTGTTTAGTTCCTGAAAGTTACATTTTTATTTTTTGTTTTTCGTAAAACAACAATTATTTTTAACTTAATTTAACAAACAATAGTTTTTGTATGAACTTTGGAGATAAATAAATTTGAACTTAAATCTATTAGAGCGCAAAAATAAGTTTTGTTGTTCCCCAAATAATACAATTATTATATAAAAGAAAACATAAGTTTTTCGCTAATGATTTTTCAAGAAAAAACTTATACTTTTTTAAATTTTCTAAATAAAAACAAAAAAAAAAAAACAGAAAATGAATTTTAGATTTAATTTCTTTAATAAAACTCAAATTAATGGGCGTAACAATTATCAAGTACACCAGTACTTCTTAATCTTCTATCATTTCTCTTTCATTATGACCTCGTCTTGTTGAAATTTGCAATCACTGAAAATAGCACAATTATGATTTGTTTCTTTTAAGTTATATAGGCTTAAACAAGATTTTGTAACTAGTCGATTAATAGATTCGTTAAGTCAGTTCCCATTTCGTTTTTTCCCATTTAGGGTGTCACATCTTCGTTTTAAAACTAGTCTAATTCAAATCCAATCTAACGTACACGTTAAGTGAAACTATTAAATATCTATTGAAACCGAGATTGTGGTAATGGCTGCTACATTAAATATACTTCAAAAACATTTAAGTCATTTAAACACCGAATACTGCAGAATGTTATATTGTTAGCTTAAGTACAAAATAATACAAAAAGTGTAAAAATAACTGTTTGTTTCTTTTCTTTTAGCAGAAATGGTGCCACTGCAGGTGGTGAACCATTTGATAAATTGCCAAGCGATAAGGCGTATGACATGGTTTATGATCTACGTTTAACCGAAGAGCAATTAGTTGTTAATGGATATCCAAGACCTGGCAAAAAAGCTGGAACAGCAGTAATACAATGTACCAAACCAATGCGTAGACCAAATGACACTGAACGGTATTGCAGTCGTTGTGGCAAAGTATTTAATTTACAAATGTACGATGAGGTATGTGTAGATGAGTGCAACTATCATCCTAAGAGTACTGGTTACAGAAGAGGTTTGTATTAAAAAAAGCCATGATTTTTTTGCACGATTTTTCTTTCAATTATAATTTCATTTTTTCTTTAGGTTTTGCCGATAATCATCATCGTTGCTGTCAGCAACCAGCAGGAACTCCTGGTTGTAGTTATGCCAATTATCATGTAACTGATTTTGTAGATATGGATAATCTAACTGGTTATGTTACAACAATTGATAAAGCAGAACAGTCGGACGGCAGAGAATATGTACCAACGAAAAAGGATATTTATGCTTTAGATTGTGAAATGTGCTATACCACCCATGGTATAGAATTGACACGTGTCACTGTTGTTGATATTAATTCTCGAACTGTTTATGATGCTTTGGTTAAGCCAGAAAATAAAATTATTGATTATAATACAACGTAAGTATAAAATTTTTAAAATATAAATTAAATACGTATTAATCTTTTAAACGATCTTTTTAATCGTTAAAATGTAAAATTTAATTAAAAAGACCGTTTAAAAGATTAATACGTATTTAATTTAAATAAAAAAGGTCGAATAAAAATAAAAATAATAAAAATATAAATTTTTTAAATATATTTTAAAGTAGTTCAAAAGTAAATAAAGGCGGAAACTTCTAAAAAGAATAACAAAAAAATCTAATTTTCAAATAAAGTACGGGATACATATCGCGATTAAATCATGTAAATATTGTGCTATGATGTCATATCAGTGACGAATTCATTTATTTCTATCGTAGTTTGAAATGTTAAACTGTGCTATATTTCTATGTTGAATTATATCCGGTTTTAAAGTGGTGTCCTAATAACTATTGAGCCATTTTTTATGCGCATTTGCTATGAATCGATATCTAAGCAAAATTCAATTAGTTTTTTAGAAAGCTATCAGCTAGTAAATATTTTGATCATCTCTAGAACTCGAAAAACTCATTTAGATGACTACTAAAAAATTATTTTTAAAATACTATAAAAATTTTTTTTCACTTCTACACGGAAATATAGTCCAGGGAAAAATTGAAAATCCTAAAATTGGTAATTCAAGATAATTAAAACAAATTAATAATAAACACTATCTTCAATGTAAAAAATTCAATTTGCTTACAGTAAGGAGGATAGAAAACTTGAAAAAGTTTAAAAGTTCGTGCCTGCATATTACTAAACTTAAGCCATATTGATTAGTATTATTGTTTTTAGCTACTCTGGTATTACCGAACAAATGCTGTCGAATGAGACACGTACATTGCGTGATATTCAAGCAATATTAATGTCCATGTTTCACTCAAAAACTATACTTATCGGCCATAGTTTAGAGAGTGATCTGAAGGCATTAAAATTAATACACAACGTAGTGGTTGATACCTCTGTACTGTATCCGCATAAAATGGGTCCACCCAAAAAACGTGCACTTAAAACGTTATGCATTGAAAACCTGAAAAGAATTATACAAGAAAATGGTAAGTTGTTATAGCAATTGATATTTAAAAAATATGTAAATAACATGTATTTTATTTTTATAGAAGCCGGTCATGACAGTGCCGAAGATGCAGAAGTGTGCATACAATTAGTAAAATTTTACTTACGCAACAAAATAAGTTGAGAATATTTTCCCACTTCTATTTCTATTCTATTGTATCTATTTCTTATATTGTAAGATGTTCCTACTTTAAGTATTTCACTGTTATATTAATCAAAACTAATCAATGCAATGCATTGCTATTCCTTATTTTCATGAGCAAACTCTTTAACTGTCACAGTTTTTTTTGTTTGCTTTTCTTATTGGGATTGTTTAAGTTATTTTGTGTTTTTGTATTCTTAGACATATTCTTCTTAACACTTTCTTTACAATTAACAATTATTTGTTATAATTGCTTTTAGTTTCCTTGGTAATTTACATGTTTCAATAGAAGATTCTGAATTTATTTGAATTAAAAAAAGCTATTTTTAAGGAAATAAACTAAAAATAAATATAATAATTGATATACCCGGTATTGCAAATTCGTTTTTAATCAAACTTTTGTTTTTAAAGGCAAAACTGATTTAAATATAATTTACAGTAGATTAAATATTGGGAGAAGTGAAAAACTTACAACTCAACAAAATAGCACAGGCCAGAAACTAAAGTCGGAGACCATTTCCGATTTATTCTATAAGGTCTTACTGTCACATTTACATATCTTTCATTAAAGTACAATGTGTTGGAAATATTAGATTGTTAGTTTTGAAAGATAAAAATAATAACAAAAAGAAAAAAAATTAATTATAAAATTGATTCAGAATTTAGCTCATTTTTGGGAGGCTTTTGTGGGAAATAGGCAACACAATGATATATATGATACATAATATATATAGTTCTCCAGCAGAATTAGAGTGGGCGCAATATGTACATATTTATGGGAAATCTATTTTAGATTGAAACTTAAGAAAAAACAATAAATTTCGGAGAAAAACTATTGTGTTTTTAGCGCAATTTGAGTCTTAATAGTGTAATTTAACAAACATTTTCGTAAAATTTTAAATTATTTTTAACCATTCCTGATATACTCACTCACTGGTGTGTTTATCAACTTTATTGCTTATTCATTTATCCATTCTATTGTTGTTTTATATTTAAAATTTTTTTTATATTTGGCGCTATTGTTCCATATTTGCTTAGCTTTGTGGTTCTTTCTATTTTTTGCGGTTTCCAGGCAATTCTTAAAATACTGCTTTTCTTTATGGCGCAGTTTATACTTGGAATTAATATCTGTCTCTTAAAAATGATCTATGGCCTTTGTTTTAAGTAAAAAGTAAAATTTGTATTATCAAGGATACTATTGAAATAAAATAGAATAAACTTGTTTGTTTTACTTTTAAACTCAAGATGAATATAAATAAAAGTCAAGCTTTAATTCTGTGAATATTATTATATAATTACTATAGAATGACATGTAATGCAAATAATGACAATATTATGAAGCTTAAGTTTCATATTTTGAATTTCTGCGTTCCTCGTATTTGTATAATATTGTTATGTTTATTTAGTTAATAAAAATTTTGTTGTGTTGATAGTTCTTGTATTGCAACATAATAACACAACACTTAAACGTTTTCAAACTTAATTACAGGATTTATTTACGTTGGTAATTTCATCACTGTAACTCCTAAAAGACACTTAATTATTTTTATGTCTTTGCTCAATGATGTTTGAACTCACTCATTTGCGCAGCAGGTAGTGCTTATAAATCTGTTTTAAGCGGTGCTCGCATATACAAGAATATTTAAATTTAACATCAGCCTGCTTGGCTGTGTGTTTTGCTTTTGTTGTGTGTTAGCTGTTTTTGTTTTCTATTGTTTAAGTTATTTCCTGGAATTTCTTATAAGCATGTTTTTGTTGCCTTGCGTGTATAAACTTTCTTAGAAAACTACAAAGGTTATAAAAATCACAATAGGTCTTTCGCTTACTTTTTTTTACCGATAATTATTTTCTTTTAACTTAAACAAAACATCTTTGTTGTTGTTGTTAAATGATACTGTATAATATAAATTTACGCAATTCATTTAATCTAAAAACCAAGCTTAATACTTAGATATTATAATTTTTAATATAAACAAATATATACAAAGACGTTTTGATAAGCACGGATTGAGATGTTTTAATTACAGTTTTACAGCTCGGCTGGAATGTATCGAAGCATTCTCGCCTTGATAATGTACATCGCTCCCTATAAGTTTGTGGTTTAAAATCGCAGATATGGGTGTCCTCACCATAACTGTATCGCTGTTATATCAAATCGTAAAACGAAAAATTATTAGTAAAGTTAGTTAATCAAGTGCTTTTAAACAACAATTATTAACTATTCAGAGAGGAACTATAGGCGATTTAAAGGGTCCGACAGCTAACGTTTTTTTTAATTAGGGCTTATTTCGTGAATGGTAACACTTAGCTCATGTTTGATTTGACAGATAATTAGTTTTATCCTCCCGTTAAACGATGTGTATACGCTTGAATAACGATGGGAAATATTGCGACATTACTTTGAAAATCATGGTAATGTTGCAGGATGTGTGCGAAAATTGCTTACGGATTTTGGAAGAAGAGAAGCACCGTCTGCTCCGTACGTTCGTTATCTTGTGAAAAATGTGAAAAAAGCTGGCATCCTCATCGATAAACCAAAGCGTAAAAAGCCAAAAACAGTGCGTTGCCGCTGTGGCAGAAAGTGTGCGTGAAGCGCCATCAACATCAATTCACTGTCGTTCTCAACAATTGAACATTTCAGAGACATCATTGAGACGAATTTTGAATGACGCCATACAAAGTCCGATTGGTTCAAGAGTTGAAATCAAGTGACCATCCAATGGGTTTTCGCTTCGCCAAGTGGGCCTGCGATCGACTCACAGAAAATGCCGATTTTGCAAAAAAAAAATCATCTTTTCAGATGAAGCTCATTTTGATCTTGGCGGGTATATAAACAAGCAAAATTGTCACATTTGGGGCACAGAAAACCCGCACGCATACATTAAAAAGCCGATGCACCCAAAACAAGTCGCTGTTTGGTGCGGATTTTGGTCCAGAGGCATAATTGGAACATTTTTCTTCGAAAATGAGCAAGAAGTGGCTGTTATAGTCAATGGCGATCGTTATCGGGCCATGTTGAACGAATTTTTGTTCACAAAAATTGAAGAGAAGGATATTGGCAACATTTGGTTTCAACAGGACGGCGCTAAGTGCCACACAGCCGAAGCTACACTTGATGTTCTGCGCCCTATTTTTGAAGATCGCATTATCAGCCGCAGAGCTGATGTCGTTTAGCCACCTCGGAGCTGCGATTTGACACCGTTGGACTATTATTTGTGGGGTGCCGTCAAAGATAAGTGTTACGCCGACAATTCAGAGACAATTGATGCTTTAAAGGACAATATTCGTGAAGCCCTTGGTGAAATACAGCTGCACACAATCGATAATTTGCTTAAAAATTGGACCGGTCGTGTAGGCTACTGCATGGCCAGCCGAGGCAGCCATTTGAATGAAATTATTTTCCATTATTAACCGGAAGGATTGTACTTTCAAAGAAAAAAAAAGCAAAAATCGATGTTGTACGCGGCGAACTTAACATAAATATATGAGGGCTGCTATTTATATTTCTGGCCTGGTAACACTGACTGTTGCTAGGCCCCAGTTGATGTTTCCAGTGCAACCTTCACATTGTTAAGCATAATCTCAACCAAAACATTTTGTCATTTTATTGTTGTTAGTGGAATTAACTCGTGAACATTTTCGTGCAATAATTTTTCATAACTTTCGACGTGGCCTGACACGATAACAGTGCCCAGATGAACTTAATTCCTTATATGGTAATGAAGCACCTTCTTACAGCACCATTAAAAACTGGTATAACGAATTCAATCGTGGTCGACAATCACTCCAGAACAAATCCCGTGAAGGACGTCCAACAACGATTGTTGTGCCAGAAAACATCACAGCTGTGCATGAGCTGATAAAGCGTGATCGTCATGTAACATATCGCGAGATTGTGGCATCTGTAAGGATTAGTATGACAAGAACATTTGCATGTGAAAAAGGTTTGTTCACGTTGGATACCGCATAATCTGACAAACGCACAAAAGGATGCTCGTGTTGATTGGTGCAAGAAAATGTTGCAGAAATTCGCTCAAGGTGCACCAAAAGCAGTTTATAATATCTGCACAGGTGACGAATCATGGATATATTCATATGATCCTGAAAAAAACAGCAATTCACCGTATGGGTATTTCAAGACGAGTGAAATCCCACCAAAGTTGTTCGTGGAAGAAGCACATCAAAGCAAATGGTTGCCTGTTTCTTCGCCATTACCGGTTATGTGGTGACTGTGCCATTAGAGCAACGTGAGACAGTTAATTCGGCATAGTACACCACTATTTATTTGCCAGAAGTCTTTGAGAAACTTCGGGAAAAGTCAAAGAAAAGACGCATCATTCTGCATCACGACAATGCGAGCTGTCACCGATCGGCTGAAACAATGGAGTTTTTGACAGGGCAAAACATTGAATTGATGGGTCATCCGCCGTACAGCCTGACTGGGCACCTAATGACTTCTTTTTGTTTCCGACCATCAAGAAAAAACTACCTGGACAACGGTTTCCTACACCTGAAGAAGCAGTTTCTGCATTCAAAACCAATGTTTTAGAAGTACCTAAATCGCAGTGGAAAAAGTGCTTTGAAAATTGGTTCCAACGCATGCAAAACAATAAAATAGATTTCGTCTTTAAATGCTTGTGTTTCCATCCTTAGGCCACAAAAATAAATAGCAGCCCTCGCATTATAAATAAAATTAAATGAATTGGAAAAATATTTTGTAGGCTTCGAATTTAATGGGTACATAAAAATATACTCTTAAATTAAAGAATCGTGTGGGTGGCTGGTCCAAATGGAATTACTAAGAAATGCAGTTTCAAAATTTATAATTTAAAGGAGTATGTCTGCCCAAGATGGACATATGCTACAGCTGTTCGCATATACCTGAACGGATACAATTAAATGAACTACACAACTAAACGAAATTACTGTACACTTAGAGCTTTATTTAACATTTAAGTATTTAATGTAGGGGTCTAAATAAGTAAAATAGCACATACTTTGACAGATACTCATTTAAAACAATATCCTTCTTTAAAACTGTCGTCTGTATATATCTAAAAACTTTTATTTTTAGCGCTTATAGCATAAAAATGTTATACATTTCTCTCAACAAAATTTTGTTTTAAATATTTATTTTATAGAGTGGTATTATTCCGTTCGCGTTAAGAGAAGAAAACTAAAAGAAAAAAATTCCATTTTGGGTATTTAAATAAAAATTGCTGCTCTTAGTGCCGGCTTGTTGTTGGAATGGGAGTTTTATTAACTCTAATTTTGGTAAAATGAAACACGACTGAGTGGAATAGACAAAAAAGTGCCTAAAAAAGTTAAGGGGCTAGTTTCTGAACAGACTTTGGTTTTTATAAGCTTTTATGCATGGACAAATTTACTTGGAAATGTTTTTTAAACGTTTTCCTGAAGAAAAGCTCCTCATAAATTCCAAAAGAATGTTTAAATACCATACAATCAATATAACTCAAAATGGATAAATTTATTATTTACAGGTAATGTAAATTTCAAGTATCATCTAGCTAAAGATAAAAAATACAAATCTATGACTGCGGCTGTCCAGAACTGACTTTCATTAAGCTAAGCGCAATAGGAAGAAGCATTTGAAATGTTGATGCGGTGGAGTCGTTACTCTTAAAATGATATTGCGATAAGAGCCAAGCGTGAAAGTTACTAAGAGGATACCAGAAATCTAAATATATATATATATTGTATAAATGCAGGTTAAAGAGAAATCTCCTCTCTGAAATGTGTTTTAAAGAGTGGGTTTACAATGCACAGATTATTTTTAGTAGTAGCTCCTTGAACGTAATGTTAAATTAGAGTTAATTGAAGACTAGCTTAAATAAAAGCTTATTCATGGGATTTTAACTATTTAAATTTATGCGTAAAGTGTCGTTGAAACATTGCATAAGCAAGTTGTGTGATATCAGTAAAGAAGATGTTGATAACACATAAGTGTGCTTAAAAATTAGACAATAATTTCTGGCGATAAGTTGGAAGAAATTAAAAATACCCTTTCCACCATTGAGGTTTCTTAAACAATTTTTCTTTTGGAAATAAATACACACTTTTTCTTATTTCATTTCATTGAGATATTGACTTCCCATAAGAGGGAAAAGCTTACACGATCTCAAATATACTCGATTGTCTGATATTGCTAGTCAACTCAACTTTTACATCCAATATCTAACTAGACACAGATAAACAAGTGTGTTAATAAAAATAGACAGACATGCATAATAAAAGCAGCATACGCTTGGCATGAGTGGTGAAACTAAGCAGGATTTTAGCGATATTTAGTGCCATAGAATTAGTTATGGGTCAAAGCTTACAGTTTACAATACATTGAAACGCTGCCCAATTGTGCTTCATATGCCAAACTCACTTTAATTTTTTATTATGCATACAGTGGAAAATATTTATATTTCCTTTGATAAAATTTAAGGAATATGTACATATTTAAAATTTTCCAATTTAAAATGCAAACTATTAAGATAACATTTTTAGACAAGATCTTTTAAGATGTCACTTATGGTTATCAAAAAGTATATTTTTATTTTCTCCAAAACGTAATTTAAGTTATATTTTAATAACGATATACATAATTTACTTAGATCCACTTTCGTCAGGCAAACGGGTTGACTGCTTGCCAGCACAATCATTCAATTCTAGCACAAATAAAAAAATAAATTGAATACCAATAGGAAACAGCTTTAATGTTAAAATCAAAAAATCTATTTATCTTCTATCTATCTTCTAAATGAAATTGTCCACGTATGTAATGAGTTGGCGTGAGAACGGCTAGAGCGATTTGGCTGATTTTTGTTTTATTCGATTCGAAATTTTCAGAAGATGGTTTGTATGAAAAAAATTATAAAATTTTTCGGAAAACTTAGAAAATTCATTTATTAATTTTCTTCTGTTGTTGTTGTAAAAACAAATAAGTTATTCACTACTCGATATGTTTGTTCGAACTGGTTTGATGAAGCTATGTGGTTGTTTGTATGCTTAGCATACGCTAAAAAAACCCGTAGGTCAAGTTAAAAAAAAAACACAAAACAAAAAGAAAATAAAATAAAAGACCAAATAAAGAGAGGCAACATCTTCAACTTCGGCGAAACCAAACATTGTTCTAACATGTCAACATTCAACAATGTATTTTTATGTTTGAAGATTTTATTTAATTCATTACTATACATAGCTGCCAGATTTTTTTAGAGATAATACCGTCACAATTTTGGGGAAAAAGTCTTACTTTATTTAAAATTCACAATAAAATCACATGTACATAAGTATGTAAATAGATTGCATGTTTTTCAACACTTTGAAATATGTATATTGCATAGAAAAAATAAAAAGTTCAAATCCTTTCGTGAATTTGTTTTGAATTTAGAAAAATATGCATTTTAAGTTTAATTTTTAAAGTTTTTTCCTAAAAGTATATAAATTTATGCCATAAAAATATATTTATATAAAAAATTGACTTCCATATGTACATATACATACATACGTTTTAATAAACATCAGCAAGCTTTGCTTATGTTACAGAATTTGTCAGGAGAGCCCATCGAGCATGATACGTCTATATATAAAAAAAATGTAATGTAATAGCGTGAGAACGGCTGGGGTGATTTGATAGATTTTTTTTATTCGGTTCGAAAAATTATAAAATTCTCCGGAAAACTTAGAAAATTCATTTATTCATTTTCTTCTTGCTTTTATTGGTGTAAATACAAACAAGTTATTGACGACTTGACATGTTCGTTCGAACTGGTTTGATGAAGCTATGTGGTTGTTTCTATGCTAATGAGTTTGCATATGTGCAAACACACTTATGCAAAAAAAAACAAAACAAAAAGAAAATAAAAGACCAAATAAAGAGAGGCAACATCTTCAACTTCGGCCAAACCGAAAATTGTTCTAACATGTCAACAGTTAGGTATGTATTTTTTGTTTGAAGATTTTATTTAATTCATTACTATACATAGTTGCCACAATTTTGGCGCAAACCTTACTTCAATTAAAAGTCACATGTACATATGTATGTAAATAGATTGCATGTTTTTCAATAAAGTTCAAATTCTTTGGTGAATTTGTTTTCAATTTAGTAACATATGCATTTTAAGTTTAATTTTTAAAACGTTTTTCCTGAAAGTGTATAAATTTACACCAAAAAAAAATGTAATTACATATATAAAAAATTGACTTACATATGTACATATACATACATACATACGTTTTAATAAACATCAGAAAGCTTTGCTTATGTTACAGAATTTGCCAGGAGAGCTTAACGAACATGATACGTTTTCAATAACTAGACTTTATTTCGAAGTAATTTTTCTTCGCATGAGAAAATTTAAAGGGCAACTCGAAGAACTAAAGTTTTTAACACATTTTTAAGCAAAAGTATCAATTTTTTTATACATGTTTTTATTTTCACTTTTCAATATACTATGTATTAAAACATGTTAGTGAAAACATAAATAAATCGTTTTCACTTCTCAATTTTTTTACTTAGTCTACGGTTAAGCTTTATAAAATTCCTAAACAGTGCTCAGTGATTTAATTTAGACGTCTTGGATAATACTAAAAGTGAAAATTTAAATATATATATATTCTACATACATATGGACATATGTATGCATGCACATTATCCGTTGTAATAATTTAAAAACTTTATAATTGTTTATTTTATTAATTTAAATCCCAACGGCCAGCCGCTTACGCGACTGATCGTTAGTAACGTTCTTTTATTAATAATTGTTTATAATTATGATTTCTTATGAGCTAACTTACTCACTAATACATATTATAAATTTGTGTTGTGGGAATATGCAACGTTTGCATATTCCCACACATGAGTTTGGTTTAGTGTGGACAATCACATTTCAGTTGGAATGTGGGGTGTCCGATTGCATGCAGCAGGCATGGCAATAACGACACTGTCAAACACACTACACCGTGCTTTAAAATTTTTTGTGCGATTTGATTCACATAATTTAGAAATTAATAATTTTTACAAGAGAAGAAAAACCTTGATATATTGGATAGTGAGGGCTTAAAAATATTAAGTCACCGACAATTACACTTCACTTTGAAGTTAAAAAATAATTTTCTACTCGATCCAATTTTCAGCATATCACTTATATGCTG
Source organism: Trichopoda pennipes (assembly GCA_030448955.1). Classification (NCBI taxonomy): domain Eukaryota; kingdom Metazoa; phylum Arthropoda; class Insecta; order Diptera; family Tachinidae; genus Trichopoda; species Trichopoda pennipes. Next base: position 13,677,339 of record JASKUP010000088.1, read on the forward strand.
AAAAATCCAATATTAAAATTATTTTGTTCTAAAATTTTATTCCTAAAGTAAAAAATAAACTCTAAACTTCGAACGATTTTGTTAGCAGTCAACATTTCTTAAATTTTGAATGATTATCTACGGTTAGGTTTATCTATCTATTCTTATGTATTGTTAGACATTGGCAGTGGGAAAAACCGACTGAATCTACAACAGGCCAGATTTCCTTTCCAATGGGCTCTTGCCAATTCACAACGTCTAAAGACGAACTAATTGCAAAACTGTTCACATACATTGTTCAAAATTATAGCGATTAACTTTGGTTAAGTGAAAGAGCCATTTTGGCTGCAAAAAACAAATACGTTGATTGAAAAAATTTAAAAATGCAAAGCTTAATTAATGGCGAATGGTGTTCGTATAAATCGATTGGTTCCATTACCGATCCCGAAAATATTGTTAACTACCCGGTAGAGTTCCTGAATTCATTAAACTTACCGGGAATGCCACCACATAAATTTCAGCTTAACGTTGGAGCGGTAATAGTCATGTTACGTAACCTGAATCAGCCAATACTATGCGATGGTACTAGATTGGCTATTAAAAGGCTGATGGCAAAAACAGCAATAATAATTATAGGAAAGTTTGTAGGTGAAGAGCTGTTTACTTCAAGGATACCTATCATACCAAATGATTTACCATTTAAGTTAAAACGTATCCAACTTCCCGTTCGCCTTGCATTCGCAATGATGATTAATATATCCCAAGGACAATCGCTAAAAGTGTGTGGGTCAAACCTAGAATTCCAATGTTTTTCCCACGAGCAATTGTATGTAGCATGCTCAAGAGTTGGAAAACCGTCAGCAGTGTTTATTTTCTCTCCCAAACTGAAAAACAAAAAAATATTGTTTACTACCAAGTTTTAAAATGAACTACATTATGCTTACATTTTTTGTTTGTTTATTTTTTAATGAATTACCTTAAGAACTATTAAAACAATAAATTGAAAAAAATTTGTGTCGTTTCTTCTTTGTACTGAAAATCTTTTTCTATCTCCATATGAAATATTAATCGATATGTGCTTGGCTTTTCCGACGGGGTTAATTTTAATTTTATTTGGGTACGGTTTTCCGTCGACCCTCGTCAAATTTGGTTTGTGAACAAACCGGTTTCGGCTGTTTGCCATCTTCAGTGTTCTTTTCGTACTAGTTGCGTTCTATTGTTAGTTGTGCTTATATAGTTCGTGTCTCCCTTTGTGTTATTGCGTTCGTCACTTACTGTCTTTTTTGCCTGCATCTCTCTCTCTCTCCTTTTTCATTTGTCTCTTTTTACCTAATTTGTCGTCCCTTTTTCATTCGTCTTCTTTCCTAACTAAATCCTTTTACGATCATGCTTGTTGTCCGTTTTTGTTTATGTGTGAACCTATTGGGTTTTTTTCCTTTCTTCCCCTTTTATGTGACATAATAATCTGTAATTGTACGTTTATGATGTTCTTTATTGCCTTGGTCTTGCGCACCTGCGTAACGTTTTTGTGCTGGGGTAGTGTTTGTTTTCCTGTAAAAATGTTTCAACGGTTCAAATATTGTGTCCGAAGCAGTGTTTATTTGTTCATTTATTATTCGTCCGTCAAATGTTTTTTGTTTGTATATTTCCATGTTTTCCGATACATTTAGTCTTCTTCCTTTGTGCTGTGTGTGAAGCAGTTTAACCGTTGTCTTAATATGTCCTGGTGTACATTTGTTGTTAAATATATGGTTCGCGAAGTTTGATTCTGGAGTCGATTTTGGTTCTCGTAGTTTCTTGTTATAGTCTCTGATGTGTTCCCTAAATCTGGTCTTAATTTTTCGTCCTGTTTGCCCGATGTAGCTATAATGGCATGTACAAGTTAATTTGTACACTCCTTGTTTGTATAGTATATTCGCCTCGGTTGTTTCATTCCGTAGTATTCTGCCTAGGTTGTCTCTTCTTCTGAATGCGGTATTGATGTTGTGTTTTCCAAAGAATTTCGCCAGTTTGTACGTTGATGTTCCCATATATGTTAATGTAGCCCATTTTTCCCTTCCTTCTCCTGTTCTTTGTTCGTTCCAATTTGTTTCTTGATGTTATCTACGAGGCGCTTTTTGTATCCGTTGTTTTCCGGTATGGTGTATATTGTTTCCATTTACTTCATATACATTTGCCGTGTTAGTGGTGTTCTCTCGAGTCTTGTTATTAACTGCCTGATTGCTGCGTTTTCGTGTTGCTGGGGATGATTTGATGAGTTGTGTATTATTGTGTCCGTTGCTGTTGGTTTCCTGTATATTTCATATTCGATTCTGTTCGAGATTATGTTCCTCTTGATCGTTAGGTCCAGATAATTAATTCTCCCCTCCCCTTCCCTTTCCATTGTAAATCCTATGTCCCTGTGTCCTCCATTCAAGTAATCCAGAATTTGCTCCTCGTTATTTCCTTCTAGTATACATATGATGTCGTCGACATATCTTGCGTAGAATATTACTGCGAAGTTGGTCTTTAATTCCCTTACGTATTCCTCTTCTAAGTTCTGCATAAATACTTCCATGAGGGTGGCAGATGTTGGATTTCCCATCCCTAGTCCTGTTATCTGCCTATATATATTGTTGTTAAATTTAAAGTAATTCTGTTCTAGTGTCGCTTTTAGTGTGCCTGTAATTTGTATTGCTAGTTCCTTGTTTTCCGTTTTGTTTTTTACTGTCCTATGAACAATGTTCAATGTATCCATTACCGGAATTGATGGATACAAGTCCTTCACGTCAAAAGAGACCAGTTTTGTTTTCTCCGTTATTTTCACATTCTCCAGTTTATTAATCAGTTCTGTAGTGTTGACTATTGTATGCTTATATTCCAGGTCTAAGGTGTCTTTCAATATTGTTTTCATATATTTCGAAAGTTTGTAGCCTGGTGCAGATTTGTAATTAATTATGGGTCTCATTGGTATCTCCGGCTTGTGTATTTTCGGTAGTGCTATCATAGATGGTGCGGATGGATTCATCATTGTTAATGTGTGCGACATGTCTGGTCTTATTATAATTTCCTTAATTTTTACAGGAAAACAAACACTACACCAGCACAAAAACGTTACGCAGGTGCGCAAGACCAAGGCAATAAAAAACATCATAAACGTACAATTACAGATTATTATGTCACATGGAGAAAAAAGAAAAAACCCAATAGGTTCACACATAAACAAAAACGGACAACAAGCATGATCGTAAAAGGATTTAGTTAGGAAAGAAGACGAATGAAAAAGGGACGACAAATTAGGTAAAAAGAGACAAATGAAAAAGGAGAGAGAGAGAGATGCAGGCAAAAAAGACAGTAAGTGACGAACGCAATAACACAAAGGGAGACACGAACTATATAAACACAACTAACAATAGAACGCAACTAGTACGAAAAGAACACTGAAGATGGCAAACAGCCGAAACCGGTTTGTTCACAAACCAAATTTGACGAGGGTCGACGGAAAACCGTACCCAAATAAAATTGAAATATTAATCATTAGCAGAGAGTTTCCGACCGAAGCCGGGTCGTATAGCTAGTTATTTTAAAAAATTAAACAACTTTATTTGATGCCTTTTAAATGTTGTTCTCTGAGTTCTTGTTAGATTGTTAGTGTCCTCATTTTAACAAGAAGATATACAATTTAATGAATAATGCTTTAACTTATAAAAAAACAAAAACTAATCAAATAGAGTTTAAAACATTTTCTTAATATATTAAGATAATAGCCTTTGGACGGAAGGTCATAAAACTAAAGTAAACCAATCAACTTATTGAGAAAGCATATGGTTTTTGTCCATTTCGTTGTTGGAAAATTTGGATGAAAAGAATAACAAAATATGTTAAAAAAACAAACGTGGGATACTCACGCACTAGCAATATACAACGAACTATACAACACCGACTGTGGATATTAAAAAAATGGGTATGAATTGTTAACCCTTAGAGTGTTTTTAACTATAAAGTTTAACTTTTTTAAGAAAGAAAACAGTTTCAAAAATTTTTTTCTTTTTTTCAAATGACCCTCGCTCGACTAAAAACTGTGCGTTATTGAAAGACTCAAGTCTTTTAATGGTGAGATAAATTCCTTTATCCTTTATTTTTTTCTTAACAACAGCAGGAAATTTAACTCTATTATTGCACTGCCATTTCGGCGAAGTACGCGATATTTCGGGCTATTCCATTTTACCTACCATAGACGCAGGACACTCTTTAGATACCTAAATGTTTGTCATTTATATAACATTTTTTTATCCCCCCGTGGACACATTTATAAGTCTTTATGTATCACACAACCATCTAGACTTGTGTCTTGCGGGGGTAAAAGGGCGCCCAGTCACCTAACAGGCTAGCAAGGAGCCAACTGGAAAATCCACTATATTTCCACGGGAATCAGTAAAGCCCCAGAGTTCCGCTAATTGTCTTTTTAGCCTTTTAGCTGTTCTCTGACTGATTATTGAGGTTGGCCCTTCGGAAGTATTGTGGTGGCTGTGTGTTTCGAGGCCCTCGTTTGATTTTGTGGGTCGCATTATTTACAATGAATGGTACAAGTCCAGTGAGTATGAATGCCGTCGCGTTCTTAATTATTTAAGCTTCATGCGTTCTGGACCAGGAGTTGGAGTAGTGGTTTGCAACCCTGCTTTCGAACCGCTGTAATTCCAACTAGGAATGACCTGTTGCTAGAATTAGCCCTCGGCTTTCAAGGGCGTTAATGAGGTTGCTTTTCTTTCCCAGTGGTTTGACCACCATCTGATTAAGGCTTACGCCCAGGTGCAGATGTAAATTTTATCACGAAATAACACTTTTTTATTTAGGCTTAACAGGCATAACAACGTTTATAAATATTTAAATTTCTACACCACCAAAGATAATAATCGCTACTACTCATCATACAACCCTCAGCATCCAACTTTACTAGCTCGACACATTTTGCTACATAAGTACGTACAAGCTATCTCCTGGTTGCTGGTCCATTTGGGAAGACATAAGTGCATTAGTAACTATTAAATTAAATGATAAAAAATTGTATTTATTTCTCAAGAAGAAAAGAAACTTCCAGGAAGAAAAGGATATTTTTAATTTGTTCCAACTAGTCCTCAAAAATCATTGTCTAATTTTTAAGCAAACTTATGAGTCATCAACATTTCCTTTACCGATTGCGTCTGGAAAATATGACAGTTTCATGTTTCATGTTTTTAATCTAATTGCAACTTCAAAACAGAAAATCTCTATATAAAGATAAATCATGTTTCACTTAACTTAACGACAGTTTATGCATAAACCTAAATATTTAAAATTCGGCAAAGAAACTTTTATTTAAGTTGGCCTTCAATTAACTCTAATTTAACACTTTGTTCAAGAAACATCTGCAAAAAATAATCTGTTTGTTTTAAATCCCTCTCCATTCTTTAAAATACATTTAAAAGACTTGCGATTTCTCTTCACCCGTCTGAATCCTTCATTTGTAGTAAATTTAACAAGCGTCAAAAATCAAGACGCACTTTGACAGAAACGCCAAAATAATTATTTGAAATTATTTTCAAGTATTGTGTTAACTGAAATTTTTCCGTGCTTTTGAAAGAACTATTTTCTTTAGAGCACAACATACTACTCCTGCTGTAGTACATTTCACCAACCTGTGACTACCCTAACTTCGATTGCTAACATTTTTGTTGTATTTATAAGTTTACATTTTTATGTGGTAAAACAATTTAAGTTCATTGATGTTTAAAAACCAATCCCTGTTTTGCGACTAAAAGTTTTAGTCTATCAATTGTGCTATTGAATTTAATTAAAATATAACAAAAGTCCTATAAATACCAAACCGAAGGACATAGAGAAGAAAGGGAATGCAAAGAATAATGAAATAGAAAAGTAAAATGAATACAAGATGTCAAGTATTTTGAACCCTAATTTTCCCTATTATCATTATCATTTTTAGTGGTATAGTTTATACTAAACAAAAAAAAAATTAACTAAGAAAATGAAAATAGTAACACGCGATTTACTTAACAATCAATGCATTAGTCGATGGATTTTTTAATTATTTTTTGGTAAAACCTAAAATGACTACAGTCGTCCTTCCCACGCATTTCTTCTACACAACCTCATTAACATAAAATTCTGTGCGTGTTTGTGTGTACAAGTCATGTTGCAAATACAACAAGTAAATTAAAATGTACATTTTAAGTCAAATTAATTTTGAGTGCCCTTTTGAAGCTTTTTCTTTGTGTGTGTGTGCGAACTTTAAAATATACAGTGGGTTTTAGGTGTGAAAAATTTAAAGAAATTTTGAAAATGTTTTGCCTGCCATACATGTTGTCTCCTCTTGACTAAGCTAAAGAATAGGGTTATTCAATATATTTCGCCGTCATGACGACCCATCGATTTATTCAGTCAGCGATGCATTTCTTGTCGGAACATGAATTTGTTATGTGAAGAACATTGATGTCATTTTGAATATGATAATATTTAAATAACGCACCGTCTATTGTGTAATCCTACACATATGCTATAAAAGCATAGAAGGCAATAAGATGATATTCGGGCATGTTCTCACAATCGCAAGGTTTTCGAATCGCCAGGCGACTTAAAAACGCCAATTTCAATTTTAGATGTTCTGTAAATCGTACGTTTTGCTGGCCATTTGTTTTTCTTTTTCTTTTTGATCTTTTGATCAGCTGTTTGTTCAAATCGCCATTTTAAAGTAAACAATTGACACAGGAACTTAACAAAAGAAAGAAGCAATTTTAAAATTGGTATTTTTAATTTAAATAGTGTAAAATTGTTTCATATAATAGTTATAATTTTTTTGACCTTTTTTTAATATTTTTTAGTAATTAATTACCAAAAAATGTAAAATTGTTTTAAATATTTGTTGAAATAAAAAGAAAACATATTAAAATTTAATTATGAACCATTTTATTTTGTCTTGAATGTTTTGTATAAGCAAATTCGATCAGTTCACTTCAGTAAATGCTTGCGAGTTGAAATCGCAAATATTAAGCGTTTAGAGTTTGTCAGAACACCCATTTTGTGTCTTCAAAACGCAAGATATTATTTGTGTTTTTCAGAACACCAATTCGTTTTGAAAACGCCAATTTTAAGCGTTTTGCGTTTTTGAGAACATGCTTGGAAGGGGGTGATTACCGAACGTATTTCTAAAAAAAAAAAATCATTTTCTTCGGTGTAAAGCTTCATTGCTGTTTGTTCGGTGTGACCGGCGAGCGCTTTCGATGTGATGACATCATTATCAACCGTGTTCTGGACTGTACTGGTGAGTCAGTGTTCGTTCGGGTTTAGGTAGTTCTTTTATTAGGATTACTGATATGAATGAATGATTAAAAAAAGAGAGCAAAGTGAACTTCATCATTAATATATGAACTTAAAACAAAATTATCTGAACCATTACGATTTTTAATATTTGGGCATATAAGTTAAATTTCGTATTTACATTACAAATGATCAACTCAGTTCGCGTACCAATACTAAGCTTGATTACAATGAACTCACTCGTTTGATCGTTCAATTGTTGGGCACAACGACCTGTGGAGATTGACGGCTCTTCTGCCAAACTATCACGAACAACAGCAATGATTTCCACAGAGCGAACTGGAGGAGCATGAACAGATGTTTTGCATTTCCTACAGACCTCGTTTGCTACCCCCCGGGGGCACATATATGGTCTTAATGGAGAGCTACTATGTAGACCTGTGCAACTGGGGAAAAAGGGTGCCCAGTCCCCTGAAGTCAGCAGGGGTACAACTGGAAACTCCATTTTATTTCCACGGGAATCAGTAAGCCGCAGAGTTCGTTATTTGTCTCTTTAGACATTTAACTGTTCTCTGACTGGTTATTGAGGTTGGCCCCTATATGGAAGTATCGTGGTGGTTGTGGTTTTGGGGCCCCATATCAGTCTATGGTTCTTTGGAGGCCGGGTTCATTTCACCTTTAATAATACCTACCTGGTGAAATGTTCCCAGATCCAGTGAGCATGCTAGACATGTGTTCTGGACAGGAGTTGGAAAGTCTCGAACTCTTAAGCAAGGAGTGATGATTTGCAGCCCTGCTCTGGAATCATCGAAGTTGCAACTAGAAAGTTTTGTTGCATAGAATTATGGCTTCGGCTTCCTAGGACGAGCATGACGTTCCAAATTATGCAGTGGTTTGGTCCACCATCTGATTAAGGCTTCATGGCGAGGCGCAGATGTAAATCTAATCACACAGACCTCGTTTGCTCCTGTCGGTGGCATGCAGTCTGTATGGATCTATTCCCAGTCTCGTCATGTACTTTCGGGGGCAAAAGACGACATCAGCACAAGATGTGCTGCCATAACGTAAGAAGTGGCAGCACGGCCCTGCTATCGTAGACTCGAAAATTGTTGTTTAGCCCTGTAAGCGTCTTAGTGAGCGGACGGGGTTTTCACCTACACCTGGTGGTAAGACCAGCGTCATTTTAAGGCCAAACGGCCAGGGGCTGACTTGAAACTTAACACATACAGATGTGGTTTGCTGAAATTTGCGTATAATTCTCCCGATTTCCTCAATTATGTTGACCAAAAAATCACGAAGTGTAAAAGCATTTTTAATTTCAACACCAATTTTCGTAAAAGGTTTTAACAATCCTAAAGTGCTGCTTATTGTGTACCTCTCCATGGTTAAGTTGGTCAAACATTAAAACAAAGAAAATTAAGCAAAAAACTTGACATTAAGTAGTGATTCACAATTAGCATAGTGCATTATGGCTGGACCGACCACCTGTTATATCTGCTTTCTGTATATACTCGCACTTTTATTTGGTCGTTCTATCATTCATTCCACTGTACAAAGAACTTTTCAATATGTTTAGTGGCAGCTAGCGGTGTACTTTGTATGTGTCTTGCATTGAACATAATTTTTTGTTATTGTTGTTTAGTTGTTGCTACTGTTTAGTTATTTTAATCAGATTGTGGATACTTTTATTTCAATTATTTTGAAACTCACGAAATGATATTCATTTTGGAAAAGTCCTTTTCAACAAACAAAAAATAAAAATTAAACAACATCTGTAGAATCTCCCACACCAAAGACGCACACATATACATACGTATATTATGCTTGTGAAACTTTGAATTTCATTATGGAAAATTCTTTATCTATAAGTTGTTTGAATGAAGATCTTCTTTGCCGCTGTAATGTTATAATAACAGTTTCCATTTACAAAACGCTGTTAGTGCGTGCCATTTTTTATTTTTATAAAAACTCTGAAGGCAGTATCGTGGGCATGATGGGAATATATAAATAAAGGAAATTTATTTTTATACTAAATGTAAAGTTTAAAATTTATGTATTTATTTATTTATTTTATTTTTGTTTTAAACCTAAAAGTACGTTTTACTGGTTCTAAAGTAAACCAATTCCAACCGTTAAAATTGTAAACTTTTTTGTACTTTCTAATAATGAAGAAGAACATTTTTATATTTTATTTAGTGTTGAATTGGTTTAATTTTGAAATTAAACATCGCAACAATTATTTTCTTTTATCTCATTTTTTTTCTCCGTGTTAGGCATACTGTTGTCATTCCCTTTTGTCTTTGCTGGCTGTTTCTTCGCTATGAACGGCGAGCGTTTTCGAAGTGAAGACATCATTCTCAAGCCGTGTTCTTTTATTACGGTCGTGCCTACTAATATAGGTAAAATGCTCGTTTCCTGACATTTTATGCGGAGCTAATTTTTAATATTTCTGTCTTTTATTAATATACAGAGGGTGGTTTCGTTTGTTCGAGTGTAAGAGTAGTTTTAGTGGTGTGAAAATTGTGTGTGGGGTCACGTTTACCTATTCGTTTATAATGTCACTGTTAAAAGTTTTTGTTTTGTAGATTTCCATGTTTTCAAAAATGTCTAATCTTCGTCCTTTTTTGCTAGGACATACATTCATCTATTTCCCTTGGTATGTGTACATTAGTGCCAAGGTGTAATGCAAAGTTAGAGTCTTCTATTTTTCGTCCTGTTTGTCCTATATAAGTATGTTTGCAAGTATAAGTCTGTATACTCCGCTAAAACTAAATTTGTCAGTTGTTTCGGTCGATGTTCTGAGATTATGTCTCAGAGTTTTACTGGCTTTTAATGCTGTGAGTAAACCTTCTTTGCGTAAAAGGTTAGTTAATCTATATATTTCTGATCCTGTGTAAGTAAAAATGTGGCGTCGTATTGTATCGGCTCTCTTGTCTCTTTGTCTTCTTTATTTCTGTTTTTAGTGTTATATTGTCTAAGAAGTTTATCGGTAGTAGTGGGTTTGTAGCATACTTTTCGTAATTGCAGTTCTTATTTACAGGCGAGTTTAAAAGATACCTAAGATTTTGTCAGAAGGTACATTATTATGACTTTTATAATAACAAATAAATATGCTGCCAATAGAAACTTCTTTTAATGTACACATATCGCCTTTGCTTTAGATCGACACTCTAAACAGGTATAGAGTATCATAGCAAAAATAACAAAATAATAAAATAAACAAATGGTGGGGTTTATTTTTTATAAAAATATAAAATAATATAATAATAATATAACAATAAATAATATATAATTCAAATAATTATAATATAAAAATAAAAGAAATGTAAGGGCTTCCCATAAAAGAAGTGAATTTGACATTTGCATGCTATCTATTAAATAGCAATAGGCAGATCCTTGAATTAATGAAATAATCAAAATATAAAATTGAAAAATAAAATTCATCCGATAAATGGTACAAAATATATCATAAGACCCTTAGCTTAGCAGATTTGCTTATCAAAAACGAATTTTCTTTTCTAAACAATGGGATGTAGTGAACAAAGCAAGGCGGAACTTTTTGCATGGCAAGAGATAAAGAGGTAAATCTTTGAAATGAATTGCATTAAAATAAATTCTCTACCCCGAAAAAGGGAGGTTTGGGAATCATGTCTAAGATTAGTTGGGAACCAAACTGGCCAATTCAAAAAGCACATTAACACCAAAAGGTACTCAAAATTTATGATACTGAAAGTAACAGAAAATGATATTTAAATTTAAATATTAGCTTACCGAGGTGATAAAAAAACTAAATGATTTTTCTCTACCGACTATGCCTTATAATGGGCAGTGGCCTCTTTTTATTAAATTGATAAAAAGGGATGTCGATTAGTACTTTTAGATAGCTCATAAGAAGTAAAGCATACTTTTGAATTCTCAGGATGTTGTAACATCTGAAAATATTTATTTTTATATAGATTTCCTTACTTATAATTAAAGAGCGAATAAAATTGAATTAAAAACTTAAATGCTTATTTCTGTATGTTTTTCCGCGCGTTGAAAAAAATTATGGAACGGAATAAAAATTATCTTTTGTGTCGCCCTGAACAAATTTGTGCAAGCGATTGAAAATATGTTCACAAACCAAATTTGACGAGGGTCGACGGAAAACCGTACCCAAATAAAAGTAATTTTAACCCCGTCGGAAAATCCAAGCGCATATCATATTTACTTAATTTTTAGGCATTTTAAATCTCATTTAGCGTTTGCGTTTATAGAATCTAATAGAATGCTTAGAAATTAAAAATGTTCCGAAAATCAAGCTTAATGAATATTTAATTTTTTGTAAAAAGTTAGTTGATAATGTAGACAGCTTTGCTAACTTTCATTTTCATTTGCCATTAAGTTTGCAATAAATACTTTGTCATACGCAGTGGCCAGTATTTCGATCAACAATATTGGTCAAACGACTAGTTAAATAGCCGAAACTCATTTGCAGGGTTGCAATCTTTTAAGTTTAAGAATTTAATAAGATAGTCAAGCAACGAATGCCACTACCAACATAAAGAGTTTCTTAATTGATTTTTCTTTTAATTTATCTTAGACTTTGCATGAATTGTGTGCTCTTATTCTAAAAGTATATTTTACTTATGGCGTTCAACTGCGCAACTGGTAAAAATATGTTTGAGATTGGTTACTTTACACACAGCAGCATTTGTATATTATTAATAATTGCTTTTAATTTTCTTGAAACTTTTATATTGATTTAACAATTATAAGTAATTTCAGCTGCTGCCACGAAGCTATTGTACTTTGTAATTTTATAGGACTTTGATTGCATTGAATTTTCCTTCAAAGTACATAGTTTACTCGTAAGTTTCAGTATTTGTTCAATTTTACCCAACAAAACTTTTTTAATTAAAACAAATATGCACTTAAAAATATTAATTTTTCTTTCTTAATATTTGAAAATTTTTATTAAATTTTTAATAGAAAAAGCATTTATTTTAAACAGGAAACTAGTTGTAGAAAATATTTAAATATTGCCAGTTGACCATACCACTCCCTATCTACTCACCATAAGTGTATAAATATATAAGTCTTCAACAAAACGATGTACAGTAAATTTTCATTCTTAAAAATTTTCCTTTTTTTTGTTGGTTGCTTGTTTCACTTCATTCATACTCATGATAAGTTGCTTTTTAGATGGGTACTTATGTCTACATATTTTTTGTTTTTTTTTGTTAAATTATTCAATGTTATTTGGTTACCGGAAGTACTTGTTCTAAGGCTTGAGTATGTGAAAACAGGAAATTCAACTTGACACTTGAGTGTGTTCTACAAAATAAGTCATCATCAAATAATACAAAAAAGGAGGCGATTACAATAGTAAGACTACTTTAGAAAAAATGATAAGAGGATAATTAAAATTAACTGAAAATGTTATAACATACAGTGAGCAACTAAAAAGTTGAACACATTGGCATCTACATACATACATATTTTGCTGCTATTGAACTGACGTAGTTTTTTTTTTGCAACTCCTGCATATACAGAATCTTAATCCATGTTATAGTTTGTTTCTTTTTTATGAATTTTTCAATTCTTTAGTATTCCTTTCATTACTTACCCCTGGGGGTAATGGAATCTCACCGTCATTACATGTGTCACCGGGGGTAAGAGGGAGTTCCAGTCCCGTAAAGGCTAGCAGGAGCCAACTGGAAAACTCCACGTTATTTCCACGGGAATCGGTAAGCCCCAGAATTTAGCATTATTAAGTTTGGCCCTAAGGGTGCATCATGGTAGTTTCGCCGCCCTCATTCGAGTGGTTGATGGGCCGTGTCATTCACTATGAACGCAGGGTGAATGATCAAGGTCCGGTGTTGCATGTGTTCTGGACCAGGAGTTGGATAGTCTCCAACTCTTCAGCAACGCGTGGGGATGTTAGCCTGCTCCGAGCCCTCGAAGTCACAACTAGGAGTGACTAGAGGATAGAGATATCCGACGGCTTCCTAAGGCGATGGTAACGCTACATATCACCCACAGTGGTTCGGTCCAGCACCAGGTTATGACCTCGCGGTCGGTACTGGTGTAAACCTTATCACGCATTCCTTTCATAAGAAGTTGACTTACCACAGGTTTTCATTTCCATCGGGGCCTTGCATTCTATACTCGCAATAAAGTTATATACCAGTGCCAGCAACCACTAAGCACATATGACCCTCTGGGCTAAATTTAAGATCAGGTCACATCTCTTGCTTCTCTACAGAAGTTCAAACACGGGAAGGGATAAAACCTTAGCTGGCATCGATTCTCTTTCCATATCGAAGAATGAGGACAGTTGCCCGAACGGTGTAATTATTGTTGCTGGTGATTTCAAGGCCCACAACTGTTCTTGGCTTCGCCATTAAAGCCATACAACTACAGAAGACCAATAAGTTGAGTTATTGCCGCGCACAAGCACCTTGTGCAATTAGTGCAGTAATACACTCGACCTTTTTTCAACTTCACACCCCCAAAAGGATGAAGTTATTGTTTGTGCACTTCTTGGCAATTCTGATCACTGCATCATCTGTGCCTCCTTTTCATATTCAAAACTTCACCACATTTCGAAATCAGCTACTAAACGTTTAAAATAATATTTATGAGAATTGGAAACTATGTGTCTTGAACAATATCGTCGAAGCCACAGCGAAAATGTTTGCAAACATCATTTTGTTTGGAATGAAAACTTTTATTTCATTCATCCAAAATTTCGATTAAAACCAGATCGAAATCTTGGTCTAATCAGAGGGACAAAGATGCAGTCAAATCAAGAGAGAAAGCATTCAGTATCTGGCGTAGAAACAAAAACGCGGAAACTGATTCGCTACGCAAAAGGGCAAAGTCTGACCCGATTAATAAAGCCAACCTTTTGGCTGGTATATTTGCAAATAATTCTTATTTGCCGGAAAGCAATCAACCACCACCCGAGCTCGACAAAGTATCCATTACTATGCCAAAGATATTCTTTCGAGCTCGAGCGGTTAAAAAGGTATTAGCAGATCTCAACATCAACAAGTCTTCTGGGCCAGATGGGTTTCCAGCACTGATCTTGCAACAGTGCTCTTCAACGCTAGAGCGTCCGTTAGCAGCTATTTTCAGTAACAGTCCTGCACTTTTTAAAATGATGAAAAGTATGATTAATTTTCATCTTGTGAGGTACCTGGAATCCAACTGCTTACTTAGCGACCGACTTGGCTTTCCTATCGGAACAATGGTGCAAGCCCATGCTTTATTTCAGATAGAGTAAGGTGGTGGCATGATGCAAGGCTCCGTTCTTCTTCCGACCTTCTTGTTAAACTTTCAACCCTATATATTCTTTCGCAGATGACAAGACCATTTATCATTCGTATTCATTTAGTAATAAAACAGACCAGTTGGAGGTGAGTTCTAAAAGGCAGAACATGAATGATGCGCTCAATCATGATCTCGCGACAATTTCGGAATGGGGTCGTATGAATGGAGTAGATTTGAATGCCCGTAAGACGGAATATTGCATGCTCACGAATAGATCTGGGTTCGGAAGTGGTGGTGCATGAGTATTATGGAATCGGAAGTTCTTGATTTTCTTGGCATGAAAATTCTGTGTGATAATCGAAGGACTAAACACTTTTTTAGGTTTCTAAACAAGCTTTTAAGTGCCTCGGTTTTCTAAAACGGTGTTAGAGATACTTTACTCCATCTGATCTTCGTACTATCTATACCACCTATGTCCGTCCAAAAATGGAATACAACTCTCATATATGGGCCGGTGCCTTAAAGTCTATATTGGAATTGCTCGACCGTGTACAGGAAAGGGCTAAGAGGCTCATTGAAGATAGTAGGGTGTCCAACTCTATTGATCTCTGGAGCATCGACGCAACGTGGGATGTATTTCACTGATTTATCGTTACTACAATGGTAAGTGCTCTAACAAAATTAGGGAACTTGTTCCCATTACTCGCATGTTTTTGTGTTTAACTCGATTTTCGTTGAGAGTACATCCATTTCTGGTTGATTGGCCAGTAGATCGTACTACGCATTACGGGGAAAACTCGTTTTTAGCAAAACTCCCTCCAGAGGCCTTTTGCGTCACTTTCAATATAGGAAAGTTCAAATTGAATGTCCACAAAAACTACTGCCTCTTTCCTCCTATCAATAACCTGATTTATTAGTTCTCGCACGATGTATTGCATATGTGGGGGTCATCCACATCAAAAATTGGTTTCATTCATTCTTTACCTCACAAATGGAGCAGTTCCTTTGATGTGGAATTGATATGCTACCAGAAAGATAAGAAAAGTAGTGGCTAACGATAAAATGTGAAAATGATTTTGAATATTAATCTTTTTAAAAAATAAATATATTTATATATTTCTAACTTCTGAAACTTATTTAAACAAAAAATCTACCATATAATAGTTATAATTTTTTGACCTTTTTTAATATTTTTTAGTAATTAATTTTAAGCACTAGGTCTTATTTAATAAAAAATTTTATAAAAAAAAAAAAAAACTTTATTTTTTATTATATTTTCGATATTTCGCCACACCGTTGGTTGGCATCATCAGGAAAAACAAATTTTTTCAATTTGTTTGTTTATTATTATTTTTGTTTTTCCTGATGATGCCAACCAACGATGTGGCGAAATATCGAAAATATAATAAAAAATAAAGTTTTTTTTTTTATAAAATTTTTTATTAAATTAGACCTAGTGCTTAAAATTAATTACTAAAAAACAAAACATCTACCTTTTTAGTATAAATCGCAATGAGCAACATCGATATGATAGCTGCCATGCTGGAGTACTCTAGTTATTAAATGTTCTATTAGTTATGAAATAGCTGAAGAGATAAGTAAACCTTACATTCCTGCTACTGGCATCCAGATTAAATTTAACAACAATACGCTATCAATTTATTGAATTTATATTCTATCTAGACGTTATGTTCCTTTTTTTTATTAATTTTCCAAACATAACAATATAGAATTAATTTGAAAAATAGAAGTAATTCGAATAACATGATTTTTGAAGGCCCAAAAGAGAGAATGATTCGACCCTACAAAAGTATTATGGTTAAAGAAAAGGCTCAATCGTTAAAAATGTTTTACTTAAAAAAGTGTCAGAAAATGTAAATAATTGTATGTTTTATTATAAAATTTAACTTCAAATTACCTCGAGCAGGTAGTTCTTCATACATAAAATAATGTATAGTACATAGTTTCACTTTGCTGGTGTTAGAAAATAAAGAGAATATAAAGAGTTTCATTAATGCACTTCTATAGATTTAGTGTAATTATAATAATTTTTTATAGGAGATATCCGCCATATGTTCCTATGATTCCAGTATTTTGTTTTAAAACCCATATTATTCTTGAACATTTAGAGTCTCAATAATGTAGTTTTGCAATTATAGAATAATAACTTGAAACGGATGGCAGTGTTACCTCCTCTGGGTTAAAAAAATTCAAAGAAGTTATATTTTCATACACACATACATACATATAATATAGTATGTATATTATATTTTGGTTTTGGATGTTAAAAAGTATTTTAAGAAACACAAACTAAACTAAGTTTCAGTTTTTCAAGACTTTATCCCTTTCTTTGTTGCGGCATTCTAAAACACTATCAACAACAATAACAGTAACAAAATTTAATTTCAATAAAATTTAAAGTATTTGTATATATGTATATATACTTTTATTTTCTAGTTTTTAAATAGTTATTTTAATACGGAAACACTTATACACACACATATACGTAGTATGTATATGTACGTTAAATTCCAATGCATACTTTCATATCTTCAGTATTAGTGAACCAAAAGTATTCGTATGTGTGAAGAAACCATAAATGTCATTGCTGAATTGTGTTTTGTTTTTTTTTTTTTTTTATTTTAACATAAGTATCCCTCTGTTATTATTCCTTTTTGGTTCAGTTTGGTATTTTATATAATATAAAAATTGTGCAGCTTTAAGTTACAATAAATATAAAATGCATTTGCTGTTGCACAAGCAGTTGCTCTTTGAAAAATAAACTAAAAGTAAAAATAAACTAAAAAATTATCAAAATAAAAGAAAATAACAAGAATAGTTAAGTGAATTTTCTATTTCGAATAAGAAGAAATGAAAGAAAAATTAATAAATAAATAAAACAAAAAAAAAAACAGGAACTGAACAGAAATGTCCAACATTAAAGTTACAAGACCATAAAGGGTAAAAAGTTCATTGACATTCTAGTTGTCAATCGAACAAGAATAATTTTATTATTCGAATAGTTTTTTTTATTTTTCTTTTATAGTGATTGTTTTATGTTTTTAATAAAAAAAATATTTTTAATAGTTAATTAGAAAGCACTAGGTCAATTTTAATAAAAAATGTTTAAAAAACTTTTATTTTTTATTATTTTTTCGATATTTCGCCACAAATAAAAATAATGTTTTCCTGATGATGCCAACCAACGGTGTGGCGAAATATTAAAAAAATAATAAAAAATAAAAGTTTTTTAAATATTTTTTATTAAAATTGACCTAGTGCTTTCTAATTAACTACTAAAAAATATTAAAAAGGTCAAACAACTATAACTATTATATAAAAAATATTTTTATTTTTATTCGACCTTTTTTATTTTAATTAAATATGTTTTAATCGGTCTTTTTAATTAAATTTTTATGATATTTTTTTTCAATATTTCGCTTCTTCTTCTTCCTGAAGAAGCTTTCCATAGGATAGCGAAATATTACAAAAATATATCGTTAAAATTTAATTAAAAAGACCGATTAAAAGATTAAAACATATTTAATAAACAAATTAATAAATTATACTTAATTAAAACTGAAATACATTTCTTTGTTTGTATTTTTAAGTTATTCGAACAAATTTTTTTATTATTAATTAGTTCGAACTTCGGCAAAGATAAACAAGTTATTCGCTTGTTTGAGCAAAAAAAATTGAACTAGTTACCTTTGTTTAATAAAAAAAGTCTTTTAGTTTAAAGATCAGAAGCGTATACTTTTTAAGGTTTGTAATTAAAAATAGGATAAACGTATTGTTACTTCTTCACTTATGAAACGTATTTTTACGGATGCGTTTTGTTTAAGTTTTAAAATAAAATAATTAAGTAATAAAGTAAACGAAATAACTGAGTATGATGTTTATTAACTGCCATGTTTTCTAAGAAAACTTCTACATGCAAGACAACAACAACTTTTTAGTTACAAACTGCTTGTATAAGATAAGCGAGACAAAAACAACTTTCAGTTTGCTAACTGCGAAGAAAACTTATACACGTAAGACAACAACAACTATCTTAAAATAAATTCCAGAAAGAAACTTTAATAGAATAAAAACAAAAGTATATTGATTGTTAAATCTAACCTCTGAGTTTGTCATTACTGTCATATTATATCTCACAAAATACTCTGTAATTTTAGATATAACGAGGATATTTTTATAGGAACACATCAAGAAATGGTCACTAGCATTTTCATTCGGTTCTTTGTATTTTAGTCTACAATATTGATGTTTTTTATTCGGTTCTTTAGCAAATAAATATTGTTTCAATTAATTCACTTTGTTCTTTTAAAAAATGTTTTATTAAACAGAACTACAGAGTATGAGTTTGAGGCTTTAAAATAATTTTTTAAATTTAATTTTAATTTTATTTTTTCATACAATGCCAATTTTGAAAAAGCTTGTATTTAATATAATTTTCTTTATTCTCTATTATCTCACTTTCAACCTTTTCATTTTTTCAATGCTCATTTTATATAAAACTATTTTTTAAATTTTGCTTTTATAGAAAACATTTCATTTTTGAATTATTTTGAGACACAAAAATTTTAATTAATTAATAACATGCTTGTTGACAGCATTACCAGAGGTATAATACATCTCTTATCTTTGGCTTTTTTTTGTAACTCATGAAAGAAAAATAGCCAACATTTTAATTACTATGAATGTCACTAGCAAAATGAATTTTGACATGAAGATACTTGCTCCAACACAACTTTGTTAATGAGCGACATTAGCTTTGGTATAGATATAGAAAGGCAGAATTTTGCGGATGCTTTTCGTAATTAAAATGAAATAGTTTTAGAAAATTAGCTAATTTACGGAAACTACTATAAATATGACAAAATTTAAATGGAACAAATCTAAATGAACAATTTCAGTTGTTTATTGATATTTAAATTATCTAACATATTCAAATGTAAAATATCTTTATTAGATAAAAAGCTTCAAGGAGTAATAAATAAAAATTTTTATTTAAATGATTAAACGGTTTTTTGCTGTTGATTTATTTATTTGTGCGGGGTGTTGTACAGGGAAGGCGGACACCCTGTTAATTTTGATTTAATGAAAGAGAATGTATCTTATATTGATAAATGTTTTATTTAATGTTGGCGATTCGTATGGAATACAATATCAGGTAAATGTCCGCCTCTATTAGCTTCACAAATGCGAGGAATTTTGAGCAAATTTTTTATTTTCTAAAAATATTTACGCGGTATTTAATTAATTTCATCACTAATATTTTATTTGAGTTGCTCAAGCGTTTCTAGTTTGTTTGCATAAACTTTGCTTTTCAAATATCCCCACAAAAAGAAGTCCGGAGCAGTCAAATCAGGCGACTGTGGAGGCCAACCAACATCACTATTTCCTGAAATAACTAATTGTGGAAAGACGTCTCGCAGTAATTCCATTGTAATCCTGGCTGTATGCGATGTGGCACCGGCTTGTTGATATCACATGTTATTCAAGCCCAAATTATGCAGTTGTGGCGTTAAAAAGATTTCAATCAAATTACCAATTGCTCCCCATTCACAGTTACCGTTACGCCGTTTACACTTTCAAAGAAGTAATGTCCAATGATTCCTCCTGCACATCAGACTGTTACTTTCAATGGATGCAAAGGTAACTGTTGAATAATTTGAGGGTTTCCCATTCCCCAGAACTGACTATTCTGTTTCATCACATATCCATGCGAAGGGAAATGTGCCTCGTCACACATTATCATGTTTTCATGAAAATCGGTGTTATAATAGCCGGTGGCGTAAATGGTCTTGTGGAAGAAGCTCTTGTATGAACTGAATCTTGGTAACAAATGCAAATCCTTTTGCCAAATTGTGGCCAAAGTTGTTTATTGAAGACCAAGTTTGTAACCATGGCGTCGAATTGAGGTTGATGGATTATTTTGAATAGTTACTTGAGCAGCAGTAATGTTTTCAGCCGATCTTGCAGTACGTTGTTGTCCATGC
This sequence comes from Trichopoda pennipes, assembly GCA_030448955.1. Lineage (NCBI taxonomy): Eukaryota > Metazoa > Arthropoda > Insecta > Diptera > Tachinidae > Trichopoda > Trichopoda pennipes. Next base: position 13,697,870 of record JASKUP010000088.1, read on the forward strand.
TTGGGCCTATCACCTGCAGATTATCTTTCTTTGCAATCATTCACTTCACAATAAATAGTGCGTTTTGTTGGCACGTTATTTCTCCCAAAAATTTAACGTAACTTTCTCATCATCATGATTGATTTCTATAAAATGTTTTAACGATTAAAATACGTTGGTTTACCGACTAATGTTTCTCCAAATGGCGGCCAAGCAAAGCAGTATACGGCCGGTACCTTGTATTTGCATTTTTAAAATAAAAAAGTTGGAAAAATTATTATTGTTTAATACTGATAGTATTTTAATCAATTGCAAAACATTTAAAAGTGTGACAAAGCTAAAGTGAAAAGAAAAAATATTTTTTCTGAAATTTCTTTAACTTAACCGGACTTTATTTTACGTGCCTTTATTCAATTTGAAAAACCATATTCAGTTCCACTGAAGTTATTTAGTTAAATTCTACATAATTTCTTTAAGTGTAGATGGTTTTAGTAAAAATTAGTCAAATTAACGGATAAATTATTTACTTTTACTTCCTTTCAGGATCTAAGTTCGACTTAAGTTAAGTGTTATTTTTCTAAAGATGTATGATTATTGTTTAAATAACATTTCTTTCGTTTAGTAGAATTTCTTCTTCTTTTATTAAATATTTTTTACAAAAAAATTTTTATTAGTCTAAATTTGTTGTAAATAAATCATTATAGATTTTATTAAAAATTAAATTGATTTGATTATTCTTCATAAAGATTTTTAAAATGTTTTCGTTAATATTATTATTTTTTTTTGTAAAACTATTTTTATAAAACCATTTTGTGACGAAAATTGTTTTTTTTTGTAGACTAATATTTATCTGTAGCAAACGAAAATAATTTACTTACAATTTGATATCTTCGTAAAATAACGTCATGACAGTTTAATACTTAAACAATATTTATATAAATGTTCATTTCTGAACATCCTTTAGTTTTAAGTATCTGTTGCTATTGTGCCTAAAGGAAAATACCTATTGTGAAAATTTCAAAAGACTGTCTATTACGGTTCGGACACAATAGTGAATATAAAACGATTATACAATTATCCTTAAGGTACTAAACCTTTACATTTTTTATGCAGAAAGCCATCAAATTTGTTTTTGTATTATATAAAAAATTTGATCTAAATAAATTGTTTAAGACTAACAATAAAAAATTTAGGCAAAGTTTATACATATCCAAATACAGCTGGATAGCGACCATTTGAAAACTAAGCAGATCTTGGTGTTATACATTGGCATACACAAAAAATAAGTAACTTTTTCTTCTTTATGAAATTCCTAACGTTTAATATAATTTTCCTTTCCCTTGCAGATCTAAAGTTCAATTCACAAAAACTCCCTAGTTATGCATATGATGATAACTCTTTTTTGTATACCTTCAAGCACTGCTTGTTTTTTTAATGAGCTTAAATAATACCAAATTAAGGAGTAAAATATGATTTACAGTCGAAAATAGTGAAAATGAAATATTAATAATAATATTTCAAGAAATCAAGCACAACAACGGTAGACTAATTTAAAAGTGATTATAAATTCTTATTATTAAAATACATCCAATTTCTGTAAATAAATAAATAAATATTCATAAAAAAAATAGATAAAGGAAAATTAAAAGAGCCTTCGATTCTTTAAATTATTAAATAGTTCGTTACCTTTGAAAATTCACTTAAATGTTTACTTGAGGTTTTCTTTTTTCTTATTATATTTTCCTTGCTTTGCGAAATGCTAATGATATTATTAAAGAAGACTCATTTGCAGGTTTGTTTTTAAGGTCGACACACATATGTGTGTACCATATTATGTTCAACCCAGTTTTTAAGCTAAAGAAAACCCTAGAGGGATTTTTCCGATTCTCATTTTCTCATCATTTATGCGTGCCACTTTGTGTTAGAACAGTTTTTTGTTGCTATGTTTGTTTGAGTGTGAGTCTATGTGAGACAATTTTTGTTAAGTGTAAGTATATCTATATATTTATGTACATATGTTTCTGTTTGAGATAATTTTCATGTTTGTATGCGTGAATTTTTCATTGTAATTTCCATTTTTTCAAACACTTTTTAAAGCGTCAATGTTTGTGGTTAAACTTACAAGTTGTCATCATCATTATCATGTAGTACCACAGCCAAAACCAAAAAGGCCACCATTCTTAATAACGTCGTCAGCGTTTGTTATTTTGAAAACTGAACCGTGGGACTTGAGCATAACTTGGCATGTTATTTCTTCAAATGAAATGTGGTCACGAAAATAATATTTGCAACTCTTTAAAAATTGTAATAACAATATAAGTGTTGTTGTTGCTCTATAAATATATTGAATTTTATTTACGAGTAATAAGTTGTTACTTTCACTACTGACAAGTATTGCATGTGCGAAAAAGCACAAAAAAGTTAGATAGCACATACACATCTGCTGCGTTGGTACAGTGCTTGTTTGTTTAGTAAACAGAAGATCCTAAGTTCAAGTTCCAACAAAGACCTAAGCTTGATTGCTTAAGTTGATTATCTGCATGAATGCGTTGCTAAAAAGGCTGAAAATGGAAAACCGCAGTTTAAATCTGAGAAAAAGAAACCTGTGCTAGTCATGGTTGAGTTGGCTTAAAAGAACTGTTTAATTAAACAGGAAACAATGAGTTCTGGGCGCGACGCAGTAATTTTGTTTAAATGTTTTAGAAAATTGAAAGTGAATTTTTTCTTTACAATTCTTAGAGCAGTTTAAGGAGTTCCAGAATATCGTTGTCGTTAGATAAGATAAACAAATATTTGATAGGTCCATATACAGGGTATCCGCCCGGAAGGTATACTAAATTGTTTTGGCGCCATTTTGGTAAACATTAGTCTTGACAGCTCATATTTGGTAGTCGTGAAGTAGACATGTGGCAAATTTATTATGGAAAAAGATTTAATTTTTTTTTTAATCACCTATGACAACCCCGATTTTCATGAAAAAATCATAATGAGTGACGAGGCACATTTTCATTTGAATGGATTTGTGAATAAACAGAATAGTCGGTTCTGGGGAATGGGAAGCCTTCAAATTATTCAATAGATGCCTTTGCATCCATTAAAAATAACCGTCTGGTGTGCAATTTGTTCAGGATGAATCATTGGACCTTTCTACTTTGAAAATGAAAACGGCGTAACGGTAACTGTGAATGGGGAGCGATATCTTGATATGATTGAAAAGTTTCTAACGCCAGAACTGCATGCTTTGGCTTTGATTAACATGTGGCCTCAACAAGATGGTGCCATATCGCATACAGCCAGGATTACAGCGGAATTAATGCGAGACCTTCTTTCACAAAAAGTTATTTCAAGAAATCCTGATGTTGATTGACCTCCATGGTCGCCTGATTTGGCTGCTCCGGGCTTCTTTTTCTGGGGATATATGAAAAGCAAGGTTTATGCAAACAAGCCAGAAACGCTTGAGCAACTCAAACAAAATATTCGTAATGAAATTAATATAATACCGCGTGAAATGCGTGAGAATGTAATGAAAAATGTGCTCAAAAGGGCTCGCATTTATAAGGCTAACAGAGGTGGACATTTATCTGATATTGTATTCCATACATAATTGCCGACATTAAATAAAACATTTATCAATATAAGATCCATTTTCTTTCATTTAATCAAAAATTATAAACAAAGTAGAATACCTTTCCGGCGGACAAACTAAAGTAGACAAGTATATTCATAATTATTAGCCTTTAGAAGAATCAGCATAAATATACCATAATTTGCTTTTTCTGCACCACTGTACACAATTTGCTTTTATATCTGTTATTTTTTTGTTGCTGGCCAGTTGGTTGTGTTTTAGTTGTTTTCGCGGTTTATGGAAATTGCACTTTCTGTGTACAGCTGTGAGAGCATATTACCAAAAGGGTGAGCTAGCGAATAAATGCTTGTCGTTTGCTTATAGTTGCCATAACCCATTGTCTTCATGCTGTTTCAATATTGAATGCGACGTGAACGAAAGAATTTTTACACAAATGTTTTTCTTATGCGTACTAGAATTAGTACTCCATAGAAGCGGCATTTGTAATGGTGTCTTAAGGATATTGTCTTGTCCTTATTTATGCAAAGTGTTTTGCTTTGTTGTCATTTATTTCTAACACACATACAGTGACGATTATTCCTTTTTTCTTTTCCTATTTCATACACACTTTATACAGAATTTGATATTAAATGCAGGCAACCACGATATAAAATGGAAATAAATGTTTAAAACGGAAAGGAAATAAAAACCATCATAATAACGTCATTTAAACAAGAAAAAAATTGTTTAAATTTCTTAATAGCTAAAATTCCCTGGGGTAAAAACTGCTGAAGTCAAAGGTCTTAATATACAATTATTTAACTTTCAATTATTAAATGTTTAAATTTAAGATTTTTTTTATAATTTTATAACTATATATTATATTTTTTTACCAAACAAAAATTTGTTTTAAAATATTATTTCTTTGATTGCTAGGAGTTTATTTTTCTATTTTATAAATATAATTATAATTATATAATAATTTCATGTTAATAAATAATTTATTTATTTAAAAAAATATTTTTTGTCAATCTTTTAAATAAATATTTTATATACTTATATATTTCTTAGCAGGTGTCGCGTTTAGTTCTTCAAGTTGCAACTTTTTCTTATCGATAAAATATTCATACGAAAGTTTTTTTGATGATTCTAATCCGCATAGTTGTGAAAATAAAAAAAATACAAAAATAGAACAAATAAGTTACATTTTTATTTTAAGACTTAACAGATTTTTCCCATAATATTTTTCAATAACATAATGGCATTTGTTCGGAGATGGACAATGAACTTGAGTCTAATATTTTTTCCCTAATAAGAAATATGACTCTTGATGAGCTCTGTTTTTTGGCAACGAACCACCAGCCGCGGTTAATATAACCAGTATTATGCGTAAACGTTAATATTATGTATTGATTTAATGTACAAAATATTTAATTTTATTTTATTTAATTTTAGTTTTTTTGTTTTATAATTTACAGTTCTATAAGGCTTAAAAAATGTCGGCATAACCTAACCGTCAGATAGTGTACATAGTGTAAACTGTAGATATAAATTTATTTCTTTTATTTATAATATATTTCTTTATAGTTTAAAGTTCTATAAGGCTTAAAAGTTTCTAGCATAATTTCACCTACAGATAGTTACTGCAAATTGCAGCTGAAGTTTTCTCGATAATAAATTGAATTGCAATTTTGTAAAATAGTTCGACTATAATAATTATCAGGCAAATTATTTTTGATCAATATTTTGTTTTATAAAAGGTGTTTTTTTAAGCTAGATAGAACTTTAAATTGTAAAAAGTAACACAAAAAATGAAATTTTGATGAAACATTTTTCTTATTTGTTTCAGTATACTCTGACAAATCATCATGAATAGACTCTCGCTTGAACAACGCTACGAAATTATCCAAATTTACTTTGAAAATCAGTCGTCGATTCGCGCAACTTATAGACGACTTCGTCATTTTTATGGCGTACATAATCGTGCATCTGAACAAGCCATTCGTCGAACTGTCGATAGATTTCGTACCACATACTCTCTAGAGGATGCAATAACACCAACATGTCGAAGGAATGTGCGTACTGAAGAGAATATCGCCGCTGTAAACGAAAGTGTGGAAGAAGATCCAAATTTATCAATTCGTCGTCGGTCGCAGGAATTGGGGCTCTGTCCGTCCACTACGTGGAAAATTTTGCGCAAAGATCTCGGCCTACACCCGTACAAAATCCCGATGGTGCAGGAGTTAAAGCCACGAGACCATTATATGCGTCGTTCTTTCGCCGATTGGGCTCTAGAGCAGTTGGTAACTGACCCGTTGTTTTATCGCAAAATTGTGTTCAGCGATGAGGCGCATTTTTGGCTTAACGGGTTTGTTAATAAGCAAAATTGCCGCATATGGAGTGAGACCAATCCACAACAGATCCTACAGACTCCATTACATCCAGAAAAATGCACCGTTTGGTGCGGTTTTCACGCTGGTGGCATCATCGGACCTTATTTCTTCAAAAATGAGGCCGGAGCTCGCGTTACGGTCAATGGAGATCGTTACCGCACCATGATCAATGATTTTTTGTTTGAAAATATGGATGACATTGATCCGGACGAGATGTGGTTTCAACAGGATGGCGCTACGTGCCATACAGCGAACGCAACCATCGACTTATTGAAATCAAAATAAGTTAGATAAGTTGATTTCGAGAAATGGACCTGTCAATTGGCCTTCAAGGTCGTGCGATTTGACACCACTCGACTATTTCCTGTGGGGCTACGTGAAGTCACTGGTTTATGCTGATAAACCAGCAACAATTGACGCCTTGGAGGACAGCATTGTTCGTGTTATTCGTGACATACGCCCAGTAGTGCTCGAAAAAGTGGCCCAAAATTGGACGTCCAGAATGCGCTTCGTCAAGAACAGCCGCGGTGCCCATATGCCCGACATCATTTTCAAATGTTAATGTCACGTATTGATCCTTCGAATAAAAAAGAAATTTTGATTACAATTTAATTTTTTGTGCTATTTTTTACAATTTCAAGTTCTAAAAAAACACCCTTTACAATCACAACCATAAATATACATATTTAAATCTATCATTTTTTATTTATGTAAATGACTTTTATCGAATAGTTAAAGACTCATTTAAACTTACACAGAAAGAATTGCATACCACAATTTTTAAGTTTATATTTTTATACTACTTCAGATCTTAAATGCACGAATATTGTGACGCATGAAATATCTTTTAATTATAGTTTTTATACTACACAGTGTGTAAATCTCAAGTGCCAATAATGGCTTAAAAGTTCAATATATGCAAATGTTACTTCTCTTTGAGAACCCCTTTTACGTTTTTAGTTTTTATCAGAGTAGCGAAGTATTCACTCACTGTTCATACATGTATGAATATGTACATTTCATTTTTTAGCCGCTTCTTCTCATACATGTGTGAGAGACTACAAATTATTTTGTGTTTTCTCATTTGTGAATGCGACGATTTATTTTTTTCTTTCAATCCATAAGTGAAAAAAATGAGAAACACACAAGTGTTCATTTTTGAATATTTACAATTTTGATAATTTTTCATAAATGAAAAGGTCGTGCGTTAAGCATTCGCGTACATAAACGCACATATTTGATAATGCGCAATTGTCGGCGTATGCAGAAAAAAAAATGTTTTTTTTTTATTTATTTTAGAATATATTGCAATATTGTATTTTGATTTAATATGTACCCATGTGTTTTTACCAGAGTAGCGAAGTGTTCACTCACTGTTCATACATGTATGAATATGTACATTTCATTTTTTAGCCGCTTCTTTTCATACATGTGTGAGAGACTGAAAAATATTTTGCGTTTTCTCATTTATGAATTCGACGATTTATTTTTTTCTTTCTATTCATAAGTGAAAAAATGAGAAACACACAAGTGTTCATTTTTGAATATGTACAATTTTGATAATTTTTCATAAATGAAAAGATCGTAAAAATATGTGCGTTAAGCATTCGCGTACATAAACGCACATATTTGATAATGCGCAATTGTCGGCGTATGCAGAAAAAAAATGTTTTTTTTAATTTCTTTTAGAATATATTGCAATATTGTATTTTGAGTTAATATGTACCCATGTGTTTTTACTACATTTTACGGTAAACTGCGATCGTAGGTAGAAAATTTTTTCATTTATGAATAATAACAGTAATGAGAAGTAGCTAATTTATCATTTATCACATGTGAATAAGACTAATAATTCTTGTTGTTGGCATTCATGTATGAAAATAACCAGAACATTTTTTGTTGTTCGTTTATGAGTGTGAAAAATAAATATAAAATTTTAGATTTCTAATTTATGAAAAATATCATGAATGTTGATTTTTTAATGTTCATAAATGAAAAATTCTGAACCCTGGTTTTTATATTTGTTTCTCTAGCGCGCATTTTGCTGAATATTCTGCCGTAAAGTATTAAATTATAAAATCATATTAGTGGCTATATGATTTCTGTGGTAATACAAGTACCTAGCTATTCCTGCGACATACATACAGGCGAACATGCATATCGGCAGACATTCTAGAAATATCAAAATTGTAAATCCTTGCCTTCGTTTAGTAACTTAAGTGCAAAATTTCTTGCATGACAAGATGTTTTAATACTTTTCAATTTATTGATTGGGATATAAATAAAAACCTCATTTGCTAAACAAGAGATCATAATTACATTCAAATCTAGCCAAATATGTTATTAAAAATATTTCTCAAAAAAATAGAGTCATAGCTGTATATTAATATTTACTATATCAATAATAAATGTAGCCATGCTAAAAGAAAATTCTAGATTTATGAACCGCATCTTTTTACTACATTTGAAAATATTTTATTTACAAAAGAATACACTTTGAAGAAGTTTCTAAAGTATACAAAATGATAATTTCGATATATTTATGTTAGTTTGGACATTTTTTAAGCACTAAATAAAATAGTATTTAAAAACATAATAGTATAGAAAAGATTTAGTCCATTAAAATGCAATAAAAGAAACACTTGAAAACTTGGAATAACTGTAAATTCTATTTCCTATTGAAGTGCATTTAAAATTGTTTAGTAAATTTTTATATTTAAGTAATTCTAAAACCCAATTGTTTTCATATATAAGTTGACACTTATTTTTATTTTGCTTAAACTATAAATGAGTCAATTTTATAAAAGAAAATAGTATATACGAAAATGCTAAAATATTCAAAACAAAAATTTGCTAGTGAAATATGAAAAAATTAAGAGAAATGTTGCTTCCGGTTGTTTTTTAATTTAAAATTTTAAATAAGTATTAACGTAAGTATAAGTAAAAGTATAAATATAAGCAAAAGTAAAAGCATAAGTAAGTATAATACAAGTAGTGTAAATATAAGTGCAATTATAAGTAAAGTAAAACTATAAGTACAGGGTGTCCGCAGGGATTTTTATGAAAAAATCATAATGAGTGACAAGGCATATTTTTATTTGAATGGATTTGTAAATAAACAGAATCCACGGTTCTGGGGAATGGGAAACCCTCAAATTTACTCAACTGTCACTTTGCATCAAATAAAAGTGACATTCTGGTGTGCAATTTGCTCAGGAGGAATCACTAAACCTTACATCTTTGAAAATGAAAACGACGTAACGGTAACTGTGAATGGGCATCGATATCGTGATATAATTTTTTTTTTTTTTTTTTAAAGAGAAGTAGCACTTCAGGCAACAATGCCTATTTAGTCAAGTACCGTGCTACCTTCTTTAGGAAAGGGATAGAGAAGAGATGAAACAGGTGGTGAAAGCAGAAGGATAGTCGGAAATTAACTGCCGTATAAAGATAGCAACAGCGACCAGTGACTATGCCTTCATCGCTGAGCAGCTCCACCGACAGTCAATTTTTATCTTTTGTAGTGAAAAAAACCAAGGTCTTCGTTGGGAATCTAACCCACAACCCCCATATTTACAAGCTAGTACACTACCTCCTAGCCTACAGGGGCACCTTTTAACGCCACAACTGCATGCTTTGGGCTTGATTAACATGTGGTATCAACAAGACGCTGCCACATCGCATACAGCTAAGATTACAACGGAATTACTGCGAAACGTCTTTCCACAACAAGTTATTTTAAGAAAAGGTGATGTTGATTGGTAGCCACGGTGGACTGATTTAACTGCTCCAGACTTATTTTTGTGGGGATATCTGAAAAGCAAGTTTATGCAAACAACACAAAAACGCTTGAAGCACTCAAACTCGTGATGAAATTAATAAAATATCGCGTGAAATATGTAAAAATGTTATGAAAAAGGTGCTCAAAAGGGCTCACATTTGTAAGGCTGACATCGTATTTCATACATAATTGCCGACATTAAATAAAACATTTATCAATATAAGATCCGTTCTCTTTCATTTAATCAGCAATTATAAACAAACAAAGTACTACACCTTCCCGGCGTGCATCCTATATGAGTGCAGCTTTATAGCTGCTTATAATATAAGTTTAAGTATAAAAATAAGTATTTATACTCATAAGTATAGTTATAATATAATATAAAAATTAGTATAAGCATAAGAATAAATGCAAGTAGAAGTGTAGTATAAGTATTAGTGTGCGAAAAGTATAAGTATAATAAAAGTATTATTTTCTGTATAAGAATAAGTATGAGTATAAGTAAAAATTTTAGTATAAAAATTAGTAAATGCCTGCCGGAAAAAATATTGTCACCTATTAACACAAATTAAAAAGGCATAAAAAAGGGGAAAAAATTAACAACTCACTCAGTACATATTTTTTAAGCTCACGCTCATACATGCTCACGTGGGTGAATTAATACGAGCAAGTGTAAACAATAATGTGAAATAGAAGAGATAGAAGAGAGATAGAAGAGATAGAAAACGAAAATTTTAACAGTGTATTTTTCTAAAGAAGAATACATGTATAAAAATTTATTTAATTGTTGCTTAGTAAATTAAAAAAAAAAACAAAAAACAAAAAAAGCTGTAAAACTAAAAATTAATTTTTCTATTTTTTGCACATGACAATATTTTTACAATATGGTCATTATACAAATATTTTGAACCTTTTTCCTGTGAAAACATTTGTTAACACTTAAAATATTAACAAAAATGTTGTGTTTTAAATTAATTATGTTAAAATTATAAACTAAAGTAGAAAATGTGCACAAAATTGTAGGGAACAGAAGAAACAAACAAACAAACAAATAAACAAAAACAAGTGAACAGCAGAGGCATCCACACATCCAAACATGTTGATGAAAGACAGAGTGCAATGTAAAAAATAAACACAACTGCTGGCATACTAACGCGTATGTAATAATATTTGTTTATATACATATAGGAATGTGTATAAAATTTTGGAAGCATTTTAAAAAAAAGTCATTGTGTGAGTGCAGCTGTGCATGAAAAATTTATTATAGTGTGTTCATAAAATATATATACCAACATACATACATGCATACATATATGTATGCATGTAAAAAACTGTATGCACTCAAGTAAGACACACAAGCAAAATATATGCTTTCGCAAATGCATACAAACATTTGCTTTAATCATACACATACATTTTTATTTAAAAAATTTTATTAAAACAAAAAAATAAAAAACAATGAAAAAGGGAAACAAAAATATTGCAATTTTTATATAAATTTACATATAGAATACAACAATATATCACAACAACTTCAAAACACAAAAAAAAAATTTTAAAAAACGAAACTATTGTGTGAACATTTTGTGGTTCATTTTAGTGAAAAATTATATTTTTGTTGTTGTATTTTTTCAGGATTTTCAACGACAAAGCGAACTTTTACGTGTGTCTTTTTTAAAACAAAGACTATTCTGTCATTTGTATGTGAGTGAATTTCTTTCAGCAATAATATTTTTTTCAATTTTTTACAAAAATAATGTTCGTGATGTTAAGCGCTGTATATAAATATTATTGTGGAATTAAAAGAAAGTTTTACACGCTATGTGGTTCCAGATTCAATACCTTCAAGAATATGGCTGTTGTTCGTTTTTTGCGCTATATTTAAAAACTTACATTATAATTATTTTTTATGGTGTGCTAAAATTAAAAAATTACATTTATCATCATACTATTTGTTATAATCGGTTTTATTTTATTTTAACTTGTATGAATATTTTAGCGAAGTTCTGTGTATTGAGGAATGTAGGATCTTTTATTTTCTTATTTATTTTTATTGTTATTTATTTAATCAATAATTAAATCATTGATTAGTTTGATAAATTATGCGCTATTTTCTTTATCCTGAAGATGCAAACCAATGGTTTGATGACATATAGAGAACTAAAATAATAAATAAAGATTAACTGAATTTTTAATATAAAGAACTAGTGCTTAATTAATAAATTACTTATAAACGAAAATTAACTTTAATAATAATTTGTTGATTTTATTTAATGAGTTTGTAATAAAATTGGCAAATCGATAAAGAAAATAAATAATTCAAAAAAATTAAAATTCTTGTGTTGTTTTTTCTAAACAAATGAACGTAATGCATTAATAAGGTATAAGAGTTATTGAGGATATTCTTTAGGTTATTGTATGGTGTAAAAGAGGTTAGAAACAAAAAATAGTTAAAAATATTTAAACTATTTTTTTTATGTGCAAATAAATATTTTTTGAATTTATACGTGCAACATAGCTGATGCCAGAAGTAATACTTCTAACATCTACATATTTCTATCAAAAGACCCTTAACACAATAAATGACAATAAAGACAATATTATTATTGGTCGTATTGAAATATTTGATAAAAAAACCTTTTTATTTTAATAAATGTCATCACAAGTTTTTAAAAGCAAAAATTAATATGGATGTTTGAATGTATGTGTATGTGCTTATTAAACCTATAAAGTGTTTGCTTGCAACGGTTATACATAACTTAAGAACGTGTCATCCTTAGGAACAATGTAGCAAAGTAACTGACACATAAATGTATCATTTGCCTCATTCCACCAACAGTATAATCGTTTTAAGTGCAAAAAGGCAAGAGGGGAGATTAAAACACTTAAAGATCCCTAAGCTAAGTTAAGTAGTCATTGTTATTGTAGGCAAATACTTTCATAACAACACATACAAGCATATTAACATTAAGTAGAGTTAAATAAAAATATAAATCCACACAGCAAATATAAATAAATATGAAATAACAACAATCACATATACACATTAATAAATAGAAGAACGGCAAAGCAAAAATAAATGCATGCAAAGGAAGCAAAGTAACAAACCCAAAACTAGAAATATAATAAAAAAAACTATTCATACTATTCATATGAACGAATACACACACACAACAAGCACACACGCACAAATAAAGATACCACTATGGATAATAAAGAGCAATAGCAGTTGACTTAAGCATAAGAAATAAAGGAATTATAATATTTACAGCTAATCTCTTGGGCTAATACTTACAACACAAAAGAACTTAAACAAAGATAACTAGAAGAAGTAGAAGAAAATGTTGCGACCTTTAAGAACGATAGTATTTAGAAAAATCGAAAAAGTTAAAATTTACCCATTTGGCCAAACTCTTTTAAAGGACATTATTTTCGATAGTGTATGCACTATTTGTTTCCTAGGTTTTTCTAAAGACAATGATAAGAAATTGTTGTCAGCAATCATATTAGCGATAACGAACTCACCACTATCTCTTTACTGTTTTCGGAAATGCTTTTAATAAAAAAATGGCCGAAAACATAGTTTTTACTGTTTTATATCAATTTGCATGAAAGACAGCCGAACTAATCCAGCGGTATATCGCTTGACTATGCACATTAATAAAAGAATTGTTTAAAATTTAAAGGCTCTACGTGTTAGAGGTTTCAAGGTGTACAATGATAATATTTCATCATAAAGAGTGCATCTCTTCCACTACTGCCATTAATAGGGAAGACCCTCTGGCAAACTTTCAAGACGCTACCAATCATAGTTCCATAAGCAAATAATAATTACTTCGAACTTCGGGTAAAGTTACTTCTGTTATAATCCGCTCGCCATACGACAATAATTTTTTAGTTTGAACGGGCCGTAATATGATCACTGTTCCAATTCAGTTGACTATATAGACCATTAAATGATAATTAATTTTTGTTTTGTATGAGAGATATCACGCCTACCGTTACAATTAAAGCAGATCGATATGCATTGCATAAAAATTTGTATAGCAAGTACCTGTTACACTTGAAATAACAAACATGTCTATTTAAACCCCGGGAACGCTAGTAAACAACCACAAACATTTCACATACATCGGTTTACTGTGTAGACAGCTAAAACTTTCCGATAAATAACCAAATAAATTTTGTGTAATGTATTTATAGATGTCATTAAAAGAGGGCAATGTGGAGAGTTGAAGCGTGCAATAGCCGACGATCTCATCTACGTATACTTCGACGCAAATATGCATGGAATTCTCGCTCTTCTGGTCTTGCATGATTTTATTGTCTTTAACCAAGCGTTTAATACAACTTGAAGATGTGACCACCTGGGTGTGAACAAAGAAAATGTGAATAAGTTTTATATTTTATTTACGTACAAATTTCCACGTAAGCTAGTATGACACCCAAGACCAGTAATGGGCGAACTACGGCCCGCGAGAGGTTTCAATCCGGCCCGCCGATTTATGCCCAAAAAATAAATTTACATTAAGTTTTAAAAAAGATATAAATTGACAATTGTAGCAAAAAAATGCCATGTTTTCATATTATATTGTGTAGAAACTGAGTAGTTTTCTGGAAAATATTGTACACACTAGACAACAACAACTTTCTTATATAATATTACAAGAAGAAACTTAAAAAGCATGAAACAAAAACAACTAATATAAACCTATTGTATTGTGTCCAAACTGCGTAGTTTTCTAGGAAATATTGTACACACAAGAGAACAACAACTTTCTGATGCAATATTCCAAGAAGAAACATAAACATCATAAAACACTAACAACTAATATAGAAAACTGAACAACTATTATATGTGAGATCTAGAAGATTCTTGAATATTCGAGACAACATGCGCAACAAAAAGGACCAGCGATGGATTAATCAGCAATCAGTAAAAGTGTAAATCTCGTGACGTAAAGAATAAATTGTGAAGTAAAATTATAAAGTTGCCAACGTACAGTTTTATTTGTGCAATTAAACTAATAAAGTGTATTGTAAATACCCCCACAAATGTCAATCGAAAATAGAAAGAGAAAAATTGATTTGGAATGTCGAGTATTTCAAGAAGAGTACTTCTTTATGGAATATAACCAAAAACCTATTTGTCTTATCTGCGAAGAACCAGTAGGTGTACTAAAGGATTTTAATCTCGCTAGGCACTTTAATTCAAAACATCTTGGGTCGAAGTACTTTAAAATGACAGATGAAGACAAGAAAGTTCATTCAGAGGAATTGAAAAGAAAGATATCTAGTCAGCAAATGTTTTTTTTAAAATCAAAGAAGTGTCCAGCGATCCTCCACGTTAGCTGGTCACATTGTTGCCTATAAAATAGCAAAAAGTAACAAACCGTTTTCTGAAGGAGAATTTATTAAGGATGTGTTAATTAGCATTGGAAAAGTATTATGCCCAGAAAAGGTAAAAGATTTCGAATTTATAGGGCTGTCACGTAGAACGGTCACAAAAATAATTGAAGCGATTTCTTCTAATTTAACCAATCAACTCGATGGACGTCTTAAAAAGTTTAAGTATTTTTCAGTTACTATGGACGAGAGTGTTGACAGGAGTGATACAGCCCAACTTCTAATTTTTGTCAAAGGAGTCGATGAAAACTTTGTTATAACCGAAGAACTTGCTTGTTTGATATCTTTGAAAGGAAAGACGATAGGAAAAATAATTTATGATGAATTAAGAGAGGGGATGGAATCTCTTAATGCCCCAATTTCCAAATTAATTAATTTAACAACTGATGGAGCACCTAACATGATGGAAAAAATACGGGGTTTGCAGGAGTTTATAAAAGTCAGAATCCTGAAAGCGAAACAATTTTTTTACATTGTATAATCCACCAAGATGTTCTTTGCCAGGCTGCCTTGGATATTAACCACGTACTTAATATTATTTTAAAATTAATTAATACCATTCGAGCCCGTGGTTTATTACATCGAAAATTTCAAGAGTTTTTATTGGAAGTTGATGCAGAATTTTCAGATGTACTTTACTACGCAAAGATCAGGTTGATGCAGAATTTTCAGATGTACTTTACTACGCAAAGATCAGGTGGCTGAGTTGTGGGCATGCCTTCTCGAGAGTTTGGAGTCTTCTCGAAGAAATTAAAGTTTTTCTAAAAACCAAAACTGAAATTTGAGATGAGTGGAAAACATTGGAGGATAAGAATTGGTACATCGAGTTTGCTTTTTTCACGGATTTACTCGAGCACTATAATAAACTGAACAAGAAGTTACAGGGAAGAAATCAATTTATAGATGAAACTTGGGGCAGTTTGAGGTCTTTTAAAACTCAATTGTTTATATTTTCTAAATGTTTGGGAAAACAGGATTTGACTAATTTCCCAAGACTTAATTCTTTGAGGCAGACCTGTGAGTGAAGAGAAGTTAAAAGTCTTTTCACAATCTTTATTAAAACTGTATTCAGAATTTGAGGCCAGATTGGCTGACTTTAAAAAAATCCAACCATGTTTAGATATTTTTTCAATGTCTTTTAATGTTAATCCTGAGAATGTTCCATCTGATCTACAATTGGAAATTATAGAATTGCAATGTAATAATAATTTTAAACAGCTGTTTTTAAATACAGATAAGCTTAATTTCTAGAAATCCTTACCAAAGCGCAGAAAATTATGGCAATCTTTGCTTCCTCATATTTATGTAAACAGGCCTTTTCAGTAATGAAATGCAGAATAAATTCAGTAGGAAACCGATTGTCAGACGAGAGTCTATTTAATTTATTAAAAGTCGCATCCATTCCCATACATCTGGAAAATCTGAAAATTATAATAAACCGTATCTTATAAATTTTAAAATATAACGTAATATAACTAATAAATATATAGATTAAACCGAACTTTTAATTGAACTGCAACCCCATAATTTTTTAATGAATGACCCTCTATGTTTTTTTTTTATAAATTAATGGCGCGCCGCAAGATTTTTTTTTAATTTATTGGCCCGCCACCCAAAAAGTTCGCCCATCACTGCCCAAGACTATTTACTAATTCTACCACTTGTTCGTTCTCTATAAATATTTCTTATTTTTGTTGACACTTGTGGTATTAAAAAAGGCTTAAAAGCTTTATACAGCCTTTTAAGACCATCGTAGTTTTACCTTTACGGTTAAAAATAAATGAACAAGCACGCAGAGGATGTATGCATTAACATATACGCACGAACATTAAGTTATAGAGTATGTATGCACATTTTTCTATTAAATATAAAAATGGTTTTTAAGCAAGCGAAAATTTTCAAGTTATACTTTTAATGCGAATGCCTTTAAAAGTTCTTGTGTCTATTTTAAATAAAAAATAAATAAAAATTAAATTAAGTGAAGTATGTATTTATTACCTTATAAAACTGTGGGTGTTATAGAGGTTAAGTTGTAGTCAGTACAACTTTGCAAAATTATAAAAATGGCATCATATAAAATTATATAACGCACAATTAAGCAAGCGACTTTTAAACTTTAAAAATAGATGCTACAATTATCAAGCTTATTTTTCGGGTGAGTGTTTCTAATAGCCTTTAAGTGTTAAGAGGTGTCCTCTATAAGTGTCTTACTTCTGAAGTTTGTAAACATTTACTTTGAAAATTTAAACCAAGCGCTAATTGTTTTTTAACACTACCAAATTATATGAATTAATGATTGTTGCCATAACTTATATACGCAAAATTATGTTTAGCGATGAAGTTATTTGTTAACTTAACGGGCTTTTTATAAGCTGTAAACACAGAAAAAAACCTACTATCCTAACAGCTAGTTAAATCCGTTCTTTGGCGCGGCTCATACGCTGGCGGATTCATTGAACTGTATCTTTTTTATATTATTAAATGCGCAGCTCCACCCATATTCGATGGACATTTTTAACGAAAAATAATTAATGATTTTTCTTTGCTTGAAAATATGGATGTACTTGTTATCGACATACTGAAAACTGGACTTGGTAATAAGTTTATTTTAAACAATGGCCTCCATAATCATACGATTTAACATATTCCAAGTCAATGGTTATGTTGCTTGTAAAACTGGCGTAAAAAAATCCAGAATGACCTTTATCAAAAGTGGACGGTGTTGTCATATATTTTTTTCTAATGGATGCGGTGGTTATATATTATTTTCTTATTTTAATTTAATGAATTTTTAGGTTATTGTTAAAAACACATCCTTTATATGCAGGACGAATTATTTGTTTCTCACTGGACTGAGTGTGCCAAAATGAGATAAATAAAGTATAAGTTAAACAAACGATATTTATTTTAATTTTTTTTAATTTAAATAATTTTTAAAAAGGAAAAGCTATTTACAAATTTGTCGGAAGATTTTTAAGAGTGCTGAATTTTTGTGGATGGAGTAGATGAACTTAAAATGAATTAAATAATAAATTATATAGAGTCCGCAATTTAACGTTTTTTTTCAACTAGTGCTTATTTCATGAATGGTAACACTTAGCTCATGTTTGATTTAACAGACAATTAGTTTTATCCTTTCGCTGAACGAATATGGTTGTGTATACGCTTGAACAATGCTTCGCTAAGTGGGCCTGCGATCGACTTACAGAAGATGCCAATTTTGCAAAAAAAATCATCTTTTTCTTTGATCTTGGCGGGTATATAAACAAGCAAAATTGCGTAATTTGGGGCACAGAAAACCACGCACGTATACTTTTAAAAGCCGAAGCACCCAAAACGAGTCACTGTTTGGTTTCAGGAGTGGCCGTTACAGTCAATAACGATCGTTATCGGGTCATGTTGAAAGAATTTTCGTTCACAAAAAATTAGGAGGAGGATATTGGCAAAATTTGGCTACGTGCCACACAGCCGAAGCTGTGTAGTTTTGTTTATAACATTTAAAACAAAACAAAAAGTTATTTGGCGGACCCTATATATCGAACATTTCAGAACATTAAAAATAGTTTCAACGAAAATAAACTTAAATGTTGACGTAACACAAGGCATATTAGGGGCCTTTCTCCGAGACAATGATAACGCATTTATGAATTTTATGTTTGTTTAATGGATTGAAAATTGTAGACAACATTTATGCGCTAATTTATGATCTTATGGTTTTTTCTTCCTTTAAGAAATAACACGCCAAAAAGGCTGAGGCTAACAACCCTGAAAACTACCGCCCAATTACAATTTGTTCTACACGTTCTAGAGTAATGGAAAGTATTATTCTTGTGAGGTATCTGGAGCTTACTTAGCGAACGACAGTATGGTTTCTGTAGGAGGCGCTCTACGGGTAATTAGCTGGCCCTCCTGTCGAAAAACATCATTTCAGTAAGAGAAAGGTGGTGGCTCTAGATATTTCCAAAGCATTTTTTAGAGTGTGGCATGATGCACTTCTGTCAAAACATGTTGCATTTGGTATCGGTGATAATTTCTCTAGATTTATATCGAGTTTTCTCAGAAATCGCTTTAAAGGAGTTGTTATAGATGGGATTTAATCAGGCGAGTTCAAGATTAATTCACGGGTACCGCAAAGATCTTTTCTTTCTTCTGCACTGTTTCTTATTTTTAAATGACCTTCCTTGCAAAACTTTCAACCCTATACACTCTTTCACAGATGACAGCACTATTTGTCATTCGTATTCATTTTTTAAGGTGGAACATGAACGACACGCTCAATCACGATCTCTCCACAATCTCGGAATTGGGTCGTGCGAATAGAGTGGATTTTAATGCTCGTAAAATGCAATGTTGCATGCTTACGCATAGATCTGAGTTCGATAATGGTGCTGCATTGATACTTCAATCCATCCGAACTCCGTACTATTTATACCAACTATATCCGTCCAAAGAAGGAATACAACTCTCATGTATGGGCCGGTGCTCCAAAGTCTATTTTGCAGTTGCTCGAAAGCGTACAAGAGAGGGCCAGAAGGCTTATTGGCGACAGTAGGGTATCCACGCTTGGGTTGTATTTCACTGTTTTATCGTTATTACAATGGTAAGTGCTCTAATGAAATTAGGGAACTTGTTCCCGAAACTCACACGTTTAACTCGGTCTTCTCGATTTTTTTAGCAGAACGGTTCGCTTGTGGAATAAACTCCCTGCGGAGGTTTTTCCTGTCACTGTCAATGTAGGAAAGTTTAAATTTAATGTCCACAAACACTACTCCCTCTTTCCTCCTCCCCATAACCTTATTTCCTAGTTATGGCATAATGCATATTGCATGTGTAGGGATCATCTCCTGGTTCGAAACAACCAAAAAAAGATGTAACATAAAAATTAAAAATTCAAATAATAATGAACAACGATTACATTACTCAGCCAGGGTGGAAAATAGTCAAGTTTGAATACAAAAAATATTTTTAGCAAAACAGTTTTTTACAAGTTGAAAAAAAACATTAAAATATTCCTTAATTAACAAGAAACATAATTAGACACCTGTGCTACTCAATACGTGTTACATTTGTCATAATTTCACACTATTGACAATTAAGCTTGGGGACTTAAATGAAGTGTGTATGAAATTCAAACATTTCTTGTGCAACCACGGATTCAACGTGAGTCCCTCCAATAATAATAATGGCAAAACAGCCCGAAACTGTCAAATAATTTCAATTTAAAGTTCGCTGTGTTTAAAAGTTTTTAAACAAAACGAACTTACATTTTAGTTGGATATATGTATATCGATAACATGTTAATTTAAATAATATTATATAATATAGCATCGCAGAAACTTTTATCAGAAGTCGAAACATTTTTTTGTGTATTTTTTCTTTGTAGTTTCTTTTATGAAACTGTCAACACAATTTTGGTTTTGTTGAAATTGAGGGTTATGACGCATATTGTGTAAACTTTTTATTTTAATTTCATTTATTATGACACTTTTTTAAAATATATGTGTATATAAACATAAGTATACAGTGTATTTATTTATATGTTTTTACAAACCACAAAATGAAGTAAGAAAGTTTTGTCATTAAACAAAAAAGATGCATGCATTACATACATACATACATAAAACTTTTGTATTTTTGCTCTTTGTTCGTTGTTGACAATGCATCAAATGTCAAAGTTGAAACAGAGTCATTATGCGTAAAAAATAATGTTAATTCTAGCAGTTTCTTTTACTACCAAATACAAATACCACTAACGACTGAAACAATAACATCTTAGAATTTATTATAAAATTTACTATAACAACACAAATGTAAAAGCGAAACTTTAATTCCCCGTAGAACATACTAAAACACTTTGAAAAGTTGTACTAATGATTTTGTAGATTGAAAAAATAAACAAATAAAATCGACTGTTGAAATTAGAAAATATTGTTCTTAATAAACTTTGACGACTGTCGAAAATTGTTTTAGGTTTTATTTAGCAAAAATTGAAATTTTTTACGGAAAAAAATAAGATAAAGATTTTTTAACAACTCACGCTAACCGTTCTATTAATGCTATGTAAAAATATATCTTGTAGACGAATTCTTTAAATTAGAATTGGGGAGAAGTGGGCAAAAACAACATTTTTTTTGGGAACAAATCATAAATTTGTAAATGGCTTCTTTTTTTTTAATGAGAAGTAGAACTTCAGGCAGCAATGCCTATTTAGTCAAGTACCGTGCTAGGGATAGAAAAGAGATGAAACAGGTGGTGAAAGTAGAAGGATAGTCGGAAATTAACTGCCGTATAAGAGACAGCACAGCGACCAGTGACTATGCCTTCATCGCTGAGCAAACCCACCGACAGTCAATTTTTATTTTTGTAGTGAAAAAAACCAAGGTCTTCGTTGAGAATCGAACCCACAAGCTAGTACACTAACTACTAGCCTACAGGGGCTTGACCGATTGAAACAAAATTTCACCTGCTAGTAGAATTACTGAGCTTAAATTTTGAGTTTAAGTTTTTCAGACCTTTCTGGAGCTATGTACGTAAATAGTAGCGCGTCGAATAAATTTATTTTGGACAGAATGTTTTTGTTTCAAATTTCTTGACAAGGCTTGTTTGACTAGGCCCAACGATGCATATATATTTCCTGAAAAGTGTGAAAGCATAAAAATTACTTTCGATGATAGATATCCAGTTAGCACAAAGCAATAACGCATATATATATATATATATATATATATATATATATATATATTTAATTAATAAAGGTAAAATGTATTTAAAACGTATACTGTTAAATAAATGCAAAAAGTGCTGTAGCGACACAGAAATTACATTCCGCCGATCTTTAGTTTTTCCTGTTTTCATTGGAAAACGTCGGCAAATATTTGTAAATAAATTTTATAATAATTTTTTTTGGCTTCTTAGCAAGCATAAAGTTGCTATTAGTTGTTGATAGCTAATTTTAATTAATAAAATATTTGTGAAAAAAAGAATTAAAAAAAAAAAAACAAAATAGAAATCAAACAAAAAATCATTGTGTGAATGTAAATGATTTTTCAAAATGCACAAGTCCCTTATTAAGTTGCCTGAAGTGGAACTGATTATAATTAATTTAAGCTTTATGCAACAACTTTTAATAATTTTCTAATATTTCTAGAGATAAAGCAGAGACACCTGGCCAAGTATCTCAAGATAAGACTTTTTATACATTGGATATACGGACGGGGTTTTGTGTGCTTGTTATCAATAATGGTTAAGTAATAATGAAAACCTTATGCTGAAATTTATTTCTGCTGTAATTCTCCATTAATCCAAAGTTATCATAACACAATTAGCCCTATTACGCCCTTCAAAATTTAGTTTTTTTTGGTAAACAATTCACAAATCGTATTATACTTTATTTTAAATGTATCAAATAATTTCGAGCCCCAAATATTTTTACGTACTAACTAAATTATTCAGAATTATAAGAATGGCTGTTATTGAAGTACTATTGAAGGTTAAAGGTAAAATGACCATTATAGTAGATGAGCAGTGATATTGGTAACAATTCCCTCTTATTTAACGAATTTGCATGTAGAGACGACAGAAATCAGTTGCCAAATGAAATAAAATATACAATTTTTTTGATATTTTCAAAAGAGATACTTGGATAAAGTATCGGTTCGGAAGTTTTGCATATATTGCCAGGAACTGGTTACCGCCCAGGGTAGGATCAAAATATTTATTTCAGATTCAATGTAGTCAACACACTTAAATTTTAGATAGGTTAACAAAATTTCACATATAATTTAACATCTGCGACAACGTAACTTACTACACTTTTGGTAAGATGTTAACTTGCATCGCAACACAACAAAAGATAATAACCGGTAGTTTGTCACAAGAGTACTATTGAGAGTAAGTCCTTTTTGTGTTAAATAACGTTTGTCAAACCATATACAAAAGTCGAAAAACAAAAACATATTAATAATGATGACATTGGCGTAAAACGTGTTTTAACATAACTCCAGTAGCACTCAAAATCAAATCAAATGAACAAAACCTAAAATAAAACCAGGCTGCTTGGCTGAGCAAATTTTTGTTGTAGACATAAACATTAACATTAAAAACTATTCCTTTTCTTCTTTATTCTTACTTTAATAGTTACAAACTAATTTGTTTTATTCGATGCTAAATTTTTATCTGTTTTGTCTATACAATTACGTGACTATCAACAAAAACAAAAAAAAAAAGAAATAATAAAGACGAAAAATATTTAATAAAAAAAAGAAAAATGTTGATAAAAAAAATTAATAAAAGAAAGATGTCAATAAAAATTTGATAGAGAAAGAAAATATTTAAGAATGTGCCGACCTTTCAAGACAAAATTTCTTTCACAACTGAGAAAATATTAAATTGGCATTCAGATACGTTTAAGTTGGTACTTTTGAAGCGAAAAAATGGAATTTTATAAAATGTCAGTTTAAGAGAAAAGGTTAAAGTTTCCTTTTTTTTTGCTAACTAAATGAATGAAGTGGCATGGGATGGATAAGATTACTTGAAAATAATAATTTCACTTATCTAAATTTTCTACTTCAACTGATGTAAGATTTTGTAAGAAATATTTCAAAAGAGAATTGTCGTTATTGTTAAATTTATTTTCAAATAATAACACCTCATTATGTGTAAAAAATTCATTTAAATATTATTTGTTATTTAAAGTAAATTTATTTTTACAATAACACACTTTCGTATAATAAGTATGTATTTCAATAATCTTAATACTAAGTATTATAGAGTGAAATATACTTTGATATTCATATTCAATCAGAGTCAGACAGAGTCTAAGTTAGACCGAGTCTAACATTATTAATTATGCATCGAAATATATATTTATTTTTGTTTACTGCTTACTGTCGGTTCACCATCGTATAAAATTTTTATTTTATACTTTTTTTTTTATGCTTTTAAATACATTTGTGAATTTAATTCGAATTAAAATTTTTCATTTGTAATAGTTTATTGACATTATTTTTACTATATTATAATTAATTTTTTCGGCATAATGTTTTCAAACGAATCTTTAATAAATTTCATATTCATTTTCAACAATTCGGCACACTGTTCCTGTTTTGGAAGATGTCGCCGAATGGTGTGCAAAAATATTGAAAATAAAATTTAAATTAAAATTAAATTTTTATATAAAAAGCTAGAGTCTAAAAATTATAAATGTAACATTTTTCATTTGTTATAATATCGGGTTTTTCAACAAGACGTTTTTTTTTCAATAATAGCAATACCAACAACATGATAGTTTTGGCAATTGTTACAATGAATTAAAATCGCATTAAAATAATTAAAATCTGCTATGAAAATGGTGTCCTGTTAAAGTTACATTTCGTAAAATTCGTGATATTTTCGGGTAATATAATCGTCCTTCTGAGACTGCTTTTAAGAATTTGCCGTTAGATTTCAGTCGACAAGTTTGATACAAAATGTGCGAACAGCAACGCGTGTTCGACCGGGTCGTTTAACTGAAAGCATTACAGCCGTGAGCCACAGTGTTGAAGCAGATGCAAATTTGTCAACTCCTCGACGTTCTCAACAATTTGGATTATCCAAAACCATTACATGGCGAATTCAGCGTAAGAATTTGACTTCAAAGCCTTAAAAAGTCCAAATGGTGCAGGAATTGAAGCCGATCGACCATTCACATCGTTATAGATTCGTTCAATTTATTCAGGAGCAACCAGCTAGTTTTTCTAAAAAATTAATTGTTTTCGACGAAGCCCATTTTTACTTGTCACAGGGTATGTCAACAAGCAAAATTGCCACATTTGGGATTCTGAATATCCTAGAGAGATTTTTGAGAATCCTTTGCATGCTCAACGTGTCGCCGTATGGTACGCTATCTGGTCTGGAGGCGTGATTGAGCCGTTTTTTTTCGAAGACAAAGCTGGAAATACGGTAACGGTCTATGGATCCCGCTATCACGAGATGCTAACAACTTATTTTGGCCTTGACGACGTGGATATAAATGACATGTGGTTGGGACAGGTCGGTGCCACATGTCACACAGCCAATAAAACGATCAATTTATTTCGAACCAAACATCCCGATTGCATAATTTCACGACAATCAGCAGTTAAGTGGCTAGCCAGATCGTGTGATTTAATACCACTACACTATTGTGGGGCTATGTTAAGGACAGAGTCTATGCAGAGCCCATCGATTCGATTTCAGCCGCAAAACTCAAAATCAGTTATGAAATTAACGAAATAGGTCCACTATTTTGCCAAAAGGTGATTAGAAACTTTGATGAAAGAATCGTCATCTGTCAGCGTGGTCATGGTGGACATTTGCCAAATATTATTTTTCATTCATAATTGCCGAACTTTTCACTTTGTAATACAATAAAAATTTGAAGATTAAGATCTAAATTTTTTTTTTTTTTTTTTTTTTTGTTAGAAACAAACTTACTAAAATATTTTCATGGATAACACTATATAACGAAAAGAAGGACAATTTTTTACTTTTGATACCTTTGATATGCTACGGTCATCCAATGATGAAAATGGTAAAGTTTTTAAATTCTATAGAGAGTTTTTTCCTCACAAAAATCGTCAACCTTTAAACAATGAAATTTTTTTGGGTTGGGGTTGTTATTAAAAATGATTTTTATTATTAAAAGTTTCCAAAAAAAACTTTTTTTAAGTTTTTTTAAAATATTTTAAACCATAATCTAAAGTCCATTATAAAAATATTTAGCTGGAAAATTGCACCTGAACAAATAAATGTTTTTTTTTTTTGCTTTTAAAAATTACCTAAAACATTTTAAACATTTTACATTCTGTTGCTTTCACAATTTTTGCTCTTTTGTCCTTTGAAAAATTCTGAGAACAAATAACAAATATAAACACATACGGAGTCGGTCATTGATACACTAAGCCTGAATAAAAGCCTTTTAAAGGTCTTTTTGTTTTGATTTAAAAAAAAACTTAAGTGGAATGTGAAAAAAGAAAACAAAACAAGGTCACTTATTTTATTATCTGTTGCTGGCTTTAAAGCAAAGGGGGAATAAAATCTAAAATTATTTGGTCGTTGCCATACGTCAAAAAAGTGAAACCAGTGACAAAGTTATGTGCTGGTCCCATCTGTCACCAGTAGAGTATTTCATATCTTAACATATCTCACTTTTCGTTAGGTGCCACATGATAATTAACAAAATATTTTGAAAATGAATCACCACATCGATGTAGTGATTGAAGTAATGATTCACAAGTTAGTTTTTCGTTCTAGGTTTTCAGACCGTCTAGGAACGACCCAATATGGTTTCAATAGCATAAAGCATTTTTTGCTTTAGTCAAACGTTCTTGCTACTCCTAGGGGTGGCAAGAGCTTTTGGTAATTTGTTAAAAGAGTAAAGAATAATTCTAGTTCGTCAATTCCGACTCTTTTAAAGAATGACAAAATATTCACTTACCCGGTTGATAAAGCTAAACTCTTGGCTGGTATATTTGCAATTAATTTTTATTTGCGGGAAAGCAATCAATCAATGCCGCAGATATTCTTTCGAGCTCGAGCGGTAAAAAAGAATTTAACAGATCTCAACATCAGCAAGTCTCTTGGGGCAGATGGAATTCCAGCACTGGTCTTGAAACAGCACTCTTCGCTAGTGCGCCCTTTAGCAGCGCTCTTCAGCACGATGTATCATGCCGGTGTTAGACGGTTGCTAATGTAACGCCGATCCCCAAAAACGGTGAGGCTAACAACCCTAAAAATTACGGCCCAATTGCAATTTGTTCTGCACTTTTCCAAGTGATGAAAAATATGATTAATTTTTATCTTGTGAGGTACCTGGAGTCCAAAAGCTTAGCGACAGACAGTATGATTTCTGTAGGGTGCGCTCTACGGGTGACTTGCTGGCTTTTCTATCTGATCAATGGTGTAAATCCATATATCATTTGACAGAGTGTGGCATGATGCACTTCCGTCAAAACTTGCTGCTTTTGGTGTCGGTGATAATTTCTCTAGATTTATAGCGAGTATTTTCAGGAATCGCACTATAGGAGTTGTTATAAATGGGATTTAATCAGACGAGTTCAAGATTAATTCCGTTCCGTTCTTTCTCTTACACTATTTCTTATTTTTCTAAATTTTTTCTTTCGCAGATGACAGCACCATTCGTATTCATTTGGCAATAGACCGAACCAGTTGGCTGAACATGAATGATACGCTAAATCCCGGTCTCGCGGTAATCTTGATTTGAAATTGACTTATCTATTCAGAATTCTTTTCTCTAGCTGCAGAATATCTCATGAAAATTTTTGTAGACCTTAAAATTTTTACAAAGATTAATATTCATTATATTAAACATAAATTATATATTATATTAATAGTATATTATATTAAATATATAAAATTTTCCTGTAAATAATATGAAATAACCATGCAAAGAAAAGTTACCCTATACAAGAAAACTTTTTTTTATTAGCGGCAACAACAGCAATAATAAGTAAATAAAAAGGTAAAAAAAGTATAATAAAATAAATACATTCTAAGAAAGAACAACAATAACAACAAAGTTGTAAACAGGAAATGAAGATGGTAAACTTCTGCTTATTTTATGATCATCTTCCGTAATGTATTAAAGGACAACGTCAATACGAAGGTATTTTAACTCTTTTTTCTTGCTATTGCGTTTGTCAGTTGTGCGTTCATGCTTACTCACTTAGTGAGACAATGTGCTGCATGACATATAAAGATTGTTTGTCATGGTCATTAAGTATTGCGTTGACTAGTTGCTGAAAGTCTTCACATTGTAAAATATAAAATAAAATAAATAAAAATCGGTACCTCAGCATGTTACAAAAGAAATAGTTAAAATTTATTTATTTTTCATCTTTTTCTCTAATCTAAAGAACATCTTACTAACTTTAAAACGTATACGGTTGTATGTTTTTCATTCCGTGATTAAAATACAATTTTACAAATTTTTTATTTTTAAACTAAAGATTTTTTTCTAATAGTTCTGCGTTAGAAATTTTTAGGAAGCATTCGATTTATGTTATTTTAAGATTTTTATCATTAGTAGTGGTAGTTCACTGGAGTTTTGCCGTTTGCTGAGAAATGATTGTGTTATACTTTATCATAATTTTCTTACTGCTTCGTTTTCATTTATCTTATCTTAATTAATAATAATATATATATATATATATATATATATATATATATATATATATATATATTTATATGTATATATATATGTATAGTTGTTGGTTAGTAAGTGATAAACTTCTACATCGCTCAACCGATCGTGATAATACTTGACATGTATACTTATACAATTTTTCACAGAAAAGGTTTTTAGACTATAAAATTCTATGCAACTCGCTACTAGATGGCGCTGTAGAATACTTTTTTGAAAGCACTGTTCTATAAAACTGATTCCGACGGCACACAGTGGGTGAAACGGTCAATCTAGCGTCGTTTAATTCAAATTTGAAATGTGGAATTGCCAAATTTTTTTTTGTATTTTCGATAACCAATATCCCACTGAATTTATCGATAACTTTTGTTTTCTCATAACTAATATATTCGAACAGCTGTGAGCTTTCAAACATAAAATATGTGTCAACAGGTGCAGCAATAAATTTTCCCGCCATTTCACATAGTGCAGTACGAGCTTTGTAAACAATAAAAGTATTTTCATATTTGCCAAGTAAAGTGAATTTTTTTAAATTTGTGGTACGTATTTAAAAAAGAAAAGTGTTAATGCCTTGTGTTTTATATATTGTTGTTACAAATATCAGTAGAAAATAGCCTTGAAGGTGTCCTCCGTTGAATGTCCTTTAGTGAACTTTAGTAGAGCAGATCTTTTGTTGTCCAAAAGTGTCCGGCCCAAATCTTATTTATTTTGTTTGTACTGTTTCTTGTGAATGTAAAATGGCCACCATCTTTTGCCACTTTTTCCGACTCTAATTTTTATTCCATTTTGTAGGTGCAATGTCAGTATCAAAACGAGAACTTTTTTTAATATGGTATAATGAAGCTGTTCCGTCTAAAAAATTTTTGGCAGTAGAAAACCACATATTTAGAAACATAATTAATAAAAATAATCATAGCGAAGAACAGTGCCGTGCAATGGGTAGAAAATTAAGAATTTTTATTGTCAAGTTAGTGGAAAAATGGAAAGATTGCAGTAGGAGAATAGTATATTTTGAAAAAAGAAACAAAGAATGGTTAGATGGAGACCTTGAGTTAATTGCTCCAACAACTTCTACACAAGTTGGACGACCGGTAAAGGAGTTTTCAACATGTACTGCAAAAACTCAGGTCCATAAAGTTTCTTCATTAATAAATGAATCTTCGTGTAGCGAGCTAGTTGCGGCAACTCGCTCCAGTCTTTACAGGACTGGGCAAAGAACGGCATCCAAGGTAATTTCTATGTTGGATTCAAGTGAAGTAGTGGCTGCAAAAATAAAAAAAAGTATTGAATCTGAGAACCTACTACCTATAAAATATACTCCAGAAGAGGCCTTGGCTCTTTATATTGATGGAGGTTACACGAAACACTCGTACAAATTAATTCAGGGTGCCAAAGCTCGAAGTGCCAACATTTACCCAAGCTATGACGTTTTGAGACTAGCTAAGCAGAGGTGCTATCCTAGTGGATTATTGGTGACAGATTTGTCTGCTGAAGTGCCCCTTCAGAGCTTGGTGGACCACACAATTGCTAGGATCGTTGCAGCACACCCTGAATTATTTC
The DNA here is from genome assembly GCA_030448955.1 of Trichopoda pennipes. Lineage (NCBI taxonomy): Eukaryota > Metazoa > Arthropoda > Insecta > Diptera > Tachinidae > Trichopoda > Trichopoda pennipes. The sequence continues at coordinate 13,727,734 of JASKUP010000088.1, forward strand.
AAAATGTCAGTACCAATGGAAATCTTGAAAAAGTAGTTGCAAGTTATAAATGGGGATGTGATGGCAGTAGTGGACATTCCACCTACCGGCAAAGATATAGTGATCCTGAAAAGAATATGATCGATGAGCATATGTTTACGGTTTGCATTGTGCCATTGCAAGTGCAATTCGGATCCAACATAATTTGGAAAAATTCGCGACCTTCATCAACTCGCTTCTGCAGACCAATAAAAATTAGTTGTCAGAAGGAAACCTTCAGCGTGGTCAATACCGAGGTTGAGAGTGTTCAAACGCAAATATCTAATATTAGACCAACAAGTGTGAGCACATTCCAAGTTCATCATCAGTTCTACATGACAATGATATTTAACTATTTTAATTAAAATTGTATGAAAAAAGTAAAATATTGGATTATAGTGGTCGTCGTTTTGATACATGCATTTACATAAAGGATAAAAACATTAAACCTAATTTGAATTATAACAAATATTGGTGGCTCGCATACTAATAATTCGTTCAATTTTTTAACTTTTGACTTTACTTTTTTATCCTTCCCTATATACAAGTAAGATTTTTGTTAACATTTTTTGCTTACATTTAACTTATCATTAACATACTATTATATCTATATTTGTTATACAGTAAGAAAAAACTTAAGTTTACAAGAAATAATTCACTGTACTTGAGAGCTCTGTATAATGGGACTTTGTATATCTAAAATAAGTTAATCATTGTACTTTTTGTTTATTTGAAGTTTATTATTATACCTTAAATATTTCGTAAATAAACATTTATATAAAAAAAAAAAATAAAAAAAAAATTGGATTATAGTGGTCCAATTTTTCCGATACTTCACAAATATATTAGGGAATATACAAAGAATTATTTCTGAAAGTATGGTGCCAATCGGATAAGAAACAGGCGAGATATTAATTTAATTCCGCTATATTGAACGTTTCACCCACTGTGCGGCAGTGGAAAATAATTATTAATTTTTCTGTCCTTAACAATAACAAACTGTGATTGTGACTTTGATTAGTGATTCGTTATTCGAATTGTTTTCAGTGCTAGACGTCAAAGTACATATTCTTCGTTTATTTATAGGCGCTGTATCATACAAAATCATACGGTCACTGCAGCGTGGCAGTGGCATTGGTGAGTAATTTTTATATCAAATCCTCCTTTCCTCACAAATTGTCCGGTGCAGTGATTGCCTCATTCAATTCTACGCGCGTGCACGCGACTGCCTGGCGAGTGTTGACTGTGAACACTGATATGAAAATTCGAGCATGAACAAAATTTTTTATTCTATGTTCACTGCGAATACCCATATGGAAGTTATTCACTTGGCAGTCAAATGCGTAAGAGAGATTGCATATGTAGTTTGTTTCGTTTTAGATCATTGCCTTCTATCTTCAAACGACTTATTTGCCACCAAACGTTGAATTCTAAGACGTTTTTGAAATGCCACGAAAAAAAATTAATATTGGAAGATCAAACAGAAATGCGCGGCAATTGACTGCCAGTAGAGTTGCTGCAACACCCGATGAGCGAGACATATCATATTTTTCATTGATATTCTTTTAAATATTGCTGTTAATAAAATCTATATTTTTGTCATCAATTCTTTATGACTCATTTTTAATTTTTCCCCAGCACATGCTAGATTAACATACAGGCATCCATTTTCATATATATAGAGGTGCGTAAAGGCAGGCCAACGTCTGCCCGGGTTCGGATAGTTTTCTAGAAACATATTTCTGTAAATTATTTTTGGTAATTAATCGTTACTTGATTCCTAAAGCTATTATGGCACCGGGTCCCTTTATCCTAACGGCATCTAAAGCTTCGTTTTCTGCGATACCAATATATTGTATTGTTTATGCATAGAGGGACAGACACTTTATGATCTTTGGTATACATTACAGAAATGTAAACATATTATACCATGCGCTTGACCGGATATTGTGCCAATGATAACATTTGAACATAGTTTCGAAATTATTTTTAAAAAGCGTGGTTTCCCTGTTTTAAAATTTTAAGAACAAAAAAAAAAAAAACACACCATAAAAGAATATCCGATTCGAATATGAAATCTAAAAAGAGTTAAGAAATTATTTTATGCAAGTAACGCATAAGAAACTAATAAAAAGTTTAGCAAAATCATAAGAGGAAATACTTTGAGAAGTTAATTGCAATGATTTTCTTGATTTCTTTAACACATACTCGTTATATGCTATTAAATATAATCTGGTATTAAGTTGTTTAAATTTGTTCCGCCAGTAAATAAGATAGTGTTGTCATTCCTTTCCGTTTTCGATGTGAACACACCATTCTCAAGAGCTGTTATCTCTCTGTGAAATTTAATTTTACTTTTGGTCATTTCTTACATGAGACCAACGCCTACACTATGGGGTTTTTTTTATTATCGAATTTTCGTAAAATGATAAAATTCAAAAATATTTACTAGTTTGTTCAAATCATGATTATATCAAAAAAAGCCTTAATAAATAGCTCTTGAATTTCTTTTATTGGCTATTTGCTATGTTATTTCAATGAAATAAAAATAAAATAATTACGGGTAAGAAAGCTATTTAAAAAAAAAACTATGTTCATGTAGTTTCATTTATTTTTATGGTGTTTTATTAAATATCACCTTAAAACGTTATATCATGTTGGTAAGTTGTAACTATAAACAGTAAAAGATTAAATGTTGTTTTTTGTTATTTATTTATTTAAATAAGATTCTTGATATTTTTAGGTTTAAGAAATTAAAATGAACATAAACTATTGTTTTGCATTTAATATAGTTGTTATATATTTCTTAGACTGCAGTTACTATTGTTTTCGATTTTAATGGCTATTTAGCCAAAGCGTTATTATTCCTAAAAGAAAGCAGAAAAAGATAATATAATTTAACTGCAAGTTAACATCCCCTTATTAGTTTGTTAACGTGTTTATACTGTATATATTTGTTAAAGTACACGCACTTACCACAATTCACGTACATTAGCCAAAAGGTTTTTTTTATCGAAAAATGAAACAAAGTTTCTTTTACGTACATTAGTCACTTCAGCTCGCACTTAAGCTACGATGGAATGTAGCTATTTTAGTTTATATCTATTTCCACAATGACAATGCATAGTCATATTAAGCTTATATTTTTGTTGTATTTTCTGTTTATTTTTCTTCGTTATAAAATAGTAATATCGGTTTTAAATTCATACTTAAAGCAACAACTTTTTCAACACGAAAATAAAATGTGTCAATTAAGTAATAAAGTAAAAAAGTCTCGCGAAAAATTGAAATTTGAAATTTGTTGAAAACTTTAGTTGAATTCTGTAACACAATAGCAAAGTCGTTTAAAATGATCAGCAAAATAGTTTTCGGTGCTACTAAAAATTGCAGAGAAAGAAAGCGAAAAGTTCACTGATGAGCTATAGAAAAATAGAAAAATATCCATAGGGAGATGTTTCCCCTGCAGTAATAAATTTTATATTTTAGTTTCAATAACAAGTATTTTTATTTGAAGGAATAAAGCACAGGTAATATAGATAAACTAATAATGATTTAAAAAAAATAAATTCTTTATCAGCAGTTTATTTAATAAAACAAATAAAATTTATTGCAAACGCTTCGTGTAAAGACTTAAGTATTTAAAATGTATTATCTAGGCGCTCTAATATACCGATAAATTATATTCAACTTTATTCGTATTGTTTTTGCTGTACTCGCTATAAAGCACAAAATGAAAGCAAACTTGCAGTTTGGCTTATTTTCGTACTGTGATTAAAAAAATATAAAATGTAAAGTGTTGATTGAAGTAATAAATTGGGCAAATGATCGCCATTTTTACATATGGAACTTGTAACAACTAATAAAATGGAGATCCGAATCTTTCACTGCAAATGATATCGGGTAGTTAAATGTCTTGCATAACGATTGGACATAAGAAAACAAAATAAATAATTTTAAGGATTTTAATTCATATTACCTAGGCTGGCTAGGTGTAAGTTTTAGAAGTTGATCTTTCCCACATCGAAATATATCCATATAAAACAAAATACCTGAGTTATCTGAAAAGGTTAAAAAATGTAAACATAAATTATTACATACTTTTTAATCATATTATGATCAGACCTAATATTAGTGTAGAACTAGAGGTTAAAACATTAGTTTTTTGATCTATCTCAAGAGTTTCTTTTGTCGAGTATTTACTTGTTTCCATAATAAATGTGTGATGGGAAATTTTCTTGGTTCTTTTAATTTAAAAATAAAATACGTCTAGAATTATTTTCTTTGATTGAAATTAGTTTGCTTAAGTTAGTATAACTTTGCTGATACTACTTGCAAATGTAAGTGTTCGGTACACTTTACTATTTTGCGTAAGCAATTTCTCTCTTCGCCTGTTTTTTAGCGACAAATGCGATTTTTATTTGTAGATTCAATGTATAGATTCATTTAATGACAAAAGATCTGGCAGCTTACATTAACTGCTTCGTATTGGTACTAATTAATCAAAAGAATTCTGCAACAAAATATAAAAAAAAAGTTGCAGCAATGTTTGTTAAATATTATGTTCTTATATCAATATAATACTCTACATAAGACTTTAACGTATGACTAATTTTAATTGTCAGCAAGACAAAACAATACTTATACGCTAGATGTGTTTTAAAATATATACGCAACTAATTTAAGTCTTTATTTATTTAGTTTGCACTCTCAAGTCCACTTAAGTCTGCAAAAGTATTTTAGAAGTAAAATAATTAAAGTAGATTGATTATATTGTACTTCAGATTAAGTTTTCAAAAGTACCCAAAGCAAAATAAAATATTTTATACTTGAAAAAACTTTTTCAAGCATAAAATAACAAATGAGCACACAAACAGAATCCGTATATAAGAAGGGACCATTAAAACTTTTGTTTTGCTTGTTAAAATTCGAAAAAGTAAAACATCTTGAAAATTGTTTTTTTATTACAGTTCACAAGAACAACAAAAAAAAACAAAATAATGAAAACGTCGTTTTTTGTCTTAAATAACTAGACCACTTAGTTAACCACTTTTAACCTTTTAAAAAAAATTCTTGTTCTTATATCTTACTTTGCAAGTTGAAAGTCAATGCTGATATTATCAAACTCAAATAAAAATAAAAATTATAAATGAAAAAAAACTCATTCGTGAACTGCGTTTTCTTATGTTTAAATCCTTTTTCACACACTTGCAATCTTTGAAAAGATAAAGAGATAAAAAGAATATAAATTTTAATAAATATATAATTGCAGTTAATGACAACATTAATCATAGAAAAAAAATGAAACAAAGGTTTAAATAAAGGGCCATAAAGAGCAGAAAAAACACAAACAAATTTTAACACATTTTCAGGAATAGAGTTTTTGTTGAACGAAGACCCTAAAAGGGTGATAAAAGAAATTTAATATAGTTTAAAACGCAGCTTGCCGTAATGGTTAAAAAATATTAATATTATGCTGACAATTTTTTCTTTATGCTGGCTTATTGTCACAATAGAAGCATTGTATAGGATTTTTCAATAAGAAGTTTGTTTTTCAATTGTGTTAATATAAGAACATGTTAGTTTTGATATTTAGTTTTTCGACGCATTCGTAGTAGATGCATTGACAATTGTTAAAATGAATTCAATTTCGCACGAAAATCGCATTAAAATAATTAAAATCCACTTTTAAAATGGTGGTTCTGTTAGAACTAGATTTCGTAAAGTTCATGTTATTTTCAGACAAGATAATCGTCCTTCTGTGACCGCTATTAAGAATTTGGTTGTTAAATTTGAGTCGACAGGTTCGATATAAAATATGCGAACAATAACGCATGTTCGATCCAATCGCTCAAATAAAAACATTGCAGCCGTCAACCACAGTGTTGAAGCAGATCCTAATTTGTTAATTCTACGACGTTCGACATAATTGTGGTTATCCTAAACCACCGCATAGCAAATTTTCCGTAAGAAATTGACTTTGAAGCCTTACAAGGTTTAACTGGTGCAGGAGTTGAACCCGACCGACCATTTACATCAATTCGTTCAATTCGTTAGGCTGATATTTCTGAAGTAATCAGTTAATCAAACGAAGTCCATTTTCACTTGTCAGGATATGTCAATAAGCAAAATTACCGTATTTGGGCTTCTGCAAATCCTAGAACGATTATTGAGAAGCCCTTGCATACTCAACTTGTCACTATATGGTGCGCTATGTGCTCCGGTGGGCTTTTTTTCTTCGTAAATGAGGCTGGAAATGCGGTAACGTTCAATTGATCATGCGTGACTATTATTATTGAGGATGTCGATATCACTGATAGGTGGTTTCAACATTAAGGTGCCACATGTCACACAGCTAATGAACTCATCAATTTATTGTAAATCAAATTTCCCGATGGCATAATTTTATGACAATAAGCAGTTAAGAGAGGTCAGCCAGATTAACACCACTGAATTAGGTTTAGTGGGACTATTGTTAAGGACAGAGTCTATACAGAGCTAATCAGCCTTAAAACTTAAAATCCATGATGTGATTAACGAAATAGTACCGCCATTTTGCCATAATGTGATTAGAAACTTTGATGAAAGAATCGACATCTGTCAGCGTGATCGTGGTGGATATATGTCAGATATCATTTTTTATTCATAATTGCCGAACTTTTCTCTTCGTAATTTAATACAGATTTTAATCATCATAATCAAAACTTTTTGTTTTATTTTGTTTAAGAAAACAAATTCCTTGTTGAAAAACCTTTTATACACAGCATTCAAGATGATCTGATAAAAAAAAGCTGTTTTATAATTTGAAATTTTTTATTTGCCTTTTGATGTTTGCTGACTTTTGTGCATAATTATTATTTGGTAAGTAAAATTCTTAAACATGACAAAGAAATGTTTATTTTACTTTAAATGTGGGAAGCATTCTTGGACGACTAAACGAAATAGCTATATAAACAAGTTTTATTATCTAAAAATAATATATTTAAAGCTATAATCATTTTTATACTTAAAAGTAAAGAAATTCTTTTATCTGTTTAAATTTTAGCTGTCTGCCTCTTATTTGACATTTTAAAATATAGGACAACGTCCATTAAAATCACTTATTTGGAGAAAATAATTTAAATTACAGGAATTTTTTCCAACTTTTCAAAACTTTTTAAATCTACATCAGTTGGAAAAACTATATTCAATTTGGCTAAAATAGATTAATTAAGTTTCACAAACTTTTTCTGCCTGCATATATTCCCTTAAATAAATTTTATAAAACCAAAGGAAAGTCAAATCAAAATCAACAATTAAGTTATTCCTTTTAACATCTTGTGTAAAACGTAAGTTTAACTAGAATCATTTGTTGTTTTTTCTACGATGTGCTGCTATTGTTTGCTAATTTGAAACAAATTTTCTCATCTTAATAACAAGTTTTTTTGTTTAATTTAACAGATTTTATTAAACAATATTTTTCGGAAAAAAAATTCTGTTAATCTGAATGAATTAAGAATACATTTGAAAAAAAACTTGATTTAACTTATTGTTATAATTTTAAATTTGGTTCTGTGTGTAAAAAGCGACTTTTGCAATAAATTGTTAGATATGCTTAGATATATTTCGGGTGATGCAACTAAACGACTATTTTTAATTTTAGTTTTTGGCCAAACTCTGCTTAAGTTGGTAAAGAAAGGCTTAAATCTGATGTGTGTATGAAGATTTCTAATTTCTTTAAGTTATTTTATGAAAATCTTGTAATTTACTTGCAGGCTAATTGGATTATTGGAAAAATTTAAATTGAAATGAATCAAATTTTTAACGAAACTTAAATGCCCCTTAAGTCTTAAATATTATAATAAAAAATAACAATATAATTACATCATTAGGAATAAAGCAATTTAAAGCCCACCGTTTGACTAAAATAGAAAAATATTTCATATTAAACTAAGTAGAATAAAAGGACGCCGGACAATAATAATGTATAAGAAAACAATTTTTTTTTGTTATTTAATAGCTTAAACAATAACAACAAAAAGTAAAACAAAAGTACAACAAATGAATAGAGAAAAAAGGAACACTTTAAGAAACTAAATCCTGTAAGTCCTGTTAAGACAACGAGCTTGATTCTTTGTTAGGAAACAATATTTGAATTTTTATTGTTCTAGAATGTCGTTTATTTATTTTCTTATATTCTTATTGCGATGATAAAAAAAATACATACAAACACAGTGTGAAGCATATACACAATAGTATAAATATACAAGTGCGAGTGTTTGTGCGTGTGAGAATTGTTGTTAGGAAAAAGCAATTTTACTCGAGTTTCCTGAAGACAAATAAGTCTATGTCAGGATCAAAAAGAATTTTAACACAAACAACCACATAAACACATTTATTTTTATGAACTTATACAATCGCACACACACACACACACACACGCGATTTCTCAAATATATAAAAGGAACGATAGAGAACAATGAATTATAATGATAAAAAAATAATAATCATCATAAACTGCGAGCGGAAAGTAGAGAGTGAGTTTGAGAAAAAAGTCATCCAAATAGTAAAAAATAAATGGAATAACATAAAAACTGATAAAGGAAACTAAAAGCAAGAAAAAGATTTCCTCCATGAAATTAAAGGAAATAGTATTGCATGAAAATTAAAGCGTTTGAAATAAATAAAATTTCTGTCGATTGTACTCGAGGTTAAAAAATAGAAAATTGTACATGTTACTTCATATTTTTTAATTTTGTATTAATAGTTTAAACTATTTAATTTGGGGTTTTTCTAAAGATTCTCATTATTTTCATAATATAAATTGATATTAACATTTCTACATTTGCAAATGCTTTGCCACTTAAAAAATTCTACTTTGCGAACAAAATAAAAATGCTAAAATTGAAATCGCCGCTAGTTTTTATAAAATATAATTTTTGATTAATAAATCTTAATGCTTTATTTCTAAATAGCGATTTTCAACAGTAAGAAATTTTTAGGAGAAATAAAAATATTTATTTCAACTTTCGAATTCACAAGCACGAATGAGAAAGCAAGCGTTTCACATTTGCTTCTACTCCCATTCTCCTCTACAAATCAAAAAAAATCTTATACTTTTAACTGAAAAATAGATTGGTGAAAACAGAATGGATCAGCTTTTTTCATAGAATAGTCGTTATCTAAACTGTACAATTGAGTCTGGTAGAATTTGGTGTTATTAAGGCAACTAAATTTATAACCAAAAAAATGGTTACTAAAACATCAATTACATAAAAACCAAAAGACCAATATTCAGATTTATGTGAAACATAAATTTCACGTAATTTGTAAAGCTAAAATATATACGAACACTAAACTTGCAGCGAACTGAAATTCGGCTTATATAGCTTTTATCAATAACGTTTTTGATTATTTATTCCAACCATATTTTGCGGAAATAGTTTATTTGATTATTATTTTCAGTTTTATTCGACCTTTTTTTTAAATTTCCATTAAATTTTAATCTTTTTACTCGGTCCTTTAAATTATAACGCTTTATTTTTCTTTTTTTCTCTCAATATTTCGCTTTCTTTTGGAAAGCTTCTTCAGGAAATTATTTTTTATATTTTGAAAAACAAAAATACAAAAATATAAAAAATAATTTCCTGAAGAAGCTTTCCAAAGGAAAGCGAAATATTGAGAGAAAAAAAGAAAAATAAAGCGTTATAATTTAAAGGACCGAGTAAAAAGATTAAAATTTAATGGAAATAGTTTATTTTTTTTAAATTTTCTAAATACCTAATAATGTGCCGGGCGGCACATTATAAGTCTTTATGGATCACTCAACCATCTAGACTTGTGTCTTGCGGGGTAAAAGGGAGCCCAGTCCCTTCCAGGCTAGCAGGAGCCAACTGGACAATCCACTATATTTTCATGGGAATCACTAAAGCATCTTTTTAGGCATTTAGCTGTTCTCTAACTGATTATTGAGGTAGGCCCTTCGGGAGTATCGTGGTGGCTGTATGTTTCGAGACCCTCGTTTGAGTTTGCGGGTCGGATCATTCACAATAAACACAACGAATGGTCCAGATCCAGTGAGTATGAATGCCGTCGTGTTCTTAATTATATTAAGCTTCATGCGTTCTGGACCAGGAGTTGGTTAGTTTCCAACTCTTCAGCAAGGAGTGAAGGCTGCGGCCTTATCACGTCATACCTAATAAGTTTATGCCCACAACTTCGCCCACGTTAACCATTATGCTGTAGACATACTCAAATAGCAAAAAGTTATTACATATGAAAAATGGTGCCAAGTTTCTAATAATGATTAAATCCTTTCTTTGTTTATCCTTCTTAATAATGTGAGATCTCTTATCTGTCCTGGGTACTTTCTTCAAATTTTTTTTGTAAATTCATCCGGTTATGCTTGGGTTCATAACACAAACAGATAGACAGACCACTATGAAAATGGTGGTTCTTTTAATGTTACATTTCTTAAAATTCGTGATATTTTCGGACAACACAATCATCCTTCTGAGACCGCTATTAAATTTAAGTTTAAGTAGACAGGCGCGATACAAAATATGCGAACAACAACGCGTGTTCCACCGGGTTGTTCAACTAAAAACATCTCAACCGTGAGCTACAATATTGAAGCAGATCCAAATTTGTCAATTTCTTGACGTTCTTAACAATTGGGGTGATCCAAATCCATCACATGGCGAGTTTGGCGTAAGGATTTGACTTTTCAGCCTTCAACTGGTACAGGAATTGAAGCCGACCGACCATTCACATCGCCATTGATTCGCTCAATTCATTCATTAACAACCGGCTGGTTTTTCTGAAATAATCATTTTTCCAGACGAAGCGCATTTTCAATTTCAGGGTATGTCAACATTTAGGCTTCTGAGAATCCTAGAGCGACTAATTCTGTGTGATCTGGAGGCCTAATTGGGCCATTTTTTTCGGTGAGGCTGGAAATCCGGTAACTGTCAATGAATCACGCTATAGTGAGATGCTAACAACTCAATTTTGGCCTATTATTAACGACGTGGATATCACTGACATGTGGTTTCAGCAGGACGATGCCACTGAAACGATCAATTTATTGCAGGTCAAACTTCCTGATGGCATAATTTCACGACAATAAGCAGTTAAGTGGTCAACCAGATCATGTGATTTAACACCACTGAATTCTTTTTTATGGGGCTATGTTAAGGATAGAGTCTATACGCAGCCAATTGAATCGATTTCTGCCTTAAAACTCAAAACCTGGGTTATGATTAATGAAATAGAATAGCGAAAATATGATCATTTGCTGAAATTTCAATTACTAAGCACATTAGTGTCTGTTTGACAAGTTTCAATGCAATAAAGAAACAAAAAGTAGTAACTCAAAAAAGACACAACATCTAGAACGATCGCCCTTGACTGTAACGGCCACTCCTTGCTCATTTTTGTAGAAAAATTGCCCAATTATGCCTCTGGACCAAAATCCACACCAAACAGTGACTGGTTTTGTGTGCGTCGGATTTTCAATGTATGCGTGCGGGTTTTCTGTACCCCAAAAAATTTTGCTTGTTTACATACCCGCCAAGATCAAAATGAGCTTCATCTGAAAAGATGATTTTTTTGCAAAATCGGCATCTTCTGTAAGTCGATCGCAGGCCCATTTAGCGAAGCGAACACGCAATGGATGGTCACTTGGCTTCAACTCCTGAACCAATTGGACCAAGGTCTTAATGCAAAATTCGTCTCAATGATGTCTCTGAAATGTTAAATTGTTGAGAACGATGGTGAATTGATGTTGAAGGCGCTTCACGCACAATTTCTGCCACAGCAGCAATATTCTCGGTTGTACGCACTGGTTTTGGCTTTTCACGCTTTGGCTTATCGATAAGGATGCCAGTTTCTTTCACTTTTTTCACAAGATAACGAACATACGGACCTGACGGTGCTTCTCTTCTTCCAAAACCCGTACGCAATTTTCGCACACATTCTGCAACATTACCATGATTTTCAAAGTAATGTCGCAATATTTCCCATCGTTGTTCAAACGTATACACAACCATATTCGTTTAGCGGAAGGATAAAACTAATTATCTGTCACATCAAACATTTAAGAAATATCAGCCATTTTGGATTGTCAGTTTGTTTTTTGACAAATAAGAAGGTTAGTCGTGTTTTCGTGTGCTCTTCGATTTTTTACTATTCGAAAAATGGATCAAAGGTTATTAAATTTTGTGTAAAAAATAAAATTAAATGTGGAAGAACAATAGAATAGACTGTGGCGTTTGGCGACTCTAGCATGAGCAGAACACAAGTCACATGTGGCACAACCGGTTTAAGGAAGGCCGAGAAGATGTCAATGACGATGCTGATCCTGGTCACCCGAGCACGTAAGCAACCTATGAAAACATTGGAGCAGTGAAGAAAATGATTTTGGATAATCGTCGAATTACTATTAGGGAGATTGCTGATGACGTTCGGCTCATCCCAAGCAATTTTTATTGATGTTTTCGGCATGAAATGTGCGGCAGCGAAGATTGTTCTAAAATTGCTAATTTTTGAGCAAAAACAACTTCGCAGGGACATCGCTCAGGAGCTGTTGAATGTCGTCAACGACGATCCAGATTTGCTCAAAAAAGTCATAACTGGTGACGAATCATGCTCACCATGTTCTTTGATTGCAATGGCGTGGTGCATCATGATTTCTTGCCCCAAGGTCGTACGGTCAATAAGAAATACTACCTTGAAGTTATGCGCCGTTTGCGCAATGTAATTCGGCAGAAACGCCCAGAATTATGGAAAAACCAATCATGGATTTTGCACCATGATAACGCACCTGCAAGTGAGTTTTTGGCCAAAAACAAAACCGTTATCATGCCTCAACTCTGTATTGGCCCCCGCTGACTTTTTCCTCTTCCCAAAACTGAAGACACCGATGAAAGGAAAGCGTTTTACTACGATTGAGGAGATAAAAGAAAAATCGAAAGAGGAGCTGTTGGCGATACCAAAAAGCGCGTTTCAGAAGTGTTACGAGGATTGGAAATAACAGCGGTATAAGTGTATTTTATTTGAGGGGGATTACTTTGAAGGGGACAAGATAGCTATTGATGAATAAATAAATACTTTCTGAAAAAATTTAAAATAATGGTTATTTTTTAGTCATACCTTGTACAGATAGTTGAACTAAAGTTCGAAACTTTAGTTCAGCAACAAATTTAACGGTGCCAATTAAATAATCAGACTGTGTGTCTGGATTTAATATTAATGAATTCATAATAAAAAGAATTTGACGAGTTCCCCAATTAAAACAAATTAGCGATAACTTTAGCTCGCCCTAATTGGACAACCCTTTACTTCTTTTATGCCTTAATTACTCACTTATATTTTATCGTTACAGTATTGTTTCAAACATTTCTCTTACAATTAATTCCCTGTAGGTGCTTTTACTGTCTTTTGATTTTTTAAAAAAATAATTTATTCTTTCTTGTTGTTATATTCGCTGCTGCTAAAAGTATTTGTTAATAAAATATTTTTTTTTATATTTTTTAATTTACTCGTCTTTTTATATTGTTAATAGTTCATCATTAGTTCATCAGAAGATGTTTTCATAAATGAATGCTGAGTAATTTTCATATAATAATTTCAAAAGCTTTATGATTTTTTCTTACTTATTTGCTAAATGTGTTTCTTTAGGGCCGATGTAATAAAAAAACATAATTCTTTAATATTAAGATAAATAGTTTTTTAAAAAATGCTTTTAAGGAAACTAAGTGTGTTTCAGATGGAAAGAGATCGTTTGTTGCAGAATGTGTTACCATAGATTATACTTTAACGAAATGAAAGACCTGTATTTAATTATCCCTACTGTTCACGAAAGTGTAAAACAAAATCCATTCCATATCAAGAGTAAAAACTTTGCTTATCGGAAACACCCATCTGGTATAGTCCTGGATGCCACAAAGGTGATCGGACAGTAGATGATATTGTTACGGATGCGTCTTGCTTAAGTTTTAAAAGAAAATAATTAAATAATAAAGTAAAGGAAATAACTGGGTATGCTGTTTATTAGTTTGCTAAGAAAACTTATACATGCAAGACAACAACAACTAACTTAAAATAAATTACAGGAAAAAACTTTAACAGCATAAAAACAAAAATAAACACAAACCAACTGGCTGGGCGCCTGTATGTTGAATGAATAACAGCAACAAAATATGATACAAAGGAAGTAGAAAATTCTTCATTTTTCTAGACCTCTAGCGGACATATATAAAAGACAGCATCTGAATGGTTAGTTAGTTAAAACATAAACCTCATGAAGTAAAGACTATATAAATTGTTTTGTAGTGCTAACGTACAAATCTTATTTTGTGTGCAGTTAAAGTAAATAAACTTGTAATTAATTTGAAAACTCTGAAAGCTGGTGTTATTTATTTTGCAATAATGAACTCAGTAACAACAAAACCGTTATAAAAGGTATAAACGTAATAATATTGATATCTACCCTTCTTTTTGTGTTACTTTTTTCTATTATTCGTTAGTTTAATTAAATTTTGCTCATGAGTAAAATTACAATTTTATTTATTAAAACTCATCGAAATTAGAAGCTTTTAGCTAAATTTATTACAAAATGAATATACAATTTGATATAAGATTGTTGTTTTTACTTTGAGTTGCAGTGTACATGGAATATGAAACGTATGTACAAAATCTTAGATTCGGCACTTTGATCTCCGCACTTTTTGTCACTTACGATTCTGATGGTTGAAATTTCCATAAAACTTTTTGAAAAGATATGGCTAATCGTGGCATCTTTTCCCGAGTTAAATGAATGGCTGTAGTTTTTTAAACACAGACCATTGATATCAAATCAACATATTTAAATTATACTTCTAACGTAATCTATAAGCAATGTTTAATAGTAACGCGTTGGATTTCTTAAGCCCAAAATGTAGTAGTTTTTCCATTAACGTGCTTTCAAGCTTAGAACACTTTTTCCCAAAAAAAGTGAACAGAACAGGTGTTGCTTAATAATTTATTAAAAATGTTATTTTGCGTGTTGTTTCAGACGTGTCAACGACATAACATTTCTACATTTTAAATTTCAAATCGGATAAAAATGTCTTTTTTATTTGAAAGATTAATACATGTGTAGTGTGTTTGACAGTGTCGTTATTGCCATGCCTTCTGCATGCAATCGGACACCACACATTCATTTGGAATGTACCTGTCCACACTAAACCAAACTCATGTGCAAGTTGCATATTCCCACGACACAAATTCATTATTTGTATTAGTGAGTAAGTTAGCTTATAAGAAATAAATAATTGTATAATCAAATATAGCTAAAACCTTACTAATGATCGGTCGCGCAAGCGGCTGATCATTCGATCATAATAAATAAAATAAAAGTAAATAAACCATTAAACATATTTTTTATTACTACACATGGCATTACCATCTGAAAATGATTTCGTGAAAATGGCTGTTGTTGAAAAAGCACATTTTACATCCGTAATTTTGAAGGCCCAACTTTGGGTTGCAGTTGCCATATGTTGAAACAACTTCTCGCCCCGATCAGTGTAGTCTATATTTTTATAACAAAAAATCATTGAAACGTCAGCTATGGCTTTATTTTGAAAGACGCTATCAGCGTTCAAATCTAGATGAAATGGACTATGTAGCCTCTGTTTTGCATTACTTTCACTCTATATGCAGCAATTTTGTTTATTCGCAAATCTGTTAAAACAAAAATGAGTCCCATCGCTGAACAATTGTTTGATGATTGATAGGGTAGCGGTTATGATGATTTTGATTGTTAATCTTCTGCTTTTCAAAGTCCGTTAAAAATACAATATTCAAAAAACTGATACTCTGCTTAGAACTTTAATTCGTTTTGTACAAGTCAGCTAATTAGCTAAAAGACATCACATTTTCTATTATATATTGCATTTTGTATTAAAATTAAATGGAAAACTAAACAAACAAAAAATTAAATAGCATATTTGCGTGAATAAAACTTTTAACCATTTTTAGCCAAAGCTGTACGAAATGTTATTTTTGATTATCGTTTTATTCTCCCAAAGTTGTTTTTTTTCAAATAGTAAAAATATTTCAACATGATTCTAGGTTTAACAAAAATGAAACAAAAATAAAATAAAAAAAAAAATAGCAAAATAATAATCTGGTTTAAAAACAATTAAGAGAAATGTATATTTAAACAGCAAACAGTGTCCATTATTTATTTTTTATATATTCTTTTGTTTGTTTTTCTATTATTACCCGAGGGCATTGTTAGCCAAATTATAACATTTAATATACTATTATATTTAAGCATTACTAGTTTAATAAAGACGTTTGTATTACTCAATAATAAAAATGTCTAAGCATTTTGATTTATATACTTTGAAAAATTGTATGCTAGAGTAGTTTTAATGTATAAACTCGACTATTATTTCCTTAAACAGTTTATAGAAAAACGTAGAGATAACTTAAGAAGTTTTACTTTAAGTAGCAGGATATCAAAAATTAAAAAGTCATTTGAACAAGATAAAAAGCTAGCAAGGAGCTATTTAAAAGTATTTTAGAATGAGCCTGAAATAACGTAGTTTGCACATATACGTATATCCACTTGGCCGAAAATAAACTTAAGATTTCAGGAAGATAAATATTGTATTAGAGAAGTTAGGTTCAGTCAAATGATAGAAATTATAGTAGATTGAGAGGGGAGAAAGAGGATCGACAGGATATTGATGCAAAAAGAGTGAAATACACTTTTATAACACTTCATTGCCTTCGGAAAAATTTGCTTTCCAATATGTACGGAGCTAGAGACGTACATTGCAGCGTCAGCACATAGTAACGTCTTATATGATCTGGTATTTCTATAGGCTTTGAAGAATTTATTGTTATGAGTTTTATTTCACGCTTTTCCAGACAATTTTTTTAACATTCAAAACAAGTCAATTCGTCAAGTCACTAGACAATGCCTGCTTGTATAACAAATTTAAGATTTTCACATCAGCTGTTTGGCGCTTTAATTTGGCAATTAGTTTAGAAATTTATGTCACTAGATTTAATATATTTTCAAAATCTACCAGTTACGGTTTAGCCCTATAACAGTTTTGCCGGTCCGTGAACATTTCCACTTGACCTGTAATTTTTCATTATTTTGTCGTAGCATACAAGCCAAGTTAAAACCATTGAACATCTAAAAATTTTAAAATCATAGATATAAACTTTTTTTATTCATATTCTTACTTCATGCTACACGCACTTATGTGCACTAATTCCTACACTAAAACGGATATACAATAGTGATGTTAAAAGAAAAGCAACTTAAGCTTTAATCACTTTGATTGAGTGAGTTTTTGATGTTCTTTCTGCCATAGAATCAGAAAATTAATCATTTTTTTGCGTTTATTATTTGTTTTTTATTTTACCAAGACTGCAAATTAAATTTTGTCCTGTCTTTTCACTAAATAATTCAACCACTTGGACTGGATGTTGGTATATTAATTATACGTTTTTGAGTGTGAATGTATATGTGTTTATAGCAGTAATGTTGGTATGCTTATATAGTGCCTTTTTTTTTTGGATGGATTTGAATGTGAGTAATTGCAGTAATTTAACAATAGAACTAATGAATTTTTATTGATTTCAACAAATTACCGCTTGGGAAAAGTTAAGAGAGAATAAGATAAATAATCTTCAGAATTGCTGTAACAAGAAAAAAAAGTAAATTAAATTAGATGATATAATATTAGTAAAAGGTTGGTGTTGTGAAGTAAACGAAATGAAAATAAATTTAGCAAACTATTAATAAACTATGAAATGTATTAAGAAAAATGAAAGACAAAAAAAGAGTTAATTGAGGTTGTAATACATATGTAATTGCTGTAGTGGAAGTGAAAGGTAAACAACAGTGAACAATAATTAGAAACACGCTATATTTGTTGAAATTTGTATTTTCCGTATATTTTATGTGCTGAATATGTAAATATCGCGGTTTTCAATATTGAAGAGTTTCATAGCCAAAGTGTAAAAACGTAACTCTACTTTTGCTACTGTAATAGGTAAACTCGGTAAATTTTCGCAAAAGGTGTGTTTCTATAGCCGATATATCAATTTATATTAATAATTAAAAGCTGTTCCGAAAGTGACAAGATATTTTTGAAATTATTGTTGAAATTATTTTTAGATTTTTAACTACAATGGGCAGGCAAATCAAATTTGTAAAGTGTTTGTTAAATTAAGTCTCTATTATTTGGGTACGGTTTTCCGTTGACCCTCGTCAAATTTGGTTTGTACGAAAAGAACACTGAAGATGGCAAACGGCCGAAACCGGTTTGTTCACAAACCAATTTTGACGAAGATCGACGGAAAACCGTGCCCAAATAATAGTGAATCTAGCACATATTAAATTATGTCCACATTTGCAACCAACTCTAAAAAAGAAAACTTTAAATTGGAAGATGTCCCAATAATAACACCTAGTTATGTACGTGACCTTGTTTCTTAACTGAAACATTTTTGTATCGTTTATAAAACAAAAACTGAAAAATAAAACTAAAATATAGAGAGAGCTCTCATTGCAACACGACCTTAACGTAAATACCTTTAATTTTTCAATGGCAGCAAGCTTACATTTTTAACTTACATAGTATATTTTGCCTGTGATTCTTCTTTAGGTTACATATGTATAATATTATCATGTCATGTCATCAACGTTGCCGTCGATATGGAATATGCAAAAATTTTACCTCTGCAGAAGGCAAATGGCGAATACAGGTCAATTGCCATTCTTTCCTTTTTATCAAAAGCTTTTGAAAAAATTTTATATCAGCAAATGTTGTCTTACATTAACGGCATTAATTTACTTTCTAGTATGCAATTTGATTTTCGTCAGAAACATAGCTGTATTACTGCTCTTGCAGAGGTAGTTGAGAACATACGACAGGAACTGGAATGTGGAAACATATGTTTTTTAGTGCTTCTAGACCACTCCAAAGTATTTGACACCGTGGATCGTTATATATTACTAAGGAAATTAAAAGCCTTTTTCAGATTCTCAGGCACATCGGCCAAGATTATTCACTATTATAACTCATATACATATACCGGTTCGCACACTGTGGGTTTTTGTAAATAAAGTATGGTAGGATAAATTGTCACTAATTAGAGGCAACCACTATTATTTTCAATATATGTTAATGATTTGCCAAAAGTGCTGTTAAAATGCAACATACACCTATACGCAGATGATGTGCAACTTACACTAGGTAGCCCAGCTGAAAATGCTGCCACTGCTCTATTGCATTTAAATAATGAGTTAAGGAAAGTTTATCACTGGGCTTGTGCAAGCGGACTTTGCTTGAACCCTTGTAAACCTGAGTGTATTGTAATAGGCAGAAAAAGTCTAGCAATAACTTTTTCAGGATACATTATTTTAAGTTACGAGAAATTGTTAATAGGGCAAAAAATCTCGGGATAATTTTTAACAACTGGTTGACATGGTCGAACCACGTAAACGCTATAGTCGATTAAGTGTAGGTGAAGTTGCGGACTCTCTGGACCACGAAATATTTCACTCCATTACGGATAAGCAGTTTGCTCGTCAAAGTATACTTGATTCTAACTTTAATGTATGGATGTGAATTATTTGGTAACTGCGTCGCCGCACACTGGCGATTTTTGTTTGGAGGTGAGGAAAAAAATATATTTGTCAAAAAATGTAGTGATTTCATCACAAATTTAGTTTTTTTTTATATAGTAATACACAAAAGTAATCAAAATAAAGAAAGTTAGAGAAACGTCGATCGTTACCTGCAATGTAAAAAGCCATAACTAACAACAAAATTTAAATAATTTTTTTAATTTTTAATTTATTATTTATTTTAAATCAATTTTTAATTGATTATTCTAAAAGAGCCTTAACTATATCGCTATGTTTTTTCTGCCTAAATGAAGGCGTCAAATGTGAAATCATGGGATGTGATGTTACCATCATTCGGTGCATAATATCTTCGTTTGTGGCAATTCGACTGCATTTCTGGAGTGCCTAAGGCGATATTTTTTATAGTCTTTGTTACGACTTTCCTGAGCCACTTCGGATAGTAGGCCTACAGGAAAAATACACTTTTCAATTATATCTTTTCCATGAATCAGAATTTTGTGACGTGTAGGCGGCATATTGTACCACTCGTACAGTGCAACAAACTCTTTTGCCGTCTCTAAACAAAAATCACCAAACTTTTTTTGGATCTACTACCTCGGCGATTGTTATAGCTTCGAGAACTATTGAAAACCTCTTGATTATGTTTTTATCTAGACCCGTTGTTTCGGAAATCAAAACAGGATTAGCAAAGAATCTTCGTGACGTATTTTCTGAATTTGTCGTACCAGAGCCTTGCTCTTGCTCGGGCTTCTTTTATCGGGCGAGTATTTGAGTCGACTCTCCCACGTTTAAATTCAATATTATAAGCTACATGCAAAATACACTCCATTAGCTTAATACGCGCATGAAGTGGTAACATACCAATTTGCAGTGCTTGTTCATTTGCGGGCATAGCTAGAACTTCTTCAAATTTTATTCATCTTGAATGTTGTGGTTCCACAAATAAAACAAGAAGATGCTGCTGGTGTTTCTATTACAGATTGTGCTGTCTTTTTGTCAATCATTGTAAAATATAATTCATGTTTTATTTTAAGGTTACAACTATTTACTGTTAACTCAAATTCTTTTAGTTGAGATATCTCCTTATCAACTCCTCTTTTCTTCTCGTATAACTTGAGGTGTCTCTTTAACGTATGCAAACTGTAGTGTTCTACAATACTGTATGGAAGAAGGTTAATTGTTGTTCCATACTAATTTATTTATGTCATCACTTAATGATAATTTAAGTGGTACAACTGATGTCGTATATAAACGAGAGCCAGAAATTTGTGCATATCTCGAGCAAATTTTTTAAATTCATACCTTTACTTAACTGTTCATAAAAGCGAAACGCGTTCATCGATTTTCATGAGATATGTCTCATTTTGTTCATAGGTTATACGTGAAGGTAATACTACTTGACACTTTTTTTATCGTTTTGGATTTTCTATGAATTAACAAAAAAAAAAAACTTAACTCTTTACGCAAAAAATATTTTTTGTTCTACATACATTTATTTATAACTTTGAAACTGTTGCTTATGTAGCAAAACGTTATATACACAGATGAAAGTACTTGTAATTCTTGATTTTGCTAAATTTGTTTAAGTAAAATCCGACTAGTGGTTCTTGAGTTATGTTAAACAAAAAGGCCTTATCAGAATTGAGTTGCGAATCAATCAGCTGAAAAATGTGGTACTGCATGTGGAGTGGAACCTGGTGGCACTTGAAATTGATTAAAAATGTAAAAACAAATATGAGGCAATATATTAGCGGTGATTTTCAACTGCAGGAAAGTAAAGCGAAAATTGCAGGTCCAAATGTTTGTAGAAAAAAAGGGATTTTTTTATATGTTCATAAAAATAAGCAAACAAAAAAAAAACTTAAATCTCTGCAGAGTTTATTTTTCAATTTTATTATACTGAAATATCCTACTTTAAATAAAATATAAAAAGAAAAACGTTAGCTCACATAATAAAATAATATTCGTTTTGAAATTCCTAGGTTTAAATTAAGTTGATTCAGTAAAACATACAAGTACTGAGTTCGGACGGCTACAAAAAAACTACCAGTCAGATCGGAGTAATTCTTTTTGATTTGATTGTACCATTTAGTCTAAAATTTCAAAATATCATTGAATATTGCATGAAGAGTATGTTGACAATTTGACTTTTTTCTGCGAAATCCCCAGTGTGCGCCGTTAGTAAAAGAAAATTAAATGTTCTATATAATAATATTATTAGATATGTCTATAGTTTGCGTAGATTTGACCACGTTACATCTGTTTCAAATAACCTTTAGGGGGTTAGTTTTGAAAGTCTTATAAAGATTCGTACTCTAGTTTTCTTACACAAAATAATATATACACACAAAAATTTATTTTTTTCCAATCGTCTAGAAACCGAAACATTATAATACCTCGACATCAATACTTAGTGTCTGAGTGGCATTTTATTTGTATGCTGCTTGCATTTGGAATAACTTTCATAAATTTTTATTTACATTTTTAGATAATTTCTATTTATTAATTTATAAAACTTTATTTAAAATTATTTTATTTTTTATGTTAATTTTGAGTGTAACGCAATGCGTTCCTGTTCTATAAATATAAGATTAACTTCTGTTGTACAGGAAATAAATAAATAAAAAAACACACAAGCAAACATAGAGTTTGTGCAACTATTGTAAAAAATAAATTTAAAATTTAAGAGGTTCCCTAGACACCATAATGTCGACGAATATGATCTTACCTTTATATTCGTCCAAATATTGGTGTCTAGGAAACATCTTAAATTTGAAATTTATTTTTTACAATAGTTGCACATACTCTATGTAATTTCCAAAAGTGAGCCAACTACGATTAAAAGCCATACATTAAAGCCACATACATTTAAGTCATATAGCTATGAGAACACCCTTTTTATAAAAAATAGCAAAATTTAATGGTGGCCATTAATTTATTTATAATTGAAGCACTTATGCGAAGACATCTGTAATAATAACGTAAATTGTTTTTACTCACGACGTGTTCTGTTTAATGTATGGACCGCGGTATATAACAATGTTATTAAAAATTATGCTTCAAAAGATAAATATTTAAAATCAGCGATTCTGGGGTACACTTTTTAAATTTAAATTTACTTTTATTAATAATACTTCTAAGGCAAAGGCACACTCTTTTCCTGTTTGAAAGATCTTCCTAATGCAGCTTAGACTTTGAGCTATATACATAGGTAAATATCATATAAAGTCACCTTAAAAGCTATAATTTTTAGAGTTTTTTATATTTAAAGTTTTTTATTTTTACATATTATATTTTTTAAATTTATTTATAATGACATACAGAATACAGATAAGAGATTGGCACTTAAGCGATATTAATAGTGTTACAAAAATAACATCACTTAAAATAACATCACTTAGCCAAATAGATGCTTAGAAAAACAGTTGTGCAATTTGAACTGAAGCCATAACTGACTTTTACGTTTAACGATTTTCCTTTTTAAATTTAAAGAAAAGTCTCAACAGCGAAAATTCGAGAAAAGCGAATAAATAACTTATTAAGCAATTAACTTTTGAGGACTTAAAAAATATGTGAGGAAACGCTAAATGAATTTTCTTAAACTTAAAAGTGACCTTATATAAAAATATGTGTACCTGTACTTCGACTAAAACTTTAAAGGCAATGCAAATATTTAAACGGGTTAAATAAATTTGAAAAACGTGGTTAGAGTTTAAGTGAATTTCTTTATTTGTTGTCATATTAGACTCATTGAATCATTATAAAGTTTTAAATGTATCTATATACTTCCATCTTAAGAAATCATTCATGGCTGCTTATTTCTTTTTTTCTATTAAAAATTTTAAAAATAAATAAAAAAAAATGAAAAAAGAACTAAACATAAAATCCATTCTTATTGCGTGTTTCGTATACGTTTTCTTAACGTTTTTGTGACAGTAAAAAATGTCTTTTGTGTCCACTCATAATTCTTAGCCAGGAATGTATTTAAGATAAAGCATTCAGACATAACAATACATATAAATATATATGTACATATATTCAGACTCACCCGCATTTCAATTTAAGTACAATGACTGGAGGCGAACTAACTCTAATAGGAATTCCTTCTTTGGAATTTTTCTATGAAAAATATTTGTGCGCTTCATAGTAAATTTTCCTTATGGTTTATCTTTACTTATTTGTCTTGAGTATATATTATTTCTAAAGCACATATATAAAGGGTGATTTTTTTATATTAAAATGGGAAATATAAAAAAAACGATTCTAATATTGAAAAATACTAAGTTTGCCGTACTAATGAGTGTGATTCTAATTATCGTGCTTTAAAAAATCTGCGTGTTACGGAAAAAATACAACTGAAAGCCAAAAAAGGAGAATTTCTTTGCAATAAATAATTTTAAGAATAATGAAAATTTTTTATAAAAAAAAATATATTTAATATTTTCTTTCACATTCAATTGTAATGGTGTAGCAAAAAAAAGTAATAATTTGCTTGCGAAAGCCTTCAACATACTGGTGATGCGGCATCTATCAGATTTTCTAAAAAGTTATTAGAGTATGTGCGAAAATTTCTAGGGTTTCATTTTCATGTGAGAAGATAACCTTTGGAACAAGACCTTTTTTTAAAAGTGAAACGATCAACTGAAAAATGCCATTAACTAATGGAATATCAAAAGATCTAAAGGTGAAAACTGGTGGAATATATCCAACCTGTTATAGTAAATGCAGACAGTGTGTTACGCAAAGGACGACACTCTTTATAGTTTGCAATATGAGAATTTCAAGAGGAGAAAAAGATTTCAACAAAAGTTGTCTTCTAAGTGAAAATAATTGATAACGTACCTGTATAACTACCACCATGTTAAACGTCTACCATGTGTTATCGTAACACTAAAGGTCGTGCCTTGGAGTATGGGGAATTCTAAAAAGGTATAATAAAATATTTTACACAGAACGTTGGAAAAAACCATACAAAATAGTTATGCACATGATTTGCATTTGCAACATGATTTGCATTCGATGAAGGATATATAAAGACCAGGCCAGCATTAAAAAACAACAGACATAGACTTAATATAGAGTAACTATATACAAGATTTCGATATAGCCTAGAATGGGCTAAACATTGGCTTGATATTGATATTGTTACGAATGCGTCTAGCTTGAGTTCTAGAAGAAAATAATTTAGTAATAAAATAAACAAGTGGGTATGCTGTTTACTAACTGCGTGGCTTGCTAAGAAAACGTAGGCACGCAAGACAACAACAACTATCTTAAAATAAATTCAGGAAGAAACTTTATCAGCATAAAAACAAAAACAAAAATACACCCAGATATGCAGGCGCCTATACATTAAATGAATAACATAACAACAAAAAAATGTGATACAAAGGGAGTAGAAGATTCATAATTTTTCTAAACCTCTAGTGGACACATATAAAAAGGCAGCGTCTAAATGGATAATTAGTTAGTTGAAAAATAAACCTCGTTAAATAATGACGTGCATCTTAAGTTAATTGTTCTGTAGTGTCAACTTTGTGTGCAGTGAAAGTAAATAAAGTTGTAATTAATTTAGAAACTCTAAAATCTGGTGTTATTTATATTGCAATAAAGAACTCACAACAAAACGTTTATAAAATAGTATAAACATAACAATATTATACAGACTGAATAGGCATATGCTAGAAAATGTCTAGAAATATCTGGGAATGGATTATACTTCATATAGCTCACACAACATAGACGAAGTATTGATAAGAATGCTCTGACATAGATAAAATAAAGAATTTGCGTACACAGTATTAACTAAACAGACTTGATAATGACATGATATAGACAGACAATATTAATAAAACACAGAATAGACATATATGAGACATAAATTAGACATAAACTAATAAGAAACTTAGTATAGTATATTTAGACTTAGGACAGACTAAACATAGATATGGATATTAGAAAGACACAGACTAGATATAAACTAAACCCAGACAAGAATAAATATATTCTAAACATAGCCCAGACACCTACAGCGGAGTGGACATGGACTAGATATTGATAAGATATAGGCAAAACATAAAAAAATACACAATTAGCATATAGGTGCTCCTGTAGGCTAGTAGGTAGTGTACTAGCTTGTCAGTATGGGGGTTGTGGGTTCGATTTGCAACGAAGACTTTAGTTTTTTTCACTACAAAAATAAAAATTGCCTGTCGGTGGGGCTGCTCAGCGATGAAAGCATAGTCACTGGTCACTGTGCTGTCTTATACGGCAATTAATTTCCGACTATCCTTCTACTTTCACCACCTGTTTCATCTTTTCTCTAACCCTTTCCCAAAGGAATGTAGCACGGTACTTGACTAAATAATCATTGTTGCCTGAAGTGCTACTTCTCTTAAAAAAAAGAAAGATAAGAATAGATATGTTTAAATTTAGAACATCGACATTAATTAAATAAGCTTATAAAAAGATGAGATATTGGTAAAATATAGCGTGAGCACATACTACGTCAGCCTAGACAAAGAATAGCAACAAGGTAGACACAGCACGAACAGAAGGTATACATATAGCGCACACAATTAGACTGGAACAAACTAGATATAAATAACATTAAGATGAAGCATAATTAAAAAATAGAAATAAAATAAGATTAGTCACACGATGGATAGAGACTACATATATACTAGATATAGGCGATATATAGAGCAAGTAAGGCAAATGTGTGACATAGTTAGACAAAATATAATCAAAATATAACTAGAAGATTCTACATACACATGAAAGCAAAATATGGTATAGACATAATATACTACATAAGGCATGGTCTAAAAGTAGACTAGAAAAAGATATATAAATTTAAATAAATGTATCTTAATGAAAGATAAATGTGCCATGTGATTTCTGCTTGTCTAAAATACAACAAGAATTGATAGTGCCATGAGATTACGCCTATATTAAAAAAAATATGATATGTGTTTAATAGTAAAAAGTAAAAGGTAGGCATAAATATAATTCGTGTTATTTTTCAGCATATTTATTTTCTGCACGTGTAATATACTTAATCTGAACTTTTCAATATACATGTGTGTTGTACACATTTAATATTAAATATTGCTTGAATTTCACTGTAAATAACAACTGCGCTCACTGTGGCAAAGTGTCATCTCTGATTTGTCGATGACACTAAAGAATAAAGAAGCTAACAACCTGAAGTGTTGCCATTTCTTTTTACCAACTTGCTTGCTTCTATTCCCATTAAAATCAACAACAAAGAAAAAAATTACAATGATTTTCTATTGAAATTGGATGTTTAAGTTAACAATATCAACTACTTAAATTTGGCAAACAATGTAAGACAAGACTTTGTTGTTTTTGTTGCCGCCTTGAGCAAGTATTTTTTCTTATTATTTTCAATGTTAGCAATCACTTAGTCTAAGGACTATGGAATCAAGTGTTTTGTCACACACGTAGTTTCTATTGAAAGCATTATTTTTGTTGTTTTTAGTTTGTGGAGAACGTGATGTGCAACTCTTTCAGATTAATTTGTCATTTAAATACTAGATATTTGGAAAATAAGATCTTGGATAACTACTACATTAATTTATTGAACTTGTGTTTATGAATTCGATTATAAAAAAATATTTGGTTACATATAATTTATTAGTGTAATTTACATTTTAAACCCATTTCTTAGGGCCTTTTTTTGGTTTATCCTGTTTCAAAAATCATGACAAGAGTTTAAATAGTTTTCTTCTTAATTATTACATGTCACACAAGTCTTTCAGTTAGATATCTAAAAAAACGAAAGAAATAAAACTCGATTGACTTTTTGCTTGCTTGATATTTTTATTAGGTAAATTTTAATTATTTCTTACATGGTTAAAACTTTAAAACCGAAAACTTGTGATGATTAATTTTGTAAAATCTAATTAATTTAATTGATGGATGGCTTTAGGAAGAAAGATTTATCAATATTTTAGGTGTACTCAGAGTGCATATCTGCACTATAATTAAACTTTGATTAACCTTTCTTAGCTGCGGATGTCTTAATGATTATTTAATTAAAATCTATATTTAAAATATACCAAACATCAAAATGTTTTCGTTTTCAATCAATTAGAAATAGAAACCAAAGATATAGTCTGATAAATCGGTGCAACATATAATCAATAGAATTTCACTTTGTTTTACGACAATGATAAACATAAAATATACTTTACAAAGCATTCACCCTTAAGATGAATTTCTTAAAACAATAAAACAAAGATATTAGCGTAAAAAAGAACAAGCTTCTTACCTATCAAATTATAATATTGTGGTATATATCGATTAATCGAAAGAGAATGTTCGATATAATTAAATTGTTAATTGTAACGAAGAAATCTATTATTCACGCTTTTCGATTTCGACGTTATTTGTAGCCAGTAGAGTTTTACTTTAAAAGTCTCTGTTTTGTCATTTATCAAATAAAGAAATGTAAATTAAAAATATTTCTTATTGTTGCATACTTTTTTTTGCTAAACAAATTTAGTTGTTTGGATTTGTTCTGCCAGTTAATTAAATACTGTTGTCATACCCCTCGGTAAAAACCCTTATTAGTGGCTGTTTGTTCGGTATGATCGTTGAGCGTTTTCGATGCGACAACATCATTTTCAAGCCACGCTTTTAAATAGTATTGGAGAGTTAGTGTTATGTCTGTTAGTAAAAATAGTGTTTGGTTATGTTGTTCTTATAGTATAGAGGATTGTCCTATCAGCTGACATTTTATGCGAGGCTAATTTCATGTTTCTGTTTTTTATTATTTGCGGGCATGTGTGTCGGCTTGAGAGGTATAGGATTGTCCTAATACCTGGCATTTTATGCGAGGCTAATTTCATGTTTCTGTCTTTTATTATTTGCTGGGCATGTGTGTCGGTCTGAGGGTGTTTTCCTTTGTTAGTTTCAGTGATGTGAAAATTGTGTCAGAGGTCATGTTTACCTGTTCGTTAAAAGTTCTTGTTCTATAGATTACCATATTTTCAAGAACTTCTATTTTTCGTGCTTTTTCGCTAGAACGTAGTAATGTCATAAATTCACATATTTCCCTTGGTACTTTTCCGTAAGTGTCAAAGTCTAATGCAAAGTTGTATACTTCTCTTTTTCGTTTGTAAAAGCATACGAAACTATAGTCGTTCGAATTAAGATTATCTGCTCTTTTTGAAATAGCCAAGAAAAACTGGTATATACTAATTAAACTGTTGTAAATGTAATGTAATCTAAATTCCATTCCCAGAAAGAACTTTAAAAATGTCCAAAAACGGCATATTTCAGTTTGGCTTGCTTATATTTGAAGAGCTATGGCATAATTTCAATTGCATAGTAGGCATTGAACCAAATTTTAATATCATAATTGTGTATAAATCATGAGAGCAAATCTGTTTTCAAGTATTTTTTGTAATTTTCCAAATACAATAAATATTATATACTATTTGTTAACAATTTTGAATAACAGCAAACAAATTTGTTTTCATTAACTCAGAGAAGTGTTTCTTTTGCATTTGTTATAAAATTGCTAATTTTAAAACCCGAACATTTGCTAAGCTAAAAAATATAAAAATAGAAGAAATTTAGAAGATATAATTTTTTAAAGATTGACAAGAGCAGTTCAAAGATGACAGCAAAAGTCAGAACTTGGCAACGCTTTAAATTTTTCAAGCAACCAAAGTATACTATTTTAAACCATTACAGCACAGTCTGCCTAATCGTTATATTGTTCAAATTCATAATTGAAACTAAATTATATTTTTAAAAAGGCCCTGTAAATTTTCATTGAAATCAGACCACTTTCGCTACGGTGCGGTGTATACATTCCAAATAAGTGTTACGCATCAGCCAAGCTTTACAAAACTGTTCGGAAATACTATTTAAAGAAATAACCACAATTAAAGAGAATTTTTAAAAGTATAAAGCTGATTTAGGCTCTTGAAAATAGTGACTACTGAAAGGAATGGGAGAAATAAAATCTTAAGCCTGATTAGCGAATTTTGTTTTTGTCTTAGGAATTGTTTTTTCACAAGACCTAAGATTTTATTTGTTTTAAAAATTTTTCCTAAATTATAAAATGCACTCGAAACTAGATGACTTAAATTTCGTTTAGGAAAGGAACTTGTGACTGTTATAACTAGGGATGAATTTAAAAAATAATGACTTGCTTCCAAACTGAAATGTCTATATCATCAGCAGACAGGTTTTTCCAAGCGGGTGAGTTCTAAAAGCCTATAGCAGATTTGATTTTTAAACTCTTTAGAATTTATTTCATATTATTATAACTCTGTCTTTGCTCGGCGAGTAAACGTTAATTAGGTTTTGTTAATCGAATAATAAGTTTGAAGCCTAGAATGTTAATGTACATCAGTTGAGAAAACATGTATTGCTTGCTTTGATTTCGAAAATAAGTGAGACATTGTATTTACTTACTAAGCTATTTAGATTTAGTTACATTTTTCCATAATCTTCATAATGAAAAGTTAAAAAATTTATTAAAAATATTAATTTTTCTTATAATATCGTATACAAGGTGCTCATATGGTGTGTGTAAAATAAGAAAATATTTTATTCTATTTTACAACATACACATTTTGTTTAAATAAAAACTCAACTGTGTATTTATTTATTCACATAAATTTTATTGTGCGTAGTTTATTAAAAGAAATAATAAACCACAACATTTCTTATACTCGAGATACAGTTCAGAACATGCACTAACTTTTAAATCTAAATGTAAAGTAAAAGTTTGCCTTAATACAAACAGTAAACTCTCAACAGGAGCAATAAATACAATATAAAAAAAATCTGTATAAATTTTTACACATGAGTTTTACCATTAAAAATAGACAAATTAAGTCGCAAGAAAACGTAGGAAATTGCCAAAATGAGATTCTGCTTTTAGGTGGAATATATATATATACATATATATTTTTAAATTATACTGTTTCTAACGAGCACGAAGCTTTCACATTAATTTTAGTACATTCGTTATGAAAGCTGCTAAAGAACCACAAAACTTTCTCAAACTCTGTTTAAACAAATAAAAGCTTATAAAAACATTTAAACAACACGCATACATATAGTACACATATGATGTAAAATGCCACCTATAAAGAAGAATTTACTTTAAACCACATTTTTAACACATGTTCAAGTGATTTGTTGTTATGGCAAAGCATCCACACCCTTATATACGGCACTTAAACGAGAGTAGTACTCAATGTAATTTCAGATTGCGATTAATTCTTTGAGCACAATAGTAAATATCAACTAAAATAAATATGAACTGATTAAAATAGATCTTAAAAGTTCCCCAGGTAGATAAATACTATAATATAAGATCTGATTTGGCCGACTAAAAATTTTGCGCTATCTCTCAAAAGTTTTAAATGTAATAATTATCTGGATTCATCATCTATACAGCATTTTTGAATAGTTCTGAAGGTTTAAGGCTTATTACCGTAGAATAAAACATAAACTCGTATCCTGCAAAAATGGCCATTAGAACTAGGTTTGGCCATTTAAAAATTATGACAGTTTTATTAATCACAATTAAGAACTTTTTAATGTGTGAAAAGTATTTTGAAATTACATTTAACATAATTATACAAAAATATATGCAGATATATACCTTTGCAGATTTTTTTTGTAGAATTTCTACTCTAATAATAGAAATACAAGGTGGCGCAAAAATAACCTTCCGATGTTTTTTGGCTGTAATTAAAAAAATTAAAGGAAAAACTTTGATTCTTCTTGTGGATTATTTTTATTTGGTCTTTTAATTTTTTTACATCAAGTCGAGAATATGATGTCATGTAAATGGCCGCCGCCACAGTTGATTGTCATTTGAGGGGCCAATCGCAAAATTTATAGCATTTTCTGATAGGAGGATTTCGTTTGCGCCACCTATTATTATGCAAGATTCAAAATAACTAATCTCTTATGCAGAACAGTCTTCTTGGTTTTCTGTAATGGCTCTTTCTATCGTTGCCTCATCACACAGTATTTTTATTTTTTTAATTTAAAAAAAAAAAAACTTTTTTCTAATAACGGGTGTTTCTGATAGAGGTATAAAATATAAATTCAGCCACACTTTTTTAACAAGCAGCCATTTTGTTGCCTGGACACATTTATGCTTTGCTTAATTTGACTTTTTTACCCGATTTGACTCAAGCCTGAACAAAGCTCCCAAAGATCCCAATTTTCAGTGAATTTGTGAATTCTTTTTACCGATCAATACGTTAATAAATAAAAACGTCATATTTGGAGTCATGATAATCTGGACACCGTTACATCGAGAAAAACTGACTGTTTCATATACTTTATGGTTCGTATACTTTATGGTTTGCTGGTTAGAATGCCACAGTCAATAATGACTGCTTTAGAAGCCTGAGAGGATTTTTCGTTCATGAATAATCAACATGTGCAGGAGCTCAATGCAATATGTCATACAGCTCTTGTTTTATTAGCGGAAACGCTTGCTTAGCTTCACGCTTCAGACCCATGAATTAGCCTTTAGCCGGACTATTTTCTGTGAGGATAAGTGGTAGCTAATCCATACTGATAAGCCCGAAACGATTGACCTCTTGAAGGATAACATTCGCCGGGTTACTGCAAGTATACGGAGTCAAATGTTAGAAAAAGTGATTGAAAATTGGACCTTCAAAATAGTCTATATTTAGGTCAGCCGTGACGGTCATATGCCAGAAGTCATATTTAAATTATAATGCCAGAAGATTATCTTTCGAATAAAGTAAATTTAATGTCAATTTAAAGAATTTATTTTGTTTATTACATTTCAAACTTCTATACCTCTATAAAAACACCATTTATAAATCATTTATTACTTTTTATAATAACGAATACATGTGTTTATTTATCTTCTTCACAACTGGAGCTGATGGGCAAACGCATAATAAATTGTGAAAAAAGAGATTTAGCGCCAGCAGTGGTTAAGAGAGCTGTTTATATAAACTGGGAATAGAGGACAGAAGGTTTATGTACGTCGAATTAAATTAAAATCTTTAACTAATTTTATTTATCTGATCTTTGATTTTACTTTAGTCCAATTAGAAAAATGAAATCGATAATTTTGTTTTATTTTTAAAAAACCTTTTCCTATTGCCTACCCAATTTTGAAACAATTGTACAAAGAGATGTGTACATACATATGTGTTCATATACTTCTGTGATTGTGGTCGTATTAAGTATTAGTGTAGATATACTACACTTTGTACGTGGATTTCCTTTTTCTTTAACTTTGCTCTAACGGAAACCGATAATTAGTGGAGTATCCGTGTAGAAAAGAATTTATGAGATTGTCTTTGCTCAAGTACACACAGGCACTTACAAATGTATAACTGATTGTGTGAAAGATGCTTTTTTTTGTTTAAGGGAAAATAATCTGTAGAAAGAAATATAAGTTTTCCTTTTACTAATTGTGCGCAAATATTGTTAAATACAATACAAGTTATAGGAATTAGATAACGATGTTGTTCTGGTGCGTAATGAAGCAGATGAGGCACTTTTTTGTTTTCATTCAAACTTGCAAAAAAACACATTCTAAAAGATTTTACATTCAGCTGCGACGAATCCAATATTCCCTGCATCATAATAAATGGAAAAATTCAAAAAGATAAAATCAAAAACAAAATTTAGTTTTAAAATGGTTTTTGTTAGACGTGAGCATCCATTGTTCATTAATATTATTTATTCATCACTTAGAGCTCCTACTAAACTTTCTAAGAAAAGCTTACCCCCTATTTTTCGCTTAGTTGATATTTGCCAAAGCTTAAAATTTCTTAAATTCACAGTTTTCTAAAAAAAACAAATGCTTTTTTAAAGGAAAAGTAATTAATTTATATTTGTTTTATTTTTGAAGGATGCTTATTTTTGCAGGAAAGTGTTATTAAACAGAATAGAAAAAGGCTTTTTCTCGATAGCTACAACCTATAATGTAAATGTATTTTCTACAATGTATATGTATCTATGGGAAAAAATATATGAACAATAGATTATAAATTGCAAACGTCTATTAAAACGTGTAACGCTAAAAGTCCCGATGCCCGTTTTAAACGACACAGGCAAGGTCGAATGGATTATCATTCTATTCTATATATACTTATTTTTATTCTGTAAGTATTTTTATAGTTGTGAGTCGAATAAATTGTAATTTTATTTCATAATTATTTTTATTTCATATTTTATAATTAGATTCATGGCACTGGGCAGCGCCATCTTTACGTGATGGTACAACTGGCGGCTGATAATGAATCAACTGGGAAGATGGCGTATGCGTGTGTGTGTAATTATGTGTGACGGCGAATGGGTATATGAAGAAGAACGTTATGAACAAAAGTCAGTTGGTGCGCAGCCGGCTGACTGATAACAGGCAAATACTGTGAAGTCACAAATTGGGTAGTGTGCTCTTTACCCAGCATGGTTTGTCTCTACAGTCGCTATCGGGAGTGATCAGATCAGTATTACATTGTGTTCTAGTGGTTATTACCCTGTGCAATTTGCAGTGTTTCTGGGCGTTTCCCTCGTACACTAACTATTATCTCGTTGTACTGGCCATAGTAGCACTAGTGAGGACACAACCTGGACAGTGGTGTTTATCCAGTCTGGTTTGTGCCCACAGTCGCTACTGGAAGTGACCATAGCAGCGTTAAATTGTGTTCTAGTGGTTATTATCGTGCGCAATTTACGGTGTTCTGAGTATTTCCCTTGTACACTAGCTATTACCTCGTGGTACTGGCCATAGTGGCACCAGGGAAGTCACAACCAGCCTGGTTTGTGCCTACAGTCGTTACTGGAAGTGACCAAAGCAGCGTTAAATTGTGTTCTAGTGATTATTATAGTGCACAATTTTCGCTCATCTGGCTATTACCCTCGTCCACTAACTGTGGATACGTGGTACCTAGCCCAGAGATACCACGCACACCATTGCACGACACATCGAGCAAACAGGGTAAGCGTCGGTTAGAAGATTAGTGGCAAATAAAGGCTGAGGATTTATACTGAATCAACCAGCCGCCTTTTCATTCAACTGTTAAGCATATCCGAGCACCCAGAGAAACCGTGTCGTTACAAACGTATCCCGAAATATTTGACTTTTATTAGTGGACGAATAATTTGGTTATTTATTTAAATAGGATGCCGAGAGTTTTTGTCCAAGCTAAATATCATGCGAAAACATTTTTTATCATTAACATTAACTCTACATTTCATTAGACACTTCTGCAAGGCAAATATACCGCAATGCTTTGAATGCCTGCAAATTTTTTTTCATCAGAAAATGTTGAACGTATAGAAGTGAACAACATTTGGCATGTTTGTCGTATAAAGAAAGTATAAAATTTTCCTTTTTTCCTCCTTTTATTATAAAATTAGCTAAATAGCTCTTTAACAGCTTGTTAAAATTGTTTTGAATAATTTGCTGTAATTTATATAATAGGCATTGACACTACACGCTATGAAAAGCTTGAGAAACTGAACAGTTTTTCTTTAACTCGATCGAATTTTTGTTTTTACCACATTAAGCAAACTGTATGTTTGTTGAATCGTGCAATGCTGTCTTTTGTATTCGATTTTTTGGTTGGGAATAAATTCTATTTCGTTTAATTCAATTTATTATTAAAATTTTAAAAAAAAACTTGGAGCGTGTTGATGAAAGACTTATAAGTCGAAATGATTCTATTCTATTTCCGCTCTAATGTGGCAACCAGTAAAGTTTTCTATTCTGCTGTGTTGTACTCATCCACTGCTTGGCTATATATTTCAGAGTTTGACTTTTAAATAACTTAAAGTTAAGTTTAAAAATGTTTAATGCACGGTTAACAGTCTACAGATTTAAAGAATATTATAAATCTTTTGTAGTCTTTAATAATAATAACTAGCTCAGAAATTGTCGAAGTGACAAAAAATAATGAAATTATATCAGGGAATGCTTGTTATTCAAGGAGTTACAAATTAGTAAGGAAAACTAATATGATTCTTTATTCAGAATACTGTGGGTGTATATAACAAACATCAAATATAAATATAAAAAATCGAAATAGAATTTATATTCTCGTATAAGGACATTTATAATTAGGCTTAATACATATTTTGTAAAGTTTTAATGAAATTATATTAAATTTCTTTAAGGAAAATTACAAGTCATGAAATATAGGAATTAGCTTATTCCCTAATAAAAAAATTACAAATACACAAACTTTATAAATACAAAGTTGTTAAGCAATGAATATACAAAGTGGGAACGATTTTGTGAAATAGATGAAATAAAACTAGCTAGCACACCAGAAGACCGATGCGGACTTAGCCACGAAGGTTTTCTTACCACTTATTGGTCATCATTTATTTTTTTTTTTTAAGAGAAGTAGCACTTCAGGCAACAATGCCTATTTAGTCAAGTACAGCATTACATTCTTTAGGAAAGGGATAGAGAAGAGATGAAACAGGTGGTCAAAGTAGAACGATAGTCGGAAATTAACTGCTGTATAAAGACAGCACAGCGACCAGCGACTATGCCTTCATCGCTGAGCAGCCCCACCGACAGTCAATTTTTATTTTTGTAGTGAAAAAAAACCAAGGTCTTCTTTGGGAATCGAACCCACAACCCCCATACTCACAAGCTGGTGCCTCTGTAGGCTAGTAGGTAGTGTTGCTATTAGGGTTATCAGTATTAATATTTTTTTAAAGGGGAAATATTTATAAAATCGAAAGAAAAATAAATTATAACAAAATATAATTTCTTTTCAATTTATATTTTATTTAAATGTAATTTTTAATGATTAACTAAAGAAATACAACTAAACATATATTTTTTCTAAATTTAATATAAAAGTTAACAAACTTTTTATTTTATATTTAATTTTATTTTTATTTAATTTAATTATTTTCTTTTTTGTATTTTTATTCGACCTTTTATTTCTTAAATAAATATGTATTAATCTATTTAAAGGTCTTTTTAATTAAATTTAACAGTATATTTTTTATTTTATTAATAATAATAATAATATTTGTTTTTATTAAAAATAATTGAAAAAATGTACTGTTAAATTTAACTAAAAAGACCGTTAAAAAGATTAATACATATTTACTTAATTTAATTTTATTTTTATTTTATTTCTTCTAATTGAAAGTAATAAAGAATATTTCAGTGGTGTGGAACCTTGTTCCGGTTTGCTTGAAACTGGTCAATATAAATAGCGATTCCATTTGCTTTAACAACAAGAACAAGAAGAGCAACTCTAGAAATGTTCATTTGCAGTATTTGATACTTGAGGGCATTGCTCGATCTCTGATCTTTGCGTACTTACTGATCACGCTGAAAATTTATCTTGAGTATAGAATACTCAAGATTAAATTTATTGTATTTATGGTAAATTCATCTTCGATTTAATTTTTTACTCAGTGTAATATGCAATAGAAAACAGATATAACTTTATAACAGTGAATGCACATTACTAAGAAAAAGATTATAAAGTTTTTCATATAAATTTATAAAAAGACTAACGAAAAACATGCAAAAGCCACGAATACATGATGTACTTATGATTTTCCTATTAAAGTATGCAAATGTCATTTTAAACGAATGCGGAGTATTAAACTTCGTATCATAAATTATGCTCTCAATTTCTTCTTTGTATTAGTTTGTGATTTCATTTTTTATGTGCTTCAACATCTTTTACTTTTTAGATAACTTTGTCATTTCTTTTACTTTTAACGATTACGTGACAATGTCACCACATTATTATTATTATAGTAAGTACGAACTCCTGCTTACAACAATGACAAAAGCAGCAGCAGCAATATCACCACCAAGTACAAAAACTAAATTGTACAAGGCCAATATTGTTAAAGAATACAAATAAAATCGAAAATTTTCCTCATCTTAACACAAGTAATCGAATTAACAAACGTAAATCGTATTTTCTGCTTCATTTCAAACTAATACTGCTTGGAATATTATTACGTTATTGTAAGGAATAGCAATAACAAAATATTTCTAAGGGGTTTGTTTTTTGCTAAATTAATTTCATTTATTTGTTCGTAGGCATAATTTTGCCAATAAGCAAAAAAAATAAAAATAGAAGTTATGCATTTCGATACTTGCAATCATAAACTTTAATTTCAAAAAATTAGTAGCATTAATTTACAGTGTTGCATTGATTTTTCTATTTTACAAACTTAACAGGCAAACTAAAGTATGTCATAATTTTTTTTTTATTTTTATTTATATTCTTTTCGTAATTACATACATAGTGACTTTAATATTGCAATGTTGGTTTGGTTTTTAAAAGTTATGCAAGGTAATTTAGGTTGGCGTTGCAAATTTTTTGAAAACTATAGCTTAAGAAGCCGTAGCGCTATTTAGGAAAAATTTTACGTATAATTTTTTAAAAACCATACAAAAGTATTAAATGCTCATTTGGATTTGTGTGCTATAGTTTTAATTTTTGGGTTGGTATTTATTGTTTTTGAAATGCTAAAAAAGCTCAAAAAGAAACATAGGGAAAATTAATCTTTTAGCAGTGGTCTGCAATTGTTCTAAGGCTTTTTATGTAATTCGTCACTATATTTTACGATTTTTTGTTTTGTTATCTTTGGTGATTTAAGGTTTTCTATGAATGGTTAAGAAGAACAATACGTTTTATTTACAACATACAGGCAAAACGCGTGTCTATTTTTCCGCATGAACAACTTTGAAAGAACTTAAAAAACTTTAAAACTTTCAGCATATACAATGATATTAATAACTCTATATATTTTAGTAATACTCTTCTTTAATACAGAAACATTTTATAACACACAGAAATAGTTTTTTCCAGTTTTTGATTTGTTTTTTTAATTTTGTTTGTTTTTTATGTTTCGCAAAACCTAAAATCACAAATTAATGACAAAAAACTGGAATTTATTACATAAGTATAGTAGCAAAACTTTTAAAATAACCTAAAACCTAAATGTCAGATGATTTATATGGCAACAATAGGACATCGTTTAACCTGTTTTTCTTTTTTCTATAAAAATTATATAAAGCTTTTTCCAATAAGAAGCGCCAAAATCATGTTAGTTTTGAAATTAAGATTCTTGACGTTTTCGTAGTAGATGCATTTGTAATTGTTAAAAAAGAATTCATTTTCGCACGAAAATCATATTAAAATAACCAAAACGTACTATGAAAATGGTGATTCTGTTAAATTTACATTTCGTAAAATTCGTGATATTTTCGGACAACATAATCGAACTTCTAAGACCGCTATTAAGAATTTGGACAGGCTACATACAAAATGTGCAAACGCCAACGCGTGTTCGACCGGGTAGTTCCAAATTTGTTAATTCCTTGACGTTATCAATAATTGGGGTTATTCAAAACAACCACATTTGGAACAACTGGCCGGTTTTTCTGAAAAAATCCTTTGTTCAGACGAATTCCAGGGTATATCAACAAGCAAAATTGCTGAAATTGGCTTCTGAAACCCCTAGAGCAATTATTGAGATACCTTTGCATGCTGAACGTATCAGTGGTGCGCTATGTGGTCTGGAGGCACGATTGGGCCGCTGTTTTTTTGAAGATGGGGCTGGAAATGTGGTAACGGTCAATATATCGTTCGGACCAATTCTCAGAGGATGACACCTACTCATGCAATGCATTGTACCAGAACTAAGAAATTAGGTTATAGGGAGGAGGAAAGAGGGAGTAGTGTTTGTGGATATTCAATTTGAATTTTCCTACATTGACAGTGGCAGAAAAGACCTCTGAAAAAAGAATTTTCCTTGTAATGCGTAGTGCGATTCGCTAGCCCATGGACCACAATTGGGTGCGCTCTTAACGAAAATCGAGTCAAACGTAAAAACGGGAACAGGTTCCCAAATTTCTTTAGAGCACTAACCATTGTAGTAACGATAATACAATGAAATATAACCCACATTGCGTCGATGCTAAAGAGAATCAATAGAGTTGGATACCGTACTGTTCCCAATGAGCCTCGTGGCCCTCTCCTGTACGTGGTCGAACAACTCCACAATAGACTTTGGGGCGCCGGCCCATACATGAGAGTTGTATTCTCTTTTTGGACGGATATAAGTAGTATAAATGGTACGGAGATCGGATGGAGTGTAGTATCTATTACACCGCTTTAGAAAACCGAGGCACTTAAAAGCTTCTTTAGAAACTTGAAATATGTGTTTAGTTAATCGAACATCACACTGAATTTTCATGCCAAAAATATCAAGAGCGTCCGATACCGTAATACCTATATCAGCGCTCATAAAACAGCGCTATTTCAAGACCAGTGCTGGAATCCCATCCGGCACAAGAGACTTGTTGAGATCTGCTAAAACCTTTTTAACTGCTCGAGTTCCAGGTTAGCTTTATCAATCGGGTCAGTGAATACTTGGTCATTCTTTAAAAGATTTGGAATTGGCGAACTAGAATTATTCCTTACTCTTTTAACAAATGACCAAAAGCTCTTGCTACCCTGAGGAGTAGCAGGCGAAGGCGCTCATCGTACAGACTTTTCCCAGGCCTTAGTACACTGGCATATGACGATCTTGCTCTTTTGCGTGGCGAATCAGTATCTGCGTCATTTTGTTCAGTGAACCTTAAACTCGTTCAAATTGTGCTCTTTTAGATAACTAAAGGAAAGATTTAAACAACTGTGCTATGGATGGACATCAATGATGCGATCTGATTTTATTGTTAATTTTTTACTTAAATTTTAGTTATTTACACAGTGTTAATAAAGGGTTTTCAGCAAGAAGTTTGTTTTCTAAAGCAAAATAAAACAAAAAATTAAGATTAAGATGGTTATAATTTTTAATTATGAATGAACCACGACCACGCTGACAGATGTGTATTTTAATTATTTTAATGCGATTTTCGTGCGATATGGAATGCATTGTAACAATTACTAATGCATCTACTACGAACACATAACTAAATTTTAAAACTATCATGTTGTTGGTGTTGCCACATTTTAAAAACAAAGTTTGAAACTTTAAAAACCCATTATAAACACGTAATATTTGATAACAAATATACAAATTAGAAATTTTAATTTTTAGTCAAGATTCATTTTTGTTTTTTTATTTGGTTGTTTAATATTGCAATTGAAAGTTCATAACTGTGACAGCAGCTAGCTCTTCTTTGAACACTGCATGCATCTACAAACAATGTGGACTGAAAAAATAAAAAACAGAATAGTTTTTCAGCTATACATATTCCACACAAGTAATTTCATTATCCTTTTTCAGACACTTTAGTTTTCTTTATGGACGAATAGAAAAAAGAAAAAAAATTTTGTGAACAAAAATAAAACTTTTTATTAAAAATTTTATTACTTTAAACATAAACTATGTCTGATGTTTCCTCTTGTTTCTTAACTTCTTCTACTTATTTTCTTCTTGCTTATTTTCTTTAATTTTTATCAATTTCTTTTGTTTTTTTTTGTCGTAATATAAAATAATGTCTCGTTAATTTTGTTTCCTTTTTCTTGGGGGAATCTTATTTCGTCTACTTTTCATTGCCCAAAATGAACCATTATAAAAAAAATCAACTATTTAGTTACTGAGCTGCTGACTGGAATAGTATGATTATTATTATGATGATGTGGCACTGTGCTACTACAATACTGCTGTTATTACTTTAAAGCGTTTGGTGGCATCATTAAAAGTTTATAATGCAGCTGTTGTTAAATTATTATATTGTATTGAAAACTTTTACGAAAAATGGCAGAAAAATACATATTTTTTTTCATCTATTTCATTTTAATATTAAATGGTAAAAAGAAAATTTATGTACTTGAGTGTAACTTATTACTCTATTTTTATTTTATCGTTGCGTAACCCAATAAAACTTGAACTTAAAAAAAATACAATTTAATAATAAAGAATTCATGAGTTACAAGAGAATCAATACAAAAATTTTTCAATTATTTTCATATTTCTTCCCAGTAAAATAAAATGTTAATAAAGTAGGCCAAGATGATTGATGCACTTAAATAGAATATAAGCGTATAATTACGATATAATATTATTTGACTATTACAGAAGCAAAAAAAAAAAATTCAAAATTAGTTTATTTCAAAAATATTTTAAATTCATAGTTTATAAATGATGGCTAAATTGAAATTGAAGATGTTAAAAAGTTGATTTCGAAGGTAATACATTTGAGGGTAGAAATAACTTGTGGATTATTAAAAATTATAAATCAAAAAAAAAAAAAAAACATCCATTTCATAAGCTAATGGAAATTGTGGTTCATATGTCTTTAAAAGTTTGAAGTACAGTAGAAGTTTGTATGATGCCACTTCATATAAGTGCAAAGCAGATTGCTGATTTTGGTATGAAAGTTTTTTTTTAAATTACTTTTTCAATCATCGATTATTGTAATTTACTGACGAATATTTAATTTGAATAAAATCTACTTGAAGCTAATAACTATAACAAAAAGTGATATTTTTCCATTTTAGTGGCATAATACCATGATCGTGTAAAATATTGGGTTTGCTTATGTTTCTAACTTGGTCAAACAAATTTTTGTATATTTCATATTTTCTGCTGTTACCAAATTAACGTTCGTCTTTAGTTCACTTTGTGTTAGCCTCAATAATAGTTTATTAATAGCAATTGGTAAATATTTTAATGTTAAGGAAATTGTTTGGAATAACTACCTTCAAAATATTGAATTAATCCGAGCATGTCAGAAATACAGATCTTGAAGGCGTTTAATTAAAATTTACTTTATGAAAAAAGGGACTTCTAGGTGCACTTAAAAATGATTTAAAATATAAAAGCTTATATCGCACACTGTATTTCTTGGTAGTAATTTCCAACTATTGGCTGATGAAGTTAAAATTAAATTTCCAAGTATTTGAATAGTATTTGAAGAGATGTATTTTTTATTCTATGCTCTTAAAAATTGTTTTATTTCAAATGCTTTTATTTTTACAAGCTTATTAAAATAGCCCTTGTCAATTAATACATAAAATGGAAGACATTAGCTTAAGCAGTAAAATGATATTCGTTTTAAGATTGCTAGATTTAAGTTTAGGCAGTTGAATAAGACGAAAGAAAAAACTAGACGACAGCTCGAAATCGTTTTCGTTGGTTTAGTTGTAAAATATTATATATGTAAATAGTATTTAAATAAAATAATTTTTTTTTAAAGAAAAGTGCACTTCAGGCAGCAATGCCTATTTAGTCAAGTACCATGCTACATTCTTTAGGAAAGGGATAGAGAAGAGATGAAACAGGTGGCGAAAATAGAAGGATAGTCGGAAATTAACTGTCGTATAAAGACAGCACAGCGACCAGCCAATATGTCCTCATCGCCGAGCAGCCCCGCCGACAGTAAATTTTTATTTTTATAGTGAAAAAAAAACCAAAGCCTTCGTAGGGAATCGAACCCACAACCCCCATACTGACAAGCTATTACACTACCTACTAGCTTACAGGGGCAGTTATTTCCTATGCAGTACGTACAGCAATTATTTGTTTATGAAAAAGAGTATTATGTCCGAAATCTTGATAACAGTTTACACAAAAACCTTCAATATAAATATGAACTCATATCCTCTATCTGCATGGATGAAAATTTCAGATATTTAATGAAAATATAAAATCCGCCCTTTGTACGGTTGAGTAACATTGAATGCTGTCACTCGCAACAAGTATAAAATGCATGCTTTTTAGAATCGCTGCCTTCGTAAGATGCTTTGAATTTTCTGGAAAAGTGCTATGCTCATGTATGTGTTCGGGCAAAAATTAGGTTAACACGATTTTTTAATTAAAATAAGCAAGTTTAGTTTGCAATGGATTATCCACACGCGCAGAAAACAATCAACCAATATCACCAAGACTGTCATGAAGTAAAATCTACGGGAGGGGCAAAGAAGAGAACGACTAGCACAATCAGCCAGCAGTGGCAAGTGGATAAAATATTGTTACGTTTATACCTTTTATAAACGTTTTGTTGTGAGTCCTTTATTGCAAAATAAAGAACATCAGATTTTAGACTTTTTAAATTAATTACACGTTCATTTACTTTAACTACACACAAAGTTGACACTACAGAACAATCTACTTAAGATGCACTTCACGAGGTATTTTTTTCAACTAACTACCTAACTATCCACTCAGACGCTGCCTTTTATATTCGTTCACTAGCAGCCTAGAAAAATTAAGAATCTTCTACTCCCTTTGTATCACATTTTGTTGTTGTTATGTTATTCATTCAATGTATAGGCGCCTGTT
Source organism: Trichopoda pennipes (assembly GCA_030448955.1). NCBI lineage: Eukaryota > Metazoa > Arthropoda > Insecta > Diptera > Tachinidae > Trichopoda > Trichopoda pennipes. The sequence goes on from JASKUP010000088.1 coordinate 13,771,676, forward strand.
AGTCTGTGTTTATTTTTTGTTTTGTTTTTATGCTGTTAAAGTTTCTTCCTGGAATTTATTTTAAGATAGTTGTTGTTGTTGTTGTTTTGTGTGCATAAGTTTCCTTAGAAAACTACGCAGTTAGTAAACAGCATACGCGAATGTTGTTGTTTTGCGTGTATAAAATTTCTGCGCAGTTTGTAACTAGAAAGTTGCTGTTATGTTGCGTGAACAAGTTTCCTTCGCAAGCTACGCAGTTAGTAAACATTGTATCCAGTTGTTTACTTTATTACTTAATTATTTTCTTTTAGAACTTAAGCAAGACGCATGCGTAACAATATGTTTAATAAATTTATTGAGGCCCTATGATGGTTATACCATTGACTGGGTATGTTAGTGTTATTGCGTTTAAAGAAAGATGATCGTTAAAATGTCACAGCCAAAGGCGATTAGCAAAGTAAAACTTTTATTAACGTCTTCCTATCTTATTTGACTAGTATTAATCAAGCTGAAATTAAGTTGCAACAACGTTAGATTAAAAACATTTGGTAAGCAAGGAATATTTATTTTTAACCAGTTAATTGGCTATTAAGATCGTGCATCTAACTCTCTTGGATTCTTTTCTATTATTTATTTTATCCTTTTTAACAACAGATGAATCAAATCTGTTTTCTGTATGCGAAAAACTAGATTGCAATGCGAACGTCTCGCTATGCTAGGGCTGCCACATGACAAAATTAACTTAACAGTTTTTTGATATTCTTTTTCAAAACTTTGTTAATTTTGAATTTCCATATTGCAAAGCATATTGGAAAATGTTGTAATCTTAAATAAGGAAATATAGCACTCGTATATTTAATCGTGTTGCAACAATTCCTGCAGTCAATCAGGCAGTCAAATCAAGCAAATAAATGCAAAATAATAAATTGCTTGAATCACATTAAATAAATTCAAATCCCTTTTGTGTGCACAATCTGCATAATCATTTCAGAACGACTTACGAAAAAAAAAAACAAAAAACTATGAAATTAAATTAAATCATCAATCGTTTATAAATATTTAATCCTTCAACAATAAGTGCTTCACAGAGCATATGCACCTTGATATATATTTCCGCAATATTCTCTTTTAAAATTTCATTTTTTATATTGCAAACAAATAGTCAATAATCCATACAAATACGTTGATAATTGCTTGCAATGATGAGCTTATTCAATTATATGACATCAAATACCAAAAGCAAAAAATCCACTTAATTTTTCTATATGACGAGAATACGAAAATAAAGTAATAGAATGAATGTTACAAAAAAAAAAAAACAAAAAAAAAAACGCATTTATCATGTCATTACAGTCAAATCATGATATTGCACATGCAATATAGAGCGACTTGGCAAAAGGATTCAACGAATATTCCTCTATTTTTGACACATACATACACAAACACCCTTACACACACCTTCATGCAGTAATACATACACAAATCATTTATACATAGAAAAAATCTAAAGCCAGCCGTTATGAAGAAATTGCTTTTCTTTCAACATTTTTATATATTTTTTTCTTTACCAAAATGTAATAGGAAAATTATAAATCCTTCAGTGCGAAAGCAAAAAGTGAATAAAAAAAGAAAAATAAAGTTGGTTTTGCACTTCTAACTTCACAAGCCATAAACTCCTCCTCTATAATGATCATTGTCAATAGTAAAAAAAAAAAAATGGAAAAGTATATACTTAAGTTTGCAATGTCTACTAAGGAAAACCTCATCTAAACCTATTGTCGGTTGGTTGGTTGGTTGGTTTCATTGAATTCTGTTGAATTAAAAAAAAAAAACATAAAAAAATTACACCAAAAATTTTCGTAGAAATAAAAAATATTTGTGTATATTGATATGTGTGAGAGAAGTCATAAATATATAGCAGGCAATGTGTAATGATGAGTATAAAAAAAAACTCCAAAGATTATCTTCGACTGCAGACAATGAGTAGGAGATTTGTAAGTATTTGAAGTCAATTAAATGATAAATTTACAATTAGTATTGTCATGCAATATTTAAGGCGAGAGAAGTAAAAACTAAATTAAGCAATCATTTCATAAATATTAAGTCATTTCGTATGGCTGGTAATTTTGTATGTAAAGTGGCTAAAAGGGTTAATATTTTATCAAAAGTATTTTTGGATGTACATTCCGTGGGGTTTTTGAAGGGCAATAAAAGTTTACTTAAGATAAATTTCTAGTTACAAACCGCGTAGAAATTTTATACGCGCAAGACAACAACAAATCTGTATGCTGTTTACCATATGCGTAGTTTTCTAAGAAAACTTATTTATATTTTAAAATAAATCCCAGCATAAAAACAAAAACATAAATACACACAGATATACGGGCGCCTATACATGGAATGGACAACATACAACAACAACATGTGATATAAAGACAGTAGAAAATTCTTAACTTTTCTAGACTTTTAATGGACATATATAAAAAGGCAGCGTTTGAGTGGCAGTAGACAGTGTAAAAATAAACCTCGTAAGTAAATTGTTAAATTTTTCTGTAGTGTCAACTTCGTGTAGTTAAAGTAAATAAACTTGTTATTAATTTAAAAACTCTAAAAACTGATGTTATTTTTTTTTGTGTTTTAAAGAAAAGTAGCACTTCAGGCAACAATGCCTATTTAGTCAAGTACCGTGCTTCATTCTTTAGGAAAGCGATAAAGAATAGATGAAACAGGTGGTGAAAGTAAAATGATAGTCGGAAATTAACTGCCGTATATAAGACAGCACAGCGACCAGTGACTATGCCTTCATCGCTGCGCAGCCCCACCGACAGTCAATTTTTATTTTTGTGGAGAAAAGAACCAAGGTCTTCGTTGGGAATCGAACCCACAACCCCCATACTGATAAGCAATACAGAACTCATAACAAAACGTTTATAAAAGGTATAAACGTAACAATATTATTTATTCGTGTAAATGTTTATGAGTGGATGGTAATCTTTGTATTTTATAAATAAATATATTTTGTAAACAACTAGCAAAATTAGTGTTTGGGTTTTATTTAAATCTTTTTGTTTTACTAATTGATAAACCACTAAAATTGGTGACACCTTGCACAAACATGTCGCATAATAGTTCAGAGGATGAGATTGCATCACTTCCATTGAGCAATGAAATACCTCGAGCTTTTCTCAAGGTACCGACGTTTCGGAAGACGAATCCGGCTTTATGGTTTAAGCATGTTGAAAGTAAATTCATCATCGCCTTAATTACTTCCGATTCAACAAAATTCCGTACCATTGTTGGTTCCATTGAAGCTAATGTGGTTTGTGAGATAAGCGACATTGTTTCGTAAGCTGCGGTAAGCAATATGTACGAAACACTCAAGCAACGGCTGATTTGCAAGCAAAGCAGATCAAGAAACTGTTGCGCGATATTGAGTTGCGAGTCAAGAAACCCTCAGCGCTTCTTCGCGAGATGTCCGCGTTATTGTCTGATAAATTTTCTGAATATTTACTGAAGAATTTGCGGATGCAGCGCCTACCAAAACAAATGCAAGCTATATTATCAGTAAGTAGTGAATCACTAAAAAAGCTAGCAGTTGTGTCAGATAAAATTGCTGATACTTCAGAATCTTGAGAGGTAAATGCTGCATCTACATTATCAACAACCAGCGCACTAAAAAAACCAATTAATATTCTTACGAAGGAAATCCAAGAATTACCTTAAAGTCGATATCGGAGAAAGGGCCGCAGCCGAATTATTCAAAGGTCGTATTTAAGAGACAAGTCATTAGATAAGAAGGATAAACCACTTTGCTGGTACCACTTGAAGTTCGGCGAAAATAATAAAAAATGTATTAAACCTTGCGCATACACCTCGAAACATTTAAATTCTTCGAAAAACTACCATGCCTGCCACTATAGACGGGGCAGACGATAGAGTTTCAAGCATAAAATTAAAAATTAGTGCTTGGATTTTATTCAAATCTTTTTGTTTTACTAACCCATAAACCAGCTTGATGCCATTTGAGCTAACTTAGAAAATTCAGAAAATATAACATTCATTTCGCTTTTAGCGATTAACTTACGGGCCATCATGCTCTTTTCTTTTTCAGGAAAGTTAGACCACTTAACAAAAGAGCATTTATGTCAAATTGAAAGGATTTTTTCAACGTTGTAGCATCATCTGGTATGTGGTCAGTTGAAGGTAAACAATCTGATTTACTGCTATCAAGGATTTCTATTACAATGCAATATACTAAAGAAGAAATTTTCACTGAGTTCATTAGCCCATCATTATCCTTCAGTTTTTCTTCATAGCTCCTATAGCAACAATTTTAAATAAGCAACTTATGTTGAAAGAAAACTAAGGAGATTAAACATTGATATGTGTTTAAGTCTTTGTTTTAACATCTTTGTGAAATCGATTTAATTCTGTTTGAACATTATATTTAAAGCACGTTCTTTGTGGATATCATTTTCATTATTGGGCACTTTGTTTTTTTTTCCAACTCACTATCGGCTTCCATTACAAATTTGACTTTCAGTTTCGGATAAAAAAAACCTTCTATGCTAAAAATAAGAGTCACTCGATCGGCCTTTTTACAGCAACTGCATAATGTAATGAAAAATTGAAAATTAATAATAAATAAATTAAAAAATTAATTAATAAATTTTTGGTTTTAAAATAATTTTACTTTAAAATCAATCAAGAATAATATACTTTAAATCTTTTAAAATTTCGTATTTCTTTACAATATTTGTCCCTCATACAAAACAAACTACAAAAACAACAAATATAAAAAATTAAAGTATATCCCGAGTGACGACTTTCAAAAATGTTATTATATTATTTGTTGAGCAGTGATAGGCAGACAAGCCAAATTTGGGTAGTGCTAGTATAAGTATATGCACTAGAAGCATAAGAAAAAAAAATAAAAAATTAATATTAAAAGGCCTGCTAATAATAACGTGGCTTTCATGGCGTGGTTTTTTAACCGTTATAGCTAAAACTTTTAAGTTTTATGTACGTTTATGTTCACTACAGCAACTAGGGTTTAAGAGTTTTCCTATAGTGACCTGCTAAATTGTTGTATTATATAGCTATAATTTTTTAATATTTAGAATAAAAATGTGTTGTGTGCACAGTAAAATTTACAAAATAAGGGGTGCTTCCATAGCGTTATTAATTTTGACGAATGTAGTCTTATATTTTAAAATGTTAAAGAAAGAAACTTTTAAAATTTTAATAAATAAACATAGAAATAAGAGGGTGTTCCTATTGAAGACGTGATTCTGGCATATGTTGAATTTTCTACTAAACGGTTAAAGGCAGACATTTAAAATTCCCATTCATAAGTAAAACATAAAGAATGCTCCCTAAGTTGTATAAAAACCTTCGTGTGTAAAATACAAAGTGTTTGTTAACATCTAGTTGATATCTTAAGCTGTAACAAAGTTGTTTGCGAAAGTTGGAACTTTTAAGCTGATTTCTTTTTACTTCTACTTTCTTTTAAGTAGATGGAAGCAAAAGCATTGCAATATTGGTTAACCTTTATTCTAGTTCGTTGTAAATATGAAAGATGATTTAGGAGGCAGATCTAAGAGTTCGAAACAGCCCAATCCATAAGTTAGACCAAATGGAAAGACTGAGAAAGCTTTTTTTGCGGTCAAGATATAATAAAAACTCTATAGTTGGGCTTTGAAATATTGTTGGGACAGGCAACAATAGAAAAGCTATAATTTAAAAGGGGATAAACAAGAAGCTGACATTTCCATACATTTCCATATTTACGAAAGTAATACGATTTAACAGAATGCTAAGATACATAAATTCGAGTAGGAGTTTTATTTTTTCATTTTATTATTTTCATTTTACTAATATTTTTTTTTAATTTTAACAAAGCAATAAATGGTTATCAAAAACATGTAGACAATGCGACGGAATAAAAATTTTACTTTTTTAATTTAATTTAACTTAATTAAATTTTTATTCCAGTTAAAATATCTTTCAAATAGTTTCTCGAAGTGTTATTCTTAAAACAAACAAACAAACAAAATTATTTATATGCTATACGAGTACATTTTCTTCACTTTACATTTTCACACATTACCTAAAATGTAAAGTAAAGGAAATCACCTAGTGGGAATAATTTTTTAAAGACCTCATTATGCAAATTAAAAAAGATTTTTGTTAATTAAAATAAATAACTCATTAAAAAGTCATTAACATTAATATAAATTGTTTTTTGTTTGGTAATAGAAATTCATCAACGTTTCAATTCGAAATTTCATTTTAACACTCAACACTGGAAATAATACTTCTGTAAAAAAAATATATTTCACCTTTAAGGAGAACGAAAACACACAAAAAAAAAACAAAACGTTAAAAGTCTTTTGAAAACACAGCTTGATTTAAGTCATTAAAATAGAAGTGAACGCTATTCAAAAGGCAACAAACACAAAAACAAACAAAAACAGGACGCTAAAATGAACATACAACAACACAGTGATTTATGAATAAACTAAATGTGTTTCCGTGGGTGTAAACATTCACGTTCATGTTACCACCCAAATGCTCATTCATACAATGAGAAGGACAGGCAAGTTAAGTGGAAATAATATTTAGGTAATTTTACATTATGGTTACAAAAACTACTTAATATAAAACATTAAATTCACACGAATGCATAACAAACTTAACTTTTAGTAAGAATTTCTAAGTATTGGACTTTTTAACAAGAAGTTTGTTTTTTCAATTGTGACAACACCGAGAACATGATACTTTTGATATTTAGTTTTTTGACGTATTCGTAGTGGATGAATTGGCAACTGTTACAATGAATTTAACTTCGCACGAAAATCGCATTAAAATAATTAAAATCCACTATGAAAATGGTGGGACTGTTAAAGTTACAATTCGTAAAATCCGTGATATTTCAGACAAAATAGTAGTCATTCTGAGACCGCTATTAAGAATTTGATCGTTAAATTTAACTCGACAGAATCGATGAAAAATGTGCGAATACCAGCGCACGTTCAACCGGGTCGTTTAACTGAAAACATCGCAGCCGTTAACGACAGTGTTGAAGCAAATCCACATTTGTCTATTCCTCGACGTTCTCAACGATTGGATTTATACAAAACCACTACATGGCAAATATTGCGTAAGGATTTTATTTGATGCCTTACAAGGTTCAACTGTATAGCAATTGAAGCCGAACGACCATTCATATCGCCGTAGATTTACTAAATTCATTCAGGAACGAACAATCGGCCGGCTAGTTTTTCTGCAAATTTCATTTTTGCAGACGAAGCTTATTTTCACTTGTCAGAATATGTCAACAAGCAAAATTGTCGCACTTGAGCTTTCGAAAATCCTAGAGCAATAATTAAGAAGCCTTTGCATGCTTAACGTGTCATGTAAGGTGCACTATGTGGTTTGAAGGCGTAATTGGATCGTTTTTTTCGAACATGAGGCTCAAACGCTATCGCGAGATGCCAATGACTCAATTTTGGCTTATTATTGATGACGTGGATATCACTGACATGTGGTTTCAACAGGACGGTGTCCAATGACAGCCAATGAAACGATTAATATATTGCAAACCAAATTTTCCGGTCACATACAATCAGCAGTTAAGTGGTCAGCCAGATTGTATGTTTTAACACCATTGGATTATTTTTTGTGCGGCTATGTTAAGGAAAACATCTATACGGAGCCAATCGAATCAATTTCAGCCTTAAAACTCAAAATCTGTGATGTGATTAACGAAATAGGACCGCCATTTTGCCAAAAAGTGATTAAAAACTTTGATCAAAGAATTGATATCTGTTAGCGTAGTCGTGGTGAACATTTGCCAGATATCATTTGTTATTCAGAACTTGCCGAACTTTTCTCTTTACAATAAAAATTTTAATAATCTTAATCTAAATTTTTTTGTTTTAACTTGTTTTAGAAAACAAACTTCTTGTTGAAAAACCCAATGATTTAAGAAAAAAAACATATTTTTTTTGTTTGTTTACATTTTCTGGTTGCTTGCCGTTTGCATTATTGCGGGTGTTTGTGCATTAAAAACCTATAAAATTTCATTTATGTGTGTGTGTAAGTTGTTTTAATGTGAGTTTTTTGTTTTACAACAATTTTGTGTGAATGATGTGGATACAATTTGTTTTTTGTTTTCGTTGTAGTTGTTACAAAGCCTGAAAGGAGTTTTTCTTTATATTTCGCAATATAGGGGAGTTGAGCTGCATTTACCCCGAAGCTTTTTATATGTGACGTTTATTGAAGTTTATAAAAAAAGGAAAAACGACGTGTATGCATAGAGGTGTTGTAAAATTGTTTTGGATTGTCAAAGTATCCGTTCTTTTTTATTATTTTTTTTGTTTTTTTTTTGGAAGAGCATTGATATGCTATTGTTTAATGTTAGCTTAAATCAATTGTACGACAACGGTTTTTTGCTGTTATATTGAAATCAGTTTAGGTTTTGTTATATATTTTGGTATGACAAGCATACAGAGAGGAAAATGTTAGCGTTTTGGACAAGTAATTTTTCTTTATAGCTATGCGATGCCTGTAGCGAAGAAAATTATGTCACGTATGTACTCGTACTACATAAAATTGGTTTTTATTTCTTTAATGAGGTTTGCAAAAAGTTCATGAAAACTATTTTAAAATTTTCTCAATTAATAATAAAAGGAGGAGGCCTATCACAGATGGACAGTCATTGTGTTAATATATTGCATTTTTAGATTAGTAAACAAGCTTTAAAATGCCTGTATAAAAGTAACTGCACTCTCTGTAATAAGGCATTAGAATTATTTATTTTTTAATATTTTTATTGCTTTTTAAAGTCAAAAATTATTAATAGATTTAATTTATTTCTTGCTATTTTAAATATTATTATTATTATTTACACTTTTACTTATCATTTTAAGCAAACCGAAATAAAAAAACAAACAGAAATTAATTAATAAGTTACACAGCATTTTTCATTAACTGTATGAAAGTAAGACGACATTAAGGAAAATTAAATCTCTTCATTAATCACAGTTTAACAAACAGCTAAATTAATGCCCTTATCAAGATACAAGATTTTTTGTCTTTTTTGCCTTTTAGTTTTTGGCTCACAAATTAATTACAAACTCGAATTGAGTTTTATTTCATTTTACCGACAATTGGATAACGTTAAGCACCTACCTGGGCTATTTATAACTATTTGGCCTGTATTAAAACCGGAGGCTCCATTAACTTAAAAATACAATCCAATATAATTAAAATAGATTCAATGGCAGCATCTTGTATTGTACACAACAGTTGATAGCAATTGCATATAATTTCATACATATGTACATACAAATCCATAAACATTTCGTATGTGTCTGTGTGTGTGTATATGTTTGTTTAATTTTGTGAATGTTTCCACTAAAAGAGAAACTTACCAACAGCCACATCGAATTTAATGTTGTGTTAAAATTAATGTGCTTATATTTCACCAAAATGACCGCATAAACTCAGACTTTATTTTTGCTTCGCCTTTTAACTTTTTTCTTCTTTGCTGTTCAATTTTACTTTTATTTTTATTTATTTATGCTTATTTCCGTTTTCTATTTTTTTTCTCGAATTGTTTCTGTATTGCATTGTGTTGTTTTTATTTTTATTTGTTTTTAATGGTGTTTATTTCATTTCACCATTATTGCTGTTGTTGCGGTGATGGTGGCCAGCGTGATGTTGGTTGGCAGTGATAGCAAAATGGTGTTGATGATATTGGAATACATGAACAGTAACGCTTGTTAAATTCAATAATGGCTCTTACTTAAAAAACCTGAATGAGATGGTATGATTTCCTTTTTTTTTTAAAGCAATGTGTTACAAAATCCGACTGTTTTGTTATTTTATAATATCAAGCTTCTTTTATATGCCCTTTTTCCTTTTTATGGATTTTTACATGAAATTATTAAATTAATTTTGTTTTAGCTTTGTGACTTTTCAAAGCAAATCATTGAAAAGAAGAAATTTGTTGTAGTTTCTGATACGATCCAATAACCTATTTATTAATTTCATTTGCTCTATTGTAGGGCCTGTTTTCGTTAGAATAATAAGTAATTTTGTTATATAGAAAACATATTAATATTAAAATATATTCTATTATTGCGGAGTTAGAAACTATTGAATAATGATGATACCTCTCCTATACAGTCTTATACTTACAAAAATCCAAAGTTTTTCTTTGCAAAAGGTGTTATTGAATTTATTAATTCTTCACTGTTCTTTCTTCTGCTGTAATAGTAAATTAGTTTTATTTGTCTTTTATAAATGATATTTGTACGAGATCGATTTACGCATAACCAGTTCGGCTTGTGAAAATTTCAAGGGTAGTCTGCAATGATTTAAAAAAATAATATATTCGTCAAAAGCGTGACATCTATGGAAACAACTTTTAATTTTAAAATTTATTATTCACACTTATTTTTATAATGGAAATAGTTGCATTTACTCTGTGCAAGTTCTGAAAATAATATAAAATTACCCTTTATAATTTAAAAATGAATGTTATTTAATTTGCTTGTTCTTATAGCGTACATGGAAATATTTAAACTTATTCTTTAGCGATTAAAAAACAAATAATTATTGGAACACTCTTTCATTTTAAATTGTATTCTTTTTATTTTTTACTATACCGCACTATGTTTTATTGACACTGTGAAAATTTGCTATTTCTGCCTGCCAAAGTTCAAAATATAGCCATATTTTTATGAATATGATGCCACTTTCGGAGCAGCCTGTAGTTTTGATATTTGTTACTATAGATATACGAGGTATACGATACGTTATTTTAAAATTTCGTGATTAGGATTTTCACATTTATTTCTGTTATTTTGGATTTTGACAGATAAAAAGATTAGTCGTGTTTTGGTGTGCTCTTCGATTTTTTACTATTCGAAAAAATGGATCAAAGAAACTGTATTAAATTTTGTGTAAAAAATGAAATTAAATGTGCAAGGACATTTGAAATGTTGACTGTGGCGTTTGGCGAGTCTACTATGAGCAGAACACAAGTTCATTTGTGGTATAACCGGTTTATACGTCAACAACCTATGAAAAAATATTGAAGCAGTGAAGAAAATGATTTTGGATAATCGTCGAATAACTATTAGAGAGGCTGCTGATGATGTTGCCATATCGCATTTTTTCGACATGAAACGTGCGGCAGCGAAGATTGTTCCATAATTGCTAAATTTTAAGTAAAAACAACGTCGCCTGAACATCGCTCAGGCGCTGCTAAACGTCATCAATGTCGTTCCAGATTTGCTCAAAAAGGTCATAACTGATGATGAATCATGGCTGTATGGCTATCACATTGAAAAACCAGTCACCCCAATGGAAGCGTTCAGAAGAGCCAAGACCGAAAAAGCACGTTAAGTTCGGTCAAATGTGAAGGGTTTGCTCTCTGTATTCTTCGATTGCAATGGCGTGATGCTTCAAGGTCGTACGGTCAATAAGGAATACTGCCTTAAAGTTATGCGCCGTTTGCGTAAAGCAATTCGTCAGAAACGCACAGAATTATTTAAAAACCAATCATGGATTTTGCACTATGATAACTCACCAGCTCACACATCGATGCTTGTGCGTGAGTTTTTGACCAAAAACAAAACCTTAATCATGCCTCAACCACCATATTCACTGGATATGGCCCCCGCTGACTTTTTCCTCTTACCAAAACTGAAGCAACCAATGAAAGGAAAGTGTTTTGCTAGGATTGATAAAATAAAAGAAAAATCGAAAGAGAAGTTGTTGGCGATAACAAAGAGCGCATTTCAAAAGTGTTTCGAGAATTGCAAAAAAACGCTGAAATAGTGTATTGTATCTGAGGGGAATTACTTCGAAGGGGACAAGACAGTTATTGATGCATAAATAAATACTTTTTGAAAAAACTGAAAATAACGATTATTTTTTTATGTAATTTTTTTTTCGTATATATACTTGATTACAAATCTCTTTATCTTCTGGAGTAGAGGAGACCTTTGCCTTCAGACAAAGCTTAATGTGATTTATTTAAATGGAATCTGTTGGGAGTGATTTGATGAACAATGTTTTTCGATTTGTTTTCTGACGCAAAAACAAATAACGAAGATGGTTTCCCAGCACGCGAACATGCAACGTACATAAGACATTTCAATGTAACGAAGTCCGACTCCACTAATCAGTCTTTTTACAATTCAAATAATGAAGACAAACAAAGGATACTGACAAAGAATGAAGAAACGTACGTAATTAATTAATCGTGTTGTCGTTACGGTACGAATAACGAAGCGAACCCAAAAAAAATACGTTTAGTCGAGCTCAAAACGTGTGATATAAAAGACGCTCGATAAATAAAAAACTTAGAGAAATAAAAAATCAAGTTTTTTCACATTTTTCTGCAATTTTCATTTGAAGACCCATTTTTTATTTTTTTTTGATAAATATTGCACTGAATTTCAATGTAATGCATTTTCGTGAATGCGTGATGTACGACTATCCGAAATCAGTTTTACAATACACAAAACTCGCATAAATTGCAGCAAAAAAAAACAGTACATTTACTATTAAGGAATAATTGCGCACAAAATTTCGTAAAAATAATCAATTTTCGATTTTTCCAATTTTCCAACTTTTGCGAAGAGATTTTCCAATTTTCCGCATTTCCCATTTTCCACAATTTTCCATGATTAGCACTAAGAACTTTCTATTTTTTGATTTGGAAAGCAATTAAGGAAAAATTTCACACAAAATTTCATACTCTTCATACGCTTTTGACTCTGACTTTTTCGGAGGGATTTTCCAAAATTTTCTTCCGTAAAAACCTTCTCCGCGAAAATACGAATAAATACAGAAAATACTAATCGGCCTAGCTGTTCTCATTTTATGAATTCTATATATTTTTTACACCATTTACACCATAAATATATAGATTTTACATTACATACACATACCCGTCGTATATTCACCTTTTCTTTAGTAGTGTTAAAATAGCGATATTGCTTATAAATTAAATTTAATTATTATAATTTTTATATGATTTTCTTTAAATTATATTTCGTCAAACCTTTTTGTAAGTTAACATTTACGAACGGGGCAAAGATCGATCATAATGTTTTATAAATCCTTAAACAAAAATTTTGTTTTCAGAATTAACGATTTTCGACGACTGCTGCGCTTAGGGTACATGTTCAATATATGAAATGCACTAGAAACACTTGCAACGTATAGTCATATCTGGTAGATAATTAAAGAATGTAAGAATTTAATAAAGTTTTTCCTATAAATTGGAAAAAGTTCTGATACAATAGAATTTCTTAGTTTAATTTCTATTTTTTTTAATATTTTACTCTCTATACCTTATAAAAACTAAAATCGAATAGCAAACTAAAAATGTTCAATTATATTTCTTCTTAATCTGTTAGAGATGCAGTTATAAATATATTTTCTTATTTTCACAAAAAATTCGAATCAATAAACATTTTTGAAACCAGACTGCATTTAACAAAGTTACAAGCTTTGTAATATTTTTCTTTTCGAGCCGAACTAGTTCGTGTTAAAGAACTATAATCATGTAATTTAGAAAAGTTCCGACTGTATGATGTTACGTTTTTCAGTTATTGATTGTGAATGTGCATACTGATGATAATGATTTTTATTTTAAGAATAACTATCTTGAGAATTGTTAAGGGTGGTTTTGATTTATTCAAGATAAGAAACTGATGCTATCTGTTTTAATAAAAGTCTAACAGTAGTTTGGTTATTTACCAGGTTCATCTATTGCTCCAAGCTTAGGTCTTCATTCAAAAAATTTAGCCAGAGTGCATATTCTTATCCAACTCCAATGATTAAGCCATTGGTGTATCGGTCGTGAAAAAACTACAAAAAAAAACATTTCTAATGTTTTTAGTTTTCATTAAGAATTTGACACCTTTAAACTTCTGCTATAACATATTTCTGTTTTAGTATTCAATTTGTTTATTTTCCTTGAATAAACTTCAAATTTTTTTTTATAGTCTTTGAGCTTCAATAACATTTGCCTGCATTAAATTCTCATAATTTCGTTAGCCAGTATCCCTGTGCAATAAAAAAAACATATTGATAAAAAACAAACTTAGAGCCAAAAGTCAAAGGCGATTAGAAACCAGAGATATATATTGAAGTTGAGTTGTAGTAAGAAATCCAAATAAAATAAAATTTAATAAACACGATGCGTACCAACTGAAGAATTCAATTAAATAAAATAACAATTAATAAGTGCTTCTTTTTTGTTTTGTTATCTGATAGCAATTGTATCAAGACGAATGGTTGAAAATGAAAATTTGCGTTGGCTGTGTTGCTAAGTTGGTCGTTCTTAAATCATTAATTTAATGTTTGTTGTTAATACGCCATGAACAGCACTAGCAGCAGCAGCATTAATAGCAGTGTAAAACATCTTGTCCGTACTTAATGCAAAACGTGTTTGTAATTTTTTATATCTTTGATGCTATTGGTCGCTACTCAGCTATAGTACATTTAGTATGAAAATAATTAATATTTGCTATTAGTTTGATTAAAAATTTTAACATAAGAATTTTTATTAGAATTTAATTTAAGCATCAATTGAGACTGAAGTAATGACTGGAAATTTTATACCCAAAACTTAAAAAAAAGATAAATAGATATAGTAGTTAAATTTTATTTATTGCTTATTTATTTTATTTTTATTCTTATTTTGAAATGTATGTGTTAGAAATATGATTCTTAAAAATTTTGTATCAGAATACTATTTTTCCCATCTTTTTGGAAATTTAGATACTACTCGTCGAAGGCTTGACTTTCTAGTTATTTAAAAAATCCAAAGTTCTACTTACTTGGTCTCAATAAATTAGTGATAATCACAGATACATTCGTTTTATCGACGGTCAAACTTTAACAACAACTAGTTACTCATTTACTCCGGGAATATATTCTTCAGTTATTTGGGCTATAGTCATGGAATGAGATCATATCTTACATCCATATTCATCTTGCAAAGGTTATTGTTTAATTTTATGATTTTTAATTTTTTGTTGGGTAATTTTTTTTGGAACCACTTAGTTTTACTTTAATTTTAACTACTTTTTATTGTAACAGGCATAGTTATACACACTTTGTGCCAATTTTAGCTGTCTGCCTATAACGATTTAAGAGTTAAAGTCATATTTCTTGAAACTACAACTTTTTTGGGGACACCCTTAAATGTTAAATTTCACTTAAATATTTTATTTTATGCTGAGGATTGTATGCATAATTTTTATTAAGTTTGCACATCGTCATGATATGATTTATAAAGTTGCTTATGTATGTCAAAAGCAAACCTTGTATGGGACAACCTTTAAATTTTGTATTTTTAATAACAAAATTTCAAATATAAGATATTAAAGTCAGATATTTATAAGTCAGGGATTCTTCTATACCACATAAGCTTTAATTTTTAATTTAATTTTGATTTAAAATATTTTGCTACACTAACGCCTGTAGTAGTAATTCTCCGAGAGATTAAATCACAAGTTTGCAAAATTACTCTTCTAAATAGGAAAAAGTACCGAAAGTTATTTAATTGTTAAATGATTTATAAAACTTAAAAAATTGTATTTGTTTTAGTATGAAATAGTACCTTTTTGAATGTAATTGTTCGGAAATAATTAAAATAAAACAATCACACACTAATAGACTATATCTTTGCTTCTAAATTTGAAAAGATGATTATTGCAAACAGACAAAATCATTCTTTAATAAGCCCTACAGCAAATAATATTTTTGTAGTCTTTTCTATATTACAGAAAAATGAGAGACCAATAGATTTTGGGTTTAGAAACAAGTTTTACGTTTTTAGGCATTCCAAAAGATTTATTTGGGGACATTTAAAATAAACATTTTATAAAAAAAATTAGTTATTTGACTAATTTTTGTTATGAAACGTTGTCAGTGTTGCCACAAATGAAAAATAAACTTCTTGTTTAAAAATTCCATAGTAGTAGTAGTAGTAGAAGATAATGCTGAAACTGTCCAAAAATTGATTTTTTGTCGTGCTTAAAAATAGTTTTTAAATATTAATTTACATAATCATAATTACTATAGGTTTTTGAACAAGACGTTTGTTTTTCAATTGTGGCAACACCAATAACATGATAGTTTTGACATTTAATTTTTGATGTGTTCAATTGCATTGGCAATTGCTACAATGAATTCAATATCGCGCGAAAATCGCATTAAAGTAATTAGAATCCGCTATGAAAGTGGTGTTTCTGCTAAAGTTATATTTCGTAAAATTCGTAATATTTTTGGACAACATAATCGTTATTCTGAGAATGCTGTTCAGAATTTGTTTATTAGATTTGAGTTGACAAGCTCGATATAAAATGTGCGAACACTAAGGCGTGTTCAACCTGGTCGTTGAACTGAAAACAACATAGCCGTGAGCCACAGTGTTGAAGCAGATCCAAATTTGTCAATTCCTCGATGTTCAGTCGGGCTATCCGACCGACGACTCACATTGCCGTAGATTCGCTCAATTCATTCAGGAACAACCGGCTGGTTTTTCTAAAAAAACCAGTCGAAGAGCATTTTCACTTGTGAGCGTATGTCAACAGGAAAAATTGCCGCATTTGGGCTTCTGAAAATCGTAGAGTGATTATTGAGAAGCCTTTGCGTGCTCAAATTCTCGCGTTATCAGGCCTTTTATTTTTCAAAAATGAGGCTGAAGATACGGTAACGGTTAAAGGATCACACTATTGCGAGATGCTAACAACTCACTTTTTTATTAACGACGTGGATATCACTGACATGAGGTTTTAGCAAGCTATATTTCCCGATCTCATAATTTCACGACCATCACCAGTTAAGTGACAAGCCAGATCATGTAATTTAACACCACTTTTTTATTTTCTGTGGGGACATGTTAAATACAAAGTCTATATGGAGCCAATTGAATCGATTTCGGCCTTAAAACTCAAAATCCGTGATGTGATTTACGCGATGATTTTCGTTGTGGAAATTTGCCAGATGTTAGTTGTGCATTCAAAATTGCCGAACTGTTCTTATCGTAACACAATAAAAATTGGGATCATTTTAATCAAAATTTTTGGTTTTATTTTGTTTTAGAAAACAAACTTTTTGTTAAAAACCGTTTTGTCGTAACTTTTAACTATATTATGTTATATTTTCAAGAGTTTACAACACTAAATTATAGCACCATCTAGTACTGATTTCTTATTTGAAGCAGCGGAAAATACCCTTATATTGCTGTTTACCTATTATACGTATAATATAATATATTTGTAGCTATATTATAGATATTTTAATTAATATATATATATATATATATATATATATCTAAATGTGACCCTAATTTCAATAAAATTGGTATGACCATTTAGGTCTAATTGAGCAAAAAATATTTAAACTTTTCATTGTTAATGCAATAACCCTTTGCACTCCAACTACCAGTCTGGCTGGCATAACAAGTAAAGACGATCTTCTCCAAATACCAGTTCTACTGGCAACATTTCATTTTGTAATTATTTCTAGTTAAAACATGAATTTATAGCTGATATCGTTACTTTTTTAACATTAGACATTGTGATACATGTACAAGAAAACGCGGTCTACATGTAGGCGACTGTTTCATGAATTATCACACTAGAATAGTTTATAAGAAATAAATTATTATTTTGCTAAATTAATTTAACCTAATATACGAATAAATTTGAATATTAATAATCAATATTTAAATAATTTAGAGATGTTTAATACACTTCTACAAAAACTTCATCAAAATGGTTAAAAATTAAATATTTTTAATTTGAATTTGTTAATTCTCGTTAATAAAAAATCATTTTTCCAAAAACTGCAGCATATTTTTCAAAGTATTGTGATTACAAAATATTTCGTAAAAGTCCTTGGAGTTGACTGCCAACAGGCGCAAAAAATGTACGGAGCGTAAAGAGTTAGAATTTACTTTAACGCATGGCAAATGTCTAATATACTAGACTTACTATAGAAAAATATATTGAAAGTATATTTATACCAGTTCCATTAAAAATTTTGGAAAATTGAACTTTTTTGAATATTAAAGTTATAAAATTATTTCAAGTTCTCAAAATATTTTGTAGCAGTTTATTTACTTTAAATACTCACCTGAATAGAGATTCATATTTAAGGAGATGCACACACACACACATATCAATGAGTGCCATAATTTTGTTGGCCCATATTTATTTGTATTTTATGTAACTATTTAAAATGGCTTTTCTAATAAAAATATTATACGGATTTATTACAATTCTAAAATGAGTTAAACAAATGTAATTAAAATGTAATAAATTTGAAGTCATTTACGCGAATTATTGCAATTTATTCATTGAAATTATTTATTCATATTTGTTTGTTTGTGAAAGTTTGCATGTTTTAGCTTCCATAAATGCACATATAAAAGCATAAACAATTTCTAACTATGAATTGGTTATGTGTGCAGTTATATAGATTTATATGCCTTTTTTATGGAAATAATTTGAAGTTATAAAGTTCAACAAAGTTGCATTATATGCTACATTTCTATATTCAGGGTGTGGAAATAAGTTGTTTGCGACGGGCAATAACAATTTTTTGCTTTAATCATATAAAATAAGACGTCTGCTAGGGATCCTAACATAATACGATTTAAACATGTTTGAATATTAATTTCGGTAATTTTGCTATACCATTGCTGGTTATTATTGAGTATATATTCATATGTCTCATTTAAAATCTTGTTTTAATAATACAACGCTCTCAAAGAGCTTGTTAGAAGCGATTCAAACATTAGACTTTAAGCATATTAAAAAACAAAAATCTGTAAACAAATGCATACGTATACATCATATACACATATATATTTTAATTTATTCCATTTGTAAAAAACACTAAATTATTTATATATAAGTACATATGTAAGGACGAAAGCCACGGTAGCCAGTTTCTATAATTATAATTATTGATCTATAAATCTATTTACTCTTAATAAATAAATAAAATATTTATATTTTATTAACAATAAATTATATAAAAGTTACAAAGTTACAAAAGTGTGGTATTCAAAATTTGACCAAATTTATTATTGAAAACTTATTAATATTGTTACATTTATACTTTTAATAAACTTTTTGTTGTTACTGAGTTCTTTATTACAAAATATATAACACCAGATTTTAGAGTTTTCAAATTAATTACAAATTTATTTACTTTAACTACACACAAAGTAAAATTTGTGCGTTGGCACTACAGAACAATTTACTAAAAATGCAAGTCTTTACTTCACGAGGTTTATGTTTTAACTAACTAACTATCCACTCAGACGCTGTCTTTCATATTTGTTCGCTAGAGGTCTAGAAAAATTAAGAATTTTCTCCTCTCTTTATATCACATTTTGTTGTTTTTATGTTATTCATTGAATGTATAGGCACCTGTTAGTCTGTGTGTATTTTTGTTTTTATTTTTATGCTGTTAAAGTTTCTTTCTGAAATTAATTTTAAGATAGTTGTTGTTGTTTTGTGTGTATAACTTTTCTTAGAAAAGTACGTGGTTAGTAAACAACATACCCAGTTCTTGTTCTCTTGCGTTTATAAGATTTCTACGCAGTTTGTAACTGGAAAGTTTTTGTTGTTTGGTGTGTATAAGTTTTCTTAGAAAACTACTCAGTTAGTAAAACGCATACACAATTGTTTACTTTATTACTTAATTATTCTCTTTTGAAACTTAAGCGAGACGCATTCGTAACAATATGTATTAGTAGTAATTCAGGGGGTTATCTTTTCCTTAAAAGGATTCCGATATACAAATGATGGCACACTAGGGCGCAACAATAAAAACAAATAGATGAAACAAGAAACAATCTCGTTTAACAATAGAAATGGCTGTCGAAGCTTTTTGATCACACTTCAAATAAGGCTCATCTAAAAAAAATTATATTTTTATAAATTTACCAAAATTTTACTGGATTGGACTTTGCGGACTCAACTAAAACTCAACTTTTTGTTTTGTTTTTCTAACGAAAATATCTTTTTAATCACTATAGTTTTATTTCTTATAATTCTCATATTCACATTTGCTTAATTATTTTTATAGGAACAGGAAATACGAACGGAATTGGTATTATATGTTCACATTAACGTTAATACGCTTCACATTTGTAGAATAACTTACAAAAATATACGTACACATGAACAGGTACAGTGCGAACATAATAGCTTCTTTGTTGCTCATGCAAATACAATTTTACACTGTGTATGCATTTTTTAATACGTCCTGTATTTAATTATAGAAACATTTGACTTAATGTCGTCTGTAATGAGAAACTTTTACACCATTAATTTACATCCTTAAATATACAATTGTGTATTATTTTTTAATTTTGCTTTTTGTTTTTGTTATTTATTTCTTTTCCTTATGAAAATATTCAGCATACTCTGTATTCGGGGGTAAATATTATATGCGTTATAATTAATATGCAATTTAAAAACAAATTCATTTTATTTAATTTACTGCTTTTAATGTAAAAAAAGAATTAAAAATATATTTAAAAAAATAAAGTTTGTTCTTAATAGCAGTTTGCTATTATCAACAGCATTTTATTTCATTTTTAATTTTTATTAAATAAAAATTACTTATGCAATTGAGCGTAGTTGAATATGAAGAAACCCTTGCTTGTAGAACGTGCATCGTTATGATAGGGTTATTTAAGTGATATTCGTTTAATGTGCAGCTGGAAACTGGAAACAGTAATTGCTTATATGGCAATCAAAATTACTGATATTTGAAAAATTTTTGTAACACCAACAAGGTTTGCTGATTGTTTGTATGCAAAAGGTCCGGGGTTGACTTATGTGTAATTCTACATGCTCTTCTTTTTTCACGTTTTCTTTTGTATCCAAATGTATCAAAGAACATTTAAGTTGGCTATAATGGTTTTTAATTCAATTAAAAATTACAGTCTCGGTGTGCTTTTAATAAACCACTGTTGGAATGTCCAAAAATCATCAAATTAATGTCGAAAGGAAAGGGGAATTTTGGGTGGTAAATGCTGTATTCGTTTTGTTTCTAATCAAGTATTTTGTGTTTGGTGCTTTTGTATGTATAAGGAACAAGAACTCAAATGTCTCATAGAAGGCCAAGTTTGAAGACAGTAGCATAATTCCTTTAGTGAAGTGTATATAAGATTCGGCCCTATAGAATATATCACTCTTATATATTTTATTCTTCTTTAATTAATTATTAGTCAAACTGTTTTAGTTTTGTAATAACTTACAATCATTGAAATTTATTTATTTATAAGAAGTCCACACAATCAGTTTTATAGTTGAACAGCATCTACTGTAATAAGAAGAAATTCGTATGAAATAAAGGATTTTTTATTTAGAATAGAATAAATTACATTAAAAGTTATTTTATTTAATAACTGTTTATTATTATTCTGCTACAAATTCATGATATTCTGATAAAAATTTTGATGAAATCCAGCTCTTATCAATTATCAAAGGTCCATATCGGGTTATATCACTTACATTTCTTGATGCATCAGCTTTTTAAAAAAGCTTAAACATTCATATAAATATGTTCTGGATGATATTCCGGGTTGCATACTTAACAAATGTGCTGTGTGTGTTCTTACAACAATCTTCAACATAGCATTGAAATTTGGAAATTTTCCTAAAACATGGAAGGAATCCTCATATTATTCCATTATTTAAATCTGGTGGTAGGAATAATGTTGCCAACTACAGAGGTATTGCTAAATACAGCGCTATACCCAAACTTTTGGAGAAAACTGTTACTGATCGCCTTTCCCATTAAGTATCGTCTGTATTGTTTCCTGCTCAGCAGGGGTTATTCAACCATTACTAATCTTTTGAAATTAACAATACTAGTCAATCGGGAATTTGTTCAATGTAAACAAGCTGATGTTATTTACACCGACTTTAGTAAGGTATTTGATGAGGTTAACCACAAACTTCTGATAAGGAAACTTAAACTTATGGCATTCACAAGCAATTTATTTATGTGGATTAATTCATATCTTTCAAACAGAAGTCAAAAAGTTCGTTTTAACACGTTTACTTTCAAGGAAGTTACTGTTTCATCTGGGTCCTTTATTATTTACATTGTTTATTAATAATCTACCCAATGCCATTAAAAATTCAAATGTTCTATTATATGCAGACGATATGAAGATATATCGAACAAATAATCGTCACGCTGATCATATTCTCCAGCAAAAGGACTTAGATGCAAATAATTCATGGTGTAATAATAATTTTATAGAGTCAAACATTAAAAAGTGCAGATACTTGTGTTTTTTCCGAAGATGTCATACAAACGTGCAACATATTTTAAACGGCTACGAACTTTGAAAAACTGAATGTAGTTTCAGATTTCAGTATTTTACTGTATGCTAAATTAAATTTTATACAGCATATTTCCTTAGCTACTAACGAAGTCCAAGCAGTTGTTAGATTTATTAAACGCTGGACGAAGGATTTTGAGACTCATATGTCACAAAACATATCTATACTTCTCTTGTCACACCTATTCTGAAATATGACTCAATAATTTGGAATCTAATTTTAAAGTCCATAGTAATAGCATGAAATTGGAGCAAAAGCAGTTCTTGTTATTTTATCTTCGCGGTTTACAACGGAATCCCTTAATTGTATCAGCCTACAATAGTTGATTTTTTTTGTTTTTTTTTAAAGAGAAGTAGCACTTCAGGCAACAATGCCTATTTAGTCAAGTACCGTGCTACATTCTTTAGGAGAGGGATAGAGAACAGATGAAACAGGTGGTAAAAGTAGAAGGATAGTCGGAAATTAACTACCGTATAGAGACAGCACAGCGACCAGTGACTATGCCTTCATCGCTGAGCAGCCCCATCGGCAGTCAATTTTTATTTTTGTAGTGAAGAAAAACCAAGATCTTCGTTGGAAATCGAACCCACAACCCCCATACTGACAAGCTAGTACACTACCTACTACAGCCTACAGGGGCACCTGTAGGCTGTAATAAAGCTTCTAACTCTAAAAAGCCGAAGAATAGTGTTAAATGCCACCTTTGTTTTAAATATAATAAGAGGAAATGCCTGTTCAGATTTTTTGAGTAGCAATATTTCAGTTAACGTTCCATTTCATTCTACGCGCTATTTTAATCCACTGGTAATTGAAGTATTCAGAACTGACATGTTTTTAAGAATTTACACTGAGTTTAATAAATTTTATAAGCATATTGATTTTTCTTTAAATGTTAATGCTGTTAAATGTCATGTAATTTAATATTTAAATAACAAATATCTTTTTTCTTTTTTTAGATCTTTTTTTATATGTTTTTTCTTTTCAATATTCCGCTTTCCTTTGGAAAGCTTCTTCAGGAAAAAATTTTTAAAATTTTTGAAAACAAAAAAAATTATTAACAAATTGAAAAAATGTTTCAAAACATTTGACAAAAACATAAAATATTTTTTCATACATACAAACAAAAATTTTAAATTTTCAAATATTCAAACATACAAAAACAAGGAAACGGAAACAACAAATAAATAACAAACAACAAATAACAAATTCTCTCTTATGAAATGATTATAACAAATTATGTGACTTTTTAATTAAGTACCTATAATTCTGAGCTAAATTGTCTGTGTCTGTCTTGAAATTTATTCTCCTTACATTTGATACATTGACAATTTCTAACATTTCCAACATATAACGTCTCTTGTAGTTTTTTTTTATATCTAATACTGATGGATAATGATTATATTTCTTACAATGTGAAGATAAGGATGTCTTCTGTGTTGAAATATTCCTATATTTTTGGTCACACCTGTGACCAGCTAATCTCGTTTTAAGTTTATTTTTTGTTGTCCCAATATAAACTTTGTCACAGTTCACCTGGTCATTTCCTCCACATGGTATATTGAAAAGAAAAAATATATAAAAAAGATCTAAAAAAAGAAAAAAGATATTTATTAAAGATAAAAAAGATCGTTTAAAAAACTATAAAAATTATTTAAATAACTAAATTTCACTTTTAAATTAAATTATTATTTACTATTTTAATGTTTGCAGGGATCTTGAATCCATAGACTAAATTTAAAATAAATAAATAAATTTCAGCTACAAAGTGCACATCAATCTACAGGGGTCAGTATAATGTGCACTGGTTTATTTAGGCCTTTCCGTTTTCGCTTTATTTCAATTTTCATATTCCGCAAGTAAAATTTTAACAAAAAGCATGTCTTTAATTTTTTTAAATTTTAAACTTTCAACCAAAAGTATTTTGCATAATGTTCATAGCTAATAATAAGAACTATTCAAGAATATTCTAAATAGTATTCCAGTAACCATATCAGTTTGGTTCACAATAATGAAGCAGACATATTTATTCATATACACAGACTGCAGTGGTGTAAGTTAAATCGTATGCCAAAAAGGAAAGCAGCAATTATATTATTATTAATAAGGTTTAAATGGTAATTACAGCGAATACAAGTAGTAATAACAATAATATTTTCAATTTATTATGATAATTAAATACAATGTTTTTTATTGCCATCAATTTTTGTTCAATACGATTTTACAATAATATTTATTTTTTATTTATTTTTTTTGTAATCTATGTATTATTTTTTTTAAATAAATAAGACCGACAAATTAGTGTTTATATTCTTAAGCGTGTTTGATGATAAAAAACTATTCCTACATATTTGTTTTTGTTTTCATTACAATTATAAAAATTTGGAAAAATTAATAAAAGATGCAACAAAAACGTTTTTAAAATTCATGTTTTTGCTTATTTGTTGAGTTGTATCAATAGCTCAAAAGATTGATTTTATTGCTCTGCAATTGTCCTTGCACTAATCTGGATATCTTTTTCCAAAGAGGAATTAATCAAGTGATAGTTCTAAAGAAAATCTACTGTAGTGGGGATTGATATCAATAATATTATACATATTCTCCAAGTGCATGTAATTTAGTTAGTTATTAAGACAGGTCCATCCAACTTTTCAAATTATGTAAAAACTTTTAATTATTCTACCACGAAAAACAAAATTTATTCTTAAATAAATAAAATGTATATTTTTAAAAGAAAATGAAATAAGGGAGTTTAAACAGTTATTAAAAAAAGCACCAAGTTAAATATTTAAATCACCTCGTACAATACGTGCAATTGTACTCGCCCATTCATGACCGCTACTTATTGTTGGCACAATATTGTTAATCTGGCTTCCTAATACATATTAAGGGAAAGATTTTGGAAATCAATTATGAAATTAGTTTTAAATGATATTCTTTATTGTTTTTGTCTTTTTTTCCTTTCGGACCAGTACTTAGGGTATGATCCCTGCTCACGCAATGCATTGTACCAGAACTAGGAAAATAGGTTATTGGGAGGAGGAAAGAGGGTATAGTATTTGTGGTCATTCAATTTGAACTTTCCGGGAAAGACCTCTGGAGTGAGTTTATTCCACACACCAACTGTTCTGCTAAAAAATGAATGCGTAGTGCCATTTGATCACAAATGAATGCACTCTCAACGAAAATTGAATCAAATGTAAAAATGTACCAGTTTCGGGAACAAGTTCCCTAATTTCGTTAGAGCACTTACCATTGCAGTAACGATAAAACCCGTATTGCGTCGATACTCTAGGGAATCAACAGAGTCGGATACCCCACCGTCTCAAATGAGCCTCCTCAACTCCAAAATAGAATTTGGGCCGCCGGCCTACACATGAGAGTTCTATTCCATCTTTGGACGGATATAGGTGGTGTAAATAGTAAGAAGATCAGATGGAGTAAAGAATCTCTTACACCGTTTAAAAAAACCGAGGTACTTGAAAGTTTCTTTAGAAACCTGAAAAATGTATTTAGTCCATCGAACATCACACTGAATTTTCATGCCAAGAAAATCAAGAGCTTCTGATTCCATAATACCTATATCACCCATAGCAACAGATGCAGTAATATTTCCCTAGACAGATTTATGCGTTAGCATGCAAAATTGCATCTTACGGGCATTAACATCGATTCTATTCCCACGACCCCATTCGAAGATCGCCGCGAAATCGTGATTGAGCATATCAATCATATTCCACCTTTTGGAATTCGTTAAATCTATTACCAAATAAATACGAATGGCAAATGATGTTGTCACTAGGGAAAGAGTATATAGGGTTAAAGAGGTTGACAGAGAAGGTCGCTTAGAAAAATATGAAACAGGGTAGGAGAAAGAACGGAGCTTTGCGGTACCCCTGAATTAATCTCGAACTCATCTGATGAAATCCCATCTATAACAACTCGTATAGTGCGATTGCTGAGAAAACGCTAGAATCTGGATAAGTCATCACCGACACCACAAGTAGCAAATTTTTAAAGAAGTGCATCCTGCCACAACCTATCAAACGCCTTGGAAATATCTAGAGCCATCGCCTTACTCTCTCCGCTATTTCGTGATAAGATTTATATCTGCACCTGGCCGTGGGCCTTAATCAGATGGTGGTCAGACCACGGTGAATGAAAAGCAACGTCATTCACCTCCTGGGAAGCGGAAGACTAATTCTAGCAACAGGTCTTTCCTAGTTGCAATTTCGGCGGTTCCAGAGCAGGGCTGCAAATCACTACTCCTTGCTGAAGAGCTGGAGACTATCCAACTCCTCTTCAGAACACATGACTAGCATACTCACTGAATCTGGATTATTCACTCGTAGGTGTGATTAAAGGCCAGATGATCCTGGCCACCATAATCAGTTCATGCTTAGGGCCGCAAAACCACAACCACCACGACACTCCCGAAGGGCCAACCTTAATAATCAGTCAGAGAAACAGCTAAAAGTCTAAAGAGACAATTAGCCGAAACTCTGGGGCTTGCTGTTTCCCGTGGAAATAACGTGGACCTTTCCAGTTGACCCCTGCTGCCTTCAGGGGATTGGGCTCCCTTATACCCCCAGCGACACAGGTCTAGATAGTCAGGTATTCTATAAAGACCGATAAATGTGCCCCTGGGGAGAAATGGTTTATAGAGCTGCGCTATTTTTCCAATAGGAAAGCCAGCTAGTCACCCGTAAAGCACTTCCTACGGAAACCAATCTGTCGGTCGCTAAGGAAGCTGTTGGACTCCAGGTATCTCTCAAGATGAAAACACTTTCTATCACTTTAGAAAGTGTAATTGGGCGGTAATTTTCAGGGTTATTAGCCTCACCGTTTTTGGGGATCAGTGTTGCATTAGCAACCTTCCACCACTTTGGGAATTCACCGGCATGATACAACATGCTGAACAGCGTTGCTAACGGACGCGCTAGCGTCAAAGAGCACTATTTCATGACCAGTGCTGGTATCCCATCCGGCCTAGGGGACTTGTTGATGTTGAGATCTGCTAAAGCCTTTTTAACCCCTCGAACTCAAAAGAATAAATGCCGTATAGTCACGGACACTCCATCTAGCTTTCGCGGTGGTTGACTACTTTCCGTCAAATAGGAATTGTTTGCAAATATACCAGCCTAAATTTAGCTTTATCAACGGGTTCAGTGAATATTTGATCATTCTTTATTTTTTCAATAAGGCGCTCCTCGTTTACAATGTATACATCTTAAGGCAGACGACGAAAAGAATGCTTATGTCTGATCTTAGGATCTAGAAATTGATGCCTGCTGTTGCTGCTTAAATTTTCCTTTCTTAGAAAAACTTCCGAAAATACTTAAAAATAATTTCTGTTCCTTTATAAAAATTTAGAGATTAAGATAAAACTGAAATAAAACCTCATTAATTGAATTATGAATTGAAAAATAATTTCTTTTAAATTGATTTTCCTGTAAAAAAAAATTCTTATCAAACATTTTTTTGATAGTATTGTGTGGTGTAAGTTAGTCCTTCAAAAATAAATTATAACAATATTTTTAATATGATAAATTTATTAAATCTTCATCCATTTTAGGTTTTTGCCCAGCTTCTCTCATTTGCTGTTACAGTCTTTGCAATATTAACTTGAACAATCAATAATTATGAGACTACCTACAGAGAAAAAAAAAATAATAAAAATAATTAACATATTAAACTATGAAAAATTAAAATTATATGTTTAATATAGGAGAAAAAGAAACAGCTACTTTCATTTATATTTAGTCTACGAGTGTATGTGTAAGAGGACAGAAATTAAAACGCAAAACATAAAAGAATAATTTAAGAAACATTTCATTTAAACATGCAAAGTTCTACAGTAAGAAAATAACAAACAATAACGAGAAATAAATACAACAACGTTATTTTAAGGAAATATTAAATGGAAAATAATGAGTCAAACGAACCGTGTGATGAGGAAGAATATTTTATTAATTTTAAATATATTTTAAAATTTATTTGTTAAAGTTAATTGTTTTTGGAAGTGATTATAGAAGAATAAAGTAGTAAAATAAGCTCAGTCATCTTGTTAGGATTTACCAACTTCTTTAGACATTCTTCGTTGCAATTTTTCGTAAATAAAGTAGAAAGTGAATACCTTATGAGCACACGATTTATCCCATTAGTCTATCATACAGCTATGGAATAATATTAGAAGCTATTTGCTAAAACCGAATTGATTTCATCCAGCTTTCTATTCTGTTGCGGCATTGAGCATCACTATATTTTATTATTTAAGTTTATTTGATTATTATATAATTTATCAGAAAAATTTAATAATCAATTAAATAAACGGCACTTTTTGAAAATTGTAATTTCCTTTCCCTGCATGGAATAAACTATACCTTCGAGGATTAATTTATTATTTTTCCATTTCGCAAATGTAGTTTTCTTGATTGCAATTAACAGCACATATTTTCTCCCTTTCTCTTCCAAAATACAACTTCATTTATTCAGGCCTGTTTTTTACTACAACACAACTAAATTTTTATACGGACAACAACAATAGCATTCAATTTTATAATGTTAGTATTAATAATTAATAAATAACAAACTCTTAAACAAATAACAATTTTTTCAAATGTTTATCAAAGAGCAAACAGTTAATGCCTTGTCTTCGGATTTTGAAAGGCAGAAGAAGTTTGTTTTCGAAAACAAAATAAAAGAAAAAATTTAGTTGAAGATGATTCAAATTTTTATTGTATTATGAATAGAAAAGCTCGGCAATTATGAATGAAATATGAAATGTGGCAAGTCTCCACCACGACCATGGTTATAGATGTCGATTCTTTCATCAAAGTTTTTAATCACTTTTTGGCAAAAGGGCAAACGAAGCCAATCGATCCAACTGGCTCTGTCTTTAATATAGACTCTGTTCTTAACATAGCCCCAAAAAATTTTTTCAGAATTCCCAAATGCGGCAATTTTGCTTATTTGCATACCCTGACAAATGAAAATGGGCTTCGTCTGAAAAAATGATTTTTTCAGAAAAATCAGCCGGTTGTTCCTGAATGAATTGAGCGAATCTACTGCGATGTGAATGGCCGATCGGCTTCAATTCCTGCACCAGTTGTATCTTGTAAGGCTTCAAAGTCAAGTCCTTACGCAAAATTCGCCAAGTGGTGGTTTTGAATAACCCCAATTGTTAAGAAATTGAAAAGTTTGGATCTGCTTCAGCGTTGTGGCTCACGGCTGAGAGGTTTTCAGTTGAATGACCTGGACTAACATGAGTTGGTGTTCGCACATTTTGTGTCCAGCCTGTCGACTCAAATTTAATAGCGGCCTCAGAAGGACGATTACATTGTCCGAAAATATCATGAATTTTATGAAATGTAACTTTAACAGAATCACCATTTTCATTAATGTATTTTAATAATTTTAATGCGATTTTTGTGCGATATTGAAATCATTGTAACAATTACCAATGTATCTACTACGAATGCATCAAAAAGCTAAATGTCAAATCTATCATGTTGTTGGTGTTGCCACAATTGAAAAGTAATCTTCTTTTTGAACCGATATAAACCGATATAAAAAATTTTTTATCATAGTTTTTTTTAAATATAAAAAATTTCATCTGTTACCGTATTTATTTAAAAAGTTTAATCAGTCATAGCTTTTCTTTAAAAAAATTGCAATAGTTATAATTTTTCCATAAATACTTTCATTAATTAAGATTTTTCTATAAAAATTTCATTAGTCATAATTTTTTTACAAAAGTCATAAATTTTTCTGTCGATCTCTTTAGCTCTTAGAAAAGAATGTAAATGAAAAGCAACGCCATTCACGCCCTAGAAGACCTTCAGATACGTATATCCTAGTAGCAATTTCGAAAGCCCGAAGTAGGCCGCAGCCTTCACACCTTTCTGAAAAGTTGGAGACTATCTAACTCCTGGTCCAGAACGCATGAAGCTTAATATAATTAAGAACACGACGGCATTCATACTCACTGGACCTGAACCATTCATTGTGTTCATTGTGAATGATCCGACCCATAAACTCAAACGAGGGCCTGGAAACACACAGCCACTACGATACTCCAGAACAGCCAAACGCCTAAAGAGACAAATAGCGAAATTCTGCGGGCTACTGATTTCCGTGGAAATATAGGGGATTGTCCAGTTGACTCCTGCTAGCCTTGAAGGGGACTGGGCTTCCTTTTACCCCGCAAGACACCTGTCTAGATGGCAGTTGTAGGATCCATAAAGACAAACATGTGCCCCCGGTAGGAGGATATTCAGAAGATATAATACTTGAGTTTCTTTGAAAGTTTTGTGATTCTTTCATTAATATTTTTGATTTTCTAGGTGATCATTTTTTGTTTAAATAAACCAACTATTATATTTTCTAAAAAGCAATATTTATCAAGTAATTTCAATAATACTAGCGAATTACATTCAACGACTATTGATTATCGAGTGTCGAATATTATGAACGCGTAATGTTCTCAACAGTTTATGGGTGAATGGAATATCGCATGAAACACAATTTTTCTTTTAATGTTGTACTCAACCAAGCAAACACTATGTAATTTGTATTTTGTATTTAGTTTTAACTTCTGGTAAAATTAATAATTTTAAATTACTATTAATAATTTAAGGTAGATTTTAGATGCTTATCATTTTAACAACAATTTGAAAAACTTTAACTCGAATGAAACAAAGCATCAATATGCGAAGGGCATTGAACTTAGAAAGGGTGAGAAGTCGTTATGGGTCATCAGACATCAGACATCAGTTAGTTTATAGTTATTTAATTTAAAAATGTATAATACTCCTCTTGATAAAATATCCTATTGTGAATATTCAAAATGAAAATTACAATAATGCTATTTTGTACTCCAAATGAAATTTTAGTCGATTATATCGCTCGATTACAGTTTAGGACTCCATTCAGGTTAATACAAAATTAAATTGCAAATGTTTAATTAATTAAACAAAATTTAAAATTGTATGATTTTATTTATTTTAATCACCTTCTTAACATCCCACTGTATTTAAGCATAGTTGAAAAAATAAGAAGTAGAATAGAAAAAAAAATCTTCTAATTTATGTTTGTGTCAGACCCATAAACAATATTTGGAATTTGCATATAATTTTAATTATATATAAGTCAAAAGAAAAAAAATTAATGACATTAAACGAACTAAAAGCACAAACACAAAACAGCTACGATAAAAAGTAAGAACAAAAACGACAAAAAAACAACAAATTATGAACACTGAAATGGCAAAGAAACAAAGAAAAACAATAAAACTTCACTTAAAGTGTTGAAATATTTACGAGTATTTGTCATTTTCATAACTATGTTTAGCCAGCAAACATAAACACATACTTGTATAAAAATAAATTCAAACACACATATACACTCACGCCTTAGTTAAGCACATAGACTTAATACTATTGAAACTCGTGTTTTAACTAACGTTGGCAGCAGAAGTATTAACTTTGGCGTAAATTCTCCATACAATTTGTATGTGTGTGTGTGTGTGCCAAGTTTTTGAACGTTTAAAGTTACACTTCATTTCTTAAAGTTAAATCCATTTTTATTTTTCACAAACACTTATACAGTCAATAGCACACATTAACTGTGCATTTACACTGACTTGTACTTTTATAAAAAAGTGCAACGTACCTTTGCCTTTGAAGAAGGTCCTTTTCCTTACTCAGCTTTTATATGAATGCAGCTGTAGTTTCTATCTTAAAGATTTCGTTTTTTTTACTTAGAACTGGTTTTTTTTGTTGCTTCTAACTTTAACAATAAGATGAAATTGTTACTTATTTTTCTTACTGGTACAGCAATATTATTTTAACTGATAAATTTTTAAGGGTATAGTTTTACCATTCTCTTTTAAGGTTTTGATCAAAGTTTAATTGAATATTGCTGCTAATTTTGTAAGTGGTTTATTGTAATAGTTTAACAAAATTTATTTGAGTATTTCTGGAATAATAATAATAATAAATTAATCTTACAGATTAAGTTATAGTTATGCAACATAAAATGTTTTGGATTAAATGCAGCGATAAAAAAATTTGCAATTTTTTTAAAAAATGTATTCATGAATATTCTATTATAAAAAATGTATTCATGAATATTCTATTATAAAAAATGTTTTTATTTCTATTGGACCACCTTTAGAATTTATTAAAGTTTTTTATGTGTTGGCATTGGTCACATCTTAAATAATTTCTTGTAGTAAATTAGTTTTTAGATCTATTTTGCTAAATATTTACTTTTTTTTTGGACATGAGTGTTCGATTGTTTTTATAGGGTTTTAATAGGGTTTTAGTAGGGTTCATGTCCTGTGATAAGATAGGAGAAGGCACATATTTGAGAACATTTTTTAGTAACCACTATTACTTGCTTCACAGCTACGTTTTATCTACAAAGTTATCTAAAATGGCTTACAAAAGATATAGCTATTTATAAAATAAATGAAGGCCAGACTTAGTACTTCAATAGCTGTCCTGCAGGCCAAACTATGATACGTGTTGCACTTTGTATGCAGTTACACTACTGTCATTATATTTCGTGTTCTTCAGTTATTTTTAACCATCTTATCTTAATAATGCTTTTATTTTTAAGTATAAGTTATGTGGAAGTCTAGGAAAGATAATATTGAAGATCTATGTCTTAAAGATTATACTGATATTTGCATCTTTGCTATCTAGAATTAGAAGAAAAGTTGCTGCTAAGAACATTCTGTTAAAAATCATTCTTTAAAAATAACTCTGAAACTCTTACACAAGAAATTATAAAAAAAAACCTTTCTTTTTTTTATTAAGCAAGTGATGTTTTATATATTTTGTTTTTATATTTTACTTTTTCCATTTTTTTTTCTATCTTTCCATTTTGATTTTTACAATACTCTAGAGTCATTTGAGTAGCTCTGTGTATTCAATATAACCATGGTAACATTTGTGCAAACGATGTAAGAGAGTAGGAATGTGTATTTATGCATGTTATATGCTCCATTGATGCAATTGTTCTCAACTAAAGTAAAATAAAAACAAAAAAAAAAATTCCCTAATTTTTATCTACATTTTTTAGTTCATTGTATTGCATATTTACTGAGTGTATAGTTTATACAACTTATTTTAGTTTTTTTCCTCTTCTACTTTTTAAACTATAAGTATCTAAATATGCATAGATTTGGCTTCTCCTTTTCCACAAGGATTTTTTTCAGTAACTTCAAGTCAAAAGTAGTTGTGCTAACAAACCCTTTTATTTCTGTTTTCCCCAAACACGTTTACCAACTTATTGAAGACGAAGTTACAGAATGAGGGTTTAATTGACTGTATTATAAATAAATTATTATATATACTAATATATGTATTTATATAAACAATTATTTTATATATATTAGTATTAACATCTACATACGTCAGATCAAATAATTAAAGTCACCTAAATTTCTGTGTTTAATAGGCCATATATATATATATTGGACGTTTGTCACCTGCTAAAACTTTAGTACCATCGAAAAAAGCAGTTTCTTAAGATTACAAAAATAGTACAACAACAAATAACTTTTATTATAACTGTATTTTAAGGTTACTTTTCCAGAAACAGATAAAATATTTTTAATACTTTTTTTTCGATATGATTAGAACCATTTAAGTAATTAAGAGTATTTAAAGAAAAATTTTTATAGAGGTATGCAATGTCAAAAAATGAAAGTAATTTTTTTAAATTTGACATAAAATTTACTTTATTCTTCTATGATTCTAATTTAAATATGAATTTTGAGATATGAACGCACGGCTGGCTCGTAGGATAATTTTCGTATTTAGGCAATAACGTGGCGGGTGTTATCCTCTAAGTGCCTAACCGTTTCACTCTTTTCGGTGTAGACTAGCAACTTCACATAGCCCCTCAAAAAGTAATCCAGCGACGTTGAATTTTATATTCTTGGAGGCCAACTCATGCGTCCGAAATGTAAATCTATGCGGTTATAAAAATATTTTCTTTAATAAAATTACTGTGTCACGAGCTGTGTGAAGTGTTACACTGTCTTGTTGAAACCTCAGCTCCTGCACGTCCGTAATCATGGCTATTTTATGGTCATCATTGATTGTAACATTTTAACTAGCATTGTTTTAAAGAAGTACAAATCAATGATTCCACCAGCCCATAAATCACATCAAGCAATCAGTTTTTGCTGATTATAACAGTGACTCAATGTAAACATTAGGATTATCGAAACTCCAAATATGACAGTTTTCTTTGTTATATATATACATTAAAAAAAGTCTTTTTCATGACGAAACAAAAATTCACTTATAAACATCGGGATCAACGGCACCCTTGTTGTACGTCCAGTTTGCACAATTTCGAAGTGTTGTTCAGGCGCCAGTTTATTCTTGTTGAAATGCCAAACCAAACTAAACATAGATCACTTGCAAATTGATAAAGTGGCTGCTAGTAAACAGTGTTACCAACTGAAAGTTCTGTAATAACATTAGAAGCGTTCTGCATAAGTAATACTAATAGATATTTTTTTATCCTTTATTTTTTAGGAGTTTATTATTAAGCACTATGTTATTATTTAATACAAAATATTTTTTGTAGTTTTTTTTAATCGACCTTTTTTTATCTTTAATAAATATCTCTTATTCTTTATTACAGTCTTTTTAAATTAAATTAACAATATATATTTTTTTTCTTTTCGATATTTCGCTTTCTTACGGAAAGCTTATTCAGGAAAAAAAAATTTTTTTTGAAAACA
This sequence comes from Trichopoda pennipes, assembly GCA_030448955.1. NCBI lineage: Eukaryota > Metazoa > Arthropoda > Insecta > Diptera > Tachinidae > Trichopoda > Trichopoda pennipes. The sequence goes on from JASKUP010000088.1 coordinate 13,806,836, forward strand.
AAAATTATTAACATATTGAAAAAATTTTCAAAACATTTGACAAAAACATATAAAATATTTTTTCATACCTACATATAAAAATTTAAATTTTCAAATATTTAAACATACAAAAACAAGGAAACGGAAATAACAAATAAATAACAAATAACAAATTCTCTCTTATGAAATAATTATAACAAATTATGTGTCTTTAGAATTAAGTACCTATAATTCTGAGCTAAATTGTCTGTGTTTGTCTTGAAATTTATTCTCCTTACATTTGGTACATTAACAATTTCTAATATTTCTAACATATAACGTCTCTTGCAGTTTTTTTCTATATCTAATACTGATGTTTCATCAAATTTTAGATAATGATTATATTTCTTACAATGTGAAGATAAGGATGTCTTCTGTGTTGAAATATTCCTATATTTTTGGTCACAGCTGTGACCAGCTAATCTTGTTTTAAGTTTATCTTCTGGAAGGATTATTAATTTTTATTCAAAACATCCAAGGAAAATGATAATAAACACAGCGAAAAATATGATAGACAGAATATTGACTATAAGTGATAGAGAACTCATTTGAAGAATAGGGATACAATAAGAGATATACTTAATGACAATGATTTTCCAGTAGAAGTAACTAACAGATTAATTAGACAATATGGTAGTTATAGGCATAATTTAGGAAACTCTACGGCAGAGCCAAGAAATTATAAATCATTAACTTATGTTCCTGGAATATCAGAAAGATTAAGAAAGTGTAAATATATGACACAGATAAATATATAATTGCACACAAAACACATAACACATTAAATAAATTATTTAGCAGTATGAAGGATAAAATAGAAAAAGTGGAAATATCTGATGTAGTATACAGGATACCAGGTGGAGGAAATGACCAGGTGAACTGTGATAAAGTTTATTTTGGTACAACAAAGAATAAACTTTAAACAAGATTAGCTGGTAATAGATGTGACCAAAAATTTAGGAACATTTCAACACAGAAGACATCCTTATCTTCACATTGTAAGAAATATAATCATTATCCAAATTTTGATGAAACATCAGTATTAGATATAGAAAAAAACTACAAGAGACGTTATATGTTAGAAATGTTCGAAATTGTTAATGTACCAAATGTAAGGAGAATAAATTTCAAAACAGACACAGACAATTTAGCGCAGAATTATAGGTACTTAATACAAAAGACACATAATTTGTTATAATTATTTCATAAGAAAGAATTTGTTATTTGTTATTTTTTTGTTATTTCCGTTGCCTTGTTTTTGTATGTTTAAGTATTTGAAAATTTAAAATTTTGTATGTATGTATGAAAAAATATTTTATATGTTTTTGTCAAATGTTTTGAAACATTTTTTCAATTTGTTAATAATTTTTTTGTTTTCAAAAAAAATTTTTTTTTTTCCTGAGGAAGCTTTCCATAAGAAAGCGAAAAAACCAAAAAAAAATATATAGTGTTAATTTAATTTAAAAAGACCGTAAAAAAGAATAAGAGATATTTATAAAAAATATTTAAAAAACTTTGTTTTATTATTTTTCAATATTTCGCTAAACCATCAGGATAAACCTGATGATGCCAACCAATGGTTTGGCGAAATATTGAAAAATAATAAAACAAAGTTTTTTAAATATTTTTTTAACTGAGTGTTATTGCATCTATATTTTGGATTTCTTCAGTATAACAATAAGTAATTTAAGAATATTAACGTTTTCATATTTTTCACCGTTTAATAAATAATAAAAAAAAATTATTTTGTAATTGAACCAGCACTGAGCGGATGACTAGATGACACCTACACATATAATTCGTTGTGCCGAAAATAGAAAAAATACAGAGGCTGTAGTAGTTCTGGTTATTCGATTTGAATGTATAACCATTACAGTAACGACATATATGCGAAGTTCACTTAATACTCGTAAGCGGGGTATTCAAATAAAAAGAGAGTGCGAACTATTGACTAATCGACTGCAAATTAATAGGCTCTTAATGGAAAACGTGTGTTACGAAAAACTATAGACATTTAGGAAATGTGGACTTTAATAAAATAAAAACACAATATACTGTAGTAATCAACGACCAAACAAGCTTAATATTCTTGTTAATTGAAACAACTTTTTTTTAGTTATTTCTCAGTTTAAGCTAAAAAACCATTTATGTTTTCTAAATCATTATTGAAAATGGTGTAATGGTGTAAATGTATATATATATATATATATATATATATATATATATAATATATATATATATATATATATATATATATATATATATACATACATAAAATATACATTTCCTCAATTAATATTTCGGATTTGCTAAAAGTTTTTACAATTAAATTTTTACACATAAAAATAAAACTTTCTACCCACAACTTTTAAATTTAATAAAAAAAAGTTGTAAAATTTAAAACTAACTTTGTATACATAATATAAAATCATAATAATGCTTTTAATGGATGTATGTTATCATTCATTAATTAGTTTTATTATTGCAGCCCAAAAAATCTCACATCAAAAATAACATTGTGTGTAAGTAATAAATATTTTTTTATTTCCTGATTATGAAATAGTTTACAAGTTGTCATAACCATTATGTGTTTAATTATATAGTTATAAGGAGCTTGTTTAAAGTTAACTTAGCTTGTAGTGTTAAAAATAGTTTAATAATAAGTATACGTTGTAAAAACTAAGTTGGAAATAATTTAAGATTTTCCACTTTTTAAGGTAAAGAACTAAATGTGCTCACTGACAAGGAACTTGAACATACTTCAAAGTTGGAAAAAATTCATACTTAGATGAGCTCAATGATCATTAACGCTAATCGCTTAACAGTATAACCATTTTACAAATATAAACGCAATTGTTTTTTATACTTTGTGGCTCCAATTAAATTTTTATTTATTTGTATTCACTATCTCATGTTAACTATAAATGCAAGGAAATCAATGCAGCCTGTTTCGCCTTAAAAACTAAATCCGTAAAGAATTTTTTCCCATCCTACTCGTGACTGCTGATTAACATGCAGGTGACTAATCAATTCATAAACCAGACTACATTGATATTTAATATTTCTTATATTTGTAATGTAATGTACGTAAAGTCATAACGAAATTAATTGAAATATTGCTGTTACAAAAATATAATAACAAACAAGCTTATGTATCCTTTGTAATTTCCTTCCGTAAGGTTTATTGAAAAGGATGACAGTTCCAATTAAAACCTCTATGTGTATGCAAAAATGATATTTAAAGTATTAATTTTGAAATAATTTTTTTTTGTCTCGTACAAATATGTAATAAATTTATATTCTGGTATTATAAATTTGGTATTTCTATCTGAAATTTTTGCTGAAATACATAAATGTTTAATTTAGAATTAAAATGAAATTTTCTAAACGTGACTAGAAATGATAAAAGGAAAGAAAAAATACAAAATTATATTACAAACACATATTATTAAGCAGACAGGCATGAACGCACAATAATATTTGGTCTCAGTGTGATATTTCTTATGCAAATAAATAATTGAATGAGCAAATGAATGAATGAATGAATGAATGAAAGAATGGTTTAAAATCATAAACGTTGTAATGGCCCTTTAGTGAATTGTGTGTGTGTGATTATTGTTTGTTAAAACAGTTTGAATATTTGTTGTATTTTTATAACATTTTGAATGTTTGACAATAAAAATATTGAAGACAAAAAACATAATTAAACACGTACCGAAGTAATCGCCAATGAAATTTAAATTATAATTGTAAACTTTTTAGGTTTTTTACTTTTAATGTAGAAAAACTTTGACCACCAAGGTTTCCTTTTGGGTTCCACTTATAATATTTTATGCTCAAATTAAAGGCTATGTTGCTGTTATGAAATGGTTGCATAGAAATTATTAAGTTCAAAGTATATTTCTTTCGACTCTACTTTAAAATTTGTTTTATGATTGAAAAACTTTTATAGGGCAAATGGCCACCTTCGCTACTCTTGAAAATGCTATGAATAATATGAACAATGGTAGTTTTCTGCTGGAGTGAGTATACCCACAGGACACAATCTAGTGGTATATAATTGAACGAAGTGAAAAGCCAATTAAGAGGCCCATTTTGTGAAATCAGCATTAGATTTTGATATAAATAAGTCGACAGTTGTGATAGTCAGGCTATCTTAATTTCGAAACAAAAACTCATACATCATGATGCGGTGAAGAACTCCATCGATCGTAACATGAGCCCTGCTTTAAGTTTTGTAGTACTATAATTGGCGCACGAGTTACATATACAAACACAAACACGTACATTAGGAACGACCCTATAGATAAATTTATTGCAGATATAATTAAAGACAAAGTGTAATATTAAACCCATTTCCGATTTGTTTAAGAATATTACGATTAAATCCATAAATCAAAACTATTTTTCGGTCGCAATTCCAAGAATTGCAACCGTAATAGTTATTAACAATATAATTAATACAAAATAAATGTAAAATCTTTTAATTATTTTTCGGTCGCAATTCCAAGAATTGCAACCAACCAAATTTAATATAAAGGAATTAACCTCATTAATAAATTAAAGCACTAAATGCAGAAATATAACAAATTATAATTTTCGGTCGCAATTCTGAGAATTGCAACCGTCCCAAATCTACTAACTTTTCACTAGAAAAGCATTTGCAATAAATATTGTCAAATAGGCATTTCCGTTCCCAAACAAATGCAATATTCAATAAACTTAACAAATAATACAATAATTTTAGTATATAAGAAGAAGTTGTAATTAGGATAAGTCAGTCTGTTTTCTCCAGTCAAAGCAAATAATTAAATAAGTGAATAAAGAAAGATTGATAAATAAAGAACTTTGTGTTTTTTTTAAATCAAAGCACAATAAATATACTTAATTGGCGCAGTCGGTAGGATCCCAAAGTCAGTGAACGGGATCCAGTGATACGAATAAATAAAAATAATAAATTCATATATTGCGAATCCTACGGGACCCTCCAATATATAATTATTAGACAAAAAGTGCAGTGAATAATTAATTCACCACAGAAAAAAAAAAGTGCAGTGAATAATTAATTCACCACAGAAAAACAAAAAGTGCAGTGAATAATTAATTCACCACAGAAAAGAGTGCAGTGAATAATTAATTCACCACAGAAAAAGAAAAGTGCAGTGAATAAATCACCACAGAAGGGAAGAGAAAAACAGTGCAGTGAATAGTTTCAACTAGACACCACAGATATAGAAGTCCAGGACAGTTTCTTCTTTTTCAAACTGTATACCAAGAGACAGAAAGTCTTTGACCAAGGAAGAATGATGGAGGAAGCGACTCAACTAACAGCCGTAAACGTGGCCGAAGAACTGGCCAGGAAAGATGCACAATTAGAACGACTACGAAGTGCATACATGGAATTACAAGAACAATTCCAACAACAACAACAGCAACAACAACAACAGCAGCAGCAGCAAGATCAACAACAATATGCAGCCCCGAATTTGATACTACAACAACAGATAGAGCATATCTATAAAAATGTATCACACCTACCAACGTTTACTGGAGAAGGTCAGGTGACCATTAATTCATTTATGAGTAACGTGGAATATCTCCTTTCAACAATAAGAGATGATGCAATAAAGAGAGAGGCGACCAAAGCCATATTTTACAGAAACATCCAAGGCGAGGCAAAGAACACCATCATCAACGTTCAACAAGTGGACAACTGGCAGCTGATAAAAAGACTCCTCAAACTAAGATACAGACCAGACACCGAACCCCATCAAATCTATAGAAAAATAAGCAGTTTATTTGTAAGATCGGTAAGTGAGTTAGCTATAGCAGTGCAAAGTATTAAATATAAAGCAGATGAGTTAATAATATACCATAGCGGTGATCATTGTATAGATTTAAGCCATGTAGAGAGTGTATTAGTAAATACCATTAAAGAGATGACACAGGGCACTCTATTAGACAAAATATATGATATGAAGGATTTAGGTGACATCTTGGAGATTATGACAAGACGACGATACGAAGACAGTTGCATACGACCGGAGTATAGAAAATTTAGAATGGACAAATATAATAATAATACAAATAATAATTACAATAGAAATCAGAACAATTTTAATAACCGCCCTAGTAATTACAATAACAATTTTAACAATAATAACAATTTTAATAACAATAAGAACAGACATAACTATAGAAATTTTAATTCTGGGCACCATAGAGTCCAGAACAATAATTCAGGAAAATTCCAAAGGTTCGCACAAGTAGGACACCGTGGACAAAATTCCAACCAAAATCGTTGGAATCAGGCCAGGCAAAGTCAGGATGAACCTATGGTAATAGATGATATTCAATATAATAGGCAAGTGAATGGAATAAATACTAACGATCAAAGAACCGCCCAGTTAGGAAAACCTAGAATCGACGTCAGCCAATATCGCTTGATGCAACCTAGGCAAGAACAAAACGAATTCTTTGAAGGTAACAGTCAAAGAGAAGAATATGGTCAATTGGCAGGACACTCGGAACCAGACCCATGTTGTAGTAACATGGCCCAATCCCGACAAAGCCAGGATCAGTTTTTTACAGAACGCCATCAGACTACTTACCCATCATAATAATAACAATAAATAATAGGGAATACAAGGCACTGATAGATACAGGAGCTAATATAAGTTTAATTAACCAAAATATGAAGGAATTTGAGAAAAAACTATTAAAAAAACCATTACAATTTAGTACAATAAATCAGAAAGATATTATAAAATTTGAAGCGTTGACAAACGCACCCTTAGAATTTAATGTAGAGAAGGATGCAAAAATTAAATGGAAAATGACTCAATTGAAAGGAAGAAATTATGATTTTATCATTGGAACCGATTTGATGAATTGTTTTAAAACAATAATAGATTTAGTAGAAGGTCATATATCCTTTAATGATAAGAAAACAAATTTTTTGATAAATCCGTACAAAAATGTGAGAGTTTGTACATTGGAAGTATCAGACCTTGATAATAATCGACTACAATTAGACCACTTAAATAAAGAGGAATATAATGAACTAATAAAAGTCTTGCGTAAATTTAAAACATTATTCTTTAAAGACGGTGATCAACTAACAAGCACCATGCAAGTAAAACACGAAATTAGAACGGTAACAAATGAACAAATAAACTCTAAATTATATCGGTACCCTCCACAACATGAAGCGGAGGTAAGGAAACAAATACAAGAAATGGAAGAGCAGGGAATAATAAGAAAAAGTTGTTCAAGGTATTCAAGCCCCTTAATAGTAGTTCCAAAGAAAATAGACAATTCAGGAGAAAGAAAGTATAGGATCGTCGTTGACTATCGAAAGCTCAACGAAGTGACAAATGACGACAAGTTTCCTTTACCAAATATAGATTCCATCTTAGATAAATTAGGAAGGGCACAATACTTTACAACATTAGACCTCGCGAAGGGATACCATCAAATTTTGATAAAGAAAGAAGATAGGGAAAAAACCGCTTTTGTAACACCCCACGGATTATACGAATTCACAAGGATGCCATTCGGGTTGAAAAATGCACCCGCAACTTTTCAAAGACTAATGAATGATGTACTACGCGATTTCATTAACAAAACGTGTGTCGTTTACTTGGACGATATCCTTATTTTTAGTACATCTCTTCAGGAACATATTAGATCTATCACAGACATTTTCAGAACTCTAGAACAAGCCAATTTAAAAATACAGATCGACAAGTGCAATTTTATGAAAAAAGAGACAGAGTTTTTAGGACACATTTTAACAAGTGACGGACTCAGGCCAAATCCAGACAAGATTAAAGTAATTCAAGCAGTAGATATTCCAAAGACAGAAAAACAGATAAAAAGCTTCTTAGGACTTACAGGCTACTACAGGAAATTCGTCAAAGATTACGCCAAGGTGGCACAACCAATAACAAAATATTTGAAGAAAGGTGTAAAGATAAATGTTAAAGATCCATTGTATATAGAAGCATTTGAAAAATTAAAAGTTCTGATAACATCACATCCAATTCTTAGGTATCCAAATTTTGAAAAAACATTTACCTTAACAACGGATGCGTCTAATTATGCAATCGGTGCTGTCCTATTACAAGAAGGACATCCGATATGTTTTGCATCCAGAACACTAAACAACCATGAGAAGAATTATTCAGCAACGGATAAAGAGTTTTTAGCAATAATATGGAGCATCAACTATTTAAGACCATATCTTTACGGTAGAAAATTTAGAATTCTAACGGATCATCAGCCCATTAAATATTTACATTCAAAATATAAAGGCAAAGATATGTCCCCTAGACACCAAAGATGGTTATTAAAGTTAGGAGAATATGATTTTGAGATAGATTATATAAAAGGGAAAGAAAATAGAGTAGCAGATTTCTTAAGTAGGTTGGAAAATACTGATACAAAAACGAAAACACAAAAAACCGACACTCAGGAAAATTCAAGCGAAACAAACTTTAAAATAAATAATGTAGAAGATGATGATATATCCATGGTAACCGTTCATTCAGCTGAAGAGAATTTGTTGGATCATTTTTACATAAAAGAAGAAATAGTTAACAAATACCAAACTCAAATAATACTGACCAATAATAAAACAGAGGAAATAAAGATATTACATGGAAAGAGAATAATTTATATTGCGGAATGTGATTTTGATACAATGGGTGATATATTTAGGAATTATATCACGAAAGGAAAGATAGGCATATATTCAGAACTATCTGAGCGTAAATACAATATAGTACAGGAAAAACTCATAAGTATGTTTTCAAATAATAGCCAAATTAAGTTTGTCAAATGTACAATTAGAGCACAAGACATCGAAACTGAAGTGGAAGCAGTGAAACAAATATCTTTGTATCACGTAAGAGAAAGCATACATTCGGGAATCAACGAAACCTATAATAATATTAAAAATAAGATATACTTTCCAAAACTTATGGAGTTAGTTCAAGTAGTAATAAATCAATGTGACCTTTGTAAACAGGTGAAGTATGATAGACATCCAATTAAAACTAAATTTCAGTTTACCGAGACCCCCTCAGACAAGAACCAAATTATACATATAGATACATATGTAATTAAAGGCCATCACTTTTTAACAACAATAGACAAGTTTACCAAATTTGGAACTGCTTATGCACTAAACGACCGAAATCATTTAACCATAATAGAAAAACTGGAAGAACATATTACAAGAATCGGAAAACCGAATAAAATCATAGCAGACAATGAATTCAAAACACTAAGGATAAAAGAATTCCTACTAGAACAAGGGATAGAATTGCATCTAACAAAACCAAACAGCCATACAGGAAATTCAGATATAGAAAGACTCCACAACACTATAACTGAAAAATTTAGGATCTTATATCAAACCAACAAGAATTTACCGATACCACAATTAATTCAACGAGCAATAAGAAATTACAATGACAGGTTTCACTCAAGCATAAAATACACACCGAAAGAAGCACAAGACGGGCATATAGATTTAGGAAAAATCAGGAAAAATTTAGAGGAATGTAAGAAAAAGAAAATTGACAAGCTTAACTTAAAAAGAGAAGATTATAGGGAAACAAGAGAAGAAGGGTTTATAAAAAATTACAAAGCTCTGAGACATAAGGAACAACCGAAATATAGAAGGAACAAATTAGAAGGAATACATCCTTGCAATATTAAACGACCTCTAAAATTTACAGATAACGATCATCTTCCTACTAATGATAACATGGACACCACTAAATGACGGAGAACTGACTACAAGACGACTTACGGACCAGGCCGGATTTATAGACATTTACATGAGAAACTAGACATAGTTAAGGAATCAGATATAATACTACATATAGTAAACTTACACGAGATAGAGAATATTTTAAACCAAATGACGGACAACATAAGTTTAATGAAAATAAAGAATAAACATTTACTTCAATTAGAATTACTGGATGCTAGAAATAAATTGACTACTTTGATACCAAAACAGAACAGACAGAGAAGAGGATTAATTAACGGAATAGGTAGTGTTTCGAAATTGTTATTCGGAACTATGGATGACGAAGACAGACAAAACATTCAGAAACATCTTTTTAGTATGGACGAAATTAAAGAAAATAACAACCAACAAATTTTAATAAACGAGTACTTTAATAAAACTATAGACCATTTAAAATTTATTGTTAAAAACGACAGACAAATAATCGAGGCAGAATTAAATACTATCAATAAAGTTGCAGAAACCAACAATGAGAAAAATGTATACTTAGAACAATTGACAAACATACAATTAATTAAAAATAGAATAGAACACTTACAGGATAATGTAATATCCGCGAAATACGGTATGGTACATCCAAGCATTTTAACTTATAGGGAAATAGAAAAATATGCTATAGATTATAATAAGCTAAAATATATTCAAATAGGAACATCATTCTTTAATAATTCATGTTTAATTTTTGGATTGAAAATACCAAAAACATTCATAACTGTTAAGCTAAGATATATTGTTCCACTACCGAATGATCACAATGACGAAATAGACTCTGTAATAGAGCAAAATATTATTATAGAAAATAAAACATACAAATTCGTAGAAACTAAGGATTTAAAAAAAATTTAAAATTAAGTAATCACTGTGTAATAAAAAATAATTGTCAACTAATAAAGAATAAAGATTTAGAAATTATACAATTAGACATAGATACAATTATAGTTAAGAATGCAATAAATATTAGTATAAACCAAAATTGTAATTTTGAGAAAATTAATTTAAACGGAAATTATATAATAAATTTCAACAATTGTTCAGTTAGACTAAAAGATTATTATTTTTCAAATATAATTGAAAACCAAACAGAAACACATGTAATTGAAAATACACATATAGTAAAAAATTTTTCACATAAAATATCATTTCAAAAAATTCAAGAAGAAAACAACAATAACTTTGTAAATATTAAAGCACTAAAATATCATAGCAATGTATCCTATGGATTTAATTTCCTATTAGCAATAATAATAATTATTATCTTAATTTTTGTAATTATTAAGGAAAGATATATTAAAGTAATACTAAATAGAAGAATTCAGGAGAATTCTAAGCTAAAGGAGGGAGAAGTTACATATACAAACACAAACACGTACATTAGGAACGACCCTATAGATAAATTTATTGCAGATATAATTAAAGACAAAGTGTAATATTAAACCCATTTCCGATTTGTTTAAGAATATTACGATTAAATCCATAAATCAAAACTATTTTTCGGTTGCAATTCCAAGAATTGCAACCGTAATAGTTATTAACAATATAATTAATACAAAATAAATGTAAAATCTTTTAATTATTTTTCGGTCGCAATTCCAAGAATTGCAACCAACCAAATTTAATATAAAGGAATTAACCTCATTAATAAATTAAAGCACTAAATGCAGAAATATAACAAATTATAATTTTCGGTCGCAATTCTGAGAATTGCAACCGTCCCAAATCTACTAACTTTTCACTAGAAAAGCATTTGCAATAAATATTGTCAAATAGGCATTTCCGTTCCCAAACAAATGCAATATTCAATAAACTTAACAAATAATACAATAATTTTAGTATATAAGAAGAAGTTGTAATTAGGATAAGTCAGTCTGTTTTCTCCAGTCAAAGCAAAAAATTAAATAAGTGAATAAAGAAAGATTGATAAATAAAGAACTTTGTGTTTTTTTTAAATCAAAGCACAATAAATATACTTAATTCACGCTAAGCCAAAAATCAATTTCATTGCTGAACACAATTTTATGTTATTCAGTCATTTAGTCAAGGTTTAGACGATTGATAAATCATTTTCCAAATAGATGTGGATAATTTGGTGGTGCTGCTCAAGTGTCATTCTAATCATAATGGCAGCAAACTGAGAGCACTATGGAATTGTTTTCATAGTTAGAAGTTATTTTTCCTTTTTTTTTAATTAAAATTCTATCACTGCACCAGTCTGTAGTTTTTCATTCAATATTTATTTGAATATAACAGCTCTTTTATATAAGTCTCCCTTTGATGGTATTAAAAATTGCAAAAAAAAACAAAAAAAAAATATTAATAAAAAACAACACAAAACCCAAGTCATGTAACAGTTTGGTAAAATTTAATTTTGATACTTATGTGTCGTAACTGGCAAATTATTGCTATACAAACATGACAGACATTGTTGATGATGCATTTCCGGAGTCAATACATACATACATATATTGATTATCTTTTAAGTCTTCATTTGATGTTTATAGATATGGTCAGTTTCTATACAGGAAGTCTACCAATTGCCGGAAATCCAATTGCGTATACTGTGACGCCTAATGTCTCTATGTCATTAAAACAAACAAACAATACGTCTTTTATATTGACTAGAATATTGAATTACACATGTGTCTATTATTCCATTTAATACACAAGGTACAGGCAGTCATATTTCTGTATGATGCTATTGTTGAGACATCATGTATAACAGATTATGTGAGTAAATATGACTAAAAGGACTATTATGAACAATACTTAATAAGTTTTATATACAATTACAATGGCTTGAGAAAGTTAGCAAACTACAATAAAAAGTTTCTGCAAAATGATTGATTCGAAAGTCAATTTAAGCAAAATATAACACATACTCTCTAAACGATGCAAAAACACTAGTATATCGAAGGAATGTACATAGGCCAAGACCAAGTCTTTGTCGCTACACGTAAAATTTTTCACATAATCCTGGATCTGTAACCGTACAGCCGGTAGTAAAGAAAATTATCGTACATGAAGTGAAAAGAATCGACACCAGACTTTTTTTAAAGCTGAAACCCAACTTTGGGCTGTAAAATATAGACCGTAACGCATTATGCCCATAATTTTTTTTTTTTGCAAAATGATGTTTTTTTTTCTTGAATTAAAAATTTTGTGATAAGTTATTTTTGAGAAATGGACCTGCCAGTTGCCACATAGAAATGAAGGCATTGAGTTACGCTGACAAATCAGTAACAGTAATGCTTGAAAAAGTGTTCCAACATTAGAAATCCAAAAGTATTCTAAACTGTTTTTAAATATTTATGCCGTGCGTTGAACTTTCGGAAGAAAATCTTTTCATAAAATTTTTAATATTTAGTTTTTTGTGTAAATTATACAACTTGAGGTTCTATTGCTCTAAAAAATACCCTTTAGAAAATCAAGCTTACTTTTTGATTAACAAGTTGCTGCATTCAAAGCCAAAAATATACACTAATTTTTTGCATAAACACAGAAAAGAAACAAAAAAAAATTAATTGTTTTAATATCCAACAACATTTTGTTTAGAAACTTAAAATTTTCTCTGTAGAACAACACTTTTCCTTTTAAGAGCACAACAAGTTGATTGGTGGTCAATTTACCATAAATGTTTCACTTCTCAAAATTGTTCATCCAAAAAGTAGCTTAAGTCTTCGATTACATGTGCTTGTGAATGTTTTCAGCTTGTGGTCGGTTTTGCAACATAAAGGACTCATTCTATTAACATTTTGGAATTACAAAATGTTTTGTGTACTTTAGTTTGTACTTGTGGTTTCTAAGAAGCTCTACGTATTATACCCTTTGGGTAATTGTAAAATAGTTACTTTCATTATTGGACATGAACACTTTATTCAGATACACACAAATATATTTACTGGTAACTGGTATGAGCTTTAGAAGAAATGAGCAAAATTGCGTTTCATGTATCACAAATTTCTAATTAGATTCAATGCTGTCAGATTACGGGATTTATACCTGAAGTAAGATTTTTTTGAGCATAAAAGGGCATTATAAATTATCTTTGGGAATTGGAGATTTTTCTGGGGAAATTTACATGTTTTACGGACTTTAGGAGAATTTATATTTTATATTATTATAGTGTGATAACAACGTTTTTTTGTTAAGAAAAAGACGCATATATATCAGTTTTGTGAAAATGCTTAAAGTAATAAAATGTGATTTCAAATTTATAATTTTGAAATACATTCTGTAGTTTTGGCTTTATAATTAAAAGTGTAGTTGCTCAAATGCTGCAACAATTCCAATCAAAATCTATGTTATTCAAAGTAATAAAAAATTTGCTCCGAATAAATGATTCAATAGAAACTTGCTTGTACATGTACGTCGCTCGTCTGCATGCAGATTTGGTGTTAACACTATTTTGATTATTTAAAATAAATTCATTTGTTTATCCACCTACAGAAATGGTTAGATTTTTTAACTCTTGAAAGATATACCAATGAATTAATTTAGTCATTGACTTAACTTGCCTGTAGGTCGTTAAAATTATATAAATTAAGTGATATATTTTTACGAATGAAATTTTATATAATGCAAGTAAAGTATAAACAGTATTATTTTCAGGGGATTTTTAAGAATAAAAACCACTAATAAGGCGATTCGATTGGAAAATCTGTTAACCCTGCTTAGACACGAAAATGTACGCTGGTTTGTGTGTGAGACTTGTGCAACAAAGATTACAAACACTAGCATACAACTTTTTTGATTGTTTGATTTGTACTACAACATTTCTATACCAACAAATGACTATTTATTATATTTTTTCATGACTGCACAAACGCAATAACTCTCTCGTTGAAGTATTCGGTATTTTGGGTTAATTTACATGCTCATAGATGCTAAATGGTAAATGAAATGATGTCAAGAATACTTTTTTTCAACTAGTTGCTTTGAGTACTTTAAAAATATTTTTTTAATTTAAGTTTAATAAATGATTTAAATAACAAATGGTTTTTAAACGTAAGAGTGCTCTAGTGTTTGAAATATCTTTATAATCAAATAAATTGTTTTAATTAAGGTTTCAATTCAATTCTTACATTTACATGTATATCGATGAAAACGGATCTTTTGTAAGTAAAACCAAAACACGAAATTTTCAGCCATATCTTCATCATTCATTTTAATGATCAATTTCTCTAGAAGAATGCAATATGCTTTGCTGAAACTTTGTGTAACTGTAAACATGATAGTTTTGACATTTAGTTTTTTGACGCATTCATGATAGATGCATTGGCAACTGTTACAATTAATTCAATTTCGGACGAAAATTGCATTAAAATAATTAAAATCCACTATGAAAATAGTGGCTCTGTTAAAATTACATTTCTTAAAATTCGTGATATTTTCGGATAACATAATCGTCTCTTTGAGACCGGTATTAAGAATTTAGTCATTACAAGATGCGCGAAAACCAATGCGTGTTCGACCAAGTCGTTCAACTGAAAACATCGCAGCTGAGAGCCACAGTGTTGAAGCAGATCCAAATTTGTCAATTCCTCGACGCTCTCAACTACTGAGGTTATCCAAAACCACCACATGGCGATATTTGCATAAGGATTTGACTTTGAAGCCTTACAAATTGAATCCGACCGATAATGATATCCCCGTAGATTTGCGCAATTCATTCAGGAACAACCGGCTGATTTTTCTGAACCAATTATTTTTTCAGACGAAGCGCCCATTTTCACTTGCCAGGGTACGAGTAAAATTATCACATTTGGGCTTCTGGAAATCCTAGAGCGATTATTGAGAAGCCTTAGCATGCTCAACATGTCACTGTATTGTATGGTGCGCTATGTGATCTGAAGGCGGGATTGCACCGTTTTTTTTGAAAATGAGGCTGTAACGGTCAATGGATCACGCTATCGCGAGATGCCAACATCTCAATTTTGGCTTAGTATTGATGACGTGGATATTATTGACATGTGGTTTCAGCAGGACAGTGCCACATGTCACACAAACAAAAAAAAAACGATTAATTTATTGCAAACCAAATTTCCGATCGCATAATTTCATGACAATCAGCAGGTAAGCTAGATCGTGTAATATAGCATCACTGGATTATTTATTGTGGGGCTTTGTTAAGAACAGCGCCTTTACGTTAGTAGTTATAGCATTTTAAAAACCGTTAAATGTCTAGCTATTAGAGGGAAACGGACGAACAGTTATTCTTGCGATGTTAAGGCGGCAAGTTTTTACTCTTTGTGTAGAGAGCACTTAATATAAATATTTGCAAGAAGATTCATACGTGTTAGAGGAATAATCGTTTATAATTTCTAGCCTGTTCGCAAATAAATGTCAATATAATATTATCGCTGCATATTTTCTAACTGGCGATTTCGAAAAAAATATTTTTTTTTGTTAAACTTAATTGTTATCAAAAATGTGATACAAATAAAGCAAAAGCCACTTTAACATTGAAATTGAAACTATAACATTTATGCAACTCTTGTTAAATAAATGATTTTCAAAATATGCAGAATAGTTTCATTGTGTAGTATAATACAAATTAAGAATGTTTTCATCAAAATACATACCTCTATTACAACATTCATATAATATCTTTCGCTCATCTCTGTTGGCACGTAATGCACAAAATAGTCATGAAATCGACAGAAAATTTAGTCTTTATGGAGCCTAAATAACATTGTCGACCAGCCGTAAAATTGCCACATCAAATGAAGTAAAACGAAAAAAAAATTACATAGGGTGTTACACTGCTTTCAGTGGTGACAGTATATGGAACTAGCATTCATAACGAAATATTTTGTAAGTTATTACAAAATGTATTTGCATATTAGTCATATTAGCACGTTTAATGGTAATTTAACAGCAGCAGTTACAGCAACTAAGCTAAAAATATGGCCAATGAGATAAAATCAACAACAACAATAACAACCCATTTGATGAAAGATATGTCAATGAATTTTTCCATTGGTGAGTTGTTGATGTTAGATGTATGTACGTAGTAATTTATGATAGCAATGTTGCAAATATATTGCAGCCTCAGTCTAGGTGCCACTAATGCTACAAGATAGTAATATACAGGGTTACCAACTAGGTTTATTTGTGCTGAATTCAGTTTAGTTTTTTTTTTTATTTTAGCTTTATTGGTTTTTCCCAAAAAAATATGAATTTAGCTTTTCTAGATTTTGTTGTATTAGTTGTAGGTATAAAGTTTACATTATTAAAGAATGGAAAAGGAAAACTGACATAAATTTATGCATGTAAATTATTTTTTTATTAAAAATTAAAGTAGTTCTAGTGCAGAATTTATATATTTTTACCGTAATGTAATGAGAAGAAGAGACCATTTGTCAAAACGGAAAGAAAATGCGAATAGAATTTTCTTTCCGTGGATGGTTACATTTACTTTTTAAACCATTTGAAAGAATAAAAGTGTTTCATCAGATTAGTGGTATTTGTAGAGGGTTTTAGCATACATAAATATTTATATTATATTTAAAATCATCAAAAAAGATTTTATTCCAAATCATAAACGTCTGTGATATTTTGATTAATTTTACTTTATCATCTTTTCAATATATAAAAATTGTTTTTATATGCACATATCTGAAAGGGCGTAAGTGGAACTATTCAAGCACTGAAAGTAAATAGGTAGTTTATCAGAAACAATGAAAAAATTTTGCTTTATTTTTTAAGATAGAAGATCTGGTCACACTGGAGTATATTATTTGATATTAGTCTGTATTGGCATATTAAAATAATGGATTAAGAAAGAAACTGAAAAATGCAATATGTTTGTTGAATAATACAGAATGTGATGGGCGGTGAGATTTTTATATATTTCAAATAAGTAAGTATAGCAGCACAATGCTTATTTTATTTATGAAAATAAGCTCTTCCAGATATATTAGCATTAATATATTCACTTATCTTTGCAGTAACGTGCCGCGTGGAGATTTGAACAAAAGTTTCTTAAAATAATAAATAAGCCACCGAAACTAATATAGGGTTTTTTCAACAAAAGTTTTTTTTTCAATTGTGGCAACACCAATATGATGATTTTGACATTTAGTTTTTTGACGTAGTAGCAGCCGTGAGTCACAGTGTTGAAGCAGATCCAAATTATAAATTCCTCTACGTTCTCAACAATTGGGGTTATCCAAAACTACCACATGACCATATTTGCGTAAGGATTTGACTTTGAAGCCTTACAAAGTTCAACTAGTACATCACCGTAGATTTGTTCAACTCATTCGGGAACAATCGGCTGGTTTTTCTGAAAAAATTGTTTTTTCCGACGAAACCCATTTCCACTTGTCAAGGTATGTCAACAAGTAAAATTGCCGAATTTGGCTTCTGAAACCCCTAGAGCGATTATTGAGGAGCCTTTGTATGCTCAACATGTCACTGTATGGTACACTATGTGGTCTAGAGGCGTGATTGGCCCGGTTTTGTTCAAAGATGAGGCTGGAAATGCGGTAACGGTCAACGGATCACGCCATCGTGAGATGCTAACAACTCAATTTTGGCCCATTATCGACGACGTGGATATCACTGACATGTGATTTCAACAGGAAGGTGCCACACACCACACAGCCTGATTGCATAATTTCACGACAATCAGGTCTGGTCAGCCAGATCATTTAACATCCGTGGATTATTTTTTGTGAGGCTATGCGAAGGGCAGAATCCGTGGTTTGATTAACTTAATAGGACCAAAACTCCCAAAAAGTGATTAAAAACTTCGATAAAAGATTTGCTGACAAATGCATTGTCGTGGTGGACATTTGCCAGATATCACTTTTCATTTACAATTGCCAAATTTTACTCTTCGTAATACAATGAAAATTTTAATCATCTTTACATAAATTTTTTGTTTTATATTGTTTTAGAAAATAAACTTGTTGTCGGAAATACCTTAACATATACAAGTATTCACTAACCAGTAGTCACCAAAAAGAAAGTACAAATTTATATCGATTGAATATGAAAAAGGATATTTTTATACGCTAAACGGATTGGTTAAATATATGATTTTGACAACGTACATAGCCTTGTCTAACTACGAAGATAAAAATATTCACAATGGATACAGCGATGCAGAAAATGCTGCATTTACACACTGCTGGTGTCTAATTTTGCTCTTTACCCAAAATAAATAATTTTTCTTTCTTAATGAATTAAGAAATTAGAATATATGTAAAGAAGAAATTAGAATATATGTTAAGTTATATATATAAAAAAAAACATTTTCATAGTATGAAAATTCAAAATGGCATTTAACTGATTTGGATTTTTAATTATTAGAGAATAATTAATTTTTGAAAATAACACAAAAATAAGACCACCCATATAGTTTCATCATGTTTTGTATAAAAAAATATTTTGGCGAAATTCTGCTATTTCAATCTACGTATACAGTTGAAACATTATTATACTTTAGTTTTGCATTTTTCACTAAAAACGCTTCTTTTTTACCCAACATATTTGAAAAACTGTATTACTGCCGGGGAAAGCATATTAATTTTAAAAATTAAACTATTGTATTTTGAAAAGTTATACTAAACATTCTATTTAGCCGTTCTTTGTACTTTTTGAATACGCGTCGTTATTTGTTGTTAATAAATATTTAAAATATACCTCCAAAACTATAAGATAAGCAAACCGAATTAACGTAACTTGGCAAGAACTTTTAGCCTAGATTTAATGGCAATCCTTTTATAAAGCAATTGAAATTAGAGCATAACATAAAATTTTCACAACAACTACTTAACATACAATTCTATTTTATGAAAAATCTATTTTAAAACATGTCTATATTTTCTTGAAAATAAATAAGAAAATCTTTTATGATAGAACTTGTAAGACAAAATATTGTTGCATTTGATACAAGTGTCTTAAGTTTTTATGACATTTCAACAGAAAATAATGCTGCAGAATTTTTATCATATTGCATTTTTAAATATGTCAAAGCGATAAAAAAAAACAGCAGATTTTATATGAAGTAAGCATGTCATATATACATTTAAATCAATAGTTTTGTTGCGCAGAAAATTTACAGTCCATATCATATGAAAATGTGAAACGTATAAAATATATTAAGTAGCCTGGTTTCGTTAATGACTTTGAATAAAAGGGAATTTAGATTTAATTTATAAAATTATTTCTGAATTTTATGTTTTAATAATGAAGAATAAATATTTGTTTTAGCTTTTTTCGTTTGCATTATAGGAAGTAAAAGCTTAATAAATTATTGTAGATGCTAATCATTTATAATACAATGAAGATATTTTTAGATTTAATATATTTTAAAATTATTATAATTATTTTGCTAAGAGCAAGTTAATAAATGATTGTCATAGTAAAGCGTGTGTCTTCTCATGGTATGCGTTCGATGTGCACCAGTTATGATAAAAATTATTATAAAGAAAAATATAAATAAATATAAAGAAAATATTGGTGGACAAATCATTGAAAAAATGAAACACTAACTGTTTAAATATAAACAAAAAATATAAATTATTTTAGAAATAGATATGCAAGAGTCTCCGAATATAGCCGATCAGACAAAATATTATTATATTTCACTATTTAATTCCGTCTATTGAAGCTAATTTTAGCTTCTTTAACTTCTTATCATTCTTTGTAAATTTACAACTCTGTGGTCTTGGTTAGATTATTTCCCACTATCCCACTCAGCCACAATTGCTACATGCACTTGTTACATTGCAGTTTTTTTCTCTAATAAGGACTCTAATTTATTTTATCACACATGCACGTCTACTAGCTCATCCCTAGCTAGATATCAATTGCTTTCCCTTTCGATACTATATTATTGGAAAGATTTGATTTTAATGTTTTGCCATGACACCGCGCTTGTACTCTATCAGAATTCAATAATAAATCGAGCGATATTAATAAAAAGTAATGCCGCTGAAGCTGTACTCTGCTATTAAATATTGTTGGATTCTTATTTACAGCAAAATGTTTATGGCACCATTATGCTGACAAAAAAAAAAACAAAAATCAAAGTTGCATACATAAAAGCAATAAAAATAACAGTTTCTTTTTGAGTCATGGTGTTGTCACCAATGATTTGTGATGTTGCCATAAAAATAGAAAAGCACAGTATTTTAAGAATCAAGAACGAATTTTGTTTGACTCATGTTGCAAAATTATTGCTTAGGAGAACTTTAAGTCTCATTAAAAAAAAATAAAGACAACAAACTAGAAAATAAAAGACTGTACCTATATTAATTTCCTTATGTGTAAAATAATTTAAAAAGTTTTCTACATTTATCACAATATTTAATATATACGGATATGAAAGTTAAGGGAGAGATAAGTTTTGTTTTTAAATGTCACAATAAAATGTTGCATCTTAAATGTTATTACAAGATCAGAAAAGTAAATAAAATAGAAATAAATCATATTCTTAAGAGAACGTATAAAAGTGCATATAAATATTGTTTTTAATATGACAAACCTGTCGAAAAAACTGCATGATATATAAGTAGTATAAACACAAACAAAAAGGAAAAAAACAAAAACCAACTATTAAAATTTTAAAACAAAAATATTTTATGTATGTATGTATGTATATATATCACTAAAGAAATCTTCTTCATTTCAACCGCCATCTTGTTAAAGTTATTCTCTTGTATTGTGACTATAAATATATTTTTATAGATATGCAGCGTTAGCATCAATTCAATCAAAATGGCAATACAATATATTCAGAAAGACATTTCAATATATAAAATGCACTCAGAAAAATAAATTTGTTTAAGAAAATAAATGAATTTCAAAGATTTTATTTGTTTCAAATTAATCTGTCGTAGCTTGTATACATAAATTACATTAAACTTTGTTTCTTTTCTGAGCTTAAGGAAGAGTTCATTAATATTTGATTTTATATAAATTTCTTTCCGTGCAAATTTACACATTACAGTAATTTTTCGAACATCTTGTTACAAAGAGTTATAGTTGTTTGTAGATTTTTGTTCTTATTTTGTATTGCTTGGTACATAAGTTTCTGTGTGTATGTGCTATTGGCCTGATGACGATAGAGTATTGTAAAATTTTATGTTGTGAATCAATCCCACTTTTTATGCCAGACAATAAATTTTCGTCTTTATTCACTCAATAAACTATTGCAGCGTCAAAAACAAAAAAAATCACATTCGAACGTCACTGTTCATTTAATGTAATGCATTGGTTGAAGGAAAGTGTGTTTTCGTTTTTAAATATTCGAAAATAAATAATTATTTTTATAATGCCGTAACTTTACCTTACAAATGCTCTTATTTTCAGAAAGCTCTAAAATTTTGAGTTTTAATGTTACACATTGGCCCAAAAATTAAATTTGTTGTTATATTGAAAAATCTTTATGACATTTAATAGTACAGGTAACAAAAAATTAAAATTAATTAATTAGAAACGTGATTTGTTTGTTGGCATTGTTGTTAGAGCTTTTTTTTTGCAAGGGCTTAAAAAAGTTAAAAAGAAATATTTATAATATATAAATGTAAATAAATCGATATGTGCTTGGTTTTTCCGACGGGGTTATAATCAATTTTATTTGGGTACGTTTTTCCGTCGTCAAATATACGGTCCGCAAAGTTTGATTTTCAAAGTTTGATTCGGACCGTATATTTGACGACGAATGTACACCAGGACATATAAAGGCAACGGTTAAACTGCTTCATACTCAGCACAGGGGAAGGAGACTAAATGTATTGGGGAACATGGGAATATACGAACGGAGAACATTTGACGGACGAATTGTAGATGGATAAATAAACACTGCTTCGGACACAATATTTGAACCGTTGAAACATTTTTACGGGAGAACAAACATTACACCAACACAAAAATGTTACGTAGGTGCACAAGACCAGGGCAGTGGGGAACATCATGAACGTACAATTACAGATTATTATGTCACATGAAAGAGGAGGGGAAGGAACCAATAGGTTCACGCATAAACAAAAACGGACAGCAAGCATGACCGTAAAAGGATTTAGTTAGAACAAAAAAAAAAAAAAGACGAATGCAAAAGGGATCGACAAATTAGGTAAAAAGGGACAAACGAAAAAGGAGAGAGGCAGGCAAAAACGACAGAAAGGGACGAACGCAATAACACGAAGGAAGACACGAACTATATAAATACAACTGACAATAGAACGCAACTAGTACGAAAAGAACACTGAAGATGGCAAACAGCCGAAACCGGTTTGTTCACAAACCAAATTTGACGAGGGTCGACGGAAAAACGTACCCAAATAAAAAAGTAAATAAATCTCTTTAGCTTTTCTGCCAAATGCAATTATATTAGAAATGATAATATTGTATGGGCTATAGATAAAACTGTGGGCGAAGCATGCTGTTAAAAAATATATTTTTATTCTTTTAGAAAAAAGCAGAAAAGTTTATAATTCATTTTTCTTTCTAAGATTAACATGGCCCTTGTTTAATTGATGGACATAGACCTAAAAAGTAAGTATATTACAGTAAGAGCAAAGTAATAAAAAGATATTTTTTACTGATAATCGTGCTCAATTATTTCGACACATAAAGCAAAACAAAAAAAAAAGTAGACTAGAAGAGTAAAAGATTTTTTGTTTTTATAAAAATGCATATTAAACCTAAGATAATCACAAATTATGTGGATGATTTATTTTGTATAACTTCAGAAGATGCAGTGGATGATATTTTGTCAGAATTGAATAGTTTCCATCCGGATATTAAATTTACGATTGAAAGAGAATTAGAATCTAGACTTCCATATTTAGATATATTGATAATAAGGATGAAAAATAAGTTAGTATTTGATTGGTATAAGAAACCAACATCTTTTGGAAGAATTATTAATTTTTATTCAAAACATCCAAGGAAAATGATAATAAACACAGCGAAAAATATGATAGACAGAATATTGACTATAAGTGATAGAGAATTTCATTTGAAGAATAGAGATACAATAAGAGATATACTTAATGACAATGATTTTCCAGTAGAAGTAACTAACAGATTAATTAGACAATATGGTAGTTATAGGCATAATTTAGGAAACTCTATGGCAGAGCCAAGAAATTATAAATCATTAACTTATGTTCCTGGAATATCAGAAAGATTAAGAAAGTGTAAAATATATGACACAGATAAATATATAATTGCACACAAAACACATAACACATTAAATAAATTATTTAGCAGTATGAAGGATAAAATAGGAAAAATGGAAATATCTGATGTAGTATACAGGATACCATGTGGAGGAAATGACCAGGTGAACTGTGACAAAGTTTTAATTGGGACAACAAAAAATAAACTTAAAACAAGATTAGCTGGTCACAGGTGTGACCAAAAATATAGGAATATTTCAACACAGAAGACATCCTTATCTTCACATTGCAAGAAATATAATCATTATCCAAAGTTTGATGATACATCAGTATTAGATATAGAAAAAAACTACAAGAGACGTTATATGTTGGAAATGTTAGAAATTGTTAATGTACCAAATGTAAGGAGAATAAATTTCAAAACAGACACAGACAATTTAGCTCAGAATTATAGGTACTTAATTAGAAAGACACATAATTTGTTATAATCATTTCATAAGAGAGAATTTGTTATTTGTTATTTCCTTGTTTTTGTATGTTTGAATATTTGAAAATTTAAAATTTTTGTATGTATGTATGAAAAAATATTTTATATGTTTTTGTCAAATGTTTTGAAACATTTTTTTCAATTTTTTAATAATTTTTTGTTTTCAAAAATATAAAAATTTTTTCCTGAAGAAGCTTTTCAAAGGAAAGCGAAATATCGAGAAGAAAAAATATATAAAAAAGATCTTAAAAAAGAAAAAAGATATTTATTAAAGATAAAAAAGATCGTTTAAAAAAACTATAAAATATTTTCTTTTTCATAAATTTATAAGAATTTTCTAATTATTCGTATTTTTCCGTTTAAGAAAACCTAATATAACCTTCAACAAAAATTTCGTAATGCCCTTATCGGTAATGAACTTACATTTTGGGAACTTTAGTAAAACCAATTCATATCATAAATATATAAAAGTATTAATAAGAAGTGTCTTAAATAGCAGTTTATGTTAAAGAATGTTAGTTTTTTGTGTTAAGATTTATATATTTTTATTGAATTATAACATATATCGCAAAGGTGTACTATTTTGTCGAAATTATTTTGGCTGAATTCTGCTGATATACCGTTCAATTTTTTGATGTAATTTACAGCATTATACCTTCGACTCTAAATAATCTCCTGGAGCATAAGTCTAATATTTTTTAATTACAGGAAATTGGGAACCAAAAAAAAAAAACAGTTCCTTAAAGCCTTAGTTTTAATGAGACAAACACAATATGGAAAAAATAAAGAAAACCCCTTTTAATGAAATTTTATTTACTGGTGTTTGAAAATATATAAAATATTATAGAAATAAATACTTTTTACTCAATACAATAGCTTGAATCTAAAGTTGTTAAATAGTGAAAACTTATGTATTGTGGTAAATCTTTTTAACCAAAAACAACTATTCAATCATTTGTTTATTTTCTGTATAAAAATTCTACAATATCACTATCAAACAGTAAAATGACAGCAAAAGCATCATCAAAATCAAAAACATCATAATCGTCTAAAAGAAGTGTAATTGTGTAGGTATAACGATATGAATTTCCGTTCAAAATTAGGAAGGCAAGATGTTTTAAAAATACAAGTTTATAAATTGGATTAAAACAAAAATCATTGATAAGAAAATTAAAGAGAAAATTAATATATTTTCTTTAGTCTAAAAACGATTTTATGCAAAAATGTGTACGTCTATAAACACTTGGGAACTTCAATATTTACGTTTTGGATATTTCTTTAATTTACCTCTATGGAAATGCCAAACTTGCAGATTAATTAATTTAATTTTAGCATTTCCAATATAATAATCGACTAATTTCTTTTTCTCTCTCTTTTTGATCCTGTGGTGGTTAATGTTGTTTATCTGCAGGTCGACTTTTTAAAAACAGCTTTATTAATTGATGATCTATTTTCGAATTACAAAAGCCGTATCAGTGTGGCAAAACTACAATATAATTTAACAGACACGCGAAATGCGTGGTAAGATTTACATCAGTACCTAGCTATGTAAGCCATAACCTGATGGTAGACCAAACCACTTGGATGATATGTAGCGTCACCCTCGGCCTAGGAAGCCGTCGGATATCTCTAGCCTATAGTCACTCCTAATTGCAACTTCGAGAGCTTGGAGCAGGCCGCCACCCCACTCCTAGTTGAAGAGTTGGAGACTATCCAACTCCTGGTCCAGAACACATGACAAGCATGCTCACTGGACCTGGATAATTCACCCTGTGTTACGTCAAAAGTGAATGATCCTGCGAAAACATACTCACTGCGATGCTTCCGAAGGACCGTCCTCAATAATCAGTCAGAGAACAGCTAAAAAGCTGAACTCTAGGGCTTACTGATTCCCCTGGAAATAACGTGAAGTTGCCCAGTTGGCTCCTGCTGGCCCAATCCATCAAGACATATCAATGTGCCCCCAGAGGGAAAGACACGCGGAATGTAAGAATAGCCAGAAAACAAAATTAATAATTGTGCAAAGTTTATAAATCTGAAAATATGACGAGAGACAGCTTTATACAGCGAGCCTCGGATAATGCTGAAGAAGCCCATTGGATAGCATTATAATAAAATCACTTTGGTACTCTGTGATAAAAAGGAAATCATCTATTATCAGTCGCGCGCCAGAAACAGTTACACCAAGGGCGAAGGAATGCCTTCTTCAACATTCTCTTAACTCTGCTTTTTTCTTTTAATTAACAATTCAAAATAAACCAACCGGTTATTTTTAGACCAACATTGAAGTTACAGGAAACTTCTTCCTGAAGCTCAGCCGTAAATCGTTTATTGCAAAACATTTACCAAAACTTTTCTGTGTCATATACCTAGAAACGAACATAATTTATAACAAACTTAAACTTAATTTTATAAAAATTCTAATAGAAATTGTTCATTACTGATATTTATTCCATATTTAGATATATTGATAATAAGGAAGAAAAATAAGTTAGTATTTGATTGGTATAAGAAACCAACATCTTCTGGAAGAATCATTAATTTTTATTCACAACATCCAAGGAAAATGATAATAAACACAGCGAAAAATATGATAGACAGAATATTGACTATAAGTGATAGAGAATTTCATTTGAAGAATAGGGATACAATAAGAGATATACTTAATGACAATGATTTTCCAGTAGAATTAACTAACAGGTTAATTAGACAATATGGTAGTTAAAGGCATATCTTAGGAAATTCTACGGCAGAGCCAAGAAATTATAAATCATTAACTCATGTTCCTGGAATATCAGAAAGATTAAGAAAGTGTAAAATATATGACACAGATAAATATATAATTGCACACAAAACACATTAAATAAACTATTTAGCAGTATGAAGGATAAAATAGGAAAAATGGAAATATCTGATGTAGTATACAGGATACCATGTGGAGGAAATGACCAGGCGAACTGTAACAAAGTTTATATTGGGACAACAAAAAATAAACTTAAAACGAGATTAGCTGGTCACAGGTGTGACCAAAAATATAGGAATATTTCAACACAGAAGACATCCTTATCTTCACATTGTAAGAAATATAATCATTATCCAAAGTTCGATGAAACATCAGTATTAGATATAGAAAAAAACTACAAGAGACGTTATATGTTGGAAATGTTAGAAATTGTTAATGTACCAAATGTAAGGAGAATAAATTTCAAGACAGACACAGACAATTTAGCTCAGAATTATAGGTACTTAATTAGAAAGACACATAATTTGTTATAATCATTTCATAAGAGAGAATTTGTTATTTGTTATTTATTTGTTATTTCCGTTTCCTTGTTTTTTTATTTTTGAATATTTGAAAATTTAAAATTTTTGTATGTATGTATGAAAAAATATTTTATATGTTTTTGTCAAATGTTTTGAAACATTTTTTCAATTTGTTAATAATTTTTTTGTTTTCAAAAATATAAAAATTTTTTTTTTTTTTCCTGAAGAAGCTTTCCAAAGGAAAGCGAAATATTGAAAAGAAAAAATATATAAAAAAAAAGATCTTCAAAAAGAAAAAAGATATTTATTATAATTGTAAATATAATTTTTCCATAAATTTCTAAAACAGCTGAAATGGTTAATTTTGAGAATTCAGCCACCTTTTTAATAAAATTCATGTATTTATTCTGATGTTCTTGTTTTCAATTCTTTTATTATAATTTATTTTTTAAATGCATGTACCTGTCATTCATTCCTATGATAACTTTCTCATCGTTTCCTTTTCCCGAAAAAGAAAAAATTGAAATAATAATCAGAAAGTAAACAACACAACAAAATAAAGTGCTGTTTATATTGTGAGATGTATGAGTTTTTGTAGGTGTATGGGTGCATGAATGTTCTGCAAGAGGGCTGTGTATATGCACGTCTGTAGTATTGTAAAAGATTTTGTATATGATATTGTGATATGATGTGGCTTTTGTTCTGAAGACGAAATTAAATTCTTGAAAAAGGAATCAATCAATATATTCAATGGTATGTATTTCTTAAAAATTATTTTTACAATTTTGTTTTTCTATAAACTTTTTGTATTAAATTAAGTAACTGCAATTTGTGCTCTTTTTTCAGTTTTTAAGATATAAGAAAACTGTCCAAAGATTTGCTAGTTTAAGTAAATATTATTATTTAATATTAGTGTGACATGTCATGAGAATTGTTTTCTATGCTTTTTTTTATATACCTACATAAAAGAAACTAAGTAATATTCACTTTTTTAAACTTTTTTATATTTATAATTTTATTATATTTTCATATTTGTGTTTATCCGGAAGCTTCTGATATCGGTCAGGACTTTCTAAAACAAAATAAAACAAAGATTTTAGACTAGGATGATTAAAATTATATTGTATTACGAAAAGAAAAGTTCAGCAATTATAAACGAAAATGATATCTGGCAAATGTCCATCACGACCGTGCTTTTTGACATAACAGATTTTGAGTTTTAAGGCTGACATCGATTCGATTGGTTCCGTATAGACTCTGTTCTTAACAAAGCGCCACAAAACATAATCCAGTGGCATTTCATCAAAGGATCTGGCTGGGCACTTAATTGCCGGCTGTCGTGATATTATGCGATCGCGAAATTTGGTTGGCATTAAATTGTTCGTTTCATTGGCTGTGTGATATATGGTACCAACCTGTTGGCATCACATGTCAGTGATATCCACGTTCTCACTAATAGGCGAAAATTGAGTTACTGCATTTCTACCTTCATCTTCGAAAAAAAAGCGGAATAATCACGGCTCCAGACCACATAGCGCACCACACAGTGACACGTTGAGCATGCAAAGAATGCTGCAATTTTGCTTGTTGACATACACTGACAAGTGAAAATGGGTTTGGTCTGAAAAAATATTTTTAGAAAAAGCAGCCGGTTGTTCCCGAATGAATGTGAATGGTCGGTTGTCTTCAATTCATGCACCAGATGAATCTTGTAAGATTCAGAGATCAAATCCATATGCAAAATTCGCCACGTGGTGGTTTTGGATAACCCCATTTGTGGTGAACGTCGAGGAATTGATAAGTTTGGATCTGCTTCAATACTCTGGCTTACGGCTGCATTGTTTTCAGTTGAACGACCCAGTCGAACACGTGTTTTTGTTCGCACATTTTATATCGAGCTTGTCGACTTAAATTAACGACCAAATTCTTAATCGCGGTCTGATTAGGGCGATTATGTTGTCGGTATATATCATGAGTTTACCAAGTAGATTTTAAGTATTTTAATTGAATTTTTGCGCGAAATTGAATTCATTGTAACAATTGTCAATGCATCTACTACGAAAAAAAAATAAATGTCAAAACTATCATGTTGTTGGTGTTGCCATAATTGAAAAACAAACTTCTTGTTGAAAAACTCGATATTATTATTTATTTTTTAAATTAATGTTTTGACTTGTTGAATACTTTAAGTTAATTAAGTTGGGGGACAATAATAAACTCGAAGTTAATTTATAAGTGTTTTCATAATCCAACGGTTATTTTTAATATTAATATTGTTACGAATGTGCCTTGCTTAAGTTTTAAAATAAAATAATTAAGCATTAAAGCGAACTACAAACTGCGTAGAAGTTTATACGCATACAACTACAATTTGATATGCTGTTTACTGCAAGAAAAACAAAATTCATGTATGCTGTTTACTATTTAAGGTGCAAGACAAAAACTTATTTTACAACAACAAACAGACATGTTGTTTACCATCTGCGTAGTTTTCTAAGAAACCCTTTTCTACAAAAGAGAACAATAAATGTTTTGAAATAAATCCCAAGCAGAAACCCTATCAGCATAAAAACGAAAACAACTATACACACAGACATACAGGCGTCTACACATCAAATAAACAACCTACAACAAGAAAACGTGATATAAAGGTAGTAGAAGATTCTTAAATCTTCTAGACTTTAAATGGACAAATATAAATAGGGAAGCGTCTGAGTGGATAATTAGTCAGTGTAAAATTAAACCTCATCAAGTAAAATTGTGTATTTTAAATAAATTGTTCTGAAGTCTTAACTTTGTGTAGTTGAAGTTAATAAAATTGTTAGAATTTAAAAATTCTAAAAACTGGTGGTAGTTATTTTGCAATAAAGAACTCACAACAAAACGTTTATAAAAGGTATAAACGTAACAATATGTTAACTGAAATAACCAATTCGTTGAGTAGATAAGCTATGATTAGAAAACGCATTATTCAGTAGATACTTTATTTTACTTAAATTTCTTTATACACTTGTTTTCTTCGCAGCCGATCTTTTTTTTATACCGGAGAAAATGGAATAATTAAAGTATTTAATTTAATTAAATTAATATTATATTATAATTATTTTATAGCTAGAGAATGCATTAATTACTTTCTTAAGAGTCCAAAAGTGTATTTATATTCACATTTAATACTTTCTTTGTCAACAACAAATGTTCAGAAGCTTCACTGTGACTTAAGTTGAGTTATTAGCCAAGAACGAAGGCATGCTATATCAAAAATCCGAAATTTAAATTACGGATTTAGTTAAACCTTAAAGATAAATTATTTTATTCAAATTAATTTTTCTTAAACCATCCATGATTAATTCAAATTAATAAATATGTTTTTGCAAAGAATGTATTCCACTAGATCGTTTAATTTGACTAAAGCTAATTAGGAAATGTGTTGTTAAATTAAAAATATTGTAGTTAGAACACTTACAAGGCAAACGGCTGTAATAAGTTAAACTTATATCCCAAAAAGAAGGTAAAAGTTAAGAATTTATGTATTATTTCGTTTGACTCAATTTATCTCAATTTTTTAGTTAGTTAGTGGTTAGTTTTTACTAAAGGCCAGTGGAATTGAAGAAATTTTGTACAACCTACCTAATTTATGGCTTAAACATTTCATTAGGTTTTATATCTTTTGCTTTACAAATGCTGTTTGAAAAAACATGAGAATGAGATAAAATTGACAATAAAATTAACAATGACAGATAGTAACTAAATCAAACAAATGAAATTAGAAAATAATGATGTGTCAAAATTCTTTTCAGTTTTTCGTATCTATCTAAGACAGCGGTTCTCAATCTTTTTTGGTGACGGAACCCTTTTGGAAAGCGAAATACTTGACGGAACCCTATAATAAAACAATAGTTTTTAAAAGTGTATTCTTTATTAATAAGCATAATAAAAGTACAATGTAACAGTTAGTTATTACTTACTTACATAACAAGTATAATAATAGAAATTATTAAAAAAGAAAAAAAATCTAACCAATGGGAGGTATGAAACTGTTTTTTATTTTTCATCAATTGGTTGATATCAGGTTTGATAGAGGACAGTTGAAGTCTC
Source organism: Trichopoda pennipes (assembly GCA_030448955.1). Classification (NCBI taxonomy): domain Eukaryota; kingdom Metazoa; phylum Arthropoda; class Insecta; order Diptera; family Tachinidae; genus Trichopoda; species Trichopoda pennipes. The sequence goes on from JASKUP010000088.1 coordinate 13,838,658, forward strand.
ATATCAGGTTCGACGTCCAGTCTATTGCGGTATTTTGTTTTCGTAGCTGCATAGGTTGAGAATCCTGTTTCGCACAAATATGTTGTTGGGAACGGGAGAAGAATATTCAGTGCCATTTTGGCAAGCATTGGATATTCATCACGAATTCTGCAACAAAAATCGTTGAGAGGCGTCGTTTTGAACAGTGCCTCCAAACTTGGGTCTGATGACATTTCTAAAAGAGATTCATATATCTCGTTTGGCATACTTTCGGGCTTTTGTAAGTTGGGTAAAAAAGGATTATGAATCCATGAATTCAGTTTCATTTTTGTATTTTGTTCTTCGGGAAAATACTTCTCAAAAGATGCGCGCATGTTTTATGTTTGCTGCCATAATCTTCACACAATGATGAGAACAATCGGGATTGTAGTGGTCGTGTTTTGATAAAATTAATTATTTTTACCGCTTCATTCATAACTAATTTTAGATTTGACGGCATTTGCTTCATCGCAAGTGCTTGTCTATGCAGGATGTAATGGCTGGAACTACAATTAGGCGCTTTATTTTTATTCGTGACACTAGTCCTGCTGTATTACCCGTCATTGCCTTGGCCCCATCTGTACAAATGTCAATGCAATTGTTCCAACTGAGATTATTTTCCTTAAAAAAATCTATTTATTTTATTAAACATTTCTTCTGCGGTAGTTTTTGTGGGCAGCGGTGAACACATAAGCATATCTTCTTCCAAAGAACTTGCATATGGATATCTCACGATAACCAGCAAGATAGCCAGACCAGCGACATCAGTAGACTCATCTATTTGCAAGACGAAACGTGTTTCTTGTAGACGTGTAACTAGTTCTTGTTTGACGTAGCTTCCCAGATCATGAATTCGCCGTGAAACAGTATCGTTTGATAGCGGCACAGTAGAAAGATGCTTTGCAGATTTTTCATCGAGCATACATTTTGTTATGTCTAACACACATGGTTTTATTAAATTCTCAGCGATAGTGTGCGCTTCACCTGCTTGTGCAATGCGATAGCTAACTAAATATGATGCCTCTGTGGCCTTTTCATTGATAGTTTGGGTTACATGCATCATAGTTTTTTGACTTTCCAATAACTGTTCTTTTTTACGTACAAAAAATTCTTTATTCTTGTCTTTAGACTCAGGGTGTACAGTTTCTAAATGTCGGCGCAACTTGGCAGGTGCCATGGAACTATTAGGAAGCAGTTTACTACATAACATGCAGAGAGGTGAGCAGTTGGAATCAACAAATCCAAAACTGATATATGATTCATCATACTTCCTTTTTTTCGCCTTTGAAACCGTGGAACTTGACGTCGTTGCATAATCGTCTGGATCGGTAATTGCTGTATACTCCGCGCGAACTACTTTTGAACATTCGGCTTCGTTAGAAGATGTTGTTGCAACACGTTTAACGCCTTTAAGCCAACGTTCCATATTGGCGGCATAGTAAAATTGTACGAGGCGAATTGTATATATGTGAAAAACCCATAAAATACTTAAACACACGAAAGCGAGTTTATTTTAAACAAACTTTATTGACTGACAGCTCAAACGCAACTGACTTTATTCAAAACACAAAAATACATATTAAGAAATTAATAGAAAGAAAAGTAATTCAGTTGTTGTAATAAAATACGAATATTAAAAGTAAAATCTGGGTATTCACCGGAGTATAAATATTAAAAAATAAATTCAGGGGGTTCACATATGTATGTGTATATATGTATGTGTGTATGTATGTGTATGAATTGTATGTATGTGTATGAATTGTATATATGTATGTATGTGTTCGGCTGCGCCTCGTGAATCGTGATACGCCGCGTCAGAACGGTCGACCAGTGAGAGGTGTTTGGAATTTTTTCTAAATTCTTGCGGAACCCCTACAGGGATGTCGGGGAACCCTAGGGTTCCGCGGAAAACACTTAGAGAATGGCTGATCTAAGATATGTTTTATTTTGATATATTAAATAATATGAATTAAATCCCACTAAAATCAACAGAAAATTTTAATAAAATAAACGAAAACTTTATGCTGAAATTGTAACAATTTTTAAATTTATATTTTTTTTAATGAAAAATAGTTATAGAATTAAAAAAAACAAAATCCTACTTTTCTTCAATTCTACACAGCATTGTGACATATTTAGGTTTATTTTTCTTTCAGTATAACAAGAAACGAAAAAAAAAACTATTGCAGGCCTGCATTATAATGCTAAATTCTAAAAACTTTAAAAACTTACCAAAAATAACAAATAACTCAATTCATATAACATTAACCAAAATATATATGGGCAGTTTTATTAAAGTTTTTGTAAAGTTACATATCCGTTTGCAAATAAATAGGCTTAAAAAATACTAATCTAATCAAATTGTAAATTTAATAAATAAACGTTTTGTTTCCTTTTAAAGTATACTCACTTTTTTTTAAATAGATTCATTCAAACACTATGATTCTACTAAAGAGTAATTAACATTGAAGACAACAAGTCCAAAACAGGCAGCAAAATTTTATTATTATTATTTTTTTTATATAAAGAATATTAAACTATAAAGCACTCTTTCATTAACTTCTTTTTCAAAGCATAATAAACAAATTTGTATAAAAAATTATTTCAATAAATATTTTTATTATTAAGACCTAAAAATTGGCTTCTATAGCAAAATGCTTTTGAAGTTGTTTTAATTAATTAACAAAGTATTCAATATATGATGATTTCATTAACTATTTGTTTAATTAGTAAACAAGTTTTGATATTTGCAGGCTGCTAGTTTAAGTCATAGAAAAAAAAAACTCTACAAATTATACATTATATTAAATATATTATTGTATTAGATATAATTGAACCAACGAAATATATTAGGAGAAAATTTAAAACCATTTTTTTAAGAATAAAAGTACCGATGTAGATAAAACTAGTTGAGAATTATTATCAATTAAGCAATCACTTTTAAGATAAGAAATGAACAATTTATTGAATAAATTTTTTAAAATGAGTCTGATTTTAAAAATACTTTTAGTAACTGACTACGTTGTACTTATTAGGATAGCATAGTTTTAAAAATATTGGGCAATAAATTGAACCATCATTCATCCTTTCTGTAAAGCTTAACATGCCTTCACGTCTATCTAATCAAAGAGTTTATTATTTTTTTCTATAATATAATAAAGAAAAACCTTCCTTTTTTTAATTTGAGAATATTTACTTTGCCGTTGAGGTTCTTGTTCTCTTCATTTTCATGTTTTGTAGCGCTAAATAGTGCATTTTTGAGAGTTATTAAAGGTTTCTGAATGGTCGGTAAACCAAGGCCGATACTAACAAAATGCTTAGGTCCTTTTTTATAAAGTGTAAAAGGAAAATGGGTTAGAAAACAATCACTTGAATACTCTTATATCACTTTATGTTCTTTTAGCAGTGCAGGCGAAAACCATAACATATTCATTACGCTAAAAGCAGCAGCATGACTAACATAGTCCAATGGAGCATGATATAGACTTGAGACAATTTTGTTTAAATAAAAGTTATTACTTCGACATGCCTAGGCTGTCGTCTTTAAAGAAAAGTAGTTTATTATGAATTAATTTTTTGAAAAGAGATTAAGTTCTGTATATAGATGTTTAAAGAAAGAAGAACATTTTTTCCCAAATTGATATTTTACATCTTTACATTAATATGTTTTATATAGTGTTTTACACCTCTCGTTTTAAATATATGTATTATGTTAATGATTTTACTTAAATGATGCTGATGATGCGTTGTAGAGTTAAGTCATCAAAGAAATAGCTTTTAAATATGCACCAGTATGATTAGAAAGAAAATTCAAATACATATAATAAATTCAGTTATATGGCTGCTAATAGATAATGTGCGCACCACTTTAGTTATAACTACGTTGTATTTGACGTCATTGAAAAACTAAAGACAATAAGCCAACAAAAAATCCATCGATATATTGAAAATATTGCTTTTACATTTCAAGTTTTCATGAATCACTGATGATGTAACGATGAAATCATGATTAAAATTTACTTGTAATTGAAATTATCTTTTAAATGTTTCAAATGTAAAGATTTTACAAAAATTTCGTTTACATTTTTAATGGCCTTCTATGTTTTTTTTTGTTTATTTAGTAAAAAAAAAATGCTTTTTAAATCATCATATATATTTAGCTTTATATAAATTAAATTTAGTTACAGTTAAAAAGATAAATTTATACTAAATTAATCAGAAATTTTTATTATAAATGCACTTAAGTTCTTTTTTTTTTACAAAAAAAGAAAATAAATAAAATTTGATAAATATAGAAATAAATAAATAATAAACACAATAGGCTGTTTTATATAATTCCCCAAATTGTTATTATCATGTTTTATTCTCATTTATTACAAATAAATAACCAACACCTTTTTAAAATAAATAAATATATATATATATATAAATAAATAAATAAATAGTTTTTGAAATAAATAAATAATAATAAATATGTAAAATCTAAAAGAAATTTATTTTATGGCAGATTTGTAATTTACGCTTACATTTTTTCCTTCTGCAAGACGTGAAATTTGTTGAGTAAATAACAAAGTTTCCTAAATGTTTGCAGTGTTTTTCTTTAATTAATAAATATTTTAAATTTGTTCACAGAACTTTTAGTTTGATAATAAATATTAAAATATTTTTATACATACAAATGTATGTATATGTGTAAATCTCTATGTATCAAATATACATACTTTATTAACTTTATTTCACCATTTGGTTGTATAAACATTTTCATTTCTGTTTTGCGTTACATATTCAATATTTTCCTAAGTTTTATAAAACTGTCATTAGTGGGCTTCTTTTTTCAGCTCTTATAAATATTGTAATTTGCCAATTCTTTATGAATATATTGATGCTTGAACAAGTGCTATCTAGCTATATAGATTCATCAGTTCGCTCTTCATATAGACTTGGGGGCATATCTTTCTCTTAATGGGTTTGTTCATAAACAAGGAGCGAAATCATCACAACAGACTCTACAGATTCCATTACATCCAGAAAAGTGAACTGCTTGGTGCGTTTTATACACTGGTGGCATGATTTTTCCAAAAAAGTGCTCCACTCGATAAAGAACGCTATCGCAAAATAGTCTCCGACTTTTTGTTTGAAAATTTGAATGACCTGAGCATTCTTTGTCTCAATCTTATGCCATAAAGTGGCAACAATTATTAACTTATTGAAATAAAAATATTGCTGATAACTGATTTCGAGAAACTGACCTCTCAACTGCATTTCAAGTTGACTGGTTCATGCCGATGAACCAGCAATACTTGACGCCTTAATGAGCTTTGAGAATAGCAGGCATGGTGGTTATCTGCTCGAAATCATTTTTAAATAAAAAACTTTCTAATTAAGATATATTTTTTTGTGTTTTTAAAATTCATAAATTCTATTGAGCTTTTAAAAAGAAGCTTTAAATTTATTTTTCCTAAATCTCGACTATTCAAAGAATGGACGGCTAAAGGGATGCATGTCATATGAAATAGCTTCTCATAATCTCAATTTAAAGGCAACGCAACATTTTTTTCTAGTACTTGGGTATTTAGTATTATTAGATACTATAAAATGTTACGTGCGGAATACTAAGGTTAGAACCACAGGTAGATACATAATAAGTATAGATACTAGGGTAGAACTTAGTTTTAAATAAATGTTAGTAATTACGAGAGACATTATGGTCAGAGATGTTAGTAATTACGAGAGACATTATGATCAGAGAAAAATTTGAAAGCAGCCGTCGACAGCTTTGAGATACTAGATAAAATCATGGGCTTATACAGCAGATATAAGAACATAAAGAAGAGATAAAATACCAAAGGAATAACAAAAACCATTAAGAAATGAGCAGGCCTCATTTCAGTGTTATGCTTTGGTAGCATCGCCTCCTGACTATAAAGTAATATTGAGCATTTCCTGCAAGAGAAGCATAACTGAAAATATGTTATAAAAGTGATTTTATTCTTAACTTTGAGAATGGCCATACTTTTAAGCTTTTTAAAATTTTGGAAGAATTGTTGTTTGTTTTCTTTTGACTTTCTTTCTCTCTCTTGCAATCCATATTACAAATTATTGAAATTTATATCTTTTATCCTGTTATTCGATTAAAATTTTATAAACTAATTTATGTATCACTATTTTTTATATCTCTCATGAATTGAGAGAAATACAATAGCAGCAACATTTATCTATCTTTGAATAAACACTAATTACAGAAAAATGAAAATTGGTCATTTGTTAACTATTCTAGCAATTTTATACAAAAAATTATTTTATGAAAGATTTTTTATGTAACATTTTGCTGGAGCAGAACAATAGTGATAGGAAATATCCCATGTAAAGTTCTAAGCGAAACAACTAAATGTGGTTTTCTTTTTATGCCTTCTTAAGATTTTTTTGAAGGCCTTCTAAGAGAAAAACAATATTCCATTTTAGAATTTTTAATTTTAGCAAAAATAAAGGATCCGGAAAAACACATTAAATATTATTGAATTAAGATGAAAGGCAAAATAATTAAAGAAAATAAAGAAAAAATCGTTGCTAGAAGCAGTTTTGTTGCTAAAACTTTAAAAAAAATTAAAAAAACATTTGTAAGAGAAAATAAGCAAGAAATTATGAAGGCTTCACCAATTGCTTATATGTAATATGGTGGCGGAAAATGTGTTGCTGAATTTTTAAAGGAACGATTTTTGATTTGATTGATATGAATGACATATCAAAGAACATCCTTTCAATTTTTAAAGTAAGTTTAAAGAAATGTTCTGGTGATAATAAAATTTAAAAAGTAATATATTATTTATTAATATAAACCATTTAAACAAGTTTGTTGTTTGTTACTATTTAAAACTGATTGAAATAGTATTTGGCAATAAGGACATATGTATAAGTCATTTTACGATGGTTTCATTCCAATGGAGTTTTATGTTATATTTTGAAAGGATAATAAGAATAAAAATAAAGTCAATAGATTGTTTTTTAAAGATTACGCTTATATTATATCTGTAATTTACAAAATCTACAGAATATAAAAGAAATATTTCAATTAGTCACAACCAGAACACTTTTGATTTCACACTTCTCTAGTCCTTCGAAAATTTTTGAGACTTCATTGTAATTCGTGAGGCTTGTCCAATGCGGTAAGATAAAAATTGTTTAATTGGTTCAGCTTAACTCATTTAAGAACGTTTCATTTCCAAACTAAGTCTGAGAAACATCCCTACCATGTATCTCATCCATTTACTACTGATTATAAAACGATGAAATAAGTTTTATATGGAAATTAAATTAACTAATTAGTTAGTTTTTCTTAGAACATATTTAAAAGTAAATAAACAGAAAACCGCATGGAATGTTCAAAGAAATAAATAAATAGTTTTAAATAAATATATAAATAAATAAATAGCAATAAATAAATAAATAAATAAATTAAACTTAAACTATATATTCGCACATTTGGAATAGCTTTTTTTAATTAAATTGTTAAAAATAATTAAATAAATAAATAATTTAATAAATAAACATTTTAACAAATTAATAAATAAATAGTTTAACATATAAAACGGTTTCATAGCATAATATTTAAAAATATATAAATAAATGTTTACCAAAGAAACAATTTCATTATTGTGAAAGAGAATTTAATAAATAAATAAATAAAATCATTAATCAAATAAATAAATATAATAAATAATTTGAAATAAATAAGTCAAATAAATAAATAATTAAATAAATAAATTAAATATGGTAATAAATAATTTCTGCCATTTGCATATCTCCAGTTGATGTTTTTTTTTGTTTTTAATATTTCATTCATTAATTCATTTTGAGTTTCAGAGTTTCAGCTCACATATGATATGGCTGACAAAACTGATATACCAGTCGTTGTGATCTTTCCGTTTTTTTCATAATGCCCTTTTTATAGTATTGACGTATAGAACGTGATAGTTTATCATAATTCATGGCTGGACGATTTTTTCGCTTGCCCCACAACTTGGCAACTCTTACTGAATCCTCTATTTTAAAAATGCCTTTGCTGCGATCGATCCAACGAATTGCTGTACCATTGATATGGGGCGCTGCTAAAAGTTCTTTTAGAAATTGCCATAAATGTATGTGAGATCCTCCGTTGCGGGTGGCAGTACGTTTGACTGGCGTAATGTTTGTGACTTCTGTATTATTATGATTACTTGTATGGTTATCAATGTTATTTATGCAATTGGAATTCGTGTTAATCATTTCATCGTTATTTACAAATTGCCCGTTTGCTGGTGGAATCGTTGGTCGCTGTATTGTGTTCGTAATAGTATTCGAGTTGGTAAGAAAATCATCTTTATCTGTTATTTTTTTTTTGTATTTTTTGTAAAATAAAAAATTAATTGAATGTTGTTTTTGTTTTCAATAAGAAGTAAATTTTATATTTACCTTCATTATCTTCTTCCATGCCATTGCTGTATGCATGGCCTATATTATTATTCCATATATTTTGAGACAGTGGTATTTGATTTTGATTTGTGTTTTTAGAAAAATCGGGTGAATATGTTAGTTTCCATATTTCTAATTGGGCATGCAACGTACTACCACACTAAAACAAAAAAATTAAACAAACAAAAAAAAAAAATATATTAATAAATAAATTGAAATAATCCTAATAAGCATTTATAAAAAAAATAAAGTCAATGTTTAATAGTTTGAGAACGATTCGCTGTTTCGCTTCAAATGCATGAATAAATGGAAAGAAATATACAGGGTAGTGGAAATGGCGGCTAATGTCGTTCTGATTTGTTATACTATGTATTATAAATAGACAAGGAATTAGGTTTTCACAAGTAATGGCGCGCGGCATACTTAAAGAACGTCATGTGAATAAATCAGGTTCAATGATTTATATGAGTTACCTATTTTACAAGTACTGTCTTAATTATTTCCTTCCGACATATAATGAGATTCTCATTTCACGAGAGTTCTACCAGTCTTAACTCTTTAAAATAATGTATTGGAAATGCCAGGATTTAGGCAATCCAATTACGTTTCTTATGATTGATTAAAGTCTCTGCTGTCTCAAGACCGTACGATAGTCTTGACAATATTAAAGTCAGTTTCTGGTTTTACAATCATAGAGACGATGTTGCTCTACTATCAAAAATTCTGATGGGATGCAAAAATTAAATTAGCTTTCCAATATAATAGAGAGGTTCGAAGGACTATTGTATATTAAATTAGACCTTACCTGTAACTTATCGAGTTTTGAAGAAGACTGCTAAGGGAACACTCGAGTGATAAATTTTTTAAACATCAGATTACAATTTTTACTTTTTCTGCTTGCTTTCTGTTAATAAAACGGCTGCAAGAAAACATGCACTTGTGCATACATAGGTGGCAAGTACCCGTGATAATTGAAATGTGGCCAATAATTGAAATGTGCGGCAAAAGTAACTAAGGAAACTTCCACAATTATGATAATCATGTCAAGCATGAAGGCAAAAATTTCTTATTGTTAAATAAAATAAAATATCAGGAGTGCTCCCATATAAATTTAGACTTTAAGATTTTGATAACATATTCTGAACTACAATTACTGTACAATAGTTTTAGAAGATTCAAATAGTTGTAGTAATATAAGGAAATATATAAGTAAAATAAGGAAATATTAAAAGGAAAGCAACTCTCGTGAGGCCACAGTAAATGAAATGATGAAGGCACCTGTTATAGAAAAATAATTGACATGATTAAAAAAGTAACAATATAACACAGTGTGTAGCCGTCGTGGCTGTGTTGGTTAAAAACATCATCTTGGTAAAACAAAAGATCTGCTAAACATGAGGTCACATAATGCAAGCTTTGACTAAAGTAACAGAGAACTGTATTTATCAACTGGAAGTGGAATTATCAAAGCGCATGTTTATTAAATAAGAGACTGTTAAATAGGATGAAATATAAAAATGTTAGAAAATATTTTCAAAACCTAAACGACACAATAATTTTCATGATTTAAAACGTACACACAGTAGAACTTTTAAACTGTCGTTGTCAAAGTAAGTTTAATTGCGAAAGCAAAGGGTCCGCCATCAAACGTTTACGTTAGCTCATGTTTGATTTGACACATAATTAGTTTTATTCTTCCACTGCACGAATATTGTTGTGTATATGCTTGAACATTGCTAGGAAATATTGCGACATTACATTGAAAATCATGGGAATGTTACAGAATGTGTGCGAAAATTGCGTAAGGATTTTGGAAGAAGAGAAGCACCGTCAGCTCTGTATGTTCGTTATTTTGTGAAAAAAGTGAAAGAAACTGGCATCCTCATCGATGAATCAAAGCGTGAAAAGCCAAAAACAGTGCGTACACCCGAGAATACTGCTGCTGTGGCAGAAAGTGTGCGTTAAGCACCATCAACATCAATTCACCGTCTTTCTCAACAATTGAACATTTCAGAGACATCATGGAGATGGATTTTGCATAAAGACGTTGGTATGATGCCATACAAAGTCCAATTGGTTTAGGAGTTGAAGCCAAGTGACCATCCAACACTTTTTCGCTTCGCTAAGTGGGTCTGCGATCGACTTACAGAAGATGCCGATTTCAGATGAAGCTCATTTTGATCTTGGCCCTATTTTTGAAGATCGCATTATCAGCCGCAGAGCTGATGTCGTTTGGCCACTTCGGAACTGCAATTTGACACCGTTGGACTATTATTTGTGGGACCATCAAAGATAATTGACGCTTTAAAGGACAATATTCGTGAAGCCATTGCTGAAATACAGCTGCACACAATCGATAATGTGCTTAAAAAAAGTTTTTTATTAGCGTGTTGCTTCCAATGGAAACCCTTATGTAGAAAAATAGGAAAATGAAAAAATAATTTCTTAATGGTTACTGCAATTTTGTATTAATTTTTTTTAAAGATTTTGCTGTCTTTTGTGTTGTGTTGGATTAATATAATAATTCTAATTAATCAGTTTGGCTTAAGGAAACTCAAGAGTCTTATCTTTTCAGTTTTCTATACAACTGATGATCTATATGAGAAGTAGTGAATTGATCATATGGATATACTTTTCTAGTCGTATTTAATTAATTTGCCTTGGGATAAAAGATTTTTGAGTTTCCTAAACAAAATTTGGCTTAAAATCTACAGATGATCTGTATAAGTAGTACTAAAATTGCTATATGAATATGTTTTCCCTACAGTAAATTTTTGTTATTTATTATTCAATTTTTGAATAACAAATATTTTATATCAAAGTTTAAAGGAATCTAGCACAATTAATGTAGATTAATTTAATTATTATTAAAATACTGCAATTAAACGTTTTATGTATCTGTCCGTTAGTGTGCTGTTTTATAGTTGACTACACAGTTATTTTACTATACTTTGCAAACTTTTGTGACTCAGTCATTAGCAAACTTTTGTACTTGTTGAGATCTGATTATGCAGCGTTTGTACTTTAATTCGTAAAACAAGAAATAAAAAAAATAATCAAAGCGTACAGAAATAAAAAAACTCTAGACAAATATAAAAGAGAGTTTATTACCTTGACTAGCATTTTGATTAGACAAAGGAATTCTGAAATATCGAAAAAAATATTGAAAGTATATACGAGAATCTCAAATCCAATTTGCTTCCGGTAAAAGGATCAAATGCTTACTTTTAAAATTAAAAAAAACTAAAATCAATATATAGTTTTCCTTTTTTTTTTAACTATAAATATAAATTTAATACTTATACAAACAGATCATTACTCTTACTCCTACATACTATTTTCGAAAATAGCTGCTCATCTTAATATCTAGATTAAAATAATTAATAACTTTAGCAAGCAAAACTAAGCGCAAAATCAGGTTTAATAATTCATTCAGTCATTCAAAAATATAAAATAATAAAAAAACAAAAGAAATAAAAATTTAATCAGAGATACAAAAAAATAATAATAAGCAATTTAATACCGATCATAAACATTATTAAAATTGCACTGGACTCATATGTATGAATTTTATTTGCTTGTATGCTTGTGCTTTTAAGTTTGAATTTTCGTGCTAGTACAAGTGAATTTCTAGTTAGTTTTTTTGTTTTTTTATTTCTTGTTATTAAAGTTGGAAAAGTATTGATCATAATCGTGTTTGTAAATCGTTATTGTTTTGTTAATGATCATTGTTACAATTTGCTTATTATGACAACTCACTTTCACCTTGCAATGTCGTGGCTGGTCGTTGCCTTACATTTTATTTAATTTTGTTTGTTGTAAATTGCATTTGTTTCTAATAAGTCTAGCCATTGGTACTTAAAGGTTTCTTTACCTACAACTTCATATATGAAAACTCAGAAAAAATATTTAAACGGTAACAACAAATATAGCCTTACATTTTTATTTTGCGTCATGCAGCTTAAGCACATCAGTTAATGACGGCATACCTTTGTTTTGGATTTTTTTTATTGTTATTGGTGTTTATATACCAAATATTTGTATAGATATCATTGATTTTTTTGTTTAAAATTTTTGTTAAAGTACTGCACATTGGTCTGTTTTAAAAAACTAGTTGGTTTTAAAATATTTTCGAATGCTAAGTTATAGATTAAGTCAGAAGTAGCAATTACTTTTTAACTTAGCAAATCAAGGCCTACTAGCATTATTTTTGGCAGAACTTAGTGATGAGACAAAATTTTAGCTTAATGTGTTTGTTTATAAACAAAATTGCGTACATAGAGTAAATCCAAACTACAAAAAACCCTACAGTAAGCACTGCGTCATAGACAGCCGCGATGCGCCTATGCCCAACATTATTATCAAATGTAAAATAGTTGTTCATATGTAACATTTTTAGGGCGAAGGGTAGAAATTTTAATTTATTCTCTCTTGCGCTTATTCTTTCCTTTTATCGGGATTCGTTTTCAAAAATATAAATTTCACTAGTTGAAGATGTCGAGGCAACAAGGTTTACTAGAAGAGAGTGTAAGTTCTTTCAATATTATATTTTTGTTTATTTTGGTTTATCTTTTTCTGAAATCTATTTTCAAATGATAATTCTGTGTTAAACACTGAGATTTATTTATTCCTTTAATATTGTATGTTTTCCGAATTAACACAATGAACAGGCTATAAACACGATTTTCTTATTAAATAGACGTAAATTTTTTAGGATCCTCTTACACTAAAAGCAAAAAACTTTTGAAATTTTTAGATATTCTTAAATTATAGCTCTTTGAGTTTTGTTTTCTTTTTGCTTTATTGACTAAAAAATAAGTATTTATCTTTTGATTGATTAAATGCAATTCTCATTTAATTAATTTGGTTTGAGGTACAAGACTAGAGTTTTCTATAAAAAATTTGCGTAAAATCTTCTGGTGAGCTATAAGAGCAGTTGTGAAATAGCTATATCGTTATGCTTTTTCCACAGAAATACATTTCAATTTTTGATTAATTTACTACAATCATCGTTGATTAACTTAAAAATAATTCAAAAAAAAAAAATAATACATTTTTATGTGGATACTTTTTGTGGAAGGATGGCAAAGATGGTAACCATTTTATATTTTAATAATTAATTTTTAATGCATTTAAGACCACTATGCGATATAGGCTACCGTTACAACACGTTTAAAATATATTAGTGTTGGTTATAAAAGTTTCACTAAACAACCTTCACACATTCTTTTCTTACCTTCAGCCATGACCACAGTTACTAAATTCGTTATAATTTTATTTTCACATCTACTTTTCTTTCCTTTATTTTCAAGATATAAGAAAAAACAACAACAATCGTTAATACATATGAATAGCAAATTTTGTGTTTTCTTCTTAAGTCTTTTACTTTCTTATAAAGAGAGAGAGAGGTCAGGTTTCTGTCTTGAGTTTTTTGATGATTTGTTTTCTTTTTGATTGTATGGAATTTTTTTTTTAAACCAAGTTAACAATTTGTTTTGATCATGATATTAACGAATTTCAATTTACTCCTTCTACTCTTTGATGTTTAATTTAGTGGAAGCACAAAATATATTTATTCAGAAAGCTTTCATTTACTTTCGTTTATAGTACACGAATTTTTTTGTACTCTTTTGTTTTGTTTTGTTATTGCTTTTCTTTTGTTTTGCTTAGTTAATTAACAAAATTATTACAGTATTAATTATTTAAATAAAAAAGTCTTATTAAAAAAAATACATCTAATAAGAAAATAATTAAATAAAAAATTGATATTAAAGTCACTATTAATATGTCGCAGCAAATTTTTTCCTTTCTCTGTAAGCTTTTAAGTTTGGTTTTATCCCGTTAGTAGATTAATTGTAATAACAAAAGTTTTTCATTGAGAGTGAAATATTTAGAAAAGCTTCAAGTATGTAAATTTGGCAGCTATTTTATGCAGCATGGCCTTGTCTTACTTTGAATTTACATTTAACTGGCCTTGCTTTTATTGAAAATATTTTTAAGCTTTTTTGATGGTTTTCCACGATTATAATGATTTCTTACCTCAGGTATTCTATTGATGAAATCCTCTTCCATTAGTTGCAACAACTCGGCGCCATTTTCAGTGAATCTATTTTCGATATCAGTTGCAATTGGTAATTTGTATTGTTGTAAGGTGGATCGTAGCCATGCGTGTACTTGATTTGTTGACCAAACCGAGGGATCTGAAATACAATTTATACAAATTTAATATTTATCTTGAAAAAATATAGTTATTTCAAGTCTTCATTTAACTTTTTTTCGCTTAATAAGGAATTAACTATTTTAATAAAATAAATAAAATATTTGCATTATTTCTAGGTTAGTCTAGATATAATAATATTAAAATGTTTAATATATTTAAATAAATGTTTTGCTGAATTTTATCTTATTACATCGCTAACTGTAAGGATTCATAATATTTTTTTTTTTGTTATAAAGAGAAGTAGCACTTCGGGCAACAATGCCTATTTAGTCAAGTACCGTGCTACATTCTTTAGGAAAGGGATAGAGAAGAGATGAAACAGGTGGTGAAAGTAGATGGATAGTCGGAAATTAACTGCCGTATAAAGACAGCACAGCGACCAGTGACTATGCCTTCATCGCTGAGCAGCCCCACCGACAGTCAATTTTTAATTTTGAAGTGAAAAATACCAAGGTCTTCGTTGGGAATTGAACCCACAACCCCTATACTGACAAGCTAGTACACTACCTACTAGCCTACAGGGGCACCTATATAATATAATATAACCCAAATGCAAATAAATATCGGAAAAGCACAAAGTGGGAAGTTTTTGTACTGCCAAATACTCTCACCAGAGAACTGTGTGCCTATACGTGTTATATCACAACTCTAAAAACAGTAATAGTGAAGTGGGGAGTTGATTTGATGTTATAAGCTTCTTTCAATTACTCTTATGATAACAATTAATTTTAATTATTAAATCATTTACTTTTTGCTCTCGGCTTAATAAAATTTTTAGGCAAAATATTATATACTCACCCTGTGATATTTGCAGCTTAGCGCACGTAGCATCAGCTTCACGTTTTGCATGTTCTAGTGCTAATGAAATAACTGGTTCGAAATTATCACGAACCTCGTCTAAGTCACCAATAAACGACTCCAGAGCCAAGGGTTTCAGATTGTGTAGTTTTTGGAATGTTGTGTCTTCTAAATACTCACGCAGTAATTGATGATCGACTGCTTCCGTTGGGGCACAATTCTGGGTCTTCTTAAAGTCATTAGACGTTTCAACATCTGATTCGAAAGGTTCTGATTTAAAATCAAAACCACTACTGCAATTGCTATAGCTGGACTGTGGTGTTGGTGTATCACAGCTAGATTCGGGTGGTGAGGGTGGTAAAATGTGCAACTGTTCTTGTTTGATTGTTTGAACATCAATGGATGGACATGGAGAGGAAACAGCGTTGTATAAAGAATTACGTGATGAACTGAGAGACTCATAACAGGTGGAAGATAAAGGTGAAGATGTGCATTGAGTTCGAGGAAAATTATATTCCGATTGAGCGGGGCTAGATTGTGGCGAAGGATAAATATGGCCGGGATAAGCGGGTGGTGGTATTAATTGATTTTGTTTCGTTTTAAGAGGAAAATAACTTCCATAGATTTGTTCCTGTTTAATTGTGTTGAGCGAAGGGCATGAAGACCATGTATGTTCGATTTTTATATCGGGTACAGCGAGTGAACTGACTTTATCTTGTTGTAAAAATGGGTGCTGTTGTTTCTGTGTTGTTGTATCAAAATTATAAACTGTTGTTGGTATATTACTGGTGTGATTCGTTTCGATAATATTTGTCGTTATTGTTGCTGGTTTTGCTAATAAATTATTACAATCCTGAGGTAGTAATGATAGATCAAAATTATCTGTATATGTTTCATAAGGATCATTTCCAGTTGTACTTGTTGTTGCTGTAAAATGTGACTGCTGATGTGCTTGCACGAACTCATAGGAAATTGTTGCTGGTGTAACCAAACTGCTACCTGTTTGAGGCATCTAAAATAAAAATAAGTTTTTGTATAATTAATAAATTTCATTTTCGTTATTTAAATAATAAAAGAGACAACTTTTGTTAGATTATTAAAAACTAATTACACATTTAACTAAGTGTTGTACACTGATTTTGTAGTGATTATGTGGAGTATACCAAATACACGTTTATGTGCGGTAAGACATGTAGTTTTAAGGAGTGCTCTTACTTAAATTGGTAATAAATATTATGCCTACAGGCATTATTAAACGACTGAAGGACTTTTACAGTTAAGTTATTAAGTTATTGTCAATTATAACACATGTTTCAGAAAGTTAGAAAAATCACATCTTTAACGGCAAGTACTAAGGCTTAAATTTTGATAGTAAAAGAAAATTGTTAATACTTTTATTATTTAAAAAAACAATTTATATAACCGAGGTTAAATCTCTATGATTTGTACTATTAACTCTTATTGTTAGTTATCACTTTTTAAATCAAACGTTTTGTTATTAAGTGTGGCTTATGACAGTAATGGATTTTGTTGTAATCCTTATATATTTATTTATTCTTGAGTCTATAGCAATATTAACTTCGGCATTCAACTTTAAATCATCTGACTTTTATGGAAATTATTTGGATAATTCAATAATCAATGAGTAGACCGATAAAAAGGTTTTAAAACTTAAAGTAAACATTATAAAAATTCAGCATTTAATGAATTTTGAGCTAAGGAACTACTACATATCCAAGAGGTCTGACAAGACGATCCGCAGAAAGCTGAAAACTTAGAAAAATCATTTTTTGGAAAAAATGTTGAACTTTTCGAAAAGAAATTAAAGGTCCCTACGAGATTTTTTCAAATTATCTTTATGAATATTTATTAAGCCAGAAAACTGATCAAAACCTTTGAACATTTGAAAAACTTTTCAGAGAACGATTTTACTTTCAGCAGCATATAATTTTCAAAACTTTTGACATATAAAGAAATCTAGACACTTAAAAATGTTCTGAATATATTAAGTTTTGCGAAAGAAAGATAGAGAAAGAGAAAGAGAGAGATAAAGAGTGAGAAAATTGGTTTTATCATGACAATTCTCAGTTTGAATTCTACTTGCTACTAAATATGATTTTTCAGACAAAGTTGAATTGAGTTTCCATTTACTTCTATCTTCCCATAAGAAGTTAATAAAAGATTTTGGAAACCAATATGTGAAAGTAGCCCTTAACTGTTATTTGTTTAAATATCGTTTTTACTGCAGTTATTTTGTTTTTTTAAACTATTTTTATAGATTTTCGCTGCAAGTATTAACGCAAATATTTTTATTTATTTATTTATTTAATCTATTAAAAGAATGGTAAATATGTATGTAATTTCCATTCAAAATATTAAAAATGTAATATGACTATTTCATATGGTAGCTTTGTTTAGCCTAACAAATTTTGCAAAATAATTTAATCTTGTTTGAGAAATCCTGAGTAAAATCCAAATGGGTGAATTAAGTTAAAATTTTGTTGGAAAAATGTTAAGAAATATTTAATAAAACGATCGCCTTACAGTAAACTAAGTTTGGCTTAGAATGCAACAGTATCAGAGGCCGAAGTCAAGTATCTCTTAAAGCTGAAGATTTTATTTTAAGTAGAAAAAATTGTCCTTCTTGTAACCGAATCTAGAATGCATATTTTCGGATCCGTTAATGAATACCAAACATATTTTCGCGACCACAAAATATCTCACATAATGAATTAGATACCACTCTACAAGATTTTACTAGAACTTACTTAATAGTTTTTGATGTATAATCTGGGAATAAACAGTCAAAGAAAACATTTTATAAAAACCTGTTTTCGTACAGTGGAAGAGGATTTCTATATTTACAGGTTTATAGATTATTTTGCACTAAACAACAGTTAATATCATAATGCGAAAAAATCAAAATAGAAAAATGCAAATTATATAAATCGAAATATAACTTGGTTATGTAAAATTTTAAACAATCTTTAAAAGTCAAATTAGCATAAATTTGCTTTAATTCTTAACAAATAACTTTAAATTTTAACACAACAATTTGTTTTTTTAATACTTTCGAAAATATATTGTGTTTGATAGTTCAACTAATGATTACAGGAAAATTTTATATTAAAAGCAATAATTTGGTGAGCAGAGAAATATTCCAATTTTGGTTTTTAGATTTAATTAAATTTATGCTCTATTATTTACTCATGTGTTATTTTAGTTACAAATCTTTATCTTTCAAAAACTTACCAACATCAAATGAAAATTGTATTAGTATGTTATTCTATTTTTTAATTTTAGCTTGTTTATTTTTTAAGTGAGATCATTATGTGTTTTTCAGTAAACAAAAATAATATAAAAATTCACACCTTTTTTTCTTTAGAGGTATAGTTTTTATAACTCCTAATAAAATTTGTTTATTGTAAAAAGGCAACTTTAAATTTTATACACTATTTACGAACTGCGGTAAACACGAAAATATCTAAAGCAACTTAACTTTACTTAGAACTGATCAAGAGCTTAACAAACCAATTAGGCGCGAATCACATTTTCTTGAAGTAAATATTTTTTCTTAAAACGTTCTTGTAGCTTTAAACATGCCGTTATGCCGGTAAAACGACAACTAAATTTAAAAAAAATTAATTTGCTAATATTTATCAGGTTTTTAGCACCAATCTAACTAAACTACAAAACACCCCGACAAACAAGTATCCAACCAGTCAATAACTTAAACCTTTCCATAGCAAGCACAAAGAAAAAAATAAACAAAAACAAAAAAAAAAAAAAAATAAAACAAAAACCCTAATAAAATATACAATAAAAAATATTAATTAACAATGACGTTAAAAAATCACAAATATGACGGTTTAATTCTACAGATATTTGCTTCAAGTGAGAATAAGAGTAAAAACCCAAAAATGTTGAGAATAGATTTCTATAGTAATTTTTATTTTACGCTAAAAGCTTTTTTTTTCATAAGTTACCTCCATATAAGAGAAAAGATTTACGGAATAAGCTTTTGCGTTGTTTAAATTTAATTATTAATTGTAAATTAAAATATATAATTTTTCAAAAGGTTTTTTATGCATGAGTATTCGTTAGTAAATTACGTTAAATGACTGCACAGTTATTTGGTAATACCAAAGGGATTTAAATGAATATAATAATAGTGACATTTTAAAATGGACCATTTCATCGATTCGTTACATATTTTACAAACATTTGATATGTAAAATATTTAAAATAGTAAAAGTTATAAACATCCTAATCTTGCTCATGCTAAACAAATGATTCATATTAACTTACTTAGTAAATTTAGAGAATTTACATAATGTCAACAAAATTGTCATACAAATGTGCTCGATTTACCCAAGGAGATGATTGAAGTGAGATTTTTGCTTTAGGCTATATAATCAATCAATATTCAAATATTTAAAAATTAAATATAATTAAACATTTTTAATATGTAATTTCTTTGGTAAAATTAAAAGCCTCAATATTGGAAAGTAGTATAGTGGAGGGCAAAACTGTTAGTCGAAACTTTTTTATATAATCTGTTTTTGCAAAAACTATTAAAACATTTATACATCTGTGGCAACCTTGCCCAGGGATGACAAAAACTATAACACAGTATCACATTAATATCAACCCTTTTTTTATAGACAGATGAATTGAAATGACTATATATCAAAATAATGTAAAATAGAATTTTACATTGTCTAGATAATCTATTTTTTGCGTTATATAACAAAATTAAAAATATATGAATTTTCATAAATGCTTTTTTATATTTCTGTTAGTGGTTATTTTCATACTTTTTCCATAAAACATATTATTTTATATAAAAATTTTGACATATCTTGACATATTTTTCACATATTTTCCACACATTTTTAAACATGCGTCTAATTTGTCTGGGGGTGAAGTTCTACAGTTAGCTAACTGGCGTTCATTAGTTGCCATATATTTGCAAATCAGAAAATTTTTTGAACAGCTTTCAGTGCATGCCCTCCACAATATTTCAGATTTTTTTACTTTATAACTGTTTGAATACTATTTTTCTTTATAACCATTTTGCATGATTTTTCGATATAGTAATAAATTTTTACACTGGTAAAAGATTTTTCTAAAGATTTAAAAAGTGAATATAAACATATGTAACTAAAAGTATTATTAACTAAAAACAAAAGATGTGAAGAAAATAATCTCTAGCCCGGTTAATTGATGCAAAAAAATATTTTATTTAATTTCGGATTTTTGTTTTTTTTTATGTTTTCCTATCCACTGTAAGTTGGAATTATTTAGAAAAAAAAGATACAGCTATAAATGTAATTAATGACTTACAAAAATTTTTATATGCACCTTCCCACTTATTTTTTTATTATGTACAATATACATTTTATTAAGCACAGTGGGACAAAAGAATTTATATATCGGAAATATATTATGCAGAAATATTTGTTTATAAATGATGGGAAACTAAGTAAGGCATTTTGTATGCATTTTTATACAAAATCGTTTTTTGTTTTGTACGACGGTATTGGCTTATCTCTATTGTAGTATCAAAATCTAAGTAAATAATTCATAAATTTAGACTTTTACAATTTTGTGGAATTTCATTGGCTCGGCACCAGTATTATATTTTGTTTTAGATAATCGTAGCTTTCAGATATTACTCAAATAATCGAATAGCTCCTTTGCATCATAACTGAAATCTAAGTTATATATTCCACAGATAATTGGTAATTTAAACTGAAATATTTTATTTTTAAATTCAAATGAGTTATAAAAACGAATCTCAGTTTTCTTAGCAATGCTCCTAGATGATCTCTTAAATTTGTCATTAAAACTAAAACTCAAATAAAACTGTAATTAAATAAAACCACATGATTCACTTTAACAATATTTAGATGGTGACCCACTGTTTCGGATTAAATCAGTTCTCTTTCTACTTTTCACTAACCAGTTTTGTTTATTTTTTGTATTAATAAATGCATTAAATTATTTGTATTGCAAGTGAACAAATCCACTTGATATATTTAACTTAATTTTTTATTTTTTACAGTTCTTCTGTGTTTACCTTTTTCAATGTCAATTTATAAAAAGGGTTTTTACCCTCGTATTCACTGTTTACTCACTATTAGTTGCCTTTAATTTCTTTTTTAATTTATAATTAGTAAATAATTTATTTATAAATATTTTTACTACAACCGTTTATTAATAGCTCAATAATAAAGCTCAATAATAAGTAAGTATGTGTTCGTGTAGAAAAAAAATATTTTCATTCACATTTTATGTCATGTCATTGGTTTTTCCACATTTGCGAACCTACTCGTCATTTAATTGTATTAAAATAAATAGAATAATTATTAAGTTTATTTGCAATATATCATTTTTTATGCTTTAATTTTTTTTTTATAATTTACAAGTAGAAGTTAGTTTTTATGACTAAATTTAATTGCAATTGAGTGTGTGTGTAACGTTAAGTAGTTTAGCTATTTGAGTGCTGTTAGGTTTTTAATTAACAGCTGCCTAGTTTACATTACACTGAACGAAATCTGCTTCTTTGTGCTTTAGAAAGCTTATAGTAATTTATATAATAAGATAAACGGAAATATAAATTTGGTTAAGTTTTAAAGTGTCTTGTTTGGTTATGCCCATTTTAAAGGGGTTTTCAACAAAAAGTTAGTTTTTTATAACAAAAAAAAAAAACCAAAAATTTAGATTATGATGATTGAAAATTTTATTGTAATATAAAGAGACAAGTTCGGCAATTATGTATGAAAAATGATATCTGGCAAATTTCCACTACGACCATGCTGACAGATGGCGGTACTTTATCAAAGTTTTTAATCACTTTTTCGCAAAACGGCGTTCCAATTTCGTTAGTCACATTACGGATTTTGAGTTTTAAGGCTGAATCGATTCGATTGGCTCCGTATAGACTTTGTTCTTAACATAGCCCGACAAAAAATAATACAGAGGTGTTAAGTCACACAATCTGGCTGGCCACTGAACTGCTGATTGTCGTAAATTATGCAATCGGGAAATTTGGTATTCAATAAATTGATCGCTTCATTGGCTGTGTGACATGTGGCTTTGTCCTGTTGAAACCACAAGTTAGTGATATCCAAGTCGTCAATAATAGGCCAAAGTTGTAAGCATTTCGCGATCTCGTGATCCATTGACCTCATCTTCGAAAAAAAAACGGTTCAATCCTGACCACATAGGACACCATATAGTAAAGCGTTGAGCATGCAAAGGCTTTTCAATAATCACTTTAGAATTTTCCGAAGCCCAAACGCGGCAATTTTGCTTGTTGATATACCTTAACAAGTGAAAAATATAATTCTTTCAGAAAAACTAGCCGGCTGGTCCTGAATGAATTGAGCGAATCTACGGCGATGTGAATGGTCGATCGGCTTCAATTCATATGGTAATTGGACCTTGTGAGTCTTCAAATTCAAATCCTTACGCAAAATTCGCCATGTAGTGGTTTTAGATAATCCCAATTATTGAGAACTTCAAGGAATTGACAAATTTATATCTATTTCTGCACCGTGGCTCACGGCTGCGATGTTTTCAGTTGAGCAACCTGGTCGAAAACGCGTTGGTGTTTGCACATTCCGTAGCGAGGCTGTCGACTCAAATTAAGCGACCAAATTATTCATAGCGGAATTTTTGATAGTTAAGTTGAAAAAAAGCACCATCACCGACTTAAATTTAAATTTACCTCGATATGTGTTTCTACCCAAAATTGTATGGTTTGTGTATATCGTCTATTTGAATAACCATTTAGTGAACTATAATGGAATAAGAATTTCTCATTTATTTCATTTAAGGCTTATTAAAATTTACTAATACGTCTCAAAATTTATACGTTTATCTGTTATAAGTACATTAGCGACAACATATATGTTGTATGATTTAACTTGGTTGTTAAATCATTGTCAAATTAAATGCAAAATTGTGGTTTGAAATGCAGTTCCTACATGTCAGTTGAATTAAAAAAAATATATATTTCCTTGACTATATATGTATATTTTGAATAGAATATAATTGTCACTTTGCCCAGCTCTTAATGTTGATTTAATAATATTCGCAAAGGTCTTAATTAGATCCAGCTTTATATGAAGAGGTATAAGAAGAACTTTTTATTTCTAGACCAAAGTTTTTTCAGATATGCTTCGGGCTTTTCGATGTAGACTAGTGACCACATCTTCAGAAAAAATAGTCTATTGGTGATAAAGCGAACTTGGTGGTCAAGTCACGGGTCTCAAACGTAAAACTATTCTGTAATCAAACTTTTGCTTTATTATGTTAAATGTGGCACGAGCTATGTGGTATGTTACACAATCTTATTGAAACCACCTGAAACATCTGAACATTATGATTCATGTTCGATTAAAAAAGTCAATAATCATGGCTCAGCATTGTTTTCAAAAAAGTACGGACCAAGTATTCCACCAGCCCGTAAAGCACATAAAACAGACTCAGAATATACTTGGGGATTATTATCTCTTCAAATGCGGGAGTTTTCTTCATTAACATATTCATTAACGTATTCAATTTAGCTTCATCTCTAAACAAAATTTGGTTATGGAAATTCAAGTGAGCATGTGTCTTCAATTTTTGCACCTTGGATTTTGTAAGCACGCAAATCATGATCATTCCGTAAAATCTTCCATGTGGATATATATACAATTCCTGTATACTATTCTATGCTCTGTAGCAAAAATGATTTCTGTATCCAAGGAGATGTCCTTGGATGTGTATTACCATTTAGAGTAATCGTGGTGCTAAAATGTTCTATAGTCAGTTGCTCTGATAGACGATTAAGTTGACCATCAAATGAACATAGTGCGCTTTGGTAAGTGTTTCGAAGGGAACAATGATTTTCAAAATAAATTTGTACAATTTGAAAGCGCTGTTTAGGCGTCAGTCTGTTCATGTGGAAATGCCGAACTAAACACAAAAAAAATCACTTAAAATCTGAAAAAATAGCTCCTATTTTTGGGGATATGATTTGATTTTCAGTTTAAAAAAAAACGTTTGTGAAAAAACAGCGAATAGAACAAGCAGATTAAAATGATTATGGATAATATAGTAAGGTGTTTGATTATTTCTATTTTTAGAGTGTATTCACAGCTCATTTTAATTTATTGGACTGAAACAGTTTGTGCTGCCAAAGTGTGGTTAATTATTCTACAATTTTATGGTTTTCTAATGAGATTTTTATGTCTCACTACATATGGAATTTTTATTTAACATTTTCTTTTTTTTTATGTAATTTTTAACAATATTTTAATGTCTTTATGCAATCATTATAAATATAAAATAAATGTTATAATAAAAAAAAAAATGTGACTAAAATCAATAAAATTTTTTTTTGTTTAACTAAAATTCTTTAATGTCAAAGAAATATTAAATATCTTTGTTTAAAATTTTAATTACTAATAGACAGTTTAAGCTTTCGAAGGATTAATTTTAATGAATAAGAATCACTTAAAAGCAAACTATTTTTAACAACAATTGTGCATTTTTAAATATCTTAAGACCGCCATTAAACATAGTGACAATAAAACAAATGAAATTCCTTTAATTAACAGTAATTTAAAATTCTAAAACATGATTCAGTAAAATCAGCATATTTACAAATCCCTGCTGTTAATAAAGTTTAAACATTTTGAATTAGAATATACTCCACAGAGAAAAAAAAAATAACTTCCTAGTTGCTATTTTCAAAAACAGAAAACTCATTTAGGTTTCTAAGAAACTCAGCCATGTTCCTTGACAATCAATTAAGTTATTGTTAATTCCAAACAATCGCAGCCACTACTGAAATTGTCAAAGCATCGCGTTATTTAATTTGTGCAACACATTATCATGTATTGAAAATCAACCAAAAATCTTTTTTTTTTTTAAATGATAACATACATTAGCGTAACCAGCGAATTTTTCTGCAGGGGTAACACAAAATTTAAAATATGGCAAAAATATTTTTTGTAAAAAACCCTTTTTGGGTAACTCTGTCCTTTCAGCAGTGAATTTGCGTGTCAAACTTTATTTTTTTAGGTCTAACAATTTTTTTTATTTTCTTTTCTATATGACAATCACTACCAGTATTTGTGAAAATAGCCAACAAATAGAACATGCCTTATTGCTTTCGCAAATGTGTTTTAAAATTTAGTTTTTAGCAGAATAGTGGTCATTAGGAAACACAATGCAGACAATAGACTCCGTACGATGTCGCTTGTAAAATTTCTATTAAATAATTTCAAAATAGATGTACATAGCCTAGAGTATAAGAAAATTGCTTGGATAGTATACAACACCCAGGAAATCGTAGTTAGGTTCTTTGAGGAAACTGAAAACATGATCGGCATTTTTATTCTTGAAAGTATAAATAAACCAGATAACGATATAATTCCAAATTAAAACGAAGAGCCATTCATTAGAAAGCAAAATCCAAAAGAAATTAAAGATATTTTAATATATATTAAACACAAGTCAATCGAAAAGAATTTATAATCTGAAGAGGAAAAAATAACAGAATGTAAAGAACGACTGACAGTTTATTAATCAATAGAAACAACTTAATTTATTAAAAATGTTAAAATTTAGCAGACTATTTTTTTTTCCTAAATGAATGCAATATAATTACCAGAACAATATTATTATCTCTGTAAGAATAAGTGTTGTTGTTCCAAATTAGTTATAAATTTCGAACATTTCTATTATCGTAGCAAGCAATTGTTTATAAAAATATACTATTCTATCAAGATAATACCCATACTAATTAACTTTCGACCATATTGTGTTTAAACACGCATTACAATACGATTAATTATCAAGAATTCCGATCATATGGTTTTAATTATATAACAAATAGCAATTTTGTTTATATTTTAAATCTATTGAATCCACAATTTAAAATTTTTCTGTGGCTATTTTTTGCACACCACAAGTAGGTATCAAGGCTAATCGAAATATAAATACAAAATAAGCGTAAATTTAAAAACTGTAAAAAACAAAATTTCAAAGAAAATGAATTCCACCTTAAAATATAAAAGTTACTTCATTTCGAATAGCTTATTCGATTTCTGAAGAACTCATTTGTGGAATTAAATGACTTATGATCAAAATTAAGTCCTGCGATAATTTATGATTTAAATAAAGAAAATATAAATATTTCTGAAAAAAAATGTATTGAATAAAGCATTGGCAATTATTACAATGAATTGAATTTCGCACGAAAATCGCATTAAAATATTTAAAAATTACTATGAAAATGCTCTGATATTTTCAGACAACATAGTCGTCCTTCTAAGACCAATTTTAAGAATTTGCTTGTTAAATTTTAGTCGACAGGCTCGATACGAAATGTGCGACATGTATTCAACGGGGTCATTCAACTGAAAACATCGCAGCTCAACAATTGGGGTTATCCAAGACCACCATATGGCGAATTTTGCGTAAGAATTTTATTTTGAAGCCTTACAAATTTTAACTGATATAGGAATTGAATCCGACCGACTATTCACATCGCCGAAGACTCGCTCAATTCATTCATGTTTTTCTGATAAAATAATTTTGTTCAAACAAGGCCCATTTTTACTTGTCAGAGTATGTCAAAAAGCAAAATTGCCGTATTTGAGCTTCTGAAAATCCTAGAGCGATTACTGAACATGGTGGCGTTTGCATTCTCAACGCGTTGCTGTATAATGCGCTATGTGGTCTGGAGGGGTGACTGGGCCGTTTTTTTCGAATATGAGTCTGGCAATGCAGTAACGATCAATGGATCACGCTATCGCGAGATGCTAATAACTTAATTTTGGCCTAAAATTGACGACGTAAATATCACTGAAAGCTGGTTTCAAGAAGATGGTGGCTGTGTGTCATAGCCAATGAAACGACCAATTTGTTGCCAACCAATTTTCTCGATCGTATAATTTAACGACAATCAACAGTTAAGTGGCTAGCCAGATCGTGTGCCTCGACACCACTGAATTAGTCTATACGGAGCCAATTAAATCGATTTTAGCCTTAAAATTCAAAATCGGTGATGTGACTAATGAAATAGGACCGCCATTCTGCCAAAACGTGATTAAAAACTGTAAGGAAAGAATCGACATCTGTCAGCGTGGTCGTAGTGGGCATTTGTCAGATATCATTCTTCATTCATAATTGCCGAACTTTTCTCTTCATAATACAATTAAAATGTGAATAAAAAAATTTTGACAATAATATTGTTCCAATAATAACTATATTATGATTGTAATATATCAATCATAATACTGTATATAATATTGTAATCTTAAACATACATTACCATAATCGGCATGTGCCGATTAAAACTACACGATACTGTTTTTTTGTGTTTTCAGTTTACACTTATTTAGGGTATCTTTAAAATTAATAAACTAAGCATAAATATTTGAATCCTAAGTCTTACACCTGTTTAATGAAACCTAGCGAGTGGCAGACAAAATAGCTTTTAAGCGCAGTATTTCAAATGTCGAATTTATCTATCTGATTTGCTCTTAAAGGTAATGTTGTTCCTGCTATTCGGCTGCAACCACGAATATTTAATAATATACTGTGACCTATCTTATGGTTTTGGCTTTAATCAATTCGACGTTAAAATGTTATTAACTGTTCGTAGGTTTCATGTACCAGAGGACTTTTGTTATTATTCGAGGAATTTTATTTTATCGTCTTTTAATAGTTAAATTGGCCAGGACATTTTCACAAAACGAATCCATTATTAAAAAAGTATATGTGTGAAAGCTGATTTTTCTGGAAACCAAAGTATTGTGTTAAAAATTAAATAAATCCTTTTAAACATTAACAAAAACATTTAAGAATTACTTGAGTTTTTTCTACAACTACAACTTTACCTACTTTATTTTGTTCTTAATAACTTCTAAACTAACACAACACAATGTGACATATTGTAGTCATGAAATTGGTTTTTACCCAGAAATTGTATCGTTTAAGTTTTTAAAATGTTAAATATGCAGGTATTTGTTTAATTTACTCAATTACTATAACTAAGTATAGCAACAATAGAAAAAAAAAATTTAATTTTATATGATAAGGAAACATGGAATTTCCAATGTGATCTTATTTATCAAGTACTTGTACCATGACTTTGTCATTATTCAGTTTTAATTTGGATTTTTAAAGATTTTTTCTTTATTGTTGCTGCTATTTTAGAGTATATAAAAAAATTTAACACCTATTTTATAGCCGGATTGAAAAACCAGTTTGTGAATTAAATTTTTTGTTTTAAACACCTGTAATAATTTTTAATTTTTTTATGGTTTGTTATTCACTATTTTGTGATATGTTAAAATATTAAAAAAAAATATCATAAATATTTGTGTGAAGCCTAAAAACGCATAAACGTAAATGGTACTTTTAATGTAAATTTCAATCTCTTATTTAATTCAAATAGCAGTCTGTATAAGTTGATAGCACAGAACCTAAACAAGATTTGAGTAAACCAGCTTTTAAAGTTTATCCTCAATTGTCTTACTTCAAAATGAAAAATGCGAGCTGCTTTAATTTCTTTATTTTGAAATCTTATCAGTTAGAGGTAAATTTGAAGTTGAAGTTGCAACAGTTCGTTTTTATACTACTCACCTATTAGGTAAAGAAATCCATTTGAAATAATACAGGAGAAAATTTCAAATATCAACCTGTAATATATTTCAAGGTAAACTTAAACTTAGAAATTAATGCAGTAAGACTTACAATGTAGATAAGTATTAATTTTGAGACAGGAAAATCATAAATTATTTTAAAGTTTCTTGCCCTCTTTGTACATTGAAGGCAACCAATTTTTAAAGGCTTTTATTATACTATTTTATGTTGAACTTATTATTATTTTCATTAAAATAAAAATGTATATTTTTTTAACTTCTAAGAATATTCTAATCTAACAAAGTCATTGAAATTACTTAAGTATATCGGAGTTATTTTAGATTTAGTGTCATTAACATTTAATATATAAGCACTTTTGCATGTTTGTTTGTAAATTCCTGGCAATCACGTGATTAAAATATATATGAAAAATAATTAGAAAAATAAGTGATAAAATATAATTTATCTTTTGCATTTACTAAGCTTTTTCCTTGGCATTTAAGTGCAACACTGAAGAAGTGAATAATTGTTTATGTGGCTTAAAACGCAAATAAAAAAGTTATTTAAATCATAAAAGTGCAGTGTCTCAACTAGATTATGAGGGTGGTAGCATAAGTTTACAAGAGGAAAAAAATGTGATTGTGGTGAGGTAAGAAGAACCATGCTATAGTTTCGAGAAAAATGTATAGTTGCGGTGATAAAAGAGATTATATTAATATTTTTTAGTAAATTTACAAAAACAATTTTTTTTGCAAATTCTAACTGCAACCAAATTTGTGTGGCTACTCCAAAATGTTGAATTGCTCTTATTAAGTTTTATTTATTTTTTTTTTTTTTTGTATAATTACATTATGACTCATAACGACAGAAGAAGTGTGGTTTAAGAAATATTTTGGTATTTTTTTGGCCGAGTAATTTTTTTTCGGTTCAGTTGTTTTTTTTTTTTTTTTTTGTGAGATATCAATTGAGTTAAAAATGCCAAATGAGATAAACAAAACATTTTTGAAAATAATAACTTTCAAAATAAACAAATTTCATTTATAAAAAATTTTTAGAACTTCCGAAAATTTTTCAAAAGTAAATTGATTGTTTCAATAGTAAACTGATTGTCTAATTTTTTTTATTGGAATTAGCAAAGAAAATAATATATTCGTTTAAGCTCTTAATAGAAGTCACAAACTTATCTGACACCTCTCACATTGAAAAACAACAATACATTTCTAATTCTGAACACACATCATTACGAGCATGCGTGCCCTGCCTTTTTCTACACTGACACTCCACCAATTTTCATTATTTGCATAAAAAAAATGCAGATATTTTATAAACCTTATTTTGTCTCTTTTTTAAAGTTGCACGTTTGTGTCTCTTCATTGTTCTTTTTATTTATTTTATATTTAATATTCCTTTAGTTGCAAGGTTTATGTTTGCCCGTTCATAATTCTTGTCATTAATCATCGCATTTAATTAAAAGTAGTTTTAATAATGATTCAATAATAATAGAAAAAATTCCTGAAAATGTTCTACCTGTAGTTAAGTTTACTAGTTATTGTAGATCTGATTTTGGAATACGAAATATATTTTAAAAATTTATCATAAAAAATGACTTAGTGATGTTTGGTGCCGCTTTTTTAGTCTAGTGATTTTGACGTAAGTGAAGAGTGTTTTTTATTTTTTCATAATTTAGAATTTTTATTGTGGGTTATTGAGTGCCATTAAATTTAGAAGCTTATTATTTTCTAAATTTTTATGGTATCTGATCATGGCTTATTGACTTTTGTTAACGCTGCATCTGAAATTATAAATTTTTCTTCAAAATTTTATTTTGTTCAGGTCTAAATTAGTAATATCGTTTTGTTTTGTTGCTTCACTCCACTCCACTCCAATCCATTTTTTTTGATATAACACTAAATATATCATAAATATAGAATATATATGATCTCGGCATAGTTTCTCTGCTCTGTTTTAATTATTGTTTACATAAATAATTCTTTAGTTACTTTAGATTTTGTTATTACTTGATCATTAAGTGGTTATTACAAATAACAGTTTATGCAAAAAAAAAAAAAAAAACAACTTTAAAACAGATTAATGGGCAAAGAGTTAACAGGCATAAAATAAATATTTCAATTGTCTTTCTATAACGGTTCAAAAGTCAAACTATGTTGCCAATAAGGACACACTTGAATATTTAAGTATACTATTTTTATTATTTTCTTTTATAGGGAGCCGTAGGTTATAGCTTATCGGACATGTAAAATTTAAATGTATAAAAAGGGCACAGCCTCCCATTTTTTTTAAATAACGTTCTTACTTTTAATGGATTAACCTGT
The DNA here is from genome assembly GCA_030448955.1 of Trichopoda pennipes. Classification (NCBI taxonomy): domain Eukaryota; kingdom Metazoa; phylum Arthropoda; class Insecta; order Diptera; family Tachinidae; genus Trichopoda; species Trichopoda pennipes. The sequence continues at coordinate 13,870,125 of JASKUP010000088.1, forward strand.
ATGCATTATCTTTAAATTAACTTTCGATAAAAAATACAATTTTTAAAAAATATTCAGTAATAACTACTCTACACGCGCTAATATAAAAATTTGCAGAAAAATTGATAATCAGTTTGATTGTTGAAAGAAAATAATTGTCAGTAAGAAACTAAACAAAACGATCCAAAGCCACAACACGCTTATAGGAAATTTTAAGAAATAAGATAAACAACAGAAAAGAAAAATCAAAACACACAGCCAAGCAGGCGTCGAAACGGAATAATAATAACAACAGCAATATGGGGTGATGTTAAAATAAAATATTCTTGTATATGCGAAAACCGCTTTGCTAGGCAAATGAATTAATTTAAGTTGAGTCATCTGTGAGTAAAGACAACAAAGTTATTATCGTGTTTATTTTGGGTGTATTGATAGTAAATAAACCGTTTAATTTAATTTAAAACTCTATCGTACTGTGCAATAAAAGAACTCAACATAACAAAATATTTATTAACAGGAATAAACGCAATGGTATATAAATAACAAAATGATATAAAGGATTTAACATACATTTCATAACCAATCAATATTATTTTGTTTTGACGAAGTATAAACAAAATCCAAAGAATTGGACTGAGTATGTATATCTCTTTTCAAGAAATTATAGTTTGTTAACATGCATTAGCAGTTGATAGAAATATAGCAATGTGATATTTGAAAACAATAACAGCAATGATTCCAAAATTGCTCATAGTGGCGAGATTAATGTTGATTTTTTCATTGTAGTTTTATTTCCAGTAAATGCATATACTATGGATATTTGAATATACATATATGTATGCTTACATAATAATTAGCATATCAAGAATATAATTAATTAAAAAATATTAAATGTAAAAATATTTGATACATATTTGAAAATTCCTATGTATATTTACGCCAGCAAACTGTTAAATATTGACATTCTACATACGTGTTTGTGTGTTTGCTAAGCAATTGTATCTTAAGGTTTTTCCAAGAACATGTCACGATTCATTTGATCGCCTGTTTTTTTCTTTGCTTTGGCCATGTACGACTATATAAGAAGCACGACTTGTACTGACTTTGCTTGTTTGTTTTTTTGTTTGTTTTCTTGCCCTTACTGTCTTTTGTTTTTCTTAGTCAATGATGATGGATTTCAATGTATAAAACTTTTATTGTTGTTGTCATTAGTCAGGTTAAACCAAACGACCAGTTAACAACCTACGCATTATTAATATAAATACGAATAAGTATGTAGAAAAATATTTATAGAATTCTTATTTGAAATTAGAAAAAAATATATATACAATTAAAAAAATCTTTTTGTTACTGCTACTTTCAAGAAGTCAGTTATACCATTCTAGTATATCTTTTACATTATATATCTTTTATTTATATATAAATTACTATATAAAATTCCTCTGAAATATCTTTTAGTACAAAAATCTGTAACAAATTTACAGCAAATAGGCACCTGAATCGATAATCTTTTACTTTTCGAATTCGAAATTATTTCTTTTTTCAAAAGCAAACTTTAAAAAATTTGATTGCTGTATTTAAAAAAAAATCAAGTTTTTGTAAAATATAACTCCAAGATATTCAAGAAAAGTAAGTCTCACCATCTTACTCAAGATTTGAACCTGAAATCATGTGCTGTAGCCATTGGAAAACAGTTTGATGGATGAGGTAATGGAGATAAATGAGGTAAAAATTAATCATTTTATAAGAAAATGTTTCGATACCTCAAAATGCTGAAGATAGTAGTCTTAGTAAAGACGTGATAAGGTTTACACCTGCCCCTGGCCGGGGGCCCTAATCAGATGGTGGTCATTACTACTGTGGATGGTATGTAGCGCCATCCTCGCCCTAGAAGGCCTTCAGATACGTATATCCCCCGGTCACTCCTAGTTGCAATTCCGAAAGCCCGGAGTAGGCCGCAGCCTTCACTCCTTGCTAAAGAGTTGGAGACTATCTAACTCTTGGTCCAGAACGCATGAAGCTTAATATAATTAAGAACACGACGGCATTCATACTCACTGGACCTGGACCATTCATTGTGTTCATTCAAACTCAAACGAGGGCCTCGAAACATTAGCCACCACGATACTTCCGAAGGGCCTACCTCAATAATCAGCCAGAGAATAGCTAAATGCCTAAAGAGACAAATAGCGGAACTCTGCGGGCTCACTGATTCCCGTGGAAATATAGTGAATTGTCCAGTTGACTCCTACTAGCCATGAAGGTGACTGGGCTCCTTTTACCCCGCAAGATGTTGTAGGATCCATAAAGACTATCATGTGCCCCCGGGGGGAAGTTGTCTTAGTAATAACCAGTTCAACATTTAATAGTCATAACTCTAAAAAAAACATAATTGCTTCAAAATATAAATTGTTTGTTCACCTATGGGTTAGACATTGTGTGAAAGCTTTTTTATCAGCTCGAACACAACACTTTTTAGCTGGGGGCATTTTGTCAGCTGTCAGTTATTTAAATTTGTTTGGTTTGGGATTTCAGCATAAGTAGACTGAAGCTTGGTTGCGTTCGGATGGATATATCAATAAACAAAACGGCCGCATTTGTAGTGATAATAACCCTAAAGTATATGTTGATACCCTGTTATATTCGTTTATAACCTAGCTGAATTCTTTCTTAATATGTGCTTGGCTTTCCGACGGGGTTATAATTAATTTTATTTGGGTACGGTTTTCCGTCGACAAGGAGTGTACAAATTAACTTGTACATGCCATTATAGCTACATCGGGCGAACAGGACGAAAAAGTAAGACCAGATTTAGGGAACACATTAGAGACTATAACAAAAAACTACGAGACCCAAAATCAACTCCAGAATCGAACTTTGCGAACCATATATTTAACAACAAATGTACACCAGGACATATAAAGACAACGAGGGTCGACGGAAAACCGTACCCAAATAAAATGAATTCTTTCTTCTTTAAAAACAATACTGCTAAGAACGCTGCAGTCACTGGTGATCATTGCAAAGCTATAATAATTGACTTTTTCGTTCATTAATTGAACAATATTAAGGTGCAGGAGTTGTGGTTTCAAGAAGACGACACAGCACGTCACATAGCTTGTGCCGTAATTAAGATATTGAAGCAAATATTTGGTAACCGCATGGCTTCACGTTTCGGCGTGAAAGATTTTGCGATATATATTCTGTGGTGGTCTTTATTCAATGCCGATAAACCCAAAACTATGGTCCACTTGGTGGATCATATATGTTTTGTTTTTGCAAATTAGTCTTCTTCATAAACGTATTCTGTGTACTTAATTTTTGTAAAATTGCTACAGTCTTAAGTACCAATTTTTTCACTTTTTTACTGATCTTGTTTTGGAAATAAAATATTTTATATTCATGTAAATTTTAGATGTGCTGTTTGGATTTTTTTCAGATACATAAAAATACTAACTTTTCCTTTGTTCTTTCTTCTAATACACTGTTTGAAATATAAGTACAATAGGCTTCCAATTTCGTTAAAACTAGTTTAGCTGTCAAGCAGTGATTGACGCTAAAAAAACTTGCAAAACTTAAGTTTATTTTCTATAGTGTTGCTATTATGTTAGTTAAGAACTTAGGCTAAAATAGTAACAATATTATTGTTGTCAATAAAATTCATATGTTAATGTACCAACCAGCAATGATAGCTCAACGAGTTAGAACACAGCTAGTTTATTGCTATTTTTCTACTATTCCTGACATTCAAATGCGTTGAGAAATCGAAATTTTATGCATATAGCTCAAAAATTAGAATTTTATGTCTTAATAACTAAATATATTGAATCGATAATCCCCGGTTTAAGGTAACGATATTAAATTAGAAATGCTGTTGCGCATTTGTCATAAATGACTTTAGTTTTAATTTTTTGTGGGCAAAGATATGTTACTCTTAAATTATGCTAACAACATATACACATTTTTTTTTCATATATAGTTTGTTTTGAAAGGTATCGTCTACTAGTCCTAGTGTGGTGCAAATCTTGACAAAATTATATTTCAATCTTCTTAAAAAAAGAGACTGGAGTAACACAGTGACTGTTAGTAGATGTTTAATGTCAACTTCTTTCTTTCACGTAACCTTAATTTCTGTTATATGACTTTGCTTAATAATTTGTATAACGGGAAGGACTATATCACAGGCAGATTTTTTTTTTGTAGTACAGCACATAAATTTCTTCATCATTAAAGGCCTGCGGCCTCTTCTAGAAAATGTTTAAGCTTACAGACACCTGCGTAAAAAAGATATAAATTCAAAACTATGAAACCGGAATTAGGAAGCCTTTATACGCAAGAAATAGTAGCCTTTTTGCTCCAGATACTGTTTTTCAAGTTTTAAATTAAATTTTGAAAATAGTAATTTAAATATTTTTTATTCGCTAAAAGTATTCTTATTTGATGCTTATCGTGCCGTAAGCATTTTAATTGTTTTTTTTTATTCTTAATGCGATTAATTTGGCTTATGTCTAAAGCGTATATCGTGGTTGTTTGATTTTTAATTCTAAAATAAAAAGAAAAAAACCAGTATTAGACAGCACATACATTTATGTATATTTCATAATATTCACAATATTTTAAATAGACACATGTATTCTATGGTTTATCACGTTATGCTTTATTTTATTGTATATTTTTGCACACCTGCAGGGTTAACTAATCGCATGTTTGCCCTCTTAAGCCAGATTTGGGTTTGACTTGGACTAATCTAGCCTGGCACAGAGCGTTTAATATCTGCTGCTTATATTGTGGTACGTGAATTTAAATATTTTATGCAAAAAGTTTTATTTATAATTGCTGCTGTTCTTTTATTAATTTTTATTTTAATTTAGCGCTTTTTTTACCATTTGCCATTAACTGGTGTTGCTGTCTTTAATTTTTATAACTTTTAGTTACTGTTTGTTTATATCTTTAAATCGTGTTTTAAGTGCGCATATTTTAAGTCTTACTGGTGTTGTTCATATTGTTATGTGTGTTTAACAAGAAGAACAGCAAACAAACAAACAAAAAGCAAAAGTTATTTTATTCTTACCATTTCTGTATCTAGCTGTAGAATTTACAATTGCTAGCTGTTTTTTTAAGTGCAATTTAATGCATATGATTCCTTTATGTAGCAACCAACAGATACAATAACAACAGAAAATATAGTCAACAACTACAGACACAACGACTGACTGTCTTACTCAAGGTTGACCAGGTAGGAGTGCAAATTCTTTTTAATATTATTATTATTATTCTTTACAATTTACCCCAGCTATATTTTAAGTAAATGCATAAATTGTATAAAATTTTTTTTATGTTGATTATATTATAAATAAATATAAAAACAAATAATTTTAATTTAGTAACAAAAACAAACAAAAAAAAAAATACAAAAACAAAAACTATTATCTTAAACCTTGTTCTTATTATCAAGTATTTTATAATAATTTCAAGAAACTTCGAACAATTTTTAAAGCTTAGCGATAAAATTTAAGTTTTTATGGCTATTTTCCATTAAAATCTTTAACATATGAGATAACTTTTTGCAACTCATAATTAACAAAAAAAAATTAGTAACGTATTTAACATGCCAGTTGGCTCATCAATTTTTCTCATCGTTCAAAATTACGACGAAGCATAATTTTTTATAATTTTTAATAATTAAAATAAATAAGAAATAGTTTAATAGTTAAAATCGCGAGTTGAAAAACGATCTCTGAAGTAACATCATTAAACTCTTAGAATATTTTGCATTTAACATAATACGAGCACCTCTCATTTAAGGGAGTATTAATTCGAGTCTCTATTGGACGTGTAATTTGTTGGTGTTTACTTATTGTTTTTGTTAGTGATCTGATGATGTATTCATAATATGTTTAAAATTTATTAACATCCAAAAAAAAGCGAGCGAAAAATAGTTAAAAATGTACAATGTGTAAGCCAAATCACATAAGATACTAAGGTTTTACAAATCATGGATTTAAAGAAAAATTACTTCTTGTTTCTCAAAAACGCTATGCATATTAACTTTTGCAGCATATCCGACCACTGTTCAAAAATAATAAAACATTTTTAGCTAAAAAATGTCAAGTTTATTGACAATTATTATCTGAGTTGAAACTCAAAGTGGATTTGGAAGATAGACGATTAAGCATGCTGGTCTTTTCTAATTATGGAATGATGAGATCTTCAAGATGTTTATTATATCGTGGTTTTCAACAAGAAGTGGCAACACCAACAACTTAATAGTTTTTATATTTAATTTTTTGACGTATTCTTAGCCGATGCATTGGCAGTTATTACAGTGAAGTCAATTTCGCATGAAAATCGCATTGAACTAAAATCCACTGTGAAAATGGTGGTTCTGTAAAAGTTACATTTGGTAAAATTCGTGGACATAATTGTCCTTCTGAGGCCGGTATTATGAATTTGGTCATTAAATATGAATCCACAGGCTCGATAGAAAATGTGCGAACACCAACGTATGTTCGACCCGGTCGTTTAGTGTTGAAGCAGATCCAAATTTGTAAATTCCTCGACGTTCTCAACAATAGGGATTATTTGAAATCACTTAGACGAGTATGGCCTTACAAGGTTCAGCTGGTGCAGGAATTGAAGCCGACCGGCTACTCACAATGCCGAAACTTCGCCCATTTCATTCAGGAGCAACCGGCTGATTTTCCTGAAAAAATCATTTTTTCAAACGAAGCCCATTTTCACTTGTTAGAGATATGTCAATATGCAAAATTGCCGCTAAAAATCCTAAAACGATTATTTGCATGCTCAACGTGTCATCATACGGTACGCTAAATGGTCTGGAGGCGTGATTGCGCCGTTTTTTTTACGAAGATGAGGATGGAAATGAGGTAGCGGTCTATGTATCACACTATCACGAGATGCTAACAAGTCAATTTTAGTATATTATTGGCGACGTGGATATCACGGTCATGTGGTTTCAACAGGACGGTGCCACATGTCACATAGCCAATGAAATGATCAATTTATGGCAAATCAAATTTCCCGATCGCAACAATCAGCAGTTAAGTGGCTGTGATTTAACACTACTGGATTATTTTTGGTGGGGCTACGTTAAGGACAGAGCCAATCAAATCCATTTCAGCCTTAGAATTCAAAATCCGAGATGCGATTAACGTTATAGAGCCGCCGTTTTACCAAAAAGTGATTAAAAACTTTGATGAAAGCATCGACATCTGTGAGCCTGATGGTGACGGACATCATTTTTCATTTATATATAGTTGCCGAACTTTTGTTTTCGTAATACAATAAAATATAAAAATTTTAATCATCTTAATCTAAATAAGGTTTGTTAAAAACACATATTCGACACTGTTGAAAAATAATAAAGCATTAATAGTTATAAAATGTCAAGTTAATTAGAATTATGTAGTGTTCTTTTATAGACAACAGGCGAAAGTTACCACAGCGAGTGCTTGTGTAAATGATCTAAGTTCGAATTCAAAGGGAATTCGGAAAGTAGGCGATCATGCGTGCCTAATTTTTTACTCAAAGATCAAATCTTTGAGTTCAAGATGTTTTATTTACAACCTAAAATCTCTTGGCGAATGTGTTACATGGATAGGTCATTATTTATCTGCATTGAGCATTCGTCGATATTCATAGTAATTTCAACAATAAGATTTTAAAATTCCTGTAGATAGTAATTTGGCAATTTTGTCCTGATACATTAGGAGTTTAAAGGAATATTTATATGAATATGAATATGATATATACAAAAGTCTTATTTTATATTTGCTAATTTCATATAAAGAAATAATGTAACCAAAAAGTTATTTGCATACACTTCACTTCACATAATTAGGTGCACTGTTTTAGCAATTAATTTAAGCTTTCTGCTCTCTAGATTATTCATCGAGAGGATTATATTGTGCTTTTTGTTAAAGGTTTACCAATTGCGAAACAAAGAAAAGTCGAAAATGTTCCGTTAGATTTAATCTGTGCTTCTTTTTATAATTTGCCAAGAAAAATGTGAATTATTTTTTCGTCAGTTGAATAGGTGCAGTGTTTAAAAATTGAATATATATTCCTTTGTGTCAATTTTAAGTACAAAAATAGTTCAGCCTTTTTAAAAACAATAAACCAAAATAATTTTCTATTGGGTTTAATTGAAAATGGGCCGTGCTTAATCATTAACGGTGGAAGAAAAGGCAAAAATTTATGTCTATGATGATCAAAGTCTGTCCGGCCGTAAACTTTCTATAAAAGTTAATAAAAGTGGTAACGTTGTGTGGAATCACTTAAGAAATAAAAAAACAAAAACATGAAGGAAAGGCAAACAATGGCCACAACAGCTACAGAAAGGCGAAACGTGACTCTGCTGCAAAAAGCAAAGCAAAATCTGGTTCCAGTGTTAGTGTTTCTAACGTTAGAAGGGTAATAAATGCAGCAGAACACTTAAAACGAATTAAATTACATAAAAAACCATCATTAAACCAGCAAAATAAGAAATTACGGTTGGATTTTTGCAAAGAACACATGACTTGGAAGAGTGAGTAGAATAAAGTAGTTTTCTCAGATGAGAAAAAGTTTAATTTTGGTGAACCTGATGGTTTTAACTACTATTTTCAAAATTTGAGGAAAGAAGAACATTTTTTATCCCGTCGCCATAGTTGACTAGGTGGTGTTATGGTCAGCGGTGCGATATCGTACTATGGAGCCATAGACTTGGAATTTCAAACCACGAAAATGACAGCAAATTTATATAAATCTATTCTAGAAACGGTATTTCTAAAATTTCAAGCGTTTTTCGACGCATCCCTTGGACTTTGCAACAGGATAATGCTCATATTCACAGGACAAGGATTATTAAAACGTGGATTCGCGAGCAAAATATTGAATTGCTGCCATGGCCACCATACTCCTTGGACTTAAACATAATGGAAAATGTGGGAATGGTTATCTTTAATTGCTACAATAAAATCGGCAACTGATTTCGATTTTTATTTGTTTACATTCTTTTTCGCAATTGGCAAACCTTTAATAAAAAGTACAACATAATCCTCTCGACAACATAATCTGCAGAGCAGGAAGCTTAAATTAATTGCTAAAAGACTTCACCTATTCATGTGAAGTGCAGTGTATTTATTTACAGAGCAATTATATTCAAGAACAACAAATTAATTTTTACTAACATTTTCAAAACTGGTAAAAATTCTTAAAACGGTACAACTAAATGTAATTGTCCCTTAAAGAATTTCATGAGATTATTGGATGCAATTTATGCAAATTTTTTGATACGCTCATCTGTTCTACGAAATATATTTCTCCGTTAAAACTATTTGAAATATATTTCGAAATATTGAAACTTTTTCATTGGATGAAATTGAGTGCAGTTTAATAGAATGCATTTCGTTGAAAAAATCCAAGAACACTGAATGGCTATCAGGTCAGTCCAGAAAATTGAGTTTGAAGTGTAACTAAAGACAATAAATATTGGTATTATGTTGTTTATATTTTTTCCGCCAGCAAAGGAAATGCTGTTCTTATTTACCTCCGTTCTTTCTGGCTATTGTTCTTCTGGTGTAAGTGGCGAGCGCTTTCGTTGTGATAATATCATTGTCAAGCCATGATACAGTTCTTACGAAAGGACAGAGGAAAATAACAACAGTACAATAAATATTCTTTTATGTAGATGTGGTGGTTCAAAACATGCTTTAAAAATGTTTACAAGTTGAAAATGAAAACAGAGGTAATATTCTTTTTAAGTTTTTATTTTACATACCTCCTCTACAACACTGCAGTCTTAATAATTATTAAAATATTTTTTAGTTTATCTAATTTTCTATTTTTTTTTCATAAGACGACTCAAGTTAAGAAGGTGACTTAAAATCAGAAAAAGGACACGAATTTTATATTTTACAACTAAAAAATGAAAAGAGCACCGTTGCTTTTATTGCAAAATTGTCGCATTTCAAATTATAAAAAACTTTTTTATTTAGTAATGCAGTAAACTTTTTATTTGGTCTCAGTATTTTTTTTTAACTTGTTTTTATTTGTTTTGTGGAAACTTATTTATTTATATTCAAACGACTATAAATTAAAAGAAATTATATGTGTGCTTCTCTTTTTAATGAGCTAATAACCTAATAAATAATTATATATATCAAAAATGGATAGAAATGTGTAATTTTTTAATTATTCTAGTCGCTCATAAAATTTATTGAATCGACAATAAAATACAGATCTCTGCAAACGCTAGCATTAAAAAATAATTCATGGTTTTTTTTTTAGCTGATATTCATATTACATTCTATATATAATAAATATAAAATATTTAGTGCATCACCATTGGGTTGTTTAATCAGACGAACGATGCAAGACACATTTAATTTATTTATGCAAAGTAAAATTATTGTAAATCACAATTTGATTATGAAGAATTCGTAAATTCTTCTTTTCGCATTCCCATGCGATTTATTCAATCCGTACCTACAACATTCCTTTCAATTTCAATATGTGAGTTAAAAAAATTTTAAATGGATTAATTTATTATGCATAAAAGCAGTAGAAGACCAAACATAAGATATAAAAAAATGTTTAGTTTAATTCTACATTTTTAGAGACACTGTTAGTCTGTCTCATAATTTTTATTCGATACACGAGCCTACAATTATTATTTCAAGAAATAAACAAATAAGAAGTCTTTCTTTCTTAAGTTGTCAGTCTAAGCTGACAACTTGTTTGATTGTATACGTGTGTTCGCGTTCTTTATTTTTTATTCCTTTGTTTTGGTTTTCTTTTTTGTGGCATTTTGCTTTTATGCAATTGTTGGTAAAAGCTTTGTGTAAAATATAATTTATGTAAAAAATTCTATCAAAAACTATTGCTATTTGCTTTCCTGTTTAAAAAGGGCCGCACCCTTTATTTATGGTTCTATATATATTGATTTGTATTATCGTTCTCGTTATCAATCTAATACCCATAATGAATTTAAACACACATGCCCTCAAATAAATCCGAAAACGTCTTTAATAATCGACGTAAGTGAATTTAAAAGTTGTTTTTAATTTGTATTTTCGTTATGGCTTGACAAAGTGGAATAGAAGTTTTAGAGACAATTTTAAGCTAAATAATTGAACATAAGGGTGAAGATTTAAGTTTTAGGCAAACGTTTTTCTTCAGGTGACAAATTAAAGTCTTTCATATTTTGAACAAGTGTTAATTTCATTTAACCATTTGAATATAATTTGCATGAGCCAGGCTCGTTTTTTAAATTTTGCTTGACTTTTTCTTAGCAGTTGTGTCAACATTATCGTTACATGATTTGCAAATTCCTAACCTCAATAGTTATCTGTATGGAGATTATAAATAAAGGAAAAATTTTATATCCGCTATCCCTTTTGATAAGTTTTTGTTTATATTTTTGTAACTTGGCGCTCAAACTAACTAGACATAAATAATTTTAATAAAAAAAAAGTAATTGACATAAATTTAAAATTTCCAGTACTTTATAATAAAATTAAATTTTAAAGGGTGTCCCATAGAAGGTACGATTTTGGTATTTACATTGTGTTTTATTTCATTATTTTTTTTTAATTTATTTAATATAGATTCTAAGCCACAAGAGCCGAATTAACTCAGTTCAAACATATGGCAAGCAATTTTATAAAATTGATAATATAGTAAGAATAAACCCCCCTGTTATACAGCTATTCAAAGATAATAAATAAAAAATCTAAAAGAATACAATTTCTTTAGAGCCGATTTAAAAGAATCCCAACCGCAAGAGTTTTTCTAATAAGATTTTCCCGAAAATATCCTTGGCCGCAGAGTACAAACGAATTCCTTAGTCTTGAAACTTTGACTACAAACGACTTAGACGTGATAGGGAAGCACGATTAGGCAATATTAAAATGTTAGTTTTTAGAGAGCGACCAAAATTTAAAATTAAATCTATTTATGAGATACTCAGGCTTTTCATATTTGAGAACCTTGCAAAATTGAAGTATTAGTCTCAATTTAATAAAACTCTTAAGATCGCATTGCAGAAGTATAATAGTGTTGCACCCACAAAAGATTCTAGTGAAAGCATAGCGGAGTGGTACCTCAGAGTCAAAAGCTTGCTTTTAGTTGTAAATTCGAAAACAACTTAGATGCTTTCATTCTTAATCAATTTGTGATAGGGCTTCCCGAGAAAATTTTTGAACGCATGTGCGAAGAGGATGAACGGCTGACGTCAGCTCTGCGTAAAGCCATGATACTTGAGACAAAACTAGCAGCAAAGAACAACGAGGTCGACGCCAGCGCTGTTAATTATATCAAGCAGCGAGGAATCAAGGGAGAAAGCAAAAGCGTCAACAACTTTAGGCAAAACAGACATATTTTAACAGCTCCTGACCATCCTGCAACTAATGGCCAGGCTGAGAATTTTGTAAAAATGTTAAAAAAATCTATTTTTGCCAATCTTTAATCTGACAACCACGCTAATTTGGACACTGTAATATGTAGATTTTTAGCAGACTGTCGCAATGCAAACATTGTACAACAAATGAGACACCTTCATATATTTTACTCAAAAGAACGCCAAAAATAAGATTTAGTTTGATTAAACCACCATTACTACAAGATGCAGTAATTAAAAGCCAGTACAAAAATGTTACCAATTACCGGAAGACGCGAAACGTAGAAGCCAGTTGGTCTTCTGCAGCAATTAATAAGCAACTTGGTCCAAGAACATACATTTGCATTTTAACTTACAAAAATTGGCAAATCAAACGACATCATAATCAGATACGAAGTCCAAGACAATATGATACAAACAACAAAAATTCCACCGTATATGGCATAGCAGTCACACGTAATGATGTTGCAGCTTCTACAAACAACGAAATTTCGCCTGAAAGTGATGTGGTCCAAGCCGAATCAAACCCAAACTCACACATACATTACCACACCGAATTAAGTACACGCTTGCGTCAATTAAGACTGCGTCAAGGTGGTAAGGTATTTAAGCCTCAAAAATAAAACAATCTACATTATTCATATTCATTATGTACGTATATGTATGATTATGTAGCAAGGCATAGCAATAATGCATAATGCTAACAACATAATATCTTATCGTTATAATTGTCGATATGTTTAACACTAACTATAATAAAAGTTTGAATTATTATTATTAGCTTTAAGCCATGCATCTCATCAAAAGAGAGGTGCATATTATATATGTATTTATGAACTGAATTAACATAATAATTGTATAAAAACAATTAAATAATCTGGCAGCGCTAATAAATAAGTGTAGTTTAAGGCATAATGAAATAAAAGGTCATTCGGTGATCAACTGCTTTCAAACAATGTTGTTCTCATTCATGTCTTAACCTCACGACATTACAAATAGTATACGAAATTATATATATACGTGATTTAAATTTAAGTTCAAAGAATCATTGTTGAATAAATTTCTCAACCGTACAATAATATAAGAGACATTTGGCAACTTACTTTTTTACTTTGCCTGATAAATACAAAGCTTAATTGTATAATTTCTTCAGAACAAAACTAATCCTAGAGATAACATAATTTACTTGAGAATCAAAACTTAAGTTGTTATCTAACTATAGTCCTAATGACAAGTTAGGTTTAGCAGAAATTTGCGAAGACCCATGCAGCAAGTCTTTGAAGGATTTAAGTTAAGAAAATTTTCTTTCGACCATTTCATTATTTGACATAAATGTTTGTTAACTTTGTGCTCTTAAAAATTACAATCATCAGCCAGTAACTGGGTATCATCAGCATATGTATAACACTTACAAAATTTAATCTTATAAATCATCAAAAGTAATGGTCCAAAAATAGTACCTTGGGGCACACCTCTATAGACTTCTAAAATTGATGGGACGTCTAACCCAAGTTGTACATATTGATATATTTTCTTAAGAAAGGACCACATTCATTTAAAGGCTAATGGGAAAAAGCCAAATTGCCAAATTGATAACAATTGATTTTCAGTTATAATAGCTAAAAACTTAAAATTGTTAACAATAAATCACTAAAATATTAAATTGAAAATTTGTTTGTGTATTCAACTCTTACTTAGCAGATTATTTAAATCATTAACTACTGATGTTCTAATATTTAAAGATGGGAATCCAAAACGATGTTTAAATAGAATAAATGGAAAACGTTTTAAGAAGCTTTTGAATAAGTGAAAATAGTGAGTTTGAATTTGAATTGTTTTGGGATTTTTTTTTTTTTGAAGCAAATACTACTTGTTATGACATCGATTGTTCACCATAAAATTTTGCTATATTTTACTATTTAGTTTTTAAAAATATTTTGGTTTAGCAAGTAAACTTTCTAAGTTGTTAAAAAATTATTATTTATAGTAAAACTACGAGAACTTTCAAAATTTCTTTGAAGCTATTCAATAAAAAAAACATAGTGTTTCCTTTGAGATACAACAGGAAAAAGGAGTGACAAAAATTTTCACAAATTAAGTTTGCAATAGGGTAGTACCAGTTCACATCCAACACTAAGCGAAATGAATTAATTTTGATATTCTCCAATAAAAATTTAAGGCGTCTGTCATATTTTTAATTATGATTTATTTTCTCTTACTAATTTAAAAAAAGGGAAGTTTTTAACAATTTTCCTTAACGTTAGAAATGGAAAAATTGTACTGTAACAAAAGAAGGTGTTTGATTTATTCAATATTATTTCTCTAATATAATAAAGTAATTTAAAAGGAGACTTAATCTATTTAAGGATTGTCATTTTTGATGCCGACGTTTTAACGGCAGTTAGTAAATAAAAGCTGCATTTTGTAAAATGACTTCAAATTATTGAATATTTAAAAGTATTAATAAAAATTTGTTTAAGATATATTTAGTGGTATAATTATATAAGGCAATGGCAATATTCAATTTAGACTTCTTACTCTTTATATGTTTTAATATTTTGTTAAAAAAAAGTATAAAAAACATTTTAAATACTTTTTTACAATTTTAAGGCTTGGCTCTTTTGAATTTAATAGACATTTCTAAGTTAAGCTACTTATCTTTTCTTAGCTCATAAATAAATATTTCTATTTGATTTGCTTTACGTTAATACAACAAAATATATCTTATTTAATTAAAAAATCGTTAGCAAGTAAAAAAATTGATCTTGTTTAATTTTTTTATTTCAATTAATTCAAATATGGCAAGAAGTGTAAAGAAAAAACCCAAAAATACAACAAATAGCAAGAGCTTTTCAAAATTTATAGTTGTAAAGGTGCAATAAAAAAAAAAAAATATATAACAAAATCAAGTCTAACAACAAGCAAAACAACTTATTGCTTAATAAAATTGTATAAGAATAATTATAAAAAAGTGTTAAAAATTTATAAAGTAATTTGCGTATGCCAACTAAACAATGACCACAATACCACACACACAAGCTAACTCAGAGGTTTACAAACTTTTGTTTTATATGGGCAATACAGGAGTTAAAATGTATTAATAAAAATTTATTTATATCTGTAAAAAGTAGAATTAAAATAAACTGATTTTTGCGGTTCTATAATAAAATACTTTTAATTAAGGGAATAGAGAATATTTAATATTTAGAGAATCTGGATTAACTTCGGCTTAAGTTCACTTTAATTTTCGTTTCTAAGGTTGTTTTAAAGACACATTTTTTAATTTTAATAAGTAACAAATAAATAAAGTAACAAAAGTTAGCTATTAATATTATTATCTCTCAGCAAAGTAAAATAAAGTCACTTCTATAGCTCGACACCCATCACCAGCACTTTTCACATTAATCTAGCTTATGTTTTGTATATCTTAAATAATATCTCTTTAATATCTCTAGTTGGTTAACTAGTTTTATAAATAACATAAGAAATATTTTTATTTACTTATAATTAATTTTGTCGTTGATTGCTTTATAAATTATTAGTTTTTGCCTTCTTCCAACATCGGCTTAGCCTTAAACAAAATTTTACTTTTTTTTATTTTATACCTTTTTCTCAATTAATGAAGAAATTAAAATTAATTTGAATGTAAGCTGGAATAAAATTATTTATTTAAATAATACAATTTAAATTTAAATTGTATTAATTTTTATAATATAAATACTCGAAATAATTATATTCAAAAATAAAATATACTTTAAGAGGACTAAAGTTGGGTTGAGTCCAAAAGTTTTAAATTTAAATGACATTATTCTAATTCATTCAACAAATTAAAAGGTTTGTGATAAAATTTATATTATATTATATTATATTATATTATATTGTATTTTATATTATATTATGTTATAATATTAATAGAGATTTTAAATCTTTGATAATTATTGCTGATGAAGCGAAGTCTCAAACTTACAAAAAGATGTTTAATACTTTCTAAAGTTATAAATTTTACAAAATTGCATATTTTTAATTATATTGTTGTTTGTTTAACAGATTTAATTAAACTTCAGGATTTCTTACTTTCCGGGAAATCTGTAATTAATTACCACTACAATAATATTTAGATACAAACAAACCTTTTGAAATTTCTTCTTTCTTCAAAGAAATAGAGTCTTAATAATAATAACATAGTAACAAGACAAGATTGAATTTCAATTAGTATATTTCCGAAAACTTTAAGAATCCCTAATAACAGCTAATTAAGCATGAGTTGTATAAAATCTTATCAACTTCTTACTGAATTTATTTAATTTATGTGTATGTATTTGTTTACTTTGCAATAGATTTCGTAACATTTTATGCATAAAATTTCAAGTTCTGTTTTGTTGAGTGCCCAAGATTTTTTAATCCCTTTTATGAAAATGGAAATGAAAACAGATTTAATGTTCAATAGATAGATTAGTAATAATAATAATAATAAACTAACCATTTATCAGATAAATAAATCTCATGCATGCAAATAGAATAACAATTGATAAATGAACAAAAAAAAAAAAAACAACAAAAATTTTAAGCTTCCTTGTCTAGCCTCAAGCAAAAATGTTGATATATATTGAATATATTTGAATTATCAAATTATATAACAAGCTTAATGCCAATAATTGCAACCGATTACAGTGTTACATAATTTATTAAATTAAAAGCTAATAAATATTCAAGGGGCAAAATATGAAATACAATGTACACAGTTCTAAAAACAACGATTATTTTTTTTCTTTCGTTTTGGGCCATCATTCAGGGGATGACCCTTCCATATGCAATGCATTGTGCCAGAATTAGGAAGTCAGATTGTGGAGCGGAGGAAAGAGGGAGTAGTGTTTATGGACATTCCGTAATACCTTTATCACCCATAGTAACAGATGCAACAACATTTCTCTCTATTACTAAATGAATACAAATGACAAATGATTCTGTCATCTGTATATAGAGTTGAAATTTTGACAAAGAAGGTCATTTAGAAAAATAAGTAATAGGGTGACAGAAAGAACGGAGCCTTGCGGTACCCCTGAATTAATCTTGAACTCGTTTGATGAAATCCCATCTATAACAACTCGTATAGTGCGATCCCTGAAAAAACTTGATATAAATCTAGAGAACTCATCACCGGCACCAAAATTATTAATAAAAATATATAAAGGAGAATGTAAAAGTTATCCTAAAACTTGGTTATATACGTTAGACATAAATTTATAAAATTAAGTAATTTTTTTGTTAGATTTGTATATCGGAAAATAAAATAAATATTTTCGTGTACTTTTTAATTTTCCGAGAATGTATTCGCAATAAGACTCATAGATATGAAATAAAAATGTATAAGCTCTGCTTTACTGTAGGATTTACCTGGTCAGTGAAAATATAATATGGTAATCTGGTAAAGCAAAAAATGTTTGATCGTACACTATATATTTTTTATATCAGCTATGAACTCATTCGCTTAATGCTAAATAATAAAACCAATATTGTTGACACTCTCGGCGCGAATAAAAAATATTTTTCGAAAGAAGTGATGAATTTTGCACGTAAAAAAAGTGAATTGGTGGCCCAGAAGATGAAAGCGGAATAGTAATGCTAAAATGGAAGGAGAAACGAAATGTCAGAATGCTTTCAACAAGGCATGATCCAGTAATAATATACGAATCAAAAAAAAGAGCATAATCCATATACGCCATTAACTAGTGGAGCAAGAAGATGCAAAAATATAACGAAGGAAAACCGTTAGCTATCATTGAATATAACAAAAGCAGAGTTGATATAGAGTTATCGGACCAAAGGTTTGAAGTGGGGAATTGGTAAAGGAATTGTTACTTAACCTCTTAATAGTAAAAGCATATATTTTTTATAAGGAAGCTATAAAGGAGAACACCGATATATGCAGTTTCCGTTAACATGTAACTAATGGCCTTTTGAATCTAACATATTCGCAACCAGTAAACCCATGCTTATTATAACTATAAGGGTAGATATCAATAATAAAGCAATTATTTACGCTTGTGTTTTGTGTTATGCAACTGAAAAAAAAACAAATGAACCGGAAAACAGGAGGAATTACTTGAAAAAAACGAACACTCACTGCCCAAAATGTCCTAATACCCTGCAATTGTGTCTACAGTGTTTCCCAAAATATGCCTACCTGAAACAGTAACATGTATAATTACATTTTTACTTTTAAAATGAATATATTTAATTTTGTTGTTTTAATAAAAGTTAAAAATTAATACATTTTACTTAATTTCTTATAAACCATTAATAAATCATCCTAGACCGATAAATGCTTATGGAAAAATGCTAAATAAAATATTCTTTATTTGAAAATCACAACAAATTTATTTGCGTTATACATAAAAGTACGACAGGCTCTAAGAATAAACAATCAAAGACGTAGGGAGAAGTTCGAGTGGCACCTCACGACTGAATAGGTAGCGTAACGTGCGACGTTGCACTCAATGTGTTAATAAAAGTTTTAATATTTTAAGTCATCGAGTAGAACTGTTAAAGTTACTGCAAACGTTGATTGGTAGACAAATCCTATTGGCTATCCATTTTAAATTTATACCGAATATTAGAATTTAATTCAATTTATGTTTGAGTTCCTTACTAACCACCAACAAGAAAATAAAAAAAGAAAAATTTTACACTTAAAAAAACACATTAAAAGTTAATTGCTTAAAAATACCTTCTAAAAAGTATTCAGTAAGAAAAACTCGCTCATTTAATAAAAGTTAAAAACAAAAATCGTGCTCTTATTGCTCAAATTAGATTACAAATGCATCAGCAATAATTTAATTTGCTTTGGCCTTTTTTCTAAGTTTTTATGGCTTTAATGAATTTATTCCCAAATCCATCTATACAAGTGACCGAATTATACATCATAAATTGTATTTTTTTTCACAACTTTTTATATAAATGACAATTAACTTAACGTGGTTTGTATAACATTTGTTAAATGGTTAGTTACTGTTATTTAATTAAACAATTAAAAATTATATTTAAATGTATAAATTTATAACATTGTTTACTAATTAACTATTATTATTAGTTATATAAATAAAAATATATTTATTGTCTGTCGCATGCATAAATTAGGAAATTTCCTAAAAAAAAGTTTAAATTAAAATTCACTTTGGCACTTTAAATAATAAAGTTCTGTTCAATAAATTTACGTGGGTAAAAAACTCAACAAAAAAGTGAGAGTGCTTTGTTCGGCTATGTTGAAGCTTATGCACGCTTCATCATAATCATTTCAAATAAAAATATATATATATATATATATATATATATATATATATATTTTGGTGATTCTTTTAAACTATATACACAAATCATTAAACTTAAAAATCAATTACGTATGAAATTCCCAAAAAATTTAGCTAAAAAAGCCCAGAGTTTTTGTTTATACTTTACAAGGCCATAAAATAATATTTTTAAAATTACAAAACAAACAACAAACTTATATACTTATCATTTCAGAAAAAACTCTACTCTATTATTACAAAAGCGCTAAATATTTAAAAAATAATGGAATAATGCATTTACCATTTGATTCTATAAATTTGTAACCGCAAAAGTTATTAACAATTTTGTAATAACTGCTGATATTTACATTTGTTTTGTACTTTTTAAATTTAATTATACAGCTGGCACAAAACTTTTATTAGATTAAAAAAAAGTTAAAAAAATTATTTTAATTACCAATTAAATTTGATTTGTTTTTTTTATAATGAAAATATTAAACGTTTTTATTAATTTATTTTTAATATATTGTAGTCTGCGCTGGAAATCAGGTTCAATCTATGATGTCTATGTACAAAGGAAGGTATATACGAAATTTGATTGTTATCAGATTAGCATGCTTAAAAATAATATCATGCTTTTTTAATAAGAGCTTAAAATATTTTATTTGTATTTGAGTTTGTTCAATAAATCTGAATATTTTCTTCATGATATAATAGTTGTATTGGTGGGCTGGTTCTTTCATTTGAATTCATTTTTATTATGCAGCTTATTCAATAAGTTGCACATTATTTTGTTACTATCACAATAATGTTTTAAGCCTGGATTTTACTATTGGTATCAGTTGCTGTATGAACACGAGCCTTGTGTAAGTAAAGTTTAGAATGGTGGTTGGATTTCTTCATTAATTGTATTAACTGACCACAGGTATTTAACTCACAGGTATATTTTCAAAGGCTAAAAGGTGTTGAATGTTTAAGAAACAAAAGTATTAATGAAGAATGACATATTTCTTATATAACATAAATGTCACTGTTTTCCTTCTAGAGGCATCACTGTTACCATAGCTATAATATAGTCTTGTTTGAAAAAATTCTAAACAATATCGTGTAATATATAAACAAAGCGATAAATTTGTAATATATATTAATATTTTTTTAAAATAAATAGCTCTTGATTTAGATACCAACCCATCAGTTTGACTCATCTTAAAGTTATTTTTTACAACAAAAAACAAAGTTGCAACAAATTTTTCATAATATATTATTTTTCTCTGGAATAGCCTATTAGGCATATTTCTTCATTTCTGTGGCACTTTAAATTGATTTTCAGTAAGCTATTCATTCCTATGCAAATGTTTATCACTTTATAAATAAAATACATTTCATTGATAAGAACAAAGTCGTTTACATATTTCAACATATTTCTTTCTTCTTATTGGACCTGATATATCTGTACCTATCTATCTATATTTCAATTACTTTTAAAATTGGGTTTTCAAAACGGCTCAGGTGCATTCTCGTTTGTCCTGTTCGGTTTTCAAAATATATATAAAACATTACGCCTTCTTTAGAAAAATCTTTGATAATGCTTTAATAACATTAATTGAATTCAGTATGTTCTTACTATGCTAAGTATTTTAAAGAGTACATTCGATACTATTTTGTCTAAAACTCATGATTAATAACTGCAAATACATGTGTTTTTTTCGAAGATGTCATACAAATTTGCAATATATTTTAAACGGCTACGAACTTGAGAAACTAAATGCAGTTGCAGAATATGGTATTTTACTGAAAGCTAAATTAAATTTTATACAGCATATTTCAATAGCTACTAACAAAGCACGGATAGTTCTTGGATTCATAAAACGCTGGGCGAAGGATTTTAGTGACCTGTAATGACACGGTTTTCCTGGTTGCTGGGGTATATTCAGCGGCGTCCAGAGTCGTGTAGTGTCGTTGGGACAAATAAAAGGCTGCGGTTGATTTGGTTGTAGCTTAGCCTTTATTTGCCGCTTGATGGTATCTCGCTCCTCGGCTCCGTCTACTGTACACTGGTGTATGTGTGTGAGTCCGGTGGCTTCCTTTATACCGGTCAGTGTCATAGGGAAATAACCAAAACACTGTAAGCCGGGCTGGGTTAAGACCTCCGCTTAACTGTTCAATGCTTTGGTCACTCACTGTGGTGACGGTAGATACAAATTCCGCTGGGTTAAGAGCTCCGCTTCGTTTTGACCAAACCACAGTTCAGTTAGTAGGCCGTCTCCGATGACAATAACCAAAACACTGTAAGCTGGGATGGGTTAAGACCCTCGCTTAGCTGTCCAATGCCTTGGTCACTCCAGGTAGTGTCATAGGGTATAAACTCAACTGGGTTAAAACCTCTGCTTTGCTTATAATCTGACTGTCTTACCTAACGGTCAAAATATTTTAAAATAATATTAACTATTGTCCTGCCGCCGCAGGTCGCACACCAGCTGACCTATTATTTATGATGTTCGCCCTTTTATACCTATTCTACCAGAACACACCTATACACAAACACACATATCGGCAGTCGATGTACACAACAGCTGACGGCAGTATTCACCATTTTATTTAATGTTCCATTTTCCCCTACACACTATGTTAATCCACTGGTAAGCATTCTAGATCAAATTATGCTAACTTCTTTAAATGTTAATGCTGTTAAATGTCATCTAATTTTATATTTAAATAACTAAATTTAAATTTTATATACAATTGTTATTTACTGTTTTAATGTCTATAGGGATCTTGTATCTATGGACTAAATATAAAATAAATAAAAAAACAAATAAATTGTTGGCTATCGCTAGTTTTGATAACACCACAATCTTGGTTAATCGCGTTCCTTGCTATTCTACTAGAAGTGTGTGCTGAAGGGGTAAAAGACGTTGCCTAAGCGGTGCTGGTAACTCAACCAAAGAAATTCGAATAGGCTGGGAAATGTTCAATAAGATATATTTCTTATATATTTTCTTAAAAAGGTTACAATCATGAGGCTTAATCTTAATACATGTAGGATTGTCAGATTAAAATTGATTTCATTTAAAACGAAAAGCGAAGTACATAAAGTATAAACCGTAATAAGGTTTAACGCATTTAGAAGACATTCACATCAACTCAGACTTCCTTTTATGGTTCATTTTCGTTGTATTTTGGAAAAGAAAAACGGAAGGCACAGTATTTTATTTCTTTGCCAATGTCTCATTCTTTATACCACAAAACCCAATAATAATGGCGTACATGGCTTGGAGAGATTTCTTAAGTCAAGTTTTGTGGTTTTCTAACATATCTTATGGCTACAGGATGTATTTAATACCCGCTCACTGTTAAATAATTGTTGTTGTGATGAGTTATACGGTCTTATAGAAATGTGGACCTTTCGAATCTGCATATGTGTGTGCTCCAAGTATGTTAGCACAATAACAAGCTAACAAGGTTAAAAGTTTAAAATCATAAAGAACAGATATAATTCATACGTTAAATCGAAAAATTTTCGTTTACATAAAAATTTTCAGCATTTTAAATAGTGCAAAAGAGGAAAACTATTTAGAAATTTTTAAAACACTCCGACGCAAATTTAGGAAACTTTTTTGGGATTGAAGAAAAACTATCAATAAAAAATGATATTAAAAAAATATTAAAAGAAGTTTTTATTAAAATTGCCTAAAGATTTTCTAAGAAAATTTTAAATGCTTTTCATTTTTTTTTAAGCAATGACCATTTTACGATTATTTTTCAATTTACTGTAGAAAGTATCTAGAGTTTTGTTTTCCATAATTTAATTGCATTTCAAAAGACTTTTTCGCAATTAAATCGAGAATAAGAAGAATTTTCTCTTATTTAAAAAAATTTTTTTTATTTCTTTGCTCAGAACTTTCTTCATTACAATTCATTAACACGAAAATTGCAAACTCTTTTTTGTTTGTTTAATAACGTAAACAACTTTTTCTAAATGACAAGGCCAGCAAATGATGAATGAAAAAAAATCTTTAATTTTCTTGTTTAGCTTTAGCCGATTCTAAACAGTAAGATGAAACAGTAAGAAGACGAAACTATTACTGAAAACAAACAATACAGAAAGAAAAAACAAAAAAAAAACTATTAATGTCATTTGAAAAACATTTCCTTTTTAAAATCAAATGACGATGGATGTATTTAAGAAATCTAAACGGTCAAACAAATAGCATACAAGCATTCGTGAACGCATTTAAAGAATTGTTGTAAGTGGTAGTATTTATTTTATTATGACCATATGGATGGATTTTTAAACAGCTTAAGAGAGTAGCTAAACAGGCAGACAAACAATACGACAGACGGCAGGTCGAATCAAATTAAATGAGGCAGTAAAGTAGGCAATAAACTGGTAGTGCAACAAAGATGAGGAAGGTTTCTAAATTGGTGGCAGTAGATGCTGCAACAATAAATAATACAATGTGTTTACAGTGGGTTAGTAGAGTTGCATGTGATTGTCTTGTGGATATTTTACAAACACAATAAGTAGATATGAAAAATAGCAAGAAATATCACATGATTTGTTGCATTGAGTTCTTTTTCAATATACGAAAGAATTAATTCTTTGCTATGGGATTTGTATACTATTTGGTGTTATTTTTGTATGTTATTTGATATAAACTTTTTTTAAACAAACATACTTATGTATAGGAAAAATTTGACGAACACTAAAAACAAGATTTATAGAACTCACATGCTTATACAAACGAAAAAAACAAAACTCTCCAACTTTGCATTACACCTTGACACTCACGGTCACATACCAAGAGAAATAGATGAATGCATGACATTACTACATTCCAGCAAAAAAGGATGAAAACTAGATATTTTTGAAAATATGGAAATCTACAAAACAAAAACTTTAAACAGTGACATAAACGAACAGGTAAACATGACCTAAGATACAGTTTTCGCACCACTAAATCTATTCCTACACTTGAACAAATAAAAAACACCCTAAGATGGACACACGTACCTAGATTATAATAAAAAATGAAATTATTATAAAAATAGCCCCGCATAAAATCTAGCGGCCCGAGGACTGACTTACCAGCACAGTTTAGAACACGGTTTAAGAATGATGTCATCACATCGAAAGCGCTCGTCATTCATATCGAACAAACAGCCAGCAAAGATGGAACGGTGAGACAACAGCTTTTTTTCAATTCTTAACTTGACATTTTTTTAAAAATAAAACAATAGGAAATTCAATAGCGTTTTGGGCTATACGTTGTTTTAAACTTACAATTTACATGCTGCGGATATCAATGATTCCATATAAATTTAGCTGTATTGGCGTACGGTATTTTTGATTTATGTATGTCACAAAATCATTTTGTATGCAACAGGTTTCTATCTCTGGTTTCGTTGCAGCTAGGCCGTGAAATTTTCAGTTAAGCTCTATTATAATGGCCACTAAAACAACATATTCATAATACACGTTTTTGATTGTGGATATCGCCATACAAATTTTTTTTGTACTTTTAAACTGCTACACTAAAATTCTTTTAAGACTTTAAAGGACGTATTAAAGTTATGTGCGAAATAAGGTATCTGCCAAATAATCTCACAGCTCCGGTGGCTTAACTCTATGTAATAATCCGTATTTCCAATGGGATATAATTGGGGTACAATGCCATTAATGTGACCAATTATCTTATCCTTTAGCTCTTGAATTGTTTTTGGCTTACTGGCATATTTTTTGTTTTAAATATTCCCAAAGAAAGAAGTCTCGTGGTATCCAAGTGGTGTAAGTGACATCATCCTGTTGAAACTAGAAATCGTGCAGATCTTTATCCTAAATTTCTGACTACATAGATACTCATTTACACAAATGAAGTAATTTGCTTGTTAGTGAATCGTCGCTGAAGATGATATTTTTCTACTCATCGTATTGACAATACATGAAACGGTCATTAGGCTTTAGTTCTTGAGTTAATTCACAAGTTGAGGTTAACTGCTGTTCTACCACACTATCGTGAAAAATATCATTACCTTCTGCAGAACGAACTAGGCGAGCATGTATAGGTGTGTTCACATTTTCTGCAAGTCCGGCTTGCTGAAATTGGCGTTCAATTCTCCCAGTGGATGACACATTTGGTCAATTATGGTTACCAAAAAAATTATTAAGTGCACAAAATAAATTTTGATTTTAAAGCACATTTGCCTAAAGGACTTTAACATTGCTTAATACTATACCGTTCCATGGTAGAATTTGTCAAACACTGAGACAATGAACTGTGAAATTAAGTTTAGAAATTTATGATGTTAAGGTGTGGCTCACAATTAACATCGTGCATTATGATCGAATCACCCGTTAAACAACAAATATATCAACTTAAAAGCGTTCTCGTAGAAGACATGATGATGATTTTGTTTTAAATTTTAAACCCTTTTAAGCAGACATATTATTAAAAATATATAATTAAAAAAGAGCAGTCAATAACATGGAACCCATCATGTGTGAATCCATTTTGCTAATTTATAATTAAGCCTATAAAATAATAGATAAATAATCCTAATAAGAATTGTTCAAAACTCATACACTTCGTGCAAACCAGTTTGTTTCACTTAAGCGATTTTGCTAAAATAAAAATTTGTTTATGTAAAAAATGGTTTTTATTTGTGAAATTAAGTTTCTTTTCTAAAATTAAAAATTAAATTTTTGTTTTATATTTTTACTTATAAACATTGATGAGTTCATATATTCAACACTCTGAATATATAATCGCAAGTGTCACCATTATACTAGCTATTAGACAAAAACTTAACAAAATACACTCGCGTATTACTAAAAAGTATTCTTTTTCTCAAATCAAATCAATCACAAATTACATACAAAATGATAAAAATCTTTTGATTAATCTTTAATTATTTCCAGTTCCTTTGTGAACAATTAAAAATTTAAAAGAAAGGCTACCTTTTCTACGTTCTCCTCGCCAATACCTACCGGGAAGTAGACTTATTTACGAGAAGATCTCATAGCATTTCGTTTCATTTAGAAAAATCGCAAATATTTTGTGATAGATCGCCATGTTATCACACTAAACTTTTTAAACACGCATATCAGTTCGTTATAAATGAGCTGGATTCTTGGCACTCTAAAGTACCGACTTTTTTTTCAAAATTCCCCTTATTACGCGTTATCATTTTGTGTTTTAAATAGCAGATAAATTTGATTTGATTTAAGAAAAATGGGTCAAGAGTCTTGTTTAAGTGTATTATCTTTTTCTCCTAATTTGGTACATCTTTTGTGACGCCTGAAGAATAACAGTTTCCATTAACTTGTTGGGGTAACAATCTGTAATACATGGGAAAGTATCTCTGATTGAAAGAACCATAAAACAGTACAAATTTCCTTTCTTTTATATTTTAATTTAATTTATAATAATATTTGAATTTTTTTAAGTAGAAGAGAATATAATATAAATATCATCTCCATATTTTGAAAATTAAGTGTTTCCCGTTTTTGCAAACATCAGAAAAATAAAAAAACCTGGCTGCTTGTTTTTATTTTGGATTGAAGTATAATTTGAAATTTATTTTTATCTTAATTATCACCGCAGACAACTTTATTACCAATTTTACGCTTTTTCGCCCTTTTTCAACTCTTTAACATTTGACTTTTCTTAAATATCCTTTTATTAGATCTGTACATAGCTTCAGACATTTGGACAAGTAATGAGGAGTTAATCAGTAATTTGATCAGAAACGTTTCAATATAAAAATTAAAAATTTAAAAGTCTTGTTTTTTCTCACAAAGTTTTAAACTCTTAATTAATACTTCAAATCTATTATTATCCAGTTAAAGCTGGTAAAATGTAGCGCCTAAAGTAAATATATTTTTTACTAATAATATTAAGTTTAATTTCTTTTTATTATTTTGCAACTTTTGTGTGATGTTTATTAAACATGACACACGTCTTTAATGAGTTTTTGTTTTTGTTTTTCAAGAAGACTTTGTTGTTCTTGTTCACAATCTTTTTGTTTTATTTCTTCATTTTAAAGTACAATTGCGTATTTAATATTAGAAATACTTGTAATAACGTCTACTTGTGTGAATGATTATAATGATTGTGATGATGATTATGATGATGCAGACAACAAAAACAAAAAATCAACAACTTTAATGTTAATGGAAGTAGTTTGTGGCAAGTGTCTTAAAGAAGCAAATTAGAAAAAATAAAATGAAAAAGAGACCTAAGTAGGTCTGTTGTAAAGTGTCGTCTTATCATGTATTTAAAGACCATCTTTAGAGACATGAAGTGGATGGCTGCAGCTATTGGCCTCATCATTTCTAATATTGACTGCAATAGAATTAAAAGAATTTTATTTTCTAAAACAATGTCTGCTTTCTTGGTCATCTTTTAAATGGTCATGAGCATTGCTGTTTCATAGACACACATGTTTTGTTTTTTTTATTATTGTTGTCTACCAACAGCAAACATGTCCGTTGTCCATCCTTTCAATTTTTGTATTTTTGTATGCGTAAACAAGAATAGTTTCTAGCTAAATAAAGCCTTTGCTAAAGTGAAAATGTCATTTCTAAGAATTTCTTAATTGTTAGAATTTTATTTCATTTTTATATTTCTAATATAGGTTTTTGCTCCTAAAGATTTCTATTTCTATACAAAATGAAGATCTCTTTTTGAATAATGAAAGGGTATAGAAAAAAGTCGATGGTATTTAGCAAATTGAAAGCTGTTGTAATTAAAAATAGTTTTTCTTTTTTCTATTGTTACAAACAATGACTTCTAGTTATGAAGAAATATCATTGCTTCTTTCATTATTTTTCATTAAGATTTTTTTTTGTAATCTTTTGAAATGTTTTTTTTTATTAGAAAGCAAAAAAAGCTAATAATAAACCTACTTATTTGTTTTAATGCATTTTAGTTATAAGATAATTATGTTAAAAAAAAAAGAAAAAGAAACTAAATATATATGAAAAAGGTAAGCCATAACATTTTTTTTAACATAATTTTTATTACTATTTTATTATTATTACAACTGAATAATCTGCATTCGACTCAAGCATACGTATGACTTGACTTCTTAATTTTATTAGAGACACAAATATTATTTATAAATTTTTGTACCGATTTTTAAAGAAACCAAGACTATTTGAATATTAATAGGGTGGGTGTAATGTAACATTTACTAGCTCCATACATCCGATATCAGCATTATCGGCATCTGATACTGAAAACAGTAGCTTTTGAACTACTTAGTTTAACAAATAAGAAAACCATAATTTTTCATGTTTAATCACATGAAAAAAAGCTTTCTCTGTTATTGCCTTAGTATAAAATGTAAAGTAATTATATGCTCTTGGTTTCTCCTAATAGCTATAATCTTTTCTTCAGTACCACAGTAATTTATATGAATGCGCGGTGCCATGCATATGATTTAATTTTTAATTTTCGAATTTGTTGTTTCAACTGTATTATTTATAACAATATAAAATATACGAAAAATAAGCCGAATAATCTTCTCACTCCTATTTCAAACCGTTTTCGTATTTTTCTAGAAAAAGTACATAAAATAGGAATTTTTATAAAAAAAATTATTTTCGCAAAAATTTTTTGTAATTCTCTATTCAAATTGAATTGAAACAGTAAAGGATTGTAATATTTGATAGATGTAAACTGGAATTTTCATAAAGAAAAACTGGAATTTATAATGCTCGTTGGGATGAGCTCATCTAATTTTTTATGCAATTCAGTTGGAAATTATGTTTCTTGGACGATAGTGCCGAAAATAGCGAAAATGGTTGCAAACATCATTTTGTTGGGAATGAAAACTTTTATTCCATCCAAAAAAATTTCGATTGAAACCAGATCGAAGTCTTGGTTTAATCAGACATTCAAAAATGCAGTTAGATCCAGAGAGGAAGCGTTCAGTATCTGGCATAGAAATAAAAAAACGCAGATACTGATTCGCTATGCAAAAGGGCAAAATCTCGTGTGCCAATGTACTGAGGCGCGAGAAAACCTGTACGATGAGCGCCTTCGTGGTAAAGTTCTTGCTACCCCTTGGAGTAGCAAGAACTTTTGGTCACTTGTTAAAAGAGTAAGGGATAATTCCAGTTTTTCAATTCTGACCCTTTTAAAGAATGACCAAATATTCACTGACCCGGTTGATAAAGCGAACCTTTGGGTTGGTATATTTACAAATAATTCTCATTTGCCGGAGAGTACCGAGTTCGACAGAGTATGCGTTACTATGCCGAAAATATTTTCTCGAGCTCGTGCGATTATAAAGTCTTTCGACTTATAAAGTCCCTTCGACGCTAGCGCGTCTGTAAGGAAAAACGGTCAGGCTAAGAACCTAATTACCGCCCAATTGCCATTTGTTCCGCACTTTCTTAAGTAATGGAAAGTAGGATTAACTTTCATTTTGTGAGGTACCTGGAGTCTAACAGATTACTTAGCCACCGACAGTATGGTTTCCGTAGGGGGCGCTCTACGGATGACTTGCAGGCTTTCCTGTCGAGACAATGGTGCAACTCCATACATTATTTCGGAGAGAGTAAGGTGGTGGCTCTAGATATTTTAAAGGCATTTGATAGAGTGCGGAATGGTGCACTTCTGTCAAAACTTGTTGCATTTGGTGTCGGTGATGATTTCCCCAGATTTATATCGAGTGTTTTCAGGAATCGCACTACACGAGTTGTTATAGATTGGATTAAATGATACGAGTTCAAGAATAATTCCGGGGTTCCGTAAGACTTTGTTCTTTCTACGACCTTATTTCTTATTTTTCTAAATGAGATTTTGTGTAAAACTTTCAACCCTATATACACTTTCCCAGATTATAGCACTATTTGTCATTCGTATTCATTTAATAATAGACTGGATCAGTTAGAGGTGGGTTCCAAAAGGCGCTTCATGATACGCTCAGTCATGATCTCTGAACAACCTGGGAATGTGAATAGAGAAGATTTTAGTGCCCCTAGGACGCAGGTTTCAGGTTTCTAAAAAAGCTTTCAAGTGCCTCGGTTTTTTAAAACGGTGTAAGAGATACTTCATTCCATCCGATCTCCTTACTATTTATACGATCTATATCCATCCAAAGATAAATATACTTCTCATGTGTGGGCCGGCGCTTCAAAGTATATTTCGATTTGTTCGAGCACGTACAGGAGAGAGCCGAGAGGATCACTGGAGACAGTAGGGCATCCAAATCTATTGATTGTCTGGAGCATCAACGCAATGTGTTGTATTTCACTATCTTACTGTTACTGCAATGGCAAGTGCTCTAACTAAATTATGGAACACGTTTTTATGTTTAACTAGATTTTCATTGAGAGCATATCCATTTGTAGTTGATTGGTCAGTGAATCGTACTACGCATTACAAGGAAAAGTCGTTTTTTAGCAGAGTAGTCGTATCTGGTCCTAAGGATAACTGATAACTAGAAGAGAATCCAAAGAAAGCCTTTCGCACAATCAGTTTTATTATTAAATAAAATATGGCAGCATTAGTTTTCAAGCTTTAATTTACAATGTATTGAATTATGTTGGATTTATTAGATATATTGGGAAAATTAAAGGACGGCCCTTATCTCACTTTCAATGTCCTCAAACACTACTCGCTCTTTCTTCCTACCCATAACCTGATTTTCTGGCACAATTCATAGCATGTGTAGGGATCATACCCTTAGTGCGAATCGAAAAAAATTTTTGTAACTCAGTTACCAGCTATAAATATTTAAGCAACAGTCTCAGTTAGTGTTAATATAGGGACAATAGCTAATTTGAATTAAAAAAAAAAAGCAGCTATCCTACAAACATCATTGTGTTCTGTATCTGAAATTTAGTAACTATAATCTGTTAAGTAGATAAATGTATTAGTGTATAGACGACAACATACCAGTGTCGAATTAAAGCTGGTTGATGTATCTTCTGGTATGTGAAATATTTGGCATAGAACAAAAAATTTATCTCTTTTAACAATTGTGTATTTTGATTTCGACGATACGTATCATAAAAATTTATACTTAAGAATATAATGATTGTGAAATTTTTCTTTAGAATTATTTGATAAGAAAATCATTATTTATATAGTTTAGTAACGTCCTTATGATCAAATATTCAACACAACTGACTATGGCTTTTCATAATGAGATAAACGTTCTCATTCGTTTTTTGTGATCATTATGTGTTTTCATAATTTCTCTACAAAAAAAGGTCCTTCAAGGTAAAAAAAATATTAATATCTTTAAAATTATTATTTTTAAATATTAAATTTATTGTTAATTGTCATTACCAGAAAGTTCACAAAAATAATAATATAAATATGTATGTATATGCTAAATTATTTTAAAAGTATTTAATATTTTCTTAGAAATCTAGCAGAAAGAATGTTAATTTCTATTTTAAAATGATAAGAATGAATAATATTCAGAGTAGAGAGTAGGGGTTATCGCAACAATATAGAATTTAAATTCTTTAGCTAACACTAAGTACTACAACACACTCAACCACATGCAGACACACACTCAAACCGGCATGTAACAAAATGAGTTTAACTATTCAAAAAATAAAAATAAATACGACTAATATAAAATGGAAACTAAATCAAATTAATTGCTTTTAAAGAAAAGAAAGAAATAATTAGAACAACCTCTAATTATGGTCATACTTTGAAATGCGAACAAAAGAAAAAATAAGTTACACCAAACACACTATGCTTTCTCAACGGAGATGATGATACTATTTTTATGTACAAAGCTACATATGTACTTATTTATACCAACTCATTTGGCATTGCAACAAACATGGACTCAGAACAATGTTAAAATTTTAGTAAAATACAAAGCCGATATTAATATTGATAATCCGGCGAAATTTTTTGTTTAGCCATTAAACTTACTTTTGGCTGAATAAGTATTAGATGCCACAAAATGTCAAAGCAATGTTTACGCTGAGGAAAATATTGCCGCTGTAAAGGAAATGATCACTTGAATATGGAAGAAATATGATCACTTGAAGCTGGCGTTACGGCTTATGAAGTTCGTTACTGCATCGTGATCAACGATTCTATGTTTGAAAATCCTGATCCGGGTTATATGGGGACTAAAACCGAGGACTTTTTGAAATCACTATATACCGATAGGTTGACTTCTAAAAGTGATGTTTTAATTGGTCCTCAAGGATCCACGTGAAGTAACTTCCTTATATTTATAATTCAGCAATAATTAATGCATTGGAAAAGTTGAAATACAAAACTAAAAAAAAAACTCTAAATTCGTTTCCAGTACGTCGCAAAAAAAATAATATAAATAAGGTTTTCAATTTTCAATTTAAAGATGGTGGCAAAATTTGACATTAAACTTTTAAACAAGTGATTAAAAAAACTTTGACTTAATTAGAAAATTTAATTGTTTAAATATTTTGCATTGAAAAGAAAAAAATAGCACAACTTTATTTTCTATATAAGTATAAAGAAGTTATGAAAATTTATTAGGTAAAATAAATCTAATAATCTAATAATTCTATATTTACAAATGTATATTTTAAGCTAAAGTCAGTCATATAGTTTGGGCCACAAATATATCGCAAGATTTTTCTTATTTCATTATTTTGTGAAACTGGCGTGCGGTAGGTTGTTATGAGCTTTGCGTGAATTTCTCTGTCAATTCAAAACTGTCAATGAAACATGGATTCTCCGCTTTACTATTTTCACAATAAAATTGTTTTATAAATAATATAATAATATAAGATTATTTTATAAAAATAAAATTCAATAATGCTTTGCTTAAAATACACTTGCTCGGTTACCTTTGTGCCTAAACACTATTTGAGTTTTTGTCGTATCTGCTTTTTTAAATTTACAGATATCCGTTGACACAGAAATATTTAAAATACGAGGTTGACCTCTGTTTTATATATTCTTTTAAGGATTCGGATTCGTTAGATGTACTATCTCAAGTTAAAATTACTATATTACATCGATTTAAATTAAGTTGAGAAACTATTTTTTTTTAGATTTTTGTTTTTGAGGATTTTTGTATTTGAAAAAATTGGTGCAAGAAATATCATGGCAATAAAAAAAGTACCTTTTTTCTAGTACTTTTTTTTGTAACCTTTTGCTCAAATGTGTACATACCTTTGTTGAATGTGCTGCTGTTGTTGTTGGAGGTGCTGCTGGTGTTGGTGTTGCTTCTCCTTCTGATGATGTTGTTTGTGCTGCTGATGTTGTGCGAAAAGAGAACATTTTTTTCTGCTACACTTTTCTAATAATTATTTTTTTATTATTATAAATAACAAAAAAGGGTATTTGAAAACATTTTCACAAAAACAATTTGAACCTCAACATTGTTAATGGCTTTCTTGTTCTGTTTTATATTCTTACTCTTCTTCTTTTTTGTTTGTTTTTGGTTTTCTATTGCACTACATTTGTTGTGTGAGGAGTCTATTTCTTAAACTTATGTTGTATTTGTAATTCGTTTTCTTTTTTATTCCTGATCGTGGACATCATCGTCATCATCATTATCATTATAGTTGTCAGTATCGTTGACAGGCACAAAAATGAAAAAAATAATTCAAATGAAACCGTCTGATGGACTGACTCCTTTTACTGGTTTTAATCAATAAAAAGTAAATCTTAAACTTGTAGACGTGTTGCTGATTCTTTTTCTGCTAAATTTTTATAAAAATTCCTTTTTTTACTATTTGCAAAATGAATCTTGAGCTGCTAACATTTAGTTAGAAGTGGGCTTGCAGTTTCTTGTCTTTGAAGTTTTTCATTAGGATTGATTGTGAGCTTGCTGGCCGTTTGACAATACACAGTGGGAATTCTTTTATGCAGAAATCTAATTGCAGTCGAGTTGGTGGTGTTGTTGCTTTTTAAGATTTTAGTGCAGTTTCTTTGGACATTTTATTAGAATGATTGTTGATTCATTATATTTTAGTTTTACTTTTCACTTTAACATATCGATAGCAATATGCATCTAAAAAATAAGGAATGTTGTTGTAGCATTGCACAATGGGCTATTTAGTTTAATAATAATGGTAATTAATATTACTTGAAACTAACAGATCTTCATAAAGCGGTGATTCAAAAAGAGTATCATGTTCTAATTTTGTTACCCTGCCAAAGTTCACCATGTGTCTGATAACATTATTTTAACCTAATTTTTGCTTAGACAACCAAAAAAACAAAGCTGATAATACCTTCTAATGAGTATGTGTTAATAAAAACAAAATAAAAATAATAATTATTAACATCAAATTTTAAGAATTTCTTTTTTGTCAGAGAAAATCTCTTCATGGAATGTGTGCTCTACGACGACTCTAAAAACCTTGTTTTCGAAATAAATTTAGTCATGTATATCAGGGAGAGGCAGGTGTTCTGCATAAAAATTACTTGATTATCATTTTTAGGGTTAAACAATTTGATTCAAGTCGCTCTGGGTATAAATTATGGTTTTGGGCCAAGTCCGAGGTTCTTGACCGCGAATGGTGTACATTTTTAAGAAAAAACCTAGCGGTACACCAGGTAAGCAAACGTTTAATAAAGCTAGTAGGATCCCTAAGCAATTTAATAAATGTGTTTTTGGACTTAAACAGAAATATGACATTTGAATCGATATAATACCAGATTGATACGATACCAGATCGATACTAGAAGCAAAAACACTCAATTGTAGAAAAATTAAAAAGAAATCTCAGAGTCTGCCCAACTGATATTTTTGGAGTTAATTTTATTCTCCAAAAGGAATGAAATTATTATATTTATTTTTTTAAATTATTTTTTTGTCACGTGGTTTAAAAATACAACATGCTTATTAGCGAAAAAAGCACAAAATTTTGGTATAGAAATGCAATTCAGAGTATTTTTCAGTAAAATTTAGCGCACGTTATCCAATTACTAACTTATTTATATGAACTTTGAAATTATTATTTTTCACCAAATTAAGCTGTTCTAATGGATTATAACATAATTTTTATGTTTTTAGTTTATTCCGTTACAATTTTCATATGGCTCATAAGTTATATCATTTTTTATATAAAATTCTGTCTTGTAATATACAATTTTCCTTGATTTCTTGCCACGTATTTTCCGGCAACGTACAAGAGGTGTATTAATTGCTTAAGACAAAGGAAAAAATTTTCGATGTACCAATTTATAATTTTAAAAACTTTAAAATGGCTGTGACGGAAATTGATAGCCTTCATTGGAAAGAACACTTTGGGAGGAAACTAATCGTTTGCAAACAAGATCTGGCAGTCTGTTATAAATTTGAAACAACAAAAAGTTAACATCGTACAGTGGACCATTTTACGAGAAGGCGGCCAAATATCCTTTTTTCATGGTCCCCATTTCGGGATACAAAAAATCAAAAAATTAACTAGATCACATTGAACAGGGTGATTCATTACTGTTGATGAACAGGAAATCGAAGTGAATTTTAAAATGTATCTCACAATGATTGATGGAAAAGTTGTACAAGCTTTAACTGATACGAAAGCATCATTAAGCTCCATTATATTCCAAAGCGCATCAAGTCAATTAAGCCATACAGTTCCAGAAGACAGCACTTTTAAGGCAGCATATGAATTTTGATTTTCCCCTCTTCATACTAGAATACGTTTTATGGGGCATATTCTTAAATTGGGTTATAATTTGGATTTTGGTCCGCTAGGAAAATGTAGAAACAAGAAACAAAAAAAAAAAAAAAACAAAACAAAACAAATTCAAGAAAAATATTTAGAACAAAGTCTAATCATCGATCAGCCAAAGCAAAGGGAACGGAACACAAATGATAGAAACACTGCAAAAAGAGCTTTTTCAGATCCAGAAACTGCAGCATCTATCGCAGGAGTAGATTCGGAACTAATAAGGAGATTCAGTATTATTTTACAAGTTCTTGCATGCAGCCGAATGATAAATGCAAAAAAATTTGGAGAGTACGCCAAAAATGCAGCTATACTTTACAACAAAAAAAAATATTCTTAGAGATATATGCCATCAACGGTTCATAAAATTTTGTACCATGGGGAACAAATAATTCAACACAATATGCTACCAATAGGAGATCTATCTGTAGAAGCGCAAAAAAAACGAAACAAAGACTATAGAGCATAACACAAAAAAAAATCTCTAGATATTGTACTAATGAAGACTTGATTGTTATTTTATTATGCACATCAGATCCCTATATGTCCAATATTCGGCACATATGGAAAAAAAAACTACACGTTAAAGCTAAACTGATTCTAGAATATGAAAATCAAGGCTATTTAAAATAAATATATACTAAAATTGTTTAATTAATAGTAATTTTTCCAAACACAAGAGTTTTCTCAATTTACAATAAAGTATTAATCAATTTATATATACGAGTAGAATTTATGTTTACTTTGGGCTTAAATACCTCCTTATCTAAAGGAAATTTGACCCATTAATAAAAATTTTTTTTGTGTGCTACTTAGTGAGCTAATTGTAACTCAAATTGTTATTAATGTCATTTTAGAATAAATTCCAATTATATTTTTTTATTTCTAATTTTTATACTGTAAACGCATTTTTGCATGGACGAAGATCTGTAGACTGTGTATGTAAATAACTTAAATGTCAATTCTTTAAACCCCTCTTTCTTTTTGCTTTTAAGTGTTTAATTTCATAAAACTTTTAAAGCTCTTTTAAATGCACATATGTAATCAAAACAATTTTCTTTGAATTTATATATTCACAGGGGCCAAAGCTTGGCCCTATCTGACTAAATTTAAGTTTTCAATTAGCATAAGTTCTAAACGTGAATCAAAATATAAGACTTAATGCAAAATAAACTCTTTGAACAAGTTTTAATAATTTACTTTCGTATTTAAAATCAGCTAAAACTTAGAATGTATTTTTAAACCTATCACAATTATTTTTCTCTCTGTTCGATTTTAAATTTATACCTTAAACGAAAGCCTATGATCTCACCTAGTAGACAAAAAAACCGCGTATCAAAATTGTAATTCGTTCAAAAGTTATATATTTTTGATCGCACAGTGGACCGTAAAATGGTCCACTGTGCGTCGTTGTTCTTATTGCAAGTGTTCCCATGTGATTTTGGTAAAAAGAGATCAATAAAGTTACTTCCGTCATAGAGAAATTGGTGAGTATGAATAGAATAAACAGGCAGTTAGTTTACACGCACGTGTGGCATTTTGTTAGAATAGTGTGCTTATTACGAAATAGAGGAGCGCATCAAATTGCAACAAGTGTGTAGTACAATATAAAATAATAGGTTTGGTGTGCTTAAAAATGCGATGAAATAAGTAAACAACTTACAAGCTTCTCGAAATACTTGCAAGGCCACTTATATACGTAGCCACCTACATTATTATTGAAATCCCAGATGACGATGTACAAGCCACCTGAATAGAGCAAACAAAGAGGAGCTTAAGATGATGGTAAGTTACTACATAACAAATCTTGGATTGATAATTGAGAAAGGAAGTTGTTAGTTATGTCTCTACTGCGGCCACAGCGTATGTGATTTGAAGGGTGCACGAGTTAGAGGTGCAGGTTAGCTGAACAGGTTATTGAGTAGTTTAGGTCTTGCTAAATAATGCATAGATGTTGTGTCTTGTGCGTTAGAAAAGCGCATATTTAGTGAGACAAATACAGTCAGCGTCACATAGTGAGAAAAGAAGCATATAGCTATTCGAGACTTATAGGGCCTCATTAGAATAAATTAAAAATCACTAAGAGCAAAAAGCCAAAGGCGCATCAAAGACTTGAATTTAAATTATAAAACACCCATATAAAACCATTATTTATTTGTACTGTCATAGTATTCGGGTTGAAGAATAAATGTATCCAAGGTAGAGTCGTCCTTGTCACAGTTTATCATGCTATGTTTTCTCTGACAGTGAACGCAACGCAAAACAATGCAAAGACCTTTTACTAGCGCATTTTATTAAAAATCTGGTGGAATACCTGAGCGTACTTTATTCCTATTGAAACTTGAAATGGATCGATTGCATAAACAGAAAGTAAAGTCTGATCTTGCCAATCAAGTTTGGTTCACAGTTGCGAATAGCAGCAGGCAAAAGTATTTTCAAGTGAAAATATATTAAAAATACACGATATCTTACTGCATACTACAAAAATATACTAGAATAATTAAATATCAAATAGTATAAGTTGAGAACTGAAACTGAAACTGTCTGTTTGCTTACTTTCTTTTTTAAGTGGGTTGTTTGTCTAGCTAGTTTGATGTTCCAAGTTGAGATTTTATTATGTTTTGTGTTGGATCAAAAAAGATCGTGATGGATTTTGAAGCAGTTACATTTCTTTAAGGTGTAAAAATTAAGAAGAGAGTAGGGGATATGTAACGGTGAAATAAGTTTGGTGGGTGAATCATTCTAACAAAAACATTATCCTAGAGATATTAGTTATCAACACGCATGTAAGTGAAGTGATAGAGTAAGTTAGGGAGCAGAATATTTACTCTAGAAGCTCGGATGATAAATCTTAGAGATATTGTTTATTATTAATTATTTTAGCAAAATGGAAACATTTTTCAAAACTTCAACTACACATCATATGATTGCAAGAAATTTTAAACCTATTTATTAATTTTAAGCATATAATTAATTTACATAAAGCATATAATTCATATGGAATTTTTTATATATAAATTCAAAGAAAATTGTTTTGATTACATGTGTGCATTTAAAAGGGCTTAAAAAGTTTTATGAAATTAAAGAATTGACATTAAAGTTATTTACATACACAGTCAACTGATCTTCGTCCATGCAAAAATGCTTTTACCGTATAAAAATTAGGAATAAAAAAAATATTATTGGAATTTATTCTAAAATGACATTAAGATAGCATAGTGTTTGACAATATGATAGTTATGCTTGATTTTATATATTAGCACAACGACGATTTCAAATTAAAGAACTTATTTAATCCCGATTATTTGAAAAAAAGAGTGATTTATTACAATTATTTAGAACGCAACATAAATGAAAATAATTAGAACGAAATGAATAACATTTTTATTGATGGTAATATTATAAATATAACCAAGCTCGTTACTTGCCTTTTGTTACCACATACTCTATTTCAGAAAAATACATTTGAATTTGTGATTATGAAAATTAATGGCAAACAATATAATGATGTTTTGATTTTAATTCTATTTACAGAAATTTCTAAAAATTTATTTTAATTTTTTGTAAGCCAATAATTTTTCTTTTGCTAATTTGTAATATAAATTACCAGTATTTATTTCTCTTAAATATTTTCAGAACCCATTGTGCAATGCAATTTCTATAGTTATTATGCTAAAAGCATCGACATCATTACATTCATTAGCTGACTAGACGCATGCGCTGTGTTGGTTTAGTTTTTTTGTTTTTTGTTGTCTTCTCCGTTTGCTAATATGTTTACAGAATCTTTATGCAGTTAAAGTCTATGCATCTGTCTGCTGTCATATGTTTATTTATAAGGTTTGCATGTGGTTGGCTGTTTCACTTTTTATTAGATATTTATTTTAATTTTGTTATCAAATACAAATTTTTGTGCTGGTATGTGTTAAAAATCAAAATTCGATTTCTATGGGTTTTTTGAAACATTCTTTTTTTTTTTTTGTTATTGTCTGTAGTGATTTTAAGTGTTTTTATTTATATTCACTTTTAATTTTCAATTAATAATTTTAAAATTTTCCTAGTTACTTTTGTGCATAATTCATTAAATTATTTAAACAATTTTTCTTAAATAGAATTTGTTGTTGGTTATTATTTGTATATTATTATTATTATTTTGTTTTCTTAATGTTGTTTATTACATAATTTTATAATTTTATTTTTTATTTGTTAGTATTTCATAATCGCCAAAATGAAGGAAAAAAAAAACAGACAACACTCTCTCTTCAAACACACTCAAAATTTTGACTTAAAATTTGTGAATAATGACAGACAGAGGATGATGTCTTTCTTGTTGATTCAAATAAAACACAACACACAGCGCATGCTTTTGAGCTTTTGTTTTCAAAACTCAGTTGACTTTATTTCAATTTGCTAAATTTAGATCAACAAAAATATTCTTAGTATTATGTTTTTATTATATTAAATGAAAACAAAAACTTTTTAAAAATTTTGTTTTTATAATTTCTTTAAAAATTAACTAATTTAATAATGAATGCGAATGTTTTAGTTATGAAAATAAACCAATTAGTTTTTCAACTCTCCGCCTTATCTAACCGTTCGCTTAGTAATTTCGCTCAATTGTGTTGATTGAGGTTCTGCAGTTTCTGTTTGTTACTGCTTGAAATTTTGATTTTGTTGTGTGTAAAAAGCTTTTCTTTGCTTTTCTTTGTTTAAGCTTCTCTTATTACTCCTCATGAATCTTGTTTGTTTTGCTAAAACGATTTTTATTGCTTATTTTTATTATATACATACATACACACATATGTATATATATGTGCATAAATATATTTTGCCTTTAACTTTACTGAACCGGTTTTTTGATTATTTGTTTAAGCTTTGTTTATGCCTCGTGTGTAATAGTTTTGTTGTTTATCTGCACCCGCCTCTTTTTATGCGATCGATCGATCGTTCCATCCATTCATTAAACTCGTGTTAAAGCTTTTCTTATGCTGTGCTAAACACTAGTAGCTTTTTGCCTTAGTTAAATACTAGTTTTATTTTTAACTTGCTGCTCCTTACGTCTGCGTAATTGTTATTTTCATGACATTTTGCTTAATAAAAAAATCCACTTTGCAAAAAGCTACCGTTACGCTCAAAGTAAAATGATAGTTGAAAATTTATAGCAAAGATTTTTTACCACGCTCTAACATTTTTATGCTCCCACTAAATATATTTTATATTAAAAAATGTTTGACAACTCTTATTTTGCGATAATGAAAGAAATGTACACATACCTATGTAATATATACACACATATTCAAGAAAAAACGGTTACTAAACTATTCAAATATTTTTCACAGGAGCAAAGCCAAAGCAATAACTTTTTGCTAAACAAAAAACGCATCTTCCTGGAACACCAATAGAATCATACAATTAAGTTTTGTAGTACGCTAAGAAATTACGGTTGCTTATTACATACGTATATTACGGGAAAATAATATTTCATATTTCTACTACAACAATTTGAAAAATGATCTTAATTTAGCGGCAAATTAACTTCAACAATAATTGTTAAAATATCTGTAAATAATAGGAATTTCGAGAAAAGAAGCTTATTTTGTGATCATAAGATTTTCAAGAAAATAAGCTTATTTTGTGATCACCTATATACTTTATAAAAAATCGGTTTTTATATGAAAATTTTATAATCATTTTAAAATGGTTATAACTCCGTAAATAATTAGAATTTCGAGAAAATAAGGTAATTTGGTGATCATCTATTTACTTTCTACAAAAATGATTTTTATTTGAAAATATAGTACAAATTTTGAAATTGTTTTATCTCCGTAAATAATTAGAATTTTGAGAAAATAGGGTAATTTGGTGATGACCTATTTACTTTCTACAAAAACGATTTTTATATGAAAATATATTAAAAATTTTAAAATGGCTGTATCTCCGTAAATAATAGGAATAATAGGAAAATAAGCTTATTTTGTTATCACTTATTTTATAGAAAATCGATTTTCTATAAATTATAAAATAGAGGCTTTATGTATGTATGTATTGCTTCGGTTCTTTTAGTTTTTAAACAAATATTTGAAATTAGTTATCTATTTGTGAACTCATTTTTAAAATAAAATTAGAATCCTTCTTAAAATTACTACACAAACATATTGTCTTCGAGCTTTTTCCATGTACAATCTAGTTTTAAAAATGTACAGTCGATTATTGGAGAATGTTTGGAAACTGTTATGGGTTATTAGTATAAAATTTTTTTCAATAA
Organism: Trichopoda pennipes; assembly: GCA_030448955.1. Lineage (NCBI taxonomy): Eukaryota > Metazoa > Arthropoda > Insecta > Diptera > Tachinidae > Trichopoda > Trichopoda pennipes. The sequence goes on from JASKUP010000088.1 coordinate 13,912,712, forward strand.
TCAATGACTTCCAAAATAGTATCTTAAATAATAATAAAAATATGCCATTGCTTGTGCATGATTATTTACTTTGTTAGCTTTGTTCCTTTGTGAGATATAAATATAACTGGGATGATACGCCATATATCTGCGTTAAGAGTGGGCGTGCTAGATTTTCCGTTAAAACTTGGAAATTTATGTATGGGCTTCAAAAACAATCCTCATGATGTTGAAGAAATTTTTTTATTTAAGAAAAACTCTTTTTGACTTTTTAAAACACTTGAATAGAGATTTCCTGATGAAAGTTTTTTACAAGTTCTCAGCTTATCTGGTCGAGAAATAATTGGCAATGATAAAACATGTTTATTTTAAGCTGTACATGTCTATTTTTTATACATTATAAATATATCCATAAGCACTTATTACAGTTTTGCAAGCGATAATCTATAATTTTTAGCTAGTTATTAATATTGAAATCGGCATATAATTAGATTCTTAATGGTACTCACAGTTACTCATCTCACCACTGTGCTTTAAATATAAGTATGTAGGGAAAAATTTTATAAATGGTAAATTGTCTTTTGTCTGCAAAATGCTAAAAATATTTTGATTTAAAAAAAAAACAAAGTGAACTAACATCCGTATACGCATATGCATACACATACATATATTCAATTTCCTACAATTTATTTTAAAAACATTTATATTAAATTTGATTGTATGTTGAGATCTAACTGGAAAAGCGTACGTTGTACAAAAATATTACAAATCTTTTTTAGCTACAATTTGAAACGATATTTTATTTTAATTTCGTACTGCTGCTGATTTGCTTGTTTTTTGCTTGCAGCTCCGGTAAACGTAAATTAATTTAAAACTCAAATTATAATGTTACAGCTGTGACAGCAAATACTAACAATTACATCAAAATGTAAAAGGTTTTTATTTTATTTTATTTCTTATTTTCTTTAAATTTCACTTGCACGATAATCTTTTAAGAAAAATTTAACGTTCTAAATGCCACCACCTACATTTCCATTATGTTCCAAACATTGTTATTGTAGCTGCCATCATACCAGCAGTAAAATAATTGGAGTGTTAATAATTTTTCCCAACCCTTTTTCAAAGTCTTATGCTTTTGAGCATTTAAAAGCAATTGCCTCAATATTTTCTTGTTGTCCTTAGTTTTTAGATTTAATTTAATATCATTCTTTTGTTAAGACTTTCATTGTGTTTTTCTTTATTTTTTTTCTAGCATTTCTTTTAAAATTTTTTTTAATGTTTTATTAAATATTCTTTTGTTCCCTCACTCGTCTAACGTTATATTTCCTTCCGTTTATACTATTATCATGATTTGATAATTTATTTGAAACATTACTGTGCTGATAATCACCCTACTCCAACTTATTTTTGCCATTTGGAGTATTTTAATTGTTGTGTTTGACAGGTAGTTTTAAATGAAATTCTAATTATGGAAATTTATTTATTTATTTAATTTCCTTTAGTTTAAAATTGATTCACACAATGTTTTTCTTTTCACAATCTGCAAGATCTTTTATGAGTTCATATTCGTATTATCAAATTGTATATATATTAGATATGAAAATTATTTTGGACTATAAAATATGTCAGGAAAGAAAAATGATATGATAATGGAAGTGAATTTTTTAAAATACAAATATTTTATTTTTTAAAAAAAATTCTTGCTGGCTGTTTGCTTAAATTTTGTAGATAGATAGATTTTTTATGCTTCCAAAAACGAGGTCCACGGCAACTCGGTAAAATAACAACTCTATTTTTTGAATTAACTGTTTTAGCTGTAAATATTTATGATATTAATATACTTTAGTGATGTTTTCATTAAAATTTTCTTATAAATTATTTAGAGGGTATTCATATTTAGAGATATTTTTTGCATATTTTTAGGCAGTTATAAAAAAAATGATCTATTGTATTGATTATTTTTGTTGATCGGTGTTGATGGGCATGAAATGAAAATAACAAAAATTCCAATGCAGAAGTAAGAAATAAATGTCATATTATATTCACGCTTCATAAATAAGAACAAGCATACAGAGTTCAATACCTAAGTTGGGCCAACTATATTATGCACATACTGGCTTAAGGCAACTTAAGCAACTGTGCAAATACCTAGTAATCATATGTGGCAAACTATAATTTACTTAACAAAACTTTTCGTCAAATGTAATTGCTTAAGCAAACTAAGGCTAAAATATGTTTACATTAATAAAAAAATTATTATGGAGAGCTGCACATTTAGTTTATTTGTACTCTTGCAAAAAAAAATTTCTGAACAAAAAGATGTTTAATAATCATATGTTGTATACTTAATACTAATCTTATACAAATTTATAATTTTTTAATAGTTTTAAGAAAATTACGAAAGAAAAATTACGCTGTTTGTATTATTTTGGCCAAAAGTACTAAAAAATGCAACCGTGTGCATCAATGAATTTATAAAAATAAAAAATTTTATTGCAAATTGTGTGTTAAAAAATGGAAAAAAAATTAAAATGTTTAAAGTTATCAAACTCCAAGATTGAGTCTAGTTCTTCGACGTTATCACGAGTACTACAAAATAAATATTCATATTGTAAAAAAGTAAAAAATATTCAATATATGTAAATGCTTAAACCGGCGGGGTGCGAGAGAGCATTTTAAAGAGCTGCAATAGGAATGGGCATCTCAATATAGCCCATTCCACTGCCCAATGGAGCTTCCATCCTCTTCATTTCCTTACAGATTCGTTCCCGTATTAACTTCCAGCTGTGCTTGCACTCCGCGACTTTATATACTTCATACCTAATAAAATTTTTCAAAGTATTACTTACTTACCACTTTTACTGCCTCTTTGCTGCTAGTTCCTTCCATGCGCTTTCCTTTGAATTGCGGTTATAATAAAACGAGTCTCTTTTATCATGCAAGCAATTTTTTCGTTGTATATTTTCTATTAAATTCATATAAAATATTTTTTGTTCTCCATTTGAATTTGTTTACTAATATATCTATAACACAATGAACAATGTAAAATCAGCTGTTTTCGTAAGGAGTGTGTGATCGGTTTCGCACTATGCTTAAGCAAATGACATTTGACGAAACTTGACGAAAAGTTTTATTAAGTACTATACAGTTTGCCATTTATGATTATTAGGCATTTGCACAGTTGCTTTAGTTGGCTTAAGCCAGCATATGCATAATTTAGTTGGGTCTTAAGACTTCTTAACTATCGCCTAATTTTTAGTGGAAATTTGCATTTTTCTGGTTTTTATATTTCTTGTAAAAGCTGCTATTTTCAACCATTCAGATCGTATTAAGGAAATATTTTATTTATTATAATTTATTTATTATATTTGAAGCTTGTACAGCTATTCAAAATGATACGACTTAATAATTGTTGTATTTCGAATGTGGTGGGTGTAGAAATTAAAGTATTTTATTGCGGATTTTCATCGTTGGCACCCTAAGAAAACCCTTCTATATTTCCGAATTATCTAAATAATGTTAACCTTACTAATGTTTATTTTATAATTTTTAAAAAGTAGGAATAGTTTCGATGATCATTCATTTTGGTCTGCAACAGCCCGCTACTAATGCACAAGGGTAAACAGAAAAGATTTAATTGAAATCAATTGGTAATGTAACGCGCATATGTTTTTATTCTATAGATCTGTGTTATGCAAAACACACATTTTCTAGTTGATAATATATCAATAATTTTCTTTTAAGATATCTTTAAATCTGGTCTTAAAATAAATTCTTTATGAATTCCTACTCCCAAACGATATTCTTGAAATTTTTCTATTTTATAACAACCTATCTCGAATTTTAGAAATTGCACTTAAGGAAATTTTAACCTTCAAAAATTTTCGTCCTAGTTAAATTATAATTATTAACGATCGTCATTTTGTTTGTATAATTCTATTGAACATTTTAACTCTGATAAAATTGCCTCCGTTGTTTTTAGAACTTTTATACCTTTTAGGACATGTTTTCATCAGCATTTTTTTAATTGGTGATTTGAAATGTAATAAAAGGAATATAAATTTGAAATTATTATTTCTTGGTATATAAAAGATAAAAGGCTAATAGGGGTTATTGTTCTTCTTTTGTTTCTTTGTTTCTTGTTGTCAACTAATTGGCTTCATTACTGCTAGCTCAACTGAAAAAGAAGATTAAGATATTCTGTGTTGCAAATGCTTCAAATTTATTTCGGTGGTAAGCTTTGGCTTAATTATGGATTAAAAGCTAAATAGCAAATATTTTTAAAGATTTTATTAAAGAAAGAGGATGAAAGTTCTTATTCAAATAAGGTAGGAAGGAAACATGAGGAAATGCATTAATTTTTCAATTTTTTGCAAAGAATTCTGGTAAATCAGGCTTAACATAAGAATATTTCGTAAACTGAAGGAAATCTCAGATGAATATATTTATGTCGTACACTAAAAATACGAAACACGAATATTTTTTTTTCGACAGCAAAATATTCTTTAATTTTGATTCCTTTTGCATTAATATGGATGCTGCGGATGGTTAGCATGTTGACCACAAAGTTATTATTATTTTGAAGTAGCAAAATAATGTTCGAAAGAATTACTTTTAACGTACTTGTCCCATGAAATGTAAAAACAGGAGTGGTACAAAACGTAGTAGGAGGCCGGATATTTACGTCCCGTTTTGATTGTCCTGCCTCTTAATTGACACGGTTCCTCTCTAAATTTGAACAAGCTGCATTTATCTTGTGTTTGGCAGCCACTGGTGGCAATGAATTTCGTGCTGTTTGGTGGGCAATATAGACTAATGTCTGCGCCATGTCATACCCGTGGACGAAACATGTTTCCTGTGTCTAATTGCCCCTTCCTGATACATTTTGGCCTAAGGGAACTGGATATCACATAACTAGCTTAAAATTGGTAAAAAATAAAAAACTTATTGTAATTTGGAATACGTTTTAAGATTTTTTGCTGATATTACTATTAATCGAGCTCATCCAATTTCCGTTCCGGAAGATGGTTTCCATCCTACAATCGCAATTAATTTATCTCTGTCACTGGGTCCTGCTGTATCACCAAACATTTGTTTAAGGGAGAAATTGTTTTGCTTCAAATAATACAAACTAGTTGATAATATAATTGAGGGTTTTAAGAACAAATTAAATTTGTATATGAGTAAATTTATTTTTAAAAGCTACGAGTATAAGCCTACTTGTCCACCATGGATCACTAAGTATCTGATTAGAGCTAAAAATAAGAAGAATAAGTTATACAAAAGGTATAGAAAGTCTGGTTCATTAGTTGACTACGCCAAGCATTCTGTTAGTCGCACTGCAAAATCCTCTTACAATTATCTTCAGCTTATTATTCAAATTTAGTTATTTTCCTAAAATATAGAGGGATTCTTTTATTATTCATTATTTAAATTTGGTTGTAGGAATAATATAGCTCACTACAGAGGCATTGCTAAACTCAGCGCTAAACCTAAACTTTTTGAGAAAGTTGTTACTGATCACCTTTCCCATGAAGTATCGTCGATATTTGTTTCATGGTTTTGGAAGGGTTTGTTCAACCATTACTAATCTTTTGAAAATAACAATAGCTAGTCAATCGGGGATTTATTCAACGTTAACAAACTGAAGTTATTTACACTGACTTCAGTAAGGCATTCGATAAGGTTAACAACAAACTTTTGATAAGAAAACTTGACCTTATGGAATTCACAAACAATTTACTTATGTGGATTAATTCATATTCTTCAAACAAATCTCAAAATGTTCATTTTAACACGCTTACTTCCAAGGAAATTATCATTTCATCTGGTATGCCGCAGGGTAGCCATCTGGGTCCTTTATTATTTACATTGTTTATTAAAGATCTGGATCTATCCAATCCCATTAAATACTCCAACGTTCTATTATATGCAGATGACGTGAAGATATTTCATACATATAGTCGTCATTCTGTTTATATTCTCCTGCAAAAGGACTAAGATGCATTTAATTCATGGTGTAATATTAATTTTATGGAGTTGAATATTAAAATGTGCAGATACTTGTTTTTCTTCCGAAGATGTCATACAAACGTGCAGTATATTTTAAGTAGCTGTGAACTTGTGAAACTGAATGTGGTTTCAGATCTTGGTATTTTACTGGATGCTAAATTAAATTTTATACACCACTTGGAGTTCTTAGACTTATAAAACGCTGGGCGAAGGAGTTTAGTGACCCATATGTCACAAAACATCTTTATACTTCTCCTGTCAGAACTGTTATGGAATATGAGTCAATAATAATTTGGGATACAATTTATAAAGTTTATAGTAATAGCGTGGCATCGGAGCAAAAGCAGTTTTTATTATTTTGTCTTCGCGGTTTACAATGGAACAATGGAATCCCTTAAATCTACCATCCTACATTAGTAGACTTGCTCTAATAAAGCTGCCAACTCTAAAAAGCCGAAAAAGAATGTTAAATGTCACGCTTCTTTAAAATTTAATTAAAGGAAATGTCTGTTCAGATTTTTTTGATTAACAATATTTCATATAACGTTCGATTTCGTCCTACGCGTTATTTCAGTTCACTTGCAATTAAAGTATTTAGATCAAATTATGATAACTCTGACCAGTTTTCAAGAATTTGTACCTGAATTTAATAAATTTTATAAGGATATTGATTTTTCTTTAGATGTTAATGTTGTTAAATGTCATCTTATTTTATATTTATCTAAATTTAAGTTTTATGTAATATTTTTATTAACTATTTTAATGTCTGTAAGGGATCCATAGACTAAATATAAAATAAATAAATAAAATATAATTTTAAAATTCTAAATTTCTAGTGAAGACTTAAAAATTGAAACACTAAGCTCCAATTTTTTGCTTTCAATAATCTTTTTTTTTTTAATTTTTATCACTTGATTTGCTCATTTTTTTCGGTCAACAAATATTAGGAATATTATAATATACCTAAACAAGTACGTTTAGAAATATTCTCCTAAATTTCCCACAGGGAAACATATTTTATGGATTTTTAATAATTGTATAAAGTATTTTATATTCTGCTAAGTTATTCAAACTTTAAATAGTATAAAAATATTCATTTTTATTTTGTTTCTTTTTCTTTTTATTTTACTTCGACCTGGTCTTATATTTATTTATTGTAAAAAATAAAATGCATACAACAATTTTTTTTAAATCTTCAATATTAAAATGTATTTTTTGCGAATAAAAAATTGAAAGGAAGTACATTTATAAACAAATTGAAGTAGAAATGTACGAAAAATGTCAAAAAAAAACTTGGGTATACTAAAAGTAGCAAATCTCAACAATTACGGTAAAGTAATAGCAATAATACAAGTACTTGGAGGCAGAAGAATAAAAAGCAAAAACTACGACTTTGTGCAAGAGTATTTTGAAATTTATTTTAATATTATTAATATTTACCTAGCAGCACATTTGATCACTGAAAAGCATTTCTGAATATTGAAAAAAACAAATATTTTTAATGTTAACAATAGTGTGTTAGCAAAGATATCTATTTCTAACTTAAGGTAGTCTATACAAATATACGAATTTGTTTAAATCAAAATTTATTTTATTCTGATTATTTTTAAACAAAATAGTTTCTTAACTTTAAAATAATTTAAAACGAAAGCCAAATATTCTTATTGCCAATGAAACTGAATATGCCATTGATGTTTGCATGAGATTTCGGTCCTATTGCTGTTAGTCAAGGAAAATTTTAGAAATCATGTGGTTCCACCTGTCAGCATCAATGATAAAATTCATGAGTGTTAAATATTTAATGGCTAATAATTTCACCGAATTATGAAATTCAGGTGATTTTTTTGTAGGATACGATACCAATTTTCAAGCAAGTATACCGGCGATTTTGAATCGGTAACAATTGAAAATTTAAATATAAAAAATTATTTTTAAAATTTTAACTAAAATCCAGTAAAAATATGAAAAACGTTTGGTAATTGAAACAAAAGAAAACAAAGAGCAACGAAAAAAATAAATTATAAACAAATAAAAATAAGTTATTCCAAAAAAAATAAAAAATTAAAAGCTGGGATTAGTCAAGTAATTAATTTTAAGCCATTTTTTCCTTCACGGTTTTAACGGTTACTAGAAAACTAAGGCTTAAGTGCTGTAATATATTCATTCTTATCGTGCAATTGCCATTTCTCCTCTAACTTGTTTTCTACCAAACACAAATAAATAAGAATCACAGTTTTGGCAATTTTTAACACTTTTTTTGGAAATTGTAGGAGTTGTTCAATAAAAAATTTATTACACAAGCTTGATATTGAAAAATTCTATACGACCGAAAACTTTACACGATTGCAAATAATCGTTTCCTGTTATTGCAAAACGTGTTTTAAATATTTTTAAAATCCTTAAAGATTGTAAATGCCTTTCAAATAAACATTGATGTATGGTCAGACTAATGTTTCGACATATACCATCTTGTATTAAAAATTAATAATGTGGTAAATAAATGTGTATACTATTGTACATACATGTGGAATATTGTACTTAGTGATTCGATTTACATCTGCGCCGGGCCATGAAGCCTTAATCAGATGGTGGACCAAACCACTGCATAATTTGGAACGTCATGCTCGTCCTAGGAAGTCGAAGCCATAATTCTATGCAACAGAACTTTCTAGTTGCAACTTCAATGATTCCAGAGCAGGGTTGCAAATCATTACTCTCTGCTAAGAGTTGGACACTTTCCAACTCCTGCCCAGAACACATGTCTAGCATGATCACTGGACTGGATCATTCACTTAGTGTGTCATTAACAGTGAGATGATACTGGCCACCATAATAACCGTTATACTGTTATGGGGCCGCGAAACCACAACCACCACGATACTTCCATATAGGGGCCAACCTCAATAATCAGCCAGAGAACTATTAAATGTCAACAGAGAGAAATAATGAACTCTGCGGACATTACTGATTTCCGTGGGAATAAAGTGGAGTTTCCAGTTGTACCCCTGCTGACTTCAGGGGACTGGGCTCCCTTTTTCCCCCAGTTGCACTGTGTCTAGATAGTCGCAGTTCTATAAAGACCATATATATGTGCCCCCGGGGGGTAATGGGATATTGTACTAACGTACAATACCAAGTTAAGCGACACTTAAGAATAAGAGAGCAAGTCGTTAAGTAGCAGTAAAGTTAGAAGGTGGTGTTTTTTAGCTGAAGTTGGCGTCGAAGCATTTTTTGGAATTAAAAGTTGAACTAACCATCTTATTCTTTTTTTTTTAATTTTAATAAAAATCTGAATTTTAAAAAACTAATTACTACTGTCTAATTTAACATCTACCACATACATGCTGGGAAGTATATTTTATAGTTTTCTAACAATTAATCTTTGTCTTTTTTTAAGGGCAAGTATATATCTTTCCTCTTTGATACAATATATCAGGCAGATCTATTAAAATATTGACCTACTTGTTGTACTGGCTCTAGCTATTCCATTTTGACAGAGACTGAACTTATGAAAAACGTTTTGAAGAGTTTGGCTTAAAGACATTTTCTAGATGGCCCCAAAACTAATACATTTTTCACAATTGTTAGGTCAAATTCTGAAACTGCTATAATTTGCAAATTTATTACATTATTATGGTAAAATATTCCGAAGTGCCATAGTCCTAATCTAAGAGAATCAGAAAACTTTTTATGTACAGGGTATCCTACGGGAACTATTACTACTTTGTTTGTTTATAATTTTTGATTAAACGATATATTGATAAATGTTTTTTTTAATATCGGCAATTATGTATGGAATACAATATCAGATAAATGTCCGCTTCCTTTAACCTCACAAATGCGAGCCCTTTTGAGCACATTTTTCACTACATTTTCAGACATTTCATGAAGTATTTTAATAATTTCATGACGAATATTTGCCGTTTAGATATCCCCACAAAAAGATGTCCGGAGTAAGTAGTGGCTCAAACATGGCGTTAAAAAGTTTTCAATCATATTCCAATATCGCTCCCCATTCGCAGTTACCGTACGCCGTTTTCGCTTTCAAAGAAGTAAAGCCCAATGATTCCTTCTGACCAGATTGCATATTTGAGGGTATCTCAGTCCTCAGAACCAACTATTTTGTTTATTTACGTATTAATTTAAATGAAAATGTGTCTCTTCACTCATTATGATTTTTTGATGAAAATCGGGGTTGTCAGGGGCGAGATGTAACATCCTATTGGGATATGTACGGCGCACGGTGGCCCAGAATCAATTTTCATTGGCCAAAACCTATATTTTTTTGACATAGATTCTTAAAATTTTTATGCCATCAGAAAGGAAACAGATCAAAACTTAGGTAGCCGAAAAATGCTGTCAAAATATTCACAGTAGTAGGCGTGGCATGCTGCAAAAAGAAAAGAATTTAATTTAATTTAAAAATAAAAAAATTTTAATATTTGATCTCATATTAATTACGATTTCTTGACAACTATTATTGATAATGGGCAGCTGTTTTTTGTAATGTTGGGTGAACTGTTGTTTTTTCGCAAATAGTATTTTGGTACCCTGTATAATTTGTAGTTAGGATGTTATGTAATAAATTTGAAACCACTATATATTCGAATATTTTAAGTTTAATAGTGTATAACTTTTAAAGGACAAAAAAAGCGAAACCATCATAAGAAAGGCAAAAGTGTTTTCTTTAAGCCTATATATACTTTTGCACTCAGCCGGACCCGCCCGTTGAACACTTTTTTATTTTAATGAAAATACTCATAATTTTTATATACAAAATTCTATCAAAATTGCTAGAAATTTACTTTAGAAACCATTCACTGCGATAAATACAAATTGCAGATAGCAAAACGTAGGGAGAAAGAGAGGAAAGTTATTGGTGGTATAAATATTTTTTCAAATGATTGACATCTTTTTAAAAAACTTCCTAAAATTTTTCATGCATTTTTCAACAAATGTTTCAATTACCTGCTAAAAATTATAGGAAAAAAATTTAAAAAATTTTTTTTGTAAAGTACAGATATATAAAATACAATTTTACCCATCATAGCATCACATAACTGCAGCTACAACTGCATAGTTACAACTGCAAGCTCTACTTGATTATACAGCCGAAAAGTTGCTACAATCACTTAAAGGAAGTGAGTTGAAAAAACGTCTAAACAGCAATTTAAACTTTTTTTGTGTAAATGGGAATGTGATGAATCTTCTGGCCAAAAACAATATAAACAATTTTTATGTGAAGATATTTCTGACATAGATAATAAAGAATTTAGAAGACTCGAAACCTTCAACCAGCACAATGCAAACCAATTGTATTGGGGAAAACCATACTCCATCGTCTACGAAATACTGCAGACCAATAAAATTTTAGTTGAAAAAGAAAACTCATGATACCATTAAGAATGAAGTAAGTGACATTAGAGCTCAAATTTCAACACTAAAACCATTAGAGTTAGAGATAGATGAACAGACTATTAAAGTGAATTACCAAGTAATACTTTCAATGATAGACGGAAAATTACACAGGTTTTGACTGATACAAAAGCTTCATCTAGCTGTATTATATTTAAAGTATAGTATTGATGAATTTGGATTATCACCGCTACATATAGTTTATAGAACACATACTAAAAATTAGCTATGATTTGGACTTCGGATTTTGAGAATCAGTAAGGAATAATGACACCAACAAAGAGAAAAGAAAATTGAAAAAGAAACAAGTCCAGGGTGCGCAATTTACAAAAATCTACCGAAACCACTACAACAACAACAACTAACATACCAACAAAGCCACCTAGATTAAACAAATGAATAAGCATAATTAATAAAAATAAGAAAAATAAACTATCTAAATAAATTTCTCAATAATAATTTTGAATCTATTAGCTAGGTAAAATTACTTCAATTGTGAAACTGCATAAAAATGATTAATAAGGAAAATTATAAACAAACTATTGTGAAACCTTTAAAGAGGTTAACAACAATTTAATGGAATAAGCACTTTTGTATGCAGATAATAAGTTTCATTTAAACAAAATTAATAAATAAAGATCATTATCATTTTAAAAGTGAAAGAACAAAGTGTTTATTTTAATAGTGAAAGTTAATACGAAAGATAACTCGCACCTTCAAACATGGGTTAATTATGGATCAACCAAAACAAGGATCAGGCAATACAAACGATTGCAATACAGTAAGAAGATTCTTTTTGGATCTCGAAACTACATCTGATATAACAGGAGTTGATATAGATGTTATTTCAAGATTTAAAACAATTACTGAAGTACTTGCGTGTAATGAACAAATTTATGCTTCTATGGCAAGGAAACAGTTGCTATATATACATCCAAATACAATTATAGAAATATGTCAGCAACAGTGCACAAAGTTCTTTATCGTAGAGAAGATGTCTTTCAGCACAATTTATTACCAATTTAAGATTTTTCAGTGGAAGCCCAGGAAAAAAGAAATATGGATTACAGATTGTACAGCGAATATAGTATCAAAAAAATGTCACGAAGTTCTACAAATGAAGATATATTTTACTTATATTATTGGCAACATTAGATCCCGTCATCTCTAGCATGCGGAAAGTGAATGGAAAGAGAATCATTCGGAACTAAGGCATTGCTATAGGACAGAAGTAATACAGATCAGAATATAGAATATTTACAGGAAATATTCCAGCCAAATAAATAATAATTATAATTTCCATTTAATATTTGAATGAAATAAAGTATACAAATATTAATATTAAATGTTATTTTATTTATCTACAATCTATTTATGACTATAAGTAAATATATAATTAAAGAAAAATTAAGTTACACTGTTTTATTTTAAAATTGACCAAAAACTAGAAAATATGTAGGCATTGTTAAGCATAATTTTAAGTGCAGCGCGCTGTACCTATCCTAATAAAATCTAAACTCGATGAAAGCTTAAGATGTTATCTATTGACTAAAAAAGGAATTTCTAAAAAATCTTTGTTAATTAAAAACTTACAAAGTTTTCGCCAATGAAATACGCTTCTGAGCCACTGTGCGGTGTCGAATTGAGGTTGATGGAATGTTTTGAACACTTTCATGAGCAGCAATAATGTTTTCAGCCTATCTTGCAGTACGTTCTGGTCCATGCTTGGGCCTATCACTTTCTTTGAAATCATTCACTACACAATAAATAGTGCGTTTTGTTGGCACTTTGTTTCTGCCAAAAAATTTCACGTAACTCTCTCATCGTCACAGTAATCGATAATTGATTTTGATAAAATGTTTTAACGTTTAAAACACGTTGGTTTATTGAATATTTTAATAAATTTGCCCAGTATCTACTTCACGACTGCCACATATGAACTGTCAAGACTAATGTTTATCAAAATGGCGGCAATAGTATTGTAAAATCAAGTTTCCGTACCATAATTACAGATTACTCATAACTAATCTCGTCACTTGAGAGCCAGACTATGCAGCTTAAAAATCTTTTTATGTAATTAACCGGTAACACTGAATAAAATAAATTATAAATATAAATTTATGTAATGAAAATAAGTAATAATAAAAATAATAGGTAAAAAGTAAAGTAAAAAATAATTTATAAATAAAATCGGCAGATAGTGAAGGGCAAAATAAGTAAGAAAGAAAAAATGTGCTAGAGTTTGTGTCTACCTGGAATCGCAGCGTAACATGGCCTAGCTGCTTTCGTCGAAGTTACATAGTATTGTGGTGCGCATGGCAACTTCAGTTTGTTAAAGCACTTGTTGTGTGAGAAGAGATTTTGGGAAAAAATCTCTTAAGTGATGTAATCGTAAATAAAGAATGAATTATCACAGAAGCATTATTAAATAAAAATTAAGGTTCAGCTGTATTTAAAAAGCCAAAAAAAAGTTTTTTTTTACTAAAAAATACATTTGAATCCTTATTGACAGTAAGATATAACCAGATAATAATGGTAATTTTTTTAAGAATTTAATATTTATAAAGAAAGCCTCATTAAAAACTTCTTATTTTGAATTCATTTTTGTATTGTTTTCACTTTCAAAAAAAAAACAATAAAAATAGTGTACATTTGCTAAAAAGATTATTTCCAGTATAAAAGTAATTGCAGTAGTTTCTTTTGTAGTTTCTTTTATCTTCTATCCATTTTAATAAATTCCTTTATATTCATCATATTTTTATTTTTTTTTTTTTTGCTACGTTTCGTTCTTTGTGTTTTGGTGCTGATGTCAAAATACGCTTAACAATTGTTCAGTTTTATATTTATGTATGAATGTATATTCACTTCGTTGATACTTTATTCAAACAAAATCATCTTAAAATCCTTCAAGTGTAAAATTCTTACCAAAAAGGCAATAAATTCATCTGTTCATTTTTTCTTTTCTTTTATTTTCGTTTTTGTTTTAAATGCTCTCGTATCGAATGCTACTGCTGACTGCTGGCTGGTGTATGATACAAAAATTTCTAGTCGACTACAAGTATGAATGAGAATGCATGGAGTTAGTGCACTAAGAGTGCTCGGATTTCTTTATTTAATCTTATGATTCGAAAAAAATTTCTATTTTATTTATGACGACTATGATAGAACGAACGTATACAGACTGCCAATAACGGTTGGCTAAAATCTAGGAGACAAAATGTCTACTACTGTTGCCTATTGTTGTATGTTTTAATAATATTTAATATAAAATATAAATATACTTATTCTAATTACTTTATTTCCTTTGTAAGAAAATGAAAATTTTTATTACAATATATTTTCTTTAGTTATTCTAGAAAAGTTCTATGCGAAAAATACAAAGTAAAATAATTATATGATGCAATTTTTCGTTTGGAAAATTCAAAGCAGTCAAATTGCTATATATTTATTAACTTTTTAAATTTAATCGTCATCATTGTCCCCTTTTTTATTAAACAGACCCCGTACACACAGTTGAACACGGTTGTAACTAATTTTAAAATACTATCATTTTTAGTTCGTAAACAGTGATTGTGATTTAATATATTTAGTCGTGCCTTTGTTTAGATCCTTCAAGTCGCTCCGTTTGGATTTTATTTTTTTGACCAACAATCGGTTGTTTTTTGTATGTGATCACAAATTAGGCTTATTTTTGCCAAATTCCTCTTATTTACGGAGATACAGCCATTTTAAGTTTTTAGTGGAATTTTCATATAAAAATCGATTTTTTGTAGGTGATCAAAAGTTAGCCTTATTTATGCGAAATCCTCTTATTTACGGAGATACAGCCATTTTAAGTTTTTAGTTAAATTTTCATATAAAAATCGATTTTTTGTAGGTGATCAAAAGTTAGCCTTATTTTTGCGAAATCCTCTTATTTACGGAGATACAGCCATTTTAAGTTTTTAATTAAATTTTTATATAAAAATCGAGCAATCGTTAATGTGTAAAATGCTGCACCATTAACATTTTATTAAAATTTTCTATAGTTAAATTTAATTCAATTACCCGCAAATTTTGTTTTTTCTACTTAACAAAAATCAATTTACCCGCAAATTTGGTATTTTAAACATTGTATTTTTACTGAAATCGGTGTATTCTGATAGAAAGTCTTATATTTTATTGCCCTTTTACGTCACTTTAATGACGACATTGCAGTGTTTCTTTTCAATTCAATTCCATCTGGTGTGTAAATGGAAAAAATTAGAAGATTTTTCGATGCGTGAGGAAGTCACATAAAGCTGCTCATGTGAGCAGCAGGGATTCTGAAAATTTAATTCATAGACTTGAAATGATTGCCCTCGTGATTTGGTGATAGTCATTGAGCAAATAAATCGCACCAGCAACGGTAAGCGTTCGAATGGCATATCTGTCGAAATCATTGTGATCCATAACAACAGGACGTCTTCACCTGTCAATTTTCTAATTAAAATATTTGCCAGGATAACATTGCTTATCATTTTCATGACTAAGACGAGTCTGGGTTCCGGGTTGAAAAGTCGTTGTGGATTTATGTTGCAAAAAAAAAACAATCGTACATGTGTAAAATTAATATTTTATTTAAATTTTCTATAGCTAAATTCAATTAATTTACCCGCCAATTTGGTGATCCCGAATTAGGCTTTTTTTGCGAAATTCCTCTTAATTGCGTAGATGCAGCCATTTAAGTTTTTAGTTAAATTTTAATATAAAAATAGATTTTTGTAGGTGTTCCAAATTAGGCTTTTTTGCGAAATTCCTCCTATTTACGAAATACAGCCATTTGAAGTTTTTAGTTAAATTTTCATATAAAAATCGATTTTTGTAGGTGATCCCAAATTAGGCTTTTTTTGCGAAATTCCTCTTATTTGCGGAGACACAGCCATTTAGTAAAATTTTCATATAAAAATCAATTTTTCGTGGATAATCCCAAATTATGCTTATATTTGCGAAATTCCTCTTAAATACGCAGTTACAGCCATTTTAAGTATTTAGTGAAATTTTCATATAAAAATCGATTTTTTTAGGTGATCCCAAACTATGCTTATTTTTGTGAAATTCCTTTTATTTACGGAGATACAGCCATTTTAAGTTTTTGCGAAATTTTCATATAAAAATCGATTTTTTAGGTGATCCCAAATTATGCTTAGTTTTCCGAAATGCCTTTTATTTACGGAGATACAGCCATTTTAAGTTTTTAGTGAAATTTTCATATAAAAATCGATTTCAACGAAAATTTTGCGTTAAACTAAAGGGATCAAGCGAGTAAAGTCGATGAGTTTATAAGTCTTTACCATAGATGGTAAGTCATATTGCATCATATTATATCATGAAGCAAAATTATAAATGCTAGCAAGTGGGATCAGTATGCCAGCAAAAATGTAGAACATGTCCTCGATAGTACATGAAATAATATGCCGCGGAATAAACATAATTAAATCTAATTGGAAATATTAATGAATAGAGACATTTTTCTCAGAAAACGTAAATAGAACATGTACAGATACAACATCACCTATGAACCTCCCTTTCATTATTTTCTTATATACTTTAGATTTGTACAAGTTTATAATTCGTCATATATGTAAAGACGCTCAGTGAGTATCATCTCTGCAAAATATCCCGTAAAAGGGTGCCTCCGCAAATGAAAAATCTGAAATAAGGTAAACAAGTTTTATTACTGGAAATTGGCCCATCTGATATTTTGAATGCTGTAAGTACAGCAGAATAAAAGTTGAAAATATTACATTTAGGCAAATAATATCGAGATAATGCTTTATATGAACTTTACTGATTGTGCATACTGCATGTAAGAAACAGGCACCAGGTGACATTGTACGTTGAACTACATGTAGGAAAAGGTTTTAAACCAAAACCAAAGTTTTAAGCCTTAGATAAATATAAATAGAAGATCAGAAGAAGTAGAAAATTCGAACGCTTGACTAATGAAAAATTTTCCAAACTTACTACTCTTTTTAAAATTATAAATACAGGGTGCCCGCCGGGAAAGTATACTACTTTGTTTTGCCGGCATCTTAGTAAACATTAATCTAGACAGTTTATATTTGGCAGTCGTGAAGTAGATACGTGGCAAATTTATTATGGAAAATATGCGATAAGCGAACGCGTTGTTAAAACATTTAATCAAAATCAATCATCGATTACTGTGATGATGAGAAAGTTACGTAAAAAACAACTTGCCAACAAAACGTACTATTTATCGTATATGTACTGAATGATTTCGAAGAAACAGGGTCTATAGGTGATAGGCTCAAGCATGGATAACAACGTACTGCAAGATCGGCTCAAATATATTACTGCTGCTCAAGAAAGTGGTCAAAATAATCCATTAACCTTAATTCGTCGCTGTGCTCAGGAGCTTGGTATTCAAAGAAAAGCTTTGGTCACAATTTTGCACAAGAATTTGAATTTATTTCCATATAAGATTTAGTTGACACAAGAGCTTCTTGCACAAAACCGTTTACACCATCGTACATATGCCAATAGGATGTTACAGCTCGTCCATGAAAATCCCGATTTTTATGAAAAATCATAATAACAACATGACACATTTTCATTCGAATAGATATGTGAATAAACAAAACAGTCGGTTTTGGGGATTGGGAAACCCTCAAATTACTCAACAGTCACCTTTGCATCCATTAAAAACGACAGTCTGGTGTGCTATTTGTTTAGGAGGATTCATTGGACCTTACTTCTTTGAAAATGAAAACGGCCTAAGTGTAACTGTAAATGGGCGACGATATCGTGATATGATTGAAAACTTTTTAGCGCCACAAATGAATGTGGTATTAACAAGACAATGCCACATCGCATACAGCTGGGATTACAATGGATTTACTGCGAGACCTCTTTTCACAACAAGTTATTTTAGGAATTGGTGATGTTGATTGGCCTCCGCGATCGCCTGATTTGAGTACTCCGGACTTCTTTTTGTGAGGATATATCGAAAGCAAGGTTTATCCGAACAAGCCAGAAACGCTTCAGAAAATCAAAGAAAATATTCATGATGAAATTAATGAATAAAAGAATGAAGAGAACTTTAATTTTTTTTAATGTGATTTACAGTTTAAGAAATATGCAAACAAAAATACATTTTTGGTAAAACCACAATGTTTTTTTTAATAACTAGGAATGGAATACTTACCCTTCAATACGAATACTTTATTAAGAAGCATCTACAAAATCGTTAATATTTAAACTCCCAAAAAAATTTTAAAGTATTGCGATAAATACTCTGTTTTACAACAAAGTTTCTTACATTCCGGGACTATTTTTTGTATAACTGAAAATGTTCAATACATTTGATAAAAACTAAAAGTACCAACAAAACTCAATTGCCTAGGTAATGTTGTGGTTGAGTATACATTTTGGCTTCATTTATTTTTCATGAAAAAACGAAAAGCAAAACAAATAGGGATTTCCTATTCTGTACTATGGACTGACATTGAAAAGGACAAGAGAACTTAAAATTGCACATTCATCCATAACAAAAGAATGAATAGAAACTTTGTTCGTATAGGACATCTACGAAAATTTAGTATATTACACCACTTTGTATAATTAGAAGTATGAATATATAGAATGTTTACTTCTTTATAGTAACAAAAATGGAAGAGAAAAAAATTTAAGTTATGTCTTTAAGTCTTGCTATTGTGACCGTAAGTCGGGTTATAATGCAGTAACTCACCATATGCCACAATATATAGAGAAAATTTTATTGAATCTTATATCTGCATAAACTTTATTTAATTCTTCAAGTTCAAGTTTATTTAATATACTTAGCTAGAGATTTCATTATTTATGACTTTCTTACCCAATTAACTGAATAGCTTTCGAATCAGATTCCTCTCCAGTAATGGAGCAAGAGTTTGGTATTATTTAATATTTATTTCTTATAGTGATTTGAAATTTTACAAGGTTGTTTTGACGGAAGACGCTTTTTGCGGGCAGTCAGGAACAGAACGGAAGTCTAAAATTCGCGCCTAATGTGTTAATGTTATCAGTTTCCTATTTTTGCATAAATACATCACTAAATCATGATACCGCCAGGGGCACATTGATATGTCTTAATGGAATCCTACCGTCATGTCACCGGGGATAAAAGGGAGTCCAGTCCCATAAAGGCTAGCAGAAGCCAACTGGGCAACTCCTGTTATTTCCACGGGAATCAGTAAGCCCCAGAGTTCAGCTTTTTAGCTCTTCCCTGACAGATTATTGGTTTTGGTTTAGCGGCCCTTATGACATAATTAAGGGGCCAGGATCATCTCAATTTTGATCAAGAACACAGCGTGAATTATGCGGATCCAGTGAGCATGTTTGTCATGTGTTCTGGACCGGGAGTTGGATAGTCTTCAGCAAGGAGTGGGTGTGGCGGCTTGCTCCAAGCTCTCGAAGTTGCAACTAGAAGTGACTAAAGAATAGAAATACCCGATGGCTTTCTAAGGCGAGGATGATGCTACATATCGCCCAAGTTCCCGCCGGGGGCACATTATAGTCTTTTTGGAACCTACTATTCCATTTAGATTTGTGTCTTGCGGGGTAAAAGGGAGCCCAGGCCCCTCAAAGGCTAGTAGGAGTCACCTGGACAATCCACATATTTCCACGGGAAATCAGTTGCCCCAGAGTACAATATTTGCTCTCTTTAGACAAAAAATGTGCTCTGACTGGTAATTGAGGTTGGCCCCTATATGGGAGTATCGTGGTGGTTGTGGTTTCGGACCCTCGTGAGAGCTTGTGGGTCGGACCATTCAAATTAACACAATGAATGGTTCAGGTCCAGTGAGTATGAATGCTGGCGTGTTCTTGATAAATAAGAGCTTCATGCGTTCTGGACCAGGAGTTAGAAAGTCTCCAACTCCTCAGCAAGGAGTGAGGGCACGGCCTTCTCCGGACTTTCCAAATTGCTACTAGAAGTGACTGGAGGATATACGTATCTGAAGGCCTTCTAAGGCGTAGTTGGTGTCCAATCAACTAAGTGGTTTAACTACCATCTGATTATGACCTCGCGGTCGGTGCAGATGTAAAACAAATCACACATATCGCCCAAGTTCCCCCCGGGGGTACATGATAGTCTTTATGGAACCTACTACCTCCATGTAGACTGGTGTCTTGCGGGGTAAAAGGTATTCCAGACCCCTTCAATCCTAGTAGGAGTCATCTGGACAATCCCCTATATATCCACGGGAATCAGTGGCCCACAGAGTTCCGCTATTTGTCTCTTTGCGCATTTAGCTGTTCTCTGGCTGATTATTGAGGTAGGCCCTTTTGGGAGTATCGTGGTGGCTGTGTGTTTCGAGGCCCTCGTTTGAGTTTGTGGATCGGATCATTCACAATTAATGGTCCAGGTCCAGTGAGTATAAATACCGTCGTGTTCTTAATTATATTAAGCTTCATGCGTTCTGGAACAGGAGTTGGATAGTCTTCAACTCTTTAGCAAGGAGTAAAGGCTGCGGCCTACTCCGGGCTTTCGGAACTGCAACTAAGAGTGACCGGAGGATATACGTATCTGAAGGCCTTCTAGGGCGCGGATAACGCTACATAGCATCCACGTGGTTCGACTATCATCTGATTATGGCTCACTGCCGGTGCAGATGTAAATCTTATCACAACATATCTCCCAAGTGGTTTGATCCACCATCAGGTTATGGTTTACACAGTTCTGGCACTGACGTAAATTTATCACGCAGGACTAAATTATGACATTACCTCCATCGTGCTTTACAGTTCATTACAAGTTTTTTATTACCATCACTGTATTATGCTGCCTCCAAACTTGTGAACTTAAACTTGACTCTCTTATGCAAGTTTAGTAAATCGAACTGTGATCTACATGTAAAATTTATTGGGCAATTTTATTTGCTATTTTGACTTAACAACAGAACTATCTAAACGCGAACACGGACTCACCAGTACTAATTACACCGCGACAATGATGTTTTCACATCGAAAAGGCTCGCCTTCAACATCAAGAGAACAACAGCCAGATAAGACGGGGAATAACAACCGTATTAATATAAATAATAATATTTCACATCCGATATTTATTATTTTATCAGTATATGAATTTCATATGTCGTTGACTTTAAAATTGATTCAAGTTCATTTCGGCATCGAACGTAAAATATCCAAATAACTACTTTTTTGAATATTATCGAATATATTAACATGACAATATTTTTTGTTTGCGCTACTTTCAAGGAAAACAACTACTAAATTCAAAATTTTTATCACTAGGTGTAGAGTACAAAAAAAAGAACAAAAAAATATAATAAAAGAAGTTGTCCTAAAAACGAAATTGTTTTAAAAAACTTGGAAACTGTAAACTCAAGAAACATGTGCATACAAGTGCCTAAGAAGGAAAGATTGATACATATAATTGATACGTATAAATGTGAAATGTAGCTAAAGTGTAACGTATTCTGTATTTTAAAAGCAAGAAAAATCTACCCTTAACATGATCTTTCACAAAGTGAATTAGCACTCTAAATTCTACCTCTTTATTATTCTTTCTTTTTATGTTTTTTTTTATTGTTTATTGTAACCTGTTTGGGCCTTTTTTAAGTGTTTTCTATTAAACTCTGCTGGTTTTTTTGTTTTTACTTTTATAGATTTTAACGTAGGAAGGCTTACAACTTTTATGCATCGCAAATTTTTTTGATTGTATTGCATGTTGATATGCCTATATAATTTCATGTATGTATTTTGGTATTGGTAATTGAATGTGCCTGGATGAGTTGTTTGTTTGTTTGTTTGTTTTGTTTTTAGAAATTTGATGGTCCGTTTTTGAGAATAAGCAAACTTAATATTTTACATACGTTTTAAACACCATTTAATGGAGAACTTTTGAACTTTTCTGTACTCGCAGCCACTTTGACTCGAATTTTGCGGTAAATTTTTTTACCATCAATTTAAATTGAATTTTCACTCTTTTTTGCTTGTATTGTGCTATAAATAACTGCAAAAGGAAACTGCATGATTGGATAGAGCTTAAGATTGCCAGATTCTGAAAACGTAAAATGATTTTGTTCTTTCAACAGTAGACATTAATTATAATTATTGTGGATAATGTGAAATTTTCATTAAAACTATGATTGTATATGCGAAGGCGTAAACAGGTAGGCAGACCTCCTATGGCCGTTGTAGGTGAAATATAATTTTTTTAATGGTCCAAGGGTTTGTTTAACTTCCACACATTAAAAACACTTAGGAATCGAAAGTGTAGATTTTGAATGAATCTATAAAGATTAATTGGAAAATTGGGAACTTGAGTTGCTACGGCATACTTCTGTATATACAGAACATATTTCAGTTATTTGAGCATTTTTTCTGTACTATATGTAAAAAAACACTCAACAAGATAGAGATATTTTTCACGATACATACATTTTCTTGTTCATTAAATATTTATTCCGCATAAAAAACGCAATATGTTGAGTTTAAGCTAAATAGCTTGGTAAAATTAATATGTACGGGTGACTTGCTAGCCTTCCTGTCTGAACAATGGTGTAACTCCATACATCATTTCGGAGAAAGTAAGGTGGTGGCTTCAGATATTTCCAAAGCATTCGATACAGTGTGGCATGATGCACTTCTATCAAAACTTACTGCTTTGGTGTCGGTAATAATTTTTCCAGATTTATATCTAGTTTTCTCAGAAATTGCAATATACGAATTGTTATATATGGGATTTCATCAGACAAGTTCATGATGAATTCAGGGGTACCACAAGGCTCCATTCTTTCTTCTACCCTATTTCTTATTTTTTTATATGACCTTCTTTGTCGAACTTTTAACCATATATATTCTTTTGCAGATGACAGCGCCATTTGTCATTCGTATTCATTTCGTAATTTGGAGGTTAGTTCCAATAGGCAAAACATGCATGATATTCTTAATCAAGATCTCGCAACAATCTTGGAATGGGGTCGTGTAAATAGAGTAGATTTTAATGCTCGTAAAACGCAATGTTGCATGCTTATGCATAGATCTACGTTGGTAATGATGCTGCATCTGTTACTATGGGTGATATCGGAAGCTCTTGATGTTCTTGGCATGAAAATTCAGGGTGATGTTCGATGGACTAAACACATTTTTCAGGTTTCTAAAAAAGCTTTTAAGTGTCTTGGTTTTCTAAATCGGTGTAATACATACTTCACTCCATCTGATCTCCGTAGTATCTATACTACCTACACCTCTCATGTATGGGCCGGCACTCCAAAGTCTATTTTGGACTTACTCGACCGCGTACAGGAGAGGGCCAAGAGGCTTAATGGGGACGGTAGGATATCTCTAAAGCATCGACGCAATGTGGGATATATTTCACTATTCTATCGTTACTACAATGGTAAGTGCTCTAATGAAATTAGGGAACTTGTTCCCGATACTCGCACGTTTTTGCGTTTAACTCGATTTTCGTTGAGAGCGCATCCATTTGTGGTTGATTGGCTAGTGAATCGCATTACAGGGAATAGTCCGTATGTGGAATAAAACCACTCCGGAGGTCTTTCCTGTTACTTTCAATCTGGGAAAGTTCAAATTGAATGTCCACAGACAAACACTACTCTCTTTTTCCTCCTTCCCGTAACCTAATTTTCTAGTTCTGGCACAATACATTGCAGGTGAGTGCTGGCCCGAAAAAAAGTTTGAGTAGAAGAAAATTTTGAACTCGCCATTGGCTTTGCTGTTTTTTTAAAGCTACTGATTCAATTCAAAACGCTGTACCACAGTATAAATAGAAATTAACAAAAGGTAAATTTATAAATAATAACCAGACAGCAAATCACATATTTTACTATTCTGCTGACATATTCTTTCAGCTTAAGAATTTTTATTCAAAACGTTACAAAATATGTCTTCAACAAAATAGTTTTTAGAAGTAAAGCTGATATATGCGATGAAGTTTAGTTTATGCAATTTATAAATAATTACAACATAATCTATGTTAATTTGTGCTTGATTCCTTTAATAAATATTTTATAAGAATATATTAAAAATATATTTTTGAAATGTATTATTGCGGGGGAAAGCATATTCATGTGGCACTTTCACTACTGCTCATATTGGACCATCAGTGGATTTTACCCCAAATTTGGTATAGAAAATTAAAGAGTCTTATATCTTCAGTCAAATTGATTAAATGAGAGTTCTTATTGAAACAACAGCAAACAGATGATAAAGTTCAAAAACACTTTTATACAAAAACAGAGCAAACATTTCGAAAACAAAGGAATCTAGCGCAAACTTAACGTAGATTAAATTAAAAAATGATTCCAAAAAATAAAATTGTTTAATTACAATATAATTATATTTTTTATCATATTATCGACATTAAATAATTATGAGTTAACGCTATAAATATTTTTTGATATGTAACAGATGTTATGTTAGACAACATTATGGATCCAATAATCATAATATTACTGTTATATATAAATAATTTTTATTATTTGACAACAACAATAAAATATAATCAATTATAATATGTTTTAAGATTTTTTTTTGTATGCGTAATCTAAATGTCCTTTGAAGAAAAGCTAATGTGAGGACTTAACGAATTAAATGATTTTAAATCATTGTTAATGGAATTGTATGGAAAAACAGGAAATGTTGTATTTGGCTAAAAATTGTTGTTGTTGTTAAGTTGCTATGGACACTAAAAATGGTATTTAAAAGAGTTTGCTCGAGCTCTAAGAAGTATAACAGGTTTTACTTTTCGTTTTAGTTAGTTTCCAAAAACTTTAATTCAGAATTATTGTTCAAAAATAATATCTGTTCTTGTTCTCCTACTTCACTTTACGTTTTACATTTCTAAACTATGTCGTTTGGCAACTCTACAAGATACAGAAAATTCAATATTCAGCGATATTTTCTGCTCTAAATGAATTTTATATAAAGCCAAAGTAAAATAAAATCAGTTAGCGTACTTTTGTATGTGTGAGAAATTTTTAGATGGTTGGCGAAGTACAAGTGCTGTTTTTTGTCTATTGTAAGTTGCTGCTTTTTGGTTGTGGGTATTTTACCATGTCAGTAAACAATTTATAGTTTATATTAGCTTAATATAAAATTCACTTTACTTGGCTGAAGTGAAAAGAAAATCTAACGTTCCTTCAATTACATAGTCAATACTTAAGGTGTGCTCATAAATATCGCTAATAAATATAATAAAAAACGAAAATATAGAGGGCATGTTCTGTAAGTGATCTGAAAAAAAGAGTCCTTAATAATTTCAAGCTATAATTTGCAAAAGATACTAACACATCCATTGTCACTAAGCGACAACATTTGTTTTTCAGTATTTGTACGTAGTCGCTACAACTAAGATTTTCTATCTTAAATGAAAGTCAGTTTTGAATTTGTGTATAAATGGCATTTTACTCATACATCCTACATTCCAATTAATATTAAATTCAGTTTTTCATGATATTTAAATTAAACTTATAAAAATATTGTACACGTGGAGATTTTACATTTTAAATATGTATAAAACTCAATTTTGATTATTTTGTGATAGCTAAAATATAAAAAAAATTAAATCGGTTAAAATGGGTTGTTTCTGATTGCTGACGTTGTTTTTGAGCCCTCTAAGGTTTTATCCTCAAAGTTAAACTTTTATTTAAAAAAAATACATGAGATATTTTTATAGCCAAGTTACAGGGTGTATAGAATCTTAACTAGTATAGAGAGAACACTGATAATGGCAAATAGCCGAAACCGACATATTCACAAATCAAATTTGACGCGGGTTGACGTAAAATTATACCCAAATCTTAAACCTTTAAATCCATCAAAGCATGGAGATCCTTAAATTCAATTTCGGGGAATGTTAAGAACATAAGGCAATAGAATAGTAAAAATCTGTATAATGTAACTTCTCAGACAACCTTCTAACTCACATATTTTATTAAATCACACATATTAAAATAGATAAATGTAAACTTGTATAAGTGTATACACATGTTTTTTGCTCGATGTTATAAATATGTTAAAAGCACTGTATATAAAGATACTTGGGAGTTCAGATAAAATTGTAAGGAAAATGGTTTGTAAAGAGTGCCTCGTAATTCACCCAATATTCATAATTGAAAAATCACAAACCATTATATTCTCAAAATCAATATCTTTTTTAATGAGACACAAATACAGTGAATATTACTATATTTCTCTGTGGGTTTGATGATGAATTAACCTATGGGTCGCTGTGAGAATTTTAACATATATTTTTGTTTTCAAATAACACTGTAAGAATAACTTAAATGATCCTAAATTATAGGTTTAAGGTAGCCGATGGTCTGTTTTAAACAGTAAGTAAAATGTTTCATCCATTATATGCCACCGGTAGCATTATTTTCAAATAACTCGTATGAGGTATAAGCAATCAGCTGCAAACAACATCTGGCATATTAAATAGCTGTACGAAAATCTGATTTTACTGTTCTCCGAATTCTAAGAAAAAAAATTAGCAATGTTATCAATGACAGAAAAATAATTTTTTTTTCTTTCGCAATGCTTAAACTGTGAAATTCATTTCACAAACAGTGGAAAATTAAAATTACTTTTATTTGGGTACGGTTTTCCGTCGACCCTCGTCAAATTTGGTTTGTGAACAAACCGGTTCGGCTGTTTGCCATCTTCAGTGTTCTTTTCGTACTAGTTGCGTTCTATTGTCAGTTGTGTTTATATAGTTCGTGTCTCCCTTTGTGTTATTGCGTTCGTCACTCCATCCATTAATCGTTATTTCCGAAATACCGATGAGCCGATTTTGGATTACTTGGATGGAGGGCACGGGGATATAGGATTTACAGTGGGGAGGGGGGAAGAAGGGAGGATTGGTTATCTGGACCTGACGATCAGGGGGGACATAATCTCGAACAGAATCGAATACGAGATGTACAGGAAACCAACAGCAACGGACACAATGATACACAACTCATTAGATCATCCCCAGCGACACGGGGACGCGGCAATCGGGCAGTTGGTGACGGGACTCGGGGTAACACCACTGACACGGCGGATGTATGTGGGGGAGGTGAGAACAGTATACACCATGGCGGGGGACAACGGATATGGAAGGCGCCTCGTAGATGACATCAGGGAACAGATTGGGACGGACAAAGGACAGGGGGAATGAAGGGGGAAAATGGGCTACATTGACATATATGGGGGGATCAGCGTACGAGCTGACGAGGGCACAACATCAAGCCAGCATTCGGAACAGGGAACAACCTAGGCGGAATACTACGGAATGGAACAACCGGGGCAAATATACTGGACGAACAAGGAGTGTACAAATTAACTTGTACATGCCATTATGGCTACATCGGGCAAACAGGACGAAAAATTAAGACCAGATTTAGGGAACACATTAGAG
This sequence comes from Trichopoda pennipes, assembly GCA_030448955.1. Classification (NCBI taxonomy): domain Eukaryota; kingdom Metazoa; phylum Arthropoda; class Insecta; order Diptera; family Tachinidae; genus Trichopoda; species Trichopoda pennipes. The sequence goes on from JASKUP010000088.1 coordinate 13,940,526, forward strand.
ACTATAACGAAAAACTACGGGAACCAAAATCAACTCAAGGGTCAAACTTTGCGGACCATATATTCGGCGACAAATGTACACCAGGACATATGAAAACAAAGAATAAACTGCTTCATACACAGCACAAAGGAAGGACACTAAATGTTTTAGGAGACGTGGAAATATACGAACAGAAAACATTTGACGGACGAATGGTAAGTGAACAGGTAAACACTGCTTCGGACACAATATTTGAACCATTGGAACATTTTTACAGGAAGACAAACAATAAACCAACACGAACACTAACGCGGGTGCACCAGACCGGGGAATAGGGAACATCATGGACGTACAATTACTGATTATTATGTCACATGAGGGGGGGGGGGGTTAACCCAATAGGTTCACACATGAACGGAAACGGACGACGAGCATGATCGTAAGAGGATTTAGTTAGAGAAAATGAATGAAAGGGAGCGACAAACTAGGTAAAAAGAGACAAACGAAAAAGGAGAGGGAGAGATACAGGCAAAAAAGACAGAAAGTGACGAACGCAATTATACGAAGGGAGACACGAACTATATAAACACAACTGACAATAGAACGCAACTAGTACGAAAAGAACACTGAAGATGGCAAACAGCCGAAACCGGTTTGTTCACAAACCAAATTTGACGAGGGTCGACGGAAAACCGTACCAAAATAAAAGTAGTTTTAGCCCCGTCGGAAAATCCAAGCACATATCGAAAATTAAAATCTTTCATGATTTTTGGTTTACCCATTATGTCTTAAATGAGCACATAAACTTTTGTTTTTTCATGTGTATTTTGTTCATTTCCACCAAATTTTCAGTATTATATAATTTCAATAGCATGTGTATACATGTGTGAGTGTGTCTATGTGAGAGATTTTCTATTTCATCCATTTTATTAAGGTGTAAATTTTTTTTCGGGAAGTTACCGGAAATTATACATTTTTTTATTTTCTTTTTGTGGTTTGAATGTTAATTTGTAAATTAAATTTTTTGGTAGCAAAATCACGTTCTTTCGCTATGCCTTGTTTTCTATGTTGGACTATATTTAAGTAAAAATGTATCTTTAAAAATTTTATAAGAGTTCAAGCAATTAAAAGTGGTGTACTATTTTACAGAACTTTATTGATTTTAAACAACAACAAAATGTTATTAAAAATATGCAATTAGTGATATTCAAACTATTTTTTTTTTATCAGCGAATCTTTGTTGTTTAGGAACTATTATATAAATAAAAAAAATTGCTCTTGGACGTTTTTGATTTTAGGCATTAGGCATTTATTAATAATTTTAATGTGCTTTAATTCTAAAACATAAGTTAAGTGTTTTGCTACCTGACAATTTTGGAGCAGTTGTCGGATTTAATCTTCCATATATTTCATAATTGATGTTCAAGTTTAGTAGGCAGCTTGCATAAATAAGATTGGGTTATTTCTTTTGTAGGGGGTATCTTTTAAGCCGATAGAAATTTAAAGTGTTAATAATGATATAAATGTTTTCCAGTTATATGACCCTTACAAGTGTACTTTCAGGGCGGTGAGTTATAATTATTCAAGCATTGGTATACATAGGAATACATATAAACCAGGGAATTAAAAACATAATTTCTCGAAGCCAACTATTTTTTAATTTCAATAAGACAATGGTTACCGTCGCCATATGGCACCTATCGCTATTGTCTAAAAAAGCAATCTCGCCCAGATTAATGCCATTTAAGAAATTATTTATCATGTGATGGTAATAATCTCACCGACTATAATGCACGTTCCGGTTTAATTCTTTATGAAGTACTACAAACGTACAAACCACACCAACAGGTGCATTTTTCGGTAATTGTAATTGATTTTGACAAGGTTGTACTCGATTAGTATCGCTGATTATGTGTGTTAAGTTAAAAATTAACCTCATTGCTGACTACAATTTAGTGATGGTCAATGTGCAACATGATCGGCGAGAAAATGAGGCATATTATTTTTAACTTTTCCATCAACTGGACAGTATACGATGTAGGTAAAAGTTTCTCCAAACTCTTTAGCTAACAGTGGTTGGGCAGTTTTTTCAATACTTACCAGCCCATGTTGCTATTGCATTAGTTAGCGGGCATGTTGATTGAAATATAAGAGCTTAATAAATGACTTGCTAATGTCGATGATTATGTATGGCGTATTTATCACGAAGTTGTTGACGATGATCTTTTCTCGAATCAAATATGTGCCTTATTTTTGTAAGTTAAGTGAAAAATTTCTTTTGTAGTTTTTAGCCTTTATTTAATCATTTTGTATCACTCTCCTGCTCCAATTCTGAAACACTTTCTTCATTAGGTTTTCTAAAGTGTTTTTATTAGTATTTTATGATTTTACATGACACAGAATCTTAGCTTGGAATCACATTATTTTACAATCACAAAATTATATTTGGAAAGCTTAACATATTTTGAAACCGAAATTTCAAATAAATTTAAACAACATATTTTTGAAAAATTTAACTTAATAATTTGTGATATCTATTACAGTATCAGCCATAATAGAAGAGGCTAGAGATAACGAGCAAAATCTTCTTTTTTGTTGTTTAAATAATGTATAAATAATCCTTCACTATCATTTACCTCTTCTAGTGTGTGACATCTGCCAGAAAAAGGAGACCATATAACGATTAATGCAATTTCATACAATTTTCATACACTACTTTTAAAAGATATAAAAACTGATTTTAAGTTCATATGCCTGTACACATTTTAGTGTTCTTTTAATTAATGCCGATCAATAAAAGACCTTTTAATTTGTAATAAAAATGGCTTGCTAAGGCAAAATGTGTGATAAAATGTTTTTTTCCCACCGCAAAAGCATAAACGTTTTAGGTTTGAAAAAAAGAAGTAGAATATACCGACATGTTTGTTTATATTTAATTTTGAAAGTGAATTGGGCTTTTGAAAACAAATTGCTTTTACAAAATAAGTTTCTTAAGAAAACAATCATTTGTTTGAATGCAGACATGTGTAATTTTTACTATGCATAGTTTTTTTACAACTTTAATGAAAATAAATTAATAATAGATTTTGCCATAAATAGCCAATTTTGAATTTCTTTACTTTACTAAATTTTATTAAAAAATAATGCATTTTATAATGTATTTTTAATTTTTGAAAAAGAAATGTTAACATGCTAATGCTCAATATAACCTTATATTTGCCTCTACTAAAAATTCTTTTGCATTCATGCAATTTTAAACGTTATGAACTGCTAATAAACAAATTTTATATGGGGTTGAATCAACTAAACAGAAATGTATGGCTGAGTAGTTTTGTTAGATTTGTCATGGGAACCTAAAGATGCCTTAATGAAATTATACTAAGTTGAATAACTTGTGTGGATATGTACGTATGTAAGTATTTGTCACGAATATATTATTTAATATTATATAATCTAATACTAGAAAATCAAAATTCGGAAAAAAATATGTTGCCATAGTTTCACATTGCAATCTAATGTTCACCATTCAATCTTTAATTACCAATTTCAGTCATGTTCTAATTTAGTTTAAATTACCTTTTCTACAACAAGAAATTAGTATAAATAAATGACAAATATATGAAAAAATAAAAATAAATGAGAAATTGTGATGCTAAAGAGGTGGCTATTGTCAATAGCGAATATAATGAAGTAGCATGTTTGCTAGGAAACTGATTTGTTAAGTTTTGAAAGAAAATAATTATCATTAAGAAAAAAGTAAACGAAACGACCCTCTGAGCATTTCACAAACTGCGTAGTTTTCTAAAAAAATTTATACACACAAAACAACAGCAAAATGTTTTAAAGAAATTCCACGAATCAAGCTAAACAACAGGAAACAAAAACACCTAATATAGAACAAAAACAAAACTCACAACCAAATAGGCGCCTACAGTGAATGATATGATAACAAAAATATATAGTGATGTTAACGTAGAATATTTTTGTATTGGGTGATTCATTTCGAGATTCCCTACTTTTTTAAAGAGAAGAAAAACGCAGAAACTTCAAATTTAATGGGGAATGTTTGTTACTATTTGAAACAACATTCTTTGGCATTTAGTTTTTGAAGATTATGCCTTTCAAGTGTTGGCTGTGACTACGTCTCAGATGGTTTATCCCATGAGTACAATTTTCGATAACTCGCGCGAGTTACATATTCAATTCCAAAGAAAAACACATATACCAATACAAACGATATTGATGAATTTGTATAAAAAATTATAAATAAAAAATAATAATAATTAATATGATATATATTTCCTGTTTTGCCACAATTTAAATAAATATTAAATGCTAGATAAGCAAATACGTAAATTGGTTTAAGTCTAGATGTAATGAGTAAAAACAAGAATAAAGTCAGTTGTTGAGAAACCCTCCAAAAGAAAAGTGGTGTTCTTTTATTTTTTTAGAAACTCTACTGCCGGAACGGTATATAAAATTCGCGTGATGTTGTGCTTCACGGCCAGAATCGAAGCGGGATTGTCCGCATAAACTTTAGACTTTACCTATCTCCTTAGGAAAAAGTCTAACGGTGAGATATCACACGATCTTGGCGGCCAATAGACTGGATCAAAACGTGAAATTATTTGCTTACCGAAATATTCTCTCAATAAATTCATTGCTTGCTGCGATGTGTGGGAAGTGGCGCCGTCTTGGTGAAATCAAATGTCGATTATCATGGCACGATAACTGTTACAATTAACGATTACGTTCTCACCGGCATCGTTTTTGAAGAAATATGAACCGATGATTCCACCGGCACTGCTGGACGTAGTCTATACGGTCGAATATTATCCAATAATGAACGCTGGGTGTCAAAATGCGTGATTACAACAACTAAGTACCACTTGCTGGGCAAATTAATTAACTCAAGTTGAGTCATCAGTAAGCAAAGACCATTGTGTTTATATTGTGTATAATGAAAATAAATAAATCGTTGAATTTAATTTAGAACTCTAAAGTGCTGATATATTATTTTGCATAAAATAACTCAATATAACAAAACGTTTATTAAAAAGGAATAAACGTAAAAATATTTTCCCAGTATATTTTAATGCGAATACTAACCAAGAGGCAAATCGAGTTAAAAACGCAATGCTGTCGCCGCTAGAGAAGATTATCTTTCGTATAAAGTAAATTTCATGGCAATTTCAAATAACCTATCCTTATATTATTCCATTTCGAAATCGATTAAATCTATAAAAATACTCCATATTAAATATAATTATCTCCTTTGTTAAGGCCGAAGGTTATTTGAAATATTGTTAACAAAATATTTGTGCAGAAATTATAAATTATCTACCTTTAATGTATTACGATTTTATTTCCAATCAATTCTATTGTTTTATTTGCAAAATGAAACAAAACATTTAAAATATTGCATATTCTTTGTGTTTTATATTTCATGGTTATTTATTCAATTATTTCAACCGCTTTTGTAACAAATTGTTTTGAATTGAAAATATTTAAGTTTTTTTATTTTTTACAAAAAGAAAAAATAAACACAGTAAAAGTTTTGTTATTTTTCTATACGTGGGTTATCACAAGGGTTCATTATTCCTCATACAACGTAAATATAATTTTATACTTTTTTTACACGAAGTAATCCAAGCAATTACATTAAAGTTAACATTTTTTTGAATAAATTGTTTGTATTATATGTAAAATTGTTTTAAATACTGATTTCATGAACAATTCATTAAGCTTTTTACTTTTCAAACAACCCTCTTTATGCATATGAATTTTGTTGCCCTCTGTCTATAATAATTGCAATTCAAAATTTGAAACTAAAACTAAAACTACCATGAAAATTGATAATTTACAAACATTTTGTTCATCTCTTTTTTCAACAATGTGTAATTTGAAATTAATACAAAATAAAATTGTATAAAACATAATGTGCTCCTAATATTTATTTAAATAAAGTAATGTCTGTTTATTTTGTATATTAAAACTAAAAATAATACGAATAATAAAACGCTAATACATACACTTTACTTTTTTTAATATCGGTCAGTTAGTACTGGAAATTAATTTATTTTTAATTTACTAGTTCGTATTTTCTATGAACGTTGCATTAAAAGGAAGCATTTTATTTTATTTTACTTCAAAAATAGCTATTCTATCACTATTTTGAGAAAAAATCTTATTCTTTGTGAAATGTTAATGTTTCTTCAATTCTAAGATTTCGTGTTTTTTAAAAGAAAAAAGCTAAGCAAAATATATGATCGCCTTACAAACGTAGGTCCTTCGTAATGAATGGATCAAGGACAATTCCGTTTTTGCTGTCATACTAATACGTGTAATAAAATTGGGCTTAGACTTCATTAGAACTCCAGGTTGCAAATATTTGCGTGCATAGTGTGAGGCCATTAAAGCTCTTAAAAAAGTATATACATTTTAAAATTAGTTAGATCCAGATATACAATAGCTCTAAGACGAATTAAGGTCTTCCTAAAATGAAAACCGTTTCAGTATTTTGGCTCTGACTTTAAAAATGTTTAATTCTAGGGATAGTTGTAGTTTAGAAGTAAACATCATTACTGAACATATGGATTAATCCATTTTTAAATTACATTTCTTCTGCTCTTCTATTATGCATTTTCTCCTCCGATTATTCTTTAATTTATTGTATTGAATTATCTACATCTTTTCGATGAGATATTGTTACGTCTTTATTATATTCAAAAGCAGGTGTTATATGAATATATATATTCTCTTTCTTTACTGTTTTACTGCAGCGCTATAGGTCTTATATTTACTTTACTTTTTCTTTTAGCTCAAGTTATATTTACGCTACGATCTCTAAGTTAATTAATATGTGCTAAAACACATATATGTCCATGCGCAAACTTGAGCTTACAACATGCGCTTTTAACTTTCGAAACTGTAGCGACCATCTAACGCAGTGACTACAAAAAAAGCCACAGAATTTTTTCATTTATTATTTTTGCCCAATTTAGCTACGACTGATAAATACATTGCTTTAATGGAGTTTCTTCTTAAAAGTACCCTTCTTTAATTATCCTCATCTGCTGATTTTAATATTGTACATAACAATTAACTGTCTTCATTTCTCAAATCCATAGACTCCAGAAGGCTCGTAAGGCTGTTCTTTCACTAAATCGCTTTTAAACTTAACATACAAGAAATATTTATTATTTTTCTTTAAACTGTAACGATTTTATATATTCAAGAATTTCAGGTTTCTTAGGCGTATATTCCCCAAATTGTTTCATGCGATAAATTTTTCTCTATTATTATATTAGCAGGTATGTTTATATAAACATACGAACGATTACTGCAAACACTCCATTAGTGATTATTTCAGACGTGTCTTCTTTACACAGACAGATAGCCTATTGATCTTTTGAATATGTCACAGATAATTTGGGTTATTTCTTTCACTAGCATTGAATTTTAGTAAAAGTAAATTTTGCTTCTTAGTTGAGCTAGTAGGACCTTTAATAAACGAAATATAATTTTTGTCCAGAAAAATTATTAAAGTGAATTTAAATAAAAAGCGTTACTAATACCGAAAGTGATTCTACAAGGATAAGGATATTTTTATCAGAGTGCCAGAAGGAAAAAAGAAGAAGAAAAAAACGGTAGAAACAAAATAAAACGAAAACAAATATTTTCAAGGTATTTATATCTAATATATTGATAAACTGGAGAATGTGAAAAAAACGGGGAAAGCAAAACTGGTCTCTTTTGACGTAAAGGACTTGTGTCCATCAATTCCAGTAATGCACACATTGAACATTGTTCATAGGACAGTAAAAAACAAAACGAAAAACAAGGAACTAGCAATACAACTTACAGGCACATTAAAAGCGACACTGGAACAGGATTACTTTAAATTTAACAATAATATATATAGACAAATAACAGGACTAGGGATGGGAAATCCAACATCTGCCACCCTCATGGAAGTATTTATGGAGAACTTGGAAGAGAAATACGTAGAGGAATTAAAAACCAACTTCGGAGTAATTTTCTACGCAAGATATGTCGACGACATCATATGTACAGTAGAAGGAAATAACGATGAGCAAATTCTAGATTACTTGAATGGAAGACACAAAGACATAAAATTTACAATGGAAAAGAAAGAGGAGGGGAGAATTAATTATCTGGACCTAACGATCAAGAGGAACATAATCTCGAGCACGATCGAATACAGGAAACCAACAGCAACGGACACAATAATACACAACTCATTTAATCATCCCCAGCAACACAAAAACGCAGCAATCAGGCATCTATTAACAAGACTCGAGAGAACACCACTAACACGGCAAATGTATATGAGGGAAATGGAAACAATATACACCATAGCGGAAAACAACGGATACAAAAAGCGCCTCATAGATAACATCAAGAAACGAATTAGAACGAACAAAGAACAGGAGAATGAAAGGAAAAAATGGGCTACAATAACATATATGGGAAAATCAACGTACAAACTGGCGAAATTCTTTGGAAAACACAACATCAATTCCGCATTTAGAACAAGACACAACCTAGGCAGAATACTACGGAATAAAACAACCGAGGCAAATATACTAGACAAACAAGGAGTGTACAAATTAACTTGTACATGCCATTATAGCTACATCGGGCAAACAGGACGAAAAATTAAAACCAGATTTAGGGAACACATTAGAAAAACTACGAGAACCAAAATCAACTCCAGAATCAAACTTTGCGAACCATATATTTAACAACAAATGTACACCAGGACATATAAAGACAGCGGTTAAACTGCTTCATACACAGCACAAAGGAAGGAGACTAAATGTATTAGAAAACATGGAAATATACAAACAAAAAACATTTGACGGACGAATAATAAATGAACAAATAAACACTGCTTCGGACACAATATTTGAACCGTTGAAACATTTTTATAGGAAAACAAACACTACACCAACACAAACACGTTACGCAGGCGCACAAGTTCAAGGCAATAAAGAACATCATAAACGTACAATTACAGATTATTATGTCACATAAAAAAAAACCTAATAGGTTGACACATAAACAAAAACAGACAACAAGCATGATCGTAAAAGGATTTATTTAGAAAAAAGACGAATGAAAAAGGGAGCGACAAATTAGGTAAAAAGAGACAATCAAAAAAGAAGAGAGAGATGCAGGCAAACAAGACAGAAAGTGACGAACGCAATAACATGAAGGAAGACACGAACTATATAAACACAACTGACAATAGAACGCAACTAGTACGAAAATAACACTGAAGATGGCAAACAGCCGAAACCGGTTTGTTCACAAACCAAATTTGACGAGGGTCGACGGAAAACCGTACCCAAATAAAAGTATATCTAATATATGTTTTATTTATATGTTTAACTGTTTAATTTCCTTAGGGAATCCTATGGCCAAAGCTAGAGCTTATTTATATAGTTGTCCTGGTAGGAAATTAAGTCAATATCTTTAAATATACTTAAATTAGGAGATATATTTTCTTAGAATATATGTCGCTGGTATGTGGTTTTACTTCGTGGTTAAGCGAGGATCATTGCGACATAACTTTATATAATTTTCCTATACTGTACTATACTATACTATACTATACTATACTATACTATACTGTACTATACTATACTACTATACTATACTACACTATACTATACCTAAACTTTACCTATACTATACCTATACTATACTACTATACTATACACATGTAATTACGTCAAAAATTGCATAGCACTTGATTGGGAAAATATTTTAATCAGGACAAATTATCATATAATTTTGTTTGATTTTTGTTATTTATTTGATATTTACCTTCTTTAAAAAATTATGAATGAATGAATTAAATAATGAATTGAAATAAATCAATCATTGTTATTTGTATGGATTTTTATAATTAGTATGTTTGCATTCATAGATTTATTATCACTAATAATATGTTAAAGGTAACAGTGTGAAACAATGTAAAACTGAAACAAACTGTTGTATACTAAAAGCCTTCGCTGCTTAATATTGAAAATAAAAAAGACACTTTGTTACAACGTCAAGCTAGTAAGCATCTCTTACTTTTATTTATTTCACTTATAAGAAACTAATCCCTTTGGTTTTACTTCTTTTTTATCTATTTTCTCTCGCCCTTCTAATTTTTCAAGCAATGAGTAAAAAAAAGGTTTTTTAGTTGGATAATGAATCCTCCATATCATCTAATTTTCTCATAATCAATTATTCCTTTTTCTTACTGTATTTTTTTGTGTTTTTAAAAAGTTGTTTGTTCTAACGTAAAAAAAGTTGTAACTGGGAATCTCATATAATATTCATATTATTTTTTTTTTTTTTTGGATTATAAGAATTGTTGTGTACTTCATATAGTTAATTAAAATTGAACTAAAAATTATAGTTTTTCCATACAAAATATTCTAATGTCTTAAATACGATATTAATTTTTTTAATTTGCTGTATTTAATTGTGTAAACATGGCATACATATAATTTAATTATGACTAGACTAACCTAAATTGAAATATATAATCTTTATTAAACTAACCAGCACTTTCTTAATATTCTTGAATTGCTGAGCTCACCAACTGAAACATTTTGGAAAAGACAATAACTTGTAAAACAATCTAAATGTAAGTAAGTAACAATGTTATAATTAAAGAAAAAAAAATTTATTTCCTTTTTAATTAATTTACGTATGTACCAATAACATAAATATATTTAGTCAAGTTCGGTTAGTCCAGTCCGATTCTATTTTATTCCCTTTATAGTCATTTTCTTATTTTAATAGTTATTTGATTACATTATCTTATTTTGTTATGCTAAATTATTAAGCTCTCTGCAGCTTTTATTTTCTTTTTTTAATAATTTCTTTCTTTATCGAGATCTCTTAGTTTGTTTTCTTCTCTTTGCAATAAATTTATCATGAATTGAATTTGTAAACATGATTTTTTTTAGGGAATAACAACAATAGTTGTGTTGTTTCGTGTACTGAATGATATATAAGTTGTCCAAGGTGTTTAAAATAAGGGAGAGAACAACATGGCTTAGATCTTATCATAGCCTATGAAATTGTTTTGTTGAATACTTGTTTAATAACTATTTGCCTACTTTTTTTTGGTAGTGTAAATTGCCATTAAAATTAGGTTATATGTTTATGTGCTCAATAAAATGGGTTGAGAGCCAAGGTGCAAAGCTAGCCGGATACAATCTTTAATGCTATCAAAGCTATTTCTTTGAAAGGTTTTTATTTAAAGCAACTTTTGTTATTATAAGAACCATCACGTTCCAATACATATGTCACTGCACTGTGGGAACATTTATGAAAAGCCGGTCAAAAATATATAACTTTTGAACGGATCGTAATTTTGATACGCGGTTTTTTTTTTCTACTAGGTGAAGTCATAGGCTTTCGTTTAAGGTATAAAAATTTAAAATCGACCGGTTAAAAAAATAGTTGCGAGAGGTTTAAAAATATCAGGTTTTAGCTGATTTTTGGTACGAAAGTAAAGTATTAAAACTTGTTAATGATTTTTTTTTACATAAAGTCTTATGTTTTGATTCACGTTTAGAACTTATACTTATTAAAAAACTTAAATTTAGTCAGGTAGGGCCAAGCTTTGGCCCACGTAAAATTTATAATACGAAGGCCAATTTGGTTTTTTTAAAAAATTTGAGTTAAAAATTAGCTGATTAAGTTGCAAAAACATAAAAAATATATTCATTGGTTCAAATTTACTTTAGATAAAAAAAAATAAATACTACTCGTATATGTAAACTTTTATTGTAAATTGATTAATACTTTATTGACGAGGGTATTTCATTTTTCCATGTATCAATTTCTGTTGCTGTTTATTAATAGCAATGGAACAAATGATATCATAAATAAATCAGCGTCTGGTGAATTTTTGGCATACATTAAAGTAATGCTGCTATTTCCAAGTTTACTTCTGCTGAAGTGAAAGTGACAGTTATAGCGGTTTGTGAAGGTAGGCATTTTTTTGACAGCGACTAAATCTCTATACTGTGGAAAAATCCAAGAACTCTTTTCAATTGTTCGCTTCCGCAATTCGTTGTACTGATTTTTAGTTAACTTTAAATCCAAAAATAGTGCTAATGCTTCTTCTGGAGTAAATTTCTTCTTTTCATTTGATGTAGGAGTATTTTTTAAAATGCTTTTTGTATGCCTTGGACTTGCTTCTATTATTGCTTCAATTAACTCAATTTTTGGCTTTTTATTTTGCGTTGGCTTAATTTGGTGCATAAATGAATCTTTGATGACTATTGGAGAAATTTCTGCATTGATATTCTGAAGTTTGCGTCTTCGAGTTCTTTCACTACATTCGTTAATTTGTTTCTACATTCATTGGCATTTGTAGATAACGTTTCCAAAACAAGTTCCTTTGACAACCATCCATGATGACGTTCGTACATTCTTTTCTTCTTGTAAGAGCATTCACTGTATAGTTTTTTCTATCTCTTTCCAAAATTAACATTTTTTGTTGGTGTAGTTCAATTTTCTCTGTATCGTTTATTTAAAAAAAATTGATTGCTTAGTATATGCAAATCCACACCTTGAATATCATTTTGTTGAAAGAAAATATCAGCAAGATTTCCATAAGTGTACTTAGCCATTGTATCACATTGTATTGAATAATAATTATGAAGACACTACTTTAAATACTCTTACCAGCAATTAAACAACAAGAACAAAAATAGAGGTAGACGGCAAATATTTGCAGGTCGTTTATGATCTGTAATAAATTTTATCCTCACAAAAGTGTTTTGCCTTCTCAGAAGTCTAGTTAGTTTTCGCTAATTTCGGATCGATTTTGATTTTGTATTTCTACGTGTAAGAGCTATGGATAAATATCAATGGTTTGTTTTTATGCCCAAAGTCAAACAATTTAACAATTTGAAAAATAAAACTATTTTACTATCAGTGTAAATCAGTTTAAAAATAAATTAATTTTGTGGACTAAATTATATCAATTTACGTTATTTTTAGTAGGCAAAATATTTTTGTGACCAACTGTGTATGACTTTGAAAAAAATTGTTGTTTTCTTTCTAAAAATACGCATATTCATCTAAACAACGTCACTCATAAAGGCGATTTGAAAAATAAATAAAATGCTTACAAAATAACAAAACAGAAAAAAAAAATTTGTAATTCCATTTTGCAAACAATTTTCGACCTTGTGTCAGAAAAATTGTTCTAGTCCTCACGGTCGGATCGTGCCGGGTATATAAAATCCATTAAAAACATTTCAGTTTTCTTATACTAATAGCTAATTACGCTATTATACAAAGTTTGTTTCGTTTAAAAACCTTGTACAACAAAAGAGTTATAGATGTTTAATAATTAAAAATGTATTAGGAAATTTCTCATTTTAGCAAAATAGTGAAAATGCTCATTTTGAATCACCCTGTTCAGTGTTATGCAGTTAAAACACAGCTATAATTTTTTGGCTCCCGAGATATAATAGTATCTACTTTCGAACAAACTTTAAAATTTTACAGTTGGGAAGCATGAAAAAAAGGACTTTTGGCCGCCTTCTCGTTAAATGATCCACTGTGCGCTGGTGGTATTGAATTCATTAACTTCGCGATGTATTGTTTGACATCAAGCACACACTTCTATTAACGCAAATACATGATTGTTCATGATCTGTGATCATAAATATCTAATTTATCTATATAAATCAGTTTGTTCATAGTAGATGTGACTTTATTCCCTTTTAGTTTACTAGGTACACATGAAAAAAAAAACAACAACATTACCCTTTTCTGTTGTTATAGATATGTAAGGTATTGCTAGATGTTAAGATATTATTAAAAATAATGAAAATAGGTGTCAAAGATTAATAAATTTCAATATAAGATGTGAAATTTAATGTGAGATACTGATATTTTGTTTTCTGTTTAAAGGTACATGCATGAACTTTTAAATAATTTAAATAGATGTTTGTGAAAGGGAAAGAAATATTTTTAATTGGGTTTTGGGGAAATTCAATTTATGTATTTAATTTCAAGTTTGTGTAGTGTAATTTTGCAATTTTATAGAAATTTATATTGTAAAAAACTATAAAAAATTAAAAAAAAAATACATTTTTCAGTTCTTTTATATACACAAAGTAGAGAAGAAATTCAAATGGCACTGCAAAAAAGGGAAACATGGATATTAATTTAATCTAAGTAAAATTTAATTTTCTCAATGGTATAGAAGCTAGAAGAAAAATGAAGAGTCAATTTAGAAGCTGCATTTATCCTACACTAAAAATAAAAGTACATATGTTAAGAGTTTGACAAGGGATATTACCAGAATTTAACAAGAAGTTGGAAACGATTAACGGAAAACGTATATGATGTACTTTAAGATTAAAGTTAGAACTAAAACTCACACTTTTTCCTACTATAGCTTTTTTTCTTCTACAAACGGTATAAGATTTTCAAAACCACAGAATTATGTCCGATAATTTTCCCAAAAATTCCATTGTGCATCGTTTTCGTATACTATATAATAATTAACAAAGTGTATCAATCAGGCAAGATATTATTAAATAAGACGCGATTATTCCACACAGTACATTTATTCACTTTCAATCTATAATTGCAAATATGTCTATTTATAACTCCAAACCTGTTTTTAATTTTATATAACAGACTATAAAATTGTTTATACAAAATTCACAATTATTAAATATTTTGAATTAAATACTTTTTTTGGTTTTTAGTTAATGCAAAATTTTACTTTTATAAATGTCAGATTTTACTTTCAATATGAGTTTTACTAAGTTTTCTGTGTGAAATATGTATTTTACTTGATATCTACAAATATATTGAGGTAAAAAATTACACAATTCATTGAACACAAAAAATGTGTAAAACCATTAAGTGTAAATGAAAAAAATACATTGTTCGTTTTTTATTCATATGCCGCAAATATCCAATATACTTTTCATCGACATATTTGCAAATAAATTGTATGCATTCGGACAGCAACCCTCTTTTGCTTAATATGTTTTATTTTCTATAGAGATAAGTAACCACCTATAGTTAGAGGGCAACAATTTTTTTGTTTGTTTAACATCGAGGACATATACAATTGTTACAGCAGTAACACACTTACTTTCTAATTTAATGGTAAATTTTTTTTACCGCATGTAAACTGTATCTAAAAAATATATCAACACTAGGGTGTAGGTGTATAGCAGTTTTAAGTTTGCATTTGGTAAACATCTCTGTTATGTTGCATTTTAATTGGCCTAAGCTAACCCATATCCTACATACTCACGTATATATTTGTATATTATATATATAAACATATCATACATACACACACATTTGTCTGTGGGTGTTTGTGATACTAATGATAACCATTGATTTTTTTCTGAATTTTTGTTTGCGTTTTAATGTTCCCTTCGTTGCTGTGTTTGCAATGTGGTCATTGGTTTCATTCATTGAAAATGTATCACTTAAAAAATTGTTTAGAATAATAAAATTTTCTCCAACCACAGAGGGACAGCAAAAAGTTGTTTAAACTAAACTAAATGCATTAAGTCCTTTGTGTTTAAATTGGATGTTTCCATGAATAGCTTGAAATTGTGCGAAACAAAAAAATTTTAAAAAATGGTTTTGTTTTGTAATTAGAAATAAATTATAGTTTTTCTTTTTGCAAAAATCGTGGAATATTTTAAAGAAATTAAAAACTATTTAATTTTATTAAATCTTGCTTTTTGGAGATTAAATAAAGTCTTAAATAATATATTTATGTATCGCTATGCCCAGTGGTGATATTCGAATTTTTTAACAACCGGTACGGATGGAAAAAAATCTATTGTAGATTATATTTACTTTATAATAGTTATTTATTTACATATTTACATAAGAAATACATATATTATATATAATAGTATAAAAAATAGTATATAAAATTAATTAAATAATTTCCAAATTAAATTTTGGTTTTGGGACGGCAAATTAGGTGCGGCTGCTTTGACACGTTTGTCACTTGCCATATGATGCCCTTCTCGCAACCATAATTTAATATATTGTGTTGCATCAAAATCCTCAATCGATTTTCCCATTAAATTTATTGTCATTAAATGACTTGTTGTTTCAATTAACAACGAATTTCTCTAATCATAAATGATATTGTTCATTGTGCTGAATCCTCTTTCAGATTCTGCGGAATTAACAGCAATTACATTTAAAATTCTTTTCGCTCTCAAAATAGTATTAATATTTTTAGATTCTCTATCGCGCACATCAACAAAATCTCGAAAATCATTTACTGGAATGATGTATTTGATTATTTTATTTAACTGCTCTAACCTATTTTCACCTTCAATCCATGGTGCTTCAAAAATATCACCCGGCCATGTGTCTGGATTTAATAAATTAAAGCAATTCAAGAGATTATTATAGTTTTCATTTTTATCATCTAATAGCAAACGCGTTTTCATATGTTTTTCTAAACAATCAAAAAATTTATCTCTCGAAACAACAATTGATGTTTTTTTTCTATTAATTTCAAATGGAATATTGTATTTTTTCGTTTTAATAATATCATCTGCTTCTTTTTCATATGTTCCTTTATTTAATTTTAAATGTTGGAATAGATTTATCGTTCGCCTTATCAATCTATCAGCTCTAATTAATGAAATATCTCTTTCTTGTAAAGCTGTAGACAGTACAGAAATTTCTTCTAATATGTCGTTTATTAAACCTAAATCTTTTAAAAAGTTTTCATTTATGAAATATGACATTATTCCAATTTCTTTATTTTGACTAAAGTGAATATATAAGGCCTGATATGATTTCCAAACTGCTTTGGCGGTCCTAGCGCTACAGGCTGCCCATCGAGGACCAAATATTCTACCTATTTTGTGTACTTCAGTGCCAAGTTCTTTAGAAACATTATTTAATTCTCGTTGATGTTTATTTGAAGTATGATAATACGAATAAAGTTTATCGAGAAAATATCTAAAGTTATTTACTTCATTTACTTCTTTGATAACATCATCTAGAGTTAACTGAATACGATAAGCTAAACAGTGACAGATGCTAATACCTGGAAAATGTTCTAAAATTCTTGCAGAAACTCCAGCCTTTTTTCCTAACATTACACTAGCACCGTCTGAGCAAAATCCAATAAGATTTTCATGTAAATATTTTTCATTAAAACCATGTTTTTCAAGAACTGATATTAAGGTTTTAAAAATTATTTCTGATGTTGTTCCTTCTAATTCGACTAGATCAATAAAAACTGTTACACTATCATCGGAATCTTGAATTTCAAATTTTTATTTTATTGTAAGATTTGTTGTATTTAATCGATAATGGCAGGTAAATATTTATATTTTTTTAATAATTTAGAATGTTTTTATCAATACTATTACTTTTACATACTTTTACTTAAAAACATACTTTTTTTTAATATACAACAACCGGTACGGAAAATTTTAAAAATGTTAACAACCAGTACGAGCGTACCGCCCCGTACCGGCTGAATATCACCACTGGCTATGCCTTGTATTGGAATTTTTGTTCTTGTTTATTTCTCTGATTTTGTTGTACAAAAAAATATTAACCGTTATATATCAACTGATACAGGAATTGAAGCTGACTATTCACATCGCCTTAGATTCACTCAATTCATTCAGGATTCATTCATTTTCTCAAACGAAGCCAATTTTCGTTTGTGAGGTTACGTCAACAAGCAAAATTGCTGCATTTGGGCTTCTGAAAATCGGGTATGATTTTTCGTCATCCTTGAGCGATTATTGAGAAGCCTTTGCATGCGCAACGTGTCACTGTCTGGCGCGCTGTGTGGTCTGGAGGCGTGATTGAGCCGTTTTTTTCGAAGAGGACGCTGGAAATGTGGTAAAGGTCAATAGATCACGCTATTGCGAAATGCCTGAATAGGATTACACCAGCACCGACCGCGAGGTAATATCTGGTGGTGGATCGAACCACTTTGGCTAATGTGTAGCGTGCACCCCCTCCCTAGAAAGCCTTTGGATATCTATTTCCTCTAGTCACTCGTAGTTGCAATTTCGAGAGCTCGGAGAAGGGTCGCCACCCCCACATGACATAGCATGCTCACTGGATCCGAATCATTCACTCTGTGTTCTTGGTCAAAAGTGGAAGGATTCTGGTCCTTTAATCATTTCAAGAGGCCATGCGAAACCACAACCACCTCCAACCTCAATAATTACATGGAGAATAGCACAAGCTGAACTCTGGGGCTTACTGATTTCCGTGGAAATAAAGTGGAAGTTGTCCAGTTGGCTTATGCTTGCCTTTAGTGGACTTGACTCCCGTTAACATATTAATGTAGGGAGCTACCGCTACCGCGAGATGTTAACAACTTAATTTCGGCCTATCATTCACGTCATGGATATCACTGACCTGTAGTTTCAATACGATGATGCCACATATCACACAGCCAATGAAACGATGAATTTATTGCCAACCAAATTTGCCGATCGCATAATTTCACGCCAATCAGCAATTAAATTAGAGCCAGAGCTTGTGATGTAACACCACTGGATTAATTTTTTGGGAGAATATGTTAAGGACAGGGCCAATCGAATTGATTTCAGCCTTAAAACTCAGCCAAAAAGTGATTAAAAACTTTAATGAAAGAAATCGATATCTGTCTCGGTGGTCGTGGTCGAAATTTGGCTGCTATAATTTTTCATTGATAATTACCGAAGAGAAAACTCTTCGTAATATAATAAAAATTTGAATCATCGTAATCTAATTTTTTTGTTTTACTTTGTTTTAGAAATTTCTTGTTACAAAGCCTTTTAGTAAAACAAGATATTTTCTCCAATCACAAGCTCCCTTTGTATTGTCTGTTAAAATAAGCTTTTTATGATTATTTCAATCAACAGTTAATTTTATATTATTTGAAGTCAAAAAATAATACGACATTGAATGATACATGGGTTAACTTTAGTCTAACAATATAGAATTAATTTTCAGACAATAAAAAATTTTACTTGAAATCATTTTAAATTTATAAAATAATCACACGAAAATTATACGTTTAGATAAATAAATTTATTTTCTTATAATGCTGACATTCAACCCACTTTGACATATTAAAATTTTAAGTTAATCGGATAATATTTCGATATAATATTTTTAAAATATAAAAGAAAAGAAATATATTTATAGAAAAGCTTGAAAATTGCTTTCTTAAAACAAATGGGAGAAACAAAAAGCAGTTTTAGCTTCGCCGATTTCGAAGCGCTTCAGAGGAGATACGAATTCAATTAAAAGTAAATAATTTCTGGTCGCAATAAATATTATCGGTCTTTACCCTTGTAGATATGTATATCGCAAAAATTTTCGTTCGTAGTTTTGCTGTTTGGTACTTATGCCGGTGATGGTGCTTTTTATTAAAAATTTACTGCAAAACGAGCGTTGTTTTAAATCTAGAAAAAAAAATAACAAATGAGGTTCAATGAAGTTATGGTCGAGCTTTCATTTGCTATTTGCAGCATATTTAAATCAAAATCAAAAGATTCACTTCCTTAGAGTATTAACGTCGTTTGTCCCTGTTGTATAAAATAAGTTTAAAGAAAATATCTAGCAAAATTATGTGTTTTAGTTACGTTTACTTTTTAAAAAATCGCATGTTTGAACAATTTAATATTTAAACCTTTGGCAAAAAATTCATTGTTGTCAGAATTAAAACTCATTTGTTTTAAAGAATGATGAAAAAAACTATTAGTTATTGATATTTTTTAGTAATTAATTTTAAGCACAAGGTCTTATTTAATAAAAAATTTTTTTGGTTGGCAACCAACGGTGTGGCGAAATATCGAAAATATAATAAAAAATAAAGTTTTTTAAACAATTTTTTATTAAATAAGACCTTGTGCTTAAAATTAATTACTAAAAAATATTAAAAAAAAGGTCAAAAAAATTATAACTATTATATATTAGTTATTGATGTTATAAACAGTGAGGTTCATTTTTGTAGCATTTTAGTGGTTTAATTTACACTTATTTAAGATAAAATTACAAAAGAGAAAAAAATCATCACTGCCAACATAAAGGGAGAATCAAATCATAGTCGTAACTAAAATCATTATAAATACACATTTGTTCTTATTTACATAAAGATGTGTACATGTAATTTTATGCACGATAGCATGACATGACAGGATAACAAATAATTCGTTTATAACTAGAGACCAAATGACATTGCTATGATAAAATACGTATTTAAGAATTTGCATTTAACAAACAAAAAAAAAAACAAGGAATGATAAAATTATATGCCTCTCAGTGTACAATGTTGTAGGTTAAATAAATAACGTAGGCTCTACCGACAGGCAACAGTCATTTCTGGACAGACATTTAGATAAATAATGTTTTGAAAAGAATTTATGTAAAAACGAATGTATTTGTGCAATGAAACTGATAAAATATTTGCTAAATACCATTTAGTATGAAATAAAAAATAATCATTATAAACCTTTTAATGCTCATTTCCAAACTTGAACAACATCATCTGTACACTAGTAAAAATAAACAAGAAGCACACAGTAGCCATGGTAATGATTCATAACAATTTTATACAATTTGCGGATACGCATAATACGCAATTCCCTCAGGTACTCATTATTCACACATATCCGTTTTTAAATATGTACATCCATGAACATATACACACATACACACAAGCCAAAGAAGGCACATACACAAATGCAAATATAAGGATATTAACGCTTTCAGTACCAGACAATGATGTGGGTTTTTGTGTTTGTAATAAATATTTTTACGTAGGACAATTTATCAATTTTATTAGGTTCTAGGTAAATGTTTTCGAATAGAAGAGTTTTCAAACAAAAGCTAAATTAATTTTATTACATTTTTTATTATTTTTGTTTTTATTTATGTTGATTTGGGCTTTGTAGTTGTAAATAATAAATAATTGGCTTATTATTTAAAAAAAACTTTAATTGTTTATTCAAAATATTTAAATAAGGAAATGCTTAAAATGTACAATTGAGGCAAGTGTATATTAACAAGAGTAATCAGAACACAACTGCATGCAGGTGTAGTTAAATAATAAGATAATAAGCGTGAAGTGAACAACCATGTTGTGAGCAGTTTAAACGAAAAATAGCTTAAAATTGTAAAAAAAGTTTTGAGATTTTTTGTCTGTCCCTCGGTGGATATATGTACGCATTTAGCCAAAAAGAGATCC
The DNA here is from genome assembly GCA_030448955.1 of Trichopoda pennipes. Classification (NCBI taxonomy): domain Eukaryota; kingdom Metazoa; phylum Arthropoda; class Insecta; order Diptera; family Tachinidae; genus Trichopoda; species Trichopoda pennipes. The sequence continues at coordinate 13,961,773 of JASKUP010000088.1, forward strand.
TTAAATCCGGGGTCAATATTTAGGATACATTTTACCTAAAGAAATTAATATACAGGTAAAATATAGAAAAACAATATACGCATCAGTATTCTGTGTTATTCCCTAAAATGACTCCAAAAAAGTGACAAGGATGGGTGATATTTTAAAATTTCATAAAAATTAATTATTGATCTGCTACAACCCAGCCACGTTTTATGCGATCAAGATGAGATGAGATATAATTTATTTTAATTGCGCTTAAATGAAAATTACATATAAAAAACTAAAAAAATATTATTTTCCATACTAGCAGCAGCTAATTAATTTACAAAAATGCAAAGCGAACTTCAAACATTTTGTCTGTAAAACAAAGAAATTAAGTATGAAAAAAAATAAATATTCAGGTGCTCAATAAAGGAGTTAAAAAATATTTTGATGCATTTAACAAATGTAGTGTAAAGTTGAAAAAAAAAATATGGTATAATATTTCTGCCAGCTTGTTGAAGCACTCAATAACCTCACTACTTGATTATATGGGCCGCGGTATTTATTACGGTATTTTAAACAAAAATTTTTTGTTGGTTTCTTTGTTAATTTACATTAAGCATTTATTGCTCTCCGGTGTCCATTATAGTCACATGTACATATGAATTTACGTATTTCCACAAGAGCATATATGATTGTTCATATACAGCCACACATATATGTATATATGCACGTTTACAGTTGCAATTACACAATAATTAATGAGTGGTAAGAGAGATAGATTATACACATACATTAATGCAACCATATGACTAAAAAATTTAAATTTTATAACAGCGATATAACAAAAAGTTGGTCAATGTCTGCACTTAAGGCAAAATTAAAAAAAAAGGCAACGACAATTATCAGATGTGCCCTTAAAATTTAATAACTGCAAATGAAAATTATATTTAATTAACCCATTATAAAAGACAAAGTGTATGTTTTTAAGCTAACAAATTAGCTCACAGGAAATCGTATAAAAGTGGTAAAAATAAAAAAAAAAACGTTAAATGAATAATACGTACTTGAGCTCCGGTTTATATTTCTTATTCTACATGGAAAAAGGTTGGAAAATAATTTTAGTTACTGAAATTCTTAGGCAAAGTGTAAAGAAATCAATTTTACTCCTCTCGTCAAGATAATTATATTAAATATTAAATTTTAATACTTCAACATTCTTGTAATTCTTTGCGTTAATGTATTCTAATACTTCCGAAATAATATTTCTGATACAATTTTTTATTTCTATTATTGGAAAAAGTTAAAAAATATTGTTTCATCACTAAAATATATAAAAGTCTATTTTTCCTTCATTTCTGTGCCCTATTTTTTTATCAGTTTTAAATATTTTGCTACATTTTATGCCTACTTAGCAAAAGCTAACACAATGTTACAAATGGAAAAGCTGACATAGCAGTAACCAATTTTGTTAAAATGTGACCTCCGATCTATTTGATTAATTATGTCAACAACCCCAGCAGACGTAAACTCGGAAAATTTGGTAAAGCAAATGAAATAACATTCGGCACATGCAACTAAATTCTGGGAAAGGGCTGAAACAACAAATTCCGATCGATCACGCCACCAATGACAGAAATTGGGTATTTAAGGTAGTAATTGTAATTATATTTAGTCTGTGGAATTTTGTAATTGAAAGTGAAAAGACAATAATAATATAAATAAAAAAAAATATTTAATTTTTTTTTTAAGAAATAAACAATAAAGTGATTAATTTATCTAATATGTGGCCTTGGCAAACATTGCATGTAAAGAATATTTGAGTTTTTATCATGTGGACATTAAAAACAAAGTTATTTTTTATTATTTGTGGGTTCTTTCTCAATCTCAGCTTGATTGATTTATAAAAGGTGAACACTGTGTCTGACGTACATTGGATCTCACATTTTAAGCTGCGGCTTTGATTTTCTTTAAAAAAATATGCTAAGTTATCATCTATTCATTTAAAAGTTCTATTATAAAAAGTCGAGGTTTATAATTCCAAATAGCCACCATCAACTACTTAACAAGTAATATTGACAGCTAGCTGATTAAAGCCATCAATACCAGTTTAATTTTAATAATGATTTATTTTCCGTTGTATATTTTCTTTTGTGTTTTGTAGAGCACTATACAACAACTTATTTAAATTTCCTTATGTATGTATAGGACAAGAGTTAAATGTTTTGCAAACAGAAATACTAAATAGTGAATTCGTTTTATGTTGATGTCTAAAATTTTAAGTTGTAAAGTTATGTCTTTACAAAGAAGTTTACGAGCTAGATTATACGAATGTAAAAGTAATCACGCTTGGCAGTGAATCTGATAAACCAAGTTTACTGAAGTATTCATTTATTTATTAAGTCAATATTTTACGCTGATAACGGATAAGTAGGGTCAAAGTATTGTACCCAACTGGACTTCAAACAAAAAAAAAAAAATTCTATTTTATTTTTATTTAAAACAGTAACCTGGAATAAAGTAATATTTTAGCTCAATAAATTATCGTTACAATAAATAAAATGTAAGTTTAAGAGCTGAGTCACTTTGACACAAGCAATCTGAAAGGTTTAAAAATTTACCGTTTTCCTAATTAATGGTTCTCTTCCTTTTAGTAAAAAATAAAACAAAAAAAATTAGTTTTTAGAAATGCGTTTGATGGGTTCCATCAACAATAATAATAATAATACAATTCAAAAATGATTAAATATGTATTAATCTTTTTAACGGTCTTTTTAATTAAATTTTAACAATATATTAAATATTAAATATATTAAATTTAATTAAAAAGATCGTTAAAAAGATTAAAACATATTTAATTAAGATATAAAAAGATCGAATATAAACGATAATATTTATTCAAAAATGATTCAATATTTAAAAAAATCAGTTAAAAATTCTTTATACACTGTTAAGTCTTAATTCTTCACAAGCAAAAGGAAAGTTTTTATTTTAGCAAGTTATTTTTAATACTTTAAATTTTTGATTATAATTTTTTGTCTAAAATTTTAAAATAAATCTGATCCTTTAAATCCATATTTGGTATTATAAAAATAAGGTTGAATATTATGCTTTGGGCTTTTCAGCATCTTTAGTTTTTATTCCAACTCATCGTTAGAAATATAACATCTAAATTTATGTTTAACATTTCTTGTTTAAACTTGCTGCATATAATGCGTAATCATACTAATTGTGAAAAATCATTTCATGTCACTTTTACCAGATTTTCTTCAATAATTCATATACCCTTTTTTAATAATATTTCGATGGCAGTGGCTACCGGTATACGACTGGTATATATTTAAGAAAGATATTGTGATAATTTATACAAAACTTCATATCTCATAAAACAATTTCACAACTACCAAAGAATTGAAATATTTAACAAAAATAGCTAAAACTTTGAATAGGAAAAGTTACCCAAATTTACATTCTAGATAGTAAAAAATTATTTAGAAATAGTTTTGGAAATTTTGAGAAGAATATAGTAGAAATTAGACCTCGGAAAAATTAAAGGATCATTACACCCGCCACCTGCATTCTTCGAATCTACCCACCTTAAATGCCGCCCAATTTTATATGCTGTCAAATAAGTTTTTATATCAGTTCTTTGGATTCACAACGTAAGAGAGTCTTGTTTTAATAGTCCCTTGCAGTAGGAGAATAAAATACATTGTGATGTTATTGTTGAGGTAACTTCTTATACTTCTTTTCTGAACTAAATTATTGTCACCAGCAAATTGAATGCTCATTACTGCTGATCGGTTATCGTGTGATTAAAAAGATCATGAAATATCTTCATAATGAAATTATTTATTTAGTTATATATTCAATAGTAGTATTTATATTAATATATATTCAAGACAATATTTCTAGCAGATTTCTGCTGTTTAAAATTATTTTCAGGACCCAGCTTTATATATGTCTTGATTGGTATTTCTAAACTTAAAATCACTTTACTATCATGTATTTATTTTTTACTTTTATTCATTTTTTTTGTTGTATATAAAACATTTAATTTTTCTTTAGTAATGACAACAGCAGTAGTAAAGATAAAGCCAAACCAACAATTTAACCAAGTTTTGTCAGCTATCGAAAATTAAATTAAAATTTCATACTTATACAACTTTAATAATAAATTAAGAGAAATTATAGTTTTTGCAAACAGATTTAATAATTAATTTTTTATATTTAAACCTTCTTCTTAATTGCTATTTCGACCTTTTTTTTTTTTTTTTTTTTTTTTGTTTAGGACCAGCACTCAGGGGATGACCCCTACCTATGCAATGCATTGTGCCAGAACTAGACTTATAATGAAATGACATTTTTAAATTGTTTTGCGTTTTATTGATCCCAAATTATTTTTTAATATAATAGTGGGTTTGAATTAAATTAAGAATTAAATAAAGTAAACAAAGCTGCGGTATTCGAGGGGTTAAGGAGGCGGTTATAACTTGCCCCGACAGATTTAAATACTATTGGCAGTGAAATTTTATTTTCTTAAAATTAGAAATATTTTTATGTGACAATAAAGACAATTACAATTTAAAGAATATACTTTTAATACCAATTTAACTAATTAGTTCTTCAAAACCCACTCGTACCGCAACACTTTCATTAATAATTAGAAAAATATCGTAATATTTAACTTTAGTGCGGTTATTAATATAAAAATCACAGCTGTCGACTACTGTCCGAATGTTAAACATATTGTGATAATTTACGATGATATCTTCTCCTAGTTAATGCGCATTAACTTAAGAGATTAATAACAACACCAGACTGATTAATTGTAATAGAAAAAGACACACAAATATGAATTATGTACTGGGTTAATTTCGGTTTTAATCAAAAAAATGTTTTGTTAAATTTTCCTTCGTTTTCTTTGTTCTCATATTGTTTATTTATTATTTTATTTTCGCCTTCCCTTGATAACAGTTAATGTCAAGATATAAACTGTTTACATTTTTTATTTTATTTTATTACATGCTCTCTCCGAAATGCAAACATATATGTATGAAATGTGTAACACACCGCAAAAGTTAATAAACATTAAATCATGGAAATTGTATTAAAGGCATTTTAAAGGCTCTGGAATCGTCGTCATAATTTATTGCTTTAAACTACTTATGTTTAAAGTGATAAATAAAATGAAGTCGTAAAAGACCCCACAATGGAAAGAAAAAAAAAATAATACAAAACAAAAAAAAAAAAAGAGAAAAACGAGCAAAAGGAAAGACAATGTATTGTTTGTAGAATTCATATTGTATGCATATCTAGCGTATGACTTAAGACGATGAAGTAACATATATGGGAAACAGCCGATGTTACTAGCTGACATAACCATTTATATATTTATTTACAAACTTATATTTGTATAAGACAACTTTCCTCCTTCTTTTAAAACGTTAAGAGTTTGCATTTAGAGTTCTTCTTAAGCTTGTTAGGTCATTTAATTTATTCACATCTATTTTTAGTCTTACGCAGTTATCATTTACATAAATTTTACTTTATTGAACACAAAATGTTTAAATATTGTAAGAAGACTAAGATATGCCAACTATTTTTATATATTTATTATATATTTATATATTGTTGCTTTTGGTTGTGTTTGTACATGTGTAATTACCCAGTGGCGAATGTAATAAAGATTTATCCTAATAATGAATTTTTCTTTGCTGTCATATATGAATTTTTAAAGCAATTGTCCAAACTTTCATATGTGATCGGAACTGATTTTGTCTTGATAACGTCCACGTTTTCGTGAGTCCTAACAGACGATATCATTAAGATTCATTAATGAAGTTGTATGTTACATGTCCTTAACACAGCGACTTGTAGCGGATAATATCAATGAATTTTTTTTATGTGTCGTTATAACCGAGATTATTGCCAGATTTTCTTAATAACGTTTCTGTTAGCAATAGCAGTTCGTTGTGGTCTGTTGAGAATAATAACACCGCTAAGACTTAAAGAAATTCAGATACTACTTAATTGTCCAACAACCGAGTGTTTTAGGTCCTTAAAATAGTACATAAGAATCAGAGTATAAAATATAATTGTTAGTTTACATACTTTTTGGTTTTAGACCAATATTAGAAAATAGACACGTTTCCGTGCGCAACTATAATTGTAATGGCGCTTAATTTCAATGTATAAGGTTGCAAGGGTTTACATATAATATATTTTTATTAAATACATACAATAAATTATCGATACAATTTAATCTATTACCTCTAGGGTTACATTATTAATTGGGCAACAGATTTCTTTATGAAATATCAATAAGAAAATGTCCCTAAAAATTAAACACAATAATACATATAATTTTATACATAAATTTTTATAAAAACTAATTTAATCCACATATCATTATTTCGATTTTAAATATATCTCCGATTATATACAGTCAGGTAAAAAAGTTTGATAAATAAGTATAATTAAAAATTATAAAATTAAAATTTTTTCAAGACTTGTACAACATTTATATTGTAAAATTTCCATTTCCTCTAGAGTGACGTTTAGCGTCATGATTTTTATTTTTTTCAATAGCTGACCATAAATCGACAAGAAATTGTACAAAAGGGTCGAAGATTGTATAGTCTATAAAAAAAAAATAGAAAAATGATTAGGAAACTTGAAATAAAATTTTGTAAATTTAAATTTGTTAATAAAACTAACCTTTCAAAGCCACTACAAAGTTTAAATAGGCTTTCAAAGCTTTATTGCCGTTGATGCTATCGTGGTTAAACTGAGAGTGTAAATCGGATTGAAAAATTCTATATAAGTTCTTAGTTAGGTTATCGTAGAGTAAACGAGAAAAGATGTTATCTTAAGAATATAAAAATACACTTATGTCAATTTTACATTTGTTTTGGTAACATTATTTCATACTTACTAAGTTTTCACGATTTTCGCCCATCAGCTCATTTCGATTTTTTAGATCATCATCAGATGTTATTGGGAAGTGCCCAAATGCCACAGATATTTTAGTCAGATTTTTGCTCAATAAAATGTTGTGCTCCCCCAAGATTTTTGTAAACTTATCTTGCTTTTTCAGACAACTGTTCACTAACTCGACCTGCTGTAGCAAAACTATATCAATAGTTATAGGTAGAGTTTCAAAATAAGCTCAAATTTACATTCGAAATCCATAGCTAAGACTTTAAAGCTTTTTTTTCTTTTTTTTTTTAAAGAGAAGTAGCACATAAGGCAACAATGCCTATTTAGTCAAGTACCGTGCTACATTCTTTAGGAAAGGGATAGAGAAGAGATGAAACAGGTGGTGAAAGTAGAAGGATAGGTGGAAATTAACTGCCGTATTATAAGACAGTACAGCGACCAGTGACTATGCCTTAATCGCTGAGCAGCCCCACCGACAGACAAGCTAGTACACTACCTACTAGCCTACAGGGGCACCAAAACTATAAAGCTAAGGCTTGAAAGCTGCAGAGAGTTAATAAATTTGCGTATAGTGTATAAAATTTCCATCAATTACTAATGATTTTTTAATGATATCTTATTGCTATACATTTATTGCTGTGAAACGATGGGAGAGCCCAGCAAAATTCTATGAATTTAAGAACATGATTTATCCTTTTATTACTAAAATACAAAAATATGTATTAAGATAAATAAATAAATATGTATACACATAGTATTTATGTACTCAACGCAACAACTTTTAATACTAAAATAAAAGTATTAAGAAAACCAAAAAATCCGTCATTTTTACTTTATTCTTTCAGGGAGACGTGTACCATATAAAGTCCTGCATCTTTCACTTTGTAGTCGATATATATATGTCGTAACTTTCTACGGAACGGTGAAACTACAATGACGTTATCATGCGTAATTTCCTTTGCTTGTACTTAATACTGATTTAGTTACAATAATTCACCGATATTGCAGCCGTGGTTGATAAGATGTGGAAGGCATCTGTATACTAAAAGCAAATGAGATGTTTAACACGCCTATATCTAAGAACATTAGATAATTCGGTTGTTTCCTATAACTAAGAAATTTAAATCATAGTTCGAGTTTCATGTGTACGCCTGTTTAAGCTTGCAGGTATTTAGCAATCACCTGTTTTCATATATTCATGTAATTCGATTTCTTGATATTTTAAAAATGAAAACTTGCTAACTAAACTATTTGCTAAACTATTTAAACTGCAGTATCCGAGTGGTTAAGGACATGGATTTTAAATCCAGGGGCTATGCCCACATAGGTTTGAATCCTTTCTGCAGAGTACATTTCTTTTTTATAATCTGTTTAAATAAAATTCTTCTTAATTATTGTTCGATGTTCAGTTTATAATTAAGAAGGAAAAAATTATTTAAACAGTTTTTATTAAATTTAAAAAGTTAACAGGAAAAACTAGATATTAGCAGAATGTAATGCACCATTTTTATTGATCGTTGCATTTGTTATCGACGTTATTCACATCTATCTCTTTTAGGTTTTGTGCGTTCGGAACATTATATTTTTAAGCAACTATTTTGATAAAATAGAATAAAGTGAACATTTTTAATCAATTAATTTTAATTTCTTTGGACGATGTCCACATACAACTCAAAGTTATTTTTGTAGTTTTTAAATTTTATAAATAAAGTATAAATTTAAAAATGTTTTTACAATAAATCAAATTATCTTGTATCCTGTTTAATTTTATGCTGTAACTTTTTTGGCAGTAGGAACGTTTTATAATTCTTCATTATTAGCTGTTTTTTTTAATGTCACAGCTTTCGATTTATTACTTAATTACATCTAATGACATCTATCTCTTTATCGACTTTCAGCTGTGCCCAATACATCAAGTTTCTTTTTAACTTTTATTATATAGCCAACATTCATTTAATAGTTTACAACAATCATTTATCAAAAAAAGTAAATAACTTTTCGACAAATAGATAAAAATCAGATAAAATATATTAAAGAACAAAACTGCAAAGAAAAAATAACAAAAAAAAACTTTTAACAATTATATTTTCCCGGTAAATTAACTTGATCAAACATCACTAAACATTAAAAGAAAAAAAGGAAAACTTTGACATACAGAAAGAACTCCCTGTTAAGCAAGAAAATTGTAGATGAAAAAGAAAAATCAACTGAAGTCAAGCAACAATGTTGGAAACAAATGAAGGAGTCAACGATTGAGTGAAAGAAGAAATGAGTGGACAAGAACAACAAATATATACTTATATTTATTTCGGTTTTTATGTTTGAATATATATATATATAAAGCGATATACATCTAAAATAAAGGACCTTAAATGAGCAGGACATAAACTGAAATAAAGACGAAAAGAAAAAAAATGAAAACTTGGAGATTGATATTTCTTGTTTTATATAGTTTTATGCCCTACAGCGTTTTAAAAGTTGTTCTTAAACTTTGTACTATTTGCAGAGCGTTAAAAAAATGGTTAAGTTAAGGGGAAATACAATTACAAATTGTCGGGAAAGTATTATTAAGTTTAGGGATGCAGTAATAAATGTCTTCCGTTAACAGTTGTAATAAAAAAGTAAAATATTATAATTGAAAATAAACAATATACTTTAAATCTCTTTTGAAAAGCCTCTGCTATGCTAGAAATAAATTATGGTTCAAGGAAATATCAATTGCATGCTTTTGCCTCGTATGCTATTTCTCTTTCTATTAACATATTGTTCTTGATTTAAAAATGTTTTTTTTTAGATTGAGGCTTCTCAAGTGTTCAGAATAGATAAATAAAAGTAGTTATTTAAAAATCTAATTAAACTTTCTTTTGCCTATTTCTGATTGTTTTCTTTGTTTGAAATTATGAAATTAAAAAAACTAATAAAATTATTGCAAAATTTAAATACCAACAGATTTTTGGCAAAAGTATAGCTATGCCGATGTCAAAATTGTTGTACAGGATTTGTTCAAAGCTTAAAATATATGTAAAGAAGGTTCTTTATGGGTGTGTAAAGTACAGATTAAGCTATAGGCAGTCACTGTGATATTTTGAAATTTTATTTGAGTTATATTTGAAAATTCAAAGAGGAAAATTAGCACAAGCTATTTAACGTATATTCTACGTGTTAACTGGACACGAATTCAAGTTTTATTTTTTTATGCTTTTTACTTTAAAACATTTTTAAATGTGCTTTAAAGTTCTAGGCTGAAGTAAGAATATTGTAAATTCTGGGTATTTTTTTGTTGCAATTAACTTATTTCTGCTGAAGGACTTTTTATTTGCCGATTTTTAAAATAAAAAAATAATTGAAATTGAAATTTAAAGTTATAAAAGATTACAAAGATAATATTTTTCACGAAAAATGAATCGATCTATCAGTCTAGTAGCCGCCATTTTTTTTTTATTTTTCAATTGCTTTTTGTTGTATTATGCAGAAAAAACATTAAAATGCACGTTAAAAAAATATACCAAGCTTAAAACAATTTAATAATAGTAAACACGATTCGTAACAAAAATATCAATAAAATATACAATTAAATAATGCAAGTTAATTTGCTAGGATTTAAATTTATACTTGTCGAAGTGCTAAGGAAATGGTAGTGAAATTTCTATGGGGGCGAGCTTAATTTATTTAAGTAGAAGTTAACTAACCTTAAGAAAAATAATATATATTAAAAATTTAAATAATTGCATTGTATTGCTTTTATTTTTTACTTACCTTCTTTTTGATGCTATGTTGTGTTAACTTTGCCTCCATAAAAAGAAGGCAATATACAGAATAAAAGTATTGAAGCTATTTTCTTAAATTTGCATTTTTAGTTACCCAATATTAATTGAATTATACCCACAAGTTTTGATTCTAATTTGTCGTAAAACATTATCATCAAAGTATATGCTTTTATTTAATAAATACAAATTTAATACGTTCTGTTGAAAGTTCGAATCCTTAACTATGGAATACAGTAATCCAACCATTCAATGCTTGACGAAATTTTACATGTTACTTAACCAAAGATTTATTTTATTCTTTGAGTTTCTAGAGTTGTTCTTACTTTCGTTAACAAATTTTACCTCAATACAAAATCAAAAGTAGTAGTGGTACTATCGAAGTTTAATTTCTTAAACCTATATGAAAAAACTATAAAAAGTTCTGGAAATAAGCTTATAAAAATGCATACGGATATTATAATTCTTAACTGGAGGTAATGTATATTGTAGCCGTCTTAGCCTTCCGCTAGTTAATTCTACTGGCGCTTATTCCTTGTCCAAAAGAAAATTACAACAAGTGCAGAAAAATCATATTTAAGAAAAATAAAACTGATGAAGTTGACGAAAGTTAAAACTTATGTTACAAAAACAATCACAAATCCTTGTGGAAAACGAGTGAATGTAAAAGTTCAACAACTTTAAGAGAGAATTAGTAAAACGAGTAGACAAAAACAAAAAGTAAATGAATAATTTTAATTTTAAAACTATAAGCACAAATTGTGAAATTGTGCAGAATAAATGAAGGAAAAAATTTAAAGAATATATATAACGAAAATAATGAAAATCAAAAATAATTAAAAAAAAATTGTTATTAATATGAAATATCAAAATTTCATATTTGGCCGTTTTATTTCAAGAATGAATTAAAAAGTGCTTTCCCAATATTTTATGTATTTCCATAGTACATATAAGGATTCAATTATACCCCAAAGCATAAAATTTAAAAGATATAAAATTAATCGCCTCACGTAATTAGCTGAAGTCTAACGAAGAATACTGTTGTTTGCGCCCATCTTGATATGAAGATTTTAAATTCAGATTTATTTGAAAAAACTTTTAATTAATATTTTTAAGAATCTAAAAAAATCAGTATTTTAGCTGCTTTAGCCATTTTTAAATCCGTATCAAGCTATATAATTAACAAAAATATTAGTAACGTTGTTACAAAAACATATGTTCTTAACTCAAAACTGTGACTACTCTAAAATCCTCATGCAAACAAATCTAAATTTACCTTGTTTTATATTCTTTTTCGCCCCTAATGAAAACGGAACTTTAAATTGCTATTATTCTTTAAAAACAAAAAAATAATTTTATACTTTGGTTTTTCGGTTAATTAAATAACACCACACAAATCTAACTCTGACCTTCCACTCAATGATTTGTGTGTGTGTGTGTGCTTGCACAGAATGCGACGGGAATACGAATCGAAATATGCTCATGTTCATAGCAAGTGGAAGTGATAACAAATAGAGAATTTCGTTTATCATATTCTGTTGCATTTTGTGTGTGTGTGCTGCGAAAAATGCAGATGTTTCGGATATCAATGTGACAATTTTGAATGACATTCCTGGGGAAAATTTTTACCTACAAATCGGTTGACTCTGTTACCAATCAAGACGATGTTGTAAATTATCCAGTCGAATTTGAAAATTCGCTTGAGTTACCTGGACTGCCGCCCCACCGCCTACAAGTGAAAGTTGGTGTACCAATTATTTTGCTTAGAAATATCTGCCATCCACGACTTTGCAATGGGACACGTTTAGTTATGAAAATGTGATTGAAGCAAAAATTTTAAAAGGAAAATATAAAGCCGAGGATGTTCATGATACCACGCATTCCTATAATTCCTCTAAATTTGCGGTTTGATTTTAAATGGCTTCAGTTCCCCATACGTGCTGCTTTTGCAATGATCCCTGTTGTTCATGTGTTAATAAACGAACTGCTTTGTTTGGCTACACCGCGAACCAAAATCAATCGAAGAATGTCGTATATGTAACAGCATTGCAATAGAATAAGACGTATTATATTTATAAGCACACAAAAGAGAATTGTGAAAAAAACCTAAAAACGAAAAAAAAAAGAAATTGTGTTCTTTCTGATTAATTTTCTTAAATGACTGAATTTTTTGGCGCAAAAATGACTTGCATAGCAGTCAAGGGCACGCTAGTCTGTTGTAATTTATATCACATGTTCTGCGCAACTTTTAAAATTCAAAATTTTTGTTTCTGCGGTTTTTTTGTTGGGACCAGCCCTCAGGTGATGACCCCTACTCATGCAACGCATTGTACTAAAACTAGGAAATTAGGTTATGGGAAGGAAGAAAGAGGGAGTAGTGTTTGTCGACATTCGATTTGAATTTTCCTACATTTTTCTACGAACTGTTCTGCTAAAAAACGAATTCTCCCAGCAATGCATAATGCGGTTCACTGACCAATAGACCGTAAATGGATGCGCTCTTAACGAAAATCGAGTTAAACGCTAAAACGAACAAATTCAGAAATTATGTTAGAGCATTTACCATTGTGGTAACGATAAAATAGTGATGAGTCTCGTGGCACTCTCCTGTACGTAATCGAGCAATTGCAAAATAGACTTTGGGTTGAGTTGAATCCCATCTTTGGACAGATATAGGTGGTATAAAAAGTTCGAAAATTTAATGGAGTGAAGTATTTCTTACACCATTTTAGAAAACCAAGGAACTTGAATGCGTGTGTTTAGTCCACCGAACATCACAGTAAATTTGCATCTCATGAACATCAAGAGCTTCCGTTTCCGTAATACTTATATCACCTATAGTAACGGATGCAGTACCATTTCCGAACACGGGCATTATAATCGACTCTATTCACACGACCCCAATCGGAGATTGTTGCGAGATCGTGATTGAGCGTATCATTCGTGTTCGGTCTTTTGGAACTCACCTCCAACTGGTTCTGTCTGTTACTGAATGAATACGATTGACAATGGCGCTGTCATCTGCGAAAGACTATATATAGGGTTGAAAATTTGACAAAGATGGTAATTTAGAAAAATAAAAAATACAGTAGAACAGAGCTTTGCGGTATCCCCGAATTAAGCTTGCGCTCGTCGGATGAAATCCCATCTATAACAACTTATATAGTGCGATTCCTGAGAAAACTCGATATAAATCTTCAAAAATTGTCACCGACACCAATAAGTTTTGACAAAATCCATCACGCCACAATTTATCAAAAGCCTTGGAAATATCTAGAGCCACCACCTTACTCTCTCCGAAATGATGTATGGAGTTGCACTATTGTTCCGACAGGATAGCAAGGAAGTCATCCATAGAGCGCCTCCTATGGAAACCATACTGTCGGTCGCTAAGTAAGCTGTTGGACTCTAGGTACCTCACAAGATGAAAATTAATCATATTTTCCATTACTTTAGACAGTGCAGAACAAGATGCAATTGGGCGGTAATTTTCAGGGTTGTAAGTTTTATCCTTTTGTAAGTTTCTTTCGAAAGATATATAGCAGATACAAATGCATGTGATATTTATTTTGAGAACAGTGTTGCAGCGTCTATTAGCGTTAAGTAGGTCTATCATATTTTTGAGGCCATGCAATTAATTTTTTCTCATCCCCGAAGTTTATTTTATTGCAGGGACTAGCGAAGGATAGTGATGAATGCATATCGGATATAATTTATGCTCTTAAATTTGAATCGAGTGTGATATGAACCCAACATACTAAGCCTCTACTAACCTACGGCACAGTTGTCAACTCAAGAACTATACTCAAAGCTTTTAAGCTATTGTAAATTTATTATGTAAACAATTGGGTTATTTAATCTTAACGTATTCTTATAATTTTATTCAAATTTTATTTAAAGTTTTAATTCCGTATGGTATACATAGTTACAAAATATTAATTCCTAAATTGTTATTAAGATTAAACCCCTTTATAGTATGCGATCTTATATAAGTGTGATAGCTCAATTTATACATTTATTAGGAAAGAAATTTCTACTTTTGATATGATATCTATATTATCATATATATATTAAAATAAGGAGAACATAAAAAAAAACTGGAAGTGAAATTAGGCTAATCAATTTAATTTTGGCTAATAAAGAATATTCCCTGTATTATAGTTTCTTAAATTGGTTGGCTAAATAGATTATGTTTACAATGTGTACAACTTAAGGTAGACCGATAATAATAAAGAATGTAGCGATCCAGAAAATCCTCCAGTACAGTTCGTCTAGTTCCTTATGTTTTAAGCACTTCTTTTGAGAGGAATTTTTCTCTTTTAATAGGTTTAGTAATTATAATATTCATAAATAAAGTGTGGATATTGTTGTAAGGATTTAAAATATTTTTAATATTTAAGAAAATATCTTTTTTATCGCAAGTTTATGATTTTTATGTCTCGAAGTGAATTTTATTAAAATTTTATAATAAACTATTCCATATGAATATATCAAAAACAAAAAGAAATCATAGCAGGATAGTTTAATTTTGTCTAATCTATATGGCCCTAAAGACGCAAATCTACGATAGTATAATTTTCTTTAATAGTTGCACATACATATCTGCTTAGATAAGATGGCGCTAAAGCAAGCAAAGAAATATTTAATGTTATGCATTTTTTTTAAAAAGAGAATTTCAAATACCATGGCAACAGATATTAATTTTTATTGTTGACATTTTGAGAAACTGCCTCTTGTGAATGTATTAATATTTTGCTGCTGACAAAAAACTAAAACAAGACGGGCAAAACTTATTTAGGCCTTATCAATTGAACAGGAGAGCCGCGTTTTGCAAATGTCTCAAAAAAAGGATATTGTCTTTTTTTAGTTTTTATTGACACATATGAACAACTTACAAATCAAAGCAATTGCATTCATTGCAATGAATATTTGGCAATATGCCACATAAATATTTTAAACGATCTAACGTTTGATAGTTTTTGATCACCAGCAAACGGTTAATCATTAAAAATTATACAAAAAATTGGCTTAAATCCACAAATTCAATGTGGAGTTTTAGTTAGTTGTCTTGAACCTTTGTTTCTTCCACCAATATTCACTTCGCAGCTGTATGGCATCAAATATTACCGAAGCACTATTAAATTAAAAAAAAAAGAAAAACCTAAACTAAAATTCGTATGAGAACATACATGAGTATAATAACAGTTAAGTACTATATATGACACTAAAATTATTGAACAAATTTCCAAAATACATTTTCTTTATTATTTTATTGTTTAGTTCATTAAACATGAATCGTAGTAATAATAAAAAAAGTTTAAATTTAATATGTTACAAAGAGCTATCAGCTATACATCAACATACACACATATTTCCTCTCTTTTTGACAATTTCAGATTTTTTAGAGTTTTTTCGTTTTTATTGCTGACGTTGTTATTTGCTTTGATATTTGATTGTAAAATTTGTTTTGTTTTTTGTTCGCAAATAAAAGCTCTCTGGTTTCCTTTATTTATATCGTTAATGAGCCATAACCATTCTCATATGGATTAATATAAGAACATAAGAAAACTTAACAAGTAATAACGTAATGTTGCAGAAACTTAATAAAATATTGAAAAAATAACCATTTCAAAGTTGGGTAATGAATTATGGTTATTTGAATTCGATTTCTTATTTAATAATATGTCGTGAAAAACTTTTTAAAAATTAAACTTTAGTATTGATGACTAAGTGAAGAATGCTATTTGCAATCAGGAAGTTTGCAAAATTAATATTTTTATTAGTTTGTGCGAAATTTATTATACACAATCATTGTTGAAGAATGAAATAAAAATAATGAAATTAATTGAATCGATTTACATTTTTATTGTACTTTATTTCATTTATTGATTATTTTTATTCATTTTGTTTGGATAAAAATCACTGATGTGCTTCCCTTACAGTAATGCATTTTGCTGTTCTTTTTTAACGAGGATAGTTTATGACAATAGAAAGAAAATATAATTAAAATTTTTTTTTTATTTGAACTATTAAATTATGATATTTAGTTTCGAGGTAAATTGTAATGAATACTGTAAAATTAAGATACCAGCAGAATGAAATGAAATATCTAGTTAGTCACAAAAATCTTAAGAATTTTTCGGATTTATATACAAAGTACATGATATCCACTGGGAAGGTATTGTTTTGCCGCAATTTTAGTAAACTTTAGTCTTGACAGTTCATATTTGGAAATTTTTGGGAGAAACAACGTGCTAAGAAAACGCGCTATTTATCGCATGGTGAAAGATTTCGGATCTGTAGGTGATAAACCCAAGCAAGAAACACAACATACTGCAAGATCGGCTCAAAATAGTACTGCTGCTCAGGAAAGTGTTCAAAAATATCCATCAACCTCAATTTGATGCCGTGCTCAGGAGTTTGGCCTTTAAAGAACATTTCGTGATATGATTTACATCTGTGCCTGGCAGTGAGCCTTAATCAGATGATGGTCAGACGACTGTGAGTGAAAAGTAGCGCCACTCACGCCCTAGGAGGCCGAAGTCTAATTCTAGCAACAGGTTCTTCCTAGTAGCAATTTCGATGATTCCAGGGCAGGGCTGCAAACCACCACTCTTTGTTGAAGAGCTGCAGACTATCCAACTCCTGTCTAGAACATATGCCTAGTATGCTCACTAGATCTAGGATCATTCCATCAGGTAGGTGTTATTAAAAGTGGGATGATCCTGGCTACCATATAAAACTGGCCTGACCACAACCACCACGATACTCCCAAAAGGGCCAACCTCAATAATCAGCCAGGAAACAGCTAAATGCCTATAGAGACAAATATCTGAACTTTGCGAGCTCACTGATTCCCGTGGAAATAACGTGGAGCTTCCAGTTATACCCCTGCTGACATCAGGGGACTGGGCTCCTTTATACCCCCAGTTGCACAGGTCTAGATAGCCGAAGTTCTATAAAGACCGATAAATGTGCCCCCTGGTGGGGGGCCCTAAAGAACAACTGTGTGATTAGATTTACATCCGTGGTGGACCAAACCACTGCATAATTTGGAACGTCACACTCGTCCTAGGAAGCCGAAGCTATAATTCTATGCAACAGAACTTTCTAGTTGCAACTTCGATGATTCCAGAGCAGGGCTGCAAATCATCACTCCTTCCTTAAGAGTTGGAGACTTTCCAACTCCTGTCCAGAACACATGTCTAGCATGCTCACTGGATCATTCATTAACAGCGAAATGATCCTGGCCACCATATTAAACAATAGACCTGATATGGGGCCGCAAAACTACAACCACCACGATACTCCTATATAGGGGCCAACCTCAATAATCAGCCAGAGAACAGTTAAATGTCTAAAGAGACAAATAACGGAACTCTGTGAGCTTACTGATTCCCGTGGAAATAAAGTGGAGTTTCCAGTTGTACCACTGCTAACTTCAGGGGACTGGGCTCCCTTTTCCCCCAGTTGCACAGGTCTAAGTTGTT
Source organism: Trichopoda pennipes (assembly GCA_030448955.1). NCBI lineage: Eukaryota > Metazoa > Arthropoda > Insecta > Diptera > Tachinidae > Trichopoda > Trichopoda pennipes. The sequence continues at coordinate 13,979,933 of JASKUP010000088.1, forward strand.
GCTTTCTCCAAAGACCATATATATGTGCCCCCGGGGAGTTCCTTTAAAGAGCAACACAATTTTGCCCAAAGATTTGCATTTGTTTCCATATAAGATTCTGTTGACACAAGAGCTTCTTCCACAAGACCATTTACACCGCCGTACATATGCCAAGAGGATATTACACCTGCCCATATAAACCTCGAGTTTCATGAAAAAATCATAAAGAGTGACGAGGCACACTTTCATTTGAATGGATATGTGAAGAAACAGAATAGTCGGTTCTGGGGAATGGGAAACCCTGAAATTATTCAACAGTCTGGTGTGCGATTTGGTCTGGTAATTTGGTCTTAAATAATGAAAGCGGCGTAACGGTAGCTGTGAATGGGGAGCGATTCCCCATTCATTGTGTAATGAAAAGTGTGCTCAAAAGGGATCGGTTTTTTTAAACCGTAAAGTACTGATATTTCATATAAAAATGGATTAGAATAGCTGGGCTTTTTGAATTGTCGCTAATTGTCCATTAAAGTAATTACTTTCATCATCTGCATCCTTCCTAGATGGAAAGAATTTTGCAAATAGATTACTTATTTTAGCGTTATCATCTGATTCACAATCATTGAATTTCATATAAGGCGGAAAGGTAGTAGATTTTCTTTTTATACTCACTAAATTGTAAAAAGACTTGGGGTTCTTCTAAAGGCTATTCTTAATTTTTCTAAGGTAGCACTTATAAAATTCTCGATTTAATTTGTTATATACGGCACGAGCAGAGTGTGTCTAGATTATTCATTTCAATCTCATATATATTTTGTTAATTCATCTAGTCTAAGAATTCAAAGAACATTCTTTTGCTTTAAAATACAAAAACATGGACATATACTTAATGTCAGAAACAATACTTCTAATTTTTTATCCACGTTCTTTCACTTCAGTTATATGTGTTCAGAAAAAACGAATCTCATTTCGTTTCTTTTATAACCCCTATAAATTGATCAAACACTTTAAACATTTTATGGTAACAAACAATCATGTATTAATTTTTCGATTTTTTAATATTTTTCATTACTGACTTCGAATTTATTTTAAAATTACAATTTCTTATCAAAATATTTTATAAGTTTCAAAAGCATAATTAATTTAAAAAAGTTATTTTATGCTAACTAAAGTATACTACTTTAAGGAAATATGTTTTTATTATATATATGTACACCAAAAATTTTTTTAAGAAGTCTTAGGGCTTTATCTACTTTTTACTTCCTGAATTTTGGCTTTCGTGTTATCCTTTTAATATTTTAGTCCATTCGAAAAAATGCTCTATTTTATTTCAATTTAGCTTCAACACAATATTCAGCAGATTTTATAACCTAATTCAATTTTTCGCTTTCCAAATCCGTTTTTATTTCAAAGTATTGAGGTCTTTATTTGGTAGTGCATACAACATTATAAAAGGTGTTTTTTTAAGCTAGATAGAACTTTTAATTGTAAAAAGTAACACAAAAAATGAAATTTTGATGAAACATTTTTTTTTTATTTGTTTCAGTATACTCTGACAAATCATCATGAATAGACTCTCGCTTGAACAACGCTACGAAATTATCCAAATTTACTTTGAAAATCAGTCGTCGATTCGCGCAACTTATAGACGACTTCGTCATTTTTATGGCGTACATAATCGTGCATCCGAACAAGCCATTCGTCGAACTGTCGATAGATTTCGTACCACATACTCTCTAGAGGATGCAATAATACCAACACGTCGAAGGAATGTGCGTACTGAAGAGACTATCGCCGCTGTAAACGAAAGTGTGGAAGAAGATCCAAATTTATCAATTCGTCGTCGGTCGCAGGAATTGGGGCTCTGTCCGTCCACTACGTGGAAAATTTTGCGCAAAGATCTCGGCCTATACCCGTATAAGATCCAGCTGGTGCAGGAATTGAAGCCACGAGACCATTATATGCGTCGTTCTTTTGCCGATTGGGCTCTAGAGCAGTTGGCAACTGACCCGTTGTTTTTTCGCAAAATTGTGTTCAGCGATGAGGCGCATTTTTGGCTTAACGGGTTTGTTAATAAGCAAAATTGCCGCATATGGAGTGAGACCAATCCACAACAGACCCTACAGACTCCATTACGTCCAGAAAAATGCACCGTTTGGTGCGGTTTTCACGCTGGTGGCATCATCGGACCTTATTTCTTCAAAAATGAGGCCGAAGCTCGCGTTACGTTAAATGGAGATCGTTACCGCACCATGATCAATGATTTTTTGTTTGAAAATATGGATGACATTGATTCGGACGAGATGTGGTTTCAACAGGATGGCCATACGTGCCATACAGCGAACGCAACCATCGACTTATTGAAATCAAAATTTGGCGATAAGTTGATTTCGAGAAATAGACCTGTCAATTAGCCTCCAAGGTCGTGCGATTTGACACCACTCGACTATTTCCTGTGGGGCTGCGTGAAGTCACTGGTTTATGCTGATAAACCAGCAACAATTGACTCCTTGGAGGACAGCATTGTTCGTGTTATTCGTTACATACGCCCAGCAGTGCTCGAAAAAGTGGCCCAAAATTGGACGTCCAGAATGCGCTTCGTCAAGAACAGCCGCGGTGCCCATATGCCCGAAATCATTTTCAAATGTTAATGTCACGTATTGATCCTTCGAATAAAAAAGAAATTTTGATTAAAATTTAATTTTTTGTGTTATTTTTTACAATTTCAAGTTCTATCGGGCTTAAAAAAACACCCTTTAAAAAACTATGTTACAAATTAATTAAACTGCAATTTTCGTACTTCCTAACACAAGGAAATTATAAACTTTCTAATAAAGCTACAAAAATGTAAATCTTAATTCTATTTAAATTAAAAAATAAACTATAAAAAAAATTTACGAAAAATTTTTTTGCATACTTATTTTTCTCTTTTTTGGTTAAGAAAGAAAGCATTTATTTAAAAATAAAAACAGTTTTAAAATCTTTGGCTTAAAAAAATGCTTTCATTGCTATGTATTAAACTGTTTATTTAAGTATCTCACAGATGAACACATGACTAATTTTATCAAACAAATTTGTTCCAATTTATATCAAAGAATCAAAGTCCTCCTTTAAATAAGTATGTAGGTGTTTTTGTTTAATCTATCACTTTTATTCAATATCCAAAAATAATTACTTTTTCGTTTTACTTGTTTGAAGTTTTCTGGCGATTATGCACTGAAACACAAAATATTCTGAATTTAAATGTATATAATGATGCGTTGTATAATTTGATGTTGTTGGTCATCCAGGGGATATTTTTCTATTTTCTATATGTTGTTACTCAAGTTATTTGAAGTCCTTCTTTTTGTCTTCACTCTTACTCTACTTCAAGTTTTCTTTAAGCATGAATGATCATTTATAGCAAGTTTTTCTTGTTTGTATTGGGTTTGCATGTTAAATGCTACTTTAATTTGATTACTTTTGCATGTTTGTGTATGCTAGCCTTTTTTTGTATGGTGATGTGTAGAAAACTTGAAAAATGCAAACAAAAATCTGAAAAATAATGAAACAGTGTCGGCCAAAAAAAATATTTATACATACATTTTTTCTATCACATTGGCTAACACAACTTCAATGAGTATTTATAAATTACAATTTACTAGATTGCAGCATCCCTTATGCCATTAAGATAATAAAATAATTCTTTACTATCACAAGAAATTCACTTTTTGTTGTAGCTTATGATTTGAAGAATTAAATTTAAATATTTCCAATACTTCTATTAAGTCAGTTATATTCAATAAATAGATATGTTAAAGTTATTGCCCATTAATACGATTGGGGATTATGCAAAGAAAAAACATAACGATTAAGTTATGGATCTACACAAAGTAAGCAAATGGAAATTAATTTGCAAGTTTTAAATTCATAGGCTAATTTTATATTAGCTTTGCATGGTTTAATTGAACAATTCGAGCAACTCTAAAAAAAAATACGAAATATAATTACACTACAGGGAAAAGTAAGGGATTACTATAACTGAACTCCTTGCCAACCGAGTTTTGTCGGCTGTGAGTATAACCTGGATTACAGTTATAATTAAGGATTGAAACTATATATTAGCAAACCATTTAACTAAAACGAATCTATATATTAGTGATAACACTAATATTCAAAACAGGGATAGAAATGAAGAATACATATAGAATACAATAGTATTCTTCATTTCATTTATTCAGTGCGGAATAAGGGGTGCAATATTATCAAAATAACAAGTATTAATCGTGGTTTACAGATAAAACTTAATTAGCGATTAACACTTAAAATGTTTCAAATAATCAAAACGAAAGATTTTCTGTTTAAAATTATTTTAACTTATTTTTTATTGTACACACGAGTTTTGAAAGTTTTTAAAACTATGGTGTATTTAAATAATATATTCTGGCAACACTATTTATATTCTAGATGTTGGTATAAGGTTTAGTTTTTAAGAATAAGAAGAAGATTTACATTAAAAGAATGAATATTAGTTGGCGTGTTTCTCATAAGTAATAAATATTGCAAATTAAATAATATACCGCCAGAAAGGTTAACTCGAGGTCCGTATATTACAAAAACTAAAAACGACACTTGGAGAATATCGGGCTTTGTATCTAGAAGTTTGTTTTTCAATTGTGGCAACACCAACAACATGCTGGGTTTAACATTTAGTTTTTTGACGTATTCGTAGTAGATGCATTCGCAATTGTTACAATGAATTCTGTTTCGCACGAAAATCGCATAAAAAAAGGAGCCAGCCAGATCGTATGACTTAACATCACTGGATTATTTTTTTTGAAGTATGTTAAGAACAGAGTCTATATGGAGTCAATCGAATCGATTGCTTCCTTAAAACTAAAACTCCGTGATGCGATTAATCAAATAGGACCGCCATTTAACCGAAAAGCGATTAAAAACTTTGATGAAAGAATAGACATCTGTCAACGTGGTCGTGGTGGATATTTACCAGGTATCATTTTTCATTCATAATTTCCGAACTTTTCTCTTCGTAATACAATAAAAATTTGTATCATCTTAATCTATTTTGTTTTTATTGTTTTATTTTGTCTTAGAAGACAATTTTCTGGTCGGAAAACAAAACATTATTCGTTCATTCTATTAAAAGAAAATTAAAAAACACATAAAGTGTTAAAAAAATACTATATTAATTAACTTACTTACATACGGCCCTGTTTTATACTCGTAGATCACTGGAAATCTTTTAAAACGTAAAGAATTATTGTTTTAAAAATTGATCTCCAGCACTATGCTATAAAAAATTTCGCATGTTTTGATTGAAATGCAGATATTCAGACAATATCCTCACTTTAAAATTTTTAATTGTAATTTAGAAATTATAATTCCGATTTTGATTTTGAAATTGAAAATGTGTAAAGTTACTTTAAAATAAATTTGTTATTAAATAATAATAGATCTTTTCTACCACATCTCCGTAAAGCTTCAACACAATATTTTGCAGCTTGTAGAACCTTAATAAAATATTTTACTTACAGAATCGTTTTTCCAAACCATGTTAAATTATTTGTCTTACAAATGTTTCGACCAACAATGTAATACTTCATATGCAACATAATAAGTAACATGAAAAGCAACATTATTGTTTGAAGAACCAAAAAAAGTAAAAAGTGAACAGCAAAAATAAAAGAAGTGAAAAATTAAGATGGAGGGTGCCATTTTAGTATTGTTTTTTATATAAATTACTTGTTGTTTTAACAGTTCAATGATTTTCTTCACTTGTATGCTTTTTTGTTGCCGAGCATTATTTTAGTTGTTCTATTTTAAAGAATTTTCAAGACTTGTTTTGCAGTATTGTAACTATTTCATCTTACAGTTAATGGTAAGCATTTTATCTTCCATGCTTTGTTGCATTTTATAGAATTATTCATATGCTACATTGTTTGGAGAAAGGGGAGTTTGAGTTTTCTTTTCAAAGGGCCTTTAAAAAATAATATGATTTTAAATTTCAAAGTATATCAAGTGATATATGTTGAGTTTTATTAATTAATAATGAATTGTGGAAACTAATAATATATTAATTTTTATTAAAAAAAAGTTTTTAGGGGATAATACAAGGGACCCGACATTTTAACGTGTTGTTCTTATAGGAAGGGGTCAATTGACTGCTTAGGTACGGTGTAACAAGTCTGTGATACAACGTTAAAATGTTTATTTAATACTGGTAATTATTAATTTCAAAGTGCGTTATATTTAAAAGTCAAAAAGTTAAAGCGAAAGCTTATATATGTATATGAACTTTTATGTTCAACATATTGGAAAAAATTTAAATATTGGAAGTGTGTTATTTATAAAAAAAAAAATAAAAACTTTTCGATTTAGGCCTGGTACTGTGTTCAACATTTAACATGAAATATTGTGAGAATTCAAATAATAGTAATTATCATAATTATTCAGAAAAAGTGTTCATTCTATTAAAAGCACGAACTGTTTCTAGCAACATTTTAAGCTAACGTGTGAAGTAATATGTCAGAAATTTATTTCATCGAGAATTTTTAAGAACTGTTTTGTGTCTTATTTATTTGTAAGATTTTTAAAAAGAATTATTTGCCTAAAAACAAATTACACTCTTTATAGCCTTCACTTTTGTGTAGAAAAATTATATCTAAGACCTTAATCCCTCTATAATGTTTCCACTACAAAGCCTAGTTTATATGAGCGAAAATGTTAAGCGATTATTAATATTTCGCGTGAAAAATTTTACAATTTGCCAGTGGAAATAACACATCGGTCTAGAGAACAACTACTGTTTTTATTGCCTTTAAAAGTATACAGTTGTTTCAATTGTGCAAACAAAAAGTTGTGTTTGAAAAGTTTCGAGAATAGAAGAAATTTGGAATGAAATTAATAAATAATATATTATTATTATTTTAACTCGACCTCTTGTTTTATTTATATTAAATAAATATGTTTTAATCTTTTAAACAGTATTTTGTAATTAAATTTAACTAAATATTTTTTAAATATTTCGCTTCTCAGGAAATTAATTTGAAATTGTTAATAATTTTTGTTGTTATAAATTTAACTTCCTGAAGAAGCTTTTCAGACGAAAGCGAAATATTGAATAAATATATAGTTAAAATTAATTAAAAAAGACTATTTAAAAGATTAAAACATTTTTATTTATACAAATAAAGTATTGATCACTGTGTTAATTCCCTTCCGTTTTTACTGGCTATTTGTATGATATGATGACATCCCTAGAGGTGTTCTAAGCTATACTGGTGAATCAGTGTTCAGGTTTAGGTAGTATTTTTATTAAGTTCGTACCTACTCATGTGGGTAGAATGCCAACCACCTGGCATTTTATGCGGAGCTAATTTTTAGTATTTCCGTCTTTTATTATGATCTAGCTACGTGTCACTGTTAAAAGTTCTTGTTTTGTAGATTTTGGCTAGGATAATATTATACACTCATCTGTTTTTTGGGACATGTTTGTGAGTATCAAAGTGTATTGCAAAGCTGGACCTTTTGTTTTTTTTTTTTTTTTTGTATGAGCCTTTGTGCTCTGTAAATCTTGAGTTTGGTGTTTGTCCAGGTTGTGCTTTGCAGGTACAAATAAGTTTGTATACTCCGCTGAAACTAAATTTGTCAGTTGTTTCCGTCGATTTCCTGAGATTATGTCTAAGAGTGTTGCTGGTGTTTAATAGTGTGAGCAAACTTTTTTTGTGAAAAAGATTATTTAATCTATGTACTTCTGGTGTCCTATGTAAGTAAAACTGTGCCGTCGTGTTGTATGGGTTTTCTCTTTGTCGTCTTTATTATTGTTTTTAGTTTTGTATTGTCTAAGTATTTTACCGGTAGTAGTAGTGGCTTTATAGCCGTTCTTTTTATCTATGGTGTAAATTGTGTCGAGTTCATTGTTGCACTTACCTTAAGAAAGTGGGATTATCTTAAGTCTGTATATCTTTTATCTAAATGCTGCTAGTTTATGCTGGGTAGAGTGTTTCGGGGTGAGTGTCCATCCTAGTTGGTTTCCTATAGATGCCAAATATTAAACAGTCAGTTCCTCGTGTTATTGTGATGTCAAGATAATGTAAATTTCTGTCTTTTACTTTTTCCATTGTGTATGTTTTTATTATGGATTGTGTTATGTTGTTATGGATCTGTTACAATTTGTTCGACCATGCCTTGTTCGAAAAGGCATATGATGTCATCTACATATCTATGTATATTAATGAGTTATTCTGTGTATTTTTCATTAGTGTCTTTATGTGTAGTAATTTGAGATATTGAATGAAAATTTCCCTGAAGATTGCTAAAGTTCGGTTTTTCATGCTGAGTTCGTTAGGTAATTTGTAAAAATGGTTATTAAATCTTAAGTTCTGTTTTATTATCGTCTTTGGTTTATTTAGAATGTGAGTGATGTAGTGATTGTGTAGAGTGTCACGTTGGTATTGGGGTATATATATATCCTTGATATGAAAAGTAACAAGTCGCTTGTTTCGATTATTTTGATGTCTTTAAGTTTTTCGACAAGGTCTTACGTACTACGTATCATATATGTATCTTGTAAACTCGGCCCTCCCCCAAGTAGGCCGGTGAGGTGTTCAGCCAGGTGATATGGATCATCTGTAGATTAAAATTGTGAACGAATTGTGAATATTGTTTTGCAGTTGAAAAAAAAAAGTTGCCAGAGACACTTTTCAGTTGAAAAAAATGTTGCCTTGACTTTTCCTGACTTTTAACATAATGAACACAATAATATATACTACAGCAACATTATTTCTTATTTGTTAATATATAGTAAGAAAAATAAAAGCGATGATTTCTTTCAAGTTAAATATTTAATTAATAAAAGGGATATTTGTAAACAAAATGTTTTTAAATAGCAGCCTTTATAACGGTTATATCTTTTATCATTTTTCTTTTCATATTCCATAATTATAGTAGTTATTTAATAGTTTTTCAACTTATTGAAAACAACTACTTATACTTTGTCTCTATAAGGGCCTTGATGTGTTTAGTGAAACGTTAGAACTTCTCATTTATGCTGTTAAATGTAAACACACTCATACATAAACATACATAACAAACGGTATAAGACTCCTTAAAGTGTACACAAATCCAACACTCTAACATCATGGCAAAAGAGAACTACAACTTCTATCTCCTTTTTGAAAAATGCTGTGGAAATCTAATATTTGGAAACAAAATTTTTGATAGTATTTGCTAAACACGTATGTATTCATGTAAGTATATTTTTTATATTTATGTACGATTTATATGTATGTATGTATTTATGTATATGAGTATGCAATTGTGAGCAATGGAAATGTATTAAAGACAAATGCAATCATAAAAATAAGCGTAAAATTTTACAGTTAGTTAAACCAGTGTTAGTTATAATGCTTTAATTCGTATACAATACATACTGATTATAATATAAATTCACGAAATTGTATGTGTATTCAAGGTATGCATATATATGTATCTTTATTAATGTATGTATACGATATATATGCATAGTTTGCATTTCACTAACTTCATTTAAAACCTATTGTGACTTTAAGTTTGCCTTTGCTTTTTTCTTCGTCAATATGTACGTATACGACGATGCGTATTTTGTATGATAATAAAGGTGTATTCCTATGATTATACAAATACTTTCATTTGCACCTACACATAGTTACTTCTTTATATTGGCTGTTCATATATCCTTATGAATATGCTTGCACCCTTAAGCATAAACGTACAATTTATTTTTGTTAAAAAAGTTTTCTTTGTATTTTTGCGATTAAGATGAAGTAGTCAGTGGGAGGTGTTGTGAAAGAACATAATATATATGCGTGATTGTTCGATTTTAATGCTACTTGCTTAATGTTGCAATATGCTAAGTTGCACGTTTAGATAACTTTGTAATAGTAGTAGTTTTCTATTCCATATTGAGGTAAATTATAACTTTATGCATTTTACACCCCTGATAATTTAAGTTTACTTTAATTTCTTTTGTATACATTTTTGAATTTGTTTTCTAAAAAAAAATTAACGTTTGTATGAAAAGAAATTATGTTCTTGTTTTTAGAATCATTTTTTTTAAATATTACTTTCTTCTTGTACGTTAGGTATTCAAATGGGATATTCATTTTGAGTTAATTTCGAAAAATTAAGTAAATTATTAATACAAAATGATATTCATTTCTAACGTGTGTATTTAAAATTTTTAAACAAATTTTTTTATTTAGAGTAACTGTGAGCTAAAAAGTTCCCTTGATCTTTGTACTTAGTGTGCTAGACCAACCAATCACAGGAAAAATAGAAGTGTTAATATATTATTAAGTAAATTCAAATCAGTAAATTGTAATTGCGTGTAATGCATATTCATTATTTCTTGCTTAGTTAAGGTCAATAAAGATGGTAAGATGTCGCGTAAAATACACTAGCTTATTGGAAAAAAATTTTTTAACGAAATAAATAAATTAAAGTAATTTTTGAAGTAAACAAACCACGCCAGTTTGAACAACGTACTCAGCTAAATAAATAAAAAAGCCTAAAGCTGAAATTGTAGTAAAATGTAGAATTTTACAAAAATGGCAGTTTTCTTTAAAAATCGTTGCGTTGTGATTTGAATCACATATAGCCTTAATGTATCATGGCGACATCTGATTCTTTTTCACAAGGATCAACAAGAATTTAAATTTCAATTCAAATTCTAAAAATTTCGAAATTTAAATTTCCAATTCGAAAAAAAATTTTTAAACGACCAGTAAATTTTTAATTAATGTCAAAAAAAAAAATATATATATAACTTAATTTAACTAGGAATATGAATTTTCTTGAATTATTTTTTTACAATTAATATTAAAATTGTTTATTTACACATCATCTTTTTATTTTTCCATTTACTTCTGCTTGTTTAAGTCCTTTTTTCCAATTATATTTTTAATTATGCCGACTCCTATAATAACACAGCTACTACTCCCTTCATAATTATTAAATCATATTAAAATGTATGCGTAAATGTACCCATTGTAATAAAAATATTTGTATAATTGCATACACATGTATAAACAATTTATATAAAATAATAAAATAATGAACGCATGCGGCTCTTTAATACTCCATAAAATATTTTAGTATATATTTATTTTTTTAATACAAGGATAAGTCGATTTTAGATCACCTTTCAATATAACTTAAATTCTGATGAAATAATATTTTACGTTTGAATCGATTTATGTTACGATCTTGTCCTTTGGTTTTACTTGTAAGTATACGAGTATATTGTTCTAGAGTGGATTTTATTTTTATATATTTATTTTTGTAATGATTATGTTTTTAATATTTCTAAGACTTTAACACACATTATAATCTGTTACTTTTCTTGCTATTCTTGATTTTAGTGTCCTATCATGCAAAATAACTTACTATATGAACTGTAGCAAAACACATGCGGGAATCAGTTACTTATATTAACGGCATAAAAATACTATTACAAACGGGGGAAAACTTTTTTGCAAGGCAAATAATCAATGCTATTACTGCATAAATATAATCAGGTCAATTTTAAGTACATTCTCAAAAATTATCATCTATACAATAATTATAAAAGTAAATTGTGCATTATATACTCTTCTCTTTCTATACAAATGTATCGTTACTTAAAATGAATAAATCCTCAGCTAAATAAGAGATCTGACATATCTTCTTTTTTTTTGTCAGCTATCTGCTGATGTGGGGGTTATTATAATAATATAATTTTTTTATTTATATGGTTTGGACTATGACATGACATTATACAAGAGCAAGCAATAAGTCTATCTATAGTTTTCAAATTTCCACAGCCAAATCGGTTCCAAAAAAGTTAGAAAAGAACGAAAAGTTATCATATTTTGATGCACTTATTATTAGAAAACAAAATGCAGTTACCATAAACTGGCACTAAAGAATAGCTACCTGGTGGAAAACTCACAATTTTTATTTTAACCATCCGAAACATGTGAAATTCAATATGATACAGAATTGTTTAGAAAAAATGTTTTCAATTATTGATAAAATTTGCCGCTAACATAACATCACAAAATTTACAACAAAAAAAATTGGTATTCTTTGAGTATAACACAGTATTATTAAAAATGCTACAAAAAGTTTTGGGTAAAGATTGAAAAAAATGTCTCTGTTTTTTTTCCAAATGAATTGCACAATCAAACAAGCGTGACAGCGAACAATTTAATAAATTAAACAAAGTGATGTTAAGTAGGTATAAAATACCTTGCAGATGGCCGCCGTGTTATGTATGTTATATTATTGGAACAACGGATGCATAAACATGAGAACAACTTGAAAAAGAAATACACAGTTGAATAGAATAGATTTGAAAATAATAGAAAATGTAACAAAAAATCTTTTTATAATCATTGCACTCTTCTGAAACTGGACAGTTTACTCGAATTTTTTTTCTGATGAAGAGCAAATTTAAGTATAATTTATATAGCACGGATCGAGTTCAAGTTTGAATAATATTAATTATTTAATATTAAAAACATTTTTTTAAATTAAAAGCAAAATGAAGTTTTGGCAAAAATTTATTGCTTTCACCAATAACAAGCTAAATGTTTGTTCAGTAAGTAAAAAGAAAATGTGGTTTTTTAAAAAGGTGAATAAAGGGGAAACGGCAGTAAATCGAATTAAGTCTCTATAATAAAATAAAAAAAAAATAGAAGCAATAATATTGCATAGCCATAATAGAACAGAATGTCGAATGAAATTGTTAAAGACTCTGTATCTTAAAATAAGAGACTGTTTTCTATAATAAGGAAATTTTCGTAAAAGGAGGAGGATAGTGGGAAAAGTAAGCGATAAGTATCAGTAATGTAGTGTAGTTGGCAGCCTTTGTTTTTAATATTGCATGTAAGAAAGAGATCAAGAAATAAATCTAGCTAAGGCTACAGATTAGTAGAGAATAAATAATATGAATAATAGATATGTTGTGGTACTTGCAATGAAAAGCATCCCAAAGGAAAAGAAAACAGAAAACATTAACAAGAAACGAATAAAATTAGAACAAAAAATTCTTCAAAGAGTCTTTATAAATAAGAAGTATTAAGAAATGTAATACAAGATATTAATTACTTGTAATTACCAGATTTTTAACAAGAATAAAAAAGATTAGAAATTTATATTCTTTCTGCATATGTGTTATTTTAGAAATTCGTCATCTGTGAACTGATTTTGATTTTTTTTATTATTAGTAATGAAAAGAGTTAGTATACAGATCCTCCCATCAACAAAAATTTATATCTTTACATTATCGCATTTTAGGCAACGTAAAATTCCTATTTGTTGGGTATGAGTAAAAATGTGTTCAGCATGAAGAGAATCGTAGTAAACAAGAAAGAAGGTATGGATTGGCGACATAATAACTTGAAGTTATTTAAACCAAAAAACTAACTATTATTTTATTGTTATTTAAATGTTGTTTGATTAATTTTATCCATGTCTTAAAAGTATACATTAATATTTCAGAATGGAATCTCACTATTAAGACATATGTCACCGGGGGTAAAAGAGTACTCTAGCAGGAGTAGGCTAGCAGGAGCCAAGTGGACAACTTCGACTTTATTTCCACGAGAATCAGTAAGCCCCAGAGTTCAGCTTTTGCTGTTCTCTGTCTGATTATTGAGGTTGGCCCCTTGGAGAGTATTGTGGTGGTTGTGGTTTCGCAGCCCCTTATGAAATGGTTAAGGGTCGTGTCATGTGTTCTGGACCAGGAGTTGGATAGTCTCGAACTCGGTCCTGCTCCGAGCTTCCGAAATTGCAACTAGGAGTGATTAGAGGATACAAATATCCGATGGCTTCCTAGGGCTTGGACGAAGCGACATATGATTAAATCTTATCACGCATATCTTAATTGTTTAATAATTTTGAAAAAAGAAAATACTTTTAAACTTAGAAAATAACTTTTATTGTTAAGCAACCACGAAGTTGTTCGTTAGTAGCGTTTAATAAAATGTTAAAATATTATTTTCGAATTTTTCTACAAACATATAAATGTATATGTGGTGTAAACAAATTTATGTATGCAATTTAAGAAGATATATAAAAATAAATGGAAAAAATTTGAGCACAAAAATAATACACAAAAGGAGGGAATACTTTACTTTTTTGATTTCAGAAAACACAAATTTTTTGTTGCATTAAATTGAAGTTAAAAATAAGAGAAACATGCAAAATTGTCATCAAATTGTCCATTTTCAGGTGCTATTTCGGTTTAGTCGAATTTTAAAAGAATGCTCTAAATGCTTTTGAGAGATGAAAAAGCAAAATTTATCATCAAAATTGTACATTTTCAGTACATTTCGATATAATCGAATTATAATAGAATGGATTTTGGATTTTTCACCGGCTCACCCCCCTAGAATGCGCCAATTGACTAGAAAAAGAGATTGGCAAAGTGTCAACTCAAACTGATAATACTAACGTGGGGTGCATTAGCGCAATTACAAGGTATATGAGATAAAAGAAAGTGATCTTATCTTCTGGCTCAACCCCTAAATATGCCAATTGACTAGAAAATGAGATTGGCAATGTTCAATTTGAGCGGAAATATATACAATCCATCCCAAAAAATACATAAATGGCGAAAAAGAGAAATAATTTTTACTGCCTGGTAATTAGGCGTGTTAAGTATTGTTGACTTAATTGTATTAAAAATTTTAGAAAACTTTAATCTTAATGTACTTTAACATAAAATTTTGCAATAACTTATTTTTTGTCACACTAAAAAGCCTCTTTAAAAAAAACCCCTTATTTTTTAAGAAATAATAATATTAATCGTATATTTATATATTTCATAAATTATTCCGAGACTGCCATTTTTGTGTCTGACTTTGCTTAAAATCCCGCTGGTTTTCTCTGCAAATTATAGCAATACTTTTCTACATACCAACTGCGTCTGTTTAAATTTAAATATTTGAAAGTTTGAATATGAAAATTTTGGTGCTATTTATTTCTCCCTCACTGATTTCAATAATAAAATGTGCCAGTAATTTGTTTACATTCATAGCCTGCAGCAAAAATATGATTTGAATGTTCACATTTATTTTCGAATTGTGAAGTTGATGTTGTTTGTGATTCTTTTGTAATTAAAAATAATTAAAACTCTTTAAATGTAGCCGTTGAGTTATTTACTTATGCTTGTTATACTGTGTTTTCAATTTGTTTCTGGTTTTAATTTAGCAACGAAGCCAACTTTATTAAACAATAAAAGCTTTAAATTGTCCAACAACAAAAAAATAGCATTTGTGTTAATTGTAGAAATTGCAATTCATACAATTCGAGACAGCGGTTAACACTTTAAAGCAAACATTAACGAACAAGAAATTAAATTATATCCAAACCTGCGTTTGTTATGATGGATGCATTTTTTGGTATATGAGATTTTATGATATAAAAGTTTAGTGAATTTGATATGTGCTTACCTTTTAATGAATTTCGTTATATGGGTTATGTAATTTTCTATATTTATATATATTTAAACGCTGGGTTCAAGCAAGTAGTATTGAGTTTTGAAGTTATAGCTGTCAGCGTCAAACTGTGCATTAAATACTTTTAACGAGTTCTGTAAAAAGGCCTGAATTATATAGCCAATTTATTTTTAATTATTCTCAATGTAAAATCTTAAAGAGAAGGCAACATTTGCTTTAAATTATTATTTTAATTATAATAGTTATCTTCATTGTTATAATATTAAATTGTTTAAAATTAATAAAACTGTTTTGGTTTTTGTTTAGGTAATAAATATAAATTTATTCATATATTCTCACATTGAAATTTATTATTCCAATTTCAAAATTTTATTTATATTTTAAAGCATTTTCTTCTCAAAATAAAATCTATTATTTGCCATTAAAATTTATTATTGTTATTTAAATTGCAGCTATTAGGCGGACTTACACGTAGTATATTCTTTAGCATAGCTAAAGTTAACAGTACTGATGCACCTTGCATGGGTTCGTGAATAAAATTTGTACTGCTGGAAAAATTATATTTTTAAATATTACTTTAAACTAAAGAAAAAAAGCAAACAAGATGCAAGTGAAATATGCATTTTCTGGCTGGTGCTATATATACAAATTGGTTTAAGCGTCTACTTTTTTCGCTTCCAGGAACGTTCTGAAATTACGTAAAGAAGCTTTAAAAATTATTGAGCAAAATATAAGAACATCTGTAATATATAACGAAAGAGCTGCTTTCGCTAGAATTTTTCATTAACGATATTACAGTTCAAGGGAGTAAAAAACAGGTAAATGTATTAAAGATTTAAATTTTAGATGGTTGCGCAAGAATAAAAACAATATAAAACTACGATCAGACATGCGGACTTTATAACTAGTAACTCTTTCGATATTTCTAGATCCAGTGTCTCTTTTCCTTAAAAAACATGGCATTTTAAATAAAGAAGCTTTATATGTAGCTGCCAAATATATCCTTTCATTCTACGGTGATTACATTGAAAATATAGTAAATTAATTAAAACGAATAAAAAAATTTTTTATTAGTAGTTTAGGCATTAGGTTTGTTTTTATAAAAAAATTTCGAATTTTATTAAATTTTTTACAAAAGAAACCCTAGTGCTTAATAATAAACTACGAATAAAATACTAAAAAGTCAAATAACTATAATTATTATATATGAATAAAACGCAAAACGAACTTTTATCCTTTTCAAATCAACGCTTGTAATCACACATTATTTAGTATGCCTTAATTTATTGAATTCTTTTTTAATAACCTGATTTCTCAATTTTTAATCAAAAGATTTTAAAAATTCATAATTTTTAGTTAAAATTAAACCCTTAAGTGTCACTCACGTATATAATAAAATGAAAAAACTGAAACAAAAACAAAATGTTTTCCCTACTATACATTTATAAATTCCATCAATCTTAGAGTGTATCGTGGTTTAAATGTTATTAAGTTAAGATACAAGATGATCTTAGCCTAAGTTAAGACGGTAGGAGAAGCAATTTCAGCTATACGTTTGATTTTAATATTACGTTTGTTTAATGTTAAAAGTATTTTTTTTAAAGAAAACTTAATCAGGTAAAACTATGTCTTCAAATATGTAAACAGCTGTTTTTATTCCCGTGTTTTTAAAGCCACCTACTAAATCATGATTATAGTGGCTGGTATAAAGGATGTAAAATTAATTTTACCAACTTCCTTTTCATAAACACCTTTACAAATAATAAAAAAGTAGCATTCAAAACTCATATTATTTACTTGACCTCTTGTTAAAAAAACAGTAGAAATTAAAAAAATAAACAAACAAGAAAATCCGAATGAAATGAGAGAAAATAAATATACAAATTTTAACACCCACATGTTTGATTGGGGATGTATGCAACGTTGCAATAGTTGTTGTTTCTTGTATCTGTAATCGTGTTAGTTTATATCTCAGTTACAAACCGCCAACTGCTGCCTGATGGTTTGGTTAAAGTTTTTGGTTACCAGGTCAGACATTCAGTGTGTCGCTTTCCTGATCTGTTGGTTTCTCGCAACAGCAATGTTTGGCAGTGTTACTAGCTACTTAACAAAGCGAATAAATCCACATGCAATAGCAAATGTTGTATCCTTTTACAAATACTTACATACACACACACATCCATTCACAGCTTATATTTTAATCTTTGCCGCACTCTCACTAACACGTATAACAAATGCTTACTTGCAAGCACACAAGTTCGTACAGTTATAGGTATAAATACTAATATTTTCCTGAACTTACGGCGTCGCACTTTAGTCTTATGAATACAAGTGTGTATGAAAACTTTTGGCTAGGAAAATAACATGCAAATTGTAATAGCACATACATATTCATGTTATTTTCTGATTGCTATTTGGTATCACAGTTACGGTAAAATTAGAAGCATTTAATATAAATGTTTACAGGGTAGTTTTTTGGAGCTATAATTTAATATACTATTCCCATTTAAGCACTCAAGCTTGGACGAAAGCTTCATTAAAACTGTTTTGAAATAAATTAGTCACCTTATTATATTTTACTATAATTCGAGATCAATTAATCCAAACAAAGTTTTTGGAGTTTCGTACTTAATCAGAAATATGCCAAAATTTTTTACCTGTCCTTATGGTGGTGAAAATGAGACATTTTTAATTTAGCATTCGGAGTGTCGAAAAGCCGCAAATTATCGGTACCATGAAGTTATTTTAAATATCATGTAATTCAAAGAGTATGGTAAGAGATTTTTTTACGACAAAATAAGAGAAATACCTTTGCTTTTTGAATAACTAAATAATAAAATAACTTTCAGAGCTAAAATTAAAACTGCTAATAAATTTTCCATGATGATAAAACTTTTAGAGCTTAATTCAAGCCTACCAACAGGATACACTAGTACAAAGTTAGTACAAAAAATCAGTCGAACATTTTTAAATTCAACACAACCGGTACGGCCGAGGGCTGGACTACTATGAGGCTAATTAAACTAATGAATGAAAACAGTTATTATGTAACAAAAGGTAATGCCAGGCTAAAAAAGAAACTGCCTCCAATTTATTACAAATAAAAACAATTTTAATTACGGTCTATTTGATTGGAAATGTTTTGTTATTAATTTTAATTTTTTTTTGGCAATTTTTGGGTAAAAATATATTTCTTTTATCGAATCGTGGCCCTTTAGTAAAGTTTTAAGTTAGGTACTATTTTGGATTTTTAATTTTTAGTTCAAGTTTAACTTTTTACTGAGATTTCTTAAAAACTGTGAATTATTGTGAATTTTCTAATTTCTTGGTAATCTAGAGTTTTTTTCTCAAGAATAATAATAACAAAATCAAAAATCAATAATACGAAAAAAACCTATCCAACACGGGAAAAGCATATTTATGGTATACTAAAAATTTTTGTTAGTTAGCTGGGCTTGTAAAAATGACTTTTCAACGTAAGAACGGAAAGACGAATATCGCTGTCATTTTCTGTATTCTATGGATCCCAAGTTGTACTCACTGCAGTAGAGTTTGTAAACGTAAGAACAAGCTTTTACATACTATCTACTTGTAGAGAGTTTTATGGAAACGGAAATTAGAAAAAAACAAGATAAATGTTTTCCATTTTGTAAAGTATAGCCAACAGTTAAAATTTTACACACAGATTATTAAGCCAAAAATCGTAAAAATAACCCGTTTATTTCATGCATATACGAGTTTAAAGTTCTGCTTAAATATCTTAAAATCTATATTTGCAAAATTATTCAGAGGCATTTGTTAAAAAAAATAAATTTCAAGGGTTAAAAAGGGTTAACCCTTATTAAAAATCTTAGTTTATATTTTTTCTGTCCTCTGCAAATTCACGCGCTCCACTTTACTATTTTCTGGTACATAAAACTAGTTCGGAATTAATTCCGAAAAAATTAATATATACATATAATGAAAGCGCCTAACGCATTAGTAGATTTTGACATTTACTTATGCTAAGAGGGATGTAGATAACCAACGAGTTAATGTTGCAATTTAAGTATTTTAAATAAATGTCGAACGCTGTCATATTTAACTCGGGCTAATATACTTTTGTAAAAACTAGTACTATTTCGGTATATATTATTTAAAAGTTATAGCGAAATCGATAATTTTACCTGTATAGAAGTAGAAGTAAAGTTAATATTGGTCTAATATTCAATTTACCATTAAAAAAATTATATTTTATATGTTTGCAAAATAATGTTGAATGTGATTCTGATATAGAAACGTTGAAATATATCTGTCAGCATTAGTTTCTTAAATATTTGCAATGTAATTTTAAAGTTTTACTTAGATGGTATACAGTGAAAACCAGAATTTTAGATACACTTAAAGGAAAAATGTGCATAGAACTGAACATATTGCTTTCGAATCATACCTTAGAATTAAATAAAAATTATTTTGGAAATAGCAACTTTGCATGCTAATTAAAACTACTTACTTTATCCACCCTGATAATTATTGATACCTACTCCACTATATGTAAATAATTAATAAATACTTCGATTCCATTTTAGTAAAAAAGGTTCGGTTAGATATGAAAAATATGTGGTACAAATCATAATAAAAGACGGTTTGTAATGTAATAAATGATGTCACATCTAGCCTTTTATAATTAAGAGAATATTGTAATAGGAAAAGATAATTTCAAAAATTAAAATTAAGTTATAGGCGTCAATTTATTTAAGTTAAGGTGAAACCTTTCAAAAATCTTGTGAACTTTGTGTTATGATAAAAATTTAAAAATTACTTAACTGACTGATCTAAAGTGGGGGCTAGCTCAGCTATATGATTATGTTCAGAATGAACATATCTAGTATTGAAAATCTCATACAGTTTGTATATTCTAATAGCGACCAAATCAACGTTTGCGATTTGGTGTAATCGTGCTGTGGAATAATGATTGGGAAGATTATGAATTAACTTCAGGAGTTTGTTTTGAAGGATTTGAAGCCATTTTATGTGGCATTTAGTGCATTCTCCCCAAACTGGAGCTGCATAGCATATAATTACCCGAAATATAAGTTTTAAAATCAACATTTTATTATCAATACTTAATGATGCGTTTCTATTTATTAAAGGGTAAAGAGTTCTATTCAGTATGTTACATTTATAAATCACATAAGATACGTGAACACTATAAGTTAATTTCGAATCTAGAAGCATACCTAGATACTTTACGTTGTTTTCCCAATTGATTTCGGTATTGTATAAATTTATACCGCTTTGGGGAATAAAATACGATTTCCTTTTTCTGGTAAAATGAATTGCTTGACTGAATTTATTTTATTCTTAATTAGTTTAGTTTAGTTAAATTTAACTTAATAAAAACAATTTAAAAAATATATAAAAAAAATTCATCAATATGAAATTAATTATTGGAATTCTTTAAAGAGAAGGTACAGTGGATATTATTCAGAAGTTTTTAAATCCGGCTTGACTTCAACAAATTTCTTTAGTTTAGAAACCATATTTATCTGAAGCTCACACTAAAAATTCTGAGTTTGATGATACTGCTACGGATGTGTCTTGCTTAAGTTTTAAAACAAAAAAAAAAAATAAAGAAAACTTATACATGCAAGACAACAAGAACTTTCTAGTTACAAACTGCGTATAAATGTTATACATGTAATTGTGTAGTTTTCGAAGAAAACTTATAAACGACAATTATCTTAAAATAAATTCTAGGAAGAAACTTTAACAGCATAAAAACAAAAACAAGAATACACACAGACCAACAGGCGATTGTACATTGAATGAATTAAATAACAGCAACAAAGTGTGATACAAAGGAAGTAGAAAATTCAAGACCTCTAGTGGATAAATATAAAAGACAACGTCTGAGTGGATAGTTAGTTAGTTAAAACATAAACCTCGTGAAGAAGAGACTTGCATCTTTAGTAAATTGGTCTGTAGTAGCAACGTGCAACCTTTGTTTTATGTGTAGTTAAAGTAAATAAATTTGTAATTAATTTGAAAACTTTAAAATATGGTGTCATTTATTTTGCAGTAAAGAACTCAGCAACAAGAAATCGTTTATAAAAGGTATAAACGTAGCAATACTTTTTTAAATTAAAAATTTCATATTTGATTTAATTGATTCATTCAAAATATGTTTTCTACACTTAACAATGAATTACCGTAATATAGAAATATATGTATGTTGTTTTCATTACCAAGGATATCATAAATTTAATTTTCGATGGGACTTGCGTTTCCATATTATTAAATAAAAAGATTTTGAGATTTTCTTTTTGTTCCCAATTCGGAAAAAAAAATTATATTATTCAGAAGTCAAACGGGGAAATATATCCCTAGTATGTTTGTATTCATTTTGAAAATAATTTTTTTCCAACAGAATATACTTGAATTTGTTTTTAAACACACTCTAATTTTGCTTAAATATATTTGCAAAATTTCATACGTATACGAAACAGCTCATGCTTTATTTGTGTGTTGTTTAAAGCTTTAATTTTTGGCTGCTACCTTTTACTTTGATATACATATTTTTGCATCATGATATGAAATCAAAAGCAGAGGCAATAACAAATCCAAAAGTAACAAAACACTCAACATTCTATAGTTTTGAAACATTTAATCTCTGACAGCTCGTTACTTTGTTTGGTTGAGTGTAAAACTCATGAAGTACCACAATCCATGATATAGATCTTGCATTTCTTTATTCTTATTTCGTTTAAATGTATATACATGTAAATATTTATTTTTTATTTTCTTTTACAATTTTCATCTCCAAAGTAAATAGTAAAATATACAAGTGAAATGGACTTTAGCTCTTTTTTACCATCTGTCTGTTGACCCGTTCCAATGTTATGTTAGACGAAAAAATATAATTTCAAAGACACAAAAACCTTTATTTTATTTTCATATCTAACAACAAGCTGTTGTCTTTTTTTGTTTGATTTAATATTTTATTACATTTCTTTAAGTTTTTTTTTCTATAGCTTTTATTGCAATGAAGTTTATTTAAATTTAATTTATTTTTTGGCAATAAATTTTTCCAACATATTTATTTCGATTGTTACATTTTGTTTTAAATTTGTAAATATTTTTTGTGCATTATTTTTCTTATGTTTGAACTAACAAGTGATTATTTGTGTGTGTGTGTGTGTATATGAATGTTTGAGTATTTTTATCAACCTTGTTGTAGTTCATCACACAGTTTTTCCGTTTCCGTTTTGCTCAGTTGCTGATGGTTGTCTGTTTGTTTCATGAATTTTATACATATTGAATATAATATTTCACTGCATCAATTCTGTGATATATTCATTGATTTTTAAATTTATTATATAAAATATTACATATTTTGTTGGTGTCCAAACAAAAAATTATACATTATTTGTAATGCGTTTTATATTTACTCTTTTTAAATAAGAAGAAACGTAAATGTTTTTATGATAACTTGTATATATGTAAAAACTATTAATTTTTTACGGTTTAAAGTATTGAAATATTTATTTAAATTTTAAAATAAATTTTAACAATTAATAGGAATAAGTAATAATAACTGTAAATATCGGCCAAATAACTCATATAACCTGGTTTTTGCTTCCAAAAGAAAAAAAAAACGTTCTAAATTGCGAGAAGTCTACTAATAAAAATTATGCAGGACTAAAAATTCATATCTCTCAAAATCTTTAAAATATGTTTCCATATCAGTTTGCTGCACTTAATATCCCTCGATCATTTTTATGTTATCAAACTCAATAATGCACTAAAAAGAAAAGAAAAAACTGTAAACAACAAATATTTGAATCAAACTGTTGAAGTAAACTTAACATCTATGCATTAATATATGTATGGGAATTTTGGTGTTTAAAAATGCACAGTTTTGAATATTTGTGTAATATTCATTTTTTTGAAATAAAATTAAAAGTAAAAGTTTCTCCTAAAAACATTCGATTTTCATTTATCATGTCTTAACTTATTTTATTTATTAATTAATATTTTTAAAAGCTTAAAGTATAAATCACATTCTATATTTCCATCTTCTGTGCATTTCTACATAATATACGTAAATATAAAAAGGCTATTTGAAGCTATTAACTTGTTGAGTACTTTAAGCCTCTTATGCAAAAATTTCTTGCAACCAATTCGAGCGGTTTGGATTGAAAGTTCCCGAGAGAAAGTTGTTTGAGTTAGTTTCAAATAATTTGTCATATCTAATTTAAATACTTAAAATTTTTTAAACACAACTTAGAAAAGAATAAAAAAGTTTTTAAATGAATATAACTTCACATATAAATTTCTACGTCGTCATTTTATTCAAATTAGAAAGAAAAAATAAGGAACTCTACAAAAATATTTAGTTACTTGCGATTTTTTGTTGCAGTTATTGTTTGCTATCTTTCATTTAACTTTTTATTTACTTAACGGTTGCAAATCTAATGAATGAAATATGAAAAGGGTATTACAAAATTGTATGTTATTTACTAGCTTACGGTAGCAAACTTTATTCCAGCACACATTCTGGTGTTATTATATCTTAATGGGTTGCTGGAATTTATAAGGAATCCTTATTATTCAGTATAACTTTAAAAAACTCACAAAATGCAACTTAACCCTCTGTATACATTTATGCTTTACAAAAAAGAAATAAGTATGATTACATAAATTAAATGGAGTTTGGTGTTGTAACATCTTTGCTGCCATTTACAAAGAAATATATATATTTATATACTCCGATATATACATAAAAAATTATGTAAGCAAATAAATGTGGAGACATCTGTGTATATATCAAAGTTCATTTTACTTTAGTTAAAAATGTGTACTGAGTTTATTTGTATAATTAAGAAAAACAAATGGACAGACACAATTGTAAAGACGAAATTCTTACCAGTTAATATTTTCATGTTTGCTATGGTCTCTTCAGTCGAATATTGTTTAGTCGATTAATTTAAAAACTTAAAATATCTTTATTTGCCGTTACGATTTATTTGATCAATTTTCTTAATTTTGAACGAAAAAAGTGTAAAGTATGTGTAGCAGCAATTATAGTAGCAACTCTTGCAGCAGTTATCAGCTTTTTTAAGGATCAGGGAATGTAGGGACAAATTGTTTTTTTTGCTCTCTATAAAAATCGGAATCTATAAAGTTACAAATATTTAATATTGCGGGGCATCGATTTGATAAGGCAAAATTACGATAAAATAGATATATATATAATCAGCATAAATAATATTTTGTTTCTTAATAAATTAATAAAGCCGAATTAAAAACTATTTATTTTATTTTAACAGTAAAGTAGTTCGACTAATCATTAATTGCAAAAATGAAAAATATTTGAATATCTTTTACAAGTTTCAAAAGAGTGTTGTGAAGTTCATAGGAAATTTCCAAATCCTGTATAAGCAACAATCGGTTGATGGAGAGAGCTCTTGTAGTTTTAAAAAATACTATAAATTGAAATTCATAACATTATTTATTCGCAGTTTTCCACTTGGTAATAATGAATATAACATTTATTATTTATTCGCAAGCAACTTATTTATAACAACCACTTATTTTCCACAAGCATTATTAATAAAACTTTCAATATTGTAGTGTGGTTTCGAATTGCAAGGCTCGATAAGTTGAATTTTGCATAAAAATTGATTAAAATTTATTGACAAAAGATACACAGCATTTGCATAAAACAAAAGTTAATACTTTTGAGATCTCTTCTTCTGAGAATCTGATGAAAGGCTTATTGTTATTGCTCGCAAATCGCTAAACGTATTCCGAAAAGGATATGGGCATAACATTGTTATATGCGCATATCCTTTAGAATAAGTATGAAACTGTCTGCAAAAATAAAAAATTTAAACAATAAAAAAAGCTATAGTTTAACCAATAGGCAATCCTCCCACAATGTAATGTCGGAGTGATTAGTTGTTAGCATGTAAGGGCAAAACTAAATGCTTCACCATTTCAAATGTCTGAAAATGGAATATATTTTTTAATCAACTTTGGCTATAGGCGGCTCTTTTATATGTTTAAAGAAGAAATCTCAAATGAGAATTATAGCTATTCAAAAAATGCCTATTTGGAGCTACTCAAAAAGTTTTCTTTTCGAAAACCATTATAACAACAGTCTTGCCCTTTATTAATAGTTAATAAAACTCCCCCACACATTTTTAGTTGTTCCTTTAAATACAAAAAAACTGATTCACTGCTGTTATTACTGGATGGCATTTGGATGAAGGAATGCAATATAATTCTTAAGGTGATAAGGACGAAAACTCTAAAAACTTATTTTCACAATTTTTTCTTTATTAAGTATGCCGATTAAATATTAATGCAGCCATTCAACTTATAGTACTATCTTATTCCAAAAAGTTACGATCTTCTCAATGTCTTAGCTTAACCCGAGCGGGCATCAAAAACGCAATACAATGCAACTCCAGATACTTTGAAACTATATTACCGCTCAGATCCTATATTTCTTCCGAATACTGTTAGTATATTGTATATATGGCTTCGTTAAGGTTTGAGCCATGATTTACTGATTTTTCTATTTGGGCAATTTAATGACACTTTTATCTTAGTTTGAGATGTTGTTTTTATTTTAAACAACTGATCTCTAGTAACTAGTACTTTTTTTACCTGTTGCTGGTCGGTTGTGCTGTTTTTATTATATTAGCTTTTGTTGTTGTATAAATGTAAGATTTTTAAATATATATTTTTTTTCGTTAAAATATCTTTCGTTGTGACATACTTCGAAATTTTGTTGGAAAATGGATTAGTAGGACAATAAATATTTTTAGAAATCCTTTCTACTTGAATTGTTTCATTAACTATATAGATTTGAAGAACCATGTAGCAGCGGTAGAGTTATGGAAATAACACTGATGGCATGGATGTTGCCACACTATTATTTGCTAGCTCATGCTGCTTATTCTGCACCAGCCATCGTTTATGCCTTTGAATTATTTTTACTTCAAAGACTAAATATATAGTCATTACGTGAATGCAAGACTTGGTGCCCATACAACTGAGTATATTGGAGGGGATTCGAACTTGTTATAATTAAATATTCGTTGGGGAACTAAACAGACATATTTTTAAGTTAAAATTTGTGGCGCAAAAAAATACCGGTACTCTATTTTGTAAGTATTAATTATGTAATATAAATTTAGAGCAAGAAAGTTCTCGTAATTTCGAAACGTACGTCTGAGATAAGATGCAAGAAAAGCATAAGCTGTTTTTTCAACTAGGTTTTAAAATATTATTTTTATTCGATTAGCTCGGAAATTTGCTAATTTTATAAATAAGAAAATTTAAAGGTTAAGTTGATTGAATGCTCTAGTGCATACGTGTCGAAGTGTTTGTGCGACTATTCATTTTAAAATGTAACAAGACTGCGTTTTTGTATTTGTGGTAGTTTTTTTTATAATAATGTACTTATTTTTTCTAAGTACTTTCATGTCAAGTATAGCTTTAAGATATTTATAAAAGAAGAAAATAACTTTTAGATCCTTATGTGTTCCATAGCGTTATAGTAGTCGAGATTATATTTGTGGTTTTACTTGTATTATTGCAAAAAAACAGAAAATTTTGGCCCCAGACGTTGTAAAAGTTTTAGTTATTGCATTTGTAGAATATGAAAATGATGTTAATTCAACCATCCTCCATGATGTTTGACACCAAAAGGTATTATTACGACTTTTGTTATAAAAGTTACACCTCAATAATTATTAAGGAAAACCTTGATAACGGTAGAACAATTAGGTAACAAAATTTGGAATTTATTTGTGATGAATAGTGGCATGGAAATTTCTGCACCAAATGGTTATGCTTTTGAATTATAAAACAAAAATTGGTTCGGAATTAATAAATATATTAAAGATAATAATTCGCTATAGAAAAAGAAATAAAACTACAGAGCAAACGAAGTGATTTTCCCTCTCATATGTTAAGCAAAATATTTGCGTAATGTAATACAAATTTTTAACTTAAAATTTTAAAAAACAAAACTTTCTATAACACAATATGATACAGGGATAACGTTTATAGTGACAGGAATAAAAAAATATTTTAAAAAATAATAATAACATTTGTTGCTAAATTTGCGATTAAAAGAAAAAATGAATGAATGTGAGTATTTATAAAGAGAATAACGATAAATGATAGATAGAAGAGTTGTATATGGACTTCGTCTTAACTAATTTTTCTTTTTTTAATTGGTTTATTAGAAATATGATATTTACAACATTATCCAAAATAATAATATAGGGGATATAGTATCATTTCATTTTGCTGGCATCTAATTTTCTCCTGTGTTTTTTTTTTAATTAACACAAACATTTTCATCTAATACAAAAAAAGTTCCATAGTTGCTGGCTTTAATAAAAAATTATATATATTTTAAATAAAAATTTTCGCCTTTACTTTAGGTACTATCACTGTTGGATATTAAAACCTCGAATTTATTTCGGATATAGTAAAACTTAAAACTGATCGTAAATCATAAATTACTGGGAATTCTCATTTTTCAGTGTGTTAAACGAACCTACTTCACATTGGATTTCTTACTTAAATTAAACGTTAATGCATTGTTTTTGCCATATAATTTGTATGTTTAGTAGAGAATTATAAATTATAATTATAAATAATGGAAAGTTAAACCGCTTTCGACTTATAAATAATTATTTATGTAATCAATAGAACTTGATAGATAGAACTTGATGAATTTTTTCAGAAAGAACAATTATTTATATGTATATTAAAATAACTATTATTTCCTTAAGGTAATTAAAAGGTTATGGTTTAACGATATAGGTTGAAATAATGGGTATGCTACGTGACATTTAATATTCTAAGTAAACTTTAAATAAAATATCAATAACAACTCTTATATTTGTGCTGCTTATGTATTGAAATTTTTATGTATAAATATTTATGGAGATTTCACTATACAACTCTTTGTTGGTTAATCATAAATTTCATAACCCTTTTATTCGATCACGTTGACCAAATACAAGTCGTACTTGTACGTTGATTAGAATATATGAGAACTTATATACAAGCATACGTAAATTTATTAACACATACAGACATTTAAAGATATTAAAGAAAAATAATTAGGAGAAGAAAGAATAAACAAAAACGACAATCTCTACAATTTGTCAACCATATTGACCGGACCGCATGTATTTAATGTTTAAATTATACATACATATATATCCTTTAGAATTTAATCCCACAATAACACATAGATATAGAAATTGCACAACAACTTTACTTATTTGCTGGCCAATACAATAAAATGCTCCATCAACTGTTCCTGTATTTGTTTGTTTGCACATGTATTTATACGCAAACAAATATTGTTTCAATGGATATATGCATGTATATATGTATATGCGCTATAGTACGCATTTACACACTAAGAAAATATATAAATTGCAAATTTATCAGTAATTTTTTTCTTAAGCAGCTATATAGCAATTAGTAAATCCAATTTTGCTTTATCTTTGTGTTAAAAATATAATATTTAAATTGAGCTGCAATTAGATCCCTTCTGCCATCCTTTAGTTTTAAAAACTGATACAAAAATATGCTCTCACATTTATACTCCTACTTTTACCTACAATACTGCATTTTTTTTATATGTATATAACTAGTTGTTAAACATTTATTTAACTTTCAAAGTTAAGGTGGAATTATGATCCATGGCTGCGATTCAAGTTTGCTTATGCAAACAAAAATATCATTATGATCACCTATTTTTATCTGTGATATAGATTCGAATTTAAAAATAAATAAGAGTATAAATTCATTTAACTTCTAATTATTATGTACTCGATAATTTTGCTGAGTGTAGTAATGCTTTTCCTTTTATACGGTTTATTCGTAACAAACGAAAGTACAACTTTGTATGCTTTTATCCATTTATATTCGTATGCATGGGTGTTTCTGTACATACATTGAAGATAAGTTTATGAATTTATTTTGTACACAAATTTACAATATAAGGTACTGCTTATAGGGTGTGCATAAAAAGCTAAAGAAAATAATGAAAACTTCTTCAAATTTATACCTTTAAAATCATATCCACATAGATATGATTTTCTGAAAATAAATTTAAACATATCACAAATATTAATTGTGAAAGTAACTAAGAGCTATGAAAAATTTTAATGAAACTGACAAACCTTTTATATTATTCATTCATAATTATTTGTCCCTTGCCGGTTTTCATTCACATACAAATCATTATTTATATGTAATTGTAAATGTATATAAGTTTCAAACAGTTTTCTGGGCCAATATAAATTTTCCACTTAAACTACAATCAGATTGTAAATTTCAATTGCAAGTATTTGTGCTGTACTGGTACAGTTGTAGGTGTTTTCGGTAAGGGTGCTTGTTAGTGGAAAATGTATATAGTCGAATTTCGTAATAAGGTTTCTTCTAAAGGATTCAAGAACAACTACTACAGTTTTTGGTTTTGCAGTATTGTTTTGATTTTCTCTATTTTTTAATTTGTAAGTGTTCGAGAGCTTATATGAGTCAGTGAGTGTGCTATTAATTTTCTTCCTTATTTCACAACGAAAGTAAAGATTCCTTTATTTTGTACTATAAAAGGAAAAGCAAAAGATGTATGAACTTACAACTACAAACGCTTTGACTATTATTAAAATCATGGAGAGTTTTGTTGTAAATCTCGAATGCCTCGTTATTCCTGTTATGGTATATTTTATTCCTTTTTTTCCTCTGTTG
The DNA here is from genome assembly GCA_030448955.1 of Trichopoda pennipes. Lineage (NCBI taxonomy): Eukaryota > Metazoa > Arthropoda > Insecta > Diptera > Tachinidae > Trichopoda > Trichopoda pennipes. Next base: position 14,010,166 of record JASKUP010000088.1, read on the forward strand.
ATGGCAAAACTGGTCCAGAGGTCATTCGAGTATACAGTTTTAATGCACAAAATTGTTTAGTACAATACACACAAATTTTAGTTATTTCATTTAAAGGTGTTCGAACGAAAAAAAAAAATTTTAAATGTATTTAACTGAACAGAAATTAAAGCATTAATTAATTTATAATTTTTAATTTAACATCGCTTGCAATACACTCTCCGTCAAGGTATGTAATAATTTTTTAACAATCGAAAATTTAGCATTCATTCATAGACTGTTAAAATGAAAATCTCACCCACAACATATAAATCAAATAGTTGATTTAAGTTAATAAAAGACAAGTTAAAATGATTTGATTTCGGGCACTTTCTGTATTTTATTTTAGACTTTTTTTTCTCAAAAATGGCATTTAAAAAATATATGTATATATTCTAAACATATGTACTTATATATACTATACTACTTGTACGACAAAAAACTTATATTTTGCAGTTTCAAAGCAATTCAAAGTTCTCCAGAAATTCTTGGTATCAATCCAATTATAATTAAAAACGTGAGCATAATCTTTTTGCCGTTATTAAAAACGTATTTATTTGGTGCTTAAAAAATGGAAATTTCCAAACTATTTGAAACTGCAAGAGTAATACCAATACAAAACTAGCTAGCAGTTGCCATCCTATTAGTATGTTAAATTGTCTAGGAAATATAATTGAAAAAATTATACTGAGGAGGGTAAATAAGTTTACTGAGAGTAAGAGAATTCTACCAAATAGTATAGTTTTCGACAAGAATACTCTACAGTTCATCAAGGAAAAATAATTGTCAAACACATATCTGGTAATAGAAACGATAGAAAGAGCGCTGGATGTAGAAAAGGCTTTTAACTCGATTTGTCATGATGGTCTTTTTTATATCCTCAGAGAGTTCTACTTTCTTATCCACCTACGGAAAATGTTGTTGATAGAATTAAAATTGCAATTCTGAATGAAATTAAATATCTAGGAACTGGTTTAAATAAAAAAAAAAATTATATTTAGATATCATATTCTACAAAGATGTGATAAAACTATAAAATGTGGCAGAGGTTTATTTTCACTGCTTAAGCGCAAGTCGATCCTCGACCGTAAAAATAAAATGCTACTCTGTAGAATTTCTATACAACCAACACTGCCATATTCAACAAAACAGCTAAAGTGCATTTCAAAAAGCCACAAGTTATTCAAAATAAAAGCCTAAAAACTGTTTTTAATTTACCAAAACGATATTAGATGAAACTTTTACATAGATATGTTCAACAACATATGCTCCCAACGGTAATAAGATCTTTATACCATATTATATTAAGAAATTTGAAACCGTACAGTCTTTATCAGCTTCAGAAATGAAGTTGTTTTAAGAGTGAGAGTTGAATGCTTTTTCAAAAACTGAAAAGGGTTTGTATATATATTTTAATAAGTAAGCTATTGTTAATTAAAAAGTGTGATAAAATGTGTTGCAATCATTTTTATGAGTTAATGCTCAGGAATGTAAATATAGTTATTTTTGTTATACTTTAGTTGTAAAGATGATAGAATGCAGTGAAAATTTATACGAACAAATTTACCTTTGCGGCAGAAAGCATGCTGTTTTCAATTCGTATCCAGTCTCAACAAATTAGTTTTAAGAAATATTTCTTAACTTAACAATTTTAAAACTTGTATACATACTAAGGTCTCTGAGCAAGACTTAAAAACACCCCACGTACAAAAGATGATATTTTTGTCAATTAAAGGGAGTAAATTTTATATGTGTTTTATCCTTTAACCAATATTCAGTGGTTATTATATGCAACGACGGCAAAGGCTGTCATCAGAAAATACTTAGTTTTCTTAAGCAATTGCTTTCTTATTTGTTACTTAATGCTAAAATAAAATAAAGATGAAATAGATTCATGATTCATGACAAAATGATTCATTATAATAAATATTGTAAAGTATTGGAACCCTGATCCATCATGAAAATTGTTAATAAATGTTAATTTTTGTTTCTTGCGTGTATGTATATTTTCATAGTTTTTGCTATAAATTCATGTACGAATAGTCACTGGCCAGTTCTAGAAATGAATAGTATTACACACAATTCTTTAAACGCTATTAAGTGTAAAATATTTTCAAATTTACACCAAAACTATGTGCGCTAAAGTAAAAGAACAAACTTAAAATAAGGGGGACCAAAATATTGACTTATTTTCATGTACGTTACCTTATTTTTAAAACACAATAAGGCACAACTTTAAGTTTACGGATTTTTATGTCCTTTATATTTTTTAGTTTTATTATTTTAATCATAGTGTTTGTATGCAACTATAAACTTAAAATATAAACGGGTTTCATAGAGGTCTATAAATATGACTTTATTCTTTAAACCGCTATAGAGAAACTTCTTAAAAAGTGAACAGAGTTTTTGCAGCTTCCTCAAGTTCGAAAAATTAAAAACAAAATTAAAGGAAGAGTGTGCATTATTTCCGTGAGACTTGAATTACTTCATGTCTGGTTTTAAAAAAAACTTGCAGTTTTGACTCGTACACCCATCTAGATCATAATATAATGAGGCGTTGTCAAGGTTTAAAATCGCGACATCCTTTGACCATGTTGTTACTCTCTTCACTAATTAACGTTCCGTTAAGATTTGAATATAGGAATCATTATTTTACTAGGCTGATACTGGAAGCAACGTACCTAAGGGTTATAACAGGTGTTGATGCTAGTTATTTTAATTCTACTCACACACAAAATACAGTTTTTAGTAATAACTTTTTTAGCACTGTTTACCATGCAAATAACAACAAAAACAATATGTCATAAAGACACAGTCCTATAATCATTTTAAACTAACAAGTTTTTATTAAACATATGGAAGAATATAATATTCATATCATATGGCCTTGAGTTGACAGCATACCGAGCAGCCTTGTAGCTTTAGTGGCGAATCAAAGAGGAACAAATTTCATATTCTTACAGTTTACAAATAAAAAATATAAATAATTAATAAAAAAAACAGTTTTTCAATTGAATTATTTATTGTCGTTAAATACTTAGAAGCAACATAAATATGTAAATATGACATAAAATATGTGTACATAAATTATTTGCCCATTCTTTGTGCTGTATTAATTGACATTAGTTTATGATATTTGTTTTAGTTACTGACAGTAAGTGATTGACACTAAATTACACGGTACTAAATCAAAAAAATGTATTTTGTATACATGATTTAAGCATTTATTTATCACAAGAGATTTAGCTCGTCAATTGTTGATGTTGTTTTTTTTAATGGCTTAAAAAAATTACTATAATTTACTGGTATTTCTAATTTTTTATTTGATTTTGTATGCCACTTTACCAGTTGAAACAAATTATATCAACTATAAATGTGAAAATAATAAATGTTTCAATAGAAAAACGCTTTGAGGTAAATTAATACTAGCATCGTTAGAAACATTTTAAAGTTTAAATTTCGTGAACACTGTGATACCTTTACGGTTTAACATCCTTTTTCCTTTAGATTGCAAGGTTTTTGTCGAATTATTGCACTGTCTATCAAGAAGCACAAACAACGGTTGGGTGGCCCGTATCAAAGTAGTATTTTGAGAGATTTTCAATGTTTTCGATTGAATGTAACTGACGCAACGTTAACTTTTCTATTCTCGAACTGTACAAAATAAATAAATAAAATAGTAATATACTGCAACTAGAAAATGCAACTAACGCAATGAGCAAAATTTTAGAGTTTGTGTGAAAGCATGTGACCAGTTAATAAAAGCATAATTTACTTGTATAAACCATTAAATTAAAAAAAAAACATAGAGGGTCATTCATTAAAAAATTATGGGGTTGCTGTTCAATTAAAAGTTCGGTTTAAGCTATATATTTATTAGTTATATTACGTAATACAGTAGACTCCCGGTAACGTGAACTATTAAAACCTGAGCGTGTTCACGTTTGCGAAGTTGTTCGTGTTTACGAAGGTGTAATTTTTTACATCTTAAAAATAAAATGACATATGCATTTAACTCAAATTCATATATTTTTTTATTAACTCATTTTCATTAATTCATATTCATATGTGCTTTGTTAAGAAAAACAATTTATATTAAAATTATTAAAAAAAATGGGTTATCTTTTTTTGGATTTTCTTTTTTTGCAAAAAGCTGAACACCACCTTTTCTCGGAGACGTTGAAAATGTTGATGGCTTCACTAGGTTTTACTTTCGTCCGTGTTGTTTGCAGAATACTATAATCGCTTTCAATTTCATCACTGCTCAAGATTTCGTTCGTTTCAATTACGTTTTGAAGATCTGCAGTCCATTCACTGATATCAGAAAATGAAAAACTAACCTGCGAAGACACAATTTAAGTTAAGTGAATTACTAGACATGTAAAAATGTTCAAACATATGGATTAATTGTATTAAAAAGATCTATTGCGGGTTTTTGTTGGATGTTACTTGGTGCACAAATTCTTTCTCTCAAAATAGTTAATAGAATATCCTCTTCAACGTCTTCTTCATGTCCTATAGAGGCTAAAATGTTCGTCCAGAAATTCCATATTGTTTCCTTTTTAACAGCGTCCCTTAACGTTAATATTTTTAGAGCTTTCAAAACTTAATTATCTGTATCTACAATTGATGCCAAGAAACTGTTTCTATAGAAAAGCTTTGTAAGTCTTATGGCTTTTTGATCCATTTTCTGTATGAGTGGCGTGACGTTGGGTGGCATGTACATTACATTTATGAACCCGTCGTTTGATTTCAATTCATTTTCTGGGAATGCGATGAAGCGTTATCTATTAAGAGTAAAACTTTATTGGGTAACCCTTGCTCTTTAAAAATTTTATCTTGTTTTTTGTTTATAGCGCAAATTGTTGACTTTGCAACATTGTATTGTTTTACTAAGCTAGTCACGCTTGAGCCTCTTTATATTTTTCTATTACATCCACTTTTTCCTTTAAAGTAAAAAAATTTTGGGTTTTTTATGCGACATTTTTACGACACACTTTATACGCGATACACAAAATTCCAGAATATATTTATAAGCATTTATTTACGGGAATTCCCAGTTTTTAAAAAGTAGTGATTGCTTAAAAATGTTCAAAAGAAAACAACGTTCTCTATGTTGCATGAATTATACATTTGTTCACCTTATAGGGCTTTCTTACTGTGTTCACGCTACAGAGTCGTCAGTGTAAAAAAAATTATGTTCATGCTAGCCGGTGTTCACGTGAGGCGGTGTTTTTGTAATCGCGAGTCTACTGTATTTTAAAACAACATAACAATTTTATAAGATACGGTTTATTATAATTTTCAGATTTTCCAGATGTATGGGAATGGATGCGACTTTTAATAAATTAAATAGACTCTCGTCTGACAATCGGTTTCTTATTGAATTTTTTCTGCATTTCATTACTGAAAAGGTCTGTCCATAGATATGAGGAAGCAAACATTGCCATAGTTTTCTGCGCATGATTAATTAGCTTTGCGAATTCATCTTTTGGTAAGGATTTATAGCAATTAAGCTTATCTGTATTTAAAATCAGCTGTTTTAAATTATTATTACATTGCAATTCTATAATTTCCAATTGTAGATCAGATGGAACATTCTCAGGATTAACATTGAAAGACATTGAAAAAATATCTAAACATGGTTGGATTTTTTTAAAGTCAGCAAATCTGGCCTCAAATTCTGAATACAGTTTTAGTAAAGATTGTGACAAGACTTTTAACTTCTATTCACTAACAGGCAAAAAAGAATTAAGTCTTGGAAAATGAGTGAAATCCTATTTTCTCAAACATTTAGAAAATATAAACAATTAAGTTTTAAAAGACCTCAAACTGCCCCAAGTTTCATCTATAAATTGATTTCTTCCCTGTAACTTCTTGTTCAGCTTATTATAGTGCTCGAGTAAATCCGTGAAAAAAAGCAAACTCGATGCACTAATTCTTATCCTCCAATATTTCCCACTCATCCCAAATTTCAGTTTTGGTTTTTAGAAAAACTTGAATTTCTTCGAGAAGACTCCAAACTCTCGATAAGGCATGCCCACAACTCAGCCACCTCATCTTTGTGTAATAAAGTACATCTGAAAATTCTGCATCATCTGCTCGAATGGTATTAATTAATTTTAAAAATAATATTAAGTACGTGGTTAATATCTAAGACAGCCTTGAAAAGAACATCTTGGTGGATTATGCAATGTAAAAAAATTGTTTCGCTTTCAGGATTCTGACTTTTATAAACTCCTGCAAATTACGTATTTGTTCCCACCATGTTAGGTGCTCCATCAGTTATTAAATTAATTAATTTGGAAATTGCGGCATTAAGAGATTCTATCCCCTATCTAAATTCATTATAAATTATTTTTCCTGTCGTCTTTCTTTTCAAAGATCTCAAACAAGCAAGTTCTTCGGTTATTAAAAAGTTTTCATCGACTCCTCTGACAAAAATTAGAAGTTGGGCTGTATCACTCCTGTCAACACTTTCGTCCATAGTGACTGAAAAATACTTAAACTTTTTAAGACGTCCATCGAAATGATTGGTTAAATTAGAAGAAATCGCTTCAATTATTTTTGTGACCGTTCTACGTGACAGCCCTATAGTTTCGACATCTTTACCTTTTATGGGCAAATACTTTTCCAATGCTAATTAACACATCCTTAATAAATTCTCCTTCAGAAAACGGTTTGTTACTTTTTGCTATTTTATAGGCAACAATGTGACCAGCTAACGTGGAGGATCGCTGGACACTTCTTTGATTTTCAAAAAATATTTGCTGACTAGATATTTTTCTTTTCAATTCCTCTGAATTAACTTTCTTGTCTTCATCTGTCATTTTATAGTACTTCGACCCAAGATGTTTTGAATTAAAGTGCCTAGCGAGATTATAATCTGTTAGTACAGCTACCTGTTCTTGGCAGATAAGACAAATAGGTTTTTGGTTATATTCCATAAAGAAGTACTTCCATGTCCACTCTTCTTGAAGTACTCGACATTCCGAATCAATTTTTCTCTTTCTATTTTCGATTGACATTTATGGGGGTATTTACAATACACTTTATTATTTTAATTACACAAATAAAACTGTACGTTGGCAACTTTATAATTTTACTTCACAATTTATTCTTTACGTCACGAGATTTACAGTTTTACTGATTCCTGATTAATCCATCGCTGGTCCTTTTATATTTGTTGCGCATATTGTCTCCAATATTCAAGAATCTTCTAAATCTCACATATAATAGTTGTTCTTATGTTATACGTTCAGTTTTCTATATTAGTTGTTAGTGTTTTATGATGTTTATGTTTCTTCTTGGAATATTGCATCAGAAAGTTGTTGTTCTCTTGTGTGTACAATATTTCGTAGAAAACTATGCAGTTTGGACACAATACAATAGGTCTATATTAGTTGTTTTTGTTTCATGCTTTTTAAGTTTCTTCTTGGAATATGGTATAAGAAAGTTGTTGTTGTCTTGTGTGTACAATATTTCCCAGAAAACGACGCAGTTTGTACACAATATAATATGAAAATATCGCATTTTTTGGCTAAAATTGTCAATTTATATCTTTTTTAAAACATAATGTAAATTTATTTTTTGGGCATAATTTTTTAATAGGTGATTAATTTTTTTTTGAAAAACGCTCGGCGGGCCGGATTGAAACCCCTCGCGGGCCGGATATGGCCCACGGGCCGTAGTTCGCCCATCACTGGTATAGAGTATAGAAAAAAGAACACTGAAGATGACATATAGCCGAAACCGGTATGTTCACAAACCACATTTGACGCGAGTTGACATAAAATCATTACCCAAATAACTGAATTAATACTTATATTTCTTTTCCCTAAAATCAATACGCAAAATAAATACCAAAAATGCTCTTCAGAAAAAAAAACATTTAATTCTACTGTGTATATAAATACATAAATTTTTCGTTTTATTTTGTACATTTTCTTCCCATAGCAGTGTCTTTGTACTACTTAGAGACATACTGATATTTATTTCTAAAGCAAGTATGAAGGTGCGTTACGTTGTAAGAAGCTTTATTAATTTGGGAAAATTTATGAAAACTTTTAATATTTGTATTTTATTATTGAATTATTTCAAGCAACACTCATTGAAACACCTTTTCTTTAATTATTTTATTCTCTTGTATTTACTGTTGAAATTAATTAATGGGTTAACGCCATTTGTGATTCTAAAATATTTTATTATTTATTAACTTAGATATATTTAAATTATTTTTAAGCTCTATTTCGTTAGAATTACTTAGTCGCAGTTACGTTAATTAGTAATTTTTACACTCAGATAAAATATTCTTTTATTAATTTGGTATTATATTTTGCTAATATATGACTAAATGACTTAATAATTAAAATTAAGTTTTTCATATTTTCCTTTTGTACGCACTCTTCCATGAACTACATTAATAAACTGTTCGATTTTTTATTTTGTCATATTAAAATAATATATATCAAAGACTTGCAATTACCAATCAACTCATTAATTAAACTATTATTAATAATTATGGATACAAAAAAATTTTGCTTTGTATCAAAGATTAAACAAAGAGCTCAGAAATAATTTATATAAAAATCTTAATGAAATGCGAGCTGTTTCACTAACAAAGACGATTTATACGATTAACTTACTTTAAAACATTTTGTTGCAACATTTTTGCTGACTGATGTTGATTTTAATATTTATTTTGAATTTTTCTTTCAATTATAAATTCGCCTGAGAGCAGTCACAATTATTTACACAAACATATGCAAAGTATACAAATATCACATACCACAATGTTGCAAACGTGACAGGCTACATCATGTTAGTAATACGAACAATTGAAACAGTTAAGTCCAACGAAATCTGATAGCCTTAAGCACAAGAAGCAGCCAAAAAAAAAGAAAAACTGTTCTGTGAATCACAAGACAAGAAAAATGAAAAACGCAGCGAAAATAAAATAGAATACCATCAATGAAAAAATATTTAATGAAAATAATAGCAAAATGAATTCGACTTATGTGCAAGCAAACTTAAAATAAAAAAAATGAAATAGCACAGAAAAACAAAGAGGACGTTTTTATTCAAACGAAGCACATGGAAAATCAATAATGTTCGAATTAAATATTATCTACAAAAGGATAAAAATAACCTACACTTATTCCTTTTGCTAATTTTTGCATATCGAGATTTTAATTAAAGTAAATAAATAATCAAATCGAATTCGTATGAGAGGCAATAATAAATTTGAATTTGAAAAAAAACCAAAGCTTTTAGTTTTTTTCACAGTTAATTTACTTACCAAATATTTTCCTTTAAGACGTCAATATTCGCGAGATTTGGTAAATTGTAAATAATTATTGATTGGGTATTAATATAATTCGTTGTTAACTTGCAGTTGAAGTAAAGAGTGACTTGTGTTATAAAGTACAAGTATAAAAAAAATTGTTATGAACAATTTTAAATTTGTTATAGTTTCTGTCACCAAATAGTTGTGTAAATATAAAAATTATAAATTATAAAAAATTGTAGCGAATAGGAAAATCCATTTTTTTCTTTATTATTCTCTTAACAATCACTCGCATCTAAAAAGGAAAGGTTAAGAAACTTAACTTATATCATGTTAAGCCGGATTTAATAGAAAAATAATTCATTGCAAATAATTAATTGGTTAATCTCGGAAAGGATTCTGCCTTTAAAAAGTTAGCATAAATTATTATAATCGTGTAAAGAACATGAGAGTTTATTAGAGCAGATATTAATTATATTTATTTAACATTTTTTTTTTTAAAAAGTTTTAAAATACAATCTCGATAATCGTTGCTTTGATAGTTGGTTTCTTTACTTCTAAAGAGGCATTTAAAATATTTTTTTATTTATCGCAAGAGCCTTAAATTTTTTTGATATGTGCGTATATTCTACGACGGGGTTTACTTTATTTGGGTATGATTTTACGTCAACCCGCGTCAAATGTGGTTTGTGAAGAAACTGGTTTCGGCTATTTGTCATCTTCAGTGTTCTCTCTATACTATACTGCGGCCCATACAGAAATAATTTGGCTCAATGGGTACTCATTTTCTACGGTAATTTGAAAAGCCAATCAACTAACAATTATTATCATCTAGTGTATCTGATATAAAGAAATAATGTGAAGAATGTATGAAGAATGCTGCTATAGCCAATAAGAACTAAAATTTCTTGACGTAATTATTATTTGTATAGCTAATTTGTTAATAACACTTATGGATTATTTTTCGATTACTCATGACACCTCAAAATTACAAATCGCATGTTATTCCTAAACAAAATGAAATATTCGTTGTTACAGCTATAGTAACGCAAGCTTTATATCAATTCAATCCAATTAAAATAATAAAAGCTTTTAATAAAATGAAAATAATAAAAATAAAAAAATATAATAAAAATTTTTATTAAATATATAAGTATTAATCTTAAAAATGGTCTTTTTAAATAAATTTATCACATATATTTTAAATATTTCGCTTTCCTTTGGAAAGCTTCTTCTTCTTATTAATAATTTTTGTTTAAAAAAATTAATTTCCTGAATCAGCTTTCCAAAGGAAACCGAAATATTAAAAATATATGTGATAAATTTATTTAAAAAGACCAATTTTAAGATTAATATACTTAAGAAAAAAAAGGTCGAATTATAATAATAATGAAAAAAAAATTTTTATTTTTATTTCATACAGTATTATAAATATTTTTTTAAACAAATTAAAAGTTTAAATCTGGCTGAAGTTCACATATAATTTAAATTTTTTACAATTTTGTAAATAATTTTTCTAAAATCTTCCGACTAATAATTTATTTAAAAAATTTAAATACAAAAAAATAATACTATTAAATCATGCTCAACAGAACCCACTCTTTTCTGCTTCAGTATTGTTTATGGCTCGGGTTATTATTACACCCGAGACAACATCGAATGGAAGCTGGTTTAGAACACAACTTTCTTTTTTAGGGCAGTCAAGGCAATCGCACGCTGTTATTCTACTTATTGAAATATTCGTGTAAAGAAAAAGAAAAAGAAGAAAGAAAAAAGAATATGGTCAGATAATTGGTTAAAAAAATTTTCATTTGAAAGGTTATTGTAAGAATTAAAAAAAAATGACACAAGATAAATCAAAAATATTTGGATTTATGAGATGTATGTCATCGCGAATCAATAAACTGTACGAAAAAATGAATCAAACAATTTTGACATATCACGCAATAGGAAAACAAGCATAAATTTCGACAAAAGACAAGAAGAGGGGAATTTCAAGAGTATGCTCATATGTTTCTGGAATAAAGTTGGTATCTGGCTGGGCCTGCTTGATAATACAAGAAGAATGGCCAAAGTTTTATTGTCGCCTTTGTCACAGCCATTCGTACGCTTGGGCAAATTTAGTAAATTACATTCCTTGTTAACGAAAAAATTGTGAGTATAGAGAAAGTAAATGGGCGTTACAAATTCAATCACAAAATTTCGGAAATAAAACTCTATGAAATCATTTTCATAATAACAATTAGTATGCAAATATATTTTAATTAAAAAAAAAAACAAAAATTTGTTTTCCACGTAAAGGCAAGTATTACGTGTCGGAGTCACTCTATATAATTATGCTTTTCTGTTGTGTTCTAAAAATAAGAATAATTTTTAGTTGACTCGCAATTTTTCACTGTGTTAACAAAATTTAATTTACATCTATATAAAAAACAGTTTACATGTAAAGAAAATTTAATACGATTTGTATTCAAAAAGGAATATTCGTTATAAAAAACAAACAAAAAAAGAAAACAAAACAAAAATCAGTAATAAAGAAACATGAAAATAAAAGCTTTGGGGAAAAAATTAAGCAAATTTGGAAATCAGTAAATCCGATTTACATGGATTTCTGAGGTTTTCCTTAATAGCAGCACCAACGGCAATCGAAATTCAGAATTCAAATGCAATGAGACAGTAGATTGCTATTATATATTTGATTCTCTAAAAACTAAATTGTTCATATTTATATACGTAAATATTTGAAGCATTTATACATATGCAGTACAGCATTTTTCTACCGAATACTGGTAATAAGATAGAAAAAACAGTACTCTTATGTCAGCGCAAATATAAGTGCTTAGTACACTAGCCCGGACTAATGTGAAAGCAGAAAAAATACAAAACAAGGAAAAAAAATAATTGCAAATCTTGTAAACATTTCTGTATACTTTTGCATCCCAATTGTTATTTTTTTGCTTTTGGTTTTATTTGTTTAACATTGTTAAATAAGATTTTTATTTCAATTTATTTTTTATATCTTGTACTTAGCAAAAAAAACAAAAAAAAAAAAATACGACTACACAAAAATTTTGTTCTCTGCTTATAGTGATTGTTGTAGCACCACTACTGCAAAAGTTTACAATGAATTTTGCATGTAAGTATACTTGTAAGCCTCATGTCCACAATTGACGTGCTACTTCAGTAACCTGCTTATAAGTTGAGAGTATGTATGCATTTTTATATTTTGCTCTAAGTTATCATCATTCTTCATATGAATGTTCTACAATATACAGTTTTTTGTAAATTATTTTTTAAAGAAAATTGCTCCCTTTTTATATTTGTTTTTTATCTTTCTATATTTAATTTAAAATGTACTACACCATAAAGAAATGTTCTTTTTTCATACGCTATGTAAGAAATATAAGCGTTTTAAATTTCTCAGTGCTTTTGTTAAGTAATTAAAAAATTTTGTTTTCTAAATGGAAAAATTTTGAATTATGGAAATAAAAATATTTACGAAAGGAAGCTTATCACTCATACAAAATAATTTTTAAAAATACAAAAATATAGTTTTAAGCTGTTTAAAAAAGCTTGAATTTTCGTATAAATATGGTCCGGATGGTATTCCGAGTTGCACACTTAACAAAGGTGCTATGGCACTGGCAAAACCTCTTACAATAATCTTTAACCTATCATTGAAATTTAGTTATTTTCCTAAAATATGAAAGGATTCTTTTATTGTTTCATTATTTAAATCTGGTTATAGAAATAATGTGGCCAACTACAGAGGTATTGCTAAACTCAGCGCTAAAACTAAACTTTTTGAGAAAATTGTTACTGATCACCTTTCCGATCAAGTATCGCCTATATTGGTTCCTGCTCTGTATTATTTTAGAAGGAGTTGTTCAATTGCTACTAATCTTTTGGAGTTAACATTGTTAGTCAATCGGGGATTTGTTCAACGTAAACAAACTGATGTTATTTTTACTGACTTCAGTGAGGCATTCGATAAGGTTAACCACAAACTTTTGATAGGGAAACTTGACCTTATGGGATTCACACACAATTTACTTATGTGGATTATTTCATATCTTTAAAACAGAGCTCAAAAAGTTCATTCTTACTTCCAAGGAAATTATTATTTCATTTGGTGTGCCGCAGGAGAGCCATCCGCGTCCTTTATTACTTACATTGTTTATTAATGATCTACACAATGCCATTAAATAATCAAACGTTCTATTATGTGAGAACATTTCGTACATATAATCGTCACGCTGATCATATTCTCCTCCAAAAGGACTAAGCTGCATTTAATTCCTGGTGTAATAATAATTTTACGGATTTACACATTAAAAACTGTAAATACATGTGTTTCTTCCGAAGATGACATACAAACGTGCAACATATTTGAAGCGGCTACGAACTTGAGAAACTGAATGTGGTTTTAGATCTTTAGCATATTTCGTTGGCTATTAACAAAGCACGTGCAGTTCTTGGATTTGTAAAACGCTGGGGGAGGGAGATTGGTGACTTTATATTTCTCTTGTCAGACCTATTATGGAATATGGCTCAATAATTTGGGAACCACTTTATAAAGTTTATAGTAATAGCATGGAATCGGCGCAAAAGCCGTTTTCGTTATTCTGTCTTCAAGATTTAGAATGGAATCCCTTATATCTGCCATCCTACACTAGTAGACGTGCTCTAATAAAGCTGCCAACTCTAAAAAGCCGAAGAGTAGTGTTAAATGCCACCTTTATTTTAATTTTAATGAAAGGGAATGTCTGTTCAAATTGCTTCATTAGCAATATTTCATTTAACGTTCCATTTCGTCGTGCTACGTGCTGTTTTAATCCACTTGTAATTAAAGTATTCAGATCAAATTATGCTAACTTTGTACTGAGTTTAATAAAATTTATAGGAATATTGATTTTTCTTTTTATGTTAAATCTGTTAAATGTCATTTTATTTTAAATTCAAATAGTGAAATTTAAGATTTATGTAGTAAACCTATAGACTAAATATAAATAAATAAATAAAATAAAACGTGGAATATGCTAGTAATAATGTTCGGTTAAGTTAAGAGGTTAAAATTTTTCGCAAATATTGAAATTTGTAACAAAAAATTCAGGTTCTTTTAGACGTCGAGAAAATATAAATAATAACAGGAAATTGTATTGTAAGTTCCATAATTCCCAAAGCTGGTTAGAGGATTATCAGGATTATTATAGATCTAATTTTTTAATAATACAATATTTATAAATTTAGTTATATTGTTTATGAAAAACTGTATTAAAACAGCTAATTGATGTGGGCATTCATAATATTCGACTAAAAAGATTTGGAACTTTTGAGAGTTTTATGTTCTTTTAATATCCAAAATGTCGCTTCAATCTTTTGGCCTGTTAAAGATTATCATCGCTGTACCCATAATAAGTAGAATCTTAGAATTTAATAAAATTAAAAGGTGTTCCAAAACTAACTGTTTTATTAAACTACAGTAGGCAGTCACATCAAAGTTGCCAAATTTATTTAAAACCACGACTGCTATAGCAACACCTACAATAAACAAACCTTAGATTTAATGATGTCTCCCAATAATTATCCAATTTTCATATGCCTGGACATATTTGTGAATGGCACAATGATTAAAAATAAAACTAAAGAGTGATTTTAACAGGTGAGCAATAAAGCCCGTGATTTTCACGTGTATGGTTTAATATTTTAAACATTTGAAACTTACACTTATTGTAGAATTGAAAGGGTTACATTACGGTAATTTTTTTTTGCAAAAAATAAAAACAAAATTAAATTATTCTTAAGCAGTAGTTTATAGATGATACTTAGTTGAATTCTTTATAGCGTTTCCACATGAAACATGTTTTTAATTGTACAACTTATTCGTATTATTCGCTTCGGTTACATTTATGTCTTTTGGCAACTTTTAAATATAATTTTATTTTTCCGTAGCTAAATAAAATTATACAACTTGGGTTAACTTGAAGCATAGCTACAATTTAGTCTAAAATTTATATCATTTAAACATTTTTTATCCGTAAATGTACCATTTTATTTTTTTGAAGTTCAGCAATACAAATATTCAATATTCGCCAGCAATTGAAGTTTCGTGTACCCGCTCTAATATATAAAAGAGCTCTAAAAGTCCTGTAATATTTAAAATTAAATATTTCATATTTTTCTCGTCTGCATCTACTAGTTAAATAAGGCTATTCGAATTTTTGTGCCGTTTAAGATGTCGTCTAGGATTTTTGATTAATTCTTATTATTTTCTTCCAATTCGAATTTATAAAATTTCTAGGTTTGTCACTCATCTATGTTACGAAGCATTTTGTTTATTTATTTAAAGATTATTCGATAAACAAATTATGATTAATTGTACCCAAGAGATTAGCTAGATTGTCAAATAAAAAATATGAAATATTTATAATTCTTGGTTGTGTCCTTAAATAATGCATTGCCAATCCATGTTTATAATAAATAACGACTCTATAGAGAAGTAAATGATTAAAATGCAAAATTTTACATTTCCCATATCCTCTTAAGAATAATGAACAAGGTTGTGTGAATCAGAAAGGGAGTTTCATACTGCTGGTATGTACAAAAGAATATATATTTTAAGTTGTTTGGATTTCTTCCGCCAGTAATGTCATTCTCTTTCGTCTTTCTTGGCTATTTGTTCGGTATAAATGGTGAGCGCTTTCGGTGTGAAAACATCATGTTAGACATTGTACATAAATGTGTACATTCTGCAGTTGTCTGCTCATAAAATGATGCACAAAAAAAGTTCGGTTTTCTTTTTTTGACACTCTAAATTTCTATTATGTTGAGCAGATTAAAAATATTTATCCCGGTTTTAGCAATTCATTAGCTAGTGGCTTAATGCTCTCGCGAAAGTTGCTAATTAATTATAAGGCCGTAAAGTTTTTTACATATAAAAGTCTTGATGTACTTTCTGTAAATAAATGCAGTATACTTAGTATAAAGAACTATTTTGTAATATCAAATATCGTATTGCCTTAAATAATTATATATTTTGCTATAGAACTGGTGAAATTGTTGAAGTTCAATGCTTTGTATGCTATGACAATACTGTATATGAATGTTTAAAAACTGTGTTTCGAATTAATTTTAAAACAATTTTAATGAAAATAATTTTACTTATTGCTGAATATTTGCTATCATGACAATTTACTTAATTATTATTATTTTGTATTTACCTGGATTGTCAGACATATATTTAATAGTTACCTTTTCTGCATGTTCCGCTGTGTATTTTCTGTCTAAATAAAAATATACAAAAGTAGGTGTAGTAAATATTGTCCTATGCCTATAAATAAAATAAATGTGTTCTGGATTATTTTTTCTATTTTATTATGTAATTGTTGTGTTAAGTATGATGTTGCATATATAAAAACATGCTAAACTCAGTTATTGCATTTAAAAATTGGTATATAAAAATCATTAAATCATTGTGTGGCCATTTAGAGAAAATGTGTAGACTACAAACTCAAAAAATGTCTGATGATTGTTCTACTCATGCTGAGCTAACTTCAACTTATTTTCAATTGTTAGAATTTCCTTGATTATAGATACTTGCAGTAAGTAACCAGTTGTGTGTGTATTTTTAATGACATAATTTTTTTTTAGTTTTATAATAGGAAAACTTTCTATTTGTAGTTTTCGATATATTTTGCATTAACAATTATACATAAGGAATGTATATATAAAGTTCAATATATTATATTCAATGAAGATCTTAAAATGTTCAAAATAATAAAATAATGTTTTTAAGCACTAAAACCTAAACATATAATTATCATAAAATTTATCTTAAAATGTCAACAAAAAAAAACTGAATAGATACTCAAATTGTATGTTCTTTTTGGCTATACGGGTATAAATGTATAAGTATCTTAACCATTTTACACTTTTCAATTGGACAGACTGGAAATTTTTTAATGTTGTTTTTGACACATGCGATTTTCAAATATTTTTAACCAACGATAAGACACCTCTGCCAATGGAATTATGGCTCACAATTTGAGTATTTAGTATTATTTAAATTATATAATAAGCTTAAATTTTTGTACAATTACTCATGCAAAAACTAAAACTGAAATGCTTTGTATTAAGTACTAAATCTAATGTCATAACAGTCTATTTATTTACAAACGATATTTAATTTAATGTAGGGAATAGATCAACAACTAAATATATACACAGAAAAACCTTGCACATTTATTAAAGGTTTTATTTGTAATTATATAGAATCTAAAATATGCTTTTTAGCATCAATTATTTATTTTATTTATATAGTGTCTCCACTGTAAAGTTTTTTTAAAATTATTTATTTTTTAAAAGATTAAAGTTTTACATAAAAACAGTATAACCAAGGCAAGAATTTGTTTTCTTTAATCTAAATTAAACAAATTAATATAAAATGAATAGCAGCACTATTAGCGAAAATATTACAAAAATATCGCTTTCTGTAACGCTAGTCCAAGCTAGCCTTTTTAGGTATTTATATTTCGCTTCTTATTTAGTAAGTATAAAGATTAAAATAAATAAACCTACAGGGATCTGTTTTAAATTATCTCTGAAAAGTTTAAAAAATCCAAATAGTGCTTTATTTAAAAAAAAAAATTTTTTTCAAACAATTTCACCGTACAGTGGCATAATATTATTTATTCAATAGATTGCAACAAAAAAAAAAAAAATAAACACTAATTCCTAATCTTATCGCAAAACAGGACAAATTATTTTAGTTATTATCCTGTCTGTATTTACAGCTCTAAATGTGCCATTTACCCTATTGGATGCAGCCAATAAAAAAACTGTTATTTGCTCAAAAGAAACAAAGTATAAAAAGGCAGTTAAATATTTCTATAAAAAATTTTTCATATAAAAAGAAAAGAATCAAAGGTTGATCCATTTTAATCTAAAAGAGGCTGAATCTATATAAAATTATTAAAATACTTCAAAAATATACACTAACTGTGAGTTGAAATTTTATTTCGATAGATATATTACAGTTATCATAGATAAAATTTATTTATTTTATTTTTGTTTTGTATTTTGTTTTGATTTTATGTGTGTATGTATGTCGCTCGTATGTGCACATATTATAGTAATATTCTTATAATTGTATGAAGGAAACAAAATAATACTTTTTATTGAAAAGGGATTCAAAATACTGTCTAAAAAAATCTTATTTTGTACTACTGATAGGTCTACAATATAAAGTAGAGGTCAATACAAGTTTAGCTGTTAAAAGATGTTGCATTTTAAGACAAATAAATTTTCAGTTAATCGGTAAAAAATAGAGGTTTTGTTTTTTTCCCTATAAGGAACAATTACAAATTATGTATATCGGGTTTTTCAACAAAAAGTTTGTTTTCAGTTGTGGGAACACCAACAACATAATAGTTTTAACATTTAGTTTTTTGATATATTCGTAGTAGTTGCATTGGCAATTGTTACAATGAATTCAATTTCGCACGAAAATCGCATTAAAATAATTAGAATATACTATGAATATAATGATTCTGTTAAAATTAGTTTTCGTATATTTTCGGACAAAATAATCGTCCTTTTGACACCCTTATTAAGTAGTTGGTCGTTATATGTGAGTCGATAGGCTCGATACAAAATGTGCGAATAACCACATATGTTCGACCGAGTTTTTTAAAAGTAAACATCGCAGCCGTAAGCCACAGTCGTAGAGCAGATCCAAAATTGACAATTCCTCGACGTTCTCAAAATTTGGGGTTAACCAAAACCCTGACATGGTGAATTTTGGGTAAGGATTTAACCTTGAAGCCTTACCAAGCTGAACTGGTGTAGGAATTGAATTCAACCGAGCATTTCTGTAGATTCGCTAAATTCATTCAGAAACAACCGCCTGGGTTTTCTGAAAAAATTATTTTTTCAAACGAAGCCCATTTTCACTTGTCAGGGTATGTCAACAAGAAAAATTGCCGTAATTGGGCTTCTGAAAATCCTAGAGCGGTTATGCATGCTCAACGTGTCACTGTATGATGTGCTCTGTGGTCTGGAGGCGTGATTGGCCCATCTTTTTTTGAGCATCAATTTTGACCTATTGTTGAAACGACCAATTTATTGTAAACAAAATTTCCCGATCGCATAATTGCATTATAATCATCAGTTAAGTGGCCAGCCAGATCGTGATTATTTTTTGTGGGGCTTTGCTAAGGACAGAGTCCTTATGGAATCAATCGAATCGATTTCAGCCTTAAAACTCAAAATCCGTGATGTGATTAAAGTGTGTATGCCACAAAGTGATTAAAAACGATGAAAAAATCGACATCTGCCAGCGTGATCATGGTAGAAATATGTCAGATATCATTTTCATTCTTAATTGCCGCACTTTTCTCTTCGAAATACAATGAAAAGTTCAATCATGTTAATTTAAATTTTTTGTTTTATTTTGTTTTAGAAAACAAATTTCTTGTTGAAAAACCCTTTTTATAATCATAAATATGTCCACCATCTGTTTATGATATGAAAATATCGAAAGCTTTAAGCGTTTATTGCTCTTTAAACAACTTAAAGGAATTTAAAACGAAAAATATAAAAGGATATTTGTAAAAATATTAAAAACGAGAAAACAATTCTCAGGATATTTCTGCTAATCTCCTGTTGACAATGGCCACTTAAGAGTTAGAAAAAATTCTAATAGGTTGCACTAGAGTATTTCTTCTCATGTTTACATGTTTTCGTATTGCGGCGCTATAATTTAAGTAGGTAGCATTAATTCCATCCATTAGTCTTTTGTAATCTACGGTTCATAAAATTAAATTAAATTTAAGAAATTTTTGTAGGGTTAAATTTTTGTCCTTTAAAATATAAAATTTAAATTTGAGATTTGACCTTGAACAAACCTGATATATCTTAGCAAAACCTATCAAATGTGACAACATTTTTAAACCGTTAAGTTGTGTAGTTGCTTAACAACTAAGCATCGGGTTTTTCTACAAGAAGTTTGAAGTTACATTGTGGCAACACCAACAACATGATAGTTTTAACATTTAGTTTTTTGATATATTCAATTGATTCAATGAATCAATCAGATTAAAGTAATTAAAATCCACATGAAAATGATGGTTCTGTTAAAGTTATATTTATTAAGATTCGTTATATTTTTGCACAACATAACCGTCCTTCTGAAACCGCTATTAGGAATTTAGTCGTTATGTTTGAGTCGACAGAATCCATGCAAAATATGCGAACATCAACACGTGTTCGACCGTGTTGGTCAACTGAAAAATCGCAGGCATGAGCCACAGTGTTGAAGCAGATCCAAATTTGTCAATTCGTCGATGTTTTCAACATTTGGGGTTATTCAAAACCATCGTATGACGTGGGAAGATTTACATCTGCACCTGGCCGTAAGCCTTAATAAGATGATAGATCATTACCACTGTGGATGATATGTAGCGTCATCCTCGTCCTAGAAGGCCTTCGGATACGTATATCCTGCAATCACTCCTGGTTGCAACTTCAAAAACCCGTAGTAGGCCGCAGCCTTCACTCCTTGCTGAAGAGTTGGAGACTATCCAACTCCTGGTCTAGAACGCATGAAGCTTAATATAATTAAGAACACGACAGTATTCATACGCACTGGACCTGGACCATTGTGTTTATTGTGAATGATCCGACCCACAAACTCAGTTGGCTCCTACTAACCTAATGGGACTGGGCTCCCTTTAACCCCGCAAGACACGAATTTTGCGTAAGAATTTGACTTTGAAGTTTTACGAAGTTCAACTGGTGCCGACCAACCATTCTTATCGCGGTAGATTCGTTCAATTCATTCAGTAACAATGGAATGGATTTTCTGAAAAAATAATTTTTTCAGACGAATCCAATTTTCACTTGACAGGGTATGTCAGCAAGCAAAATTGCAGCATTTGGGATTCTGAAAACCCTAAAGTAATTATTGAGAAGCCTTTGTATGGTCAACGTGTTACTGTATGGTGCACTATGTAGTCTGGGCGCATGACTGGGCCGTTTTTTTTCGAAGATGAGACTGAAAATATAGTAACGGTCAATGGATCATGCTATAGGGAGATGCTAACAACTATTTTTTAGCCTGTTAATGATGACATGAATATCTCTGACACATGTCACACAGCCATTGAAACAATAAGTTTATTGCAAACCAAATTTCTCGATCTCATAATTTCATGACAATCAGTAGTTAAATGGCAAGTCAGATCGTGTGATTTTACACTACTTTGTTATTGTTTGTGGGACTATGTTAACGGCAGAGTCTATACAAAGCCAATCGAATCGATTTCAGCCTTAAAACTTAAACTCCGTGATGATATTAACAAAACAGGACCGGCTATTCGCCAAAAAGTGAATAAAAACTTTAATGAAATAATTGACATCTGTCAGCGTGGTCATTGTGGATATTTGCCAGATATTATTTTTCATTTATAATTATCGAATTTTTCTCTTCGTAATGCTTTATATTTGTTTAAACAATATAAGAGGCAATTACAGATTTACTGGCTAAAAGAAGTTTTAATTAGCGAACTAATACAAACCTATTATTTCGAACAAAATATTTTCAAATAATAAATATTAATAAATAAATTTACTTTTTACTAGTGATATCTTGTTAAAACTTTGATGCTTATTGTTATCAAAACAAGCAGCTTTAGTTTATTCACGGATTCTTTAGGAAGTTTAGTTAAGCAATCAGCAGAATAGCTGTGGATACTGACTTTACCACAAATAAATAATATTGGTGTTTTTCTTTAGAAATAACGTTTTGATTATTACCACACTATACTACAGGGTGAACCAATAATGAATAAGAATGCTATTTTAGCCATTTTATTGAAATTCTATGGTGATATTATTTTTG
The DNA here is from genome assembly GCA_030448955.1 of Trichopoda pennipes. NCBI lineage: Eukaryota > Metazoa > Arthropoda > Insecta > Diptera > Tachinidae > Trichopoda > Trichopoda pennipes. The sequence continues at coordinate 14,032,368 of JASKUP010000088.1, forward strand.
TTTTTAAATGCTAGCAGATAAAATTGGTTGACCAACGACACGGTCACCTATATGCAAGTGATAATTAATTATTTAATTAACGTAAAAAATAACAATTATATAAATAGTGTTATTTAAATTTTATATATTTTTTACAGTTCAATTGCTTAATTCGAAACGAAATCGATATAACTATTGCTATTGAGTCAGATATATTTTTCCTGCAATATAAATTGCAGCCTGGAATCATCTTGCGATGTCCTCTATAGGAGCAAAGCTTCCAATTCCAATTGAGTTGTAATGTTTTAAGAAGGTTTTTTATCACCAGTACTCAATTTCCTGCAGTTTCCTATATTTTCGTTTCATTTTATGCATTCCCATATACGTTTTTTTTCATTCTTCTGTTTGTGTTTTATGCTCTTGTTATGTCATCTTGACACATTTCCCTAGTGGTTGATTGCCGTTCAACAAAAATAAAAGGAAAAGGAGAACATAGGCAAATTAAACAAAGCAACATCGTAGAGAAAGAACCGAATTAATTGATGGAAAAAAATACTTTAAATTGAATCATCATATTCAACGTTAAAAAAGATAAATTTTAACAAATTCAAAAAAATTTCAGTCATTTGCAAAATAATAAATAATAAAATAAAGAAATACAAAATTAAGGTTTTAAAAAAGATTATAAACTGGTTGGAGCGGCCTTTAATAAATTTGTGGTTATGGTTATTGCTAGTTTGTTACATATTGTACTGTAACATATTTGTAAACTTTGCATAAACGTTAAGGGAATTAAAAAAATTAATTTAAAAAAAAATAATAATTGTTATTAAATATAATATTTAATTTAATAAGAAGAAAAACTTTATTATTGTAAGCATTTCGGAATAAAACTTAGATTGCTCTTAAATTTCATCCGAAATTTAAACTTTACCAGGAAGCCCAACTAATTTAATTAGTATATAATGAACCACTTGCTTTGCTCCCTGAATAACAATAGCAAACCGTAGTGTTTATTATTAAATATTCGGTAAAATATATGGTAAAGAAAACAGCGTAAAAAAAGTACGCTAAAGGAAACAACGCAACCACTAAAAGTTTAATACGTAAACTGTTAAACATCAGTGCACATACATAAAAATGTCACTAAAGTACGCTTCAAAGTTATCAGTACATCAATTTGTGTGTTTGCGTTCCATCAGCCAAAAATCATTATACGCGGTATTCTGGTATTAAGTTTTTTGGATTTGTTCCGCAGTTAATGAAATAGTGTTGTCATTTCTTCGGTAAAAACCGTCCTCACTGGCTGTTTGTTTGGTACGATCGGCGAGCGCTTTTCATATAATGACATGATTATTAAGCCGCGTACTAGATAGTACTCGAGAGTTAGCATTATGTCTGCTAATATAAACCTAACCTAAACTATATAGGAGAGTGTATTTATTCGTGATTCACAATAAGATTCAAAATAAAATAACAGAATTCACTTTCATATTTATGTTTGGCGCCCCATATTATTTCAATTGATATTTAGTCGCGAACCCTAAGTAGGAGAGCGAACCTTGATATTTGCTGCCCGTGGGAACATCCTATAAGAGCTTTTATTCCTAAAACATTCAAATGAAAGTAATATTTCAACCGTAAAATTTACAAAAATATACTCAATAAAACAAGGGACTGCGTTAAATTGCGGTAAAAGTTTTAAATTTTTTTTAAACATTTTTGGGGCCACTTGGGTATTTTTTCCTGTAGAGTTATGACGACTGAAATAGTGCCATTGTTTTTTGCTAAGAAAAAAATTTACTACTTACGTTATTGCTTTAAATTTATTGCTTTAAATTTAATTTCATAATAATGATAACAACATTGGATCTATAACTATAAAAATTTAATACAGAATATTAATTCGGTCTTCACGCAATATAATGCTAACAACACAAAATCTTTCAAACTTATGCACATAGAAATTCTAATAAGATTTATTTCATATATACACATTGCACATATGTACATACATATATGAGCAAATATTCCATTATTACTGTATCATAAGAATAATATAAAATATAAACGTGATATTTGTTATTTGTTGTCATCATCAAGTGGTACAAAACAACAATAGTCACAACTGTAAAAATGTTATGCAACTTCAAATGTTATTATTTGAGTTAAACCAAACATTAACTACCGCTGTCATTTTAAAGAACATAACACATATACAGTATATTCAAAAGAGCTAAAAGGAATTCTTATATATTGCTTTTGATGTTGTTGCTGTTACTGATGACTTAACTGATGATGGTGAATATTGTTAATGATGATGACATTATTGTTTTGCAGCTATTGCCTTATATACATATTGTATTAGGCTATTTTATAATGGCGTAAGTAACACTTCCTTATTATGTTGATTGTTATCGTATCATACTCTAATCTAACCTCTAATGTCGGTGTGTACATTTTATTGTATGCATAAATTTTCAGTTTAAACTTCTTTCCATTCCTTGAGTCATTAAAGAGAATGTGTTGCTACTTGATGCTGCAACTGCAACTGCCTAGTCATTATAAAGTAAAACGCCATTCTTAAATGTTAAGGGTTAATGTGCTTGTTATTGTTTCTTCGCATAGCTGTGTGATATTATGAGGGTTGTAACATTGTTGTTTTTAGTAGTTTGTTTTTATGTTGGCATAATATATATTTACATATTTGTGTACGTGGAGTGTTTATATGGCTTAATGGGTTTTCTGTTTGGTAAATGTCATAATATATCATTTTAAGTGCATATGTTGTCATTTTAAGCATCATATTTATCTCGTCGTTTTGACGCCACTGTCATGGCAATAGTCAACCACTATGTATCATAAGATTTCTTAAACACATTCACACACACGGACTCATAATTCCACCTACACTTGCTATTTTTACTGACTTCTAAACCGATATAACAATACCCATATAATCATTGTTCTCATCTTAATGGTGTCATTCTGTAAGTCTTTGACGCCTTGTTTTCTTCTTTCTTAACCGTTAAATATGCAACCATTGCATAATATTATATACAATATGTGCATGCCTATTTCAGCGTACATGAGGATCATTATTTTTAATTTTATTATTATTATTGTTTTGTTTTAGTTTTGCTTATTATCTTCTCTATGTACAAAATCAGTATGCAACGATATCACATTTTTTAGCAAACAATATTTGTTCTTTTGCCAGGCGAAGTTATTTGTATAGATATTTAGAGCACGTGTAAGAACTTACTGCAAAAATAATTGAAAAGCAAAAAAATATAGAATAAGTAATACTTTTTGGAACTTGATAAATATATTTTGAACACTAAGTTGAAAATGGTGAGTTATATTTATTTAATCGCACACTTTTAGCCTTACACAAAGAAAAATGAAATTATTTCTTTAAAATGGTGAAAAAAAAACAATAACTAAATGCCTCTATTATCTCTATACTTACTTCTACATGTAAAGACTAGCTTCAAAATATGTTTTAAAATGTCTAGTTGAGTTGCCTTATAAAAAGGCACGTTTTATTTTCGAAATAACTTGGTTTAATCAAATTTCGAGATAAAACTTGTCCAATAAAAGACAGAAATTATATCACCTCGTGTAATAATCTTACATTCTCTAAACATATCTTTAACGTATTTGATAATTTCTTTTGAATCAAAATATGCTATAAGTATAATAAGCCATCTTCAATCAATAGATTTGTATTTAAATCTTGTGATACGGTTCCCATTTTCCAATGTCAATTTTTTACTGTAAGACTGACAGTAAATTATTTAGTTAATTTTTAAAAATAATTATTGGGCGAACTAATTTTTGTACTAGTACTAATCGCATAATTGAAAATTTGTATTTTGTATCTAATTTTTATATATAGAAAATACTAAATAATAATTAACAAAAGAAAGAAATTTTGTTATCACTTTCCGTCTTTGCTGGCTGTTTCGAGCGCTTTCGATGTGATGACATCGTTCTCAAGCCGTATCTATTCATGCAGGTAAAGTGCCCACCAGCTGGAATATATAATATTTTCGTCTTTTATTATTACTCAACTACGTGTGCCCTTCTGAGGGTGTTTGTTTTATTTTTTCGAGTGTATGAGTAGCTTTAGTGGTGTGAAAATTGTATCTGAGGTCTATTTATCTATCTGTTCATATATAATGCCACTTTTAAGAGTTTTTGTTTTGTAGATTTCCATATTTTCAACAAAGTCTAGTCTTCGTTCTTTTTTGCTAGGACATAGTAATTTCAAACATTCATCTATTTCCCTTGGTATGTGTATGTGAGTGTCAAGGTGTAATGCAAAGTTTGAGTCCTTTTTTTGATTTGTATGATCGTATGTGTTCTGTAAATCTTGTTTTTCGAGTTCGTCCGGTTTGTCTTGTATAAGCATATTTGCAGGTACAAGTAATTCGTATATGTGCTTGGATTTTCCGACGGGGTTAAAATTACTTTTAGTTGGGTACGATTTTCCGTCGACCCTCGTCAAATTTGGTTTGTAAACAAACCGGTTTCGGCTGTTTGCCATCTTCAGTGTTCTTTTCGTACTAGTACGAAAAGTAATTCGTACACTTCGCTGGAACTATCCCAACAACTTAATGCCAAAAGAACATAACTTTTTGAATAAACCACGAAATCTTAAGCATAAACAGAACGCGAGGAAGGATTTTGTGGATCGCTATATTCGGTAAAGGTTTTTCCATCAATCTATTTTAACTATCTTATATTGTTATAAACGACATCCATTTAACCAATAAATTAAGTTGAGTTTTTATACAAAATTTGGGTAAAACCCAGTGAATAATTGTATAGGAAGTAATGAAATAGCCATATGGATATGCTTTCTCTGCAATAATACATATTAATTTTTTAATTTTTTAAAGGAGTCCAGCACAATTAACGTAAAGATCTTTCAAAATGTAGAACATTAAAGGAAAGTGAACTAGTTTTAAAATCAACTATAAAAGTACCTCGAATTCGAAAATTACTTACCACAACAGCTAATATTTAAATAAATAAAAAGGCACAACAAATGTTTGGTTTTTATTAATACATTTATTTATATTATATTTTCTTTAAATGTAATATTATTTATTTGTTTCCTTTAATATCTCATACTGTTTCTTGTCTTAAGTTAGTTTAAAAAACTTTACAAAATTAATAGATGTACGTACGTTTAGTTAAATATATATTTTTTGTTTAAATAAATAAATGCTAATACAATTAAAGTATAAATAATATTGTTATAAAAAATGTAATGCAAAGCAACTAAAAAAACTTAATAAATGACTTATTTGGTTTTATAAATAAACGTTAAATTTCCTAATTTAAATTTTATAACACATATTTTAAAACACATCGATTTAATAGAAATTACGAATTTTCGTTTAATAAATTTTTATTTACTTTACATTTAAAGATTTATTTAGATGCTACATAGAATTTATTTATTAATTTTTATAATAGATTTCATTTGGATTGTTTTTTTACTTGTTTAATAAATAAAATAGGTAAAAGACATGTTGGTATAGAGAGTGTAGGTGAGGTTTGCTTTTCTTCAAAAAAAATTTTTTTGTTAGTTTTATTTTATTATATATTTTTTAATAATTTCTTCTGTTTAACATATTTATAATAAAAATTCTATATTATTTGCCTTTTTTTTAATTTTGTCTTATTTGATGATAATTCACACTTTTAGCTAATTTCCATTTATAAGTGTTTTTGCTTGTTATACATTTATCTTATTTTATTAGAAATGTATTATAAATGCCATACACCAATTTTATGTTTTTAATGAACATATTTTTATATTTTTATAGTTGCGTACTTAAACAATTTCTTTAATGATCATTTTCAGTAGTTTAAAGACTTATTTTAAAATATCTGTTTATATATATATATATATATATATATATATATATATATATATGTATGTATATATATATATATTTTTTTTCTTGTTTTAAACATTGGCAATTTTTTCCTATATATTCACAGTGCCTATTGGCGTAGAAAAATAAATTTGAAATAAAAAACAAAAATTAAATTATATTTTTATATGCTTCATATTTATTTTTCACGAAAACTATAAAAAGTGCTAAAGGTTTTTTATGTATAGATATTTGTTACAATAGAATTTTTGTTTTTAATATAAAATGTGTTTTTATTGGTGGTCTTGAAGTTTGAAAAAATTGTTTAAGTTTTTATTTATTTGTTTATTTATTTACATTATTATTTTTTATCTTGTTTAAATTATTTTAAATATTTCCTTTGACGATTTAATGTTTTAAGTATAAATAATCTGTTTTTTTTTTATTTTTTAATTTTTATTGAACATCTACCGGGTGTGTATGTGTGAAGCAAATTATAAAAAAATTTTAATGAAATTTTTTTAAAGAATGAATAATCTTTTTTTTTCTATAAGAGGTTTTAATGAATGTTGCGTATTTATAAATATATTTGTTCATACCCCGTTTGTTGCTTTTGTACACTTTGTTAACTTAACTTTGTCTTAGTTCCAAAATAGAGTACTTTTTGTGGAAAAGGAAACCCGTAACTAGTTTTGAACGTACTAGTATTTGGTTTATTGAATCAGTTATGCTCTAGGCAATTGAAATATTGCAAAACTTTTCAAATAAACCTTTAAATAATTTAAATAAATATTTCTTAAGACAAATTTATATTTAATTTAATTTGCTTTAAACCCGATTCATAAACTTTAAAATAGAACTAGTGAAATGGCTACTAATTTAGCCAACTAGATTAGAAGTAAAATAGGTTCGTTTAAAGGATATTAAATTTACAGTAATTGAATGAATAACTCAATTAAAAAAGGTCCTAGGTATATAAAGCATTAACTAGATATTATTTGCAAAATTTTGCTTTGGTAGATTTTTTTAACGATTGTACGAATTTTAAAACCTGCCTTTTAGTTAAATATTAAAATAAATTTGCTAATATATTACGATTTGTCAAAAGTATGCTTTTTATTTAATTAAAAGCTGCTCTTTGTCATGCGACTTTTAAAATATATAATCCAAGTTAAAAGTTAAACTCCACAGATTCCTTTCTGAAAATCGAACTGATAATTCGTTTCCTTTTAATAATCTTTATTTCCTACAGTAGCGACAAAATCTTTGCTGTTGTAATTTTTTTTTTTTATATAAAGAGAAGTAGCACTTCAGGCAACAATGCCTATTTAGTCAAGTACCGTGCCACATTCTTTAGGAAAGGGCTAGAGAAGAGATGAAACAGGTGGTGAAAGTAGATGGATAGTCGGAAATTACTGCCATATAAAGACAGCGCACCGACCAGTGACTATGCCTTTATCGCTGGGCAGTCCCACCGACAGTCAATTTTTAATTTTGTAGTGAAAAAAAACAAGTTCTTCGTTGGGAATCGAAATCACAACCCCCATACTGACAAGTTAGTACACTACCTACTAGCCTATAGGGGCACCTTAAATTAAAAAAAATCAAATAAACCAATAATAATAATAAAGCAAAACTATTCTAAAAGGTGTATAAAAGTATACTCACATGAGGCTAAGAATTTTCTTAGAAATTTTTACTTTGTACTCTTCTTTACATTAGCCGTGTTTACCATATTAATATTTTTTGTAGAAATAAATAATAACCATCAGAATCTGAGAATGAAATTACGATCGCAGTATATGACAATATGTGTGATAGTTTAAGTTGCGATGAGAGTAAAAGAGTCATTCCAAATTTATGTAACATTTCTCGAAGGATCGAAAATTCTATTTTAAAACATTTTAACATGGATTTCTTTTATTCAACATTTTCGCAAAAAATTGATATAATAGAAAATAACCCTAAATTGCCTAGAGAATTTTAAAAAGAAAAAAAAAATAATTTTTATTTTAAAATCAAATGTTAAGCTATAGTTATTTTTCTATATTCTGCAATTTCGAAAGCGCCATGTTAAAGGTGCAAAACTAAACTACGATTGAATGCTTGAAGAGTCCTCCAGCGTATGTACAATAAAATGTCCAGCAGACGTATACGACATCAACCTCTAAAATTTTAAACATGTTTAGATCGTCTAATAAATGAAATATAGGGCGGAGTAAAGTAAAAAAAAAAATTTCTTACTTAACCTTATCAATTAAATGAAGTTTTTGGTCAGGTAAATTTTGAAAGTGTAAAGAGAGAAATTTTTTTAAGAGAATTGGTATTTGCATTTTCTCTGCTACATTTTCTTATTTTCAACATTATTTGACAGTCCAGCAAAAGACAATGAATTGCGTCTGGAATATAATGAAGTTTGTTATATATTCCTTGGGGATTTTTCCATAATATATTAATTTTAGTGAACAAATTATGTAAACTGCTGTTAGTAAAAATTTTTCTATATATATATATATATATATTATTTTTCTATTCAAATATAAATGTATATAATGTATATATTATTTCTTTTTATTTATTTTTTGTTACCTATTTAAAGCGCTAAGCTTTTAAAATTAATAGCTAGAAGGCATAAAATAAAATATTATATAAAATTGTTTTTAATAAATTTGTTCGTAACACGATTTTTTTAATCTTCACAAAATTACTTTAAATATATATTTACATTTAGTTTTAAAATTACGTCAGTTTTGTTAAATTTGTATATATTTAATTACTGTGTATATCTTTGGATATTTTATTTTTTCTTTATAATTTATTTATAATTTTAGAGAAATACTTTTTATATAATCGTACTTATTTATGTAAGAATGCAAAATATTAATAATAAAATTTTGGTTTACAGTTTTTTGTTATTTTTTGTGGATTGATTGTGAAATGTTTTCATTGTTGAAATCATATAAGTTCTTAATTAGAAATCTAATTTTTTTTTTTAAACTCTTACATGTTTTTATGGTCTTCTGATGGTTTAGTTTAGTAATTCAAATTTATGATACCAAAACCGGTAGCATATATTACCAGCAGCAGCAAGTTCAAGGTTGAAAAATATGAGGCTGTACTTCCGTAAAATGTAACACTTAAGTCGCGCATTTCATTATCTGAAAAGAGAAAATCAGATAGATTTTTTAATTTCGATAAATGTTAAATATTAATATAAATATTTACATCATCTTTTATCTATATATACTACAATATAGTAAACAATTAATATAATTATAAGTATAACATGAAATAACAAATTTATTAAAATTAATATAATATAATTTATAACATTACTTTTATTTTTATTCGACCTTTTTTTAAATTTTATTAAATATGAAATAATCTTTTAACGGTCTTATTAAATAATTTAACGATTTTATTTTTTTCAATATTTCGCTTTCCTTTGGAAAGCTTCTTCAGGAAAAAATTTTTTTATATTTTTGAAAACAAAACAAAATTATTATCAAATTGAAAAAATGTTTCAAAACATTTGACAAAAACATATAAAATATTTTTTCATACATACATACAAAAAATTTTTAAATTTTCAAATATTCAAACATACAATAACAATGAAACGGAAGAAGAAGAAGAAGAAGCTTTCCAAAGGAAAGCGAAATATTGAAAAAATAAAATCGTTAAATTATTTAATAAGACCGTTAAAAGATTATTTCATATTTAATATAATTTATAACAAAAATACCAGTGAATTTTTTACAGGCTTTTATTTCAAACAAAATAAATGTTTGTGTTCTTTTTTCGTTTTTTTACGACAATAGAAAATCAATATATCTGTATACGCCACCCCGGGGCATGCAGTTTTAATGGGTATCCTCCTCATCAAAATGTACCAGTTGGCTAGGCCACCAGTAGCCCTAAACTGGAAGAAAGATATAGGATTCTCGAAGTCCGACTAGTAAATCTAATACACCCACAATGGTACTACAGGAACCAGTTGTGATCAGGGCTACGGCCCTGTCCTGGTTAACGGTAAGACCTCTCGGGGAATTACGTGGTGGCTGTTGGTTTATTCGATGCGTTAAAGAAAGTATCTGAAGATATGGTAGCGCAGGTTTAACATCCAATGTCCTAGCTTGCACATTCAACAGGACAAGGAGTTGAACATTTTTCAACTATTTGGCAAAGAGTGGGGGCACAGCTCTGCTTTCGCGCACTCAAAAATTGGGACTAAAGGGCTATAGGCTGCTTATTCGCCATTAAGGCCAGGCGCTGACAATAAATTCATCACATACATATCTGTATGTAAACTTATAATACGCTTTTGTATGCCTTATGCTTGCTTAAGTAACTAATAGACGTATCTGAGATACAATATCCGACTTTTGCCCTAATTTTATAAAATGAAAAACAGTTGTCTTTGCAGGTATTTTCATGCAAATAATTTCATCTCAAAAATTACGATTTTTACTTTTGAAACGAATTTTACTATCGATGCTTTTTTCGGTGCAACTTTACTCTTTACATTTACCAATGTTTTTTTTTTCTGGCGCTAGGTTGTAAAATACCCTGTTAATGTTATTAAATTTATAGCTCAAACACATTTTCCTAAGGTTGTAAACAAATGTTAAATTCCCTTCACTAAAACTAAATATAATTAAATTAATGTATAAATTTCATCATATCAATTGATTGGCAAAATGTCTCAACTTGGAGAGATTTTATTAGCAATTGCAAAGAAACATCCTTAACTGAACTTACAGACTAAAATTGCGTGATTAATTAGCGAGTAAGTCGTTATGAGGAATGTTACCTAAGCCAGTCTGTGACAACTTTTCTTCAACCATTTAAATAAGTAACCCTTTTAATTAATATTTCAGTAAGGCTATTTGAGAACTCTTGGTAAAGGTGTGAATTGTCTTTTGTTTTATTCAAACCGCAACTTTATTTAACTGAAAAAGCTTTGTGCTTTCAAAGAATACTTGAAAACACCCATCTACCATCAAAAATACTTACATAGAGAAAGAGACAATTCAAACCGAGTAGTTGCTTGCAGTTTGATAAAACTATACTTTTAGCTAATTCAAAATATTTGCTATTATAAAATGGCTAAATGCGTAAGTTTACCTTTTATTAAAAATAACTTGCTGGTTTAGATACAAAAGCAAAACACCTTCAGAAATTTATACCTCCTCATGGTGAAAGCCTGCAGTAGGCTCGTCATTAGATATTGCCCCTAGAAAATCTAATCTAACCTAAGCTTATAAGGGAAATTTTTTCTCTATAATTGGTCAAAATCAAGAATCATCTTAATAATAGAAAAAGTATTACAATTTGACAATGAGCAAATGCATATTTTCTATGGGGTACCTTGCTCCATATGTTTTACCCTACCAAGGTTGATAATATTGTTTCATGAATAGCAATATCAATCACAATTAAACAAATAAATAAACAAACACGCCATAAATAAGAAAGGAGTTCGATAGATAACATTCAACTGATAGCCTATTCTCAATTAATATTATTATCAGTAATACTATTATTAACAGTCGTGAACTAGAAATCATTATGGAACGAAGAAGTTCGAACAGGCACTTACCCGAATACTTCAGCTGTAGCCAGTTAAATACAACAAAAGTTGGCGTCACGTAGTTGAATATTAATTTTGTACTTTGCCATTTAATTCAATTATGAATTGCTTATGAATTTAATTTTTCAATATGTTTTCATCCAAGATACATAACCAATAATGGAAATGCGTTACGCATTTTAACGACAAATCAATATGCTTAAATGTTTAAGTCACACCATAATATCTATTTTATATTTTCATTAAGAATTATTCAAAGATATATTTCGCTTTAGTTTCTTAAATTTTTTCTCAGAAACTAAAAACTTATTTAGTTTTATAACTATAATCATTTTACTAACATTAAAATAACAATATATGAAATATTATGTAACTGTCTTATATTACAACACAATTATTAGAGTTTAAAAATCTTTTAAAAAATATAATATGAAAAGTTAATATACATGCATTTTATTTCCAAGTCTTATTAAGCGTGCATTTTTAGAAGAAAAAGAAACTCATATAACAAATATGTATAATTTAAAAGCAGAAAAAAAAAATAAAAAAGAAATACTACATATCGATATAAAAAGTTTTCTTTAATTAAGAATAAAGGAAAGTTCATAAGAATATAAATAGAAAAGAATTAAAAAAATAATCTAGCATATAGAGTTAAGAAGTTACAAACTTTTGCACAATTTTTCTTGTTAAACTTGGCACATGTACGAAACTTAAAACTAACCTGACAAGTGACCGTGATTTAAAAAGGTTGATAGATCAGTAAGTCCATCTGTAATAATTTAAGTGTTCAATACTTTGGCAAGTGTATAACAAAAGTCATTTTAAAGAAGCGAAGAATAAAATATAAATGAATCAAAATATGTGAACTAAATAAAAATATAGAAAGTGCGCAGATTAAGGTAAAGGTAAGAGTAATAAGGTAAATAGGATTTTGTTTTTATTCGGAGTTTTACTTTAAAAACTAGTGAAACTTATGTGGTTAAGATAATTTTTTTTAAATTCTTGTTATTTAAATTGTATTATAAAAAGTAATACCAAAATAGAAGTTATACTATTTAATATATCTTAACACAAAATCTGGCTGAACTTTCCAGTTTTTGTCATTCTGAAGTAGGAATGACGTGTTTTTTTATGAACAATAATTTAAAGAAGTGCGACTTAATTTTTGTGCATTTTTAAAGGTTATGTTAACAAAAAAAAAAAATAAATTAGTAAAACCTTAAATCTAGGTAATTTTTATTCAGATCTTTGCACATTGTATTAATCATTTATTTTAATCAACCTTAATTTGTTCTTGATTTCTTTAAAAAATATTTTATGATATTCTCATAAAATATTTATTATTGAAAACATATATTTGAAATATTTTCAATCTATGTAGAAAGATTAAAAATAAAAAGTATTTTTGCTATATTGTTTAAATGAGAACACTCATTTAATCAAATTAGCCTACGATATAAGACTCTTGAATTTTCTATACAAAATTTGGTGTAAAATCCACTGAAGATCCATATGAGCAGTAGAGAAATGGCCACATGGATGTGCTTTCACTTTTCGAATATATGTTTTTAATAATAAATATTTTGTGAGAATATCATAATATAGTTATTAAAGGAATCATTAGCGTAGATTAAATTAAAAAATGATTCCAAAAAAATAAAATTGTTTATTAATTATTTATTTTAACCGACATTATATTGTTTTATAAAAAAATTTAGAAAAATTCTGTTAAATTAACAAAATTTTAGATGCAACAATAGTAGCATTATAAGAATAAGCAAAATATGAAGAATTTTCACGTTGATTTCATTTACTTACTAAAGGCACCTAGACTTCAACAAATTTTGTAGGACTTAACTAATTTATTTAAGTATAATTACATATAAATTTTCAGATTATACAGAAATCATATGGAGAAATTGTTAAAGAAATTTTGTTAATTTTTTTTTGTTATACAGTTTCAGGGATCTAGGTTGGACAATAGGTTATTTTTTTTTAAAGTTTAAAAGCGGTAATAAATATCTGACTATTCTTTAACTATACGCTATCAGCACCCAGGACATTATTTTTTCAAATCAAATGGCAGAAAATCGTTTAACGAAAAATTTTTGAAAATTATTGCATGATAAATTAAAAAGCAATGATATTTGTTGTTGGAGATTTCGATTTAATTTAAATAAAACCTTAATTACTAAGTTTTTAATTTAAATATCTATTTCCTTCACATCGCACTTCATTAGTGGCCGATGGATATGTGCGTTTCGCCAAGTATATTTATCGCCAAATTTAAGCTTCAATAAGTCAATGGTTGTAGTTACCAAACGCCGCATCCTGTTGAAAAAACCTCTTTACCGGCTCACTCTTACACATGTTTAGATACAAACTATAATCGATATTTGTGCCGTAATAGCTAAGACACAGATTATGGTTTAATTTTTGTAGAAATAAGGTTGACTAAAGCCATCAGCATGTAAACCGTAACAAATTACAAAGTATGATGATGCGATGAAGTTTTAAGGATCTGCTGTATGCTAATTGATCATTAATGTTAAAAAACATGTCAAAAATGGGTGAATAAAAATGTGCTGCAGTCCATAGAATTTTAACATTACTCAAGAGTGAGCCCACATGCACTTGTTAATTATAATAAAAACGATATGCAAAGTAACAAAATCGCATTATAAATTGAAAACATCTGAATTCACGCTCTTTCCGGACTAGCCAAGAACTTTAAATTTAAGTTTTATCACAGCACATAACTTTATTCCACAACCTTGAAAAAGAGTTTATTAAAAATTTTCAATACTATAAAAATAATGCCAAAGTTAAATTTCAGTAAATTTATAAACATTTTAAATTATATTCTGGTAAAGAATTTAATACACGAGAAATTTATTTTCAAAAACTGCATTTATTTAAACGCATTCATACACACTCGGCAACCGTCATCGCTCCTTCTTGTTTATCAAAAGGCCTCAAACATTTTACGTTTTTAGGCAACGAACACAATTGCATTGTTATTTTTCATTTGTGTGTTACTTATTTCAAATTGTAGTTTGTGGCAAATCAAATTACAATTTTAGTGTGATATATTGGTTAGATGTATTTGAGCAAAAATAACAACAGCATTGAAATCAAAAAATAAAAAAAAATATGTTTAGGCTGTATTACATTTTTGTACAGGCAATCAATTTTACCACTTAAAAACTCACATTACAACAATGAAATCAAAGACAATTTTTAAATTTATCCAAACATAACATACCTAACTTTAGACAAAATGATTTTTTTTTTGTAATTTTATTAAGCCCTCTAAACAATTGATAGGTCTATAGCAAAAATTGTCGTATATCTTCCATAAGATAGTGAGTAGAATATTAATTTAAAATGTATTATAAATGTCTGTAAAAGTTTGTTTCTTTGTTAGTGCCTTAATCACGGTTAAACGGTTGAACCGTAGATATTAGTCTGTAAGATGCTACTTAGATTTTCATGCAGAGAAAACTGGATTACAAAAAAAAACACTCCTGATACATTTTAATGAAACGAAACAGTGATAGATATACAAAGCTAAAAATCCAGAAGCGAGAAAAAAAGATACTTTCCGATGAACCGCTTTTAATTTGAAACAGATTTGTATAGAACATTATACAAATCTGTTTCATAATATATTTTTAAAAGTAGAATTAGAGGAGGACAGTGGGGAGGACAAATTTCGTCGCGTGTATTCTACATAAAAAGGAAGGTACAATCACAAAATACATAGTTATACAATTTATAAAAGCAAAACTCTGCCCTGAAATATTATTATGATCGATGATACTAAATTGTTTAACCTGTTAAGTAATAACAGGTTGTAATAAACTTATGTTGTCATGGGTGGTTTCAGTGTAAAATTCGTTTCAGTGAGTTTTAAATAAAATTTTTGACGAAATCAAAAATTCGGATTTAAATACCGAACTAGTGTATAAATTGTAAAACATAGCCCCTTATTAAAAAAGCGTCGGTTTATAGGTGATACCTCACGTGAGATTTTTAATATGCTGTCTTCAAAACTTCTCTTTCGGTTAGACAATATTATTTCTCAGATTTGCGAAGAGAAATTTTATAGTAAACAATGCTATAAAAGTTTCCACAATACCTAGAAAGTTAATAAAATTAGACCTAGACAAGGTCGTGCTCAATATGCTGCTTTATATACATATATCTTGTATATATATATATCTTTGGTCTATATATATCTGGTCTCTCTCTATATATATATATATATATATATATATATATATATACATAACGAAAGAAGCTAAAATTTATGCAATTAACACCACTTCTTAGAAACCAGTTGTCGACTTCATTTATTTTATATACTAAGTTGATTACCATATTCCGCAGAGTTTGTGCTAAAGAAAGTTTTTGTTATTAATACAACTGCAGGCAGAAATAGTTTGTAAATTTTCGCAAATTAGAGTACAACTTTAGCAATATTAGCACTTTAGGCAACAACGTCTATTTAGTCAAGTACTGTTCTACATTCTTTAGGAAAGGAATGGAGAAGAGATGAAACAGCTGGTGAAAGTAGAAGGATAGTTAAGGAAATTAACTGTGGTATAAGATAGCACAGAGACCAGTGACCATGCCTTCATCACTGAGCAGCTCCACCGACAGACCAATTTTATTTTTAAAGTGAAAAAACAGCCAAGATCTTTGTTGGGAACCGAACCCACAATCCCCAGACTGACAAGCTAGTACATTACTTACTAGCCTACACGGCACCTAATATAGTTTGATAGAAATATCTATGACTAAGAATATTTCTCCCATAAAACTAGAGCAATATTATTTTTAATTTATCTCGGAGTAATTTCTTTTAGTTTTGGGTTTTTTGGCAGCATTTGGTTGAACTTCCTATCTTGCCGCCGTGTTCTCGATTTAACAAATTCATCTGCAGGCATCCGAAAGAGTTTAAGGTCATAATGTTTTTCCAGAAACATATTTGCAAACCTACTTGGACCAAGAATACATGGCCACCGAATAATTTATCATAGGCCTATTGCCGGCAGATATCCGGACAACCTTACTGTACACTCCGTATTTTCGCATTTAGCTGAATTAGCTTACATACTAATAGTACTGCACTTGTCCTGCAGCCTCCGTTTGATCCTAATCCTAAACCTAAAAATTAAGACTCCTTCTTCAACTTCTGTGTCCGCTCTGATCTATCAGTCCACTCTTGACATCGACCACACCAATCTGTTGGGAAAATTGTGCCACTGTGATTGACGCGCCAAACGCCGGTGAACAATAATTAGGATTACTGCTTATTTGCTTGATTTACGGCCTGGCGTTTTTTAATACAGCGTGACTTTCTTATCATTTTTAATTTTTGCACTTTCGAAGGCCTTTTTGCAATCCGTAAGGCACTGGTGTGGCAGGTGCCTTAGTTCCACAGAAAGAACAATGTTTTACATTGCACTTCTACTAGAAATAAAAAAATGTATTTCAGTTCTCTCGTAGACGAATAGAGCTAGAGGGCATTTCGCATGAAATGCTTAATGGAATTCCATTCTCTATATAGCCAGTTTGTTAAAGTAATATTTATTTATATATAAAAAGATAAAAATTAATCTAGATTTCAGATTTATATAAACTAATCGTATTGTAAGTATAATTGTAAACATTTCTTAAATAACTTACGATTTGAATTAAAAAATATATCCTCTAATCTAATCTACAAAGTTTCAAAGAATAATGTTTCAGAAATTCAAATTAATGTAATATTAATTTTAACAAAAAAATGTTTGGAACAATGTCCACCGTTGGAGAATATTTACTTACGCTGCCGATAAATTATCGTTTAATATTTTACATGGAAAGCATTTACTTTCTGTGCTTCTTACTTTAGAAACTTTGAGCAAATGTTTATAGGGTATGCTAGTTTGATGATAAAAATATCAAGTGCTGACGACGTATATAGTGATGTTTATCAATCAATGGTTTTATTAAACGCTTTGGCAACAAAACGAAATAAATATAACAGCAAGAAAAACCGCAGAAATAAATCCAAAGCAAAGTGTACACCCGTCAGACACAATATCATATTTTAAACCCATTATGTCCAGAGGCTGACATAGATATAAAATTTGATGTTAGATAGGTTTTCTATACCCTACAACTAAATGATGTACAAAAAGATATTCGATGTAAATTAAATCTCGAATATTTGGTTTTTAAAAATTGGGTTTCTTGTTTCTATTAAAAAGCTGACATTGAGTACTTCAACTTCTCTAGTTGAAGAAATAAAGCGAATCAAAAATTGTATTATTTTTTTTGCAGCAACAAACATAAATACACTAAAATCTATTCATTTTACATTTGCTAAAATATAAACTACATGCCCACAATGTCCGTTTATATGCCAATTTAATTTCTTTGCACTAGAGAGGCATTTACTCATATTTGATTTGAAGTGGCATTGACTATGCACACACTTTTGCCTTTGGCTCATAGTCTCAACACACAAAATGTTTTAAATTGCAAAATCTGATCAGCCAAATACCAAAAAAGTAGATCATAGATTTAGTATTCTATACATTAACTTTATTAGTTGAGATTGCAGAATTTGAATAGAAAATAGACAGAAATAAAAGACTACGGGTGGGTGAATAATTATGTATCAGCATATGTATATTACATACAAATACAAATAGTACTGTACGTCCTTAAATTGTAGCATTTATGTGGCCCAAAGGGTATTCAAATGTTTTTAAATATTTGTACTCGTATATTTGGTGCACTTTCATGGACAATGTTTTTCTTAGAAATGCATTTCATAATGAAGATAACTAAAGTGATAACAAAAAAGTACGTTTTTGAATAAATGCTTAACTGTAACTAAATCTTTGCTAAATAGTTTTCTAGGTCCTATTTGGCAAAGGACTTAACCCCATAATATATGGATATTTCGTTTACAACGCAATAATTTTACATCACTATAAAACTTCGTCCTTTATTCATTTTAGAACATCGCACATCTGGAAAAATAAATTTTTAAGAATTCAATTATAATTTTTTTAAAAACTGAGAACACATATTGTTATAGTGTTAAAAATGAAACTATAAAAATATACGTTTTTTGAAACTAATTGTCTGTCGAATATAATTTGGCAGATTATTGGAACTTAGGAGCTTGAGAAAATATCTGTTGATTTTTTTATTGCTTTGAAAAATGCAACTTATCAGATAAAGGTTAAAATTAACCAAATTTTGGTGAAGCAAAGAAAACTATGTAAAAATCGATTTTTTCTTAGTCCTGCATATTAAACTGTATATTAAGAGAACCATTCTCTTACTAAGAGAATTTTTAAAAGATATTCGCCTATTTATCACTTCACGTAAAATATATATGTATAACCAGATATAATTAAAATTATTATTCAAACTAAAAATTTACAGTCAAGAATTCCAATTTTTTTCTTTGAAAAATATATAAAACTGCATATGCATGAGAAGATTTACGTCGGTACCTAGCTGTGTAAGCCGTAACTCGAGGGTGCATCAAACCACTTGGGGTTATATGTAGAGTGCACCCATGCCCTAGGAAGCCTATACAACAGGTCATTCCTAGTTGCACTTTCGGATGCTTCGGAATAGGTCCACCAACCCCCACTTCTTGCTGAAGAGTTGCAGACTATGCAACTCCTGGCCCATAACGCATGATAAGCATGCTAACTGGATCCGGATTATTCACCCTTTATTCTCAGTAGAGGTGAAATGATCCTGGCCCCTTAATCATTTTATGAGCACAGGGGAAACCATAACCATCACGATGCTCTTTAAGGGCCAACCTCAATAATCAGTCAGAGAACAGCTAAAAGGCTAAAAAGCCAAAAAGCTGAACTCTGGGGCTTACTGATTCCCGTGGAGTTTTCCAGTTGGCTTACTGTTAGGGAAGTGGGCTCCCTTTTATCCCCGGTGACACATGTAATGACGGTGAGATTCCGTCAAGACATATTAATGTGCCCTCGGTAGGGATAAAATTGCGTATGTTAGCATTTTAATTCAATTTAGAATACATTTACATCAATATTTAAAAAATCTCTGTGCTTTAAAAAACTAAATGGTTTTTCAAAGCCAATTAGTAAATATTTTATTTTAAATATTTATAGAAATTAAATGGACCATTGTTGTTTAATTTTATAACAGCTGATTAATCTTGATTAATATACTTCAGGCCCAATACTATCATTGTTAAAAACGATGTTTTTGATCTGAAAAAATATATAAGACTTTAAAACATGTAAACGGAAGAACACCAACAATTAACTGACTTACTGTTGTTATTTCCCGTCTTATCTGGCTGTTGATTAATTTTGGCAGGCCCTATACTATCATTGCTAAAATGCAACTCTAATAACTTTCATCCACGATGTTGCTCACTATTTGAACCTTTGATTATTACTTTTACAAAGACTCTTCCTATAAGAATTTCCTAAAATATGAATAATAACATTTCGCTTTATGTGAAAAATGCCCTTTCGATCTAACCAGTTATTTTTCAAAACATGTGAATTAATAATAATAAGGTAGCTGCTTTTTACGGTCTTAACTACTGTAGGTAGTAGGCGAAATAATTTAATAATATATAATATATATTAATAATATATTAATATATAACATATATTAATATATAATAGTTATAAAGTTTTTTAAAAATTTTTTATTAAATAATGACCTAGTGTTTAAAATTAATTACTAAAAAATATATTAATATATTTGTTTATAAAATATCCCGCCCGCATGAAATAGAAAAAAAGTATATAACCTATTTAATCAACGTTGGGTGATCACATACTTAAAAGGATCGGTTCTTGGTAGCTGCCTAGCTATAACTTTCCATCAATATAATAAAACACAAACAGGCAAGCAAACAAACAAAAGTGCATCAAAATAGACATAAATCAGGATACAATAGTATCTACAGAACATAAATACATAAAAACCTTGGTACTTGCGTTATCTTTCATGAAAAATGTACAAATACAATATCTTAGATCGCGCCTTACAGAAAAAAACATTCGCTAATACAATACAACTTATTTATGTAATGAAAAATTACACTGTTTTGCCATTAAACAACAGAAGCTTGGAAATGATTTAAATGTTTTAAACATATTTTCACTCAAATTTTTACAAAGGTTATGAATATAAAAAATTTGAAAGAAGAAAATAATGGGTGTAAAATTTTTGGCGACCTTAAAGCTTCAAAAATATGAGATCTCTTTGAAAATAAGGGCATTGTTAAGCACAGCAAATACTTCTGATTTTCTCTTTCCACTATTCTTAAGCTCTATTCAATATTTTATTCAAATATCGTGTTTTGTAAAAGATTTTTTTAAACAAGGCAGACATTTATTACAATTTTCTTTGCTATATAAATTTATATGAAATTTAAATGTAAGTGCATATTATGTGAGAGCGTTACAAAAAAATCTATACTCAAGCAAATATCATATTGCGTATGTATTTCAATTCGTGCTTATTTACTTGATTTTATGCTGCAACATTTTTTTTTTATATATTGTTTTCTGTTCATTCGCTTACACAAAAGGAACTTCTTTACGAATGTATGATATTATCTCGGTGAGTATGAATTTGTTTGCATATAGTTTATAGCTTTAGTTAAAACAAATTGCCGGACCAAAGCCCTAAGTAAACTACATTTGACTGTCTGTTTGCATTTTGCAGAATGTTGCGTGTGTCAAACATTTCTCTACATTTACATTCATTTAAACCATGCAACCCAAAATAAAGAAATCGTTTTGTGTTATTTTTCTTTTTTTTTTCTTCTTTAATTTTTCCCAACCTTTTTTACATGTTCTCTTTATTACTTGGACTAGTTTGCTAGAAAAAAAAACAATTATATTTGTATAGAGAAAAAATGCTATTTGCATAGCAAATCGCTTATATATTTTTTCTCTATTTTTCTGTGAAATGATGTTTGTTTTGTGCTGGTTTTCCCTGTATGGCACAAAAAAAAGAGTACTTTTATTGCAAAAAATAAAAACTAAAAAGAAATCAGCAGCAGTAATTTGATATTCTAAACTGAGCAAAAACAAAATGAAATATTTTGCATTTAAATTGTTTTCGTTTTGTAGCACTTTAAATCCATTATTTGATTTTTTTTAAATAAATATAAAACGACAAAAGGATATTTCTTTCCAACGAAGAGGAAAAATAGCTTAAGTAATAAAATTAAACATGTTTTACTATAGCTTTTTAATTATGCAAATGATTCATATAGTACAGGTATTAACACCGAGTCTTTCAGAATTATAACACATGAAGGAAAAAGCAAATTACTTTAAATCTGGTAGAAATGTAAGCAATAATACAGGCGTATAAAGTAAAAAGTGCCATACCTCAAAGGAACTTAGTATATTGACAATTCAAATTTTATGCAAATGAAAACTTTCTATATCGAATACGTTTTCCTCCCAAATGTAAATTAGTTGCCCTTAGTGGCAATAACATAATTTTAGATCTACTACTTGTACGAGCCCTAACCGCTATTAATTCGTACACGTTATTTTTTCGCTTTTTAGCACTAAATACCAGAATAAAAATTCAATTATTTTAACTACACAAAAAAGTTTATACTTTTCTGAAAGGTCATTTTATTTCCTTTAATGCATTGCATGAGTAGGGATCATCCCCTAAGTACCAAAACAAAAAAAAAAAATATTTTTAAAATTGAGTAAACTGAAAGGCCTTTATTTCTTATTCAAATCTGCTTGAGCACTATTAATTCGTTCAGTGTATAAATTGCGTTTAAGCTAAATAAAAAATCAAAATCTAAACAAAAATTTTATTTTAAATTTCATCATTTCTAAGAAATGGAACGTGGTAAACCTGTTTGTGAGAAAATTCGAATTTTAATCGTTGATAAATTCAAATCGGGAATGATATATGGGCAGATGTCGACCGATCTTAAAATGCCAAAATCAACAATACAATGTATTGTTAGAAAATATGAAATAAGTAGAAATTTTAGCAATAATGTTTCAAACAGAGGCCGGAATTCCAGAATAAATCATCGCGATAAAATAAGTTTGGCAAATATTATTAAACTAAATCGTTGAAACACTGTTTAAGATGAAGTCTTCAAGTGGTCTGAAGCAATTGGACAGCCCGTAAAACGTGAGTGGACCTATCTGAAAATTAAAAGTATAGGTTACAATTTTTATAAAATAAGTTAAAGATTAATTCGGTGTTTCGAAATCAACTTGATAATTTATATAAATTTTTAGGCCAAGTAAAAGCATTTGCTTACCGCGCTGCAAATTGGAAAACGCCTCTTATGGACTAAAGAGAGATGCTCTTGGGTACCACAACAATGGGACAGCATTATCTTTATCGACGAATCCAAATTTGATGTATAAGTTGGTGATGCAAGAAAAAAGCTAATAGGTAAAAGCACCGAGACATAAAACAGCTCGATCTCATAGATGGCATCGTAAATGCAGACAAATATATAAAAATCCTGTAGGGAAATCGTATACCATCGGCATCAAAATTAGCAGACTGCGGGGAATACATATTCCAACAGGATGGTGCTTCTTCCCATACTGTTAAAAAATGAAAAAGTGGCTTGAAGAGAATGGAATCGAGTTCCAAGATTGGCTATCTTCTAGTCCAGACCTTAATTCAGGAAATTTGGGACTCAATAGCCCCAGAAGACTGCCAAAAAGTAGTCAGTACCATGCCAAAGCGGTTCGAGACCGTTTGAAAAAACCAAGCTGACGTAACACAATTCTACCTATGAAACTTGGCGACTGTACAAATTACTAGTGGTTTATTTGCTTTTTAAAAAGTCCTTTTTTTAATATGTAACTTTTTTAATGTTTGTCTAAGGAGACCAATGGTCTTTAAGAAAAGTATAAACTTTTTTGTGTAATTATTGTAGTTCCGAAAATATACATATTTTAATGCCACATTGATGAAACACGGTTAGGTTAGGTGGTTAAGACTCTTAGTAGCTAAATAATAGTAATTTCACTGCGTTGTAAGCTTTTTTATTATGTATCAAACTGTCGTAGTTACCAAAAAAGATGGCAAAAAATGAAATTCAGATTCAGAAGAATATAAATAAATACACAAATTAATAAATATAGCAAAAAATGTCTTTGTGCATAAAATTTATGATAAGAAAATAATTTTGATCCTTTTACAGATGTATCTATAAATTAACCATAGTATGGCATCACTGTTTCTTATTGAAAGTTATTAGTGACTTTCCCAAAAAATATTTAGAAGAAAATTTTAAAATTTAATATTTATTTGAAAGTTCTAAGAATTATCTAATTATACTAGTATTTTCAATGTTTATCTCATATCAAGAGATATTCGCTTTTCTTGGAAAATGATAGAAAAAAATTTAATTGTTTTAAAAGAACTTGCTTGTAATAAAAGTAAATACGAACTGAAGCATATCTGTGAGGCTATTTTTGTACTTTGCCAAAAAGCTTAATTAAATAAAAATTACTCTTATTAAACTATACATAAATTCCTTTCACTATGGATAATATTAATCCGGCTTAAGTTCATGTATATTTTTCTTCTTAATTTATAAGGAACGAAAAATTATTTACAATTTTCTGAGTTCATTTTGGTACTTGCAGAAAATTAAAAAAACACTTACAAAATTTGAGTTTTTAGCTGAACTAAAATTATTTTTTTGACTATAAAAATATAATAACTAACTTCGAATTAAAGAATAACGGTGTGATTAAGCAAAAAGTAAATCAAAATTTACACGAATTGTTCTAGTTGAGGGTACTTCTACAACGAAAGCCCGTTTTATTTTTTGTAATTTAATCCTTTCGAAAAGTTTGATAAGTTTTCAGGCATATTATTAGATTTGGTTTCAACTCTGAAAGCCGAAAATACAAAAATAATTAATTCAAGATATATTTATTTTAAATTTAAGCCTGGTGACTACATTTTTTGAATTTTTTCTTTTTTATTAAATATATACTGCTGAATTTATACACTTTCACCGTTAATCATTCTATTTTATCCAATATTTACATTTCTTATTTATTTTCTGTGTATCCTGTAAGTACAGTTTTGTCTGCATAATACTTTAATTCTATATAATTGCTCTTTTCGTTTAACTTTTTAAATAATCTTATTTTTATTTAAAAAATATTTTTTTCGGGTGTTGTTGTATATCAATATACTGTGGATATTTATTCTTAATCCTTGGTTCATTGTTCTTTGGATTTTTGTTTATCTTTTTTTTTGCATACAAGAAACAAAAAAAATCCCTATTTTATTAATTTATTTATTTTTTGTTGCTGGTCAGTTGAATTGCTTGTTTGATATTGATAATTTTAATTGTGGTTTTTCGCTTTCCTGGTTAAATAAGTAAAATTGAACGGGCACTATAATGCTGGCAACTATGTTCGAATGCAGATACTTTGAAACACATACCATATTTCTTGTTTTTTTGTTTTTTTTTTTGTTTTTAATTCTTATTTAATAATTAAGACAATGACTGGTAAAAAAAGAAAAATGTGGTAAAAACTTAAACAATTAAAACAATAAAGGAAATAATAATAAAGTTTGATAAATGTGAAATAACTTACCATTCGATGAAGTTGAGAATACAAAACTTTGCGAATAATCACTCCAACCATAACGATTTCTGTAAAAAATTGAATCAAAAGAAACAATTGATTTAAATTCCATTTATTAAAATAATAAGTTAATTGTTAACTGCAGTATTAAAGAACTTAAAAAATTGTTATCATACGGATTTTCCATATTTATTTTTTATTAAAAAAAAATTAAATTAAAAAGAAGCTATCGACTATTAATGAAAATTTAAATAACTATAAAATTTTAACTATCTATCTATAATAACTCAAAAGAAAAGGGCGTAAACATTATATACAAAGCCCATGGAGATATCCTTCAATTTCAAATTTTGAATATTTATAGCCTTTTTTAATAGCGGTCATAGAAATAAAATAAAAATAATAGATAAATATAATAAATATTTTTATGTCGCCCCTGGCACACCCATAAATTTTTAATTAGGGATTTTTTACTTTATGTTATTTGTTATGTTTTTAAATTTTTACATATTATATCATTAATACCACCGATGCTATACTGTTCACTAGAGATGTAAAAATTATGTATGTATTGTTACGAATGTGTCTTGCTTAAGTTTTAAAATAAATAATTAAGCAATAAAGCGAACTACTGGTTGCAAACTGCATAAATATTTTATACAAACACAACAACAAGTTTTATGCTGTTTACTAACTGCTTGCCATGCAAGACACAAAAAAAATACAAGTATGCTGTTTACCATCTTAACTCGCAAGACAAAAACTAATTTTACAACAACAAACATGCATGTTGTTTACCATCTGCGTAGTTTTCTAACAAACCTTTTGTACAAAAGACAACAACAAATGTATTGAAATAAATCCCAAGCAGAAACCTTATCAGCATAAAGACAAAAACATAAATTCACACAGATATACAGGCGCCTATACATCGAATAAACAACATACAACAACAAAAGGAGTAGAAGATTCTTAAATCTTCTAGGCTATAAACGGACAATAATAAATAGGGCATCGTCTGAGTGGATAGTCAAAATTAAACCTCATCAAGTAAAGACGTGCATTTTAAGTAAACTGTTCTAAAATGTCAACCTTGTATAGTTAAAGTAAATAAAATTGTTATAAATTTAAAAATTCTAAAAACTGATGTTATGTATTTTGCAATAAAGAACTCACAACAAAACGTTTATAAAAGGTATAAACGTAACAGTATTGTGGAGACATCTTTAAAGTGTCAGGTTGGCTGTAAGCTAATTTGCAACAATTTTGTGTCTGTGTATTTCACTACCATTTTATTGGTGTTACAAAAATTAAGTAAAACAAATGAAGGTTTATGTAATATTGTGCATGTTACGAACATAAAAAACAAAGAAGGGAAAAGTCATTGAAAATATCTTAATTTGTAATAATAAAGGGTGTCCGACGGCAAAGTATACTGTTTTGTCTTGCCGCCATTTTGGTAAATATTAATCTTGACAGTTCATATTTCGCAGTCGCGAAGTAGGCACGTGGCAGAATTATTATGGAAAAACATTGGGTAAGCCAACGTGTTTTAATCGTCAAAACATTCAATCAAAATCTATCATCGATTACTGTGACGACGAGAGAGTTATGTGAAATTTTAAAACAGATGATTTATCGTGTAGGCAATGTATTCAAAGAAAGCGGTCTCTAGGTAATAGGCCCAAGCATGGATCGCAACAACGGAACTTTTGTCATAATTTTGCACAAGGTTTTGGATTTGTTTTCATATAAGATTCAGTTGACACAAGAGCTTCTTCCACAAGACCATTTACGCCACGGTACATATGGAAATAGAATGTTACAGCTGGCCCATGACCACCCCGATTTCCATGAAAAAATGATGCTGAGTGACGAGGCACATTTTCATTGAATGGATATGCAAACAAACAGAATAGTCGGTTCTGGTAAATGGGAAACCATGGCAGTCTGGTTTACAATTTGGTCAGGAGGAATCATTGGACCTTACTTCTTTGAAAAAGAAAACGGCGTAATGATAACTGTGGATGGGGAGCGATATTGTGATATGATTGCAAAATTTTTAACGGCACAACTGCACCCTTTTGGTTTGATTAACATGTGGTATTAACAAGACGTTGCCACATCGCATACAATGGAATTACTGCGGCACATCTTTTCACAACAAGTTTCAAGAAATGGTGGCGTTGATTAGCCTCCACGGTGGTCTGTTTTCATAGCTCCGGACTTCTATTTTTGGGGATATCTGAGATACAGGGTTTATGCAAACAAATCAGAAACGCTTGAGCAACTCAAACAAAATATTCGTGATGAAGTGAGAATGTAACGAAACATATGCTCAAAAGTCTCGCATTTATGAGGCGCATATTTATGTGGTGTTATTCCATACATAATTGCCGACATTAAATAATATATTTATCAATAGAAGATCCATTCTATTTCATTTAATCAAAAATTATAGACAATCAAAGTATTATACCTTCCCGGCGGACAGTCTGCATAATTATATTTTTTTATGATGTGTATTTCGAAATCCCTGCTTTAGCTTTTTTAAATGTTGATATTGTTTACTTAAAACAACAGCAAAAATTACTTAAAATGCTTAGAAAAAATTTTTCTAAAGATGATGGTTAATTGAAATGGAGTTGGAATAACTTTTTAACAATATAAATTTTATATCGACTGAGCGAGCCTAAGAAACATTTGAATCTGAGAAATTATGGACCTACAGAAATCAAAAGTATAAAAGTAAATAATTCAGCCAACTTCGAATGGGGCTATATTCTTTATTATTAAATTTATTGAAAATTTATTCAGTTCCAAATAAAGTAAAAAATTATGCACCTAAACAGGTTTTCTATAAATTGAATTTTTAAATAATCCCTTTAAAGCGGACATAGCACTACCCTGTGCAAATTTCAAGTGCCTTCCTGAAACAATTTAAAAGATAAGGCCGCATAATTGAGAAAAGTTTTAACAGGGACACTTTTAATTTTAAACTTTATTATGGCATTAACTTTACAAATAGGTATACAACCCGTGAAAAATTTTAAGTATCTAGATAACTTGGGTCCACAAAATAAGTTTACGTTTGTACCTTTTAGCCTCGAATTTCTAATTTTATTTAAAATAATTTAATAACAGTAGATTTTAATTATTTTACTTGATAATTAGAATTCACCAAAATTTGCAAGGAAAATAGAATTATTAAATTAACAGACATGATATGATATAAGTATTTTTAATAAATAATTTTTACTCCGCTCATAGTTTTTATTTTCCAATTAATAATTATTTTATTGCTCGCTTAATTTTTTTTTCAATAAAAACGAGTTTAAACGTTTATTTTCCAATTCAAGAAAAATATTTTTAAATTCCACATGTAACTATAAAAAATGTCTACGAGAAAAATTCTGAACAATCTGAAATTGCTCTTTCAACAGATAATTGTATAACTGAAAGCTATAAATGACGTGAGCTTCTTTGTAGAAATAAAGACACACAATTTTCTTTCTCCCAAAACCATGCAAAACGTAGTATCAACGCTGTCGGGCCAAACCTTAAGCTTTTATTTCAATATAGGCTATTGACACATCAGGCGAAATACTTTTGTACCATCCTCTTCGACTTCGTGAATCCAATTCAGGAATCTTTCTTCAAATAAGGAAAAATAATTTTTCATAGTGCGTTGTTGAGTTCTAAGATCAATTCCCGTAGCGGAACTAATTTAAAGAATATGAATTTATTGTTTAAATCATTCACACATTGATAGACGATAAATTTATGTTTTATGTTATGTTATGTGTATGTTTTCATTTATAAATATAAAAAACTATTTTTGGGTAACTAAATGGTTTTAACTTTAATTGTTGTTACAAAAAATAACATAATTGTAACTAAATAGCTAATGGTTATTTTCACGAAACTTTCATATATGTTCTTGGTAATAATTGTTATAATTGTTATATATTTATATATAATTGTTACATATATTTATATATATATATATATATATATATATATATATATATAGTCGTTCTTAAAAGTTAAAATAATTTTAACATTTATTTGCCGTCTCTAAATTTTTATAATGAATTTCCTTAACGAATTTTTCATAATTTTATTTTATTCAACAAAGCTTAACTCTTTACATATTTAACAAATGAAACAAGTTTCACCTGTGGACTTATATAGGTATAGGCTATTAATAGAAATACAACTTGACAAATCCTTTAATTTGCCACCTTGGAATCTTATTTATATTTTACTTCTCAACTAAACTTTCACCCTCAATGTAACATCAAAAACTATGCCAACGATTTTCTAATGGCAACTTTATTTAATGACTAAATACAAAACACACAATAATTCAAACCCTTGCTATGAGAATTTTTAATGGCACAAAATAGAAGAGGGGAAACAATAAAACAAAACAGTAGAGAAACTAAAATTGTTATTAAATATGTCAAAAAATACTTTGAACTGAAAAATATAGAAGAAATTGTTGCAACAGCAGTTGACAAAGAATACAAATTGGTAGTTACCTTGCTTGAACTGTGGCTTCGTAATGTTGATCTGGATCTAAACCGCGTATCATGTAGCTCATACCCTGCGTATAATGATGAGATGTGGGTATGGCGGGTAGGACTACGTCACGCCAATCATTACGACCCCAATGTATAACATTACCTGCACCAAAGCCACCGTAACCGCCACTCCCAACCATGCTGTTCATGCTGCTAATGCCTCCTAAACGATAATTGTGCGCATTAGAACCCACCATGCTGCCGGCAGCCAAATTGCCAACATTGTTGCTACCATACATTTGTAGCATAGACGATGCGGATGAATGCGTATCAATAGAGTTATCGACCTCTTGTCCTTGTTGCAACCTTCGAAAGGATAATTTGTATTCTTCAATGGGTGTATGTGATTCTACAGTCCAGGATATATTGTATCTAAAAATAAGAAGGAAATTTGAAGAAAGAGAAATATAAC
The DNA here is from genome assembly GCA_030448955.1 of Trichopoda pennipes. Taxonomy (NCBI): domain Eukaryota; kingdom Metazoa; phylum Arthropoda; class Insecta; order Diptera; family Tachinidae; genus Trichopoda; species Trichopoda pennipes. Next base: position 14,062,472 of record JASKUP010000088.1, read on the forward strand.
AAAAGCGCATGGTATTATAAGCATTAGATACATGAAATGTTGGACAAATATTTTAAAGTAATATTCTTGAATGTCGACATAAGGGTGTCTTCACCTGTGTGTATATGTGTGCATTTGTATACATATTAAATAGTTGTTTTTTTTTTATTTTGTGTTTATAAAAATTGAGTGTAGTGAGTCAGATTGCAACAAAATGTTAAATTAGAAAAAAAATTGCCATTACTTTTCTTAAATAACCAATGACAATGACTAAGAACAATAGCTATGACAAAGTAAAGTTTGTTCTTCTACTTAGTTTTCTTTACTTTTATCTGTTTAGAAATGTCTTAGTTTTACTCAACAGTCTTGAGTTAGCAACAACAATAGTTTTAAAGCTGCAGGAACAAAATGATAATAAAAATATAAAAAAAAAAATAGTGAAGCCACTATCTTGTGCTTTTGTTTTGCCTTTTCGTTAAGGTCATCAAGTTGAAACGATCTATTGAAGTTAAGAGGGTTGGTATTAATGGCTTAGCAAATATTGTTTTTTTTCAAAGTTTTGTTTATGTAATAAATTTTAGACAAGTTTATGTTAGGGTGAAATTTAAGTAAAACATTTTTTGTATTTTTTTATAATAATATTTAATTACTGATTATTTATTCATAAAATGAACATAATTAAACTGGAATTAAATATTTGACACTTTTGAGACTATTAAAATATTATTGTCCATATAATTGCCAGATTTTCATCGTTTTTTGCTGAGGTGGTTTCGCAGACTTTTTTAAAGAATATAGGCTGGTTAACAAAATGAGTATGTAAAACCTTAAAAAAAACAAGTCGGAAAGGATGTATCTTATATATTTTATTTTAACATGTTTCAGAGTGCTTAAAGTTCACAATCTGTAGAGCGGAAATCTTTTTTTTACCTATCACTAATACATATCGAAAAACCTTTTGATATTTTTGGCTGCATTACCATATAAAGCGTTTAAGAGACTTAAATGGAAAAGCTACGCTACTCCAGCTCTGTAGCGGAATTATTTTTTTTCCAGCTGTGTATGTGATGAAAAAATATATTGACTATGTAAATATATCCGCTTACAACTCCACACTTTCTCGGAGGTCAAATCTAAGCTCGTCTTTGTTCAGCAAAATCTTCTGGTGATTGACTCACAAATAAATATAAGCACAACAAAAATCATGCGACTAAATGCTATAGGCGACCATATACTTCTTGCATATTAAGTGGTTGAAGCAGTAGATTTCTTCTGGTATCTGCGAAGTCTCTACTGCACCAGAGCGAGAGTTTCATATTTGACATCTTTAGTTAGGGAAGTAAACACGCATGGTGATGGAATGATTGGTATATTCCAAAGTAAACAAAACTCTAAATGTGTGAGACCTGTAATCAAAACTTTATTCCATACAACTTCTTGTCTACGAATGCCTAAGAAAAAACCTTTGAATATACGATAGACTAGGAAAGGAAAATATGAAATATGTTGCTTCAAACGAAACAGGACATACACTAAAGTCCACAAGATAGACAAAGAAAAGAAAAGTTTTTCAGCTTAAAAAAATTATACGTCTAGATAATTGTGAATGTTCGAAATTGTAGAATTTTGTTGTGATGACATTGCAAACGAAGTTAGGGACGCATAACTTAATTCCATAGCAAAATTTTGGCTTAACCTCTGTTTCAATTTACTGCCATTGGGCCAACTTATTTGTAGTGATTTTAAATACATTTGTTGCCGATCCGTTTCTTTTTGGCTTTGTTTTTCAGTTAAGCCTCTTTTTAAATGTGCATCAAGCTACTTAAGCTTATGAATTAAATATTTATAATAAAAAACAAATTTCGAAAAAACTAGCTTTTCATAGACAAAAATAAAAGAGGAAGTTTTGTCAAATTAGACAAAATTATGCTGGTCTCTTCAACTAAATTCAACAAAATACTTTTTATTGTGAAGAAAATATTTTTAAAAAAAATTCGGAATTAGTACAAATAAGAAATAGTTATACTTTCATGCGTGCATGAGGATTATATTGTTCTATTTTTTAGTTTGTTATTGTTAAATATAAATAGAAACAAAATTTAATTGTACTTACAAAATTATATTTAAAACTAAAATAAAATACACACTAACACGCACTCATATTCTCACCCATGCATATACAGAGTATATTGTTGCTTATTTAATGACTTGTAGTTTTTTACTATCATCATACTATTTTAAATAGTTATACGATCTGATCTGTTAACTTTATCTTTATCTTTATTTTATGTAAATAGTTTAAGTTTTTTTAACCATTCATTTTCAGCATCTTAATTAAATTCACAAAAATTATAACAAAAGTTGATTTTGATGGTTTGTATTATCATAAATATGCCCATAAAATTCTTTGGATGATTATTATTAATAAAGTTTTATTTAAGATATAAAAATTATTATTAACAAGTGATGATAAACTCTAAAAATAAAATGACTACAGTAGGAAATAGCAAGTAAAATAGTATAGTAAGTATTAATATATACTTATATGTACATAAATATTTAAATGTTGGCAACAATAACGACATGTTAAAGAAAACTTAACGCATTTCTCTAGTTAAAAAGAAGGAAATTTGGCGCCGTAAATTCCTGTAGCCGAAATTTAACAATAAAACAAAATAGCGAAAGAAAATATGAGCATGTGTATCTGGCTAAGTATCTCTTTTAAGACTGTTAACTTGCGTTCAACAATAGAAAGTATTATTTCTCATTGCTTCCTTTCAACATTTTTTTAAAGGTTTTTCTTTATCAATTACTTGAATTTAATTACATACTGCAATACTATAATATCAGAAAGCACTTTATTCTTTCAAATTACAATGACTTAAATGAAAAATTAAATGTAAAAAAAAGAAAAAACTTAAATTTAATTAAAACTATACACAAAAAGAAAAACTTGAATTTTGATTATAGTTTAGAGAGTCAAATAATATAATTAATTAATTATCTTAGAATTTAATCTTTTAGGAACTTTAATATAGTTTCCGAAGTGACAGTGGTTTCCACAACTAATTTTTTACGTTAAACAAATTTCATGTAGCAGCGACGATATATTGTTTTCTGTATTTTTAGCGGAGTTACTAAGTTCTTCAGCGATTTTTTATTTTTTTTCTTTCTTATTGGTTTGGCAAGAATTTGCGATTTTTTGTAGAAGCTGATATCCACCCTATTTTTAAACTTTTTCCAATGTACTGCAATTCAAATCTTATCATTCTGCATGCGTAGAAATAGAAAAGTAAGTGAGCATTAAATGGTAAATTCGTGTTGTCTTCTATAACTACCGTCACCATGGGAAACACTTCTTAAAATATATAATGCCTTTTAACCCTTTGACAAGCCAAACAATTTTACCTAAATATTTTATATTTTTAAGATCAATTAAAGAGGTTGCAAATTTAAAAGTTATAATTGTAGTAGATTTTGGTATTTTATAGTTTTCAAAAACTTCCTTCAACAATAAGTTTTAGGGCCTCCTTAGGGCCATAACAGTGTGATTCAATTTACTTAATAAAGTGATTAATTTTTAACGTAATTTTTGCTAAATTAATCGCAGATATTTTGCATAACGAGCGGCAAAGGTTTCCAACTAACAACAACAAATTTTTAAGCTTAATAATAGACACGATCGGAACAATTTACGGCTTAACAGAGATAACAGACTGCTGAATAAAAAAATGGCCAAGACATACCTTATATCTATGTTAAGGAAACGATCCTTTTCGTAAACAATCTATTATAAGCTTGCAAACTGCTCTTAGATTAAAACTGTAGCTATAAAAGGTACATTAAGTCTAAAATAGAGTTTATTACTAAAATCGAACATATGACGTAATTTTTGGTTACAATAATCTTCTAATCGAAGTATTTGAAATAACAAAGGCGTTAAAGATCCATACAACAAGGACTTTTGCAAAGGGTGAAAACTTATTAAAAATTATTATTATTAAAGCTTACATTTGAATTTGATTTATGTGTGGTCAAACCATATTTCGGCATTGAGTATGTGCTGGAATAATTTCTCGTATAAAGAGAACACTGAAGATAGCAACTAGCCGAAACCGGTTTGTTCACAAACCAAATTTGACGAGGGTCGACGTAAAATTATACCCAAATAAATTAAGCCCCGTCGCAAAAAATACGCAAATTGATAGATCCGAAGATAAAGACGTGGAAAATGCGGAAAGAATTATAAGCACTTTGCGAATTATGCAGCAGTGCTCAAGAAGGCAAAGCATTTGCCTTTTATTTTTATTTGGGCACGGTTTTACGTCGACCCTCGTCAAATTAGGTTTGTGAACCAACCGGTTTCGGCTATTTGCCTTCTTCAGTGTTCTCTTTATACTCCATTTGCCATTTAAAACATTGACAAATCGAAGAAGCAGCTAAAATTAATACAGAATGCCAAAGTATATTTTTAAAATAAAAGATAAAAAAATGGAGGGTATTTAAGGTAATTTTTATTGACAAACATAAATAGAAACTCATAATTTAATAAATAATAAATCTTCGCTCGGAATTTAAAGAATGATGATGCCAAAAGCAGAAATATTATAATGCTCCTATAAAAAACTTATTTCTTTATTATTTCTTATAAAAAAATAATAAAAATTTTTACAACGATTTTATTATTTAGTTCATTAAAATGCTTATCCCCCAAAATATTATTGATTTAAAATAAACACAGTAGCCAATGTAAAAAAAAATTCTTGATTTAACTCTAGTCGAAATTTAAAAAATAATAACAAGAAAACAAAATATAGACTGCTGATTCGATTTCTTCTTAGTATTTGTAACAACATAACTCATATTCTACAGCTAAATTGTTAGAAGCTCCAGTTAAACTTTAACTAAATAATATTCTTCCACTATGATTTTCAAGTTTTATTCAAATTGAATCAGTAGCTTAATAATAGTATCTTTGTCACTTGTTTTGTTATCAATGTCCCACTGTACACTTCATAATATTAGAATTATTTTATCTCAAAAGCACAAGTTAATATTTTGAAGACCACTATTTTCATTTGGCTTATAAATTGATATAAAATATATTTTATATCACCCTTTTTTAACTTTAATTTCCTATAAGTTACCCTAAAAACTAAACTAACGTAAGTTCAATTCAATCTTTTGTTAGACGCGCCTTATAGTTTCATTGTTAAATGATGTTTTTATATGACTCATGCAATCACATTTCTATAAGTTTTTCCGTTAACTTTTTATTTATTTTATGTATGTTTTTGCTTTGTCTGCCTTTTCAAAAAAATAATCCAATTTAAAATTTTATTTTAGAAGTATGTCTCTTTATGATAGAATTTTATGCGTACACTTGAGGCTTCGAATTCACTATATGAAATTGATAATAACATTTAAAAAGAAGGTAATATAATGTACACAGAAATGTTTCTGACACAGTGTACGAGTAGTTTATTTTGCAGAAATTAAAACAAGTTTTCTTCTTTAAGTTTTTATAGCTTTTTTAAGTGTTCAAAAATATTTGTGCAATTTGGGAGTTTGTTTAACAATAAAGTTATATAACTTTTGTCTTTTTTTATAGAAAAAGAAGTATGTCATGTAAAATAAAGATTTAAAGTTGAAGAAATCTTTTTGAGTTTTTTACTTTTAAAACAAATTTTTTACAGCTGTAAGATTTTTTAATACACGGGTTAGATTCGAAAATTCTTAAAACCATTATTGGAGTATGATAAGTCCCGGGCTTACAAAATTGCAAATAGAAATGCCAGATACTTTTTTTAGCGATCGTATTCTTTTGGAAAAAGAAATAAGGGTGTTTCCTTTAATGGAAGATAAATTGAATCGATTTTATGTTTAGAAAAGCCTTTAGCTGAAGAAATCAAAATACAAAATTTAAAATTTTTAATAATTTCAGTATATTGGACTAATATTTAAGACAAAAAATTTTTAAAATTCAAATCAAAATATATATTAATACCTGACCTTAGTTTTTGAAAAATTCATGATTTTAATTTTCGTACGTAAATAACTCATGTCCTATGATTTAATACCAATAACTATTGTTGCCTGATCTATTTAAGTTGTATCCTAAATTATGTATATAATGTACATAAATATATATATTTATATAAATATATGTACATAAATATATATATATATATACATATATATATATATATATATATATATATATATATATATATATATATATATTTCACACCCTTGTTATGCTGCGAGTTCCTTACAAAAATGTTCATTTTCATTCTGCTAAAAATATTTACAAGCGCTAATATGTATCATAATTTACACAAGCAATACTTTATTTTAAACAACTTTACTAATTTTTTAACAACTACCCTTCGAGGACTACAATTCAATTATTTTGTAGTCATTCTTAAGTTTTTATTATTACAAGAACATGAAGAGTTGTATTGGACTCTTTTGTTATGTTCTAACTATTGTTATTGTTGGTGCTGCATGAAATCGAAATCATGATAATAAGTAAAATATAACATTGGCTTCGCTCGCTTGAATTCATTAATAGAATCGGTAAAATTGGTAGATGATGCTAAAGACAAGCTAACAATACATTCATACGGACAGACGGACAACGTATAAAGAAACCTATGTTGACTACTTTTATTAATAAACTATCTACAGGGTTATTTTTGGTTTTATTGATATAAATTTTTAGTTTTTATTAGTTATTTTTTTTATGTGAAACTGACAGTACTATGTAGTTCACGTTGCTTTTAATGGTGGTATGAGATTCGGAAGATTGTTTTTCAATTTTTATGGCTGTTGTTGGATTTTTTTTAGCATTTTTTATTTCCATTATAAATTCAGTAAAATAAGAAGCAATTTATAAAAAAGGAAGATGTGTCGAGTTTGACTCTTTAAAAAATAATTTAAGAACCATTTTGTTAATTTTCAACTAAAGTGTAAAATACTCTTTTATTTCAGTTACTTAATGCTCTTCGTTCTTAGTTATTACTTATTCTTTTCAGTCAGTGAAAAAATATGTTATGATGCAAATTGAAATCTTCACTAGTGAACAAGCTGACATTGAATTATTTAAATTTCATGGTACATTCATAAGCCAACTGTCCAATATTTTAAAAGTGATTTTTAATGACCTTATTCTACATAATCAGAACGCCACACAGTGGACAATTTTACGAGAAGGCGGTCAAAAATATGTAACTTTTGAACGAATCGTAATTTTGATATGTGGTTTTTTAAAATGCTTACAAAATAGCAAAATAAGCAAAAAAATTGCATTTTCTAATTCCATTTTGCAAACAATTTTTGACCTTGTGTAGAAAAAATTGTTCTGGTGCTCACGGTCGGATCGTGCCGTGTATATAATGAGGTATAGACGTATAGGGCTTTGACACTGTGCTAATGCTTTTACATTCCCTAACGAACGTTAGCAGTTATGCTTTTTTAAGTAAGAAAATTAAGAAAAATGTAGACCTCTAAAAAAATAATTTTTAAAAATCAAAAATTAATCAAAAACAAATCAGCTTTTTTATACTAATAGCTAACAAATTACGCTATTATCCAATTTTTGTCTCGTTTAAAAATGTATGTATAACAAAAAAGTTATAGATATTTAAAAATCAAAATTTATTAAGAAATTTCTCATTTTAGCAAAATACTGAAAATGCTCAGTTTGAAAAACCCTGTTCAGGGTGATATAGTTTAAATAAAGTTTTAATTTTTTAGCTCCCGAGGTACACTAGTATCAACTTTCGAATGAACTTTTAAATTTTACAATTGAAGACCATGAAAAAAAGGACTCTTGGTCCACTGTGCGCCACCGGTTTATTTTATTCATTGCAATCCACGGTATTAATGATAGAATTATTAGAATGATATCTATCAAAGTGGAAATACTTCGATTCTACTTGATATACAAATATGCTCATCACCAAATTTGATACGAGAGTAGATAATGTTTATAAAATGTCACCAATTCATTAAATCGATCATATATAATCTGCACTTAGCAAGAAAGAAAAATTACTTCCAAATCTCTACTAGACATTAAGAGAAAGTAATACAGAACTTTCTGGATTGCTACATCCATCACCAACATTCTTACCATCTATCTGCTATAGATATTGTATGTTCTTAATATAATATTACGGTTGCGTCTTACTTAAGTTTTAAAAAAAAATATTTAAGTAATAAAATAAACAACTGGGTATGCTGTTTGCTAACTGCGTAGATTGCTAAGAAAACTTATGTACACAAGACAACAACAACTTAAAGTAAATTCCAGGAAGAAACTTTATCAGTATACAGGTGCCTGTACATTTAATGAATAACCTAAAAACAACAAAATGTGATGCAAAGAGAATAGAGAATTCTTAATTTTTCTAGACCTCTAGTGGATAAATATAAAAAGGCAGCGTCTGAGTGGATAGTTAGTTAGTTGAAAAATGAAACACGTGAAGTAAACATGTGCTTCTTAAGAAAATTGTTCTGTAGTGTCAACTTTGTGTGTAGTTAAGAAAATAAATTTGAAATTAATTTAAAAATTCTAAGATCTGGTGTTATTTATTTTGCAATAAAGAACTTACAACAAAACATTTATAAAAGATATAAATGTAATAACATATTTACCCACTGATTTGAGAAATAAGAACACAAGGAATCCATAATCAATTAATATTAATTGGGTTCGGAGAAGTCTCATCTCAGAGCAATTTCCCTTCTCTTAACTATTAGTAAACACATATTCATTCCAATACCAATATTTTCCTTCAGTTGCTCAAGCGTTTTTGGTTTGTTTGCGTAAACCTTGCCTTTCAGATATCCCACAAAAAAAAAAGGCGGGAGCAGTCAAATCAGGCGACCGTGGAGTTCAATCAACATTACAATATCTTGAAATAATATGTTGTTAATCAAGCCCCAAGCATGCAGTTGTGGCATTCAAAACGTTGCAATCATATCGCTAATTCCTCCGTATTCAAAGTTACCGTTACGCTATTTTCAGAAGTATGGTCCAATGATTCCTTCTGACCAAATTGCCCACCAGATTATCACTTTTAATGGATGCACAGGTGACTGTTTAAAAATTTTACTGCTTCCTAATCCCCAGAACTGACTATTCTGTTTATTCACATATCCATTCAAATGAAAATGTGCCTTGTCGCTCATTTTTAATCGTCACAGAAATCGAAAAATAAAATGTTTTAACGATTGAAACACGTTGGTTTATCAAATATTTTTCTATAATAATTTTGCTACGAATCTACTTCACGACTGCAAAATATGAGCTGTTAAGACTTGCTTACCGAAATGGCAGCAGAACAAAGTAGTACACCCTCGCGGCGGACACCATATATATGCAGTTAGAACAATTTAATCTAATAAAAAGAAAGAATAATATTCATAACATGTTTCCCCCGGGGGCACATTTATCGGTCTTTATAGAATACTTGACTATCTAGACCTATGCTGCTGGGGGTATAAGGGAGCCCGGTCCCCTGAAGGCAGCAGGGGTCAACTGGAAGCTCCACGTTATTTCCACGGGAATCAGTAGCCCGCAGAGTTTCCGCTATTTGTCTCTTTAGGCATTTAGCTGTTTCTTTGGCTGATTATAGAGGTTGGCCCTTCGGGAATATCGTGATGGCTGTGGTTTTGGGGCCCCATACAGGTATTGTTTTATGGTGGCTAGGATCATTTCACCTTTAATCACACCGACCTGGTGAATGATCCCAGATCCAGTGAGCATGTGTTCTGTGTTGGATAGTCTCCAGCTCTTCAGCACGGAGTAGTGGTTTGCAGCCCTGCTCCGGAACAGCTGAAATTGCAACTAGGAAAGAACTGATGCTAGAATTAGTCCTCGGTTTCCTAGGACGTGAATGACGTTGCTTTTCATTCACAGTGGTTTGACCACCATCTGATTAGGGCCCACGGCCAGGTGCAGATGTAAATCTTATCACGAAATTCATAAGATGATTCACTGAGGCTCTCCAAATCTCTTTAAGTCAAACTCAGCTATGTGTGCCAGAAACAAATCAACTTCACCTTTTAGAGTCTAGTTACCGGAAGCTTTCGATTACTGTGTTCCTTTTGTCCACCTTTTGAATAAACCGTAAGTTGTAGAAGTAACGACTGTAGCCTTAACTTTAATTTACATAAGCCGGTTTAAGCTAATATACTTTTTCGTCAGATTTGGGAAATATCTAGCACATGATATATATGCAATAAACATAAATATATTCCAAATGCAAAACGAAGAAGACAGAACTTTTTTTTCAATTTAATTTAAAAGAAAAAGTGATGGAGATAAAAAATAGTTTTCAATTGTATAAACATTTTAATTTGATAACCGTTTATTATTACTTAAAAATTCAATGAAACACGCTACTACGCTTATAAATATTTTTATAAATTTAATAAAATAAAACTAACACAAAAATAGCATTATTCAATTATATTTTGTGAACAAAATACATCTATTTAGAAGCATAAGAAAAATAAAATTGATATTATTGCTAAATATTTTGCAAGTTCACGTTATGATAACCGGAAATTTTTTTCAGATTTCTCTTAGCATTTGACAGGTTTTTCGTTCAATTTTGATAGAATTTGCATGTACAATGTACATACTTGTTATTGCTCTCCGTTTTTTTACATATGACTTAGTAGTTTAAAAATACGCGTACAACTTTGCCTGTCAGTCAAATTTATTAAGTTACAGACGACTTATAAATTTTCCGTTTAAAGGTACGTGTAAAATTATATTCTAAAATGAACTGTTTTACGTTGAAAACACTGGATATCATATGCTTCGTCAGATGAAATTTGTAATTTCGTCAGATGATCTTGTCACATCTTTTAAACAAGCAATGCTTCGATTGGTGCTCACGGTATATATGTAAGTGTTTTACAGTATAAAATTTGGCAAGTCATATATAAAAACACATCGTCTGAGAGCAGATACTATTTTTTCGAAAAAAAACTTGGGTATAAATGTTGAATAATTCGTGAAGTTTCACATAAATATTCAAACATTTCGATGTCATGATTTGTTTTTATTTCTGGTTAAACCTAAAAACAAGAGGTATTAATTAAAAAAATTTTGACCTATTTGTTGCTAAGTAATTATAGAAACAGTCTCGTAAAATATTAAAGTGTAATATTTAATTAAACATACATGTTTAGTTTTTTAACACACTCTTCAAAATCAGATACCACACAATATATTCAGAAGTTTAGTTTTCAGTTATTATTTGGCATAAAGTAGCATATAGACGAAGCTTGCGAGTTTACGGCAGGAAAGCACAAGATATACTAGTAAAACTCAGACAAATTTTTAATTTCATTCTTATTGCAATCATATGCACATATTTCGAAACATAAATATCCATATATATATTTGCATATAATTTTCTGCATACATAATTATAAATTTTTGCTTTACAAATTTAAGATATGGATAAATAAATGTTCTCTTATCTTTAATAAATAGTTCTACCCATACAATTGCATAAGTACTTGAATCAATATATTGATTACATTATACTTGTAAATTTAATATTGTATAGGAATGGTATGAGCGTTGATATTAATCTTATGGCTTGTTAATTTGTTACAAGTATTGCAACCATAACTTGACCTACTTACCTGTCCTTATACTGACTGATTGGTGGTGAGTTGAAAACAGCTACATTGGGTTTACCGCTCAATTGTAAAGTTTTACGTGACTTGCCAAGTTGATTTTCAGCTACACACGAATAATTACCAAAATCTTGCGGATGAACTTTTCGTATAATCAATGTGTGACGTGAGCCACGATTTTCCATAATATGACGTTCGGTGGTATCCAGTTGCATTGTATCCTTAAACCAGATAACCTAGATTTCATCGTTGTCGTGATCATACACAGGTGGAAATATAAAAAAGAATAAGAAAAAACAAAATCCAAATTATATATTGTATTAATGCATACAAGTATTGAGATAATTAAAGAGTGAAGGTAACTTGTAGCTGCAAATTATATACCAAATACTCTGGTACAGGAAAATTTGAAAATGTTATTTACTAGTTTTTTTCATTTGTATTTTTTCTATTTGGATGAATACAAAATTTAATTAAACTTTTTTTTGTGATGACAAACAATTGCTTAGTTGAATGAAACTATTTTGTTTCTAGTTTTACATATTAAATACCATAAAATGCAAAATATACTTTAAATTTTTTTAAAAATAACTAATCATAAAATATTTATTTCGTATTTTTGTTATAAAGATAATTTTAAAAAGAAACAAAATAAGTCTTACTTGAGCTTTCAGGTACACATTAGTTAATAAACACTTTAGGCCTAACAAACCTTTGTTAAAAAATGGTATGCAAAAACATTACTTTAATTAATGTATACTTTGATATATATAAATGAATATTATATATCCGGGTAGTTAGATCCATAAAAAAAATTTTATTGTTTTCAGTAAAAACAATATATATTTTTTTTTAATTTTTTTATTAATGTTTTTAATAATAAAAAAGAAAAAAAAAAAACAACACAAAAAAAGTAAATTTGCAAGGTTTACGAATAACTTATAAAGCATTTGTTGATATTAATTAACTAAGTATTCGGATTAAGAGTTTTGTTTTGATTTTGTAAAATATAAAATAAAGATTCTTTTATATTTTAGTAGTTTTTTATTAAGCACTAGGTCATTATTTATTGTTATTTATATACTAAAATTTGTTTTTATTAAACATTTTTAAAATTTTTGGAATAACAAAATACAACTGTCAATTGAGCCGTTTATTTTGAAAGTGGCATAAGTCACAACTGTACAGTATTTCTTCATTTCTAAACAAAATTGCAACCAATAAGCTGAGAACTATTGAGAAGTATTGGTAATTAATGGTATAACAAAAATGTTTATTTTGAAAACTGGCGTTTGTCGCTGCACTCAGAAAACTAATTATGGAGCTTCGTGTGAAAGAAACGGAAACACGTAATAAGTATATGTGAAGTATTGTTGTGATTTATATAAGTGTGAAAAAATGGTGCAGTTTTCTGAATTATATTCTAGTAATGTCTAATATAATAATCTTTATTTTATTAAAGTTACTTTTATTTTGAGGAAGTTGCATCGTCTTGTATAAAGCATTTTACGAATGTCAGAACTCAAAAGCATATTATTTTATATAGTGACTTATGTACAGTACAAAATAGTAACATAAAACTGGCATTAATTTGGATGAAAATTGTTCAGTCTTCAGAAAACGATATTAAAGTTCTGATTCACACATTTTTAAATTCGGGACATTCAAATGATCGTAACTTTGGTGTGATAGAAACGGCATTGAAAAAACAAGTGTTTTATAAGTTCCAAATGGTTACTTTAGCGTGATAGCCGCCTGTCAATACAATCATTAGAAAAATCCGTTTCAAAAACAAAAGTAAATACAGATCCTAACAATGTGAATTGGCTAAAAAAAAAAACAATTGATACGATTTAACTATGACATTCCCTATAAAATATTTTATAAACTAACTTTAGTTAAAAAGATGACTTAAAAAAAAGTGACTTATGCCACTTAAAAAAAAGCGGCTATATTTATTGTAGGTTTAAGGTAAAAACATGTTTTGAATTTAACTTTAAGAAATATTGCTTAACAACGGCAGTTAAACCTGCTTTAAGTTTTTTTAAGATTATCAGCCATATGATAATGTTTAGTAATTAATGCTTGCAGCTTGCATAGCGTCTATCCTAGAAAATTGTTTGAGATATATTTCAATTCTAATGGTAATGTTGTTTATGATACGAAATCTTTGTAAAAAATTTACATACATATACATGTATTTTCCGTAATAGAAAATAAATGAAATGCCTAGCGACATTTTTATTTAATCACAAAATATTCTGGGAGTATTGTGAGGCCATGTTAAAGTGATTACTAATGTTAAAATTTTAGAACACCACACAATCTTTTTCAGGTATAACTGCTACATGGTTAACAAAAAATATTTAAATTTAGCATTTAGAAATCTACCAAAACTATGAGGATTTTCTAAGAGAAATTTTCAATGATTTTCATATTTTCAAATCTCATAATCTTAATATGTATTAAAAGATATTAGTTTAGCTCGATTAGCGTTTAAGAAAAAGCTTTACAAATGTTTGTAGATACAAATAGAGAACACTAGATAGATAACTACTGTGGTAAAAACAAAAGTCATGGTAGGGAGATCAAATCGAGAGCCTGAGAGGCTGAGAATGGAGTTTGTGTATAAATGTCCCTCACTGGCTAAAACTTACTCAAAGACCATAAACACAGTCAATCGGTGATAGGTGAGTAAAGCTATAATAACACTTAATGAAGCACATATGCTTATGAATAATGAGAACGACATCTCTTGGTCTTGCATTTAGCAAGAGCAAATATTGGCAATGATACATCGAGAAAAAATATGACTGAGATATAATCACAACAAATGTAATTTATTATCTGTGTTGTTCTTACAAAACTCTGCTGATATATGAAACTCTTTTGTGAAAAAAATACTGTCGATAAATTAATTTTTGGTTTGACAATCATTGATCAAACGAGACTCGTGTCTTTCTTGAGTTAACATCCAAGTTTTCTAAAAATGTAAAGTTTGTTATAATATTTGGTTGCAGTAAATAATTTGAAGTGTTTGTAGATCATGCTTTAGTTAGGAAAAAGATGTTGTTTTTGTTTTTTTTAGTGTCCCAAAAGAAATATAGTAGATATATTCAAAATATATTATATATTGAAAAAATATATAAGAAGTTTGCACTTATGCTAGAAATTAACAATGATTTTTGTATGTTAAACTCAATATAGAGTCTTTCAAGGCTGAATGGTATGCATTGTAATGATTTGACAATATTTTTTTATAAAATATTATACTAAGGAAAAAAATAAAATGTTCCTCCAAAATGGGTCACATTTGACCCGAAGATCCTATGAAGGCTAATAAAAGAATAAACTCTTGTTGTAAGATTCATATTTTAAGGAAATAAATAACAAAATTAACATAAATATTTAATACATGTTGCAAAATGTTAACCAAATATAAGAAAAATGATGTACGAGATTTTTTCAACAACATTGATTCGCGAATCAACAAAACAAGGGCACTTTTGTTATTGTTTTTATTCATAAAATAGGCCAGGCAGAAATAAAAATAACAATAACAGGTAGCAGGTGTACATTTTAAAACAAAATAAATGTGTAGCTATATACATAGATGGAAGATAAATAATCAAACGCAAATAAATTGTGTCAAACGGATTTGCACATAAAAAACACGACAACAGAGCATAAAAAGAAAAATAAAACAAAAAACATGAAATTGAAATGCAAATAAAACAAAATAAATACCATAGACAATTAAGGCCACAAAATTGTTTTTTGTTTGTGTTGTGTGAGATATCAAGATAGTTACGGCAAAAGTTAGCGACGATAAGAGGTTTCCGGGCAAATGATAAATGTTGTAGAAAAAAAGAAAGAGTTGTTGTATTGTGTTATTCATATTTTGTTGATCGGCGTTTCAATAAAGAATATTTACACTTTTTAGTTTTCCAAAGTAAAAAAAGTGATGTTGCATGCATCATCATGATTGGCATTGTTATTATTATCGTCGTGTATGTGTGTGTATTTTTTTTCGCTGATGGGTTTTTGTTTTTTAATAATATATTTTTTTAACCATGTTTTTGTTTGCCATGTTTATAAATATCAACCATTTTTAGCAACATGAGTAGACACGTGTGTATAAAACAGGAATCAAAGCCAGTAAAACCAGAGACCATTATAAGCAGAATAGACATTCTTGCATATTGACACAGTAGCGCATGCAAACTCTCCCAGAATATTATTTTATATTGTTTGTTTATATTTCAGCATGACATTTTTTCGTTGAAAATGTGTTGAAAAATGAAATGTTTCTATTGTAAGCGTTTGCATTTATTTTATTATTTTCGTTTTGGAAATTTATTTAATATACAGGAATAAAAACCCATCATGACAAATAGGTTGTTATACTTATTTGGCAAAAATTACACACACGACGTTCTAAAAAAATATTTGCGTTTCCTTCTGCATAAATCTGTTTTAAAAGTATTTATAATTAAAATTTCTTAACGGTAACACAATCAACAATGCCTAGGCAACAGATTGCATTCTATTTAAACAAAAATTTCGTTGCTAGTGGCAGAAAAGGAAACAAGTTTTAGTTACGAACTTTATTTTTGCAAGCTTTTCAGGAGTAGCGCCTAAACTTGCAACTGCGTTTTTTTGTTTACACCTGATTTTTTCAAGTCCTTGATAAGACCTTCACCTTCATGTTAGCCAGGACCTCGTTGTACCGTTTCTATATGATCCAACATGCTTGGTTTTGTTTTTATTTTTCTCGATATCACAAAAAGTTAAGGAAGGTTAGGGCAAAGTTGAAGTTATGTGAAGGTGCACATATTATTCATAAGATGAGAAAAATGCCGTTTTAAAATTAATTCCCCTGTATCATCAATGATATAATGTTGTTTATGTACAATAGTACTTTACTGGATCAAACAGATCAATGAAATCATATTTGCTTCGTTTACTGAATTTCTCAGGGTATAAAAAACTTTTGCCAACGAATTTAGTTTATTATTGTGGGCCATATGTGCAAGGGTAAGTAAAAACATTAAAAAGTGAGGAGTTGCATTCATTTATAATTAAGAATATAAACATTAACGCTACTAATTAATTCCTTCGCAGAAACATAACTGAAAAAATCTTGTATTCACCATTACTTATAGAAAACGAAAAAAAAAAACGAAATCTTATATTTATTATTTGAGTAAATGAAAGAAGAGACAATAAAATATGCTCATAAAGCCAAGGCAATGTTACTAAAACGCTTAACACTTGCAGCTATTTGCAAATTTTCTTTTCCTTTTATTTGGAAGACTTTAGAACGGCATTTGAAAATTTAATTAAATTATGTAAATTTTAAATATTTTTTAAATTTGTATGAAAAGGACTATAGTTTCGCTCCAGTTTTAAAACAAACATGAGCACACAAATAAGTAATGAAATAAGCAACGGAATTTTCATTAAATTTATAAATAGTCATTGATCTGATTATGTTGTGCTTAAAGATAATAGCCATGCTAGAATTGTAAGGACGATACCAACAGGGCATTTTTATATATGTTTATTTTAAATTTGTAAACAATCAAGTGGCAGTTAAATTTTTCTTTATGTTTCACATTTTTTATTTAACAACAAAAAAGGCGTGACAATTTATTTGTTAAAATAAATTTTTTCGTAAATTTTTGTTTTTATATGTATTTAATATCAGTAGAGCGTATTGAAGCGTATGTGTTGACAAAGCACGAAAGCGTTAATATTATTAATATCCATTGTTGTTTTAAATTTTTATTTTTTTTATATATTGTTATTATTATTATTATTATTATTTTAATTTTTCATCAAACTTTTTTTTATTTATTTATAGTTTATTTTTATAAGTGTTATTGTGTGCATTTTTTATTTGCTGATTGTACCAGAAGGACTTATGAAAAGTTACAAATATAGATTGAAATGATAGTATTTGTTAGTAAAATATAGTATTTCAGCAAAATTTTATTTAATCACGATTTTGTTTTTTTTTCATAATAAATAGAACTTATAAAAAAAAAAAAGATATTTAATTGTTTTAATATCTCCCTAATTGCTACTTAAAACTTATTATTGAGTATAAAAATGCTTAAATAGCAGCAATTACATATTTTAACTTAAATTGGTAAATTAAATGAATTTACTTTTTTATAATAGTGAATTCCAGTGTTCCTTAAAGTTTATATGAAATAGGTTCACCTAATTGTCGTTAACATTAGATTATATATATTTAGTATTATTATGAAATACCGTATTAATGGCTTCACCTCTCTCTCTCTCTCTTCTCTCTCTTTTCTCTCTTTGAACTTGTTATTAACTTTTAAAATTACGTTTTATAAGAAAATTACATTTACAATATGTAGTATCAGGCTTTTTTGTTTTCTATTCTGGTTGCATTCAGAGCCATCACTTCTTTAGTTTATTTAGCAATATATTATTTTTGTATCATGAGTGGAATTTGTGAGCGAGTTAAAAAAATTTAATAAATTATAATAAATAAATATGTTTTTTCTTTTTTAAGATCTTTTTTTATATATATTTTTCTCTTTTCAATATTTCGCTTTCCTTTGGAAAGCTTCTTCAGGAAAAAAATTTTTTATATATATTTTTTTTTTTTTTTTTTTTTCAATTTGTTAATAATTTTGTTTTGTTTTCAAAAATATATAAAAATTTTTTTTCCTGAAGAAGCTTTCCAAAGGAAAGCGAAATATTGAAAAGAGAAAAATATATATAAAAAAAGATCTTAAAAAAGAAAAAATATATTTATTTAAGATAAAAAGATCGTTTAAAAACTATAAAAATAAATTATAATAATAATTGAGAATTCTCTTGTTGCGTATTTATGTGTCCATCTATTCAAGAAACGATTTTAAATTAAAGCAAAAATTTAACGTCTTCTTATTATTTGTTCCTTCTATAAAAATACTCATAATTCATAAAAAAATGGCAATAGAAAACATTGATAAATTTATACTGACTTTGATTTCCTTTATTTGCTTTACTGACTGACCTATGATATCGAAAATTTTTGTTCTTTCCTTTTTTGTTAATTTTAATTCTAAATTTATAATTTTTACTAAAACCTTTTATATTTTCGGTTAAAATTGGTTCTTAATTTTTTCTTATTGCTATTTGTACTGTTTTAACTCTTACGATCTTTATTTGCCACTAATAATATTTATAAAGTATGAACAACTAAAGATTAATTAATCGATTAAGTATTTCTTTCTTTTTTTATCAAGCTATAAGTTCAAAAAGGTGATAATTTTTAAAAATCGATGGAATTTCTTTATTTTACGCTCTAGATCGTATAATAGAGTGAGTAAAAACAAAATGTTATATTCAGGGAACAGCATAACCAACAAGTGAAATCAATTTTTTCCTGTCGTCCTAAATTGTTAGCTTAATGAAATAATAAATAAAATTATTATCGCATTAATCTTTATGAAGTTATTTTTAAAATATCGAGTTTCGTGTCCACAATCCTATATTATTGTTTCTATTTTTGAATTTTTGTTTGTGGTATGTAATTAATTAAGTATATAAAATAAATCTTAATGTATATTTTTTATCTCTGATTTAAAAAAAAAATATTTTCTTTAGCTACTGTGTACGAAATTTTGTATTTTTTTCGAGTAATTTAATTATAGTTTTTTATTTCTATTGAACTTCATTGCTGCTGAAATCATTTCATTAAATTCCAATTAAACATTTTGATTACCTTTTTTCTAATGTAATATAATCTAGTATTTAGAGATTTTATTATAAGTTTTTTGTTCTGTCTAATCTCTTAATTGTAATTATAAATAAACATAATTATCTTTTTTACAAAGTGTTTTGGCTATAAAGAACTTTTTTACACATAAAGGTAAACTAGTTGACGTGAAATTTCATGAGTCCCCTAATGATATGAGTTGATAATGCAATATGATTATTTATATAATATGTGATTTAACATAAACTTTTAAAATACGTTTTTGTTAGAGCCAATCAATATCAACTATAGAAATTAAATAAAAGGTTTATTATAAAACATTTATTATATAATACAGGAAAAGCAGTTGGATTTAAAAAAATTATTGCTATGAAATTTTTTGATGTGTTTTTAAAACTGAAAAAAATTCGAATAATCGATCAAGCGTTATATAAGTTATTAAAAGATATCTACAAAATGCTAAGTATCGATTAAACTTTTTAATGAGGATACTGCCGATTGGAATTTATAAAAATAATAATGAACCGCGATGGCCATTTTTTTATATTAAATTTTTTTCATGTCCTATAAACTGCCTGTTTAGTTTCTTATATTTTTTCTCTCCCTGACGCTGCACAATACCTAAATATTAAAAAAATTGCAAATAAATATGATATTTATGATTACACTTAAATTTCATTCTGATAATGTGCAGAAAGATGTGAGTGTATACAAAAAATGTGAATGTATTCAAAATATTGAAAATTCAGCCTAAATTAATAAAGGTGTTAGACAAATTGGTTACTTAGCTGTCACTAATTATGATAAATAGAAGTTTGCAAATCTTAGGATTTGAGGTCGAATATTTTAAGGCCTGGATATTACAACCAAAAAGTTATATTGCCTTTTAAGTACAAAATCTGCATTAAGCGAAAATAATAAACTTTTTTTAAATAAAGCTATACTTAAGCCTGTAGGAACTTATGTAAAAATGTTCCAGGGACATCAAGCGAAAACGCTCCACTAAACACTTCATCACATAAAATTTCCATCGTCAAATAGATCAAAGATGAATTTAAAATCTATATACTTGGAAAAGGTAATTAATAATACAAATATATTAGCAATTTGCCAGCTAGATGATGCAGAAGAGGTACGTAGACTAAATAGGTTATATGATCTTGACCATTTCAATTAAAAAAATTAAAACTTAGATTTTTAGTAAAATATAGTTTTTAAAATGCAGTATAAAAATTAGATAACTTCCACATTCTAAATCTTCTAAAAAGTTATATAAATAGAATAATTTGCGCTTGATTACTATCTTGTAGATGCTATGTTCTATTTATAATTAATCATAAATAATAAAGAAGTTAAGCCAAACAAGAATAATAGTATTAAATTTTTTATAACTTATTAACGCTATAAATCCCACTAAAACATAATATAATAAAACTAAAGTTTCATCAACAAGTGCAGAAATTCTTTTCAAAATGCTAAAAATTGAAATTATTTTAAGAGCCACTCTTATCATTTTTCTAAAACAAAACTCATAAACCAATATATTATCAGCTATTCAAGGGATTATAGTTTTATTTAAAATTGAGTTAAAATTGTAAAGAACCTTTGCAGTGGAAATTCTTTAATGAGTTTTATGGCATGAATTGATATTTGATTACATTTTCATTTTATGACATAAATAACAAATAAACACAAAACAAATAAATAACAAATAATATATAAACAATCATTGTATGAAAAACAGGCACTCATATATACTTATGTAGTTGTTTACACATTATTCTAATTATTTTTGAAACTAAAATTTTAATAATTTGAAATAAATTTTGACAAGCTTTGTTTTTAATAGTATTGCAACGTTGATTTCTATTTTATTTTAGAATATAAACTGTAATGTGTTTTGATATGAAAATATTAATTAATTAATTTGTTATTAAATATAAACATAAATAATGAATCAATACATATATACTCAACTTGAGCATGTGCCTAAGCAAAAACTAATATAATCAAGAATGTTTAATTGAAGGTAATGTAAAGTAATTCACACGTTGATATACAGTAGTATGTAAGTTATCGAAATGTTAAGGATGTTATAAAAATATATTTCCCCAACTAAGTTTTTATGTGTATTTAGATGTTTCTGTTAAAATTTTTAATTTCTTTCATACTCATATTGATATAAATAACTAGGTTTCACTTCATGTTGTAATTAATATATTCAAAAATAAAACATCATTTGCATATTCATTATGTTTGTCATTCAATCATATAAAGGACTTAACGTGCATAATTGTAACTTTACAGTAGAAGGTAAAAATATAACGAAATAGCATATGTCAAAATGTAATACTAATAATCAAATATTTTTAAATCGTTATTTTTTATATCGGGTTTTTCAACAAGACGTTTGTTTTTGAAGTTGTCACAACATCAACAACATGATAGTTTTGACATTTAGTTTTTTGATCTATTCGTAGTACAATGAATTCAATTTCCACTATAAAAATTGTGGTTCTGTTAATGTTACATTTCGTAAAATTCGTGAAATTTTCGGACATCATCCTTTGAGACCGCTATTAAGAAGTTGTTCATTAAAAGTGACTCAATAGGCTCGATGCAAAATATGTGAACACCAACGCATAACTGAAAACGTTGCAGCCGTGAGCCACAGTGTTGAATCAGATCCAAATTTGTCAATTCCTCGAGGTTCTCAACAATTGCGCTTATGCAAAAACATCACATGGCGAATTTTGCGTTAGGGTTTGACTTTCAAGCTTTACAAGGGTCAACTGCTGCAGAAATTGAAGCCGACCAACCATTAACCTCGGTGTTGATTGGCTCAGTTCATTCCGGTACAGCGGGCTGGCTTCTTTGAAAAAATCATTTTTTCAGACGAAGCCAATTTTCATTTGCTAGGGTATGTTAACGCATTTGGAAAATCCTAGAGCGATTACTCAAAAGCCTTTGCATGCTCAATATGTCACTGTATGGAGGTGTAATTGGGGCGTTTTTTTCGAAGAAAAGCGCAAAAGGTAAATGCACCAACTCAATTTTCTCCTATTATTGACGAAGTGGATATCACTGACATATGGTTTCAACAGGGCCACATGTCGCACAGCCAATGAAACCAAATTTCCCGATTTTATAATTTCACGATAATCAGCGGTTAAGCGACCAGCCAGATCGTGTGATTTAACACCATTGGATTATTTTTTTGAGTATATGCGGGGCCAGTCAAATCGACTGCAGCCTTAAAACTCAAAATCCTTGATGTGATTAACGAAATAGGACCGCCATAATGTCAAAAATTGATAAAAAACTTTGACGACAGAAGCTGTCAGCGTGGTAGGTGGACAATTGCCAGATATTATTTTTCATTCATAATTGCCAAATTCTCTTCGTAATATAATAAAAATTCGAATTATCTCAATTTAAATTAAAACACAAACTTCCATTGCATTACATTTTTGTAATAGAATTCCAATTAGGGCTTTTATGCATGAGGGGTAACATATATACGGAAGCACATATATGTTTGTGTGATTTCTATACATTTATTATAATTGATGAATATTTCGATAATTATATTTGATTCTTGATGCTTCTTATTTATGATTTGTTTACGAGTGCTTTTCGAATTTTGTAAATAGACTTAAAGTATAGTTTGAATAAAATATTAAATGATAAAATCGTAATTAGAGTTTACAAAACAAAAAATTTTCTTGGGATTATTATTGATTATTAAAGTTTTGGTAACAAGAATGTTGTTGAGAAAAGTGGATGACTTTTAAGAGTTTCGGAAATTTGTAAGTATGTATAAGGATATTTTCTTTAAAATGAAATATTAAAACAAAAAGAGAAAGGTTCGGTAATTTTTACAATACAGTAGTTTCAAAACTTATTGACGTTAAAGAGTAATTTATAGACAAGCAGAATGTGCATACTTGTTTTTTAAAGGCCTAAATCACGACTTTTTTCCACCATAGAACAGAAACTTTTTTTGAGTCATCTATAAAATGCTTCACTGAATCAATATAAAATGAAAACAAAACAATCGTGTTTACAATTTTACATATTGAGGTGTGGACAGGCAAATGAAAAATATGCAATAAAATGCCCAACTTGAAAAAAATGAGCCAGTGAAGCGGATAACTGAATTTCATAATTACTGTATAGGTTTTAGAAAGTTTGCAAAGTGTAATACACCCAGTTATATATAATTTTTTCGACTTGTTTCAGAATTGCCTTAAAATCGAATCTCACACAGCCTAAGCTGGTCTATTTTATTTGCGTTTTTTTTTCCTAACTTGACCTGTTAAAAATAAAGCAATTCTTTCACGAAACTCCTGTGTTGTTTTATTAATTGCAATGTACATACGAATTTTGTAAAAAAAATAAAGAAACGGTTAATGTTCTCCTTCTGGCAGTTTTTCTGTACTTTGAAAACGATATGCGTGCTTTGTTCAATTCTGCGATTAACCTCATGAGTTTCCGCATGCAGCCTTGTATTGTTGCATTTTGTTGTTTCTTCTTATTTTGTATATTATATTATATTATGCAATATTAATTTATTTAATTTAAAACCCTTTATTATTTAAACATATTTATATAAATATTTTATTTAGTTTTTTGATATATTTATAAAAGGGGATCTTCCTATTGAAACTAACTACTTAAAATTTTGCGCAGCCCATTATCTTTGAAACCGCCATAGGTAAAGTTTTGGAACTTTAAATAAAAATATATATCTCTAGCTGGGTGCTCGGGTGTCAAGTGATATACAAAAAAATGTTGTAAAATATTTCGTTTCGAACTGTGACTGCCAGAACTGTTAAAACTCCGCGCATCTTAGCAATAATTACAAAAAATACAGTGTCTCAATACTGATGTGATATTAACATTTTTGTTTTTGAACCGCATTTTTACGATATATTTATGGCCACTATAAGTACAGAAAACTAAAAGCAGAACTAAAATATTAATTGTGTTCCTAAAGTAGCGTGATTTAAATACTGCTTTCGTTTCTGCACCCAGCCACTTATACAAATCATGCAAAAATATGCTTGCTACAAAAATAAGTGTAAAACAATAATGCATAAATTATGGGCTGTCTCATTAGAGTCCTGATTTTCGAATAGAACTTGAACACTAAAACCGCTCAGGTCAGGCATTTGAAATTTGTACAGCGCTTGTATTATTACATCCGCTAACAGAACGAGTATACATGAAATAAAACCTTAACCAACTTAATCTTCACACGTAAGGTCTTCTTTTATTAACCGTACTTAGCTGAAACTCTAACAACAAGCAACAAGCTTAAAAAATAAATTTAAAAATCTAAGCGTAACTAATATTTGGCACCATACCCTTCGCACCTGGCGTAGATATCCTTTTCATTGAATTTTAATTTTTAGTTTATTTGGCAATATTTTTTATTTTCTTTATTAAAAGAAACTTAATAAAATATAATTTCGTTTCGGTAGACCGTATTTTGATTTAAGGTCACATTTACTGCATAACAAGGTTATAGTGGCGAAGACGCTACGTGATTTCTAGCTATTATGAAGTGATTTCACTTAGAGATTAGAATTTCATTTTATTTTGCTATAATAGCTCTTCGTTAAACAAATTATTTTTAGTAATTTGCTTAGTGAAAAATTAAAAGTTTTAAGAAAATGTTAATTAATAACTTTGGTAAATTTATTGCAAAGTTCCATATAAATTTTTTCGGCTACTTCACAAAAATTACTTTTAATAATTTAATTTATTCACTGTTGAGCTTTTACTAATTTTACGTAACTTACCACAACATATAAAACTCATTCAAAGTTTCCTTTTGGGAAAAAATATTTGCATATTTTTTAATAAAAAAAAAGAAAAAAAGAGTTTTTAATCGCTCCGTAATCGGTTTAAAATAAAAAATAACTATATGAAATTAATTTGTTATATCACCAAAGCTTTGCTGCTATAAAGTAAAAAATTTAAAATAAAAACAACAGTAGCATGTAGCCTTAAAATAAAGCTAAATATTCGTACTCAAAAATTATACTTTGCACATGGAACTGAATTTGTCCAAAATTTTCGATATGACACATTTACATTTTTCTTGATTTTCCTACATAAGAAACATAGGCCATTTTAATGTCTCTTTTATTAAAGGGTCCGTCAAATAACTTTTTCTTATATAGCTTCGGTTCTGTGGCACGTAGCCCGGTCCTGTTGAAACCAAATGTTGCCAATATCCTCCTCTTCAATTTTTGTGAAAAATAATTCATTTAACTTGGCCCGATAACGATCGCCATTGACTCTAACAGCCACTCCTGAAAAATGGCCCAATTATGCCTCTGGACCAAAATCCGCACTAGACAGTGACTCGTTTTGGGTGGGTCGGCTTTTCAATGTATGCTTCCGGGTTTTCTGCGACAATTTTGCTTGTTTACATACCCGCCAAGATCAATAAGCTTCATCTGAAAAGATGATTTTTTTTGAAAAATCCGCATCTTCTGTAAGCGAAGCTTGTTCAAGCGTATACACAACCATATTCATTTAGCGGAAGCTTACAACTATCTGTCAAATCAAACATGAACTAAGTGTTACCGTTCACGTTCCCCCCGGGGGCACATTTATGGTCTTTATGGTACGTAACAGCTATCTAGATCTGTGCAACTGGGGGTATAAAGGGAGCCCAGTCCCCTGAAGACAGGCAGGGAGTTAACTGGAAACTCCACTTTATTTCCACGGGGATCAGTGAGCTCGCAGAGTTCATTATTTGTCTCTTTAGACTTATAATAGTTCTCTGGCTGATCATTGAGGTTGGCCCCTATATTGGGGCATCGTGGTGGTACTGTTTTGCGGCCCCATAACAATATAATGTTTATTACGGTGGCCAGAATCATCTCAATGATAATGACACACAAAGTGAATGATCCAGTCCAGTGAGCATGCTTGACATGTGTTTTGGACAGGAGTTGGAAAGTCTCCAACTCTTTAGCAAGGTGTAATGATTTGCAGACCTGCACTGAAATCATTAAAGTTGCAACTAAGTGGTTCTGTTGCTTAGAATTATGTCTTTGGCTATCTAGGACGCCTGTATGACGTTCCAAATTATGCAATAGTGGTTTGTCCACCATCTGATTAAGACTACATAGTCAGGCGCGGATGTAAAACAAATCAGACTCTGTTACCGTTTACGAAATAAGCACTAATTAAAAAACACTTTAAATTGCGTGCTCGTTTGTAATGTAGGAGAAGGAAAATCGAAACAGACCATGTCACGTCTTGCTGTATTGGAGTCACGTGCTATCGTCAGCTTTTACTCATGACTTAGTGATTTCTGACTGCCGACTGCTAGCTGTCGCTTTCTTTTTCATCACGCATGGCATATACATTAAATAATCTTTTGCCCGTGGTCGCAAGTCTTGTGCTAGCCATAGTTAGATATTTGCACTCAATGCGCATCACGGTGTCAGAGATTTTTAGGCACAGTCTGCACGTATTATATTTAATTTTTATCTTAGCCGGATGATAATTAAAGTTGCAATGAACTGTTACTAACACAGTTATCCATCTACGGGTACTTCTATAATATCTGAACACAATACTACACTTTCTACTAATGGGCTCTTTGAGAATTATTCGAGCCTGCCTACATGTAATAGCTTCCCTGCATCTATTTGGATTTAATGAATTTAACGTCGCTTAATAAAATGATTAAATATATAAAGTTAAAAATTTAAACTGTTTAGAATAAATACATTTAAATTATTTATTATACATTTTTTCTTTATAAATAGGAAAACTTCATATTCATTTTCCCTTCTATACATTTCAATAACATGTATGTATGTATGTATATGTGCATAAAATACTTGTAATTATACATTTAACTTTATCTCACATTCAACAGCAAGAACCTTTAGAAATGTAATTTTTTTTTTCGTTTTTCTTTAGAAAACTACTTTGAATAACCCACATTAACATAAACATAAACGAAACACTTTTTGAGTTTTGCGAAAAATAAATTAAAAAATATTTTGCAATAATAAGAAGCTTAAGTTCTTTTGATTTGAATTCCATTTTTTTTTGTAACTTCCCATTTCTCTGTTATTGCCATGCTGCGCGTATTACCATGTTTAATCCCTTTTTAATTAGTGCTGAAAATGTTTTGCACAAAAGCACAAAAAAAGAAAGAAAATATTTCAAAAGTAACAACTGACATAATATTTTTTTCTTCTACACGTGTTCTTAACAACTGTTTGTACTTACATCGCCGTTGCAATGACAGCTGTAAAAAGAAAACGGCATGGTGACATGATAGTGTGTGTAGAGTGTAGAGGCAAGAAAACATTTCACGTTTATATTATGTATTAATGTTTGCATTGCTGTTTTTAATTTGTAAGTTTTTTTTTGTTGTTTTTGGGCAACTAGCTTGACGGTTTTCAAACAAAGAATGACATTTTAACAGTTTTATATTTATATCAACACATTCAAACAGTTTTCGGAAGGTAAACCAATTTAACCGTAGATGTCTAAGGAGAAAAATAATCTATCTTAGTTTTAGAGTGGCTTCTTTATAGTGCAATTAGACAAGTGTATGCTGAATGAAACAATTCATAAATAATTATAAATAAATTATAATATTCTGCATTCCTGATTATATGACCATATAGAAATTAGGAAGTGCGAGAGTGAGTCTGAATGTTTACACTATATTTTTAATAGAACTTCTTTAAGCAAAAAATTTATTAATAATTTCTTACTTATCAATAAAATTTTTACTTAAAGAAACTTATGAACTTATTAAGTTACAGTTTAATATATTTTATTTAAAAGCTCTTGCTGGAATTAAGACTAACAGAAAATGTGAAAGATATGACAAAGTCTACACGATCATAATCAAACATTGATGAACAGTTAATATTTTTATAATAAAATCAAGATTCAGGGGATGACTCGTAATCCCACAGCTCATTGTGCAAGAACTAGGAAATTAGGAGATAGGATTCTAGGCTACAGGGAGCAGTCTGTGTATATATTGAAAATAAAATAATAGACTTCCGCAGAGAGCTTATTCCACATTAGAACAGTTCAGCCAAAACTAACTCCTCTATCAAGGAAGGTTTTTATCAATTGTCAATTGATAGCAAAAAGGTGTCCTTTTTATGAAGGACATGTTGCGCCTACTAACCTTGGTTTTCAGGAAATGGTTCCGATTACATCACAGCTGTATTTGTTGCAGTAAGGAAAAAAAATATAAACCGACTCCAAGAATATCATATTACTCTTATTTCTGTCAATTAGACTTACGAATTTTATTATTATGCTTATTCTCTTTATCTTCTTGGCCGTCTATTAAAATATCCGAAATATTTTTACTGAAGTTTTACTCGTACAGTTGAATATTTTAAAGAAAGATGTATTGCTTTTGAGTCGCTTTTACTGACAATCAATAGCTGTAGATATCTCGTCATCATTTTGTTGAATACTAAGCCAAATAGAGAGTCAATTTATATCCTAAGTCTTAACTAGATTAGTTTAAGATTCTGGCTAAAAATAATTCAACTGCCTACAAAGCGGGAAAAAAGCGCAACATTAAAATCATGATATAAACATTAGCGGAAAAACAGCACTTTGTTGGCGATGAATATCTAATAAGCGAAAAACTTTAACGGAATTTGAGCAAAGAAATGTTTTAACCCGCTTAGGGGGATTAAGTTACTCTGCTTAAAAAGTACACGAAGCGGCTAAAGCAAATCATCTCCAAAAAATTCCTAGAAAATCTTGATAGCATTCCAGTGTAAGCGACTATAACAGCCGAATCAGCAGTCTAGTTTACATTTATAGAAAAGATAATTATACAACTATCTAAAAGAATTTTGAAAACGAGAAACAAACAGAGAAAAAGGAAAATTATACAACTACCTAAAAGTATTTTGAAAATAACTTTTATTTATTTTTAATGTGGCATTAATTTTATTTATTAGCATATTACCAAACCCAAGAAAGGATTAGACAAAAGTGGAATACAAATCAATTATCCCTCTATAAAAATAATAAAATCTGTTTGAGAAAATACTGGACCGTACCCTTAATGCAAACAAATAAATTCCTAACCATTAATTCAGATTTAAAAAAGGAAATACATTATAAAAGAAACACACATTTAGTTAATCGACTAGAACAATTTTTAGGTGGTGATGTATTCACCCAGAAAGAAGGATATTTATAAATTTTGCACTACTGATTGAAGACGGCATTTCACAGTGTTGTGTAGTGACGCAACATTTTTGTTGTATATATTTGACATGCCAACAGACATTCGTGTGAATCTGTCAGCAATTGCTATCACTAGTATGAGCGAAAGCATCCAATAAGAGTCCAGATATTTAAAGGACCAAGGAAAAATTCTTAAAAACATGGAGAATAAACGTAAATGAGCCAAAATGTACACAAACAACATTTACGCAGAGCATTATATCCTCTATTCGAATAATACGTCCACTCTCGGAATTTAAATACCTCTACATTCATTTGGATATGATCTTGATTTAAAAGAACGATACAGAAGTAAATTCGATGCAAATTAAATCAATAGCAAAAAACATAAACTGACTCATTGGGAGATAGTACACTCAAATTAGAATGCAATGTGATGCAAAAAGTCATACGATGCTCTAGAATGGAATTGCGGATAATTGCCTCCAAAATATATATGTTTCTACACATAAAGACTTAAACGTTCCATTCGTTATAGTTGAGATCATAAAACAAGCAAGTATATAAAAAAAGCTTGAAACATTACCCAACTCTCTAGCCATATATAAAAATATATTAAACGATTGTGCTTACTTGACTTTGGCACACATACTGGGTTTTCTCAGGCGAAAGTTAGGAAGATGAATTATAACGCTGCACTTAATAAAGCACAGTTTGGTGCGCTTAATATCTGAAAACATATTTTTCAACGAGAAAATAAAACAAAAAATTTAGATTAAGATAATTACAAATTTTATTCTATTACAAAAAGGAAAGATCGGCAATGATGATTAAAGAATGATATCTGTGAAATGTCCACCACGACCACGATGACATAATTCAATTTTTTCATCAAAGTTCTTAATCACTTTTTAGCAAAATGGCAGTCCTATTTCGTTAATTACATCACGGTTTTGTGATTTAAGGCTGAAACCGATTTGATTGGCTCCGTATAAACTCTATCCCTAACATAGCCCCATAAAAAATAATCCAGCGGTGTTAAATCATTCGATCTGGCTGGTCACTTAACTGCTAATTGTAGTAAAATTATGCAATCGGCAAATTTGGTTTGCAGTTAATTGATTGTTTCATTGTTCCCCCCGGGGGCACATGATAGTCTTTTTGGAACCTACTATTCCATTTAGACTGGTGTCTTGCGGGGTAAAAGGGAGCCCAGGCCCCTCACAGGCTAGTAGGAGTCACCTGGACAATCCAAATATTTCCACGGGAATCAGTACGCCCCAGAGTTTACTATTTGTCTCTTGAGACAATTAGCTGTTCTCTGACTGGTTATTGAGGTTGGCCCCTATATGGGAGTATCGTGGTGGTTGTGGTTTCGGACCGTTGTGAGAGTTTGTGGGTCGGATCATTCAAATTAACACAAAGAATGGTTCAGGTTCAGTGAGTATGAATGCTGTCGTGTTCTTGATAAAAAAGAGCTTCATGCGTTCTGGACCAGGAGTTGAAAGTCTCCAACTCTTTAGCAGTAGTGAAGGCTGCGACCTACTTCGAGCTTTTGAAATTGCTACTAGAAGTAACCGGAGGATATACGTATTCGATGGCCTTCTAGGGCGTGGGTGATGCCCAATCATTCAAGTGGTTTTACCACCATCTGATTATGACTATATAGCCGGTGCAGACGTAAATCAAATCACACACTGATCGTTTCATTGACTGTGACATGTGGCTCCATCCTGTTGAAACCACATGTCATTGATATCTACCTCGTCAATAAAAGACCAAAATTGACTTGTTAGCACCTCGCGATAGCGTCATAAATTGACCGTTACCGCATTTTCAACCTTATCTTCGAAAAAAAAACGGCTCAATCATGCCTCCAGATCATATAGCGCACCATACATTAACACATTGAGCATGTAAAACTTTTTGTTTTGCTTTTTTTGCTTGTTGACATACCTTGGCAAGTGAAAGCGGTCTTCGTCTGAAAAATTATGTTTTCAAAAAAACCTGCCGATTGTTCCTAAATGAATTGAGCGAATCTACGGTGCGGTGAATGATCGGATTCTTTTCCTGTACTTGTAAGGTTCAAAATTAAATCCTTAGGCAAAATCCCCCATTACATTTTGTATCGAGTCTCTCGATAATAGCGATTTTATAAGGACGATTATGTTGTCAAAAATATCACGTATTTTACGAAATGTAACTTTAAAAGAACCACCATTTTCATAGTGGATTTTAATTATTTTTATTGCTATCTACTACAATTACGTCAAAAAACTGTGTTAAAACTATCATGTTTTTTGTGTTGAATTGTATTGAATTGTCGCAATTGAAAAAAAAATGTTCAAGTTGAAAAACATATGAATAGTACAAAAAAAAAAAAACATATTCTGTTACTTATCAATCCAGTTATTAGTTAATGAAATTATCAATCATATTTTATTGCATACACACAGTGATATTCATTAAAATACTTCTGCATATATTTAATGTATATTATTATTTGTATATTTATTATTTAATGTATATTTACTCTTAAGAACACACGTAGTCAATATACTGCTACCGACTACATTCAATACATCAGTTTGAAAACTACTCTTTAAATTATGCAATAACTAAAAACAATCTCATACAATTTATTTTAAACTTAATTTCAAATTCAATTAAAATTCTATTTCCATTACCAAACCACTAATGACTGCTTTTGATTTCCAAAAAGCGTGAACGTAATGACATTTAAATATTTATTTAGTACTATCTGTCATATAAATGTCATACCATTTTTGTTATTTTATTAGTATAAATAAATGTTTTTCAGTTAAGTTATTAGGGAATCCCTCATTGACAGCAATTTGAATAATATTTCAGAGAAAATTAAAATGCTGTAATGAAAACGTCTGTATATATGTAAAAACAAATTTTGTATATTAAAAGATTTTGAATTGTGTGAGCAAAAAATAAATTGCTACTTGCACAACAGTTGACAACTATACGTGGGTGGGTCAACAAATCTTCGACTTTTTAAATTTTCAGCCCCTTAATTGAAATGGTGACTCTTCATATGTCAATATGTCAAAGTTATCAGTTGACGCCTGTCTAAATTTGACTCTTTTCTAAATTTACCTTTTATCTAAGTTTGACGCTATCTTAATTATTAAAATGAACACGTTAGTTTGTGTTTGACAGTCGTTAATGACAGATAGAAAATGGAAAAAAATGAATTCAGTACTGTTGGGTGCTGCTGTTTCTATTCTCATATGTTGTGGTGAATCCGTATTACATGCACGATTAAGAAACGACCCAAAATCTCATCCAAACTGCAATCGTAAAATCCAGTGTCTTAAGTAAAAACGAAAA
The DNA here is from genome assembly GCA_030448955.1 of Trichopoda pennipes. Lineage (NCBI taxonomy): Eukaryota > Metazoa > Arthropoda > Insecta > Diptera > Tachinidae > Trichopoda > Trichopoda pennipes. The sequence goes on from JASKUP010000088.1 coordinate 14,095,440, forward strand.
TATTTATTGTTAAGTAGTAACAGTGAATGTATTACTCCAAAAGGACAACAAATGTTGTGACTCAGCGGCAGATATATTAGGACAGCTGACTTAATCAAACGGCTGTATGTGAAAAACTCCTGAAAAGATTAAGGCTACCGCATATCAAAACAAAAAACTCGCGTTGTACACCTTAATAAAGCATTAGTTAGCCAGAAAGATATCAAACTTGGATGGTTGTAGTCTGACTCATCGCGTTTCGATGTTTGCACTAGTTAAAGCCTGATACTCTGTTCATAATTTCGTGCGAAATGCTGTCAAAGCCCATATAAAAATCATTCGTAGAAAATATATAAGAAATAATGTTGCTAAACTAGTACTCTGTTTATTTTTGAAAAAGTCACGAAATGTTTCTGGCAGCAATTTTTTCAAAATGAAAAACGTTTCAGGCAACATTTTTTTTAACAACGAAACAATATGAGCAGCACTTTTTTCGCACGGAATTGTGAGCAACAGCTGTATTATTAATTTTAAATTTGTTGTGCCAAAAAGTAAAAGTATGGAAAAAAGCGTAAATTTATTAAAAAGTGAAAAAGAAAAAATAAAATTTAGTGACACAGAAAAGTATTTCCTTATTTCTGCAGTAAAAAAAAGAAAAGTTAGTGGATAGATATTGCTAAAGAGATTGGAAAACCTGGTAAGGATTGAAATATATGGGCATATGTATGTATGGAGGAGTGTTTTGAGTAGCAAACGGTATTACAACCAAAAACAAAGAGCATCAAAAAATCTGGTAGTGGATGCGACTTGCAGTTCTCATCAGACGATTCTCAGGATCCCTGGGAGTTTTCTGAGGACTTCACTGAGACGTCGAAATTGAGAACGTAAGTGTTATTATTCTAACTTATTGTTGTTTATTGTAAATTTCGTAAGTGATGTAAATTTTGATTGTAGAACCACTTGCTCACAGCTTTTAAGCACGCCAGATCGGCAGCCCACGCAAAATATTTTATCTGATTCTCAGATGCTGTCTCTTACGCCACCGCAGAAAAAAACAACTTATTTATATATAAGTAGACACCAAGTCTTTATTATTCCAATTTAAAACGTAACTTTAATTACAGTTTTACAGATTTTTATTTTGTTTTAGAAAAACACAGCAGTTTCATCGAAAAATGTATATCGAAATGAAAGAGATCAGGTATCTCAAAGGTGGCAGATGTGATGACAATGTTGCTGGATATGGCAAAACAACAAAACCGAAATAATGTCAACGCCCCTTTCCTCAGTTATATATAATTATATTAATTCCTTGTACTTAAAATTGCCTAATGAGATTGGCAAAAACGTACGATGAAAAATTATTGTTATGCTTTACGATGAGATCTCTGCTCTTCTTATTTTTAATATTAATGCATAATAGTAATTTCTACATAGTAAAATAAGAGTTTTTAAATATTTTAAAGACTGGCCACACAAAACAAAAGTCTGAAATAAGTATATAAATTTTTTTATAATAGTCAAAGTTTTTCTTTTAATAATAGTACATGTTTATGTTATTCTTTGCAATAAAATCTATTGCCTTATGTATCCACCTTATAAAAAGTTATTTAATAAAAAAATATTTTTTTTGTTTAAAAACAGATCTTTTTATTAAAGCATTTTGATCATTTTAATAATTCTTAGAGCCTCTTTAGTAAAATTATACATTTTTTATTTCGTAAACTATTTTTAATTAGGAATCTCCTCCAAAAAAGCGAATTTTCGCTGCCAAGTAACAGATGTTTTATTGCGAACAACACGATCTGAATCATCTTGTCTGCCGTAATGTGCGACATTAATATTAGATAAAAATAGAGAATCAGCTGGCAACATATTGTCTAAATTTTCAAGCGAAACATCAAATGTTGCTTAACACTTTTTGCAAATTAGAACAGAGTACTATGCTTAAGGGCGAATGTTTTTTAAGAAAGGCATTGAGAAGTTTGAGTTTTGTCAAAGTCATAAAATATTTTGCTGTGCATGACTGTGTAGGTTTATTAAAGCACATGCTTAGTAAACAACGATACGGTCAATATGCCAATAAATAACATGATGTAACCCTAATCAAACAGTTATTAAGAAATATGATGTGAAACTCAATATAAAAGGAAAGATATCATATTTATTATATCAATAATAATCATTTGTAATGGTAAGTAAATATGAATGAGCTGAAATGACTTTATGAGTTTTGCTCGAATATAATGCTGAATATATCTTCTATATCTATATACTCTACAATACGTATTTCTATTCGTTTAGTTTTTTCCGGTTAGAGACATGTACACTATCTACTTATCTAATGATATAATTTCTCACCGAATCGAATTACGAAAATAAAATTGTGGTTTACCCTTATAAATATATTGTACTGATATTCAAATTACTATTTAAAAAAAAAAACGCATCTTTAGCTTAAAATTATTGTCATAATTAACAAATTTTATATTCAAATTACCGCATCGATAAATTTATTTACATGCATATAATTTTCGATATACATATATCTTTTGATGTTTTAGGCAAACATACACTAAAATATTTTAATAAATTATAGCTGCAGTGTAAGACTTAAGCAGAACGTTAAATTTTTCTGCAAAAATATGAAATTTTTAAAATTTTTAACATTAACAATATTTACAATGTGTATTATTAGTTTTTTTTTTGGTGCCGACCAAGGGAAAATAACACAAAAAAATTAATCAAAGAAATTGCATATTCAATTTTGTAACACCTCATCGAACATCTCTGGCTGGATATGACGAGTAAGAAAGATAATGTTACGAGATTGTCAATATAAACTATTGATGTCACATTGCATGACCTCGAAATTGTGTAATCAACAAATTGATGGTTTTGGGCACGTAGGGCCATCAAGTTGAAACAATATCTTGCCCAAAACAATTTTATCCAACAAAAACTACAGTAGGAGATGTAAGAAAAAATTTCAGCATATTTTAAAATTCTTCATATGTGTAAATATAAAGCATATGAAATACTTTAATATTGGTTAATAACATATAAGTTTAAATAAATTTATCACATATATTTTTAATATTTCGTTTTCCTTTGGAAAGCTTCTTCAGGAAATTAATTTTTTCAAAACAAAAATTATTAAAAAAAAAATAATTTCCTGAAGAAGCTTTCCAAAAGAAAGCGCAATATTAAAACTATATGTGATAAATTTATTTAAAAAGACCAATTTTAAGATTAATACTTATATATTTAAGAAAAAAAAGGTCGAATAATAATAATAATCAAATTGTTAAATATCAAAATGCCTTTTCATATAATTCTTTGATATAATGGATGATGGGTTAGGTTAATTGTATTATCTAGTTGCTTCTAATATATATCTGTGATGCTAAATTTAGGCTTGAATATTATATAAGTTAAATTTTTGCTTATGAAAATTTATTTTATTTATGCAAGAATTTTATGTCGTGAAAAATAACACAAAAAATTAAATGCTAATCAAAAAAATTTTATATTCAAATGGTGAAGATAGTCAACACACTAATATTTAAAAACCTTTTCGGGCATATGGATACTGTAGTTTTTTTTAATAAAGCGTGTTCTAGAAATCCAATTTTGGAACACCCTTACGAACATCTCTGGTCTCCACGGTGTCACTTGTTACGAGATTGGAGGCTACTTTAAAGATTTATTTAACGAAATCAATTTGTCTCAAAATTGTGTAATCAGTAAATAGATGATTTCAGGCACGTAGGGCCAATCAATGTTATTTGTATTTTCAAACAGAAATCACTTATCAGGGTGCAGCTAAAACGCCCAAAGTCTCACGATAACTTTGGTCTAAAACTCAAGTTTCATTTTTAAAATTTATAAAAAAGAAACTTTTTATTCTTTTGACGAAGTGAAAAGAAGAAATTTCACAGCACTTGATTTGTTATCGCGTTATTAATATATAGATTTATATAAAAATGCATACTTTGACCCCTTTTTCTAATTATAATTATGGTAATTTTATTACTATTTGTAATAAAAGCAATCTTAAGCAAAAAAAAAAAAAAAATAAAAAACAAACGCACCTCAGGTTGTGTTTCACCATGAACTATGCACACTAGCATCGCCTCATGACCCTCTCCGGAAAATACAACAGGACGTTCCACAGTGATTTCAGGAGGATCTAAAATAAAAATAGAAAGGAAGCAAAAACTTATAAAAAAGTAAAATATAATACAACCAACAGCAATGAAAAAAACTATAAAAACTAAACTAAACAAAAGACTAATAAAAACCTAAATCCAACAAAATATAACAATATTATTTCTAAGGGTTGCCAATTTATTACTCTGATATTATTTTACATTAAATTTGTTTAGTAAAACCTTTTTTTTTATAAAAATGATATTAAACAATAAACAAAAGAAAAACAAAAACAATCATTATTATATTATAAACTTACATAAAACATGTAAAACGACTTGACTGGAAGCAGGTTGGCCAACTCCATTATTAGCAGTGCATATGTATACGCCACCCTTATGACGATCAACATTTTCAATTGACAATATATGAGAATGAAGCTTTTCCTCGCCTGGAAAGTGAAAAATAAATATAAAAAGAAAATTTAAAAAAATTAACATAAAGAAAATATTTAGTTGAAAAAATGACCCTTAAATTGTTCACATTGTCCTTCAATAACCTTACCAGCAGCCATGTGTAATTGAAGCATTTCTGCTTGTAGTTTGTAAATGTGCAAAAGTAAAACAATAACATTTAACTATAAAGAAAAATCTTACCGTTGGGTAAAATATTATTTTTACGACTCCATGTAACATTTGGCGTTGGATTTCCAGAGGCCGAACACTCAATACGCACTGAAGAGCCTTTTTTAACTTGCAAATGACCGCTGGTACTTATATGATGAATCCTAGGTGGCACTGTTTTAAAAAGGAAGCACAACAATTTTGAGAAAAGAGAAAAAGAAATAGTAAAAATATGAATATATTTTTGTACATTTTTATTATTAAGAAAATATAGTTTAAATTTTTTGTAAAATATTCATGCGGACAAATTTAATTAAAGTAGGAGATGTAAAAAAAAATTCAGCATAGTTTAGCTACCTAAATATTGTTTAAAAACAAAATAGCTTTTGTGATATAATTCTTTAGTGCGTAAAATGATAGGCAGGTTAATTGTATTATTTAGTAGCTACTACTATATATCTGTAACGCTAATTTTAGGCTTTAATAGTATATAAGTTACATCTTTGTTTATGAAAATTTGTTTATTTATATTTATTACATGTTTTATCACAAGCTGAATTCTAAGTTTTCTGTCTTTTATAACTAGGAAGTTTTACCTAAAAATTACAGTACGAATAAGTATACAGCAATATTTTTTCAAAGGTTGAAGTCGCAATATAAAATAAAACCTCCATGTGGTATTTTATTTATTTTAAAGGACAATAAGTACAATCAGATAAAAAAAATATTAAAAATTTTATATTGAAATATTATATTTAAATTCATTATTTTTAATCACTCTTCATGCGTATTATTTGATTATAATGCACTCTATTAATAATGCACTCTTCATATCTATCTAACCAACTAACAGCGTGAAAAATATTTGACTCTCAAGCAAATCAGTTTAATTATAGAATGTAAAATATTTTTAATTTTTACATATAAATACATATGCAGCGGCTAGAGAAAAAAATGACAGCTAATATATTTTAACGCTTAACTTTTTGTTAACGACTAAGTTTGGGAAATATCTTGCAAGTAATGTATTCAGAACTTGGCTTATTTATACCAAAGGCATGAAATTGAAAGAGGCCAAAAGCGATATTATTTTGACTTGTTGTGCAGAAAAGTAGTTAGAAAGAATAATAACATCTCTGGCGCTCTATAAAGTTGGAAATTAGAAATTTGACGAGAAAAATTAAGAAAACACAACGCAATAGTTTATAGTTTTAACGTTAAGCTTTTACGTTTTATACATTTTCAACAACAGCAAAATTCTTTTAAAATATTTCTTGCTATTTACACGATTAATAAAAAAAGCATACTAAGCCATGGATCATTCACAATAATACATTATCAACATCAATGTAGCCATTCTGAGAAGCCTGTAGGTGGAATTCTTATTTTCGGTTCAAAAGTATGATATTTTATCATGAAAGTGATACAATTTAAGCAAAAAATAAAAACAGGAACAAAATAATATAGACGAGAGCATTTTTTAATATACTTGTATTATAATAAATTCGGTAGAACACATATTATTTTATCTGTCGAGGCTCGAATTCCGATTTATTAAAAATGTATGTTAAGTATATTATGCCAAAGGTCTTAGCTGTTTTGAATATTTTGGTATGAATTTACGAATGATTTGAATGTGGCAACTTAACTTTCGAAATTTGTCATAATTTTTTGATCTTTTTGTGTTATTAGGCACAATGACCAGATGCACTTCTTTAAATTTTAATAGACTAATATCTGCGGAGATATACCACATAACTTATTTATGTACTGCAACTTTTTTGTAAAAATAATAGATTTAACCGGTCTTAGATTACAGATTAAATTGACATAATTTTAATTTTTTCAATTTAATCTGTAATCTAAGACCGGTTAAATCTATTATTTTTACAAGAAAAGGTTGCAGTAAGATAAAATAAGTTATGTGGGATATCTCCCAGATATTAGACTATTAAATTTAAGAAAATATATCATTTATTACCAAATTGATATAATTATGTTCATATAATTACTTTCGCTGCAGATATTAATTGGAGCATGGAAAATTAAAACCACAAATATTATATAACCTTCATAAAAAATTAATGAAAATAAAAATTGTTTCCCTAACAACTGCAAGGCCACGAAAAAATCAATATTTACAGTCCCAAGTGATTCAAGCAATTTCAAACAAATGCGTGATTTACTCTTGTTTATCAATTATTATTTTTTTTCAATTTCGTTGTTGACAAATGGCCTTAATTTACCGCGAAATTAAAAAAATCAAATCTTAATGACAAAAACAAAATCAAATATAGTTATTTTTATATTTTCTATTGCATAAATTTGTACCGAAAACATTTGTTTAAACTATAAAAGTTAAAGGATTTTTTTGAACTCCATAAAAATTGTGTGTTTACTGTAAGCGTGTACTTGAAATTTGTCATTATATAGATATGCAAAATATTTCAAAGGCTTTAAAAGTTTAAATTTAGTTTTTTTTGATGAATAATCTTCGTGGCTGTACTTTTTATACGAGATTATTGCTGACACAATGTTGGTCATAAATATCCACCTTAAATAGAAAGGGTGTTGGATGATTACTGAAAAAAGTTGTATTATTTTTTATTTTGAACTAATTAAGGCTAATATAATTTGTGTTATTTCGCCACAATTATTTACTTTGGTTATGACATTTTAAATAAATAAAAGGAAACGAAAAATTAAAATGACAGCAGAGTTTATGGAAATCACTACAACATTACTATAAGGGCACCAAAATTGGCATAAAATATTATTTGTTTGTTGACATGCCTGAGAGAAAATATCGTCGGTAAAGACGTTCGAGTAAAACAGGAAGGATATGTTATTATCCCGCTACTTTACCCGTCATATTTCTCAATCTGTTTCAAAAATCGACATCAAACAATAAGAAGTTATGATTAATTTTTTAACGTACATACGCGGAACACAAAACTCAACAATTTTGTCTAATAACAAAGCCTTGGAATAGAAACTGTCAACTAATATGGTTGGGGTTAAAAGGCTAGAATTTCTGTTTCCAATCGAATTTCTTTTAAATGACACCATTTCCCAAGTTGGTTTCGGTAAGGCATAGAATAGCGTGTCTCCAAAGTTTTGCCAACCATTTATTGATGTTGATGGCTTCATAGAAGCAATTGAGACTCTCCTGTATTGTTCCTTTTTACTAGTCGTTATAGTTACTTTTCTAGGTGCCCCATACATGAATTTAAAAATCACTGTAACTCTAAATGAAGCCTGTAAAAGGTACAGAAAATATTTTTCAGTGTTGAGTTTCCTAAGATTTTGCTTCTTGTTTACCTTTCCAATAATCAGTGTGGGACAGAGTGTGACATCGTCCCACAACATTGATACACACCATTCAAAATTTCTGCTATAGTTGCCTTTGCAGTTATGGACTGTAGTCTTCAAGGTAAAATACTTCGACAACCAAATTAAAGAGCAATTGCTGACGGGGTAGAGTTTGGTGGTGAAACAAAAACTAGTGATTTGGTTGATGCTGCTGGAATACGTGCATGCTGCACTTGTGATTCCGGGGAAGAAGTCAACGGTGCACAATTCAACCGCTAATGGTTAATGAATATGTTTATTTAATGTACCGAAATTAACATTTTTCGCACTCCAGTTTGAGATTTGTTTATTTCAGCCTAGTTTACAATGTCTCATTCTTCGACCAGTTTCTTGAATTAATAACTAGAATTTGTAAATGATGAGTTTTGTAGAAATTAATACGAAATATACTTTATTCGAGAGATATTCTTTCAGCATTATAATTTAAATAATATGGCATATGATGGCAACGGCTGGCTGAGACGAGGTCTAATGTGGATTTTTGATGACATTTTTCAACATTTGTGGCCGTATATTGGCAACAACGCGATGTATGCTGTCCTCCAAAGAATGAATCGTTTCCAGCTTATCGATGTAGGCTAGCTTCACATGTATCCATATAAAATAATACAGTGGTGTTAAACCGTATGATGTTGGAGGCCAATTTACAAGTCCGATACATGAAACTACGCGATTACCAAACGTTTCATTTAAAAAAAGAATAGTGCCACGAGTTGTGTGACATGTTGCATTGTCTTGTTGAAATAACAGCCCTTGCATATCTGGTTGCACAATAGATGAACAAATCAGTTAATTATCTTGAAATATAATGGCTGTAACTACAGCATTCACTGTGACGTTCTGACCAGCATCGTTTCTAAAGAAGTATGGATCCATGATTTCGCCTGGCCATTTAGCACACCAGACATCATCATATTAATATATTCATTCAAACAAAAGTCAACTTCTTCGCTTAGGAAAGCCTGGATCAACAATAATCTTTATTTGGGCAATTTGAAAGTATTATTCAGTCCATTCATGTTAAGATGAAATCAAGCTGGGTGTAAATCACTTGACAGATGTCAAAATGGTCGCCAGTTAAAAATAAATAAAATTCTATACCGCTATGAAAACACTTCAGACAAGACACAAAAAATAACAATTTTATGTTTAAATATTCTTTTGAAGTTAAACGTTAGAAAAAAAATGTGTCTATTACTCAAGATCCAGTCACGTGACAAGAAATGATAGAAACATTTCTTTATCAATTCTTAAACAAATGGTACTAAATAAAAATGCAGCTTAAAAACTATAGCGGATTTTGGCACTTTGATATAAGCTTTAATTTAAACCCAAGTTCATATTTAAGTATGCGAAATTGTTTGATACGGAAATTACGTTCTAGATAAATAATTTTTTTAGTGTCCATAAGCTAAAAGTATTTAAGCAAAAAACAAATAATCAACAAACTAAGCCACGTTAAAAGAATCAATTGCAGCTTTCGTCGGCTTTAGTGTTAGACTTTTTATTTCTTCACTATTATAGTTTTAGCTGCACTGGCCGCAAAGTCATTTAGAAATTTAAAAGCCAGATGCTAACAACAACGAGGCTACAAATAATTTTATTTATATTTATATTTGTTTTTAGCAACACAATAAATATTTTTCAGCTTCATTTGATCCTGCCACAACAGGTTAACTAACAATATTAACCACAACGCATTAAGTCACGCGTCCATATGGTGAATTTGTGGTTAGTTAGTAACTACCTTTTTCCAATTGAACAACATTTTTTTAGTCATTTTTTATATGCAACAATTACATATAATTGTGTGTGTTTTAACACCGATTACATATTGATTGTTTTTATTGACCATGAATAAAATATTACTTATTAATTTTTTAGATATAAATAAAGTGCATATGGCAGTTAATAAAAGATGTTAATTAAAGAAATAAATCAAAAGAATGTGGAAATGCGAAGCAAACTAACACTTTAATTGGTTTCAAAACGGGTGAGTTAAAGTTAAATATGCGTTACTTTGCGATACATGATTTTTTGAAATTGTATTTACTAGAGGCATAATATTTTTAAGTAAATGAAGTTAAGGTTTAAAATTTACAATATTTAGTCCTCAGAAAATTTTTGGAATTTCTTATCTTTGCTTCTATTACATCTTTTAGAAGATATTCGATTTTTAGTTTCACTGTTTTATTATTAAACTTGCTTATTCTTACCTTTATCTGCATCAGAAACAAAATGGGGCAGTATTTACGTCCCTTTAACTTAACCTAGGTTTTATATATTTTAGGAATCCATCTACTAACAAATACTCTATTACATCGACGAAACATACATAATATTACTCTGTGAATTCAGCAAAACCAGAGTTCGTATTGTCTTACTTTCCAACGAAGACTCCAAGTTAGACTCAACTGATGTTCTCTTGTTTCTTTGTTTCTTGTTTCTATATTGGCACCTGTACCACCTGACCTACTGCTACTGTAAAGCAACTGTTTGCTTTTCGTAACAGGGACTCTACACTTTTTGTACTCCTGCTTCTCAATAATCGCCATCTTCAAACATCATATCTGCTGCAGTTACTAAGCAATAAATTCAAAGTCTGTCAATGTAGCTACCGCAGCTATTGTATATATGACAGCTAAAGTTTCGATTTTTATTGAACATCACGCTAATAAGTGATGAAAAAATAAAACTTAGTGCCACATAAAATTCAAAGTCGTTAACTAACAATAATTTTGCTAAGCTAAAATTTTAAAATCTTATAATCATATCAATGTTTTCTTCTTATTATTAAAGATAATGTTTCAAAAAAGCATTAAGAAAGCATTGGAGTTCTGTACTGAGTTGAGTACACAAAAACACGTTCCATTTAAAAAGTAAAAATGCACATTTCTTCTTTAGAGTTTGAATAATGAACTCAAGAAGAATACGGTAGACAACGATTATGAATTGATCACCACTACGATAACGTACGCAATTTGTGTACTGATCTTAAAAACAGTAAGTTAAGTGATGTGTAATGTTCATTAAAAAGGTCACTAGAGCTTAGTGTTCTTAAAAATACTTATGTACAGCAATCTAAAGATCGAAATAATAACGTAGAATTTATGCTTATAAGTTCTCAACGGTTATGTACAGTGTATTGTATCTGATTTTTAAACAATTAGGTTACCGATTTTTAAAAAACTGAAAAAATTCCTGAGAAACGTCTTATGTAAAATGTCATTAATTACATAGAAGTTAGAGAGGACATAACCATAAAAATATGCTTAAAATTTTAAAAACCTAAAATCATTACAGAAAATGAATGTGAAAATAACGGAGAAGGCAAAACTGGTCTCTTTTGACGTAAAGGACTTGTATCCATCAATTCCGGTAATGGATACATTAAACATTGTTCATAGGACAGTAAAAAACAAAACGGAAATCAAGGAACTGGCAATACAACTTACAGGCACACTAAAAGCGACCGTAGAACAGAACTACTTTAAATTTAACAATAATATATATAGACAAATAACAGGACTAGGGATGGGAAATCCAACATCTGCCACCCTCATGGAAGTATTTATGCAGAACTTAGAAGGGGAATACGTAAAGGAATTAAAAACCAACTTCGGAGTAATATTCTACGCAAGATATGTCGACGACATCATATGTATACTAGAAGGAAATAACGATAAGCAAATTTTAGATTACTTGAATGGAAGACACAGGAACATAAAATTTACAATGGAAAAAGAAGAGGAGGGGAGAATTAATTATCTAGACCTGATGATCAAGAGGAACATAATCTCGAACAGAATCGAATATGAAATATACAGGAAACCAACAGCAACGGACACAATAATATACAACTCATCAAATCATCCCCAGCAACACAGAAATGCAGCAATCAGGCAGTTAATAACAAGACTCGAGAGAACACCACTAACACGGCAAATGTATATGAAGGAAATGGAAACAATATACACCATAGCGGAAAACAACGGATACAAAAAGCGCCTAGTAGATAACATCAAGAAACAAATTAGAACGAACAAAGAACAGGAGAGTGAAAGGAAAAAATGGGCTACATTAACATATATGGGGAAATCAACATACAAGCTGACGAAATTCTTTGGAAAACACAACATCAATACCGCATTCAGAACAAGACACAACCTAGTCAGAATACTACGGAATAAAACAACCGAGGCAAATATACTAGACAAACAAGGAGTGTACAAATTAACTTGTACATGCCATTATAGCTACATCGGACAAACAGGACGAAAAATTAAGACCAGATTTAGGGAACACATTAGAGACTATAACAAAAAACTACGAGAACCAAAATCAACTCCAGAATCAAACTTTGCGAACCATATATTCAACAACAAATGTACACCAGGACATATAAAAATAACGGTTAAACTGCTTCACACAGCACAAAGGAAGGACTCTAAATGTATTAGAAACCATGGAAATATACAAACAAAAAACATTTGACGGACGAATAATAAATGAACAAATAAACACTGCTTCGGACACAATATTTGAACCGTTCAAACATTTTTACAAGAAAACAAACATTACACCAACACAAAAACGTTACGCAGGTGCACAAGACCAAAGCAATAAAGAACATCATAAACGTACAATTACACATTATTATGTCACATAAAAAAAAGAGGAAAAAAAGGGGAAGAAAAAAAAACCCAATAGGTTTACACATGAACAAAAACGGACAACTAGCAGGATCGTAAAAGGATTTAGTTAGAAAAAAAAGACGAATGAAAAAGGGAGCGACAAAATAGGTAAAAAGAGACAAACGAAAAAGGAGAGAGAGAGATGCAGGCAAAAAAGACAGAAAGTGACGAACGCAATAACACGAAGGGAGGCTCGAACTATATAAACACAACTGACAATAGAACGCAACTAGTACGAAAAGAACACTGAAGATGGCAAACAGCCGAAACCAGTTTGTTCACAAACCAAATTTGACGAGGGTCGACAGAAAACCGTACCCAAATAAAAGCATTACAGAAAACTTTTATTATAAATAATAATTATCTATATTAATTTACTTACTTTTAGCTAAAATATAATTTTTATATAAATTCAACAAAAACAACTTTTGGTAGGAGAAATAACTCCTTAGACAATTTTGTACTCAACTTAGTAGTATATTTTTATTCATATCTGATAACGTAAAATGCCTTTGTGGTTTCGAAAAATCTTTTATCGAAACTGGAATGCGAATAGAAAATAAATAAACAGAAATATTAAATCTTATACAAAAAAGAAGTAATAAATCTATCGATATCTATCTATATTAATAATAATTTAATAATTCGAAATAATTGTGATCTAAGATTATTTTACAAATTTGTTAACACTAAGCCCTGGTCAATATCATTTCCGCTAGTAATAAAACTTGATTCTATTAAATCTGATGATGATTTTACCATATATAATCTTTTTGCTGACATTTTTCAACGACTTATTCTGATGAGCACTATGCTGAAACTTTTGATTGATGACTCCTTTTCTTGAGTCATCAATTTGGATATATCTATTACACCTGTGGATGCAGTATCTGCATTTAGTTCTGTAACTAAATTCATATAAATTCGGTCCTGATGGTATTCCGAGTTATCTTCTTATCATCTGCTGCTTTAACTTTTCCAGTAACACACGTTTTTAATATATCAATTAAATATGGTTATTTTCCTACATTATAGAAGGATTCATTTATAATTCGTTTATTTAAATCTGGCAGTAAAAGTAATATCACAAATTATAGGGGCATTGCTAAGCTTAGTACTCAACCTAAAATTTTGAAAAAATTATTACGGATTCAATTTGTCATCAAGTCTCATAAATTGTATCGCTGGCTCAACAATTACAAATCTTTTACATTTTACAACTGTTATTAACCACGCATTTGTTCAGAAAAAGCAGACTGATGTTATATATACCTTTAACAAGGTCAATCATAAGCTTTTATTACACAAGCTTAATTGCATGGAATTTACACTTGACTCTTTAAGATGGATTTCTTCTTATTTGTTGAACAGAATAGAGAAAGTTTCCTTAAGGAATCTGAGATCTAAGCATATTCATGTTAAATCTGATGTGCCTTGCGGCACATTTACCAACGGTAATAGAGTAATATAATATCCTCATGTATGCCGATGATGTCAAAATTTTTTTAACTTATAATTATTATCCGGATCATATCTTCTTGCAACATAATTTAGATGCGATTAGTTCCTCGTGCAAAATCAATCTTATGCAGCTCAATTATAAAAAGTGCAGCAGTATGTGTTTCTTTCTTAGAACACATTCTAATGTGAAATATGTCTTGAATGATGGGATATTAACAAAGATGAAGGAAGCAATTTCTGATCTGGGTGTCTCACTTGATCTTTTTCAATTTTATACACTATATATCATATACGGTGAATAAGGCCCGATTTGTCTTGGGATTTATAAAACACTGGTCTAAAGAATTTACTGACCCTTATATAATGAAGCAATTCTATACATCTTTAACTAGACTACGGCTCTATAGTTTGGGATCTAACCTACAATGTCCATATTAATGCTGTCGAATCTGTTCAGAGACAACTTTTGCTCCTTTTCCTTCGTGGCCTGAATTGAGATATGCACTTAAAAGTCGTCAAACAATTTCTGAATGTTAGTTTCTTTCTTTATAATATTAAAGGAAATATGTCCTATCAATTTTTAATAAGTGATATCTGTTTTAATTTTCCATCACGTCCTACACGTAGTTTTATCCCGCTATCCCTACAAGTGTACAGAGTTGGCTATGCTAATTGGGATCCGTTATTAAGAATTTTTTCTGAATTTAATTAATATGACAGATTTGTTGTTTATTGTCCGAACATACATACTGTTAAGAAAAATATTGTTGTCTTTTGAATAATTAACGTTGTAAAAATATATTACATATTGTTATAGTCTGTAAGAATATTGAATCTATAGACTAAATTAAATAAATAAATAATTGGGAAAAATTAAAATTAAAATTAAATTAAAACTAAGTCATTAAATAATAAATAATTTAATTTACGGTTTTTACTGCAACGTGCTTACAATGAAAATAATTATTATAAATGAAAAAATAAAATATATCAACTCTTAGAATTCATTATATAAAATATCTGAGCTTATGCTAGCACATTAAATAGTTTTGCAGTTTAATACCATAAGTTTAAATGTTGAAAAGTGTTACTACAAGTTGCTTTTTATTGAGGTCATTTAATCACAAAAATTTTGTTTAATCTTTTATGGTTAACCACCTAAGCGTTTGTTGTTAGACAAGATATCAATGACATTTTCATATTTAATGAGAAATTCATTAAACCACAGTTCATTTAACATTTTATTAATTTAATATAAATTTTTTTTTGTCACAAAGTAGCTGCTTTAGATGAACATAAAATTAGATTATTTTAGGTATTTATTTATTTGTGTTGCACTTGAATTGGACGAAAAAGGGTGTAAATTTCACAAAAATAACTTTTGTATGTTCGAGTTGTCATTGAAGCATCCCTATATAATATGCAATTTCATAGGTGTTTTTTTATTACAGTTATATTTTAAAAGTTGGAAATGTTGGTGATAATACAAAAATAAAAATATATAAATATATTTATTTATTCATTTATTAATTTATTAGTTAACTAGCATAATAAGATGGATATCTTATGAGTTACAGGGCTAGTAATATTGTTGTAATGCTTGCTATAATATAAAGAAAATATATACAACAAAATGTGTGCAAAACCACCTATGGTGGTATCACTATAAAAAATAACATATTTTCATAGTCAATACAGCCACCAAGACAAAAATTAAACAAAAATTAGTATTTCGTTAAATAATTTAAGTAGCTCCTTTTTAAACAAACAAGCATTTTCAAGTTTCCGAATATGGTAAGGCAAAGAGTTCCAAAGACAGGTTGTGTTAATAAAGAACTGCCTTTGAGATAGCAGGCTCTTGTAGTTCCTCTGGATTAAATTTCTGGCACGTTATGATCTTGCAAAAACTATTCTATTCTTCATATAATTATGTCGGTTGTTACAAGAAAATTAGGCACCTGCATTTAAGGAAATCTTCGAATTCTATTTTAAAAAAAGGTTTAGAGTAGGCTGAGATATAATCGCGACGATCCTTCTGAAATATATACCAAGAATATTGTTGTATACCACTATCAATTTGCCCTCGTCCGTACTGTCACAATTAGCATAAATTTCACAGCCGTAAAGAGAGTGAAGATTATCAGGTAAGCCTTTGTCAATAACATACGTATACCAAACGGAGTAGTATCCTTTATCGCCCATAGAGTGCCAACAACAGTGCTGATATGATCAGTCCACGTTAGTCTACCATTAGGAGCTACACCAAAGCTAGACGCACGAACTCAATAATATTGACACTAATTTTCACATGAATATTATCAAAAATTTTCCTAGATTTCGAGAAAAAAATACATTTCGATTTCGAAGCGTTGATATACAAGCCATTATTCATTGCCCAGCAGTTAATTATGTTGAAATCGTTGTTTATTCTTCCCACACAGATGGAAACATCATTTATGCTACTCCAATTATAAACCTGTACACCATCAGCATACATATTCATTTTATTGCTAACAGCAACATCAGGTAAGTCATCTATGTAACGACAAAAAAAAAGTGGACCTAATTTCCTATCGTTAACACATACTAACCGAAATCAGTCAGCAAGGTAGGAGGATATAAGATTTCAGGCCGTGCTTGAGAAATTAAATAATTTTCGCAGTTTTTCTACCAAGATCGATCGTTTCCAATGCCTTAATGCGGAAATAAAAATAGTCGGAACTTACCAGTATTTTTGGTAAACTAAATCTGTACCTGTCAGATATCATTTTCTAGAATGTAGTGTGTTGAGGTTATTAATTCAAAAACGTTAGACATTAGTATAAAACATTAGTATACAGTTAAAATCAATCATCGACTACTGTAACGATGAGGAAGTTGCGTAAAATTTCTGGAAGAAACAACGTGCCAATAAAATGCAATATTTATCGTGTACTGAATGATTTCAAAGAAAGAGGGTTCGCAGGTGATAGGCCTAAGCATCGACCACTGCAAGATCGGCTGAAAACATTACTGCTGCTCGAGAACGTATACAAAACTATCCATCAACCGTAATTCGACGCCGTGCTCACGAAATCAATATCGTGATATGATTGAAAACTTTTTAACGATAGAGCTGCATGCTGTGGTGTTGATTAACATGTGGTATCTACAAGATGGCGCCACAGCACATACAGCCAGGATTACAATGGAATTACTGCGAAATCTCTTTCCACAATAAGTTATTTCAAGAAATGATGATGTTCCGTACTTTTTTTTATGTGGAGATATCTGAAAAGGTAGGTTTATGCAAATAAACCAGAAACGCTTGAGCAACTCAAACAAAATATTCGTGATGAAATTAATGAAATACTGCGTGAAATTTGTGAGAATGTAATGAAATGGACTCGCATTTGTGAGGCTAACACAGAAAGACATTTATCTGATATTGTATTCCATACATCTTATTTTTCAGTTTTATACTTAGCTCATTATCTGTATTAATTATAAAGAAATAAAACAAATTTTAAAAAATGAGCTGAATAAAGTTCAAATTCTGGTTTGCTACAACCTTCGTCAACCTTTTTCTTATTTATCTACAAGATATAAATTATAAAATTAAAAAAAAAATATATAAGAAACTTATATCATAAACAGAGAAAAGTATTAGATGAATAAAGATAGAAAGATAGATAGTATATCTAAATATTATGTTTTCATATTTTATCCTGTTGTAGATGTTAGAAAAACTTTAGTTACAATACATAAGTCTGCAAAAAAAACCCTTTTTGCATTGCTTGTGGCTGTTGTATTATTTTTAATTGTTTACTAAGTGGCTAAGAAGTTAAAAATATTTAAAAATGTTTGTGAATATTTGAAATTGGGAATCACACTGTTTTAAGTATTATCAGCAAATAAGTGATATAGTACAGCTTTAGGTCACAGTTAATTTCCAGATTTCTAAGTAAAACTATTATTTACAGCATGTAATATAAAATTAACACATAAATTTTTAATCACATTTTTCGTTATAAATTAAGAAAGATAGTTAGCTATAAGTGAACTTAGGCCAACTTAAGATTTTTTAATTGTATTATAATACTACAAATAGTTCGATCAATAATTTTAAATTTTTAATTAAAATAACTGCTTAACTTTAGGCGATGTATGAAGCAAAGCTTTTGCAATATTAAACTCTGAGAGTAGAAATAAACGAAACTACTTTTTAACTGGTGCCAAGTCGATTAACTCAAAGACGATAATTTCTACTTTATTTTAGGCATAACGATCAATAAAAAAAGTTACAGAAGTATTTTTACTTATTTTTGTTTCAAGTCCCCTAGTGTTCGTTGTACATAAAATAGAATATATTATTTGTGTTTTTTTTTTGTTTTTCATTAATATAATTTTGATATGGACAAAGGAAAAAGATAGAATAACTATTTGAGTGACTTGCTGATGGCGATAATGTAAATTTTATATTAATAAAAAAAAAAAAGGAAAAACTTTTTACATAATTTTGCTACTGAAAGAAATATACAAAAACAAAACAAAAAACCACATCTATAAATTCAAATTGCCAAATAATAAAACCCTCAAAGGAATGCCACGGTGGCCAAATACTTCACTCGCATAACAAATAAATTAAATTCCAAGGCTTGAGAAAAGTTTGGATTGCTTGTGGTATGTATTTTTTGACCTAAGAAAATAACCTAGAAAACAATCTGAAATAACTTTATAAAAAAAATTCGAATGGGAGAAATAACAAAGCGGCAAAAAGTTATTGAAATATGTAGATTTCCTTTAATGGCATAAATATGTCGTCAATAAGGACAAACGTAATAAGAGATACTTAACACCAATATAAACATAAACACCATTCCCATGAAGAGGTCTACTTAATATAAAAAAATTATGCTAATTTAGGGAGTTTTTACGTTTCTTATACAATAGATTTTCTTTACAACTTTGAAATTTAAATATTTTAACTATTAACAAGTTTGTTAAACTTATTCATTTTAAACCGTAAAATTATCGATATAATATTCTGACTTATTTTCTTTTTTTGCTTTATAAGATAAGGGATTTTATAAGACTTATTTACAATTTACGATTTCATTAAAATTTTGTTATAGTTTACAGGAAACTTATCTTTTATTTTGTAGATATTTTCCTTTATCTTCAAAAAAACATGGACTATTTTAGAGCACTGGGAATTCTTAAAAATTTTTTATTTTTATTGTTGTGAGTGCTTTCTTATATTATGCTTTAGCCCATCTTTTGTATTACTGCTGTTTTATATTTCAAACTTTTCTTTCTTCTTCTTTTTTGTTGATTCTACAGTAAAACCAAACTATGGCACGACATTAAGAGAATTCTAATACATGTCTAGTTAATGGAAATAATTTTTACACCGAAACACTTCTAAATGCCTTCTCTTTAAATACTCCAGATTGTCTATGGATTGGATTTTGCTTTATCAAAATACTTAAACAATAAAATTAAACAAAAAATTGTAAAAAAATTTATTAAAAAATTATTAGACATCACACTGTGTAGTTAAGACAACAACTTATATTCTGTTCTTGTGGTTTTTCTTTCATTTTTTATTGGACTTAACATGTGTAGAAGTAAAAAACATTATTTGTATTAAATTAAGCTGATTGTAAGAGGATCTCGTAAGTAGCTATAGTAAGCTTTATACTTTGAAATTCTAAATAGGTTTTCCAGTAGTACACTATGGTTAAGATAGACCGTAACTTTAACCATGCTGTTGTGATGGTGATTTAAAAATAATGCCTCTTTTTATCATCTGCGTCATTCAAATTGAATTCCTTTTGCGTCATTAAAATCTAAGATAGATAAATCATTAAAGTGTCATCTTATTTAGGTGTCTAATGTCGTATAATGTGTTAATTTTTCAGTTTCTTTATTTTCAGATATGCACAGCAGTACTAAAATGAAGAGTTTGATGCAACTCTCAAGATTTTTCTGTATATGAATTATGCAAAAATTTTGGCAGCCTCCCTGTGTAATGCTTTCATAGTTTTCAAGCATTTTTAAGTATCCGGGTATAATTTTGTATATGCGTCACAAGGCATGAGCATAGGCGCGATAAAAACACCCTTGCAAAAAATCATTCCGCTTTATTTATAAAAGATTTCTTGTCTATTTTTCACTAGTTAATAAAAAAATAATATTTTTATATAGCTTATAGGATAACGTATAAATCAAAATTGACTAATTGTAAATAATTTAAAACCTCATGTAGTTCTAATCATATGAAAGATAAAATTATGCTCATTCAAGGAAAATGACTTTAAAATATTGCTGCATTAAACTTTAGTTAATAGCACAAAAATAATTCTGAAAGATGCCGTGTATAGATACAGTGTATATTGAACTTTATTCTGTTGAAAATTTTCCCTTCCATTAATTTTGCTTTAGTTCAGTCACATACGAGTACTAATAAATTAGTTTTTCAAGTTTTGTGTAACTTCTTTTCCTGGTATTGCTTGCCGATCTTAAGTGAAGAGAAGAGCTCTCAGTTTTTAGTTTTCGTAATGCAAAACTTCCGCTTGAAGTTAGTTGAGCCAAAAGAGGGAAAATAGTCATCTACGGCTGCTTTTTTAGTTTTGTGAACAATTTCTTGTTAACTATTAATTTAATAAAATTTTGGTATTTCTGAGGATCTTCTTAATTCGTTATGTTCATAATGATCTGTTAAAATATTTTGTATTTTTCAGTTCTTAATTTTTTGTTATGGCTTTTTCTCTTATGGTTTCTTAGATTTGTAGTAGTAGTATGTGTTTAAATGCTTACATATGTAAAGAAATTTAGTATGCATGTGTAAGTGTTAATATTAAAAATAAACTTTAAAAAAGTTCTACAATAATGGAAGGGAAAGGACTAATACTTTATATAATAAAAAAAAGTACAAATAAATATAAGAAGACAAAATTACTCTTGGGTTTGCTATGCAAATTCTTTTAAGTTTTGTTTAGAACATTTTCCATTTTTATGGATTTGAAAATATTGAGAGAATTTATTTTTTATTTGTTATGAAAAGAAAATCGTCATTGAATCCCTATTAAAATTTATTTAAAGTTTTGTGTCTTTTTTTATTACGGTTAAGTAAATACTTTTTTATTTTTAAACCTTTTTTATCTTTATTAAAACCATCATATGTATTATAAATATTGTAATATATCCATGTATTATATTATCATAATGAAAGCTAAAATCAGTAGTTACTATTATTCGTAGGTATTAATCAATCTGGCCAGTCGTTAGGAATTTTATTTTCATTTTGATATTCGCTATTCATCTATTTACAGTCCAGCACTTACATAACAATTTACACTTCTAATTAAAAGCAGATAATAAAAAATATTGAAAGACAATCTATGCTATCATGTGAACACATGTATTCACATTGTAATATATACATAATTTAGTATAAATTGCTACTTATTATGTACGAAGTGGCAAATATAACGATAACGATTATGAAAATGAATATGAAAATTTTTATTTTACTTACCTAATATTTCAACTGTATGCGTGATCTCACGTGGTTCCATTGTTGCTATTTGGCAAATATAGTCACCGGCATCTTGTGGCACAGCATCACGTATTTGTAGATTAAAACCGTTAACTAAACGTACACGTGGATCAGGGGTGACTTTAACAGAACCAGCTGTTAATATTGCAATGCCACGTTTCCAGGCAACAACATAAGGGTCTGTTAGATAAAATTAATTGAAAAAACGAAGAATAATTAGAAAAATTATTATATATGAGTCTTATGTGTTATGCACATGAAATAATTAATTAATCATATGGCATATGGAATAGAATATATACGGAAAAAAACAAAATTTTATCATTAAAATTGCCATAACAAAGGATATAAATTGTATTACTGCAGAGTAAAACCAGGGTTATTTTAGCGTTAAATATATTTAAGATTACAGGGTTCCACATAGAAACGTGATGTTGAGGCACTGACCTTTCTTTTTGAAATAGCTAATTGTATATCATATCTGCTGTATTAAACTAGTAAACCATTATAGATAGATGCTTTAAATTTTGACAGAGTATTTAGTGCTGTGTCAGATAATTTATTAAGTGAAAAATATAAATTTAAAGAGTTTTTCATAATATGCTACAAATTTACTTATATGAGCTTAGACTCTTGAACCCAGCAGAATAAAAATTACAGATACACAATATGTACCCACTACGATAACAAGTATAAAATGAAAATTTGAAAGTAAAGCCTCTACTAAATTAGTTAAGGAAACTATTCATTAAAATCATTTCTCTTTTATTTTGTTTTAAAATTAAAGCTTTTCTTCATACCCACGTGTGTATATAAAATTTATTTTTAAAAATCGGAAAAAAATATTTTAATTTTCATTCATATAAACATTTCAAACCAACCTAATATCAACTGCAATGGAATCTATTTTATTTAATACCAAAAACATGTAAATTAACATTTTTGTTTGTAGTGTCAATACCAGAAAATCTAATTAAGATTCTCATTATTTCTAATAGATCAATCCAAAAAATTATTTTCACTGCTATAAAGATGCGAGAAAGAAAATTGTTTAAGTATATCAACATTCAAAGGCAGACAATTTATAAAAACTGAGATAAGGTAAGCAAATAAAAGCAAAACCTGATGCTTAATCAATTTAAAGCCGTAGGGCGTCGGATTTACGACGACTTATCAACGTGTTTGTACAACGTAAAAATAAAGAAAAATCACTTAAAGGAAATGATATGAAATCAATAGCTTTTTTTATCATGACAAGCTTGATATGCAACTGACAAAAAAAATGCAATCAAATATCCGTTTGTGTTTGTCGCATACTTAATCAAAATATCACATCATCCACAACCACTCAGACATTGCAACAACAATCACATTTGTAGATGAATACATCTACTTCAATACCATTCAAACCAATTGCTTTCTTTGGCGTATGTATGCGAATTTTTTCAATACATACAATGATGATTTATTTATGTTAATGTAAATATTTTATATAATCTTATGTAGATTAAACAAAATAATCATGCATTCGCAATATATCTTCTATGTTTTATTTACCTTTTGTTTAATTTTATTTTTAATATATTTTTGTCGTTTTTTTATTTTTTAATTTAAATACTATTGGATGCGGATTGAGTTCTTAAATTAAATTTTAAGGAGCGTATATATATATACACATATTCCATTATAAAGCAATTATTTTTCCTTTTTACTAAATACTTTAACTGCATTATTAAAAGTTTTGTTGTCTTTATTCATGCCTAAAAGCAGAAAAAATTCCAAGGAAATCAGGGAGGCGGAAGCGAACTACTTTGGGGCTTAATTAGTAAACAGCTTAATTTTAATTCGGCCAAGTAAATTGCAGTAAAAGTTTCACAAGCTTTTTGCAGAGAATTATTCGAAATTTTACATTAAAAATTGCACATATTCTTATATAGAAAAGATATTGAAAGCTAATCGAAGATAATTTACGAAGAAGTGTTATAAATTGTGTTCAATATTTGAAAATAAAGCCTTATTAATTAAAAACTAAAGAAGAAAAAATACGTTTTGTAAACAAAGTGCTGTTTGTACCAAAAAAGTGGAATATTTATCATGTTAATATATTATTTCCTTTTAAGTAAATAAATAAAACTATAATTTTTTTTTGAGGCAATATTTTTTAACGATTTTATTTTATTTACGTCGTTAATTATCAGTAACATTTGCATAAATAAATTATATTTTCGTTGAATATTATTAGCGATTTTTATTGCAGACAACTTTATTTAATGATCATTGTGTTCTCAACAGCAGCATGTAAAACATTTATACAATAGTCTTTAAAACAATTCTATGTATGAATGAATGTAAGCACATAGTATTTGTTAGTATGCAAAATGACAACATTATTCTACAAAATAAGAGTGTGTTGTTGACACTTATAATTCTGGATGTTGTTGAGTATTATTATAATGTTGTTAGGCACAACCAGTGAAAATGAATATTAAATTTGAAATGTTTGTTGCATAACTATATGCGTCTGGGTGTGTGTGTGTATTTGTATTGATGTTGAGCAGAAATGTAAGTGAAAATGTTAACACGTCTATGTAAATGCTAATGAAAAGCACTTCATTTAAAATTATACATAATTTAGTAATATTCTTATTTGATTTCTGTTTAAGGAGGATTTGTACAACAAATCAAGAGCTTCTATTAAGGAATATATATTTAAAGTGTTATAAGTAAATGCATGTATGGGTTCTTAAGTGTTTTTCATTTCAATCGTATCAGTTTGGTTTAGAAAAAATTGCAAGTACTTTTATTTAATTTTGAATTTATAATTCAAATAGATATCGATCGTCTTGTAAATATTTGATTTTATATGAAATATTTATGGAGTGCAATTATTTGTGTTAGACAAGCCAGTTATATCTGTAGTCATTTCTCTCAACGATAGGATACTACAATTGTGCAGAATAAGTAAGGTGTCTCTTCTAAATATGAATATTTTTATTTTCGCTAAAGAGCAATAAATTTTTAAAATCGTAAAAAACTCTTTTATAATGTTTTTAACATAATCCTGTTGAAATTTACAGAAAACCTCTATTATTTTAAATAGAATTCATCATCCGTAGAAAAGAAACTCTTGGGCTTCCGAACAGTATCATTATTTATAATATTTTATACTTGATTTTGCAGCGAACTAGCGATACATACTCTGCCCTGATTTGTAGTTATAGTTAAAATATAGGGACATTTTGTTTTAAATTGTTGTACTCGTCCTTATATCATATACAAAAAAACATATTGTGAACAAAATTTAATTATCTGCCTTTAAAGTTTCAACACTTAAGGTCATATTTATCAAAGTATCGGCCCGCATAAATCACTTTTTTATTTTTAAATTTCTTTTTAATCCTTATGTTTAAGCGCACACATTTTCATAATCTCTAATTTTATTCGATATGCCTGCCAACTATGGTTAAAAAACTATAGCAATAAAAAATATGAAATATAAAAATAAAATAAAATTAAAATACTATAGCAATAAACCGAGCTACTACAGAAATACTTTTTGTAGTTTAGTTATATTTTTACGTTTAGGCCATTTTTACGGCAGATAAGCAAATATAAGCTGCTGCATAACAAAATTCGAAACATATACATATACTTCACTATCAACATCCTTTGCTTTTGTTATTGTAGCTGTTATAGTAATATTCCTTCTGTGAAAATGTCAAGACCTTAACTATTACGATTCCAGAGAGCGTATGACGTTATGGCAGACCTAATAATAGGGTTATTTTTTATACTTTGTTTAAGTTACCCTAAAAGCTACTCGAAAACTTCACCCAATTTAAGAAATATATAAAAGTATAAAGTCATAATCTACTTAACTTATTTCTGTACTTAATCTAACCTTTTTTTTTTGGTTTCTTAAGTAGATAATTTTGAGTGAATAAAATTTTATCATAGAAAAATTTTCTTTAATAATTTTAATTGTTTCAGAATGCAAATTTAATTTATGTAAATTTCATTTTGATTTTCCTTTAACGTCATCAGAAATTCTAACTTTTAAATCAAAACACATTCTATTCTTATTCTATTTACCATCATTGTTCAAAACATTGTGAGAGACCCTTTAAAAGAGTAATGTCATTATATTTGTGAGTCGATGTGTGTTTCAGATCATATATAACACACTGCGGGAAAGTTTAAATACACATAACCAAACCAAACACACACACACATATTCTCTAACCTTGTTTGCACGTACATTTGTGCAAAGAACCGCCATCATTCGCATAATAAACGATGTTTATTTAGAAAATTGAGAGCTCTTGAAATAAATTTAATTGCTATTAAAAATTTGGAATTTATTTCCCTTTTACACTCATTTAGCAACATCAATGAACTCTTAGTATACGTTATTATTATTAATATCAGCATTATCGCGTTTTATTCCACCATGATTTCTAAATTTCTATATGACTTTTTGTTTTATTTTATTTTTAATGATAACATTCGAACATAAACAGAGTGTGTTATAAATTTTTGAATTAATTTTGAAATTTAATAAGACTTTTAATATTAATTGGATGCTTTTATTCTTTTATTTATTTTTGTAAACATTTTTTGATTGTAGTCGTTAATAATTAAAATTAATCAAATCGATATGAGTGCGAGAACATGTTATTAAAAATTCATGTTAATTTATTGTTAACGCCTGATGGTAATTTTAAATAGAATCAATAAAAAAAATAATTTAAAAAGTATGGAAAAATACGTTTTAGTTGTAATTTGAATAAATCAATAGAGCGACCAAAAACACATATTTTATTTATTTATTGATTTAGCGTATAGATGTTATCTCTACAGACTATAACAAAACTGCAACTTTTCGTTCAAATAAACAGGTACGGTTTTCCATCGATAAAGAATAATTAATAATTCTATATAGACTATTAAAATCTTTACAAATTCTTTCAATTGGTTCCACATTTAAATAATTGTTTCAGAATAACTGTAAGAACAGCGGCTGATAACATCGAGTTGGTCGAAGCGAAAGCAATTTTTCCAATAATTAAAGATACATTAATCATTGTGCTGCGGTTTTTCAGCGTTGCCAATTTGATTAATCTTAGCCTGCAATGATAATATGGATGATGAACTCCAGATTACCATGGCAAATCTCGTAAGCAGAAAATTAGAAATTGTTTCTGAACCAATTCAATGTGGTTACTATGCATATTTTACTATCATTGTGGGTCCTTTACTTCAAAATTGGTCTCACAAGTGATGTGTATAACTATTTTGTTATGTGTCAGTGAACTCTTTAGCCCATCTTTTAATGAACGTCAATACACCTCTAGCCTTATTAACGGTTGCGTGAATATGAGATATAAAAGTTAATTAATTGTCCATCATAACTCCCAAATCCAAAATAGTATCCACCAAATTCAAGTGATGTTTCCCTAAAAAGTAGTGAGTATCATACAGATTTTTTCAACACACAAATCCACTTCCATTTCACTGGTTTTTTTTTGCATTAAGTTTATATCGCAACAACTTTGAAAGCTATTCAACTCAGATTAAAACAATGACTGATCCGATAAAAGGACATAACTGAAAAAAATTTTCTTTTCATCTGCGTACATCAGAATGCTGGATAATTGAATGAACTATGGGAAATTATTCATAAAAAGGGAAAAATTGGCCTAAAACGACTGTCTTGGACTACTACATATAAAACTGAGATATCTCTGGATAAGTTATCTGTGATTAAATAAGGGCATTCGAAATTAAACCCAGCAAGCTCAATGCAAAAGAAGTTTAGGATTAACTTTGTCGAATGCTTTACTAAAGTTCATGTAAATAGCATCAGTTTGCTCACCTTTCGTTTTTAAGGAAACAATGTTTATAAGGCGACAAAATTGAGGATGTGTGATGGCAGAAATAATCCAATACAAGTATTTCGAAGAGCTTTGGTATTCTGCTCAGCATTGCAATACCTGTATAATTGGAAATGTCGGACTTGGTGGAATAATATATGAATCTCTCCAAAATTAAGGAAAACACCCACGTTTTAGAGGAATATTATAAAAAGCTGCTAATAGAGTTGATTAGCTTTGAGCACAATTAATTAATATATATCTAGGAACACCATCGGGTCCATGATTTACGAAAATGTAAAATCTCATCAGCCCAAATAGGTAAAAACGAAATTGATTGATTGGTAAACAGTGTATATGAATATTCATGGGTGTTGCGGTACTAAGCTTTAGAATATGTTGAGGCAAAAAATTGGCAAATAAACATTATCCCCCGATTCAGAATTAGCTAATTTCATTACCGAAGGAAATTTTTTCGATCTTTTATTAGAATTTACAAATTGATAAAACGATTTAGGATTACAATTAAAACTTAATTTCAGTCTGTATGAATAATCACCGTACGATAAAAAGTTAAGTTTATTATATTCAGCGCTGGAGATAGAATAGCTTCCGTTCTGTAATTATTAAGTGGCGAAGATTTTTTATCATAAAGAGCTTGTTTTTTTATTCTTGAGTGTAGTTAACTGTTTTGTCCTCCACCACGGTCCAGGTTTTTCTGTTTGTTTATATTTGAGAATAGTTTTAATGGTGTAATAGAATTTGCCGACCCTTGCATCAATAAATCTAGAATTTTTTTTATTGAGTTAGATAACAAAAATGGCTAGTTCGTTTTCAGTAAGATACCATTTAATATGTTTTAATAGGCACTTTCTTTTAGCAATATACGGTTTTATTCATAGCGTCACCCTTTGATTCTTGATTGTAACAAGTTATTTCGAGTGTTGGATAGCAACATTCTTCAGGTTTACTAATAAAAATTGATCTGCTGACAGAACGTTCTAATAGATCATTACTATAAACCAAATTCAACAATTTACAATAGCCATGGTATATACTATTCCTTTTGGGTAAAAAATTCACCAGTGCTTGGAAAGTTTAAAGTTCAAGATCTGTAATTTCTTAGCATACAAAAACTTTAATTAAAATAGTTTTTTTTTTAATAATAGTATTCTTTTTTTGAGAGGTTCAGTAGGTGCACAAATATCATTAGTTTAGAGAACTTTATGACTGCGGTGCAGTAATACATTTGGCGTTGATATCTCAAAATAAAAAAACTATAATTTTTCAAACGCCTCTACTTTCCAAGAAATTTTTGCGCTTAGAATAATTCAGATTAATTTACTTAAATTGAATATAAAAAATTACAATTTCCTTCAAATTACTTGCCTAATCTACTTAAGTAGAACCTGGCAACAACAATGAAATTGCAGTT
Organism: Trichopoda pennipes; assembly: GCA_030448955.1. Taxonomy (NCBI): domain Eukaryota; kingdom Metazoa; phylum Arthropoda; class Insecta; order Diptera; family Tachinidae; genus Trichopoda; species Trichopoda pennipes. Next base: position 14,124,572 of record JASKUP010000088.1, read on the forward strand.
CTGCTTCGCTACTATTTTGTAATGATCTTAGGGCAGTATTTTGTAAATGATCAATTTAGTTTCATAATAATTTTAATGTATTCCACTGTACATTGTTACCAAATACATAATTTTTTAAATGTGTTTACATAAGACAATTTTGTCTATCTTCCACTTAATCTCATTTAAATTAATGAATATTTTATATTAAGCCTTCAAATTGATTTCAAATAAAAAGTTTTATAAATTTCCAAGCAAAAAAGTTCAATCTTAATATTTGACATAAGATTCATGTTAAAAGTTTATATAAAACTTTTCATTAAAATATTTTTTTTCTTACAGTTTATACTTCTTTATCGGTTTTTATATCTTTTAATTTCTAATTTTCAATTCTTTAGATTCTGGCCTCAACATTCTTTCCGAGAAAAACAACTTTGAAACATGTGAGCAGCATTTTTATATACTTGAACTATTTGTGGTTTAATACTGATATCTATCTATCTAGATACGAAAGCAAATGTTTAAGAATGTGTGTTTGTCTTTATGTTGAAACGTTTATTTGTTTTCTATCTTCAGTTGATGTGGTTTTAATGAGTAGCCTACACGAAATGCAATATTTTCAAAGAGAAAGAAGACACTGCAGAAGTCCTGTAAACTACAGCAAACATAAATGTGTTTGCCTTCCGACAACGGCAATGCATTTTAAATAAGTATGTTTGTATATGGGCAAACAGTATGAGTACATGCCACAGTCTGAAGTATGAGAATTTATGTGCGTTTATATAGTTTAAAAGCTTCAACCGCAAAGTAATTTATCTCTGGAAAACTACCATATTTGTGGCTAATGTATGTTATTGGCCTTTAGGAAATGCAATAAATTTTCTACGAATATAATATACAAGAAACAGAAAAACCGAATTGAAAAAATCTAAAGCAATAATAACAAGCAATTGCCCTATACACGTATTAATGTGTAAATGTAGTTAATGCGTTACCTAATGTTCACGAACATAAAAGTCTAGACCTTTTTTGCAATAAAAACTGAAAAATAAAAATAATTTAGAATATCCTTACAATATTTATTAATACATACATATTTATTATTTATTTATAGTGTTAGTATTTTAATTTAGGAGACCATTATTAAAGAGATAAGGAAAGCAATGCAGTACAGATATTTCTTTAAGAATGCTCTTAAAGTAAAATATTGACTATGACAAAGTTTTTTTTAATGAAATGTCAAACAAACAAATCTATACCTAAAGTTGATATTGTTAAAAATATTGCTGTGCTAACACTGAACAAAAAATTTAATTAATTCTTCAGATGCTTTTCATAAAAATTTTCTTTTAGAGAATAAGTATTATTCAGGAAATTTTTCCAGTATAACTATTCTCTTTTTTTTACTGAAAGAGTTGCAAATATGATGAGAACTTATTTATAACAATAAAAATAAAAAATAAACTATTAGTTTTAGTTAGTTCTTGTTATCTAATATATTTTAATGAAAAATATCTTATACGATTTTTAAAAAAACTAGCATTATTATTTTGAATATTACTTGCGTTTGTTATGAAGAAGCGGTATTGCTGTTTCTAAAGGCTTATTACTGTGAAAAATAGAGTTCATCCTTCTTAAAAAAAAAATAGCAGCAACAATAACACAGCACGTTAGAGTTTTAAATTAAATTAATCGATTTATTTACTTCCAGCACACACAAAATAAACACCATTGTAACTTTGTCGTTTTTACTCACTGGTGACCTTAACATTATTTTTTTTTTTTAAAGAGAAGTAGCACTTCAGGCAACAATGCCTATTTAGTCAAGTACCGTGCTACCTTCTTTAGGAAAGGGATAGAGAAGAGATGAAACAGGTGGTGAAAGCAGAAGGATAGGCGGAAATTAACTGCCGTATAAAGACAGCAACAGCGACCAGTGACTATGCCTTCATCGCTGAGCAGCTCCACCGACAGTCAATTTTTATCTTTTGTAGTGAAAAAAACCAAGGTCTTCGTTGGGAATCGAACCCACAACCCCCATATTTACAAGCTAGTACACTACCTACTAGCCTACAGGGGCACCTGTCCCGTTACTCTCAGTGGATACGGTTGGCCACAACCCGTAATTGTGTCGAAAAATATACTTTGATATAAATATCTATGACTAAGAATATTTCTTCCATAAAACAAAAAAAAAATCAAACAAAAAAAACAAAAAATAATTTCAAAAACACAAAAACTTTCAAGAACATTATGTAATATTGTTGCTGTTTTCATCATTCACTGTAGGCGCCTATTTTGCAGTGTGTTTTGTTTTTGTTCTACTCTAGTTGCTTTCATTTTCTGCTGTTTAGCTCATTTCGTGCAATTTCTTATATGTATACGACTTCTTAGAATACTACGCAGCTTGTGAAATGCATAGTAGATCGTTTTGTTTACTTTTTTTAATGATAATTGTTATTATTTTCTTTTAACACTTAATATATCATCCTCGTAGCAATATAATTAATATAAATTTCAAGAATTTTCTTGAACTTCTCACAGTTTTTCAAAACTGTTTAATTTGAAAGCCCACACTTAACTCTACTAAAATAAATTGGTTTAGTTCTACACCGTGTCGAGTTATTTCAAGTCTACAAATTTTTAATAAAATAAAAAGAATATATTATTTACTTCAACTTGAAAATTTGTGTTTGTGTCATGTTTTTCTGTTTCTGGTTACTAATGCCTTTAGTTTTTTTTTTTACTTTCTTAAATATTTTTAAGGTAGGTTATGCAAATAATAGTTTTTTACAAACCAATCTCTATTTATTTGCAAAACATTTTAATATAGCAGGTGCAGATTCGAATAAAACTTATAATGAATTTAGCTATAAAATTTGGTAAAAAGTATTTTTAATTTCTTTTATAAATATATATGAAGAATTTCTTAAATTCTATCGTACTTAAAAGACTATCCATATTAAAAATAAATCTCTAAAATATTTGCGGTAAGCATTTCTAAAAGAAACGATAGTTTACATACAAAATACTAAAGTATTCTGCCAACAAACAAACTAAAATACTTTTAAAACCAAAAATTTTCTAATATTTTGGCTACATTGAAAAAAGCTCAGCACGTATCGAATAATAATATAACTACTGAAACAGTGTTTGGTTTTTATGCTAAAGTTAAAAATATAACATATTTTTTTTTCAAACTTATATAAAACATAATTTAGCTGCTTAAAATCAGGATTTTTTTTGGTCGGAATCATATATTGTAACAGAAACCATAATGTGGTTTTTGTAGGCATATTACAATTTATTGGTTTTCTATGCATATAGTAACGTAGTGTAACCTGTGGATTCGCGAATTCCTGTACTTTGCCAGTTCGCCATTTATTTTGTTTTTTTTTAAATATTGTTAGAAACTAAGGATCTTTATTGCTGCTTTAATGTCTGATAGATATCAAATACCGGAACTAATGCAATTATAGAATATTATGGTTTTTATTTAGTCCTTTTTTAACTACTTTTAAAAAATAGATTAAAATTCTTAGTTGTTTTTTCTAACTTGACCTCATTATTAATTAAAATTTGGATACCAGTAGAATAAAATGCACTTTCTTAGTCCGGAATAACTTCGGTGTAAAGAAGTCTGGGTCTTAATTCCACTTTTATTGACACATAATAATATTTTTAATGTAAACCTATAATAATATAATATAAAATAATTAAATAATAATTGCTGTAGGGTTGCCATATTGAATAAATTGTTAAAAGCGTCGTGAATAGTAAATTGTTAAAATGAGTGAGAGCATTTATTAACAATATATTAACGTGCTACAGTGATGAATAAATTGATTGACATTAAAAAAGAGTGAATAGATATAGATTTGAAAATACCTTAAAAAAATTGAAAAAATTCTGTTATATATGAAAATACTTAAAAAACCTGAGATCCCAATTATTTCGCGTATATGTTTTATAAAACTGATATTTTCTGATATATTTCCGACACATATTCTTTTGAAACTAGTTATTTATGAAGGAGTAATATCAAATTTTATTTAGATATGTCTCTGAAGAAACATAACGTTTTTTTTTAATTTTACTTTTTTCCAGCATCCTCTTTAAATTTGCATTAAATATTTATATCCTGCTACGAATATTTATACATAAGCGCACAATGTAAATATTTGCCGGAAATTGAGGCGATTAAACTTTTGCTTCAGTTATATTAGTTGTTTTACTGCTTTCTCTTGACCAGCATAAGTACATGTAAACTAATGTAAATGTTGGATATTAGCGCACACAAGTGGTACAACAAAGTACACACTGCCTGCAAGAACAAAAGCCCTTGTTTTGTCTTAGTTCCACAAGTATTTTTTTTTTGCAATTTTTTGATACTTTGAGGTTATTTATAGAAAATTTTAGTTTAAGAAAGTTACATTAGAATGTATTTTTTCCTCTATTTTCTTTTTCTGGCTAGTATTTTCGTTCCCGCAATGCATACAACTATATAAAATTATATTAAATATTAGAATGCTATTAAAATGATTGAAAATGTGTGGAATAACTTTTCGTAGCATAAAAAATGTTAGAACCAAAACACGCTCAAAATGCAAAATATAAATATATATACGTACATAAAAACTTATTTTTTAATATAAACGCCATGTAAATATATACTTATGAACGGAAATAAATAATATATATGTTCTTAAGAAATTGTTTCCGTACTTTAACTTTTGCACTTACGCTCTTAGATGACCAACAACACACACTCAAGCATTTATAACATTTATTTATATATAAAGAAGGAAAAATAAAAAGAGCATATAATAATGTATAAAATTATATTTGAACTAAAGAAGTAACAATTTTGCTGCGGATTTAGGCACCGATGTTATAAGTTCTGGAAAAGTTGAGAACTGATCTAATAAAGGGTGTCCGGAAGGCGGATTAAATGAAAGAGAATGGATCTTATACTGACAAATGTTTTATCTCATGTCGACAGTTTCAAATAAATGTCGGTCTGTGCTAGCCTCACATATGCGAAACGTTTTGAGAACATTGTTCATTACATTAGATGCCCCTGTAGGTGTAGTAGGTAGTGTACTAGTTTGTCAGTATGGGGGTTGTGGGTTCGATTCCCAACGAATACCTTGGTTTTTTTCACTACAAAAATAAAAATTGACTGTCGGTGGGGCTGCTCAGTGATGAAGGCATAGTCACTGGTCGCTGTGCTGTCTTTATACGGCAGTTAATTTCCGACTATCCTTCTACTTTCACCACCTGTTTTATCTCTTCTCTATCCCTTTCCTAAAGAATGTAGCACGGTACTTGATTAAATAGGCATTGTTGCCTGAGTGCTACTTCTTTAAAAAAGAATATTTCACGCGGTGTTTCATTAACTTCATCACTAATATTTTATTTGAGTTGTATAAATCTTGCATTTCAGATAACTCCACAAAAAGCAGTCCGGAGCAGTCAAATTAGGCGACCGTGGAGGCCAACCAACATATCCATTTCTTGAAATAACTTGTTGTGGAAAGATGTTTCGCAGTAATTCTATTGTAATCCTAGGTATATGCGATGTGGTACCGTCTTGTAAATACCACATGTTAATTAAGCCCAAAGCCTGCAGTTGTGGCATTCAAAAGTTTTAAATTATATCACAATAATATATCTCTCCCCATTCATAGTTATCGTAACGACATTTTAATTTTAAAAGAAGTAAGGTCCAATGATTCCTCCTAATCAAATTGTACACCAGACTGTCACTTTTAATGGATGTAAAGATGACTGTTGAAGAATTTAAGGGTATCCCATTCCCCAGAACCGACAATTTTATTTATTCACATGCAAATGAAAATGGCCCTTGTTACTCATTCTGATTTTTTCATGAAAGTTGGGGTTTAATGAGCTGTAACATCCTTTTGGCGGCATAATTGGTCTTGTGGAAGAAGCTCTTGTGACAACTAGACGTAATATGCAAATCGTTGTGCAAAATTGTATCCACAGTTATTTTTTGAAGACCAAGCCCCCGAGCACGGCGTCGAATTGAGGTTAATGGATTATTTTGAACACTTTCTTTAGCAGCAGTAATGTTTTCAGCCGATCTTGCAGTACATTGTAGTGCATACTTGGGCCTATCACCTACAGACTCTCTTTCTTCGAAATCGTATGATTTATGTTCTTTCTTTTAAATCAAAGTTTATGTTAAAATCTGCGATGCCTGAAAAAGTGCAAGAATAAACAACACAACTAACTGTAGCCACCTTTGCACTGCTATCACTTCCTAACACGTTTGCCGATAGATTTATAAAACAACCAAATAATTGATTAGAGTACGAAACACGAGAACTAGTATGATATAACTTTATTGGATGTCAGTATTATAGTTTTAGGAATATTTAGTTGGAAATTTAAGTTTTATATATTAATCATTCCTTATTTCCTTTTTTTATAAATTTATGGCTCTGCCTAGATTTGCTTGAATGAATCCTAAGTAACCTTAGTTATTGATTCTCTTTGGTGAAACTATTCGTTGCCTTCTTTAGCAATTATTTAGCTTTGCGCCACAGGCTTCTAGAGTATTAATGCCATATGGCTCTAACAAGCCTCGGTTCAGGAATTAGTTTTATTGCTATTGAAGCTATTTTTTAAATAAATCATCCACTGATGCGCAATACTGTCGTTGCGTTATTACGTTCCTCAAGAGGCAATGTTCCGTGAACTTAGATTTCCTTGCTCTAACTTTACAATTACAATCATTTCATCAGTTGTTTGTTTCGATTGTGCTTGCTGCAACTATTCTATCTCGGCTTAAAAACTGTTGTCTTCCAATTTTTCTTTTTTGCTTTTGAACAATTAACTTATAATAAGATATATATTTATCGGAGTTGAAATCTTTTTTATTTTTCAGGTCATATTTTGTACTGCTGTTGCTTTCAACTATATGCTTTCAACTATTGCTACAGCAACATTTAGCGAATTTTTTTACGTCATTTTATAACTGATTTTTTGTTTTGAATGAGTTGCATGGATAATTTTCATATCAATTGTTGTTGTTGTAAACTGTAAATAATCTCTTATTTTGATTCAGCAGAATAATGGAATAAAGATTTATTATTCTTATAATATTTAGCTAACATTTTCATAATTGGAACATAATAGTTGTGAAGCACACACGCATCTTGTTAGTAGGTAAATTAAGAACTTGGTGTACTGTATCATTTCACTGCTAAAATGCAATGCATATAGTTTAGATCTTCTTGCTTTAATATGTAAGCATGTAAATTTTGCCAGTTATATAAAATATGCAAATCAAAATAATAGCTAAAAAACTAATAATTAACTAAAATAAACTTTATATTTTATAAAAAGTTTGAGTTACCATTGTTTGGTTCGGTGAAAAGTTTTTCAGGGCTTCAACTAACACTGCATTGTGTATAATATTCTAAACTAAAAATAGCCTTTTAATTAATTTTCTTTCAGGTTTGTAGCTTTAAATATTCACTTATAACACATTAGGATTTAGTTAGTAGAGACTTTTAGAATTAATTATAGATAGATTGATCAACAATATCTATGCATTAATTTACTGATAAAAGACGATGAGTCTTTTGTTTTATGCTTCAAAAATGAGATAAAATATTGCTGATGTGTTTGAATGAAATATGAATAAAATCTATTGCGACAGTTTGGATTTTAATTTATATATTTTTTTTTTAGTTTTCTAATTTTCTCTTCTTCTACTATTCCGCTTTACATGTTTTTTTAACTATGCTATTTTTAGTTCCATGATTTTTCTTTTTGCCGCATCTGGAGCTAATTTCGTATCAAACCAACTTTACTTAGCATGCATAAATTAAAAACTACTATTACTAAAATAAGGAAAGTAAAAATGGGACTAATTTATTAAAACACTAAATCTGAGCCATTTTTCGAATATCTCCATATATATTTTTAAATAGCCTGCGATTGTATTAAAAAAATAAATTTGCAATAAAAGAAAAAATTGCAGAATGCCGTTGTAGACATTTTAAAAACATTGTTGCAAACTAGAGAATTAACACAAATTAAGAATATATTTTTTTAAATTTTTTACAACAGCAGCATAACTTTTATATAATTTCTTGATTTGACTTCGGTGAGAAGTTTTCTTGTTGTTTCGAACAGAAAATAGGCTATTAATTTGGTAAGATTCCTTAATATTTCGAAAAAAAAATATTTTTAACTACATGCTATGTAAAATAAAAAATAATAATAATTATATAGTATATTCTGAAGATTTTAAATAAGAGTTTGGCAAAATATTGATAATAAACATATAAAAACTAAAAATTAACTGATTTTTTATAAAAAAGACCTGGTGCATGAATAACAAATTATTAAATAAATAAATAACAAAATATTCAAATTTACAATGTAAGAAGAATTATAGTTGATATAATTATAGAATTAATTGAAACACTATATCTTTTATTTAAATTACTATTTATTCAGCCAGATTATAAAATTTAAAAAATTTATTTTTACAACGTGGTGTCGGTGTCGGTATTAAAAGGAAAAGAGAGAACACTGAAAAAAAAAATTTGCCAGATTATTCTTAATAAATGCTGTCATCGAGGACTACTGCCAGTTTTGGTCGCGTTGCCACAGTACTACGCTCTGAAACGTGACTGTGTGGCACTACATTACGCTGACTACTTCCGAAGTATTGAAAACTGGTTTTAAACGATCAACTGAAACCTTAGTGAAACCAACCCTCTTCACGGTGTAATATTTAGATTCCCCTTCAATAATATCATATAGTCTGCTATACGGACCCGTTAAAGAGTCTTCTCTAACGAATACTAGTTTACAAGATTTTAAATTTGGGTGTATAAAAACCTAGCTGTTATTATGCCAGTCCCAATTAGCTGGTCTCAAGTTTTTCATAGAATGTCGGAGTTGCTTAACAAACTCAAACTCACAAGAGTTTTCGACGAAAAAATCAGAAGGTAGGCGCAATGTGTCGCCATATACAAGCTCTGTCGATATCGCTTAAATATCCTCTTTAAATGTACAACGTAGACCCACCAAATCTTGCAATATCGTTTGATTCAGCGAAATTCTGCGTTTAATTTAATATTCACTATAAAGTTCCCCAGGCTTTTGGTCATGTATATTAATTTCTAATATGAATCCTCGCATTCGACAATTCACAAAACCACCAGTTGCCACCTGTAAGATTCTAGCAAAAACGAGCCCGGTCCAGAAGTTTAGTTACCATATAAAGTATATATAAAATATATTATAAAGTATATTATGAAAAGTCCTAATCGTTTTACCACCTCAATTGTATTGCAATACTAACTTTACTTTATCGGCCATACTTCTCTCTGGCAGAATCTTACATACGTCACGATATCACAGCTTGAGAGTGATAAGTTAAAAAGTAAGTGAAAAAGCCTGATGAAAACGCCAAGTACACCGTAGCAAAATATAATCACAAAAGAACAAACTATACATCTAAAAACTGGCCATGCCAAGATAATGTATTAAGCATAAAAACTAAACGTAGACTGACACTTCTAATTGATCCCGGCTTTTACATCCAACTGATCAGAACTGATCAATATCAGAAAGGGCAAAAGAGGTAAACTAAAGGTATGGCGACTTAACTGTAAATGGACATTATCAAAGATCTACAACGAAATGTCAAGCTTAATAGATATTACAGGTAAGTTGGAAATAAGAAATTGCTTAAATATGTGATATTAATATACAAAAAACTTTTCATACTGATACGTAATTTAACACTTCAAAATATGTTAACCTGCAGACAAGCCATTAGACTTCGTTGCCAATAAGAATTGACTTGCTACCAACTATAAATGGAAATCAAACAAATAATAATAATAATAATAATAATAATAATAATAATAATAATAATAATAATAATAATAATAATAATAATAATAATAATAATAATAATAATAATAATAATAATAATAATAATAAAGCTTCCCACCACCAAAAAAAGAAATTAAAAAACTATACGCATAGGAGGGATTTAAGAGAAATGAACACAATTCAGTACCTATGGCTTAACAAAATAAATCTAACATATCATGTGCCGAGTAACAAAAAGAAATTTTATTTAATCAAAGATAATGTTTGTCCATAATATTATTAAATAATCCACTTAACGAAGATCGAAGTAGTTGAAAGACTTTAAAATATTCTCACCAATTTCATTAGTTTCTAAATCTACAATAGTTTTAGCAAATGATATATTTCGTAAATTTATAAAATGTTCTATATATAATTCTTACAATTATACTTAAAAATGCGAAAAACATAAAATCCATCCTGTGATATAATAACAATAAAATGTAAAGAATATTGAATTTTAGAAATGTATATTTTTTGTAATATAATGCTTAAAATAATAAGTGATGTTAAAATTTATCTAAGTTTGAGTTATTTTCAGCGCTACGTTTTAAGTATTCATGTTTAAGTAAGATTTAATTAAAAGTAGTAGATAATTTTGCAATGGACAAGAAATACTTAAACCAGCAAAATCTTTAAAATATTACGGATTGTAAATTTCCTTAAGCAATAAATTATGCAAGTGTTTATTTAAATTTATTACACCCCTAATTGTTCTATTTAATACATGCAATGCGAGAAACAATTATTTAAATAACTTAATATTAAGGGAGATAAGTTAGTTAGTATACAAGGATAGACACTTTAAAAAATTACAGCAGCAATAATTTTAATTTAATTCGTATTTTGTTAATTTTGCTATAATTTCAAATACAATTTGCAAGTGCAAAGGAACAATCAGCAGTACTATTAAACAGATAATGAATATAATACGTTTTGCTTTATGAAGGGCATTTCTCTTAAAAATTTATTTATAATAAAAACATTAAAATGTAATTGTAAACATATATATCAATATCATTTGTTCTGAAATGTTAAAAATTATTTATTAAATATAAATCTGCCAAATGCGAGTTAACTCATGAAGGATTTAGTTAGATCATTATCAATTTTTTTATTTTATATTTCAAAAGCCTAGTAAAATAACGTAGGGAAAAATTTATTTAATTATATTTATTTCACCATATCACGGTTTTAACAGAAATAACCTTTAACTGTTAAAATTATGTTCACCTTCATTTGAATAGTGGATTTATTTGTATACACAGGGTTGATAACATATCGCTTTAGGAGCACCCTTTATATGTGAGTTATTATATTATCATGCTTGTACTTGTTATTATAGCGAACATAAAAACATTTAAAATTGTACTGTCTGCCTATTGCGCGTTAAAAAGAAAGCCCTGTGAGTAAAGATCATGTCATTATTCAACACCCTTTCATTATATGAAGTGCTACTGCTACTGCGAAAATTTAACTCGTTCACTCAATACAACTAAAAAATAAATAAAAATAATTTATTTTCGCTATTTGTTGTTGTTAATAATAATAATAAACCTTCGGTGAGAATTTTGTGATCTGGAGGTATTGCGACCAACAGACAGACATGAGTTGGACAAATAGGCGGACATTACATCAAAGAAAAACAACAAATTTCGTTTCTAGGAATATGACAAAATATTTGTTCTTATACGGTTAACGACTTTTTTAAATTTATATTTCTCACTGCTTTAAAAGAGTTCACGCTTATTATGCCATTAACATAATGTGGAGTTTAATGATTGGACACACCGTAATATATGGTGGATACTCAACTTATTAAAGTGCCGAGTGATAAAAAATAAAAAGGTGTTATTGATTTTTAAAGTTGCAGTAGCAGCACTGAGAGAAGTTATAAAAATTAAACATTTTTAAGAGTTTTCTTTACATCATTTACTAATATCACCAACCTTTATATTTGCGATGCCATACAGTTGAAGAGTATGGGAAGAGGTGGTATAGTAATATGTAATAAATTTTTACATTTCCACAACTGTTATATATAATAACGCTGTTTCTCGAAAAGGAATTTATTGAAATGCATTGTCAATTCCACATAAGCACCAGAAATCAGAAATGGGCTCAGAAAACTTAACAGAAGAGCAATGTCTGCAAAGGCTTCCACAACCCCATTATTTATTATAGTTTACATGCGTGATAAGATTTACATCACTACCTAGATGTGTAAGCCATAACCTAAAGGTGGATCAAACCACGTGGGTGATATGTAGCGTCATCCTCGCCCTAGGAAGCTGCCGAATATATCTATCCTCTAGTCATTCCTAGTTGCAACTTCGAGAGCTTGGAGCAGGCCGCCACCCCAAATCCTTGCTGATAAGTTGGAGACTATTTAACTCCTGGCCCAGAACACATGACAAACATGCTAGCTGGATCACTGGATCACTAGATTTATGAGGGCCACGAAACCACAACCACCACAATGCTTTCGAAAGGCCAACCCCAATAATCAGTCAGAGAACTGTTAAAAAGTGGAGTTGCCCAGTTGGCTCCTGCTAGTCTTTAGGGGACTGGACTTCCTTTTACCCCCGGTGAGACATGTAATGATGGTGAGATTTCATCAAGACATATCAATGTGTCCTCGGGAGGATTATAGTGTACAAATAGAAACCATAAAATCTTAAGCCTTTTTGAAGCAAAGCTAAGCTGCAAAATGTCAATGTAAAAATGAAAATCTCTATCATTGTTTAAACAAGCTAAAAGATTATCGTTTGTTTAGTATAAAATGGCGCGCCCTTTACACTCTCTTTCAAAAAGCAAGGCTTATTTGTGTACTAAATTACCAAGGTAAGGAAAAGATCACATAAATTTAAAGCATAAACTTTTTTTTTATTAAATGTGTTACAAATATTCAAAAACGTAATTAATAAGTCTGCTTAAAGTGACTTATAATGAGAAAAGATAGCCTCCAAGTTGGTACGAATTTAAATTTTTTTTTACATCTTATTCAAATGTAAAAGTAATAAAAAACTAATTTGTGAAACTTTTTGGACATAAATTAAACATGTCAATTTTCACAAAAACTTAAAATACATTCGTAGAAAATACGAAAAATACGCTAGAAATTTAATAAATATGCTTGAAATATGTATAAACTTGTTATCTGAAAATATCCCTAATTATCGTAAGTTTACTCGGTAAATATTTTCGCTCAATACTTTATAACTATTGCAACTTAAATACCAAATACAATTTAGAATTGATTGGCCTTAAGACAAAATCATCGTTGTGAAATTATTAAAAAAAACTCATTTCAATTACCAGAATTTTTTTTAAAAAATTTTAAACTGATATGACCCTGATGATATTATAATATTATTGATATTATTTTATTATACAAATTTAAAAAGGGGATGGAGAGAAAGAAATATTTTTATTCGTTCTATTTAAATTTTAACAGAATATTTTTAAGCCTAAATTCAAAATAGACTTGTTTTTCACTTGCTAGAATTTGAAAACTTCTAAAGAGAATAAATATATAAAGCAAATTTACTGAGCAAAAGTTTTTTTAACAGAATTTAAAATGTAGAGCACAAACATGTTAATAAACATGGAAATAAGTTATACATTTATCTTTTTATTTCTTTAATCGACCTTTTTTATCTTAAATAAATATCTGTTATTCTTTTTAATGGTCTTTTTTAATTAATTAAAAAATATATATTTTTTCTCAATATTTCGCTTTCCTATGGAAAACAATTTTAATAACAACAATTATTAACAAATAGAATTTTTTTTTTAATTATTGTTGTTGAAATTGTTTTCCTGAAGAAGCTTTCCATAAGAAAGCGAAATATTGAGAAAAAATATATATTTTTTAATTAATTAAAAAAGACCATTAAAAAGAATAACAGATATTTATTTATAAATTTATCTTTTTATACATTAAGTAAAATTAAAATTAAATATTTATTAATAACGAAGTTTTTCCAAGAAAATAATAACAAATTAATTTAAAGTTTTGGCCTGATTTTTTATGTAGACAAAAATGATTGAAACATAATGATGGCTACATTATTTTTCATATTATAGTTTCAAATAACTTGGTGTTAAAAGCAAAATCCAGTTCATTAGCGCATGTTGTGGGTTATGTGTTTAACCTTGATTTTTTAAAGTAAGAAATACTCAATTATCATATAATTTTTCTGTGTGTTTTTATAACCCTTCTACAAAAATAATATTTTTTCGTCATTTCATTCCTGGGAAGATTTGTAATTAATTCATTGGAAGTTTAGGAGACGCTAGAGCACCCGCATATTACTTCAACATAACGAAAAATACGCATATCGTCAGATATTGTTTTATTTTTCATAATTATTTTCAATTGCCATATGATTTTTAATACTTGCTGATTGTAAAGACTAAAGTTTTCAAAGGAAGAAAGAATTGCCTAAAGCTTACTTCAGTGTTATATTTTAGTAGATTACATAAAATATTAAATCCAATCAATGTTTTTACACGTTTACTTTCACGAAATCTTTGCTCTTGAGTTCAGCATGTGGTTTGGATATCTTTCAATTAATAAAATTCTTCAACGGAGCCTCTTCAAAACTTTAAAATATAAAATCTTCAATTCAAAATGAAAATAAAAAACAAATGCAAAACATTTCATAGCTTTTCCACTCAAACTTTACTACTACTACCGTCAATAATAAAAATCTTCATAAAAACTTTTAGTGGCAGCAAATTTATACACAATGAATGCTAACTGCCTGCTGTTTGTTACTTTTACTCAAATAAAATCAAGAGCAAATAAAAAAGTTATTAGATACGTGCGTTTCATAAAAAAATTCAGAAAAATGATACTTCATAAAAGAGAAAAGTTTAAAGCTCGTGATTGGTGTATTAAGCAGCTCATTTTAATTTAAATCTTTTGCTTTTATAGCTATTTACAAAAAGAATATAAAAGCTACAACAAGCTTATCAAGTATAAACATTTATAGGATTATTTTTGGCACATTTAAATTTTATTATACTAAATAGTAAAAAGATGCAATGAACATTTTTGTGAAATATGTTTTAATATCAATTTAAATATTTCGAAAAATTAACGGAACGCAAAAAAAAAACTTAACCCAATTTAACATAACCATATTCTCTTAAAATTGCACGGTTCTAGACAAATTATTGTTATACAAGTTAATAACGGTGGCGATGCTCTCGCCAAAAAATAATTTACTAACTTAAGCTCTTTTAATATTTTTACGTTAACACGCGCTTCCGATCCAATCACGAAATTGCCTTCTAGCTGAAACAATGGGAAAATAATTTTGCATGATCAGCGTCTGCATACCTGTACATGTTGCTGCAACGTGATCATTGAATCTAACGAGCCAATAAGATTGACTGGGGACAGACAGCCTTGGCTAAGGTGTGGCAATTATCGGAAGTTTAGAAATTATTGTGCAATAAATTATTATTAAAAGCAATTTACTTTTTTATTTAATTGTTAATAAATGTGATTGAAAGGTAATTTAAACTAAAGCGTTTTAATCGCTTAATATATATTTTTTGTAATCAAATCGTTTAGAATCCTTTAACTTACATAATAATAAAATTGATAAATATAAATATTTAGATTATTTTGTTTACATTTTTATACGTTTTGAAATTTCTCGGATACTTACAACTTTTAGCTACTCCGATTTTTTTCTTTTACGATATCAAATTATTATATATAAATTTATTTCAGAGTGTTCAAATCTGTACGATAACTAAATAATAACGATAACTAAAGATCTTACAGCCAGTAACTGAAACACGTAATTTCCTTATTTTTTCTTTGAAAAAGGAGAAATATTTAACTAGTAAAATTATAAAATCCTCAATACTATTTATTTTTTATTAAATAATTTTATACTAAGTAATTTTATTATTCGTGCTTGATTCCTTTAAATAAATATTTCATGGTATTCTCACGAAATATTTATTACAAAAATTTTTATTAAAAAAATAAACATTTTATGATATTCTCATAAAACATTTATTTCAACAAAAATTAAAAAAAATATTTGAAATGTATTACTGCGGGGGAGAGCATATCCATATTGCAATTTCACTTTCGCTCACAAAGCTCATCAGTGAATTTTACCCCAATATTGTATAGAAAAACCTAAAAGTCTTATATCTAAAGCCAAACTGATTCCATGAGAATTTTCCATAAAATCAACATAGCATAGACAGCAAGACTCAAAAACACTTCTATACAAACACAGCAAAACATTTCAAAACAACAATAAACATTGTTCATTTTCAATCATTTCTACATAAGGGTTGCCATTGGAAACCCAGTAATACATTTCAAATATTTTTTTAATTTTTGTTGAAATAAATGTTTTATGAGAATATCATAAAATGTTTATTTTTTTAATAAAAATTTTTGTAATAAATATTTCGTGAGAATACCATGAAATATTTATTTAAAGGAATCAAGCACGAATAATAAAATTACTTAGATTGAAAATGATTCCGATGAATAAATTACTTATTTCCATTGCATGTGCCCGTTGCTTTCTTAGAAATTTTGTAAAATTATTTACAAATATTTTTTATTTTCTGAATTTTCAAATTACATATGAATGGTTTCCAATGGCAACCCTTATGTAGAAATGATTGAAAATGAACAATGTTTATTGTTGTTTTGAAATGTTTTGCTGTGTTTGTATAGAAGTGTTTTTGAGTCTTGCTGTCTATGCTATGTTGATTTTATGGAAAATTCTCATGGAATCAGTTTGGCTTTAGATATAAGACTTTTAGGTTTTTCTATACAATATTGGGGTAAAATTCACTGATGAGCTTTGTGAGCGAAAGTGAAATTGCAATATGGATATGCTCTCCCCCGCAGTAATACATTTCAAATATTTTTTTAATTTTTGTTGAAATAAATGTTTTATGAGAATATCATAAAATGTTTATTTTTTTAATAAAAATTTTTGTAATAAATATTTCGTGAGAATACCATGAAATATTTATTTAAAGGAATCAAGCACGAATAATAAAATTACTTAGATTGAAAATGATTCCGATGAATAAATTACTTAAATAATTTTATAATAATAATCGTTAAAAGAGCAACATATTTATCAATGTAATTGTTTAGTTGTTTTTGTTTTTTATTCTTCAAATATGTAATCTTGAGGTCATACTTTTATTTTTTTTTTGCATATTTCGCTGTCATTTTTGCTAGTTCCATATTTAATTTATTAACGTACATATGTATACAAAAGACTTAATAATAAAAACTTTACTAAATTCTTTCATAGGATAAATAAATTTATGGAATATCCTTATATCCTCCTACCTTGCTGACCGATCCCACGTAGTATGTGTTAACGATAGAAAATCTGACCCGGTTAGTTTCATAGAGGAATACCACAGGGCTCTAATTTGGGACCACTGATGTTGCTATCAGCTGATGCTGATGATGTATAGGTTTATAATTAGAGTAGCATAAATGATGCTTTCATAAGAGTGGGAAGAATTAAAGACGATCTGGTCATTATCAACTGATGGGCAATGAATAATGGCATTCCTCTTCCAAAGGATCATAGTTTCGCAACAACCGACATATTTATATAATAGAATATTTTTTGCAGAAATTTAATCGAGTGGAAATTCAGGAGCCTGCTGCCTCAACGGCAGTTCTTCATTTATACATCGAGTCTTTGAACGCTTTGCCATACCATATTCAGAAACTTGGCAACGCCTGTTTGTTTAAAATAGGAACTACTACAATTATTTTACTAAATTATTTATTTAATTATTCAACTGAACACTATTTTTCATTCAAGTGTTATCTTGCTGCAATATGTATGTTATTTTTTTAAGTGTCACCACCATAGGTAGGCGGTTTTGCACACATTTTGTTTTAACTGGAGTTGTATATGTTGTGTTAAGTGACTTGTAAATAAATGAAAAAAATAACTAAAAAAAATTTTGAAGATTATTAAAAATTCTGAAAATTTAAAAGGTCTCTGGCGTTGTAAACTGATTTTATTGTTAACTTGTTCATATGTATTAAAAAATTATGTTGTTCTATTAAAATTTTTATGATAGCATCCTAATGATTGAATATTTAAATTAAACCTCTTTAATATAATTTTGAAAGTATGAACAATATTTTTTTATTAAACAGAAATAATTTGTATGCTAATCTTTCTATTAAAATTTACTGTGAACTATACATATCCGAAAGGTGGGCAAGTTTTGGCGCTAGTAATTTATTCCATAATATCATTTTGGTTTTTAGGTGGAAAACCTACGAAAAAGAATGCAGTTAAAACTAGTTTAACCATACTTTACTTCCAGGTTAAGTGTCGATTAATATGTATAATTAAATATCATATTTATGTAAATTGGGATATTTATTTGGCAAATTACATTTCTTATATTTATATATCTTATAATATGTAATCGATTTTGTTAAGTTTTTTTAATTTTATTATAAATGAACACAGATTCACTATTATTTTGAAAGAGTATGTTAATTTGGGTTGTAATAAGGTCAAAACATTTAAAAACACAGAAAAACATTTGCATTTTAAGACAAAGTATAAGAAAATGCGTAAAAAAATATTTTTTAATTAATCGAAAGCCTTCTTCACAGAAAACTTCTTTCCTAAAACTTAAAAGCATGGTTCAAAAACTTGAGTAAACCAAATTAATAGTATCCTACTTTGAGTTTGTTAAATCATCTCAATGCCATGAAATTTTTGTATTTGCATTTACATATTTATATTGCTACCTGCAACTTTTAGTGCTCAGTTTTCTCTGGAGAATGATATTGATTTAAGTTTTGTTTTATTGAGTGGTTGGTGAACAGAAAAAAGTCAGATTTACAACAACTTATGCCTTCAATTTATTTGTACAGTTTCTGTTTTGTTTTTAAATAAAAACTAAAATTTAAGTCTTCTTTAAAAAAAGGTGTATGTATTTGAAAATGTTTTTTTCGAATTCAATAAAGTTTTATCAGTGGAATAATGTGTATAAAATGTATTAGTGTTTTTGTGATATCCACAGTTTTGAAAATTCAATTAATGAAAAGGCTTTTATTATTTTTAGTTCTTTTAAATATTGGGAACAGCTTTTAGTGTAAACATTTCATCTCATAATAAAACTAGCGACAAGTTTGCAGAGAAAATTATTATTTTTTTTAATAAATATAGGATTTTTCTAAATATAATATACAACGCCTTTAAAAGTAATACGTTTTCTAATCATTTATATTAATTGGCCATTCCAGAAATTTTGTGTTGTTGATTTCATAAGCTTTAGCTAATCAGGCCTAATATATTTGTGTCAATAAAAAAACAGTTTTTTTTATCTCACTTTTAATAATAATACGTAATACGTTTTCATTTAAGCTATTTTTCATCGCTTTTTGCGAAGGGAAATAACACGTTTTGATCGTATAAGTTCGACAATACCAGTTTTCAACTAATACCATTTTTTTAATATTCGCTTTTTTGTTTGATAAAAGTTCTATTTTAAAACTATATTTGACGACTTCGTTGTGAAGACGATTTGTTAAGTGTTAAAAGAAAATAGTTATCAGTAAAAAAGTAAATGAAGCAGCTCACTGCTTATTTTACACACAAGACAACAGCAGTATGGGCATAAGAAATTCTACGAAATAACAGAAATAGCAGAAAAAAAAACAATATAGGATGATGATAAAGTAAAAGGTTTTTCAACAAAAAGTTTGTTTTCTAAAACAAAATACAAAAAATTTAGATTTTTATCGTATTACGAAGACAAAAGTTCGACAATTATGAATTAAAAATGATACCTGTCAAATGCCCACTATGACCACGCTGACAGATGTTGATTCTTTCATCAAAGCTTTTAATCACTTTTTGGCAATATGGCGGTCCTATTTCGTTAATCATATTATAGATTTTAAGGTTGAAATCCATTCCATTGACTTCGTAGAGGCTCTTTCCTAAACATAGCCCCACAAAAAATAATCCAGTGATGTTAAATCACACGATCTGGCTGGCTATTTAAATGCTAATTGTCGTGAAATTATGCGATCGGCAAATTTGTTTTGCAATAAACTGATCGTTTTATTGGTTGCGTTAAACGTGGCACCATCCTGTTAAAATCACATGTCAGTGATATCCACCTTATCAATAATAGGCTAAAATTTAATTGTTAGCATTTCGCTAATCCATTGACCGTTACCGCATTTTCAGCTTCATATTAAAAAAAAAACGGTCCAATCACACCTCCAAAGTACTTAGCGCACCTTTCAGAGGCACGGTAAGCATGCGAAATCTTCTTGATAATTGCTCTAGGATTTTCAGAAGCCTAAATGCGGTAATTTTGTTTGTTGACATATCCTGACAAAGCAACCGGTTGGCCCTGGATGAATAGATCGAATTTTCGATCTTGTAAGGCTTCAAAGTCAAATCCTTACGCAAAATTCGCCATGTGGCAAATAATTGCTAATTATTTCGATGCTTCATCTGCTTCAATTCGGCTGTGATGTGTTCATTTGAACGACCCGGTCGAACACACATTAATATTTGCACATTTTCTATCAAGATTGTCGACTCAAATCAAACGATTAAATTCTTTATAGCGATTTCAGAGGGACTATTATGTTGTCCGAAAACGAAATTGAACTTTAGAATGGATGGATTTCAAATATTTTAATGCGAAATTCAATTCATTGTAACACGTGAACACGTCAAAAACTAAATGCCAAAACTATCATGCTGTTTATGTTGTCATATTACAAAAACAAATTTCTAGTTGAAAAACTCGATAGAATATTCTTTTATATTCGAGAACCGATTAAAACAACTGTATAAGCACAATTTTCTGGGCAAATGAATGAATTTTAGTTGAGTCATGAGTGAGTGAGTATAACAAAGTTACCACCAATAAGTCGTTTAACTTAAAACTTTAAAGTGCTGTGTTATTATTTTGCACTAAAAGAACTCAATGTAACTAAACGTTTATTAAAAAGAATAAACGTGCCAATATACTAAATGGCGTACAATTTATTGTTATTTATATTTAAAGAAATACTACAAAATTTGATGTGTTTTTGTTTTAAATGTACATAAATTACAAGAAATCCAATTTCTTTGAATATAGTTTGCCTGGTGTATTTAGCGATTTTGAGTAATTTCAGTGCGCATATTAAGATGCCTCTACAAAAATTTCTTAAAAATTTCTGCGGTACTTTTTACATAATATTTACGCAGACAGCCTAATAATAATTTCAAAAAAACATTTTAAAATTAATAATTTTCTACATCCGAAAAAAATTTTCAAAAAATTTTCATGTTATAGTTTCATTATATCTCGTTTTTTATTGCGATTTATAATAAAATAACTGGCTCTAATTCTGTAAAATTATGTGTATTTTTTTAAACGATACAAGACTTAAACATATTACCTCTTATATAAATAACAAGTATTTATTAAAAAAAATCTTTTTTATATTTCATTTATGATAAATAACGCTGTAAGATATAAAAAATAGGGCTAGGACAACTTATTCTTATTGAATAGCGTGAATGTATCATTTTAGGCCTACTAAGTATGCATCCGTTTAAACCATAGAGAACATTTTTGTGCACTATTTAAATCCTCTTGTAGTTAAACCCTAGATATATTCTTACCATTCCGGAAGAGATTTTAAAATACCCCCTAAAATGTACAGTAGAACTAATTCTTATTAGCGGTTACGTAAGCAAAACGTAAATGTGAACCGTACTGTTTTCCGAACAATGTTATAAGAACAAGTACAAAAAACAACCCTGAAACGTTAGAGGTGTTTCTGTAGTGATGTGATATAAACATGTGTACTTTAATTTTTTAACCTTTAAAGGTGGCATTTATAATTTTCTCAGAGTATGTAAAAATATTTTTGCAATAAAAATAAAATTGAAGGGTGTTCAATGGAGAACATGATTTTGACGAATATATAATTATACCTTAAACGTTTAAGTCAGGCATTAGCAATTGCACTGTTTTAGCTGTTGTAGCGACGAGTGCAGTAAATTACAAGAATATTAAGTAAAGGCTTCGCATATATGGCTTCACATACATGGCTTTCTAAACCACAATACGCGTAAAAAACTGGGACTATAAACTTACGTAGAGTATTTTTTGGTAATTTGATAGTGTAAGATACAAAATTAACAGTTGCCCTAATAGTAGCGCACGTTTCAAAAGGTTTTAGTTTAAATTTACGCAACAAATTTGTTTCTATATCCACTGTAATGAGTTTAAAAATAAAATTATAAATTAAATGGGTAATCATACATGATACGAAACTCTTCGGCTGCGGGTCCAACTCGCACTTGTAGGAGTTATTTTTTATTTTTCAGTCTTTTTGATTTACGATAATTGATTTTAGATATTTTAGATTTTGCGTTGTTTTACAATTATACTCCTTCTGGTGTCAATTATTTGTTCGGTACCATTCATCTTCTTTTGTTAGTGTCTACTAAGACTTTATTTACTAAGCTATCATACTTTAAACCAATTTTTTTTTCTGAACTAAACATTCATACTTAATGTTTCTGATAAGGAAAGGCTTAATTTTTATGTTAATGTGGGAAAATCTTTCCTCCATTGTGTACATATTTCAATGCATACTGAAACTTCTAACGACTTGATAAATATATTGAAATTTCAACGTGTTATAATTCAAATTTCAAGCTATATGTGTCATTATTTTTTATTCTCCAGAAACAAAAAAAAAAAAGAAATTGGAAATACTCTTTTACAGCAACTAAGTATATACGTAGCCACGTATTTATTGTACCATAGAATCTGTTATTTACCTAACAAATCTATTTAAAAATTTAATTTAATTAGTTGTTTTATTAATTTAATTAATTGTTTTATTAATGGATTGATTTTGAGTTAATTTGTTAATAAAATATATTTTTTGCTTACCGGTGTTGGCAACTTCACAGGGTAAAACAATTGTATCACCCGCCACAAATTTAAATGTTTCGGAGCGGGATATAAACATGGGTTCATGTTTATTCATCATACTTGAAGATGCAGAAACTAAAAAAGATAATAAAAATTAATTAAAATATATAATTTAATTAAAATAAATTTTTATTGACAGTTGTCTAATGAAAAATTTATTTGTTTATTTATATCTAAGTAGCTTGAAATATATTTTTTGGTACGTAAGATTGCAGAGAACTATCAAGTGTAATAATGTTAAAAAAAAAATCAAAATGGAGCCAAATGACTCTATTAAGGTGATTGATCTGAGTTTTATATTATTTTTTAGATTTGGAAATATTTTTAAAGAAAAGGGATAATAACCATTTAAAATTTTATATTCCTTTCAGAGGTTCAGAATTGCCTAAAATCTTCTGGCTTAAGAAATAAAAGCAATTAATATTAATTGCCGATATTGTTAAAGTAAATTTATTATTAGTTTTTAAATTTTGTGCAAATTTCTCTATTAAAGAAATAACAATATTCCAATTGTGTAGTCTTAATGTATGCTTTCTTTTGTAACAATAAATATTGCAATGGAAAATTTAATAAAAATTTAATACTAAACCAAAGAAAAAAAAATATTTTTCATACTATTGTCTTAAAAATGTTCACAATTCTAGTTACATTTCCGATTGTAATATTAATAATATTTATTTTTTCTACATATAACTATATACGAAACATGCATAAATTTGTCTTTTTTGCAATTATTTGAATAATTTTATTTATTATGGACAAATAATTGTATTGTTGCATTAAATCAAACAAAAAAGACAAATAAATAAAAAAGGAAACTTTCCCCAACAAAAAATGTTTACCGGAATAGTATTGTTGCTGTTTATTATTTCAAGAAAAAATACTTTATTTTATATGCACACTATAACGTGTTAGTTATAATTTTTTGGATTTTTGTCAGTTTATAGGAGTTGTATTTTTTATTATATTTTTTTTTTTAATTTTATCTATGGAATAATTTATGTTTTATATTTTCAACCGCTTCACCCTGTGTGCAAAATCACTCTAAGAACACTGCATAGATTTGTGTCGAGCTATTCTGTTGATATTGCTCTGAAGCAGTTTTTAAATCGCCTTTTCCTATCAAATTCAGTAAGTAGCTTTTAAGTATTTAACGATGTTTAAATGTTACTAACAAAAAGCTAGATTTGATCCTGACTGCAATTAAGTCAACCAGGACGATACAGGTAGGAAATATTTTTTTTATTGTTTTCAATTATATATATATATATATATATATATATATATGTACAATTTTCTTGATAAATATAAAAAGATGAAATAAATTCATATCTATGTATGTACAAAATGTAAGTCTAGTTTTGAGTTGAACAATTGAACTTTTTTACTACAAACGAAATGGTTTTTGAGACAAATTAAAATATGTTGTAGTACATAAAGTACATATGAATCACTATCTCTCTATAGGTATGTATGTATAAAAATCGTATCAAATGAGAAAATATAAACTATTGAAAATTAATAGTACAAGGAAATTTATCGTAACGAAATGTTGACTTATAATAATAAATATATTTTTATAGGAAAAGCACACGTGTAGTGACGAGGCATTACAGCAACAATAAAGTAGAAATTTTTAGAGCAGAAAAACTGCGAATAACTGCAGTTTGCATTATGAAGAACAGATCGAGTCTAATAATTAAATTAAGTTTGTTGCTACGGAGCTTTCAGAAAATGTTGCAGCTTTGAATACTAAAGTGCTGAGTATCATTTTGTATTTATATTAAATCTTTAATATGAATAAAAGTGATTTTGAATTTAGAATGTTAGTAAAAGAGGCCTCTTTTGAATTATCCACACGTACAATAGCGGATTGGTCATGTGTCTTATCTTAAAATAGGAAAAAAACATAATAAATAGGTCAATGAAGATAACGGCTGCTATGGAAAGCCAACGGGAAATGTATCTTTAATATTGTTAGGGTATATCGTTATAAAAAAATAAAACGATATCCAGAGTTAGTTAACGCCAGCGTTGGAAAATACCCTAACGCTATAGCAAAGTACACAGAATTCTTGTAGGGAAGATCCAGATTAAAAAAAAATCCTTCAAAACAGACAAATGCGCAAACGGCCATCGAATAGAAATATGTAAAATTTAAATTATACCACTCTCTAAGCATACATTTTTAAAAAAATTTTTTATAGCGAGTACAACGTTTTATGTAGACACTTCGCCATTGAAATGGCGACACACTCTTAAAATTTTATTTTTGTTTTCAACAAAAACTTTATAAAATTATTATATAGCTTGTGATAATTTCAAAATTATAATGCATGTTTGAGTTGTTTGTTTTTATCTTTTGTTGTAGTAGCAACCGTAGCTAAATTCGCTTTGCTTTAATTTTGAGTACCTGTCTATACAACTTAAGTTAAGGTCATATGTATCGAAATCAAAACTAAATGGAAAGAAGTTTTAATTAATTTTATATTAAATGTGGATCGAACGGTAAGGTGACGAGTGTCAAAAATGTGAGCCAACCTTCTAATTTTGTAATATAGTTTTGATTTTGTAATAAGAGGTATCGCGCTGCATAACTTATGATCCTTCATAGCATTTGCTACTACAGTTTGAAAACATACATACCCAAAAAGTGTATTTTATGGGTACGTAGAAATAAAAGAAAAAGGAGATAATAATCCAACTGAAAAGGACACAGACTAACATCACCAATAGCAATAAAAGAAGATATCCTTAAAAAACTCATTACTATTTCTACACTGATTTTATCAATTAAAAATAAGCTTATATTTTTATCTCCTAAGCATAAGCTAAGCATACAAATTTTGCTATTTAAACTCAAGGATTTCCGGAGCCCACTTTAAACATTTTTACAAGTAAGTAAAATATACTTCTTTTATACTTCTTTAAAAGTTTGTTAACGTGTTCATAGCTTCTTTCATTTTTGTCCATTTTTTATTTATGTACAAATTTTTATTTACATATTTGCTTCTTTTTACATAAGCTTTTTGTCATGTATCTCATAAATCGAATTAACACAAATAAACGAATAACATTAACTGATAATTTAATATAAAAATGTTAAATATACATTAATTTTTCTTTTAGAATTGAATAGAATTAAACCAAAAAAAATATGAAGGCTGTAATTTGAAAAACGTTTTATAATCTTACAAGAAAAGCTTTACATTATGATGTTTAATTAACAATACTAATAATAAAATATCATTTCTGTAAGCAAAATAATTTAAAACTGAGTTTTCTATTCTTTAGACTAACTTTTGTTTCTTTATTAACTCAACATTTAAGCCAAAACAACCAGAAAAGTATTTGTAAACTTGACAGGGATTCAGGTAGATGATCATTTAAAATACGGAAGTTGTACCAACATAACCACAGAATGTGACTGTCATCACTCGGTGGGTTGGTAAAGCAGAAGTTTACGAGATGAACTCTGGCAGGAGTCTGAGCGTGTGGTACTCTAGTTGCTTGATATATCGAATGTCGCTAGAGACACGAAATAATTTTTTATCACTAAAGAGTACAAAAGCATTTGCATTTCAAAATCCTACACTTTAAAATGAGAAAAATGTAACAATATTTTCTATTGAAATTACCTCATTTGAGTTAAGGTAGTAAGTAACCCATTTCTTACCGATAAAAAATTATTTTCTTATTATTTTGTTTCTTTCACACAATTGGAAGAAAATATTTTGTCTGGAGAAACACTAGCTAACAACAAAAATAATTGCTTACACAAAATTGAACTGAGTTGGACTAAATATATATATTTTGCAGTTTAATTAAATTGTCATATCACATGGCATTTTATTTTCAAAATTTAAAAATAATAAAAAAAATATTGTCGAAAAATGAAATGAAAATCGAAGACCATCATAAGTGATTCCACATCATTTAACTCTTCTCAGTATCCAGTATATAAATAAACCCTAAAAATACTAATGGTATTATCCGCGGAAAAAATGTGCGCTTATAAAAACTTTAATTATTTAGAATGTATTTTTCAAATTTCCACTTGAAATAGGTTTTAATTGTTGTGCATCTCCTAAAAGTTGATCTGTATAACAATGGGAGCTTTTTTCACAAAATCTCATGAGAAAATTGGCTTTAGCTAAATAGCACTACATTTTTCCTATACAACTGAAAGAAACAACGAGTAACAAGAGTAAAATAAAATACGTAGTTCACTTCGTGGATAGATTTTATTTAACATTTCTAAGAGGTTGGGATGCCAGCAGGAATTGACAATACACTAAGTTTCAAAGAACATATTTCCGTAGAAAGTCAGTTATAATGGTTTTGAAAATATTGAAAATTTTTTTTTTGATTATTTTTTGATTTTTTGTTAATTAAAAAATTTTTTTCAATTTTGATTAATTATTTATAAATTCTTCTTTTTTCTTTTTCCTGATAATGCCAACCAATGGTTTGGCGAAATATTGAAAAAATAATATAAAATAAAGTTTTTAAAATTTTTTATTAAATAATGACCCAGTGCTTAATAATTAACTACTAAAAAAAATAAAATTGTTATACAATTTCTATATTTTATGACTAAGAAAAATTAAGTCAATTGCCACTGTTAAAACTAATCAAAAGTTTTTTACGTAATAAAAAAGATTGATGATTTAGTATCCGATTAGTTTTAAAACCAAGTGCTTCTTCCCTAACTTCCTTGTCTTTTGATAATATTGAAAAATAATCAATCATTTATAAATATACCACAACTTCGAATATTAGTCCTGCAGTAACAAGAAAATATTAAATATTTAAAATAAAATTTCATCATAAAATAATTTCTTAAATAAAATACGATTTTTAATATTTGTCAGCGTTGTCATGCAATAATATTATAAACACGAAATGCTATATTCTATATTATCATGGAGTTAAATATATTTTTAATTTTATATAAATAGATATGAAAAATATCTAACTAATTTAAATTTTCTTGATAACATAAAAATATAATATTCTCATACACTCTCTTCCAATAATGTATTTCTTAAGTTAATTTAAATGCTAATAAAATTTAAAAAATGCAATTATTCTTAAATAAACTAAGCCTACAATCAATCATGTAAATAACAGAAGAGAAATATATAACAAAATTATTACAAAAGGACATTTCAAAAGTAATCACTTTTGACATTTACTGAAATTATGAACCCTAAGGATATGCAAATATCTGTGGTGTGTATATTATATGAATAATAAACTAATTTGATATTAATTTCCATAGAATTTAAAAGGGAAATAAGAAAACAAGAATGTAGACTCGTATATACAGAAAAAATTCTGGTTATATGTATGCGGGTATTTTAAAAATAATCACAGTGGTGTTAAAGTTTTTGAATCAATATTTCTAATAAGAGATATAATCTTTAAGATTTAGATTTGACATTTAAAAGAGAAAAGAAGTATTTCCTATAAACTTTTTAAATGCAAGTTGATACACTTTTATGGTAATCTATAATAGCAAGAGTAGTACAATAAGCTTTCGATAATTTAAATCTCGTTAATTTGAATATACTGTCAGTTTTCACTTCGTTGCAGATAATATAATACTTTCTTATATTTTTATGTCTCGTTTAGCAAATATTCGCTCTAAAAGAGTACAACCAACTCGAATTCATGATGCATATCTTGCTGGTTTATATATATATATATATATATATATATATATATATATATATATATATAAATGTGGTCTATAATTTACATGTTAA
Source organism: Trichopoda pennipes (assembly GCA_030448955.1). NCBI lineage: Eukaryota > Metazoa > Arthropoda > Insecta > Diptera > Tachinidae > Trichopoda > Trichopoda pennipes. The sequence goes on from JASKUP010000088.1 coordinate 14,153,266, forward strand.
TATATCATTACCTTAACCATTTAACGTTCATAGGCACTCACTTAATTGTCTTTTCTCGACAATACAGACACTCCTTTCCTCGCTATTGTATTTTTTCATTATTCAATAACAATAACGTTTATTTTCTATTCCCAATTTAGCTGGGATTTGAACAAATCTTGTGTTTCATAAATGAGAAAATACCTCTAACTGCATAGAAAATATGGCTGGTATATACACGCTATTAAAGTATTATTCTTTTATATAACTACAAATTTAGCCCATATTACTCCAGCCACAAGAATTTCACAATACATACTGAAATCTGAATAATATTTTTTTTTCATTACAAATAAGTACTCTGCTATCTAAACTGCATTAATGTATTCAAAATAATATTAATTTCATGCTGTGTTAAATTATAATTAATATTTAACAATAACACAATGCTTTCGTGTTTTTTTTTTATTTAATATCATTGTTTCTCCTTGGTTTGCTGTTTATTCTAATAATAAAATTCATGCAAATAAATTAACTTTTGCCGTTTAGAGGAATATTTGATAACACTTATATTACAAAATTTCTCTTGTTTTAAAGATTAACTTCATCTTGGCATATAATTTAAAAATATATGTGAGTATATATTATAATCCTTTGTTGTTTCTATATAATTTCATTATAGGCTGTTTATATATTTATTTGCCAGAAATAGCAATTAAATTTAATGATTTATATTCTTTGTACATTAGTTTGTGATAACAAATGGCAATGCATAGTGGGCTTAAATTAATCGAAATGTAAATAGAAAATGTAAGAGAGGAAATTTATAATACTATTCTATCAGTACTTTTCAGAAAACTTATTTCTTTTATTAGTATTAAGATGGCAAATATCGTGTTTGACAACTCTTGAAAGCTTTTCCTAATTAAAGCTTTTTCTAATTTATGGTATGAAACTTAAACTATTGTTAAGAACGAAAAAATTTCAAATCGTCTACATTTTTGTGGCAACAAAGTTAAAGGTACTTGTTTTTTTTTTTGTTCGACAAAATTGAAGAAATCTTATAATTGAAAATAAGGTTTGAATTCTTTATTGGTTAATGAGCCATACAAGCTGCGTAGATAAGGATGTGTAAGTGCGTCTTTGCTAGACAGTGGCCATGTGTTCAAACCCCAACAGAAACTTAAATGTAAAGAAAAAATTTGTTTTTGTATACGCTGTAGTAAATAAGTTGTTGAAGATGTCTATAAATGGAAAATACATGTTTTGTAACTAACGGGAAAATGCCTGTATATTACAACAGCAATTCATATGATTATAGTGATTTTATTTCACAACAAAAAATCATGTAGTAATTTATCCACATTACAGTGAATGGTAGTGAATATATGACTAATCACGATAATAATAGTTCCTTCTTTTACTTCTATCTTTCCTTTTTATTTGTAAAAGAACAAACGGAAATGTTATTATTTTACCGGATATTATCTCACAAAATTTCATTTTTTTAATAGCCGAATATGAATTGCCATTTAAAAATGTTTAATTATTTAATTATTATGGTACATTTTTATTGTTTCATTGTTATAATAACATTATTTATAATTCACAATTGAATTAATTTAGATGAAATTAGTAATATTGTAGTTTTCGATGAAAGTCGTTACGATTGAAAGTAATTTCTAGTAAATTTTCTCTTGAACAATAAATCAGCGATTTGCTACATAAATGCGTCTCAAAAAATTTAAAATATAATTTTTGGAAAAATTTTAAAACTGAAAAACATAAAAATAATAGTTAAGCATAATATGCATAATATGCTTTATGAGATACATAAATTAATTAGTAAACCAAAATTTTAATTTCCAGCAGCGCTTATTTCACGGTCTGTCGGTCATAGGTTTTAATTATTGATTTATAATTAAATTAAATTATAATTTACATGAGCAAATGTTAAATGCGATATTATTTGTGTTCATCTTGCCGGAACAGTGCTATGTTAAAAGAATTTGGAATTTTGTTGGCGGAGCAGATAATTGAAAGACTTTTTTTTGTGCAAAAAACAATTTAAGAAATTTTAATACGAAGAATAGCCGACCACTATTAAGTTGATCCGCTTAATTTCTTACATAACTTCAAGCCATTTTCTTTATTTTGTTTTTATATTTATCCTGAAACTGTAATAAAGTTTTTGTGTTATTAAGAGTTTTTAAAGTTAAAAACGAATATTTTTAATAACAGAAATAACCCACTGTACAATTCTTATACAAACAATATCCAAACGTTATTTCAAATTGAAAATATTTCTGGTTTTATTGTAAACATTGTAAAAGTTATAAAACATTTAAGTATTTGAACAAAACATTTATTACAAAAACACGAACATTAAAATATACCTTAACCGAACCAAGAAAATAATGAGTTTCCAGACCATGTTAAAAAAGAAAATTGCATATTTTAAAGAAAGATTCTTATAAGGAATATGCCTTGCAAGGAATATGAGGTTATACCTTAAATTATACGATCTGATGAATGCATAAGTAAGCCCTGCTCAAGTTAGGGTAAAAGCTAAAAAAGATAATAAGTTGAGAAATTAACCAAGCTAATTATTTTCTTAAGTTTGGAAAATAAGTTGTGATGATATTTACTGATGAAGTCATACATTTTGTCAATATTTCGAAATGTGAGTTGAATGATTTTTCTTCACACTTTGAAAACATAAACGGGTCGTTATGTCACACTATTGGGCTTAGCAAGTAACATTGAGGCTATTTTTACTACTACATAAAACTCGACACTGCTACTGTTATCATTCATAAACATTTTTGAAGGTTTTTACTCAAATTGAAATATTATGAATATTGAAATAATTTTTGTTAATTCTTAAATGGTCTTCGTATAACAATTGTACACACAAATTGTATTTAAAAATAAACAATATGAATAATATTGTATGCATATAATAACAGTTTTAATTAATGCAGTTTTAGTTTTCATACTTAATTCGTTTATATAATTTTTCTTTAATTTAAGAAAGACTATTGTTTTAATTTTATTTATTTAATTTTAAGCATTCAAAAGGAATACAAAACTTTAATGTAAATTTATGTATATTTAAGTAGCTAAATGTTGGTATTAAGAATGGTAGCGTCTCTAGGAAAATACACAAGCAATCTTATTTGTTTTATTAACTTAAGAGAAATATAAGTAGTTGGAAGTAGAGTGTGACTAACAAATATTATTTTGCGTTGTTTTACAAAGGTATTGGTTTATATATATATATATATATATATATATATATATATATATATATATATATATATATAACATATATATATAGTAATAATAATAAAAATGTAATTAAAACAGAATGAAAATTCTTGTTATTAAAACTTTTAACAAATTTGAATTATTTTTACTATTATCTGCAGTCAGTTAACATGTTATGGACGTACTTTAATTTTTGGCACAATTTTAATCATTTAAATAAGTAAATTTAAATTTATTTAGCATTACTATGGAATGAAAATTTTTTCGTAATTTTATTTAATTGTAAAAATTTTTGTGATTTTCTTGATAAACAGTCAACTATTTTTTAATGAACTTCAAACTCTATAATTTAAATCTACTGAGACAAAAAATCAACTTCTGGTAATATTAATCCGTGAATTACCCTCGAATATTCCTCTTATGCGCAAAATTCACCAACATTCGCAGAAATGTAAGAATTGCCATTTGATTCTGCAAACATATTTCAATTTCAAATTAACTTTAGATCCGTTCGACAATATCTATCTACTAAAAACTTCATCAATAACTGTTTTCTTTTTTTTTTAAGTACAACAGTCCATATATGTAGGAGCAGTTAATTCTATTCTATTTTGTATTTATTTATTTATTAATTTATAATTTTTGAAGAAAAATAAAATACCATAAATTTTTATATTAGTCAAAAAAAGTTAAAAGTGCATGTGGTATATTACTCACGTTATTACGTTACATGAAAATACTTTACTGGTGAAGTTTCTTTTTTGCTTTTGCCCCAAATTTTTTCGAAAAAATTTAAAATTATAAGGGTGGATCATTATTTATATAAAATTTGATAATAAAATATGTAAAGAATTTCTATAAATCCATTATTTCCTTTAGCGTCTAGAAATTATTAATTTTGCGATTGTGGTTAAATTTTAAATTATGTTCAATTTATCGTCCTTGCACGATAGCACGGTGGCCCAATAGCAATATTTTCATTGTGTCAATCACGGTTCCAACTGATAACTGTTAATTTATTAATATCTTTTTTAATTTTTATGTCGTTTGCTTGTTTTTTTTTTTTTTTTTGGTGGAGGACTCAGTAAATTTTGCTTCAAAAAGTGAATGTGGTAAAATATGTCAGGAAGTCTGCTAAATTGAAAAAGTCACTTATTTTGAAAAAATTTCGAATAGTAAATTATATTTATTTTATAATTTGAATATTATTAAAAATAATCATGAAGTAATATGGTGTTAGCCGAATGAACCCGGCATTTTAGTTATTTTATATAATATATAAATAAGAACAACAAAGATCAAAAAAAAAAATTAATTAAGAAAACAACAATGCAAGCGCCATGACAACTAAATGCTGTTATGAAGTTAGTCAAGATCGATTTTGTCACAATGGCAGTCATATTTTCAATTTCTATTAAAAGCAGTTGCATGTCATAAAAAATGATTAAGACAATAATACTGCAATGCTGTTATTCTTAGTGGAAAATATTTGTTAATGTCACCGTCAAACTGAAAAATAATGTTTATAACTAAAATCTAAATTATAGCCTGCATTATGGTATGCTAAATTCTGCAAAACTGAATGTTACGAACATAGTGTTGCATACTATGTATCCATTCATAATATCCGATATTATAATAAACCAATATTTTTATAATATAATCCACTGTACGTGTGTTGTAACTGAACTCCTCCTAAACGGCTGGACGGATGCTAAAAATACTGCAATACATTGAATAATATGTAAATGCCCCCTTCAGATTAATTTTAAATAAATCTCTTTACTATTTTTAAAAACTAAAAAAAATAGTAATAGTATATTGCTAATAAACTTCTTAGTAATAACACAAATAAATACACATAAATATTTGACACTAGGGAAAAATTTCCTTGTATCTGTCGTTAACAAGTTTTGAAGTCAGCAGTTACTCAAACACCAAAAACAAAAAATAGTACAAAAATCACCTTGGGGAAAAATGTTGATAGCAATCACTTGAACAAATAGTGAGTCAAACAACTTTAACAATACTATGCCCAAAAGTTGCTTAAGGCAAAACCAAAACTGTCTTTGTTGATAATTTCTGTTTATAGTGAAGGTGACGGGAATATTTACAAATGTATTTGACATCGTAGCCAAAGGACAGGGTAATTGAGACAGATATTAAATATATTAAGCGTAAATAAATAAAATATTGACACATGACCGGAAGTATAAAGAAATTTTGAATTTCCTAACACGAAAAATTTTCTAGGTATAATTAAATTGTAAGTATGTATGTTTATATATGCACGAGGTTAATATGATGCTATTTTCTATTAAATTTTTCTTTAAGTCATCAGCTCCACTCGCTACTATTCTTGTATTTATATCTGCAGTTCAATAATTTCAAAATAATATAGTCGAAAAATTTAAATTATAATTCGATTTTTTTCAACAAATATATAATTATATTTTTTAAGACTTAATTTCATGTTTAATTTGATATCTAAATTTATTAACAAAAAACTACTTGTAAAATGTAACATTAATCTTAATTAAACACAGGAAAATATTAGGTACTAGGAGAATATAGTACAGTATCTTTTATCAAGTGTTTTTATGAAAGTATATAACTTTAAGTAGCCAATACTTTTTAAATGGCGGCTATTTTGTCAGCTGTTAACTAACTTATTTTTTGTTTGGATTGGCATTACAACATGAATAAACTGACGCCTGAACAATGCTTCCAAATTGTGCAAAAAAGGCCGAATACAAGATTATCTTTGATTCCAATTTTCATGAGCGAATTTTCTTTAGCAATGAAGCTCAGTTGTATTTGAATGGTATGTCATTAAAAGAAACTGTCATAATTGTACTTCTGATAATCCTGAAGTATATCTAAAGACAACGTTACATCCAGAAAGAATGATTGGGTAGCGTAGTTCATGGGCTGGTGGAATTCTTTGTCCGGTCAGAATGTTACAGTCAATGGTGACCGACATTTTCATTGTTTTAAAAGAGATGTTACACAGCACGTGCCACTATTGACTTATTGAAGGAAATATTTGGTAACCGCATAGTATCACGTTTCGGACCCGTCAATCGGCAATTTAAGGTCGCTAGACTACTTTCTGTGAGAGTATGTGGGGTCGCTCGCATCACTGCCAATATGCGGTAACAAAGGTTGATAAACTCATCGGAAATTGGATCGCCATCCGAACCAGCCGCTCAGTTCTTAAAATTAAATATTAAAATATTGGTTATTATACAAAATGGGTTTTAAGAAAGTTTTATTTTCTAATAAATTCAGTAATAAAAATATACGAATTGAAAATATTGATTTGTTTTTAGAAGGTAAACATTGTAATAAAATATATATTAAAATAAATTAGATGTATTTTAAATATGCTATTGTACAGAATTATATAATGCAATATATAACAATAAAGCTTTGGTCTTAATTATAATTAATTAAAATATAAATATTTAAAAAGGTCAGAGTAATTTATAAGCATAAATTTTCAATATTCTTTTATTTTATTTATATTATTATTTCCAGCCTAAAATATAAAATCAGTTATTAATTATAGAATGTAATTATTGATAATAGGATTTATTTAACAGTTATTTGTGTGTAAAGGGTTTTTTGTTATCATTTTTAGCTCTGCCTTGTACAATCAATTTATAGAAAAATAAACAACCTTAAAAGTATTTGTAAGCAGATATTAACACAGTTTGTTTTATTTAAATAGGATTGGTAAATTGGAAAACTTTTGCAGTTTTGTTTTTGAGTTAGACATGTAATACAAAACGTATGTAAAATTTTTCTTTTGCCAAACAACCAAGGTTTTCAATCGCTTTTAACTAAGTGACTAGAAAACTGCATTTATAAGTAAATGTATATTGCACTTACTTGAATGTGACTTATTTTGTTCTCCTATTATCGTCAGATTTCGTAACTAATTGGTAAAAACACTACAAATATAAAAATACCTAATGATCCTGTAGACGTCTTTTGCGAACGTATATGGCTTTAGGTTTTTACTGCAGAAATTCAAACCGAACCTGCAATACTCGTTAAAGTATTTATAAAAAATAATATCAAAATTTCAAGTTTCTGTTTTTCTAAACAATAAATGACACAAACGGAATATAATAATATACAAGATACACCTAACGGTCTTGTTAAATTAGAGTTTATTTTTACGTTTTTTAAAGCGATTTTATTTTATATTATGTATTGTATTATATCTGCAACAAGTCTCTCAGGCTTTGCCATAAAGCGTTTTATACCAAGCTCCGCCACATTGATATTTGGTTTCAACTCTTCTAATTTCCTTCTTTTGTGCCAGGCACTTTGGTGAATTTTGAACTCCCATGCGCGTATCTTAATCACCTCAACAGCTGAAGCTACAAAAACCATTCAACGTTTTAGGTTGCTCTTAACAAGTAGCAGCACCTTAAGCAAACATCTGAACCACCGATGATAAAAACAACAGCAGTTATTTTTAATGCATATCGGTTATGTTCAAAATCTTTTTTTTAAGTTTATAAATTAGCACGCACCTAAAATAAGAACACAAACTTACAAGTTTTCAAAAGATATCGCTTTTAGTCCCTTCTGATTGCTGAATACAAAATCCAAAATATTATTTTTAAATTATTTAATAGTACGGATCTGCAATATTATATTTTTAATGATAATAAAACAGTTCTTGTTGTCATGTTGTAAAATTCCACTTTAACATCATTACTTGTAGTTATTGTTGTCATTATTTAGTGTAGACGCTTATTGTGCTGTGCATTTTTTTTGTTCTGTGTTAGCTTTTTCTTTATTTTCTATTTGTTTATTTCTTTTCCTGAAATTTTCAATAAGCACGGGTTGTTGTCTTCTGTTCACAAGATCTCTTAGAAACTATGTAATTTGTAAAAAGTCACAATAAGTCATTTCAAATACTTTTTAATTGACAATTATTTTCTTTTAAAACTTAAAGCAAATAAAAAACTAAAGAAAAAAAAACTTGATACTGGGAAAACTTGCGAGTACAGTAATTATTTTTAAGATCATATTTTTAAATAAAACAATTCAATTTTCAGTATTTATTTTGTTAATATTTTTTTAAATATGCGTATACTTGCTTTTCATAAGTTTTGCCTATTTTTTTAACTTAAGTTTAGTAATTTAAAAGAAATCCTTGTTGAAACCTTAATATATGTACACATATGTATAATTAAAATTTATAATATAAAATGAAAAAGAAAAAAACAAATTTGGGTTGTACAGCAACTGTGCAGTACAATATTGAAAATTAAGTGGGACGTGAAGAAATGACCGGCAAATGCTTTATAATTCTTTTAATTTTAGACTTTGAAAGGTTGTAATTTAAGTTTAAAGTAAAAAATAATAGTTCTATTAAACATAAAATGAAAATAAATTCAAAAAGTTGTAATCCATTTTGTTTAGAAAGAATTCAGAAATAATCTGTAAAAAAAAGTGCAAAATGTTTGTCTACCATTAATTCCTCAAATCACGCCATAAAATGGCTTCAACGAAATCAACTAAAAAGATTTAAAAACAAGAAAGGATCTTGTACAAAAACTGTGATTAAAAGTTATGGTAACCCCTACAAAGATAATTATTTAACATAAATACTGCACATAGTACCACACATAAACACGCTCACATTACTTACCCATTCAAGAAGTGGTTTATTTGGAAAAATGCATTTTCTTCTTTTTTTTATTGACCTATAAATTATTGGTTACAAGTGGCCTTCATATGGCCACACACATGCATTTTTACTTTCTTTTTATCGACCTACAAATTATTGGTAACATGAACTAATTTCTTTGAAAAATGCATACAAGTGATTTTCATATGACACACATGTATCCGCATGCATTTTTACTTTCTTTTTATCGACCTACAAATTATTGGTAATATGAACTAATTTCTTTGAAAAATGCATACAAGTGGTTTTCGTCTACAATATCGTATACGACCACACACATGTATGCACATGTATATTTTGCTTTACTAACCCATTGATTAAATAATTCCAAATAACACTTGACTCCACAAAACATTCATGAACCACTTAAAATTTAACCTACATAATTATAGAAATAAGAACACTTTTTGTATTATAGTATTTAAGAATAAGAACATATGAATAAGCATTTTTATAAAAACACTTCCTCATTAGAATTTAGTATTTAAGATGAAAATTTGGAAAATAAAAGGCAGTCATATTTTTGAACTCAAGAAAAAAACAAATACTTTGTTTTTCTGCACAACGCAACCCCAAAAGGTTAGGAAACAAAAATAATTTGTTCCTATAAAACCTAAAACTGGCGACGAGGATAAAGGGATCTGAGGAATAATCTTCAGAGACTATTGAGAAAAGAAGGAAGCCCAAACAGGAGCGATCTTTCAAGAAGAAACAAAAAAGGATCTGAGGAATAATCTTCAGAGACTATTGAGAAAAGAAGGAAGCCCAAACAGGAGCGATCTTTCAAGAAGAAACAAAAAAGGATCTGAGGAATAATCTTCAGAGACTATTGAGAAAAGAAGGAAGCCCAAACAGGAGCGATCTTTCAAGAAGAAAAAAAAAAGGGATCTGAGGAATAATCTTCAGAGAATATTGAAGCCCAAACAGGAGCGATCTTTTAAGGAAAGAAAACCCTTGTGAGATTTCTTTAACAAAAAAAAAAAAACATCTTTGTGATTACTGTGAAATTTTTTTTTAAGAACAAAAAACATTTGTGAAAATTTTTTGAAAAACTATTTTGAAAAAAAAATTAATATATATATCTGTGGAAAATTGTTGAAAAAGACATCTCACGATTATTGTGAAAATTTTTTTTTAAGAAAAAAACATTTGTGAAAATTTTTTTTGAAAAACTATTTTGAAAAAAAAATTAATATATATATCTGTGGAAAATTGTTGAAAAAGACATCTCACGATTATTGTGAAAATTTTTTTTTAAGAAAAAAACATTTGTGAAAATTTTTTTTGAAAAACTATTTTGAAAAAAAAATTAATATATATATCTGTGGAAAATTTTTGAAAAAGACATCTCGTGATTATTGTGAACATTTTTTTAAAAAAAGAAAAAAAAAAGAGAAAAAACACTTGTGGAAATTTTTTCTGAAAAACTATTTTGAAAAAAAAAAAAAAAAAACATATATATATCTGTTGAAAAGTTTTGAAAAAAAAAGGACATCTCGTGATTATTGTAAAAATTTTTTGAAAAAAAAAGAACATTTGTGGAAATTTTTTTTAAAACTGTTTTGAAAAAAAAATATATATATATCTCTGGAAAATTTTTGAGAAAAAATTTATGGAAATTTCTTTTGAAAAACTATTTTGAAAAACAAAAATTTATAATAATATATCTCTGGAAAATTTTTGAAAGACATTTTGTGATTATCGTGAAACATTGATATTTGTGGAGGAACTTTTAATCATTTGAACATTTGTGAAATTTGTGGATAAGTACTCCAGCACCAACTATCATCAACCGCATCTTCAACCACCAACATCAACATCAACCCGAAGAAGTCATCAGTACACATAAGTCATCAGTACAGTAAGCAACAATAGAAATAAGATATTTTATTAATTAATTTTTAAGAAACAAAAACAGCAATTCTCTCCTACCATTAAGTTATATTCCTATTACCTTTTTATAAAATTTTTTTTATGAGTGATAACGAATTCATTTGGGATTACTCATCAGATTCAGAAGAAAGCTTCGATTCTGGTTTTGATTCGAACGACGGTTATTTGACGGACATCTTAGAAAGAACAGCAGACAATAGAGTACCTACTAGATATATAAACCCTTTTAGAAATACCTTTGTGAAACTCAGGAATAAGATAATATAATAATAAATAAATAATTTCACGATGGCAAATCAACAGATTTCATTAGATCCCTTAAAATATTTGAGCAATCTGAAAGTATTTGACGGGACCAAAACAGAATTAATCACATTCACTAAATTAATTGACCGAATATATCCACTACTCGTTACATATGACGAACTTTCACAGTCCGTTTTCGCAGACATAATTAGGAGCAGAATAATAGGAAAAGCTAGAGAATGTCTAGAAATAAATACACAGGCTCACACTTGGCAGGAAATTAAAGATGTCCTGGAAAATAATTTCGGTGAAAGGAAAACTTGCGAGGAGCTCTTTGATGACCTTAGAGCAGTTACTTTCACCACCAACACGATCGATTTCTTTAACGAAATCAAGTACCGGCTGAGACGACTAAATAATAAGACCTCAATGATCATAGGGGAAGGAGACGCGTTAAACCAGATGGCTATTAACAATCAAAGATCTGCACTACACATATTTAAGAACAAAATGCCAGAGCCAATGCGCACAATACTGGCATGCCGAAACCCTACATCCCTGGAATCTGCCATGGATATCTTATTCGAAAATGGATACGATAGATTCGGAAAAGATGGTCATCTAGCAAAAACCCAAAAACAATATGGTAACAGAAAACCAAACCTTAAATATAACAATTACCCACAAAACAATAACTCCTATCGGACTAACCAAAACCGATACCCCGATAGACAATACAATAATTACCAACACAACCAACGAACTAACAATTACTCTGATCGACAGCACAATAATTACAGGAATCCTAACCACCATTCCGACAGACAACCTAACAGACCACAACAGCAATACCCCGAACCAATGGAGGTGAACATAGCTGAAAATTTTCGGTCCACAGCCTCCCAGGGAACTTACCCTATATAGAAATAGAATCAAAAACAAAACCACTAAAATTCATTATCGATACGGGAGCTACACATTCGATAATAAATCCTGGGATCTGTCATCCAAAATGGCAAGTACCTTGCAAACGCATCAGTCTGAAAACATTACAACATCAAATTACAATACGTGAAAAAGTTTTAATTCCAACATTTAAAGAATTCGGAGAAGATCCCAATTCTAAAATTCAATTTTTAATTTGTCATTTTCATAACCAATACGATGGGTTAATTGGAAGTGACATACTAAGGGACCAAGGGGCTATAATTAATTTAAGGGATAACATTTTGATTATTAAAGGGAAAAGTATTCCCATAAAATATAATAATAGTTGCGTCGAGTATCATTTTGAGAAGACAGGAATATACAAATTGGAACTACCTGTACACCATAAGAACGGTCTTATATATAACCCTACCACAGTTACACAGAATGTGGAGATTATGGAAGGAATATATGAGGCCAAGGATAATAAAATTCACGCTCTCGTTAAAGTCACCGGGAATTCACCTAAAAAGTCTTTACTTAGCATAAAAGATGCCATTGAAGTAAACGCCGAAAATTTCTACGTTAACACTTTTATTGAGAAAAATGAGGAGAACAGATCTATAGAGGACCAAATTCGCACAGAGCACCTTAATAAAGAGGAAAAAGCCAAACTTTTGCCAATAATAAGAAGATATAGAAAAGTATTCTATACAGAAGACGATGATCTCTCATTTACAAACGCAATTAAACACCAAATCCGAACGAAAGATAACATTCCCATTACGGCAAAGACCTATAGATACCCCTATATCCATAAGGAAGAAGTAAATAAACAAATAAAGGAAATGTTGGAAAAAGGGATCATAAGACATAGTCATTCTCCATACTCCGCTCCGGTCTGGATAGTACCAAAAAAATTGGACGCCAGCGAGAAAAGGAAATGGCGATTGGTTATAGACTACCGGAAACTTAATGAAGCAACGATCGATGATAAATACCCTATACCAAATATTGACGAAATCTTGGAAAAACTAGGACGTAGTCAATATTTTACCACGTTGGACCTGGCAAAAGGGTTCCATCAAATAGAAATCCATGAGAACGACATTCAGAAAACGGCTTTTTGTGTTGAGGGCGGGCATTACGAATTCCTTCGTATGCCGTTTGGATTAAAGACGGCACCAGCAACCTTCCAACGTTTAATGAATAACGTTCTAGGCGATCTCATCAATAAGATATGTCTAGTATATCTAGACGATATCATTATTTTTTCGACATCCCTACAGGAACATTTAGAGTCACTAACGAAAATATTCCAACGACTGAAAGATGTCAACTTGAAAATTCAGCTCGATAAGAGTGAATTCATGAAGAGATCAACAAACTTTCTGGGACACATCGTTACCAATGAGGGTATCAAACCAAACCCAGAAAAAATTATTTGTGTACAAAAATTTCCCCTACCTAAGAACCAAAAGGAAATCAAACAATTTCTAGGCCTGGCGGGATACTACCGCAAATTTGTTAAGGACTACTCGAAAATAGCAAGACCGATGACTAAGTACCTAAAAAAGGACATGGTCATGAACACAAAGGACACAGAATACGTGGAAAGTTTCGAAACACTCAAAAGACTGTTAAGCAATCCACCGGTACTAAGCTACCCGGACTTTAGTAAAAGATTCACTTTGCAAACGGATGCAAGTAACTACGCCATAGGAGCTATACTTTCCCAAGACGATCATCCAATAAGTTATGCCAGCCGAACTTTAAATGGCGCAGAACAGAATTATAGTACCATAGAGAAGGAACTACTTGCAGTTGTATGGGCGACCAAACATTTTAGACCATACCTTTTCGGGAGGAAATTTCTAATCGAAACCGACCATAGACCTCTGACATGGCTCTTTTCCATAAAAGAGCCCAATTCTAAACTGGTTAGATGGAGACTGAGATTACAGGAATACGATTATGAAATTAAGTACAGAAAAGGAGTTCTTAACGGTAACGCAGATGCGTTATCTCGGGTACAATTGGAAACCAATGAAATTAACCTAGTTGAGGAAAATGAAATTATAAAAGAGGTAAGCACCCCATTGAATTTCTTCAGGCGACAACATATAATTAGACAAATTACATCAGGCTCATTAAAAATCAAAACAGAACAGATATTTACAAACAAAAGGAAAACTATTAGTGCCAAAACCTTTGACGAACAAACATTTACAACCCTACTAAGAAAGCATTTTGACCACGGAAAAATTAATGCAGTATTAATAGAAGATGAAACGTTATACCAGAAACTCAGGGAAACCGTACTAAAATATTTTTGCAATGATAAGAATTTCAAAATATATCGAAGCAAATCAATACTACAAGATATTGTCGATGAAAATAAACTTACTGAACTCATAGAAAAGGAACATAAGAAGAATAACCACAGAGGCATAAACGAAAACTTCGCAGAACTGAAAACGGAAATTTATCACCCAAAACTGAAAACGCGCATAACGCAATTCATAAATAACTGCGATATTTGTAATAAGGAAAAGTATGATAGAAACCCAATTAAACCAATATATAAAATGACGGAAACACCAGAAGAACCAGGGGAAATTATTCACGCAGATGTATTCTATAGTTTGGGAAAAACTCTATTTCTAACTTTCATAGATAAGTTTTCCAAATACGCCCAAGCAATCAGAATAAAGAATCGATCATGGATCGAATTTAAGACAGCTCTTACACAATACTTATCAACGACCGGAAATATAAAGAAATTAGTAATTGACAACGAACTAGGATTCAAGGCATTACCCCTCTTAGACTTTATTCGGGAACAAGGTATTGAAATACACTTCACATCGAATAACAACCATACGTCTAATGCAGATGTAGAAAGGTTACATAATACAATCAATGAACATATTAGATTATTAAAACACGACCCCAATAGGGACATGGAAAGCACAGAGGAAAAGATCTACAAAATAATATTGTTCTACAATAATACAATCCATTCTACGACTAACCGAAAACCTATTGACTTTAAAAACGGAAAAATAAATGCAAATGATTACCCATCAATCAGGGACTACGTTATAAAAAACAAGGAAAAGATTATAAACAAAATTAATAGGAATCGCGAAAACATAGAAATTCGGACTGGTCCTATCTTTCTAAAAGACGAACGTGGGGGTAAGAATCACTCAAAATTCCGAAAGGTGACTGTGACAGAACTGGACAACGACCATGTTATAACAGGTCGAGGGCATAAATACTACAAAACACACATAAAAAGGAAGAAACATTTTCAAAATGAAACTATCACTTAAACTCTTACTTTCAGATGATTCTCCTTACATTACTTATAATAACAGCATACAACACAGAAGCCCAACAGCTAGAAATAGAAGACCTAACGAACAACCATGGATACTTGCCAATCAAATTAAGAGACGTAGAAATTATTGACAACTTCCTGAAAATAATCCACATTATAAATACAACACAATATTCCGAAACAGCAAATACCTTACAGGACAATATTCACCAATTAACAGACACATATACAAACGTAACACCACTATTGAACAGTGTTAACCAAAGCCTGACCATATGCAAAACGAAAATTGAAAATTTAATCCCCAAATTTAGACAAAAACGAGGACTAATAAATGTATTAGGTAAAGGACTAAAATACGTCGCAGGAACGATGGACAACGAAGACGAAAAGTACGTTTTCGACAAAATTCAAAAGCTAGAGAAAGGTTATAAGAAAACATCGACCGCTTTGGACGAAATGACCTACCTGAGCACTTCTATGTCAGACAGAATAGCAAACATAACGGACCATATAAACGTTCAGCAGAAAGTTGTACAGCGATATATAAACAAATTCAAGACAGAAATTCAAAATAAAATTTTCGACTTGGGAGACGAAACTTTATTTTTGGAAACCATCTTTCAAATTAATAACGATGTAAATCTGTTGATGGACCACGTGAACGAAATAGGGCATGTAATCTTTAATTCTAAACTAGGAATAATTCCATCCGATATACTGACCACGGAAGAATTCAAAATTATAAACAATATAAAATCCTACACTCACACTAAAGTTTCCATAGCTTATAAAGAGAATTTAATACTTTTAACATTAAACGTCCCAAAATTCTTAAATGAAACATTCGCAGAAGTTACTTTTGAACCAATTCCCGACCACCAAAATAGAACATTGATACTAAGTGAAAATACAGTCCTTATTCATAAGAACGAAATATATAGATCAAATACTGTAGAATATAAAAAATTGGAAAAGATAAATGATAATTGCCTAACAAAAATTGTAAAAAACTTTGAACCTAGATGTAGTATGAATATTACAAAAGAAGAGGAAGAAAAAGAAATTTACCCAGGATTAATTATATTTAAGAATTATCAAAATCAAATTGAAACAAACTGTGGAAATTTACAAGAATTTAAGAATTTAAAAACATACTTAATAAAATTTGAAAATTGTATTGTTAAAACTAAGTTAAGAACTTATGAAAACTACAAAGTCAATGTCAAGGAAATGTTTGTTTTGGAGGAATTCATTTTAAAAATCAGAAACAATAATACTTTATATCCTGATCTAGTTGTAAAAGAAATACACTTTAACGAAACCATGAAAACTGTAAAATATAAACTATTAGAAACTACTCTAATAAGTACTGGCAGTAACATAGGATTCTCTGTCATATTAATTTTTATTATTTTCATAATTTATGTTAAAACTAATAAGAAAACTTACATTGTTTCTTCGTCGGAGCCTCACTCTAACAATGGGGGAGTTATGGTAACCCCTACAAAGATAATTATTTAACATAAATACTGCACATAGTACCACACATAAACACGCTCACATTACTTACCCATTCAAGAAGTGGTTTATTTGGAAAAATGCATTTTCTTCTTTTTTTATTGACCTATAAATTATTGGTTACAAGTGGCCTTCATATGGCCACACACATGCATTTTTACTTTCTTTTTATCGACCTACAAATTATTGGTAACATGAACTAATTTCTTTGAAAAATGCATACAAGTGATTTTCATATGACACACATGTATCCGCATGCATTTTTACTTTCTTTTTATCGACCTACAAATTATTGGTAATATGAACTAATTTCTTTGAAAAATGCATACAAGTGGTTTTCGTCTACAATATCGTATACGACCACACACATGTATGCACATGTATATTTTGCTTTACTAACCCATTGATTAAATAATTCCAAATAACACTTGACTCCACAAAACATTCATGAACCACTTAAAATTTAACCTACATAATTATAGAAATAAGAACACTTTTTGTATTATAGTATTTAAGAATAACAACATATGAATAAGCATTTTTATAAAAACACTTCCTCATTAGAATTTAGTATTTAAGATGAAAATTTGGAAAATAAAAGTCAGTCATATTTTTGAACTCAAGAAAAAAACAAATACTTTGTTTTTCTGCACAACGCAACCCCAAAAGGTTAGGAAACAAAAATAATTTGTTCCTATAAAACCTAAAACTGTTAATCACACTACACCTCCACTTTTTATAAGAATGTTCATATAACGTGAGTTCTATGGACATTCTTTTACAATTATGTTAAATATTTATTTATATTCAGTTATGATATAATTCTTTAAATGTTACTATAATTTTAATTGTAAATAATTTATTTATGATATATCTTAAGTCTATTTTTATGAACTATTTGTTCTTTGTTATTTTTCTTATCAACTATTGTTACATTATTTCTTAAATCTATTTTCTTAATTTTAAATGGACCCTTATATTGATTATCTAACTTATGACCTGAATTATTCTTAAGTAAAACTAAATCTCCTAATTTAAAATTATAATCTAGTATATTCCTATCATAATTTTCTTTTTGTTTTGTCTTATTTCTATCTAATAATATTCGAGCTCTTTTAAATGCTAATTCTAATCTATATTTTGCTTCTTTGGCGTAGTCATCTATATTGTATAGTGGAGAAATTGTATCCACCTCTGTGAATTCTGAGAATTTATTTGGATTTCTTGAAAAAACTAATTCATAAGGACAATAGTTATGTGCGGTTGATGGTGTTGTATTAAAACAATAAGTGAAATATTTCAACCACTCATCCCAATCTGTCCTATCTATTGAAATATGTGAACGTACATATTCATTGAAAGTTCTATGACTTCCTTCTATTGTACCTAACGTCTGGTGATGATGAGCTGTTGAAGTTAGTTTTTCAATTTTAAGCAATTTACATAATTCTGTCAGTATTGAATTCTTATATTCTGTCCCCATGTCAGAAATGAATGTCCTCATTGGACCATAGGTCAGTATAAAGTTTTCAAAAATCGCCTTTGCTACCGTTTTGGCATTTTTGCCGGCAATAGGAATAGTTACCAAATATTTTGTCAAATCACATATTATGGTGATTGCAAATTCATTTCCCCGAATGTATCTTGGGAATGGTCCTATTGTATCCACGTATACCGTATCGAATGCCTTTATAGGTGTTGGCGTGACAGTCATGGGACATTTTAAGTGTCTGGTTGCCTTTGTCGTCTGACATTTGTGACATGTTTTAACATATTTAGTTATATCCTTTGTCATGTTCTTCCAGTAGTAGTATCGTTTTATTTTACCTATAGTTCTATAAACTCCACAATGTCCACCTTCAATAGGATCATTGTGATATTTCAGCATAATATCAAGAATTGCCTTAGCATTCTTATTATCAATTAGAGTCACCTCATTTAATAGTGCTATTCTCACTTTCTTTAAATATCTATTGCCCATAATCTTAAACTCATTTGTTGAGATAAATTCGAAAATTTTCTCACTGGGTGCCACTTGTAATTTTCCAATATTCAGTTTACCGGCCACTTTCTCAAGCCTAAAGAAAAATTGTCCTAAGTCAATTTTCTTATTAGTAAACAAATCATTAATTTGCATATATGCTATAACTGATTTTCCACGCTTAAAATAACATTTTACGGGTGTAATCCTTAATTTAATATATTTTCGGACATCAGTATTATTCAAAGGTATATATATATTGGGCTTTTCATCTTTTGTGACTTTATGCTGATTATTAATTTTACTACTGTTTTCCTTCTCCTTATTTGTCATCGATCGAGTCGTGACCTGAAGAACATTATCTAATTTCCTATTTATATCTTTTAATTCAGTAATCGTAATTCGCGACAACGCGTCCGCGATGTAATTGTCTTTTCCCCTAAGATATTCTATAGTAAAATCGTACTCTTCTAAATCTAGTCGCATTCTAGTTAATTTAGAACTTGGATTTTTCATAGAAAACAAGTAAGATAGTGGTCTATGATCAGTGCGAACAAGGAAGTGTTTTCCGTATATGTACGGCCGGAAATGTGTAATAGCCCAATGTATGGCCGCTAACTCTTGTTCGATTGTAGATTTATTACTCTCACCTTTAGTAAAGGTTTTTGATGCATATGCAATTGGTAATTGCTTTCCACTACACTCCTGTGTTAGTACTGCCCCACAAGCATATTTACTTGCATCGGTTGTTATACAAAATTCTTTTGTGAAATCTGGATATTGAAGCAGTGTTGGTTTCATAAGTGCTTGTTTTAGATATCTAAATGCACGATCACAATCTTTACTCCATTCAAATTGTACTCCTTTTTTAGACAATCTTGTCAAATGTCTGGAATATTCTGAAAAGTTCTTAATGAATCTGCGGTAATAGTTGCAGAATGCAACAAATCGTCTTACGCTATCCGCGTCTTTCGGTGTTGGGTAATTTTCGATAACCGAATATTTACTATCATCAGGTAATATTCCTTTATCCGTACACTTATGGCCAAGGAAGGTAACCTCTCTCATAAAAAATGAACATTTCTCAGGATGTAATTTTAGATTGTACTTTCTACATAAGTCAAAGACATCTTGGAGATTTGAAAGCATATGTCCCTCTGAACATCCCAACACAACCAAATCATCCATATATAGAAAAGCTTGGTTTGGTTTTAAACCACTAAAAGCAAGTGTCATCATTCTTTGAAAAGAGTTTGGAGCTATTTTTAAACCGTAGGGTAATCTAGTGAATCTATATGAACCATTGTTAGTGGAAAATGATGTTATGTCTCGTGAGTTTTCCTCTAGACTAATCTGATGGAATCCGGACATTAAATCTAAGCATGAGAAATATTTCGCACGACCTAGTTGGTCTAGAATATCATCTATTCTTGGCAAGGGAAATTTATCTGCCATTAACTTTTTATTAATTTGCCTATAGTCTATTACGAGTCTCCACCTTTTGTTTTCCGAGTTTGGCAGTGATTTTTTCGGTACTAATAATATTGGACTATTATATTCCGATTGTGATTGTTCGACTATTTGATCATCAATTAGTTTCCTTACTTGTTTATCTATTTCCTCCTTATGTGTATGTGGTATACGATAGTTCTTAATATATACCGGGTGTTTATCCTTAACTCTCAACTTTTGTTTGTAAAAATTATTACTTGTAATTGTTTCTGTTTCCAAACCGAAAATATCTGTGTATGTTGAGCAAAGCTTAGTTAATGTTTCCTGAAATTGATGAGGAAAATTTTGTTTTAATATATTTAATACTTTAGTTTTTCTATGCTCAGTGTTTCCATTATTAGTTTTGTTTGCTAGTATGTGATAATCAGAGATGCTTTCGGTTTTGATTTTATTTTGTTTAATTGTTGTGATATTACTGGTAGTGTTTAGAATACGAATAAATGCTCTGTTCGCTCTCACCAACGTGTTTGCAATAAAAACACCTTTCACAATTTCCTGGTTAGGAATTAAAAGTTCTGTATCTGAATTGTGAATTTTTATTTCACGGATGACTTCAGATCTGGGAGGTAATGTTATATCGGAACAGTTATTCGCTATTTGTATTTTTATTGGCTGTGGCAAATTATAAGGGCGTAGGATAAGGTAATTATAATCTTCGTTAAAATCTAATATGCAGTTGTATTTTTTTATGAAATCCATTCCAATGATTCCATCGCATGGAATCGGAAAATTATTATGTACTACTTGAAAATTGTGAGGTATTAGAAAATTTTCGAATTTTAAATCTAAAAATGTACTTCCTATTGATTTGATTTTACCTTGTCCTATTCCACTTAGTGTTGTTGTTTTGTTAATATTAATATGATTAATTTTTATATGTTTAAATTTTATTATTGAAATATCGGCACCTGTGTCTACTAGTAGTGTTATTATGTTATTGTTGATTTGGGTTTGGATGTTTATGAAAAAACATAAGTTGAGGTTTAGATTATACACTTTATTACCTACTGAATTGATCTTAGGGGGACTTCTGAGTTTTCCGACTCATATGAGTCAGTTGCTCTAACGTAGTTCCTATTCCTATTATTGGTACCATAAAATGGTTTATTCCTGTTGGAATTACGATTGTTATCTAAATTATTGCGATTTTTGTTATTATTGTAGCTGTAATTATTCATAGTTCTGTTGTTCCCTTGGAACGAATTTCCATTACTAAAATTTCTTTTAGTCCGTTGGAAAGTATTAAAATTCCCTCTAGGTCGATAATAGAGTACAGTATTCTGTTGTCCAGTTGCTTCAGTGCAACTGTTAACAAATTTACTGATGGCGTCGTTCATTGTCGCGAAACTTCCTGCCTCCATGATAAGTTTTACCTTATCGATTGTGCAGTTTTTGGTGATAGCCTTAACCGCGACTTGAGTAGAGTACTTTGCGGCCAATTCAAATGGTAGTCCGTCTGAAATGTAGGCACCTTCCAACGACTTTGTTAATCCTTCAATCTCACTGCAATAGTTGGTGGCAGTTTTATTATTCTGTCTTATGTTCAGAATTTTTGCCGACAGTACCTCTACTGATTCTCCCTTTACGGTATTCTTCAATTTGTCAATAATACTCGCTATTGTTTGCTCATTACTAATTAAATTCCTTGCAGTACCTTTTAGTTTCGTCTTAATGAGAGTTATGGCTATTTGCTCATGAGAGTCCTTTATTGACTCCAATAGTTGGAGTGAATCTATAAAAGATCGCAGATTTTCGGCTTTGCCGTCAAAATCACATACTAATTTTGAGGCTGTTGCCAGGAATTCTATGACTGTCTGAGGCATTTTCAATGATATTTGCTCCGAGTTGATATTATGGTACTTGCTGCAGGAAATCGATTCATGCAGTGAAATCGGCAAACTTAATTTTTTTCCTTTCCTATCTGTGATTTTAATTATCCTGTCTCTAATGTCAGAGAAAAATGCGTCTGCTGCTACTTTATGCGCTGCTGTTAGTCTATTATAATTTACATTTAGTACTACTCTTATTTCCTCAAAACAATTCAAAAGTGTCTGTATATGTTTATTTAAAGTTTCTTCCTTAATTGGTCTATCTATATTTAGACTTTTATAAGATTTATCAAAATCTTCTTTAATATTTCTAACTTTTTGTAAAATTTCTTGCCATTCCATTTAAAATTTATTTTCCTTCGGCTTGTAGTTCTATCATTATATATAATAATTATTGTAGGAATTTAATTATTAATAATTTCGTGTTTTTATTATTATATTACAAAGACTAATACTTTTTGTCTTGTATAACTTAAAACAATTTATAATTTTTCTTATACATATGGCATAAATTTATTTAAAATAAAGCTTAAAAAAAATTCTTTCATTTAAATATTTTATTTTGCATATCAAAATATTTTGTTGCATGTATAAATATCTATAAATAATTCGTTCATCTTGACTGCAGCGAGTCAATTGCATATCCTTAAGCGTAATATTAACACTGAGCGTTGCATGAATATTTTTCAGTAACGGTGAGGTTTTTTAACACCATCGGTGCAACGTACCGATTTACGGGAAGCTGTGGTGGCTAATTGCCCGCGAGAGGTTTTACCACCAGTTGATTTATGAATCATATCATATATAATCTTTTAAATTATAATTTGTTTCTATTGCCCCGTTCTAATATTTAAAATTAGAAAGGACATTTTGCCTCGAGCGGTTAACGCTTACAGGCCCTAAGCGTGCAAACAAGTCGCACTGCTAAAATTTATTTATTATTGTTGTTTTTTTTCTGTTGTTTTCCTCAGGCGGATCCTTCTTCATTATATGTCCGCTTATACCTGCTATTGCCTTTTGGCCAGGCGGATCTTCCTTTATTTTTATAGTTTACTCCTTGCCTTTTGGCCAGGCGGATCTTCCTTCAGTGGTATTAGCTTCACCACCTTTCAATACAGTTGCCTTAGGTGCTTATTTTTGAGCACTCCAAGGAACTGGCAGGATCGCCATGTAGCGAAGATCTGGCAGGATCGCCATGTAGCGAGGTTAAATCAGAATTGAAAAAGAATTGTTTATTTGTATTTATTTTAAGAGTTTATTCCTGAGCTCCTCAATTAGAGCTCAAAGGAATGTTTAATATTTATTAACAATTTTGATTATGATTACTTTATTCTTAATTTCTACAGCTTATATACTAACAATGAAAATAATCTAGATTCTAGGTTTGAGTGACGTCACTCCATTCTTACTTCATATTCTTATACTTAACTACATACATTAATATAAATATTACTAGGTTATCATAAAATACTGTACAATGACATGAATGTATTTAGAGTAACCATTAACAAAACTGACCTACAAATAAAGAGAAACTCAGCGTCATCAAAAATACTTCCGCATGAAGTGTCCCCATTAATGCCCATGCATAATATAGTAACAACAACAATACAGTATAATTAAATTATGCTGATGATCAATAAATTGGTTACTATAAGTTATTCGATAATATTTATTAATACAAATGTATTGGCAATTAAGGTCTCTTTGTTTCTCTACTTATGTGTCAATCATGCTAATTGGTTAATCACACTACAACACTAAAATACACTTAAATAAACTAAAATTAAACTTATGTACACTAACATACACCGAGGTGCACTAAAATACACTACGGTCTACTAAAACACACTAAAATTACACTTAAATAAATTAAAGTACACTAATATACACTAATATACACCGAGGTACACTAAAATACACTAAGGTCCACTAAAGTACACCAGAAGACACTAAAGTACACTAAAATACATTAAGTACACTAATATACAATAAAGTACACTAAAGTACACCAAAATACACCAAAGTACACTACAATACACAAAAAGACACTAAAGTACACTAAAATACACAAAATGCACTAAAAGTAACTAAAGTACAATAAAATACACCGCGGTGCACTAATATACACTAAGGTCCACTAAAATGCACTAAAGTACACTGAAAGACACTAAAGTACTCTAAATTACACTTAAATAAACTAAAGTACACTTATATAAACTAAAATACATCGAGGTACACTTAAATACACTAAGTACACTAAAATACACTAAAGTACTCTAAAATACACCAAAGTACACCAAAATACAATAAAGTACACTAAAATACACTAAAGTACACTAAAATACACTAACGTAACTAAAAGACTCTAAAGTATACTAAAATACACTAAAAGACAATAAAGTACACTAAAGTACACAAAAGTGCATTAAAATACAATAAATTACAACAAAATACATCTAAGTACACTAAAGTACACCAAACTACACCAAAATACACTAAAGTACACTAAAATACACCGAGGTACACTAAAATACACCAAGGTACACCAAAATACACTATAGTACACTAAAGTATACTAAAATACGCGAAAATACACTAAAATACACCAAAGTACACCAAAAAACACTATACTACACTAAAATACACTAAAGTACACTAAAATACACTAAAGTACACCAAAGTACACTAAAATACAATAAAGTACACCACAATAGAATAAAACACACTAAAGTACACTAAAATACACTAAGTATACTAAAATACAATAAAGTACACCAAATTTCAAAAATATACAATAACGTACATCAAAATACACCAGAGTACACTACTGTACACAAAAGTAAACTTCAATACACTAAAAGACACAAAAGTACACTAAAATATACTAAAGTACTCTAACAAACAATAAAGTACACCAAAAGACACTGAAGTACACTAAATTACACCTAAATAAACTAAAGTACACTAATATACACTAAAATACACCGGGGTGTACTAAAATACACTAAGGTCCACTAAAATACACTAAAATACACGAAAATACACCAAAGTACTCTAAATTACACTTAAATAAATTAAAGTACAATAATATACACTAATATACACCGAGGTACACTATAATACACTAAGATCCACTAAAATACACTAAAAGACACTAAAGTACACTAAAATATATTAAGTACACTAAAATACAATAAAGTACACTAAAGTATACCAAAGTGCATTAAAATACAATAATTTACACCAAAGTACATCAAAGTACACCAAAGTACACTAAAAGACACTAAAATACAATAAGGTACACTAAAATACACTAAAGTACACTAAAATACACCGAGGTACACTAAAATACACCAAGGTCCACTAAAATACAGTAAAGTACACTAAAATACACTAAAGTACATTAAAATACACCAAAGGAAATTAAATACACTAAAGTACACTAAAGTGAACCAAAATACACTCAAGTAAACTAAATTACACTTAAATAAACTAAAGTACACTAAAGTACACCAAAGTGCATTAAAATACAATAAAGTACACCAAAATACACCAAATTACACCAAAGCACACTAAAAGACACTAAAATACAATAAGGTACACTAAAATACACTAAAGTACACTACAAGACTCTAAAGTACAATAAAATACACTAAGGTCCACTATAATATACTAAAGTACACTAAAAAACAATAAAGTACACTAAAAGACACGAAAGTCCGCTTCATTACATTAAAAGACACTGAACTACACTAAATTACACTTAAATAAACTAAAGTACACTAAAATACACCGGGGTGCACTAAAATACACAAAGGTCCACCAAAATACACCTAAGTCCATTAAATACACTAAAAGACACTAAAGTACACTAAAATACATAAGTACAATAATATACAATAAAGTACACTAAAGTACACCAAACTGCATTAAAATACAATAAAGTACACCAAAGTACACTAAACTATACTAAAATACACCAAAATACACTAAAGTACACTAAAAATACTAAAGTACACTAAAATACACTAACGCACACTAAAATATACCAAAGTACATTAATTGCACTAAAATACACTAAAAGACACTAAAGTACACTAAAATACACCGAGAAACACTAAAAACACTAAGGTCTACTAAAATGGACTAAAGTACACTAAAAGACATTAAAGTGCACTAAATTACACCAAAGGTAATTAAATACACTAAAATACACTAAAGTACACTAAAATACACTAATGTGCACTAAAATATTACCAAAGTACATTAATTGCACTAAAGTGAACCAAAATACACTCAAGTGAACTAAAATACACCAAAGTACACTAAAGAACATTAAGTACACTAAAATACAATAAAGTACCCCCAAAGTACACCAAAGTGCATTAAAATACAATAAAGTACTCTAAAATACACTAAAATACACCAAGGTACACTAAAATACACTAAGATCCACTGAAAGACACAAAAGTACACTAAAATATACTAAGGTCCACTAAAATACACTAAAGTTAAATAAACGACACTAAAGTACACTAAAATACGCGAAAATACACTAAAATACACCAAAGCACACCAAAATACACTTATAGTACACTAAAATACACTAAGTACACTAAAATACAATAAAGTACACTAAACTACACCGAGGAACACTAAAATACACTAAGGTCCACTAAAAGGCACTAAAGTACACTAAAAAACATTAAAGTAAACTAAAAGAAACCAAAGTCCGCTTAAATACACTAAAAGACACTGAAGTACACTAAATTACACTTAAATAAACTAAAATTAAACTTATGTACACTAACATACACCCAGGTGCACTAAAATACACTACGGTCTACTAAAACACACTAAAATTACACTTAAATAAATAAAAGTACACTAATATACACTAATATACACCGAGGTACACTAAAATACACTAAGGTCCACTAAAGTACACCAAAAGACACTAAAGTACACTAAAATACATTAAGTACACTAATATACAATAAAGTACACTAAAGTACACCAAAGTGCATTAAAATACAATAAAGTACACCAAAGTACACTACAATACACAAAAAGACACTAAAGTTACAGTAAAATACACAAAATGCACTAAAAGTAACTAAAGTACAATAAAATACACCGCGGTGGACTAAAATACACTAAGGTCCACTAAAATGCACTAAAGTACACTGAAAGACACTAAAGTACTCTAAATTACACTTAAATAAACTAAAGTACACTTATATAAACTAAAATACATCGAGGTACACTTAAATACACTAAGTACACTAAAATACACTAAAGTACTCTAAAATACACCAAAGTACACCAAAATACAATAAAGAACACTAAAATACACTAAAGTACACTAAAATACACTAACGTAACTAAAAGACAATAAAGTACACTAAAGTACACAAAAGTGCATTAAAATAAAATAAATTACAACAAAATACATCTAAGTACACTAAAGTACACCAAACTACACCAAAATACACTAAAGTACACTAAAATACACCGAGGTACACTAAAATACACCAAGGTACACCAAAATACACTATAGTACACTAAAGTATACTAAAATACGCGAAAATACACTAAAATACACCAAAGTACACCAAAAAACACTATAGTACACTAAAATACACTAAAGTACACTAAAATACACTAAAGTACACCAAAGTACACTAAA